>OY728130.1:480391737-485191737 GCA_963277665.1 Viscum album
AGGACCGCACACTTGTTTGAATCCAATGATAACTCAATATTAGAGACACTCTGAGTTAATATTTATATACTCTATTATGTTTGGTATGATCATAGTTAATCATTATGTTTGTGTTAAGTTAATATAGGAACTTATGGAGAGTGGATATGGATAAAAACTATCTTACAATAAGGAATGGCATGTGAAAATATATATTGATAGGGATTATGGTGAATGGAAAACATTATTTCAGGTGTTATCTTATTGCATCAATGGATTAGTTAAAACTATTCAGGTTTTTTATCAATTTAAAATAGTAAATAAAGTGGTGAAAAATCATTTCATTGTAAAAAAGTCCAATTTCATCGAATATCCTAGGCATTCCTTCCATGAATTGTAGCTTTCCCTTACTATAATAAATTCATATGAGTGTATGGTACTTTCTTATATGGAAACTATAATGGATTTATCCTAATTTCCACCACTATGGATGAAAATAGATGTCCTTTTCCACTAGAATTTTCAATAGTAGAGATGAAAAATATGGACTCAAGGAGTTGGTTTTTATCATTTCTGCATGTTTATGTCACTAATAAGTAAGTGATATGCCTTATTTCATATCATTATTGTGCAATAAATTAAGCAATGAATATCAAGGATGCTAGTTAGCTACCCCTAAATGCCTATCATTATTACTCCGTGAGACATATTTCCAAAAATTTAGAGACAAAATTTCATGATGACAATATGAAAAAAGATATTATGTATCAATTTAGTTATTGAATCATATTTTTTTATACTTCAATAATTATACTTATTTTTTATCATTGGTCACTGGTTTAAATTTTCCTTTCATATATGTATAGAATATAAAAAAAGATAACAAGTTTTACTTCAAATATAAGAATAAATAATGAATAAATGAGGTTATCTGTAAGTACATGATGCGCATTCTAGATCAGAAATAGTCATTATTATTTGATGAATGGAAGAGATATGAAAACATGGATAAAAACATTATTGAATGAATAAACATCGTCTTTAAGGGGGCTATAAAATTATTAATCATATTAATTGTTTCTCAAACATTTTATAGATGCATCAAATACTTTGTTAACATATCATAGAACATGGAGAAATAACTACTATAGGGAAATCAATAATCTAAAATTTTTATAAAGGGGATTGAAGTTAATCAAACTCATGATACATCATACTAGGTGTGTTGCTTTCATAGGATGGGAATCCATGTTAAAGTTGAAGAGGGTCAGGATCCACTGATCAATGTTAGTGGTCGAGTGATGATTATTCTACTATAAAACTACACATGTGAATATGGTTACTTCTAAGCTTAAAAGATGTATTAATCATGTGTACTTATAACATGTGCTCATATTCACCTACTATGAGAGAGTTATGTCGATACGGTGTACAGTCTCAAAATGTTGTGGGATTTATGAAGCGCAGAGTGGAGTCCAATTGGATTTGTATCAATATAAAACTCCCCTCTCTATAATCCCATTATATTCATGAATCTATCATGGTTTCATCACAAATTTCATCCAAAATCTACACACATGAGAAAAAATTGACCTTAGGATAAATTGATGTGACAACAATGTGGTAGGTTTCATCAGGAGGGTCATAATCATAGACATTTTCCTCAGAACAATAACATTAAGGGTTCATCATCATTCCCAGTATGATTTTTTACTATAGGTTAATTATTTTAATTTTTTTATTTTCCATGTATAAAGGTTTATCGGATAAAGAATTTCATTATCTTAATTTCTATTCCAATCAACATACATATTATTTAAAATATTTATATTTTTACCATTTTTTAACTATTTACATTAATGGCTTCGACACAGCTATATCTATGACCTAAGGATTCATCACTTTTTACTGTATAGAGTGAGAACATATCACAATATTTATGGGATAGTGGTGAATAGAGGATATTAAAAGTCTATAGGTCTCATCCCTATCACCATCAAATCCCACCGGATCCCATCATCCCTTATTTTCATCAATCTAGCTTCTATGGGTTGAGAATATGTGGGTATATACCCATTGACAATTTTTATACTTCTTTATTTAAGCGATGGAGACCATATAACCATATATTTTATATGCCTCAGTGGAGGTGAAGATTACATTATAAGATGTATCTATATTTTTAGATCTTATTGTCGATGGGGATATTATTATGGGTCCAATGATATACAACTAGGAGTACATTTTATAGATATATTTAGACATATTATTACCAGATTCACTAGGGACCCTTACAGGAGGTATGTTATGGATGCCCTGGTTGAACACTCATTTTGGCCCTATTAATATAGATACAGATAAGGTGAAATTATATAGATATGCAAGAGAATACATTTTGTGATTGATTGGTGGTACTTTATTTTCATATCACTCTAGATCATATGTTCTGATGCACCTACCTATGCTAGGGTATTTTGAGCATGTTGGTCAGTAAAGTTGGGGTTCAAAAAGACTTATAAATCTATATAGATAACTATGTAGGGAATTATGCATGAAGGTTAAGGATATAAATGGTAGTTTTTTATTATTATAAGTGTTTGAATAGACTTGATTCCTTGTACTTGCACATTAGTTTGTAATAGATTTATCAGTCGATGCATTGCGTATTGGTTCTCTAGATCAAAGGTACTTTAAAATTTTAATACATGCTTTTTATTCCAACCATATATTCTATTTATATAATTTATGGAATTTTCAATTTATAGGTGGATCCACTCAAAGACATATATATTAAAACTTGTCATTCCATTTCACATTACCACCTGTTATTTGATTTTCTTTTCATTAATGAGGTATGCATGAATCACTATTGAAATAATTGTTTATTATTTATTTAATTAATTGACTAAATTTATTTATCTCTATATAGATTTATTAGAAGATATTTGATGGTGAGCCTATGGTATATCTTTTAGATTATTATACCATGAGGCTGCATCATTATATTATTGTGGTTCCACTAATACATTTTCATATTGTTGTGTGGAACCAAATAGATAGGGACATGAGGTATTTTGGATATCAATAGCCTTTTCTGGAACCACTGAGGTAGGCTGCAGAGGTCCATGGTATACAGCTTACCAGAAAGTATGATTGGGATTGATATATTATTTGTAGGATATATATAAAAATTTGGGATTCATGTGAGTGTTATTATGTAACTGGATATCTTGGAGGATGTCTTTATCATGTCTGACACACCAAATATATGCTTTAGTATATGTGAGTGACCAGGCGATTTATCTCTCGGCTTGGAGGGACATACTATACTATAGTAATTTAAATTCATATTAGTTCATAATTCATTAATATTAATTTCTTATGATATTATTTAATGTTTTTCATTTTAAAGGTTTATTTTGTTAGGGTTATGGGATTTATTGGGTCTGTGATATGATCACACCCAATACAAGAGATAAATTAATTTTTGACGAGCTAGGTTCAGTTCTTCTGTTCATGAGAAGTGTGCTATACAGTTCTAAGGGTATCACTCTACAGTCATATGATTCTCCTCACCCTCGCACCATGTTGCCACAAGTTGTGGATGATCCATCAGACACTGGTGAGGACCGACCTTCACACCCACATCATCCTTGTTGTTCCACTATTCATACGGCTGTATATATTTCTACATAGACATCGATTGGACCTTCCTCATCATACATAATTCCAACTGAGACATTCCCTACACACCCTTCTTCAAAGTGGGAACCATCTATGACATTTATTAGGGAACTAATTAGGTCCCTAAGTATCATATTTCACCCATTAATTTTACCACATAGTTCTATATTATGAACCTTTTGCCATATTTATCTCATTTAGTGTCACATTCCTCTGATTAAGGCACTAATTGGGGGGTCCCTCTCAGTTATTTTCTTCTCCCTATCCCAACTAGCTTCTAGTTTCATGTAAAACACATGATTGGATGGGAGGATGGTTCTGATTCTGTTGTTTGACCCACATCTAAGGGCATTGAAACTAAACTTGTAGGTGATCACACTCCATCTGAGTCACTACTTCTTTTCCTCTTTGTTTTTCTCTCATGATTGTTTTTGCAGCTATTTTTTTAGTTGGTTCCCTTTTGGATAGACATTCCCTATCATTTACTAGCCCCTGACTGCTACTACCACCTCTCTTGTCACTTGAATCTTTTTGATAAAACCCCATCTTGGTTTTTCATAAATAATATCTGGTGGTTTGGGTTTTTTTGTAGCTTTTCCCGAAAACTCTTCCCCATTGTATTTCTTGACCTCCTCTGTTATTTTTACCCATGTTGTTATGTTGGACCACTTCTCAGGTAAGTATGAAGATGTTTGTGGTGGATTGGGATTTTTTTGGGGGATATGTTTGGTATTGAGGGTTCATTTCAGATGGTGTCATCCATCACTATGATTTTTAGTTGAATTGAATGTTCTGATGGTGGTATAGTGCTCCATACTCATCGACAACATATTCTACTAGTTAATGGACTTTCTTAGTGGTTCTTCAATACTTCTCTATTGTTTCTATTATTTCGCCCCGATAGTCTCTATCTTAATATTTTTGGTTCCAAAGAAAGTGGTTCATGGTCTAGTCGAAGGTTGCTACTCCCTATTAATGTATGGCCTCTCCAAAATCTGCTCTTTCCTACTGTTCTTTCTCACTAATCTAGGTCGATTTGGTGTGATGGTTCTTATTTAGGTTTTGGGATGGTGTTATTTGAGAGGTATTTGGCATTTATGGAGGTGCAACCTTGAATATGATGTTTATGTTGGTCTTGGTTTGGTGGATCTAATTTTCACCCAAGATGTTGTGGTCTGTTCCAGTTTTCATGGTCAATGCTTGCTGATGGTGATTCTTGATAGATGGGGTGTTCAGATGTTGGTTTGTTTGACCATAATAGTGATGGTGTTTTCTGGTGGAAATGTTTTAGTGTGTTTCTATTATGTACAGTGATATCACCAAGCTTCTTTAGGGTCCTCACTGGAAATGGGGTGTGGATGGTGATGATGTTGAATAATGAATAGTGTGTGCAGATTAAGGAGGCTCGTAGTCCGTGGTGTTGATGATGTGTGTTGTTTTTTAATTTTATTTTGAATTTCAATGTGATAGTTGTATACTGGTGATGTTTTCCACTTTTTTTTGGTTTTGTTATGGTGTAAGTTATTTCGGTATGGTGTAAGCTATGAGGTTCCCACTCAACCAAAAAAGTTGATTTATTCAGAAAATTAAAAAAATGGATTTGGAGGAAGGACACTTACATACCCATTGACATTGATGATATATTTCTTTTACATTTGACTATCTTCCATATTTTAATTATGTATAATAATATATATTATTCAATACTCATAAGAGATATTTATTATGTATAAAATTATATCAAAATTATATCAATAACTACTACTAACATTAAATATATTAACATATATTATAATATTAAAAACTAAGGCTACAATAAACCAATATCAAATAAAAATATATTATAATATTTTATATATTTTAAAATAAATTAATTTACATTATATAAAAAAATTAATATATATTAACATATATTATAATATAATGATATAATGATGAAAATATCATTTATTTTAATTATTTTTTATGTGTTGATACTATTTTTTAAATTTCATTTAGAATGTATTTATAGTTTATATTTTTTAAGATTTCAAAGTCAGGCACTTGAAACATTATTATGTTTCAAGTAGGTGACTTTGAAATGTTATAAAATATGAACTATAAATACTACCTAAATGAAATTTTAAACATCAATTAAACACATAAAATATAGTTAAATCTAAAAAAAATCATAAAAATAACATAATTGATATTTCACCTACTTGATCTTATTTAAAGTATGAAATCTATATTTTGAAACAATAATGTTTTGTGTTATTTATATTTTCTTTGTATAATTTTTTTATGAAATTCTTTTCATTTTCAATTATTCTTTATGTGTTCAGTATATTTTTGAATTTACATTTAGATTGTATCTATGGTTTATATTTTATAATCTTTAAAATTCACTTACTTGAAACATTATTATGTTTCAAGTAGATGATTTTGAAATCTTATAAAATATAGATTATAGATTTACTCTAAATAAAATTTCAAACATTGACTAAAAACATAAAGAATACAGTGTGAAAAGTACCTAAGGTGGAACAACTTGGTGCTGGGGAGTTGGGGAATCCCACAACCACCCAGAAAGAGCTGAGATCTGGGTATACCGATCTGAGGATAGAGGATGTTATTAATCGCTTGATGTGTGATTTAGGTGTCTTTACTTCTTCAAGGCGGGTTCAAGGAATTTCAAGGGAGAATGATGGGGTGTGTGAAGTCATGAGAAGAAGTTTCAGGAACTCTCCCTCATATGTTGATGATGTGAGATTTGGATGTATCTCTCCTCAAGAGGTAATGAATTAGGAAACAAATGAGGTTGGTTCATCTGGTACCAATAGCTTGGAAAATACAAGGAAGGGGGTTTTAGTTGAACAGGGGGTTGGGTGGAAACCGGTGAATAGGGAATGCCTAGCATGGGTTCCAGTAGAATAGGTTCTTAGTGAGGCCAAAAAGCTTCAGAACTCAAAAGGAGTTGGTTCCTATAAATGTTTTGTGGTGTTGGAAGATAGTGACTCAACCTTATTCAAAGAAGGGAATGTTGAGGAGGTAGGATGTGAAGAGAGACATCCTTCATGAGGCAAGTTAGATGATAAAGTAGTGGATAATGATTCTTCCTCTAAAACATGGTCCTTTGAGTCCGAGAAAGTGTAACTGACAGAATAATACCTTTGGTCCTTTTCAAAGAAAGAAAAGAACACCATTGTGGATTCATATGGGTTTATTCAGCATATGTGGAGGCTGTGAAGATGGAAGGAATATTCAAATTTACCTATTCCTCCTATTTCAAGGACATCTAGAAAAGGTAAACTCCACAAAAAGAGATTGATTGGTACTACTGACATCTCAAATAGTAATTATAAGGGGTCTATTATCCATGAGGATCCAAAAACTCATGAGATGGTTGGCTCATAGTAAGAGGAAAAAACTGTCATTGATCTGGTGAATGAAGATAAGGAGGAAGGTGAATTAGACAAAACCTAGGATATCCTCATGAATTATAATGAATAAATGTTAGAGGAATCTTTCTTAATCAAGATATCAAAGGAGGATGCACAAAATATGTTTCAATGGATGATGTGAGTTAACTTTAATGAAGAAAAAATATCTTGGATTGATAAATAGAATAGGATTTTGATACGTCATTTCAATGAGAGAAAAACAAACCTAGAGGAGCATGTTCAGACTTGGGACAATATGGAATTTCACTTTGAGGATCCCATTAAGGAAAATATAGATATGGAGGTTACCTCTATAGAATGTAGATTATTCAAGGTAAAGAATTATAACTGCTTTAAATTGTTCTGTAATGGGTTGTTTATTTCTTTTTTTAATAAAAACATGATTGGAGAGGCCCTTATATTAAATAAGAAAGATTACAAGAGGCGAAATGAAGGAATTTTACTTTTATCTCGGATTAAAAGAGGAGCCATATCATCAGGTATAATGTGCAAGTGAATTCAACTTTACGCGTTGACTCCTTTGTTGGCCAGCCCATCAGCAATATAGTTTGACTCCCTGAAATTGTGGGTGATGAAGTTGTTCAAAGAGTGAAGTTTGTCAAGACAGTTCACCCATTTAGTAGCCATGTTCCATGAGAGATGCCTCTGATCCTCTCTAACAGCTTTCACGAGGGTAGTGGAGTCGCAATCAAACCATATAAAATTCCAATCATTTTGTATTTCCCAATCAACCGCCATTATAAGTCCCATAATCTCTACTTACAAGGCTGTGAGGTTACGACAATGACCAAAAAAATCATTCAACGACATCCCCATTCACATCCCTGAAGATAACACCATATCCCGAGGGACCTAGGTTACCCCTTGATGCACCATCGGTGTTGCATTTTAACCATCCTGCAAATGACGGTGTCCAGAAAACTTCCATGGTATAACGAGGGGTCGGGTAATTACCATCAATATTAAGTTGCCTAAAGATCAACCAATCATTAACCGAGTTTCTACATTTTTTCAAGTGAAGATTGTTCGCATCATGAACTGCCTCACATATGATGCCCAGCACGCGACCAACCATGAAGTCGGACCTACTGTGTACCACAGAATATTTGCAGCTCCATATATAGTGGACGAGTTCAGCACATGGAACCTGAAAAGGTACCATCACCTGCTTGGAAAGATGAACATTAACCATGGAATAAAGAAGAGCTTGAATAGATTCAAAAGGAGTAGATTGCAGGCCGAAAATTTGTTGTACTGCCATTCATAAAGAAGAGGCAGCATTGCAACTCAAAAAGAGATGATCAACATCCTCTCTGTGTTGCTTTCAGAGTGCACATCGAGAGCATAAAGCAATTCCAACCCTTTGTAGATTGGCATCCACTGGTAGCTTGTTGAGGGACAGCCTCCATAAGAGCGTAAACTAAGAGGGTGCCATCCAGTTTTTGTTTAATTTTCCAATCCACTATTTTTCACCATTGATCAAATGATGGTACAATATTTTTGAGTCAAGCAATCTTGTGGGAGAGCCTTCCCAGATAATAGTATCCTCTTGATTAACAAAATCATAATTGGCCGCCGTATTGATAATATCATCCTCCACCATTTCCATATTATCCAGCTGCTCCCTAATTGTGATGTTGTTGACAGTTCCACTTTCTTCCAGGTTAACACGATTAATGAGAGGCTCCCCTGTCCAGTTATCATACCAAAACCTCAGGGAAGAGTTCCTACTTACCATCCATTTGAAGTGACCCATAAGTTTCTGAAAGATAGATTTTATCCCAGGCCATATAGAAGACTCAACATATCTAAATTTTCCAACAATAAGCTTTACCATAAATCTGTCTTTGAGAAATTCCAGGGCAACAGATTTTTTATTAATCAGTTTTTAAACAAATTTGGCTTGCAGTGATTGGTTAAAGGCCTCCAATTTCTTGATTCCAAGTCCTCCAAGATTATAGGGCAAGCATCACTTTTTCCATGGTGTAGAGATTACCTTCCATTCCATAATATTTCCACTCCAGACAAAGTTTTTCATCATTGTATTCAGCTTTCTAATAATAGAAATAGGCCAAAGATATACCATAAAAGAATAGACCAGCTTTGAGATGATGACATGCTTCACCAGACAAATTCACCCAGCCATTGATAGAGACTTCCCTTTCCAAGATGCGAGTGTTTTTTGACTTTATCCAAATCATTTGATAAGTGTGAATGTCAGGGCTTTCCCCAAAACATTGGGACACCCAAATAGATAAAAGTCAGTGTACCCTCTTTAATTCCCAAGTTGTTGATGAGACAGATCTTCCTGGAATCCGGAATGCCCTTACCAAAGTAGATAAATTATTTCCTATAGTTTATGACTTGACCGGAAACATCCTCATCATGTTGTAGAACTTGTTTAATATTGTTGAGGTTCTTTTTTTCTCCCTGTGTAAAAATGACAATGTCATCAGCAAATAATATATGGGAGGGAGTAGATATACCTCGAGCGGCTCTGATGGTTGTCAATTCTCCCTTGTTCACCATGTCCAAGAGAAGTCTGCTAAGATAGTCTTCAGCTATAGAAAAAATAATGGTTGAGAGGGGATCCCCTTGGCGCACCCCCCTAGAGAAAGTGAAATATCCCTTCAGAGATCCATTAATGAGAATGGATATGTGTTCTAACTCAAGAAGGATTCTGAGCCACCTTGTAAATTTCATACTGAATCCAAATATGTTAATCACCCTGTCAATAAAACCCCAGTCCATTATGTCAAAGGATTTGGTGACGTATAGTTTGAGAGCAATGTTTCCTCCTTTGGTTGATTTCCTAAGCAGATTGATACACTCTGAGGCAGTGAGCAAACAGTCTTGTATGTGTCACCCTCTTACAAATCCAAATTGATTCCAAGAAATAATTTTCTCTGGGACACGAGAAAGCCTGCCTACAAGTATTTTAGTAATGAACTTGTAAATGGTGTTAACAAGAGAAACGAGCCTGAACTGACTGATCTCACACGCATTTTCAACCTTTGGAATAAGAGCAATAAACTGGGCATTGAATCCTTGGGGAAAAGTCCCATCCTTAAAGAAATTCCAGACAATCTTTCAAACTTATTCTTGAATGATTTCCCAATAAGTCTGAAAGAAATGGTTAGTAATTCCATCCGGTCCTGGAGAACTATCCTTATTGAGAGAAAAAATAGCTTCTTTAATTTCAAAATCCATGGGCAAAGAGGTAAGGGAGATATTATCCTCCTCCCAAACAAGATGTGGGATGATATTCTCCCTTATCATTTCATTCTTTGGAGGGCCATTGAAAAGATTCTTGCAAAAGGAAACAATATGATCTGAGAGCTCATGTCGTTCCTCAAAAACATGATCCCCATCCTTGAGAATAGAAAGGGGCCTATTATCCCTTCGGACCCTCTGAATAGTATGAAAGAACTTTGTATTCTTATCTCCCTCTGAGATCCATCTAATTTTAAAGATGTCTTTTCTGATTTTATCACGAAGCTTGATGAGGGTCCAAAGTTTGGAGGAAATTTCAGATTCTTGTCTTGGATCCCCGCCAAAGTGGTCTTTAGTCATTGACTCCTACAAGTCATGTAAAAGGCCCTAAAGACCATTAATTTCAGTATCCATTAAGCTGAACATGTTCTTGCTCCATTCCTTCAGTTTCATTTTGACCATTCTGAATTTTGAAATGCGGACAAGAGGGCTGACCCCATAGGCCCTTGGTCCCCAAGTATCCTGAATAGTTTTGGAGCACTCTAGTAGATTGGTCTATGTATTATTGAAATGAAACGGGAATGGATACTTTTTTCCCATATTTAGAAGACTCACCAAAATAGGATGATGATAAGAATTATTCTTAGCCAAAGTAACACAGGAAATGGACTTTCAGGCTTGGAGAGAGGCCTCATTGATAAAGGATCTATCAATTCGACTAGCCCTCATTCCAGAAAGGTGGTGCTTATACCAAGTAAACTTGGCCCTAACAAGATTGACCTCAGTCAGACATGCCCCCTCAATACAAGCACAAAACTCAACCATGAAGGTGGTATTAACAGCTGGTCCAAGCTTCTAATCTTCATGGAAAATTGAATTAAAGTCACTAATTATGGTCCATGGATCCAAAATTAATCTTTCCATTTCCTGAATGCAATCCCATAGCCGCCTCCTATCAATGTAATTATTGTGTGCATACACAATAGATCAAAACATCCTCTGTCTTGATTCTAAAAAACTGCAGGTGAGAATTTGATCAGTCTCATAAACAAAAACTGGATTAAAAACAGAAGCATGTATAAAAATCCAGACTCAATCTGAAGAGCCTTCAGCCCTGCTACATCCAAGGAGTGAGTAGCCGGCTCTACTAAAGTGGTTTCCAACCTTGGTAGAGGTGGTATTAGGTTCAAATATACCTAGGATTTCAGGTTTATACTTGCCTACAATCAGCCTAGTAGAACCCATCGTGTCAGGGTTGGCTAGTCCCTGATAGTTCTAGAAAATTGTCCTCATTGAGTCTTGTCTTTGGGGGTAATTACCCCTTTTCTTGAGATATCCAAACGTTTTTACTTCGTAGCAGACCTTATCGAGGAGGCAAGACCCTCTTCCTTGGCCAGATGCTGCATTTGTTCATTGGCAGCCTCATTCTTTTCCCTAGAATTTTGAGAAGATAAATACAGCACTCTATCCTCTGATGAGTCACTTACCATATCAGTTGGTTCCATAGTAGCCTCCATGAGATCATCTAATGAGCCCATTTTTAGATCTGGTGCATCCTGATTCTGGAAAATAGCATGTGATTTTCCCAGATTCTAGTCTGATTCCTCTGACCTGCGTGCAAGAGGATCTCTAGGTAATCTTTCAAGCATAAATTTGGCTTTTATATCAGAATAAATAAGAGAAAGAGTGGAGTCTTCCACCTGCACTGAAAATGCAATTGATAAAATATCAGACGAGAAGTCCAGATAGTCATGCTCCTCTGGAAAATGAAAATCCTTATTGAATCTTTCCAAACTTTCCCTGCATGTTCACTCCTGATCCTCTGCCTTATCTAAGTCATCCCATGAAGAGGTGTTAGCCCCATCCATTCCTGATTTTCCTCCCTTCACCGGACTAGCATCCAAACCTTTTCCCTTGTCAGTCTTATCACTACCTTTGCCTCGAATAATCTTCTTCCAGGTCGAGATGGTGGGGGCTGGTTTTACCAATTTTTGCAGAACACGGCAGTTATTTACCAAGTGCCCAGCCATTTTTCAATGGTCACAAAATCTGGGTAGATTCTCAAATTCATACGTAACTTCTAGATAATGATCCTCTATGGAAAGAAAAATGCAACTGGGAGGTGAGGCTTCCATATTAATCTCAATGAGGACCCCCGCATACAAACCAAGGTCTCCATTGATAGAGCGCCGGTCAACTTTCAGCGGTGTGCCAAGCCCCAACGCAATGTCGAAGAGAATTTTTGGATGCCAATAAACCCATGGAAGACCATGTAATTGTGTCCAAACCTGTGCCATAGAGTGTCGCTGCTTGAAAGGATTAAAATTGGCATCCCACTCAGAGATCCGGAAGAGTCCAAGCCTGAGATTGAAATTCCAAATTTGTCAGACCGCATCCAAATTTTCCCTCTTCTCTAAGATAATCTGAAAGTAACCCTTCCCAATCAGAACGAGTCTTCAATTCGAGAAGCCCCAGTAAAGTGAGACCCTTTTTTCAGATCAGCGTAAGACCAAGGCTTCATGCCTTTCTCATATGAGGTGCGACCTAACACTGAAGACTTGCAGAGGTCTATTCACTGCTTGAGAGCATCTGGATCAGCCGCCACAGAAATGGATCCATCCCCCAGACGTGTAAGAATAGGTAATTTGGAAATTTCAAATGCAGTTGGCTCAGCTAGGACTTCCGCAAATGAAATGGCTTTCCGAACAAAGGCAGAATCTGGGCCATTCTCAATTCCCTTCGAAGGGTTGAACGCCAACTCCTACTCTGGATCAAACGCATCCATGTTTTCATAGGCACTTAGAGGAAGAAGAGACCACCATCATTGAAATCAGACGATAGCGTTTTCAGAGATGCAACCATCGTCTACTTATTTTACCTTACGAACATCCATGTTTTCTATCTATTTCTTATGTAGTTTTATTTTTCTGTGTTCTATATTTTGTTGGTTTCCCATATTTTCCTTAAAAGTGATTTTGAAATAAAAATATTTTATTTGGAGTACATTATTAATTATATTATTATTTAAGTATTATTAAATGCATAAATAATTAAGTTACAAAAAACTTTTACAATGATAATTTGTAATTTATAATTTTAATTTTGATTATATTACTCTTAATAATTATTATAAATGATTATTAACATATATTAAAATATGTACATACATTGAAATGTATTATTATATATAATTATATTAACATGTATTATAGTATAATAATATTAACATATATTATAATATATAAGAACATTAACATTCATTAAAATATTTTATAATGATATATATAATATCATATATATTGAAATATAATAATACATATTACATATATTATAATAATAAATATAATTATATATATATTATTTTATTAATAATAATATATATATGTTAAAATATATTAATGAAATATTAACATATATGATAATATTATAATAATATATATTAAAAAATATTAATATAATATATTTATGTCTGTGTTTATATATTAATATTATAATAATATTAACATATGTGATAATATTATTATAATATAGATTTACATACATTAATATAATACATATATGTACTAGAAACGGAGCAAACCATGGATTAAAACCCACAGTCCCAGAAAATTTATTATGAAAAAGAGAAAGTATACATGAAAAGAATAAGGGGATTACAATGTAGAAAATTGGCACAAAAAAATTCCACTAGAAACAAAATATCATTCAACAGTCACCTTCTTTTATGTCTGTCACCCCTTCCTTGAGAACCACCCCGACCTCTTGGGTGCCTACCTCTCTTCCACTGCTTAGGGTCCTAGAAAGTTTCATCCGGATCATCCATTCCCAATGAATCATATTCCTCATCATGAAATTCAATACCCCCAAATAAATCATTTTTTAATATCAAAATAAATCCATCTTGATTTGAGGATTTCTCCTTCATATCAGAATTGTTCTTTTCCTTAATAGTCTAAATGCCTTAGAATTTTCCTCCAAAAGGTCCATGAACATTTCTAAATTCCTCATATAAAACATCACTAATATTATATCTATTCAAAATTTCAAGTAAAGTGAATTTTTTGTACTGAACAAAGTCATGTAGGGTGGTATCATCCTCAGTTTCCTCCTTCTCTACTAGTGTACCACTAATAACTAGATCACCCACTGAATCCTCAAGACAAGATTCTTCATCCTTATTTTCTCCTTGTCCTTCCACTATAATATCTTCATCATCCACTCTCGGCCTTCATGGGTTTATCTATAATGGGGTAACATCTTCAATAATATCTTCTCCAACTAAATCTATCCTAGACATAACAAGTGATGTATACCCCATCTAGGAGGGAGAAACAAATTGACTATATTTATTAAATAAAACCAGTTGATAGCCATCCTAATCTACTATGATTTTCCTACCCTTATAAAAGGGGACCGGATTGCATAGGGAATTTTTTCCAATAGGATTTTTTCTAGTTGAGGCTAAGAGTTTCTTTTTAAGAAGAAATTGACAATCTATTTTAGCTTGGGGTTCCCTCTCATTAGTAGATTATTCAAGTTCTTCCTTGAGGTATGTATTTTAAGAGTTTACAACAAGGGAATATTTAAAATAGGATCTTCCATATTCATCATTTGTCCAAGAGAATATAGGATTGACACCCTTAAGTTCTAAAGGTTCCAACCTAGATTCATCCAAGCCCTGGTGATAACTTATTTGTATCTGGTTAACAACTGTAGGGGTATCAACAAGCCCAGAACTAGGATTAAATGGTTTCTATACCTACATCTATGTGTCATTATTTTTTTCCCTTTGTATTTTAATCCTTATTCAATTCTCCGTATCCAATATCAACTAAGATATATCCATTAGCTACCTCCTTTCTCATATTTGAGGTACCAAGATATTTCTTCCTAGCAGGCTATGAGGAAGATCTTTCTTGCTTAATTTTAATATTTCTAACATTTTTTCAATTGGAGAAATCAGGCCACACTAGAATAAAGAAGTCACAAAAGAATGGTATGAACACATATTCAAATTTATCCTCTATTTTCTCACCATTTTTCACCAAAGTGACACAACCAGGTAAAGGGTTGAGTAAGTTAGCATCCACTAGAACTTTGGAAAAGTGCATGGATTTCACTTTAATGGTATTCTCATCTATATCAATAGGTGAACCAATGTAGGATACAAGGTCATTTAGTATTAAAGGATTCCAAATAACCCAACTAAGACCATGAATTATAGTCCAAATCTATGCATTTGTGTACTTCTGTGAATGTGGGTTAAAATTTAATTCCCAAGAAGAAAGTTGAAAAACATATTGATTGAGTGAATAAAAACTAGATCTCCAAGAACTTGATTGATAATTCACATAAAAGAATATGAGTTTGAAATAACCTCTGCCTATGGGGACAATCTTCCAGTTGGAAATTCCCCAAATCTGAGATATCATAGACTTCAACTCCTCAGTATTTATTGTCTTTTCACCCTTAGCAAGAATTAAACACCCAATAAGAGAGTACTTACGGGCTTTAAGATTTTATTTGAGTGCATAAAGGTTGGTAATGAATTTGGATCTTCAATTTTTAGATTTATAAATATTGGGTTAGAAAACATCATGGGAGATATCACCAAACACATGAGGATCCCCAAGCCCTTGATGAAGGGTTTAAGAGGAACCAATAGACCTGTATTCTCTGATACTTTATTGAAGGATAAATGGTCAGGAACATCATATTTCAACAAGAACGAAGATGAATCCTTTGAGAATGAAGTATTCAAATCCCGATCATCATCACGATCGCTAGGGTTGGCCCTACACTCTTCACCTTCATCCATCTCAACATTTATATATTAATTTAATATTATTAATAATAATAATATATTTCAATAATATATATTAACATTTATATACTACTATATATTAACATATGTTATAATAAAATATATTATAATACATATATTATAATTTAATATTATAATAAAATTAACATATTATATATATATATATATAATATAATATTTTATTAAAAGATTACATTTCTAAATAACTTGTATATATTAACATATATTATAATATAATAATCTTAACATATATATTGTAATAAAATAATATATATTATGATATATTATAATACTGATAATAATATATATACTAACATATATTAATATAATAATATAATAATATATATTAACATATATTAATATAATTTATTAACAAATTTATACTAATATATATTATAATAATATTAACATATTATATATATATATATTATAAAATTTTATTAAAATATTACATATTTAAATAACACAATTTTTTTAACATATATCATAACACTGATATTAACATATATTATAATGTAATATTAAAATATATTATAAAATTTAATGAAAACATTTAATTTTTTAAACATAATTTTTTAATGCGAAGAAGGGTGGGAACTTTCTGATATTATGCTTTCTTGAGAAATCTTCTGAAGAATGAACTATCACAGAAAGCACCTTCATTAAAAGATTTTTGAATAAGTCGTTTTATCCTTCTTCAGAAATACTTTAAAGAAGGCACTTTTGAGATAGCATCTTCTTGAGAAGATTACTCAAGAAGGCATTGTTTCAAACAACTCCACCCTTCTACATAAAACCCACCCATACTTATAGGTAAAATGGGAATTAGTTTATTGAACTCTACATATGTAGAATTTTTTTATTGTTATAATTATACTAGAAAATTTGTTGGTGTTCTCTTATTTGGGTTCTATAGTTTTTCCTCCACTCTGGTCTGGTGGTGTCAACCCCCTCTTCTTTGTCCTTATGCTCCCTCCCCCATTCCTCCCTTCTTATCTTTCTCTCTATCTCACTTTTCCTTACTGTTCTTTGACATTTTTATGTTTGTTTTCCCACTTTTCATATTCTAGGGTTTCTATTTTGGTTGTCACCTTCCAAGTTTACATAGGATGTTTTTTCTTAGATTTTTTATTATCTTATTGTGGATTTTTTAACTTAGGTTCAGGTTCCTTCTACTTTCATATATTCTAACAAATATTTCATTATTGTTCATGAATTTTTTCTAAATTTGAGGGCCTCTTTTGTATCCTCCTTACTATCTATTTTGACCCTTCAAGTTTTTCCTGACTCAGGATATTTATTGTTCGTTATGGATGTCGACTTTATTTCCATTATTATTGTGATGGTGATGATTTTATCAGGTGGATGTGTAACGAAGGTGGTTCTAGTGGGTTTTTTTTATCATCAATGATGAATCCTATTGATATTTATAAATTCACTTCAGTTTTACAGAAGTTTTTCATAATGAGATTTCCACAAGTAACTATTTTTAGGATGAGTTTATAGCAGCTGTTGTGGACCTTAACATTTATGGAAGAAGTCTAACTAAATCATGTTATTCTAATGATCTGTTGAAGGTATTTGAATGATAGTTTCAATACTTAGGCAACATGCATGTTCACCTATTTTTACTATTCAATCTGAAGGTGTAATAGTGTATCGAAGGTTTCTTTGGTCAATGAAAGGATAGTCATGAATCTCAGAGGGAATCGAAACCATTTTTTCATGAGAAAAACTCTATAAATATGAGGTGGGATTATATTTCAAGATATTAATTATCATATTAGAGATAAATTTTTAGAATTCATTAGAAGGAGACTTCAACTAAGTGGGAGTAGTGAGAGTAGATAGTTTTTTAATCTCATTAATGTTCTTTTATAAAAGTGATTTTGGTGTTCTCTCATAGATATAATAATTTTTTTACTAGGTAATTTATATGTGTTATTTTTTCATTTTATTTGTCTATTGTGTGTCTATATTTTATTTTTCATGGTGATTAGGTTGTATAATTTCTAGTTATGGAATACATAGTCTAGGGGATATGAAGACTTTCGAAAGGTACTAATTTAGAAGTACATTCTTCCAAATTGTTTTTATGAGGTATCTTTTGGTTCATTGCCCCCAAAAAGTGGTATCAAAGAATAGGTTCAGTTTTGTACACCTAGAAGAAGTCATAATGGCATTAGATGAATAAAAGATTCAAATTTTCAAGTTTAAATCAATAGGCTTGGGGTTTGGGTAGATACAGTTGGAATATCTTCTAAAACAAAAAGATATAGATGCTCTATTTTCTATCCATGGAATATAGATAAATCAAAATGGGAGAAATTAGATAGGAAGTACCTAGAGTTGGTAATGATATCTCTTTCATAGAATGTATATTTTAATATTATGTAAATGAAAATAACTGTGAGAGTCATAAAATCATTGGATGACATATATGAGAAACCAATGACACTCAATTAAGTATTTATGATGTGTTTATTATTAATATTGGGACCATAAAAATTAAGACTAATAGTGGATTGTGTGAATGATTACAACATGATCCACCGATTGCTCAAATCAATAGAGGTTACTTTCATGGATGATATATGGTTTTTTTTCATATTCACTTCTGAAAATCATGGATGTTATCGTGATAGTAGTGAGTAATTCAAGCAGAAAGATAAACCTTGTATTTTATAAATTTTTGAATCTGATTCTTAATGAAGAGTTGAGGTGGAAGGAATTCAAAATACAATCCATAATTTATCCCAATATTGGTGGATGGGGATGGTCACTTCAATGGGAGGACCACCAGAAGAATCCATTGAAGGATAAGACCTAAGGAATAAGTCAAAGTAGAATTTTTGGTAAAGGCCCTACTTTTTGGATTTATAGAAAGAAAGTAAATTCAATAAGGTCTATATAAATTTAAAGGCGACTACCATAAAGGCTTTAAAGTTTTAAAGCACAAGTTTTATCAATTTATTGGAAGTTGGTAACAATTTGTTGTTGAGTGTGAACATTCCAAAATATTCATGGTTTATTAACTCGGGTGAATCTTTTCCTTTAAATAGTAAGTAAGGGTGCATGGTTGAATATGAATATATAATAATGGGTAGAGTACATATGGTAGATGATTAAGCTTGAGAGGGTAATTCCCTAGATCCACACTCCGAGATCTAGTGCTATAATCACATAATTTACATATTTGATTTTATAAAAACTATATATTATTAGATATAATATCCCATAATTACATGACTTAAAACAAATATTTCCTAAAATACATTCCCAATACATTTTAGGTTTAGATATTTAGAAAATTAGTAGAAATCATAGACTAATAAATCCCATGTTCTTTGTATCAAATAGATATTTTTTAAATTAAATATGAAACAACTTAATCTATAATGAGTCTTCAACATCTCCCACATATTCTCTACATAGTTATCCTATTATAAATTTCATGTGTAATAAATTTATTCATAACCCAGGGAAATAGAAACATAATAAATGGGTGAGCTCAAATGCTTAGTAAGGGAAACATATAACAAAACATGTCAAAAACATAAGAAATATATACATAATATGGTTGGAAAAAATAATATGAATAATTCCATAATAAACTAAAATGGAGATCATGTTATATCCATGGAAATAAATGAAAACATGGATATTGATAACACAAATATCATACTAATGGAATACATAATTTCAGATATCAAAACATATTGTCAAGGCCTTGTTCCAAGACACTATACTGGTATGGGGAGAGGTATACACCAAAACCCAAGCTATTATGGCTCAAGAGACCTGTTAATGCATCGAGGGGCTATATAATTCTATGCCCCACCCATTACCTAATTAAGTTCAATGCATTCTCCATATGATTCAATAAGACCTTTTATATCATTCCTTAAAGAACCTCTAACTGAATAAAAACATGGCTATTTATATAATAAAAAATGTTGAATATTAATACATGATCAACCTAGTCTATAATAAAATAATCGTCAATAATGTTAATATTTTTACCCATGTCAATAAAAGGGATAACATGTTTATAACCCATCCAGAGTAGGAAGGTGGACGCTTAAATAAGACATAGTTAACTTTCCATTATCATCACTACTGGAAATCCATGTTTTCCCAACGCTTCTTTACCAACGGTTTAAGCAAACCGTTGGTAAAGAGGCCCTTACCAACGGTTTTAGGAAACCGTTGGGAAAGCGGTGTCCAAAGCACCCTTTACCAACAGTTCTCTTGAACCCTTGGTAAAGGGTGCCTTGGACACCCCTTTCCCGACGGTTTTTAAAAACCTTTCTGAAATATTTTCCCCAAATACAGAATCGGCCACTGCTCTCCCCCATTCGCGACAGAACCCTAATATGTCCAGTCGTCGGCTCCTCTCACAACTTCCCCCATCCTAACCTATCAAACTCCATTTGAATCGTCTCAAATCAGGTATTATATTCTTCATACACATAAAATATTTAATTTCTACCTATTTTTATTGTTATTCATCTCTTATTTGAGTTTTAAGTTTTGATTTTGATGTGTATATCATTTTTTGTGTTTTGATTTAATCTATACTTTATCCATTCCAATCCATTTAATTAATTAAATCCTTAACCCTCCATCGAAGAAGAAGCATCTCAAATTCATTGTGGTTAGACTCTAAATTATCTAAGTATGTGTTTTTATGCTTTTTTTCATCTTGTAATTAATTGTTACTTGGAAATTTATTTATATGTGTTTATTAATTTTTAGTAAAGTTTTTATGAATGTTTTCCTTAAAATTCCTTGAGGAAAGTGTTTTATTAAAATGAAAAAAAAATTAATAAGGCTTGTGTAATGTAATTTTTTATAGTACACTATGTGACTATGTTTGGTATTTAGTAACACATGAGATAACTGGTGTGTGATAATGTGTTGTGAAAGATATTCCATGGTTGGTTCAAGATTATATTTACGTTTTGAGCCTATTAATGAGTTGTTTTAATGATATTTTGAGATATTTACCTTATGTTTATTGGTGAAAACTGGGATCTGTAGAGGTGGTTCATTATTAAGACATATAATTACTACTAAACATGTGGATAAACCATGCATAGTAGTGAATTCTTGAAATGTTTTATGTTTTTAGTCCTTTTTTATTTGGAGTTTCTTTTGATGGTGATGTTTGTTTATTGATACCTATAATGGGAATTTATTTTAGTTTCTAAATTGGCTGAGACTCCCCCACCATGCACCGTGTATGCAACCTCTACCCTTCACTACTGGAAAATGGACCTATCCCCATGGTTTTCCCTAAAACCGTGGGGATAGGTACCCCCTATACCCACGGTTTTGGAAACCCGTGGGTATAGGTCAATTTTCAAGACCTATACCCACGGCTTTCCAAAACCGTGGGTATAGGGAGGTCTATCCCCATGGTTTTCCAAAACCGTGGGGATAGGTCTTGAAAATTGACATATCCCCACAATTTTCAAAAACCGTGGGTATAGGGGTATCTATCCCCATGGTTTTGGGGAAAACTGTGGGGTTAGGTCTGGGATAAAAAAACCTATACCCACGGTTTTTCAAAACCGTGGGTATAGGTTTCCCATGTGTGCACGGGAAAAAAAATTTCCGAGGGAAGGAATTTTTTTTTGGCGGGAGTCCTATACCCATGGTTCTTCCCTCTATACCCACGATTTATATAACTATATTTAACTAAATGTAAATATATATACACATAATTGATGGTAGGGTAGTGGTTAGATGCGGTACATTGCAGTGAAGAGGTTGTGGGATCGAAACCCGCCTGCGGCATTATTTTAGGATCTATACCCACGGTTATGAAACTGTGGGTAAACTCCATTGACATCGTGGCAATTGGGAATGTTTTGTTGACATGGTGGCAGAACACCTATACCCACGGTTTTGGAAAACCATGGGTATAGGCTGGGGACCTATACCGACGTTGTTCCAGCCCACAGTTCCCAAAACCGTGGGTATAGCCTATACCCACGGTTTTGGGGGCTATACCCACAGTTTTGAACCGTGGGTATAGGCCATTTTTCCAGTAGTTCTTATTTAATCATTCTGTTTACACAGCCTATGCAACCTCTACCCTCATTTAATCAGTGAACTCAAGTCATTAATTAAAGCCTTCATTCTCACTAGCATGTAAGAAATTGAATGATGTAAACCCATCATCACATGATTTCTTACCTTAGATAGTGTCCAACATATGGAATACGAGCTTTTGAATTCATCATTTAACCAGGATCATATATTCCATTTCCCCCAAGATGATTGTACTAATATAACTTTAGGGTCAATTAAATATGGTTCTCATTGTATGTTGTATATTATGTGTCCTTCTTGGCCAATACTCACTTTTATGAGGGTGGGTTCTTTTCACTGCCCATGCTGGAATGTGTAGACATCCATAAAAATGTTAGATAAGTCACAAGTTTAATTTAGTAATGTTGTTATCATTGACATACTTTATTATTAATCTCAAATTTAAAAATAAATTTTTTTGTCTATACTTAATGAAATTAAATCTTTTTACAAGCCATGAACAACCTATTAGTGTAGAAGCCTAAAATTTATTCACCCATGGGGTGCGCTTGACTTGGGGAAGTAATTGGGTAATGAAAGGTATGGCCATAGAGGTGCCAATAATGAGTTATTGAACATGAGTGAATGATTTGGGATGCCTATAAGACATAATGGGACCTGAGGCACGTGCCTCTTATAGACTTAATGAAAATGAATATAAATAAATTTTAATTTAATTTATGAGTACTTGTTCTTTACATTATTTTAATAGTTCACTACATCAACTAGAAACTTCTTCCTTTATCATTTACTTAAATGTATTTTCTATTAAAGTTCAATCCTATTGAATTGTTTATGAAAAAATGACTTATATAAATTCTTTTTACAGAATGGATAGAATTTGGATGTATGAAATCGATCGGATCTCAAGCGATTTTCAAAACAATTTAGAGAGCTTTATAGATTTTTCATTTCACAATGCTTCATATAGTGGTCGCATACACTGCCCATGTTCCAATTTTATTGGTAGACCTTGGTTGAGCCGTGAAGAAGTCAGCTACCACATAACCAAAAATGGTTTTTAATCAAACTACTTTGTGTGGTATTGAAATGGGGATAAAATGAAATCTCAAATTGGTGATGATCGAAATGAAAGGACAGGAATGGAGAATTTTTTAGATGATCAGTTTCTGTTTATTCGTCATCATGAAAAAGAAAGGATTTCGACTCAAGAAGACTTTGATATGAGGACAGCTGATGCATCTAGTGAAAATGATGATATTGATAGGGTGAAAAAATTGAATGATGTTTCCACGACTCCAGTATATCGACAATGCGATAAAATGGAAAATCTGGAATTTTTAATCCGATTGTTTCATGGGAAAACTATGTATGGGATTTCTAATACAGCAATCGATTACATTCTTACCCTCTTGAAAGATTTACTTCCAGATGATGCAGATATACCCTCAAACCACTATATGGCATGTAAGTTAGTTGAGGAACTTGGATTTTCAAGAAACAAAACTCATGCTTGCCCGAAAGATTGCAGTTTATTCTGGGAGGAAACCACTGAATGAAATGATTGTATAAAATGTGTCACATCCTGCTGGAAGTCAAAATCTGATTGAACACCATCCTGCATTCCACAGAAAGTAATTTGGCACTTTCTATTGATCCCCAGACTTCAGAATCTTTTTATGTCTGATGACATATCAATAAAAATGAGATGGCATGATACCAAGAGAAAGAAGAATAACAATGAGTTGGTTCATCCTGCAGATGGATTTTCATGGTAGAGATTTGATGCTCGACATCCTAATTTTGCAGATGACGTGCATAATGTGAGGCTGGGTCTTTCCTGCGGCGGTTTTAATCCGTTTGGGAAGATTCTTACTTCGCACAGCACATGGCCAGTTTTTATACACATTTATAATCTTCCCCCATGGTTGTGTATGAAAAAACCTTTCACTTTCATGAGTATACTCATATCTGGTCCTTCTGATCCCGGCATTGATATTGATGTATACATGCAACCTTTAATACAAGAGTTGAAACTTCTTTGGGATGTGGGTTTGTGCACATACAATGCATGTTTGAAAGATGTATTTTAGATGTGTGTTGCACTTATGTGGACGATCAATGATTTTCCGGCTTATGCAATGATGTCTGGATGGAGCACGAAGGGAAAACTGTCATGCCCAGTTTGTATGAAGAATACATGATCCAAAAGACTGAAACATCACTGTAGTTTCAGTTTTATGGGACATCGACGATTCTTTCCAAATGATCATCCATATAGAATGAATCATCGAAGATTTGATAATACCATAGAGACCGATGATCCACTCAGTGTATGTCTGGAACTGATGTGCTTAATGAATTGAAAGATTTCAGTTTTTTGTTTGGGAAGGGTCAAATGAAATCTGTAAAGAGAAAGAATGTTTCCACTAAAACCTGTTACAATTGGAGGAAGAGGAGTATCTTTTTTGATTTTCCTTATTGGTCAACCAATTTGTTACCTCATTTCTTAGACATAATTCATATTGAAAAGAATATATGTAAAATGTTGCTTTCGATTGTTCTAAATGTCAAGGGGATGACAAAAGATGATTTATGATCTCGGCGTGACTTGGTGGATTAGGGGATCAGACCAGAATTGCAACCTGTGCATATCAGTGAAAATAAATGGAAACTTCCATGTGCTTCTTATGTAATGAAACCTACAGAAAAAAAAATTTCTGGAAGTATTAGAGACTATTAGAGTTCTTGATGGCTATTTAAGAAACATATCTAAACAGGTCAACAGAAGAGAGTTGAAGTTAAAATCTTTGAAGACTCGTGATTATCACGTTCTACTGCATGAGTTGCTTCCAATAGAAATCCATCATCTTTTGTCCAATAATGTAAGGGTGGATATTATTCAGTTGTGCCATTTGTTTAGAGATCTTTGTGCTAAGAAGTTGTCCAAGTCTTTCTTGCAAAAAATGTTGACAGATGCCCCATTAATTTTGTGTGAGTTGGAGAAAATATTTCCTCCATCATTTTTCACATGCATGTTGCATCTGAATGTCCATATTCCCACTGAAATACTTCTCGGAGGACCTGTTTCTTTTCATTGGATGTATCCAACTAAAATAAATATGTTCACATTAAATTCTTATTTCCGAAACAGAAATAATCCCAAAGGTTCTATCATGAACGGTTACTTGGATCAAGAATGTATGGATTTCTACTCAATGTATTTGTCTGATCTTACTACAAGAATGAACAGACCAATGAGAAATTAATAAGAACAGTATGAGAAAATTGAACCCATTTTTCCATCACTTCCTCAAACAGGAGGAATTCCTGGATCATATACATTGAATACATTAATCCATGAAGAGCGGGAGATGGCACATCGCACAGTTTTATTCAACTATGATTTGTTTGATGACTATATCAGGTGACTAAATTGAATATGTATATATTACATATATATCTGTTAAACTATTCATATTTTTTATCTACAGGGAACATAAAACAATGATAAATAGGAAGCATCATTCTTTATCTTTGAGAAGGAGAGAGACTTTGCATAGCAAAGAGTTTTCTACTTGGTTAAAATTTAAGGTAAAAATATTACTGTTTAAAATAATTATATCAATATTTAATTAAGTTTAATAGTCATTTATATTGTAGGTATTGAGTTTGTCTGTTGACTCTGTCTTTGAGGAAATAAGAGCTTTGGATTTTGGTCCTAATACCGTGGTTTTTGACTATAAATCAATTGTTATCAATGGGTACAAATTTATTGTCACTAAACAAGCAAAGAACATGATAACACAACATGATGGTGTAATGGTTACTTCCACAACAGATTGTTATGCCAGTGTATCAGATAGTAGACCGCGATTTGAAAATGTGGGTTATTATGGAGTTGTTGAGAAAATAATAATATTGGATTATTACTCTCATGGACGAGTCACAATGATGAAATGCCATTGGTTTGATTCGATGATGAGACAAGGCACAATTATTGATGATTGTGTATTTCGAGTAATTAATATGACTCGCACTCTTGCTACTGAAGAACCATATGTGTTGGCATCAATGGCTAAACAAGTTTTTTATGTCAAAGACCAACTTCGGCCTGAATTTGGTGTCATAGTTGAAGTAATTCCAAGACATATTTTTTATGATGGTGATGATGGAATTGAAACTGGCCCTAGTTCCATTGGAAACAATCCATTTATTTCTTTTGATGACTCCAATAGCTCAATTGTCAAATTTGATTGTGAACTTGAAGTTGTGGTTAAAAATATATAGAATCATTCATCCATGTTCTCAATTATTTTGGTTTACCTCAAGTTGGGTTGTTAAGGTTGGTAATATTCAAATTGATTTAGTATTGATCACAAATATGTTTTAGCTGACTTGACCGTTATGTGAATTTTCAATGTTTATTGGTTGCTGTTTTATTTGAATTGCATTTTCTAATTTGGAATTGAACTGTATTCAAACCTAGTCAAAAAATATTTCTAACTTAGTGAACATTACAACTTGTATGATTTATTAAATCCATTCAATCTCTTCTAAAACAATTGATAGATAAATTACCAATGAATCCCCATATTCCCTCATATATTTAGTTTTTTGGTTTACACATTAGTTTACTTTTTCTAATTAATTACATATTTTTTTTCAAAAGTAGGAAATGCAGCCAATTGAAGAGAGATAAAGGAAAAAAATGATGGAGAACAATCGTCAGATGGCATAGATGGGCGTTCCACCATTAGTGACTACAGTGAGTACTTTATTTCAAATATATATATTTAAAGAATATATAATGTCATGTGATTAATTTTTTTGTAAACATTTTTGTAGGATCCACCTATACGTCGACAGTTATTCGACGAGGAGCCTAGTACTGGTCCTAGTACTCAGGCCGGTGGTACGATGAGGGTTCGTACCAGAGGTGGACAAGTAGCTGCGCGTACCTGACTAGACCTTGCCCCTCCCACTAACATGTCATCCTTCCCTCATTCTGATCTTAGTGTGTCGTTAGGGACACATGGGACATTTAGGCCTCCCATGTTTTCGCTACCTTCTGCATCTTCTGACCTATCATTTTCACATCCCATGATGATTCCCACTCCTGAGTCAGAATCCGGTCATACAGCTATCCCATCTTTTTTTCCTTCTACTTCTGTCTCTCTGAGCTTCTATATTCCATTGTATTTGACTCCTGTTCCACCATAGGGTGTTCCATCAGTTTCTGTGGATCCGGCGGCGCTCAGCGATCAGACTGGCACATGTATATTTATAGAACCCTAACAAATTTTTATAGCAATATTTATTTTCATTATAACATGTTTTGATAAAATATTTGTTTTTCTTTCATGACAGATACATCTACTAACAAGAGGTGGGGGTGTACATACATGCGTTCGGTGTGGAACCATCCCACACAGGTTATGGTGGATTACAATGAATACAACCAAATGGTTGATAAATCAGGGCAGCAATGTCGGAGTTTTTTGGCGACGCTTGCCAAATACTCTGACATCATTCCCGTCAACCCTCTATCGTGGAGACATTTGCCACATGAGGTCAAGGATAGAGCTTGGGCAGAGATATGGGTAAAAAAATCTGTTGTATTTAATGTCATGAATTATTTTTGTATTTATATGAATTAATATTTTGATGTCAACTTCAATTTAATTTTCCCGATGGTGAGGGTGCACGACCTGAACGTCTAAAGGATTTAGGCGAGCTTTGGAGAGACTACAAGCATGAGTTGTATATTGGATGGCGTGCTAGATTTGGCACTGAGTTAGAGGTGGTACCAGTCCTGGATGATTGTCCTATAGAGCAGTATCGTCAGACGATTACTCATTGGACGAGTACCTAGTTTAAGGTATGAATTACATTTGAGGTATTTAAATAATAACTTTCATGTTTTGCATTAATATTATCCTTTAAATTATCGAATTTTATTTAGGAATCATCTGGAAAAAATAAAAAAAACATTGATGCAAAAAAATACCTCCACACACTAGGACGTACTACGATGTCGGATCATGAGAGGAAGCAGGTATGACAATTATTTATAAGTTTTCTTTATGACTTACATTTTCTTTTGTTTCCTAAATTATTTAATAATTTGCTAAATTTTTCATATAAATTTAGTTTTCAATGTCATTTTAGAGGCAAATACAGAATATTGAAGGACATGAGCCTCGAGAAAAACGGTTTTGCTCGAGTAGACGGAAAAAGGATGGAAGTGTCATCAACGAAGTGACTCAGCAGCAGATTGTAAGTTTTAATCTGTTGATTTTAAATTTTAATATCTATTTTTTAACTTAATAATATATTTATATTTGTAACATGTTACTTTAGAGGCCCTAGATTCCCAAGAACTGGACAATTTTGGGCCAACTGATCACTTACATCAGGTGTTGGGAGAGGAGCATCCTGGCAGAGTACGATGCCGACTTAGGATAGCCCCAAAAAGGTATTAGCCCTCCTCAGGTACGAGTTGTAGTGCCACCGAGCTACAGCAAGTTAGGGCACAGGTAGAACAGACTGAGAAAAGGGCCATAGAGATGTCAGAATAGTCTGCTATGGAAAACAGTTCATTTATAAAATTTATTGAAGTTATACGTCCAACACTTCCAGCATAGGTCAGGACAGCTTTTGATGAATATATGTCGTCGATATGTTCTATATATGGTGCACTAGGTGGAAGTTCTAGTGGTGGTCAGGATGATGTCTATCTTGACGATGATGATGGCGAGGAGTCTGATGCGGAAGAGGAGGGAGAGGAGGAGGGTGAGGCGGGTGGCGAGGGTGAGAAGGAGGGCGAGGGTGAGGAGGAGGGCACTGAGGAGGGCGAGGACAATGATGGGGATGAGGACGAGGGTGATGATGATGGTGATTATGGTGATGGTGATGTGGGACAAATTGATCCATTACATTTTTTACTAATATTACTAAGATTTGATGTTTAATATATTCTAGTTGTTGGTTTTATCAAGACTCGTAGTATAGTATTGGAGTTGAGTTATTTTTATATATTATTTGTTTTTATGGATATTGTTGTCTTTTAGTGGTTGTGTGTTTAGGAACTCCCTGGAAAACCCCCCTCATTCCTGGACCCTAGACAACCCCCCACCATCCTCCTTGGATCCCAGACAGCCCCCCGAACAGCCCCCCACCATCCTCCTTGGTCCCCGGACAGCCCCCCGGACACCCCCCGGACAGCCCCTCGGACAGCCCCCCGGACAGCCCCCCAGACAGCCCCCCCACCCTCCACCCTGGACCCCGGACAGCCCCCCCGGACAGCCCCCCTTCCCCACCCTCCTCCTTGGACCCCGAAAAACCCCCCGGACATCCCCCAGACAGCCCCCCGCACAGCCCCCCCCACCCTCCTCCTTGGTCATCGGACAGCCCCTGGACACCCACCGGACAACCCCCCGGAAAGCTCCCCCGAACAGCCCCCCACCCTCCTTGATTTCATTTACTACTAGAAAATATATAATATATATTTTATTTATTTTCATCATGATAATCAAGGTAAATCACATTTACACATCTAATCAATATCATAGATTATTGGCATGTTATAAAAGGGATGTATTCATTGGGCATGGCATTGTTAGCTCTGAAATGTTTCATAGCATGATAAACTAAAATCTAATCCATACTAATAATGATATAAAAATATTCTATATGAATTTCCACAAGATTTTAAGTAAATACCATTCCACTAATAGAAACATGAGGATTCTCATAAATCATGTTTACCTTAATATTTCCACAAGGATTTTTAGTAAAAGTTTTGTCTTCTATTAATTTTATGATATTCTCATTTTAAATGTAAATTTTTCATAAATAAATTAATTTAAAGACCCATAGTCAAATAGTGTATTTGAATAATGTGAATAAACAACTAACATACCACTCTAACTGTGTCTCTTTTGTTTAAAATGGAAAGGATTATAAGTAAAAAGAACAACTGGCATACGGAAAACTAACCAAACGCATTTGGAATCTGTTGATAAATTATCACAATGATCCATGGGTCATATGTGACGTGTACGAGCAAACTCGGGCTCAATCCGAGTCGCGGTGTGGCCGGGATCAGTCTAAGTGTCTCTCTTTTGTTTAAAAATGACAACATTTTAAGTACATATAGAAAACTGACCAAACGGATTATGATTGTGTTGATACTTTAGAAAAATGATCCATGGGTCATATGTGACGTGTACGAATCAACCCCACCTTAATCAGAGACGCGGTGTGGTCGGCACCACTCAAAGTTTCTGTCTTTTCTTTCAAAAGGACATCATTTTAAGTGAAAAACATCAATTGGAATACGGAAAACCGACCAAAAGCATTCGGATTGTGTTGATACTTTAGGAAAACGATCCATGGGTCATTTGAGACATGTATGAGTCAACCCCGTCTAAATCTGAGGTGCATTGTGGCCGACACCATTCATATTGTCTCTCTTTTGTTTAAAATGGACATCATTTTAAGTGGAAACAACAACTGACATACAAAAAACTTACCAAACGCATTCGAAATGTGTTAATGCTTTAGTACAATGATCCATGGGTCATATGTGACATGTATGAGTCAACCTTGCCTCAATCCAAGGCATGATGTGGTTGGGATCACTCTAAGTGGCTCTCTTTTGTTTAAAATGGACAACATTTTAAGTACATATGGAAAACTGACCAAACGTATTCTGATTTTGTTGATAATTTAGAAAAACGATCCATTGGTCATATGTGACATGTACGAATAAACCTCACCTCAATATGAGACGCGGTGTGGCCAGAAACACTCAAAGTGTCTGTCTTTTGTTTCAAAAGGACATCATTTTAAGTGAAAAACATCAACTGTCATACGGAAAACCAACCAAACGCATTAGGATTGTGTTGATACTTTAGGAAAATGATACATGGGTCATTTGAGACATGTACGATTCAAACTCGTCTAAATACGAGACGTGGTGTGGCCAAGACCACTCTAACTGTGTCTCTTTTGTTTAAAATGGATAGGATTATAAGTGAAAAGAACAACTGGCATACGAGAAACTGACCAAACACATTCGGAATCTGTTGATAATTTATCACAACGATCCATTGGTCATATGTGATGTGTACGAGCCAAATCGGGCTCAATATGAGTCGTGGTGTGGCCGGGATCAGTCTAAGTGGCTCTCTTTTGTTTAAAATGGACAACATTTTAAGTACATACGGAAAACTGACCAAACGGATTCTGATTGTGTTGATAATTTAGCACAATGATCCATGGGTCATATGTGACATGTACGAATCAACCTCTCCTCAATCGGAGATGTGGTGTTGCCTACACCACTCAAAGTGTCTATCTTTTGTTTCAAAATGACATCATTTTAAGTGAAAAACATCAACTGGCATATGGAAAACCAACCAAATGCATTTGGATTGTGTTGATACTTTTGAAAAATGATCCATGGGTCATTTGAGACGTGTAAAAGTCAACCCCATCTAAATACGATGTGCGGTGTGGCCGACACCATTCATAGTGTCTCTCTTTTGTTTAAAATGGACATTATTTTAAGTGAAAACAACAACTGACATACGAAAAACTGACCAAACGCATTCAAAATGTGTTGATACTTTAGGAAAAAGATATATAGGTCATATGTGATGTGTACGAGTCAACCCCGCCTCAATCCGAGGCACGGTGTGGCTGGGATCACTCTAAGTGGCTCTCTTTTGTTTAAAATGGACAACATTTTAAGTACATATGGAAAACTGACCAAACGGATTCTGATTGTGTTGATACTTTATCACAATGATCCATGGGTCATATGTGACGTGTAAGAATCAACCCCACCTCAATATGATATGTTGTGTGGCTGGTACCACTCAAAGTGTATGTCTTTTGTTTCAAAAGGACGTCATTTTAAGTGAAAATCATCAACTGGAATATGGAAAACTGACCAAACGCATTCAGATTGTGTTGATACTTTAGGAAAATGATCCATGGGTCATTTGAGACATGTACGAGTCAACCCCGTCTAAATCCGAGATGCGGTGTGGCCGGTACCACTCTAATTGTGTCTCTTTTGTTTAAAATAGACAGGATTATAAGTGAAAAGAACAACTGGCATACGAAAAACCGACCAAACGCATTTGGAATCTGTTGATAATTTATCACAATGATCCATGGCTCATATGTGATGTGTACGAGCCAACTCAGGCTCAATCCGAGTCGCGGTGTGGCCGAGATAAGTCTAAGTGTCTCTCTTTTGTTTAAAATGGACAACATTTTAAGTACATACGGAAAACTGACCAAACGGATTATGATTGTATTTATACTTTAGAAAAATGATCCATGGGTCATATTTGACGTGTAATAATCAACCCTGCCTCAATTGGAGACATGGTGTGGCTGGCACCACTCAAAGTGTATGTCTTTTGTTTCAAAAGGTCATCATTTTAAGTGAAAAACATCAACTGGCATACGGAAAATAGACCAAACTCATTAGGATTGTGTTGATACTTTATCACAACGATCCATGGGTCATATGTGATGTGTACGAGTAAACCCCTCCTCAATTAGAGTCACAGTGTGGCCGACACCATTCATAGTGTCTCTCTTTTGTTTAAAATGGACAGGATTATAAATGAAAAGAACAACTGGAATACGAAAAACCCACCAAACGCATTCCAAATGTGTTGATGCTTTAGGAAAACGATCCATGGGTCATATGTGACGTGTACGAGTCAACACTGCCTCAATCTGAGGCACGGTGTGGCCGGGATCACTCTAAGTGTCTCTCTTTTGTTTAAAATGGACAACATTTTAAGTACATACGGAAAACTGACCAAACGGATTCTGATTGTGTTGATACTTTAGTAAAACAATCCATGGGTCATATGTGATGTGTAAGAGTAAACCCCGCCACAATCCGAGGCGCAGTGTGGCTGACACCATTCATAATGACTCTCTTTTGTTTAAAATGGACATCATTTTAAGTCAAAACAACAATTGACATATGAAAAACAGACCAAACGTATTATAAATGTGTTGATTCTTTAGTAAAACGATCCATGGGTCATATGTTATGTGTACGAGTCAAATCCGCCTTAATCTGAGGCACGGTGTGGCTGGGATCACTCTAAGTGGCTATCTTTTGTTTAAAATGGACAACATTTTAAGTACATACGGAAAACTGACCAAACGGATTCTGATTGTGGTGATACTTTATCAAAACGATCCATGGGTCATATCTGATGTGTACAAATCAACCCCGCCTCAATTTGAGATGTGGTGTGGCCGGAACCACTCAAAGTGTCAGTCTTTTGTTTCAAAAGGACATCATTTTAAGTGAAAAACATCAACTGGCATACGGAAAACTAACCAAACGCATTCAGATTGTGTTGATACTTTAGGAAAATGATCCATGGGTCATTTGAGATGTGTACGAGTCAACCCCGTCTAAATCCGAGATGCGGTGTGGCCGACACCAATCTAACTGTGTCTCTTTTGTTTAAAATGGACAGGATTATAAGTGAAAAGAACAACTGGCATATGGAAAACCGAACAAACTCATTCATAATCTGTTGATAATTTATCACAACGATCCATGGGTCATATGTGACGTGTACGAGCCAACCCGGGCTCAATCCGAGTCGTGGTGTGGCCGGGATCATTCTAAGTGTCTCTCTTTTGTTTAAAATTGACAACATTTTAAGTATATATGGAAAACTGACCAAACGCATTATGATTGTGTTGATACTTTAGCACAATGATCCATGGGTCATATGTGACATGTAAGAATCAACCCCGCCTTAATCGGAGATGTGGTGTGGCCGGCACCACTCAAAGTGTCTGCCTTTTGTTTCAAAAGGACATCATTTTAAGTGAAAAACATCAATTGGCATACGGAAAACCGACCAAACACATTTGTATTGTGTTGATACTTTATTAAAACGATCCATGGGTCATTTGAGACATGTACGAGTCAACCCCATCTAAATCCGACGCGCAGTGTGGCCGACACCATTCATAGTGTCTCTCTTTTGTTTAAAATGGACATCATTTTAAGTGAAAACAACAACTGACATACGAAAAACTTACCAAACGCATTCGAAATGTGTTAATGCTTTAGTACAATGATTCATGGGTCATATGTGACGTGTAAGATTCAACCCCGCCTCAATCCAAGGCACGGTGTGGCTGGGATCACTCTAAGTGGCTCTCTTTTGTTTAAAATGGACAACATTTTAAGTACATACGGAAAACTAACCAAACGTATTCTGATTGTGTTGTACTTTAGAAAAACAATCCATGGGTCATATGTGATGTGTACGAATAAACCCCACCTCAATCTGAGACGCGGTGTGGCCAGCAACACTCAAAGTGTCTGTCTTTTGTTTCAAAAGGACATCATTTTAAGTGAAAAGCATCAACTGTCATACGGAAAACCAACCAAACGCATTAGGATTGTGTTGATACTTTATTAAAATTATCCATGGGTCATTTGAGACATGTACGATTCAAGCCAGTCTAAATCCGAGACACAGTGTGGCCGGGACCACTCTAACTGTGTCTCTTTTGTTTAAAATGGACAGGATTATAAGTGAAAAGAACAACTGGCATACGAGAAACTGACCAAAAACATTCGGAATCTATTGATAATTTACCAAAATGATCCATGGGTCATATGTGACGTGTACGAGCCAATCCGGGCTCAATCCGAGTAGTGGTGTGGCCGGGATCAGTCTAAGTGGCTATCTTTTTTTTAAAATGGACAACATTTTAATTACATACGGAAAACCGACCAAACGGATTCTGATTGTGTTGATACTTTAGCAGAATAATCCATGGGTCATATGTGACACGTACGAATCAACCTCGCCTCAATCGGAGACGTGGTGTGGCCGGAACCACTCAATGTGTCTGTCTTTTGTTTCAGAAGGACGTCAATTTAAGTGAAAAACATCAACTGGCATACGGAAAACCAACCAAACGCATTTGGATTGTGTTGATACATTCGGAAAACAATCCATGGGTCATTTGAGACGTGTAAAAGCCAACCCCATATAAATCCGACATGCAGTGTGGCCGACACCATTCATAGTGTCTCTCTTTTGTTTAAAATGGACATCATTTTAAGTGAAAACAACAACTGACATACGAAAAACTGACCAAACGCATTCAAAATGTGTTGATACTTTAGGAAAAAGACCTATGGGTCATATGTGATGTGTACGAGTCAACCCCACCTCAATCCGAGGCATGGTGTGGCTGGGATCACTCTAAGTGTCTCTCTTTTGTTTAAAATGGACAACATTTTAAGTACATATGGAAAACTGACCAAACGGATTCTGATTGTGTTGATACTTTATCACAATGATCCATGGGTCATATGTGACGTGTAAGAATCAACCCCACCTCAATATGATATGTTGTGTGGCTGGTACCACTCAAAGTGTATGTCTTTTGTTCAAAAGGTTGTCATTTTAAGTGAAAATCACCAACTGGCATATGGAAAACTGACCAAACGCATTTGGATTGTGTTGATGCTTTAGGGAAATGATCCATGGGTCATTTGAGACGTGTACGAGTCAACCCCATCTAAATCTGAGACGCGGTGTGGCCGGTACCACTCTAATTGTGTCTCTTTTGTTTAAAATAGACAGGATTATAAGTGAAAAGAACAACTGGCATACGAAAAACCGACCAAACGCATTTGGAATCTATTGATAATTTATCACAACGATCCATGGCTCATATGTGACGTGTACGAGCCAACCCGGGCTCAATCCGAGTCGCAGTGTGGCCGAGATCAGTCTAAGTGTCTCTCTTTTGTTTAAAATGGACAACATTTTAAGTACATACGGAAAACTGACCAAACAGATTATGATTGTATTTATACTTTAGCACAATGATCCATGGGTCATATTTGACGTGTAATAATCAACCCTGCCTCAATTGGAGACATGGTGTGGCTGGCACCACTCAAAGTGTATGTCTTTTGTTTCAAAAGGTCGTCATTTTAAGTGAAAAACATCAACTGGCATACGGAAAATAGACCAAACTCATTAGGATTGTGTTGATACTTTATCACAACGATCCATGGGTCATATGTGATGTGTACGAGTAAACCCCTCCTCAATTAGAGTCACAGTGTGGCCGACACCATTCATAGTGTCTCTCTTTTGTTTAAAATGGACAGGATTATAAATGAAAAGAACAACTGGAATACGAAAAACCCACCAAACGCATTCCAAATGTTTTGATGCTTTAGGAAAACGATCCATGGGTCATATGTGACGTGTACGAGTCAACACTGCCTCAATCTGAGGCACGGTGTGGCCGGGATCACTCTAAGTGTCTCTCTTTTGTTTAAAATGGACAACATTTTAAGTACATACGGAAAACTGACCAAACGGATTCTGATTGTGTTGATACTTTAGTAAAACAATCCATGGGTCATATGTGATGTGTAAGAGTAAACCCCGCCACAATCCGAGGCGCAGTGTGGCTGACACCATTCATAATGACTCTCTTTTGTTTAAAATGGACATCATTTTAAGTCAAAACAACAATTGACATATGAAAAACAGACCAAACGTATTATAAATGTGTTGATTCTTTAGTAAAACGATCCATGGGTCATATGTTATGTGTACGAGTCAAATCCGCCTTAATCTGAGGCACGGTGTGGCTGGGATCACTCTAAGTGGCTATCTTTTGTTTAAAATGGACAACATTTTAAGTACATACGGAAAACTGACCAAACGGATTCTGATTGTGTTGATACTTTATCAAAACGATCCATGGGTCATATCTGATGTGTACAAATCAACCCCGCCTCAATTTGAGATGTGGTGTGGCCGGAACCACTCAAAGTGTCAGTCTTTTGTTTCAAAAGGACATCATTTTAAGTGAAAAACATCAACTGGCATACGGAAAACTAACCAAACGCATTCAGATTGTGTTGATACTTTAGGAAAATGATCCATGGGTCATTTGAGATGTGTACGAGTCAACCCCGTCTAAATCCGAGATGCGGTGTGGCCGAAACCAATCTAACTGTGTCTCTTTTGTTTAAAATGGACAGGATTATAAGTGAAAAGAACAACTGGCATATGGAAAACCGAACAAACTCATTCATAATCTGTTGATAATTTATCACAACGATCCATGGGTCATATGTGACGTGTACGAGCCAACCCGGGCTCAATCCGAGTCGTGGTGTGGCCGGGATCATTCTAAGTGTCTCTCTTTTGTTTAAAATTGACAACATTTTAAGTATATATGGAAAACTGACCAAACGCATTATGATTGTGTTGATACTTTAGCACAATGATCCATGGGTCATATGTGACATGTAAGAATCAACCCCGCCTTAATCGGAGATGCGGTGTGGCCGGCACCACTCAAAGTGTCTGCCTTTTGTTTCAAAAGGACATCATTTTAAGTGAAAAACATCAATTGGCATACGGAAAACCGACCAAACACATTTGTATTGTGTTGATACTTTATTAAAACGATCCATGGGTCATTTGAGACATGTACGAGTCAACCCCATCTAAATCCGACGCGCAGTGTGGCCGACACCATTCATAGTGTCTCTCTTTTGTTTAAAATGGACATCATTTTAAGTGAAAACAACAACTGACATACGAAAAACTTACCAAACGCATTCGAAATGTGTTAATGCTTTAGTACAATGATTCATGGGTCATATGTGACGTGTAAGATTCAACCCCGCCTCAATCCAAGGCACGGTGTGGCTGGGATCACTCTAAGTGGCTCTCTTTTGTTTAAAATGGACAACATTTTAAGTACATACGGAAAACTAACCAAACGTATTCTGATTGTGTTGTACTTTAGAAAAACAATCCATGGGTCATATGTGATGTGTACGAATAAACCCCACCTCAATCTGAGACGCGGTGTGGCCAGCAACACTCAAAGTGTCTGTCTTTTGTTTCAAAATGACATCATTTTAAGTGAAAAGCATCAACTGTCATACAGAAAACCAACCAAACGCATTAGGATTGTGTTGATACTTTAGTAAAATGATCCATGGGTCATTTGAGACATGTACGAGTCAAGCCAGTCTAAATCCGAGACACAGTGTGGCCGGGACCACTCTAACTGTGTCTCTTTTGTTTAAAATGGACAGGATTATAAGTGAAAAGAACAACTGGCATACGAGAAACTGACCAAAAACATTCGGAATCTATTGATAATTTACCAAAATGATCCATGGGTCATATGTGACGTGTACGAGCCAATCCGGGCTCAATCCGAGTAGTGGTGTGGCCGGGATCAGTCTAAGTGGCTATCTTTTTTTTAAAATGGACAACATTTTAATTACATACGGAAAACCGACCAAACGGATTCTGATTGTGTTGATACTTTAGCACAATAATCCATGGGTCATATGTGACACGTACGAATCAACCTCGCCTCAATCGGAGACGTGGTGTGGCCGGAACCACTCAATGTGTCTGTCTTTTGTTTCAGAAGGACGTCAATTTAAGTGAAAAACATCAACTGGCATACGGAAAACCAACCAAACGCATTTGGATTGTGTTGATACATTCGGAAAACAATACATGGGTCATTTGAGACGTGTAAAAGCCAACCCCATATAAATCCGACATGCAGTGTGGCCGACACCATTCATAGTGTCTCTCTTTTGTTTAAAATGGACATCATTTTAAGTGAAAACAACAACTGACATACGAAAAACTGACCAAACGCATTCAAAATGTGTTGATACTTTAGGAAAAAGACCTATGGGTCATATGTGATGTGTACGAGTCAACCCCACCTCAATCCGAGGCATGGTGTGGCTGGGATCACTCTAAGTGTCTCTCTTTTGTTTAAAATGGACAACATTTTAAGTACATATGGAAAACTGACCAAACGGATTCTGATTGTGTTGATACTTTAGCACAACGATCCATGGGTCATATGTGATGTGTAAGAATCAACCCCACCTCAATCTGATATGTCGTGTGGCCGGTACCACTCAAAGTGTATGTATTTTGTTTCAAAAGGTTGTCATTTTAAGTGAAAATCACCAACTGGCATATGGAAAACCGACCAAATGCATTTGGATTGTGTTGATGCTTTAGGGAAATGATACATGGGTCATTTGAGACGTGTACGAGTCAACCCCATCTAAATCTGAGACGCGGTGTGGCCGGTACCACTCTAATTGTGTCTCTTTTGTTTAAAATAGACAGGATTATAAGTGAAAAGAACAACTGGCATACGAAAAACCAACCAAACGCATTTGGAATCTATTGATAATTTATCACAACGATCCATGGCTCATATGTGACATGTACGAGCCAACCCGGGCTCAATCCGAGTTGCAGTGTGGCCGAGATCAGTCTAAGTGTCTCTCTTTTGTTTAAAATGGACAACATTTTAAGTACATACGGAAAACTGACCAAATGGATTATGATTGTATTTATACTTTAGCACAATGATCCATGGGTCATATTTGATGTGTAAAAATAAACCCCGCCTCAATCAGAGACACGGTGTGGCTGGCACCACTCAAAGTGTCTGTCTTTTGTTTCAAAAGGTCATCATTTTAAGTGAAAAACATCAACTGGCATACCGAAAATTGACCAAACGCATTCGGATTGTGTCGATACTTTATCACAACGATCCATGGGTCATATGTGATGTGTACGAGTAAACCCCTCCTCAATCCGAGTCACGGTGTGGCCGACACCATTCATAGTGTCTCTCTTTTCTTTAAAATGGATAGGATTATAAGTGAAAAGAACAACTGGCATATGAAAAACCCACAAAATGCATTCAAAATGTGTTGATACTTTAGGAAAACAATCCATGGGTCATATGTGACATGTACGAGTCAACACCGCCTCAATCTGAGGCACGGTGTGGCCAGGATCACTCTAAGTGGCTCTCTTTTGTTTAAAATGGACAACATTTTAAGTACATACGGAAAACCGACCAAACGGATTCTGATTGTGTTGATACTTTAGTAAAACAATCCATTGGTCATATGTGATGTGTAAGAGTCAACCCCTCCACAATCCGAGGCACGTTGTGGCTGTCACCATTCATAATGACTCTCTTTTGTTTAAAATGGACATCATTTTAAGTCAAAACAACAACTGACATACAAAAAACTGACCAAACGCATTAGAAATGTGTTGATTCTTTAGTACAACGATCCATGGGTCATATGTGATGTGTATGAGTCAACCCCTCCTTAATCTTAGGCACGATGTGGCTGGGATCACTCTAAGTGGCTCTCTTTTGTTTAAAATGGACAACATTTTAAGTACATACGGAAAACTAACCAAACGAATTCTGATTGTGTTGATACTTTATCAAAACGATCCATGGGTCATATGTGATGTGTACGAATCAACCCTGCCTCAATTTGAGACTTGGTGTGGCCGGAACCACTCAAAGTGTCAGTCTTTTGTTTCAAAAGGACATCATTTTAAGTGAAAAACATCAATTGGCATACAGAAAACCAACCAAACGCATTCGGATTGTGTTGATACTTTTGGAAAATGATCCATGGGTCATTTGAGACATGTACGAGTCAACGCCGTCTAAATCCGAGATGCGATGTGGCCGGCACCACTCTAACTGTGTCTCCTTTGTTTAAAATGGACAGGATTATAAGTGAAAAGAACAACTGGCAGACGGAAAACTGACCAAACGCATTCGGAATCTATTGATAATTTATCACAATGATCCATGGGTCATATGTGACGTGTATGAGCCAAATTGGGCTCAATCCGAGTCGGTGTGGTAGGGATCAGTCTAAGTGTCTCTCTTTTGTTTAAAATGGACAACATTCTAAGTACATATAGAAAACTGACCAAATGAATTCGGTTTTCGTTGAAACTTTAGGATAATAATCTATGGGTCATATGTGATGTGTATGAGTCAACCTCGCCTCAATATGAGGCACGGTGTGGCTGAAACCACTCAAAGTTTCTCTCTTTTGTTTAAAATTGACTTCATTTTAAGTGAAAACAACAACTAGCATACGGAAAACTGACCAAACAGATTCTGATTGTGTCGATACTTTAGAAAAATGATCCATGGGTCATATGTGACGTGTACGAGTCAACCCCGCCTCAATCCGAGGTGGGGTGTGGCCGACACCATTCATAGTGTCTCTCTTTTGTTTAAAATGGACATCATTTTAAGTGAAAACAACAACTGGCATACAAAAAACTGACCAAATGCATTCGAAATGTGTTTATGATTTAATAAAACGATCAGTGGGTCATATTTGACGTGTATGAGTCAACCCCACCTTAATATAAGGTATGGTGTGGCCGGGATCACTCTAAGTGGATCTCTTTTGTTTAAAATGGACAAAATTTTAAGTACATACAGAAAACTGACCAAACAGATTCTGATTGTGTTGATACTTTATCACAATGATCCATGGGTCATATGTGACGTGGAAGAATCAACACCGCCTCAATTTGAGACGTGGTGTGGCCGGCACCACTCAAAGTGTCTGTCTTTTGTTTCAAAAGGACATCATTTTAAGTGAAAAACATCAACTGGCATATGGAAAACTGACCAAACGCATTCAGATTGTGTTGATACTTTAGGAAAATGATCCATGGGTCATTTGAGATGTGTACGAGTCAACCCCATCTAAATTCGAGAAGCGGTGTGGCCAGTACCACTCTAAATGTGTCTCTTTTGTTTAAAATGGACACGATTATAAGTGAAAAAAACCACTGGCACAGGGAAAACCGACCAAACGCATTCGGAATCTATTGAAATTTTAGGACAACGATCCATTGGTCATATGTTACATGTAAAAGTCAATCGCGCCTCAATACAAGTCGTGTTGTGGCCAGGACCACCCAAAATGTCTCTCTTATGTTTAAAATGGACAACATTGTTAGTACATACGGAAAACCGACCAAACGGATTCTGATTGTGTTGATATTTTAGAACAACGATACATGGGTCATTTTTGATGTGTACGAGTCAACCCCACCTCAATATGAGGCGCGGTGTGGCCGGAATGATTCAAAGTGTCTCTCTTTTATTTAAAAAGCACTTCATTTTAAGTGAAAACAACAACTGACATACGGAAAACCGACCAAACGCTTTCGGAATATGTTGATACTTTAGGAAAACGATCGATGGGTCATTTGTGACGTGTATGAGTTATCCTCACCTCAATCTGAGGTACGGTGTGTCTAGTATCACTTCAGGTGTATGTATTTTGTTTAAAATGGACACCATTTCAGGTAAAAATATATGGTATACGAAAAACCGATCAAATTATGAATTGAATTCCGGATTCCACATATAATTGTCATCTAAATTTTAAATTGAATTATAAATAAATTATGTATGTTTATAATTACATTATTAATTCTAATTTAATTATGGATGTGTATAGTTCTAGGATGCATTATATGTTAAATGTGTGAATTTTTTCTCTATATGTATGTGTTAGTTGGTTATTGCAGGTATAATAATTGTATATGTATGTGTTATTTTATTGCAGGTATAATAATTGGATTGAAAATGAGAGGGAATGTTGCTGTGAAAATTGCACAAAATGAGAGCTTCTATGCAAATTGCAGGCTACTGTGCAATTTGCACAGCATAGGCTATGCCAACGGTTTCAAACCGTTGGCATAGCCACTCTGAGTATTTTTTTTACCAACGGTTCATAGAACCGTTGGTAAAACTCATTTCCCAGCAGTTTAGAAACCGTTGGGAAAGAAGCACTCTGCTTGGTTTTCCCAATGGTTCAATATAAACCATTGGGAAAAACAATCCCAACGGTTCACTTTAAACCGTTGGGAAAAGCTTTCCCAACGGCTTACTTCCCTACGGTTTTTAGAACTTTTGGTATAACATATACCAATGGTTTTGCAGCCTTTCCCAATGGTTCAGAACCATTGGAAAAGCCTGTATTTCTAGTAGTGCATCTATATTAGAATAACAATATAAGGAATATCAATAAATTTTTTCCATATTACTAAAAGGGATAACATTATCATTTCTCATATTAATAAAGGAAGTGGATGGTTACAAAATAACATATCCCCAATGAATCAAATGAAACATTTAAGGGTGTCTATATAAATGAAAAACACCCTAACAAAAGGAATGCATTGAACGGTATCATAAAAGAAGGAGTCAAGAATAGAATTGTTTGATACTATGAGTTTAATCTATATTATTTGATACATCATGAAAAATAAAACCCATTAGGGTAAATACTTTTTAAAATGAAAATTTAAGTGGAAATGAAAACTTAAAATATATTTTAGAAACATTTTTAACATTGATGTAAAATAAATATTTACATGTCTCTAGGTTACTTTTTAAAAGTTAACGTGAAATATTTTGAAAAAAATTACTTTAAAAACCAATCATTAATAATAGATCCTTGAAATGATATAACTTTTATCTTTGATAAAATAGGAGAGGAAGACAAAATATATGAAAATGAAAGGAAACAACCCTTTTTATTATTGTGAATATACCCTTATTCAAAACTCACATTATAAAAGGGTAATTTTTTTATTTTGTATCAAAATATATTTTTACCATAGTGTAATATAAATTAACATATAATAAAATATTAGGGTCGGAGAATCCAAGCACAAAATAAATAAGTTCATGATGAAACAATATAACTCAAATAAAGGAGACTTGAGTAATCATTATTCCTTATGAGAAACATACTCCTTAAAGTAAGAAATATTTAAAGAAGGTGAATTGTGTGGTATAAATTTACATTAATAAAAAAAATAGAATATCATATAATATAACCAACTTTATATCCAAAAGTATGATCATAACTAAATGAATGAAAATTGACTTACCAAAAATCCTTACAACTAGGGTAACCACTGAGTCAAAATCCATTTGATGAAAAGGAACTAATTTGGATTAATATTTCCCATAAATAAAAAAAATATGTGACAAATATAAATTCATGGGTAGTGAATAAATAATTCAATTGAAAATATAGTGCATAATATAAACATGTCTTAAGGAATTAATGTTTGAGGAAAATAACCTTTGCGGCTTGAGTATCATTTTCATAAAAACTCCATGGAAGAGAGGGATTGTAATTGAACTCAAAATAAAATTATTAAAATATAATTCATAATATGATATTTCAAATAGGTATTATATACACCACATAAATTAAATTAGGTTCATAATTCCAAACATGTCTTAGAGAGAGGAATTTGATATGAAAACCCTTACCTCGATCCTGATTTGTTCTGTAATTTCACCAAAAATCCTGAATAATTAAATTAAGTTCATTAAATAAATAACAAATAACATTATTCATAATTATAACCATTTGTATTTCTCAATTATAATCTTTATATACATATATATATTTGTTACTTTTTACTTATTTTCAACATCGAGTGTCATTAATCTTTATTGCACTGAACTAGTTTCATAAAAGTGGTGTTGGTATATATTATTTTTAAAAATTACATCATTATTTGATCAAATAAGGTACTAGAATAAATGTTAAAATATATTTTATTAGGTTATAATTTCATTTCAGGGTAGTTTATTTTATGATCCATGTGGATGAAATTGACAATGAGCATGTTTCAGTGATTCTTAATTAGCAAAGGTGGTCTCTTAATTAATGAGTTAAATGTTGATATAACCTTACCAGAACAAAATAAAATTATTTATATATTTATATATTTATATAATATTATAACATTAAATAATTTATTATAGTCATCCATGATATAAATTCATAGTATTGTTCAAGTAGGTGGTTAAACTGACCCAAACATGAACCTGCCATGATTAATGGATGATTATTAGGTGGTTTAGTTGTAATATCCTTATAAAAAAAGAATAATGTTATTATTTATTGTTTATTAGTGTGATATATAATAATTTTAAATAATTATAAAGATAATATATTTTATATACAGTCGTTACTTAGAAATAAGAGATCATTTTCTTCTTTGTTTGATCTTTTTTTGAAAAGGTTGGATCTCAAAGGCCCATTTATTGAAATTAAAAGTCCAAAAGTAGGAAAAATGAGTAATAAAACTGGACAATCCACATAAGATAAATCAACACACTTGATATCAAGTATTCATACTGTGGTGTGAGATTTGACCACCCCTACCACGAGGATGTCGTCCTCTTCTCCAACTCTTGACCAGCATCCATGGCCCACCATCATCATCTAAGCTCTCAGTGATCTCAATAACTTTATCAACCTTAGATCCATCCTGATCATTTTTTTTATTTTTCATCATCCTCACTGCTATAAGAGGAAAGTAATTCAAAGGATTTATAGGTAGTAACATTTCTAGTACATTTTTTATTTTTAAACTAAGGCAGTACACTGCTTGGAGTACCGAAAGAAGCTGATGCCCCTTTAACATTTATAATACCTCCACGCTTCTGAATATCAACCTCCTATTCATAAAACTTAGAAACTAATACATTATTATTTTGATGCATATTAAGAGTAGGAATGTCCTTACCAACAACCACATGAAGAACGGAGGGTGCTGGTGTAGGCAATACTGAATAATGTGTAATGGAAGAGGATAAATCATCCATAGTAGATGACACAATCACCTTACTAGGTGTTTTAGAACCACAAACCATAATTGGTTGCAGTGAAGAAACTATGGGAGTATGGTCATTTATTATTTTTCTCACTATAGTAGAATCTTCAGAAACCTTTACAACATCATTAGAATGATCAACAAATACGAAATTCCTAGAGGATTTTGAAAACTCATCACCCTTTTTTTCATAGTTCGAACTACACTACTCATGTGACTTAATAATTTGATTCTTCCTTGTTTTAGGATTATTGTAAGTGTAAGAATCATCCTTATCCTTTACTTTGTGATTCCTATAAGAAATCATATGTTGTTCTTTCCAATAGCTTTGATCAAAAATATCCTGAGTCTCTAATTCAATGGTAGATTGACTATCAACTGAGATTTCATAAACAGTATCATCAACCATTCCTTTAGTTAGAAAATCTTTGAAATATACTCCATAAAAATCTAGGTGATCATCTTCCATATCTTCCCACAATTAGGGTCCAGCATAAAACTGTGAAGTAGAAGCATTATCCAGCACTTGAGAAACATTAAAAGGCCTATCAGGATTATCATTCATAGCAGACATGGGGGGTATTTATTCAGTCATTTTAAATTATAATAATCATATTTATATTTTAATCTCATTATCATGAAAATCCATGTAATACGATGAATAAATAAATTGATATCAATCATTCTATGGAGGCGGTAGTATGTACATACACATGGATGATGATTTAATTTTCATAGAATGGGAGGAAGGAGTAATAAGGTTTATTGTTTCGGAATCACAAGCATGATATAAATATCATAATTATTTATTAAATTCACCTTTTATACCATCCCTTTAAGGTAGTGAAGGAAAACAAAACATTTTGCGTTGTGCAGGTGACAGTCCGTACAACACATGAATGAGTGTTTCATTTCTCTAAATTGAAAAGGGGAAATGTGAGTAATGGTTATTATTATATCATAATAAAATTAATTATATAACCAATAATTATTTCATTTCATATGTATTTTAAAATAATATTTTTAAAAGAAAAATATAAAAGAAATAAATTACATAAAAAAGATTACTTACGTTGAGCACTTTGATATTTCCTTAGAGGAACCCATGAAAATAGACGTCATGGACTAATATCTTGTGAATAGAATCATAAAATAAATAAATATAATTATTGGGTAATGAAAAGTGGTAGGGTTTCAGGAGGAAACAAAATTTTTATAGTGGTATTGAAGGGGTGGTGAGAGGCCCTTTTATAAGTGATGGAATGACATTTTTGAAAATATTTCAACTCAATATAAAGGGATCACACATTAAACATGAAAAGTGGATAAAAATTGATAAATAATAAAGTGAGGAAGATATAATTTTAATTCAAACCTCATCCAATCAATTGTAGATATATTTTTATCATGCTTCAAGCCCTTTACCCCTTGAATTATTAATTCTACTGTTTTATCTTTTACTGCGGTTACTAGTTTTTACCTAAGGTAACATAATATTTATTCCTGATAATAAAGTGGTCCTTATTAGATAATATGGATCCCCTAATTATAAATTTTAATTGTATAACATTTAATTTAATTTATAAAAGTGATAATAATTTATTTTAAAATAAAAATTCATAATGTATTAAAAACAAATATGGGTTTGTAAATTAAAAAAATTAAATTATAAAGTCATATATAAAATGAATATTTGGTTTTATAAAAATGTTTCATGGATTTATTTTTCATAATTATATACTAATAATTCCAGAAAATTCATGTTATTTGTAAAAACTGTATTTTCACAATTCATCTAAAAATCATTCTTTTTTGAAAAAACCAAAAATTTAAAATTAAGAAAATATTACTTTGATGAATCCAAAAATAATTTTTATTTTTTAAAGTTAAAATTATAAATTTTATATATTTAAATTTTAAATAAATACGAGATATATAATGAAACACTATTTTTAAAAGAAAATAACTCTTAAGAATATTAACAATTATTATTCATATTTTCTATTATTTACTAATTAAATTAGTATTAACCATTTATTCATATAAAATATATTTTATCATCATTAATCATATGTTTTCTGAAATTTAAATACATGACACATAAAGAGACAATATTTAGAAATATAATTTTATATGAATAAATAATTTTATTAGTCATTCTAGGTAAACTATTTTAATTTCATTCATATTAAAAGCATCATATATTTATTTAATTAGTTACTCTCATTCATTCTGACTGATTCAATGGATATATTTTAATGGTCATTGTTTCACACCCATTTTAGGTGGCTTCCAATGGGGGTTTATTCATGGAACTAGAAGGACCCAAAGTTTACCACATTCGTGATGGGTCACAGACTTACTTTCCAAATATAGGTGATAGTTAGGTATTTATCCAAGGATTCTTAGGAAATAACATTGGTTAAAAATATGGGAGGTTCATCTCATCATACCCTTTTCAAGGGAATTCTTTCATACTTCAAGAATCTATTTATAAAATCTTGGTTAAAGGTATGCTCTATTTTAATATTTAAGAGTTGTACTTCAAGTTTGGAGGGTGTTAGAGATGAATTTGGAGTTTTCTACTAATCTGTTGTAGGGAACTGTCTACAGGAAAAAAATCACTATGAAGTTGATTCATGGAATAAATTTTTCACTTTTTAGAATCCATAAAATGGGTTCATGATGTGAAAAATAATTTAGTATTTGAATGATATTTATGTTGTGAATTAGTCGATCATGTTTTTGTAACCTGAGGTGATGCCTTTTTTTGTGTATATGTAACTCATGAGATTCATGTCGTGAATATGGTATTCAGGACATGAATCATTCCCAACCATAATATTTTTACATACTACAAGACTGAATCCTAATTCATCCATTGAGAAGCCTCCTCCCTCAAACCCTAGTTCTCCCCTAGGTGATTTTGGGAGATTCTCTCCCTTTCGAATCACTTCATTTGATGCATTTTATCTCTAAAATAGTTGGTTTCTCTCCTTTTAATAAGTGTTTTGTTCTCCACTCATTAGTTTATTTTCTCATGGATTTTAAAATAGTGTTGGGATTCATTTTTGAAGTCTTTTGATTTGAATATGATACACCTTCGATCTTGTGTAGTTTTCCTTCATAAATTACATTCTGAAGGTCATCCCTTGTGTAGGTTGTGGTATGGCGTATGAGTTCCTTGAGTTATGTGTTCATAAAACTTCCCTAATGAAAATTTAATTTATGTAATTTAATTCTGAGATGTGAGAATTGATTCTAGGGTCTCCATTTTTTATCTTGAGTCCTTTTCAGTTTTTGTGGATCCAGTGCGGATGGTATGAAACTCAAGTTCAAGATAAGAAGTTGTGTCTCTAGACAATGTTAAATGAACCATATTTTCTCATTATTTATATTTTTTTCTAAATAATTATAATGATACTATATTGATTGATTTGTATGTGTAAATGGGTTTTTTTAGAAAATATGGTCTCCCATTGTAACACCCCAGGTAAATAAAGAATATGACATCTTTATATTTATCCATATTTGTGAATAAAATATTAATATTACTTTAAAGGAGATGCTATGCTCGATGGCGTACCCAATACGCAACAACGAGTTTCTTGTGAATTTTACGTTGCACTCTAATAATAAAATAATATTATTTTAAATGGTAGTTAACGCCTAACTATTGTAATGGCGGGAATGAACAGAACTAACTACAAAATTATTATATATGTTTGTCAAATATTTTTAATCTTTACAATAAATGTTATAGGATTAAAAATGCGAATGAATCCAATTTTAAGCGTAGACATTCTAATATTCTTTAAAAGGTCGATTAACCGCCTTTTGATGGAGAACCTCCTTTAAATCTAGTTTTTGACAATTTTATGTGTTATATTTGACAAAATAAAATTCTTCTTTAGAATCGGGACATCAAAATTTACTTTGTGTAAATTTTTGGTATTTTCCGAAAAAGTTCAATTTTTAATTAATAGTGAAAAATGTTGTATTTTAATTCAAAACCTCTTATTAATCTAATTTATTTATATGATTATATTATCTTTTGAATTGGTTTTAAAGTTAAATTAGAATATATTTTTACCATTTAATCCAATAGTAGTCGTTGGAATTAATTTCACTTTGAAATCGGACTTAAACTAGTGTCAATCTTTTGATACTTTTTGTTTCATAAAAACACACTATTTGCTCTGATAGCGGGAATTAATTATTAAATTAATTAATGAAACTAATATGTTTGGAATTTTTTAAAATAGAAATAATTTTTGAATTCGAAATATCAAATATATATTAGGGTGAATTTTTGGTAATTTTCTGAAAAACTTCAATTTTTTATGAATAGTGAAACCACTAAGTGGTACTTATAAAAACTGATTTTCCGTTTAAATGAAATTTTGCCATATTTGTGTTTTGAATTTAAAAAATTTTACATACATTGTTGTCATTAAGAAGTAAAATGTGGTTCAATGGGATTAAAATAATTTTTTGGTGAATAGTAACTTATTAAGTTTTTAATCGCGATTAGAGGTAATTAGAGTAATTTAAGGTAAAAATAATGTTTTAATAATATTAGATGAGAATGACACATGTCCTAACCTTATTTTATGTGTCATGGCCGACCAATAAAATCCATGGGTCAACTTGGGGACCCCATGGAGCCACTTTGGTTGGGAAATGACATAAATAACTTTTTATTTAATGCTAAGTAAAAATGACACAAACATGAGATGTTTTACTAAAACAATTTTTACATGGGGTTATACAAGTCATATTTTTTACTATAAATATTAATTGGAAAGATAAAATGATTTCATACATCATAGTATTTTTATTATAATTTTTAGACATTAAATAAATTATATTATTTATGACATCATGATGATGCAGCGATGACCTCATTGTTTAACAATTTAAATAAAATGGAAAGACAATGTAAAATATAAGACCTACACATGTCCACAACCTATTTTATGGGTGGATTTCGAACCCTTATAACCTTATCCTCTAATTTTATCAATTTGGGACCTTTTAAATCTGAAAATAATTTTAAAATAAAGGAACATTTCATTACTTTCCAAGAGTGCCCCTCCTCTCCTCTTATAAAAGGCCCCCACCTCTACCTCCTTACCCACACTTCCAAAGCCTTTGTCTCGGCCAACCCCTGCCCATTTTGTCTCTACACATCCCTCTCTATCTCCTTGAAGCCTCACTTTGGGCATAAGTCTTTCCAAGGAAGCCTTTGAGCTCAAACCAAAGGGAGTTACCTGATTTTAAGGTAATGTCTTCGCTTGAGTCCTTTTGTTTTATTTTGCTTCTCCAACCCCCTAAACTCTTTTTATTAATTTATTTTGTAACAAATCCAGTATCTTCAATATACTAGGATGTTTTTATAAGAAGTATTCGAGCTACACTTACACACACCTTCGTCTAATGGTTAAAGAACATACTGTTTCTGTGGTTGGCGATTTTCTGCCTCATGAAACGATGATTGTTCAATATTCTTTTAACACCTTTAAAGGTGTCCATTAAGATGTCACTATATTTATATATTATATATAATATGTTTATGTTTTACTTAAGCTTCTGTATTTTTCACTTATGGCATATCCTTTATGGTTACCATTATGAGTAAACGCGATATCTTCATTTTAGGAAGTGCGGACTACCGCCCCCTCAAAGTGATTTGATTCGTTAATGCCATATGTGGGACGTATAAAGGATTTAATTAATGGTATTCTATATGATATTATACTGGAATTATAATATACCTTTATATCATTATGATTCCATTCTATAAAATACAAAATAGAAATGAAAGTAGCGTTCATGCGTACGTACGGCTTACCGTCTCCATGAACGGTGCATTTCATTTCTTACCTCTAAATGATTATGTAATATTATAAATGCATTTATATACTGGATATATATGATATATATGATATATACATCATGATTATAACTCTGGATATAATGGATACATGAACAACTTGTAATTATAAAGAGCATATTTTGACTCAAGTACCAATGATCGTTTAAACGACCGTTATTAACTAAAATAATTACATAGTGTTCATGACATGGTAATAAGTGATATAAAAGGAATAATGAACTTGAAAAAGGTTCTTAAGGAATTATAAATTAACTCAAGTTTATTATTCAGGAGATTAAAGAATGATCGAGTCAAGTCGGACCCGAGGTAGGGGATCCTACTCCTCTTTTTCTTTTTAAGTACACTCTTTTATGTCATTCCTTTTAAGCTCATCTTTCTTGTGATTGGGATGTTCTTTTATATTAATCTTACTGTAATTTTTATGTTCATATGATGAGAGACCCTATTCTCTCTCATCAATCCATTTTGTAAGTTTTGAGTGGCGCCGTTAGGCTGCCGAATTTTCGTAAGAGATCTAACCTCTCTCTTTCTTTTTAAGTACTCTCCTTTATGTCACTTCTTTTAAGATCATCTTTGTTATGTTGTGGGATGTTATTTTATATTCTTATTGCTGTAAATGTCATGTTAATATGATTAGAGACCCTATTTTATCTCATCAATCCATTTTTGTAAGTTTTAAGTGGCGTTGTTAGGCTGCCGAGTTTTCGTGAGGGATTTTTCATCTCACTTTTATTCCCGTGAGATTTATGCTAAATTTGCCACAATTTCCTTTGAGTGGTGTATTTACTGCCCATTATTTTACTCATTGTGTAATATAATTTCATTTATGAGTATTTACATCAATGTTTTATTGTCCTTCTTTCACGGGGTGTATGTTTCGAAAGTTACCCAAGTCGGTAAGGGAACCTTTCACCCTCCTCTTTTTAAAAGACTTATTTTGTTATGTCTTTTAATTAACATACTATTATTTTGGGATATGTTCTTATATATCCTTATTGATGTAAATTTTATGACCAAGTGATGAGATACCCTTTTTATCTCTCATCAACTCTTTTTCGGAATTTTGAAGTGACGCTGTTAGGATGTCGAATTTTTGCAAGGGAACTTCTTAACCCTATTTTGATTCTTTGGGATAAACTTGTACTCCTTGAATATGTCGTTCTATGATTATGTGTGAATTTAATCTGATTTTATTACACTTAATACCCACTTATATTTCGTGTATTCGTTTGTCACACATAATTATGTAATTGATTTATCCTTAATCCAAGGATACCGTCTTTGTATGGGACTTCGTCTCAATCTCATTTCATTAAGGCATATTTTGTTTTATACACAACCTTCTTTTATACGGTGCATAAACCCCTTTGACTTTTACGTTTATTCAAAAGGGATCTTCTTTATACGAAGCGTTTACTAAAAGACAAAAGGGGATGTTTTTGTCGTACGTATGCGGCGACAACGACTCCTCTGCCGCCGTGACCATTATTTGAGTTTCGGCTTCCTCTACAAGCCATACCTTCTTTTTAAAAGAAAAATAAATACCATGTTATACTTTTATTTTATTTTGGTATTGAAAATGGTTTTCATAATTTTTTTATTATATCAATGTGTTGTATTGATATCTTGTGATTGAAATGTGGAAATGTTATGTTTCCTTTATGCATGTTTTATGTGATACGATTATGTTGAGGTTCTTGGGAATTATTATTAAGACGGGTGGTTCCGTGATAAACTAAGGGCGGGTGAGCCCGATATAGCTCTCCAATTCATTGGGTAATGTGAAGGAGTGAAACGTTAAGGTTTCTCCGAAGAGATTTAGGGAATATACTGTGATGGGTATTCCAAACGTAACCAAGAGGGTTACTCCCTACGTAAGAATGTTATGAATGCCTCAAGTTACCTTTTATGTCTTATGAATTCTATGATTTATTCATTATTTGATGAGGTATGTTAAAGTTCCTATGTTTTATGGGTAAAGTATGATTTCATTCTTATGTATATATGAACTCATGTTTCCTTTCCATATTTTTATATCCCTTACTGATCTTTTTATGCTCATCCCAAGTTTTTTTGAAATGTTTTTTACAGGTCAAGGGAAAGTTACATGATATGATGATAGTGTCAAGGAAGTGTCAAGAAAGAATCCATGTTTTATTTTAAATATGTTTTCGTTGATGGGAAAAAATGAATACTATCTTTATGTAACCACTTTGATTAAATGTGGAATGTAATGCATGTTTTATGATCTAATTCTCTAAAACTCTAAACCTGAAAAGATCCTCAATTTGTAATATTGTATTAACTCAAGATTAAGTAAGGTTTAAGTTTGGGGCCTTATAGTTGGTATCAAAGATCGGTTTAGATAACTTTAGAGGTTAGGGTATTCTTTAATCATAAGTGACATTACCATAATGGTTAGGAATTCATAAAGAGCCCTAGTTTTAGATAAAGTGAATGAGTAAGTATATCTTAGTGTTTATCTTCCTCATTAGTACATGATGGTTTTGTTGATATACTCACATTGACCTTTTTGGTTTTAGTAAATGGCTGGATCTAGCAGGCACCAAAGTAACAGTGGATGTGAAGGAAACTGTGACAATTTTTTGAGCAATCAACTGAATGATATGGGAGCTACAATGAGAACTCTTTTGTTTATCCTCAACCAACTATCTGGATTCATGATTGACCACCTAAACCTTGGTGATTTCTATAAGGAATCATATATGCGAGAAACAAATCCCTACGGAACTATGGGTAATAATCATAATGGTAAGTATGTTCAAAAACCTATGTGTCAAAGATGTGGAAATAAACACCTAGGAAAATGTTTCAAAGGGACAAAAATATGCTATAGATGTGGAAATGAAGGTCATAAAGCAAGAACCTGCCATGGAAAAAGGAAGCATCAAGTTGACTCGAGGAAAGGGAAAGAAGTTCTTTCTGAGGGATCAGTTGAATGTTTTAAATGTGGTGTGCATGGTCATTATGCAAACACATGTCCTATGAAGAAGTTTTGTGAATGGGATCACGAAGATCGTACAAATATTCGTTTACCAATACCTAATGCCATTCCGATTGAGGATGAAGAAAATGACAATAACCAATCAAAGGTATGGATTATTTCATAACTTTTGTTTTCCTATTTTGGAATCTTAGGATATGATTCATGATTTTGTTTGTAGGAAAGAAGTATTTTAGAATAAGTTGGAAAGGAATGGTTAATGGATCATGAAGAATGTTGAATGAGTAAGAAGTCAACATATAAGGGCTTCAATAGTTATGGTGTAATTATTAAGAGTATTAAGTCTCTTTTGATGATGGGGTTACATTAGAAGACTTTTTATAGTATGTGTAACCCAGATGTTTAATATATAAAAATTTTATTAAAGGAATAGTTATCTGTTATTTTGTGGACATAGTTATAAAGAACCATTTGGGTTTATATGATCCTTACTTTTGAGGTAATTATGGGTTACTATATGTTATGATGGAAGTGAAAGGCATGAGATTAAATTGAGGTTAAATTATTTTATGGTTATTTTTGATGATTTTATCTCTTTTTGGGAATGATTTGAGAATTATATAGTTTTGGAAAAAAGGACAACACGCAGACCGTGTGACAACCCGTCGCGTCGGACAAAGCTGCGGGAATCGAACCCACAACCAAAGTGCAACTGGTATTTATCGCCTACCACTGGACTACATGAAGCCCCTGGTTAGTTTGACTGATTATTTTTAGTTATATGATTTTATGAATTAAGAGTAAGTTGATTTTGGGTTATCTATGGAAATTTATTAACCTATCATGGAGGATATGTGATTAGGTTAATTACTTTTCAATACGAGACATTAAGAGCAACTGATGTTGTTTGGAGATAAATGTTACGATTTAACTTGGAAGACTATGTGACTAAATCCTTCAAATATTTGGGTTTCAATCTTAGTTTGGTTTACTTTGAAGAATTTTATGGACAAATTGTTTATCGAATGGTCCTCGTTGAACTTTGGGTTTTGTTGGACAAATTTTGGAGATTAAGAGTAGATTTTCTTTTTATAAACGGTTATCCTTTTCTGGATTATCTGATCTTGTACTAACCTTTTTGGTTTTGTTTTTGGGTAAAGTCTAAATACATGGGAAGTATATAGTTCTCTTTTGTGGATTAGGTGATTCTCTAGAAGTTTATTATAGTACTCTTAATGTGAACAAGTCTTCCTAAATACTCGTCTTTTGGAGAAAATATGAGTTTGTGTAAGGAATCTAATAAAAGTTGAAAGTCAACATGATAAGTGATTATGTTTACTTATGAATAAATTCCTCAATAAAAAGTAACATAAAACAAAAATGTTGTCTATTAACTTTTCCTACTGGGGAATCGAATACCGTTTAACCCATCACAAGTTTGTGATTTTCTTGTGGTTAACTTTCTCCTAAACATGTTTTCTATCACTCTCCATCAGAACATGACCCTATGTTTTCTCCTCCATGTCCATGTTTTCCTACATTGAATCCTAGTATGGGTTAACTCGGGTGACCTCTGTACTTATCTTTCTTTATTTTAAAGTGATTCTTTGACCGACTCTTATTCCGATGTGGGACTTTCAAGGATGTTTCCAAGCCCAATTTTAAAATTGCGAGGACGCAATTCCCAAAAGGGGGGAAGGATGTAACACCCCATAAATAAAGAATATGACATCTTTATATTTATCCATATTTGTGAATAAAATATTAATATTACTTTAAAGTAGATGCTATGCTCGATGGCGTACCCAATACGCAACAACGAGTTTCTTGGGAATCTTACGTTGCACTCTAATAATAAAATAATATTTTTTTAAATGGTAGTTAACGCCTAGCCGTTGTAATGGTGGAAATGAACAGAACTAACTACAAAATGATTATATATGTTTTTCAAATATTTTTACTCTTTACAATAAAGGTTAGAGGATTAAAAATGCGAATGAATCCAATTTTAAGCGTAGACATTCTAATATTCTTTAAAAAGATGATTAACCGCCTTTTGATGGAGAACCTCTTTTAAATCCACTTTTTGAAAATTTTATGTGTTATATTTGACAAAATAAAATTCTTCTTTATAATCGGGACATCAAAATTTACTTTGTGTAAATTTTTTGTATTTTTCCGAAAAAGTTCAATTTTTAATGAATAGTGAAAAATGTTGTATTTTAATTCAAAACCTCTTTTTAATCTAATTTATTTATATTATTAGATTTTCTTTTGAATTGGTTTTAAAGTGAAATTAGAATATATTTTTACCATTTAATCCAATAGTTGTCGTTGGAATTAATTTCACTTTGAAATCGGACATAAACTAGTGTCAATCTTTTGATACTTTTTGTTTCATAAAAACACGCTATTTGCTCTGACAGCGGGAATTAATTATTAAATTAATTAATGCAACTAATATGTTTTGAATTTTTTAAAATAGACATCATTTTTTAATTCGAAATATCAAATATAGCTTAGGGTGAATTTTTGGTAATTTTCTGAAAAACATCAATTTTTGATGAATAGTGAAACCACTAAGTGGTACTTATAAAAACTGATTTTCCGTTTAAATGAAATTTTTCCATCTTTGTGTTTTGAATTTCAAAAATCAAACATACATGGTTTTAATTAATAAGTAAAATGTGGTTCAATGGGATTAAAATAATTTTTTGGTGAATAGTAACTTATTAAGTTTTTAATCGCGATTAGAGGTAATTAGAGTAGTTTAAGGTAAAAATAATGTTTTAATAATATTAGATGAGCATGACACATGTCCTAACCTCATTGTATGTGTCATGGCCGACCAAGAAAATTCATGGGTCAACTTGGGGACCCCATGGAGCCACTTTGGTTGGGAAATGACATAAATAACTTTTTATTTAATGTTAAAGTAAAAATGACACAAACATGAGATGTTTTACTAAAACAATTTTTACAAGCGGTTATACAAGTCATATTTTTTACTATAAATATTCATTGGAAAGATAAAATGATTTCATACATCATAGTATTTTTATTATAATTTTTAGACATTAAATAAATTATATTATTTATGACATCATGATGATGCAGCGATGACCTCATTATTTAACGATTTAAATAAAATGGAAATAAAATGTAAAATATAAGACCTACACATGTCCAAAACCTATTTTATGGGTGGATTTCAAACCCTTATAACCTTATCCTCGAATTTTATCAATGTGGGACCTTTTAAATCCGAAAATCATTTTAAAATAAAGGAACATTTCATTACTTTCCAAGAGTGCCCCTCCTCTCCTCTTATAAAAGGCCCCCACCTCTACCTCCTTACCCACACTTCAAAAGCCTTTTTCTTGGCCAACCCCTGCCCATTTTGTCTCTCCACATCCCTATATAACTACTTGAAGCCTCACTTTGGTCAGAAGTCTTCCCAAGGAAGCCTTTGAGCTCAAACCAAAGGGAGTTACCCGATTTTAAGGTAATGTCTTCACTTGAGTCCTTTTGTTTTATTTTGCTTCTCCAACCCCATAAACTCTTTTTATTCATTTATTTTGTAACAACTACAGTATATTAAATATACTAGGATGTTTTTATAAGAAGGATTCGAGCTACACTTACACACACCTTCGTCTAATGGTTAAAGAACATACTGTTTCTGTGGTTGGCGATTTTCTGCCTCACGAAATGATGATTGTTCAATATTCTTTTAAAACCTTTAAAGGTGGCCATTAAGATGTCACTATATTTATATATTATATATAATATGTTTATGTTTTACTTAATCTTATGTATTTTTCATTTATGGCATATCCTTTATGGTTACCATTATGAGTAAACGCGATATCTTCATTTTAGGAAAGCGGACTACTGCCCCCTCAAAGTGATTAGATTCGTTAATGATATATGTGGGACATATAAAGGATTTAATTAATGTTATTATATATGATATTATACTGGAATTATAATATACCTTTATATCATTATGATTCCATTCTATAAAATATGAAATAGAAATGAAAGTAGCGTTCATGCGTACGTACGGCTTACCGTCTCCATGAACGGTGCATTTCATTTCTTACCTCTAAATGATTATGTAATATTATAAATTCATGTATATACTGGATATATATGATATATATAATATATAAATCATGATTATAACTCTTGATATAATGGATACATGAACAACTTGTAATTATAAAGAGCATATTTTGACTCAAGTACCAATGATCATTTAAACGACCGTTATTAACTAAAATAATTACATAGTGTTCATGACATGGTGATAAGTGATATAAAAGGAATAATGAATTTGAAAAAGGTTCTTAAGGAAGTATAAATTAACTCAAGTTTATTATTCATGAGATTAAATAACGATCGAGTCAATTCGGACCCGAGGTAAGGGATCCTACTCCTCTCTTTCTTTTTAAGTACACTCTTTTATGTCATTCCTTTTAAGCTCATCTTTCTTGTGATTGGGATGTTATTTTATATTACTCTTACTGTAATTTTTATGTTCATATGATGAGAGACCCTATTCTCTCTCATCAATCCATTTTGGAAGTTTTGAGTGGCATCGTTAGGCTGCCGAATTTTCGTAAGAGATCTAACCTCTCTCTTTCTTTTTAAGTACTCTCCTTTATGTCACTTCTTTTAAGCTCATATTTTTTATGTTGGGTGATGTTATTTTATATTCCTCTTTCTATAAACTTCTTGTTAATATGATGAGAGACCCTATTTGATCTCATCAATCCATTTTTGTAAGTTTTAAGTGGCGCTGTTAGGCTGCCGAGTTTTCGTAAGGGATTTTTTATCTCACTTTTATTCCCGTGAGATTTATGCTACATTTGCCAAAATTTCCTTTGAGTGGTGTATGTACTGCCCATTATTTTACTCATTGTGTAATATAATTTCATTTATGAGTATTTACATCAATGTTTTATTGTCCTTCTTTCACGGGGTGTATGTTTCGAAAGTTACCCAAGTCGGTAAGGAAACCTTTCACCCTCCTCTTTTTAAAAGACTTATTTTGTTATGTCTTTTAATTCACATACTATTATGTTGGGATATGTTATTATATATCCTTATTGATGTAAATTTTATGACCAAGTGATGAGATACCCTTTTTATCTCTCATCAACTCTTTTTCTGAATTTTGAAGTGACGCCATTAGGCTGTCGAATTTTTGCAAGGGAACTTCTTATCCCAATTTTGATTCTTTGGGATAAACTTGTACTCCTTGAATATGTCGTTCTATGATTATGTGTGAATGTCCTCTGATTTTATTACACTTAATACCCACTTATATTTTGTGTATTCGTTTGTCACACATAATTATGTAATTGATTTATCCTTAATCCAAGGATACCGTCTTTGTATGGGACTTCGTCTCAATATCCTTTAATTGAGGCATATTTTGTTTTATACACAACCTTATTTTATACGGTGTATAAACCCCTTTGAATTTTATGTTTATTAAAAAGGGATCTTTTTTATACGAATCGTTTACTAAAAGACAAAAGGGAATGTTTTTTTCGTACGTATGCGGCGACAACAACTTCTCCACCGCCGTGACCATTATTTGAGTTTCGGCTTCCTCTACAAGCCATACCTTCTTTTTAAAAGAAAAATAAATACCATGTTATACTTTTCTTTTATTTTGGTATTGAAAATGGTTTTCATAATGTTTTTATTATATCAATGTGTTGTATTGATATCTTGTGATTGAAATGTGGAAATGTTATGTTTCCTTTATGCATGTTTTATGTGATACGATTATTTTGAGGTTCTTGGGAATTATTATGAAGACGAGTGGTTCCGTGATAAACTAAGGGAAGGTGAGCCCGATATAGCTCTCCAATGCATTGGGTAACGTGAAGGAGTGAAACGTTAAGGTTTCTCCGAATAGATTTAGGGAATATACTGTGATGGGTATTCCAAACATAACCAAGAGGGTTACTCCCTACATAAGAATGTTATGAATGCCTCAAGTTATCTTTTGTGTCTTATGAATTCTATGATTTATTCATGATTTGATGAGGTATGTTAAAGTGCCTATGTTTTATGGGTAAAGTATGATTTCATTCTTATGTATATATGAACTCATGTTTCCTTTCCATATTTTTATATCCCTTACTGAGCTTTTTATGCTCATCCCAAGTTTTTTTGAAATGTTTTTCACTGGTCAAGGGAAAGATACATGATATGATGATAGTGTCAAGGAAGTGTCAAGAAATAATCCATGTTTTATTTTAAATATGTTTCCTTTGATGGGAAAAAATGAATACTATCTTTCTGTAACCACTTTGATTAAATGTGGAATGTAATGCATATTTTATGATCTAATTATCTAAAACTCTAAACCTGAAAAATCCTCAATGTGTAGTCTTGTATTAACTCAAGATTAAGTAAGGTTTAAGGCTGGGGCCTTATACCCATCATTTTGGAAAAAGAAAGATTATTTTCAAAATATTGTGAAATGGATTGTGAAATGTTGTTTCAAAGTAGGTTTTGATGGAAAAAAAGGTGTTTTAAACTGTATTATGGAATTTATAATCCCTTTTGAAGTGATTTGATAAATACAGTACATTAAAGCCTTTGGTACTTAGGTGGAAGGTGAATTAATAGGACTTATCTTTTGATTTTGTAAGGGAGTTTACTTCCTAGGGTGTTCTTTTGTTCCTAGATTGAGATGAAATTGGCTCTAGGACTTGATTGAAATGGTAGGGGGGTTCAATTTCTGGGGTGTTCCTATATTCATTAGACCTCGATACATGGGTTCTAGGGACTTTTAGTTTTCACTAGTCATGATTGATGTACGAGTTTCCTAGCTAACCAAGCTGTAAGTTATCCTTGGTGTGTTTTACAATTGTACTTTGGATTTTTACTATTTTTGGATTTGATATACCTTTTTGATAAATGTAATTATTTTATGGAAATTATACTTTTATACTATTTTACCTAGCTTTGTTTTATAACTTTAGAAAAAAAGGGAACTGTTTACTATGATTTTGATATAAAAATATTAGTTTTTTATCATCACTTATTTTCTTTAAATTTAGAATTTATGGATTGTTTTATAGAGACTTGATATGGAACACATGGTAGGGGTCCTACTAAGAATATTTATCTCACACCCCGCACACCCCTTCGGCAGTGTGTAGACCTTGAATTGTCTTTTGATACAAGAAGAGGCAAGACATCACAGTGAGGCGGTGATGTTTAGGTTAGTTGGGTATGGGTAGCTGGTGGTGAGATGGTGGTACATTTCCCACATATCACATGGGGTATTTTTTTTCCTATTTTGTTTTACCCTTTGGGTTATTGGACCTTGGATTTTTATTTTGGTCGATTTTGAGTTGTATCGCTACTATTGTTGCTTCTTTGGTTATGGCATATATTTCTTTTTATTTATTTCTATTGTTTGTGTGTGTATGTTTCTATATGTAATTTTTCTTGTTTTAGGTTGGTTGAAATCATTCCCTCTTATTTATGTTTGATTCATGGGTACTTTTTTCTAGCCCATGGGGATTGGGAACTCCCATCGGGTTAATAGAAAATCAGTTTGGGTACCGATTTTTAGAGGGTATCCTGGGACAATTTATTATATATCGGTATCAAAGGATATATTATTCTTAATATTTGGAAGTTGGTATATAGGAGATAGGTTTTTTAGGACTTTAGGGGTTGGTCATGGTGAGTGCCTGGAAAACTCTTACTGTGACGAGCCTCAAGTTACCATGGGATGTGGAGATGTGTGTCTCCTGTGTTGGGTTTTGACCTTGATCTCAATTTATGTACATATATTTCTAGTTTAAACTAATATTTATCCTATTTTATGACCATTTTATTAATTTTCTAGTGTTTAGTAACATGCCTATGATACATCTTCCACAGGTTTCATAAGAGGGTATAGTGAGAGACTCTCAAGGTAATCCTTCTTTGGACTATAATATTATAGAGGCTGTCACATGGGTTTTTTGTGTCATGGAACACAATATACCATGATTTAAGAGACAAGATATTGAGTTATGACTAGGATATAAGGTATAAATTGATTGATCTTGAGAGTTTATGCATGAGAATACCCCATACTTTAGAGGTACGAATGAACCTCAAGAGGTAGAGGATGGTATGGAAAAGATCAATTAGGTATTTGACTTCCTAGAGACACCTGAGGCTATAAAGGTGAAATGTGTGACGCTCTGACTTGGGTTCCCATCAATTAGTGGTGGGATTTTATGGTATACATAGATCAGAATAAGGTATTGTAATAGAAGGATTTCAAGACCCTCTTCCTTTATCATTTTTTCCTAGATTAGTTGATGATAGAAAAGTCTCTAGAGTTCCTCTCCTTATAGCAAGGTGATAGCTCAGTGTTGAAATTCACAAACCTTTTTTTAAGAGTTGGTTTTTTTTCTTAGAGATGGTGAGGAATGATCAACTAAGTGCATAGAAATACCTGTAGGGTTTGCAACCAAATATCTAATCGCAGATATATATATATTGCATCTTCCTACTTATGTGGAGATAGTTAATAGAGCTATGATTATGGAAATAAATATGAAAAGAAATATTTGTTTCTCTAGCTCTTCTATTCCATATAATAGCAGTTTTCATGGTTCATAGGGAAGGAAGAGTAAGTGTCATAATAATCACAAGAGTGGTGGAGTTAGTTCTCAATAGTGGGATCCCTGTGTACCATCATTAGTAGCCTGTATTTTTCCCCTGACTTGTTTTTAGTGCACAAGGTTGGGCACACCAGACATTTTTTCCATAGACCTGAGAAGGTTTATAGTGCTTATACCCACATAGGCCATCAATATAGGTTATACTAGGCTATTTCTATGTCTTATTATGGTCAAGGGTATTCATTTTCAAAGGCTCATGCAACACATTTAGATGCTTCAAAGTCTACAGGGCTCCATCCATGGGCCTCATGAGTAAATAACCTTCATGCATTGGATTATTTTTTTATAAAGGTTGACATGGGACCATTTATAGTGAGATTTAACATATTTTTTGAATATTCTATAACAACTTCCCTTTTTTATAAAGGTTTATCCCAATCATTTATATATGCTTGTTTTGTTGATATGATAAAACTTCCAATGGTGATCATGTCCTTTGTTATCGATTTAGAGACACATCTTAGAAAGATGAAGGAGCATGGTTTTTTTTCTTATATGATCTTTGTCGATAGCTGATGAGGAGTTAGTCTAGGATTTCCTAGTTCATGATCTGGATCTATTTGACATCATCGTCAGGATGGATTTTCTTGTTGCTCATCATGATGATATTGATTGTTATCATTGGAATGTCTCTTTATTTTTTGTTTATGATAGCTGTTGGGTATATCAAGAAGGGTTGGATCTAGGTTTGGTCATGTAGGACCTTCCGAGCCAAATCTCATAAGTTTCTTATCACCCATTGCAGTCAATCCTAATGTTGTTTCCCCTCTTGGTGATCTTTCTAAAGTTTTTTAGAACTTTATTGATGTTTTCGTATAATCCATCAATGGTCTTCCTCTATAAAGGGAGGTGGAGTTCATGATTGACCTAGTATTAGGTACGCAACCAATCTTTATACCCTCTTATCGAATAGAACTAGAAGAGATGAAAGAGATCAATATCAGGTTGGATGATCTGATGGAGAAAGGTTTTGTTTGATCTAGTTTTTTTGTGGGCAGCCCCTATACTCTTTATTAAGAAGGCATATGGTTCATTTCATTTGTCTATGTACTATAGAAGGCTGAACTAGGTAATGATTAATAATAAGTACCTTTTTCCCTGTGTGGATGATTTATTTGATCAATTATAGGATCAAATTGGTTTTCAAAAATATATCTTTGGTATGGTTATCATAAACTCTGAGTTCAGGATTCAGATATTCTAAAGACCACTTTAAAGAGTTGGTATGGCCAATATAAATATCTTTTGATGTCATTTTGTCTGACTAACAGTCCAATAATTTTTATGGATTTTTTGAACTAGATATTCCATTAGTGTCTTGATAGTTTTTTCATTTTGATTGTGGATGATATCTTGTTTTATTTGATATCTAAGTGTGAGTATGAGCACTATCTAAATTTGATTTTAGAAATTTTTGGAAACCATCAAATTTATGGGAAACTTTTAAAATGTAATTTATGGATCTAAGAAGTGAACTCTTGGGGAATTTAATTTCTAAACATAGACTATTAGTTGATACTAATAAGGTAAAGTCTATATTTTCATGGGAAGATCTATAGAAATTGTTTGAGATATGGTTCTTCTAAGGTTTGGTTGGATAATATCAATAGTTTTACAAGGATTTCTTGAAGTTGACATCACCTTTGACTACTCTTACCAAGAAAGGGGTGAATTTCACAAGGGATGGAAAATGTTAGATGTATTTTGATGAATTAAAATGGATTCTGACATCATATCCTATTTTGATCTTAATTGATCCCAGTAAGGGGTATGTGGTATAATTTAATGCTTTTAGAACTAGTATGGGTTGTATGTTTATATAGTATAATAATATTGTATCATATGGAACTCACAAGCTTTAGTCACATGATAAATTACCCCACTCATGATTCAGAGCTCACCACATTTATGCAAGAACTTATGTGTTGGAAACATTATCTTTTTGGGGAGAGGTTCATGGTGTTTTCTTATCATAAGAGTATGAAATATATCTTTTCTCAGAAGAATATGAATCTCGTATATAGTTGATCGGTGTAATACCTACAAATTTTAGACTTTGACATCTCCTACACCCTGGGTAAGGGGAATCTCATAGATTATGCTCTCAGTCAGAATGTCCCACCACAAGCTATCTTGGAATAAAATTAAATGTGGAAATTGATGGGAATCTTCACTAAGATTCACCAAAAAACTTAGGGGGTGGTTTAGATATGGTTATAAATAGTATTTAGTTATCATTATCTCTCCTTTAGTCTATTCTAGAGGTAGTATCAAGATGACAAGTTTAAAAGAATCATATAAAGATTTTATAGTGGGGAGACTATTTTTGGTTGGTCTCTCCCTTATGATGGTGTTCTCTACTTTTGGAATTGGTTTTTTCATCCCACTATCCATGAGGTATTCAATGTTGTATGATTATCATATCTTATGGTCTATTCACCTTGTAACTTTGAAGATGTATTATTACATTTGATTATGTTTATCATGGCCAAGTATGAAACATGACATCACTAATTATGTGTCCCACTATTACACCTACCAGTAGATAAAGACATAGAACCTGAAGTCACTTTGTATTCTCCAACCTCTTTTGGCGCCAGTTTTAAAGTGGGATGAGGTTTTGATGGATTGTTTTGTTAGTTTTCCATGAACTCGTTAAGGAAATAATTCTATATGGGTGGAGATTGATTGGTTAAATAAATCATCTCATTTCATTTCAATTAGGGACACCACCAAAGTTGAATATCTAGGTAAGATGTATGTATAGGAGATTGTGAGTTTTCATAGGGTTCCCTATACCATTATCTCAAATAGAGATCATAGGTTTACTTTTGGGTTCTATAAGAGTCTCAAGAAGGTGGTGGGAAATCAGGTTAGGTTGAGTAAATATTATAATCCATAGATAGATGGTCAAACAAAGCATGTTATTCAGATCCTGGATGGTATGCTCTGTGCTTGTATCTTTTATTTTTGTGGATCATGGGACAACCATTTTAAATTGGGTGATTTTACATATAACAATAATTACTTATCTTTAATCTGAATGGATCCCTTCAAGGCTTCGTATAGTCATCTATGAAGGTCAACTTTTTTGGGAAGAGGTGGGAAAAACCTCACTTATAAGTCCGAGTCTCATTTAGGATATTTCATTGAGAATCCAGTATATACGTCAATGCCTATTTAAATCTTAGTGTTGGTAGAAATACTATGTAGATCATTAATGTCATCCTTTGGAGTTTTTGTTCATGATCTGGTTTTCCTGAAGTTTTCTCCTTGTTTGGGTCATCTTCAGCTTGGGAAATAGGGAAATATATCTCTAAGGTATGTTGGACCATTTGAGGGCACTTAGCGACTTGGGAAAGTTTCTTATCAATTGGCATTTCCAGCTCATTCGATAAGTATTCATGATTTTTTTTCACATATCCCGACTCAGAAAGTATTATCTTGATCCCTATAATAATCTATGTTCGGAAGATATTGATTCAGATACATATGTTTCTATTATGGTGAAACCAATAGAGATTACTGATTATCAAGTGAAGGCCTTATGTGGGAATTTTATTCCATTGGTCAAAGTTTTATGGTATCACAGATATGATTCTCACAAGACTTCGGAGTGTGAATAATTGATGAGGGAACAATAGCCTCACCTCTTTTTGGAACATCCTTCTTCCCTATTATTTCTTGAGTATAAAAAGTATTATGGTGGGGTGATTATGACATACTAGTTAAAGGTATACTCTCTATTTCATTTTTAAGAGTTATACTTCAAGATCGGAGGGCGTCATATATAATTTTAGAGTTTTCTACAGGGATGTTATAGGGAGATACTTACAGAAAAAATTCACACTATGATGTTGATTCACAACATGAATATGTCACTCATCATAATCCAAGAAATGGGTTTATGGTGTGAAAACAAATCAGAAATTTAATGAGATTTATGTTATGAATTATTCTATCTTGTTTTTTAACCTGAGGTGATGCCTTTTTTAGCATATATATAACTCATGGTATTTATTCTATAAATATGGTATTCATGAAATGAATCATTACCAACTATCAGGTTTATATGTGTTATAAGCCTAAATCCTAATTCATCTATTGTGAAACCTCCTCCCCTAAACCCTAGGTCTCTCCTAGGTGATTTTCATTGATTCCATCCATTCCATATTTCTCCATTCAACATGTTTGATATTTATCATGGTCGGTTTCTCTTATTTTGGTGAGTGTTTTTTTCTCCACTCTTTGGTTTATTTTATCATAGATTAAGTATAATTATTAGGCTATGTTTGTGAAGTATTTTTTATCATGATATGATTCTCCTTCAATCCTATACAATTTCTCTTACTGTGTTTTCTTTCAGAGGTTAGACCTTGTGTTGGTTGTAGTACGACATGAAAGTTCCTTGAGGTATATGTTTTTCTAACTTCTTCATCAACACTTTAATTTATGAAATTCAATTATGAGATATGGGAATCGGTTCTAGGGTATCTATTTTTGATCTTGAGTTCCATTCAGTTTGTGTGGATCCCATTTGGGTAGTGTGTGACCTGAGTTTGAGGTAGGTGGTTTTGTCCCTAGAATATGTTGAATGAACCATATTGGCTTCTAATTTTATAAATAATAATAAATAATTAACATGATACTAGATTGATTTATTTCTATGTTTAAATATTTTTTTGTGAAAATATAATTTTCCCCTCATTTTGGAAATATAATGATGATTTTCAAATAATTATGAATTGGATTGTAAAATAGGTTTCTAAATAATGTTTTGATATACAAAATTGTGTTTGATATGACATTATGGAATTTTTAAGACCTTTTGAAATGATTTGATAAATGATGCACATGGGAGCCTTGGGTACTTAGGTGAAAGGTGTAGTAACATTACTCATCTTTTGATATTGTAATGGAGTTCACTTTCTGAGGTGTTATTTCATTCCTATATCAGGATGAATTTAGATCTAGTACTTGATTTACATAATAGAAGGGTTCACTTTCTGGGGTGTTCCTCTATTCCCTAGAACTTAATGGATAGATTCTAGATACTTTTAGTGCACACTAGTCATAGTTTACGTATAAGTGTCCTATCTAACCTGACTGTAAGTTATCCTTGGAATTTATTACCATTGTGCTTTAGATTTATACTATTTTGTATTTGATATACCTATTTGATAAACATAACCAGTTTTTAGAAATTGTTCTTTAAAACTTTTTACCTATATTTTTTTAGAACTATGGAAGAAGGGTAACTGTTTACCATGATTTTGATATAAAATTATTAAATTATTTATCCTGACTTGATTTATGTAAATTGATCATTTTAATATTTTTTTATGAAGACTTGATACAGAATAACTAAGTGATATCCTACTAACCCTATTTAGCTCACACCCTATGCACCCCTTTGATGGTGTGTATACCTTGTACTGTCTTTTGATGTAGGAAAATCCAAGGTGTCATAGTGAGGTGGTAAAATTTATATCAGTTGGGTATGGGTGGCTAGTGGTGAGATGGTGGGACATTTACCATGAATCACATAGAGTAGTGATTTTTTATATTTTGGTTTTCTATTTGGGTTGTTAGACTCATGCCTTGGATTTTTATTTTTGTAACTTTTGAGTTGTATCACTAACATTTTATCTTATTTGATTATGTAATATATTTCATTTAGTTTCATTCCACTGTGTATATATATATCATTAATCCTATTTTAAGTTGGAAAAAATTGGTCCCTGTTTTTTTTTTTTTTTTGATACCCGGGTGATAGTTTCTAGCCTACTAAAATTGGGAACACCCTTTGGGTTAGTAGATAATCGATTTGGGTACACATTTTAGGAGGGTATCTTGAGTTGGTTTGTTATACTCTTATATATTTAAGACATTTTCTTGAATATTTCCTAAATATAAAGTGTGGTACTGGTCACCCTTATTTTAACAATCAATTATTTATATGTATTATTGTAAAACCATGTGTATGTATCAAAGGTTCTCCATCAATGGTACCATATGTATGTATTAGAAGATCCCCATTTCATTATGTTTATTATTCTATGGTGTTGTTTTTAAGCCATGTAGTAGGGGAACTCTATAATTTATCGTTATCCATAGAGACATGATTTGTTTTGATGATGGGATCAGGACCTTGAGAAGGAATTCCTACGTATCCTTGTTAAAGGAATTAGAAACCACATAGTTCGATGCCAATTAATGGGACGCATTTTACCTTTTACGGACATGTGACAAGCACCAAACCACACAGTTTTATTTCATGTGGTGAGAATGTATAGGAACATGGTTCCTATAGAAATTCTAGTTTGGTACTCATGCATGAGTGTCCCCTTATGTGTTTAATCACATAGGGAATATGGCTTGATGATATTGGTTTAATCTTACAGGGAATATAGCCCTATTAATATAGATATCACCAGGAATATGGGTTGATGAGGATAAGATGATAGGTTCCATTCTGAGCCTTACTGAGAATATGCCCTAATAAGGATGATGGTAGATAGAAGGTATTAAGTTTTAACCTTAGGGAGGCCTCCAACATATCCTATCAGGATAGGAATCAAATCCCATAGAGTTTTTATGGGTTGGGGATTACACCTATGGGGGAGGCCCAAGGTTGTTTCATTGGAAATATGAACCATTGAGTTTTTTTATCACATGGAATATAGCCCTACGAGAGGATGGTAACACAATTTTGGACTAACACCTAGTAATAATCTTGATGATATTTTTTATTATGCTGGCATCTTGATCACCACTTACCATTAAGCCCATGTGAGTCATGATCGGTATGAGAAATAAAAGACATAGAATATCTCCATGTCACACAATCATGTTTAGGAGGGACTTACACCTAAATTATAAGCCCAAGTAAAAACACTTCCTCAACCACTGGTGGATGAGGGAAATGATATGGAAGGTAGTATGAGTGTGATATCCTACAACAAAGGCTAGGGGATTACTCTAGGAGGGATTCTCATGGGGATTATATAATCCTCACTTTCTAGTGGATGAGGGTGAGGCTATGGTGGGGTAGTCAAGATGAAAGAAAAGGCTTATCCATTCTTGTATTCTTGACTATTTTTAACCCCTATAATGGGACTTAAATTTTCATTTATGGGAGAAAAAACACATATATGTGGCCCAATTCACTTCACATATTATGCACCATGTAGAAGATCAATATTGCTACATGAATTGAAAATCTCCCCACCACCACCTCCAAGTTTTAAACCCTCGTTATCATGGGGATTCATGATTGAAAACATTCTAAGGACCCCACCTATTAGGTAGGTTAATCTAGGGAAATATTTTTCCATGGGAATGGATGATCGAAAGAGGGACCCACTTATGTGACCCACCCTAGTTGGATGAGTCTAGCGGCCACAATGGTGGTCTTAATAATGGAATTCTCGGGTTTTGGTATTGGTTGAAGAGAATCATTTTGACAGTTCATATAGGGGATAAGATAAATCCAAATATTACACTAAATAGGATAGTAAGATAAAAAATTAAAACAACCTAAGGATACCCCATTTCGTGTACTGTTCTTGCTAGGTGAAATGGCGAATCATAAATGGGAGTCTTCCACAAAGGAGGTTTCTTCGCAAGAAGTTTCATTCATGAAGGGTGTGTCTCCTTTGTGGTTGACCAGGCTTATATCCTTTCTTACAAAGGTTTCACTTTTGTGGTAAAATCCACTTAATCTAGGACTCCCTTATGGTTGGTTCATTTTTCTTTGTGATATGTAGTAAATGGAATATGAGATAAATAGAAATTTAATCACTCATTCTTCTCTTGTATCCTTATATTTTTCCTCTATCTCCATTCAAATCTATTTAGGGAGAACATAATATATTTATAGGTGGAATGGAAATAACCACCTTCCCAATATGGTTGGTCTCATAGCATATCTGATGTTATGTAGTGGGAAAAAAGTGATGCCACATCCAGAAACGACTTTTATTTATGGGGTCATGAAATGACTGTCTCTCATCACAAATGAATTTCACTTGTGGGAGTGTGAAATGACTACCTCACCCTAAAAATGACTTTTTATTTTAATGGTGTGCATGAAATGAACCCCTTGTGTTGTAAATAATTTTCATTTTTGGGGGATGCCAAGAAAATTGGTGGCTTATGCATAGTATGTGCACTAGGAGAAAAAGAGTTGGTTACTTTACAGTTCCATGTAATTTACAAAACTAAATCCTTTTTTTGTTTGGATGATATTTTTTATAACACTAAAATTATTTTGATATTTCTCTTAGTTTATTTCTCTAACTTTATGGGAAAAAAATTCCCCCACCCATTAGAATGGAATCCAATAAGTATGAAGAGAGTTCAATTCTGAGGAATAACTCTCCCCATTTTAATAATTTATAGTGTATTGGTGGACCAGGATGTGGGACCACTATATATAAAGGGTGTCAGGTGAACTCATTTGTCATTTAGCAATAAGAGATTCTTTTCAGTCCACTTCGAGATTGTGATCCACAGTGCCTTCGACATACTAAAATTTATTTTTGATTAAACTCTTCCATGTACTGAAGCTCCATAGTCCATGAAATGGTATTCCAAAGAACTAAATATTATGATTTATAATGGATTATGAACCGATGGATCTATCTGGTGAGATGAATACAATTTAGAGGATAATTTCTATTTCAATAAACATCAAGTTAGACCCTCGATACCATATTACTCCCTACGATGAGATCCTAAAAAATCCTTTTCCATCAAAATTTTAGAATTATCCACTGTATGGAAAGTTTTCCTTATATATTTTTGGGTTACAAGATGACCCCCCATTCCCAAAAGCTAGTGAAATCTTTTCATCTACTTGTTTTGGGGCATCCTCAAGTTATGTACAAACAAACATATCTACTACAAGTCATATAACCCTAGAGTCAAGTTAAGGAAGTGTTTTCAATTTGAATATCTCCTCATGGAATAATAATTAATGGGATGTCCATGATTCACCCCTATAACCTACCACATTAAATTAAAAATCCATTTTCAGCCTTTCATAGAATTATTTCAATAGAGGATGGAGCTTCAAGTGGGATTTTCTATGTGGTAGGATTTTCTTTGAAGAATAGTCCTAGTATTTTTGGGTGCATCAAAGTGATATAGAAATTCCTAATCATTTGGATGTCACCATTTTACATAAAAAATGTGGATTTCCTAGTTCACAATTTACCCACCAATTGTGCTCTTGTTCAAGTTGATCATCCATTGGTGTTCAAGCACCAACACATTCCATCTACCATATGGTGAAGTTGGGATTAGTTTTTGGTATATCTATCAACTAGGAGGAGTCCTGATCCTTGGGGGATATATGATGAGTTCCTCCCTATAGATAGAACTTGGGAAGATGTTGATTATATTTCTCCCATAGTGGGAGAGTTATTAACTATGGTATAGAAGTCACTAGGAGAATATATTCATCCCCATTCAATTATCATGTTCAGTGACTGGGTAAAAATCTTCATATAACTTAGTGGGGTAAGGCCAAAGGTTAGGGAAACTAGGACCTACCCTACTCAACAATCTATATATGTTTATATATAATATTGGGTGACCCTATAATTGGGTCAATATACCACATAGGGTTATATGGTTTGATAAGATGTGACCTCAAATATTTTATTGGTGGGGTTCTTCTCTATGGTCTTAAGCAGATGGCTTTCTCTATCCTTTGACGCTTATTCTGGTGTTAGGTTTGGTACCCTGATAATTACAACCACATTGGCACAAGGACAAACAATCAACATGGTTATACCCACCCTTGCTCAAATTTATAGGTTATTGTGTCACATACAAGAAGGATGGTCTCCACATCACCTTAGTAGACCATTCCAATTTTTATATGGCTGGATGGTAGAACACTTTCAATGTTATGAATACTAAAATACTGCCATAATTCCTTATTCTACCTTTGACCCAAAGTTAATTGATTTTGTTTTTGTTCATCCAAATTCCTTGAATGTTGATAATGATATTATAATGTTGAGAAATTTCTATGAATTCATTTTCATCCCATACATTTTACCTTCTGGGATGATAATGGACAATGGTTGGGGAACCTTTGAAGATGATTCTTATATAGTCTCATTTTGAGATGGTATTATGAACTATCCAATAGATGGGTGGTCATTTTTGAAGCCTACACTCCTTACAGGTTTTCAAAATAGTTTGTATGTCTATAATAGGAAACTTTCTTATCTTTTATATGGAGTAAGAAATAGAAACATCTAGCTATCCTATGTTAGTTTTGGTTGATGATAATGTGTGAGGATACTAGCATGAAAATCATACTGCCTTACATCGGTTCTCTGAATAACATATCATAGAAATATTTCAAATCATGGGTTGAGTATTATCTAGATGGTATATTAGGGTAAACATTTTGATGGGTAAATAATTCATTGGTTTCCCGAAGTCCCTCACTAAAAATGCTTCTGACACCAATTTAAAAAACATAAAATTTTATGTATAAACATTTGAATAATTGTTGGGAATTTTCATCTTCAATTACCCCTTAATTTTAGATGTCACGGGCCTGAAATAATTATCTATGGTTATCATTAATCTTTTTGTGATGGTGGTAGGCACTTCATCAACTAGTGTCATGCGCACCAACATTATCCCTATGGTCAACCAGGATGCAGTGATGGAAAATCATTTTGTGACCGTATTACCAGTCAATCCAAAGTTTTCCAAATTGAACCTTATTACATATAATGTACCTATGTAAGAGAATAAATAGAGTCTATAACCCAATGATACCCTCAAAATCCATGTTGGGAAAAAATTGTAACATCCAGGCCCAGATGACACTAAAATGGTACCCCAAGCTGGTTGGTTAAGAGGACTCAAGTGTGCCTCACCAAATGCCAGAGGCTACCGAATATTAGTGAGGTTCTACAGTGTGATATTGGGGATACTATTCCCTCGTATAAGATTAATTAAATAGAGGAAATAGCTAAGTATCATGCATAGTAGTAAATAGACAGAGTACAGAAGTAGTAAATGAACTGTAATAGAACATGTTGTAATAATAAATGAAAATGATATAAAATCCCAAACAGCTATGTCATACATAAAAAATTGGATACCCACTGGGACAACTATATAGATACATAAATACAAAATGAAATGAAATAAAAGCATAGGTCTCTACTACTAACTCTGAGCTAGACCACATACTCGGTCTCTAGACACTATCGAACTGCACTAGCCCAATCTGAAGAACCCACATGAATAGATCCACTCGAACATGCAGTTATGGGCCTTAGCCTTATCCACCATACAAATAGTTCTCAACCTAAAAATCATATATAAGGTCTACACGTGCACCGAGGTGAAAATGCAGGGGTGAGAAATAATTTCAATAGGCCACCCCAATGATGAACTTATAAAGTATACTACTATAGGTTTATGCAAAAGCAATAAGCCCATCCAAGCTAAGACACAACTAAAATGCAAGTAAAACCAATAAACGAGAAACCAAGGTTGAACCCTGAGTCTATAATCCTGGTCAACTGGGAAAGTTCTACCATGGATGTCCATATCTATATATGTATACATGTATAGTCCCATACCTATACATATATAAATAAATATGAATATCCATGAGTAAGTGAAAAAATAACATAAAACCAACCAACATTTGATCCTTGGGTCTGTAATCCCAATCTCCTAGATATCCTATGCAAGGGAATTAAACTAGATGTCATGTCACTCAATCCGTGTATCATTAAGTCAATCTTTGGGTCCATAATCTTAATTGACATGTACCTTCTTTAGCCAATGTTGTAAATGTCTCTAAGAAAGCTATGTCAGCATAAGGGGGGATCTTCCTAGACATGGGTTCACTCGTACTCACCTCCAATCACTGTAACAAAGGATTCCAGGGAATTATGTATGGTCACCCTGTAGATGGTCACTGAGCTAGATGCCATGATGCTCAGGCCATGTAAATCTAGTCCAATTTTTGAGCCCTAGGTCTCAGTCCATAGGAATTAATGAAATTGCAACTTGGATGAACCCTAAGGGTCTGGCCCTTAAGCGATCAATAGAAGAGTTCTTCTGTGAGATTCCATTCCCACCCCTCAAGATCCAAATGTTAATATCAATCATAGGTGTGAGACACCATTCTCTTCACCCTAAAAAATAAAAGGGCTCATAATCCAAATCAAAAATAGAAACTACGGGGATCCTCATCGTATGAAAAATCGAGGAGAGTATAGTCATCCTCCATAAGACACATGTCAAGGAGAGCTTAATCACACTATATAGACCACAAGTATAGGATAGTGTAATTATCCACCGACAACCCTGGGTTAAGGAGAGTGTAATCATCCTCATTGAAATCATGAGCATAGGAGAGCATAGTCATCCACATTATATAATAACTCAAGGAGAGCGAAATCATCTACATCACTCAGAAGAGTATAATCATCCCCAAGTATCAATACTAGGGAAGTCATGCATGTATATCATAGTAGTAGTCTCAAAAACTAGATTCTAGGAAGCACCTCTAGAAATCACAGTAATCTAAAAAATATATCAGCTCAATAGCCAGATCCTAGGTAGTACCTCTTGGTATACAAATAAACATATTAAAATAATAAGTATCAGAAGTTAGATCCCAAAAAGAACATATGGGAATCCCAAAGATAAAGAAAGACACCTCACATCAGGATCAAAAACCACCAACCAGGAAGAACCTCTAATAATCATTGTTTCATCAGTAATAACCAAATGAAAGTATAAACAAAAGGGTGAGGGTGCACTACAAAAAATTGATGCTTAATGGAAGTTTATTATTGGTGGTTCTAGTAACTTCTCCAAATTAAATCCAGTTAAAAAAAATATAATATAGTGGTGGTTTTATCAAAACACTGCTATATTTTTATTATTTTAACAACTAGAAGTGTTTTGAATTAAACCGCCACTAAACCTTTTTAAAAAATCCTAATTCCTCCCCTTCCCCAACCCCCTCCATGTGACCCAAACCCATTTCCACCCCTGACCTCCCCCTACCTCCCCCATCCTCCTCCTCTCCCTTCCCTGGTGGCAACCGCGACCCCGCGACCCCCGTTCCACCCACCCCTCCAACCTACCTCCTCCCTTCTCACTAGAGACCTTGATCCCTATGACACCCCCTCCAACCCCGACCCCCATGAAGCCCCTCCCTCTGACTTTCCTCTCTAGGCTCATGGTCCCCCTCCTTGTTGATGATGTAGAACCCCTCCTACCTCCCTCTACCTGGCTCAGTTCCCCTCCTAAGTGGGTACGGGGACCCCCCCCCCCCCCCTATGACCTCCCTCTCCCTAGCTCAGATCCCCTCCTTGGTTCCAATGAAGACCCCACTTAAATGTTTCACCATTCTCACCCTAAATTTAGTATTGAGTATCATTAGATGGACATGGTTGATAAAGCGAGTATAGAATTTGTTTTCCATTCATTCAACAATAATGTATATATGTAATTTTGATTTATAATGTGTTATTTTTATTTTGAAATTATTTTTTTGGAGTTATAATAATCATTAATTTTTATTATGTTGTATTAAATTAAAAAAAAAACAAATTATTTTATGATATAAGTTAGTTCTGGAATCTAGATCATTCAAAATTTCATGGTTTGTATTTGATATTGATGAATTCCACTTTGTTCTATATGTATTAATGCTTCCAATTTTTAACATATAAATAATTGAGACTATTTTCAAACTCATAACCAATTGGTGGTAGGTTTTGGGGTCACACATGGTTTCATCACCAATCCTAGAAAGGTCTCTAAGGTTAAAGGCATTGAAATGAGATATTAGACCCTTTTTAAATTTATTAGAATGATTCATAGTTTCATTGATTTTATTTTAACTAACATGATTTTTAAGAGAACTAATTAGTGTGTGTAGTTTGTTTTTTAGTCAAATGAATATTTTTTATCATTTTATTTGATAATTATAATGCACATTATTCAAATTTATGTTAACATCATGTTTTTTATGTTTATCTCAAATTGAAGGAACATTTTATTCGATGTTATGTGAAAAAAGTTGATATATATGATTCATGGAACAACATGAAGTCACACTAAACAAGTTTAATATAATATATACATATAGATTTGAATATTTTGGGTATGAATGACATATCATGATATCAAAATAAAGTATATTTTGCATTAATATTTTTAAAGTGGTGCTCTTGGTATTAGTTAAATCATGGGAAATTGTTCAGACATTGCTCAATGTAGCTAATTTTTCAATAGAATAATCCCTCCTTAGTTACAACACAAGGGTAGAATACACCATTATCTTTTTCTCTCATAAAAATAATATCATCTACATAGAAAATATCAAAAATTGATACATCTTTATCATCTTTAATATAGAGGAAATTTCCCACACTTCCATCATTAAATATTAATTATTTCAAGCATGTATATAACTTTAAATATCATGCTCTTGAGTCTTATCCTAACTCATATAGATCCTTCTTTAACCTAAAAAAATTAATCTTATCATTACTAAGAAAGACACTTCATCTTCTAACTCTCAATTTAGGAACACATATTTGATATCTTTTAGAACAATCATGGGTTTCCATTGTGCTAAAATGTGGTCATCTTCTAATTTATATCATTATTCATATATGTTTATGAGAAATGATAATTTATTTGATTCATGTTTTTATATTATAATTTTAGTAAGAAAATTTTCATTATTTGATTCATCCCATTTTTCTTTATAGTTGTTATGAATGAGTCAATGGAAAAGTTTGGTGATATTTAATTTGGATTGTACCTATTCAATTAAATATTTATATATATATATCTGAATATATAAGGAGAATACACTCTAATACCTATGGATAAAATTTGGATTAATTTACCTCAAAACACTCCTCAATATGCCAAGGGTTTGGAAGAATTTTTAGATTATGAAATTACAAACTGATCAGTGGAAGGTAGAATAAAATGTTCATGTACTGATTGTAAATTCAAGTGATGGATGAATAGAAATGAAGTATATAAGAATTTTATATTGAAATAGCTTATTGCTCGATATGTATGTTGTATTTTTCTTGGTGAATAAAATTTTATGGAAATTCAGAACAATGAAAATACTATCAATGAAATACAAAGTGACCTAAAAGTGGATAATTCAGTTTGAAATTTGTTAAATGATGCATTTGGTTTTGCAGAATAAAATTTCCAAGATTTTAATAAACCAAAAAAACCTTCAGTTGATCCTAGTCAGGTTAATCTTGCTCAGAAATTCAGTGACCAAAACAATTATTTTAATGAATTAGTTGAAGATGGACATCAAGAACTATATGATGGGTCTGAAAAGTATTCAAAGTTGTCTTTTATACTTAAGTTTAATCATATAAATTGTTTTTTTGGAATTACTAAAAAATAAATTTCCATGATTTTAGAGTTGATTCATGATTCATTTAGTGAAGATAAGATCCCTACATCATTCTATAAGAAGAATAAAGTCATCAAAAAAATTGGACTTTATTATAAAAAGATACATGAATTCTCTAATAATTGCATTCTTTACTAGGGAGAATATTCTAATAAATAATAATTCACAATATGTTATATAAGTAGATGAAATTCAATACCCAACAATGAAAATATAAATCAATGAAACACCTGGAAGAAATAGAAGAGGAAAACTCCTGCAAAATTATTTCATTACTTTCCTCTAAAACCATGCTTGAAAAGATTATTTATGTCATCTAAGACTGCATAAGAAATGAATTGGAATGCTCAGGATAGTAATGATGGATTTATGAGACATCCAAATGATTCAATATCATGGAATATGTTTGATTATCTAAATCTTAATTTTTCATTGGTTACTAGGAATGTACATTTGGGATTAGATTCTAATGGTTTTAATCCTTTTGGTACTTTTAAGTACTAATTATATCATTTGGATGGTTGTTTTGATCCCCTATGATTTACCTCCATGGTTGTGTATGAAGAATAATTCTTTCATTATTTTGATGATTTTTCCTAGAAAGAAAATGCCTGGAAATGACATTGATGTATAACTTTAACCTCTAATCAAATAATTGAAAGAATTATGGGATCATGGCATGAAAACATATGATGCCTTAACGAGACAACTATTCAAAATTCATGTTGCTTTAATGTGTACAATTAGTGACTTTCATGTACTAGGAAATTTATCTGGTTGGAACACTCATACTAGTTTGTCTTGCCTAGTTTGTAATTTTGATTTTGATCCTTGATGATTACCTCATAGTATAAACTTGTTTTTTATGTGTAATAGTCTATTTCTTGATGCTTCTCATAAATTAAGGTTTAACAAGACATGATTAAATGGATATATAGAAAATAGAAAGACACTAAAGGTGTTATCTGGTTCAAAAATCTTAGGACAATTAATGAATATCACTGAAGAATTTGGAAAATGTCATCAATTTAAATAAGGGGTAAAAGGGTATGAGGTACAACATCTAAAGAAGCTAGAACACAATAATGGAAGAAAATTGATTATATTTTTTAAACCTCCTTATTGGGAGTTTAATTCAATATGTCATAATCTTGACGTAATTCATATTGAGAAGAATGTATGTGATAATGTAATTTTTACAATGCTTAATCAGCAGGGTAAATTGAAGGATCACCTTTTTGGATTCAATGAATATAAATAATGGTTTGTGAGAAAGTGATAATGATAGGTATCCTTCAGCTATTTTTACAATGAATAATCATGATAGTCATATTCCTTCAAACTTTAAAGAATTTAAAATTGTCAGATGGATATTCGAGTACCATATCAATTTTTTTTGACTTAAAACATCAAAAGTTGCATTGATTGAAAATTCATGACTCATATTTTGATGAAGAAGTTGTTGTTGTTGGATTTGCGTAATATTATACCTTAAAAATTAACTAAGGATATAGTTGAGTTTTGAACCTTTTCAGAGAGCCTTATGGAAAAAATATAAATCTAACTGAGCTTGATATACTTCAAGAAATAATTTTTTTTTGACATTATGTCATTTAGAGATGTTATTGCCCCCTTCATTCTTCACAGTCATGATTCATTTAACTGTTAATTTTGGTTGAAGAAGCTAAACTTGGTGGACCGGTACACTATCGATGGATGTAACCAATTGAGAGGTATGTTGATATTTTTTTTATTTTCATTGGTGAATTCAATTTTTTCCAATCATTGTTTCAAATTTTTTAATATATTTCTTTTTTTTTCATCAGGTACTTAGGTCATTTGAAATCATATGTGAGGAATGAAGATCAACTAAAAGGCTCAGTTGGGAAAGGTTACAAAGTTGAAGAGTGCTTGAACTTTTGTTCTAGTTATTTGTATGGGATTAATACTATATTCAATCATTTTGGATGGGTTGGAGACATTTACACTAATTCTCATTCTGAAAATTAGTCTTCGGTATTTCCAACTATTGGATGACCAATTAGAATGTGGTCAAACTTTACACTAACTGAATTGGAGTTACTAAAAGCACATAGATATGTGATACTCAATAGTGTTATTTCAAATCCATTTATTGAAGAATTGTGACTACAATCAAAGAGGACAATAAGGGGTCAATCTCGAAATGAGTTGGAATTAACAAAAGTTGTTAATAAGGAGCTTGTCGAATGGTTCTACCATCGTGTAAGTATATACTCATATTCATATTATTGACGTGCAGTTATTTTATCTATGTTAAATGTAATATCTTATATATTTTTTCTAGTTAATGAATGTTGACAATCAAGATTAAATATCGAATGATTTGAAGTTTTTGGATTGAGGTCCTCTAAGTTAGGCTAAGATATTTGATGCATACAGTATTCATAGCTTCAGGTTTCATACAATTTATCATCATGAAGACTTGAAAACTCAGAATAGTGGTGTATTTACATTTTTAGAGGTGGGATACTATGAGATGCTGAATGATATAATTGAATTAAACTATCATGGCTAGTTTTTTGATATCTTATTGAAATGAAACTGGATCAACATTGATATGGGTATAATGAAAGATTCATTACATTTTACTTATGTCAAATTCTCTCACTTGATGGATACTGGTGATCATGTAGAACATGATCCATTAATCATAAAATCAAAATAAAAGATGGTTTATTATGTGGATGATGAAATACATGAATGTTAGAGTGTTTTTGTAAAATTAAATCAAAGAGACTTGTATGATATGGGTGAGGAAGATCAATTGGTTCTTTGTGACAGTGAACCTCATCAACCACAAAACATTGAATAGTTTTTTCCTAACATTATGAAAATGGTACAACTTACAAGAGAGGTTGAAAATGAAGAACTAATTGTAATGTAGGTTGATAATAATGAAAATATTGAAGATAAATATAATTGATTGTATAAATTGGTAATGAAAATATAATACAATTTCTCATTGATAAGTGTTTCTTACATATATACATTGTTCTAGTTTTTATTTTTCCTTTCTATAAAAATCTTTTAGTTTTTAATTTTTTATACATTAAATATGACTTAACCATTTGAAATGTATGAATTCTGAGAATTAAAAAAATCAAGATCCTATCCAATCAGCATCTCTGAGCACACCACCACTACCATCATCTTTTGTGGATCCTAGTGATTCTGTTGTACCCGAGACTATTAGCAAGCCAATTGTTTCCCCATATGTCATTGGTATCCAACCACCTGATCCAAATTCAGTGATGGATTAGTTCATCACCACTCCATATAGGGGATATTTGTGAGTTTCCATTACTGGTATGTATGTCATTTTTTAAAAAAAATAATTATATTTTATTAATTGTTTAATTAATTTGTCAAAAAAATAAAGACAGCCATGGAAGGGATACAAATATGAACACGACTGATGTATGGGACCTGAATTAATTCAATATTATTGTTCCATTTGATTACTTCGGGGTTCCTATGCTACCATAATCTATTGGTAGATTCTTGGGCAGCTTGCTTATGAGATGATGAGATTTCCCATTAATTATAAAGTTTGGAGGCATATTCCTACATCTTGGAAAAATGAGGTCTTTAATACTCAAGTAAAGGTAATATTAATTTAATATCACATGAAAACTAATTTAAAATACATGATTAAAATTTTGTAATATACTGATAAAGTTTTATGTTTTTTATTTCTAGTTGTTTTTTCATTTTGATGTCCCTGACTCCGTTTCACACCCATGGACTTTGAAAATTTTTTGAAAGAAATGGAGAGATTTTAAATGTAGATTATGGAATTATTTTAATGAAACTTCTCTAAGCTCACAAAAAATGTATGAGAAAGTTCCTGAAGGTATTTCTCATGAGCAATGGAAGATCTTTGTCGATATCAAAAGAGATTCATCTCATGAGGTAATTGCATATTTTATAGAATCCTAATAACATAAACATAATAAAATTATAATTTTTATTAATGTTTCGATTTTTTTAGGAATTATCTAAAAAATTATATGAATCATGATAATAAATTCATTCCCCACATTGTAGGGTCTCAGAGTTTTTCCAGAAAAAGAACAATTTTTGGTTTGTATTTTATTCATTATTATTTATATCATTTTATTATAACTCAAAGTTTTTTTCTAACTTGTTTACATTTTTTATAAAGGATAATGAATTAGGTAACTCTATTGGATGAATAGAGATGTGGTTTAAAGTGAATAGGATACCCAATGGTGGTTCTATAAATAACCCTACAAAAGATGTTTGAGTAAGTACTTTTCATTACCATTTCATATTATTTCATTACCATAAATACTAATAAATGATTTATGAATTAGATAACATTATGATGTTCATATATTTTAAAAAATAATTGTTAATATTGTTTTTATTAATAGGTTAAAATTCACGAATTTTGGGATGCGAACCCTTTACAATTAGTATCAGTTTCCCAGAACGATTCATTTGAAATAGTTTTAGGGAAGGAGAATCTCAAATGTGTATGGGGGATGGGATTTGGGCCTACTCCATCTGCTGTCTTTTCTAGGGAGGAATCATTTGTTAATGCTACACCCAGTGGGGGTTCGAGTAGTGTCATTGATTAGGAATCACAAAGTAAAATTGAAATATTGAAAGAAAAAGTGCAAGAACAAGAGTTATATAGGAAGACACCGGATCAGTGGTGGTAGAAAATGGAAAATGATTTAGTATTTGTATTTTAGTGAAAGAATGAAATGATCATCGAGGAAATTTCTAGCCTTATAGCTCATCCTACCAAGGTAAATTCTAAATTTCATAGGTCATTCAAACATTTTCAAAGAACACATAAAACATCCATAATAAAACTAAAATGAAACTTTTATAAATAAAACACGCATTTTGAGTCATATTAACCACATGTTGTTCTATATTGATGTGTGGTTGATTCATATACATCAAAAATGAATTATAGATCATTATCCATAAGTTTGAAAACAATCCGAGCTTGTTTGATCAGTTTTGACTTGGTAAACACTTCTGAAGTGTATAAAAGTATTTAAAAACAAGTGTCGAGGGATCAAAAGTAGGGAAAAGATGTTGTATTTTCCTAAAATATTTGGACAATGACCGTATATTTAATTTTTAAATGTAGGAACCAATGTCACGTTATTCCAAATTATGTTTTTCCTGTTGTGGTCGTAAACATGTCTTTAGTGTTTTATAACACTAAAACGTGTGTGGAATGGTCAAAACCATAGAAAAAGACATCATAATGATGTGAAATTATGGTAAAACCACTGATGAGTTGCTTTTGATGTGCATGCGTAGATAACATGTCAATCTGACATGTGATGTGGTCGAAATTACTTAGTATTCACTTCTGAAAGGTAAAAAAGCCTTTAAAAACAAGTGTTGGGGGTCAAAACTCGGAAAAATATATTGTATTGCCCTGAAATCTTGTGACTTGTGGAATTTAGGAATTGAAATCACATCATTCCAAATTATGGTTTCCTGTTATGGCCATAAACATGTTTTTAGTGTTTTAAAACACTAAAATGTGTGTGGAATGGTTCAAAACATAGAAAAAAACCTCCAATTAATGTCAAATCATGGTAAAACCACCTTTAAGTTTTTTTTTTGATGTGTATGCATAGACTACACATCAATCTGAAATGTGTTGTTATTGTAATTACTCCGTATACACTTCTGAAAGGTACAAAATCCTTTAAAAAATTGTTGCCGGTCAAAACTAAGAATACAATATTAGATTTCCTTGAAATAATGGGAAAACAACATAGATTTAATTTTGAAATGTATGAACCTATAGCATGCCATTATGAATTACGGTTTTCCTATTATGGCCATAAACACGTTTTTAGTGTTTTAAAACACTAAAATGTGCATGAATAGTAAAAACATAAAAAATGACCTTATATTGATGTTAAATCATGGGGAAACCACTGCTAAGTTGTTTTTGACATGTATTCATAGGCAACACATCAATATGATGTGCGGTGTGGTTGGAATTACTTGGTATACACTTCTGAAAGGTATAAAAGCCTTTAAAAACAAGTATTGTGAAGTTAAAACTAGGAAAATAATGTTTTATTACCTTGAAATCATGATAAAACAACTGTATATTTAATTTTTAAATTTATGAACTTACGAAACATTATTACGAATTATGGTTTTCTCATTATGGCCATAAACATGTTTTTAGTGTTTTAAAACTCTAAAACATGCATGGAATAATGAAAACCATATAAAATTACTTTATACTAATGTGAAATCATGGGAAAACCATCGTTGAGTTGTTTTTGGTGTGTATGCACAAACAAAACATCAATACGATGTGCAGTGTGCTTGGAATGACTTGGTATACACTTTTGAAAGGTAGAAATTCCTTTAAAAACAAGTTTTGGGGGGTCAAAACTAGAAAAAAGTATTATATTGTCCTAAAATAATAGTACAAATATTTTAGATTTAATTTTGAAATTTAGTAACTGATGGTACATCATTATAAATTATGGTTTTCCCGTTATGGTCAGAAAAATGTTTCTAGTGTTCTAAAACAGTAAAATGTGCATGGAATGGTCAAAACCATAGAAAATGACCTCATATTGATGTTAAAACTAGGGAAAACTACCTATGAGTTGTTTTTGACATGTATGTTTAGAAAAAATGTCAATCTAACATGCAGTGTGGTTGGAATTACTCAGTATACACTTCTGAAAGGTATAAAAGCCTTTAAAAACAAGTGTCAGGGGTCAAAACTAGGAAAATGATGTCATATTTCCTTAAAATATTAGGAAATAGTATATTTAATTATAAAATGAAGGAACATATGACATGTCAATCTGAATTACAGTTTTCCCATTATAGCTGTAAATATGTTTTTAGTGTTTTAAAACACTAAAACATATGTATAATGGTCAAAACCATAGAAAACAACCTCATATTGATGTGAAATCATGGAACAACCACCACAGAGTTGTTTTTGAAATATAGGACATGTTGTGATATCAAAATATTTAAAAAAATATATTATTTAAATTTCAAGCACACTAAATGTCGCTTTAAAAGTAAATTAGAATATTTACTCATCCCTTTTCAATATCAACTATTGAATATTTTATTAAATAGGTATGTTTATGTTTTCGAAGTGTTTTTCATTATATATTATTTGTTTTTTTTGTTAAAATGTATTCTGTTTGATTAATAAAATAACAAATTTTATGTGCATCATTCTGAATATATTTTGCGTCATTTCTCTTTCTCACTTATTTTATTAAATGTTTTGGTTTTCATTATAGGTGGAATATGCTAGTAGTAGTAAGGATGTTGACCATTCCAATCCAAAAAAATCTCCAGAAGGTAGTTGTGATGGTTCTTATTTTCCGTGGTATGTTAAAATTTTATCAATTATTCTACTATAATTCTGGTTTATTATGTGTAGTTTTAATTTTTTTTTTCTTTCTTATTATAGTTAGTAAGATGACATGATCGGTTTTATTTGATGACATGATGTGGTGGCAGACAGATGTGGTGGAGTTAGTGACATGGATGTATATTGGGCATGGGTAGTTATTGGAAATATTGTATATGTATATTGACAGATGTATGGGTTGACTTAGATTTAGGTTGTGATGATTGGTTGTTTGTATATGACTATGGATGTATGATATACGTATGATGGGTTTATCATATATTAATTTTTTAGTTTATTATATGTTAGTTTTTTTTATATTTATAGTTTTTTATTAATTTTTTTTAAAATAAATCTTATTTAGTAGCGGTTTTAAGTAACTGCCACTAAATAATTTTTATATAATATGTTTAGCGGTGGTTAAGTGTAATCGCCGCTAAATGAAACTGCCACTGATATGTTCCATGATAGTTTATTTTATTTTATTTATATTTCCCCTCGATATTTACTTTTAGAAAAAAAAAACCTCTTCTAAATAAAAAATTAACTGTCTCTAAATGCTCAAAAACGAGACCTAACAAAACCACCACTAAATTAAAATAATCACCACTAAATGACTAGAGACCATGAAATATGCAGCAGTTTTAATAACCACTACTACATTATTAGGTGGCGGTTTAAACCACTACTATTTCATGAAAAAACAACCACTACTGACCCTTTTTTTGTAGTGGTGGACAAACACCTAAACCCAACACTACCACCACATCCCCATGGAATTATAAGTTCAGCTTGGGTTCTAAGGTGACACCTACTACCATCTCTACCCAAACCTGACATACTAGGCTAGGTTCAGTCAAAAAATGGGGCACCCGCTAATCCCTCAAGTCAAACACTGGGAGGAATCCTACTTGGGATCCTTAAGGTCTAAACACGAGTGAAGGCATCCTACATGGGATCTTTAGGTGTAAGGTAAAGGAGGAATTCTACATGGGATCCTCAAATATCAACAACGGAGGAATCCTACATGGGATCCTTAGAATGGTACACAAGAAAAGGCAACCTAAAGGGGACCCTCTAAATAGAGTAAAAAGGCATATGTATCCTATATGGGATCCTCAGTAACCAATAAGAAGATAGAGGCATCCTACTATGGATCCTCTAGGTCGAAACGTAAACATAGGAATCTAACATGGGATCCTAGGAACAACTAACGCATAGCCTCTTAGTCCAGAAGGGAACATCCCACAATAGAGACATACTCAAAGGAAGACTGAAAGGCATCAATTACGAGAGATAGCTCATAGCCCATCTCAGATTAGGTTCTTAAACTAAGTTGGTCCGAACACCCAACTGATCATTCTCATTTCAAGTCTCTCTCTAAGGAGACAGCTGGATTCAATTACTGGATGAATAACCTCTCTATATGGATAAAATCTTGAAAATCCTCCCAAGAGTCCTCAAAACACTTCATGGGTCCTACCATCATGACCTATGTGAAAATATACTCATAAGTTACTAATCTTGGGTCAAATTCCAACTCCTGGGCAAGAAGATATGAAAATCTCTCAAAGGGTAGCAAGGGAAGAGTACATGGAGTGTTACCATGGTATATAGTGTATACCCTCAAAGCCCCATATGGGCATGTACTCCTGCCTAACTGGGCATGTAAACACCCAATTACACAGAATGTAAGATGGGTACACGATGTGTACCCTATATAGGGTACCAGTCTATGTCCCTCAAATGGAATATCCATGTACTCAGCCTAGCTGTTTACTTTTTACATAGCGTGCAACCCACATGGGGTCTGGCCATATACTCTACATGGCCATGTACCCCTACACAAGTAGCCTGGATAGGTACTCTGCTACACAGTCGAGTCCCAATACACGACGTGTACACCCTAGTACATTGTGTGTACTTTGAAAACTTTATCTTCCCCAAATAGGAAGAACATGCGATGTGTTGGCCCTAAACCACACATCATGTAGATGGGTTTTCCTGAATGGAAAACCCCTAAATCGCCCTGAAACCCCCGTTTTCACCCCAAAAGTAGTAGATCATGTAACAAGGGGATATAAACAAGAATATAAGGGGATTAAATCTTGAAAATTATTTATATATGGGTATTTACAACATAACGTAAAAATGGCCTACCTTTGGGTGGAATTCACCGAACCTTCTCCCGTTTCCGTGGTCCACAATTGCCACACGGCGATCTAGTGCGTCTCGAGCTCCGCAATGGTACCCCTATCCCTCTCTATCTTTTTCTATCTCTCCATCCCTCTCTATCTCTACCACATGAAAGAGGAATTCCCCTGGGGGAATATGTGAGAATCCAAGAGTAATAAATAATGGAAAGAAAAAAAAAGAAGAAAAAGAAAAGAAATGAAATGAAAAAGGAAAGGGGGCTTGGGTCGGCCCTGACGCCCAACTCAAGTTTATGCATATAGAAGGAAAAATACTCATTTCGGACTCAATGGTATAGACATAATCTCAATCCAACACTTTGTTCAAAATATATTATTGTACAAACATATACGAATAAAGTAATATTTAATTTGATAAATATTAAATATTAATTATTTCACAAAAATTCAAACGTCTCAGAATTCCACCAAAATCTTATCCTAGAGTAATCACCCAATTCTAGGACCAATTGAGGGGTCATAAAAATTATCTAAAATTATATTCTAGGTGGAAAATACCATTTTACCCCTTATAATCATCTAAAAGAAAAAATTCAAATTTCTACTAAATATTTCAGTCCAGAAAAACACGGGTCGTTACAATCTCCCTAGCATAAACCTTCTTGTCCCCAAGAATCCTGGTGGTAAATTTAGAAACCATTTTCTCATCCTAAGAATATTTATAAACAATCTATCTGAACTTTCCAATGGCTGGTATCATAGTGTTAACAATTGTCTCTTACACATGAGACACTTAACTATGACTGATCTGGTACTCCTCACCATAGGAATACCCTTATCTTTATCTAAAAAACAGGATCACAATGGTACAAAAAACAATTAATTTAAATGTAAAATGAGATTCACCACTCTCAAATAGCCAACGGTTCACTCCCCACCATAAGGCTTACCTTATACCACTCCTCGAGCGCAACCTTAATAGGTTCCTCTTCGTAACTAGAAAAGATATTTAAAAAAAGAATCTTGGTGTAGGGCTGATGATTTCTCAGTGTACTCAAGATAAATTCAATATTGATCATGATCATATCTGACTAGGATTATAGTAAGATTCCACAAAATTGTGTGTATAGATCTTCTAAGACACACTCCTAACAAATAGGATAACTCACTTTTAACCAATATATGACACCACATCTCCCAACAAAACGTGTCCAGGACCAACTACGGGTTGACCATATTATGGAACCCAATTTATTTTCGATGTCACCTCTATAATGGAAGTACATTTATCAAATTAACCACAACTACTGAGGCCACACTACCATGAAAATTCTTGAAAACATCATTCCTTGACTCGCACCCAGCTACTCACTGATTTAAAACTTAATAGCATTATGCACAACCAGCGTATAACTTTACCACCAAACTCATAATCTTGTGATCCGTCCAATATAGGTCTAATATAACCATTCTACACATCACGTAAATTTCATTAATCTAGAATTTCCCTTGGAACTCCTCTAAAAAATTGAGCACATCACCCATGCCATGATTTATTTCACAACCACCCGTTACTCAGCGTCATTCCAGTCATGATCATATACCCACACTATGAATACATTATAAATAGTCGAAACATTGGTTTATTGGGCTAGGAACCCAAACAGTCTTTCCCATCGAAGCCAATCTTGATACCAAAGCACCCAAGGTGCTTGTCAAAATCTGAAGGCATCAACATTCCTATAACACAAAACTCAAGAACCTACCATTCCTTGATCAAAAAACGAGCATATCACCAAGATCATTATCTAAGAAGGAATATAAAAATAGGGTCTAAATTCTCTCACATAGGTTTCCCTCATGAAAAATGAATATCGAACAATAAGGTTCCAAGCTAAACTAATGGCCTCTAGGTCTCCCACCTAGCCCTATAGATCAATTCTCACAACTGGGTCACAAGGTCTAACCACCTAACCCAAAAGATAAAACCTATCTGAATAAGGTAAATATAAAAATGACCTATGAGGGTTAAAACTAAAAATATGACCTACATGGGCCTTGAACCTCACTAAGCATCCTCATAAGGAACTGCTCCCTCGAGGTCACAATACCAATGAAGAAGAGAGACTGAACTGAAACTCACTGGGAATCCATATATGGTAATACCCCCTCAAGGTATATTTTATAAGGAAATTCATGGTACCCATCAGCATCATACTTAGTGATCTGATTAGATAACCATGACCTAGGAAACAACACCCTACAATGGGTACAATATAAGGGGATCATATTCCATATCAACTTACAAGGGACATTATGCCTCCCGTGCACATGGACTGAGTCATCAGCCTCAACACCAACGCCTTAACATAGATCCACATAACCTTCCATCATAATGAAATATATACATGTAAGTAGGAAAAATTGAATAGGCCTCATTCATCAATAAAAATCACACACTAGAAGGCCTATATGATGTGAATCCTACGTGCCAAATATGATGCATGAGTCGCCTCTTGCCTTTGTCTTCCAAGATCCAAAATCCATAACTAGCCTCTTTCCAATGGACAAGAGGCAGATATCCATAGAAAATCATAACATCCATATAGAATGTGCGTCGATCCAAGAAAAAATTATATACAACTATAACATCATAGATCATAACATCAATCCCATACCCTGGAAACCAAGACTTCTTACTAGAACAAGTGTTCTCGACACACCAGTCTGATATCCTTCATAGGTTCTGACACATTCTGAATACTCTTTTCTACTAGATCCCAAATAGTGAAGACCAGGAAAAGAACAGCTCTGATAAAACTTTGTAACATCCTAGACCAGATGCTACTAAAATGGTGCCCCGAGCCGATTGGTTATAAGGCCTCAAGCATGCCTCCCTATATGCTAGAGGTTGCTAACTAGAAGCGAGGGCCTAGGGTATGATATTTGGGAGACTATGCCCTCATATCAGAGTAAGTAAATAGTGGAAATAACTAAGTATCATACACAGTAGTAAACGGATAGTGTGAGGAAGTAGTAAAATAACTGTAATAGAACATTCTATAATAATAAATGAAAATTATATAAAATCATGAACAGGTATGTTATAAATAAAACACCGATCACCCACTAGTATGATCATATAGATACATAAATATAAAAGAAACTAAAATAAAAGTACAAGGCTCTATTAATAACTCTGATCCAGACCACATACCTAGTCTTCAGACACTATCAAACTCCACCAACATGATCAAAAGAACCCACACAAGTAGCTTTAATTGAACATGAAACTCTAGACCTCAGCATTATCCACCATGAAAACCATGATCAACCTAAAAAGTATACATAAGGTCTACACATACACTGAGGTGCACATTCAGGGGTGATAAATGATCTCAGTAGGCCGCCCCAATAATAAAACTATAAAGTATACTGATATAAGTGTATATAAAAGCATCAAGCTCAACCTATCTGAGACATAATTAAAAGGTAAGTAAACCCAATAAACGTGAAACCACTACCGAACCCCAGGTTTGTAATCCCAGTAAACTAGTCAAGTTCCACCATGGATGTGCATATCTATATACATATACAATTATAGTCCCATACCTATATATATATATATATACATAAATATGAATATTCATGAGTAAGTGAAGAAATAACATAAAACCAATAGAATTAGATCCTTGGGTTTGTAATCTCGATTGCCTAGACATCTTGTGCGAGGGTATTAAGTTAGACGTCATGTCACTTAATCTGTGTATCGTTAAGTCTATCTCTAGTTCCTTAATCCCAATATACATGTACCTACTTCGACCAATACTATAAATGTCTCCGACCAAGAAACATCACCACAAGGGGATACTTTTCCTACACCTAGGTTCATCTGTACCTACCTCTAATCATTGTAACAATGGAATCCAGGGAAGTACATCTAGACATCCTACAAATGGTCACTAAACTAGACTCCATTATGATCAGGTCATGTAAATCCAGTCCAATGTTTGAGCCCTAGGTCTTAGTCTATAGGCGGTCACAACATTGCAACTCAAATGAACCCTAAGGGTCTAACCCTTAGGTGATCTAAAGGAGAGCTCACCAATGCGACTCCATGCCCACCCCTCAAGATCCAAATGTAAATGTCAATAATAGGTGTGATACTCCATGCTCAACCACCCTGAAAAATAAAAGATCTCATAAGCCTAATACCAGAGAGAATGTTTGGAGATCCTCATAATGTGAAAAATTGGGGAGAGGATGGTCATCCTCCATAAGCCACAAGTCAAGGAGAGTGTAATCATCTTCTATAGAACACAAGTTAAGGAGAGTGTAATCATCCATAGAAAACCCTGGGTTAAGGAGAGCATAATCATCCTCATTTAACTCAGGAGAAGAGGAGAGAATAATCATCCTCTTTATATAACAACTCGAGGAGAGTGGAATCATCCTCATAACTCAGGAGAGAATTATTTTCCATGAGTATCAATACCAGGGACATCGTGGTCATATATCATAGTAGTAGGATCAATAGTCAGATTCTAGGAATCCCTTTGGAAATCCCTATAGTCTATTAAAAAATATATATCCTCAATAACTAGATCTTAGGTAGTAACTTTGGGTATACAAATAAACATATGAAAATAACAAGGCTTAAAAGCTAGATCTTAGGAAGAACGTATGGGAATCCCAAAGATAAAGAAATAAAACTCGTGTCAATCTCAATATCCAACAACCAGGAAGTGCTTCCGGTAATCATCATTGAATCAATAATAACCAAGTGAAAGTATAAACCAAATAACGAGGGTGTTCGAACGCCTAAACCTAACATTACTGACACAACCCCATGGGATTACAAGTTTGGTATAGGTTCTAAGGTGACACCCGCTACCATCTCTACCCAAACCCGACGTACTAGCTCAGGGTTGGTAAAACAATGTGGAAACCACTAGGTCCCTCAAGTCAAACACTGAGAGGCATTCTACTCAGGATCCTTGAGTTCTAAACACAAATGAATGCATCCTACTTGGGATCCTTAACTATAAGGTAAATGAGGAATCCTACATGGGATCCTTGAATGGTAAAAAAAGAGGCATCCTACATGGGATCCTTGGAATAGTACACAAGAAAAGGCATCCTACATGGGACCCTATAAACCAAGTATGAAGGTAGATACATCCTAAATGGGATCCTCGAAAACCAGTAAAAATATATAGGAGTCATACTCAGGGTCCTCTAGGTTGAAACATAAACAGAAGAATCCTATATAGGATACTAGGAATAACTAACTCATGTCCTCTTAGTTTGAAATGGTTCATCTCACAAGGGAGACATCCTCAAAGGATTACTATAAGGCATCAGTCATGAGAGATATCTCATATCCCATATAGGATCAGGTTATTAAAAAAATTTGGTCTAAATACTCAATAGATCATTCTGATTTTAAGTCTCTCTCTCTCTCAGGAGACAATTGGATTCAATTACTAGAGGAATAACCACTCCATTTTAATAGAATCTTGAAAATCCTCCCAAGAGTCCTCCAAACACATAACGGGTCCTACCATCACGATCTATGTGAAAGGATGATCAAAAGGGACTACACTTGTGTCCAATTTTGACTCCTGGGAAAAAAGATATGAAAACCCCTAAAAGGGTAGCAAGGGAGGAGTACATGACATGTTACTATGGTACACAACATGTACCCTCAAGGCCCTACATGGGTGTGTACTTTCACCAAACTGGGCATGTAAATTCCCAAGTACACAACGTGTAAGATGGGTACATGGCATGTACCCTAGATGGGGTACCTACCCGTATCCCTCAAATGGTCTATCCATATACTTGTCCTGTACATGTACTTCTACACAGTGTACAACCCACATGGGGTCTAGCCGTGTACTCTACACAGCCATGTACCCCTACATGGGTAGCCTGGTCGGCTACTCGGCTACACGGTGTGTATAGCCTAGTACACAGTGTGTACTTTGAAAACTTCATATTCCATAAATAAGAAGAACACATAGTGTGTTATCCCTAAACCACATGCCATGTAGATGGGTTTTCCCAAACAAAAAACCCTCAAATCACCCAAAAACACCCATTTTCACCCCAAAAAGTAGTAGATCGGGCCATAAGAGGAAATAAACAAGCATATAAGGGGATTAAAACTTAAAAATATTTATTTATGCGTATTTATGACAAAAATTAAAAAATATCTACCTTCGTGTAAAATTCACAAAATCTTCGCCCATTTCCACAGTCCACAGTTTCCGCACAGTGATTCAGTGCGTCATGAGCTCCACGACGGTACCCCTCTTTCTCTCCCTCCCTTTATATATCTCCCTTTGTTTATCTCTTAGTCATGTGGTGGAGGAGGACACCTGGGGGTATACATGATAATACAGTAATAATAAATAAAGTAAATAAAATAAAAAGGATAAAAATAAAAGAAAATAAAAAGAAAAAGAAAAGAAAATGGGGCTTGGGTCAGCCCCGGCGTCCAACTTGAGTTTATGTATCACCTAGGAAAAACTCCTCATTCTAGAATTGTTGGTTAAGATAGAATATAAATACGATTATCTATTAAAAATATATGACCGTATGAACCTACGTGAATAAATTAATATTTAATTTACTAAATATTAAATAATAATTATTCTGCTAAAATTCAAATGGCTCGGAATTCCACCAAACTCTTATCCTAGGGTAAACACCCTATTCTAGAGAAAACAGAGTTATTAGAAAAAATATCTAAGATCATATCCTAGGGGGGAAATATCATTTTACCTCTTAAAAGTATCTAAAAGGAAAAAATTCAAATTTCTGCTAAAATATTTAGTCCGAAAAAACATGGGTCCTTACAAAAATGGTCTTGGAACCAAGTTTTCACTATTATATTAGAGACTTCTTTATAGAATATTATTTATAAGGTGGAAAATTTCTTTTGATATCTTCCTTGTCTTGGGTGTTGATGGGTTCAACTACCTGCATTTTCATATCCTTATCCATTAATCTCTTATCTCTCAGGAGGAGTTGGAATCCTATGAATGTGACTCATACAATTTAATCTTGTTAATTGTTATGTGGAAGCCCTAGAAGATGTAGTTGTGAAGCTGAATCATTTGGTTGTTGAGGAATCGCAAATCCCTGATTTTATTTTTTTTATAGACTATAGAGTTGTGAGAGTACAAGGCGTGTGTATCCCATGTAAAGGTGTAGTTATCATCAAAAAATAATGGGGTATAAGCCATTGGATGAAGAAGTAGAGAGCTAGATTACTATATTAAGCACACACCCCCATTGGTAATAGAATAAGATGATTAGAGAACTAATGTTTAGTTGTCCCTTAATACTTCACATCAAATTATGTGGCTCATTTTTTATGTATCTTACCACATTGTTTTCATTTTTAATGTATAAATAATGATAAAATAAGTACTTAATAGGTTAATTTAAGTATTTTTGATTATTTTTTGGTAAATTGTGAATTAATTTTTATTGTGTTAAAATGTTTAAATTGTCGTCTAAATAATGATTTTTTCGTGCCTTGTGTATTTTATTTTATTTTGAAAAAAAATATTTATTTTAAGTTTCACAATTTAAACTAAAATGAATAATTAATTTATTATTTCATTTTTTTGTTTAAGTAATCAATTTAATTATTAATGTTTAAGTTTTTAGTTTAATTTATCATATGTATTTTGTTTGTAGAATTTTATTTAGTTTTTTTGTTAAATTGTTTTAGTTTTTACATTATTTTTAATGCAGATGGTCTATTGAAGTTAAATTTTTCAATCTTGGTATATATTTTGAAATAGATATTTTTTTGAAAAAGACCAATTTAAGAGATTATCATCATAAGATATTTTAAACAATGGATTGTTGTGTAATATATTTTGGTTTGAATAATAATTTTATCACCTTATACATAGAATAATCATCATCAAGCATAAGAAATTTTCTTATTTTGTGAAATATCATAATACAATTTCTTTTACTCATGTAAGAGAATTTATATTGTGTAATTTTGATCAAAATAAAAAGGAACCAAAAGAAGGGGGAGTTAAACCGAATCCTAATGCTGAGGTGACTCAAATTCTTTGGATTTCATATTTATATAGAAGCACAACTCTAGAAGATGATGAAGAACCCTTGAAAAAACTTACAGATTATGAAGGAGACTGAGGTATCTTAAGTCTGTTTGAAGTTGAGCACCGATCAAGAGGTTAACAATATCATGAATGGGGAATAATGGAGATCTATGGTTATTGTCTCTTTTAGAATGAACTGGAATCTACCATGGATCATGTTGACACTAGCCATCTTGAGGGTGACAAATGTTAAGCCACTGCTGATGAATATGAGCACATCTGTAGGGAAGGATATGAGTATCACTGAGGATGAATATAGATCTATCATTTGAAAATCCAAACCTGATTATAGGGTTTAAATTAGATTATTGAAGGATGTAAATGAATCTAGTTCACTATCTGATATGAAATAGAACCCGAATAAGCTAATTTCGAGGCTCATCTGCAATTGAAGAGAATCTAAAACTGAATATGATCCCAAAACATGAAGAAGACCAAAGATTTTAGGGTTCACGTTAATGTTTTTTGAAAAATATTGAGCACCATTATGATGATTAGCAACAACTACTGAGCTTGAAGAAGGCATTTCAGCTTTATTTGTGTTCTCAATCCAACCCATGCCCATGTTTTTTATTGAAGAATGCAAAGGTCGCTGTTAAAGATGATGAAAATTGTGAATTTGAATGTAGTTGATCTATGAATGAAACTGATCTGGTTGATTAGGGTGTAGTTGTTTCAGATTAGAGATTTTTGTTGAAGATTTATGGTGAATATGAGAACAGGTTTTCATTTTGGGACTAGAGCCAAAGATTCTTGATTGAGCAATGTTTCTGCAAAGAATGAATGCCAAAAAAAATTGTTATAGCATAGAGTTTTTTAGTTGCGATGATGGTTCATTTCCAGTGGATTTTCTTTGAGACCGAAACTAAAGAAGTAGAGTCTGGTTTAATGATTGATGACTTTTGTGTTTGATGAAAGTTGATGGCCTGATTTGTTGATGTAATGCAGATGCAATCTTGTTAGTGGGTGCTTTTAATTGTCGAAGTTTGTGATAGAGTCGGTGAAATTTTTTATTAAAGTCACATGGACAATGACTGAATGTCAATAAGGAAATGTTCTATTGATCAGTCGCCATAGGAAGTAGTGTTTAGGAGGATGTGACCTAATAATAACAAAAAAGGAAGTTCCCTATATTTTAAGGTAGAGATAGAAATTACATTTTTTTGGAGACAAGAGCAAGCTAACATTCAGTGACAAACATTTTCTTTCTAGAAATTTCCAGAGTAGATCAAGGGTAGGAGCTACAGTAAGTGCATAGGTTTATTCCAGAAGCGAAGAATCAAGTTAAGACTTCTTATCTTCATCTCTTTCATTCGTTTTTGGTTTTTAATTATCATTTTGTTGATTAAAAGATGGTTTTTAGAAAAAAAAATTAATGGAGAAATTAGGTTGTACTAGTTCATCTTTTTAAATCTTTTTTTTTTGAAATCATTTCTGAAATTGTAATCAAAATATTTTCTTTTTCAATCTAAAGAGTTTCGTTCATGATGAACTGAAAAATCATTAGATTATTAGTCAATCTGCTTTATCAATATTTTAACTACCTATTTGATTTTTGAGTTCAATTAAATTTACACAAAAAAATAAATTCTTAAATCGAACAATAGAAATTTCCCTCACTTTTTGTTCTTCTTACGACCCGCTCAATTTTTCTTTGAACTTATTACACAATTCTCATTCTTAATACCATCTTAATATCTTTATTTTGTTTCTTAAAAAATATATTCACCATTATTTATTGATGGTAATTTTATTTTTTGATTTTATGTCTTTGACTACATCACTCATGCCTTCCCTATGGAGATGATACCTTTCTTGCTTCTATCTAGTAGTTTTTAGGTTTAAAATTTGTGGTAATTAATGAATTACACATAAAATTTTTGGCATCGTTTCCAGGGAAGGATTTGTGCATACAAAAATAAATATTAAAAAACTATAAATACAAAAAAAATTAAATAAAAAAACTTTGTTCAAAAAATAATTAAATTAAAATTCCATAAAAAACTTTTCCTACTGTGTACTACTGAAAATTTTTTTTTATGAATGTACACATGTTTCAATTCTAAAAAACATAAACCAATTAATTCTGAAATTGAATGAAATTTAAGAGTTTTAAGAAAAAAAATTGAAATGGAAAATCCATGAGAAATAAATAATGATGAAAATGAACAGAACTATGAAGTTGCAATCATCCAAGAAAACTTTAAAAGTCCTAGGATAAGGGAGTTTCAACACCCTCATGTGTCAAGTAATCCATCTTCCATTAAATTGACACATAAAGATCGAAATTACGATCTCAAACAGCCACATATGTCGGTGCTTCATTCATTTAATGGTTTATCTATGAAGAGTCATTATCCTTCATTAGATACTTTTATAACATTGTGCAGTAGTTTCCTTTACAAGGACATAATGAGGATGAGATTAGGATGTTGGTATTTCCATTTTGTCTTAAAGGGAATGCAAATAATTTTTTCTTAGGGTTAGATGAAAATATTTTCAAAATCTGGGAGAAAGTCTACAATTCTTTTTTCATGATATTTTATCCGCAATGACTTAAGGGAGAGCTTCAAACAAAAAAATACAAGATTTTATCAAGAAGATGGTGAAGCCTTTCATGAGGCTTGGGATCAATTTAGGGACCTGATTAGAAATTTCCCCATCACAATATTACATCTCATCTCCTCATGGATACCATATATGAAGGATTTTCCTATTCTAGTTAAAATCATGTTGACCAATTTTTTGGTGGAAATTATAATGATAAAACTGATGAGGAGTTGAGAAAAATTTTCAACAATCTTGCATTAAATTCTCAACAAAAAAATTATATAAAAAAGAGTGAATATAAGAGGAAACAACACTAGTTATAGATTGGGAATTAACTCTCAAATTATTGAAATTAAGGTACAACTTCAATCCATAATGAACCAGAATGAAAAAAAAGTGTAAATCAAGTGGGATATCAAAATAAAAATCAATCACTTAGAGAGGAATGTTCCAAATGTGGGATGTTCGGTCACACTGAGAACTTATTTCCAAACTTCTACATGCCTAAACATACACAAGAAGAGGATAATTTTGTAGGTTAAGATCCTATATTTCAAGATAGGGATGACCCATTTTCCAACGAATACAACTATGGTTATAGAAATAATCCTAACATCTCATAGAAAGACCAAGGTATGATAAGACAAAAACCACCTGGTTTTAGTCAACATCCCAAACCGCATTTTTGAAACCAAAAGGGGTTGAATATTATAATTTTAAAGGGAGTTTGGAGATAAAATTTCTTTCTAAAATGGGTCAAATAGTGAGTAGTATGGACTATCAAGATGATAGACATAAATCTGTAATTTATAAATTTGAAACATAATTCAGTCAAATGGTAGGTAAAAAGGGAAGCTATCAAGTACAACTTAAATGAATCCTAGGGAGGGTTCCATGGTTTTGGTTACTAGGAGTGGTTTAAAAACTCAAGAGGAGGTTAAATATGACCCTAGGGAATTTCAAACTGAAAATCTATAAGATTCTGAATACAAAAATCTAAGAAACTATGAATTTGTACATCACTATTGTAACTCAAGTAAATCAAGATGTTCCGCATGGAAATCATGAAGAAAAAGACTCTAAAATGTGAAATAATAAAGAGAAAGAAAATCCTGGTGAAGAATTAGAGGAAATTCCTGTTGTTCTTAGGAATTTTCCCAATCTATACCTTTCCCTCAAATATTAAAATTCAAGAATAACAAACATGATTTTATTCAATTCCTTGGGATTTTTAAGAATCTCCATGTGAATACTCCCTTTATCCAAGCTTTAATTCATATTCTTTTATATTTTAAATATCTTAATAAAAATGTTACAAAAAAGAAAAATTTGGAAGAGTTCTTTACTTAAACCTCACTAAAGAGTGCAGTGGTGTTCTTCAAAACAAAATCCCACCAAATATTAAAGATCTAGGGAGTTTTTTCATTCCCTACACTTTGGTGAATAATGGTCAATTGAATTGTATTTGTGACCTTTCTGAAAGAATTAATCTGCTTACTTTATCACTATTTCAATAGTTGGGTTTAGGATAATTGAAACCTACCACTATGGTCTTACAATTAGATGACTGCTATTTTACTCATCCATTAGGAAAATTTGATGATATTCTTACATGATTCGGTAAGATTTTATTTCCTGCAGACTTTCTTGTCCTAGAAATGTAGTGTGACCAAGAATTATCTATCATTCTTAGTAGGCCCTTTTCAGACACTAGAGGATATTCTATCAATGTGGTAAATGGTAGTATTATTTTTAAGTTTTATGAGAAATAAAAATAGTTTCATGTGTTTAAGAATATGAAAGAACCAATATTTTCTTAAAACTATTCAAGAGTTAAAATGTTATAAGATGAGGACTCATTAAATCAAGAATAAAAAATTGTTGAAAATCTATAGCTGAAGAAACTCGTGTAGATAATGAAATTAATTATTTCCAACAATCTAGAAGCATTAAAAATGAGAATCTGGGTAATCTTTTAGAACTGGATAGTAGCTCTGTTCTAGCTTTGGAAAACTGTCAAGAAGATTAAATTTTTGTTCTGGAACGTAGAAATTTTCTAGGAGATCTTGAGTTTTAATTTCCCTCTTTAAAAAAAGTTGAGTAACATTTAGATTCTTGTGAGGGAGAGATTTTTTAACACTGATAAATTTTATAAGTAAAATATTTTAAAATCAAATTTGGTCATTGAGTTTTATGATTTAACCACCTTGGATAGCAGTGAGGAGAATTGTGTTTCTAAACATGAAATTGAGAATTTTTTAAATTTTCAGACTCATATTAAGAAAAATGTTGAATACATTGGACCTCCTAGGCCCAAGGGTCTACCATATAGTGAAGAGTCTCTACAACATGAGCTTAGACCTCTACCATCACACCTAAAATATTCATTTCATGGTGAAAAATATTCATTATCAGTCATCATTTCTGTGAAATTAGATAAAACCAAGAGGAAAAGTTTTTTATATTTGTTGAAGTAGTACAAGATTACCATAGGTTGGATCATTTTAGATATCAAGGGGATTAGTCCATCATTTTTTATACATAATATCCTTATGGAACCTGATCACAAGCCTATAGTAGAAGCATAAAGAAGATTAAATCCAAACATGAAAGAGGTTGTGAGAGAGGATCTTATCAATGTAACACCCCAAGCTTCCATGGTACGCTCCTCTTTGAATAATACAGTAGTGTGTGTTGTACGCAACTTTGAGTTCTAACACACACCACAACCAATCAAAGTAGCCGTTATGAATAGTAATACCTAATTTTTTAAATTTTATAAATTTTATTTTTCCAAATGGACTTCGTTTTTGTATTCGTAATATCAAAATTATCCTAAGTTTAATTTTTTGTAACTTTCTGAGAACTTCCAATTTTTTATGAATAGTGAAAAATAATTAAAACAACTTTTTTGATCAAAATAATTTATTGTGATAAATTATACTATTTAGTGGTTTTAAAGTATAATTAGAATATATTTTTACCATTTTATCCAATGGTGGTCATTAGAATTAATTTAACATTGAAATTGGGCATGAACAATTGTCAATCTTTTGATATAAATTATTTCTTAAAAACACGCTATTTGTTGTGACAGTGGGAATTAATTATAAAATTAATTAATGCAACTTATATGTTTTGAATTTTGTAAAATAGACATCATTTTTGAAATCGGAATATCAAATATAGCTTAGGGTGAATTTTTGGGATTTTTCTGAAAAACTTCAATTTTTGATGAATAGTGAAACCACTAAGTGGTACTTATAAAAACCGATTTTTCGTTTAAATGAAATTTTACCACTTCTGTGTTTTGAATTTCAAAAATCCGACATACATGGTTGTCATTAAGAAGTAAAATGTGGTTCAATGGGATTAAAATAATTTTTTGGTGAATAGTAACTTTTAAGTTCTTAATCGCGATTAGAGGTAATTAGTGTAGTTTAAGGTAAAAATAATGTTTTAATAATATGAGATGAGCTTGACACATGTCCTACCCTCATTGGATGTGCCATGGCCGAGCAAGAAAATCCATGAGTCAACTTGGGGACCCCATGGAGCCACTTTAGTTGGAAAATGACATAAATACCTTTTATTTAATGTTAAAGTAAAAAATGACACAAACATGAAATGTTTTACTAAAACAATTTTTACATGGGGTTATACAAGTCATATTTTTTACTATAAATAGTCATTGGAAAGATAAAAAGATTTCCTACATCATAGTATTTTTTTTACATTAAATAAATTAAATTATTTATGACATCATGATGATGCAGCGATGACCTCATTATTTAACGATTTAAATAAAATGGGAAGATAATGTAATATATAAGACCTACACATGTCCAAAACCTATTTTATGGGTGGATTCAAACCCTTATCACCTTAGCCTCGAATTATATAAGTTTGGGACCTCTAAAATCCGAAACTCATTTTATAATAAAGTGACTTTTCTTTACTTTCCAAGAGTGCCCCTCCTCTCCTCTTATAAAAGGCCCCCACCTCTACCACCTCATTCACACTTTCAAACCATTTGGTTCGGCCAACCTCTGCCCAAATACTCTCCCAACTTCCCCCCCTTACTCCTAGAAGCCTCACTTTGGGCAGAACTCTTCCCAAGGAAGCCTTTGGCTCAAATCAAAAAGAGTTACCCTATTTTGAGGTAATGTCTTCTCTAATGTTGTTTTGTTTTATTTTTTCTTATCCAACCCCCTAAAAACTTTTTATTCATTTCTTTTGTAACAACACCAGTATCCTCAATATACTAGGATGTTGTTATAATAAGGATTTGAGCTACACTTACACACACCTACATCTAATGGTTAAAGAACATACTGTTTCTGTGGATGGCGAATTTTTGCCTCACGAAACGATGATTGTTCAACACTCATATAACACCTCTAATGGTGGCCATTATGATGAAACTATTTTTATATATGATATATTTATGTTTCCCTTATGCTTCTGTATTTCTCATTTATGGAATACTTTATGATTTCCATTATGGGTAAACGCGATAATTTCATTTTAGGAAGTGCGGACTACCGCCCCCTCAAAGTGATGTGAATCGTTAATGCCATATGTGGGATGTATAAAGGATGGAGTAAATGATATTATATATGATATTATACTGGAACTATATTATACCTTTATATAATTATGATTTCATTCCATTAAATACGAAATAGAAATGAAAGTAGCGTTCATGCGTACGTACGGCTTATCGTCTCCATGAACGGTACATTTCATTTCTTACCTCTAAATGTTACATAATATTATGAATGAATGTATATACTGGATATATATGATATATATGACATCTAAATCCTGAATATAATTCTGGAGATAATGGATATTCTACCACATAAACAACTTGTAATTATAAGAAGTTTATTGTTGACTCAAGTACCAAAAATCGACAAAATGACCGTTATTAACTTAAATAATTACATAATGTTCATAACATTGTAATAAGTGATATAAAAAGGATAATGAAATTTAAAATGGTAGATATTAACTCTAGTTTATTATTCAGGAGGTTAAAGAACGGTTGAATCAAGTCGGACACAAGGTAAGGGAATTCCTTAACCCAACTTCCATTCTTTGGGTTAATCTCCTACTTTCAAATTATGTCATGATATTATTATGTCCTATTTTGTATTTCTACGTTCTTTATGTGTACCTATAGTGAATACACATAATAGATCTATTTTATTTTAAAAATGATCTTTTTAAGGACTTCGTCTCAATCTCCTTTCATTGAGGCATATTTGGTTTTATACACAATTTTCTTTTATACGGTGTATAAACCCCTTTGACTTTTACATTTATTCAAAAGGAATCTTTTTTATACGAAGTGTTTCACTAAACGAAAAAAGGGAATGTTTTTCTTTCCATACATATGCAGTGACAATGACTTCTCCGCCTCTGTGACCATTATTTGAGTTTCAGCTTCCTCTACAAGCCATCACTTTTTTTTAATGAAAAATAAATACAAAGTTTTAACTTTCTTTTATTTTGGTATTGAAAATGGTTTTGAAAGAGTTTTTATTATATCAATGTGTTGTATTGAAATCTTATGATTGAAATGTGGAAATGTTATGTTTCCTTTATGCATGTTTTATGTGATACGATTATGTTATGGTTTATGATATGTTTAAACCCATTCATATGAGGAATGCATTGGACTTAATAAGTGACGGGTGGAGCCCGCTATAGCTCCTCGATGCATCAGTAGGTCTCATGAGACAAACTAGTGTCTTAGCACGAGGCCTTGACAAAATCTTATTTGTGGTCTTGGCACGAGGCCTTGGCTACGTGGTTATGATAGTCTGGCATTATGCATTCCATCATTATGAAAGTGGTTATTGATATTGCATGTGATTATTCGACCAGTAGAATATCCATGTGAAGAAGTGAATGGCATTATCTCATTTTACTTTTTCCATATTATGTTGAAGTTCAAGTTTAAAAGACTTTTGTTTTAGTTATACATTTCCTTAAATTTTTATGTTTATTGATGAAAGCTTCCGCTATATTGTTATCCTTACTGAGCATCGGAGCTCACCCCTTTCAATGTTTTAATATTTTCCAGGATGTGAATAAGTATTTTAGGAATGACCTGCAGGGATAGTCAGAAGAGGATATGAGTGTGGACTATGAAGACTTTGTTATTAATTTTTCACTTTATGATGTAATGTAAGACTTATGAATGTATCTAGTGTTTCCAAGGCTACTAAACTAATCGGTCTTTCGAGACTTGATCTTTTGTGATCATGCCAATGTTACGAAGTAATGCACCGACTCCGGGTAGCTGGGGTCGGGGCGTTACAGTTGGTATCAGAGGCATTTTAGTACTAACCTTGGAAGCTAGATTTAGATAAACTCTGATTAGAGCACATAGCCCGAAGATAGACTTTGAGGATTAGTATAGAAGAACTTCCTAGAATTTTGGTATTGTAGAGATGTTGTGATTTTTCCGAGCAATACATCCCTGTCTGGATACGAGCAGGTAGAGGCGGCTCTGGCGCAGATGTACCTAGGGGTAAAACCCGAAAACACCGCTTTGAGCTAGACTCGAACGGGAACTGGTGCACTACAACAGGCCTTGCTGCACTCTTGGTTACAACACTCCCGGGGGATATGCTTTGGATAATTCTCATTTTCTTTATAAACCACTATGAAGGGTTATGAGTATATACTTCCTCAAAGAAAACATTTTTATGGATTATATCCATAAATAGTTCAATTTATGTTAAGTATCTTACAAGTATGGAATTATGTATTTTGATTCATAAACTAATATAGTTTATGCCATTGTTTAAAAATGGTGCCTAGTGGAAGGAATGGAAACCGTATCAATGCACGCACTCCGTGTAGGGATTTCCCTCCTGCTCAAGATAATTATTGTGGAGCTGAAGATACAACTGGTGCTGATCAACATATTACCATACTGGGACAACTCACTCAGGTTATGAATAATAACCTTACTCGTATGGAGCACCCTGATCCGCAACGTGGAGGATCAATGTTAGACCGCTTCATGAGGAAACAACCACCAATATTTAATGGGGGTACAAATCCATTAGTAGTTGAGCAATGGATAAACACCTTAGAGAAAATATTCCACGCCTTGGGGAGTAGTGAAAGGGAGAAGGTTATCATGGAAGTTTACCGCCTCACTAGAGATGCTGATCAATGGTGGTCATTGATTCAAAATACAAAGGAAGATGAAGAAGTATCATGTATGGAATAGAGAGAGTTCAAAGAGATTTTCTTAGAAAAATACGTTCCACATGACCATCGAGCAGATATGGAAAGGCAATTTCTGAGTCTGAGGCAGAAGGAGGATGAGAATGTCGCAAAGTATGAGGCTAACTTTACAAGGTTGGCGAGGTATGCTGCAGATTATATACGTAACCCAAGAGGTAAGATTGATCGTTTCTTTGATGGGTTAAAACCATTTCTCCGTAGAGCTTTAGTATCACAATCATTCTCAACATACGAAGATATTGTCTCATGTGCTATCAAGACAGAAAAGGAATTCTCTAAGTCTTATGACAACAAAGTAAAGCAAGAGAAGAAGAGAACGGTGGAACAAGAGACAGATAAAGGGAAAAAGGGAAAGAAGGATTTTCCATTATGTGATAATTGTGGGAAGAATCACCCTGGTACTTGCCTAAAAGGAATGGGAGTTTTTTATAAATGTGGAGAAAAAGGTCACCAAGCGCGTGATTGCAAGGGAAAGAAAGAGGCTATCAATGTTGAATGCTAGAATTGTAGGGAAATGGGGCATTATGCAAATGAATGTCCTAAGCGTCAGGGAAACTTACCTCAGAAAAGGCCAAGGGATCAAGGACAATCTTATGCTGTTACTACTGTTGAAGCAGAATAACTAATGTATTGGTGCTTTTGGACTCATGGATTATATTCTGGTTATTAGAATAATGTGATATATATATAAGGATTTTACTGCAGTACTTGTTGATTTCAGTAAGGTTTTAATATGATGAAGGTAATTATATTTTTAGTATGTGACAATAAGAGAAACTTTACTTTGTTTGGGGAATCTGATAAATTGATTTTGGAATTAAGAGACCTTTTAGAGAAAGTCTAGACAGAGGTATTTTGGATAACTATAAAGGTTGGAATGGATTAAGTTGAACTTTGGATAGTATTGTTTAAGGTTAAAAAATTATGAAGATTATTTTTTGAATATTATAATACTATAGTTTTAGGAAAAGGACAACCTGTAGGGTGGGGCATAACCCGTCGCGTCGGACAAAGCTGCAGGAATCGAACCCACAACCATAGTGCGACAGGCCTTTATTTCCTACCACTATCCTACAGGAAGTCCATGGTTATTACAAAATAATTTTACTAATCTAAATGGTATGTGTTAACATTTGGAACCTTATACAATTAGGATAAGTATAATATTTTTGAGTTCTATTATCTTTTTGAGTGAAAGATGAGTTGAAGGTTGAAACTCTAATTGTCAAGCATAAATATATATATACCTATCTCTTATTCAATGAATAAATTAATTCTAAAACTTTAGTTAAGGGATATTAAAACAAAAAATGTGTTATCCTAATACCTTATGTCTTGTTGAACTGATGATATTTTAAATCAACATAGATTGAAGGCTTTGAGGCCCTCAATTTGACAGTTGATTGTGATTGATGACCTCAATCACTCCCTACAAATATTTACGTTTTTCCTCTAATTATATGTCTCTAATTGCCACCAATGTTCTCCTAATCGAGATCATAATTGGGTGGTGACTTTTTCATTTCCATTTCCCTCTTATTAAGGATAAATTTTATTAACCTTATTTCCGATGTTGGTTTTCCACAAAGGTATTTTATATTTTCAACCTTTTATTTTTGAAGAACATTATAAAATTGCGAGGACACAATTTATTGAAGGAGGGGAGAATGTAACACCCCAAGCTTCCATGGTACGCTCCTCTTTGAATAATACAGTAGCGTGTGTTGTACACAACTTCGAGTTCTAACACACACCACAACCAATCAAAGTAGCCGTTATGAATAGAAATACCTAATTTTTGAAATTTTATAAATTTTATTTTTCCAAATGGACTTCATTTTTGTATTCGTAATATCAAAATTATCCTAAGTTGAATTTTTTGTAACTTTCTGAGAACTTCCAATTTTTTATGAATAGTGAAAAATACTTAAAACAACTTTTTTGATCAAAATAATTTATTGTGATAAATTATACTATTTAGTGGTTTTAAAGTATAATTAGAATATATTTTTACCATTTTATCCAATGGTGGTCATTAGAATTAATTTAACATTGAAATTGCGCATGAACAATTGTCAATCTTTTGATATAAATTGTTTCTTAAAAACACGCTATTTGTTGTGACAGTGGGAATTAATTATAAAATTAATTAATGAAACTTATATGTTTGTAATTTTGTAAAATAGACATCATTTTTGAAATCGGAATATCAAATATAGCTTAGGGTGAATTTTTGGGATTTTTCTGAAAAACTTCAATTTTTGATGAATAGTGAAACCACTAAGTGGTACTTATAAAAACCGATTTTTCGTTTAAATGAAATTTTACCACTTCTGTGTTTTGAATTTCAAAAATCCGACATACATGGTTGTCATTAAGAAGTAAAATGTGGTTCAATGGGATTAAAATAATTTTTTGGTGAATAGTAACTTTTAAGTTCTTAATCGCGATTAGAGGTAATTAGTGTAGTTTAAGGTAAAAATAATGTTTTAATAATATGAGATGAGCTTGACACATGTCCTACCCTCATTGGATGTTTCATGGACAACCAAGACAATCCATGAGTCAACTTGGGAACCCCATGGAGACACTTTAGTTGGAAAATGACATAAATACCTTTTATTTAATGTTAAAGTAAAAAATGACACAAACATGAAATGTTTTACTAAAATAATTTTTACATGGGGTTATACAAGTCATATTTTTGACTATAAATAGTCATTAGAAAGCTAAAAATATTTCCTACATCATAGTATTTTTTTTACATTAAATAAATTAAATTATTTATGACAGCATGATGATGCAGCGATGACCTCATTATTTAACGATTTAAATAAAATGGAAAGATAATGTAATATCTAAGACCTACACATGTCCAAAACCTATTGTATGGGTGGATTTCGAACCCTTATCACCTTAGCCTCTAATTATATAAGTTTGGTAACTCTAAAATCCGAAACTCATTTTATAATAAAGTGACTTTTCTTTACTTTCCAAGAGTGCCCCTCCTCTCCTCTTATAAAAGGCCCCCACCTATACCACCTCATTTACACTTTCAAGCCATTTGGATCGGCCAACCTCTGCCAAAATACTCTCCCAACTTCCCCCCCCCCCCTTACTCCTAGATGCCTCACTTTGGGCAGAACTCTTCCCAAGGAAGCCTTTGGCTCAAATCAAAAAGAGTTACCCGATTTTGAGGTAATGTCTTCTCTAATGTTGTTTTGTTTTATTTTTCTTCTCCAACCCCCTAAAAACTTTTTATTCATTTATTTTGTAACAACACCAGTATACTAAATATACTAGGATGTTGTTATAATAAGGATTCAAGCTACACTTACACACACCTACATCTAATGGTTAAAGAACATACTGTTTCTGTGGATGGCGAATTTTTGCCTCACGAAACGATGATTGTTCAACACTCATATAACACCTCTAATGGTGGCCATTATGATGACACTATTTTTATATATGATATATTTATGTTTCCCTTATGCTTCTGTATTTCTCATTTATGGCATACTTTATGATTTCCATTATGGGTAAACGCGATAATTTCATTTTAGGAAGTGCGGACTACCGCCCCCTCAAAGTGATGTGAATCATTAATGCCATATGTGGGATGTATAAAGGATGGAGTAAATGATATTATATATGATATTATACTGGAACTATATTATACCTTTATATAATTATGATTTCATTACATTAAATACCAAATAGAAATGAAAGCAGTGTTCATGCGTACGTACGGCTTACCGTCTCCATGAACGGTGCATTTCATTTCTTACCTCTAAATGTTACGTAATATTATGAATGAATGTATATACTGGATATATATGATATATATGACATCTAAATCATGAATATAATTCCAGAGATAATGGATATTCTACCACATAAACAACTTGTAATTATAAGAAGTTTATTGTTGACTCAAGTACCAAAAATCGACAAAATGACCGTTATTAACTTAAATAATTACATAATGTTCATAACATTGTAATAAGTGATCTAAAAAGGATAATGAAATTGAAAATGGTAGATATTAACTCTAGTTTATTATTCAGGAGGTTAAAGAACGGTCGAATCAAGTCGGACACAAGGTAAGGGAATTCCTTAACCCAACTTCCATTCTTTGGGTTAATCTCCTACTTTCAAATTATGTCATGATATTATTATGTCCTATTTTGTATTTTTACGTTCTTTATGTGTACCTATAGTGAATACACATAATAGATCTATTTTATTTTAAAAATGATCTTTTTAAGGACTTCGTCTCAATCTCCTTTCATTGAGGCATATTTGGTTTTATACACAATTTTCTTTTATACGGTGTATAAACCCCTTTGACTTTTACGTTTATTCAAAAGGAATCTTTTTTATACGAAGCGTTTTACTAAACGACAAAAAGGGAATGTTTTTCCTTCCGTACATATGCGGCGACAATGACTTCTCCGCCGCCGTGACCATTATTTGAGTTTCGGCTTCCTCTACAAGCTATCACTTTTTTTTAATGAGAAATAAATACAAAGTTTTAACTTTCTTTTATTTTGGTATTGAAAATGGTTTTGAAAGCGTTTTTATTATATCAATGTGTTGTATTGAAATATTGTGATTGAAATGTGGAAATGTTATGTTTCCTTTATGCATGTTTTATGTGATACGATTATGTTATGGTTTATGATATGTTTAAACCCATTCATATGAGGAATACATTGGACTTAATAAGTGACAGGTGGAGCCCGCTATAGCTCCTCAATGCATCGGTAGGTCTCATGAGACAAACTAGTGTCTTGGCACGAGGCCTTGACAAAATCTTATTTGTGGTCTTGGTACGAGGTCTTGGCTACGTGGTTATGATAGTCTGGCATTATGCATTCCATCATTATGAAAGTGGTTATTGATATTGCATGTGATTATTCGACTAGTAGAATATCCATGTGAAGAAGTGAATGGCATTATCTCATTTTACTTTTTCCATATTATGTTGAAGTTCAAGTTTAAAAGACTTTTATTTTAGTTATACATTGCCTTAAATGTTTATGTTTATTGATGAAAGCTTCCGCTATATTGTTATCCTTACTGAGCATCTGAGCTCACCCTTTCAATGTTTTAATATTTTCCAGGATGTGAAGAAGTATTTTAGGAATGACCTGCAGGGATAGTCAGAAGAGGATATGAGTGTGGAATATGAAGACTTTGTTATTAGTTTTTCACTTTATGATGTAATGTAAGACTTATGAATGTATCTAGTGTTTCCAAGGTTACTAAACTAATCGGTCTTTCGAGACTTGATCTTTTGTGATCATGCCAATGTTATGAAGTAATGCACCGACTCCGGGTAGCTGGGGTCGGGGCGTTACAATCAAGCTTCTTGATATTGGGATTATATATCTCATCTCATACATTTCTTGGATCAGTCTAGTCCAATTAGTACCCAAGAAGGGAGGTTTCACTATTGTTACTAATCAGAAGAATGAGAAACTTTAGGTTAGAAAAGATACCAAGTGTAGAGTTTGTATCAATTATAGAAAGATCGATTCTATATCTAGAAAGGATCATTTTATGATGCCATTTCTAGATAAAATGCTTGAAAGGCTAGCTAGAAATGAATTTTTCTATTTTTTGAATGGTTATTCTAGTTACAACCAGATTTCTGTAGCCCTAGAAGACTAGGAAAAAACCACTTTCACATGCCCCTTTGGGATATTTTCTTACTAGAGAATGCACTTCAGATTATGAGGAGGTCCAGCTACTTTACAAAGATATATGATGGCTATATTTTTAGATATTATTGAGTGAATCATTAAGATTTTTATTGAATAATTTTCCATTGATTGTGGTACATTTGAGAACTATTTGAAAAATATGGAACTTGTTTTAGAAAGATTCTTAGAGACCAATATTGTTATAAATTGTTAGAAATGTCAATTCATGGTTACTGAAGGCATTGTTCTTGGTCACAAGGTTTCTAAGAGGGATATAGAGGTAGAAAATTCTAAGATCATGGTCATTCAGAAGTTTCTTCCTCCTGTTAATGTCAAGAGTGTAAGAAGTTTTATAGGCCATGCAAGTTTATATCGGAGATTCATAAAAGATTTTTCTAAAATCATTAGGCCTATTTTTTTTTATTCTATTGAAATATAAACCTTTATTATTTGATGAAAAATTTCTATAATACTTTAATATTATTAAGGTTAAACTCACTTATTCACCCATCATCATTGCACCCAATTAAAATTTGACTTTTGGACTTATGTGTGACGCAAGTGATGTGGTTTTAAGAGAATATTTAGGAAAAAGGACAGGAAAGAGATTGCATGCGGTGTACTATGCTATATAGTGAAAATGAGACTTAGCCCAGTTGGTGAGGTATCTCTAAGTGAATCCACGAGACCAAGGTTCAAAATCAAGCAGAGGCATAATTCTGGTACTGTAGTAGTACTGTGTGGGTACTGTAGTAGGCATTGTAGCAGTAATGTGTGGGTACTGTAGTAGGTACTGTATCAGTTACTGCAGCAGGTACTGTTTGATATTGTAGTAGTTGAAACTATTCACCTTGGGCCACTGGTTTAGGCTTGGAGTCCTTAATGCCTTCAGGACACCTAAGCCTTCAGGTCAGTAAGGATTTCGGGCCACCTCAAGGCCTTTGGGCCACCTCAAGGCCTTCAGGACCACCTGATATACAGATGCCCAAACAGATTCTATAAGGAACCAGCTCCATAGGAGGATTCAAAAGTAGGGCGCATTCACCAGATTAGGGATAACATATTTGGAAGAATGAGAGGGTATGGAATTTCCATCAGTATTAGGCCTATGCATCCCTGTACAGGACAACTATCCAAATAGCCATGCAAAGGTGGAGAGTTGATCACGATGCAGATGCTAGGGAGGGGTGGTTTGAAGTAGTCATAGTCTGTATGATTTCCATAAGACTTACAGGTCCTGTAATGTCTCCAAGCCTATGGGAAATGTAATCTCTAAGAATATGGGCCTTTTAAGGGTTACCCCTCATCCCTTGAAAGGGAGGTTATCAAAATCAATAAAAAAAGGCCTTCAGGCCATTCAGGCAGGTACTATGCTATCTAGTTTCTAGATTCAGCTCAAAGAAATTATGCCACAACTGAAAGGAGTTATTTTTTGTTGTCTTTTCCATAGAAAAAATTAATTAGTACTTAATTGGATCCAAATTAGTAGTTTTAATATAACATTCTACCCTCAAATACTTTTTATCCTAAATAGGCAAAACCCAGACTTATTAGGTGGATACTTTTACTACCAAAATTTGATTTGGAAATTAAGGACAGGTATTCTGCTGAAAATTTGGTGGCAGATCATTTGTCTAGACTTTATAATACCCAAAACTATGATTATAGAGAGATAAAATCAACTTTTCCTAATGAAAAAATGATCACTTTTTCGGTTAAGTAATCTACTTGGTATGCAGATTTTTCAAACTTTTTAGCTGTCAGAGTCATCACTAAATATTTTACCCATAAGAAAAGAATGAAATTCATTGCTAAAATTAAGTACTACCTCTGGAATAACCCAGTATTTTTTAGAAGGTGTGTTTAAGGAATTCTTCAGATATGTGTTCCAAAAGAGGATATTTTTTCTATTCTTGAAAGCTATCACTCATTACTTTGGGGTGGCTATCATGGAGGAGAAAGAACAGCACAAAAACTCTTGAAAGGTAGATTTTGTTGGCCATATTTATTCAAGGACACTATGAGCTTAGTTGTTAATTGTGATAAATGTCAAAGTTTAGGCAATGTTGGAAGAAAACAAGAGTTTCCTCAAAAAGGGATTTTAGAAGTTGAAATTTTTTATGTTAGGGGTTTGGATTTTATGGGACTAATTCCATATTCTTATAGGAATGAGTACATATTAGTGGATGTAGATTATGTATCAAACTGTATTGAAGTAGTGGTGCTACCAAATAATCAAGCTAATAGTGTTATCAAATTCATCAAGAAGAATATATTTTCTAGATTTGGGGTTCTAAATGCTTTTATAACTGATAATGGAACTCACTTTAAAAATTATAAGTTCAAATCATTGATAGGGAAATATGGATGTCTTCCAAAAAATCGGAACTCCTTATCATCCACATTGTAGTGGAAAGGTTGAGATTTCAAATAGGGATTTGAAACAAATTTTAGATAAAAATGTATCTAACTATAGAAAATATTGGTCTTTAAAATTATATGATACTTTATGGGCCTATAAAACTACTTTCAAAACCCTAATTAGTATGTCTCCTTACAGGTTATTGTTTGGGAATTACTTTCATTTACCTGTGGAATTGCAAAAAAAGTCGTATTGGGCTGTAAAATCTTTAAACTTTGATTTTAATATTACTGGAGAAAGGAGACTACTAGAACTAGGTGAGTTGGATGAGATTAAGAGAGAGTCCTATGGTAACCCTAGGATTTATAAGGACATGACTAAGGTTTTTTCATGATTATTTTATTCAAAAAAAGTGGTTTTAAGGATGGAAAGAAATTTATTCTTTATGATTTAATAATTAGACTTTTTTCTGAAAATCTCAAATATAGGTGGTCCAGACCTTTCACCATAATTCAGGTTATAGTAAATGGATCTATTGAGTTAATGGGAGAAGAGAATCGTCCTTTCCTGGTGAATGGATAGAGAATAAAGCAATACTTTGAGGGGAAACCGAAGGACTTGGCTTCCATTTCTTTCTTTGATGACTAAGAAATAATTGAGTCTGGTTGAGGACTTTAAATTTAGCACTGCATGGAAGACATTCAATGATTATTTTGTTGTTTTCTTAATGTTTAATTATAATAAGTCAGGTTATGATTTTTCCTTGGCTTCACTTGTTCTTTTCTAATATAAAGAAGTTTATCATTGCCTACAAGTATCACTTTTGAAAAAAATCAAAAATTTGGAAGGGAATTTTAATTATTTTCTTTGATTAGAAGATCTATCAGTTGGAGACTCTAGGATTAAACTTCCCTAACTCTTATATCAGGGTTTATTTTGTTTTGAATTTTAAAATCTGAAAATTTATTTTTATATTATTAATTTTGTAGGAGATTAAATTTTGTTTTACCCGAGGACATAATCAGGATTCATAGAAATGGTAAATTTATTTTGCTGAGAATTTATTATTAAAGATATATTCTAGGGAAGTTAAAATTTTAATTCTTCACTACTTTTATTTTTATTTTATTTCAAAAATCTACTACTTGTTTCATGGGCATTATAACGGATTGTGGAGACCTTATTTAAGTTATTTTTCAAGGAAAATTTATTGTGTAAAACCTATTGTTCATTAATACTGTTTTAAAAAATTTCAATGTTGAATTTCTTATTTCACATGCTCATATTGGTTCAATAATTATTATCCTTTTTAAATTTAAAGTGTTAGCATGTAACCTTTCTGAAAAATATATGTTAGTGTGCTAGAATTTAAGTAGTAACCAGTAGTTATTCTTTTTCATGTTTTGAGTTATTTAATGTGGTAAAATAATTTTTTAGCTTAATGTGACCCTTTTACATTAAAAAAATACTACTAAATTGATAATATTTTGAACTTTAAAAGTCTTAAATGTTCTCCCACATTGAGTTCAACAATGAGTAAATTTTTGGGTTTTAAGTATGGGAGAGGGGTCTTTAATGTGATAATCTTTAATTCATTGAGAGACTATAAAAAACCCTTAAATATTTCTTAAATTTTTAAAATTGTATGTTTTTAAGCATCACTTGGGAAATTTCACTAGGTGAATTTTTTTCTCAAAGTTGAAGGTTGTGAAGCTGCTTTGAGGAGATTAATCTTTAATACCTTATGGATTTGATTGGGTAAATCTTTTTTCTTTCCCTCTTGGAAAAAATGGATTTTGGTAAAATCTTGGGAAAATGATATACATTTTTTATTTTCTTTGAACTTTTTAATTTGAATCTAACTTGTAATATATTCATCCAATTAAATTATGAAATTAAAATCATAATCTAGGTTGATCTGTAAATTCTTCATTATTTCATTCTTTAAGCTGATTGATGGGTTATTTATTATGCTTGTAATTATTAAACATGTCCATTTAAGTAGGGTGTTTATTTATTATTTCCTTTTAATTATGTTTGTTTTATAACCTAGAGGTAAAGAAAAGTTTGGACTATCAATTGGCTGTAATTTTATGTTTATTAAATTCTCTTTAAAGTTTTCGATTTAATTAAATTTTGTAAAACAATAACCAATTTTTAACTGAAGAAGTTTAATTTAATGGGGGGGTTCGTCTTTTTCACTTAAAGAGAATCTATTAGGAAAATCGATTTGAAAATTTATTCTTAGTGGTATTTTAGCTTTTCTATTTTGGAATTTATTTTCTACTATTGAAATGTACTAAGTAGTTTCTTTAGGAAAATCAATGCTTAAGTGTGGGAAAATTAGATGTTCCTCATTTTTTATGCATTTTTTCACATCATTTTTGTCATTTTTAATTTATAATTAATGATAAAATATGTATTTAATAGGTTAATTTAAGTATTATGGTTTTTTAATAAATTGTGAATTGATGTTTATTGTGTTAAAATGTTTAAATTAGTGCCTGAATAATGAGTTTTTTATGCATTTTTTATTTTATTTTATTTTGAAACAAAATATTTATTTTAATTTTCATAATTTAAACTAAAATGTTTAATTAATTTTATTATTTTATGTCTTTGTTTAAGTAATCAATTTAATTATTAATGTTTAAGTTTTTATTTTAATTTATCATGTGTATATTTTTGTAGAATTTTAATTTTCTTTGTTAAATTGTTTTAGTTTTTACATTACTAGTACTCATCCATGAATACGCCTGACATATTGGATTAATGGTTTTTATTTAATAAGATAATGCTATTTGTAAAAGTTACTAAGAAATAATAATGTTGAATATTTTTTAATCACAAATTATTGATTCATAAAAATGGAATAGGAGTGGATAAAATATGGAAACTCCATTATAATACTTGAAAAAATACTAATGCTGATAATGATGGAACATGATGGAATGGGAGAGGTGAAGATCAGAGAAAGATATGAAACAGAAGCTAGAGGTGGAGGCGAAGATGGAGGTAAGAGGTGATATTGAGATAAATAATGGAATGAAAGCTAGAGAGATTTTTAGGGTTTTTAGATTTTGACTGGACTATATGGGATTACAACGATGCATGGGTGAGGATCAGTAGAAAACATGATCACATTTCAGGTGGTATCATTGAAAAAATAATCATTATCTCAAGAAAAAAATGGATTGGAGTATTCATCAATCTTGAAGTTATTCTGCTTCCCTTGATAAAAATTGAGGTATCAATCCCAAAATCATGTTGATGGGTAGAGGAGTCCACAATACTACAATACTCATGTTAAAAGACCTTCAATCTCTGTGAATGAAGCTACCTTGGAACTACATTGTTATCTGTTCATTCAAACCATATATATATTCCATTTTATTTCCAATCATGTCCACATGAACTCCTAAAGGTAGTTACATATGAGATTTAAAGTTTACATCTGAAAAATAATATCAATAAATTTTAAATGGAAATAGGAGTTGCATAAATGAAGGAGTGGAACTTCCTTCAAAATCTACAGCAGCCTAATCCTACTCCATAGAATCAGACAATAGTGAAATTTCCTTATCATCTGAATGTCTACCTTCTTAAGTCAATGTCAAGAGAGTTGGGTTGTGGGTTTTAAAGCTCACATGAACATAGACCAATCAAGGGTAAGTAGAGCCTTCAACCACTTCAGAAGACCTAAAAACGTGAAATTCAATCAAAAAAATAGATAAAGACAGATTGAATATTGAATAGCAAGAGAATCAATATCACCATTTTATATAGAATTAGAATCAATATCACCATTATATATAAATTCAATGTTGTATAAAAAATAAGTGCATATAGAATATGAAAACACATAGGTGCATAAAGAATCCATAAACCAAAATTTTCCTTCCTATATTGGTGCTATTAACATTGCCATTATCAATTAATATACTTAAAGTTAAGGAACTTTAAGGGGGATTCCACGCCAGCTTTCCAAATTCTAACACAGTTGTTTCCTTATACCGTTGTTAGGCTAGTAAAATGACTGACCCACAGATTTGTACTTATAAGTAATCATAGAAGAAAAACTTACAAGCATCTAATCAATCATTTTATGCATAAAAATTGCAATTTTTAGGCACAATACCTAGAGGTGGGCAGTTCATTCAAAAGATATAGCTTAAACATCACCTGAAATTCTTCATGGGTCACCACTGAAGGGAAAATGGAAGTTGTAATGCCTTGATGTTGGGATAGCAGGGCATCTGATGATATTAGCATGTCTAATCTCCATGGGATACACATATCAGAACTCTCAAACCATAGGATTAAGCATTGTTCTGATACATGTTTTTTACCTATAACCGGTTTGATCCAACAATAGAAGTTGAATAAAATACGATAAAAAATCTTTATAACATGTTATGTTTATGCTTTCCTGTGTTTTTTGAAAATTAAAAGTGAAAAAATTTCTAAAACCAAACACAAACCAATATATGAGAAAAAAATCTTTATAACATCCTATAACATAATGATGCCTCGTCCAAGAAGTCAAGGCAGATCATCAATTTTTACCTGGCGTAATAAAGTCGGAAAGGCCAAAATCTATGAGCTTCATATTAGCTTATACATTTATAGATGTGAAAAGGAAGTTATGTTAAACACCAAAGACAATAGTTGAAATAAGGAAAATATAAAACTAAATAAAAGAAGAAGAGTTACTATTTCAAGAATAAAAACCTTTGGCTTTAGTTCATGGTGCACAACACTTAAAATCATCACAACAATGGATTTTGCATCTTTCTCTATATATTTTCCACATCTATAATAGAAATGATATGTGAGATACTCTTGTTTTTTTATCCATTAGGCTACATTGATTACATATTTGAATCTTTTAATACTTATATTACAATATATCTAGACATATTTAGTGTCACAAAAAAATAAAAACAAAAAAAAATCTGGTTTCAGTCTATTGAAATAGAAATAATTTTGTGAAAAAAAATAATCAAATCTAAATAAACTTGAACAGAAAAAAACTATAGAATCATACTGATCTGTGTTTGAAAATACATCAAGATAAAAAAAATTATGGAAAGGGTGATAATCATAACAAAAAACACATGGGTAGAGGAATAGATAGAATGTGATCTTAGATGACAAACATCCATGGAAGAATCTGCAATTCTGGATGAAAATTGAATAAAATCACAATAAATGAATTTTTTTAAATAAGTGCATGACCTAAAGACATGGTGAATTCAAGATTTGATGGATTTTAGTTGGAAATCATTGCTTATTAAAGTCAAAAGAAGAATTAAACCAATACACGTAATCTATCATAGCTTATAGATGAAACCTGCTTTGATGGGAATAAGAAAAATGTAATGAAAGCAAGAGGATCTCACATCAACCCAAAAAAAATTAAAGCAATTGATATGATTCCAAACATGAAAAGGGTGGATTATTACACAGATTGGTTACACAATCCACAATCTAAAACAAATTCATGAGTGGAAGTTGAATAAAAATGTGATAACAATCAGGCTCTCACATAACAGTCAAACAACCAACATTCTATAAATCTTCAGCTCCAATCTCTAAAAGAAAAATACCAAAGGAAAACAGAAGGGAGGTTAATAGTGTGTAACTGCAAATAAAAAATGGTGGATATAAGGTAGGTTAATTACATAATTTTAGAAAAACATACATGTTGTGGAGATCTGTAAATGTTGGCTATTTGAAGAAGGTTTCAGTAATGGTAAACGGGTTTGCAAATATATTGGATAGCAACCACCAGGATGGTTGAAGGAGACGCCAAATATGGAATGGATTTCCAAACAAGAGATGAAGGGAAAGGTGAGGGAACTCATGAGATGCAGTATTAGGGATTGGAGATATACATGGAGGTGGTAGGTGGAGGTGGACAAAGTGATCGAAAATTTATCTGCAATCGGATGCGGGGATGGAGGAATTGGTTTTCCAAAGTAACCCAAAAGCGGTGTTAGATAGTGTAGGAGGTAGTGGTCGATGATGAAACAATAGCCGGAGGCGATGAAGGGGTTATCGAGTTTCTCTGGTAACCTGAGATCAGTTATAGATGGAGGAGAATAAACTAGTCCAGGATGAGGATGATGCCGACGTCGGGAGGAGGATGACGTTGGCATCGAGAGCTTGTGGGTACCCTAGGTCACGAATAGCCAATTCCCAACCACGAGTAGGAGAAGGAAAACCGCAAAGAGTAGAGTTGAAACTAGGAGAAGGAGGACGATGTAGATGGAGGTCGATGGAGTGTGGGTTGAGCGGAAGAGGGAGGACGATGGAGGCGAGGGTTTGAGGGGAGTTGAGGTCGTAATGCGTGAAACCATCCACAGAAGTGGGAGAGGTAAGTGGAGAAAGAATGTGAAACCATGCGGAGGGGCAATGTGGAGTAGCGGAGGAAGGCCACGTATGGAAGAAATGATGTGGAGGAACATGAATGTGACACATGGCAGATGTAAATCCACGATTAGTATATATAGTAGAGTAGATGTCCCTTCAACCACATGAAAAGTGGTGACAAAGACTTGAAATGGTTGGTATATAGATAAACATTGGGAAATTTAGTCCTAATATACACAAGTATACAACCCATTGTCATATACCATGTGATAATTATAGTAACATGTAACCATAAATCAGTAAAATACAGTATGTATGGCATGTCTCAAGGAGATACATATAGAGTTGAATTTATGATGATTTGAATTTTTAAAGAGAAACGTACATGATGTGTGATATGGAAAAATACATGCCATTAAATAATAAAAATACCTAAATGTTTAAACTTTTTTTTACTAAATTTCACTTCACAATAGTCATTGTTGCCTCCATCTCGGTCGGTGCCTCTAGAGTCAGTCGATCATTAGTACTCTAGTGCTACCATCATTACTTGTAGAGTATATTTATGGACATTTTGTTTTTAATTTACAATTATCCTCCCCTACATAAAATCCAACACCAAAAAACACAGATGAACACTTTCATCACAAACCCCGTATCCCAAAAAACTAAAACTATCAGACATTCATACTTTTAGTACCTTCCTCTCAAAATTGAACCATAACTGGAAGAATAATCAGGAAGAGATTGAAAAATATTTTTACCTGGGAATGAGAGTGGAGACAAAAACTTAGTTATCGCGCCTCACCCTACCTCCCATATTGAAGACAGCAAACCTTAGGGAATGAGAGTGGAAACATATATAATGGGATGGATTTGGCCTCCACAATGTGACACAATCTGAATTTGTTTTGAAACTACATAATTATATGCAAATTTTTTTATTGCCACACTTAATCAGATCATCGATCATAATATTAAAAGACATGATATTCTGTAAACATTTAATGTTTATCATATTCCATAAACATAAGCATATAAAAATGAATGAAATAATAAAAGAATAATATAGTTTAATGGATGACCAAAAGAAACTGAGAAAGAAGCATTACGCTACTTGGTGAAGGTTCCAGTGAAGAGTGTACATAGGGAAATCTGTAGTGTGGTCGATCCAGAGCCCCATATTTTTCTCCTGGTTCCCTTCATTAAAATAAACAGTTGTCTAAACTAGAAGAGGCTTCCCTTTGGAGTTTCCAAGAAACTATGAATCAAACTCGTTGTGCTTTTAGTTTTCCAATGACATCTACCATGACGAATACACTAATGATTAGCCACTCTAATTAATAAATCAACATACCGATCCACAAATTCTCTTCAATCATTATACAGTTAACCAAAAAGTGACATCAATCCATTAATATATTATTCATGTTTCAACTTTAAATAAATTCAAATTGATATAATCTTCATTTGTGTTGAAGCTACATAATTATATGTAGACTTCTTTATTACTATGCTTAATCAGGTCATCGATTGAAAAATTAAAAGATATCCCATTCAGTAATAATTCTAATATTTATCCTATTGAATAATTATAAGCATAGAAAAATGAAAGAAAAATTAAATGAATAAGATGATTTAATGGAAGACCAAAAGAAACAGAGAAAGAAGCATTACAATGCTTGGAGAAGGTTCCACTGAAGAGTGTACTTATGGAAATATGTAGTTTGGTCAATCCAAAGCCCCATCACTTGCTCCTGGGTCCCATCATCATTAACATACATATTTTTCTGAACCAAAAGAGTCTCCCTGTTATAGTTTCCTAGAAACTCAAAATCAAACTCATTGTTCTTTTTGCTATCCAATGACATCTACGATGTGGAATAGACTATAGATAATGCACTTTAATTAATAAAGCAAGGAACCCGTCCTAGAATTCCCTTCAATCATTATGTAGTTAAATTAAAAAGTGACATCAATCCATTCATGATAGTGACTTGAAAGTGATGTTAATAGACCACGAGACTATAATGGATCATAGAGTCTAAATAAATAGAAACATGATGTTATCTTCAACCAATAATTAAAATAATGCATTAAAAGGATAAGAGTCATACCCCTAAATTCACACAGATAAATAGCAAGCCATCCAATTTTCCCAAACATGAAAAACATGATCAAATACTACGGAAAGAGAGATGAAAATCTCTGATAGATAATCAGTCTAGAAGAATGAATGGGCTTACATAAAAAGCAATGTAGGATTGTCCGGATGCAACTTTTACTGAACCATCAATTTACCATTACTAAAAATGTTATCTGATGTGAACCCATCTCCTCAAGTTAGCCGAATTCAAACAATGGAATCCAGATGAAGGATCAAGTCCCATTAAGTCGACATCTGAGACCAAATGAATCAAAAAATCCATTATGCATTTAGACAATAAAATAGGAACAAAGTAAAAAATCACAGTAAGTTGACATCAGAGAACAAATGAATCAAAAAATCCAGGATGTATTTACACATAATACCAAGAAGAAATTAAAGATAGGTGGAGCAGGCTGAGGCAAAGCATATGGAGGAAGAGTAGTCGAAGGTCGTGGAGCCAGAGGCGGGGTAGACAGAGAAGTCGGAGGCGGAGCAGGCAGTAGCAGAGACATAAGGAAAGGTTATTATAAAAACGAAACAGAAACAAACAATAACAAACCATGGTATTGTACATTGAAATAAATAATAATAATAATATTTTTGTGGCTACATGAAAAAATTTATGATACATACATACTTAACATTTATTTTATATTAGTACTAACTGAATATGCAATCAGCTAATCTGAAATTTTCAAAAAACCTGCATAGTGCTTGTTTGACATTCAAGAGTACATATATATGCCTCTTGGAATGTAACTTATCCAAAGTGCTTGTTTGTCAACTCAGTCAATTTTGATTCCATAAATTCCTTTTCATTCTTCTCCATCTACAAAAAAAAATCAAAATATATTGACATGGAAGGATGGAATAAATACATGCATACATGCACACATAATTAAAAGAAAAACATGAGGTTATCTTCGACCAATAATGAAAAGAATACATTAAAATGATAAGAGTCATATCCGTGAATTAAAACAACTATGCAGAGAAGCATCCCACATGCCCTAACATGAACATTGTGATTAAATCCAACACATGGAGGGATGAAAAGCTCAAACAGATAATAAGTTTGCAATGAACATACGTAGTAAGTAGTACAGGATTGCCATGTACCAACTTCAAATGAACCATCACTTTCCTAAGAAAAACATGTTCTTCGATGAAATCCAATTTCATGAAATTAATAGAATCCACCCATCTAAAACTAGACAAGGGAAAAAATCATAGCAAATTGACATGAGAGAGTAAATGAATCAAAAAATATAGTATGCATTTACACATAAAAGCAAGAATAAATCGAATAAAGTAGTGATAGTTACAGCACAATTCGTTACCAACTTCATCAGAACCTACACTTTCCCATGAAAAAAATTGTTCTTCAATTCGATCTCATCTCCTGAAATCAATAGAAGCGACACAACACAAACCAGACAAAATAAAAAATCCCAGTAAGTTGACATCAGAGAACAAATGAATTAAAAAAACCTGTATGTATTTACACATAATACCAAGAAGAAATTGAAGATAAGCGGAGCAGGCCGAGGCACGACATATGGAGGTAGAGCAATCGGAGGTCACGGAGCCAGAGGTGGGGTTGACGAAGCAGTCGGAGGCGGACCCACAACAAGCGGAGGAGGAGGAGGTGTAGGTGGAGCAGGCGGAGGCGGAGGAGGTGGAAGCGGAGGAGCCGCAGCCAGAGGAGCCAAAGGCGTAGGAGTGGGTAGTTGAGGACGATGTCGGCCTTGAAATCGTAGATCCTGGAAAATGTACCAGGCATGGAAAGGATGTTCAGCTTAGTTGGATGAATCAATCACTGAGGAAGACTCGACGCTGGTTTGCGTGAGTATAAGAAGAAAGCAGAAACCCTAGTCGAAGAAGATCGATGGGGATTTCCGAGAGTAGTAGCAGAAAATGGGAACCCTACCGGAGGAATATTTGTCGGAGAAATGCGTGAGGATAAAGAGAGACTGAGAACCCAAGGCGAGCCAGAGAAACTGGGAACGGAAATCCAAGTGCGAGATTGAACATGATAGAGAGGTGTGTTGAAACCGGGAGGAGGAAGACGAAGTGCGAACACAACGGACTACAATAAAGCCGGGAGGAGGATGACGCCGACGTGGGGAGTTTACGGGAACCCTAGGTTGCAAAGAGCTTAATCCCAACCGCAACCGGGAAAAGGAAAAACGCGGAGACTATAGTGGAAATCGGGAGAAGAAGGACGTCAGAGACAAAGGGCTACAGACGACTGGTAGACCGGTAGAGGGAGGACGACAGAGGGGGTGTTTGAGGGTACTCTAGGTCAAGACCCGCGATAATCTCAGCGGGAGCGGGAGAGAGAGGCGGAGAAAAACCGAGATACCGCGGGGTGGCGCGACGTGGACATATGGAGGGGCGACACGTCTGGAATAAATGTCGTAGAAGAAGAGGGTTTCGACATGTGGCAGTTGGAAATCCAGAATTTGTATATATAGTAGATAGATAGTAGATTTGCAATGAAGGTGGTCCAGTGAAGTTAATTTTTTCAGTCTGCATAGATATTTTGAGAAGGATATTTTTTGAAAAAGACGGACGTAAGAGATTATCATCATAAGGTATAAGAAGTTTTCTTATTTTTTGCAATATCGTAAGAGAATTCCTTTTACTCGTGTAAGATAATTTATATTATGTGAGTTGGGCCAAAAGTAAAAAGCACCAAAAGTTGGGGGAGTTCGACCGAAGCCTACCGCTAAGGTCACTCGAAGTCTTTGGATTTCAGATCTATACAGAATCAGAACACTAGGAGACGATGAAGAACCCTTGACGAACTCGCAGATTGTGAAGGATACAGAGGTATCTTGAGTCTGTTCGAAGCCGAGCACCTATCAAGAGGTTAACGGCAACATGGATGAGGAACAGTGGAGATCTATAGTTGTTTTCTCTTGGAGGATGAAATGGAAGCTGATGTTCTGAATTAATGGTTGCTGACCTCCAAAGCTGCCATGGATCGTGCTGGCGCCAGCTATCTTGAGGGTGAAAAATGCTGAACCATTGCCGATGAAGATGATAAAATCTGTAGTGAAGGAGTTGAGTATCACCAAGGATGACTATAGATCCAGGATCTAGGGTTTGAATCCAATTATTTAAGGAAGGAATTGAATCCGGTTCATGGTCCAATAAGAATAGGAACCAAAATAAGCTGATTTCGAGGTTCGTCCGCAAAGGAAGAGCATCTGAAACTGAATCTGATCCCAAAACGTAAAAAAGATCGAAGGCTTTAGGGTTCACGCCGACGATGGTTGAAAACGATTGAGCACCACTGTACTGATTAGTGGAACCTACCAAGCTTGAAGAAGGGATTTCGGCTTTCTTTGTGTTCTCAATCCAACCTAAGCCCACGGTGTTTGTTGAAGAAGATGACGGTCACTGTTGAAGATGATGACAATCGCGAGTTTGAATCCAGCTGATCTGTGATCGGAATTGAGCCAGTTGATTAGGGTGTAGCTATTTCGGATTGGATATTTTTGTTGAAGATTTATGGTGAATACGAGAATAGTTTTTCATTTTGGGACTAGAGCCAAAGATTCTCGATTGAGCATTGTTTATGTGAAGGATGAATTCCAACATTTATGCTGCAACTCAGAGCTTTTCAGTTATGATGATGGTTTTTTTCCTGTGGATTTTCTTTGATCATGTATCAAATTAAATTAAAGAAGTGGAGTATGGTTTCCATGATTGAATACTTTTGTGTTTGCTGAAAGTTGAAGTCCTGGTTTGTTGATGTCATGCAGATGCAATCTTGTCAGTGGGTTCTTTTAAAAATTGGGTACAACCGCAGAAGCGACACACAACGCAATGAAGAAAATTACATTAAATTGCAAGTCTGGGTACTTGATCCCGCGACCTGCCCCTCATCCTTCCAAACTCTCACCACCCACCACCAACGGTGGGGCTGTCAGTGGGTTCTTTTAATTGATAGAGTTTATAACAAATTTGGTGCGAAGTTTTATTAAAGTCACATGGACAGTGACTAATGGTCAATAAGGAAATATTATATTGGTCAGTCACCAAAGCAGTGTTTAGGAGGTTGTGACCTAACAATTAGATAAAAGGAAGTTCCCTAGATTGTAAAGTAGAGACACACGTTAGATTTTTCTAGAGACAAAAGTGGATGGACATTCGATGATAAAAATTTTCTTTCTAAAAATTTCCAGAGCGAAATAAGGGAAGGAGTTGCATCAAGCACATGTTTATTCCAAATGCACAGAATCAAGGGAATAATTCTTGTATTCAATTCTTTCATTCATTTTTTGTTTTTAATTCTCATATTTTTATTAAAAGATTATTGTTGTCTAAACATTGAGTGGGTAAATTATGTTATACTGGTTCATATTTTTAAATCTTTTTTTTTGTGAAATAATTTCTGAAATTTTAATCAAAATATTTTCTTTTGAAATCTAGAGTTTTGTTTGTAATGAACTAAAAAATCGTTAGATTGTTAGTTAATCTGCTTGACTGAGATTTTGACAACCCGTTTGATTGTTTAATTCAATTAGCTTTACACAAACAAAGAAATTATTAAACCAGACTGTTGAAATTCCCCCCACGTTTTGATATTGTTATCACCTACTAAAATTTTCTTTGAACTTTTTGCACAATTTTCATTCTTGCTGCCATCTTAATCTCTTCATTTTATTTCTTAAAAAACATCTTCGCCATTTTTGTTTGTTGGTACTTGTGTTTTTCTTTAATTTTTTATTTTATTTCTCAGATGCATCACTTTTTCCTTCCTTGTGGAGATGATACCTTTCTTGATGCTATCTAAGTGGTATTTAGGTTTGAAATTTGTGGTAATCAATGTCTTACGCATCATCAAGTGTTAGCTGGTTTATTGAAAAAAATTATTCAATGTTTATTATATCTATTTTATTCATTTCCCTTTACTCATAACATCCAGGAGAGACTATGGGTTGTCTATGTTACTCCTTTATCATATTTTGATGAATGAATGAAAAACTTGTTCTCAATTATCTTTCTTTCATCACAACCTATAATGTTATCCCATAATAACTTGCAATGTTTTAAAAGATGACCACAAGATATCCCATATCATCTGACCACCAAATAACAATATTGGTTGAAAAGAATATTTAAATTGAAATGGAAAAAAATTCTTTTATACATAGTTCACAGATGGGTATAGGTATAACTACCATCATTATAACACCAGAATTGACCTCTTTGAATGAATGATATCATGTCATGCTTTTGTAAAAATTATATTTGAATACCCAAACTGAAATGTCAAGAATAGATGAATATAGCACTCTAACCTTTCTCCAAGACAAAAAAACTATTGAGCACAACTTGACTATTTATGGAGCCTTAGGGTAGTCCCAATAGGTTTTCACCTTTTTTCCTTAGGAGGTTTTAAGGTCATGTTGATTAGACCATCAAGGATAATGTTTAAGGCCAGACAACTTTAATCATAAAGTGAGGTAGTCTGCATGGAAAATGGGAAGAAAAAATAGGGTAAGAATTCTTCAAAATCTTCTAAAATTGTGGGGAGAAACATTATAAGTCATTATCTTGGGACTCTCAGATCTGGGATAGTGACATGGGATAGGCACATGAGGAATAAATGTAGACCATGTTTGAAAGGCAGTTCTTGTCATGATGTTATCGAGGCATATGGAGATAAAAGGACTTTCTCATAAGAAAAAATATGCCCCATGTTGATAGGCCACACTGGGGGAACATATTATGAAAATCCATACTGGGAATAGTGTCCATAATTAAAACATAGGTGTTGCAGTTGTGGTCTGACCTAGTGTTAAAGGAACCCTATAATCCTGTATCAAATCCTATGATCAAATCCTAGAAGAACCCCATTATTTGGGGAGGTTTGAAATATGTTGGAACATGGTGGAGGGGGGAGGCGTGACTTCTGTTAGTGGGCCTAGTGATCTCAGTGGCGAGAAACAGTGGGTCCATCTTCAGGGTGACAACAGATGGTCTATCAGTGTAAGTTGCATTGTTGGGAGACCTCGATGGAGGAAACAATGATCATAGTACAAGAGACCTCGATGGTGGTCAATGGTGTCGACAGTAAGGTTTAAGCATGAGTGAAGTTTCAGTGGAGGATCATGGATTTTAGGCTTGACGATGGCAAGTTCGACAACATACGAGTCTCGATGAATCGCAACAGTTGTCTTCTCAGGCATTAAAAAAAAATAAATGTTAGATACCAAGATACAGGCCCCAAAAGAGGTGTATGGTAGTTCAAGCAACAATCAATAGAGCTATTCATATTGGAAGAATAAGAGGGCATGATTTTTACCATAATTACCAGGCACCATGCTATTCTTTATGGGGAAATTCTAGCGAATCAAGCCTTGCAGGTCGAGAGCTTGAAAACATCATTGAAGTAACAATTGGGAGGGGTATGTGTGTCGTGTGTCTTATATTTGGGAATTCAAGGCCATGTACTGAGCCTATAGGAAATATAAGGTTCCCCCTAAACCTATTTAAAATAAGATTATCCAAAAAATAAATAAAAATTTAAAACAAAAGCCTTTAGGCTTCAAAGGAAAGCACAAGTATTCTTTAGAGTTGGATACTTTTTTCACTGATATCTAAGGAAGGGTTGCGAGGATATGATTTTCTCAAAAAAATGAAGTTTGGTTTATGAAAAGAGGATATTCCAACAATATTATGTCATCTTTTAAGCTTGAGTCTTTCATTGTTGGGTGTTTACAATCCCATTAGGATGCCAAGGCCAAATTTCACACGGCTCTCACAAGGATTTCCTTACATAGGTCAAGCTTATATGCAAGGGAAAATTTTTATTTTCATTGCATTGTAGTGGGTATAGGATATGGGATATGAGTGTCACTACATATCTCATCATATTAAGAATCATGGCATACATAGTTCTAAGAAAATTCCTTACATAGATCTGGCTCATATGCAGGGTAGAACAAGCCATACGAGGGAGGATACTCTAACAATTTTAAGGTCATGCATGATGGACCGAATATTCTCTAACCTTGTACATGGAATATTCTGATTATACAGATTGGGATAGTCATCCAAAATCTTTAAGATCATGTGATTCATACTCAATATGATAAATAATTGGAAATTAGAGAGCTGTCCAAATTGCACTAAAATGCCAAACAAGGTTTTTTTAGTGCGCACCACATGATTTATTATCTCATGGGGGGAAATGTTGTTCTACCAAGAACACTCCAATATCTTCTATATGTGGCAAGAATAGTTCTAAACCATGATTTTAGGGTTCTTGGATCTGGGATGGTTACATGGGAAAAGTACATGAGTAATAGTCACAGACCTTCTTCAAAATGCAATTTCTATAATGATACTTTCAAGGAATATAGAGATAAAATAACTTTATTCTAAAGATAAAGATTCTTCTGGTTAACATGCCACATTGGGGGAACATATTATGCAGTGCCACATTGGAAGTAATATACATTGTCAAAATAAAGGTGTTCTTTAGAATCAGATGTTTTCACCATAACCAAGGAAGTTTTGTGAGGATCCAAGTTTCATAAAAAAATGAAGTGTGATTTCTGAAATAATGATACCCAAATATAAAGAAAGAATTTATACCAGCATTGGCCATGAATAAGTAGAGAATTTCTTATATAGATCTAACTTATTTGTAGAAAAATAGGTGTATTGGTGTTTTGTTCATGGATAGGTCTAGGGTAGGGAATCTGGTCATCACTATATATCTCATTGAATTGAGAATCAATCCACATGTATTTCTAATAATAGAGAGTCCGTGTATATATCCAAGTCATGTGTAAGTGGGGTATTTGTTTTTAGAAATACGACCTTACAAATTAATGATCCCAAGTTGGAATCTCATGTGGGGGTTTGGGTCACATGTAGAAGAAGGTTTTTTTTAATTCATGGTTGGGATTAGAATGAGGGATTTGGGCATCGCTACATATCTCATCAGAATAAGAATCAATCCACATGTAGTTTTAAGAGTGAAAGTATTCCACAAAGATTAGGTTATTGTGAAGGGATGAATTTTTTTGTTCATATTGCATCTAGTATAGGATACGAGATCTAAGTATCACTCCATATCATGTAGAATAAAGAATCAAGCAACACATAGCTCTTGAAAAGAAAATCAATAATGCAATAAGAGATCGGCACTGAGAATAGATATCCTCTCAATAAAGGCATAAATTATCAAATAGTTTTACATCATGGGATGAGGATATGAACCATGCATTTTATCATCTTATGGTGAGGAAATAAACTTTGAAATTTAATATCTTGTGGCTAGGATGTTAACTATATAGTTTAACGTATTGCGTCTAGGATGATATAGCTCATTCATTTTAAGGTTATATGACAGGGAAAATATGGGAGGGAATTACACTGGAATTGGAAGCCCTTTTGATTACATGAAATATTTGTTGAGAAAGCTTGCATTGGTAAGAGAGTTATATGGTCATTATCCATGGTAATCATTGAATACAGACCATTAGATTAAACTTCATGGATTACAAAAGGTCCCTCCCATTCTGGTTCCATATTCAGAGGTTTCTTCTCAGGTATCATTGGGGGCCTGAGATCCAAAAATGGTTCTCCTTGGAGGAATGAACATTAGTGAGATTTCTTATTGAAATTTCATGATATTTGGTTTTTTTGAACCTCCAAATGATATATGGTACAAAATTTATTCTCATAGAGCTATTACAATTCATCTAATTGTTTATGAGTCTATTCATTTGTCAATAGCTGATTGAAGATGGAAATGTGGAGTGATGTAAACTAGACCTTAATGGGAAGAACTGTCTCTATCCTGTATATTAGTGAATATGGGGTCACTTGTGTGGTTGTACATGTTGTATTTTGATAAGACCACAAGGCATGCAAAAACTTATCCACCTAATATTTCTTGTCATTGTCTACCATTTTTTAAAGTACGTTCAAAAGAGTTTTTTTAAAGCCTCTATTTTTATGTTCACTATTGTATGATAGAGGTATGAATGGTTAAACTCAATGTTATTCTCCTGGAACAACATTTTCAATTTGTAAGAACATAAATTGTTGATATTGTCTATCAATATTGTGTGAGGGACACCATATCTGGGGATAATATTATACTTCAAAAAATTTATGATATTATTTGTCCTAACTTCCTTGAGGAGTATTTCCTCATCCCATTTGGAAAATAAGTCGGTAGTAGTGAGGATGTACTTAAACTTATTAGTTGTTGCTGGAGGATATAGTCACTCGACATCCATTCCTCATACAGAAAACGACCAAGAGTATTTGTAATTTTACAATATATCTAGAGGTTGATGGATAAAGTTGGCATGCATTTGATAGGAATGGAACCTTTTAATGATTTTTTTAAAATCCTATGTCATTTAAGGATAAAAATACCCAAGCCTTATGATTTGGTGTGATAGCTTGATCCCTAACTGATGGGAACCATAGGTTCCAGTATGATCTTCATGCACAACAAAAATTGTATCTTCTCCATCAATACATCTAAGAAATTATCCATCAAAGACTCGTTTTTAGAGAACCTTACAATGACTCAATTTATCATAAAGTGTGAAGTTGACTTCCCATTATTGAATTTTTACTTTTCTAGATCCGTCTAATGAAAAAACTCTATATTAGAGTTATTACAATATGGGAATAATTCATATATTTTCAAGATTATATAGTTCAGTGATGAAATTGATCTCATCAATCTCTTATATATTGTTACCAACAAATAGTAACACTATTCAATGATGAATAATGATGATGAATACTTTTTCCTAGTTTGAATATTCTATGGATATATCCACATTTGCTAATTCATCTTCCTAGGATTCTTTTGAGTGTGGAACATGAATTAATACTGGTGCTGAAGGAAATTATTCCATCAACCCTAATATGTAGTCAATAAGGGGAATGATCTCTTCCTTCCTAATAGAATAATCACCACTGAATTACTTAATCACCAACTTGATGTTGCCTTTGAAATTTTAGTGGACCATTGGTATTTTCAGTTCCAGTTTTAAATCGTTGATGAGGGATTGATATTCTTCCTCCTTGTTGGTGAAACCTTTTGAAAACATTAAAAAATTAGGTAGAACTGGCTTGGTGGGAGAAATGAGAGTGACCCCCAAACTGAAATTGTCAAGTTTGGGGTATTCTATTATTTTCCTCATTGGGATTTTTGAATCCCCATCAAAGTAAATCTCTCATGTTTGGGGGTAATATTGAATGAAAAAGACCTATTCATCAAGGAATTCACTGTTTAGTGGCATTGTTTATATAGGGGAATTCTATAAGTAAATCTTCAAACACCAACCCTTTTATAGACTTTTTTAGTATGAACCAAATGTCGAACTGCTGTAGAATGACTACCCACCATTCCAAACATCCAATCAACATAGGATGGTTGAGGATGAATTTGAGAAGATCAACATGAGAGACCAAGTGGACCTCATGGTGTTGTAGTTAGTGTCTTAGTTTCTAAACTATAAGGGAAAAAAAGAAACTCTTTTTAGTGTTTGAATATAGAGTCTCAATATTGATCATGGTTTGACTGAGATAATAGAGATTTTTCTCATTCCTGGTGTCATTCTTTTGTGTGGGGAAAGTTCCAAGTGATTTATCTAGGACTGTCACATATATGATAAGTAGTTTTTCTTCTATGATAGGAATTGACACCAGAAGAATCAAGATATAGTTCTTGATTCTTTCAAAGGATTCTTGGAAATCATTATTCCATCAATAATAAACTCCCTTTTTCATTATCCTGGTGAAGGGTATAAATTTTCCTACAATATTTTTTATAAATATTTGGATGCAGGTGAGACATACCTGAAGTCCCCTTAACTATTTGAGGTTTTGAGGAGGTGACATATCAAGGATATCCTTTATCTTATTAAGACTAAATTTAATACCATGGTGGTGTACTATTAATCCATTAAATTTTCCTGAGGTAACACTGAAAGTGAATTTCATGGTATTCATCTTTAAGTTATGATTTTGTATCTTGATAAAGATGATGTCAAGATCATCAAGATGCTTAGAAAATTTCAAGGATTTTACCACCAAATTATTGATATAGTATTCAACATACTTTCCCAATAAGGGTTTGGAAATTAATTCCATGATAGGTTGATATGTGGTTCCAACATTCTTTAAACCAAATAGAATCACTCAGTAATAATACATTTCTTATGGTTCCCTAAAATAAGTGGACTCTTCATCTTCAGGATCCATATATATTTGGTTGTCTCCTGAGTAACCATCAATAAAAGAGAGAAATTTATAATTAATGGTTGAATTAATCAGAAGTTCTATGATTAGAACTAGAAAGTCATATTTTATAAAATATTGATTAATATCCCTAAAACCAATGTAAACTCCAATATAACCATTATTCATTTTGGCTGGGAAAATATTGGCTAGACACCTTGGGTATTGGAATTCTAAAATGAATTTTTATTTGATAATATTATCAACTTCTACTTCAAATTTTGCATCATGGTTCAGGTGAAGTCTTTTGGATGCCTTCTTTTAACTGTGATGATCTTATGACAAACCCAAATGATGGATGGCTATAGTGGGTTCAAGCCCTAGAATTTCTGTGTAATTATAGGTTGAAAAATATCAATGATGTTTTAGGATATAGGTATATACCTATTGTTCATCAAGATGCATGGTTTTACTAATCAGTGGAGGTCACATATCTTTCTATATACCCACGTCTATCTATCATAGTTTATCAAAAGTGGTAGATAAACCTTCATAAAATGTTGTAGGGGTGTATTTGGGGTCCAGTTATTCTTCTTCCTCTTCCTCCATACCAACCTTGGGAGGAATGAGTGATGAGGTAGATTCTTAATAATCAGAATAAAATTCAATATTATGATATCTAGAAGATGAAGTATAGGAATCCCAATTCTCCATCCACGATATGAGAGATACTTCTGATTCAGATGACAGAACATGGGTCATTTGAAACTCTGGGGGAAAAATGAGGGCATTCTCACCTGAGTTGATGCCACTGCTGTGAGTATTATAGACCTCATCATCACATCCAGGTTCATTTTTCATGACTGATATCATGAGGGTTGATGAGTATCTACTCAAATCTAAGCTTATATTTTTGATCTGATTGATAGGTAATATTTATTCATCACTAATACTTGTGAACAAGTTCTTATGGGTAATTTATAGGGAATTTTGAGTGGTCACCAATGTGAGATCATTAATCATGGGTTCTTTCCCTTCTCTTATGTAATGTTTTTCATCAATTTATTAAGATTTTCAAGATTCAAACAAAGTTTTTTCACTGTGTAGTTCCTCGATTTTTCCATTGATGTGGTATTTAAGACACTGATGGTATGGAAAAGGGACTGAAACCTATTTATGAAAACAAGGGCTTCCTTGAAAAAAAATTGAAAACCATGACTTTCCAAATAACTAGTAATTCAAAATTGGATAGAAGGTACCCAAAATGAGTTCTAATTTTGATTCAGATGAGGTAATTTTGTTCACTTTTGTCATAACCCTAAAGTGTTAGAGTAGAATGGGACATGTCAACTTCACTATAACCCAATTGATGGAGCTTTCTGATTGGAATGATATTGATCCCTAAGCCAATATCGATAAAGTCACATTGAACATTGACACCATTTAACTTACCATATAATACAAGGGTCAAATGTGTCATTATATAACAACATCCATGTAATGTTCTATGAAATAGATAACTAAAATTAATTCCATGGGATTGATATCTTCTTCATAAAACTCAGTATCAATGACATTGACTTCAAACTCATGAGAGATTAACAAGGATTATATGAGCACTTCCCATAATTCATTTGATAAATTGAGAGCATCCGGGATTGAAATCTTGGCCACCATCAGGGCCAATTGTTTCAAGTTTACATATTTTTACACCAAAGTTATACACTTTATAGCATGATACTCCTCTTTAATAGGTGTTTTAGGGGTTTAATTATTTGTGTTAGGCAGGTCAGACCTTTTGAATAGAATATGAGAGAACTTTTGTTGCTGATGGGTTAGGAAAACATAGTCTTTCCACCCATCGGGGTTGTTTGGACCGTTTCACCCCCTCCAAATGATCTTTTAAAAAAATTGGTTCTGGACGAATCTTACACATTTGGGTGGATTTTCATTCTCTTTTTGGTCTCGATGAATGGATTTCCTATGATTTTTGGAAGCATAAATAGATTTGGTAGAGATGTAGTTGGCATATTGAGTTCATCCATGATTGTGTCTTCCCCTACTCCCTCAACTCATACATCCTTTTCCTCTAGTCCCGAAATTATGTATAAGTAACTTAGATTCATGACCATGCTCATCACTAGAGAAGGGGTTCGTTAAATGAATTAAATTAATTGAACTTAATATTAATTCTTTATCTGATGAGGATTCTGTTTGGTAGGGTGATGACCATGGTACCGTTTGACGGGGTGGGGTCCGTATTCTTGGGGCTGGTTTCATGGAGTATGAGAGGGCCGGGACTAAAATTTTCCTCATTATAAGTTCCACTTCCTATGATTGGATCTAGTTGTACTGGTTATGACAATTATTGGAAGGTCAGCTCTTAGAGGATTGTAGTGTCGATGAGTTTGGTTATGCTGCGGCATAAGTGATTGGGGTAAATATTGGATGGTTTAATTATGGCTTTAAGATAACATGAGTTTGGTTCATCCTCTTTATAATCATCCAATCATTGAAATTTTTTTCACCCTTTATTATAACTTCTTTCCATTATCCTTTTTCCTATAGAATGACAGTAAAAACACATTCCACTTGTGTTAGTGTCTTGACTAATTTTAAATTCCCATATTAAACCGTCGTTTGTAGAATGACTTTAAAAAAAATGTAATCCTAGATGGTTTGTCCCAAAAATCAGTTAAATTAGAAATAATACGGGTGGTTATTGAGGACAAATTGATTAGGACTTTTGGGTTTTTTAAACTTCATAATTTTTTTCATAGATTATATAAAGTAACTACGAACTTTTTAATCTCATAATGAATAAACATTAATCTTATTTTCCTCAAATTAAAGATATTTCTAGTCCCTTTTCTAATTATAATAGGGGTATTATCATTGTTGTTTCCATTCATGAGAAGTTTCCATGTGATAAAGCATGGGTTTCAAAGTTGGATCTAGTATAGGAGTCAGCTTAAGAGTGATGGTTATAGTTTCTGCTTTACCCTTTATCTTCCATTTAACTATTGGTGTTAGTTAAGACCGAGATTTGGTTCACCAAATGGAATATTAAAACCTCTATGTGATTGTGGAAAGTTCCTATAACCCACCTTGATACTTCATTGGGATGAGAAGTGTTTGTAGCTTATCATATAATTTCTTGATACAGAGACCCAACAAGTCTTCTTGAGGAATTTGTAGGTTAGGTGAGTAGGTTAAACCCTTATTCCTAGTAATGAAGTTCTATACTCTCTCATTCTATTGTTGTTTTCAATTTTTGTGTTCAAGGATTTTTATATTCAAAAGTATAGCACTGAATTGATAAACAAACTATTAGTGAAGATATTCCCATACCTTGACTGACCTAGTTGGTAAATTAGTATATAAAACAAAGGTTAGTCCCTATAAGATCTCTACAAAACACCATAGTTTAACTAATTATTTCTACTCAAGGGTCCCCATTATAGAGATGTACTGAGATAAAAAATGAGGCAGGTTCTATTTTGGATCCCTTAAGCCATTAAATGTCTGAAACATAGGATTCATAAATTTTGGTGGGGGAAGAGTTGCATCTAACCATTTGGGGTATGGATTTGTCTTCAGTTGCACTAGTGTATGAAATCCTTTCATGGCTTCCAACCTTGCTACTAATGAATCAATAGTGTAAATAAGTAATGAGGGGATGGACAGATGAGTGTGAGATTAAATAGGGGAGGTAATGGGTAGGTTTAGATGCAGCATCTCTATTTGTACTTGCGGTTGATAACCTGCACAGGTTATCCTTTGATGATTAATCTGACATTGTTCTATTTTCTTTCTTAATAGAAGGAATTCATGATATCTTTCCTCTATTAGATCCAAATAAATTGGTTTCTTGGATCCCATATTGATTAGATGTTCTAGATCTACTATCATTGGAATGATAAGCTCTTCTTTTTGGGGGATATCGACTAGAATAGTAATATGAGGTTTTTTATGAAGAACATACCTAGTGGGGATATTTCCATTGACAAATTCTATTTTAAGTTTTTTTAAATCCTTCATCTCAACCATATATTGAGTAAACCTTTACTCAAGAGTAAGTGGTTCATATTATTTGAGTGAGATATGGGATGTATCTACAAATTTACCCTTCTACATAATTAACAACCACTGATGAGGTGGAAACTGATAATTTTTGAGATCCCCCAAATTCATTTCTAACCTCTAGTTCCTATTATGCACACCATTTTTAGTCATTTTGATGTAGAATGAGTTTTGAATGGAAACACCCTCCTTCTATCCCCCACACTATATTCACGTTCTATAGAATCTATAGGTCCAGTGAAGATGACGTTAACTAACTCATAGTGAATTGTCGGTGTCCCATCACCACTGGAATGATAGGAGGGTTTGTTTTCTTCAAGAATTACATTGAAAATCTATGATCTTCAAGAGAATTTTTACCCTTGATAGGTCACTTCGGATTGATACCATTACGAGGCATCATACCTCTCTTCAGTGATTCTCCCAAATTATTCTAGAGAAGGGTGATCTAAATAGAATCCCTATAAAACTCCTTCATATGCATTCTTAATGATGAATTCAGGTCGCTATATGAGATGAAATAAAAGGACTCACTCATCGATGTTCCTCCTAAATGAGAAAAGATAGACTTTTTTCAGAGAGGGGGTGATTGAGGTAAAAATTCCCCCATCCCTGTGGGTTGGGGCTACCACTGATCCATTATTTTATCATTTTGGATAGGATTCAATGATCTTAAATGAGGTTATTATGGAAAAAATTCCCCCATCCCTATGGGCTAGATTCAATCCTTTATTATCACGACTATATCTATTATGGATACCATTTTTATATTTCATATCTTTGAGTATTTATAAACCTTTAAATATGACTTACATATCCGTTTATAGGAGGAAAAAAATGCACAGATACGACATGATTCATTTCACTTTTTAGCCTGCATGTAGGAGATGAATGTCGCTACCTAAATTGAAAACCATCCCTTCACCACCTCCAAGGTCAGGATCCTTGTTACCCCAAGGATAAATGATTTAAAACATCACAAGGACCCAAAATATTAGAAAGTTTAAGTGGGGGAATCTTTTACTATTAGAATTCAAAACCAAATGAGGAACTTGTTGATGTGTCCAACACCCTGGCCGGATGAGTCTGGCTGCCGTGGGTGAAGTCTTAATGATGGAATTCACTGGTTCCAATGTTGGTTAGAGAGAACAATTTTTTCAGTTCACCGAGGGGATAAGATTAATCTAAACTATACACTAAAGGAGGGACATTAGAGCGAAAATTAAAACACCCTAATGATACCCCATTCCACATACTGTTCTTTCTATGCATGATTGGGCATCACAAATTGAGGTTTTCCACAAAAGAGGTTTATTCAAAAGAATTTTCCTTTGAGAATGGGGTGTCCTCTTTGTGGTCAATATAGAAGCCCAATATTTTAGAATATATTTATCTTTAAATAAAATTTATCTCTTTGATAGCTTGCTTTACACAGAACATTGAGTTTAAATGAACTGTGATATAATATTAAAATATTATTATTTAATGTGAAAGTTATTTCCTATCTGATGGATTGGAGGGTATCAATAGGAATAAATAAATTATAGAAAATATAGGTATAAAATAAATTCACTGGTTATCAATTAATTATAAATGAAAATAAATATCATTTAAGAATAAAGGCGATGTTTTTCTGAAAAACTTGTTTTTGCACACAATGTGTTTTTATCCAAATAAATTAAATTAATCACTATTAATGAATGATTTTAATGAAATTTATATATTATATATTCAATAATTTTTTTAACATTTATCTAATGTTTTTCAAAGCATGGGATAGGAATAAATTCAGTTTTATACTAAAAAAATGTATTTATCTAAAAAATGGTTTCTACCACGTTTTGCGCACTTATTATAAAATGAATTTATACCACTTATAGAAATTGAATTTTGAAAAATGGATTTCGTGTTTGGAATAAAGAGGTATAAATTTGAAAAATAATTCCCTTTAAATTTTAGGAATTATGAATAGTAATCATGGTAAAATTTATCACCTCAGTAAAGGATAAATCAGGTTATTCTTGGTTAAAAATAAATGTTAAGGTCACCATTTTTTATTTTAATTATTATTTGATGAATTTAATTCAACCCTTATACCATTATTCTTTAGATTTAATTGTTAAAGGGACAATTTTCCATGAAAATGACCTTTATAATTTTTAAGTCAAAGAAAAATACAAAATGTCACTCTCTTAAGTTTAAATATTTATTATGTGTTCACATATAGAAAAAAGAAAGTTGGAATGAATATTAAAGTTTATTTTGATCATAATGAAATTATTTTAATGAGGGTAATTTATTTCAAATTTTTACTAATTATATAATTACCATAAATTCTTATGCAATTCTAACGCAATATTTCTTCAATTAATAAAAAATAAAATAAATGGTTTTAAAAATATTTAAAGTAATATAATTTGAGTGGGTTATAGTGTTCCACAAATTTTATAGATGAATATAAAATATTAATGTTTTTGAAAATGATTGTATTCAAATTTAATCTTTTTATTGGTGTATTTGAAGTAAAATTAAATGAATAGTTCCAAAATTGACATTAATGATACCTTATAATAAATTATATTTTGTTAAATGACTTAAAATTAATAAAAATACTATCTTTATTCTAGTGAGTTGAATATAGTTAGAAATATCAACTTATGATTCATTTTTCCATTTATAGTAACATTCTTAACTCTTTAATATTGAAATAGTTATTACCACAGTTAAGGTAAAAATGGATAATGAAGGGGTTAATAAAAAATTTAAGGCTTAAAATGAAACTAAATCGTATCTAAATTTCATTAGTTGATGTTATTTAAAACTTATCCTTTTTTCTTTGAATTTATGTCCATTTGGATGTATTTTACTTAAAAATGGATTTATTATTTTTTAATAAATTATAAGTTTTTTCTCTCCCTTTCTTATAAAAGGACACACTTCTTTCTCTTCATTACATCATTTTGAGCCTTCTAGCTCGACCAACCCCTACCAAAATCCCTTCCATACATACAACTTATGTCTCCACATAGCGATACAATTCATCTTTCATCACCATATTTCATAGATAGGTATTTATGATATTTATGAAATAATTACACTTTTGTAATGATAATATCATATCTACCTTCTTACCTTCCAATATTTTTAAAAATGATAGCATTGCATGTGCGCACGTGTGGAGTACCACCTCCACAAAGCGATGTGATTTGTTTTTTGTTTCCATTTTACATGGATGGTAATAAGGATATATTTAATGAATATATATGATATATTTTATATAATAATTCTTCCATAAATGTTAACTATTATTTACCTTTATTTCATTCCATCTATCAAAAAGTTAAAACAGTGTCCATGCAAATGTATGACTTACCATCTCCATAGAAGGTGTAATTCATTTTTCTATCAACAATTTTTTTGGATGACTATAAATATAAATAAATAAATAAATATATATATATAAGATATTTATAACATTATTAAAATTATGGAGAGGATAGAACCGTGATCAAATTACAATGAACAAAACTACTGAAGTGAAATTCTAATGAAAAAACGAAATACTTAACATCTGGAAACAACGATTTTAATAAGGGATTATTAATAAATGGGTTCTCAAATGATATAAAAGGAAAATATATGATATTATAATTATGTACATTATTATATTATAAATTATAAAAAATTTAAATTTATTATACACGAGGATAGAGAACTTTCAAAGCAATTGGAACTCGAGGTAAGGGTTTTATGTTAGAATCTCATTGTTTATGAGGTATTATTTATGATTAAGTTTCCAATGGTGAAACCTTATGATATACCTATAAATAAACTCATAAAATTTCTTATATTATGGTAATTTTTTGAGAGTACATGTTTTCTATTCATTTCACAAAATTTAAGTACTCAAGAGACCTAAATAACATTTTTAAGGAAAACTAGCTTTATTTATCACTTTGGTGAAAAATTTATTTATTCCATATTCATGTTTTCTAAAAATGTTTTTAGTATTATACTATTATTTTTAAAGACATTTTTCACATGATTGAATATCTAAAAAATGGTCTTAAATGAATATTCTTTTCAATTTTTGAATGAGGTTCTTTTTGAAATTTTACAAAATTATTATTGGAATGTTTTCTATTAACTTATATGACATGAACAAAATTTTCCGCCATCATAACCACTCAATTATTTGAATAATCCTTTAAAAAATTTCAAGGTTCTTTTTAAATATTTTTTTCCTTTATATTTTGGAATTTTTTATATTTAAAATAAGTGATTTCAAATAGAGAAGAGCATTTTCCTTAGGAAATGTTCTAAGTGATATTTTAATGGAATATTTAATCTGGGATGGAATAATTTGAGGTAACTTAAGTTTTATTTTGGTTATGATCCAATGATACCATACTTATTATTTCTCTATATGATTTATGATTATGATGAAAATTTATTTATGAAACCCATTCAATTTTCATGGGTTATACCATGATGAATTGATGAAATGTTTATGAAACCCATTTCTTTTCCACATGTTATGCCAAGAAAAAACATTTTTTAATCCCATTTATTCATAGGTTATGATATGAAGAATGTTTTATGATAATCTGGCACAAATATTTATGAATTTGATTATATGACGGGTGTACCTGGAATTATATAAACCTCCACGAATTAGGAAAATATGGATATCTCATGAGATGAACATGACTTGAATGGGGAGAGAATCTATTTAAGTAAGGGAATATATCCACTATGATAGTTTTGGGAGTGAACATTGACTACTACAATGGTTTGGGGAGTGAAACCAATCCATTATTATAGTCTTGGTCGTAATCATTGACTAATAAAGAAATTATTTTCTATACTTAAGTGTATTCCACAAAATTATGTCTTATTCTAATGTTAAGATCTCACGTCTTATGTTATTTGATTACATTATGATTTGTATCTTATGAACTACCAAGATTTATTCCATGAATCAAGATTATAATCTACGATATACAGGGTATGATTTAAAAATTTTATGATCATGTTCTAATACTCTTATAATCATGTTATGTTTAAGAAATCATTGATATCACCCTTGTTTACCCATACTGAGCATCTGAGCTCACCCTTTCTTATGTATCATTTCATCAGGATATAAATAATGGTATTAAGTATGATATACCTAAGAGGGATTATAGTTATTAATAATGAAGTGGGAGATTATCACCAGTACAAAAACTATTTTTAACACCACCTTTTTCACATCATTTTTTTAGAACGGACATGAAAATATCTAAAAATTTATTGTTCACATAGGTTATTATATAACCTATGTTAAAGTATATTTTTTTCTAATTTTTTACATCAGTTATATAAGAACTGATGTGGGAAATCATTTTTCATGCCTTTTTCACGTCGGTTATTTAATAGCCGATGATATAAGGCATTTTTCATATCAGTTATTTGAAAACCAATGTGAAAAAATGTTTAAAAACATGTAGTTAATTTACCAAGTTTCGATTTAATTATTCTCAAAGATCAAATAGAGTTACAGATCCAAATTCATGGCTATAATAAGTTGATCATCTCTAAATGAAGTCTTAGAGAAGGCTAACTTCCAATGGCCATAAATTTTGATTCATAAATCTGTTTGAGCTCTAAGACTAGTAAAATCAAAGCTTGGGAAATGAAATATATGTTTGTAAACACTTTTCATATTGTTTTTTTGAAAACTAACTTGAAAAATGACTTTTAAATTTGGTTATTAAATAACCGACATGAAAAATAAAATTTTCATGTCGGTTTTCAAAAAACTGATGTGAAAATGTCATGAAAATTGATTTTCATGTCAGTTATTATATAACTCATGTAAAAAATCAGAAATTTTTTTAATACCTTTTCACAATGGTTATTATAAACTGATTTGGAAGATAATTTTAATATCCTGCCAATGTGGGATTTCCATTTTTTTACAGTGTGACATTGAAACTTTCAATTGCCGCCTAACATTTTTCACACCACGTCTTCTTTTCCATCTCAATTATATGTTTTTATTATACACATATAATAATTTAATGATCATTTATTTAAACCATCATCATTACACCAACTCAACTTGTTTGATCAAAAATGTGAATCCACTATTTCTTCTTTCTGTAATCTCATCAAGGTATTTGTAATTATTTTTCCATGATTTTATGCGTTTTATGATTAGTTTTCTTAATAGATATACCATTTAATGATTATAGTTTTATTATAATGAATAATAATGCTTATTATAATGGTAAAACTAAAAAACCTCCTTCATATTCCAAAATTCCTTCTAAGATGAAGCTTTTGTTGGCTCATTCGATCTTTCCTCAGAAAAAAAATATATCAAATTTTTGATGGTCATAACTTTTGATACGTAACTCCATTTGAGATCTACGACCTATCAAATAAAATATTAGGAAATTATCTAAAAAATGATAAATAGTTTTAGGTAGATTTTTAAATAACAAATTTTATAAATTACTTTTAACATTGGTTATTTAAAAAATTACGTAAAAAATAACTTTTAACATCGGTTTTTTTAAAATTGATGTGAAAAATAGCTTTTTAATGTCGCTTTTTGTAAAACAGATGGTCTTTCACATGGGTTTTAAAAAAAAGAAGTGAAAAATAATAAAAAAAACATTTTCTATTTATATTATTTGATAAACAAAGTTAAAAAACATATTTATAACATCGCTCGCAAAGACGTCGCCTCAAAACTGATGTTAAAAAGCTAAATAAACCGATGTAAAAAAGTGTTTTTGTACTAGTGTATATAGACTCCATATGAACAGGTTGTTCATGTATCCAAGTTTCTAAATATACTTGATCTATATTATTATGGTGTGGATCATTATTTATGTAATGAATATTCATATAATAATATGTAATATCTATATATGAAAATCATGGGTTGTTATAGTTTGTATTAGAGAAAGTTTTAGTTACCTTAGGAAACTAGGATCACAAATATTTAGTGATAACCCTTAAGATTAAACTAAGTACAGAAGAATGTTTTAAGTTATGATGAATAAAATAGTATAGTATTCTATCAAATGATCCCTCTATGGATACTATAAGTGGATGTGGTTTTTGGTATAGATGAATATTGGGTTAATAACACCAAAAAGAGTTGGTCGAGTATATCTCAACCATATTTTTGGTGCATAATGAGTGTGCCCTTATTGTGCACCTATTTTGACACTCCAAGGTGATATGATTGGGTTAATTCAAATTTTATTTGTGAACCATTATAAATTATTTTAATAGATTATGACCATGAATGACATAAGTTAAACCTAAGATATCATAGATTAAAAACAAGGTTTCGTGATTTAGACATCCTATGAATGATTTTTCATGATTATATGATTGATCACTCTGGTCAAATATTCCTAATGACCATGATAACCATTTTGGTTTTAGGAAGAGATTAAATATAGAAAGATGATGTGTAGGTGGTAACTTGTATGCTCAAATATTGAAGTTAACTATTTCAGCTTAGTTATTTAAATTTTGTGCATATCAGTAAATGTATCACAGAATATACATTAATATCTACAATGATTAGATGTTAAATTAGTATTGAAAATCCATAATGGTAAGATGATCACATCATAAGTCTATGATTATTTTCTAATTTTGGTTTGTGGGAATGCGCTTTATGAAAATATTAGTATTATCCCTCTAATAGAATTTAATGTTATTTTTGTAATAAATTGGTTTTATTTACATAAATCACACATCATGTTTCATGTAAGGGAATGGAAATTTGATATTCTGAACCAACCAATGATCGTCAATCAACGTGATAATAAATATAAAATTTTGATGTAAATTTCATACATTTTATAGGTATTGATTCATATTCAAAATGGGTTTTTATCTTAAATATTTGGGAAGAAACTAAACATTGAAGATATTCCTATTATGTGGGACTTTGTTGATGTATTTTCGAAAGAGTTTCCTATAATTCCACTGAATCATGAAGTTGAGTTTTCAATAGAACTCATACCTAGTGCTACACCTATTTGAAAGACTCTATATATAATTCCATAGATTGTGTTGTCGAAATTGAAGAAGAAACTCCAAGAGAATATGTAAAAATGATTTATTCATACAAGTAAATCACCTTTGGGTGGAATCATTCTTTTTATTAAGAAGAATAATGGATCAATGTGACCCTACATTGATTATCAAGAACTTAAAAATATCATTATAAAAAATAAGTATCATATTTCTCATATTTATTACTTTTTTGATCAATTTCATGGAGCTCAATACTCTTTCAAGATTGATCTTTGTTCCAGATATAATCAATTGAGGGTCAACAAGGAGGATATACCCAAGATAACATCTATATAAGGTATAAACACAATGAATATATAGTGATTCCATTTGGTATTACTAATTCCTCTTCTATATTAATGTATTTAGTGAATAAAGTCTTTAGAGATTACCTTGATCAATTTGCGGTAGGTTATATTGATGATATTTTTATCTATTCAAAGCGCAAGCAAGAGCATGAAGATAAAATAATGATTTTACTGAAGACCCTAAGGAAGGATAATATGCATGAAAAATTTACCATGTGTAAATTTTATATATATAAAGTTTCACTTTTGGGCTATATAATCTCAAGAGAGGGTATATCAGTGTATCCATAAAAGATAAATGTTATTGAACATTGGCCCAGACTGACCATTTTACTGAGATCTGTAGTTTTCTTGGTTTTGATAGATATTATTTATGCTTCATGAAAAATTTCCCCTGACATTATAATTGACTCACCAAGTTAACTAAGAAGGGATCTAAGTTCCTTTTGAGGAATTAATGTGAGGAACATTTCAAGGAATGGAAGATAAGTTTAGTCAACACACCTGTGATTACATTATCCTATAGATACGGGTTTTTAATCTATAATGATGCATTGAATAAGGGACTTGGATTAATTCTTATGCAGAATGATATGGTGATAACTTATGCCTCATGATAGTTGAAGGTTCATGAGAAAAATTACCCTACTCATGATTTGGAGTTAGTTGTGGTAATTTTTTCATTAAAGATACAGAGGTATTATATTTATGAAAAAATGTGTGATATATATATATAATTATCATAATATTTTAGTTTATATTAACTCAAAAATATCTAAATACACACCAGATAATATGTTCTGATTTGATTAAAGATTATGACTACTCAACACATTACCACCTTGGGAAAGCAAACAATGTGGTAGATGATTTTAGTGGAAAAGATCATGCTAAATTATCTATGATGAGGATAAAAAAAGATCCAATATTTTTTGATTTTAAATGGATATATTTGTAAATATTGAAGGAATGTGAAAATATTATCTTTATTAAATGAGTGTTCAACCATCTATCCATGTGAATATTAAGGAGGTGCGGAATGAATATGTGGAAATGTAGAAGAAGTTCAGAAATGTTCTTGAATTCAACCTTAATTGTGATAGAATTATAATGTTTAGGAACCATGTATTTGTTCCATCCATACCATATTTTAAGGAGTTATTGGATGAGGATAATAGTTCACCATTCTCTATTCATCTTGGAAGTAAAAATATTTAAATATATCTAAAAGACTATTTCTCATGGGACAACATGAAGAGATATATTTTTGATTATATATATCGATGCTTGGTATTCCATCAAGTTAATTATAAGAGATATAATTCTATAGATATTTTATAAGCATTGAATATACCAAAATGTAAATGGGTAAAATCACCATGGATTTTGTCACAAGACTCTAAAAATGTATAAATGCCATAATTCTATTTGGGTTATAGTTTATTACCTTATAAATTAATCGCACTTAATTAATATTAGATAAGATTTATCTCTTGATCATATTTATATAATATACATTAATGAAGTGTTAAGTCTTCATGGAATACCACATTCCAATGTATCTGATCGAGATATGAGGTTTACCTTGAAGTTGTGGTGAAGTCTTTAATAGGATCTAGAAACAGAGTTGATTTTCAGTTCGGTGTATCATCCTCATATAGATGGTCATTATGAGAGATACATTAAAAACCTATAGGATATACTAAGATCTAGTTCTATGGATTTCAAAGGTGGTTGGTATTAACACCTTCCTCTAATTTATTTTTCTTAGAACAATATCTTCCACTCTAGCATTAAAATGGATCCTTATGAATCCCACTATGGAAGTAAGTGTACAAATCCAATGTGTTTGGATGAATTTAAATAAATAAAGATATTTGGACTTGATATAGATAAGTAAGTGTCATATAAAGTTATAACCAATCAATATAACAACAAGGTAGATCAAAGTTGATAAAACAATTTATGTTGATAATTTTCAACAAGATCTAGAGTTCAAAGTTAGTGAGAAGGTGTTTTTATGAATTTCTCCATATAATATGGTTATGATATTTAGAAAGAAATTAAATTTTATCCCTAGGGATAGTATCCCCTTCAAGATTCTTGATCGAGTAGGGATGGTAGATTGTTGTTTGGTGCTTCCATTGAAAATCTCTCAAGTTCATAACATGTTCTACATATCTCCCATGAGGAAGTATATACATGATCCCTCACATGCAATGACCTTAGTGGTCAAACCATTGGATCAGGATCCTTCCTATAAATAACAATTGGTATAAATCTTGGATAATGGTGATAAATTTCTATAGAAAATTCTACTCACTTGGTTAAAATTCTTTGATGGAATTAAAATTTTAAAGAAGCTACATGGAAACATGAGGATGTGATAAAATAAAGATATCATCATTTTTTGTATCAGTGTGATGGAATTTAGTGGGATAAAATCATTTTAATGGGGGTATAATGTAACATCCCAGTATTTTAGAATATATTTCTCCTTAAATAAATTTTATTTATTTGATATCTTGATTTACATGCAACACCAAGTTTAAACGAACCATGATATATAATTAAAATATTATTATTTAATGTAATAGTTACTACCTAGCTGCTAGAATGGTGCGTATAAATTGGATTAACAAAAATATGAAAAAATAAGGTATAAAATAAATTCATTGGTTATCAATTAATTTGAAATGAAAATATATATCATTTGAAAATAAAGGAGATGTTTTTATGAAAAAATATTTTCATACACGCAATATTTTTTATCTTAATGAATTAATTTAATTCATATTTATGAATGATTTTAATGAATTTTATATGTTATATATTCAATGAATTTTTTTAACATTAATATAATTTTTTAGGCATGAGGTATGAATAAATCAAGTTTTATACTTAAAAATGTATTTTTTTTAAAACGACTTTCGTCATGTTTTGAATTCTTATTTTAAAATTAATTTATATCACTTATAGAAATTAAATTGTGAAAAATGAATTCCATATCTGGATTAGGAGATCCAAATTTAGTAAATAGGGTCCTTTTTTATTTAGGTATTATGAATAGTAACTGTGGTAAAATTCATCATCTCGATAAAGGGTAAATTGGGTTTACCTAGGTTAAAATTAAATGTTAAGGTCACAATTTTATATTTTAATTATTATTTTATGAAGTTAATTCAACCCTCATCACCTTATTATTTAAATTTAATTTTTTAAGGGACAATTGTTCATGAAAATGACCTATATAGTATTTAAAGAAAAGAAAAATACAAAATGTCACTCTCTTACTTTTAAATATCTCTTATATGTTCACATAGATAAAAAATAAAGTTGTGAATGGATATTAATGGTTATTTTGATAATAATGAAATTATTTTCGTTATGGTAATTTATTCATAATTTTTAATAATTATATAATTACCTTGAATTCTTAAGAAGCACTGACATGGTATTTCCTTAATTAATAAAAATAAAAATTAATGATTTTAAAAATATTAAAAGTAATATAATTTGAATTATTTATTATGTTACATGAATTTTATAGATTAATATAACATATTAGTGTTGTCTTAAAATATTATATTCTAATTACATCTCTAAATTGGTGTATTTATAGTCAAATTAAATGAATACTTCCAAAATTGACATTAATCAAATTTTATAATAAATAATATTTTATTAAATGATTTAAAAATTATAAAAAATATTATATTTTGAAAATTGAATGGAATATGGTTTAAAATATAAAAAATTGTCTATTTATGAGTCATTATTTCATTTATGGTTACATTCTTAACCCTTTAAAATTGAAATAGTTGTTACCACGATTGACATAAAAAATGGTTAATGAAAGGGTTAATAAAAAATATAAGGTTTAGAATGACACAAAAACTTGTATAAATTTCATTGGATTATTTTATTTCAAACTTATCATATTTTTATTTTAATTTGTGGAAATTTTGAATCATTTTTCTTAAAAATGACTTTATTATATTTTAATAATTTAAGAAATTCCAAGTGTGTCCTCTCCATCCCTTATAAAAGAACACCCCACATTTCATTTATTTACATCACATTGAAACTTATATATAAAAAAACTAATAAAATCCATTAAAAACATCCATAGACATGTTTTAGAGGTTCTGGTCTTCCCAAAAAACCAACCCTAGGATCCTTAATATGATATCTAAATGAGTTTTTTCAATGAATAAGTAATCACTTTAATCAATCACTTTATTTTTTAATTATTAGTTTACCTAATCTAAATCTATGGTATTTAATAAAATAATATATTAATTATAATAAATATATTCAAATTTTATTATGGTCATGAAACTACCATTATTCACCTTCTTTCTCATCAAATGGAAAGTGAAAGTATTGATTGTGCTTTTGTATGACATACCATCCCCACAAAATGATACAATTCATTTTTCATAACCATATTTTATAAATTGGTATTATGATATATTATATGATTTTATATGATATTTATGATATAATTATGCTTTTATAATGATAATATCATATCTACCTTCTTACCTTCTAATATGTTGGAAAATGATAACGTTTCTTGTGTGCATATGTGGACTACCTCCACCATGAAGCGATGTGATTTTTTTTTCATTTTAATTTTACTTGGATGGTAATTAGGGTTGATTTAATGAATATATATTATATAATAATGATTCTATATAGGTAAATTATTATTTACCTTTATATTTTTTCATCTGTCAAAAAGTAAAAACAGCATTCATGCATACATATGGTCTACCATTTCCATGAATGGTATAATTAATTTTTATACCCCTAAATTTTATGGATGAATATAAATATATATATGATGAATATATATTATATTAATAACATGATTAAAATTCTGGATATTATTTAACCATGATCAAATTACAAGTACCAGAACTAACGAACCAAAATTCTTATGAAAAAAATGAAATCGTTAACACCAAAAAACGACCATTTTAATAAGGTATTATTAATAAATGGGTGTTGAAATGTTATAAAGGGATTTTATATGATATAATAAGTAAATAATTATTTTTTATGGAAGTATAATAAATTTAAATTTATTATATAGGAGTATGGATCACTTTCAATGTAATTGTAACTCAAGGTAAGGTTTTTAGGATACAATCTCATTGATTATCATGATTGTTTATGATTAAGTTTTTGATGATAAAACCTTATTATATAACTCTAAATAAACACATAAATTTTATTATAATTTATTTATTTATTGAGATTAAATTTAACCACTTATTTTCTTCACTTGAAGTACTAAAGAGATCAAAAGAACATTTTTAGGGAAATCCAACTTTATTTCTCTATTCGTTTGAAAAAAAATTCTTCCATATCATTGTTTTATAAAAATGTTATCAAAAATGTTTTTAATATTATTTTATGATTTTTTAAATTCATTTTATGCATGATTTAATTTAAAAAAAATGGTTTAAAAGGAATATTTTTTTATATTTTCCAAATAAGGTACTTTTTGAAATTTTACAAAAGTGTGAAAGGAATGTTTTCTTTAAATTATACGACATGAATGGAATTTCTCACCATCATGAATAATTAATAATTTGAATAATCATTTACAAGTTTTTGATGTTATTTTGAAATAAAAATTTTTCCTTAATATTTGGGTAATTTTTAGATTTTAAATAAGTGATTTCAAATATAAAAGGGTATTTTCCTCAGGAAATGTTCCAAGTGATATTTTAAAGTAATTTTTAATATAATATAGAATAAATTGATGTCACTTATGTTTTATTAAGTATATTAAACAATGATAGAATCTTTATTCATTATATATATTATTTATTATTATTAGGAAAATATGTTTATAAAACCTATTCCATTTTCAAAGGTTATTCCATGATGAATTGATGAAATGTTTATAAAACCCATTTATTTTTCATAGGTTATGACATGATGAAATGTTTATGAAACCCTTTTTTTATGAATTATGATATGAATAATGTTTTTATGATTTTTTGGAAAATATCTATATGAATTTCATTATGTGATGGTTGGGCCCAAAATTATATAGCCTAATAATACATTGGGAAAATATGGATATCTCATGAGATAAATTGAACTAGAATATGGAGTGAACCCAGTTTAGTAAGTCACTATACACTCTATGATAGTCTTAGTAGTTAACCTTGACTACTACGATGGTTTGGGGAGTGAACCTAATCCACTATGATATTCTTAATAGTAATCCTTGAATACTAAGAAAATAATTTTATATGATAATGTATATGATACAAACTTATGTGTTATGTCAATGTTATGATCTCATGGTTTGTGTTCCATGATTATTTTATGATTTATGTCTTATAAGCTTTTAAGCTTATTTTATGACTCAAGATTATAACCGATGATATGAAGGGTATGATTTCCAAATGTTATACTCATATTCTCATACTCTTATTCTCATGGTATGTTTAAGTGATCATTGATATCTCAGTTTCTTACCTTTACTTATCATCTGAGATCACCCTTTATTATGTTTCCTTTCCCAAATTTATAAAGAAATGAATTAAGTATGACATTTCTAAGAGGGGAGCTAGTTATGAAGAAATAAGTGGGAGATGATGTAGAAAAAATGTGAAAAAGTTGGTTATGTATCAAAGTTTCTAATGATATTAGCCCTATAATATTCTAGAATATATTGTTATATTATATAATGAATATTCATCTAATGTGATGTAATATCTTTGTATGAAAATTATGGTTCACTATAGTCAACCAGGATGATTTCCTCTCTTGTGAAGGGTGACCTTTTTTTGGAAAATCCTCTTAATTAAGGACTCTATTTCATGGGGTCCCTTTTACTTTGTGATATTTGGTAAATGGATTACCTGAAAAACAAAAATTTTATCAATCAATCTTCTCTTATCTTATGATATTTTTCCTCTATCCCTTTTCAAAACTCTTTTAGGGAGAACATTTTATATATATAGGTAGTATAGAAATAACCACCTTCCCAATATTTCCATCCATGCAACATACCTGACTTTATACAATAGAAAAAAAGTGACTCCTTATTCTCAAATGAATTTCATTTGCTGGATCATGGAATGACTATATCGTACCACAAACTTCTTTCATTTATAGATCATGAAATGTCAGCCTCACCCCATAAAAAACTTTTGTATTTGGGGGGGGGGGGTATGAAATGCCCACCTCATAATGTTTTTTTGTAGGGGTACCAATAAAAGTGGAAGCTTCCGTATAGAGTATATGCTATGAGGTAAAGAACTGACTTCTTATCAGTTTCAAATAATTTACCCAACATATTCTATTTTTTGTTCAATTGATATCATTAAGAAATCTAAAATTATTTTAATAGTTATCTTAGTTTATTTTTATAAATTTCAATACCCAAAAGTTATACTTAATTATTTATATTTTATATAAATATATCATGGTTTCATTTAAGTTCAGTATTGCATGTAGAAAAATCTATCGAACACATTTGGATCATTTAAAGGAAGTTTTATATTAAAATATTAGGGTGTTATGTAAAGATAGTTGGAAAAGTAAATGTCAATATTCTGATGAATAATGGAATATTCTTGACGTTAAAAGATTTTATATACATTCCAAGTCTTTGGAAGAACCTCATATTGATTGGATATCTTGATAAATCAGGTTTTAGAAAAAAACTTGAATGAATTATGGAAGATAACTAGAGGATCCATGGTAATTTCTCATTTGGCGAATAATGGAACCTTATACTTTATTGGAATCAAATATGAATTTGCAATGATCAGAAGCACTTCATCAGAAGATCTGGAAGTTTGAAACTATAGATATGGCCATCTCTGTGAGAATAATAAAAAATTTATAGTAGTAAAGGGAATACTTAAACTCAATCACATGGATTTTATAGGATTTGAGAGTTGTATGTTAGTGAAATAAAAGAACATTTCCTTTAATTTGGATAGATATAAGCCTAAGAATTGGAAGTTTCAACTTGTTCATTCTGATGTTTGGGGACCTATTCCTGTGAATTCCAATGGTGGATCTCTATACTTGGTGAATTTTATTGATGAATACACTCATAAGGTCTGGTTATACTTCCTAAAAAATAAATATGATATTTTTAAGAATTTATTTAGTGGAATACCTTGGATGAAAGAGAATGAAATCATAATTTGAAGTTCCTCAGAACAGAGAATGGTAGAGAATACACTGACTAAGCTTCCTAAACTTTTTTTGGAATAATGGATCTAGGCATGAGAAGTCAATTCCATGAAATCTATAATATAATAGATTAGATTAAATAATTAATAAGAGTTTGTAAGATAAATCCCAATGTATGAGTCTTTATTCCAGAATTCTTAAGGGAATATAGATAGAAGCTGTAAATATGGTGGCATGCTTCGTAAACAGAAGTCCAACTTCAACTATGGAAAATAACTTCTAGATGATCTTTGGTCTGGTGAAATACCAGAAGTGAAACATATTAAAACTTTCTGAAGTGTGCTATATTCTAAAATTGATCCCAAAGATATAGATAAGTTTGAAGATAAATCTAAAGTGAATTTTCCTATCAAATATAGTGATTAAAATTTTATATATTGTTTGTGGTCTGATTAGCATAATTAATTCATATGAAGTGAAGATGTTGTATTCAATAATAATTTTTTATGGAAATATCAGAACTTGGAAGATAAATAAGCTAAGGTAAAATCAAATTTCAAAGTTTAAATTGAATGTAATGAGATTATTATAAGTAACATGGAAAAATATAAAAGAGCTATAAAGGTGTTAAGGATTTTGAGAGAGTAATAGAAACAATAATTCTATAAGATAAATTAAAACCAAGTTGTATATAATAAAAAATTCCTTTGAAGAGATCAAATAGAATCAGGAAACTAATTCAGAGGTTTGGTTATAATATGAGCTTTCTTCTTTTAATAAATATTGGTAAACCAAAAATTCCAAAATAAGCAGATAGTCTCAATTACTCAAAGTAGTGGGAGTTGGTCATAAATGAGGAAATGAATTCCTTGAATCTAAAAAAAATGTGAAAGATTAATGAACTTATAGAAGGAATGATAGTTTTTTATAATAAATGGGTTTCTTATATGAAGGATGAGGCTGATGGATATAAGAGGTAAAAATCATGGCTGGTGGTGAAAGGTATCCAACAAAAGGAAGGTGTCAACTTTTTAAATATTTTCTCACCGATCATCAATAGAACTACTATTCAAATAGTGTTGAGAATTATTTCCTTTGAAAATTTTCAATTGGAATATATGTATGTCAAGATAGTATTTCTTCATGGTGATTAAGAGGGAAAGGTCTATAAGTTTTAGACCAATAGTTATGAAAAATATCAAAATTAGAAACTAGTTTTTAATTTTTAAAGAAGTCTCTATAGATTGATAAAATACCCTCAATAGTGGAATCATAAGTTTTACACTTTCATGATTGAATAAAGTTTCACTAATTATGATTATGATCATTGTTTCTATGAAATCAATGTAATGTTGGAAACTTCATTATAATACTATTGTACATGTTTGATATTTTTCTTACAAGACTAGAAATTCAATGGATTTTAAAGTTGAAAAAAATAGTTCAAAAGGTTTGAAATAAATAATATTAGATATACCAAAAAAATATTGGTGGTAAACATGTTGAGGGATAGGAAATATATAACTTTGGTGTTATCCTAGAAATAATACATTCAAAATGTTTTTAAAATATTCAGAATGACTGAATGTAAATATATCTTAACTCTCCTTTTGGAAAGATTAAAATTTTAAATTCATAGGCACCATGATCTAAAGAAGAAGTTTAGAACATGGAAAAGGTGCCTTTTTATTTATCCATCGGAAGTGTGATGTATGCAACGATCTGAAAATGGATTGGAATTTCCTTTATAATGGTATTTTTTAGTTGTTTCATGTCAAATCCTATAAGGACACATTGAGAGGTTTTGAAATGAATCATCTAATGTATAAAAAGTTCATAAGATTCAATGCTATTCTTTAGTGATGATGATCCATTGAAGGGTTTTGTGGATGTATATTTTGCTAGAGACATGGGTTCTTCGAAGAGAATTTTTTTTGTGTTCACTTTCAAAATGATAGTGGTTAGATGGATGTATCAACTGAAACCTGTGGTTAACCTATCAAAAAAGTAGAATATGCTGTTTTTTAAAATTAAAGAAATTATATTTTTATTTTGATATGATTGTTGAAGGAGATTGAGAAAAAATTATAAGGAGGAATGTTTCTCTGTGATAGTCATAGTTCCATTAACCTTGATAAAATTATGTTTTTTTATACAAGGAAAAAAAACATAGACTTGAAATTTCATTTCATCTAAAATATTCTAGAAAATATATTTCTATATATTCAGAAGGTGGTTGCAAAGAAGAATCCTATGGACATGTTCACAAAGCTGTTAGTTCAAGAAAGTCAGAGGCAAAACTATGCCTCAGTTGGACTCAGGTGAATGAAAGGAGAAAGAGAAAACTACATTTATTGGAAGGAGATAAGCTATGATAAAGGTTAAAGGAGGTTTATATCCCTGAATTAGTATTCAAGTATGTGATTATTGGGATTTTTGAAGTCACTTCGGTTTTTTTAAAAGGATTTTTATTAAAAGATATTTTTAGAAGGAACTTTTTTCAAAATGAGTTTTTGAAATCTATTGAATACCTTTGCATTTATGAAAGAATTATGACTAAATCATGTACTCATTTTCACCAGTTTTCACCGTTCAATCTGAAGGTGTAATAGTGTGTCAGATTTTGTTTTCATTCAATAGAAGGACAATCATGAATTTGAGAGGGTGGTGGAACTGGTTTACCAAGAGAATACCTCTACAGATATGAGGTGGGGCCTTCTTCTAATATATTAATCATTATACTGAATATAGGTGATTAGAAGTCCTCATAAGGATACCATAGCTAAGTGGGAGTAGCGACACTATAGAGTTTTGTAATCTCTTTTAATTTTTTTTATTAATTTGGTTTTAGTATTCTCTCGTAAACGTAAGACTTTTCCCAAACCATATAATTCTTGTGTGTGCTTTTATTTTTACTTTTATTATGTAATTTTGTGTCTATAGTTGATTTCATGTGATTATTAGGTTATTTACTTCCTAGTTATATAAAATGGATCCAAGGGACTGTGAAGACTTGCATAAGGTAGACATTTGGAAGGATGTTATTTTGAATTGTTGTTGTACGGGTTATTCTAGATCAGTTACCCAACAACTCCTTTTGGAATGATGGTTGATGTATTCCACTGGTCTTTTTTTCTTGTTTTCCACCTCTATATGTTCTTAATTTGATGGTATAGAAATATTCTCTTCTAGAATTTAGTGGTTCTTGATAGTGATCTTAGAGATAACAGTGGACTGTGATGGATGTTTATAATATTGTTCATTTTGTTCTCACAGCTTTCATGATAGTGTTAGATACTATTTTTGGACATTATCCTAGATGAATATTTGTTCCTCTCTCCCCAATCTATTTCATCCCTTACTATTATAGCATGGTTCTAGTATGAATATTCATTAACTCTTTCTTTCATGAAGGGGTTGAGGTGATTTTTCTTCTATTCTTAGAGGTTCATCTACCTCACCTTGACAATAGAGTGTCAGTGGTTATTTTTTGTGTCCATAAATATTAAAATGATAGTGATGGTGATAGAGAAGGTGTTATTTAAATTAAAATGTATGGCGGTGATTCTAATAGATGATGAATTTTGATGGTGGGTTTTACTATTTAGGTAAGAAGATGATGGCTTCCTAGGTGATGGAATCATCTTCCTCTAGTGGTGGGGGTTTATAGCCTATGATTTTTTTCTCCGCATTGGTTGATAAGGGTTGTGAAAAATTCATTAAGTCACATAGGGAGCCTATTCTAAATGGTGGAGAGTCATGAAACTTAGTTATAAATGCTTCCACAGGGTCCCAAGGTGAAGCATGGATCTATATTTTTGTTTCTCAGGGAGTTATGCCATACCAAAGTCTCTTAATGCCCCACCATTGATCTTATATATCCTTTTCAGCTCTATTTTTCTCATATAATATTTTTTATGGTTTTAGTATTTAGTTTTGAGGTATTGTAAGGGGTTCCCACTAAACCCAAAAAAGTAGAACAAGGTTTCCATTAATGAATAAGTCATTTATAAAAGAAATTTAAAAATGATTTATCAATGTTATAAAAATAATCTCAGTAATATTGTGGATAAATTTAATGTTATTTACATAGAGAATAATGGTACTCAATAAACATCATTTTTTTAAACAAGTGATTGAAGAGTCTCATAAAGAAAACACAAATCAGTTGGATATAATCTAAACTAATGTAGTATATTTGAATAAAGTGAATTCTTATTTTGAGGTCCTAAGAGATGAATAAGGTATAAAGTCAAGTGGGATGAATTATAAGAGACTTGGAATCCATTTTGAGCCTAAAAAATCATTAGTAATAGTATTGAGGGAGTTAAATCTTGAAGAATCATAAGAAATTCCAATAAAAAAAGTTTACTTTCTAAATTTAAACTAAAAAATGTTGAAAAAACATTACAACGTAATGGTTGGATAGCTTTCATGGAAGTTGAATTAAATAAAATATAAAATAATGAAAATTTATAGTTAGTTTCACATTTGAAGTAGTAGTTTGTGATATGTAAAAATGGAATCTTAGAAATAAACTCAAAGAGAAAGGTGAAACAACATGGAACAAAGATTTTTTGGTTTTCAAATGATATTATAAAATTATAGTATTAATTTTGATGAGATATTTAATCTTGTTAAAATAATTTAAATGATTCAAATATTTTTTACAATATATAATCAAATAAATTAAAATATATTTCAAATAGATGAAAAGTTTCATTTTTTTATTAGGGTCTTGACGAGGAGGTCTACATAAAAAAGAGGGATTTATTCTTAACGGTGATGGTAACTAAGTGTGAAAACTGAAGGATGCAATTTATGGGCTTTAACACAAACCAAAATCATGGTATTATAATATTTATATGTGTTTGAATTTCATGAAGTTTAAAAGTTACAAGGTGGAAAAAAATACTTATATCAAAGAAAACTGCAAAAAATACTCATTATGATTGTTTATGTTGATGATATTATTTTTACTAAAAACAAGATAAAATATTATAAATAATTTTATAACCAAATTAAGAAACACTTTGAAATATAAATGATTAGAGAGGTAAATTTTTTATATTATTTGAAAGTGACACATATCAGATGTTTTATTTTCTTATCACCTGAAAAATATATTTAAGGGTTGTTGAAGTAGTTTATAATGGATTAATTGAAGGATATAAATAATCCTATTTTAATTGGGAATAAATTTTATAAGGATTGTGATGTGAAGGGTTTATATCAAAAATATTTCAGAATATTTCTAATAATTTTATTTTACATTGTGACATAAAGACCTAGAATTATTTACACCATTAAATTATGTACACGATTTCAAAATAACCAAAAGGAAACTCATTATAATATATATAAGCAAAAATTATGATACATAAAAGGAACTACTGAATATGGATTTAGGGAGACAAAAGTGAATTTACTCATCTTCATGGATTTGTTTATGTAAATTGGGGAAGTAATAATAGAGATAAAAAATCCAACTTCCAAAGGCACATTCTTTATTGGTGGATGGTGTATGATATGCCACTCTATGAAGAAAAAAAACCATCCACTCTTAGCACCACTGAAACTAGGTATGTTGTAACATCATAAGCTACAATTCAAATTATATCAATGAAAATAATAAATTGAGGGTATCCGAGTAGAATTTTCATATCCATTAGTGATTGGGTGTAGTAACCAAAATGATATAAATTTATCAAATAATCTGCTGTAAAATTCAAGATCAAAAAATATTGACGTGAAATATAATTTAATCAATGGGTATTGGAATGTAGTGAACTAAAATTGTAGTACATTTCAATAAAGAAATTAGTTATGGATATCTCGATAAATCCTTAATGAAGAATGAATTAAAAAACTTATGAGTATTTTTTAGATTGAGTTATCTATATAAATATCTATGACTATATTCTTTACACTTTCCCTTTAATATTTCTTTTAATTTATTATAAAAATGGGAAAAATATCAAAACCATCCTTGATTAATGGGGATAAAATTACTTGATAAAATTAGAGAATCTAAAGTGGTATAAGTTGTGAAAATATACATTGTTGTAATTGGAGGAGTATTTAAACCATTCCATGAAGAGGATATGTCTTAAGAAAATGGTGAGAGGTGATAGAAGATTATGAATAGATTAAAGAAACAATTTCAAAATTTCTTGAGAAATATAATTTCTAAATTTCATATTGTTAAAAAATACGAAGGGAGTATTGAAGATACTTTATATATATTAATGTTCTTTAGGAGAGTTTGAAGATCCTTTGAGAAGTGCTTAAAGAAAAATGGAAATTTTAAATAAACACTTGGGAGGTGAAAGAGACTTGGTCAAATATGGTATTGTTCTTTACACCGAGAGATGGAGTTATATTATAAATATCACTTTATTTGGTAATGTTGATTTTTTTTTGTTTATTTTTTGTTATTTTCAGTTATTAGGTAGGATGTATTACAATACCCACACACCAAAAACCATGTCATGCTGATTATTAGACATGTCATGGTTATTTTTTAAGGAAAATGGATAAATAATTTTATTGGTGGTTCAAATAATTTAAAGATAAATTTAAAATTGATGAATTTATTTTCTACCAAGGGATATAAAACATATCATTTTTGATATTTTTGTTTTTTATTATAGAGTTCAAGAATCATTAAAAAATTCTAACTTTAGAAGACATTGAGAAATATTTGTTACTGATTAACAAAATAAATCAATCATATCATGGTTTCTTGAAACAAAATGTGATTTATCCAAATATATCATGGTTTTTAGAAATGGTTTGATGAGTATTTTAGAGAAACTAATTGAATTTAAGTGCACAATAAAAATGACATGGTTTGGAAAAACATGTCATAGAAATATATTGAAGATCAAAATTATATTGTATTTTTCAACATGAGGATACAAACATTTCATATTTATAGGTTTTATTTTTTAACATATCAAAAAAATATTTCATGATTGTTAAAAAAAATTATGTCATTTCCTAGAACTGTAAATATTTTTATGGAAATGGATTGATGATTTTATAAAATATTTAAAAGATATCAACTAATATTTTTTGATCTAAGGTTGACTGAGTAACAAATCATAGTTTTAGTGAATACGACATGGATTTTTTACCTCTATTTAAATGTGGATATTCACTTATAGATGGTGAGATATTGCCACCCAAATTTTTATAAGAGATCTATAGAGAGTAAAGTGATAATTTTTAAGCTAAAAATGGGTGTAAACTTAAATAATGGATAAAAGAAACTTTTAAAGGAGGAGTAATATCATTATTATTTTATTTATTCTATTTATTTACCATTCTCCATGTTGATTTAAAATTATTATTTTTTAATGTGCAGGAGGCATGTTGTGATTATTAATATATATCAATTGTAAAGGGTTCAAGGTTATCACCTTACTATTTAAATTATTTATTGATAAAAAAGACTATGTGACATGAGATAACACCCACTAAACACCAAGGACTAGATACTTGTAAAAAGTTATCAAACCCTATAAAATACTGGTATTTATGTGATTATAGTATTTGTTTTACTATACATCATGATTCAACTAATAGGATGATCATATACACTAATTGAAAAAATGAGCTAAGTATTTTGTGGGAAAAGTTTTCTTGATCAATGATTCACCCCCTTAGTACTCCTTATATTCACCCAGGCACCTCAAGTTAAAGTAGGCATATGAGGTGTTACTTTTACCACTTCGATGTTATCAAGACTCCTTAATAAATCTTCCATTTTGGATGAAAATAAGCGTGGCTCTTATTCTTGATGAATACCTATCCTTGGTAAACAACACTCACTTTTCCATATACTTTTATTGTGAGAAATATCATTAAAGAGACCCCTTATGACCATATGTGTCTTCAAAATTAATCCTTCATTCATTAAATAATAGATCAAGGCTCATGAAATTGGATTTTATTTATATTAAAATGTTTTAATTTAGATATAAATATCTAATATATGATGTGTTCATCTTCATATCATCTTTTTAAATCTTACCCAAACCTTAAAAGTTTAATTCCCATATTTTAAGACAAAATTTAGTATCTCATTTATCATATTCACCATCTTCAAAGGTGGAAATTATTTATTAAGAAACTTCTTGGACAAACATTTCTTATATAGTGGTTGAATTGGACACTTTGATCTTCAACCAATATTTTTCTTGTTATTTCAATTAAAATGAGAACATACTCAATCACATAACATCACTTTGGACAACAATATGATTAAATGTATCATGTATCCCCCCAAAAATGAGAAAATTGGTCATGCATATATTCATGTTGTATATCACCAAATTGTCTCATATTTTGGATCATTTTACCTACGCATGATTTTATATCAATTTTTTCATATTGAATGGGTGACTTAAAATTTCTTTGATTTAGAAAAATTGATTTATGATAAATCATAGTCTATTATAGTAATTTTCATCGGTTGAACTTTCTCTTTTTTTTATGATATCTCAATTGGGGGTATTCCCTACAAATTATTTCTATCTTTTATAGGGAAATTTCATATTTTTCGAGGAGATCATTAGTTTCTCTAAATCTTGGTATCATAGTAAAAGGTTTTTTGATATGTGTGTTCCTTAATTGGGAAACATGAGTGTGACTCATTCACCCATGACCTATAAATACAAGGATAATAATACCTAAAGAATAAAAATGAATCAAAAAATAAAAAATAATTAGATTATAAAATTTATGCTTTAAAAAACTAGGAAAATTTATACTTTATTTTATTATTTCTTTAATAATATCACAAAAAACTTGGATTTCCCATCGATGTTTTAAATTCCTATTGTAATAGGTAAAATTTTAGAAATATATTACACTCTTTACCAATTATAAAAACTACCAAAGAGAAATATAATATAAGTATAAGTGTATACCATTAATGATAGTTAAAATCCCAAAGTTATTTATTTTGAAAATTTTTAAACTGATCAAAACCTTGAAATATTGTAATTTTGATATTAAAAAATGAATTAAAAAATGGTTTCAAAAAAATATTTCTGAAATAAAAAGTAGAAATTGATTTATATGGATGGTTTCCCTTAAAAAATGGTATATAATTCATTCATGAAATCATTGAATCTATTGGTTAAAAGGTTATTAATTTTCATTGACTTCAATTTGGTACAATCCACTAATAATACTTTAATCAACTAATTTTTTTTATTCAAATAACCAAACCAATGAAAGTAAATTAAATTTTATACCTTTAAATTAAATTATAAATAAAAAATTCCATAATTTTAATTACTTTATAATCTTAAATTTCTTCCCTTAATAACTCTATTTATCAAATAATTACTAAAAATTAATATATGGTTTAATTCTTAAGATAATACATTATCAAAACATGTACCCATAAATGAACTTGATTAGAAAGTTGGTACACATCATTCTTCTCTTGACTCCTTACATATCAATAGAATTAGACATTGATGATTAAATAATATTTAGTCAAGAATGGTTTAATCATCAAAACAAGTATGTTTTATAAATAAATAATAGAATAATTAAACTAAAGTAACCAAAATACTAATAAAAAAAATAAAAACTTACTAAAATTGATGAAAAAAATTCTTAAAAAGATGTCCCTTGAAATGGAATACTATGTCCCTACCCTTTGTATACACTGTGAAATTGATATTGTCAATGTCTAATCTTCTAGGATCATGATGGATTCTCTCATTTAGAAAGTGTCACATGCACAACTTGTTTATCAAACATTTTTTTTACTATTTCTCCAATTGTGGTGGAGGTCTCTCTAATGGCACTGTCTCTTGAAGTGGAAGAGGAGAAACTTTTTCCATGTGGTTCTATTGAAGTGAAGGGAAGACCATCCTCCTTGGAGGTTAGGGGGACTTGGCCCAAGTTAAGGGGAGATTGGTCATTAATTTTTGAGAAATTTTCTTCTTAAAATGTCTCCCCCTAGTTGTTTCCTCTTCCAATATTTCCTGAATTGGTTCTAGTGAAGGTTCAGTTGGATATGGTGGATGGCACTCTTATTTTTGGATTTTACAGCTTTATCCTTTAGAGAGGTGTAGAATTTTAGTCAATGGAAATTAGTGGCTCAGTTTGGGGTTGATAATAATATAATTCATAAATTTTCCTCATATAGTGGGAATTAGAAAAACATATTCTCTAAAAAGGGTGCTTGGGAAACTATTTCCCAAAGTACCCCAAATTTTCTATGGGAGGGAGGAAAAACAACCTTATTTTGGAAAATAATTTCCACAAGCATAAGAAAAATTGGGTACATTGGGAAATAGTTTCCCAAGTACCCTATTTATGATTTTTTTAATTCCCATTATATGAGTAAAATTACCCCTATGCTCCCCATATTTCAAAACTTCATTAGAGGTCGAGGTTTGTCAATGTTGGCATGGGTGTCGGTGCTTAATTAGAAGTATTTTTTTGTGATATTAGCATCAAGAGAATACTTTTTTTTGATTTTCTGGACTATATCCCCAATATCTATTGGTAGATCGAATTTTAACCTTATATGAAATTCCTATGACAAGGGTTGTTTACGATGAGGTTCTACCTATTGTTAAGAGAGCCACAAGACATCTAGGTAAGGAGGTGTTGGATCCTTTTAATACCTCCCCTTTGTCTTCCTCCCATTATCCATGACCCTTAGATGGTTTACCCATTCCCATATCAAATACCTAACATGTATTATCACATTATAATCTTGAAACAGATCCACTTGTTTCATTTTATTCTCCTACTTCCAATGGAATTTGTACTAGAACGCGTTTAAAGCATGCGACAACTCAGTTGTCTTCTTAGGATAAGTTCACACAGTCACTAGGGGCCAAAACTAAGAGTCACCTCCTCTTATGATTACCTCCATTATATATAATGCCTATGGTCTAGAAGTCTAGTAAAATATGGACTTCCTCTCTAATGAAGTTTTTCATATTGGAGTTTCTTTAGTGGTTGGGATGGAACCGAAATAATATACCTCTAGAATTGCTGAATTTTCTCACATGATTAGATTTAAAAATTTTATGCATAGAGAACCAGTTAATAATCATATTTGGGTGTTCTATAATTCATCCATTATAGTGAACATTATTATAACCTCTTAGTAGCACATTAATACTTTGATTAGTGTAGGTGGATATTGTTGCTTATTTTTTTCGTCTATGCTAAGTGTGATCGATGAGTGAGGGGTATTTTATGGTCTTATCTAGATCCTTTTAATGTAAGGGACTTATTATGGATAGTGGGTGGTTACTTTAATTATATTTTTGATGTGTCCAAGAATAAGGGAGGAAGAGTTTATACTCAGAGGGATTAAAAGGACTTTGCCTCTTTCATTTCTAAGTGTGGGCTCCTAGATTTGGGTTTCTCCAGTGAAATATTCACCTGGTGTAACAAAAAAAAGTGAAACAGTCATACTTAGTGTAGTCTAGAACACTGCTTAAAAAATATTCAGGTTGTATTAGGCTTCTTGGATATTATTTTCACTCATCTTATTCCCTCTATCTCAGCCCACTCCCCCATTATCATTAACATGGAATCTAGGGATGTGGACAGTGGTAGTTTATTCTTCTCCAACTAGTGGATATCCAACCAAGATTAACACATGTTGGTGAGTTTGTTGTGGAATAAACCTATAAAATGGAAGTCATGTATTGGATTTTATAATAAGCTTAGGTGACTCAAATGGGATTTCAAGGTGTGTAATTAAAACCAAGACTCTCATTTCACTGATTTGAATAACATTTAAAATTATATTGCTTGCATTAAAGCCAGACTACTGGTAGATTAGAATGAGTATATTTCATGTGATTTTATTGGTAAGAATAAACATTTTATGAAATTTTTCTTGAAAAGGAGATAGTGGAATGAGAGAAGTCAAGAGTTACTTAGATGAAAGGGGGTGACATAAACACAATGTACATTTAGGATTGTATTAATGAAAGAAGACGAGGCAGTATACTAAATAACCTCTTGGATGATGGAACCTTCTACAATGACATGACGATTGTTGGAGGTATGTTCATTGAGTTATTCACATCCTTGTTATGGATGCTAATAATATGGGAGTTGGTGTTTTAGAACAAACTCTTTTTATATTGATTACAAGAAATTTTAATTTATTTAAATATTAAATATCTTGTTACATATTTTTCATTTTTCTTCATGACTACACTGTAATAATGTCCTATATTATTTTTCACATTGATAAGGTTATAGTAGTTCTCTATTATGATGAGAACCTCTAAGTGCTATGAAAATATTCTTAAATATAGTTCTACAGTTGGATGAAATATTATGATGGGACACATAGTATACATATCGTCAGGTGTGAGTACTCGTAAGCTGATGATACTTCTTCTCATGAAATTCTCACTTGGTAATCTCCAAGATGTAAGATTATGAGAATAGACCCGCCAGTAGAAATTCTTCATGTTTTGGGGTCATCAGATATTCCTATATACAAGCATGTGTAATGGTCTCATGAAATTCTTCATGCACTTATATTTACTGACAAAAACTGTCACGCCAAATATTGGCGGGAAGTAGGGTATACTGGGTGCATCACGAATGATGTGTTATTAATGGATAATAAAATGAGGGATTTTACCCCTCCATTTATAGAAGTTGATATCTCATACCTTTGATTGAAATAGAACCATCACCCTAAATTCCATGGAAATGGTGTAACGATGAGTTTATTTTAGGTAGTCAAAGAATGGCATATCAAGCATATAGGTTGATGACACTGTCATGAAACCTACTTTATGATATATTATGACAAATGGATTATATTACATAGTGAGCATTTATATGTGGATGTCGTCATTGTGACTTTAAGTTCTTTTTCTTGGGTTCCTTCAACCATTACTAGATAATAATATTGGGCTTTAGCAAAGCCTACCTAATTCCAAAGAGAAAGAATCATAGAGAGTCACAAACTAAGTGTTTCTGGTGGTCAAGATTAAATTATATTTGAATTTAATTAATGGAATAAATATTATTCTCAATACTAAGGAATAATTTCATTCAAGTTAAAATGATCGCATAAATTAAATAATTATTTATTCATCGGATTATGAATAAAATATATTTATTTATTTTATTGAACATTTAATAAATATTTATTTACTAGTTTTCAAAATAAAAATATTTATTTAAGAGAATAAAAAAAATTATTCAGGTGTTTAATAAATGGAAGAGGAGTTCTAATGGACCAAGACCATTTCCATTGAAAAATTAATTACTTACAAGTCAGTAAATAATGCTTATCCACTTGGCATAAGAAATAATAATAATAATATTGTTATCATTATGTGGAATGGGATTTTATTTATGGATCTTTTTTTGCACAAGTTGGCACACCATAAATAATGGTGCGATTATTATTATTATGTGGCATGAGTATTCTATAATAGTTATAATTTAATTTAATTATTGTTTTGTAATTAAATATTATAACTGAAACCCCATGTTGATTAATAGGAAGGTAAGTGTATTGTGCCAAACCACAGTGAATTGAGAATTGTTGAGACAAACATTTTCTCTCTCGAATCCTAATCTCTCCCTCTTAAGAATGAGATAAGTTCTTCATGACCAAAGAATGAGAGATCAATAACGATCAATGCAAGACATTCACTTCTCCGCACTAGCAAACGGAGAACATGTGGCATTTTTTAGAGACCATTGGAGCACGTGTGGATCACTTCTAGAGGGATTCTAATTTGGATCCTTACAAACACAGTAAAGGTAATTTGGAATGGTCATTCTGGATGATCAATGATCATCAATGAAGAAAGTACAAAAGACCTTGGTATTTAATTTCTTCAGAAATTAATAAATTAATTTTAAACATGATGTGCGTGATCCTCTTTCTTGGATCTAGTGTTTTTCTTATCTTTGTCTAAATATTTTATTTTAATCTGTGGATACTAGCGTTCATCTTCGTATTGATCCTATATTGGTCATCGATTACAAAAAAAGATAATTTGGTCCCTACCAACCACCATGATTTTTTTGCGTCTGAATCCTACAAGTGGTATCAGAGTGGTCACATCATCATTTATAATTATTTAAAAAATTCATTGATGATTTCCTCTTTAATAATTTAGTTTTTTGATTTATGTTTAATTGTTCTTGTAATATGAATTTTGAGATCTGTTCTTCCTCTTTTTTTTCTCACATATCTAACAGAAACGAGTAAATTTTTAATTAAAACTAAATCAAGGATCTCATCAGGAGGCACCAAACATTCTATCCAAGTAATATGAAAATACACGCCATGTATTCATATTTATATGCCATGTAATCTTCTATACATTCCATGTAATCCGGACTACACACTGTGTAGTTGTGTTCAGTGTATCAGATGTAATTTGGAAATTACTCAAGTCATGTGAATTAATGACATGAGGTGTAGTTAATTCTTACACCATGTGTTGACCAAGAGATATTGGAACATGGTCAACTAGATTACACGTTGTGTGGCCCACTGGACATGGTGTGTAGTCCCTTCGGGTCAAGGGACAAACCGTGCATCCCATACATGGATAAGCTGATCGGTAACCATGTAACTCAGAGACAACATTGAATGTGGCCCACTAGACCTTCCATGTACTCCAATATTTCTTAAGTATGCCTCACACACCGAGTCCCTAGGCATTTACTTCAAATAATATGGTGAAGGAAGTACACTCCGTGTGGTTGGAACTACACGTCGTGTACTTTACCAAATTAAACAGAATTAAAAATTTAATGTTTATGTAATGTTCAAAATTACATTTCATTTAGATTCGAACATGTGTTCACTGTGTTACCTCCAAGGTTATGGATGAGAATCTCAGGGAAATTCAGAAAAGGATTAAGATAAAAGAATTGATTAAATAAATATAATAATTAATCGATTCAAAAATGATTTATCTTAATAAGAACAATTAAATAATTAAATGATAGTTTTATTAAATGTGTAATTAGTTGCATGTATATAGATGATCATGATCTAGACTAGAACTTTGTATGTGATTGGGTTCCTTTTAATTTATTTTAAATTAAATTATTGGTCCATGTGTCATCTCTCCTCATTAATATGCAGGGTCTTCTTTCCCATGGTTTCTTTTGTGTAAACCCCCTTTTTTACCCCTCACCTGTGTGTGAGTTAAAAAGATTATATAATGGATGGAGCTTCCAAGATTGTGGAGGCAGTTCAAGTAATGAGCTGAGGCAAAACCAATCCACAGAGATACAAAGGTGGACATGTGGAAAGATGTATACACAAAGCGTAAATGGTTCAAGGTGTTTCTCTCCTAGGTCATCAGTTATTTTATTAACTTCTAAATAAACTAACCATTATAAGAGCTCATGATCATTCCATTTACTTTATTTTATTTCCGTTAGTTTCATGGTTTTTCATTATGGATGTATTTCCGTGACTAAATAATTAATAAATTAACAAGAATTCAAGATGGAACTAAAATAAACCAGGATTATAAATAAATATTATCAAGACATGGTTAATCACTTAAGTAAGTTCCACTTAAAATTAACAAGCATGTGATAAATATAATAAGGCAATTTACAAATAAGAGATAAAATTCCCTCAATAATATATTAAGTTAGACTAAGCCTTTCATTACTTGATTAAGGGCAAGACTCAATAAAACTATGTGTTTGACCAACCCTTTTTGTGACACTTACTTTTATATAGGATGCTCTTATGAAAGTTTCAGGTTTAATTAACCATTTTACATCAATAGGTGTAGCCCTATCTAAACTTGCTGTAAATTTGGAGGCAAGTGTTGAGGAAATGCAAGTCAGGATTTCAAGATTGGGGAGTCCACTCAATGGATCTTGGAGCTACAATCCCATAGTTGGAAAAGACCTTCCTACCTAAATATCTTCAAATAGGTTCACCGACCCTTTTTGGGGTTATGCGAAGGGGAATATGGATCCTTGCCACTAGAATGTCCTAGAAACTAGACATTATAAGTTTAATGGTGAGGGCCATTGGGACTTGATAAAATAGTGGGATACTTAATAAAATTAATTTATTATTTATCATAAAATGCAATCAATAAAGTACTAATTATCTTCTATTTTAATTGTAAAATAAAAATTACAAGCTTTTCAACCTAACTATCCCTACGATCAATAATGGATACATACAACATTTTCACTGATAGTAACTTCCATTAATGGTTTATATGAATTTGGGTCATTCTATTCCATGAATGAAAATCTTATATACTGGAGTCCTCATGACCTGATCTGCCTTCCTAAGAGGTAAATGATGAAGAGTTCCTGGTCTACAAGAAACATATGAATGAAATGTTCATCATTCAGTGTTTGATGTTATCATCAATTTCTAGTAAACTCATGAAGTCTCACGAAAACATGGATGTCTATAGCATACTTGAGTAACTCTGTGGTCTTTACTAGGATAAATAAAGGCGGGAACAGTTTGAGATCTCCAAGGCACTCTTTTAGTGTAATCTTAGAGAGGCTTCCCTAGATGGGCCTCATGTAGTTAATCTCATTGGCTACATTGAGTTCCTAGAGGTTCTAGGGTTTAAAATACCTGAAGAACTGGTTATATATCTCATTATCGCATCACTCCCTCAGATATTCTCCAATTTTTTTGTGAATTTCAATATGAACAAAATTGAAAAGTCTCTACCATATATTCTCATCCTCCTTCTCCAAGTGGACAAAGACATGAAGCAAGAAAATCCTATATTTTTAATGGTGAATAATAGGAAAGGGAAGGAAAAGGGATTTAATCCCAAAGCTTCTTCACACAATTTAAAGAAAAGGAAGATAAAAGGGGAAGGAAGGGAGAAAAAAATCTATTTGTGTCGCATGTGGCAAGAAGGGCCACTAGAAGAAAAATTGCACCCAGATAAAGAAGCAAGAAGAAGCTTCAGGTGTATTTTTTATCAAGTGAAATTTATTTGTTTCTATAAATTTGGTATTAGATACTGCTTGTGGTGCTCACATAGGTATTCAAACACATGAACCAAGTAGATTCAAGAAAATTGACTGAGGGGAGGTAGATCTATGAGTATCCAACAGAGCTAGAATTGCTACTATATCTGTCAGGGACTACCACCTCACATTGTCAACTAGGATGATCTTGGTATTAAAAGGTTTTTATTATGTGCCTTCTGTAACCAAAAACATTATTTATATATCCAGACTAAATACATATGGATTTATTTTCAAGTTAAAAAATGAATTTTTCTTCTTTTATAAAGATAAAATTTGTTTTGGTAAGGCACATTTATATAACATTTATATAAATGTTGGATTACAAAAATCGAGTAATGGTAATCGATAACGAAGATACTTTACTTGACTCATACCACACCCAAATTTGGCATCACCAGCTAGGTCATATAAATTATAAATGCTTGAAAAAGTTTCATCAAGATGGATATTTAGATTATTTTGAACTAAAACCACTTGGTGTATGTCATGCATGTTCACAAAGCAAAATGACCAAATCCCCATTTAGTGGGAAAGGTGAAATGGATAAATATATTCTTGAATTAGTTCGTAACAATATTTTTGGACCATTTCCAATTTAAGAAAGGGGTGAGTACTCATACTTTATAACTTTTATAGAAAATTTTAGTAGATATGGATATATCTACTTAATGAGGTATAAGTCAGATTCTTTTGATATGTTCAAGGAATAAAAAAATGAAGTTCAAAACCATCTAGGTAAGAAGATTAAGAAACTCCTCTCAGACCGAGGTGGAGAATATATTAATCAAGACTTTATTGATTACTTATGGGAGTTTGGGATCCTATCCCAACTCACTCCTCCTTACACGCCCAGTGGAATGGTATAATCGAAAGGAGGAACCACACCTTGTTGGACATGGTGAGATCAATGATGATTCATGAAAGTCTTCCATTATTCTTTTAGGTAAATGTGTTACAAACAACGACACACATACTAAACCAAGTACCAACTAAATTGATAAATGATATTCCATATGATATTTTTACTAGAAGAGAATCCATTTTATCGAATTTACATGTTTGGGAAATTGAACTGTTTTTAAGGTCTCTTCAGGAAACAAACTCACACCTTAAGGTAAAAAGTGTACTTTTATAGGATATCCTAAGGAAACAAGGGGATATTACCTATATGACCCCTAAAAAAAGGTTATTATGGAAAGACACACCATATTACTTGAGATAGAGAACATATCCAAAAGAGATAGTTGGATAGAGACAGACTTCGATGAAGTCGAGGCTCAAGGTACACAAGAGTTGGTATAAGAGAATATTCCACAAAAGCTCTGTGGAACAAATATCTATTCCAAATACACAAGTACTATGTAGGAGTAAAAGATAGGTTATAGAACTAAAATGGTATAGTTTTCTAGTTATCGAGGATGATGACTCATTATTAGTCGATAATAATGATCCTCTAACCTACAAGGAAGCAGTAAATGGCACAGGAATTTCTAAGTGGAAAGAATCCATGAATTTTGAAATGTATTCCATGTACCAAAACCAAGTTGATATTTTGGTAGATCCTATAGTAGATGTAAATATTGTTTGTTTCAAATGGGTATTCAAGAAGAAACTGGATAACGAAGGAAAAGTCAGTACTTATAATGTAGAAATGGTTGAAAAAGGGTTTAAATAGCATTAAGTAATTGACTACGATGAAACCTTTTCACCAGTTACAATGCTGAAATCCATTAGAATTATATTGGCCATTGTCTCTTACTATGACTAAGAAATTTAGAAAATGGATGTCAAAACAACCTTCCTAAATGGGAACCTTTTGTAATATTTCTATATGAAACAACTTAAAGGGTTTGTGACTCCAAAGGATTCCAATAAGATATGAAAGTTTCAAAAATCCATTTATGGATTAAAGTAAGAATCCAGGTCATGGAACATTCATTTTTAGGAAGCCATAATGGAATTTGGTTTTATAAAGAATGAATGTGAGCCTTGTGCCTACAAAAATTTTAGTGGGAGTGAAATCATTTTCCTAATAGTATATTTTGATGACATATTAATTATTAGAAAAAAATACCAATCTTAAAGTCTGCTAAGGAATTGTAGAATAAATGATTCTCCATGAAGGACTTGGGAGAGGAAGCATATATTCTTGGGATCAAGATATATCATAATAGATCCAAGAGATTTCTAGGCCTAAGTCAAATTACATACACTGATAAGATACTGAAGAGATTCAGTATGGAACAATCCAAGAGGGGATTGTTTCTAGCGTCACATGGAATTCATATTTCTAAGAAAATGTGTCCTAAAACACATGAGGAAAGAAATATAATGACAAGGATTCCATACGAATCAGCAATTGGGTCAGTTATATATGATATGCTATGTACTAGGCTAGATGTCGCCTATGAATTGAGTGCGGTAGGAAGATATCAAGATAATCTAGGTGACCTCTATTGGATGGAATTCATGACTATCCTTATGTATCAAATGTGTACTAAGGATATGTTCTTGATTTATGGAGGAGATTGGGAAATAGTCATAAAAGGATATGAAGATGCTAGTTTCTAGACTGATCATGATGACATGGAGTCACAAGTGAGATACATATTCACTTTGAATAGAGGTGTTGTGAGATGGAAGAGATCAAAGAAAGGTGCGGTAAAATATTATATAGTAGATTCCAAGTATATCACAACTTATTAGGAAGCTAAAGAATCATTTTGGATGTGGAGATTTGTCCAAGAGTTGGATTTGGTACCTAGCAGTAAAGATCCCATCACACTCTATTGTTATAATACTACAGTGGTGGATCTCACAAAAGAGACAAGGTCACATCAATGAATGAAGAACATACTATGAAAGTATCATCTCTTGAGGTATTTTTCTCAAAGAGTTGAAGTTACAGTGAGAAGTATTTTCATAGAAGACAATGTGGAAGACCACTTCACTAAATCCTTGACTCAACAGAAACATGATCATCATATGCGGTCTAGCAGAATGAATGTTTCAGGCAGTTGGCTCTATTCCAAGTGGGAGTTTTTTTAGAGTTGGTGTCCTAGAACCAACTTTTTGTACATTGATTACATGAATATTTAATGTATTTAAATATTAAACATCTCATTATATATTTTTCATTATTCTGCATGACTATAATTTAATAATATCCTAGAGTATTTCTCATATTAATAAGGTCACAGTAGTTCCCTGCTATGATGAGAACCGTGAAGTGCTATGAAAATATTCTTAAATATAGTTCTGTAGTTGAATGACATACTATGATGGGACACATAGTATACATACTGTCAGTTTCAAGTACTCATAAGTAGATGAGACTTCTTCTCGTGAAGTTTGCACTTAGTAATCTCCAATATGGGAGATTATGAGAATAGACCCGCCAATAGGAATTTTTCATGATTTTGTATCATCAGGTATTTCTATCTATGAGCATGTGTAATGGTCCATAGACTTTAAGATTATCATTAATACGTGTCATGACATGTGCACTTAGATTTTATGATGAAAATCGTCATGCCATATGTTGGTAGGAAGTAGGGTATGTTGGGTGTGTCATGAATGACATGTTATTAATTGATAAGTTGAGGAAGGATTTGTCCCTTACATTTATGGAAGTTGATATCTTATCCCTTTGATTGAAATAGAACTTCCACCCTAAATTCCATTTCCATGGTGTAACAATGAGTTTATTTTAGGTAGTCAATGAATGAATTATCAAGCATATAGATTGATGACACTATCAAGAAACCTACTTGATGAGATATTACGATAGAGGGATTATATTACACAGTGTGCGTTCGTATGTGGATGATGTTATTAAAACTTTAAGTTCTTTATCTTGGGTTCCTTAACCTGTTTCTAAACAGTAATATTGGACTTTGGGCAAACTCAACTAATGCAAACAAGAAAGAATCTTATAGGGTCACACACTAAGTGTTTCTAGTGGTCTCGATTAAATTCTATTTGAATTTAATTAATGGAATAAATATTATTCTCAAGACTGAGGAGTAATTTTATTCAAGTTAAAATGATTTCATAAATTAAATAAATATTTATTCACTATATTGTGAATAAAATATTTTTATTTATTTTATTAAAAATTTAGTAAATATTTATTTACTAGTTTGTAAATAAAAATATTTATTTAAATGACTAAAATATTTTAATCGGGTGTTCAATAAATGGAAGAGGTGTTCAAACAAACCAAGATCATGTATGTTGATAAATTAATTATTTACAAGTTGGAAAATAATGTTTATCCAGTTGGCATAAGAAATAATAATAATATTGTTATTATTATGTGGCATGGGATTTTATTTATGGTTTCGTTTTGTATAAGTTGGTACACCACAAATAATGGTTCAATTATTATTATTATGTGGGATGAGTTTTCTCTAATATTTATAGTTGCATTTAATTCATATTTTGTAATTAAATATTGTAACTGAAACCCCATTTCGATTAATAGGCGGGTACATCTATTGTTCCAAACCTCGATGAATTGAGAATTTTTGAGACAAAAATTTTCTCTCTTGAATCTTCTCATCTCTCCCTATAAAGAATAGGAGAACTTATTCTAGACCAAATAATGAGTGATCAATAAAGATCAACACAATACATTCACTTTTCCATGATAGCACCTGGAGAATGAGTGGTGTTGTTTGGAGACCATTTGTATGATAACCTTGCTCTTTATTACACAATTATACATGATTTATTACATCAACTTCACTTCATAAAATATATAATATTGAGATGTCTAGTGTCTTTGGGGATTAGGATCATTACATAACAAGTTAAAAAATGAAATACAACATCTTTATTGAAAACTTCATTTACATGACCACTACATTCCCTCGTACTTAGCATTGTATGGGATAACCTGAGGACATGCAAAATAAAAGGGTGATCTATAAATTCTAGTAAGGTAATTAACATGAAATAACATGAGTAATACAATACATGTTATATAATATGCATATCAATGGAACATAAGAGAAACATAAACATAAAGGCATGATAAAGCATGATAATCATAACATGTAAATGTGGCAACAACATTTAACATGATATTAGCATGATCCAAGGATAATTTCACATGAAGCATGAGTAAACCCTCATTTCACTTGAATTATCATGAGTAAAACCTAATTTAACTTGTCATATCATGATACTAATCTTTACCCAGTGCATTGGAGTGCTATTAGGGCACACCCTTTTTAAACATTTCATTTCATGCGTAAGTGTACCAGATAGATCATATAACATGGAATCAATAAACATCATAAGTTATTCCATGATTAAATGTGGAATAAATACATGAAAGTACCATTAAAAATGTATATGGACATAAAGGTGAATACACTTTATTGAGACATGTGTATGGTATTCACTACACAATGATCTTGGCTTAGAAAAACACGGTGCAATTTTGGCAGCATAATGAAGAGACATAAGAATTTATGAAAATGGTTGATGAAAGATAAATGGTTGTATCATAATATTTAAATAAAATGGAAAATAAGGGGGTCATATATCTACATTTCCCAACTAATGTAATGGAATTTAGATGCATAATACAAAATAATTACTTGGATGTAAAAGAGGAGAGAGAAATCCCTCATGGAATTTTGGCATGGTAAAAGGTGTACATGAGAGGAATTAATGAGAGATAAAGGGGTATCCCATCATATAAACATAAATAGGGTAGTATGTGGTGGTTCTAAATCATACCCCAACATTTTTAATTGAAAAAAGGGCATGAAAACTTAAATAAAATTGGAAAAAATGAGAAAGGAAGAAATCCCTCACTTGGAAGTGTGATCCCAATGGCTTGGGAGAGGCTTGAGAGATGCTTCTTGGGAGATTGGGGAACCTTGGGAGGATTATAGAGAGATTATGGTAGAGGTTGGATGAAATCAAAATGATTTGAGTAAATAAGAAGTGGGAGCTTGGGTGGGCTTATATAGGAAAGGAGTGTGAATTCTTTATTATTTAGGTTTGGGTCACCACACATTAAACTAATCAATAACATAAACCATCCCATGGTTTTTGACCATGGTTTTTGCCAAATGGGAGTGGAAAACCATATTTTATAAGGCCAATGGCCTAACTTATTAAAAATAATATGGTGGATTATGTAGAGGTGAGTCAGATTCTCAAGGAAATTCATTTAAAAAGTGAAAATGTTGTATAACTCTTTGATGGTCCACTAAAGTTTTGTAAAATAAATAAAACAAACCTAAAATCACAATATTTTAATTTTAAAACATATATTAGCTGAAAATATCATTTATATTATTTTATTACATCACTATTGGGTCATTATGATGTCATAAAACAGATTATATTTTTAAACGGTGTTTAATTTTTACCCAAAAATTCGGCTGTCTCAGAAAATTATGAAAAATTCACTATTGTATATTTTAGACATTATGATTCCAAAAATAATATTCATTTTATCTAAATAATTTTCTAACTATGTTAATTTTTACTTTTAAAATAGAAAAACCAAAATTTATTAAAAAGTCATAGGTTTTGATAAAAATAGCTTTCAAACCTTAATAAAATTACAATTTAATTCATAAAAATTATACGAACATTTATATTTAATAAAAAGTAATTTAATAATATTTTATTTGAATATTATTTAATTCAAAAATCCATTAATTTATCAAAATATATTTCTTATTTGAATATTAACTAAAAATACTATTTGCGCTTTAAAAACTATTTATGAAGTAACAATAATAAAATGAATGTATATTCATTATTATATACAAAAACAATACACATAATCATAGTGCTAAGGTCTTGTTAAATATCCTCTTATATCACCTGCATAAGACTCAAGGGTAAGGTGTGTGATGGTGATAGACTCTTGGGGTGGCTCGGATAACATCACTCGGGTGGTAATCTCTATTGACTTCCACTTCTCCTGTAGTCAGTTCTGCTCAAGATTAACGTGCTCAATCTCGGCTTAGGCTTGGTCAAGAGTGAGACCCAATGATGCCACCTCCTTTCTGAGCTCTAACAAATGGGATTCGTACGGAACAAGTCTACTGGATGAGGCCATCAATTCCTTTTTCTGAGTAAATTGGATTTGTTAAAGCCCTATATTTATACTAGTCAAGTGATCACTATTCAACAGTTATATTAGAAACAATAAAAATTATTAATGGTATTTTAAAATCCAAAAACATAAAACCAATGAAGTTTACATTTATATAAACAATTTACATAATGAGATGTTTAATCAGATCAAGATGAATTTTCATTAATTAAAGTTTGGGTCATTACAATCATCCCCCCTTAATAAATGTCTCCCTCAAAATTTCCTTTTCCCACACTAAAACAGATATAGGTAACTCTGCTTCATCATTTCCTCCGATTCCCACATCGCTTCTTGAAACTTGTGGTTTTTCCATAACACCTTGACGAGGGGCATTGTCTTATTTTATATAACTTTTTCTCTATGATCTAAGATCTTTACCAGTTTCTCCTCATAAGAAAGATCATCCTCTAACTGTACTACCTCTGAAGAGAGTACATGTTAAGGGTCAGGTATGTACTTCTTTAAGAGGGATACATTAAAGACATCATGTAATTTTTCCATGGTAGGTGGAAGTGTTAGTCGATAGGCCACAACCCCAACACGATCAAGAATCTCGAAGGGGATAATGTACCTAGGACTTAACTTCCCTTTCTTTCCAAACCTCATGAACTTCTTCCATGGGGATATGTGTAGAAATACCATGTCTCCAACTTTAAACTCAAGGTATCATCGATGGTTATCTGTATAACTCTTCTATCAACTCTGGGCTTCCTTGATATGCTGTTGAATGGTTTTCACCTTCACCACCATTTCTTCTACCATTTCTGGTCCTAGCAGCTTACGCTCACCGACTTCATCCCAACACGCTGGTGTTCTGCACCTTTTCTCATAAATGGATTCATATGGTGCCATTTGGATGCTCGAGTGGAAACTGTTATTATAGGAGAATTCAACCAGAGGAAAATGTTGATCTCGTCCTTCTTTAAAGTCCATTGAGAATGCTCTCAACATATCCTCAAGTGTTTGGATAGCCCAATCAGATTGGCCATCAGTTTGAGGATGATAAGCTATATTGAAGTTCATCTCAGTATCCAGAGCATGTTGAAGACTCTTTCAAAACTTAGAGGTGAATCTTGGATCTCGATAGGATACAATAGATAGTGGTACTCCATGCAGCCTTACCACTTCCCTGATATATATCCATGCCAATTTATCCAATGATAAGTACTCCCGAATTACAATAAAGTGTGCAGACTTTGTAAGATGATCCACAACAACCCAGATTTCATTATTTCCTTTGGATGTCTTTGGAAGTCTGGTGACAAAGTCCATAGTGATATTCTCCCTTTTCCATGATGGTATGGGTAATGGTTGCATCATCCCCTTAGAATTCTATCTCTCAGCCTTCACTTTCTGACACACCAAGCACTTTGATGTAAATTAAGTGATCTCTTTCCTTATTGTATCCCACTAATAATGATCTCAGAGATCTCGATACATCTTTGTGTTTCCTGGGTGAATAGAGAAATTTGAACTATGTGCATCATCCAAAAATTCTTTCTTCATCTCCAAAATTGGTAGAACACATAGTCTTTTCCCAAAATTACAATTCCTTATTCATTAACATTTAACTCAAAGGATTTTACTCTTATGAGAGCTTCCAATTTCTTGTGAATTCCCACATCATCCCTTTGAGCATCCTTTAACCTTTCCAAAAGATATGTTTTAGCAATTATTTGTGAAAGGATTGATAATGTTCCCTTTTTTATGATTACTATGTCCATATTCATCAAATATAAGAAGATTGGATCCTTCTCAATTCTCATTAGTGAGAGAATCACTGGGTCCTTTCTACTTAGAGCATCCACCACCTTGTTCGCTTTCCTAGGGTGGTAATGGATTGAGAAGTCATAGTCTTTGATCAGCTCTAACCATCTTCATTGGATCATGTTTAACTCTTTCTGTGTGAATATATTCTTGAGGCTTTTTTGGTCTGTATATATTTCACACTTCTCCACAAAGAGATAATACCGGGAAACTTTTACAGCAAAGATCACCGCAGCCAACTCCAGATCATGAGTTGGATAATTATGCTCATGAACTTTCAATTTCCTTAAAGCATACCCAATGACTTTGTCATTTTGCATCAACACACATCCCATTCCCTTTTTCAAAGCATCACTGAATACCACAAAAAGTTATCCATTTGGGGGTAAAGTGAGCACGAGCATAGTGATAAGGCTCTTTTTTAACTCCTTGAATATTTCTTCATATTCATCACTCTAAGAAAAATTTACTCCCTTCTGAGTTAGCTTGGTAAGTGTGTTGGAAAATTGTGAGAAATTTCTCACAAATCATCGATAATATCCAGCTAACCCCAAGGAGCTATAGATATCCATTATCGATATTGGCCTCAAACATCCCTCAATTGCATATATTTTGGAGGGATCCATAGATATCCCATTTCTTGTGTTGATATGGCCCAATAATGAGACCTCCTTCAACCAGAACTCACACTTACTATACTTTTCATAGAGCTTCTTCTTCTGCAAGGTATCTAGTACAATTCTTAGATTCTCCTCATGATTCTCCTTGGTTTTTGAGTACATTAGAATATCATCTATAAAGACTACCAAAAATTTGTCGAGATAATACCTAAAGACTCTATTCATCAAGTCCATGAAGATTTCTGGAGAATTAGTGAGTCCAAAAGGCATTAATATGAATTCACAGTGCCTATATCTTGTATGAAAAGAAGTCTTGGGGATATATTATTTCTTCACCCTTACTTGATAATATCTCGAACACAAATCCACCTTAGAGAAGTATTGAGATCCACGCAACTGATCGAACAAGTCATCAATTCGTGGGAGATGAAACTTGTTCTTTATCGTGATTTTGTTAAGCTCAGGATAATTGATGGAAAGGTGCATTGACCCATCCTTCTTCTTGACGAAGAGGACTGGTTCACCCTATGGTGAAGCACTTAGGCGTATAAATTCTTTATCCAGATTCTTCTGTAGTTGTTTCTTTATCTCCTCAATCTCCACAAAAACCATTCTATATAGAGTCTTGGATATTGGAAATGCCCCAAGTATAAGATCAATTGAGAATTAAATATCTATTCTTGGAGGAAGACCAGACAATTCCTCGTAAAAAACTTCAGCAAAGTCCCTCACAATAGGCATGTATTCAAGGATTGTTGCCTCCTTAGACTCAATCATGTGATCCAGATACACGTGCTCATAGGGAAGTAATATCCATGCTTGATATGATGGAGCTAAAGAAGAGTCATCTTCCTCCTTAAACTTTTATAGAATTGGGGGTTGATTCTCCACATGGAGAGTGATTTCCCTCTCACAACAATTTATGTTGGATCTATATAAGGAAAGACAATAAATGCCAAGAATTACATCAAATTACACCAGATGGAGTATGACGAGGTTCTCTCGGAAATTAAATCCACATATTATGATAGGGGAGGAGTTATATTCATGGGATTCAATGATTTCCCCATTTGACATACTCATTGAAATATTAACTTCCATGATTTGTGGTGGTGATGGGATTGTTCTACTAAACTTCTGGGATATAAAAGAATGCGTAGAACTAGAATCAAAAAGTACATTTGCTATTCTTGAATGAATAACTAGAGTACTTGTCACCACTTCATTGTTGGGGTTCACTTAGACAGTAGTTATGAAAAAATATCACCCTTTATGCCTTGGAGGTTATTGGTTGCCTCTGAAACCCCTTGGATTAGGGCACTGGTTTAAAAAGTGCCCTAGTTCTTTGTAGTTGAAGTAATGAACAATGCATGGGGGGTCAAGCGGAGCATTCCTCTCCTCTGTTGTAGCCGTGGTTTTTTTCTTGTCGACAGTTAATAGATAGGTTCCATTCTCTTTCACACCTAAAGCATTTTCTCATCCCTTTTAGGAAATTTTTGAGGTGCTTCCTTCCACACCTTTGGAAAATGGGGTGCTGGATCTTATTAGCACTGTTGTATTTATCCACCAGACTTCTAGCATTGAATTACACCTTATGCTTCTTATCCCCATAATACCCCTGAGATTCTCCAATCTCCATTTCGAACTTGAGGGCACATCAGAAAATTTCCTCATAGCTGTTGAAGTCACGTATCTCCAGCGCTTTCCGCAGGCTAGGTTTCATCCCACCAAAGAAGTGGTCAACCTTACATTCGAGGGTAATGACAAAGCCAGAGGCGTATCATGAAATCCTTGTGAAGTTTTCCTCATACGATCTGACAGATTCGTCCTTTTTTTACTTGAGGGAAAGGAAGTCCCTTTCCATATTATGTTATAGGGTGCGAAGAATATATTTATCAAAAAACATCTTCTATAAATAATTCCATTCAAATTACTTGATCTCCTCCTTAGGCTTCGTATTTTTGATCAACGTCCACCATTGATCATCTTCACCCTTCATACGATAAGAATCTAGGAGAAACTTCTCTTGTTTAGAACATTGAAGGATGGAGAAGACCTTTTCAATGGAGTTGATCCATTGTTCGATGATTGAGGGATCAGATGATCCATTAAAAGTAGGAGGCCTTTGTCTCATGAAGCTCTCGATAGAGACTTGTTCTTTCTTGGGGGGGGGGGGTTGAAATTTCCTCTTGACCCATGTTTCTATTCAAATATTGAGTTAACTGAGAGAGAAGTGTGATAAAGTTCGTGATTCCTGCTCACATCAAATTGGGCATCTCATTAGCACAATCATCACATTGATCTTCACATCAATTGTTAGTCTGAGTCCTCCTATTACTGGCCATTGGTTGGAATAAAAGGAAATTTAGGGGTAACACATAAAGGGTAATCCAAGGACAAAACTGATGACTTATAAATAACTTTTATTTCCTTAACTTATGAATCCATAGGCTTCAATCTATGTTATTCATGATCTACTTTCTAACATATATTCTTAGGGGAAATTTTATAATTACATTAAGAAATGATTTTTTTTTCAAAGGCATTATTTCTCATAGGATAATCACATAGGTTCCTCACATAAGACCCTCAACCTAGGTCACAGTGCAAGTTACTCGCCCAGGAATACGCATCATGAAGATAGATACACACATTATTTTTATGAATGACGATTTAGAAAAGAATCCTAATTAGAAGTTCTATGTAGAATACTATCTCGATGATACTGAAGATGCTGATGTTTGAGGATCACCCGTTGATAGAAGTGGCCATATTTATAGATGAACATGCCCTCTTTTATGGCATGCGTGTGCACCCTTCCAACACGAAAAACCTAGGTAGATGACTATCATGGTTGACCAACACAAATGGCTAAAATATATAACCTTTTTAATCAATTCACCCTTTTAATCCTTTTACCTTGGGATCATATCCTTTACTTTTGATTAGATCTAATTCCGAGGGGGGTATTTTGTTGACAATATACTTTGTTACTTGGATGAAAATGTGTCAAAGTAAAATATTCTAAAGGTAATATAAGAAGAGAAATGAATAAGGAAAAGGATCAAAAATCAACCAAAGTCACTTCATGTAGGAACCCCCAAGCAGTGTTGGTGCACAGGGTAACTATACATCGACCTACATGATCAATGTGATCATTAGCCAGCGCGACACACCTACATGGAACCCCTACATAGAATACCTAAGAGAAATAGTCCATTCACCCAGGGTCCCATATTTTCCTATAAATAAGACCTTGGTGTCATTATTTATACTAATGAAAATTCCCAAAGAACTCCTAATGTTCTGATCACCCTAGTCCTTCACCCAGCCCCTTTGAAAACTTCTAAGTATCCTTCCAAAACCTGAATAATATGGAATTAAAGGGTGAGAGTAGAAACTAAGTCCTCCCAGGGTTTAAAATACATAACACCTATGTGATACACCCTATCCTGTATGGTTAACGAACACTAGAGTGAGGCCCCTTTCACTACTTAGAAACCAGTGTGAGATACTTTCAGGAACACCTATGGAGAAACTATTAAGAGCTTGAGCAATGGCTTTCCCATGTTCTTTTACCTAGGTGGTCCATCACCCAAGGAACCTTCACTTCACTCAGGTCCACCTAAATAAATCACCCACTTCACGAACCTTCCTTGGGTTACCCAACCCTACCTATGCGGCCCCTCGTTTGGATTTCTATAGCCTCCATCCTACACAAGCCTTTGACCAAGAATTCTTCAAAACCATCCATGGTAGGGCCTATATTCATTTAGATTATTTTACTATAAGGGACTAAGCTGGAACATCCACTGAAGCCTTCAAACATGAAAATGTTGAAGTAGGGAACAACATCATCTCCCATTTGGATTTTCATTCCTTTGATCATAGGTGTCCCACACTTGTCCTATCAGATGGTTAGGGTCATAGGATTTAATATTGAATTTAATTCATTCATTCATGAGGACCCTGATCCCAAGGATGGTGTCAGGTAGTTCCTGGTCTGAGATAAAAGGGCTAGGACTATGTCTTCCACTTGTCGCCTCTAATACCTAGAGACTCCAATTACAAGTAGGGAGGGAGAGGATAAATCTTTCATTTCCTTTTGAAATAGAATTAGATCCTCCTCCCTTTATACAAAAATAATTTTAGGTCATCCCTCGTAGGGTAACCCCTGACCTTTCTTGTAGGAGTATTCACTCTTTCTCCTCTTCTGCTCCTAATTCCTATCCGGGTGGTTCGTCTGATATTATTTTACTAGATATAAAGACCAGGGAGGGTATGAGAACCAAAGATCCTCCTACATAACTCCATCCTCTTACACTAATGGAGGGGGAGAAATGTTTGGTTTTATAGATATTTTAATTCCAATTTTCCATCACATTCAAGCATGACTCATCCAATTCATTTGGATATAGAATCTAGCCACAAACAAGACATCCACATGGTTAGAAGCATGTTTTTGTGGTGAGCCTTATTTTGGATCTTCCCCTATACTTCCTTCAAAGTGTGTCCCTAGGTGTGAGTAGTCAAGGCCATGTATAAAACCTATTAGAAAAGTAGATTGTGTGGTTTCTTAGATATTTTATTTCCTCTTTTTATCACACTAAGCATGAATCACATGGGCTTAGAGGTTAATGGCAGTCAGAACATCCACATGATCCCAAAACATATGGGAATTATCTTAAGGAGTAATCCAAAAGTATACTAACCCTAAAGCCTCATTCCAAGTGTATTACCTAACCAATTAATGGAATCCTCTTCAAAATTAAGTCCCAATCCAATAAATTATGATCATCTCTATCAAGCGTAAGACCTGAATCAAACCAATACATGGGAATCCTTCTCAGGAGTAATCCCCAATAACAACCCCAATTCATTATGGAAATCTTAGTGTGTAAGAACTGAACTATTAAATTAAAAGAAATTTTATTCCTACTATAATTAGGATATTTAGGACACCTAATTAAGGCCCAAAATCACTAGGATTTATTCTTAGGTATAATCCCCAAACAATCCTCCAAATCACCATGAGTCAAGACATCCCTCATGGACCCCTTTCACAGGGAATCCTATTTAGGAATAATCCCCAACTTAATCCTCCAAAAGGTCCATACATCCCTATGAGACAAAACCAATGGACTCCATATGTGCACGTCCTCATAACTAAACTATGTGGGATTTGATTACTATTTAAATGGGATAAGTAGAAATCCTCCTTGAGGTTCAAACCCAAAACCCCAAATCAACCCTATTCTATCTAGGCCACATTATCAGTAGGGTCTAATTCAACCTGAAAATTCATATCCCTCCTAGGTTCCCTAGGCTGATTTGGAATAATTCCCACACAAAAATTTAACCAGAAGCCTTCTTCCTAGATGTCCTTTCCACATGAGGTTAAACTATATGGTTGGGTCCTTATCACATGAACTTAAAAGGTATGGTATACCCCATTATGTAGCACTGAACTACATGGGTTCTGATTCCTTTCACAAGGATATGTATGAATCTCATCTCATGGTTTTGATCCCAACATCAAAACAACTCTCATCTCTCTATATGATGATACACTCCATAGCTCCCCATTATGTGGCTTGAAAACCACCATCTTCATAATAATTACCAATGAATATCTAATTAGTACATAAGTGGATACCATGGATGAAGAACCTAAGATATATATAGATATCTCTATTGATGAAGAACCTAGGATATATACAGATGATTCTAAATTCCATACTTTCTAATAATTGATTGTTAATTCTAGGGTGACCCACATCATACAAGGTAATTCAATAAAAAATTCATGAACATATCTTAAATGAATAATAGTATCCCATAGTAGGCAACAATTCCCCCAAAAAGGGTTTGATGATCCTGACCTATCATCATCTTGACCAATGTGAGTTCTTAAGCATTGTTAGAAAACTCTATAATGATCACATAAATTTTTAAAATATTCCCCCATGGATATAGAACTATAGGGTGTTTCTGATTCCATGAAAAAATCTTTAGAAACTACTTGGAAATATTTAATCTGATGTGACTGACTTCACAAAACTAAAACCCCTGCAACTGGCCATCGAGCGAATGCGATCTTTCATGGGAAACAACAAAATTTTTTGGAAACCTCAAGGTAACCATTTCAAAATATCCTGACATACAATAGGAGAAGGACAATATGACTCCTCCCACTCATAAAATATTCTAGTGCACTCTAGAAGCATCAAGGGGTTTTGTTGGAATATCCTAATAGAAACCAAGGGAAAGCTCATACTCTTTACCCTGCACATAAATCTCATTATCATATCCCAACAGAAACTGGTGGATATAATTAGGTTTATATTTCCACTCCCATCAAATAATAGGCCTATATTCCCATTTCTATTGAAGAAGCATGTCATCATATTCTGGTGGTGATCAAAGTGAAAGCTTATATCCCTACTAATGCCTTGTAGATCTATCATTATATTCTAGCAGAAACAACATCAGAAAGTCACTGATGCATATTTCTATGGTTAACAGGGGAAACATATTCCCCCCATTACTAGAGAAGTTCACTATCATTCTATAATATCTACTCAATAATGAACACATATTCTCAATCTAATTTAGGTGAATCGTCGATATATCCTAGTGAATAATGAAGAACATTAACAACTATGTTTCAAGTAGGTTATCTTCACTCAATGTACATTTTTAATTCATGTGTTGAAAACATCCTTAAAAAGATGAAATTTTACAATGGCCCAATTTGAAAGTAGTTTACTATTTTTGTCATAGAATTATATACACTCATCAAAAAGTGAAAATTATTTTTTTAGGATTCTATGATCATTGGTATTAAATTCATCCAACTAGACCAAAGGATGGATCTGAGCACAAGAAGCCCAAAAGAGGCCCCCAATGTGAATAAATTATGGGCGAGACATATTGGACACAACTGTAGTAATTGGTCCAAAAATAGAAATTAGTACCTACAATTTGTATGATTCCACATCCATTGGACAAATATATCTATGGAACACTTTTCCTCTAAATTTCAAGTCAATATTTGGTTATTAAGCAAGTAAAAAATCCAAAAACTTTAAGGGATAAAGTCTTCTATGAATATTTAACTAGTTATGTAGACACTTGAATTATTTTTTTGGTTCTTTTTATGCAATTTTCCATAAAATAACTCCTTCCCATCATTATAAAATGGTTATATACCATAGGGTAGGGGTGGAGGATTTTGGACATCCATTTAATCATCTTTTTCTTCCTTCACACTCCATGGAGTTCTAAACTCTTTACAATCACCCATGGAGGAACCATAATGAAATATCAAGCTTCGTGTTCATAATACATTGAATGATGTTTTAATTCTAGGTTTTTTTTCCATTTATATTAATTTTGCAGATTTTTGTTGTTTTTTTTTCTATTATTTACACACAATAAAAAAAGGATCATACATATGCATGCTTCCATGCATAACTCAGATTGTGTGATGATTTGAGTGTGGTTGCCTCTTTTCTCACCCTTTCTATTTCTTGAGTAATATTTAAGATTGTATTAGTAGATAAAATATAGAATTATAAATCATGAATATGAACATTTTAACTAGGAAATAATTTTCTAAAGGACCTAAATATGGTCATCACATCACATCATTTATATGATGCCTTGATGAGTTCGAAACTCACATCAACACACTTGCATTTATTTTGAGCGGTCATTGATGAACAATATTTTTTGATTGATCAAATAATAGGTTTTAACTTAGTAATAAATCAATTTAAAATCTTTTTTCAGAATTTCAAAATCAAGGATTAAAAAATCTATCCCTTTCCCTTGAAGATATGATGGATGAGCATTAATAAGTATTACTTAGGATAATGTCAATTTCATAAATTGTTTGAAATCCTACTTTTAGATATTTACTCATGCATGATTTATAAATTGATCCAAAATACCCCAATTATTTAAAAACTATATATCTCTCTAAATAAAAACCTTATTTTAAAATTAATGATCTAAGGTGCCATCAAGAGATGAGCTAGGGTTACTGATATAATGCATAAATTCTAGTAAAAAAAGTTTCTAAATCGACGTGCTCAACAACATTATCAAATTTTATCAATTTTCTCTATTTGATTTCTTTTTTTTACATTTTATTTATTACTCCTTTCAATCTCTCCTCCACTCTTACCTTTTATTTTTTATGTTGTTTTTTGTGTGTTCTCTCTCTCCCTCTTCTTCTATTTTTCTCTTATTGGTAAAATATTTTTTCTCTCATAATTATTTCTTTATTTTCCTCTTAATTTTAACTTGTGTTTTAATTATTCCATTCATCCTAAATTTTAAAAAAATTGACATCATTATATCATGAAATTATGTAGAAAATTTAAATTACTTGAAATTAACCTAGAAATTGAAAAGAAACTCTACACAAAAATTAGGCCTTATAGAGTAGGACAATACAGTAACACCATGGAGCCTATTATAAAACCTTAATATTTCATAAACCAATATAATATTTAACCAAATTAAACCTTGAAAAAATCACTTTAAATAAAGTAAACTTAAAGGAATTTACCACCCCTAATGTGAATTACTAACCTGCGTACATCCAATATCCTAACGAAGAATCCAAATTTTATATGAGATTGGACCTCATCCAACTCCTTATTAAATTCCATGGTCTTCCTAGTGAGGACCCTCAAAAACATCTCAAGGAGTTTCACATAGTTTTATCTACTATGAAAGCCCAAAATTTTACTGAGGACCTCATTAAGTTTAGGATCTTCCCTTTATCCCTTGATGGTGTAACTAAAGAATGGCTATACATCTACCTACCACAATTGGTGGATGGAATGAACTTAAATGACTCTTTATAGATAAGTTATTCACTTCCTTCTGAATTTTATACATTATAAAAAAATATGGCATTAATTAATGACAATTAGATTCTATTCATTAATATTCAGAAAGATTCATAATACTTTGTTCAAGTTTCCTCTCCCATCAAATTAGTGAAAATTTTATAATTCAATACTTATATAAGGGAATTTCTCTTATGGATCATGGTATGATAGATGTTGTAGTTGGTGGTTCCCTAGTTGATAAAACTAATTTCACCACTTGTGACTTAATAGCCAACATGGATCAAATGCACACCATTTTGGTACATGAGCATTTGCATCCACTCAAGGAGTTCATGAGGTAACTCATTCATCCCTATAACAAAAGGTGGATAATAAACTTGATGAAATGAATACCCTTATAAGTAAATTATCTCAAGTTCAATGTAATTTATACTTTCTAACCATTCCATTAAATTTTGGTATTTTTTGTGATAACACTCATTTCTCTAATTAGTTCCCCCAACATTAGGATTTATCTGAGTCTTATGAAGGAGTATTTCCTTGGTGTCCATTTCAACAATCACCTCCCTTCAAGAAAAAAAATTCAGTTCAAATATGAAACATGGGTGGTAGCCATAACCATAATATCAACATGGAGGAAATTCAAGCTACCCCAAATAGAATTGATATCAACAAGTCCAAGGTATGAAACCTTCTTATCCTCCACAATCTCAAAAAAATCCTCCTAATCCAAAATATGAACCAATATTGAGGACATAGTTAAGAAAATGGAATCCCAAAACTTATAGTTCTAACATAACACACAATCGGCTATTCAAGACCTACGAACCAAAGTGGGACAATTAGAAAACACCATCAGTGAAATAAATATGAAATTATATATAAAAATACCATCCCAAACTATTGTTAATCTTAAGAAAAAAAGGTAATGTATGTGAAATAACACTTCATAGTGGTAAATAAGTTTCCTATTATAATGATTCTACCCAATAGGTATTCCCCCCTCTTGAAAAATCACTTTATCTACCCTCAAAAAATTCAAGTGAAGAAAAATAAAAAAAAGTGAATGAGTTATAATTTAGGATTCCCATGAACAATTCATTCATGTTCCATTTTCCCAAATACTCTCCAATTCCAAGAAAAAAATTTATAATGAAATTTATAAATATATCATGGATACATTTAAAAAGGTACAAGATAAATTTCCTCTCTTGGATACAGTTAAAAAAATTCTTCACTATGATAAATTTATTATAGATATTTTCACCCACATATGGTGATTAAATGTGAATGAATGATTCAATCTTGGAAGGAATGTATAGACCTTAATACAAGAAATGATGCCAACAAAATTTATGGATCTATTCAGTTTTACGATACCTTGCACAATATGATAGAATTTATTTTCTGATGTAATTATTGATTTACGTGCTTTGATTAATGTGATGCCTTACTTTGTGTATACTTATCTGTATATTGGATAGCTTTAAACAATGGGAATCATCATTAAACATTCCAACCGGAGAACAACACACCCAACATGAGTGATTGAGGATAACCTCATGAAATTAAAGAATCCCATCTTCCCTACATACTTCTACATTCTTGATATGTAAGATACCTTGACCCAAGGACATTCCCCACTCATACTCAGAAGTCCCTACAATAAAATAACAAATATAATCATCAACATTCCCAATGGTACACTATCCATGGAGTTTGGGGGAGAAAAGGAAACTTTCAATATCTTTGATACTATGAAATACCCCATTGAAGAAGAATCCACTATTCTTTTTTATTCGAAGGAATTTATCTTTAATGATACACACACAGACAATTCTCTCCTCAAACCATACTCCAATTCATTTTCCTTTCTTCGTTATTGAATTATTTGAGTTTTAATTTACGTTTCACGTGTTTTGTGGGTTTAGAAAAATGTAAATTTTTTGCTTTAATTGATGTGTGTGTTTATTCTAAGGTACCCATGACCATCAATGATTCTAAAAATAGCATTTTCATTGATTCTGTTTCTAAGAAGAATAAACATGAGTAGATAGATAGTTTCATGGACCTCACTCCTAAATCCCACCCTTAATATAAAAATCTTGTATTTTGGAATTAAAACCACTTTTATATCATTTAAATATTCCTATATTGAAAGTATTGACCAATTTCTCATTATTTTTTCCAACAACATATCTTCACATAAGAATCAAAATTGCTAGAAATTTTTTGAGAGTTTAAAAAGGTGATATGACGAACATTGGATGATATTCCCAGAATTATAAAATCTTTTTTCATGAACCATATACTTTTAGATGGTGATGCTAAACCTATATAGAAATCTTAATGCCGATTGAATACCACCTTTCTTATAAAGTTTTAAAATTCGAGGATAGTAAATTACTTTATCCTATATCTGATAGTAAATAGGTTATACAAGTTAAAATTTTTCCTACGAAACTAGAATAATAGTATTTTCAAATTAAAGGAATGAATTGGTTCCAACACGTGTGTAAAATAGTTGGTAAATCTGTATTGAAAGGATTACTTTCCTCTACATTTCATTGACCAAATGTTAGAAATACTGGTTGGTAAGTCCCATTTTTGTTTCCTTGATGACTATTTGGATTATTTTTAAATTCCTATATCCCCTGAGTGTAAAATCCCAAGTAAGTAATGAATAATATATATTTTTATCTATGTCTATTAATGATTAAGATAGTGTTATAGAGGCTTAAAATGAAAATAAATACAATCTTATGCATGGAATACACTAATATTCTTAAAAGATTATTTTACTGCCTTTTGATGGCAAACCATTTTTGAATCTATATTTTGACAATTTTATAAACTATGTTTTTCAAAATAAACTTATTCTTTATGATTGGGACATCAAAATTTACCTTGTGTGAATTTTTGGTATTTTTCTGACAATGTTCATTTTCTAATGAATAGTGAAAAATACTGCATTTTACATCAAAAATGCTTTTTAATCTAATTTATTTATATGATTAGATTATGTTTTGAATTGTTTTTGAAGTGAAATTAGAATATATTTTTACCATTTTATCCAATGGTGGTCATTGGAATCAATTTCACTTTGAAATTAGACTTAAACTGGTGTCAATCTTTTGATACTTATTGTTTTGTAAAAACACGCTATTTGCTCTGGCAGCGGGAATTAATTATTAAATTAATTAATGTGACCTATATGTTTTGAATTTTGTAAAATAGACTTCATTTTTGAATTCGGAATATCAAATATAGCTTAGGGTGAATTTTTGGTAATTTTCTGAAAAACTTCAATTTTTGATGAATAGTGAAACCACTAAGTGGTAATCAAGCAAACTGATTTTTCAGTTAAATGAAATTTTACCACTAATGTGTACTGAATTTTGAAAATACAACATACATGGTTGTCATTAAGAAGTAAAATGTGGTTCAATGAGATTATAATAATTTTTTGGTGAATAGTAACTTATTAAGTTCTTAATCGCGTTTAGTGGTAATTAGGGTAGTTTAAGGTATAAATAATGCTTTAATAAAATGAAATGACCTAGACACATGTCCCAACCTCATTGGTTGTGTCATGGCCGACCATGAAATGCCATGGGTCAACTTGGGGACCCCATGGATACACTTTTGTTGGGAAATGACATAAATTACTTTTTATTTAATGTTAAAGTAAAAATGACACAAACATAATATGTTTTACGACAACAATTTTTAAGTGGGGTTATACAAATCCAAATTTTGATTATAAATAGTCATTGGAAAGATAAAAAGATTTCCTAAATCATAGTAATTTTTTTATGATTTTTAGACATTAAAAAAATTAAATTATTTATGACATAATAATGATGCAGCGATGACATCATTATTTGACGATTTAAATAAAATGGAAAGATAATATAAAATCTATGAACTACACATGTCCAAAACCAATTGGATGAGTGGATTTCGAACCCTTATCACCTTATCCACGAATTATATCAATGTGGGACCTTTTAAAACCGAAACACATTTTCAAATAATGTAATATTTCTTTACTTTCCAAAAGTGCCCCTCCTCTCCTCTTATAAAAGGCCCCCACCTCTACCTCATTTCACACACTTCTCAAGCCTTTGGCTCGGCCAAACCCTGCCCATTTACTCTATCCACATCCCTCCCCTCATCCTAGAGGATTCCCTTTGGGCAGAATCCTTTCAAAGGAAGCCTTTAGGCTCAAATCAAAAGGAGTTACACTTTTAAAGGTAATTCTTTCTCTCATGTTCATTTGTTTTATTTTGCTTCTCCAACCCCCTAAACTCTTTTTATTTACTTATTTTGTAACAACACCAGTATATTCAATATACAAGGATGTTGTTATAATATTTATTTGAGCTACACTCTCACACAACTACATCAAATGGTTAAAGAACATACGGTTTCTGTGGATGGCGAAATTCTGCCTCCCGAAACGATGATTGTTCAATACTCATTTAACACCTTCAAAGGTGGCCATTATGATGTCACTATTTTTATATATGATATATAATATGTTTATGTTTTCCTTAAGCTTCTGTTTTTTTCATTTTGGGAATACCTTTATGGTTTCCATTATGGGTAAAACACGATATCTTCATTTTAGGAAGTGCGGACTACCGCCCCCTAAAAGTGATTTGATTCGTTAATACCATATGTGGGATGTGTAAAGGATAAAGTTAATGATATTATATATGTTATTATACTGGAATTATAATATACTCTTATATAATTATGATTCCATTCCAGAAAATATGAAATAGAAATGGAAGTAGCGTTCATGCGTACGTACGGCTTACCGTCTCCATGAACGGTGCATTTCATTTCTTACCTCTAAATGTGATGTAATATTATAAATGCATGTATGTACTGGATATATATGACATATATGATATCTACATCATGAATACCATTCTGGATATAGTGAACCTTTGACCAAATTAACAACATGTAAGTGTAAGAAGTCTATTTTTGACTTAAGAACCAAATACCGACAAAATGAACATTATTAACTTAACCGATTACATGATGTTCATAACATGGTATAAAAGGAATAATGAACTTGAAAAAGATTCATAAGAAAGTAGAGATTAACTCAAGTTTATTATTCAGGAGATTAAAGAACGGTCTGGTCAAGTCGGATACGAGGTATGGGACTTCGTCTCAATCTCCTTTCGTTGAGGCATATTTTATTTTATACACAACTTTCTTTTATACGGTGTATAAACCACTTTGACTTTTACGTTTATTCAAAAGGAATCTTTTTTATACGACGCGTTTACTAAATGACAAAAGGGAATGTTTTTGTCTTACGTATGCGGCGACAACGACTTCTCCGCCGTCGTGACCGTTATTTGAGTTTCGGCTTCCTCTACAAGCCATACCTTCTTTTTAAAAGAAAAATAAATACCATGTTTTACTTTTCTTTTATTTTAGTATTGAAAATGGTTTTCATAATGTTTTTATATCAATGTGTTGTATTGATATATCGTGATTGAAATGTGTAAATTTTATGTTTCCTTTATGCATGTTTTATGTGATATGATTATGTTATGGTTCTTGGGAATTATTATGAAGATGGGTGGTTCCGTGATAAACTAAGGGCGGGTGAGCCCGTTATAGCTCTCCAATGCATTGGGTAACGCGAAGGAGTGAAACGTTAAGGTTTCTCCGAAGAGATTTTTAGGGAATATACTGTGATGGGTATTCCAAACGTAACCAAGAGGGTTACTCCCTACGTAAGAATGTTATGAATGCCTCAAGTTACCTTTATGTCTTATGATTTCTATGATTTATTCATGATTTTATGAGGTATGTTAAAGTGCCTATGTTTTATGGGTAAAGTATGATTTCATTCTTATGTATATATGAACTCATGTTTCCTTTCCATGTTTTTTTTATAACCCATACTGAGTTTTTATGCTCATCCCAAGTTTTTGAAAATTTTTTCACAAGTCAAGGGAAAGGTACATGATAAGATGATAGAGTCAAGGATGTGTCAAGAAATAATCCATGTTTTATTTTAAATGTGTTTCCATTGATGGGAATGAAGAATACTATCTTTATGTAACCACTTTGTTTATATGTGGAATGTAATGCAATTTTTATGATCTAATTCTCTAAAACTCTAAACCCGAAAAGATCCTCAATGTGTAATCTTGTAATAACTCAAGATTAAGTAAGGTTTAAGGCTGGGGCCTTATAGTTGGTATCAAAGGTCGGTTTAGATAACTTTAGTAGTTAGAATTCTATTAAATGATTATCCAAAAATATTTTTTTGAAATGACATAGCATTTAAAGATTACCATGTTGCTTCATCTAAGACATGTTTGTTCAGAATGGTTTTCCGCAGAGGATACAGGGAAGCAGTTCTAGGAAGGCATACAGAAGGAAATAAACTTCCGAATCTGCATCCAGAAATGGTCGGAATTGGAACTGAACAGTTTGTTGTAGTAATGGCGCAGTTGACTCAAGCGATAAATGGCGGTGGTATCCATGCACGAGATCAGCCAGATCAACCGCAGAGGAACATGTCAGTGGTGGAACATTTCATGAGGCAACATCCACCATCATTCAGAGGATCATCTGACCCTGTGCTAGCTGAAGGGTGGATTAAAGCACTGGAGAAGATTTTTGATGTCATGGGGTGTTCAGACAATCAAAAGGTTAGTCTTGCTATTTACCGTTTGGAGGGTGAAGCAGATCAGTGGTGGTCTATGGTTAAAAATATCAGGGACGCCGATGAGATTGATTCTCTTGACTGGGATGAATTCAAAGGTATGTTTCTTGAGAAGTATTTTCCTAAGGCTGTTCGACTTAGGATGGAAAAGCAATTCTTGGAATTGAGGCAAGAGGAAGACTCAGTGGCTGCCTATGAAGAAAGGTTCACTCGATTGGCAAGGTATGCTCCAAATTTTATCCGGGACCTTGATAGTAAAATCAATCGTTTTTACTCAGGATTAAAGCCAAAATATCGAAGGGCATTAGCTTCTCGTGAGTTTAAAAGTTATGAAAAGCTTGTTCGATGTGCTGAGAAGGTGGAAATGGAGTTTGCCGATGACCAAGTTTTCTATAACAACCAACAGAAGAAGAGACCGAGGTGGCAGGAGAAAGGTAAGAATTCTTCAAAAAAGTCTGATGGTAAGAGAACTAAGTTTCCAGTTTGTGATAAATGTGGCAAAAGGCATGCTGGGGAATGTCTTCTGAATTCTGGGATGTGCTACCGATGTTGTAAGATGGGACATAAGGCTCGTGATTGCACTGAAAAGGATCAAGGTGAAGGTTAGAACAAATTTGATTTACAGTTAGTGAAATGTTATAAGTGCAATGAGATGGGTCACTATGCAAACGAGTGTCCGACAAGGAGCTTGAGTGATGGGAAGCAACTAGACTACAAGCAGAAAGGGGTGGTGAAATCCTTTGCAACTACTTCAGCAGATGTCGGGCCATCAAATGAAGTTGTATCAGCTCCAGGGGGCTCAGTTTTTTTCAAAGATTGACTTGAGATCGGGGTGCCATCAGCTGAAGGTAAAGGAGGCAGATATTCCGAAGACCGCGTTCCGTACAAGATATGGCCATTATGAATTTGTAGTAATGCCTTTTGGGCTAACCAATGCACCTGCTGTATTCATGGACTTAATGAATAGAATTTTCCATGAGTTCTTGGATAAGTTTGTGGTGGTTTTCATTGATGATATTTTGGTGTTTTCTAAAAGTAAAGAGGAGCATGAAAAACATTTAAGGGTTATCTTGCAAACCTTAAAAGAAAAGAAACTGTATGGGAAATTCAGCAAGTGTGAGTTTTGGTTGCAACAAATTTCTTTCCTTGGTCACATTGTTTCTAAAGATGGAATAATCGTTGATCCTGCAAAAACAAAAGTTGTGGAAGAATGGCCAAGACCCACAAATGTAACCGAGATTCGTAGCTTCCTTGGTTTGGCGGGCTATTACCGAAGGTTTGTTAGAAATTTTTCACGGTTATATAGTCCAATGACTAAGCTAACTCGGAAGGGTGTTAAGTTTATCTGGACAAAAGAATGTGATGATTGTTTTCAGGAATTGAAAAGAAGATTGGTGAATGCTCCAGTTTTGGCACTACCTTCCAGGAATGGTGAGTTTGTTATATACAGTGATGCTTCATTGAAAGGACTTGGTTGCGTCCTAATGCAGAATGATCAGGTAATTGCTTATGCTTCACGACAGTTGAAAACTCATGAGGTAAATTACCCTACACATGATTTGGAATTAGCTGCTGTTGTTTTTGCTTTAAAAATTTGGAGGCATCATTTGTATGGAGTAAAGTGTGAAATATATACTGATCAAAAAAGTTTAAAGTATATATTCACTCAGAAAGAGTTAAACATGAGACAAAGGAGATGGCTGGAATTAATCAAGGATTATGATTGTACAATTCATTACCATCCAGGAAAAGCAAATAAAGTGGCTGATGCTTTGAGTCGAAAAAGTAATGCTTCATTAACAATGTTGCGTTTGGAACGTGATCCTTTGGTTAAGGATTTGATGAACTTTGGCATAGAAGTTGTTGGTGCAGGAAGTCCTTCTGTTTAGTTTCAGGTATCAGTGAGATCATCTCTATCAGATAGAATCAAGCAAGCACAGAAGCAAGACAGTGAGTTGCAGAAAAGGGTAGAGCTGGTTCAGAAAGGTAAGTTGCCTGAATTCAACATTGATAGTGATTGTGTTTTGAGATTTGGGAAGAGATTGTGTGTGCCTTGTGATTCACAGTTGAAGAGAGAGTTGTTATGTGAAGCTCATAGTTCTCCGTTTTCAGTTCATCCGGGCAGTACTAAGATGTATAGAGATCTGCGGGAGTATTACTGGTGGGATGGAATGAAAAGAGATATAGCTGATTTTACTGTGAAGTGTTTGACTTGTCAGCAGGTTAAAGCAGAGCGGTAGTTACCGAAAGGGATGCTTCAGCCTTTACCAGTGCCAGAGTGGAAATGGGAGAATATATCCATGGACTTTGTTGTTGGATTACCGAAGACATCTCGAGGTAATAATGCAATCTGGGTTATTGTTGATCGCTTGACCAAATCTGCTCATTTCCTTGCTATACGAGATACTTTCTCTCTTGATCAACTTTCCCGTTTGTATCTTAAAGAGATAGTCAGGTTACATGGAGTTCCTCTCTCCATTGTATCGGATCGTGATCCCAGGTTTACTTCTAACTGTTGGAAAGGCCTTCAAAAGTCGTTGGGTACTGAATTAAATTTTAGTACAGCTTTTCATCCTCAATCAGATGGGCAGTCAGAACGAACAATTCAGACATTGGAGGATATGCTACGAGCTTGTTCTATGGATTATCAGGGAAGTTGGGACCAACATCTTTCTTTGGTTGAGTTTTCATATAATAACAGTTTTCATTCTAGTATACAGATGGCACCATTTCAGGCATTATATGGGAAGCGGTGTCGAACTCCAGCTTTCTGGGATGAAGTGGGTGAAAGGAAGTTGATGGGACCAGAGTTGGTAGAAGAGATGGCAGAAAAAGTTCAGCTGATTCAGAAACACATGAGAACAGCTCAGAGCAGGCAGAAGAGTTATGCGGATAACCGGAGGAAGGATCTATCTTTCGAGGTAGGTGATCATGTTTTTCTCAAGGTTTCTCCTTGGAAAAGTGTGATGAGATTTGGTAAGAAAGGAAAGCTGAGTCCAAGGTTTGTTGGACCATACGAAATTCTTGAGAGAGTTGGATCAGTTGCGTACCGAGTGGCTTTACCTCCGAGTTTATCTCAGGTACACAATGTTTTTCACGTTTCGATGTTGAGAAAGTATATGCCAGATCCATCTCATGTTTTGAGTCCAGAGGTAGTTCAGCTGGAAGAGAACATATCTTATGAGGAACAACCGGTCCAGATTCTTGACCACAGGGAGCAAGTGTTACGGAATAAGGTGATTCACCAGGTAAAGGTTTTGTGGAAAAACCACATGATTGAAGAGGCAACATGGGAATCTGAAAATGCAATGAGGGATAAGTACCCCCATTTATTCAATAAGTAAATAAATTGCGGGGACGCAATTTTCTAAAGGGGGGAAGGATGTAACATCCCAAGTAAGTAATGAATAATATATATTTTTATCTATGTCTATTAATGATTAAGATAGTGTTATAGAGGCTTAAAATGAAAATAAATACAATCTTATGCATGGAATACACTAATATTCTTAAAAGATTATTTTACTGCCTTTTGATGGCAAACCATTTTTGAATCTATATTTTGACAATTTTATAAACTATGTTTGTCAAAATAAACTTATTCTTTATGATTGGGACATCAAAATTTACCTTGTGTGAATTTTTGGTATTTTTCTGACAATGTTCATTTTCTAATGAATAGTGAAAAATACTGCATTTTACATCAAAACTGCTTTTTAATCTAATTTATTTATATGATTAGATTATGATTTGAATTGGTTTTGAAGTGAAATTAGAATATATTTTTACCATTTTATCCAATGGTGGTCATTGGAATCAATTTCACTTTGAAATTAGACTTAAACTGGTGTCAATCTTTTGATACTTATTGTTTTGTAAAAACACGCTATTTGCTCTGGCAGCGAGAATTAATTATTAAATTAATTAATGTGACCTATATGTTTTGAATTTTTTAAAATAGACTTCATTTTTGAATTCAGAATATCAAATATAGCTTAGGGTGAATTTTTGGTAATTTTCTGAAAAACTTCAATTTTTGATGAATAGTGAAACCACTAAGTGGTAATCAAGCAAACTGATTTTTCAGTTAAATGAAAGTTTACCACTAATGTGTACTGAATTTTGAAAATACGACATACATGGTTGTCATTAAGAAGTAAAATGTGGTTCAATGAGATTATAATAATTTTTTGGTGAATAGTAACTTATTAAGTTCTTAATCGCGTTTAGTGGTAATTAGGGTAGTTTAAGGTATAAATAATGCTTTAATAAAATGAAATGACCTAGACACATGTCCCAACATCATTGGTTGTGTCATGGCCGACCATTACATTCCATGGGTCAACTTGGGGACCCCATGGATCCACTTTTGTTGGGAAATGACATAAATTACTTTTTATTTAATGTTAAAGTAAAAATGACACAAACATAATATGTTTTACGAAAACAATTTTTAAGTGGGGTTATACAAATCCAAATTTTGATTATAAATAGTCATTGGAAAGATAAAAAGATTTCCAACATCATAGTATTTTTTTATGATTTTTAGACATTAAATAAATTAAATTATTTATGACATAATAATGATGCAGCGATGACATCATTATTTGACGATTTAAATAAAATGGAAAGATAATATAAAATCTATGAACTACACATGTCCAAAACCAATTGGATGAGTGGATTTCGAACCCTTATCACCTTATCCACGAATTATATCAATGCGGGACCTTTTAAAACCGAAACACATTTTCAAATAATGTAATATTTCTTTACTTTCCAAAAGTTCCCCTCCTCTCCTCTTATAAAAGGCCCCCACCTCTACCTCATTTCACACACTTCTCCCTGCCCATTTACTCTCTCCACATCCCTCCCCTCATCCTATAAGATTCCCTTTGGGCAGAATCCTTTCAAAGGAAGCCTTTAGGCTCAAATCAAAAGGAGTTACACTTTTAAAGGTAATTATTTCTCTCATGTTCATTTGTTTTATTTTGCTTCTCCAACCCCCTAAACTCTTTTTATTTACTTATTTTGTAACAACACCAGTATATTCAATATACAAGGATGTTGTTATAATATTTATTTGAGCTACACTCTCACACAACTACATCAAATGGTTAAAGAACATACGGTTTCTGTGGATGGCGAAATTCTGCCTCCCGAAACGATGATTGTTCAATACTCATTTAACACCTTCAAAGGTGGCCATTATGATGTCAATATTTTTATATATGATATATAATATGTTTATGTTTTCCTTAAGCTTCTGTTTTTTTCATTTTGGGCATACCTTTATGGTTTCCATTATGGGTAAAACACGATATCTTCATTTTAGGAAGTGCGGACTACCGCCCCCTAAAAGTGATTTGATTCATTAATACCATATGTGGGATGTGTAAAGGATAAAGTTAATGATATTATATATGTTATTATACTGGAATTATAATATACTCTTATATAATTATGATTCCATTCCAGAAAATATGAAATAGAAATGGATGTAGCGTTCATGCGTACGTACGGCTTACCGTCTCCATGAACGGTGCATTTCATTTCTTACCTCTAAATGTGATGTAATATTATAAATGCATGTATGTACTGGATATATATGACATATATGATATCTAAATCATGAATACCATTCTGGATATAGTGAACCTTTGACCAAATTAACAACATGTAAGTGTAAGAAGTCTATTTTTGACTTAAGAACCAAATACCGACAAAATGAACATTATTAACTTAACCGATTACATGATGTTCATAACATGGTATAAAAGGAATAATGAACTTGAAAAAGATTCATAAGAAAGTAGATATTAACTCAAGTTTATTATTCAGGAGATTAAAGAACGGTCTGGTCAAGTCAGATACGAGGTATGGGACTTCGTCTCAATCTCCTTTCGTTGAGGCATATTTTATTTTATACACAACTTTCTTTTATACGGTGTATAAACCACTTTGACTTTTACGTTTATTCAAAATGAATCTTTTTTATACGAAGCATTTACTAAACGACAAAAGGGAATGTTTTTGTCGTACGTATGCGGCGACAACGACTTCTCCGCCGTCGTGACCGTTATTTGAGTTTCGGCTTCCTCTACAAGCCATACCTTCTTTTTAAAAGAAAAATAAATACCATGTTTTACTTTTCTTTTATTTTAGTATTGAAAATGGTTTTCATAATGTTTTTATATCAATGTGTTGTATTGATATATCATGATTGAAATGTGTAAATTTTATGTTTCCTTTATGCATGTTTTATGTGATATGATTATGTTATTGTTCTTGGGCATTATTATGAAGACGGGTGGTTCCGTGATAAACTAAGGGCGGGTGAGCCCGTTATAGCTCTCCAATGCATTGGGTAACGCGAAGGAGTGAAACGTTAAGGTTTCTCCGAAGAGATTTTCAGGGAATATACTGTGATGGGTATTCCAAACGTAACCAAGAGGGTTACTCCCTACGTAAGAATGTTATGAATGCCTCAAGTTACCTTTATGTCTTATGATTTCTATGATTTATTCATGATTTTATGAGGTATGTTAAAGTGCCTATGTTTTATGGGTAAATTATGATTTCATTCTTATGTATATATGAACTCATGTTTCCTTTCCATGTTTTTTTTATAACCCATACTGAGTTTTTATGCTCATCCCAAGTTTTTGAAATTTTTTTCACAGGTCAAGGGAAAGGTACATGATAAGATGATAGAGTCAAGGATGTGTCAAGAAATAATCCATGTTTTATTTTAAATGTGTTTCCATTGATGGGAATGAAGAATACTATCTTTATGTAACCACTTTGTTTATATGTGGAATGTAATGCAAGTTTTATGATCTAATTCTCTAAAACTCTAAACCCGAAAAGATCCTCAATGTGTAATCTTGTAATAACTCAAGATTAAGTAAGGTTTAAGGCTGGGGCCTTATACTGAGGATCAAGAAAAGAAAAAATTTACCTATCTATTTGGAACATTTTTATATTGGAGGACATCATTTGGTCTTTATAATGATCTTGGTACTTTTTAGCACTGTATGTTGAGTATATTTTCTGAGTACCATGATAATTATATGGAAGTTTTTATAGACGATTTCATAGTTGATGGATCTTCCTTTGATGACTATTTATAATGACTATGTTTTTTCCTCCATCTTTACATTGAAAAATATCTCATATTAAATGTTGAGAAATTCAATTTCATGGTTAAGTGGGTGATAATTATTTTGAAATTTATTTAAAGTAATGAAATTAAATTGAATAAATGAAAAAAATAATTAATTTCATTCATTATATATCCAAAATGTGTTCATGAGGTGAGATCATTATTGTGTCATTCTAGTTTTTACCATTCATTCATTAAATAATTTAGTAAGGTCGCACTTCCTTTGTCTCTATTATTACAAACAGATTCTATGTTTATTTTTTATAAAAATTATGATGATTCATTTAATTCTCTAAAAATGATTCTCACATAAACTCCCATCATCCATCCACCAAGGAGGGATATTCACTTAGAACATATGTGTGATTCCTTTAACATTACAGTTTGGGAAGTTTTATCACAAAGGGTCTAGAGGGATCCTCATATCATTGTGTATGACTCATATACGCTTGACCCTACCCAGGAAAACTACTTGACAACTAAAAAATAAATTCTTTATATTTTTTTCCTTGGAAAATCCATTCATATCTTCTTGAGTTAAAATTAATTATGTTTTCTTCTCATGTTACACTTCGGTTTCTCATTAAGTAACCTAAATCTAAGACCCACCTCAAACCGTTAATGCTCCTCCTATTATAGTTTCACATAGAGATTTGAGATAATAGAGTAGTAGAAAATGTGGTATCTTTCCACATTAGTAGGATTACCCCCCATTGGACCACCATGTTGACTCGTCCCTCCCCATTGGAGAAGTATTCCTTCAACTCCACCTTTGTGATGTTGTGGACCTTACCCCTGGTATGCAGACATTGTGAAATTTCTAGCTGTATCTAGGGTCCCCACTAATTTTATCACTTCATAGTCCCAAATACTTAAGTATGGTTCGTGGTGGTATATTTTTGATTCCCCATACATTTGGAGAATTTTTATTGACTAGTTTTTTCGTCGGTGTGTCCCTAACCATGAGTTCACCTCTATTTGTAGCTTCTGCTACACTTTGTTTTTTGGGGTCTAATTATTGAAACCAAGTTTTTTCTTTGTTGGAAACGGATTATGGTTTGTGTTTTTTTCAATCCTTAATATAAGTTTAATGAGTCTACAAGGAAAGGGATCTTTTGATTCAATATGACAATAGTATTGAAGGTGGCATTGATTCCTAGTGTTTTCCAATTTTTTGGGTAAAAAAATATGGGAATGGATAAAAGTGTTGGAAGTTGTGTGGAAGTGTTTAGAAGATATGGAATTTTGTACACAAGCCATTTTTCATGGTCATCACATCAAAATATTGAAAAGGAAATAAGTTGTTCAAGTAATGGATTGGTACGAAAGAAGAGACTTGCATGAATGAGACTCATGTTGGAATAAGTTTTTGTGACTTGCATATAGGGTTAGAAAAGCCTATAAATAGGTGAGTACCCCTACTAAAGACTCAGAAGTTTTCTCAATCAAGATCCAGTGTTTCGGTGCACAAGGGAGTTGCATGTGAAAGACTTGTTTGGATTAAATCTTTCATGAAAGTGTTTATTTTTTCTTTAAAATACCAAGTGAAACTTATGGTGAAGTTGCGTGACAGATAGGGGTTACCCAACATAGAAGGGATGCATGAAAATTAAGGGTTGTGCGAAAGTTATCTTGCACAATAATACCCATACCTGCACACCAAAAGAGGTGTTCCGCACAGGTGTAGTGTTGAGATTCTAACAGGATTTGAATATCTAGTTTATTTGTTCAGTTATTTCAACTGAATCAATTCAGGACTTTGATATAAGAAGAGTCTCAATCTGGACAGAGATAAATACTTCAATGAAAATCTATTGAAGGGACCTACCAGTCGATAAATTGAACAAGACTTCACCCAGTGTAGTGAGTAAGGGGGAGTCAACAGAAGTGCTCTAAGGGAAAAAGTGAGCTATCCCTAAAAACATGTAAAGGTAGTGTTCCTAGAACAGAGTGAATATTTATAAATTAATGTATTCCATAACTAGTAAAGATTAGTTGACTTTGGTATGACCAACACACTGCTAGAATATGCTCCATGGACAAGCCCTTAGCAGTGAACCAAGTAAAACAATTGTGTTGTCTCTTTGCATGTGAATGTTTTATTACTGCACTATTCCATATGATAGGTTTAAGAAGTTACTACCAACGTGGGGAAAAGATCAATTAATTTAAAAGAAAAAGTTGACACCCTGATTCACCCCTCCTCTCTCAGGGTTATCCAAGGTCCTATACCACTTTGGCTCTCAACGTACATCTCAAAAGTTCTTTAACTGAAGACTTTACTAGAAAAAATTGTATAGATATTCCCATCGATTTTGTAAGTCATACACATGATGTCAATTCACATGAAATATATGCAAGAGTAATGAAATTACTTAACAACCCATGTTATTTTATGAGATATTTAGTGCATGGGGAATTGAATTCATGGGTCCTTTTCCAAATTCATTTGGATTTTTTACATCTTATAATCTATTGACTATGTCTCTAAATGGGTGGAATAAAAGGCTACTAAGACTGATGACCCTCGAGTGGTTGCTTATTTTGTGAGATATTAGATTTTTAGTAGGTTTGATTTTCTAATATTCCTCATTAGTGATCAGGTTTCAAATTTTTTTAATCAAAACATGAAAAACTTGTTCCATAAGTATGGGTTTTTTTTCATAAAGTCTCCACTTTATATCACCCCCAAAATGAACAAATAACAAGAAATTTAAAATCTTGAAGTTAATATAATCTTAGAAAAAATGGTACATCTCAATAGGAAGTATTGGAGTTTATGATTTGATGATGAAATTTGGGAATACCATATAGATTTTAAAACCTCAATCAGAATTTCACCATATAGGAATAAGTTTGGAAAGTAATTTCATCTTTCTATGGAGGTATAAAACCATGCATATTGGGGTTTTAAATAATGAAATATGAATATCTCATGTGTAGGTGAGCATAGAAAGTTTCATATTCCATATTTGGAAGAAATTAAATTTGATTCATATAATAACTTTTTAATCTATAAAGAGAAGAAAAAATATATCCATGATAAGATAATTACTCATTGGAGGTTTCATATTTGTGAGAAGGTCATTATGTACAATTCCAAGCTAAATATCCACATAGATAAGCATTGTTCCTAATGGCTCAGTCCTTATATTGTTACTAATTTTTATAATTTTGGTGAAATATAGGTTTTATATGAGAAGAGTGGTCAAAGTTTTACCAACAATGAGACGAGGCTCAAACCATTCTATGGGGATTTTATAAAGCATTATGTAGAGGAAATCCAGCAGATGGATTCCACATATGACACCACTTAGTAGGTTGTCCTTTATCCATTTATTTATTTACATGTATATATATTTAAACTACTTTCATTGAGGATATTCTAATTTTTATGTGTGGGGGAGGTTTACATAGGTTATTTATGGTTTAAATTAAAAAAACATAAAACAAAAAAAAAATCATTGTGTTTACTTTTTTTTCTTTCTTTTTATTTGTTTTGTGTTTTTAGATAAAATTTTATCTTAAAGAGAATATCCAAAATCATTTTCATAATTGAGTCGATTGTGAGGAAAATTATTTTATTTTTTGAAAAATGATATCAAATTAATGTTGATAGGGAATCCTTTTCTAGATTTTATATTTTAAAACTATTCAAATGGGTTTAATGTATTTTTAAAATCCATGCCTCATTAGCACTTACCAATATTTTAAATCTCTTACCCTAGAGACATTATAAGTCCTTTATTGAATATTATTTCTTTTAATCACTTTTTTTAGAGTTTTGGGTCATGTAGAAAAACTATAACTTCCCTTGATTCTATTTAAATCCATAAGATTATAGTGTGCTACACCCATGATAGAGGTTTTTATTCAATTGAAAATACATTTGTAAAAGTAACTCATATTTTGGATCATCGTGTCATTTTACCCTTAATAAGATTTAGATACCAATATGCCTAATAGGTACCCACATTACATTCTAGTTTATCCCGACCTACCCATCTATTTTTTACATTTGTTTTCTATTTTTAGAAATTTTGGGGGAGAGGGCATTTCCCTTGGAATTATTGGTAATGATTCATTTATATGGTTTGACTAAAAAGGAGCCTACATTTTTAGGGGATTGGGTTCAAAATAAAAATTATATCATCACTTTAAAAATGTTAACATCTTTATTTATAAAAACTTTAATATAAAAAACAATAGTTATATACATAAAAAATAAAACAAAAAGGGAAAAAATTGAAAAAATAGGAAGTTTAATGTAACGCCCTGACCCCAGTTTCCCAGAGTCGGTGCATTATTACAAAACATTTGCATGATCACAAAAGATCAAGTCTCGAAAGACCGATTAGTTTAGTAGCCTTGGAATCACTAGATACATTCATCAGTCTTACATTACATCATAAAATAAAAACTACAACAACATATTCTCCATATTCCACACTCATATCCCCTCATACTATCCCTGCAGGTCATTCATAAATTACTTATTCACATCCTGGGAAAAATAAAACATAGAAAGGGGTGAGCTCAGATGCCCAGTAAGGATAACAATATAGCGGAAACTTTCATAAATAAGCATAAACATTTAATACAATGTATAACTAAAACAAAATACTTTTAAACATGAACTTCAGCATAATATGGTAGAAATATAATGAAATAATGCCATTTACTTATTCACATGGATATTCTACTAGTCTAATAATCACATGCAATATCAATAAACACTTTCATAATGTTGGAATGCATAATGACAGACTATCATAACCACATAGTTAAGGCCTTGTGCCAAGACTACAAATAAGGTTTTGTCAAGGACTTGTGCCAAGACACTAGTTTGTCTCAGGAGACCTACCGATGCATCGAGGAGCTATAGTGGGCTCCACCCGTCACTTATTAAGTCCAATGCATTCCTCAATTGAACAGGTTTAAACATAACATAAACATTCGTATTAAAATAAGCATAAAAAATGTCAATAATTTATCCATAAACCATGAATGGTATAAAAATAACACATCCACATTCAAACATATCACAAAACCTTCAATGCAACATGGAATTTTTGTATCATAATAAATAGACTTCAAATAAGCTTAAAATCCATGAAATCAAAACTATTTGAGAGAAATATATCTTTTATTAATCATTTAAAAGTCACATAATTATAAAATAAAACATTTACTTTGAAAATATTCTTATAATATTATAAGGGAATCTTTGAAGATTTTATAATGGTGGAAAATAGCTGCACACGCCGTATAAGTTAAAAAGACATTCTTACCTTAATTCTGTCGAAAAGGTTAAAAATGACCTTGTTTGGAAAACGATGGAAATATTCCTTTATAAACATCTTATAAAAAGTCAACAAGGGTATAAATAACTTTAAACCATATTCTATAAAATAGTAATAATTATTCGAAATACATTTTTAAGAAACATGGATGTGGATGATAAAGAGATCCTAGTAGATAATTACGTATAAACAACCTCGGATAATAAAGAGGTTGTGAAATTAACCGTTACCATGTACTTTTTCCTTGGTCGAGGGTAGGTTAACCTCATTTATAATGGTGAAATAATTGTTATTAAATTATACAAGAATCATATACATTAATATGATATCATATATGATCTTTTACCATTGCTTTGTTGAATATATCTTAGTATTATCGTCGTTTTGGGTGTTAACTTACTCGTTTTCTTTTATATGTTTTGTTACATAAGACGAGTTTGTTATGGATAGGTTGTATATTATTCATATCCAGAATGATATCAAATATTTAAACATTATTTTTAATCAAAAAATGAGAATTATACATGAATGGATACGATGGGGAATGAATCTCATCACATTCGTGGAGACGGTAGTCCGTACGTATGCACGAGCAAAAATATCATTGTTTTGATAGTAAAATAATATATAATTGGATGGTATATCATATATACAGAATCATTATAATTTCATATATATTATTTACATAAATTACACATCATTATCATACCCATCCAAATAATAATGTTTTGAATAACAATTACACCACGACGTGGAGACGGTAAGTCGTATGAACGCATGTATGGTGGCATGTCATTCAAAGGATGGATATAATACTAAATATGGTTGTACCATATTTATAATAACATCAAAATATATAGAAGATACTGGAGTTATTATTTTATAATTGAAATAACAAACAAATAAGAAGTGGAAGAAGAAAGGAACTTGAAAGAGGGTGGTGAAAACATTACCTCTTCTTCGAGTTCTTCCTTTTGATTTGATCAAAAAGGGCTACTTAAGTTGGATTTATAACTAAAGGAATGCCTCTATGATGAAGGGAGGACTGTTGAGAGGGTATTTGGGCAGATTTTTTCTGAACCAAATGGCTTTGAAGGTATGAATTTGAGAGAAGGGGGAGTGCCCTTTTATAAGAGGGGTGAGGGGAACCTTTGGAAAAGTTAGAAATATTATTTTATAATAAATTCATATTCGGTTTATAATGTATACAAAGTGAATTATTTAAATTTTAAGGTGGGTATAGGTCTAAAACCACTCAACCAATAGGTTTTAGATAGGTTTGGTTCACTATATTAACCTTATCTTTTAGTTTTAACTCTTAGTTAATTAGTTTGACATTTACCATGTCTCTTTATATTTTTATATTATATAGTTAATAAAAATACTATATAATTCCAAAAGACCCCCAAGTGGTCCATTAATGATACACCTATCATTATATAAGTCCTTTTCCCAAACCTTAGATTTTTAGGAATAGAATATCAATTAATAATATAATATTTATTTTAAAAACTCCTTTATGTCAATTTTGACACTATTTAATAATTGATTTTTGTTAAAGTCTTAAAAAGTTTATTAATTCAAAAAAAATTAATTTATGTAATCATAACATGTCATATTAATTTATGTGATAAAAAATTTCAAATTATATTTATTTTTATATTTATAATACCAATTATTTGATTCTTTCATAAATAAAGAAAATACTGCATCATTATTGTGTCATAAATAAATTTAATTATTAAATGTCTAAAAATTATAAATAAAATACCATTATATAGGAAATATTTTTATCTTTATAATTAATATTTATAGTTGAAAATATAACATATATAACTCTATGTAAAAATTGTTTTTCTAAAAGATATATGCTTATGTCATTTTTGTCTTTACTTTAACTTAATTAATATAAAGTGTCATTATCACTTACAAGTGGCTCCATGGGGTCCCAAAATCGACCCAAATATGTCCATGGTCGAACATGTATCAACCAATAGGGTTAGGACACATTTTAGGGTAATTTAATATTATTATAATATTATTTTTTACCCTTATTTACCTGATTTACCTTTTAACCATGGTAAATAAAATATTTACCGAAGTAATTATTCAAAATGTATAAAAATAAAAGTTACCTATTTACACAATTTGGAACTCCTAATTATAAATATTGAATCCATTTTTCTAAATTAAAATCACAGAAGTGGTATAAATTAATTTAAAATTAATTCCCGTTGTAAAAAAAAGAGTGTTTTTAAGAAATAATAACTATCAAAAGATTGACACTTGTTTATGTCTAGTTTAAATGTGAAATTATGAACAATGAACATAATTGAATTAAATTGTAAAAATATAACTTAATTATACTTTAAAATAACTCAATTTCATAATTTATCACTATTAATTATTTTTATTAAAAAAGTTATTTTTAATTAAAATTTAGTAATTTTCACGATTCATCAAAATATGAAAGTTATCAGAAAAGTACCAAAAATTCACCCTAAGCTAATTTCAACATTCCTGATCCAAAAATTAAGTCCATTTTGAAATATAAAATTTATAAAATTTCAAAAAGTGGGTATTACTATTTATAACGGCTAGTTTGATTGGTTGTGGTGTGTGTTAGAACTCGAAGTTGCGTACAACACACACTACTGTATTATTGAAAGAGAAGTGTACCGTGGAAGCTTGGAGTGTTACATTTAATCATTATTATTCACTTCTTTTCAATGAACCACACAAAAGGAAAAAATGGGGTAGTGATTTTGAAGTGATAAAGTATATGATGGTTTGAGAAATTACATTCATTATGTGCACTTTTTTAATTTTAACATGCTTTGAACTAAATATATTAAACACTCCTCTTCTGCATCATCATTTTAAACATAAAATCCAACAAACCCTTAAACATTGTAAAAACCTATTATAAGTCCCCTAGAGTAGCACACTAGTTTCTACTGGTATAGAAACAATAATCTTAGAAATAATATGGTAATATCATATGAATTTTTGGAAATGAGAATAACTCCATTTTCATATCTTCCTAGAGTGAAGAGGGAAAAATTCGAGGTGGGGCTAGTTAAAGAATTTTTTATGTAATGTCCTATAAATTCCAGGTAATTGTTTTAATTATATAGGAATTTTTTGAGACTAAAAAATCTGACGACGCGTGATTCCGAGGTTCGGAGTTCCTAGAATGATCTTTCGAAGTTTTTGTTAAGCTTTAATTAGCCCGCGTAAGCAGTTTTCCAAAAAAGGTAGAATAACTCTTAAATAGTTACTCGAATCAGAAATATGAGGGTACCATTGTGCTTAGGATGGCGGGTTTACCCTAGGTGCGACTTAAGTTTAGTCGGTACAAGCCTCCTGTGAGAAAACACAAAAATGGCATAACTGTAAATAAAATAATTAAATAAATTATTTTATTTTTGAAATGCTTATAACTCACAAACGGTAGCATGGATTAAAAATCTGAGACCACCGATAAAATCTTGAGGGTATGATTTATTTAAGCAGATACTAACTTTGGATGGCACGAGCCACTAGTGAAAGTTACTTTTTGGCCGTAAATAAAATAATTAAGTGACAATTATTTTATTGTAAAATCCATAACTTTTAATTGGTAACTCGGATTGGAAATCTGAGAGTACCGTTGGGTTCGTTGGGGAGTTTTTCACTTGGTTAGAGCCTAAACTTGACCGGTGCAGGTCGAGGGTGACTGTTAGTAATTTTCCAAACTTTTTTTGGGTACGTTCAGTAAACGCGTGAGAGGCATTTTCTAACTTTTCAACCGGTGCTCAGATTAAAAATATGAGGGCACCGTTGAATCTGTAGCACTGGGATTCGCTTAAGGTATGTTTAACCTCGACAGTAGTGGGTTGAGAGAAGAAGTTAGTTTTTGAATTTTTCGTGGAGGATTAAATAAAATAAAAATATTTTATTTTAAATATCCTCCCACCTCTCCTATTAATTTTTGGTGGTGGGGACCACCTGAACTCACCTTTAATGTGAGGGAACCCTTAGTATTCTCCCAAGTTAATGAGACAACAATTAATTGATCTATTAATTAATTAAGTGGCTCCTCACCTCTTAGTTGGGGGGATCGTTGGCAAAGGGGGGCTTTTGGGAGAGCCTTTGGGAGAGCTTTTGGGAGCTTTTGGTTGGTGGAAGAACATCCTCCAACAAAGAACATCCTTCAGATCAAGAACTAGAATGATTTACGAGCTCAAACTGAGAGCATGGTGCGGGAGCAACGAACATTGACGTCTTCATCTACTTCATCGTGACATCTCCAATGAACGTCAAAGTAGGGGGTTTATTTTGAAATGTGATAAATATCTATTTTTTGATTCCCCATATTCTTGATTCTCAATGAATATGGCCAAACAAACATGGCCATCGATCCACACATATACCGTGATCTTTTTTTTTGTTTTTTGCGCGTTCTTCGCACGTTCTACGTCACCAAATAATTAAGCGCACTTAAAACACAATGATTCGTTGAGCGCGGCATACAGACGTGGAGATCTTGACCTGAGGATCGGGAATCTACGGTCATCACAATTATTGGGGTAAGAATGAAGATACATCAGACCGTAGAAGGGGGGACGTGACAGTGCGATTCTGGCGAGTCTTTAGGGCGTGACTCCGGGCGAGGTAAATAGTGCGATGTGTTGCGACGGTCGAGTGGAGGTAGCGAGGCCGAAGGGTTCGGCGGGTGTGAGTTAGGTGAGGCAACCGGTGGCTGAATGGATGATAGGCATAGTGGTGCATGGTTCAGGTGAGCGAGGCCAGAGGCAGCAGATCTGACTCTTGGGTTTGCTGGTAGAAAGGCGTGAAGTTGAGTAGGAGAAAAAACGTGAAGGAGTTAGATTGGAGAGACAAAGGGTTGAAATGAAATAAAATTAAAATAGAAATAAATAGAGGATCAATGAATTGAGGGTTTTTTGGTGCATATGATAGTTTTGAAGGATTTAAGCATGGGTGATGAATTGAAGAAAAAAAATGGTCAAATAATAAAATAATAATGTTATTATTATTTTTGTTTGGAAAATCGTGTTTTGTCCACAACTTATCCATGAGACATCAGTTTGACGAACCATCAATAGCAATGCAACCTTGACTTCAAGATGGATATTCTGAGTCAAATATTGGATGTCTTTTTGAGGCATTCAGATCAGGTACCTGAAACGCTTGTGAATTAATAGATTTAATATTATTATTAAATCTTTGACCCGACATAACTTATGCGTGAGATGTGCGATTGACTTATCGTCAGTGGAAATGTGATCTTGTAATTAATATGATCGATTCAAGTCTAATGATGGATACTAAATTCTGGTTCATGGCTCAGGTCCACAAAACACCCAATAATAATAATAATAAGAATAATAATATTACCTGATCTTGTGTCCAACATATCTCCCTCATACGGTGTCGGAATGGAGAAATGTCTGTGATGTTGCGACCCTAAAATTGAGAAGAGTGTTTCAAGAAAAATTTTGTATATTTTATGCCGACGTCAAAGTGCGGGCCCAATGAGGCCTGGTTCGCGTGTGTGGCGGTAAAATGCAACCTTCACCGGGTATCCGTTTTGGACAAATGGGTAGTCCATATCGTGTGTTTTTCTATGTGGATTGAAATGATGTGACCTATTCGATTATCCAGTGCCATTTGAAGTAATGTTGGGTTGGATGGGACCCCGAATCCAACCGGGCCCTCGGAGCGGAAACGCTAATAACTTACAGAATGGACGTCCGATTGAAGTGATGTCTGTTGCATTGGGCCCCTTTTGACGTGACATACCTTTGGAATACTTATTTGTGGGACTTCATGGAAGTTGGAGTATCGACCTGTGGCTTGAGGAGCGGACCCTCCCAGAATCAAGAGAGCTTTGTGCGGGAACCCTGTGGCCGACTATATGTGAAGAAAGAACATCGATCCTGTGTGGGTCAATGCATAGCGATCCTGTGTGGGTCAGATCTAGTTTGGGATAGCGCTCAGCAATCCTATGTGGGTTAGCACATATCAATCCTATGTGGTTCATATCCTATGTGGGTCTGCGTGGGTTAGTTACCTATCGACCCTGTGTGGGTCAGAAGCAGTGCTACTTAACAGAATAAGATGATCTAGCCTTCGACTAATCATATATAATTATGTACTTAATTTAAACCTAGTGTGAGCTGAGTCCTTACCTTCATGGTGATACCTTGTGGTATTCTTCTATGTGGTGTAACTTTGTGGTACTTTCCTTCGTGGTGATATGTTTTTGGTATTATTTTGTTTGGTGTACTTGTGTGGTACTTACCTTCATAGTGATACCTTTGTGGTATTCTTTTGTGTGGCGTACCTGTGTGGTAATTTCCTTCATGGTGATACCTTTGTGGTATTCTTTTGTGTGGATTTACTTTTGTGGTAATTACCTTTGTGGTGTTACCTTCGTGGTATTCTTTACTTCGTGGAATAGTTAAGCTTTGAGCTAATAAGTTGGGCCTTGTGTTTCCTCATGAATGAGAAGGTTATACTTGATAACCTAGGTATATGTATGGGCATATACCTAAGTAGGGTTGACTATTGTTTCCATACTTGTTTTTTATCCTTTTTGGATTTTGAGAGACCTTCTAGGGTATCAGGGTCCCTACTGAGTATCATTATACTCACCCCTTCATGGGCTACACCCGCACCTTGTTGTGTTTGGTGTAGACGACAGAAAACGCTGACTGAGGATGAGAGTACAAGGTCTGGAGGTAGAGTGGAGGTGGACATTAGACGAGGCGTACCGTAGAGATGATTGTTCGAGAGATGTACCTACCCTTCAGGTAGGATCCTTAGCGGAATTTCACAGGAGTTGTTTCAGTTTACTTGTTCTTTTCAATTTTCTTGTACTTTCTAGTTGGTATTGTATTCTGGACCCTTTTTTTGTTATACACAATCTTTTTACTATATAGTTTACTTGTGTTCGTATCTTGCTGTGTGCTTAGTTTTGTGTATTTAATATATATAAAGGCAAAGCCTTCTTGGTTTTATGGAGTACTCCATTCGGTGATAGTCGCCAGCCCCTAGCCTATGGAAGGCGGGCTTGGGGTAGTCACGAAACAAGCCCCAGGGGACTGGTCGTGACAAATTGGTATCAGAGGAGTCAGTTCTACCGTAGAACATAAAACTCTGATATTTTATGTGTGGGAATAGTGTTAAGTGTTATGAGTGTGGTTTTCAGTTTGGGGAATCTAGTGTTGGTGCGGTGACCAATGTATCCATACACAAGGAACCTAAATTCTGATTTCTGACTCAGCGCATGGAAACACTAATTGTGTGTGTTTTTGAAAAGTTTTCTTTTCAATTTCTTTGAGTCAGCTCACCAGGTATAACTTAATGACTGTGGAACACCTGTTACTTATCAAGATTCCGCTATGTAGACAACCATCTAGGATTCCTGAGAGAGTACACGATGATAGCCCACTGAGCGATGAGGCTCCTGTGAAGGGCCCTCTTACTATGTTGGCACCTTCGGGTGGTGTACCAGCAACACCACCACCCGTTGGGCAGAAGATACCACCAGCCACACTGGCAGACGATGCATGCTGACTGAGCTCATTACACGAGTTCCAGAATTAGATGCATATGAGGTTTCGAGGCGAGAAAGTTTCCCACATTGCTGAGGGATGACTGGAGGAGGTTGCTAGAGTTTTACACCTAGCTGAGACACCAGTAGAGCAGATGGTGATCTTAGCTACTATTCTTTTCCAATGTGTGACCATGAGGATGGTCTGCATAGTGATGATGCTTCGGTACGTGGACCATTTCTCGAGATAGTACCTTCAGGTATTGGTCCAGCCATATCATTGCCCGTTGGTCAGCAGTTACAACCGGCGGTACCGATATATGACACATGTCGGCTTATTGCCTTACACATGTTTCAGCATCAGATACCCCTCAGGTTCCGAGGTGATCTTAACTCATAGGTGGCTAAGGACTGGCTTGAGGAGGTGGCTGAGAGTTCCTTAGAGCTATTACAGCTTCGGCAGGATGACATGTCGGTAGCTGAGTATTCATCAAGGCGAACTGACCATTCCTGGTACTCGATGAATACAATTCAATCAGAGCTTTGGGGCTCGGAATTCCGAGCGCGGTGTGTTTAAGTACTTCTGAGACAACACTATTGCTCTATGAATTCCTCCCTATGTTAGGGTGCTAGACAGAACCATTGACTTTGAATGTTCTTTGGCTAAGAAGATACATCCAGTGAATGTTAGTAGTGGGAAAAGAGAAAATTGGAACCTGTCTCAGAGACTTGGGCATCTAAAAAAGTTTCGGGAAGAAGAAGTGTTAGGGATAGATGAATCTACAGGGTAGTAGATGTGGAATCATAGCTATGAGAGAAACATGAGGTGGTATAATTTTTGACATGTTACAACCACCCCCATTGTGATCCCCGACAGGCTCAAGGAGATGGAGGACAGGGGAAGAGAGTGGCTGCATGCGGTCAAGGAGTGCGACCCAAGGGCTCTAGGAATGATTAGAGGTACGATCTGTGTCTACTACTATCTACCGTATCAATAGACATAGGTATCAATCATTCCTTCCTTCCAAAAATCTTGTCCAAGAGCTAGAGTTTCCGGTTAAATAATTGACTTGACCCTCATGTCTAGAGATACCTTTGGGAGGAGACTCGATAATCACACTTACACCGACGGTGTGATCTAACCATTGAGGTGAGAGTTTCGATTGGAACCTCTTCGTGGCAACATCGAGGCCTTACAACGTTAGTTTGGGTATGGAATGGGCATCCACAGTTCATACTCAGATTGATTTTATTAGTCAAAAAACGTTGTGGTTTCCCTACAACATTGGAATGGATTTTTCCTTGGTCGGAGAAAAGGAAACCCAGGCAGCACATGATGGACTCATGCATAGAAGGGTGCAACCGATCACTAATGAGTCAACCAACCTTACCCTTGTGGCAGTAGAAGTTTTGAGTTTTGAGTTCGCAACAGGAGTGTCTAGAGTTCCTCCAGGATGATGAATTTGAGATAGTCTATACTCCTGGGAAGGGGAATGTGGTAGAAAATACACTCAGCTGGAGGTATGGTCTACAAGTGCTAAGTGAGGCGTTTGAGTAGCTAGTCGCACTACAGATATCCTTCGTGGATAGAGAATATTCTGCTTACCTCTAGCCTATGACTATTACTCCCCCACTCCTTCAGCATGTCAGGGAGGTGCAACATGGGGGCATTGACTGTGAGGCTTGACGTGCTTAGATATCCTCAGGGCAGGCACCTGATGGATTTTCTAATGGTGGGGAGCACGTAGTCCTCTTCAGAGGACGTATCATGGTATACGTGGTGCTTCAGGAGGAGGTTTTGAGGGGGTTCTATACGTCCCCTCTAGTGGTACATCCTGGTGTGGTGAAGATGTACCAGGACCTCCAGCATCAGTACTGGTAGCCAGGGATGAAGAAAACAATGGAAGAGTTTGTATCATGATGTCTCACTTGTCAGTAAGTGAAGACTACACAGAGTTGGTAGAAGTCTTATGCCGATAGGATACAAAGACCCTTGAAGTTCCAGGAGGGGGGCCACGTATTCTTGCGAGTCTCTCCTCGATGGGGAATATGGATATTTAGCTGAGGGGTAAAGTTATCACCAAAGTTTATCGGTCCTTTTATGATACTTAGGAGGATAGGAAAGTTAACATACCACTTGGATCTTCCATTGTAGTTGGAGAGGGTACGCGACGTCTTCCACGTATCCCAGCTGAGGGGATATGTGAAAAACCCATCTCACATCATCAACCACATTGAAATAGACTTAGATGATGGGGAGTCATTTATGGAGGTCCAGTGGAGATTGAGGATCGATAGGAGTGGGTCCTTTTTCAGCAGTCAATACCTCTGGTGTGCATACGTTGGCAGCACGGGAACCTCTAGGAGAGCACATGGGAGTAGGGGGCTCAGATTCGTGCTCAGTACCCTATTTTGGTTGTTTTTTATTTGTTTAGGCTTTCAAGGACATAATTCCCTAAGATGGGTAGAATGTAATGTCCCAGAAATTACATGTATTTTTTTAATTATATGAGAATTTTTCGAGACTACGAAATCTGACGGCACGCGATTCTAAGGCCCGGAGTGCCAGGAATGATCCGTCGAAGTTTTGTTGAGCTTTAATTAGCGCGCGTAGGCAGTTTTCCTAAAAAAGTGGAATAAATGTTAAATAGTTACTCATATCATAAATCTGAGGGCACCGTTGCGCTCAGAGTGAAGGGTTACCTTAGGTGCGACTTAAGTTTAGTCGGCGTAGGCGTCCTGTGAGAAAACCCAAAAATGACATAACCGTAAATAAAATAATAAAATAAATTATTTTATTTTTCAAATGCTTATAACTCACAAATTTTAGCTTGGATTGAAAATATGAGACCACTGCTGAACTTGTGAGGGAATTCTTTATTGAAGAAGATACTAACTTTTTCTGGAACAGGAAATCAGTGAAAGTTAGTTTTTGGATGTAAATAAAATAATTAACTGACAATTATTTTATTATAAAATCTATAACTTTTAAATGGTAACTCTGATTGAAAATTTGAGAGTACCGTTGGGTTTTTTGGGGTGTGTTTCACTTGGATAGATCCTAACCATGATCGGCGCGGGTCGAGGGTGACTCTTAATAATTTTCCGATTTTTCTTTCGGGTACATTTAGTAAACGATTGAGCGGCGTTTTCTAACTTTTGAACTAGTGCTCGGATTAAAAATCTTAGGGCACCTTTGAATCCGCAGCACCGAGATTCTCTTAAGAGAGATTTAACCTCAACAATAGTGGGTTGAGAGAAGAAGGTAGTTTTTTCATTTTTCATGGAGGATTAAATAAAATAAATATATTTTATTTTAAATATCCTTCCACCTCTTCTATTAATTCTTGGTGGTGGGGACCACCCGATCTCACCTTTAATGTGAGGGAACCCTTGGAATTCTCCCAAGTTAATGAGCTAACAATTAATTGATCTACTAATTAATTAAGTGGCTCCTCACCTCTTAGTTGGGGGGATCATTGGAAAAGGGAGGCTTTTGGGAGAGCCTTTGGGAGATCTTTTGAGAGATTTTGGTTGGTGGAAGAACATCCTCCAATAAAGAACATCCTTCAGATCATGAATGAGGATGACACACGAGCTTAGATCAAGAGCGTGGTGCGAGAGAAACGAACATCAATGTCTTCATCTCCTTCCTCATGAAATCTCCAATGAACGTCAAAGTAATGGGTTTATTTAGAAGTATGATAAATATTTATTTGTTGATTCCCTATATTCTTGATTCTTAATGATGATGGCCAAAGAAACATGGCCATCGATACACACACATACCATGATCTTTTTATTTCTTTTTTCATGCTTTCTTCGCACGTTCTACATCACTAAATAATTAAGTGCACTAAAAACAAAATGATCCATTGAGTGCGGCATACTAACACAGAGATCTTGTCCCAAGGATCATGAATCTAAGGTTTTCACAATTTTTGGGGTAAGAACAAAGATACAACAGACCAAAGAAGGGAGACATAATGGTGTGATTTCGGCGAGTCTTTAGGGTGCGGCTTCAGGTGAGGTAAACGGTGCGATGTGTTGCGGCGGTCGAGTGGAGGCAGTGAGGCCGAAGGGTTCGGCTGGTGTGAGTTAGGTGAGGTAGCCAATGGCTGAATAGGTGACTAGCGCGGCAGTGCATGGTTTAGGTGAGCGAGGCTGGAGGCAGTGGATCTGGCACTTGGGTTTGTTGGTATAAAAGCGTGAATTTGAGGAGGAGAAAAAAATGTGAAAGAGTTATATTGGAGAGAGAAAGGGTTGAAATGAAATAAAATTAAAATAGAAATAAATGAAGGAGAAGTGAATTGAAGTTTGTGCGGTGGACATGAGAGTTTTAAAGGATTTGAGCGTGGGTGATGAATTGAAGAAAAAAAAATGTTAAATAAAATAATAATAAAATAATAATGTTATTATTATTTTTGTTGGGAAAACCATGTTTCGTCCGTAACTTATCCGTGCAACATCGGTTTGACGAACCGTCAACGACAATGTGACCCTGAATTCGAGACGGATATTCCAAGTCCAATATTGGATTTCTTTTTCAGGCTTTCGGATCAGGTACCTGAAACGCTCGTGAATTAATAGATTTAATATTATTATTAAATCTTCGACCCGCCATAACTTATGCGTGTGAAGTCTGATTGACATGCCGTCAGTGGTGATGTGATCTTGTAATTAATACGGTCGATTCAAGTATAATAATGGATAATAAATCCTTGTTCTTGGATCAGGTCCATGAAACACCCAATAATAATAATAATAATAATAATATTACGAGATCTTGTATCCAACATATCACCCTCATACGGTGTCAGAATGATGAACCGTATGTGATGTTGCGAACCTGCAATTAAGATGGGTGTTTAAAAAACAATTTTGGATATTTTAAGTCAAGGTCGAAGCGTGGGTGCCACGAGGCCTGGTTCGCGCGTGTGGCGGTGAAATACAACTCTTTTACTGAGTATCTATTTTGAAAAAATGGGTAGTCCATCTCGTGTGTTTTCCCTTATGGATCACAATGGTGTGACCCATTCAGTTATCCAGCGCAGATTGAAGTAAGGTCGGGTTAGATCGTACCCTGAAACCAACGACCCCTTGGAGCGAAAATACTAATAACTTACAGACTGGACGTCCAATTGATGCATCGTCTATTGCGTTGGGAACCTTTTGACTTGAAGGACCTTTGAAATAATTCTTCATGGGACTTTGTGGTAGTTAGAGTATCGACCTATGGATTGAGGAGAGGACCCTCCCAGAATTAAGCGAGCTTAGTGTGGGAACCTTGTGGCTAGCTGTACGTGAAGAAAGAACATCGATCATGTGTGGTTCAATGCATACTGATCCTGTATGGGACATATCCAGTGTGGGTCAGTGCTCAACGATCCTGTGTGGGTCAGTTCATATCGATCCTCTGTGGGTCAGATCCTATGTGGGTCAGCAGGGGTTAGTTACCTATCGATCCTATGTGGGTCAGAAGTAGTGCTACTTAACAGAATAATATAATCTATCCTTTGAATAATCATCAGCACTTCTGTACTTAAGTTATACCTGGTGTGAGCGGAGTCCTTACATTTGTGGTGATACCTTGTGGTATTCTTCTATGTGGCATACGTTTGTGGTACTTTCCTTTATGGTGATACCTTTGTGGTATTCTTATGTGTGGTATACATGTGTGGTACTTACCTTCATGGTGATAAATTTGTGATATTATTCTATGCAGCATACCTATATGGTACTTTCCTTCGTGGTGATACCTTTGTGGTATTATTCTGTGTGGCGTTACCTTTGTGGTACATACCTTTATGGTGTTACCATTGTGGTATTATTTTCTTCATGAAATATTTGAGATTTGAGCTAATAAGTTAGGCCTTGTGTTACCTCATGAATGAGATGGGTATACTTGATAACCTAGGTATATGTATATTCATATACCTAAGTATGGTTGACTGTTGTTTCCATGCTTGTAGTTTATCCTTTGTGAATTTTGAGAGACCTTTAGGGGTCTTGGGGTCCCTATTGAGTATCATTATACTCACCCCTATATGGGCTACGCCCGCACCTTATTGTGTTTGGGGAAGATGATAGACAATGCTAATTGAGGATGAGAGTATCAGGACTGGAGGTAGCTCAGAGGTGGAAATTAGACGAGGTGTACTTTAGAGACAACCGTTCAAGAGCTGTACCTACCCTTCAGGTAGGATCCTTGGTGGGAGTTCATAGGAGCTATTTTAGTTTACTTGTACTATTCAATTTTATTGTAATTTCCAGTTGGGCTTGTATTCTGGCCCCTTTTTCTTATTGTACACACTCATTTTACTATACAGTTTACTTGTTTTTGTATCTTGGTGTGTGCTTAGTTGTGTGTGTTTACAGGATATAAAGGCAATTCCTTCCCGGTTTTAGGGAATACACCTTTTGGTGATAGTCACCAGCCCCTAGTTTATGGAAGGTGGGCTTGTGGGTAGTCTTGGCACGGACCCTGGGGGATGGGTTGTGAAATTTTATGGGTGAAAAAATAAAGTTGACTTTTTTAATGTGACATAAGTATAATGATATTAAAGTTGATTTCATAAATGAGACATGATTTATTTTATTCCAAAAATAATTTTGGAAGTTTTTTACCATTTATTTAGGAATGGGACTTGATTAGGATATAAGAATTTTCTTGGGAGAATAAAGGTTGAGGTGTGTGGGTGTGATAACATGATGATATAACATACATTATCACCCATATAATTTTGTATTACATTTTTATGTTTTTTAGTATCCCATTATTAATGTCTTTTTCACTGAATATATATTTTAAATTCATGTGTTGAAAACATGCTAAAAAAAATGAAATTTCACATTGAAAATTTTTAATAGAAGTTCAATTTTTCTTCACAATAATATATACACACATCCAAAAGTTATTTTTTAGGATTCTATGATCATTTGGATTCAATTCATCCTATTATACCAATGTTTGGATCTGATCAGAAGAGGCCCATAATGTGAAGAAATTTCAGGTGAGACAAATTGGACCCACCTATAGTAATTGATCCATAACATGGGATTAGGACCTCCAATTAGGATGATTCAACTTCCATTGGATATATAAATATTATTTAAAACTCTCCACGAAATTTCAATTCATGATTTGGTGATTAAGTCAATCAAACATCAAGAAAAAATTGGCAGATAAAGTCTTCCAGGAATAGTCACCTAGTCCCTTCGACAGTTGACTTATTTTTATGGAAATTTTGATGTATTTTCCCATAAAATCACTTCTAAACTTCATTATAAAATTTTTATTGACTGGACAGTGGTAGTGAGGGATTTGGTACATCTATTTACTCATATATTTTTTCCTTCCCATTCTATGGAGTTCTAAACTCTTTGTGATAGGGGTGTCCAGACCCGACCCAACCCGACCGACCCGACCCGACCCGACCGGGTGGGGTCGGGTTAGAAAAATTATTCCATGGGTTGGGTCGGGTTGAGTCATAATTTGGTCGGGTTGGGTCAGGTCACGGGTTGGGAAAAAAATAACCCAACCCGACCCAACCAACCCGATAGCCACCTGCATTGCGTCGACTCGCCGAGCCGGTATTCCTCTCGCGTGACCCCTTCTTGTCATACTTCACTCTATTTACTCCCTCCCTCCCAACCTGAGGCTCTTTCCATCATCTTCCTCCATGCTAACCATCCATCCTGCTCAGCCAATGTTGTCACTCCCGCACATCACCCCCGCCTCTACTATTGTTTCTGCATAGCCTTCCCTACTGTTCATCGTCTCTTCCACCTCGTCTGAGGGCCACCACTCCAGCACACTAAACCTAATGCCATCACCTCACTGCCGCCTTCCTCCTCTGTCTCGGCTACGACTACGACACCACATCCACTAGGGAGGGGAGCTCTTTTTTCTCCAGATCCAAGATGACTGTTGGGGTTTCATCCAAGGAATTCAACCATAGAGGATCAGGAAGTGATTGATTTCGACCGAGCGTGGAACCAAACCTAGAAGCGCTGAAATTTTTCCATAGTGGGGATCAATTTTTTATTTTCACATCATTCTAAAAAAAATTCTTTCAATTTTTTAGGAGAAGCGATGGAATTTTTCGAGCATGGAACTGAACTTAGAAGCGCTGGAATTTTTCGAGCGCAGCGATTGATTTAGTTCGATCATGTAAGTTAACTTAGAACTATTATAATTTGTAATTTTTTTGCATCGTTCTACTGGTTTTTCATGGTGTGTTTTTGATAATGGGGGTATTTAAGTGAGATTGTTACTTGGAGGTGAAGACGATTGGGGAGGATTCTCATAGAACCACCACGATCGTTGTCGCCTTCATTAGCACCCACCTGCCACCATGATGGATGCTCCACTGCCTCTATTTTTAAGAATATTGATTGCATGACATGGAGGCATAGAGAGGAAGCTTCTTCTTGGGTGGAGGGGATATCGGTTGCACCGGGTCGAAGCGAAGATGTCCTGCTGGATATCTAGAAAAAGTCAATTTTTTTCCCCTTAAACCCATCAACCCGACCCGACCCAACCCGATTCAGTACGGGTTGGGTCGGGTCGGGTCCGAGCTAAAAAACATGCCTGCCCCGACCCAACCCGACCCGACCTCTTTTGATCGGGTCGGGTCCAAAAACCCCATCAACCTGACCCAACCCGACCCATGGACACCCCTACTTTGTGATGACCTGGGGAGGAACCAGGATATAATCCCGAGCTTCATGTTTGTAATACATTGAATAATGCTTTAATTCCAAGTTTCAGTTCCATTTATCTTAATTTTTTTCTTTTATTTTTTTTTCTGTATGTGTACACAATAAATCAAAGGAGACCAGATCTTCATGCTTCCATGAATAACCCAGATCGTGTGATGATTTGAGTGTGGTTTCCTCTTTTCTCACCCTTTATCTTTCTTGAGTAATATTATGGATTGTGTTAGTAGATAAAATCCAGAATTATAACTCATGAATATACACTTTTTTCCTGGGAATAATTTTTTAAAAGACCTCAATATGATCATCACATCACATCGTTGATATGATTACTTGATGAGTTTGGATCTCACATCAACAAACCTGCATTCATTTTGAGCAATCATTGACGATCAATATCTTGTGATTAATAAAATAATAAGTGTTAACTTATTAAAAAATCACATTAAAATGTATTTTAATAAGTTAAAAATAAATTATTAAAACATTTATCCCTTTACATTGAAGAAACGATGGATGATAATCAATGGGTCTTACCCATGATGATCGCAATTTTATAAATTGTTTAAAATATTACTTTTCAATATTTACTCACATATTATTTATAAATAGATATTCAATCCCCCAATAATTAAAAAACCATCTCTCTATCTCTATAAATAAATAAACTCTTTTAAAATTAATGATCTAAGGATCCATCTAGAGATGACATCAGGTTCCTTCTATACTGTTGAGATTCTATTAAAAAAGTTCTAATTTGACGCGCTTGACAACGCGATCATCATACCCTACCCACCACCCATAAAGTTGAATTACCTATCATTAAGGGACTATTATCCCAATATTAAGTATAGATATAGGATTTAAAGTAACTCAATGGAGAATTATTTAGGGGAAATATCCCCAGTGAGTATAACTTTCAAGTGGAGACTTATATTTCTCCTTTAGAAAATATTTATCAATAAAAAGGAACTACTCTACCAAAAAGAGCCAAATATAATCATCCAACCAACTTTAGACTTGGAAATCTAGTATATCTAGAACTTATTAATAAAGTATATCAGGAGTTACCTTTATCAAGGAGATATCTATAACCATGTTAGGGTAGTTTCCCTAGGCTAATTCATATTTTTTATCAACAGAAAACATGGGTAAGCTGACCATATAAAACACTTCCCACTGCATCTACTCAAATAACTTCCCAACCATCTATCTTGGTAGATCTAATTGACTCAATTGAATCCTTTTCATCTTGAATGGAGTCCATAAAAGGGTTTCATGCACCAATATAGTCATAGAGAATTCCATACCCTGAATGGGTGGATGGGAATCCTCTTCCACCCAACATTGGAAATCTATCTTTCTCAATATTTAATGGAACTAGGGATATAAAGTATCATTTTATACATTTCTTTATTAATGTGGCCCCATTATAGTAACAATATATTAGAAAGAAGAATCGAAGATCAAATTTATTGTGAAGACTTTGGATGGACTAGAATTTTTTTGATATAGTAACCAACCAGCTAGATCAGTCATAGGATGGAAAGACCTCTGTTGAAAAATAATCTACCAATTTAGATCAATAGTGATAAATACGATGATACTTGGTCTCTCAAATTTCAAGTAATGTGATAATGATAGGGTATCACATTTAATTTCTAGATGGAAGGTTTTGACCTACTTTTTGAACATTCAACACCCATAAGAGTGTCTATTAAAGAGAAAGGAAGATGCAACGGTCAAGCTATTCCCAACCCCCTAAAATTTATTAGAAAAAGACACACAGAAGACAAGGGAGGGGAGGGGTCAAACGACCCGTACCCAAAAAACCTTTACAACCCCAAACCCAAAATACCCCAAAAAAGAAAAGCAAAAAAAAGCACACAAAACCAAACAAATTAGAAAAACTGACTTGTCCCCAACATCACCTCCCAGCCAATTAGCAACCAGCATTCAACAACATCAAAACCATCAACAACAAATTCAACAACCCAAATTCAGCACCTCCCAGCTAAGTAGAAACCAATATCCATTGATGAAATTTCTAGCATCTATTGACTTCAGCATCAACATATCCTTCAACACTTTTCAGGGCCATGGTTTTCCTCCCAGCCAAGTAGCAAACAACATCCAGTAGCTCAAATTTTAGCATCCCGAACCACCTAGACAGACATCCCCTAGCATAACACTTCTCATTTTCTAGAAACCATAATGACTTAACCAAGCATCCAGCACCTCCCTACCAATCATACTGAGAAAACCAGTCACAACCAATAACCACCACCACCACCAATTCACAGCTGACTCATCCACACACCCCAACCAGCACTCAGACCATGCAGTGACACCACATCTTAAACCGCCTCTATAAGAAGCAAACAACAACTAGTAGCCCTATATCCAGTAGCCATCACTTTCAAACCAATCAAGACCCAACATCTGCCATTTTCATCTGGCATTTCACATCTAGCTACACTACTAGCATTACAGGACCAGTAGCCCTCTCGCTGAGGACCAATCCGCAACACCCAAAATTCCTTGGGAAGACCCATTACTAATCTACTCTTCCAGCCACCCAGAGATTGCACAACTTGAACATACAACATACAACACCTCACGCCATGACCATTAGCCAACACCAAACCAATCCCACAACACTCCGTGGACTAGCCACTACAACCCGACAAGGAACCCAGAATGAAACGCTAATCCAGACTAGCATCAACATCATGCAGTGAAAAAGAGTCCCATAAATGAACCTCCATCTGCTCTGAAGTCCAAAAATCAGCCCCACCATGTGATGAACAAAGCAAAACCATCTTTCACGATAGTTTCTTAAAGGAAAGAATATGTCATTAGAAGATCAAATACCAAATCTAGGATGACACTAGTATCTTAATGAAAGATGGATGGAAAAGTGGAAACAACAATCATTATAATTAAACAATCCCCAACACCAACTCTGGAACCTAATATCATGTTTTGACACCCCAAAAAATTAATTTAAAAGAATAATAAGCTTTATATCTTTCTTAACACACAACATTGAGCTTTAATCAAATTGTGATATACTGTAAAAAATATTATTATTTAAATGTTACCATTATAACCTTGTTATTAAATTAGAGGTTATAAATATGAGTAAATGAGTTATAAAATAAAATTTCTAATGGTTCTAATCAATACTAAATTATTTATTAATTTTTAAGAAATAATTACTCAGTTTTCAGTGATTTCATTTTATTCTTTAAAAATACATTTTCTTCAAAAATTATTTTATTAGATTTTGTACAAGGAAACTATAATTAATTTAAGCCAATTTTAGAAATTTTATTTTAGAAAATGAAAATAATTTTTGAAATCAACATATCAAAATTAACTTAGGGTAAAATTTTAGGATTTTTCTGAAATGAATTATTTTTTAATGAGGAGTGAAAAATACATATTTTCTATATACCCTCATTTATTTTCATTAAATAAATTAATTTAAAAGTTCCATTATATTTTTGATTTGGTACTTAATTTATATATGGTAATTTTTATTTAGAATAATTAATTCTATTTTAATCAGTAATTTTAATTATTTTGACATAAGTTCATTTTATGCTTAAAATTTTATTTTTCTAAAAATTATTTTCCATTGCGCTTTATGAATTTATATTAATATTAATTTATTACAATTCTATAAATTGAATAATGAAAAATGGATAACGTATTTGGAATCATTTGTTTAAAATTTGGAAAATATTTCACTTTTATGTTTTGTCATTATGAATAGTAATTGTGGAAAATATTTATCACCTCAGTGAGGGTAAAATGGGTAAAAGAGGGATAAAACCATGAAATATGTTCTCAAAATCAACCCAAAACTTACCTTAATTTCATTATATTGTATAAATTAGTCTTTATCCATACTAAATTATAATATATCTCATTTTAATTCCATTTTTTCTTGATAATGACTTTTATATTATTTTAAGTAACAAAAATTCAAAAATAACACTATCTTGACTTTAATATCTCTAAAAATTTTACATGTAAAAAATAGGGTACAATTTCAGTTATAAATATTTATTTGAAATTTTAATTAATTTTTTTATCATATTAATTTATTTTTAATCTTTAGTGATGAGATAATTACATTACAATATTACACAATATTAGCATAGTGTTTGTACAAGCAGTAGAAAAATCATATAAATGATTTTAAAAACTCAAAAAGTAATATTTTTTGGGTGATTTATAGTACCCAAATAATTTTATGGATTATTATAACATATTATTGATGTGTGAAATGTTTATATTAAGATTACATTTCTATCTTGTTGTCTTAAAATTCAAATTAAATGAATAGTTTTAAAATTGACATTAATGATATTTTATGAAAAATGATATTTTATCAAATTATTTAAAAATCATAAAAAACTTGAAATAAGACAATAAGGATTATAAATGGTTTAAAATGTCATCCCTTAACTATTTATGAGTTAATTTTTACCATATAAATAAAATTATAACCCTTTAAAAGTGAAAAATTTGTTACCGCAGTTAAGGTTTAAAATGGTTAATGAAAGGTTTAAATGAAAATATAAAGGTTAAAATAACCTAATCACATTCTGGTTTTTTTATTCTTCTATAAGAATAGATCTAAAGGATGTTAACCAAAGAATAGGTAGTTGTATTTACCAACTCTTTCAACTTTATTTATTCTTCTACTTCCGTTAAATATATTATACCCATCCTAAAATAATAAATTCGATATTATAAATATATTTAGATATTATTATGATTATGGGACAACCATTTTACATAAATTTTACATACTATGGAAAATGAAGACATAACTCGTGTGTACGTATGGATTATTGTCTCCATATAATAGTGTAATTCATTTTTCATCACCATTTTACTTGGATAGTTGTAAAGATTGAACCTATGAGTATGTATGATGTTAATAAAATAATTATGGTTTTGGAAATATAAGATACCATTTACCTTCTTACCCTTACATATGATGGAAAATGATAACGTTTCTTGTGCGTATTTGTGGACTACCACCTCCATGAAACTATGTGAATCATTTTTTGTTTTCTACTTCCATAAAAATTTAATGAATATATATTATATATATGATATTATAATAATTCTGTAAATGTGAATTTATATTCACCTTCTTTTCTTTCTATCCATCAAAAAATGAAAACAATTTTTATGCGTATGTACGTCCTACCATCTTCATGAATGGTGTAAATCATTTTTCTATGTACACATTTCATGAATGGTTTTAAAATTTTATATAATGAATAAAAATAATATTTATAATATTATTATAATTTTAGATATTATGTTACTATGAGAAATATGAAAGGACGTAAATCACCAAACTGATATGTACATGAAAAACAAGACATTTAACACTCGAAAATAGTGATTTAAAATAATTATTAATAAATAGGTGTTTAAATGTTATAAGTGGATCATATATGATATTATAAATATTAATATAGTTATTTTATAAATTAATAACAAGTTTAAAACCATTATATGGGAGTTTAAATCACCTTCAACAAATTAGAATCCTAAGGTAAGTGGTTTCTTAACTCGATTTCTATTTGTTGGGTTAAACTTCTACTTCATTGACTATGTTATGCCCTGATTATGAGTGAAATAAATATTTATTGTATTATGTTTTAATTACACTTATTTTATGTTTATTTAACTTTTTTACACATAATCACTTCATTGATTAAATTCTCATTCCAATGATTGTATCTTTGTATGGGTTTCTCATCTCACTTTTATTTATGTGAGACATAAGCCATGTTCACCACTTATTTCATTTGTGTTGTGTTAATACTATAAATTTGATATTTTATATCATGAATATATTTATATTAATGGTATTTAATTATTTATTTTAAGTTATTTATTTCTTTTTATATATGATTCAAAATATTCCAATGTGGTAATGTTTTATTTCACAATCTCATCATTATTCATAATTGTTTACGTTTAAGTATCCATTGGAGAAATTGTATAATAATTCAATATTAAAACCAATATATTTTCTTATCCAATGGATATTTACAAAAATTATGAGTTTTCATTTCATTTTCCTCCCTGATGTACTCAAGATACTGAAATAATATTTTTTTTGGAAAACCGACCTTGTTTTTCTTTCGGTCAAGAATAATTTTCTTTTATGTAAATGTTATCATTAAATTTTTTTCAACAATATTTTCAATATTGTATAATTATTTATTAAATTTCATTTTCACCCATTTTTGGCTTTTCATAATTTTTTTAAAATAAATATTCTAGTCATTTCTTAAATCCGTCACCTTTTACCAAAGGTGTAAATCAAATCTTTGTTTTAACATACTCCACATGAACGAATTTTACCACTATCATGACTAATAATTACTTTAAATATTCTATTATAACTTTCCTTGATTATTTTCAAATAAAATGATTTCCTAAATATTTTTTGTAATTTTTAAAATTTTAAATAAGTGATTTCAAAATGAAAATGTAATTTTCCTCAATTTTTTTTGATATTTTTTAAAAAATCAATTACGTCAACATAATTTGATGAATCTTATGATTTGTTAAGGATTTAACCTAGTGACACTAGTTCAAAAACTAGATTTAACATCGATTTTTAAGTGACGTCTACAAAAGCAATGTAAAAATATGCTTTTAGGCATCGATTTTTCAAAACTGACGCTGAAAATGATACTGGGATTAGTTTTCATCATTGGTTTAATAAATAAAGTGATGTTAACAACCGATTTTCAACATCAATTTCTATAGAAACTAACACAAAAAATCCATCATTAGATTCTTTTCTGCATCCATTTGTTATAAACCGATGTGGAAAACCACATAAGGTTAGTTTTCATCTTCGGTTTAATAATGAAATTGACACCACAAATTGGTTTTTGGTGATAGGTTTTAATGCAACCCAATGCCAAAAACCATTTATCTTTTTAAAATGATTCAGCATCGGTTTTTATAAAAATCGATGCCCAAATATAAAAAAATTAGAAAATTCAGAATATTAAACTTCCAAAATAATCAAAATCCCTGTAGTAAAAACATAATATACAGTAATCAAAAAAAATATTATTGACTAAAAATCTATAAATAATTACATGCTTTTATGTAGTTAATCAAAAAATTATCTACACATTTGTAATATAAAGTAGAATTAAAAAACACATACCTAAAATTTATAGTATGGTCATTGTTGGTTATTGTTAAAGCATTAATTTGATATCATTATGTTTAAACACCTATTATAACAAAATAATTTGTTTTTTAAACACATTTTATTAGGAAATGTGATATTATTCATAGAGATTAGAATATATATACCTTAAATCATAATCAACCTTAACTAATAGTTCCCAAACAAAGATTGAAGATGGGAAAGTTCAGTTTGGGTATAAGACTGGTCATCATTGAATGTCTATAATAATATTGAATGATTTGAGATTAAAAAATAAAATACTATAACAAAAAATATAAATTAATTAATATAACCAACCTTATCAAATTTATTAATTACCCCAGTTGTGATTATCTCATATATAAATCGTATAACATAATAACCACATTAAACTTGTCCTTGTTGACGATGAAAATGTGGTTATAAAAAATTAAATTTATAATAAAAACCAATATATATATATATATCATATTAATATCTAATATAAATAATAATTACCATTACTTACACATATTGGATTGCATTTGGTTTATTTATCGAAATGTATTCTTTGTTAAATTTTATCAATGAACTACATTTTTATATATATGAACTAATAATACATGTATAGACAATGTGAATTAAACATAATGAACTTATGAAAAAAGGATTACCTATATAATAAGGTGGGAAATATTTTACGAACACTCCGTGATAAAGAGAAAAAACAATATAATGTGAATTCATGTGGAAAAAATATGTCTAACATCCAATTATTCTAACTATATAAAAAGTTCACAATTAATGACATTATAATGATCATTAGTTCATAATTATTTTTGTGTCTTTACTTATCAAGAAATGAAAAAACCAACACTCAATATCTGTATGTGATAATATCTCACATATATATGCAACTATATCAAAATTCTTCACATGTTTAAATTCCATTGAAATGTATTCAGGATCTACAAAAATGTAAATGCACATGATTTAATTTTTATTAAGATGATTTTGTAGATATATAATTTAAAAAGGAAATATATTTAGTTAATTTAAACCATATTTTATTAAATAAATAAAAATTAAAATGTCAATTTACTTACATGGAAAAAACCTACAACACATTCAAGACAAGATCTTCAAAATAAAATAGATGCATGATATATTCTTTGAGTACTCTCAATGGATAATCTATTCAGAATATATTGGACATCATATGAAACTCATAGTTATTATTCATGGAAGAATAATCCTAAGATAATATTTTCACCCCATAAGAAATATTAGAATTATCTATAGTCGATTATTTATGAATGTTTTGTTTCATTTTTGTAATTTATTTTTCTTTTATATAATCCTATATAAGTTAAATTTTAGAAAACATTGTAAGTAATTTTCAATAATATGTAATTAATATTTAAAAAAACGTATACGTTTTATGAAATATTACAAATAAAACCAATTGTACAAAGAAAAAAATGGCCCCAACAATCCCCAACTCTGGTAATCTCCTTAATAAGAAATGGTAGTAGAGTATTAGGATCAATAATATCTAGTACTAATACTTTAAACTGACCCATCTTCATAGGATGTTGATGCACAGAATCCCATAAAAATGCATGAGTCCTAAGGCAACAATATGCATATGAGGATCTCCAGAAAAAACTCATAGTATAGAGTTTGTTCCAAGAAAGGAGGTGGAGGATCAAAGTAGGTAGGTTGAGTAGGTTAGTCTGGTTGGGATGGATATAGAGGCTACACAACTAGATAATTAGGCTAGGAAGGCTAGGAAGGTTGTGCAGACTGTGAATATCTTGTCAATTCTTTTAACAAATCCTATTGCACGACTACTTGAATTTTATCACCCATAGGCTATTTCATATCTTTTAGCTCAGCTTTTAAGGATTATATTTTTGGGTCCCTTGATTTCTTACTCTAAAAAAAAACTTTCTGAAAACTAACACCTTCCTAACATCCTCTAACATGAACAGGGTGTTCTACCTTTTTTTAATGAAAAAGCTATGATGTCCATCCTACCCTTAGGGATAAAGAGCCTTGTGTCTATTTCTCATGAAGTTGATCATGAAATGAAAAATTAAAAGGTTATATTATTATTTATAATTTATAAAATAAAAAAATTCATGACAAATAAATAATATTTACTTAAAATTTTATCAGCTACTTCCTTATATTTCTCTTTAAGATATATTCATTTTTTCTTTATCTTTCTCTTTTCTATTTTTCATGGTGAGTGGGGGAGATGGAGTACCGAACTAGACCTCATCAGAACCACTAGAGGAGTGATCTATTAGTGCTTAAAACTTTTCCTCAATCATTTTTTCCTCCAAAAAATGATACCCTCCATATGATAAAGTATAAGGGTATACATTCTGCAACCGAATGTATTGATGGGCTTTCTTAGAGGCCTATTATACGAAAAGTAAACTAATAAGTAAATACGTTCATATATATATATATATGAAACTTTACAATTTAATATAATTATCATACTAGAAAGGAATATTCATGTCAGCTGGAAATGAATTTCTTCCACATATGTACATATATAAACTGATACTTGAGGCATGGGTTGTCATTTTTTCTTTTTCCAAAAACATAATTTTTTTGCAACATCGTTTTGAAATATCTCCATATAAACGCCACCAAAGTAAGACATATTTTCTTAATATCTTTTGTTTCTTCAAAAATAAATGTCATTTATAATTGAATAAAATAAAAATTAGTCATTTAAAATATATCATATTCAAAAAATATGAAAAAATAAATCAATTGAGATATTATACCTTTATGACCTACAAAAGATAATATTTCTCCATCTTATCGACGACCTTCCAATGAGGATATAATATATTAATCATGAAACAACTCTGAATAGAGATATAGATGATAAATTGTGTTGCATTTGATCCTGTTACATTATTATTATTAACAAAAGTAAAATTTAATCACTCATCTCCATGATCAAGTGAAAATTTTGGAAAATGTGCAATTCCACATTTACCAACTCAAGAACTTGATTTTGTAAAAGTAAAAGTAGAGGAATCCACCGTTGAGGTCTCATCGGTAATCTTGCAATTATTTTTTTGTAAACTAAAAGTTTGTTTTCATTAAAGAATTATATTAATGGATATTTAATAATATGAAAAAAATACCCCAATACATGCTCCTATATCTCTATTTTTGTTTCCTCCATTAAAATAGATAATTATAATGAAATTTTTGAGGAACTACTTTTTATTAGCCAATTAAATAATTATAAAACAAGAAAAATAAAATAAGTAAGTAAAACGGGGCACACATGTGTTAGTTAAAGAAAGAAATAATGATGTTATGATTCTTTACCCAAAGAAATATAGAAGCTAAACTATTAAATATATACAATAATTCTAAAATTAAAAAAAACATTTATAAATATAATATTGAATATTTATTAAATAATACAGTTTTTACACTTGTAAATTTCAAAAAAGAAAAATAATGTAAATAATTACCAGATTAATTAGGAGCGTAATTTAGTTTTTTCCCATATCCCTTCAGCATGATCATTTCATACTACATGCACTATATCTATATTATAATGATTGTTATTTGAAAATCGTGTAATATATGAAGAAGTATTGTATAAATCAATAACATTATCATTATCATCATCCTAATCATACAAATAGATTATTTTCCCTTTTAAAATGATGAACAACCAATCATTTGATGGATCACTAACATAAAATATTTTTTTTATGTGTGTCCATGATAAATGGTTCCTCATTGTAACTATTTTTTTTCTTCAAATTAACTAGTTTAATCCCATATTCATCATATTTCACACTATTATTACTTGAAACCCAATTACACTTAAACATAGTGACTCAAAATTTAATATAATAAATTTTTCGATATGTATTCAAGAACTATAAAATATGGAATTGATGCCGTAATTGGTTTTTTATCTTTAGCACTCGAAAAATGCAGTTCTTCAGTGAAGACCATTACACCACTATTCTGAATGGTACTCTTGTCATCCAGATCTTTTGTGTAAAATGTGTAGCCATTAATATCAAAACCAAACTACTTAATCACATTAAGAGATATCCACCTTCCAACCACTTCAATGTTTTTGATGCATATATATATGTGGTGAGTTTCTCTTTAAACCATGAAACAAATGTCTTTTTATGCTCATTAATAAACCACTTTTCATTTCTTTTTTGATGTTGTAACTTTAACTCAGTAATATATGATTATATATATATGATTGAACCTCATATATGTTGTTAAAAATGTATAAATGTTCCAACATCACTTCATCACGTGGAATGAACATTACCTTTAAGTCTCGAATCCATATACATTCTCTATCAACTATAATATGTCAGGATATAGGGAGACCAATATGCTCTACTTCATACAAATAACTAGTAAAGATCTCAATCACCTCTTTTGATACATATTTTGGAACAATAGAGGTCTCTGGTCGATAATTATTTTTAACATATCCCTTCAAAGTTCTCATATATCTTTCAAAAGGATACATCCATCATAAATAAACAAGCCCACATATTCTTATCTCATGCACCAAATGAATCAGCAGATAAACTATTAATTCAAAAAATGTAGGTGGGAAATACATTTCTAGTTGATAAAGAATAAGATCTACTTAATTATCCAATACATCTAACAAATTTGGATCAATCAATTTACTACAAATGGATTTGAAAAAATCACATAACCTGATGATAGTCTTTCTGACAGCTGTCGTAAAAATACCACATAGTGTGACTGGTAGATATTGTTTCATCACTACATGACAATCAATAGATTTCATACCTATTAAATTACAATCCTTTAATAACACAAAATTATTCACATTTGAATAATAACCACTAGGTACTTTAATACCATGAATACACTGAAAAAAATTTATTTTTTCAATCTTTCTTAATGTGCGAAGAGCCAGAGGTAAATATGTTCGGTTTCATTTCATAGTGTGAGCTATCTCCAAACGTATTCCCATTGATTTAAAGTCTAATATAGAATGAAATCCATCTTTTGTCTTTCCTTTTATATATAACAAATTTCCAATCAAACAATCAGATATGTTTTTATCAACATTTTTTTTAAAGGTTGGGGCCGAAGCCTCATTTTTATTAATAAACCAAAGCAAAGACCTCAATGTTATGTTTTATCTCTAAAAATCTCTAATAAGGTAGTTAAAAAAAGATAGACTGTTTCTTCCAGATATTTTTTTGAAGACCATAACTACTTTTCTTTCCAAATGTCAAGTCAGTATTTTTCACCCTATCGTAATATTTTTCAACTAACAATGGTCGAGGGGGAAGGTTGTATTCCTATAAACCATTAAATGATATTTTCAATCTATAATAAGGATGATAAATTAATAAAAATCTTCGATGTCCCATATACACTATCTTTCTTCCATTCTTAAATTGAAAATATAAAGTCTCTTATTCACAAATTATACATGCTTCATGTTCCTTAACACTATATCTAGACAAGTTTCCATATGTAGGAAAGTTTTTTATAGTGAACATTATCATAAAACGCAAAATAAAATAATCTTTCTTGAATGCCTAAAAAACTTTAACAAATTTCTCTCACAATAGATTCAAATCATCAATCAATGATGAACGATACACGTCAATATCATTTATCAGATATTTTGGTCAAAAAATCATCAATCTCATCATAATATATTTTTTATTCATATATAGATGTGGGGACAAGTTGTAAACTACTAGAAAAATAGGACATGAACTATGTTGGCTACTGAGGCTCCGATATAGATTCATTCCATCAGTACAAAATCTCATTCTGATATTTCTAACTTCAATTCCATAATCAAAAAATTATTTATCAAATATCTTCCATTGTGGTGAATCAGTTGGGTGATGTAAGTTATAATCAGAGATGCCCTCATCTGAATATCATCTTAACCTTTTTGCATCAATTAAATTTACTAATAGATGCTTCAAACGAGGAATTATTGGACGATACCAAATTTCATTAGCAGGATCTTTGATTTTTGTACCTAAGAATGAATCAAGGTTGAATTATTATAATTGTATAAAAAAATTATTGGATGATATCATTAGAAAGTAAAAAATTGTTTTTTTACAAGGTTAAATGACATTACCTGACAATGAATTTGAGTTGACCTTTTCATCTACCTTATAGTGTGATGTCCCACATGTAAGAAAACTTGGTAAATATTCATATTATTTTCTATACAACACACAATCATTGGGGAAATCATATATCTTTTTATACCCCTATCCCATTGGGCATAATATTTTATTCACCTTATAATTAGAATTTAGAGGCTCATTTCCTTCTAGAAGAATCTCTTTTAAAAGATCAAGTAAGTTGGAGAAAATTTTATCACTCCAATCATTTCATTCTTTCAAGTTAACTAATATCAAAACTAATAATAACACTATATGTTTACTACAACCTAGGAATAATGGTTTCTCAGAATATCCATACAATCATTCAACATTTATTATTTTCTCTATGGTTTCAACACCTAAATCAAAAATTACTTCTTCAATACGATCATCTTTGTCGTTATGAATATTGTTATCAACATTAGATATTGAATATTCAGTTCTTTCACCATGCTAGATTCAATGTGTATAATTAAGGATTAAAACATAGAAAATGAGATGATTCTTTATTTCTTTGGAATTTAACTTTCTCATATTCAAACACTTCACACATGGACATAAAATAAAATCAATGTCTTAAAGATTTAATTTAGAAAATTCAAAGAATTCATCAACTCCCTTTTCATATTCACTAGTGGTTCTTTGTAAATTTATCCAATTATGATCCATTTAATACCTAAAATCACAATATGATCGGTTAATATATTAAAACATATAGACATTTAATATATATATATATATATATATATCCAATAATCCTGTACCCTAGCGGTACAGGCTCCTACTTGGCATCCAAAAGACCCAGGATCAAATCAGGGCAGGGGAAAATTTCCTGGGTACTATAGCATAACTGTAGTAAGGCACTATAGTGGCGGAGGGCTATAGTAGGTACTGTAGCAGCGACGAAACTATATCAGTGATGGTACTGTAGCAATACTATTCACTGAGGGGTCCTTTGGGCTAAAAAATGGGCTTTCAAGCCTTGTATTCAGGCCACTTGGCATTGGGCCTTCGGGCTATGCAATGGGTCACCCTCTACCCAGTCTAAAGAGGTCTTTTCTTTAAATAATAAATTGAGGCTTCATGCCCAACCTTTTAAAAAATATATATATATATATATATGAACAACTAAATTTAAAAAAAATACAAATTGAATAAAAATGATTAGTAATCAAATTATAAAGTATTGGTTCTCACAAAATCATCAATAGGGAATAAAACATCTCTCGAGGGATACAGAATGCCTTCATACCATATAAATATCAAAATATAATATCAATGTGATAGACAAAAATAATTACAAAAATAATATATTATGTAGTGATATTTTTCATATCACATTATCAAATTATATCCAAATCACAATATCATATCAATGATTGAATAACCTTTTCAAAAAAATAATTTACCATATAATTATATAAAATCACATCTACCACCCATCAAAAATCCTCATAACATTATTTATCAAGACACATTATAATTTCAACATTTCATTCCAACTATTCATATCAATATTATTAAGAAAATATCCAAAGACAGAAATTTTACATCAAATCACATGATTTAGGTGAATTTATTCAACTTCCAATATTTTTCCCTTTTTCAAATTATAAATTCATCTACATTCATCATCATTATCAGATGACTACTTATCCTTGGTTATATAATATAATGAAATAATACATTTATCTGTAACTGTTTCTAGCATCTCATCATAATAGGTCAAATTTGACAACATTATCATAAAATTTTTATGAAAACATTAATAAATATTTAACACACGTCACAATGTCAAAAAAAATATATGAAAGAAATATATTTCACATATAATTGTTACACAAACAAATTAATCAATATATATCATCACGTTGATGATTTCATCAATAAAAAAAATTATCAAAATTAACAAGCTTTAAGAACAAAATTTATAAATAAGAATCAACTGCATACAAATATTTGAAACAATAACTCAATTATAAAAGTAAATGCTAAATAATTTTACTTCAAAATTAAATAAAAACCTAAAATATTTAGATTTCACCAAGGGAAATGATGAAAAAATTTGAAATTTCTCCCTCAAATTTGTTGGAAGAATAAATAGTACAACAACTAAAAAAAATTTCTTTAGAAATGAACAATAAACAAGAACAAAAAAAATCAAACCCTGGTTGAATGTCGCCCGAAAAATGGTTTACAATGAGAAATACGTCCATAGATGATGAAATAATTACAGAGAATGAAGAATCGTACCACAAATTGTTAAATAATGACAAATATGGAATAAAATAATCAACAAAATCTACTGAAATTATGGCTCACCATTATTGGGTTCCTCACGGGGGGAGGGGGAGAGGGTTTCAAAATTCACAAAAAATAAGGGTTTTGTGATCCGTTATATTTTTTAAATCTTTTCAGTGTCATTTATTAGGAAAACCGATGCCAAATTTTTTAAGTACGACATTAGTTTTACTTAAAATTGACGCCAAATATTTTTCTTCATTTATGGTGTCAGTTTTCTATAGTAACTGGTTCCATAAATGAAATAGGACAATATTTTTCACATAAGTTTTTAAATGAACGAAAAAAAACTTTGGCGTTGGTTGATGTTAAAACTGACGCCAAAAAATTCCTGAACCAATCTTTTGCATTGGTTTAATGAAAACTAACACTATAACCTCAATGTTAAAGGTACTATTTCTACTAGTGTGATACCATCCAATATATTTATCTATATGATTTACGATCATTTTTAATGGGAAAAGTATTGACATTTTGTATTTAGTTTTTCTAATATGGGAAGTTATTAATTATAAGGCATATTGATTAGGTTTTATTTTTTATTCACATGAGGAATGAATTGGACTTATTAATTGATGGTAGAGACCCTTTATAGACACTATATGAATCATTATGTCTTGTGATAAAAACTAGTTTAGGTATTTGACTGAGGCCTTACCCATTTATTTAAGATTTCTTGTAATGAATCCTCAATGGTATGTTTAAGATGTTTGGAATTATACATTCTATTATTATGAGATCATTTATTAATACCTATATGATTATTTAAACAGTTATGATATTCATGGATAAGTTTTAAGATCATGTTCTTATTTATATGGAATTATTTTATCATCATTTATTCCTACTACATTATTCTTCATGCTTAGTTATTGATTAATATCTTGTGTTTTCATATATTTTTCTTACCATGAAAATTATTCCTTATTTACTCATGATAGATTCCACTATGCATAAACTTTACTGATCATTTGAGCTAACCCAAAATTTATTTTTCTTTATCCATGGTGTGAAGAAATAATCTTTTAATTATTTCATAGATTTAGAATATTTACTTTCATTATGTTTTATATTTTATTTATAATGTATTATGGGAATCATGTTTGTATCTAGTTTTCTAAGACTACAAAACTATTCAGTCCTTTGGGATGTTATTACTTGTATTTGATGCTAATTTAATAAAATAACCACTATCTCCAAGATATTAGAGTTGGGGGCTTTATATCTGGTATTAGATAAAGTTTATTTGAAAACATGGAAAATAGATTTAGATAAAAATGTATTAGGTAAAATAACTCTATTATATAATTTGAGTATAAGTTTAAGTATAGGATAGAATCCTAATGTTTTGGTAAGCTAGAGATTTTGTGGTTTTATAAGAAATACATACCTGTATGTATATAAAAAGTGGATGTGGTTTTAGCATGGATTCATCTAGGGTTAATAACCCTGAAAGGACATGGTTGAATATATCTCAGCCATCATTCTGGAGCATGGTGAGTGTTCTCTTACTATGCACCAGGTTTGACACTCCCAATAGATATGATTGGGTTAACTCATATTTTCTTTATGAACCATTATGAAGGATTTGAATAGATGATTAGGATGAAATAGGTTAATCCTAAGGTGTCAAAGATTAGAAAGAATGTGCTACAATTTAAACATTCAATAAATGATTTTCCATGATCTATTACTATGATTATTGATCCTCACACTATGTTTTTTAGTTTTATAAAATAGATGGAACTAGGAGGACTCATTTTAATGCTGAATGTGATAGAAAATGTAATGATTTTACATACGAGAAAATAAATGAAATAAGAACTAGAATGTGAAACATTATGATTATTCCAAATCATCCATCACCATATATAATTAATATTAGAGACTTAAGTGAGTATCATAACATATTAAATAAGATAAATATGGAGTTTTAGGGAAGTTCACATGATAAATACTATTGGAAGAAAAGGATTCACATTCTATAAGTCAAGAATGTTAGAAGAGGCACTTGTGGAAATGTATTAAAGAAACTGGATGATTTTTTACATGCAGAGAAATAGGGAATTTCCAAATAAACATTCCATTTAAATTTTAGAAGGATAAAATCTTATGAGAAGGATCATAAGGGTCATGTGAATAAAGAATTAGCAAAGTTATACTCTATATAGCTGAAGATGAAGAATATATGAGTAACATATAAGAGATATGGATTATTTTATCAGTTACCCATAATTATGTTTATTAAATTAAGATTGAGGAAATTTAAGATATGATTGGTATTTATAATTGTAGGAAAGAAGTATAATGTAATAAAACAAAAATTCTTGGTTAAAATTTAATGAATGAATTTGAATGGTTGATGTACCTATGTATTTGGTTTTTAAAATTTTTATGTACTGGAATTTATTTATGGTATTTTAACATCTAAATATTATTATACTGATATTTAATTTAATTAAGTTTTATAGAAGGGTAAGAATATGTGAATTTTAGGAATATGTGAAGAAAGGTATTGATAACCTTAAGGATTAATATGATATTTGATATTGAGGTATGTAGACGCCGGAAAAGTCCGTTGTTCCCAAACCAAGCACCGGATCCGGAAAGCGAGGTCATATTTGGAGTCAGAAGCACGTTTCGGAGGGCCCGGAGGCCTTGCGCGGAATTTTAGAAGCCCGTGCGCAAAGTTGATGAGCCGCGCGCAAACCTCCCGGGATGCGCGCAATGCGATAGGTCGGCGCGCAATTTTGCGCGCCAGTGGCCCGCGCGACTCCCTTGCACGCCAGGCCCGATTCTGCGCCCGCGAAGAGAATTCGGCGTCCGCGAACCGGATTCCGCGCCAGGGGTTGCCTATAAATATGAGGCGACCCCCGACGTTTTAAAGGTTGCCGGAATTCGAAAGGTCTCTCGCGCGCGCAATTCAACCCCTTCCACGCGCAATGCCGAACTCCAGGTAACCTCCTTTCTTTCGCGCAAGAAAGCCTCGGGGTTCGCCTTCGCGCGCAATCCCTTTGGCTCCTTTCATTTAAATAACTTTTGACCTAAAGGCCTTCGCGCGCAAAAGAAGCCTCTTGCGCGCAATTGCCCCCCCGGGTGCGCGCAATCCAGCCCGATTGCGCGCACCCCCCTTTTTTCAAGTGGCCATTCATTAAAGAATGAGCCGTTACCCCCGCGCACTATCCGAAGCCCGGTGCGCGCAATATCTATCATCCGCGCGCAAGGCGCTGGCTCAATTACGCGCCAGCCCGCCCATTTGCGCGCCGACCCGCGGTTTTGCGCGCCAAGCTCCACTTTTGCACGCAATCCGCCAGGGTTGCCCCCTTTGACCCCCTGAGGGTATCCGCCTGCGTGGCGCCCGATGATGCTCATCGCAGGTGCCCGTACCGTACGTTGTCTTCCCGCGTGGCCCTCCAGGCTCGCGCGAAGTGACACGGACCCATCAGCGGCAAATCATTCGCCCCGCACGACGTTAAACTGCATTCGTCCGCACTGCAAGACGTTAAACTGCCAAGTGTTTCGTCCAACACGACGTTAAACTGTACATTCGTCCAACATGACGTTAAACTGTGCCTCGTCCGCGCTACAAGACGTTAAACTGCCAAGTGTATCGTCCAAGCTGCACGAAGTTAAACTGCCTAGCATACGTCCGAGCTACAAGACGTTAAACTGTACAACATTCGTCCCGCATGACGCTAAACTGCACCACGTCCAAGCTGCACGACGCTAAACTGCCTAGCCCTCATCGTCCGCGCGACAAGACGTTAAACTGCCAAGCACCTTCGTCCTCAACACACGACGTTAAACTGTACTTCGTCCGGCAAGACGTTAAACCGTCCACTGCGTCCTCAACACACGACGTTAAACTGTACTTCGTCCGGCAAGACGTTAAACCGTCCGCTTCGTCCTCAACACACGACGTTAAACTGTACTTCGTCCGGCAAGACGTTAAACCGTCCGCTTCGTCCGATCTCGTGCCTCGCATGCAGGGTCCCCCTCCCGGTTTGGATGTGGCCCCCACCCGCTCGTCTCTGCAGGGATGTCGGGATTGGAGTGGCCTTCGCCCCCCGGGGGTAGAGTGTTACCGAATGAACTACGTGGACTTTGATCCCTGTCTTCTAAACAGGGTACGTAGGAAGCCTCTCTGAGGTTCAAGCCCACCACCTGGTCGTCCCGGTCGTATTCACGTCGGTTCGTCCATCAGTGGACCCCTCCTGGGTTCACGCTTGCGTCGATTCACCTATGAATCCGCCCCTGTGGGAGACTGCACGTGTGTATCTCCATCGTGCTTCCCCACTGCCCCTTTTTCTATTTTCGTCCAGCATGACGTTAAACTGTGATCCACCCGGCCGTTCCATCCCCCTCTGTGCGAGGTGGTTCGGTTCAATCCTCCGCCCGGCAGCCTCGATCTCCTCGTGAGTCGGCTCGCCAACGTCCAGCATGACGTTAAACTGTGATCCACCCGGCCGTTCCATCCCCCTCTGTGCGAGGTGGTTCGGTTCAATCCTCCGCCCGACAGCCTCGATCTCCTCGTGAGTCGGCTTGCCATCGTCCAGCATGACGTTAAACTGTATATTCGAACTACGCTGACTTTGATCCGCGCTAACGCGTGGTACGTAGGAAGCCCCTACGGGGTCCAAGCTCTTCACTCCATCATCCACCCTGATCCTTACCCGGGCCGCCACATCCCGGTGGGGTCATGCCACTTCACTCCACTCCAATTCACTCGGGAAGCCTCCCATGTGCTGGCCCCAGCGTCGGAGGTTCCCCGTAAGGGGTTCTGTCATCTGATCCACTCCTTGTGTTGATCAGTCTGATGCCGTCCCCGCTGGACGTTAAACTCGCGGCATACCCCGTGTTAAACATGGGAAGCTGAGGAAAACCTCAGGTAACGCAGTTCCCCGCACCCAGCGCGGGATGCCTCAGGCCATCACGCCTTCGAGAAGCCCTATTAGGGACGGAAGACAGATATGCAGAGCCGGAGTGTTAAGACACGCCCCCAACACCCAGAGCCACCCGGTCTCCTCACCGCAGGTTGCTGCCCCGACCAGACTCCTTGGAGCGTCCGGGCGGAAGCAGCGTAATTAACCGGTGTCCATGAAGATATGGCGCCGGGAACGAGATTCACGAGCATGTCTTAAATCTATGAGGGAGACCCGGATTAGGCAATGAGTTCCGAGGAGACTTCCAAGGAAGGAAGAGCCGACATCCCATCATCCTGGTTTCGATCAAGGAGCAGACGCCCCTGAATAAGGGACGGATGCCGCCCGCCTTTGGAAAGCGGGACTGCGGGACCACAAGCCGCGCGCGCCCATCCCCTCGGGTCGACGGGTGCACGCGCGAACGCGTCCTGGCGGAACAGCGCCGGAACAAAAAACCCGACGCACATCCGCACCGAAACAGAAAAATGGTGAACCCGACGTGAATCTCTTCTCCTCAATACGAAGACCAATGGCTTTCAGAGGAGTTGGAAGACCGGCATGTTGCCCGGCCGAGCATTCAGTTTTACCCGCCAGGGGCTGGGGAAGGGAAATCGGGCACTCCGTCTCACAACGTCGATGGCCGGGGTTCCCCCCACGGAAGGCGTCGTGGCACTAAAGGTTGGTTGTCGATTCCTTTACCCGTCAGTGTTAATGGGTTTTTATCCCTGCTTCCAGGAATCGAGTCGCCCAGTCCAGTGCCCGATCGCCACCCGCCCACTGGCGCAGGGGTAGGGGAGACACCGACGCGGTTACTCCGCGAGGTCCCGCCCGTTTCACAGCCGTCCCAGCAGCCGCAATTGCGGGACAACCACGCCCTCTCTCCCCCTCGGAGGTCATCCAGAGAAGGGTGATCAACAACTTGGTGCGGAGATATGAGGAAGAGGGAGTCATCCCCACCAGGGACATGGCTCGCCTAGACCTCGAGGAAGCTGCACCTCGCCACCACCGCCGCCCCCGAGGGCCACGCAGGGAGGCACCGCTGCCTACCTCGACGTCCAACCGCTTCGGGAGCTTATCCCCGGAGCGCTCCGACAGTTTCCTTCCGTATGCGGATGAGGTGGAAGATGTCCGGGACCACCCTATCCGGGATTCGCTCCAGGGATCCGCGGTAAGGGCTCCCGCCAGGCCACGGCGACACCGCCGCCAGGCCCCTCAAGTCGAAGAGCGGGCTCTCCACCTGCCCGCACCGCTCATCCCGACTCGTTTGTCCCGACGCCAACGTCGGGCACGAGCGGAAGAGGATGCCCACCTTGGGGCCCTAGCAACAGCGGCCGCATTGGCCCAAGCCACTGTTGGCTCCAGTCGCCAGGCCCCTGCGCATCCTGAGCAGGGGAACTTCTATGCCCGACCTGGATCGAGGCCCCGACCGCCCCAAAGGCATGTTGGGTCGACTCTCCCGGTTGCTGGTACAGGAAGTAGCCACCGCGGACCACCTCGCGGTAGCACTATTCACCAGCAGGGTCTACTCCGTGTGGCCGATCCAGGAGGCATGGGTCATCCCACCTTCCGATGCCGGCCCGGAGGCCTGCACAGAATCATCTCTCCCCGCGTCCCCTTTGATATCTGTCCCGGTGCCCCTCGCACCTTGGTTTCAAGTCCTCTTGGCCCCGGTACCGGTGCGGCCGGAGGACGCCAGGACATAGATCAGCCCTGCCCCGAAGAACCACCCAGGGGCAGGAAGGCAAGGCGTCGACGCCGAGGGAAGAATGTTACGGAATTCCGGACAGAGATCCGACCGGTTCGCTTCTCTGATTCAGAGGCGGAGTATGATTCGGCGACAGAGCCCTTCCCCCAATCCCGCCAGTCAAGGGCAGGGGTAGGAATGCGGCGCGTTAGCCTCGTACTCCCCGAGAGCGAGATCGATGTGATCCCCGCTTCTCTCCTAAGGTATATCCAGAGTAACGAGGGCCTGGTAGACCCCCAAGGATCAAGCTTGCGGTTGGTACCGGCCCCTCCGGAAGTGCCTTCCGCCTCGATCGGAGAAGCCGGAGACTTTTTCTGGGGACCGACGGTCAAACCACGATCTAGTGCACCCTCGGCGAGCACCGATGCTACGACAGGATGTTTTCTCGCCGACCCGTCCTATCGCGATGTGGTAGCTGGGGCACCGCCACCCTCAGAGGGCGGCCCGGGATATGGAGGCCAATCGGCCTGCTCGCTGTATTCACCGCCGGCCAGCCCGTCGGCTCGACGGCCCGCCTTGGCACCACTGCCGGTTCCCCATCCGTTCCCAGTCATTGAAGAGGACCAAGGAGACCTGGGTCCCGAGTTTGAGTCGTGGAGCTTCTGGACCGTCCTTGCAGAAGGCCACTTCCCTGAGAAGTTTTGGCCAGTCGCAGGACCGGGCTTTGATGCACCCGAATCACTCACCCCGGATGAGTTCGAATGCTTCCGCCGAACTCTCCGGGAGACTCACTCCCGTCTTCACTGCCCACAAATGCCATACCCCGGGAGTCAACTACACCTGGAGGATATTGGTGAGCAGTGCCGTCAAATTGACCTGGCCACGCTCTCCGCGGTTCGGCACCCCGGGTCATTTGGGCACCACGAGGCCCTCCAACAACGATGCGTCGAGTGTTTTCAAGTACTCCGCAAGGTTATCGAGGAAGCCACTCCCCACGTGTATATCCGTGGATGGGGGCAGTACGCTGCCCTACGCTTCAGTGCGATTCGCTGACAGCCCGATTCACTGGGTGGCCCTGAGGGTATATCCCCAGGGACGGAAACAGTCAATATGGCTGACCTGTCAGGAGAGGGGAACGACTTGGAACTTCTCGACGGGGGCTTCCCCCCGAAGAAAAGCCGTCGTTAGATCCATCGGTGAGAGTTACTCGTCATCAGAGGAACCTCCTGGGACTCCCCGCACCCACTGAAGCACTGACGTTGAGCCGAAACGTCAGCAAAGGTAAAGAACACAGCGAGGCTGTAAAGCCCGCCGACCCATCTGCCTCCATGCAGAGGGCAGAGGAGGATCCCGAGAAGGCTACGCTACGTCAACAGCTCGCCGAGCAGAAGAAGCTGGTTGACCAGCTCCTCGCCGAGCGCGCTGTAGAGCAGCGGCCTGACTACGGTGATCCTAGGCCAGGACAGCAGGGACCGGAACAACCGCTCCTTGACGAGACCCTCCCGGGAAACCGTGATTACGCCGTGTTCGCCGACAGGAGAGAGGCCATTGCCTATGGCAAGAGGGCGCGGTATGTTTCGCCACACCCTCCCGAGCGGCGTGACTACCTGAGAGACCCCGCTCGGATTCCTCCCGCTGCCCCAAGGGCCTCTCCGCCCGCCATCCCACGAGCTGCCGAGTTCGACGACCCGGTCGACGGCCCGATTGAAGGGCCATGTAATGCACTCGTGGTTAGAGATCCTCGCCAGGACTGGAACCCATGTCCGGACGATCCGATGGCGGCACTCATCGCCCGCTTGGAAGCCTTGGAGACTCGGCAAGTGGTGATCCCACCGGACGGCAAGCCATACCCAGCATGGGTGGATGACATGCCGGCACCTCCGGGATTCGGGAATCCCACTTTCGCCCCCTTCAACGGGACTGGAGATCCACCACAGCATTTGGACCATTTCAACTCGAGGTGCGGGCCTATGTTGGGGACTCCGGCGCAGCAGGAGGCCGCTAAGCTTCGCTGCTTTGTTCAGACACTGGAAGGGCCAGCATTTGTCTGGTACAGCCAGCTCCCCGTCGGTTCGATAACTAGCTGGGAGGACCTTCGTAGACAGTTCCTCTACCAGTTCAGTTCCACGACCCGGAAGACGAGTATCGCAGACCTCTTCAAGTGCAAGCAGAGGCCTGATGAGCGAGTCGCGGACTTTGTCGCCCGATGGAAGGGTCTCACGTATTCCCTTGACATGCCATTGACTCAGGAGCAGTTGCTGACAATGTGCATCGGGAACGTCAAGACCGAGCTGGTCCCTTCCTTGATCACTCAGAATTACCCCGGAGGGTTCAGAGACTTCTCAGACAAAGCTCAACGTCTTGAGGAAGCCCTGCAACAGGCCAGTCAGGCGCGCCCGCTGCCTCCTATGATTCCTACAAGGAGAGTCAGCAGGGCCGAGCCCGCTGCTGTTGCCCAGATAGAGGCCCCCAGGCCGTTGGAGCTGCTGCCGGCGAGACCAGCTCCACAGCCTCACAGGAATCCGCCTCCACGGGCTCAGTTCCCGGCCCAGCAGCGGCAGCCCCAGAACCGGCCGGCCCCTCCACGTAATGTACCGCCACAACCCAGGCGAGATAATCAGGGTCCACCTCCTCGGCAGGCCCCTCCAGCCCCTCGTCAAGACCACGCTCCCAGAGGCCCGTGATACCTGACTTACTCATTTCACGAGGATCAGGTCCCCGGTTATTTCCGGAGCGCCCTGGAGCAGAGGATTGTGCGACTGACTGAGTGTTGGAGGCCAGAGGAGGCACATCTCACGGATAACCCCCGCTACTGTCCTTACCATCGAGCCCTGGGGCACACCATCCAGCGGTGCTATGCGTTTAAGGACTGGCTCCAAGACCAGATTAACAACAATGTAATCAGGTTGGGCCGAGCTCCAGCACAAGTGGCAGGCGTGTTCGTGGGATCAGATGACGATAGTGGCAATGAGGACGAATGGCAGCTGGTCTCCGACCGCGGATCCCAGAAGTATAATAACTGGATGGCCCGCAAGACGACCATTCGCGCCCATGGAATCATCTGTGCGCGCTTGAATCAGCCTGAGCCCCCAGAATCTGCGGGTGCTGCTTCGGCATCGTCGTCCCAGCCTGCCTCTTCCGAGAAGAGCAAACGACGACGGCGCAAGAAGGAAGAGCGTGCCCCGCCAGTTCTGCCACTATCCCGCACTCTCGGTGATTTCATGCCCCCGGAGATGGGAGTCCCACCTCAGATCCGCCCGGTGATGGATGATTCATCCGATGAAAGTGTTGGGTACGCTTCGGTTAATACCGTCGAGCTGGTAAATCCCTTTTCGGTTCCCGACGTTGAAGAACACCAGGTGGACCTCCCTAGTGTCCCCGGTCGTCGCCACCGTCGGAAGAACCGCAGCAGCAAGAGTCGCCGGGGCACAGCAGTTAGTACCTCCAGCCAGGCCGTGCACGCCACTGAGACTAGGCAGCAGGCTCAAAACCGAGCTCAGCGTGCGCAGCCCCCCCATCCGGGGATGACGGATTCGCCTCCGCCACTGTTTGTGGTGTGGGACCAGGCAAAACCGCCTCAGCCGCGTCGCGATCAGCTCCGCCCTGCCACGAGTCCATCCCGGCCTCCTGACCCCAGTACGGTGACTACTTCCCGGGCTTCAACTAGTGAACAGGGAGATGCGCCAAGCACCAGTCGGCCGCCGGTCCAACCGGCAAGGCCCGTCATGCCGCCAACCGCAGAGCAACCTCCTGCAACCAGGGGCTCGCGCTTGGCAAAAAAGTATGACGTCCTGAAGCACTTGGCCGACATCCCAGCAAGGCTCTCCATCCTTGAGGCTCTGCGCATGTCATCTGGGATGCGCGAGGCACTCGCTGAAGCCCTGAAGAGCCCCCTCTAGTTTGAGACAGAGGTTGCGGCTGCGGAGGCCTTTCACGCCGAAACGATCGAGGACGCCGAATGTCAGGCAGTTATCTCGTTCTCTAGTAAGGATGAAGACCCTCCTATACAGGGACACATTCGTCCGCTGTATGTTACTGGCCAGTTCAACGGCCTTGAAGTCCGGCGCTGTCTTGTCGACACGGGGTCTGGGATTAACCTGATTCCCACCCGGACGCTCCGGAGATTGGGGTTGTCTGAGGATGACTTGATTCCCTCCGACCTCAGAATCCAGGGGTACGACCGCACTGAGCAAACCCCGGTCGGCAAGATACGTTTGAAGACCCAGTTCGGTGACTTGGTTGCCAACACCGAATTCATGGTAGTCTCTCAGGACACTGCGTATAACGTATTGATGGGCAGGCCATGGCTCCACCTTCATGCGGCGGTTCCCTCGTCATACCACCAATGCCTCAAATACTCCCTTAATGGTCAAGTAGGCGTGCTTCAAGGAGATGCCTCTCCTTTTGCCTCATGTGAAGCCCGCTATCTGGACGCGGACTATTACAAGAGCAAGGACAAGCAGATCCTGGCAGATGAGGTTGAGCCTGTCGTTGTTGCAAGTGATCCCTGGGCAAGCTTGGATGACGCCTACGTCCTCCCGATTCAACGGTTGGACGTAGCCATGGTCTCGACGGCCTGTGAGTCTCCTGATGAGATGACCGCGGCCTCCCGTGCTAGCACCAGCGGCCCAGCAGGATCTGGTGGCCCCAATGCAGTTTCCAACACAGTCTCTCCCGTGGACGATCCCTCCCCGAGTGGAGAGGACGTGGAAGATGCACCCCCAGCCTTTGAGGAGGGCGTCCCCGTCACGGTCGATGAGTTAATACAGGTGAACCTTGGAACCGAAGCAGATCCAAGACCCACATTGGTCAGTGCCGCCATGCCCTCTGAGGAGCGGCAGCAGTACGTGGACTTTCTCAGGCAGCACCGTGATGTGTTCGCTTGGGGCTATGACGAGATGCCGGGGCTAGATCCTCAGGTAGCCGTCCACCGCCTTGGTCTCCCGGCGAACCATCGCGGGTTCAAGCAGCCTCCCAGGAAGATGCACCCATCCCACGGTGCCAAGGTTGAGGCCGAATTTGACAAGCTTATCAAGGCCAACTTCGTGAGGGAAGTCCAGTACCCCAAATGGCTGGCCAACATTGTGCCGGTCAGGAAGAAGAACGGGCAGATCAGAGTCTGTATCGACTTCCGCGATCTCAACCGCCACTGTCCGAAGGATGATTTTCCCCTTCCAGTGACAGAGCTGTTGATTGACGCCACGGCAGGGTTCCATGCCCTCTCCTTTATGGATGGATACTCCGGATACAACCAAATCCGGATGGCCCCTGAGGATGAGGAGTTCACTGCCTTTAGGGCCCCCCAAGGTATCTTCTGTTACCGGGTCATGCCCTTCGGCCTAAAGAATGCAGGAGCCACCTATCAACGGGCGATGCACCGCATATTCAAGCCAATCCTCGGCACACTGTTGGAATGCTACGTCGACGACTTGGTGGTCAAATCGCGCCAGCGTCAGGACCATCTCAAAGATCTTGAGAAAGTGTTCGGCTTCCTCCGGTCTCGCTGCCTGAAGATGAACCTGTTGAAGTGTGCCTTCGGGGTCACCTCCGGAAAGTTCCTTGGATTTGTGGTAAGATACCGGGGTATTGAGATCGACCCAGAGAAGATCAGAGCGATTAGCCAGATGCCTCCCCCAGGTAACATCCGGGAACTGCAAGGGTTCCAAGGCCACTTAGCCTATATACGCCGATTCATCGCGAATCTGGCTGGCAAGTGTAAGCCCTTTTCTCGGCTCATGAAGAAGGGTGCCACCTATGTATGGGATAAAGAGTGTCAGACCGCTTTCGAGGAAATCAAGCAGTACCTGCTTCAACCTCCGGTTCTGATGCCGCCTGTATCCGGGAAGCCGCTGGTCCTTTATGTGACCGCCCTGGAACGGTCCCTTGGTGCCCTTCTCGCCCAGAAGAACAACGAGGGAACAGAGAATAGCCTCTATTACCTCAGTCGCATGCTCCTCGATGTAGAAGTTAGGTATTCCCCCATCGAGAAGAGCTGCCTGGCGCTCGTATTTGCTGTACAGAAATTACGGCACTACTTGCAGCACCATGAGGTACAGTTGGTTTCTCGGGTAGACCCGTTGAAATATATCCTGAGCCGGCCTATGTTGACTGGCCGTCTAGCGCGGTGGGCTGTGATTCTCCAGCAGTTCGACATCAGGTATGTGTCTCAGAAGGCCATCAAAGGGCAAGCATTGGTGGACTTTCTGGCTGCTCACCCAACCTCCGCGGATCAGCCGCTGGATCTAGGCTTTCCTGATGAGGCCATTCTCTCGGTCGATCAAGCCGATCCATGTTGGCAGATGCACTTTGACGGTGCCTCCCGGAGCCCCACCGGTAGAAGACTCGATAATCCTAAGCTCAACAGAGTGGGCTTGGGTATCGTCTTCATTACCCCGGAGCGAGCCGTGCTGCCATACTCTTTCCTGTTGTCAGAGGGCTGTACCAACAATGAGGCGGAATACCATGCCCTCATCACCGGCCTCGAGTTAGCTCTCGAGATCGACGTGCCCCATCTGTGTGTGAAAGGGGACTCCGAGCTGGTCGTTAAGCAGATCAATGGCGACTATGTTGTCAGGAAGCCGGAACTTGTGCCATTGCTGGAGTGCACCCTCCTTCTGATGGCCCAGTTCCCTTCTCGGCCAGAAATTGTCCATATTCCCCGGTCGCAAAACGGTCGAGCAGATGCTTTGGCCAGCCTTGCTGCGTCACTTGCTGAGCCTGAACAGGACAACCTGGTCATCCGCGTGACGCACCGCAGGCTCATCGCTCCTGTTATCCCGGAGGGAGATCGCGGCCCATCGGTAAGTAATCTCACCATGGTTGCCCCTGTGCTTGGAGCCCCGAATAGCCCAGATGTGACAGTCGAATCAGCCCATGATTGGAGGACGCCTTTGGTTGAGTACCTCCAACATGGAATTCTCCCATCGGATCGAGCCGAGCGCGAGCGAGTTCGACGCCGCGCATCGCAGTTTGTCCTCCAGAGCAGCCCCGGCCTGGAGCAGATCCTCTATAGACGCGGATTTGATGGTGTTCTCCTCCGTTGCCTTCAGGGAGTCGAGATCCCACGAGTCATGCAAGAGGTTCATGCTGGTTCATGTGGCGCCCACCAGACTGGGCCAAAGCTATCCCACCAGATCCGGAGGTTGGGATACTTCTGGCCCTCCATGATCCATGACTGCATCGGGTATGCCAGGAGGTGCCATGCGTGCCAGGTTCATGCGAACTTTGTGCATCGGCCGCCGGAGCCTCTCCATACCACCAGGTATTCTTGGCCCTTTGCAGTCTGGGGGATGGACGTTGTGGGACCCTACCCACCGGCGACGGCTCGCCAGTGCCGGTTCATTCTGACCGCTATGGACTTCTTCTCCAAATGGGCAGAGGCGATTCCGCTCAGAGAGGTCAAATCCTGTTCCATCGCTGACTTCGTGACCTCCAACATCATTTATCGATATGGAGTGCCTCACGCTATCCTCATGGATAACGGAACCAATTTCCGAGCAGCCGAGTTGAAGAAGTTGTACGCCAAGTATAACATTCGCTCGAACCATACATCTCGCTATCATGCGCAGGCGAATGGACAGATTGAGGCGTTTAACAAGACCCTCTCTAACATTCTGCAAAAGATGGTTGGTCAGAACAAGAAGAGTTGGCCGGACAAGATCCCCAATGCCCTCTGGGCTTATCGGATGACGAATCGCAATTCCACCCAGATGACCCCTTATTCCCTGGTGTATGGAGCTGAGGCCGTCCTGCCCATCGAGATCTAGTTACCGTCCTTGCGCACTGCGGTCTACGACCAGCAAGCGCCGGACAGAGCTGCTGAAGCCCGTCTAGTCGAGTTGGAAGCACTGGATGAGAATAGGCTTCGCGCTTTGCACAACTTGGAGAGGCATCAGAGCAGAATGGCTCGAGCTTTCAATAAGAAGGTTCGCCTCCGCTCCTTCCTGCAGGGTGATCTAGTGCTGGCCCTAAGAGCGCCAATGATCCCCGGCAGGAAGCCACCCAAGTTGGAGCCCAAGTGGGAGGGACCTTTTGTTGTCCACAAGGTCTATCCCAATGGCGCGTACTCCCTAGCGACTATGGATGGTGAGCGTGTCACTCCTCCCACCAACGCTAGATTCCTCAAGCAGTACTTTGCCTGAGTGCACAACGTCCAAGCTGCACGATGTTAAACTGCCTAGCATATCGTCCAAGCTACAAGACGTTAAACTGTTTAGCATTCGTCCAAGCTACAAGACGTTAAACTGTTCAGCATTCGTCCAAGCTACAGGACGTTAAACTATTCAGCATTCGTCCGCGCTGCAAGACGTTAAACTGCCAAGTGTTTCGTCCAACATGACGTTAAACTGTACCACGTCCGCGCTGCAAGACGTTAAACTTCCAAGCATCATCGTCCTGCATGACGTTAAACTGCACTTCAAGAACTACGTGTGGCTTGATTCCCATCCTTATGGGATACATAGGAACGCCCGGATGTTTGAAGCTTTGGGTCCAGCCCCCCACCTCTTAAAGATTCCCCCTTCTCTGGGGAGTCCGCCGCCTTCGGGTCACCCTCAAGGCGTGTCCCTCGACCCCTTGCAGTGGTCCACCGGTGTCAAGAGTACTCTGGTTTATTGCCAGGAGCGTCAGGTTCTGCTTGGTCAGGTTTCTTCCACCTTTCAGGCTTCATGCTCCATTTCATTCGGACCCATCACCTACGCCCTGGGTGGGACCCCCGTGAGCGGTCCGGATACAATGCCCCAGTGCTCTCCCACCGACTCGGGCTGGTGCCCCCAAGGGCTTTGGGCAGCAAGTCGATATGAATCCTGCGCTTGAGCGGTCGATGCTTGTTTGCTGCCTCATTCCATCAACGGTCAGTGCGATATTGATGCTGCTTTTCTGCCACGGTCGGCAGTACTCCCATGTCTTCACACCGGTGCCCCCAGTCCTTGAGTGAATGGCCGCATGATTCACAATCTTTCCACTTCCCATTCTGACCAGGCAAAATCTCGACGCTCTTGACACTATCCCTCAGTGCATCTTCGCATATCCAGGGGATAGGAACGCGAAGTGGCGTATGTGAGGTCCTTATGGTCCGAGCTCTACGACTTTAAACTAAGATATCCTTTCTTTTCGTCCTGCATGACGTTAAACTGCACTTCAAGAACTACGTACGGCTTGATTCCCATCCTTATGGGATACGTAGGATCGCCTGAACATTCGTGTTTTAGGCCTAGCCCCATCCTTCGGGAATTTCCATCCCATCTCGGGCCCTTGGCCCGGTTGCCTCCGGGTGTGCGGCGTATGGTGTGAGCGCGGGGCTATGCCCTCATTCACGTCGGTTTTCTTGTCACGCTGTACGCCCCCCACATTTGGGGATGCCCTCTGCTCCCCCCTTCTTTCTTTTTTCGTCCTGCATGACGTTAAACTGCACTTCAAGAACTACGTACGGCTTGATTCCCATCCTTATGGGATACGTAGGACCGCCTGAACATTCATGTTTCAGGCCCAGCCCCATTTCCCAGGAATCTCTATCCCGCATTGGGCCTCTGGCCCAAGTTCCCCTCCTTTTTTGTGCGGGGCGTATGACGTGAGCGGGGGATTATGTCCCCATTCACGTTGGTCTACTGGCCACGTTGTACGCCTCCCCCGCGTGTGGGACTACCTCACACCCCTCATCGTCCTTCATGACGTTAAACTGCCTTTCAAGAACTACGTACGGCTTGATTCCCATCCTTATGGGATACGTAGGACCGCCTGAATGCTTGTGTTTCAGGTCCATCCCCGTCTCCTGGTTGATCACGGGGATCTGCCCTCTTTTGGTTGCTCTCAGGGTGAGTCCTCCGACCCTTTCCGGTGATCTGTTAACATGTTTAGGGTACTTCGGTCTATGACTCGTAGTGTCAGATTCAATCCCGACAAGTCCTGTGTTGCTTGTCAGGCCTTGCGCTTCTCCTTGTTCGAGCCTTCACTCAAAGGGATCCTCGTTAGCGGTTTGGGTACGATGCCTTAGCGCTCTCCTACCACTCCGGGTCGATTTACCGGCGGGTCCTGGGCCGCAAATCGATATGAATCCTGCGCTTGAGCGGTTGATGCTCGTTTTCTTGCCCCATCCTAGGCTGACGCGATCGGATGTTGTGTTGCGAATATGGTCAGCGACATCCTTGATCTCCATGTCGGCTCTTTCAGGCTCTGAACATTGGTTGCGCAGTCCTCATCACACTCCGCCTTTGTGCGTTGTAGTGAAATCTCGACACTCTCTTCATACTGACCTGTAGTACACCTTTGCATGTTAGGCAGGCCAACCAGGGTAATGGTGTCTTTTGAGGCTCCCACGATCTGAGCACCAAGGATATATGCGGATGTCCTCCCTAAGGGCCATGCGTAGCTGGACCCTCGTCCCCATAAGAAGGAAGGAGTCGCCCGAGCAATCGCGTTCTGGGCCCAGCATAGCTGGAGGCTAGCATCTCTGCCCCTCGGGTGATGGACATACGCAGGCCCCTATCCCGGGAACCTTCTCCTGGAATCGTGCGTGACCGCAGGGCTGGGGTATGTCCCCACCTCCGCTGGGTCCGCCGTGTTCCCTTTTTCGCAAGAACTACGTGTGGCTTGATTCCCATCCTTATGGGATACGTAGGAACGCCCAGATGTTTGAAGCTTCGGGTCCAGCCCCCACCTCTTAAAGATTCCCCCTTCTCTGGGGAGTCCGCCGCCTTCGGGTCACCCTCAAGGCGTGTCCCTCGACCCCTTGCAGTGGTCCACCGGTGTCCAGAGTACTCTGGTTTATTGCCAGGAGGGTCAGGTCCAGCTTGGTCAGGTTCCTTCCACTTTTCAGGCTTCGTGCTCCCTTTCATTTGGACCCATCACCTACGCCCTGGGTGGGACCCCCGTGAGCGGTCCGGATACAATGCCCCAGTGCTCTCCCACCGACTCGGGCTGGTGCCCCCAAGGGCTTTGGGCAGCAAGTCGATATGAATCCTACGCTTGAGCGGTCGATGCTCGTTTGCTGCCTCATTCCATCAACGGTCAGTGCGATATTGATGCTGCTTTTCCGCCACGGTCGGCAGTACTCCCATATCGTTACGCCAGTGCCCCCAGTCCTTGAGTGAATGGCCGCATGATTCACATTTTCCACCTCCCGTTCTGACCAGGCGAAACCTCGACACTCTTGACACTATCCCTCAGTGCATCTTCGCATATCCAGGGGATAGGACCACGATGTGGCGTGCTTTGAGGTCCCTTATGGTCCGAGCTCTAAGACCTTAAACTAAGATCTCTCCCCTTATGGTCCGAGCTCTAAGACCTTAAACTAAGATCTACCCCTATGGTCCAAGCTCTACGACCTTAAACTAAGATCTCCCTAAATGAGGTTCTACGTCCTGCATGACGTTAAACTGCACCTTCAGAACTACGTATGGCTTGATCTCCAGCCTGATGGAGTACGTAGGAACGCCCGGGCATTTCGACTCGGGTCCAGCCTCAGGGATCGCTAAGTCCCGCCCCTCCTCGTCGCCGGCCGTCTGGCCTGACTTCGGGTAGAGTGGTGCGGTTGTGATATTCTCCCCGATTCAGCTCGGGATGCCCCATCGCAATGGTGGGAAGCGACGGTTTCCTCGTCAAAGAGGTTCTGTCTGAGAATTGGGGTGATTCACGGCCAGATTGGTGCACCCGCCTAATACGCTTTCCCCACGGTGGCGCAATTTTGAGAGCGTTGGATTCTGTCCGAACAAACCGTCACTTCGCCCCACGCTTCGCATGCCCTGTTGATTTGGATTTCCACCCTTGTGCCTGAAGGAACCCCCAAAGCGGCATTGATGATGACATGTGATCCGCCTCCTGCAATATGAATGATGACCATCAGTCCGTCTATTGCGGTAGTATGGTCGATTGATCCATTGTCCGCTTGCCGTCTTGGGCATTTCCTGGAAGGCCGACCGTCGTGGATTTCTGGATTCGGGACACGCGATTCACCCTTTCTCATTTCCCTATGTTCGGATAAAATCTTAACGCCCCTAGCATTGTCCCACTCGTGTGTTGGAACAAGTTGGGGGGATGATACATTGATTAGGTCTGAGGTCTCCTTTCCTAAGAATGACCTCCCTCTTTTCTTTAGAAACCCATGGCCCCTATTTATAGGCGAGGCCCGGTGTCCGCGCTGCGCGGAACGCGCTTTGCACGACCGCACCGGCGAATTTCGCGCCCGATGCCCTTTTTTGCGCGCCACAGTCCCGCGCCACCCAGGACTTCGGCATTCCGGCGTCTCCCTCGGAACCCGATCGTTGCGACCTCTCGCCGATCAGATTCCGAGGGAGGGCTTTTGTAGACGCCGGAAAAGTCCGTTGTTCCCAAACCAAGCTCCGGATGCGGAAAGCGAGGTCATATTTGGAGTCAGAAGCACGTTTCGGAGGGCCCAGAGGCCTTGCGCGGAATTTTAGAAGCCCGCGCGCAAAGTTGATGAGCCGCGCGCAAACCTCCCGGGATGCGCGCAATGCGATAGGTCGGCGCGCAATTTTGCGCGCCAGCGGCCCGCACGACTCCCTTGCGCGCCGGGCCCGATTCCGCGCCCGCGAAGAGAATTCCGCGTCCGCGAACTGGATTCCGCGCCAGGGGTTGCCTATAAATATGAGGCGACCCCCGACGTTTTAAAGGTTGCCGGAATTCGAAAGGTCTCTCGCGCGCGCAATTCAACCCCTTCCGCGCGCAATGCCGAACTCCAGGTAACCTCCTTTCTTTCGCGCAAGAAAGCCTCGGGGTTCGCCTTCGCGCAAAATCCCTTTGGCTCCTTTCATTTAAATAACTTTTGACCTAAAGGCCTTCGCGCGTAAAAGAATCCTCTTGCGCGCAATTGCCCCCCTGGGTGCGCGCAATCCAGCCCGATTGCGCGCACCCCCCTTTTTTCAAGTGGCCATTCATTAAAGAATGAGCCGTTGCCCTCGCGCGCTATCCGAAGCCCGGTGCGCGCAATCTCTATCATCCGCACGCAAGGCGCTGGCTCAATTACGCGCCAGCCCGCCCATTTGCGCGCCGACCCGCGGTTTTGCGCGCCAAGCTCCACTTTTGCGCGCAATCCGCCAGGGTCGCCCCCTTTGACCCCCTGAGGGTATCCGCCTGCGTGGCGCCCGATGATCCTCATCGCAGGTGCCCGTACCGTACGTTGTCTTCCCGCACGACCCTCCAGGCTCGCGCGAAGTGACACGGACCCATCGGCGGAAAATCATTCGTCCCGCACGACGTTAAACTGCATTCGTCCGCGCTGCAAGACGTTAAACTGCCAAGTGTTTCGTCCAACACGACGTTAAACTGTACATTCGTCCAACATGACGTTAAACTGTGCCTCGTCCGCGCTGCAAGACGTTAAACTTCCAAGTGTATCGTCCAAGCTGCACGACGTTAAACTGCCTAGCATACGTCCGAGCTACAAGACGTTAAACTGTACAGCATTCGTCCCGCATGACGCTAAACTGCACCACGTCCAAGCTTCACGACGCTAAACTGCCTAGCCCTCATCGTCCGCGCGACAAGACGTTAAACTGCCAAGCACCTTCGTCCTCAACACACGACGTTAAACTGTACTTCGTCCGGCAAGACGTTAAACCGTCCGCTGCGTCCTCAACACACGACGTTAAGCTGTACTTTGTCCGGCAAGACGTTAAACCGTCCACTTCGTCCTCAACACACGACGTTAAACTGTACTTCGTCTGGCAAGACGTTAAACCGTCCGCTTCGTCCGATCCCGTGCCTCGCATGCAGGGTCCCCCTCCCGGTTTGGATGTGGCCCCCACCCGCTCGTCTCTGCAGGGATGTCAGGATTGGAGTGGCCTTCGCCCCCCGGGGGTAGAGTGTTACCGAATGAACTACGTGGACTTTGATCCCTGTCTTCTAAATAGGGTACGTAGGAAGCCTCTCTGAGGTTCAAGCCCACCACCTGGTCGTCCCGGTCGTATTCACGTCGGTTCGTCCATCAGTGGACCCCTCCTGGGTTCACGCTTGCGTCGATTCACCTATGAATCCGCCCCTGTGGGAGACTGCACGTGTGTATCTCCATCGTGCTTCCCCACTGCCCCTTTTTCTATTTTCGTCCAGCATGACGTTAAACTGTGATCCACCCGGCCGTTCCATCCCCCTTTGTGCGAGGTGGTTCGGTTCAATCCTCCGCCCGGCAGCCTCAATCTCCCCGTGAGTCGGCTCACCAACGTCCAGCATGACGTTAAACTGTGATCCACCCGGCCGTTCCATCCCCCTCTGTGCGAGGTGGTTCGGTTCAATCCTCCGCCCGGCAGCCTCGATCTCCTCGTGAGTCGGCTTGCCATCGTCCAGCATGACGTTAAACTGTATATTCGAACTACGCTGACTTTGATCCGCGCTAACGCACGGTACGTAGGAAGCCCCTCCGGGGTCCAAGCTCTTCACTCCATCATCCACCCCGATCCTTAACCGGGCCGCCACATCCTGGTGGGGTCATGCCACTTCACTCCACTCCACTTCACTCGGGAATCCGCCCATGTGCTGGCCCCAGCGTCGGAGGTTCCCCGTAAGGGGTTCTGTCATCTGATCCACTCCTTGTGTTGATCAGTCCGATGCCGTCCCCGCTGGACGTTAAACTCGCGGCATACCCCGTGTTAAACATGGGAAGCTGAGGAAAACCTCAGGTAACGCAGTTCCCCGCACCCAGCGCGGGATGCCTCAGGCCATCACGCCTTCGAGAAGCCCTATTAGGGACGGAAGATAGATATGCAGAGCCGCAGTGTTAAGACACGCCCCCAACACCCAGAGCCACCCGGTCTCCTCACCGCAGGTTGCTGCCCCGACCAGACTCCTTGGAGAGTCCGGGCGGAAGCAGCGTAATTAACCGGTGTCCATGAAGATATGGCGCCGGGAACGAGATTCACGAGCATGTCTTAAATCTATGAGGGAGACCCGGATTAGGCAACGAGTTCCGAGGAGACGTCCAAGGAAGGAGGAGCCGACATCCCATCATCCCGGTTTCGATCAAGGAGCAGACGCCCCTGAATAAGGGACGGATGCCGCCCGCCTTTGGAAAGCGGGACTGCGGGACCACAAGCCGCGCGCGCCCATCCCCTCGGGTCGACGGGTGCACGCGCGAATGCGTCCTGGCGGAACAGCGCCGGAACAAAAAACCCGACGCACATCCGCACCGAAACAAGGTAATTACGTGTTATTACAATTTGAGGACATATGTTTTATCATATAGATAACCATGGGGTTGAAAATTAGTTTGGTGACCAAGTGATTAAAGTTATTTCAAAATAATCTCACTATGTTTTTTGGGAACATTATATGATTAAGGTAAAGATAATATTATTTTATAGGATGGTATTTCATTTGACAGATAAATATTGATTTAACCTATAAAACAAAATATTTTTTAATGTTTTTATAGTGATTCATCTTATTAGTATATTTTAAGAAAATATATGATGAAGGTATTCACGTATCTGGTATTTGATGTTAAGATAAAATTTATGTTGTTTAGGAGATTAATTTAAAGTTCATTTTTTAAATTTAATGATAGTCATTCTAAATTTTTATGTTTTGAATTTGTTCAAGAATATTTTAGAGGAGTCTTAAGGTTAACTATTTATAGAATGGGTTAAGTTGAACTTGGTATATTATTGTATTATATTTATATATATTAAGTAACTTATGTTAAAAAATTTGTTCTTGTTAAATATTATTGAAATAAGGAATTGATTTTTATTATTTTTTGGATCTTATGAACTCTTTAATCTTAATTGTAGTGCTTTTGGCTTCAAATTTTTATCTTGAATATTTATTTCTTAGAATAAGAGATGAAGTGTCAATTCCTCAAAACATAACCAAATGATGAAATTATGATTATGAAATGGAAGGAAATAAAGTAAGTGAATTTTATAATGTTCTCTATATTTATATTAAAATTATCCCTCAAATTTAGGAAAAGGATCTTGAAATACAAAATTTTGTCCTTTTACCTTCATTTCTGATGAATTGGTGGTATTTTCACCCCTTAGTGATTTCTAGTTTTTTGATTATTATCTTTTTCAGGACCATAACCTCTATCAATATTTATTAGTCTGTGGATGGTATTTTTCTCCTCCATATCAATATTTTAATTTTCTATTAAATTTATCCTTATATAGCAACCTGATTACATATTATTTCAGGTAACCTTTATCCTTCTTACTTCCATTTTTAAAAAGAACATTTATTATCCCTCTATATGATGTGGGTTTTAAATAATGGTATTTTCAAATAGTAAGCATTTAATGGATGATATAAAATTATGAGGGAATATTTTATTTAATGGGGGAGAATGTAATGCCCTAAAATTTTAGTTTAAAATAATAATAATCTTGATAGCTTTTTTAACACACACCACCAAACTGTAAGAAAATTGTTATATAAAAATTATTATTTAAATGTGACCTTTATAAAATAATCATTAAAATTGAGTATATGAACATGATTGAATTAATTATGAAATAAATTTATAATGTTTCTAATAAATACTAAATTATTGATTAATGGTTATGAAATAAGAACCCAATTTTTAGTGAAGTCATTTTATGCATTAAAATTAAATTTTATTCAAACATTTTTTTTATTTCATTTTATTCATGAACATTTTAATTAATTTCAACCATTTTTTTGAAATATTATTTTATAGAATAAATATAATTTTCCCTTGATAATTTCATTTATATTATTTTATGTAAACAAAATTATAAAATATCACTCTCTTGAATTTTAATATTTAAAATTTTTATATAAGAATAAAGAAGAGTATAATTTTAGTTATAAATATTTATTTTAACTTTGAATTAATTTTTTTAAACATATTATTTCATTTTTAATTTTTATTTATTAAATAACTACATTAAAATATTACACAGCACTGACATAGTGCTTGTTTAAGTGAAGAAAGATCATGTAAACGATTTCAAAAACTCAAAAAGTAATATTTTTGGGTGATTTATAGTGACACATTAATTTTATAGATTAATATAACATATTTTTTATGTTTAAAAGGTTTATATTATAATTTTATTTCTATATTTATGTCTTTAAAATCTAATTAAATGAATAGTTTCAAAAATGACACTAATGATATTTTATAAAAAATAATATTTTATTAAATTATTAAAAATGTATAAAAAATATTTAAATTTGAAAAAAAGGATTATAAATGGTCTAAAATTTAATCCCTTGGCATTTTATGATCCAAATTTTACCTTATAAGTAACATTATACCCCTTTAAGAGGGAAATTTTGTTACTTTGCTTAAGATTAAGAATAGTTAAATAAAGGTTAAACTAAAGGATAAGGGTTAAAATGACCTAAAAACATCCCTAAAACTCATTTGATAGTGTTATTTAGACCTTGAAATTATCAAATTTTAATATCAGTATTTTTTATCCTTTTTTCCAAGAAATTTACTTAATGATATTTTTAAACATTAAAAAATTACAACTATGTCACTCACCTCAATTATAAAAGGGTACCTATGCCCCTCACCTATTCACACTTATTGAGACATTTATATAGATAAAAAACTACCAAAATTTCTCCAAAAAATATTTATCCAAATTATATAGGTTCATTTTTTCTCAAAATACCAACCCAGGGTCTATAAAAAGGGATCTAAAGGAAGTCTACCAAAGAACACATAATCATATTTATTAACTATTTTAAGTTTATTTATTTTTATACATCATTTAAATATATTTTTAATATACTAAAATAATAATAAAAAAATAATAAATATATTTATAGGTTATTATAATAATGTTAAAATCATTTTCCTTAACTTTTCCATCCTATGGAAAATGAAAACATCACTCATACATAGGTATTGCTTATTATCTCCATGTAGTAGTGTAAATCGTTTTCCAACATCATTTTACTTGAATGGATATAAATATAGAAATAATGTGTATTTATTATATTTATGGAATATTTATAGTACTTTAAATATAATATCTCATTTACGTTCTAACATTTCCATCCATTGGAAAATGATAAAGTTGCTCATGCGTACGTGTGGACTACCACCTCCACGAAGCGATGTGATTCATTTTTTAATTATGCCTTAAATAGATGATAAATTTAATGAATATATATAATATATAATATAATAATAATTATATAAATTTTAATTACTATTTACCTTTCTTTTGTTCCATCATTCGAAAAATGAAAACAACGTTCATGCTTACGTCCAACCTACCGTCTCTATGAACGGTGTAAATAATATTTCTATATACACCTTAAAATAATGGATCTATAAATGTATATAATGAATAAATCTAATATTTATAACATTAATATCATTATTTATATTATTGAAACATGGTAAAGATGAAAATACCAAAACTACCGATCTGAAACTTACATGAAAAATGAGAAAGTTGACACTCCAAAAACGAAGATTTTAAGTATTTATTAATAAACGTGTGTTGAAATATTATAAGTGGATAATATATGATATTATAAATATGAATATTGTTATAATATATATTTATTAAAAGTTTTAAAACATTATACATGAGGATAAACCATGTTCAGCAAAGTGGAGGTGTGCGGTAAGGGGTTTTTTAACTCAATTTTCTTTCATCAGGTTATACTTATAATTCATTGACTATGTTATGACATTATTATTATTGAAATATAATATAATTATATTATGGTTTATTTTGAATTTTTTGGGGGGGGGGTGGTTATTTACATTTGTTACACATAATCACTTTATTAATAAAATTCACACTCCAATGATATGGTTTTTATAAGGGTTTCTTATCTCACTTTTATTTCTATGAGACATATTCCATATTCACCAATTCTTTAATTTATGTGGTGTAAATAATATACATTTGATATTTTATATCATGAATATATTTATATTCATAGTATTTAATGTTTCATTTGAAGTTATTTCTTTCATTGGGGTTATAATTCAAAATCTTCCAAAGTGGTAAGGGTTTATTTCACAATCAGAACATTATTAGAGATTGTTTAAGTTTAAGTATATGTTGGAGGAATTATATTATAATTATATAATAAACCAAATATATTTTATTATCCTATGGTTATTTCTGGAAATTATGAGTTTTTCTTTCATTTTTATCTTTTAGGTACTCAAGATACCGAAATAGTGTTTTTAAGGAAAATTGCACTTTGTTTTCTTTCAATCATGAAAATTTTACTTATATATCCACATATTCATTAAAATGTTTTAAATTATGTTTTTAATATTATCCAATGATTGGAAAAATTTCATTTTTACCCATGTTTTTATTTTTATAAAAAGGGTTAAAAGGAATCTTCTTGTCAATTTCTAATCAAGGAACCTTTTAGCAAAGGTATAAAGAGAATATTTGTTTTAACATACAATGCATGAATGGATTTTCATGTTTTCATGACTAATAATTTCTTTAAATATTAAATTACAATTTTCCAATATTATTTTCAAATATTTTTATTAATATTTTGTAAATTTTTAAATTTTAAATAAGCGATTTTAAAATGAGAAGGGTATTTTCCTCAATAAAGTTTCCCATGATATTTTAAAATATTTTTCATCTATTTAAACATACTTTAGAGAGTATCATGATTTACTAAGGTTATATTATAATGATATCATACAACATATTTATATTGATGGTTTAAGATCCATTTGATTGGGGAAAGTGTTGACATTCCATATTTAGTTTTTCTAATGCGTACAGTTGTTGATTATAATGCATGTTGATTACATTTTTTTGTTTATTATTATGGGTAATTAATTAGAATTATTAAGTGATGGTTAGGGACCATTATAGCCCCTCTATGCATTGGTAGGTATCATGAGACAAACTGGTTTGTGTATTTGGATGAGCCCTTTCCCATTTATATAATATGTATTATCAAGATTCATTGATGGTATGTTTAAGATGTTTGGAATTATGTATTTCATCATTATAAAATAAATTATTGATATAAATATGATTATTTAAATTTTTGTTGTATTCATGGATAAGTTTCAATCTCATGTGATTATGTATGTGTACTTATTTGATCATCATGTATTCCTATTATATCATTCTTCATGATCAAGTTATTGATTAAATGACATATGTTTTTAGATATTTACATTGACCTATTAAGTATACCTTATTTATTCATGATAGATTCCACTATATGTAACCCTTAATGAGCATTTTATCACACTATTATTTTTTTTCCTTTCCCTAGGATATAAACAAGGAATATTTGAATGAGTTCAAGGATGCATAATATTTATTTTCACTATGTTTTATATTTTATTTCTAATGTAATATTGGGACAATGATTGTATATAGATTTTCATGACTTATAAAATATTTCATCCACTAGGATATGATGGATTGTATCAAGTTTAAATTTATTAAAATAACCACCATATCTATGATACTGGAGTTGGGGTCTTTACACATGTAATATCACATGGTGCCTCCCCCTAAATGGTAACAACGACAATAAAAGTAGTAATGACCTTGATAAGAGGGAATAAAAGAGTAGAGGATCCCACCATATGAAGATAAAAAGAATAAATTATATTATTTTTATAGGAGAATGTTCTAGGTTAATTCATCGTGGATGTGGATTATAATATCCTCAAACTACTAGAATCCAAGAAACCTGAGGAAATTGGCCTCAATGACCACCCTACTTATTTTCCTTTGTATAAAATGTTGGGTAACACCATCTATGAGTGATTTTCCATTAAATATATCCTCCAAAATATAGTAAATTATAGAAAAGTCAAGTTAGAAAAACCATCGTCACAAGTATCATGTGTTTCTTCCATCCCTCTAGAAAATGAGGTAGAATCGTAGGATTTTTTGAGAAAGGGTACACGAAAAATTAATGATTGAATGATAAGAAAGACAAAAAACTAGATGAATTAAATCCTCAAGGCATAGCTAAATTAAACCATCATGACCCCAGTTCTCTCTATGATGAATGAGATAACTTCTTCAGCACAAAATTCCTCTAAGATTTGGTTTTCTAAGAACTGCTGAAATCAATAGAAAATGAGTATAACATAAGAGGAAGAACCTATTATTATGCCCAAGAAGGTCTAGAATTTTAAATATTTTCTTCCTTAATTGTTAAGAGGATAGGTACTATCGAATCAAATGGTCTTACAGGAACTATCCCACCAAACAAAACCCTCATCATAAGAAAAATCACAATATATCTTTATCGATATGATTCACTTATAAAACCCCTTCTTTGATGAAGAAGGTGCATATGAACCTGAGTTCCCCTCACACAATCAAGGAGGATGTGGGAAAGGTCGCAAGGGCTGATTTGGTTGAGAAAGATAAGGTTAACATGGATCTCAACATTTAGTTCTTGTCCCCAATGAAGCTATATATGCTATAAAAACTATGAAGAATCTACTTAAGTGGGTTTAACTAGATCACTGATATACTCCTAGATTGTCTAGGACTCATTTAGTACCAAGCATAATAAAGGAATAATTGGAGAATAATCACTTCCCTAGTTAATATCAATGTATGGGAGGGTCTTCTCAACCTAACCCACAAACCAAAAAATTCCCTCAAATTCTAATCAGGGAAATAGATCATCAATGTGAGAGGATAAAACATTCAATACACAAATAAAAGAGAATCCTTATAGTTATAATTGTAATACCCTATTCCAAAAGTTATATATCTTGAAATAAATTTCTTTTACAACTAATATCTCAATCCTGACTTCCCATCACCTCTCAAAGGAGCTCTAGAAAGCACTCGTTAAGGTCCTTTTAAGATCTCATGAGTTCAAATTTAAGGTTACTACCATTTAAGTGTATCATATAGATAATAACCCTATTGAATTATATATATCCATAAACTTCACTAAAAAATATGGGGAGGCCACCATAAAAGTACATATTAAGACCTTGTACATATCTAGAAAGCTAGATAAAATTAATGTCCATAGGGCTCTCATTGACAATACTTTTGGAATAAATCTCATGTCGATCTAAACTATTTGATGATTGGTATACATTGAATTGAATTTTTCTCCCTCCACCCTAAAAATTTAAGTGTAATAAGAGAGATTAAATTACTCTTAGAATGATCAAGCATAGATCCTAGTTTGGAGACCTTATCATTGATTTTGAATTCATGGTTATCTATCAGAATATAGGATCTAATGCTTAGTTAGGTCAACCATGGTTTAATTGACCTAGATTATTTTCTTCATTATATCATAAGTTCCTTAAATACTATCTTGATTAAAAATGTGGAGTGTTTTATGGTGTAAATTACCATTCTAACTAAATTAATCCTATTATATAGATACGGGATTCTACCAAATGGCTGGAAAGTATCTGATGATTGAAAAATACACTCAAGTAACTTCCCCCAATGGTTTGGAAATGGATTATATCAACCCATTCAATTTTTTTAATAGAATATGTTTAACCTGTTAATCATATCGAGGTAATATCTCTAGATCGAGGTAATCATAAAGTCATGTGAATCTTGTTTGAGAAGATGAAGCACTTCATAATCTTCCTATCATATGAGGTTCAGGCGAATGTCCCCCCATATCAAGAACTATCAAAAAATAAAAACAAGATCATGCCACCCATGTTGATCAATATTAATCAAGTGTCTCTATATAAGGTCTATTTTGACCAATATCTACACCACATTGTGATTCTATTAAATCATGTATTTTTCACCCATCAAAGAAGAAAGTAAGCTTGGTGGTTGGGGCTATTTTCTCATACCTCTATGATATCAATCATGAAGGCCAAATATAGTTGTGAAGAAGAAGGATATGATCCTAGTAAAGATGAAAATTCTATAGATAAAAAATATATATCTCTACCCTTGATATAGTGGAGAAGAAAATCATATATAGGATTCCCCTATTAATAACTCACATGTATTGACACCGTTAGGATCTAAATACATCTCCTCATTGTTCATAGAGGATAAAAATTATCCTACATTATATTTCAATTCTATAAATATCATTTCATCTCTTATCAATAACGATATTGAGGCAAATGAATAGGTAGAAATATATATCATAGATTCCCCTCCATCATTTGAGGAAAGTATCTCTACCACCATTAATGAAATCAGATAGGTGAATCTAGGAATGGAGGAAGACCCGAAACCAACATTAATCAATGTATCTATATCTCCAAAAAAGAACAAGACATACATTTCGTTCAGGAATATATATCATGAATTATTATCCTATAATTACACACAAATTCCCAAAATTGATCTCGATGTGGCCACCCATCATTTTGGACTATCAGGGGATCACCATGGAAACCAGAGGGCAACAAAAAAAATGAATTTGAATCATACTACCAAGGTTGAATTCAAAATTAACAATCTTGTTAAAGGAAACATCATTCCGGAAGTTTAATACCTGAAATGGCTTTCCAAACTCATCACTATCAGGAAAAAAGCAAGAAAATCAGGGTCTGTATAGACTTCAGAGATCTCAATTGGAATTATCCAAAGAAATATTTTTGAGAAAAAATCACATAATATTTTATTAATGAAACTACTGGTTTCCAAGACCTCTGTTTTATTGATGACTACACTGGCTACAATAAAATATTTATATCCCTTGATATGAGGAAGCCTATGCTTTTAGAGATCTCTAATGGGTGTATATATATCAAGTAATTCTATTTTTTAAATAACACTAGCACCAAGCATCAAAATTCCATGAATCGTATTCTTAATCCCTTCCTAGAGATAATGATGGAATGTTATGTTGATGATTTGGTGGTCAAATATAAACAACATTTTAGTGATCTATCCAATATCAAGATATTTTTCAACAAGATATAGAAACATAAATGGATGATGAATCACTTAAAATGTAATTTTATGGTAACATTAGAAAACCATCTCAGCTTCATGGTATTCCATCATGGAATCAAGTTCAAATGTGAGAAGACCAATTCAACCCTTGATATGCCACATCCATAAAATATTTGAGATTTGAGATGGATTCATATATGCCTCACTTACATCAAATGATTTATAGAAAAACATACTAGCAATTTTCTACCCTTTACAAAGCTAATGAAGAAGGGATTCACCTATCTATGGGATGAATATTTCTAATAATCCTTTGAAAACCTCAATAAAAACATATTGATCCGACCAATATTAATGTCACTCATCAAAGTAAAGACACTCATTCTATACATGGAAAACATAGAGTGGTCACTTGGTTCCCTTATTGTACAAAATAATGATAAAGGTAAAGGGAACGGTCTCTATTATCATATAAGGACAATGTTGGGTATATAAACTTAGTACTATGATATTGAAAATAGCTTCCTTGCATTAATATCAATTGTGTAAAAGCTGAGGCACTATCTATATCATCATAATATCCATTTGGTCTCTTGTATTGACCCACTCAAGTACATCCTCATTCTTCCAATGCTAATTGAATATCTATCATGGTGGGAAATCATTTTTTAGGAATTCTACATTTAGTTCATATCTTATATGGTAGTTAAAGGACATTCATTGGTTGATTCTATCACAATGCACCATGTTCTAAAGAATACACTATTGGATAGAGAGATTCTATATGAAGGAGTTTTATATGTTTATGAAACTAAAAAAACATAGGATATGTATTTCTATTGTTATTATATAAAACCAATAGAAAGAAGAATGGAAAACCATAAAATCAATAGAGTTAGATTGGAAATCATCCTCATATCTCTAGAAAAACAATTCTTACCTTATTCCTTCCTGTTACCAGAGGGATAAAAAAATAATGAAGAAAAATATCAAGCTCTTATTGTAGGCTTGGAACAGGTGTTCTAGATACCAATAGATTGTTTGAACATCAAATGAAATTTAGAGTTGGTGATCAATCAGATTAATGGTGAATATTCTACTATGAAAGAGGAATTGATACACCGTTTGATTACATATGAGGGAAAATAGCTGAATTACTCTAAAATCCAACATTGTCTCACATAATGTGTTCATAGAAAACTCATTATAATGGAATAGTCAATGAATCTATAGCTCTAAAACATCCTGATCAAATGAAATGGTCATCAATATCACACACCACAAGGTGATCTTTCTATCTATCAGTAATGACATGGAGTAAATCAATGAGATCAATACTACCCTAGAGCAAGGAGATATTATGTACTCACTAAATGATACCTTCATTTGGTGGATGTATTCCATAACGGACTACCTCTAAAATGGATCCCACTTATTAGATCAAAAAAAGAAAGATCATATCTGATGGTGGGTGGTAAACTTAATTCATTATGATTACCTGAATTCTAAAAAATTTCTCTATAAACAAGGCTTTGATATAATCCTCATATGATGCATTGAATGAGGATAAACCGTCACTGTTATGAATTAATTTCACATAGGCCCTTACAGAGCTATCAATTAGGAATTAAGATCTCCCACATAATCAAGAGGCTTGGGCACTTTTTTCTATCAATGACACAAGATTTAGTGAAATTTTCCAAAAATTGTCATGCTTTCCAAATACATGCCACTTCTATCCATTAAACCCATAAGTTGTTTCACATTATCAAGTATTTATATATATATATATTTACAACTTTGAGAATTTATATCATGGGTCTATATCCTCCAGCTTTAGCTATATATTTTAAGTATACCCTTATTGCCACTGATTTATTATCCAAATGGGTTGAGGCTATATCCATTAAGGAAGTTAGTAATAAGGATATTATTAACTTCATGAAGTCTAACATCATTAACATATTTGGTGTACCTCACAAAATATTTATGTATAACCACACTAATTTCTACTCCTCTAAGATGAAAAGGCCATATCAATAATATAACATTTAGTCTAACCACTCATCCCAATACCATACAACAGTAAATGGATAGATAGATAATTTTAACAAGACTCTATCCAACATACATTATAATATAGTTAAGAAAGATAAGAAATACTTTCTATTTAAAATCATGCATGATTTATGGAATTATCGCACCAAAACCTATACTAATATCCAAGTGAACCCATATTCACTCATGTATGGGGCATAAGCAGTCTTACCCATAATGGTATATCTACCCTCGCTTCATGTCACTATCTACAATCATCTTTATAAAGATGAACAATCTCAAAAATGGATACATTAGTTAGAAAGTCATGATGAGAAAATATTATGCACACTATACAAACTGAAGATTCATTCAAACTGAGTTTTGAAATCCTCTGATAAGAAATTACACTTCCATTCATTCCTTCATGGAGAGTCGGTATTGGTTTCAAGAACTCTAATGATACCTAGGAATAATCCTTTAAATCTCTAACTGAAATGAGAGGTAACCTATGAAATAAACAAGGTATACTCTAGTGGATCATTTTCCTTGATCACAATGGGTGGGGACCACATCACGTCATCCACTAATATGAGGTTACCCAAGAATTATTTATCATAACTTCATTTTTATTTAACATAAAATTCCAATCTATTGGAATTTAAATTGTGTGGAATCTCATCCTAGTTACAGGACAAAAATTTCATGACAACATCTTGGTCACCTGACATTAAACTATTTGTCCTTTTTTCTTAGTTGTATGACGTTGAACTACACATACTTTTCCCAGTTATATTATATTAAACTGCATGACATGTGCTCATAATAAAACTATAAACTGTATAGTCAACCATCACCCATGTCATGAATTCTCATTTGAATTAGATAATCCGTAGTCTTCTCTTGTTTCTAGAACTGAGTATAACTCATGTGATCTTATCAGATATTGTCAATTTCCCTAATTAAAATGACTGAGTAGAAAATTTTTCAAGAACATGGAGATATTTCCTAACTACATTACAATAAAATAAACGACACTAATTTCACCCCACATGACTTTAAACTATTAAGAGTGGCCCAAATTCTATAGTCTCATTCCCCTAAAAAAACTTGATCCGTGTAGTGATTATTGTTTCACGATTCATTCTAGTAGTTTACATGCACCAAATCAAATACTTCTTTCTATGTAAGAACTTAATTTGTATAGGGATATAAAAAATGTATATGTATTTACTATTACTATCCTAGGATATGAAGTGACACCTGGATTCCTTAATCCTAGGCCTGGAAATAAACTCGACACATATTGGTTTTTCCCTAGTAGTTAGAACTTCCATTAATTCATGTAAGATTGTTTTTTATTCTTGTACTGGGGAATCTATGCATTTTTTTACACTTATTCTATAATTTAGACTGATCAATATAGAAGAACCTATAATAATTACATGTAGATTAATTCATGTTACTACTGGATATATAGTGATGCCTGGATCTTCTATCTTAGACCCAACCATAAATCCCATTGCATTCAACCACATATCAATTTATATTATCTTCATTCACATCAGTTATTATTTCATTAGACTCTATGTTGAGTAAATATATCATTTACTTTTTAAAAAATATGCATATCTTGATTCTTTTTTATTACAGGACATGTAGTGATGCCCAAATATCCTATCCTGGGTCTAGCTATGAATCTCCATAACTTTTAAACCCTGTAACCTTACATGTGAGTTGGATTTGTGTAAGATTTACCACTATATATTTTATTCATATCTATTGGTTTTTACTAAGGGAAAAATGACCTTGCATAATTATTGTACTCACTATAAGATGTTAAAATACATTTTTCAGACCCTCATTACATGAAATTAAAATATGTGATATTAAATACACTATAAATAACTTCTTGTGCTATCCAAGTTATTATTATTATGAAATCATTTTCTACTATATGAGATCTAGATCCAAGTAAGAATCTTTTGTGCATTGACTGATCAGAACAAAGATAAAATTTCATATCTCCTATATCTATTCCAAATTAATGTAAGAATACCAACTTTATAATAACTATATGTGGCTTGGTTTTTTCTATGTAAGGATATATAGTGACACTCAGATCACTTTTCTTATCCCTGATGGTGAATCCTAATCAAAACCCCACTTCTCCCTAGTACTTTTACCCCTTAATTTATATCTATATTTCCATTTTTGTTTCCAACAAAAACTGAAGAACATAATCATCATGGAATTCGACTCAATTGATTTTGATGCGTGTCAAAGGATGACCAAAATTCATTTTTTTTGGTATATAAAGACTTTCTTTCCCAAGGCTTGTGGTCATTCTGAATTTACCAATGAAACTCAAGAACACACATTATTCGAGGGGGTGTGAGGTTTGGATCATCTACACCATTTGAGGGAGAATTATTTTCTATACCTAGAATCTACTATATATTTAATATGTATTCATTAATCCTTCCAAAATACCAATATGGGGTCGGTAACCCCTATTCCAATGATGGTTTTTGAACATGTATCAATGTGAATATCTACTTCATATAGTAGGTCTTACATCAATGTAAACATTTGTATGTATCATAGGCTCTCCATCGATATTACCATATATATGTGTCATAGGTTCTCGATATTTTTATTATTAATTAAATTATATTTCTATTTAAATACATAATTATGAACTTTAGGGGTTAATCTCCATCATAGAAGATAGTGATTGTTTAGGGTGTTGAGACTAGGCCCCCGAGAAAGGCTTCTTATATATCACTATGATGGGAATCATAACTCATGGTTTTTTTAAAGGTTGGGGCAGAAGCCACAATTTATGATTTAAAGCAATGACCTTTTTTTGACTAGGCAGAGGAAGACCCATTACATAGCCCAAAGGTCCAAGGACAAGGGGCCTGCATACAAGGCTTGAAAGCCATTTTTTAAGACCAAAGGGGTCTTCTATTAATAGTACTACTGCAGTACCTGAGATGCTACATTACTAGCTGTAGTACCATCGCTGCTACAGTACCACTATAGTCCTTTGCTGCTACAATGTTGCCGCTACTACAGTCACCGCTGCTACAGTACTGCTACAGGCCCTGCTGCAGTACTGCTACAATACCACAAAAATTAGTCCCTTCTTGGACCTATGAAAACTTCCAAGTAGTTTGATGCTATCCAGAATAAACTTCTAAGAGAAAGGTGCTTAATACTATATATTGTGGGACATATGCATGAGAAGCCATATTTGGTTGACCTCAAGGGGAATATAGCCTAATGAGGATGAGATTATTTCACATGGAATATATCCTCATGAGATATATAGTTGATTTGGATCGTTGGGATATGGATCACTGAGTAAGATGTGATATAATTATAAATATGGCCAAATGAGGTATATTTCTAGGGAATATGACCCCAGTGAAAATAATTCCAAGTTCACCAGAAATATAGAATAATGAGGAAGTAAATATATTATTTTATGAGTAATATGACCCCAAGAATATGGGTTTATATTGAATATATCTCTAGTGAAGGAGAAAAAGGGTTTCATAGGGAATATATCCCAATGAGGGAGGATATATATAGTTATGGTGTTGGTTTTGTACCTTAAGGAGGTGTCCTATGTATCCATCTAAAACAAAAATCAAATCCCGTGTAGTTAGAGGTGCATATTTTAAGTTTATGTGGTTAGACCGTGTTGTGAAGTTTAACATAATGTTTTAAGGATGTTTCCATGAAGGTTATCATCATGTGACCGGGATATTCATGTTAATAAAGGGTGTAGTAACAAAAGTTTAAATGAGTCTTATATAGAAATTCAATCCTTGTACACATGTTATTACATGATTTTTATCTTTAATATCCATTAAACAAAAAACAAGGATTGAAAGGCTTGGTGTTTTTATAAGAATAGATACATAAAACATCAAAATAAAAATAAAATGACTTTATTATAATCTCTATAATCTGATCTAAAATCACTTTTATATCCTAAAATTCATGGGACACCTTGGGGAATACATATAAAAAAGCGGGGAGCTAAAAATACTAATAAGGGAATAAATATGATAAGGAAAAATAATGTATGAGTCAATGGTATAAGATGATGACATCAAAGAGAATGATCATGAGTAATTAAATTAGAGAATAACATAAAGAACATTGTATAATAAGATCACAATAGTATAAGAAATGTTTAAAAAAACAAAACATGACATAAGAATAAGTCAAGGCTAAATACCAGGACAACATCCCATGGGGGACAAAGTCTCATCATGTATTAGGTTTACTCCCTAATACTATACGTAACATATCACGAGGAAAAAAAATACCCAATAAATTAGAGAAATATCTTGGTTATTATTATAACATGCTCATGAATATTTGTGCCACAAAAGTAGATAAATAATAAGTCATAATCATAAGAATTTACCATGTAAATAAATGGGTTGCATAATCTTACCTTATATCATAATCAAAGGATATTTCATAAATATTAAAAATAATAATAATATAAATATTACAGAAATTAATATATGATTACATAATCATAATTATTAAAATAATGTGTTCATTTGGTAATAAAAACATTAAATGGACGTGACATAAAGGGATTAAGGTATTGAAAAGTACCCCTTAATTGGGTTTGATTTTAAAGAAGGAATTTGAGAAATGAACTTATGAAATATATTACCCCATAAAAGGAAGGTATAATGATATATGTATATATATAAGATACATATATATAGAATCTAAAATCAATATATAACATCAAATTGTTAGCTAAAGTTATTTAGAGATATAATGATCATAACCCAAGGAAAAAGGGTGGTTTATAGGGATTACCATACATTAAGTATCATCTTTCTTCATACACATTGGATACTCTTGTATAATAAATATGAATTTATTATACATGTATTATATAAAATTAATCATATATATAATACCATATATTATTTTATTATAACATCATATTTCCCATTTGTTAAAGATTATTTACTAAAATCACTATTCTAGGTGATAACAGCTTCATTTTTCATGCATGTTTTGGTTTGGAAGTCTCAATATTTATACATTGAAAATGGTTAAATCATATAAAAAAATTTATTTATGATATTAATATCATATTTATTTTCATTATATATTTATATTTAGAGCCTTCCATATGATTTTGAGATAAAAAAATGAACTACATTGTTCATGGAGAAGGTAGGTAGTATGTACACATTAATGTTGTTTCCATTTTCTATGGATGGAATGAAATAAATTTGAATAATAATTAACCATTATAAATCATAATAATATCATACATTACATATTTATTTATTAATTTTCTCATTATAACCATTCATGATAGGTGGTGATGGAAAAATAATTATATCGGTTTGTGTGGTGGTTGTCCGTCATACACACAAATGATGATTTTGTTTCCCATTTGATAGAAGTAGAGATTGATGTAGGTGGTGCCATTAATATAATAAAATCCTAGTATATTTAAGATAATATATTTTTTATTTTATCATGTTTGAATAATATTTTAATTATGTATAATAGGAATTAAAACTAATACTTTTGGTTAAAGACTATACCACTTCTTTAGAAAACTTCCTTTGATTTATACCTTAAACCCTATGAGGTTGGTATTATTACCAAAATAAGACCTCTAGAACATGGTTATAGATGTTATGAATGGATTTAGGTAGGTATTTTCTGATCTAAAAGGCCTTTTAAGTTTAAATAAAAAGGAGAGGATGTGCCCTTTTATAAGTTAGGGGAGGGTTAATCTTGGAATTACTTAAAATATTAAATTAATATAAATTAAGTTTCCTAAAAAAATGGATCACAACTGATATAATTTGAATATAATATGAATAATACTCAAAATAATATCACATAATAAAATTTGGACAAGTTTATATTAGTTTTTAACTCTTACCTCTTTTTTTAACCCGTGTTAACCCTTTTTGACAATTATTGCGATTAAAAAGTTTTTACTATTTAGGGGTCTAGTTACTATAAAAGGATAATTAGTCTATAAATAGATAATAGTTGATATTTTTAAACATATACCAATCACTTTGAATAAGAAATTATTTTTAAGAATTTTAAATCATTTAATAAAATATTATTTATTATAAAATAATATTAATGTGATTTTTAGAACTATTCATTTAATTTGGCTTTGAAAACAACATGAAAAAAATGGAATTAAAATTTAATAAATTAAAACCTCTATAATAAATTATTTTAATCAAAAACATTCTTGGAAAATAATAATTTATTGAAATTAAATTGATTTTATCATTTATAAAATCATTTATTTTATTTTTATACTTAATTGAATAAATATTGTGTCAGTGTTTCATAATCATTTAAATTAATTATCTTTATAGTCAAACATTTTTTTATTTTCAAAATAAAATCACTTTATGGAAAATCTAGAATCGTACAATGCATAACAAGAGATGATGTGCCCAAGGGGGTCCACCATTACAGGAATAATCAATCCATTTTTTGAGGGAAAATGAAGAAACCACACCAAAATCACTTTTAAGGTTAGTGAGAACCACATAACAACACACCAAACAAACAATCCTGAACAAAAGTAGTGCAACCACAGCAAATAGAATCACATTAGCAGATGAAAGGTCCGCGAAGCAAATTAGAGGGGAATCGAAAAGTTAACTGTTGATGAGAGTACATCGTTGGAACTGAGCATTCCTACATTTTCCATTTTCATATGCGTACTGGCCCTAGAAATTGACAATGAAAATCCTACCTCATTCTGATGAAACCAAACAACTTGAAGATAGAGAGAACCCCAGACGTAGGACGCCAAAACCGGGCCATCTGCAAACACACAACTGCATGTTTTCCATCTTTGAGGACACCAACATAATACAAATAACCATGGGATCTATCGAACTTAACCAGGATGGGGTCATGTGCGACAGGGAAAAGAAAAATGGAAGATAAATCCAAGGAAATGGACAGAATTTTCCATCGTAAATAGAGAAGTGAGCACACCGGACCAAATCTAGAAGACCGTATTAGGTGGTAAAGGGTGGAACAATGAACCTCGAGGGACAAAACAAGAAGAACAGGGGAAAGGGTGTCAATAAGGGCATCATCAGTAAGGGAAAGAGGCTAGAGGGATGACTCCTATAGATGAAATCGCTACTACCACATGAAGGGCTTCCGCCACACAAGTCATTGACTCCAGTGGCCTTATGGCGGCGGGATCTGGGAACCTCATTGAATCTGAGTCACGTGAGGGAGAAACTAGATAGAGGTGGGGTTAGAAGCTAAGGAGCATGGAAGAGGGGAGGTGACATTGGGGAGAAAACCCTAGTATGAGAGGGAGTGGGAGATGTCGTCTAGTCCCGAAGAAAGTGGGGAATCTACATTTTACGAGGGGGAAGCTAGATGTAGGTGGGATGAAGAAGGGTGGTAGAGGTGAGGCGGCATTGGGGAAGGAGGGCGACACAAACCCTAGGCTGAGCGGGAGTTCCTAAGTGACTATATATCCATTTTTTATTTTCAAAAAACCACTTTATGGATGAGTGAGAACCTGATAGAAATAACTTTGAGGCTAATTGAGAACCAAAACAAGAAGAACCACAAGCAAAGAACCATGTCCAAGGGGATCCACCATTGAATACACATGACAGAACAAAACAAAAACACCAAAGGCAGAGGATGGCCGATGGAAAGAGATTCATCGACACCACTACGAAGACACAACCACACCAAAAGAGCACACCAACATATCTGACTTCACCGAAGCCACTAACATAATCAAAAACATCATGTAATTTGTCACACCCAACCAATATGGGGTGTGCGAGAAGGAACACAACTAAATGGTAGGGGAAACAAGGAGAAGTAGATCTGAGGCACAAATAAACAATAAAATCACTAGAGAACAAACTGGAAGGGAATTGTGAATCAATTTGGTGAGGAGAAGAACAACATCGGCACTGAGCGTACCTGCGATGACCATCTGCATCGGCGTACTAGCCAAAGTTGTCGATGATCACCTTGAAGAATTCATTCCAATCCAATGCGAGGAGCACCGGACACCACATCTTCCATATATGGCTGGTTCATGCAAGGGCATATCATTCGAGGTGGGGGATGAGCCAACAAGAAAAAGATTCGACGCTTCTTACTGGATTTGGATGTCGAGTACACATGAGGACACATATGAACTACTAGCATGTTAAGTCTGTCAATGGGAGTGTGGAACAGTGAACTGAAAGTGAGGCTCAGGAGGTCGATGTCACCGTCGAGAGAGAACAGTGAACCACCGAGAGGGGAGAAGAAGGTTGAGTCATCAATGCCAGTGACCTCATGGTGGTGGGGAAAGGAGAGGCATCATCATCATCACAGACAGTGGCTCGGAGAGTCGTGGGGGAGGACGACACACCATAAGGGATCATTCCAGCTGCTAAAACACATGAGGGGGCAGTGAAGCGCAATGGAGGAAAAGTGACATTATTTACTTTAACATTTTCTTAAATATTATAAAGATAAAAATCAAATACATATGGTACTAATTTACCATATTTTATAAAATTGAATGGAAATGGAAAAACTACACTCATAAAATAGAATAAATTCAAGTTTTATGGTCATTTTTTGTCATTATCATATTATTTTTAACCTTAATTACCTAATTTACCCTTAGGGTGGTGATAATTATTTATTATGGTTACTATTCATAAAGAATAAAAATAAAAGGGATATAATTAAAAAAATTTTACTCATGATTCCACTTATGAAATAAATTTTTCAAGATTTAATTTATATAAGTGTTAGAAATTAATTTAAGATAGAAACACAAAACACAACGAAAAGCAATTTTTCATAAAAATACTTTTTAAGTATAAAAAAGGTTTTTATAAAAAATTTAAGTATAGAATTAATTATAAAGACCATAATTGGATTATTTTTAATCAAAATAAACTAATTATATTTTAAAACTAATTCAAAATATAATTTTACAATGTGAATACATGAAAATAAAAAACAGATTCCAATAAATAATAATATTTTCAATATTTATTGAAAATGAGATCTTTTCTTAAAAATCCCAAAAATTTATTCTATGGTAATTTTAATATGATGATTTCAAAAATTATGTTAATTTATAAAATATATTTTTAAAAGTTCCATAAATTAAATATAATATTTTCTCACAAAAAATCAATAAAAATCATTTTTGAATAAAATATATTTTTTTGAAGAATAAAACGACTTTACTAAAAATTGAGTTCTTATTTACTAAGAATTAATCCATGAATTTTTATTAAGTATAAACTCTATCTTTCTCTCTCTCTATCTATATATATATATCATAATATGGTTAATCCAATTTATACCCACTATTTTAATGGATTGGTATAACTATAATAATATTTCATGGTTTGTTTAAGATTAGTATTTTGTGTCATATACACTGTCGAACATAGTATTCTATTAAAATATATAGGTGATACATTCTTAACCCATTAAGAAATTTAAATATTAAAATTTGATATTACATAATAAGTTAAAAAAAGTGAGGGTATATATTCTTCATTGATTCTTACAGTTCCCATGTTTCCTCCTCATATTTATGGTTTCATCATAGTACTTTTACTAGGTGAGATGTATTATTTCATATAACTTTATCTCCATGGTTCAAGATATTCACCAACCGCTTCTCATAAGATAGATTATTTTCCAACCATACCACCTTTGAATTTATTACGTATGAGGGGTCTAATATGTTCTTTTTAAAGAGGGATATATGGAATACATATTGTACCTGAGTTAGGGTTGGTGGGAATTCTAGTCGATATGAAAGATCTACAATGTGGTCGAGAATCTCAAAGGGTCCAATGTAACTAGGACTTAGTTTACCCTTCTTTCCAAATATTATGAATCTATTCCATATAGATATGTGTACACATTATCTCTAACCTCAAACTCCTGGTCTCATAATTGATTGTGAAAATAGCTCTTTTTTTGACTCTAAAGATCTCTAATGTTTTGTTTAATGGTCTTGACCTTTTCTAAAATTTTTTATACCATTTCAGGTCTCAACATCCTGCATTGATCAACTTCATCCCAAGACATATGTCTTCCAAATATCTTCCCATAAAGGTCTTCATAAGGATCCATTTGGATGCTTAAGTGAAAGCTATTATTATATGAGATCTAAACTAGAGGAAGATATTGATCTCGTCCTCTATTTAAGTCCATAAATAATATTAACAGTAAATATTATAGTGTCAAAATAGTCCACTCATATTATCCATCAGTTTGGGGGTGATAATCCATACTAAAATTCAAATTAATATTTAGAGCATATTGGAGATTCTTCTAAAATATAGAGGTAAATCTCAGATCTTAGTTAGATAAAATAGGTACAGGTGTCCCATGTAGCCTCACCACCTCTCTGATGTATATCCTTGAATTTTGATCAAGTGGTAAGTCCTCTCAAATTTTAATGAAGTCAGAAGTCTTTGTGAGATGATCCACCACAATCCATATATAATTATTTCATCTTTATTTCTTTGGAAGACCAATGAAAATGTCTATGGTGATGTTTTCCCATTTTCGTGTAGCTATGGGTAATGGTTGTATCATCCCCTTAGAAATTTTCCTTTCAGAATTCAATTTATTATATAACAGACACTTTGATATATATTCTATGATATCCTTATTAATATTGTCTCACCATTAGTTCTCTCGGATATCTTAATACATCTTCATGCTGCTTGGGTGTATAGAGAAGGTTGAACTATATGAATCATTAAATAGATCCTTCTTTATTTTTTTATTTTATGGTACACCTAGTAATGAACCAAATCTTATAACTCATTATTCATAAAATTTTAACTCTGAGGATTTACATTTTTCTATAGCTTATACCTTCCTCTTTATTTCCACATTATCTCTTTGAGAATCCTTTATCTTCTATAGAAATGGATGGTTAAGAAATCATTTGAGAAAGGAATGATGACATTACTTATATTATGATTCCCATACCCATACTCATAAAGTCTAATAAGATTTTAGCCTTCTCAATTATCATAATTGATAAAGTATCCAGATCCATTCTACTTAGAGCATATGCCACTTTTTTTATTTCCCAATATGGTAATGGATTGGTCAGTCATTTTCCATGATTATAAATAATAATATTCATTGGCACATACTAAGATCCTTATATGTGAATATATATTTTAGGCTTTTATGATCCATATATTTTCACACTTCTCCACATAGAGATAATACCTCCATATTTTCAATGAAAATATCACTGTAGCGAAATCCATATCATGGGTTTCATAGTTATGCTCATGAACTTTCAAATTCATTGAGGTTTAGGCTATTACTTTATTATTTTTGGTTAGTAAACAACCCAAAACCTCATTTAGAGAATCTCTATATAGCATGAAATGTTCCCCACTTGAGGGTAGTGTGAGGACTGACGCAATTATAAGCCTCCTTTTCAAATCTTTAAATCTCTCTTCACATTCACTAGTATAAAAATTTTACTCTCTTATGAGTTAGATTGGTTAGAAGATTTTATAATCATGAGAATTTTCTTAAAAATCATTGGTAATACCTATCAATTCTAAGGAAACTATGGATCTCTATTACAATTGTTGATCTAGGTCATTCCTCAATTGCCTTTATCTTAGAAGGAACCATAGATATCCCTTTATTAGTGATAAAATTCCCCTCTAATGATACTTCCTTAATCCAGAAATAAAATTTATTACACTTTTTAGATATAGTATCCTCTATCAAAGTCTTTATAATATTATTGAAATGATTCTCATGCACCTCCTTTCTCTTGAATTATATCATAATATCATCTATAAATACTAACACAATTTTTTTGAGGTAACATCTAAAGACTCTATTCATTAAGTCTATAAATATTGTTGGATAATTAGTGATTCTGAAGTAAATCACTATGAACTCATAGTTTATATACCTTTTTCAAAAGGTAGATTTGGGAATATTTTCCTTATTCACATTTAATTGGTGACATCCTGATCAAAATTACACCTTAGAGAAATACTGGGCCCCACATAGTTCAACGAACAAATCATATATCCATGGTAGGGGATACATGTTATTTATCATGATTTTTTAGTTTATTATAATCAATATATTGGTAAATTTACCCATTATTTTTATTAATGAAGAGGACAAACACACCCCATAGTGAAGCACTTGGGAATATAAAACCCTTTTCTATATTTTCTTGTAACTAAATTTTTAGTTCTTTCAACTCAATGTTGGACATTTTATAAGGAGTATTGGATATGGGTAGATATCTAGGTATAAGTTCAATTGAGAACTCAACCTCTCGGTCACAAAGAATACTAAGGAACTCTTTGGGGAATAAAATTGTATAATTACTCATAATACTCATATCTTCAAGCATGGTTCTCTCCTTTGTATAAATTATTTAAGCTATATATTCTTGATCATAATGAAATAATATCTATACTTGAGAAGAAGATTCCAAGGGATATTTATCCTCCCCCCTACACTTGTAAAGAAACATAGGATGACATAGGATGTGAAGAGTATCCTCTCTCTCTATAAAGTTGATGTTTTATTTATATAAGGACAATTAATCCATGCCCAATATTGAATCAAACTTTACTAAAGGAAGTAAGATGAGATTTACAGGAAGATTAAGTCCACATACATTGACTAGTGAGGAGTTATATACTTGGGATACAATAAATGATATGTTTATTTTTCTCATAGATAACCCAACCACTATGTTTTGAGGTTGTGTTTACATAGTTCTACTAAACTTTCAATATATGAAAGAATGTGTTGAACCAGAATCAAAAGGTAAATTCACTATTATTGAATGAATAACAGGAATACCTACCACCACATAATTTTTGGGATCCACTTTAGTAGTAGTGATAGCACATAAACTTCCTTGAAATCTAGGAATTCGAGGTTTTTGTCATTTATTATCTCTAAAAACCCTTGGCTTAAAGAATTGTCTTGCATAATGCATGTGTTCCTTAAAGTTGAAACATTATACCATAGACTGAGTGTTTATCTGAACCTTATTTTCTTCCATTTCATTAGTGGGTTTCTTCATCTATATTCAGAATTAATTTGCCTAATACCCTTCTTTTATACTCTTGAATCATCACACAATTCCCTTTAGATAGTTTTTGGGATGCTTCTTTCCACACTTTTTACGCATGGGATATTGGGTTTTCCTTCCTCCATGATATTTATCCATTGATCCTCTTAAATAAAACTTTATTTTACACTTTCTATCTCTAAGGCCATGAGACCATTGAGATTCACCAATATTCATGTCAAACTTGAGGGCACAATAGAAAATATCTTCATATTTGTAAAAGTCTTAAATCAATGAATCTTTTCATATAGTTTTTTCTAATTAAAAAAATAAGTGGTTTAACATACTTTCATAATTAACGATGAAGCCAGAGGCATACCATTCTAGCCTTGTGAAGTTTTCTTTATACACCCTGATAGAATCATCTTCTTTTTTCTTTAGTCTGTGGATCTCTCTATATTATAAGAAAAAGAGTTTAGGGAAAATATTTATTGAAAAATATTTTCTTGAATTCTTACCATTCAATAGAATCATTATACTCTTCAGAACTTGTGTTCTTGATCCACATCCACCACTGATTAGATTTGGCCTCTATGTGATAATTGGACAACATAGATTTCTCTTGTTCTAAGAATTAAAGTAGAGAAAATATCATCACAATGGAGTTAATATGCTTTTTATATGGTTAGGGGGTCAAAAAATTCACTAAATTTCAGTGGCCTTTGTCACATAAAATACTCCACTACAACTTTATCTTTCTTAGGATAAGGAGGGTGTTATGAATGATTCAATTTACTATTGATATCATGAGTCAGTTGAGTCATTACTACTAATAATTTCACTTATACTTCTCCCATATGTTTTGGAATATCATTAATACAAGCATCACATTACCTATCACATTTTTTGTCGGCATGATTTCTTCTATTTATCACCATTAACTGAAAAAGAAAAACAAGATAATAATATTTTAACAAATAAACATACAAAAGTGAAACTTATAAACTTAGAAGGAATAAATTATAAATGATAAGTATATCATAACTTATGAATCATTAGGTTTAAATCAAAGTTATCCTTGGTAATTTTACTATTAATTTTTCTAACCTTACAATCAATTCAAATACATTATAATAGTTTATAAAGAGTTCGTGAATTTTTTAAGGCATATCCCCCGAGAGTGTCAAACGAAGTGTGTAGAAAGGCCTCTCTATAATGAACTAGGTGATGATTGAGTTAATACCCAATGAACCATTTTTAGATTTATTACCCCCAAGTAAAATTGTTCTAGATCTACACCAACTTTTAGTATCCATATAGGGATGTGATTTCTTGGAAACCACTCACTCTATACTTTACTATAATTCAATTATATTTTCATATAATTAGACTTATACCTAAGATTATTACTAAATTATTCTATTACTAATCCCCATCGATAACTAGACCATCCTATGATACCAAATATAACATCCTAAGCCTTTTTACACCTATTATTATATGATTTTTAACATAAATATTCATTAAATACAAAGCAAGGATCGAAAGGCCTAGTGTCTTTAGAAGACTAGGTACATAAAACATCTACATGAAAATAAAATGTCTATATTTTAATATCTATAATAAGATCCTAAATACCTTTTATATCCTCACACTATATGGGATAACCTAGGGAATATATAGACAAAAGGGGTGATCTAAAAATCCTAGTAAGGGAATAAACATAATAAGGAAGCATAACATGTGAGTCAAAGTTATAACATGATACCATAAAATATAAGGCTTATGAGTAATCACATAAGAGAATAATATAAATAAAATGGTATCATAATATCATGTCAATGTATAAAATGTGTCATAAATACAAAACATGACATTAACATAAGTCAAGGATAACTTTCAAGACAACATCACATGTTGGATAGAGTCCTATCGTGGATTATGTTTACTCCCTAATCCCATACATAACATATCAGGAGAAAAAAAATTTTCCCAATAAATTGGAGATATATTTGGGTGAATCCAACATAATATTTTTGTGATTAATTGTTTTAAAATATTAAACCAATCATAAGGAATAATATTAATAATTACCCATGTAATGAAATGGGTTGCATAATATTTATTCATATCATAATCATAAGAAATTTCATAAAGATTCCAAATATAAACAGAAATTAAATATTATGGATGTTAATATATAATTACATAATCTTGGGTCTTCAAATAATGTGTTCATCTAGGAATAAAAACTTTATATTAATGTTATATAAAAGGATTAATGGATATAAAATTTCCACTTAATTAGGTTTGATTTTAAAAAAGGAATTTAAAAAATGAACTTATAACATGTATTAACCCATAAAAGGAAGGTAAAATGAGATAAGTATATATGTAGGATAAATATATAAATAATTTATAAGTAATATATAAAATCAAATGGAGAGATAATGTGAGTAAGATAGAGAATGGTCATAGCCTGAAGAAAAAGGGTGGTTCATAGAGATTCTCTAACCTTAAGTCTCATATTACTTTGTATTCATTAGAAAATACTATATGATAAATATAAAATTACTATAAATTTATTAAAAAACAATAATCACATATATAATACCATATATGATTTTCCTATAACATACTACCGCAATTTTATTAACAATTCTTTATTAAAATCATCATTCTATGTGATAACTACTTCATTTTTCATACATGTTTTGGTTTGACAGTCTTGGTATTTATATATTAATCATGGTTCCATAATATCTATAACATTATAAATTATATTAATAACATATATATTCATTAAATTTATATATTCTTCTATAAAATATAGAGACAAAAAATGAATTGCACTATTCATGGAGACAATAGGTTGTATGTACACATGAGCATTGTTTCCATTTTTGATGGATGAAATGAAGGAAATGTAAAAAATAATTTGAATCTAAAAAATACTAAAAATATAATAAATAAAATATATTTATTTATTAAATTTATCTTTTTAACTAGTAATTATAGGTGGTTATGGAAAACTAATTACATCGATTCATAATATGGTAGTTCGTCCTATACACAAATGGCGATTTTGTTTCCCATTTGGTGGAAGGGGAGATGGATTTAGGTGACGAAAATAACATGATAAAATATTATTATATAGAATATAATGGTAATATTATTTCATAATATCTGAATAATATTTTATAGAGTTATAGGAACGAATAAAAATAAAACATTTGGTTAAATACTATATCATTTCTTCGTAAAACTTTTATTTCTTTACGCCTTAAAACCCATAAAAATGATATTATAACCAAAATAAGATCTCAAGAATATGGTTAGTGATGTTAGGAATTAATTTGGATAGGTATTTAAAGAAATAAAATTATTTTAAGTGTTGATAAATGAGGAGAGTAGGTTCACTTTATAAGTGGTGAGAGGGGTACTCATGGAATTAGTTAAAATATTAAATTAATATCTATAAATTTTAAAAGAAAAATGGATCCAAACTGATTTAATTAAAATATAGGATTATTATGTATCTAAAAAATATTATAAAATAAAATTTGGATAAATTTAGATTATGTTTTTACCCTTATCTCTTGGTTTTAACCTGAGTTGACCCTTTTTGACAATTACCATGATAATGAAGATTTTACCCTTTAGAGGTCAATATAGTTACTATAAAAGGAAAATTGGTCCATAAAAGGACTATAGTTAATATTTTAAAGCATATACCAATAAAATTTATGGATATAATATTTTTAGGAATTTTAAATCATTTAATAAAATATTAGTTATTATAAAATAACATTAATATCATTTTTGGAACTATTACTTTAGTTTGACCTTGAAAACAATATGAAAACAATGGAATTAGATTATAATCTATTAAAATATATATAATATGTTATTTTTTTTATAAAAAATTCATGTAATATAATAATTCCTTCAAATTATATTACTTTTATCATTTTTAAAATCATTTATTTTATTTTATTATTAATTGAATAAATATTATGTCAGTTTTTCATAAGAATTTAATAAAATTATATCATCCATTAAAATTTAAAATAAATTAAAAAGATAAAAAATAATAATTTATCTTTAAAATAATTTTTTATAATCAAACATAAGGTTTTTTTATCCCTATCCCAAAATATTATAGAAATTAAAAGCATGAAAGTGACATTTTTTGCTTTATCTTTTACTTAAATATTGTAAAGGTAAAAGTCAAAGATATATAGCACCAATCTTCCGTATATTCTAAAATTTTATGGAAATGGCCAAACTAAACTCATAAAATTGATAAAGGTAAGCTTTATTGTTATTTTTTAGTCCTTACAATATTATTTTTAAACTTAATTGCCTGGTTCACCCTTACCATGGTGACAATTATTTATTATGGTTATTATTCATAATGAATAAAAATAAAAGGGACCTATTTACCAAATTTATAACTCGTTGTTCTAAAATATGAAATCAATTTTTTAATATTTAATTTATATAGGTTGTAGCAATAAATCTAATATAAAAATTCAAAAGACAAATGAAAAACATTTTTTTAGAAAAATGAATTCTAAGTATAAAAAATATTTTATACCAAATTAAAGTATAAAATTATTCCAAAGACCATTATTGGATTATTTTTAGTAAAAAGTTACTAATTTAGTTTTAAAACAATTAAAAAATATACTCTTACTATGTAAATACTTGAAAATATAAAATAGTTTCCAACAAAAATCAGTATTTTTCACTATTCATTTAAAAGGAAATCTTTTTAGCAAAATATAAAAAATCAACCCTAAGATAATTTTAATATTATTAATTAAAAAATTATGTTTATTTTATTAAATATATTTTATAAAAGTTCTATATAATAATTATTATATTTTCTCACAAAAAGTAATAAAAAATGTTTTTGAACAAAACGTATTTTTTAAAAGAATAAAATGAAAACCAAAATTGAGTTCTTATCTTCTAAGAATTAATAAATAGATTTTTATTGAGAGGGAACATTACATATATATATATATTTTATAATGTGGTTAATCCAATTCATACCCACTAATTTAACGGCTAGGTTATAACTATAATAATATTTCAATGTTAGTTTAAGGTTGGGGTTGCTTTTTGTATATGCTATTGAACATCATGTTATTTTAAAATATTAGGGTGTTTTAGATTAGGCATTGATATGTGCCACCTATTTCTATTCACTAGTTAATTATAAGGATAGGATCATAAATGATGGAATTATTGACTAGGTATTACTATAACGATCCATACTTTACATATATTGATATTACTTCAAAATTGATGAATATTCATTACAAAATATATCAAATCCACAATAAGAGATTATATTTATAATCTATTTAGAAATTATAAAACATAAATAGCTGGTTCATAAGAAATATTCATTGTCTACCACTTATTTAATCATAACTTGACCCCTTTTGACATATCTTACTTAATAACCTTCTTTGTGACCTTGGGAAAAGAAACATATGAAAGGGTGAGCTCTGATGCTTGGTAAGGATAAACATGGGAGATATCAATCCTATCATAATAATAAGACACAAGAACATAACTTTTTAAAATCTTATCCTGCATATGAAATATCGTGATATCATTCCATGGGATAAATCATAAAAGTTCATAAAAACCAATGAACATAATCCCAAAAGTCATAACATAAGACATGAAATTTTTTGGAATACATATAAGCATATAAAATCATGAGTTTTTCTTTCATTTTTATCTTTTAGGTACTCAAGATACCGAAATAGTGTTTTTAAGGAAAATTGCACTTTGTTTTCTTTCAATCATGAAAATTTTACTTATATATCCACATATTCATTAAAATGTTTTAAATTATGTTTTTAATATTATCCAATGATTTGAAAAATTTCATTTTTACCCATGTTTTTATTTTTATAAAAAGGGTTAAAAGGAATCTTCTTGTCAATTTCTAATCAAGGAACCTTTTAGCAAAGGTATAAAGAGAATATTTTTTTAACATACAATGCATGAAGGGATTTTCTTGTTTTCATGACTAATAATTTCTTTAAATATTAAATTACAATTTTCCAATATTATTTTCCAATATTTTTTTTAATATTTTGTAAATTTTTAAATTTTAAATAAGCGATTTTAAAATGAGAAGGGTATTTTCCTCAATAAAGTTTCCCATGATATTTTAAAATATTTTTCATCTATTTAAACATACTTTAGAGAATATCATGATTTACTAAGGTTATATTATAATGATATCATACAACATATTTATATTGATGGTTTAAGATCCATTTGATTGGGGAAAGTGTTGACATTCCATATTTAGTTTTTCTAATGCGTACAGTTGTTGATTATAATGCATGTTGATTACGTTTTTTTGTTTATTATTATGGGTAATTAATTAGAATTATTAAGTGATGGTTAGGGACCATTATAGCCCCTCTATGCATTGGTAGGTATCATGAGACAAACTGGTTTGTGTATTTGGATGAGTCCTTTCCCATTTATATAATATGTATTATCAAGATTCATTGATGGTATGTTTAAGATGTTTGGAATTATGTATTTCATCATTATAAAATAAATTATTGATATAAATATGATTATTTAAATTTTTGTTGTATTCATGGATAAGTTTCAATCTCATGTGATTATGTATGTGTACTTATTTGATCATCATGTATTCCTACTATATCATTCTTCATGATCAAGTTATTGATTAAATGACATATGTTTTTAGATATTTACATTGACCTATTAAGTATACCTTATTTATTCATGATAGATTCCACTATATGTAACCCTTAATGAGCATTTTATCACACCATTATTTTTTTTCCTTTCCCTAGGATATAAACAAGGAATATTTGAATGAGTTCAAGGATGCATAATATTTATTTTCACTATGTTTTATATTTTATTTCTAATGTAATATTGGGACAATGATTGTATATAGATTTTCATGACTTATAAAATATTTCATCCACTAGGATATGATGGATTGTATCAAGTTTAAATTTATTAAAATAACCACCATATCTATGATACTGGAGTTGGGGTCTTTACACATGTAATATCACATGGTGCCTCCCCCTAAATGGTAACAACGACAATAAAAATAGTAATGACCTCGATAAGAGGGAATAAAAGAGTAGAGGATCCCACCATATGAAGATAAAAAGAATAAATTATATTATTTTTATAGGAGAATGTTCTAGGTTAATTCATCGTGGATGTGGATTATAATATCCTCAAACTACTAGAATCCAAGAAACCTGAGGAAATTGGCCTCAATGACCACCCTACTTATTTTCCTTTGCATAAAATGTTGGGTAACACCATCTATGAGTGATTTTCCATTAAATATATCCTCCAAAATATAGTAAATTATAGAAAAGTCAAGTTAGAAAAACCATCGTCACAAGTATCATGTGTTTCTTCCACCCCTCTAGAAAATGAGGTAGAATCGTAGGATTTTTTGAGAAAGGGTACACGAAAAATTAATGATTGAATGATAAGAAAGACAAAAAACTAGATGAATTAAATCCTCAAGGCATAGCTAAATTAAACCATCATGACCCCAGTTCTCTCTATGATGAATGAGATAACTTCTTCAGCACAAAATTCCTCTAAGATTTGGTTTTCTAAGAACTGCTGAAATCAATAGAAAACGAGTATAACATAAGAGGAAGAACCTATTATTATGCCCAAGAAGGTCTAGAATTTTAAATATTTTCTTCCTTAATTGTTAAGAGGATAGGTACTATCGAATCAAATGGTCTTACAGGAACTATCCCACCAAACAAAACCCTCATCATAAGAAAAATCACAATATATCTTTATCGATATGATTCACTTATAAAACCCCTTCTCTGATGAAGAAGGTGCATATGAACCTGAGTTCCCCTCACACAATCAAGGAGGATGTGGGAAAGGTCGCAAGGGCTGATTTGGTTGAGAAAGATAAGGTTAACATGGATCTCAACATTTAGTTCTTGTCCCCAATGAAGCTATATATGCTATAAAAACTATGAAGAATCTACTTAAGTGGGTTTAACAAGATCACTGATATACTCCTAGATTGTCTAGGACTCATTTAGTACCAAGCATAATAAAGGAATAATTGGAGAATAATCACTTCCCTAGTTAATATCAATGTATGGGAGGGTCTTCTCAACCTAACCCACAAACCAAAAAATTCCCTCAAATTCTAATCAGGGAAATAGATCATCAATGTGAGAGGATAAAACATTCAATACACAAATAAAAGAGAATCCTTATAGTTATAATTGTAATACCCTATTCCAAAAGTTATATATCTTGAAATAAATTGCTTTTACAACTAATATCTCAATCCTGACTTCCCATCACCTCTCAAAGGAGCTCTAGAAAGCACTCGTTAAGGTCCTTTTAAGATCTCATGAGTTTAAATTTAAGGTTACTACCATTTAAGTGTATCATATAGATAATAACCCTATTGAATTATATATATCCATAAACTTCACTAAAAAATATGGGGAGGCCACCATAAAAGTACATATTAAGACCTTGTACATATCTAGAAAGCTAGATAAAATTAATGTCCATAGGGCTCTCATTGACAATACTTTTGGAATAAATCTCATGTCGATCTAAACTATTTGATGATTGGTATACATTGAATTGAATTTTTCTCCCTCCACCCTAAAAATTTAAGTGTAATAAGAGAGATTAAATTACTCTTAGAATGATCAAGCATATATCCTAGTTTGGAGACCTTATCATTGATTTTGAATTCATGGTTATCTATCAGAATATAGGATCTAATGCTTAGTTAGGTCAACCATGGTTTAATTCACCTAGATTATTTTCTTCATTATATCATAAGTTCCTTAAATACTATCTTGATTAAAAATGTGGAGTGTTTTATGGTGTAAATTACCATTCTAACTAAATTAATCCTATTATATAGATACAAGATTCTACTAAATGGCTGGAAAGTATCTGATGATTGAAAAATACACTCAAGTAACTTCCCCCAATGGTTTGGAAATGGATTATATCAACCCATTCAATTTTTTTAATAGAATATGTTTAACCTGTTAATCATATCGAGGTAATATCTCTAGATCGAGGTAATCATAAAGTCATGTGAATCTTGTTTGAGAAGATGAAGCACTTCATAATCTTCCTATCATATGAGGTTCAGGCGAATGTCCCCCCATATCAAGAACTATCAAAAAATAAAAACAAGATCATGCCACCCATGTTGATCAATATTAATCAAGTGTCTCTATATAAGGTCTATTTTGACCAATATCTACACCACATTGTGATTCTATTAAATCATGTATTTCTCACCCATCAAAGAAGGAAGTAAGCTTGGTGGTTGGGGCTATTTTCTCATACCTCTATGATATCAATCATGAAGGCCAAATATAGTTGTGAAGAAGAAGGATATGATCCTAGTAAAGATGAAAATTCTATAGATAAAAAATATATATCTCTACCCTTGATATAGTGGAGAAGAAAATCATATATAGGATTCCCCTATTAATAACTCACATGTATTGACACCGTTAGGATCTAAATACATCTCCTCATTGTTCATAGAGGATAAAAATTATCCTACATTGTATTTCAATTCTATAAATATCATTTCATCTCTTATCAATAACAATATTGAGGCAAATGAATAGGTAGAAATATATATCATAGATTCCCCTCCATCATTTGAGGAAAGTATCTCTACCACCATTAATGAAATCAGATAGGTGAATCTAGGAATGGAGGAAGATCCGAAACCAACATTAATCAATGTATCTATATCTCCAAAAAAGAACAAGACATACATTTCGTTCAGGAATATATATCATGAATTATTATCCTATAATTACACACAAATTCCCAAAATTGATCTCGATGTGGCCACCCATCATTTTGGACTATCAGGGGATCACCATGGAAACCAGAGGGCAACCAAAAAAATGAATTTGAATCATACTACCAAGGTTGAATTCAAAATTAACAATCTTTTTAAAGGAAACATCATTCAGGAAGTTTAATACCTGAAATGGCTTTCCAAACTCATCACTATCAGGAAAAAGAAAGAAAATCAGGGTCTGTATAGACTTCAGAGATCTCAATTGGATTTATCCAAAGAAATATTTTTGAGAAAAAATCACATAATATTTTATTAATGAAACTACTGGTTTCCAAGACCTCTGTTTTATTGATGACTACACTGGCTACAATAAAATATTTATATCCCTTGATATGAGGAAGCCTATGCTTTTAGAGATCTCTATTGGGTGTATATCTATCAAGTAATTCTATTTTTTAAATAACACTAGCACCAAGCATCAAAATTCCATGAATCGTATTCTTAATCCCTTCCTAGAGATAATGATGGAATGTTATGTTGATGATTTGGTGGTCAAATATCAACAACATTTTAGTGATCTATCCAATATCAAGATATTTTTCAACAAGATATAGAAACATAAATGGATGATGAATCACTTAAAATGTAATTTTATGGTAACATTAGAAAACCATCTCAGCTTCATGGTATTCCATCATGGAATCAAGTTCAAATGTGAGAAGACCAATTCAACCCTTGATATTCCACATCCATAAAATATTTGAGATTTGAGATGGATTCATATATGCCTCACTTACATCAAATTCTTTATAGAAAAACATACTAGCAATTTTCTACCCTTTACAAAGCTAATGAAGAAGTTATTCACCTATCTATGGGATGAATATTTCTAATAATCCTTTGAAAACCTCAATAAAAACATATTGATCCAACCAATATTAATGTCACTCATCAAAGTAAAGACACTCATTCTATAGATGGAAAACATAGAGTGGTCACCTGGTTCCCTTATTGCACAAAATAATGATAAAGGTAAAGGGAATAGTCTCTATTATCATATAAGGACAATGTTGGGTATATAAACTTAGTACTATGATATTGAAAATAGCTTCCTTGCATTAATATCAATTGTGTAAAAGCTGAGGCACTATCTATATCATCATAATATCCATTTGGTCTCTTGTATTGACCCACTCAAGTACATCCTCATTCTTCCAATGCTAATTGAATATCTATCATGGTGGGAAATCATTTTTTAGGAATTCTACATTTAGTTCATATCTTATATGGTAGTTAAAGGACATTCATTGGTTGATTCTATCACAATGCACCATGTTCCAAAGAATACACTATTGGATAGAGAGATTCTATATGAAGGAGTTTTATATGTTTATGAAACTAAAAAAACATAGGATATGTATTTCTATTGTTATTATATAAAACCAATAGAAAGAAGAATGGAAAACCATAAAATCAATAGAGTTAGATTGGAAATCATCCTCATCTCTCTAGAAAAACAATTCTTACCTTATTCCTTCCTGTTACCAGAGGGATAAAAAAATAATGAAGAAAAATATCAAGCTCTTATTGTAGGCTTGGAACAGGTGTTCTAGATACCAATAGATTGTTTGAACATCAAATGAAATTTAGAGTTGGTGATCAATCAGATTAATGGTTAATATTCTACTATGAAAGAGGAATTGATACCCCGTTTGATTACATATGAGGGAAAATAGCTGAATTACTCTAAAATCCAACATTGTCTCACATAATGTGTTCATAGAAAACTCATTATAATAGAATAGTCAATGAATCTATAGCTCTAAAACATCCAGATCAAATGAAACGGTCATCAATATCACACACCACAAGGTGATCTTTCTATCTATCAGTAATGACATGGAGTAAATCAATGAGATCAATACTACCCTAGAGCAAGGAGATATTATGTACTCACTAAATGATACCTTCATTTGGTGGATGTATTCCAAAACGGACTACCTCTAAAATGGATCCCACTTATTAGATCAAAAAAAGAAAGATCATATCTGATGGTGGGTGGTAAACTTAATTCATTATGATAACCTGAATTCTAAAAAATTTCTCTATAAACAAGGCTTTGATATAATCCTCATATGATGCATTGAATGAGGATAAACCGTCACTGTTATGAATTAATTTCACATAGGCCCTTACAGAGCTATCAATTAGGAATTAAGATCTCCCACATAATCAAGAGGCTTGGGCACTTTTTTCTATCAATGACACAAGATTTAGTGAAATTTTCCAAAAATTGTCATGCTTTCCAAATACATGCAACTTCTATCCATTAAACCCAATAAGTTGTTTCACATTATCAAGTATTTATATATATATATATATATACAACTTTGAGAATTTATATCATGGGTCTATATCCTCCAGCTTTAGCTATATATTTTAAGTATACCCTTATTTCCACTGATTTATTATCAAAATGGGTTGAGGCTATATCCATTAAGGAAGTCAGTAATAAGGATATTATTAACTTCATGAAGTCTAACATCATTAACATATTTGGTGTACCTCACAAAATATTTATGTATAACCACACTAATTTCTACTCCTCTAAGATGAAAAGGCCAAATCAATAATATAACATTTAGTCTAACCACTCATCCCAATACCATACAACAGTAAATGGATAGATAGATACTTTTAACAAGACTCTATCCAACATACATTATAATATAGTTAAGAAAGATAAGAAATACTTTCTATTTAAAATCATGCATGATTTATGGAATTATCGCACCAAAACCTATACTAATATGCAAGTGAACCCATATTCACTCATGTATGGGGCATAAGCAGTCTTACCCATAATGGTATATCTACCCTCTCTTCATGTCACTATCTACAATCATCTTTATAAAGATGAACAGTCTCAAAAATGGATACATTAGTTAGAAAGTCATGATGAGAAAATATTATGCACACTATACAAACTGAAGATTCATTCAAACTGAGTTTTGAAATCCTCTGATAAGAAATTACACTTCCATTCATTCCTTCATGGAGAGTCGGTATTGGTTTCAAGAACTCTAATGATACCTAGGAATAATACTTTAAATCTCTAACTGAAATGAGAGGTAACCTATTAAATAAACAAGGTATACTCTAGTGGATCATTTTCCTTGATCACAATGGGTGGGGACCACATCACGTCATCCACTAATATGAGGTTACCCAAGAATTATTTATCATAACTTCATTTTTATTTAACATAAAATTCCAATCTATTGGAATTTAAATAGTGTGGAATCTCATCCTAGTTACAAGACAAAAATTTCATGACAACATCTTGGTCACCTGACATTAAACTATTTGTCCTTTTTTCTTAGTTGTATGACGTTGAACTACACATACTTTTCCCAGTTATATTATATTAAACTGCATGACATGTGCTCATAATAAAACTATAAACTGTATAGTCAACCATCACCCATGTCATGAATTCTCATTTGAATTAGATAATCCGTAGTCTTCTCTTGTTTCTAGAACTGAGTATAACTCATGTGATCTTATCGGATATTGTTAATTTTCACGATCACAATCACTCTCTTATTTATCTAATTTTGTCTTAAGTGTTTTTGGATGATAGGCATGATTTCAGGGTGCCAAGGAATTGGGCCAAGAAGGCCAAGAAGGCAAAAAGCCAAAATGGACTGAAATTCAGTCCACCGGCCAACCGGTGGCTTCACCACCGGCCAGCCGATGGAACCTGGGCAGAAGGCTGAGCCACTGCCTCAGCACCGGCCAACCGGTGGCCTCAGCACTGGCCAGCCGGTGGCACCCAGACAGAATGGCAAGCTACTGTCTTGCCACCGGCCAACCGGTGGTCTCCTCACCGGTCAGCCGGTGGCGCCTGGACAGAAGCATCCACCAATCTCCAAGGCACCGGCCAACCGGTGGCCCTGTACCGGTCAGCCGGTGGAGGCAGTCAAACTAGCCGTTGGGCTTTTGACCAGCCTGTCCACTTGGCCTCCAACGGCTCCGAAAGCCTCTCCAACGCCTCCAAAGGCCTCCAACGGCCATATGAGGGTTCCCCCTCTATAAATAAAGGACTAGGAAGCCCCTGAACATTGTCGGAACTATTGTGAAGCCCACGAGAACATTTTTGATCATTTGGCGAACCTCCGGCGGATTCCTCCAAGGAACCTCAACTACTCCAATCCAATTCCACATCCAAGGAGCACCACCATAGAAGCTTGGGAGTGCACGTCTTCAACTCCATCAATCCTTTGGCGCCCAAGGATTCTCCTCATAACGGTTTTTATTGTTTATCTTTTTGAGCATTAATTTGGGTTTGTGCCTACAAACTCCCCACTTCTTTAATCTCTCTTTCTTTGGGTTTTCACATCACCTTTAAGGTGTGAAGAGGTTAGTCAAGCCTTACCTTTCAAAAGGCTTGAATCAAAGGTGAGCTAGCCTTCACCTGTAAGAAGGCTAGTGGGTTATTGATCAACCATTGAAAGCAATTGGGTTCTTGCTCAACCAATAAAAGCAAGCAGTAATAGGTTCTAGACTACCTGAAAAGTCTAGTGGGTTTCTTGCTAAAACCATTGAAAAGCAAGCGGTAGTAAATCTCTCAACGGTTGAGTTGGGAGCGGAGACGTAGGCTTGGGTTTTAAGCCGAACTCCGTTATCAATTCCGTGTCTTGCCTCTTTTACTTCCGCTGCATTTTTCACTTTGATTTTAATTTGTTAATTAATTTTTAAAAGGCAATTCACCCCCCCTCTTGCCATCAATCCTTTCTTTCTCTGCCTAACAATTGGTATCAAAGGCAAAATTTGAGTAATACCCTAACCGGTTTCAAATTTAAGATCCATTGTGATGGCTTCAACCTCTTTTGCCCCCGAAGGATATTCATTGGATCGGGCTCCATTCTTTGATGGAACCGACTACACTTTTTGGAAAACTCGCATGCTTACATTTCTTAAAAGTATTGGCTACCCTTTATATAGAATTTTTATGCAAGGCTACACTTTTTCTAATAAGGATGAGTCCAAATGGACCCCCGAAGACATTGAAAATTTTGAGCTTGATGGCAAAGCCATGAATGCTCTTCATTGTGGGCTAGACCGTAATGAATTTAATCATATTTCTTCTTGCTCATCTTCTTATGAAATTTGGAAACTTTTAGAAGTAACCCATGAAGGTACTAAAGGCGATGACAAGCCCGATTACCCATCCCACAAGAAAAAGGCCAAACGAAAGGAAAAGAAGAAGGCATTTAAGGCCACATGGAGTGATAGCTCCACATCTTCCTCCTCCTCCTCCTCGAGCGACAACGGTAACAAATGCCTAATGGCATTTCATGAGGTAACATCTTCCGACTCCTCCTCCTCTTGTTCTTCAAATTCAAATTCTTTCAATCATTTATCTTATGAGGATCTCCAACATGCAAGAGATCAATTGGAGGAAGGTTTTCACGAACTTTCTTCCAAATTTGTTGCTTTAAAAAATAATTTCAAAAAACTCTCTTCCGAAAAAGAAAAACTTCTCAAAGAAAAGGAAGAGTTGTCCCTCAAAATCCAAAATCTTCCTGATGTTGATTCCTTGAATTCAACCATTAAAGACTTAAGGGAATCCCTTGCCAAGTTCACCCAAGGGGAACAAAATTTGACCAATTTTCTAGGTTCCCAACGCATATCTAGAACCACCCAAGGGCTTGGCTATTCCAAGCAAGCTTCCTCTTCCCATGCTCCAACTATTTTTGTAAGGGGGAGCTCCCAATATAAATTTTGCAATTATTGTAAAAAACCCGGGCACTTAATCTATGAGTGCAATTGCAAAAATGCCCGGTATGGTAGGCCCAAAACCATTTCCTTTAATGATGAATTTTATAGGAGAAGACCCGCCACTAGACAAGTATGGATTGAAAAATCCCTTTTAGCGAGTCTTACCGGACCAAAATTTGTCTCGGTTTGATAAGCCTCTCCCCGGAGTTTTGTTGTTTTTATTTAGGGGGAGTTAGGATCGTTTAAGTCTTTTTACTTTCATTTTTTCATCACTTGGTATCAAATTTTTCATTTAAAACTTTCAATTCAATTTTCATTTCAAACTTTCAATTCAAACTGTTATTCAAATTTTTTCATTCAAAACTTTCAACTCAAATTTCAAATTTCAATTGGTTTAAAAAAATCTCTTTCTCGTTTTTCAACGATTCCCTCAATCAAGTTTTATGCCCCGTGCTATTTTGATAATCACAAAGGGGGAGAAATTCTTGGTTGATTGGGGGAAAAATCTTACATGCTTTGCTTTACTTTGCCTTATCCTTTAAAAAAATGCCTTTTCATTTCAGTATTTTACATTGCTTGTTTTGGTGATTGTGATCATCAAAATAGGGGGAGATTGTTGTACCTCTCGAACCCCTCGAGGTTTAATTTTCATGATCACAATCACTCTCTTATTTATCTAATTTTGTTTTAAGTGTTTTTGGATGATAGGCATGATTTCAGGGTGCCAAGGAATTGGGCCAAGAAGGTCAAGAAGGCAAAAAGCCAAAATGGACTGAAATTCAGTCCACCGGCCAACTGGTGGCTTCACCACCGGCCAGCCGATGGACCCTGGGCAGAAGGCTGAGCCACTACCTCAGCACCGGCCAACCGGTGGCCTCAGCACCGGCCAGCCGGTGGCACCCAGACAGAATGGCAAGCTACTGTCTTGCCACCGGCCAACTGGTGGTCTCCTCACCGGTCAGCCGGTGGCGCCTGGACAGAAGCATCCACCAATCTCCAAGGCACCGGCCAACCGGTGGCCCTGTACCGGTCAGCCGGTGGAGGCAGTCAAACTAGCCGTTGGGCTTTTGACCAGCCTGTCCACTTGGCCTCCAACGGCTCCGGAAGCCTCTCCAACGCCTCCAAAGGCCTCCAACAGCCATATGAGGGTTCCCCCTCTATAAATAAAGGACTAGGAAGCCCCGGAACATTGTCGGAACTATTGTGAAGCCCACGGGAACATTTTTGATCATTTGGCGAACCTCCGGCGGATTCCTCCAAGGAACCTCAACTGCTCCAATCCAATTCCACATCCAAGGAGCACCACCATAGAATCTTGGGAGTGCACGTCTTCAACTCCATCAATCCTTTGGCGCCCAAGGCTTCTCCTCATAACAGTTTTTATTGTTTATCTTTTTGAGCATTAATTTGGGTTTGTGCCTACAAACCCCCCACTTCTTTCATCTCTCTTTCTTTGGGTTTTCACATCACCTTTAAGGTGTGAAGAGGTTAGTCAAGCCTTACCTTTCAAAAGGCTTGAATCAAAGGTGAGCTAGCCTTCACCTGTAAGAAGGCTAGTGGGTTATTGCTCAACCATTGAAAGCAATTGGGTTCTTGCTCAACCAATAAAAGCAAGCTGTAATAGGTTCTAGACTACCTGAAAAGTCTAGTGGGTTTCTTGCTAAAACCATTGAAAAGAAAGCGGTAGTAAATCTCTCAACGGTTGAGTTGGGAGCGGAGATGTAGGCTTGGGTTTTAAGCCGAACTCCGTTATCAATTCCGTGTCTTGCCTCTTTTACTTCCGCTGCATTTTTCACTTTGATTTTAATTTGTTAATTAATTTTTAAAAGGCAATTCACCCCCCCTCTTTCCATCACTCCTTTCTTTCTCCGCCTAACAGGGACCACATCACGTCATCCACTAATATGAGGTTACCCAAGAATTATTTATCATAACTTCATTTTTATTTAACATAAAATTCCAATCTATTGGAATTTAAATAGTGTGGAATCTCATCCTAGTTACAAGACAAAAATTTCATGACAACATCTTGGTCACCTGACATTAAACTATTTGTCCTTTTTTCTTAGTTGTATGACGTTGAACTACACATACTTTTCCCAGTTATATTATATTAAACTGCATGACATGTGCTCATAATAAAACTATAAACTGTATAGTCAACCATCACCCATGTCATGAATTCTCATTTGAATTAGATAATCCGTAGTCTTCTCTTGTTTCTAGAACTGAGTATAACTCATGTGATCTTATCGGATATTGTCAATTTCCCTAATTAAAATGACTGAGTAGAAAAGTTTTCAAGAACATGGAGATATTTCCTAACTATATTACAATAAAATAAACGACACTGATTTTACCCCACATGACTTTAAACTATTAAGAGTGGCCCAAATTCTATAGTCTCATTCCCCTAAAAAAACTTAATCCGTGTAGTGATTATTGTTTCACGATTCATTCTAGTAGTTTACATGCACCAAATCAAATACTTCTTTCTATGTAAGAACTTAATTTGTATAGGGATATAAAAAATGTATATGTATTTACTATTACTATCCTAGGATATGAAGTGACACCTGGATTCCTTAATCCTAGGCCTGGAAATAAACTCTACACATATTGGTTTTTCCCTAGTAGTTAGAACTTCCATTAATTCATGTAAGATTGTTTTTTATTCTTGTACTGGGGAATCTATGCATTTTTTTACACTTATTCTATAATTTAGCCTGATCAATATAGAAGAACCTATAATAATTACATGTAGATTAATTCATGTTACTACTGGATATATAGTGATGCCTGGATCTTCTATCTTAGACCCAACCATAAATCCCATTGCATTCAACCACATATCAATTTATATTATCTTCATTCACATCAGTTATTATTTCATTAGACTCTATGTTGAGTAAATATATCATTTACTTTTTAAAAAATATGCATATCTTGATTCTTTTTTATTACAGGACATGTAGTGATGCCCAAATATCCTATCCTGGGTCTAGCTATGAATCTCCATAACTTTTAAACCCTGTAACCTTACATGTGAGTTGGATTTGTGTAAGATTTACCACTATATATTTTATTCATATCTATTGGTTTTTACTAAGGGAAAAATGACCTTGCATAATTATTGTACTCACTATAAGATGTTAAAATACATTTTTCAGACCCTCATTACATGAAATTAAAATATGTGATATTAAATACACTATAAATAACTTCTTGTGCTATCCAAGTTATTATTATTATGAAATCATTTTCTACTATATGAGATCTAGATCCAAGTAAGAATCTTTTGTGCATTGACTGATCAGAACAAAGATAAAATTTCATATCTCCTATATCTATTCCAAATCAATGTAAGAATACCAACTTTATAATAACTATATGTGGCTTGGTTTTTTCTATGTAAGGATATATAGTGACACTCAGATCACTTGTCTTATCCCTGATGGTGAATCCTAATCAAAACCCCACTTCTCCCTAGTACTTTTACCCCTTAATTTATATCTATATTTCCATTTTTGTTTCCAACAAAAACTGAAGAACATAATCATCATGGCATTCGACTCAATTGATTTTGATGCGTGTCAAAGGATGACCAAAATTCATTTTTTTTGGTATATAAAGACTTTCTTTCCCAAGGCTTGTGGTCATTCTGAATTTACCAATGAAACTCAAGAACACACATTATTCGAGGGGGTGTGAGGTTTGGCTCATCTACACCATTTGAGGGAGAATTATTTTCTATACCTAGAATCTACTATATATTTAATATGTATTCATTAATCCTTCCAAAATACCAATATGGGGTCGGTAACCCCTATTCCAATGATGGTTTTTGAACATGTATCAATGTGAATATCTACTTCATATAGTAGGTCTTACATCAATGTAAACATTTGTATGTATCATAGGCTCTCCATCGATATTACCATATATATGTGTCACAGGTTCTCGATATTTTTATTATTAATTAAATTATATTTCTATTTAAATACATAATTATGAACTTTAGGGGTTAATCTCCATCATAGAAGATAGTGATTGTTTAGGGTGTTGAGACTAGGCCCCCGAGAAAGGCTTCTTATATATCACTATGATGGGAATCATAACTCATGGTTTTTTTAAAGGTTGGGGTAGAAGCCACAATTTATGATTTAAAGCAATGAACTTTTTTTGACTAGGCAGAGGAAGACCCATTACATAGCCCAAAGGTCCAAGGACAAGGGGCCTGCATACAAGGCTTGAAAGCCATTTTTTAAGACCAAAGGGGTCTTCTATTAATAGTACTACTGCAGTACCTGAGATGCTACATTACTAGCTGTAGTACCATCGCTGCTACAGTACCACTATAGTCCTTTGCTGCTACAATGTTGCCGCTACTACAGTCACCGCTGCTACAGTACTGCTACAGGCCCTACTGCAGTACTGCTACAATACCACGAAAATTAGTCCCTTCTTGGACCTATGAAAACTTCCAAGTAGTTTGATGCTATCCAGAATAAACTTCTAAGAGAAAGGTGCTTAATACTATATATTGTGGGACATATGCATGAGAAGCCATATTTGGTTGACCTCAAGGGGAATATAGCCTAATGAGGATGAGATTATTTCACATGGAATATATCCTCATGAGATATATAGTTGATTTGGATCGTTGGGATATGGATCACTGAGTAAGATGTGATATAATTATAAATATGGACAAATGAGGTATATTTCTAGGGAATATGACCCCAGTGAAAATAAATCCAAGTTCACTAGAAATATAGAATAGTGAGGAAGTAAATATATTATTTTATGAGTAATATGACCCCAAGAATATGAGTTTATATTGAATATATCTCTAGTGAAGGAGAAAAAGGGTTTCATAGGGAATATATCCCAATGAGGGAGGATATATATAGTTATGGTGTTGGGTTTGTACCTTAAGGAGGTGTCCTATGTATCCATTTAAAACAAAAATCAAATCCCGTGTAGTTAGAGGTGCATATTTTAAGTTTATGTGGTTAGACCGTGTTGTGAAGTTTAACATAATGTTGTAAGGATGTTTCCATGAAGGTTATCATCATGTGACCGGGATATTCATGTTAATAAAGGGTGTAGTAACAAAAGTTTAAATGAGTCTTATATAGAAATTCAATCCTTGTACACATGTTATTACATGATTTTTATCTTTAATATCCATTAAACAAAAAACAAGGATTGAAAGGATTGGTGTTTTTATAAGAATAGATACATAAAACATCAAAATAAAAATAAAATGACTTTATTATAATCTCTATAATCTGATCCAAAATCACTTTTATATACTAAAATTCATGGGACACCTTGGGGAATACATATAAAAAAGCGGGGAGCTAAAAATACTAATAAGGGAATAAATATGATAAGGAAAAATAATGTATGAGTCAATGGTATAAGATGATGACATCAAAGAGAATGATCATGAGTAATTAAATTAGAGAATAACATAAAGAACATTGTATAATAAGATCACAATAGTATAAGAAATGTTTAAAAAAACAAAACATGACATAAGAATAAGTCAAGGCTAAATACCAGGACAACATCCCATGGGGGACAAAGTCTCATCATGTATTAGGTTTACTCCCTAATACTATACGTAACATATCACAAGGCAAAAAAATACCCAATAAATTAGAGAAATATCTTGGCTATTATTATAACATGCTCATGAATATTTGTGCCACAAAAGTAGATAAATAATAAGTCATAATCATAAGAATTTACCATGTAAATAAATGGGTTGCATAATCTTACCTTATATCATAATCAAAGGATATTTCATAAATATTAAAAAAAAATAATATAAATATTACAGAAATTAATATATGATTACATAATCATAATTATTAAAATAATGTGTTCATTTGGTAATAAAAACATTAAATGGACGTGACATAAAGGTATTAAGGTATTGAAAAGTACCCCTTAATTGGGTTTGATTTTAAAGAAGGAATTTGAGAAATGAACTTATGAAATATATTACCCCATCAAAGGAAGGTATAATGATATATGTATATATATAAGATACATATATATAGAATCTAAAATCAATATATAACATCAAATTGTTAGCTAAAGTTATTTAGAGATATAATGATCATAACCCAAGGAAAAAGGGTGGTTTATAGGGATTACCATACATTAAGTATCATCTTTATTCATACACATTGGATACTCTTGTATAATAAATATGAATTTATTATACATGTATTATATAAAATTAATCATATATATAATACCATATATTATTTTATTATAACATCATATTTCCCATTTGTTAAATATTATTTACTAAAATCACTATTCTAGGTGATAACAGCTTCATTTTTCATGCATGTTTTGGTTTGGAAGTCTCAATATTTATACATTGAAAATGGTTAAATCATATAAAAAAATTTATTTATGATATTAATATCATATTTATTTTCATTATATATTTATATTTAGAGTCTTCCATATGATTTTGAGATAAAAAAATGAACTACATTGTTCATGGAGAAGGTAGGTAGTACGTACACATTAATGTTGTTTCCATTTTCTATGGATGGAATGAAATAAATTTGAAAAATAATTAACCATTATAAATCATAATAATATCATACATTACATATTTATTTATTAATTTTCTCATTATAACCATTCATGATAGGTGGTGATGGAAAAATAATTATATCGGTTTGTGTGGTGGTTGTCCGTCATACACACAAATGATGATTTTGTTTCCCATTTGATAGAAGTAGAGATTGATGTAGGTGGTGCCATTAATATAATAAAATCCTAGTATATTTAAGATAATATATTTTTTATTTTATCATGTTTGAATAATATTTTAATTATGTATAATAGGAATTAAAACTAATACTTTTGGTTAAAGACTATACCACTTCTTTAGAAAACTTCCTTTGATTTATACCTTAAACCCTATGAGGTTGGTATTATTACCAAAATAAGACCTCTAGAACATGGTTATAGATGTTATGAATGGATTTAGGTAGGTATTTTCTGATCTAAAAGGCCTTTTAAGTATAAATAAAAAGGAGAGGATGTGCCCTTTTATAAGTTAGGGGAGGGGTAATCTTGGAATTACTTAAAATATTAAGTTAATATAAATTAAGTTTCCTAAAAAAATGGATCACAACTGATATAATTTGAATATAATATGAATAATACTCAAAATAATATCACATAATAAAATTTGGACAAGTTTATATTAGTTTTTAACTCTTACCTCTTTTTTTAACCCGTGTTAACCCTTTTTGACAATTATTGCGATTAAAAAGTTTTTACTATTTAGGGGTCTAGTTACTATAAAAGGATAATTAGTCTATAAATAGATAATAGTTGATATTTTTAAACATATACCAATCACTTTGAATAAGAAATTATTTTTAAGAATTTTAAATCATTTAATAAAATATTATTTATTATAAAATAATATTAATGTGATTTTTAGAACTATTCATTTAATTTGGCTTTGAAAACAACATGAAAAAAATGGAATTAAAATTTAATAAATTAAAACCTCTATAATAAATTATTTTAATCTAAAACATTCTTGGAAAATAATAATTTATTGAAATTAAATTGATTTTATCATTTATAAAATCATTTATTTTATTTTTATACTTAATTGAATAAATATTGTGTCAGTGTTTCATAATCATTTAAATTAATTATCTTTATAGTCAAACATTTTTTTATTTTCAAAATAAAATCACTTTATGGAAAATCTAGAATCGTACAATGCATAACAAGAGATGATGTGCCCAAGGGGGTCCACCATTACAAGAATAATCAATCCATTTTTTGAGGGAAAATGAAGAAACCACACCAAAATCACTTTTAAGGTTAGTGAGAACCACATAACAACACACCAAACAAACAATCCTGAACAAAAGTAGTGCAACCACAGCAAATAGAATCACATTAGCAGATGAAAGGTCCGTGAAGCAAATTAGAGGGGAATCGAAAAGTTAACTGTTGATGAGAGTACATCGTTGGAACTGAGCATTCCTACATTTTCCATTTTCATATGCGTACTGGCCCTAGAAATTGACAATGAAAATCCTACCTCATTCTGATGAAACCAAACAACTTGAAGATAGAGAGAACCCCAGACGTAGGACGCCAAAACCAGGCCATCTGCAAACACACAACTGCATGTTTTCCATCTCTGAGGACACCAACATAATACAAATAACCATGGGATCTGTCGAACTTAACCAGGATGGGGTCATGTGCGACAGGGAAAAGAAAAATGGAAGATAAATCCAAGGAAATGGACAGAATTTTCCATCGTAAATAGAGAAGTGAGCACACCGGACCAAATCTAGAAGACCGTATTAGGTGGTAAAGGGTGGAACAATGAACCTCGAGGGACAAAACAAGAAGAACAGGGGAAAGGGTGTCAATAAGGGCATCATCAGTAAGGGAAAGAGGCTAGAGGGATGACTCCTATAGATGAAATCGCTACTACCACATGAAGGGCTGCCGCCACACAAGTCATTGACTTCAGTGGCCTTATGGCGGTGGGATCTGGGAACCTCATTGAATCTGAGTCACGTGAGGGAGAAACTAGATAGAGGTGGGGTCAGAAGCTAAGGAGCATGGAAGAGGGGAGGTGACATTGGGGAGAAAACCCTAGTATGAGAGGGAGTGGGAGATGTCGTCTGGTCCCGAAGAAAGTGGGGAATCTACATTTTACGAGGGGGAAGCTAGATGTAGGTGGGATGAAGAAGGGTGGTAGAGGTGAGGCGGCATTGGGGAAGGAGGGCGACACAAACCCTAGGCTGAGCAGGAGTTCCTAAGTGACTATATATCCATTTTTTATTTTCAAAAAACCACTTTATGGATGAGTGAGAACCTGATAGAAATAACTTTGAGGCTAATTGAGAACCAAAACAAGAAGAACCACAAGCAAAGAACCATGTCCAAGGGGATCCACCATTGAATACACATGACAGAACAAAACAAAAACACCAAAGGCAGAGGATGGCCGATGGAAAGAGATTCATCGACACCACTACGAAGACACAACCACACCAAAAGAGCACACCAACATATCTGACTTCACTGAAGCCACTAACACAATCAAAAACATCATGTAATTTGTCACACCCAACCAATATGGGGTGTGCGAGAAGGAACACAACTAAATGGTAGGGGAAACAAGGAGAAGTAGATCTGAGGCACAAATAAACAATAAAATCACTAGAGAACAAACTGGAAGGGAATTGTGAATCAATTTGGTGAGGAGAAGAACACCATCGGCACTGAGCGTACCTGCGATGACCATCTGCATCGGCGTACTAGCCAAAGTTGTCGATGATCACCTTGAAGAATTCATTCCAATCCAATGCGAGGAGCACCGGACACCACATCTTCCATATATGGCTGGTTCATGCAAGGGAATATCATTCGAGGTGGGGGATGAGCCAACAAGAAAAAGATCCGACGCTTCTTACTGGATCTGGATATCGAGTACACATGAGGACACATATGAACTACTAGCATGTTAAGTCTGTCAATGGGAGTGTGGAACAGTGAACTGAAAGTGAGGCTCAGGAGGTCGATGTCACCGTCGAGAGAGAACAGTGAACCACCGAGAGGGGAGAAGAAGGTTGAGTCATCGATGCCAGTGACCTCATGGTGGTGGGGAAAGGAGAGGCATCATCATCATCACAGATAGTGGCTCGGAGAGTCGTGGGGGAGGACGACACACCATAAGGGATCATTCCAGCTGCTAAAACACATGAGGGGGCAGTGAAGCGCAATGGAGGAAAAGTGACATTATTTACATTAACATTTTCTTAAATATTATAAAGATAAAAATCAAATACATATGGTACTAATTTACCATATTTTATAAAATTGAATGGAAATGGAAAAACTACACTCATAAAATAGAATAAATTCAAGTTTTATGGTCATTTTTTGTCCTTATCATATTATTTTTAACCTTAATTACCTAATTTACCCTTAGGGTGGTGATAATTATTTATTATGGTTACTATTCATAAAGAATAAAAATAAAAGGGATATAATTAAAAAAAAATTTACTCATGATTCCACTTATGAAATAAATTTTTCAAGATTTAATTTATATAAGTGTTAGAAATTAATTTAAGATAGAAACACAAAACACAACGAAAAGCAATTTTTCATAAAAATACTTTTTAAGTATAAAAAAGGTTTTTATAACAAATTTAAGTATAGAATTAATTATAAAGACCATAATTGGATTATTTTTAATCAAAATAAACTAATTATATTTTAAAACTAATTCAAAATATAATTTTACAATGTAAATACATGAAAATAAAAAACAGATTCCAATAAATAATAATATTTTCAATATTTATTGAAAATGAGATCTTTTCTTAAAAATCCCAAAAATTTATTCTATGGTAATTTTAATATGATGATTTAAAAAAGTATGTTAATTTATAAAATATATTTTTAAAAGTTCCATAAATTAAATATAATATTTTCTCACAAAAAATCAATAAAAATCATTTTTGAATAAAATATATTTTTTTGAAGAATAAAACGACTTTACTAAAAATTGAGTTCTTATTTACTAAGAATTAATCCATGAATTTTTATTAAGTATAAACTCTATCTTTCTCTCTCTCTATCTATATATATATATCATAATATGGTTAATCCAATTTATACCCACTATTTTAATGGATTGGTATAACTATAATAATATTTCATGGTTTGTTTAAGATTAGTATTTTGTGTCATATACACTGTCGAACATAGTATTCTATTAAAATATATAGGTGATACATTCTTAACCCATTAAGAAATTTAAATATTAAAATTTGATATTACATAATAAGTTAAAAAAAGTGAGGGTATATATTCTTCATTGATTCTTACAGTTCCCATGTTTCCACCTCATATTTATGGTTTCATCATAGTACTTTTACTAGGTGAGATGTATTATTTCATATAACTTTATCTCCATGGTTCAAGATATTCACCAACCGCTTCTCATAAGATAGATTATTTTCCAACCATACCACCTTTGAATTTATTACGTATGAGGGGTCTAATATGTTCTTTTTAAAGAGGGATATATGGAATACATATTGTACCTGAGTTAGGGTTGGTGGTAATTCTAGTCGATATGAAACATCTACAATGTGGTCGAGAATCTCAAAGGGTCCAATGTAACTAGGACTTAGTTTACCCTTCTTTCCAAATATTATGAATCTATTCCATATAGATATGTGTACACATTATCTCTAACCTCAAACTCCTGGTCTCATAATTGATTGTGAAAATAGCTCTTTTTTTGACTCTAAAGATCTCTAATGTTTTGTTTAATGGTCTTGACCTTTTCTACAATTTTTTATACCATTTCAGGTCTCAACATCCTGCATTGATCAACTTCATCCCAAGACATATCTCTTCCAAATATCTTCCCATAAAGGTCTTCATAAGGATCCATTTGGATGCTTAAGTGAAAGCTATTATTATATGAGATCTAAACTAGAGGAAGATATTGATCTCGTCCTCTATTTAAGTCCATAAAGAATATTAACAGTAAATATTATAGTGTCAAAATAGTCCACTCATATTATCCATCAGTTTGGGGGTGATAATCCATACTAAAATTCAAATTAATATTTAGAGCATATTGGAGACTCTTCTAAAATATAGAGGTAAATCTCAGATCTTAGTTAGATAAAATAGGTACAGGTGTCCCATGTATCCTCACCACCTCTCTGATGTATATCCTTGAATTTTGATCAAGTGGTAAGTCCTCTCAAATTTTAATGAAGTCAGAAGTCTTTGTGAGATGATCCACCACAATCCATATATAATTATTTCATCTTTATGTCTTTGGAAGACCAATGAAAATGTCTATGGTGATGTTTTCCCATTTTCGTGTAGCTATGGGTAATGGTTGTATCATCCCCTTAGAAATTTTCCTTTCAGAATTCAATTTATTATATAACAGACACTTTGATATATATTCTATGATATCCTTATTAATATTGTCTCACCATTAGTTCTCTCGGATATCTTAATACATCTTCATGCTGCTTGGGTGTATAGAGAAGGTTGAACTATATGAATCATTAAATAGATCCTTCTTTATTTTTTTATTTTATGGTACACCTAGTAATGAACCAAATCTTATAACTCATTATTCATAAAATTTTAACTCTGAGGATTTACATTTTTCTATAGCTTATACCTTCCTCTTTATTTCCACATTATCTCTTTGAGAATCCTTTATCTTCTATAGAAATGGATGGTTAAGAAATCATTTGAGAAAGGAATGATGACATTACTTATATTATGATTCCCATACCCATACTCATAAAGTCTAATAAGATTTTAGCCTTCTCAATTATCATAATTGATAAAGTATCCAGATCCATTCTACTTAGAGCATATGCCACTTTTTTTATTTCCCAATATGGTAATGGATTGGTCCGTCATTTTCCATGATTATAAATAACAATATTCATTGGCACATACTAAGATACTTATATGTGAATATATATTTTAGGCTTTTATGATCCATATATTTTCACACTTCTCCACATAGAGATAATACCTCCATATTTTCAATGAAAATATCACTGTAGCGAAATCCATATCATGGGTTTCATAGTTATGCTCATGAACTTTCAAATTAAATGAGGTTTAGGCTATTAATTTATTATTTTTGGTTAGTAAACAACCCAAAACCTCATTTAGAGAATCTCTATATAGCATGAAATGTTCCCCACTTGAGGGTAGTGTGAGGACTGACGCAATGATAAGCCTCCTTTTCAAATCTTTAAATCTCTCTTCACATTCACTAGTATAAAAATTTTAATCTCTTATGAGTTAGATTGGTTAGAAGATTTTATAATCATGAGAATTTTCTTAAAAATCATTGGTAATACCTATCAATTCTAAGGAAACTATGGATCTCTATTACAATTGTTGATCTAGGTCATTCCTCAATTGCCTTTATCTTAGAAGGAACCATAGATATCCCTTTATTAGTGATAACATTCCCCTCTAATGATACTTCCTTAATCCAGAAATAAAATTTATTACACTTTTTAGATATAGTATCCTCTATCAAAGTCTTTATAATATTATTGAAATGATTCTCATGCACCTCCTTTCTCTTGAATTATATCATAATATCATCTATAAATACTAACACAATTTTTTTGAGGTAACATCTAAAGACTCTATTCATTAAGTCTATAAATATTGTTGGATAATTAGTGATTCTGAAGGAAATCACTATGAACTCATAGTTTATATACCTTTTTCAAAAGGTAGATTTGGGAATATTTTCCTTATTCACATTTAATTGGTGACATCCTGATCAAAATTACACCTTAGAGAAATACTGGGCCCCACATAGTTCATCGAACAAATCATATATCCATGGTAGGGGATACATGTTATTTATCATGATTTTTTAGTTTATTATAATCAATATATAGGTAAATTTACCCATTATTTTTATTAATGAAGAGGACAAATACACCCCATAGTGAAGCACTTGGGAATATAAAACCCTTTTCTATATTTTCTTGTAACTAAATTTTTAGTTCTTTCAACTCAATGTTGGACATTTTATAAGGAGTATTGGATATGGGTAGATATCTAGGTATAAGTTCAATTGAGAACTCAACCTCTCAGTCACAAAGAATACTAAGGAACTCTTTGGGGAATAAAATTGTATAATTACTCATAATAGTCATATCTTCAAGCATGGTTCTCTCCTTTGTATAAATTATTTAAGCTATATATTCTTGATCATAATGAAATAATATCTATACTTGAGAAGAAGATTCCAAGGGATATTTATCCTCCCCCCTACACTTGTAAAGAAACATAGGATGACATAGGATGTGAAGAGTATCCTCTCTCTCCATAAAGTTGATGTTTTATTTATATAAGGACAATTAATCCATGCCCAATATTGAATCAAACTTTACTAAAGGAAGTAAGATGAGATTTACAGGAAGATTAAGTCCACATACATTGACTAGTGAGGAGTTATATACTTGGGATACAATAAATGATATGTTTATTTTTCTCATAGATAACCCAACCACTATGTTTTGAGGTTGTGTTTACATAGTTCTACTAAACTTTCAATATATGAAAGAATGTGTTGAACCAGAATCAAAAGGTAAATTCACTATTATTGAATGAATAACAAGAATACCTACCACCACATAATTTTTGGGATCCACTTTAGTAGTAGTGATAGCACATAAAATTCCTTGAAATCTAGGAATTCGAGGTTTTTGTCATTTATTATCTCTAAAAACCCTTGGCTTAAGGAATTGTCTTGCATAATGCATGTGTTCCTTGAAGTTGAAACATTATACCATAGGCTGAGTGTTTATCTGAACCTTATTTTCTTCCATTTCATTAGTGGGTTTCTTCATCTATATTCATAATTAATTTGCCTAATACCCTTCTTTTACACTCTTGAATCATCACACAATTCCCTTTAGATAGTTTTTGGGATGCTTCTTTCCACACTTTTTACGCATGGGATATTGGGTTTTCCTTTCTCCATGATATTTATCCATTGATCCTCTTAAATAAAACTTTATTTTACACTTTCTATCTCTAAGGCCATGAGACCATTGAGATTCACCAATATTCATGTCAAACTTGAGGGCACAATAGAAAATATCTTCATATTTGTAAAAGTCTTAAATCAATGAATCTTTTCATATAGTTTTTTCTAATTAAAAAAATAAGTGGTTTAACATACTTTCATAATTAACGATGAAGCCAGAGGCATACCATTCTAGCCTTGTGAAGTTTTCTTTATACACCCTGATAGAATCATCTTCTTTTTTCTTTAGTCTGTGGATCTCTCTATATTATAAGAAAAAGAGTTTAGGGAAAATATTTATTGAAAAATATTTTCTTGAATTCTTACCATTCAATAGAATCATTATACTCTTCAGAACTTGTGTTCTTGATCCACATCCACCACTGATCAGATTTGGCCTCTATGTGATAATTGGACAACATAGATTTCTCTTGTTCTAAGAATTAAAGTAGAGAAAATATCATCACAATGGAGTTAATATGCTTTTTATATGGTTAGGGGATCAAAAAATTCACTAAATTTCAGTGGCCTTTGTCACATAAAATACTCCACTACAACTTTATCTTTCTTAGGATAAGGAGGGTGTTATGAATGATTCAATTTACTATTGATATCATGAGTCAGTTGAGTCATTACTACTAATAATTTCACATATACTTCTCCCATATGTTTTGGAATATCATTAATACAATCATCACATTACCTATCACATTTTTTGTCGGTATGATTTCTTCTATTTATCACCATTAACTGAAAAAGAAAAACAAGATAATAATATTTTAACAAATAAACATACAAAAGTGAAACTTATAAACTTAGAAGGAATAACTTATAAATGATAAGTATATCATAACTTATGAATCATTAGGTTTAAATCAAAGTTATCCTTGGTAATTTTACTATTAATTTTTCTAACCTTACAATCAATTCAAATACATTATAATGGTTTATAAAGAGTTCGTGAATTTTTTAAGGCATATCCCCCGAGAGTGTCAAACGAAGTGTGTAGAAAGGCCTCTCTATAATGAACTAGGTGATGATTGAGTTAATACCCAATGCACCATTTTTAGATTTATTACCCCCAAGTAAAATTGTTCTAGATCTACACCAACTTTTAGTATCCATATAGGGATGTGATTTTTTGGAAACCACTCACTCTATACTTCACTATAATTCAATTATATTTTCATATAATTAGACTTATACCTAAGATTATTACTAAATTATTCTATTACTAATCCCCATCGATAACTAGACTATCCTATGATACCAAATATAACATCCTAATCCTTTTTACACCTATTATTATATGATTTTTAACATAAATATTCATTAAATACAAAGCAAGTATCGAAAGGCCTAGTGTCTTTAGAAGACTAGGTACATAAAACATCTACATGAAAATAAAATGTCTATATTTTAATATCTATAATAAGATCCTAAATACCTTTTATATCCTCACACTATATGGGATAACCTAGGGAATATATAGACAAAAGGGGTGATCTAAAAATCCTAGTAAGGGAATAAACATAATAAGGAAGCATAACATGTGAGTCAAAGTTATAACATGATACCATAAAATATAAGGCTTATGAGTAATCACATAAGAGAATAATATAAATAAAATGGTATCATAATATCATGTCAATGTATAAAATGTGTCATAAATACAAAACATGACATTAACATAAGTCAAGGATAACTTTCAAGACAACATCACATGTTGGACAGAGTCCTATCGTGGATTATGTTTACTCCCTAATCCCATACATAACATATCAGGAGAAAAAAAAATTTCCTAATAAATTGGAGATATGTTTGGGTGAATCCAACATAATATTTTTGTGATTAATTGTTCTAAAATATTAAACCAATCATAAGGAATAATATTAATAATTACCCATGTAACGAAATGGGTTGCATAATATTTACTCATATCATAATCATAAGAAATTTCATAAAGATTCCAAATATAAACAGAAATTAAATATTATGGATGTTAATATATAATTACATAATCTTGGGTCTTCAAATAATGTGTTCATCTAGGAATAAAAACTTTATATTAATGTTATATAAAAGGATTAATGGATATAAAATTTCCACTTAATTAGGTTTGATTTTAAAAAAGGAATTTAAAAAATGAACTTATAACATGTATTAACCCATAAAAGGAAGGTAAAATGAGATAAGTATATATGTAAGATAAATATATAAATAATTTATAAGTAATATATAAAATCAAATGGAGAGATAATGTGAGTAAGATAGAGAATGGTCATAGCCTAAAGAAAAAGGGTGGTTCATAGAGATTCTCTAACCTTAAGTCTCATATTACTTTGTATTCATTAGAAAATACTATATGATAAATATAAAATTACTATAAATTTATTAAAAAACAATAATCACATATATAATACCATATATGATTTTCCTATAACATACTACCGCAATTTTATTAACAATTATTTATTAAAATCATCATTCTATGTGATAGCTACTTCATTTTTCATACATGTTTTGGTTCGACAGTCTTGGTATTTATATATTAATCATGGTTCCATAATATCTATAACATTATAAATTATATTGATAACATATATATTCATTAAATTTATATATTCTTCTATAAAATATAGAGACAAAAAATGAATTGCACTATTCATGGAGACAATAGGTTGTATGTACACATGAGCATTGTTTCCATTTTTGATGGATGAAATGAAGGAAATGTAAAAAATAATTTGACTCTAAAAAATACTAAAAATATAATAAATAAAATATATTTATTTATTAAATTTATCTTTTTAACTAGTAATTATAGGTGGTTATGGAAAACTAATTACATCGATTCATAATATGGTAGTTCGTCCTATACACAAATGGCGATTTTGTTTCCCATTTGGTGGAAGGGGAGATGGATTTAGGTGATGAAAATAACATGATAAAATATTATTATATAGAATATAATGGTAATATTATTTCATAATATCTGAATAATATTTTATATAGTTATAAGAACGAATAAAAATAAAACATTTGGTTAAATACTATATCTTTTCTTGGTAAAACTTTTATTTTTTACGCCTTAAAACCCATAAAAATGATATTATAACCAAAATAAGATCTCAAGAATATGGTTAGTGATGTTAGGAATTAATTTGGATAGGTATTTAAAGAAATAAAATTATTTTAAGTGTTAATAAATGAGGAGAGTAGGTTCACTTTATAAGTGGTGAGAGGGGTACTCATGGAATTAGTTAAAATATTAAATTAATATCTATAAATTTTAAAAGAAAAATGGATCCAAACTGATTTAATTAAAATATAGGATTATTATGAATCTAAAAAATATTATAAAATAAAATTTGGATAAATTTAGATTATGTTTTTACCCTTATCTCTTGGTTTTAACCTGAGTTGACCCTTTTTGACAATTACCATGATAATGAAGATTTTACCCTTTAGAGGTCAATATAGTTACTATAAAAGGAAAATTGGTCCATAAAAGGACTATAGTTAATATTTTAAAGCATATACCAATAAAATTTATGGATATAATATTTTTAGGAATTTTAAATCATTTAATAAAATATTAGTTATTATAAAATAACATTAATTTCATTTTTGGAACTATTACTTTAGTTTGACCTTGAAAACAATATGAAAACAATGGAATTAGATTATAATCTATTAAAATATATATAATATGTTATTTTTTTTATAAAAAATTCATGTAATATAATAATTCCTTCAAATTATATTACTTTTATCATTTTTAAAATCATTTATTTTATTTTATTATTAATTGAATAAATATTATGTCAGTTTTTCATAAGAATTTAATAAAATTATATCATCCATTAAAATTTAAAATAAATTAAAAAGATAAAAAATAATAATTTATCTTTAAAATAATTTTTTATAATCAAACATAAGGTTTTTTTATCCTTATCCCAAAATATTATAGAAATTAAAAGCATGAAAGTGACATTTTTTGCTTTATCTTTTACTTAAATATTGTAAAGGTAAAAGTCAAAGATATATAGCACCAATCTTCCGTATATTCTAAAATTTTATGGAAATGGCCAAACTAAACTCATAAAATTGATAAAGGTAAGCTTTATTGTTATTTTTAGTCCTTACAATATTATTTTTAAACTTAATTGCCTGGTTCACCCTTACCATGGTGACAATTATTTATTATGGTTATTATTCATAATGAATAAAAATAAAAGGGACCTATTTACCAAATTTAGAACTCGTTGTTCTAAAATATGAAATCAAATTTTTAATATTTAATTTATATAGGTTGTAGCAATAAATCTAATATAAAAATTCAAAAGACAAATGAAAAACATTTTTTTAGAAAAATGAATTCTAAGTATAAAAAATATTTTATACCAAATTAAAGTATAAAATTATTCCAAAGACCATTATTGGATTATTTTTAGTAAAAAGTTACTAATTTAGTTTTAAAACAATTAAAAAATATACTCTTACTATGTAAATACTTGAAAATATAAAATAGTTTCCAACAAAAATCAGTATTTTTCACTATTCATTTAAAAGGAAATCTTTTTAGCAAAATATAGAAAATTAACCCTAAGATAATTTTAATATTATTAATTAAAAAATTATGTTTATTTTATTAAATATATTTTATAAAAGTTCTATATAATAATTATTATATTTTCTCACAAAAAGTAATAAAAAATGTTTTTGAACAAAATGTATTTTTTAAAAGAATAAAATGAAAACCAAAATTGAGTTCTTATCTTCTAAGAATTAATAAATAGATTTTTATTGAGAGGGAACATTATATATATATATATATATATTTTATAATGTGGTTAATCCAATTCATACTCACTAATTTAACGGCTAGGTTATAACTATAATAATATTTCAATGTTAGTTTAAGGTTGGGGTTGCTTGTTGTATATGCTATTGAACATCATGTTATTTTAAAATATTAGGGTGTTTTAGATTAGGCATTGATATGTGCCACCTATTTCTATTCACTAGTTAATTATAAGGATATGATCATAAATGATGGAATTATTGACTAGGTATTACTATAACGATCCATACTTTACATATATTGATATTACTTCAAAATTGATGAATATTCATTACAAAATATATCAAATCCACAATAAGAGATTATATTTATAATCTATTTAGAAATTATAAAACATAAATAGCTGGTTCATAAGAAATATTCATTGTCTACCACTTATTTAATCATAACTTGACCCCTTTTGACATATCTTACTTAATAACCTTCTTTGTGACCTTGGGAAAAGAAACATATGAAAGGGTGAGCTCTGATGCTTGGTAAGGATAAACATGGGAGATATCAATCCTATCATAATAATAAGACACAAGAACATAACTTTTTAAAATCTTATCATGCATATGAAATATCATGATATCATTCCATGGGATAAATCATAAAAGTTTATAAAAACCAATGAACATAATCCCAAAAGTCATAACATAAGACATGAAATTTTTTGGAATACATATAAGCATATAAAATCATTTAATTTTAGTTAAGTATCTTTTCCAAGACCATAATAAAGAATAAATTACATTACTGAACTGAGCTCACTTCTCATTTCAGTCCTATATTACTGAACCGAGATCATTTCCCATTCCAGGCATGTCTATCTTATGAGATATAATTATTTACCCAATGAATTTGAGGGAGATATAGATCCCACACATCTCATAATTAAATCATTCTTATGTGTTTCACAAAATCATAAATCAATCATAATAGAATAACCAAAGGCATAAAATTGGTTTCCTAAACAACATTCCATTACAAGATAATCCATGTTAATGAAATGAATTTCATAAATTGAATTCCATCATAAACACAATCAAAAAATAAGAACAATATGGATAGTATACTTGTAACATAACCCTATTAAATAAAGTCATCTTAGATGAAAAATAATATTGATTGAACACTTGAAATTAATTCTTAAGGAAAATATCCTTTATTAATCAAAAATATTTTATTTTCTCAAAATGCCACAAAATCTTAAAAGAAATTAATTTATTTGAAAATTAACATGAAATTTTTTAAAGGAATATTCAGGGAAATATGGTGTTATGAAAATGTTAAAACTCGACATGTCGTTTAAGTTAAAAGAAACCATTATTCTTGTACTTTTGTTGGATTAGTCCAAAAGTACCTCATATTGAAAAATGAAAAAAGATTCCTTTCTTACTATTTAATAAAAATTCACAAATAGGTAAAATTGACTTTAAAATTTTTTAGTAGAATATAAGTAATATTAAATATTTAGGAAACATGTACGTGGATGATAAATATTCCCCAATAAATACTTATGTATAAACAATCTCAGATAATAATGAGATTGAAAAATTATCCTATACCTTAGATTTGATTTCGTTTTTTTGAATCTGAACCTCATATATAATGATTTTAATAATTTTATTAAATTATTTTAAAGTCATATTCATTTTTATGATATAATATAAGATCATATTATCATTAGTTTGTTAGTAACATTATTACTCATACATCGGGTGTTAACTTCTTTATTTTCTTATGCATGTTTTATCAGATAATTTCTTATTCCTATTCTTAGTTTATATTTATATCATTTAAAAATGATATTAGTATAATATATATCATAATTATTCATTCCATTCATTTATATAATCAAACTTTATTGAAGATCATGTAGAATGAATTATATCACATCATGAGGATGGTAGGTCGTACATACGCAGAACCGACAATATCATTCACAAAATTTTTAAATGGTATTGAATTGGATGGTGTATAATATTTAAGAATAAATATAATGTTTTAATAATCACATATAGTTATTATTTCCATCATTATAATCATCCAATTAAGGTGGTGGTGAAAAACAGATTACACTATGGCGTGTAGATGGTAAGTCCACTACCACAAAACTGGGTTTCCGCAACGCCACCCTTTAACAGTACTAAAAAAAACACTGATAAATGGTACTTTTAATAGCACTAAAAAAGCACTGTTAAAGGACCCGTCTTTATCAATGATTTTTTAGTAGCGCTGATAAAGGGGGGTTTTATCAGAGATTTTTTCCCTAACACTGATAAAGGTTATATTTTAAAAAATATATATTTCATAAAAAATAATATATTGATATATAAATATATAATTAAATTTATATTGATATAAATATAATATATATTTTTTAAATATGTTTTAGATATGTATAAATAAACATTTCCATTTAATATATAAGATATGTAGTGAAAATGGATTATAGAATGTCATAAAAAATTATTAATTAATATTTTGCTAATTATTATCGACTAATAACCACTTAATAACCATTTGAATACACAAAAAATAAAAAAATTAATAAAAAATCTAAACTAAGTTGAAAATGTAACTCAAACTTCAAATAACTATAACTTTTGATTCAGGTGTTCGTTTGATCTCTACAACATATTAAATCGAAGCCTGTGATGAGATCCACGTGCTAATGAGTGAAGGGAACCTTCTGTCGCATTTTTTAGGCCAAAAAAGGCTTAGAAAGCCTCCAAAAGTGAGTTTTTAGTCCATATACTCAATTTGTTTTGACATTCAATAGATTTTCAACCTCATTTCAGGGGGGATTTTTGAACTTTTTTCACTAAGAACGAAATTTATTCTAAGGGGTTACACTTATATTGATATTATTTCTTTGAAATTTTATTGTTTTTCATAATTTAATGTTACTTATAATCAATTATATAACAATATATTCCTATTTTTTATATATTCACCCATAAAAATTTAATTTTATAAATAAATAATTAATAATATTTACATATAAAGTATATTTATCAATATATAAGGCTTATCTAAATAAAAAACTGATATCCATTTTATTTAAAATAAAAAATATTTATATTTATATACCTATATGATGTGTGTCTGTGTGTATTTTATGCATCTGTATTGAAAAACTGATATATATTATCTATCTATTCTAAACATATGTATATACATATTAATATATAATATTTGTATATATATATATGTACAATTATACTTACAAATACATATATAATATGTGTGTGTGTTGTATATATGTATGTATTTATTTATAAACACACACAAAAAAGCATATTATTTTTAAATTTATTTAAAAATGATCTTTTAAATATATATTAATATACGAATAAATATATAAATATATTAATATAACTATATATATATATATATTAATATAACTAAATATATATATTAACACACACACACATATATATGTTAATATATATATATATTAATATAAATATATATATGTGTTAATATATATATATATATACATATATATTAATATACAAGTAAATATAAATAAATATATATAAATAAATAGATATATTAATAAATGAAGAGCAAAGAAATATGGTGGAGTGGTAAAGGTTTAAGCACACAGAAAACAGGTCTCGAGTTCGAATCTTAGGGGAAGCGGGTCACGCGTGCATGTGGGAAATAAGGCCTTGCGCTGTTAAAGGGGGTGGGAGCACTGTTAAATTCTAGGGGGTGGTCGGGGTGTGCGGGCTGCTGTGGGAGGTGGGGTACTGTTGAAGGGGGATTCAAGTGCTGTTGAAGCCCCTCCAAGAATTGTAGAAATATTTTTATAATGTTTTTTTAACTTTTATCTGTGCTAAAAAAGCACCAATAAAGGACCCTTTTAATGACATTTTTTAGCGCTGATAAAAGTACCCTTTTATCAGTAATTTTTTAGCACTGATAAAAGGGGTCTTTATTAGCGCTTTTATGAGAAATGATAAATAGGACCCTCATATATTTTCCTCGATTAACACCTCTTTTCTAGCACTGTTAATACCCGTTTCTAGCGCTAATAAAGGCCATATTTGCAGTAGTTGTCGTACGTATGCACGCATGGTTATTTCATTTTTTAGGATGGATAGAAGATGGAATATGGTTATTTCATAATCATAATAAAATCTCAGTATATAAGTGATACTATAGTTACTAATTTATAATGAAACAACTCATGAAGAGTAAATAAAAGAAGAAATTAGTTTGAAAGAATCAGTAGAGGGGATTACCTCTTCTTCAACGTGGTCCCTCAAAATATCCTTATGAAGCACTAGATTTGGTCTTTGAAGAATACCAAATGATATATAATGTAACTAGGTAATTTTATCAAGGAAATGTGTAGGGTATGTCTGAGATAAAAGGCTAAAAGTGAAGTAAAGAGGTGAGGGAGGATGTTCCCTTTTATAATTGAGGCGAGGGGCACTTTTGGGATCTCCAAAAATATTAATTTATAACAAAATAAAACCCCAACCAAAAACCTCAAAAATGACCCAATTTAGAATATGAGATGATATAGGATTATAATATCATTAAAAAATAAATTTTATACAAGTTTTTATATCAATTTAAACATTATCATTTTAATTAACACTTAGTTATTCTATTTAATTTTTAACTAGGGTAACAAATATTTCAATATTAAAAGGGTACAATATTTACTTAATTGATGTCAATTAGACCATAAATAGATACCTTAGAACATTTTAGAACATATCATTATTATTATATATTTTTTTAAAAATGTTTATGTTTTTTATATAATTTAATAAAACGTTATTTTGATAAACAATCAATAGTGTCATTTGTAACACTATTCAATTCATTGATTTTTCAAAATATTAAAATAACTCTATAACTTAGAAAAAAATATTTTATTATATTTATAAGAGGTAAGGGTAATCTATAAAATTAATTGGACATAATAATTATCCAAAATTATATTTATCTTAATATTTTAATAACATTTATTTTTTTATCTCTATTAATAAAATAATTACATCATCAATTTTGGGTAATTATTTAAAACACTTATTTTTTGAATAAAAATTAAAAAGAAAATTATATGATGAATATAAATCTAATATATTTTAGAAAAATTCTTATAGTCTAATATATATTGTAGAAAATTCAACATTAAAAATGTTATACTTATTAAAACATGAATGTGACAAGTTTATCATCACTTTATATAAAGTAATATAAGTGTCTTAATCTCTTCTATAAGGATTCAAATAGTCAATAACTTTACCCTTATATGTTTATGGTCGATATATACTTTAAAAATAATATTTTTCAAGTTTTTGGGTATTTTAAAGGTTATTATCACTTTAATAATTATTATTTTATTGATTTTTTATCAAGTAAATAATATATGCGTCATTAAAGTATAAGTATTTAAGGTAATTATTTATATGATAAAAATTAAAAATAAATTATCCTGATAAATAAAAACATTATAGTTTTTAAATTAGTATTTATAATCGGATTTATATTCTATATAAACTTATATTAAAAATGGTACAGTTATTAAAATTTGAGTAAGTCATATTTAACTTTTATTTAAATAAAATAAATTAAATGTCCTAATCTTATCAAAGTGGCTTCCAAAGGATACCATTTCGACCCAAGTATGGTTTAGGTCGAAAACCGATCATCCAATGATATTATAACAAGTATTAGGGTAATTTTATAACATTATTTTTACCCTCAATTACCCAATTTTCTCTTTTACTGTATTAATGCTAATTACAAAAATTATTATTCATAAATGCCCAAAAATTAAATAAATATATTTACATAATTTGTACCTACTGATTAAAAACTATGGAATCCATTTTTTAAAATTCCAAACACATAATTTGTATTAATTAATTTAAAATTAATCTTGTTGTCGAAATGAGAAACCATGTTTTAAAAGTAAAAATATTATAAAAGATTGAAATGTTTTTACATAAAAGTTCAACATAAAATTAATTACAGTGAACTGAATTATATAAATTGATAAAATATATACTATTTGTACTTTAAAACCATTCAATAATATAATTTATACATATAAATTATTTTGATGAATTTTGTTTTTCAATTAAAATTTAGGGTATTTTTAAGAATTCATCAAAACATGTAAGTTATCTAAAAATTATCAAAAATTAATCCAAAGGAAACTTTTATATACCTATTCTAAATAATAGTTTTATGTTTTCTTATAAAAATTATTAATGTGTCATAATTCTACTTTAAAAAGGGTTCTTCATTAAAAGGTGGAAAAATTACCCTTTTAAAAATATAACTTTTAATACATAAAATAGGGGTTATTCATACCCATTGAAAAAACTATCTATTGGATGAATATCAACAATATTTTATTAAGTATATAAAATATATATTTGATTAATTTAATTTATTAATAGTGATCCACTCAATTTATTAATACAAAAACAAAAATATAAAATTGATTTATATTTTTCATAAATAATTGGTAGCCAATGAATTCACCATACATTTTCATAAGTTAGTTATATTTATTCCCGTTAACCTAGTGGCTAGTGTATAATGGTCATTTTGTATTAATATTGTATTTAAATTCGTTTAAACTCATGATTTCATACAATTCAAGCTATTGAATAATTAAAATTATTTAAAGAAAATATTTAATAAAATCATCTGGGTGTTATAATTACACGTAGAGAGGAGGGCCAATATATTATTGTAATTGGGTTACCTATACCCAAATCATGTATGTACTTTTATTACCATTAAATGCATACAATTTGAAATATACATGTGTTTATATTAACAAAATAATGTTGAAAATTCTGTGTACACTATATTTTTTAGTAATTTCTTTAGATTAAATGTCATATTAAAAGGTTATAGAATTTCCTATACTATAATGATATCCTAAAGATTCTATGATAGTAATATTAAATTTATGTCCTATGGTCCAAGAATATCATGATGATAGGATACAGATTATGTGTGACCACTAGGTGTTGGGGGATCATAAGCATTGAGACTTCTTCTTATGAAGTTCATGCTTAGTGATCTTGAGTATATGAGATCATGCGGAAAGACCCTCCAATAAGAACACCACATGTTTCAAGTGTCATTTGTTGTTCCTATCTACGAACATGTGTATTGGACTCTTGAATGGAGATTATGTTTCTTGTTACAAACCTTGTTACAATCCTTTCTATGCCCAGCATAATGTTCCTTGAACGCATTGAAATTGGCATTAAGATTCAGAAACATGTCCATCAAAATATTGACAGAGTAATTTATTACATTATGACTATTCTAAATGATTTCTATACTGGATTCAATTTTTGGAATGAATGGTATCAACCTTTCCAATATGTTCAAATATTATTCAATGTATCAAATTCCCTTCACTGTGATTGTTCTTTCAGAATCTGTATCATCAGTGTATTCTGGGAGATCACCAAAATGAGTTTCTATACTAATATACTAAACTTGACGATTCTGATTCTTATCGGATTCTTCTTCTTGTTCATTATATGAATTTTGAATTAATTTCTTTGAAGAAACCCTATGTTACACTTCCTTGGATGTGTGAGGATCCATATATTTAAATTTAAAAGAGGGAACTTCTGATGACTCTGCTAAAAGATTTATCTTGTTTGCATCTTCATTTTCTTCCACTTCCACTTATTCTTATCCTTTTTCTTCACCTTTTTATTCTTCCCCTTGTTCTTCTTCTTCTTCTTATTCTATAATGAGACTCTGTGTGGCCAATTTTTCAGAGTCATGTATCTCTTTTCATTTATCTACTGAATCTTATTGATTTTGAATAGTTCACTCCCTTATTACAAAACCATTTTTTGCTTGCTAAGCTATTTTGAGAATACTATCAATGTTAATAGATTATAAATTTTTATGCTTCATTATCTTCTTCATTTCTTATACTTTTAATGTTTCTTCTTGTCTTATTTTCTGTTCTAGGGATTTAACTGGATCCAAACCAAAATGAGGATCCCCTTCTATCCTTTTTCCTACCTTTTCCTAATCTCTATGGAAACCTTATCAGATACATCATTTTGTTTCTTTTACTTTTTGGTGTTTGTAGTATTAACTCTGTTTCTTTTACTCAAAGTTGATTTAGAGGGAATAAAAGGTTTTTCATTATCTTCAGCAACTTCCATTCCTTTCTCAGCATCTGGATCATTCTCAAAAATTTTGGATTCAGGATTGAATCATAATATAAGACTTCTTATTGTATCTTTACTAATAAAAGGATCCTGGAAATATATCAGATCTAACATGATTGAAATATTGCATAAAATTAGGAATTCTTTCAAAAACCTACTGAGAACAGTGGGAAACATAACTAGATGTGAATTTATAGCACCATATTTAAGCCTCATAATTGTTTAGAAAATGTATCCCATAAGATTGAACATCCTCATAATCACTAAATAATCAAGCACATAAACATTTGAAATATTCAAATATTCCTTATGACCCTTACTTGGTAATAAAAATCCTTTTATCTAGAGGGCTATGATTTGAATATCTCCTGATAAATGACTTGACTTTCTATTGTCCTCATGAATCTCAAAAATATATTCTTCATCTTTTCTCTTATCAAAAGTATTATACTATTCTAGTAGTTTATAGGAAGGACACATGACATCACCCTCAGATTGAACTCTTAGGAATGTAGATTTCTATTTTATATAGGTTCTATACTTCTTATCTTACATCATAAAATAAATCTTGAGACCATATTCTATCTCCACTATTTTATAGAATTGAAAAAAGTCCTCATAATACACAAAATCCTAATTTGAATCTATTCTTTCAATGCAAATGTATTCCCACACATGGAAACTTATTATCCTTTTCAATAATGAATCAAACGTCTCATAAAAGTCCCGATAGACTAACATTTAACCTAGAAAGGTCATAGAATATAAATCATTTGGATACATTTTCTCTGGAGATGAAGAATTTTACTTAGACATGAAAAAATATCTCTAATCTGAAAGCTAAGGAGATATCTGATTACAAAAACATAGGTAAAATCTGATTAAAAAACTTGATGTACTTATAGAGCATCAGGTCTTGAGAGAAATTCAGATGAGTTCAAAGTGCGATAGGTTGGGAGGGGTTTAAAAAAAATTGATGGTCAGGATTAGATATAAAATATCCAATTGTTTAGAATGAATTTAAACTCATGAGTTTTTTTATATAATAAAATCGTATTCATAATGAATCTGATAAAGAGTTAAAAGAAAGAATTTAAAGAGAACTATTTGAACAACAAAAATAAGGTTTTTGAAATTGTACCTTTCAGTGTATCATGATATAAGTATTGGTCTCAGTATACTGTTCTTATGATAATAATAAAAATAATACTAAAAAACATACAAGACTGATTATAATTCTATAACCAATAAAATAAAATTAATCTGGTACTGATAGATTACTCCAATACTGATAATCTAGTGCAGATTGAATAATACAATACAGATAATCTAGTACCGATGGAATAATCCAATAATGATAATCTAGTACTGATGGAATACTCCAATATAGATAAAATTGAAACCAATAAATGTAACACTGATAAATGTAAAACCGATAAATGTAAAATCGATAAATGTAAAATAATAAGTGTAAACCGATAAATGTAAAACCGATAAATGTAAAAATGATAAATGTAATATATAATTTTCCATTGAAAAGGATTAACATAATGTAAGGAAACTAGTGGAAAAAACATTTAAAACTTTAGTATTTTTCTTGTTGGTTCTATATAACTGACGTGGAAATCTGTAAAAATCAATTTATCACGTCAGTTATTTTATAAGTGACGTGATAAATAGATGAGAATAAATTTTTTACATTGGTTATTTCATAACCGACATAATAAAAATTGAGATTATCTTTATTATGTTAGTTATAAAATAACTGATGTGATATATCGAATCTGGGTGCTTTAGCACATCGGTTATAAAATAACCGACGTGATAAAGCTAATCTCAGCAATTTATTACATCAGTTATCAAAAGAAATAATGTGATAAAGAAACATTTATCACGTAGGTTATTTTATAACCGACATGATAAATTTTTTTCTACATTGGTTATTAAATAACCAATCTTATAAACATTAAAAAAATTGTAACGACCCAATCTTTTTGAGTATTATATTAACTTACTCTTAATGATTTAATAAAAAGTTAATGGTTAATGCAGAAAGGGGAGTTGATGGCTTCATCCAGTAGACTCAACCCTTACGAAGCCCACTTATCAGAGCTTGGGAAGGAGGTAGCATCTGTGGGCTTCGCTTTGGACCAAGCCCAAGCCGAGCTCCAGCGTGTCAATCTTGAACGAAAACGCTTGCAGGAGAAGTTCAAGTTAGTGGAGATTGCTACTAGGGCAATGCTATCTGAGACTCCCTCAGATTCTCTCACCATAGCACACCTTACACTTAGGTCTTATGCCAGTGTTATAAGGGGCTATGTGATGAGACCCTAGTTTCCTTGTGTAATCCTTTCGGGTGAATAAATTGAGATTTCTTCCTTTAGTGATGTTTGTGAAATTTCAAATGTATAGATAATTTTAGAATGTATTTTATTGATGAATTTTGAAAAAGGGATATTTTGAAATATATATGTAAACCCTAAATAACTAATGATGTGTAATGATTTTCAAAAAATGGTCTTCTACAAAAGTGTTCATTAAGGAATTTGGAGTCTAATAAGATCAACTTAATTTTTGATGAATAGTAAATTATGAATAGTGATTTTACGCTTAGGATTAGTAATAGGACCAAATGTATTAGTAATTTCACTCAAAGAAAGTTTTAATATAATTTAGACACCTAGATTAAGTAATGTGATTCAATAAAATGGTTAAATAACGGTTTCATAAATTATTATTCAAGTATTAGTTTTTTCGGATGAATAGTGTTTTTTAATTAAAAATTTAATTAAAAATTATTAGAAAATTATTTTTATAAAAAGGACTTTATTTTTGAACTCAGAGCATCGATATTATGTTAAGGTAATTTTTGGGGATTTTTCTGAGAAAGTTGAATTTTCGATGAATAGTGTTTTTATTTAAAAATTAAATTAAAAATATTTAGAAAATTATTTTTATAAAATGGATTTCATTTTTGAAATCAGAGCATTGATATTTGGTTAAGGTGAAATTTTGGGATTATTCTGAGAAAGTTGAATTTTTGGTGAATAGTGAAAGTATAGTTTTTAAGTTACGGGTGTTTAATGACATCATTAAATGATGTATTAAGTATATATTCAATATGGTCGAATTATGAATAGTAAGATAAGGTGTGAGGTGTCCCAAGTGGCCAATACCATGGGCAAATACCATGGGCAAGCCCATGGTTTTGCCAAAACCACTAGTGAGGTGTCCCTTGGCCATTAATGCTTTGTCCCCTCACTTTCCCTATAAATACCCACCCTTTCCTCCATTAGTTTTCACTCCCAACTCTCCCCCAACGAAGTTCTGGTCTTCTTACCTTCCAAAGAGTCCTCCCAAGGTTCCCCAAGCCCTCAAGGTCCAATCCTTTGAGTTTCAAGAGTCACATTTTAAGGTAAGGGATCCGACCCCTCTCTTTCTTTTCATGAAATCTCTTTTATGTCATTCCTATTATGCTCCATGTTTTTATGTGAGAGGATGTTCTTTTATATTCCTCTTACTGCCCTTTCATGTTTATATGATGAGAGATCCCCTCTTACTCTCAACATTTCGTTTTATGAAAGTTTAAGTGACGCCGTTAGGCTGCCGAATTTTTAAGGGATTCTTTCACCCTTCTCATTTTTCAAGTTCGATTTTCATGTCAAGTCTTTCAAGTTCCTTTTTATTATGTTGGGGTATGATCTCTATATCAATCATACTGATCTCTTATGATCATATGATGAGGGACCCTTTTTGATCTTGTCAAATCATTTTCTTTTGAAGTTAAGTGACGCCTTAAGGCTGCCGAATTTTCATAAGAGAAATCTAATCTTTTTCCTTCCATGTTTTTCATTTCAAATGGTATGTCCCTAAAATTTCATTACCATGTCCATATGTCCTTCTTATTATTTCAACCTACTGTTTTATCGATCATTTATGAGTGGGTGACCCATGTCCCCTCTCATTTCAATGTTTTCTAAAACCCCGAAACTTAGCCGTTATGCTGCAGAATTTTCCCCTCAAAATGCCTCTCTCTCTTTTCTCAAAAATTATTTTATGTTATAAAGTGAATACTCAAAGCTCTTATTTCTACAAGGGTATTCAAATATATATCAAAATGTTCCATTTTAAATTCTGGGATTTACATACATGAGACCCGCTTTCCCTTTCCGTGGGTTTAAAGTGACGTAAAGATCATGTCTTTAAAGCAGTTTTTAAAATGTTATGATTATGAAATGAAACCCATTTATTTTATGCTATGTGGGTTATTTATGAAATGTTTGATGATGATATATGTGGCTCACATGATAATAAAGGAAAATTTAAGGGTGCGCCCTGATAGCGCTCCAATGCATTGGGTAATGATGTAACCACTAGAGATTACAATTTTCATGATATCTTGGTGAATAACCTTGGTAATTTTCAAATGACACCTTGGGGATGGACCTTGGTGATATGTTCATGATTGTCTATGTTAAATGATGTAGCCACATCTTCAAGTTATGAAAAATGTTATTTTTATTATGAAATGCCTCATGATTTCTTCCTCATGCCTTAAAGTTCTTTTCATGTCCTTATTGAAGTATCTCAAGTTCGCATGTAAAACGTTCCTCTTGTTTCCCTTACTGGGCCTTCTGCTCACCCTTTCTTTTGATGTATGTCCCCAGGTTATGAGATGCAGTAATGAACCTAGAATGAACTTAAGGAGACGCCTTTCAAGTGTTTAAGAAGATTGTTTTATGTTGTTTTCATGTATTATGTTCCTGGTTTCCAAGACACTAGACCTTAAAGATCCTCAGTTTTGTGTCATGTAATGAAAGTTTATGTTATAAAATGGCGGGATGCTATAGTTGGTATCAAAGGATGGTTTAGTTATTTGTGGAAATTAGGATATAAAAACTTTAGGAAGAACCCTATAGAAAAGTTTAAATATAGAAAAACTTCCTGGTATTTTGGTAAGTATTGAGTAAGTGGTCTATGAAACAAATACATCCCTGTCTGGATACGAGCAGGTAGAGGCGGCTCTGGCACAGATGTACATAGGGGTAAAACCCGAAAACACCGCTTTGAGCTAGACTCGAACGGGAACTGGTGCACGATAACGGGCCTTGCTGCACTCTTGGTTACGACACTCCCGGGGGATATGTTTGGTTAATCACATGCTTTTTATGAATCATTATGAAGGAATTATAGAGAAGTATAATTGTTTAAGCATGAAGTCTTAGTTAAAAGATTCATAAATGAAATAAGTTTCTCACTAAGGTTTTATTCTTTTAGAAAATGGCGGGCAATAGGAGAAACCGTGCCGATGGTGACCGCAATGCACCATGTGCTGACGGCCCTCCGATGGAAGACGGAATGGAAACATTCATGCGAATGATGAACCAACTGACTCAAGTTATGAGTAATAACTTGAATCAAGCTGAGAGGCCGACCTCACCACGAAGGGAACAACTTTCTGTTGAGTCCTTCATGCGTCAACGACCACCAACATTCAGTGGATCTACTGACCCATTGGTTGCGGAACAATGGATAAGCTCCATTGAAAAGATCTTTTCTGTACTTCATTGTTCGGAACAAGAAAAAGTCACCCTTGCTGTTTACCGCCTAGAGGGAGAAGCTGATCAGTGGTGGTCACTGATCAAAAACACGAAGCCACGAGGAGAGATGGAAGCTATGGAGTGGGAAGAATTTCGGGGGATTTTCTTTAACAAGTATTTCCCTCGTTCCATGAGAACAAAAATGGAGAAAGAGTTACTCGAGCTGAAGCAGAAGGAGAACGAATCTGTCGGAAGCTATGAGATGAACTTCACAAGGATTTCCCGTTATACCTCAAGCTTTGTCATGGACCCTAATGGGAAGGTTGATAGATTCTTTGGCGGACTACGACCACATCTGCGGAAGAATCTAGCCAACAGGGACTACGATAGCTATGAAGAAATAGTTCGAAGTGCTATGAAAGTTGAACTAGAGTTTGGGGAGACACAGTGGTCTCACAAATCTAATGAGAAGAAGAGAACTCTAGAACCGAGCCTGGGAAGAAGTTTTGATCAGGAAAGAGGTGGAAAGCATATGCAACATGCCACATGCAATAAATGTGGGAAGAAGCATCCGGGGAACTGCTTGATCGGAAGTGGCAAGTTCTATAGGTGTGGAAAAGAAGGCCATATTTCTCGGAATTGTCGTGGTGATGTGAATCCTCAACTTCCCAACACTAACGACAGAGGAAAGATGGTTCTGGCCCTACCCGAAGTCACATGCTTCAAGTGTGGACAGCTTGGGCACTTTGCTAATCAATGTCCAAATCCGAGGGCGGTGGAGGGGAATCACCATCAACCTCAGCAGAGGCCAAGGGAGCAAGGTCATGCTTTCGCTATCACAACAACTGAAGTTGAAGTTCCGAACGATGTGGTAGCAGGTACTCTTGTTGTCCTCTCAAAACTAGCAAGTGCTTTATTTGATTCTGGTTCTACGCATTCCTTTATTTCTTCCAAGTTTGCAAAGAATATAGAATCAATCCCCGAATTTCTTGAGGTAGAGTTGTCAGTCAAGACTCCAAGTGGGATTATCCATGCATCAACAGTGTTTAGAGACTCTAGTGTTTACTTTGGTGAGCACAATCTTATCGCAAATCTATTAGTCATTCCCATGATGGAATTCGACGTTATACTAGGGATGGACTGGCTCTCAAAGTATAATGCTAAGATCAAATGCAGAAGTAAGGAAATCTCAGTAGTCTTGAATGAACGACCTACAGTTATCTTCCGAGGAGAGATATCCCGAACTGATCCCTATCTAGAAGCACCTTTTATAGCTTTCTTTATGGAGTTAATCGGTGATGAGGAAGAAGGGAAAGGGAGCATACAAATTGAAGATGTTCCGATTGTTCAGGAATACATGGATGTATTTCCTGAGGAGTTACCTGGACCTCCCCCAGAAAGAGAGGTAGAGTTCTCCATTGAACTCGTACCTGGGTCTCAACCGATATCAAAGACTCCGTATAGAATGGCAAATGTGGAGCTAGAAGAGCTAAAGAAACAACTCCAAGACTTGTTGGAGAAGGGGTTTATCCGACCGAGTGTGTCTCCTTGGGGAGCACCAGTTCTCTTTGTGAAGAAGAAGGATGGATCAATGCGGCTATGCATTGATTATAGAGAACTGAACGGGATCACAGTGAAGAACAGATACCCTCTTCCAAGAATTGATGATTTATTTGACCAACTTCGCGGGGCTCAATTCTTCTCTAAGATTGACCTTCGATCTGGTTATCATCAACTGAGGGTGAAGAAGGAAGATATTCCAAAGACTGCCTTCCGATCAAGATATGGGCATTATGAGTTTACTGTTATGCCCTTCGGCTTGACTAATGCTCCTACTATTTTCATGGATTTGATGAATAGAGTCTTTAAGGACTACCTTGATAACTTTGTGGTAGTTTTTATTGATGATATTTTGATATATTCAAAAAGTCGTGAGGAGCATGAAGATCATCTAAGGGTTATATTGAAAACTCTGCGGAAGGAGAGGCTCTTTGGGAAGTTCAGCAAGTGTGAGTTTTGGTTACAACAAGTGGCTTTCTTGGGGCACATCGTAACCAATGAAGGAATCTCGGTTGACCCTGCAAAGACAATGGTTGTGGAGGAGTGGCCTCAACCCACAACAGTAACTGAGATTCATAGTTTCCTTGGTTTAGCAGGATATTATAGGAGGTTTGTGAAAAACTTTTCACGGCTTTCTAATCCACTAACCAAGTTGACTCGAAAAGGGGTTAAGTTCATTTGGACAAAGGAATGCGAGGAAAGTTTCCAAGAGCTGAAGAAGAGATTGGTTACTACACCTGTATTAACACTACCCTCTATTGGAGAAGGATTCGTTATTTTTAGCGATGCATCTCTGAAAGGGCTTGGGTGCGTCCTCATGCAAAATGACAAAGTGATTGCTTATGCATATCGACAGTTAAAGATTCATGAGCAGAATTATCCTACGCATGATCTAGAGCTGGCGGAAGTTGTTTTTGCTCTAAAGATATGGAGGCACTATCTTTATGGGGAGAAATGTGATATATACACTGACCACCAAAGTCTAAAGTATATTTTCACTCAGAAAGAATTGAACATGAGACGAAGGAGATGGTTGGAGCTTATTAAAGACTATGATTGTTCAATTCATTATCACCCTGGAAGAGAAAACAAAGTCGCGGATGCGTTAAGCAGGAAAGATCCTGTTGTTCTGGCAACAATGAGGATCCTAGGAGACCCCTTGATTAAAGATCTAGTAAAACTGGACATGGGAATTATAAGGAAAGGGACATCATCAACCCTATCCCAAATGATTTCTCAACCTTCATTACTAGAGAAGATCAAGAAGGCTCAAAAAGAAGATCCTTTACTGCAGGAGAAGTTCGAGGCTGTAAAGAATGGGAAGTTCCCTGATTTCAATATTGATCAAGAAGGTGTATTGAAATTTCGTACAAGACTATGTGTTCCATCTATTCCGGAGATAAAGAAAGAACTGATGGATGAAGCTCATAGCTCTACTTTCTCTATACATCCGAGAAGCACTAAGATGTATAGAGACCTTCGTGATCATTATTGGTGGGATAACATGAAGAGGGAGATTGCCGATTACACTACAAGGTGCCTGGTGTGTCAGCAAGTAAAGGCAGAAAGACAACTTCCTAAGGGGGTATTACAACCGCTACCCATACCAGTATGGAAGTGGGATAATATCACCATGGACTTTGTAACTGGTCTCCCAAAAACATCCAAAGGAAACAATGCGATATGGGTTATTGTGGACCGTCTCACCAAGACAACCCATTTTATCTCTATTCGGGAAGATTTCTCTCTGGATCAACTTGCCAAGATATACGTGAAGGAAGTGGTAAGGCTGCATGGGGTACCACTATCCATCGTATCTGATCGTGACCCAAGATTCACATCAAAATTCTGGAGAAGTCTTCAGCATGCTCTGAATACTGAATTGAATTTTAGTATGGCCTATCATCCTCAAACTGATGGACAATCTGAAAGGACTATTCAGACACTCGAAGACATATTGAGATTATGCTCAATGGAATTTAAAGGTGGATGGGATCAACACCTCCCATTAGTGGAGTTCTCCTATAACAATAGCTTCCATGCGAGTATTCAGATGGCACCCTATGAAGCTCTGTATGGAAAGCGGTGTAGAACTCCTACTTGTTGGGATGAAACTGGTGAGAGGAAGCTTCTTGGGCCTGATCTTGTGCAAGAAATGACAGAACAAGTTCATGCCATCCAACAACACATAAAGGCTGCTCAGAGTCGGCAGAAGAGCTATGCTGACAATCGTCGAAGGGACTTGGAGTTTGGTGTTGGCGACAAAGTCTTCCTTCAAATCTCTCCATGGAAGAGAGTCATGCGGTTTGGGAAGAAAGGGAAGCTCAGCCCTAGGTACATTGGCCCCTATGAAATCCTTGATCTCATAGGAGCAGTGGCCTATCGTCTAGCACTTCCACCGAACCTAGCTCAAGTTCATGATGTCTTCCATGTATCTCTCTTGAGGAAGTACATACCCGACCCTTCGCATGTACTGAACCCAGAGGTGGTACAACTTGAACATGACCTCTCTTATGAGGAGCAGCCAGTGGAGATCTTGGACCGTAGAGACAAGGTTCTACGAAACAAGACTACCCACCTTGTGAAAGTGTTGTGGAGGAATCATAAGTACGAAGAAGCGACTTGGGAGCCTGAGGAAACGATGAAGCAAAAGTACCCTCACCTTTTCGACTAGGCCTCAAGTATAAATTTCGGGGACGAAATTTCTTAAGGGGGGAAGAATGTAACGACCCAATATTTTTGAGTATTATATTAACTTACTCTTAATGATTTAATAAGACGTTAATGGTTAATGCAGAAAGGGGAGTTGATGGCTTCATCCAGTAGACTCAACCCTTACGAAGCCCACTTATCAGAGCTTGGGAAGGAGGTAGCATCTGTGGGCTTCGCTTTGGACCAAGCCCAAGCCGAGCTCCAGCGTGTCAAGCTTGAACGAAAACGCTTGCAGGAGAAGTTCAAGTTATTGGAGATTGCTACTAGGGAAATGTTATCTGAGACTCCCTCAGATTCTCTCACCATAGCACACCTTACACTTAGGTCTTATGCCAGTGTTATAAGGGGCTATGTGATGAGACCCTAGTTTCCTTGTGTAATCCTTTCGGGTGAATAAATTGAGATTTCTTCCTTTAGTGATGTTTGTGAAATTTCAAATGTATAGATAATTTTAGAATGTATTTTATTGATGAATTTTGAAAAAGGGATATTTTGAAATATATATGTAAACCCTAAATAACTAATGATGTGTAATGATTTTCAAAAAATGGTCTTCTACAAAAGTGTTGATTAAGGAATTTGGAGTCTAATAAGATCAACTTAATTTTTGATGAATAGTAAATTATGAATAGTGATTTTACGCTTAGGATTAGTAATAGGACCAAATGTATTAGTAATTTCACTCAAAGAAAGTTTTAATATAATTTAGACACCTAGATTAAGTAATGTGATTCAATAAAATGGTTAAATAACGGTTTCATAAATTATTATTCAAGTATTAGTTTTTTCAGATGAATAGTGTTTTTTAATTAAAAATTTAATTAAAAATAATTAGAAAATTATTTTTATAAAAAGGACTTTATTTTTGAACTCAGAGCATCGATATTATGTTAAGGTAATTTTTGGGGATTTTTCTGAGAAAGTTGAATTTTCGATGAATAGTGTTTTTATTTAAAAATTAAATTAAAAATATTTAGAAAATTATTTTTATAAAATGGATTTCATTTTTGAAATAAGAGCATTGATATTTGGTTAAGGTGAAATTTTGGGATTATTCTGAGAAAGTTGAATTTTCGGTGAATAGTGAAAGTATAGTTTTTAAGTTACGGGTGTTTAATGACATCATTAAATGATGTATTAAGTATATATTCAATATGGTCGAATTATGAATAGTAAGATAAGGTGTGAGGTGTCCCAAGTGGCCAATACCATGGGCAAATACCATGGGCAAGCCCATGGTTTTGCCAAAACCACTAGTGAGGTGTCCCTTGGCCATTAATGCTTTGTCCCATCACTTTCCCTATAAATACCCACCCTTTCCTCCCTTAGTTTTCACTCCCAACTCTCCCCCAACGAAGTTCTGGTCTTCTTACCTTCCAAAGAGTCCTCCCAAGGTTCCCCAAGCCCTCAAGGTCCAATCCTTTGAGTTTCAAGAGTCACATTTTAAGGTAAGGGATCCGACCCCTCTCTTTCTTTTCATGAAATCTCTTTTATGTCATTCCTATTATGCTCCATGTTTTTATGTGAGAGGATGTTCTTTTATATTCCTCTTACTGCCCTTTCATGTTTATATTATGAGAGATCCCCTCTTACTCTCAACATTTCGTTTTATGAAAGTTTAAGTGACGCCGTTAGGCTGCCGAATTTTTAAGGGATTCTTTCACCCTTCTCATTTTTCAAGTTCGATTTTCATGTCAAGTCTTTCAAGTTCCTTTTTATTATGTTGGGGTATGATCTCTATATCAATCATACTGATCTCTTATGATCATATGATGAGGGACCCTTTTTGATCTTGTCAAATCATTTTCTTTTGAAGTTAAGTGACGCCGTAAGGCTGCCGAATTTTCATAAGAGAAATCTAATCTTTTTCCTTCCATGTTTTTCATTTCAAATGGTATGTCCCTAAAATTTCATTACCATGTCCATATTTCCTTCTTATTATTTAACCCTACTGTTTTATCGATCATTTATGAGTGGGTGACCCATGTCCCCTCTCATTTCAATGTTTTCTAAAACCCCAAAACTTAGCCGTTATGCTGCAGAATTTTCCCCTCAAAATGCCTCTCTCTCTTTTCTCAAAAATTTTTTTATGTTATAAAGTGAATACTCAAAGCTCTTATTTATACAAGGGTATTCACATATATATCAAAATGTTCCATTTTAAATTCTGGGATTTACATACATGAGACCCGCTTTCCCTTTCCGTGGGTTTAAAGTGACGTAAAGATCATGTCTTTAAAGCAGTTTTTAAAATGTTATGATTATGAAATGAAACCCATTTATTTTATGCTATGTGGGTTATTTATGAAATGTTTGATGATGATATATGTGGCTCACATGATAATAAAGGCAAATTTAAGGGTGCGCCCTGATAGCGCTCCAATGCATTGGGTAATGATGTAACCACTAGAGATTACAATTTTCATGATATCTTGGTGAATAACCTTGGTAATTTTCAAATGACACCTTGGGGATGGACCTTGGTGATATGTTCATGATTGTCTATGTTAAATGATGTAGCCACATCTTCAAGTTATGAAAAATGTTATTTTTATTATGAAATGCCTCATGATTTCTTTCTCATGCCTTAAAGTTCTTTTCATGTCCTTATTGAAGTATCTCAAGTTCGCATGTAAAACGTTCCTCTTGTTTCCCTTACTGGGCCTTCTGCTCACCCTTTCTTTTGATGTATGTCCCCAGGTTATGAGATGCAGTAATGAACCTAGAATGAACTTAAGGAGACGCCTTCAAGTGTTTAAGAAGATTGTTTTATGTTGTTTTCATGTATTATGTTCCTGGTTTCCAAGACACTAGACCCTTAAAGATCCTCAGTTTTGTGTAATGTAATGAAAGTTTATGTTATAAAATGGCGGGATGCTATAAAAAATAGTTTACCATGTTAGTTATTAAATAACTGAAATTCTAAAGCTTTTAATGATTTATTCGTACCCCGTATTCAGTCATTCTGTTTTCTTCGATCGGGGGACCTGTGACTTGTCTCTCTCACGTGGAAAACCCAGAAACAAATCTTCGAATTCATGACCTCCAGCATCATTTTTCCAACATCATTCTTCATATTAATTATTATCAGATCTATCAGGTCGACTCTCAACACTCAAGTAAGCCTCACATGGCTTGTTTCGGTTTTATTTTCCTTGATGCCCTAAACAAATTTTTTGAGATGTTATTTTTCCTTATTATTGCTATCATGGTAAGTTTCATAGTGTTCATTTATACCATGCTAAACTATTTTCTAGTAAAATAAACCTATGGAAGTGATATATTGAAAGTTTATGATTTTTGTCTGTTCTATCATGTGTGTGTGCACGTACAGGGGGTTTCCAAGGGTGTGTGTGTGTGTGGGGGGGGGGGGGGGGTGCAAGTGGTTTGGGGTGTCCAGGGGGTTGGGGGGGGGGGGCTGTCTAGTGGGGTGGGGGTGTACAGGGGGTGTCAAAGGGGGTGGGTGGTGGTGTCCAGGGGGTGTAAGGGCTGTTTAAGGGGGTTGGGGTGTCAAAGGTGGTGGGGGTGGTGTCCAGGGGGGGTGAGGGGGATTTATAAGGGAGTAGGGGTGTCCAGGGGTGTGTGTGGGTGGTGGGTGGGGGGTGTCTATGGGGGTGAGTGGGCTGTCCAAGGGGGTAGGGGTATCTAGGGGGGTGGGGGGTGTCCATGGGGGGGGGGGGGTATCTAGAGGGATGAGGGGCAATCCGGTGGGTGGTGGACTGTCCAGAGGGTTGGGTTACTATCCAGAGGGCTGGGTTACTATCCCGGGGGGTGGGGGGGGGGGGTGCACTCCAGAGGGGTGGGGGGCTGTCCAAGGGGGTGGTGGTGTCCAGGGGGTGTCGAAGGGGGTGGGGGGTGGTGTCCAGGGGGTGAGTGGGATTTCTAAGGGGTAGGGGTGTCTAGGGTGGGGTGGGGGTGGGGGTTGTGTCCATGGGGGTGAGTGGGATGGCCAAGGGATTAGGGGTTTCTAGGGGGGTGTCCATGGGGGTGGGGGTGGGGGGCTATCCGGAGGGAGGGGGGTTGTCCAGGGGGTGGGGGGGATGTCTAGAGGGTTGGATGGCTGTCCAGGTGGTGGGGGGTGTCGGGGGGGGGGGGGTGTCCAGGGGGTGTCAAGGGGGTGGGTGGGGGGGGGGGGGTTCTAGGGGGGGTGAAGGGTATTTCCAATAGGGTAGGGGTGTCTGGGGGGGGTGTCGAGGGGGGATGGGGGCTTTCTAAGGGGATGGGTTGTCCAGGGGGTGTCCAAAGGGGTAGGGGGTGGGGGAGGTGTCCAGGGGGTGGGGGGTGTCCAGGGGGTGGGGTGGGGGGTGTCCAGGGTGGTGGTGGTGGTGGGGGGGGGTGTCAGGGCGGTGAGTGGGCTTTCCAGAAAGGGTATAAGATGTCTATGGGGTGGGGGCATCCAGTGGGGGGGGGGGGGTTGTCCAGAGGGGTTTGGGGCTATCCAAGGGGTGGGGGGGGGGGCTGTCCAAGGGGGTGGTGGTGTCATGGGGGAGGGGGGGTTGGTTTCCTGGGGGGAGGGGGTGAGGGTGCTTTCCAAGGGGGTTGAGGTGTCCAGGGCGTAGGGGGTGGTGTCAAGGGGGGCGATGGGGCTGTCCAGGGGGTGTGGGTGTCAGGGGGGTGTGGGGTGTCTAGGGGGTGTCCAATGGGTAGGGGGTGGAGTGGTGTCCAGGGGTGGTGGGGGTGAGGGGGATTTCCAATGGGGGTAAGGGTGTCTAGGGGGTGGGGGTGGTGTCGAGGGGGGTGAGGGAGCTATCCAGGGGGTGGGGGTGTCCAAGTGGGTAGGCGGTGGGGTGGTGTCCAGGGGAAGTGGGGGGGGGTGTCCATGGGGCTGGGGGTGTGTCCAGGGGGAGTGGGTTGTACAAGGGGGTAGGGGATATGTAGGGTGTGAGGGGGTGTTCCAGGGGTGTTAGGGGGGTGTCTGGAGAGGGTTGGGGGTGCAGTTTAGGGGTGGGGGGGGGGGGGTTCCAGGGGTGCTTCCTAACCATGCGCAGTGCCTGAGTTCTTTAAAAAATGTATTTTTTTTACCATTTCCCCTATTGATTGTTTGATACTCCTCATATCCCCCCATTTTATAAATAAAATGGTGACTTAGAATTGGTAGTGGATTATTCGATAATGATTGCTGCACTAGTTTAAGATTCTTCTCTTGCAAATTGACCCTTAGTATAAACACGCTTTGCTTTGGGGATAGTTCCCCTCGTGCGTTAGGGATGTTTGATTGCATCAGGCACGCCAAAAGGATTAAATAGGTTACAATATGTTCTATATATTTCCCCTAATAATCCTAGGTATTACCATGTTCTCTAACACTTGTTTATTCATGGAGGATAATCTAGGTTCCATCATCTGGTATTGTTACTTGAATACTGCTTACCCATTGCCCTCATTATGTCATTATTGATTATGCTCCCTAATTGTGGTGTGTCTCTTTGGTAAAATTGAATGCTTGGTTTTAAATGTTTTCATGAGGATTATTTTAAAAAACTATGTTTATTTTCATAAATTTCAAACTAGCAGCAAATAAATCTTTTATTTAAATGAAACGTATAGGGACAACCCCTAGCCCCCCTGGGACACCCCCTACCCCCCTAGACACGCTGGATAGCCCCTACCCCTATGGGTAGTCCTTACCCCCTTGGAAAACCCCCACCACCCCCTAAACATACCCCTACCCCCTTGGACACCCCCTTGATATATATATATATATATATCCCAATGGTTTCATTGAAATGTTGGAATATTTTAACTTCAAGTAGTCTATACCAACGATTCCTGTAGAATCATTGGTATATGGCTATTGCAAGGACCATCATGCCAATGATGTGTGAAACTGTTGGAGTATTCTATCCCAATGGTTTAAGGGGCTATCCTAATGGTTTCAAATTGTTGGATATGTGTAATTTTTAGTAGTGAATGTATACATATTTTAATATTTACACTTCATATTTATTTTTTACGGAAGGGTGAATTTGGTATCTAGTTGCATCAAGATATATTATTTTTTTACCTTAAGAATAAAGGATCTAAGATGAATTTAAAACTATTATATCTAACAATATTTTCTTTTTAAAATCATTTTCGATCCATATTTTTTGAATACACATATATTTTTTTATATTTAAAAATTGTTTTAAATTCAATTATGTTATTTTTAATATAAATATATATTTGTCTTATCTTAAAAAGATGTATAATTTTTATATTTGTTATAGGTAATAATGAGTCATTGGTCAGGGTTACGGAACATCGATTAGTAATGAATATGGGGAAGGTGTTAATTCCATTTTGAATTTCTAAAAGAAATGTTCCATGTAGTGACATTTTTTTCATGTCCATGCCTGAAATGTTTGAATATGAAGAAGTTGAAAATAAGAGAGATCAAAGATCATCTGATTTGTCATGGTTGTAATTCGAGTTACAGCCCTTGGATTTGGCATGGTTAAACTGGACAAAATGTCAGATACTACTGATGATGATGATTTGCAAGATGGTAACTCCGATGGAATTGAAGAAATGATCCCGTGATATTGTAGCAGAACAAATTGAGATAGAATTGACAGTTTCACGTCTATATGATGATGCTAAAAAACCATTTATCCTAGTTTTACGGATTTTACGGTTTTTTTAATGGTGTTAAGATTGATTAACCTGAAGGTGAAATGTGGATGGAGTGACATAAGTTTTACAGAGCTACTACAATTGTTAAAAGACATTCTTCCAAAAGACAACAATCTCCCATATTTACATCATAAGTTCAATAAAATACATGCCTGTCTGAATGACTGTATGATTATTAGAAAGAATATTAATTTCTATTAGAGTTTCCTAAATGCGGGACATCAAGGTATAAGTTGAAAGAAAAAATCACAGGCTGATGTAGAGATTACAAAGATCCCTTAGAAGGTATTTTGGTATCTCCTATAATTCATCATTATGAAACGTTTACTTTCTAATTCACATGATGCAAAAAGGTTAAGATAACATGCTGATGATCAGATATGTGATGGAAAAATACGTCATCTAGTTGATTGTCCACAATGGAAGAAAATTGATGAGCAATATCCTTTATATGGAAATGAAATTATAAATCTCATACTAGGGTTGTGCATAGATATAATGAATCCATACCGAACCCTTAGTAGAACACATAGTTCATGGATTATTTTATTGGTAATTTACAACCTCTCTCCTAAAGTTTGTTTGAATCACAAATATGTCATGTTGAGTATAACGATCTCTAGTCCGAAGCAACCTGGAAATTATATTGATGTTTTCTTGTCACCATTGATTGATGATTTGAAACTTTTATGGGAGTATGGTATTAGAGTGTATGATTATAATAAAATGGAATATTTTCGACTACATGTAGTGCTTATGTTCACTATAAATGACTTCCCAACATATGGAAATTTTTCTGGATATAGTGTTAAGGGGCATAAAGCATGTCCAATTTGAGAACAACAAACTTCATATTGTTAATTTCATCATGGGAGGAAAATAGTGTACATGGGTCATCGAAATTTTTTACCTATGGATCACTCTTTATAAGACTAAAAAAGGCATTCAATGTTCACAAGAATTTGATATTTCTCCAAAACCTTTATCCTCTAATGAGTATTTTGAGAGGGTGGAAAACTTTGATGAGACATTGGGAAGACACAGAAATCTGGTAATGATAGCCATATTTGAAAGAAAACGTCAATATGTTTTGAGCTACCATATTGGATATATCATGAAGTGAAACATAATATTGATGTCATACATGTGGAGAATAATATCCTATGAAAATTTTATTGGAACATTGCTAGATATTAAAGGAAAGAAAAAATATGGGTTAAATGAAAGATTAGACTTACTATCAATGGGAATATTTTTGGAGTTTATCTCCCACTCCTAATAGAAGAAGAACATTTATTCCCCTGGATTTTCATACATTATCCAAGAGGGAGAAAATTATCTTTTTTCAGTTTCTTCATGATATCAAGTGCCTCAGGGTTATTCTTAAAATGTAAAAAAAAATTCTCTTTGAAGTATTTGAAGTTGATAGTTATGAAATCTTATGATTGTCATGTCATGATGCAACAACTTCTGCCAGTTGAATTGCATGGAATATTTCCCATCCGTGTCAGAAAGACTATAATGAAGTTGTGTTATTTTTCAATTCAATTTGTAATAAGGGTGATTGATGTAAATGCTTTGTACATTTTGGGAAAAGGACTCAATTTATATTCTTTGTAAATTGGAAATGTATTTTCCTCCATCTTTTTTTGATATAATGGTCATTAATGATTCATCTGGTTCATGAAATAAAGCTTTGTGGAGATTATATCTTTGTTGGATGTATCCTTTTGAAAGGTATATAAAAATATTGAAGGGGTATGTTAAGAATCATATCGACCTAAAGCCTCTATTATTGAAAAGTATATTTCTGTGGAGGTTGCAGAGTTTTGTACGATCTACTTGGATGCAGCAGAGTACATAGGTTTGCCTCCATCTCTCCATGAATGAGTTAATATGAGGGAAAGGGGATTTGTGGCTTGAAAGTAAAATCATTTTCCACTGAACAGATGAAGAAGTTATAATTATACATCTTGAATAACATAGCTGATGCTCAACCGTATATCACACTGCATATTAATGAGTTGAAACAAAGTCATCCAAAGAAGAAAGAAATGTGGATTTTGAATGAGTACAACGAAACATTTTTTTCATGGTTTAAAAGACCATGCTTGGTAGATCAGATGTATTAGATACATTAAGATGGTTAGTGGGTGGTCCATGTTTAAATGTGATAACATGGTACTATTATGAAAATTAATGGATATACATTTATAAGAAAGATTAGGACAATAGAAGTGCAGTTTAGAATAGTGGTGTATTGGTGTTTGTAGAAGCTATGCATTTTTTGAGTTCTAAAGACAAGAATCCAATTTCTGCATCAACTGTATATTATGGAGTCATTGAATAAATATGGGAGGTTGATTAATTTAAAATTAAAGTTCATATTTTTAACTACAATGGTTTATCGATAAAAACAGTTTCAGACACAATGAATTTGGAATGACAGTTGTTAATATGAATAGATTGGAAGACACAACAGATTATTTTATAATGGGAAGACATGCAAAAAGATTTTCAATGTATTTGATCAATCAGATATGCAATGGTATATTGTTTTACAAGGGAAAAAAATATGTTGGTGAGGATTGACTTGATAAAGATGCTGATTTATATGAGATCCCTAATTCCATGAAAGATGAGTAGGACATAATGATGAGCATGTTGAAGACATGGTTTGTGCCATAAGGAATGATCATGATGAAGGAATTTGAGAAAACAATCCATTTGTACATTCCTAATATTATAGGTAACATAAGTTTATTCTTGTTTACATTTATTATTTCATAAAATGTTATATATTGGAATTTTTTTCTTTATTAATACGCATATTAAAACAAATAAGTAGAAGTTTTTGTTTATTTTATTTTGTTTAGTTTATTTTATCATGTTTACCATTATGTAAATTATATATCTATTATTTTTGTTGAATGAAAATTACTTTACCATGTTTACCATATTAACCTTGTTTACCATTTTTACCATAGTTTATTATAGGTTACCTTAACGTAACTTATATATTTATTTATTTTGTTGAATGAAAATTAAACTACCATGTTTACCATAGTTTACCATATTTACCATTATTTAACATGCTTACCATATTAACCATGTTTACTATTATGTAACTTAGTTCAATTTCAATTTTCTGTTTATATTAGTATTGTAGTATTTGAATTTGTATATTTGTGAACTAATGTTTGTTTTTTTTATTTGAAGGATAATGAAAAATCAATCAGTTGATCAACCACATGATTCTGGAGATGAGCATAATGATCAATACTCTCGGGAAGAACATTCACATGATCCTCTTGATGTTCTCTAATCTTCCTCGTGTGCTTCCATAACGAAAAAGAAGAGTTCATGATTTGGTAAACGTGGGTGCACACATTTACCAAATTATCACTAGCCCGTATACAAGACCAGAGGATACTCATTGAGTGTGATGAGAATGATATTCTTAGAGGTCCAAATAAAAAATGATTTTAAGAGTTTTTTATCAAATCAGGGTAAGAGAAAATTAAGCATTTTGTATGATGATTGGAGAAGTGTGGAAAAATAGATAATATCTTAGTTGTGGGAGACAGTTTTGGTAAGATCTTTTGGCATTGTTTTCTTATTATTTAAATGTTTATAGTATAATATGGTTTTCCTCTTCTTTATAAGATGGCATTTGATATTACTAACACTGGAGGAGTTAAGAAGAAATGATTATCGATGGCTACTAGGAGATGGAGAGATTTCAAATCAACCCTCACATCTGATTTTATTTTTGGTCATAGGAGTCATGACAATCCATGTCATATATATCCTTTCATATATGAAGAGACATAGACACATTTTGTTGAAAGTAGAATAAAAGATTCATTTTTGGTAAGGGAAATGTAAAATTTTATAATCTTTCTTATATAAATGTTCTTATTAATGTTTTGTTAATGATTTCTTATTCTTAATTTATAGAAAATAAAGAAAACTTATTAGGAGATCCAATCAAAAAATGTATACCCTCATAGTTTATCTCAGGGAGGGTATACATTATTGGAAGAAAAAATGATGGTGGAAAAATTACAAAAATAGAGAGATGAGTCTTCATGCTCTGGAGAGGTTTCCCCTCCATCCCCTCTATCTAGACATGAAAAATGGAAGAGAGCTCGGATGGGAAAAAAGGTTAAATATCTTTTGGAAGATTCGAGAATCGTAGCTGAGAGGATTGTAATATATTTATTTTATTTATTTAAGTTAAATATATTCTTTATATAATTTGGATCATTAAAGAAATGTTCAATTAATTAATATAGGATTCTCTTGAGGAGAAGAGATCATGGGGGGAATTTACAGGTGCTGGGAGGCAAGATATTTTATCTATAGCATTGGGAAAACCTGTACATCTTGGCCGTGTACTAGGATATCAAATGGGTGTATCGGTAAGAAAAGTTTTGCCACGTTCTTCAACTTCTTTTGTTGAACGTGTTTATAACAAAATAGAATCCTTGGAGGCTGAAGTTCATAATATTAATGCAACTATGGAGGAAAATATTAGAGCGTCAGTATAGTCTATGTTTGCCGACATGAAAAGAAAATTTCAGACTATAGCTCCCACTCCTCCACCTCCCCCTACAGACTCCATTATTTATTATCCACCTCTGCTAGTAGCTCCCACTCCCCCACCTCAGCTTGCAGACCCCATTTTTTATCCTACTCCTCTGTTGCAACTTCTTAGCTATTTTGAGTTGTATGTTGATGATCCTCAACATCATATAGTTGCATATGGGCTGGTATATTGTATAGGAGATATATTTCATCATCCACAGTTAAAGGTAGAGCATTATAGGGTCCCTGTACATGATATTATAGATAGATCAGCTTGAGTACCATTACCTACAGATGAGGTGATGACAGTTGGACATAGTATTGGACATTTTTTAATTTGGCCATCCAGACTTCTACGAATCATTACCATAGAGGTATGTATGTTATATTTTCTATTTTTTTATTATTAAAGTTGTTTTAACATTTGAAAACTATTATAATTTTATATTTATTTTTAAAGGAATACATGAAAGTTAAAGAAATACTATATAGAAAACAACAAAGACAAATGACTCAAACATCAGATACAAATTATAGTAGTCTTGACAGATTGTCAAGATATTCAAATTTTTTAGTGGATCATTATGTGTTTCCAATGGAAGATCATGTTTGCGGACGTGAAATAAATGTGGGGATTCTGAAAAATGATATCATGGAGCTTGTTACTGGAGATAAGTTGGGAATCAATGTGGTAAATTTTTTTTCTATGTAAGTCTTAACACTTTTTCTTCACATTATACTTATTAAAAATGTATAATTATGTCTGTTTTGTATTAGGTATATTTATAACATGTGTGATAATAATGATTGGACATATGCATATGGATTCATGGAACCATATTTGATTTCATCTGAATCACATGCATTGGATGAGGAATAAAGAATGATTTATATTACTGAAATATTCGAACAGAATATAATCACAAAATGTTGGATGATGCCTTTTTGTGAGTAGTATGAAACATATATATGGAAAAGAGTTCATTATATTTTATCATAAAAAAATAGTAACCTTAAATTTTCTTTTATCAGTGATCATTGGATGTTAGGTGTTTTTTTCCAAGGGAGAAAACACTTTATTTGATATTCTCTGTCAATGGAGATGTGCGGGAAAGTTTTATGAATATGTTGGAAAAGTAAGTATCAATTTATTAATAGTTTTATATATTATAATGAATTTTAAATTTATCTCATTCATATTATTTTCTAATAAGGGATGGGTCTACTTTAGAAAAAACAAAAAGAAAAGGAGTTCCAAGATAAAATATGTAAAAGTAAAGGTAAATATCCATTTATAATTTGTACTTTTTGATGTTTTACATAAAAATAATATTTTGAATTAACAATCATTTAAATATAATTGTCATGAACAACAAGGTTTCCTAGAATGAAGATATTATATTTAAGATCTATGTATGAAATAATTACAACTGGAAAACTTGTGCACTTTGACATGGAAAGATTTACTTTTAAACATTGCCATAATATTTCATTTGATTTATTCATTATACATGTTAACTACTATCCTGTTAATTTTTATCTATTTGATAACCCTCAAATCTATACTGCTCAATATTTCAAACACTTACAAGTGGAATGGTCGAATTATTTTATAGGTTTGATTGGATTTTAGTTTTTTTTGTACTGTAAAATGTAATTTTGAATATTGTCATTATAATTGTGTATTTGGTAGTCTCTTAGTTTGGATTTAGGTATTTTAGTTGACATTGTAAGTTTTGAATGTTATTTATGTGAATGTTTAATTTTGGTCTAGTTCATATGGTTTTTCTGGTATGGATTCTGGTCCGGGGGGGGGGGTGTTCAGTGGGGTGGAGGGTTTCAAGGGGTGTGGGAGGGCTATCCAGTGGGGGGGGGGGGCTTCCAGGGTGTTCATGGGAGTGGGAGGGTGTCTATGAGGGTGGTAGGGTTTTTTAGGGGAGTTGGGGGATGTCTAGGAGGGTGGGGGGCTATCCAGGAGGGTGGGGTGGGGGGGGGGGGGTGTTCAAGGGGTGTCTAGAGGGGGGGGGGGGGGTGTCTTGTGGGGTGGGGAGGTTTCCAGGGGTGTGGGAGGGCTTTCCAATGGAGTGGGGGTTTTACAGGGTGTCCATGGGGGTGGGGGGGGGGGGTGTCCATGGGGCTTGGAGGATGTCTAGGAGGGTGGGGGGCTGTCTAGGGGGGCTATCTAGGGGGTGTCTAGGGGTGCGAGGAGGTGTCCAGTGGGGTGGGGGGGGGGGTTCCAGTGGTGTGGGAGGGATGTCCAATGGGGTGGGGGTGTACAGGGTGTCCATGGGGATGGGAGGGTGAACAGGAGGGTGGGAGGGCTGTCCGGGGGAGTGGGGGCTGTCTAGGAGGGGTGTAGGGGCTTTCCAGGGGGTATCCAAGGGTGTGGGGGTGTCCAGTGGGGAGGGGGAGGGGGGGGGGTGTCTGTGGTGTCCATGGGTGATGGAAGAGTATCTAGGAGGGTGGGGGGATCTCCAAGAGGGTTGGGGGGGTGTCCAGTGGGGTGGGGGGCTTCTAGGGGTGTGGGAGGGCTGTTCAGTGGGATGGGGGTGTCCAAGGTGTCCATGGGTGTGGGAGGGTGTCTAGGAGGGTGGGAGGGCTGTCTAGGGGAGTGAGGGGCTGTCTAGGAGGGTTGGGGGGGGGTTGTCCAGGGGTTATCCAGGGGTGTGTGGGGTGTCCAGTGGGGTGGGGTGGGAGGGGGGGGGGGGTCTCCAGGGTGTCTATGGGGGTGGGAGGGTGTCTAGGAGGGTGAGGGATGTCCAGGAGGTTGGGGGGGTTGTCAAGGGTGTGTCTAGAGGTGGTGTTGGTGGTGGTGGTGGGGGGGGTTTCTAGTTGAGTGGGGGGGGGGACAGGGTGTCCATAGGGGTGGAGGGTGTCCATATGGGTGGGAGGATGTCTAAGAGGGTGGGGGATGTCAAGGGGTGGGGGTGTCTAAGGGGTGTCTAGAGGTTTGGGGAGGTGTCCAGTTGGGTTGGGGGGTTTCTAGGGGTGTCGAAGGGATGTCCAATGGGGGGGTGGGGGTGGGGGGGGTGTCCATGGGGGTGGGAGGGTGTCCAGGAGGGTGGGAGGCCTATCCAGGGGAGTGGGGGATATCCAAGTTGGGTGAGAGTGGGGGGGGGGGGTGTCCAGGGGGTATCCAGGGGTGTGGTGGGTGTCCAGTGGGGTGGGGTGGGGTTGGGGGGGGGGGGGGTTCCAGGGGTGTGGGAGGGTGGTCCAGTGTGGTGGGGGGGTGGGGTGCCTGGGGTGTACATGGGGGTGGGAGGTTTTCCAAGAGGGTGGGGGGGGGGGGGCTCTCTAAAAGGGTGGGGGGGGGGTGGGGTTGTCTAGGGGGTGTTCAAGGTTGTGTGTGTGTGTGGGGGGGGGGGGTGTCCATTGGGGTTTGGGGGGGGGGGGGGTCTCCAGGGGTGTGGGAGGGCTATCCAGTGGGGTGGGGGGGTGTCCATGGGGGGTGGGGGGGGGAAGTCTAGGGGAGCGGGGTGTTGTCCAAGAGGGGGGGGGGGGGTGTTCCAGGGGTGTGGGAGGGGTTTCAAGTGGGGGGGGGGTGTTTGGGGTGTCCATGGGGGTGGGAGGGTGTCTAGGAGGGTGGGGGTGTCCAAGGGCGGTGGGGGGGGGGGTCCCGTGGGGTGGGGGGTTTCTAGGGGTGTGGTAGTGCTGCCCAATGGGGTGGGGGTGTCCAGGGTGTCCATGGGGGTGGGAGGGTGTCTATGGAGGTGGGAGGGTGTCCAGGAGGGTGGGGGATATCTAGGGGGTGGGGGGGGGGATTTCCAGGGGTGTCTAGGGGTGTAGGGAGGAGTCCAGTGGGGTAGGGGGTTTCCAGGGGTGTGGGAGGGCTGTCTAGTGTGTGGGGGGTGTCCAGGGTGTCCATGGGGGTGGGAGGGTGTCTAGGAGGGTGGGAGGACTGTCCAGGGTAGTGGGGGGCTATCCCGGGGGGGGGGGGGGGGGGTCCATGGGGTATCGAGGGGTGTGTGTGTGTGTGGGGGGGGGGGTCAGGGGTGTGGGAGGGTTGTCCAGTGGGGGGGAGGGGTGTCCGTGGTGTCCATGGGGGATGGGAGGGTGTCCAGGAGGGTGGGTGGGGGGGGGGGTGTCCAGGGGTGTGTGTGTGTGTGGGGGGGGTGTCTAGTGGGGTGTGTGTGGGGGGGTGTCCATGGGGGTGTGAGGGTGTCCAGAAGGGTGGGACGACTGTCCAGGGGAGTGGGGGCTGTCCAGGAGGGGTGGGAGTGGGGGGGGGGGGGGGGTTATCTAGGGGGTATCCAGGGGTGTGCGGGGTGTCCAGTGGGGGGGGGGGGTGTCTGGGGTGTCCATGGGGGTGGGAGGGTGTCCAAGAGGGTGGGGGCTGTCTAGGAGGGTTGGGGGTGTCCAGTGGGGTTGGGGGGTTTCTAGGGGTGTGGGAGGGTTTTCTAGTGGGGTGGGGGTGTCCAGGGTGTCCATGGGGGTGGGTGGGTGTGCATGGGGGCAGGAGGGTGTCCAGGAGTGTGGGGGCTATCTAGGGGGTGGGGGGGGGGCTGTCCATGGGGTGTCCAGGGGTGCATAGAGGTGTCCAGTGTGTGTGTGCGTGTGTGGGGTGGGGGGGGGGTGTTCATGGTTTCCATGGGGGTGGGAGGGTATCTAGGAGGGTGGGAGGGCTTTCCAGGGGATTGGGGGCTGTCCAGGAGGGGTAGGGACTGTCTAGGGTGTATCTAGGGGTGTGGAGGGTGTCTAGTGGGTGGGGGGGGGTCCAGTGGTGTGGGAGGGTTGTCCAGTGGGGGGGGGGGGTGTCCGCGGTGTCCATTGGGGTGGGAGGGTGTCCAAGAGGGTGGGGGGATCTCTCGGGGGGTGGGGGGGAGGCTGTCCAGGGGGTATCCAGTCGGGTGGCAGGTGGGGGAGGCGGGGGGGGGGGGGGGGTTCCAGGGGTGTGGGAGGGTTGTCCAGTGGGGTGGGGGTGTCTAGGGTGTCCATGGGGGATGATAGGGTGTCCAGGAGTGTGTTAGGGCTGTACAGGTGAGTGGGGGGCTATCTAGGAGGGGTGGGGGATGTTTAGGGGGGTATCAAGGGGTGTGGGGGGTGTCTAGTGTTTGGGTGGGGGGGTTCAAGTGGTGTGGGATGGTTGTCTGGGGGGGGGGGGGGGAGGATATCCAGGAGGGTGGTGGTGGGGGGGCTATCCAGGGGTTGTGTGTGTGTGTGGGGGGGGGGGGGGTCCAGTGGGGTGGGATGGTTTTGGTCTGGTTTTGTTTTGTTTTAGGTCTGTTTTTTTGTCTATTTAAGGTTTTCTTATGTAGGTAATAGTTGTAGATGAACACTTTTTTTAAAAAAATTGGTTTTTATGTCGGTTATTTTATAACCGATGTAAGAAATGCATATCTATGGGTTTTATCATCAGTTATTTGAAAACCAACATAACAAATGCATGGGAATGGGTTTTTACATCGGTTATTTCATAACCGATGTAATAAATGGAGTGAAAATAAGTTTTTACATTGGTTATTTGATAACCAACGTAAAAAATAAAATGAAAAAGGTTTTTTATGTCGGTTATTTAATAACCAACATAGTATATATGTGTTCACGTTGGTTATAATTTAACCGACGTTAAAAAACCTAGGCAGAATTGTTTAGCACATCAGTTATGAACATAAATGACGTGGTAAACTCTTCAAAGGCCCTATTTATTATGTTGGTTATTCTATAACAGATGTGAAAAAGTAGATACCATGTTGGTTATTTAAAAACCATAATAATAAATCACGACTTCGAAGCGTTTTCATGTCGGTTTTTGATGAACCAACGTGGAAAACCCTTCAGATTATTTTTTTACATCGGTTTTAAAATAACCACTGTAAAAAATTATATTTATAATTTCTCATGTAATAACTTCGTAGAAAAGCTAATATAAAAAATAAAAAATATCCGCTGTAAATTTTTTTTTTCTGCACTAGTAGGAGATGGTTTGTACAAGAAATGTATATGAATGATTAATTTGTAGTGATCATTCATAGTCTCTATTTAATATATTTAAATCTATTGGAATATAATGGTTTTATGAAAATATCAACATGTTCTTCTTGTGTTCTGGTGAATTGTAAAATAATATCTCTTATTACTATGTGATATCTGAGAAATTGATTCCTAATATCTATGTGTTTTCATATGACTGATGTGAAGGGTTTTTATTAAGAGAAATGTAACTAGTATTATCTCATATTATTTGAGTTTTAGAAAAACTCATGCCATAGTTAGTGAGTCTATGTTGCATCCACAACACTTGAGCACAACAACTTCCACCTCTACATATTCATCTTCTATAGTGGAAAGTGCTATTGAATGTTGTTTTTTACATGAAAAAGAAAATAGTGAGTCTCTTAAAAAATGACATGTTCCAGATGTACTTTTTCTATCCACTATACATCCACCAAAATCAGAATCCTAAAATCTTATCAATACAAAATCATTTCCAGAAGAATAGAATAGTCATAGATACATGGTTCCCTTTATATAGCTAAATCTTCTTTTCACTGATTATAAATGAGATTCCTTTGGGTTAGATTTATATATTGTACATAATCATACTGGAAACATTAAGAATAGATAAATAAATATTATGTATAAAAAACATCCAATAATTTCTCTAAAAGTTGTTTAATATACTGGTTTCCCAACTTCATCAAGATCAAGTTTATATGAGTTACCAATTGGGGTGCTTATATTTTAGTGTTGTCATATACATACTTTTTAACTAAATAGTTGATATAATTATGTTGGGATATATAGGTTCATTCTAGTTTTTTATAGATTTTAAAACCTAGAATAATGTTAACTCACCCATCATACTCATTTAAAACTTATATTTCATTACATTTTCAAAAGAATCAGTTAATGATTATTGAGTTTATCCAAATAAAATGTCATCAACATTGATTTTAATAATAAAAATATTTTTCTTTTTCTATTTTTATGAAAAGAGCTGGATCTATAGTAACTTTTGAATAATTATTTTGTAAAATAATCCAGGTGAGTCTATCATACCAAGATCTAAGGATTGTTTAAGGTCGTATAAAGAATAGGAATGATTAAAAACATGATCAATATATTTTGAGTCAATAAAACCTAGGAGTTTTTCTACATAAACTTATTCTTGTACAAAACCATTTATAAAAGTACATTTTACATCCATTTGAAAAAATTTTGATGTTGAAGAATGATGCAATGGATAATAGAATATAAATAGATTCATGTCAAGCTACTGAAGCATAGATTTCTTCATAGTCTATTCCCACTTGTTGATTATAGCCTTTAGCAACAAGCCTTGCTTTATTTCTTATAGTGAATCCATTTTTATCACATTTTTTTTTCTGAAAACACATTTTACCCCAATTACCATTGTTTCTTTAGGTCTTTCAACCATGCTCCAGACTTTATTACTTTCAAATTTTTTTAGTTTATCTTGCATTGCTTTAATCCAATCATCATCACCTAAGGCCTCATTCAATGTTTTAGGTTAAAATTGATATAGAAAAGAAAGAGATTATATTTCATTTCTTAAAGAATTTATAGTCCATACATGTTGATTTAAATCACCAATGATATTATCACTAATATGATTCCTAATAAATAATTGATTTGGGTTTTTTAAATCTAGTTCATAAACATAAGATAGAATTTTTTATGGGGTAAATATTTGAGAAACATTTTCTTGAGTATTCCCCTTTTCAGAAGAGTTTTCAATCAAATTTTGATAATAAGTTTGTGAAAACACATCTATTGATGTAGGAAGGGATTGTTTAAAAACAACAGGATCAGTTTCATTAAATTTAACATGCACCATTTATTCAAAAATACATGAGCTTTTTTTAATGACTCTATAAGTCGTAGAAGTTGTGGAATAACCTAGAAATATTCCTTCCAAATATTTGGGTTCAAATTTATGTATATTATCTTTAGTATTCAATATGAATACTTTGCATCCAAATACTATGAAGTATGAAAATATAGGTTTTCAGCCATTCCACAATTAATAAGGTGTTTTATTAAGAAAAGGACTAGTTAAAACTTGATTTAGAGTATAACATACAATACTTATAGATTTATCCAAAAAATTCTTAGAAATTGATTATTCAATCAACATGGTTCTTTTCATTTCCTATTGAATATGAATTTTTTCTTTCAAAAAAACCATTTTTCTAAGGGTTTCTTGGTGTTAAAAGGTTGTGAGTAATACCATTCTTACTACAAAAAGTTTCAAAATCCAGATTGGGAAATTCTCCACCATGATCACTATGAATAGCTATTAGTGGTATGTTTTTCTTATTTTTATCATGGGCTCTAAATGTTTCTAAAATAGAAAAGGGATTCATATTTATTTGATATAAAATATACCCAAGTAAATCATGTGTAGTCATCAATTGAAAAAACTACATAGTACATGACTCTAATACTTTCAATTGGTGTAGGACCAAAAATATCCAAGTGAACTAACTGTAATGAATTAGAATTTGAAACATTATTAATTGAATTAATGCTAGTTTTATTTTTCATTCTATATTGACAAGGATCACAAAATTTTAATGAATCATACCTAAGATCTGGTAGATCTATAATAAGTCCATTATTTGAGTGTTTACAAAGGTACTTAAGGTTACAATGTCCTATAATTCTCTGAAATAACTAATATTGGTCTTTCATTGCACTTAAGAAAGGTATGTCTTGGATCCTATGGTATTTTATGTTAAGTGTTTATATAGTCTCATACCTATGGGAAGAGAGAATGAATTCATCCTTGGAATTGTGAACTAAACATTTATCATTCCTAAAATTCACAAGGTAACCTTCATAACCTAATTGACATATACTTATAAGGTTGTTCTGAAGACCTTTAACAAATAAAACATTTTAAATTAAAACTTTTCTTAAAATTACAATATAACCTATACCAATGATCTTTCCTTGGGAATAATCTTCTATGGTTACTCTTCCACCTTTAATTTCAATTATCTTTTAAAGAATTATTTTTTCCAATCATATGTAAAAAAAAACACTATCCATGTGCTAAATAATCTTGTTATTGTTATACGTTTTATTTTCCTGAAAAAGATACAATTAGTTTTTTCATAACCTAAACTTGTTTGGATCTAGAAATATTAGATAAAAAAATATTTGGAATTAAAATTTGTTTTATAAAGTGGGCATTATGAAATCCTAAAGATTGTGTTTTATTAAGAGAACAATTTCTTTCACCATGTCCCCCACATTGACATTTGGTGCATAATGGAGCACTTTGGGGAACAAAATAGTGATGTATAAAAATTGGGTTTGAATGTGTATAACCAATTCTAGAACTAGTCCTTAGTGAACGAATTTAAGAATACATTTTATCAAATTCCTTCCTTCTAGTAGTGAAATTTTATAAAAATTTCTTAAGAGAAAAAATTTAGATATCATTTTAATGACTAAATCATCATTCTCACAAGATTTTTTTGGAATTATATTTTGTTTAAAATAATTTTTCTTAAATTTTCTTTCAAGGTACTTAGAAAATTTATCCTTCTCAAAATTTGCTTCCATAAGGTTTTCTAAAATATTTTCAAAATAAAGTGTTATCTTATCAAGATCTTTGGAAATATATGATACTTATTTTTTTAAGGATATATATCCTATAATTTTCCTTATCAATATTTATCTAGAGTTTATAATTTTAATTCTTCTGTAATTTGGAAAATTTGTATACATATTCATAATTAGGTAATTTATCCTTTAATGAGAAGAACTCTTCCTCCAAAGAGTAAAAATATTTCTCATCTGGGTAAGTGGAATTTAAAGATACATTTGTAAGAAATGATGCATTGTGTACCATAGATATGAGGCAATGATTTTGAAAAGGTTATCTGGATAAAGTCCAATATTATTTTGACTAGAGGATTCATATTCAGAATATTTTTCTGATAGATAACCACCACATTCACTCTAAATATCATTTTCATTCAATACATTATTAGTGTTAGAATTGTAATACATTTTCTAGTTTATTTTAGAATGTTTATCCTTCCTATATTTTCATTTAATCAATGAAAAATAATGTCTAATATGACCTGCTATTTTATATTCATAATAAGTAACATCTAAGTCTTTAATGTCTTTTCTATCTTTCTTTTTGAATATGTACCCAAATTCTTTATTTCCCACAATATTTTTCATTTTTTTGAGAAATATTGGCTAATTCATTCTCTGAATAATCACTTTCACTAGATTCTGATATAAGAACAACATTATTATCTTTGGATCTTGTTACCCTTTCTAGTGTCTTGGATTTATATTTATTAGTAAAATCTACACTTCCATTATCATTCTTATTCTTATTAAAATATTCCTCACTTTTTTTTTCTTGTATCATGTTTTTAGAGAGTACCGAATAATTCATCATGAGTAATTTGAGTAACTTTCATGTTATCATCATCAGTTGTCCTTTTTTATTCCCATTAATTTGGCATTATATTGATTATATTATCCAAAAATCACTTCATCATCAAGACCCTTTTCCCCCTTGGACTGAATTTTGTTCACAATTGATATAATTTTTTTTAATCTTGCATACTGATTCTTCTTAGGGAAAAACAAAATCAAGATATTCATATCAGAGCATGAATCTTTTTACTTATATAACTTTGGATGTAAAAAATAGTATGACTTATAATTTATTCTAGATACAGTTGGATACTTAACATGAAGATATCTGACTATATATATTTTTGGTCATTGAATATAAAAATTTCTTATGTACCTTGTAATTTAGATGATATTCCAGTTTCTCTTGGTTGGTGAAGGTTTTGAATTTCTTGTCTAGAATTTTGTAATCTCTTGTGAGCATAAAAAAAATTATCTACTTTAGTATTAATAACAAATGTATTCATTCGATTTCTTCAGTACTCATAATAATTACCATTAAGAATAGGTGGTCTAGTTGGATTCAAATTGTCAATAGATCCAATATCTATTCATGAAATATTATTAAAACAACACTTTTCCACTCGACACATTTGTGTAGTAAGTAGATATAAACAAAACATTTATAAAAGAAATAAAAGTTTCTTACAAAAAGAAATAAAGAAAGTAATAAAAATTAGTGGAAACCTTCTCTAATTCCAATTGTTGGATTGTAATATAGATGAAAATGTATATGAGATGGAACAATACAAGGGGGGGGGGGGTGAACTGTAGGTTTAAAAAATTTGTACTTAAACTCTTATGAAATAAACAATTTTAAAATGTCTTAAACTAATAACATTCACATACAATACAAATGACCATACAAGTATTGGATTCTATGGATATGATATGTTATAATACGATAAGTAATGAAAAACAATTGCATTTGAATTGAATACAATGATCAGATTGAAACAAATGTAAGTGATTCTACTGTACAACGTATATAATCTCTTAATAAAATATTTAATTACTGTATCATAATTGAAATAATTACAATAGAAAATAATATGAATTGAATGAAGAAAAAAAATAATTCTCTTTCTATTACAAATAGTAGCAGAAATTTAAAGGTATTACAATTATTTTATCCCAAAGAGTAGGGTATCCTTTCACCTAGAATAAAAGGTCTGTCATACCACCATTGGATAATCCCTCAACACAATGATTGGCACGTTTTTATTCCTATCCCCAGAAGCTCTATATTAATAAGGTAATCGACACCTCCATCTTTCAAATACATGAAAACCCCTAATATGATGATAGGTACCATGGTCTTCTTATCCCTAAAATACATCGATCATTATCACAATGATCAGATGAAAAAATAAAAACAAAGCACTTATAGAAATACAAGAACTTAGATTGAGTACTTAATTTATTGTATCTTCAAGAAATTGGCACGGAGAAAGAGAGGTGTCCCACAATCTCTCTCCAGAAAATGAATGATGAAAAAAAATTTTGTTTGGTTCAAATGACCTCCTATTTATAGGCCTCAGGTTCCAACAGTCATATTTCCTCCAACGATCATATTTATCCAGAAAATTTAGTGGGACACGGACACCTATCATTACAATGGTCAAAAAAATACATGACATTGTTTTAATTTGTGTAAAACAATCTTCATGACATTGTTTTAGTTAGTAGTAAGTACAAATGTATGAATCAATGAATATAAGAAACATGTACAGAGTATTGAAGTAAGACATGAGTATGATACATAATGTATATCGTGATTATGATATATATCATGGTTATAATAGATGACCCGGTTACGATGCTCAACATGGAAAAGACTCATATCATAGTTATGATTTATATCATTATTACAATGCACAATGTGATTACGACGTATAAACTAGTTATGATGCACTTGGTTATGATGCATAATATGAAGTTGATACATAACCTAGTTATGATAAATGTGGTTATGATTCATAACATGATTACGATGTATAACCTGGTTATGATGCATGTGGTTATGATACATAACCTGGTTATGATGCATGTCGTTATGAGGCATAATATTAATGTTATACATAACCTGTTTATGATGCATGTGGTTAAGATGCATAAAAATATTACGATGTATAACCTAGTTATGATGCATGTGGTTACAATACATATACTGGTTATGGTGCATGTGGTTACGATGCATATCATTAATACGATACATAACCTGGTTATGATACATATGGTTACAAAAACATCAAATGCTGTTATGATATATGTGATTAATATTTCAAAACAAAAAAATATGTGTGGTTATGATGGGAAAAATATGTGATTACGATATATGTGATTATGATATATGTGATTATGATACATGTGATTATGATGAGAATACAAAATATATGAAAACAATGTAAACAACATAAATGATTACGATATATGTGATTACGATTGTAAAACAACATATATGATAAATAATAATTATTTTTTGATTTTCCAAAAAAATGATCAATGAGAAAGTCGAATCATATTTTGACTAAACAAATTTAACCTGAGAGACAAAAATTCTTTCCCTATTATTAGCTGAAACTCATAAAAACTCTTTTTTCTTAATAGATTCATCTGTTAAACAATTTAAATCTCTAGAAACATTACTGACAAGCACATTACGGTCTCCAATAGAAATAATATTTTCATTTAATTACCTTAAATGAATATTATGAGCTTCAATTTAAGATCTCAGCATTAAAGAAACCTTCTATTCATCAAATTTATTTTTTCTCATCCTCTAATAGTTCTCTAAGAAACAAGTTCTGAGCCTCCAACAGATTTATCTTCAAAACTATGGATTCTTCCTAAGAATCAAAAGATTCAGGAGATGGAGTGTCACAATTAGGAATATATTCTTTGTTATGAAATTCTACTGAGGCTAAACTTACATATTCATTACCAACTGATATATTTTCTAAAGAATATCATCCAATAACTTCAAAATCAGGAACAATAAGAGTTTGAGAATCATGAACAACTTCCCTGATAAGTTCTTGATTATGAGCCTCATACTCAACATTCTAAACCACTGGGTTATCATGCTCAGCTACTCCTAGTGCTTCATCCACAATCTCTGGAATGACAACCATAATTCTTCTTTTTTGAGAAAGAGACTCTTCTGGCCTAGATTTTTCTTCTTCATCATTCCTCTAATGAGTATAACCAACTAAAGGAATTACTCTTTTCTCCACCTCAATAGCTTCTAATAACTTCTGTATTTGCTTTGATCCAACTAGAAAAAGTCTATAGCATGAATGGCTCTATAAAAATCCAAGATTTTTTACTATTCCATCATTCAAAGTATTGTTATGGTGATATGTTTTTACGAACAACAAATTGAAAATTATTACTTTCATTGTCTTCAAAAATGAAATGATCCATCCATAAGGATTATATACAATATTCACATCAGTTTGGAAGAAATGGTTTAGATATTTTATCATAAACTGAAAAAATTAATATTCATGTGATTTAAAAACAAACACATGATATACATGTCAGGATACAAGACTTTATCTAGTTTATTAGTACTAGAAAAAACTCCAAATTACATAAACATAATCATAAATAGATTATTAGGATTAAGTTATTTCATCATTAGCTTATTGATAGTTTTTGTTCCAAATAAAGAAATAAAAATATCCTCTAACAAATGTCTTCAATCACTGATATTTCACAAATCAAACTAAAACTCCCCCTAGTGGGGACAATGTAACATCATTTCCATTTCCATAGAAGAGATATAAAATTCATAATCATTAATCTTTGAGACAGTTGTATTTTAATCAAATCGAATACTAAACAATGTATTCTAGAAAAATTCTTTTACTTCAATGTCACAAACCATAGGCATGTTATCTTCTCCAAAAGTATAAAAAACATTGAAATATCATTTCTTCCTTGAGATAAATATTTATAGAATCTAAATAACCAAAATCAATTATCGTTACCTGAAGTACTTTATAGGCTTTCCATAAAATATAAGTAGCCACATCATACTCAATATATTCATATCATCGAGAGGTTTCCATCTCTGAAGGTTTCAATATTGAAAGGATTGAATGTTTAGGATTTCAGTACATGGGAATCTAAAGATTCTCTTTAAACCAAAAGGATGTGTAGGAGAGGATAAAGTGAGTGGGATAAGGAAATGGTCTTCTTGCATCAATTGAGAATGTACTCATTACTTTATAATTTTATAAACATAAGTAAAATAAAATAAAAACGAAATCTTAAATTAAAACATAATAGAGTAAATTATATTAAATAAATATTACTAAAATAAAAACATAGAGACTAGAAATAAATTTATAAATAATCACTTAATAAAAAATATTCCTAACTCGAACTTAATAAAATCAAACCTAGTACTATAAATTGTTTTAGTAAAAATATCTGCTAATTGATATTCAATATTAACAAATTCTAAATAAATATCCATTTTAAGGGCATGATCTCTTAGAAAATGATGTAATATATCAATGTTCCTTGTCCTAGAATGAAAAATATTATTTTTTGAAATAATTATTGCACTAGAAATATCATATAAAATATGTATACAATTAATGGATATTCTATTGTCAAGTAGAGTTTCCTTCATCCACAATACTAGTGAAAAAAACTCCCAACAAATAAATATTACGCCTTAGTAGCTGACAGGGAAACTGAGTGTTGTTTCTTATTAGACCATAAAACTAACAATTTTTCAAAAAAAGTGATAGGTTAAATAGGTAATTTTTCTATATAATCTAAAACATCCAATGTCATTATATCAATATAAATTATAATAAAATCAGATGTTTTGGGTTAATGGAGATATTAAAATACAATTCCTTTAAAATATGTATTGATTATTTTAACAACAGTAAGAGGGGAATCTATTGGATTTGATTTAAATCTAGCATAAATTCATACAAAAACATATAGTATGTTATGCTAGTAATAAGATATAAAAAAATTTCTCATAACATACATACATACATACATACATATATATATATATATAAATTGTTGTCAAATCGTTTTCCAACTTCATCCAAATCATGTTTAATATTTATACACATAAGAGTTGTATATGTATTTTTGTTCTCAAGTCCATTTTTTTTCAATAAATCAATAATATACTTACATTGATTTTAAATATTTCCAAAATCTATTTAGTAAATCTAGAAACCTAAAAATAAATTCAGTTATCCAATCACACTCATTCCAAATTATTTTTTCATTAAATTTGAAAAATCATGATAATGTTGTGTATTAGTTAAATCAAAAATAATATCATAAACATAAATTTGAACAATTAACATATTAGAAAAAAACAATTTCTTGAAAATTGTTGGATATACAAATCCAATAGTAAATCTATTTTTTAATATAAAAGAACATAATTTTTCATACCAAGCATTAGGTGATTTTAAGGCCATATATAGCATTAGTATGTTTAAAAAATGAATTTTGTTTTTTAGAATTTTCACAAAAATGGGGTTTGTTCAACATAATCTTCCTACATCAAATAACTGTCTAAAAACATACTTAACATCTATATGATATAATTTATAATTCATATGTGATGCATAAGATAAAAATATTCTAATGGATTATAATCTAGCTACAGGTAAAAAATGATCATCATAATATATACCTTGTTGTTGATTATATCCTTTAGATACAAATCTAGATTTGTTTTTTTTTATGATCCCTTGATCATACTATTTATTTCTAAAGACCCAATTAGTCCTATAACTGGATAATCGGGTGGTCTCTCTATTAGTTCCCAAACATCATTCCTTTGGAATTGTTTTATCCCTTCTTGCATTTATAACAACCAACTCTCATCTTCTAAGGCTTCTTTAATAGTTATAGGTTCTAAATAAGATATAAAAGAGTATAAATCATCTAGGTGTCCAACATTTCTTCTAGTTATTATTCTAATGTCTTGGAATCCTATAATAGTCTCTAAAGGATGGTTATTTAGAGTTATATATTTTTGAGGAAGAAAACATTATGGTTATTTAGTATCATGTTCTTCTGAACTAGGCTTAACAATATTAGTATTATTATAAAAATAATCTTTATGGTTTTCAAGTCTCATGTTTTCAAAAGAGTCTATAACTTCATCAGTTTGATCTTTCTCTTTAATATAAGCTTCAGTTTCATCAAACTTCACATGAACTAAATCTTCAATAATTCTTAACTTTTTATTAGATAGTTTATAAGATTTAGAGGAAACATAATACCTAAAAAATGTTAATTCATCATCTTCTTGATCAAACATACCAAGGTTGTCCTTAGTATTCATGATATAAACCTTGGATCCAAAAAACTAAGGTACTTTACTTTAGGATTTATGTTATTCCAATGTTCATATGGTGTCTTTTTTAAAATCGGCCGAACTAAGAATCTGTTCATGATATAGCACACATTTACTACATATTCTACCCAAATATAGGTAGTAATACTATATTTCTTCATCATAGTCCTTTCCATTTCTTGAATACTACGATTTATATTTTCAATAATTCCATTTTATTGAGGTGTTCTTGGTGCAGAGAATTAGTGTTTAATACCCAGAGTTGATAAAAAAGAATTGAATTCTAGATTCTCAAATTCTCCACCATGATAACTTCTCAATAAAGTTATTTAAAACCTTTTTCATTTTTAACAATTTTACAAAAACATTAAAAAACAATGAAAAATTCACTTTTTATTTTTCAAAAATAAAACCAAGTAAATCTATATTATAATATACAAAAACATAAACATATAGGTTACCATCCAAACATGATACTCTTGATGTTATAATGAAGTCCATATATATATGTTATAATGTTTTAGATGCATAATTTTTTTAAATAGGTTTTAAAGATAAATTGTGATACTTTCATATTTGGAAAGCATCATAGAATCTCTCATTGTCAAAATTAAGACAAAGAAAATCAAGAACTAACTGTTTCTTAGACATCTTCTGTAGATAATATATATTATAGTGTGAATGAATTCTATTACAAATCCAAGATTCATTTTTCTTAGTAGTTAAAAAATTCACTTTTAGTTTCCATAAGGACTTTAAATCAAACGTATAAACATTATTAGTTCTAAGTGCACAAAATTTAAGCAACATATATTTAAACATAGATAAATAATTATTAAAAAAATAAACATATAAATCATCTTAAAAAAGATGATAAATACCTATCATATTGTGCTTAAACCCTGGTAAATTCAACACTTTTTTGATTGAGATAGTCTTTGGATATCCAACATTTCAAAATAATACAATTATTACATTCACATTATCACCAAAAGTGAAAAATCGTCCATTCATTTGACTATGTGTAAGAATGTTTGTTGAGTATCCAATCATGTTACTAGAATAAAAAATATCCATATACCATATATTTTTTTGTGACCTGTTTCCAGAAAAAGTAATTAAACAATTTTTTGTTTTGGCACCCATATCTTCTTTGGTCTAGCAGTGTTAGTAAACAATGATCTAGGAATCCATATGTAACATCCCGGATAAATGAAGAATATGAAATTTTCATATTTATTAATATTTGTGAATTAAATATTATTTTTACTTTAAAGGGGTTTCTATGTTCGATAGCGTACCCGATACGCAACAATAGGTTTCTTTGAAATCTTACGTTGCTCACTAATAATATAATATTATTATTTTAAATCGTAGTTAACTCCTAGCTATTGTATTGGAAAGAATGAACAAAACTAACTACAATATGATTATACATGTTTGTTAAATGTATTTACATTTATCCAATAAATGCTAGAGGCTTAAAATGTGAATGAATCTAATTTTAAGCATAATTTACATTAAAAGGTCGATTTACTACCTTTTAATGGAGAAAGCTCTTTAAATATAGGTTTGGTCACTTTAATAAATTCTAATTGACTAAATAAAATCCTTATTTAGAATGGGGACATCAAATTTTACCTTGGTTAATTTTTTGGTATTTTTCTGATAAAGTTCATTTTTTTAATGAATAGTGAAAAATACTGTATTTTAATTCAAAAGTCCCTTTTAATATAATTAATTTATATGGTTAGAATATATTTTTAATTGGTTTTAAAGTTTAATTAGAATATATATTTTTACCATTTAATCCAATGTTGGTCATTATAATTAATTTCACTTTGAAATTTGACATAAATAAGTATCAATCTTTTGATAGTTATTATTTCTTAAAAACACGCTATTTGTTTTGAAAAAGGGAATTAATTTTAAAATTAATTAATGCCACTTATATGTTTAGAATTTGGTAAAATAGAAATAATTTTTTAATTTTTAATATAAATTATAGCTTAGGCAGACTTTTTGGTATTTTTCTGAAAAACTTCAATTTTTGATAAATAGTGAAACCACTTAGTTGTAGTTAAAAGAACTGAATTTTTCATTTAAATGAAATTTTAACACTTCTATGAATTGAATTTTGAAAATCCTAAATACATGGTTTTTATCAAGAAGTAAAATGTGGTTCAATAAGATGACAATAATTTTTGATGAATAGTAACTTTTGACTTTTATTTACTGCGGTTAAAGGTAAATAGTGTAATTCAAGGTTAAAATAATATTATAATAATTATAAATTACCTTAACACTTGTACTAACCATTTTGGATGACTAATGGCCAACCATGGGCATCTTTGGGTACATTTTGGGACCAGATGGAGCCACTTATGAAAGATAATGACACTTTAGATGAATTAATTTAATGTAAAGGCAAAAATGACATAAAAAAATTCTTTTAGTAAATTAATATTTTTATGGTGTTATATAAATTATATTTTAGACTATAAATATTCATTGGAAATATGAAAATATTTCTTACATCATGTAATTTTTTATATAATTTTTAGACATTATATAAATTAAATTATTTATGACATAATAATGATGTAGTATTTACCTCATTAATAAAATATTTAAATAAATAAGATTATAAATATTAAAATAACATCCAAAACCTATCCACTTACTATTGGATGATATTATTTCAACTAAGAGTCATCTTATATTTTACTTTAATGATTTTTGTATCCTTAGAAACTGAATATCATTATATAATAAAATAATATTATCACACTTTCCTAAAGAGCCCCTTCTCTCCCTTATAAAAGGAGACCAATTATAACCAATTACTCACACCTCTCAAGCCTTTTGGATCATCCAAAATCTGCCTAATTAATCTCCCTACATCCCTATCCTCCCTTAATAAGCCTTAGATTAGGTAGAAGGCACTTCAAGAAGTCCTTTGGTTCAAACCAAAGGGAGTTACCCAAATTAAAGGCAACAGTTTCTCTTAAATTGTTTTCTTTTATTTTACTTCCCCAACCCCTAAACTCATTTTATTCCTGTATTTTGTAACAACACCAGTATCCTCAATATACTATGATGCTGTTATGACAAGTATTCGAACCACACTTACACACCCCTCCATCTAATGGGTGAAGAACGTCACGAAATGATGATTGTTAAAATATCTCCAACCGCCTTTCATGGTGGCCATTATGATGGAAATGTATTTATATATGATATATATTATGTTTATTTTTTCTTTATTATTCAGTATTTTTTCAATTATATAAATACTTTATGGTTTCTATAGTGGGTAAATACGATAATCTCATTAGAGGAAGTGCAGACTACTGCCCCCTCAAAGAGATATGACTCGTTAATGCCTTATAAGGGACATATAAAGGATGAAGTTAATAATATTGTATATTATATTATACTTTAATTATAATATAACTATGTTTTATTATGTTTTTAATTCCATTAAAATAAGAAATAGAAATGGAAGTAGCGTTCATGTGTACGTACGACTTACCGTCTCGATGAACAGTGCATTTCATTTCTTACCTCTAAATGTCATGTACTATTATAAATAAAAGTTTATACTAGATATATATATATGATATATATGATATCTAAATCATTAATATCATTATGAATATAATGGATATCTTACCACATGAACAACTTGTAATTATAAGGTGTTCTTTTTTTACTCAAGTACCAAATATCGACAAAACGACTGTTATTAACTTAAATGATTACATATTTTTTATAACATGGTAATAAGTAATATAAAAGGAATAATAAACTTTAAAAAGGTTCTTAAGAATTTATAAATTAACATTAATTTATTATTCAGGATATTAAATAATGAACGGGTCAAGTTGGACAACGAGGTAAGGGGTTTTCTTATCTCACTTTTAATTCCGTGAGATTTCCATTGTTTGCCACTTATTCATTGCATGTGGTGTATTGTGTACTGACATTTGATATATATTATCATGATTCTCATTATATTCATGGTATTATGTGATTAATTTGGTGGTTATTATATTTTGGTCATACGACTCAGTTGATTACCACATGGTAAAGGGTTTCATCTCACTTTTTATTCCCGTGAGTTTCATGCTATCTTTGCCACTATTTCCTTTCATGTTGTGTATGTACTGCCCATGATTGTAGTGTTTGTGTAATATAATTTCATTTATGAGTATTTACATCTTCATTGTATGATCCTTCTTTCATGTGGTGTATGTTTTGTAAGTTACCAAATTGGTAAGGGACTTCGTCTCAATATCCTTTCATTGAGGTATATTTTGTTTTAATACACGACTTTCTTTTATACCCTATATAAACACCCTTGAATTTTCAAAGGGAATATTTTTCTACAAAGAGTTTTACTAAAGGACAAAAAGGAATGTTTCTTTTAACGTAAGTGGTGACAATGACCTTTCCGCCACCGTGAGTATTATTTGTTCTTTGGCTTCCTTAACAAGCTGTAATGTTTTTTTTAAAGAAAATAAATACCATATACTCTTTAATGTATTTTGGTCTTAAAAATGGTTTTGATAATGGATTTTTTATTTCAATATATTTAAGTGATATATTGTGATTGAAATGTGGACATGTTTTCTCTAATTTATATTTGTTTTATGTCTTATGATTTTATAATGGTACTTAGACATTTGACGGGTGGTTACGTGATAAACCAAATGACGGGTGGTGCCGTGAATACCAAGACGGGTGGTTACATTATAACCTCCAATGCATTGGGTATGGAAGTCGGCCTTTTGGATATTCCATTTAGTGATATGCGTGGAAGTCGACCGTATTGTTATTCCATTTATGTATGTTTATGTCCCAAGTTACCTTTATATGTTATGTGTTATTTATATGAGTTTTATGGTAATATTTTGGTTACAAAAGGGTAAGTAGTGATATTTTATTCAGTGAAGAGTATTTACTACTTCATAAAGGTGAAAAGTATTACCTATGTTAAAGTATTCATGGTTTACTTGTTGTTTTGAAAAAATAATAGTTTTCCTTCTTTGTGTATCCCTTACTGAGATTTTTATTCTCATCCCAAGTTTTTGAAATGTTTTTTTTACAGGACATAATGTGGAATATGGTCAAGGATGGGATCAATGAAAAGTCGTGCTGTCTTAAATATGGAATTAGACATGATTTTTTTTCAAGAGTTTTTATTTTATGAAAAAAATGGATACTAGGTATAATTGTCTATTTTTAATCTTTAGAGATGTGATAGTTATGTCCTAATTCTCTAAAACTATAAACCTGAAAAAATCCTCAATGTGAATTATTCATTTAATTCAATATTATGTAAGGTTTAAGGTCGGGTCTTTATACAATATCTTCTATATTTTTCTATAAATTATATGACCTACCTCATTCAAAACTTTAGAAATAAAATCTATTTTAATACCACTAATTTAATTATTTTAAAATAGAAATTGTTACTGATGTGGCCTTTTTTCTAGAATGATAACAGGTTGTATTTTTTAATTGGGCACAAAATAATTGTTTTGTAATTTTGATTTATCACCCTTACTTCCTGTTCCAAATATATACCTTGTAATAACATTTCTTATAAGAATTTAATTTAAAATATTTTCTAATTTAATAAAGATATGATTAGAACTCTTATAGGATTACACTTCATCCTACAATAAATTGATTTTCCTTTCATGATTGATACTTTTTGATGTATATAGATAGAATATTTAAAGAATATCTTAGTGTAGTTTCATCATGGTATCTCTTTCTCCTAAAAAAACATTATGAATTTTTTTAGAGATTTATTCTTCTTTAATAAGTAATGATATTAATCTTCTTAGAGTAGAACAGTAGGAAGCCCGTTTACCATTCAATAAAATACTTTTTTCATAATTAGAAGAGTAATAAATTTTTTCCTTTTCCAATTAATTCATAGAGCACATGTTGGATTTTTTTATTTGATTTCTCTTTATCTAAATTAGACTTTTAAGGGTTACTTGAGTTTTTATATTCAATCCATGTAGATTTCATTTCTATTTTTATTTTTATCTCATCTTCATAATTTTTATGATATATTTTTTCTGGCCTTTTTCTTTCATCATTCAGTTGAGGAAACCAAGGTCTGATATGACCCAATTTCATATATTCATAGTATCAAACTTCCCTAGGTTCTTTTTCATCATTCCTGAAGGATTTACTGAATCCTTTTTATTTTTTTATATTTTCTGAACATTATGGAACGTTGTGTCAGTTCCATTTTCAAATATGAGAAATCTGAATTTTTCCCTTCATTGACTTCTTGATTTCATCTTCTGTTATGCTTCTAAGATGCCACTTTTAGTGGATATTTTTTTCTTTACTATAATCTTATGATATTCAGATTCAGCCTTCATTTCATCTTCATACATCATCGATGTCCAAATTAGTTTTTTTAATATTACATCTTTTGCAGGTGATGACTGAAGAATTTCAGCACATATTCCATTATATTTAATGTATATTACTCTCAATAATTTCAAAAAAAGATCATATTGTTTGATTGGTTCACCTATGGATGAAATATTTTTTAAATTTTCTTATAATCTTTCTATTCATCTGTTTGATTCATTCACCAACAATCTTTATAAAAGTGTCAAATTTTAGCTTACATGTTGCATATCTCATATGTCTGATATTATATGTTCCTTCATAAGAAACTACAACAGTTTTCTACATCTCATAGGTATTTGGACAATGTGATACAAAATTGAATTCATCTAGTACAATACCACAAATAATAGCATTCATTCCTTTATAATTTTTTTAATGGTTGTGGTCGAAGCCTCAATTTATTATTTAAAGCAAAGAACTCATTAGTATGGGTAGAGGGAGAACCATTACATAGCCCAAAGGCCCAAGGCCAAGGGACTTGAATACAAGGTTGGAAAAGCCCATTTCTTGGCTCAATGGACCGCTCGGTGAACAATACTGCTATAGTAGCACAATGCTATAGTACCTGCTACAGTGCCTGCGCCGCTACAGTGCCGCCACTACTATAGTTTTCCGCTGCTACATTACTGCTATAGTGCCCTGCTACAGTGCTCCCAAAAATTTGTCCCTACCCGGATTTGATCCTGGGTCTTTTGGATGGTAAGTAGGAGCCTGTACCACAAATGGTACATGCTCGTTGGCGTTATAATTGATATCATACTAAGATACTATTTTAGCATACCATGTTTCTAGTTTCTTAGGAATCTTATAAGGAGTAATGATTTTTAGTATAAATTGAATCCATTATTTTTTAGATAAATAATCATTTGATATTTGAAACATCTATAATTTTCACCATTAAAATATAGAACACATACCATATACATTACATCTCTAGGATCTTCCATTTCTATATTTATATAGACCGTTACCTTTATAATGTTATTGCTTTATCCACAAGCTCTCATTTGATACCATTTTCTAGGTCAGAATATACAATGTGACAGAAGAGGGGGGGGGGGGGGATTATGTCTTTTCAAAATCTTCTATAATTCTGGATTTTAACTCCCACAGGGATTTATACATAAATTTCGTGTTTACTTCTAAAAAAAGAATATGTAGTGGATAAAAAAATAAAGAACACTAGTTTTTATATTTCTTTGATGCACAAAGATCCCCATGTCTACTTTAACAATCACTCTATCTTCGAGCATGTTAAATTTTACTAGGATGGTCCTCTTATCATAAGACCAATAATCCACAACTGATTACATGGAGTTGACACCATTAGAATAATAATAATAATAAATCCTTCTAGTACTGTAAAATATAACGGGTTATCTATATCTTATATCAAGAAATTGAAACTCCACCATACCTGAGTATGAGCAGTTGAAACTACAATTAATCAAAATAGTTTGATTCAAAAGGTTCAGTTTGTTCTTTATAGTTGTAGCAGCATCAACTAACAGATGATAGAGCTGCTTCCTTAGAGATTAATATATTCAAGATTGAAATATTTTGAAGTGATCCTTGTTGAAAAAATGATCTTCAATAAGGTAGAAACTAAACTACATCAGAATATTGAACATTATATCTCTAAAGTGTAGATTCTTTCCAAATCGTTCGTTCGTTGTAGTACCACTGTAAAATATAAATTCAATAAAATAGTCGCATATGGGAATCACTTATCAGACACATACATATATGTATATTTTAATATATACTCTGAAAGAATACATATAATTGATAAATTTCTTTGGTATTCCAGATCCCAAAGAATAGCCCAATTGATTGTGGGAATACAAAATTCCAATTGATTATGAGATCCATAAGTTACTATAGAAATAAGAGATATTTTCCTTGATGAATAAGTTTCTTTGAAACAATAAAAAAAATCCATGAATCATTATTTAATTCTGATTTGACCATTATAGAAATCTTGGATTGAAAACATGTCTTGAAAAACATCACCATTGAGACCACAATGTTGGGTTGAGCTGCATAGCATATGGTTCTATTGCATAGCATAGGGTTCCATGATGTATCATAGGGTTCCTTTACCATACATTCACCTTTAAATAGAATATGGAACAAAATTAAAAATTTTAAGATAATCCATACATTTATCCTTGTCAATATAAAATCTAAAAGGTAGCTTTGATTAACCATATATTCAACTTTTCTGCACATATGGTATTAACATTAAATCCAGAATCTAATGTAGGTTTTCTGATCTATATGTGTGTTTATTTTTCGAAAGTAAGGATAACGATAAAAAATGAAACTATTTAGCATAGTGTAGGGTCAATACCATACAAAATCATTCCATTTCTCCTCATAACATAAGGTTGATACCCTACACTCATTTAACAAATGTAGGGTTTTAAAATTGTGTATCCCGATTTATCTATGTAATGCTAAATTCCATTAATAGAATATTAATTTTTTAAAACTAACTCCAAAAAAATTTATTCTAAAGAAAACAGGGGTATTTGTGAGCTTCAAATTAATTATATATTAGATAGTATTGTTGAGACAATACATGCGCACAATCTCTTTCTATATTCCATGAAGTAGGTAAATCAATCCATCTTCTCTCCATGGTCTCCACCACTTTATCTCTTAGTAGACAACATGCTTCTCTTATTTGTTTATTTTGAGAGTTGGTTATGGTATATATTTTTAATAATATTTTGGTAAAACACATTAGTCATAAACACAATATCTTTTACTACTATCAACACCTCATTTTTGTCTCATTGTCACCACTTTTTTCCTTCATCTTCAATATTAAATTGACCCTTTTAGGTTCCATCTATTTACTAAAACTAGAAATCATTTTGAGAATAATAATATTCATAGTGATAAAAGGATACAACCATTTATAGGATATGTAAATCATGAAATCTTATTTTAAATCTTCATCACCATAGGTTTAACCTATCTCATTCATTTATATATTCAAATCCTTTATAACTATTTATAAAAAAAATGTGAATTATTCTAAGAATATCTCTTGGGAGTGTCAAACTAGATGTGCAGTATGGCCCATTTTCATGTACCATGTTAAGTGGAGTCAGGCCTGATGCACCATGTCATAGTTGTCACCCCTAAGTACATCCATGAGAGACCCTCATCCAATTTTAGTATCCGGACATGGATTTATTTCTAGGAAGACCCACATAACCTCTACTTCACAAAAATTCTACCGTTTTCTTGTATAATTATCCACAAATTATAAATTAGAGCTATTTTATTTAATATAATTTTCTAAATATAGTTCCCAAGGTTGCTACTAAACTTCCTCTTGTAACAACTATTGTGACCCACCCCCAATAAGCCCGAAGATGGTTTCTACTAACATCACATCGGCATGATTACAAGGAATAAAATCGTGAAGGACCAGAGATATTAGTAGTCTTGGTAACAATATACATACAAGTGCCTTATATTAAAAATCATTGCAGTAATTAAAAAATATATTTTCATTCAAGGATAACTTTATTATATATTTAATATCCCTAAAAATCATTCAAAGTATGATTCTTAGATACCAGGGAAAATGAAACATAGTAAGGGTGAGCTCAAATGCTAAGACAATGGTAAATTATAGAGGAAGAAGTAATGGATAAAATATAAAAATTTAATGATTAGGTAAATAAATGGAAACACATGACATTAAAATAACTATATAAGGAAAAATAAATTTGGATAGGTATGAATTTATAACACATTCCATTTTATCAATGAATTGAAAATGAAATGTGTATATATATATATCAATGAAATATCCCAAAGATGATTAAATAACAAAATAAAAATGAAAGAAATTATTTGTTATTGTATGTCATGTCCATGGAACATAAAATCCTCTACTTTCAAGATATATCCTCCAAAAAATTTAAAACTATGGTTTGAAACCCATATATTATTCTTGCAAAAAAACTCAAAGGTTTCCTTACTAAATAATTTCATCTCATGAGAATACCAATGCATCGAGGAGATAACATTAACCATCACACAAATCGTTGTGAATTTCTTAAATGGAACTCAACCCATGGCATTTATTTCTGAAGTAATCCTCATATCAATTAGACAATATGCCTTATCAAATATCTTTAGTCAATAAATGATAAAAATTTATCTATATTCCCCTAAATAATAAAATATCATTCAATGTAAACACCATATGAAAAAATGGTACATGGTTTAGAAAATAATCAAATCCATGAAAAAACATATGGATATTTAGGGTAAATCCAAATTCAAATGAGAATAAAAAATTGATAATTTCAAGGGGACAAAAATGAATCCAGGAAGTAAATGTGAATACGACCCTAGGAAAATCAATCCTAAACCATCATGAGAAAGATTAAGGATGGTCTCAATATTAAATATACCCATTGTACTAAAAATAATGGTTGTTTTAAATTATTAAATATAAGAATAACATTAATATCATTTTATGAAATATATCCTTTTGTTTTGAGAAGACTTTAGAAAAAAACCACACTTTTAAAATATCTTTTTTAAACATAAATTTTTTTAAAGGTTAAAAATTAATTTGATAAATCATTTTCAAAATGATAAAAAAAATTAGAAATAAATTTTATAAAAAAATATATGATAAAATAGGTTCTCTGACCACTAAAACAAACTAACCATATAGTGGTGGTTTAAACCGCCACTATATAGTTTTGTGATGGTTTCAAAAAACTACAGCAAAAATTATTTTCAAAAATCAACACATGGAGGCTTGTTCTATTTAGATGCGGATTCAGGAAAGTTTCATAGAAGGATTTTTTCACAGAGTTTTTATTTCTTTTATAGGTGGTTTTCTCTTAAAAAATAACAGGCATCTACTGAAGGTTTTCAATAGCCGCTAAAATTTGACCTTATTTACTAAAAAAAATTGCCACTAATACAGATAAAACCACCGCTAAGTAAACTTTTTTCATATTTAGAGGTTCTTTTAACCATATCCCTTAATTAAATAAAATAATATAGTAGTGGTTTAAACCACCATGAAGAAAAAATATATCTATACTGGCGGTTTAAACCACCACTATATCACGAATTAAAATAAAAAAAGCTTCATGTTCTATAGCCCAAGAACCTATCGATAGAACCACAAAATAGTGACACTAAAAATATTACCAGATCATCAAATATATCATCAACTTATAAGGAATTTTTTTTTAAAACTAAGGAATAAATAGAGATTGATTCACACTAAAATATAAATAATCAACACATTGACCAAGTAAAACAACACATTGAACGAAATAATATAATTATCAATATATTGAAAAAATAAAACAAAACACAACACTATAAAATAATCAACCTATATAAAAAAGAGATACAAGAAAAGAAACATCATAAATGATCATATATAAATGAAAATCTCCATAGCTAGTTGAAACACAACATATAGTCATATGGTTATACAACACACACATTGGTCACCAGTTGTCCTGATCTCATCTAAAATATAAGAAAAATATAAAAATACACACATTGGATGTACTGATACCTGAAAAAACTCACTCAAATAATCATTTACTAATGATGAACTCTTATTGTCACCCTCTTCATCTTGATCTCTACTTCCTGCTACTGGCACTTGTAAGGAAATTATAATGATAATTAAACAATGTTGTATATTTGTATTTAGACATAAAATCAATAAATGTTTGTGAAATAAATGATTTTGTAGTTGTGTGATTTACCTTATTACCACCATTAATCAATTTAAATACCTAGTTTTCTACCAAATACCTCAAATTATAATAGTCCCAAACCCATATGCACAATCGACCAGGGTGCTCCTTCCCATGTACTTTACCAACTAGGTCATCTAAAGAGACTGAGTAGGATTGTGTGGTATTGATATCCTATAACTCTTTAATTTTTACCTATTAATCAAATATTGGTCCTATTAGAAGTAATATATTTTAAAATAGTGAAAACTGATAATATGTTTTTACAATGAAAAATGAATTTATATCCCAACTTTGGAAATATCAAAAAAAAATCTCATCATATTTTTCATGAACATTCAACCACACTTCTATTTGGGATGCTTGGTGCCCTAAACTCAGTTAATGAATTAAACAAAGATAAATAAAAAATTTAATATATTAAAGAAATATCATTGTATAATAAATATTTAAAAAAATGTAAAGATTACGAGAGTTGGTCAGCTTCTAGAAAAAATCTTTGACCCTGTAGTGTGAGTATAATGCTTCCTAAACATTCACGTCATTTAAATAAATTCAATTAAATTAAGAACATATATATTTAAAAATTCATGCAGACAAAAAAATAGAAATGATAACAGATACACAGTATTAACAAAAAATTATAAATAACAATAATAATGAACAACTGCACAAATGACATAAGTGGTTGATAAATGAATGGATAACTGCACATACAATCATTTTCTCCTTTAATCATCTTAGTTTCTTGCTCTATCATTACATCATATACTTAATCTACTCTTTCAAGACTAATATTTTTAATATCATGATGGAAAAATAAGTATGCTTCTTGGTGTTGATGGGATTCAATGGAAGAGGAAAAATCTTCCACATCATCACCTATATCATACAAGTCTCTTTTTTTTACACGAGAAACTGCACTCCACCATTCATCCATGAAATATTTCACATAATATACCATTTTCTATTGTGATCATAAGATATACATGTCATATAGTTCATAGTCACCAACATTTATCAAGCAAAATAAGTTTACAGAAGTAAATTTTAATGAATCTATTTTAACACCCCAGATAATATCCACCCAATTTCATTTGAATAAAACAACTTTTAAATGTTTTTGGTAGTTTAATTCGATAATATCATTCAATTTTCCAATGTATTACACTTCATAAAATGTAAAAAAAATCCACTATTATTTGTTTTTAATCCGTTTTCCTGATCAACTATATGGAATCAAAATCCGTGATTGTTGTAAGTTTTGAACATTATAGCTTGTTTTAGAGGACCTCGAGCAAGAAACATAAAATCTTATAACAACTTTGCTCATGTATTAGTATTTATGAAATGAAAAAATTAATATACATTATTAGATTTAAAAAATATATTTACAAACTTAATATACATATTAATTGAAATATTTTTGAACGTACACATAATGCAATACGTACTAGAATATTTTTCTTAACAACATTTGTTGTATCTTTTACATATGGTATTCATAATCACATTCGTCTCTTTGTTTGTATCCTCAAATATTTAATAAATGGATCTAAAATATCACTATTTATCAACACATATCTATGTGAATATAATAATTTCATTTCTATTAGTGTAACATTTGAGATCCTACCAAATAATCTGCCAATAATAAGAAATAATTTTGATTTCCCATGTATTTTAGAATGACTAGATGTACCATTAACACATCCAACCCAATTGAATATTTTATCAACATCACCCATGTATCTAGAACAAAATCTAATACAATCATCTTCTAAATAGCCTTTATAAATAGATCCTTTAGGTTGAGATTCATTTTTCACATATGATTTCAAATTCCCAAGATATCTATGAAATAAATATAAATAAACATAATTATTTATTTAATAAAGTTACATGAACTGTTTACTAAAACGAAAAACATATAAATAAAGTACCTCTCAATTGGATACATCCACTGATAATGTAAGGGGACTCCTAATTTAGCTTCCTCAACCAAATTCAATGTTAAATGCATCATGAAAGTAAAAAACGACAGTGGTAAGATCATCTCTATTTAATAAAGGGTCAATAAAAATCTATCCATAAGGTTGTTAAGATGAAATTAATGTAGAGTTTTCTCACAAATTTGTATGATAAATGTGTAGAATTGGAGTATAACAACAGTAACCTTTTCATGTAATAATATACCCAAAGCCAATGGATGTAACTTCTGTTAAAAAAACACGTGAGTCATGGATTTTCAATCCATGTAACCTGTGATTATTTAAGTCAACACACCATGAGATGTTACTTTAATACCCTTCAGATACCGTCACATGTTTTAAAATTTTATGGGATGAATATTTATACTTATTTTTCATGTAAATATTGTGGATAATACTTTCTACTCTCATCTGTCCAGAGATCAAACTTTATGTTAATTGCTTGGAAGTCTTTCCAAGAATTGAGATGATCCTTTGACTTTCTATTATCATTAACAGATGTGAAGATAAAATTTTCAACAATATTATTCTCAATATGCTTCACATCAATATTATAACTCAATGAATTAAATTCCCAATATAGTTGTTTGAAGAATATAACTTTTTTCTTTCATTACTGCATTCTGATTTCACTTGACAATGAACTTCAAACTCGTTTTCCACTATCATAAAATTGATTCACCTTCCCCAATTTTATTTTAACATTTCCAAGTTGTGCCAATATTTCAGAACCTATTAAAAATTATGGATGTTGTATACGATTAATGAAACTATTTAATTTTGACTTGTTTAGCCAAAATCTATGAGATGTATCGACAAGTCATTGATGACACAAGAAGCACCATTTTCTACTATGAGGTATCCGATCGGGCTCAAAATCAATGTTACAAAAAGGATATGAAAAAATAATGTAAGTGTACCAACCAAATAAAATCCCAAGTCTAAGTAAGTAAATAATGTTCCACAATAGGGTAGTTTTCATTTTTAACATTGTTCTAGAAGATGCATCCTATGTCTCAACATTGTTGCTCCATAACTCCTATAATTATTAAATTAAAGGACATAAGTATACATCAATATCATTTTTAGGAATTTTTTTAGGATTAATCATGAAAAATAATAATGTGTTTGTTGCATACACAACTACGAACACAGATTGTAAGGGATGAAAACAATAGTCCAAATGCTATAACTGGTAGTCAATGTAAAAAATGGGTTGAAACCATCGAATTATAATCCCAATAGAACATTCCTAGGATACAAAGAGAAATCTGGATGCAATGAATCAAATGTATTCCAAAATTTTGAATCTCTAGGATGTCACATTAACCCATCATTGTTTTTATCTACATAATTCCACTTCACGTGTTTGATAGTTTTCATTGACATGAATAATCTTTGTAATCGATGATTTAATGGAATGTAACAAAAAAGCATTACAAGTGTGTTCATTTTATTCTTCCTTAAGGTACTATATTAATTAAGACTTCCAACATCACCCATAAACTTCTATCTAGAGGAATAAAATTTGTTGAAATAATGTCAGCATGAATCTTCTACCCAATAAAGCTTATAATCATTAGCACACACATGAATTTTCGTATAATTCAGAACAAGCTTGTTAACAACTAATTTAATATAAAAAAAATACTGAGGGATCTTTGCTTCAGGAATCTCATCACACAAAAATTGCAAAATCAAGGACATAATTTTATTTTTAATTCCACATAGGCATTTTATACGGTATAACTTCAGCATAAAATAAAGTTTTGAATATTTAAAACATCTATTATACAAATCATGATTTAGATCATCAACTAAACCCTGAGACACATCTGTCTCCTCAATGAAGTTTTCTCTTACATTATCCTCCACAGATTTAAGAGGAGGATCCAATGATATATTACAGTAATGATCTTATTTTCCTAAAGTATCAAAAACAACACTTGTCACATTGGTATCTGTAGCACCCTCAACTAGTTGTTCTGATTTGTTTAGATGTTCATGTTGGTGTCTGGCATTGCCAAATGCATCATTTATAAGATTTTTCATTTCATTTTACATTATTGATGATTTTGGGATCTCATTATGTTGATTGACATAAGTGGTCAACCTTTCTGTAATGTTACATTATCCAAGACAAATCCAACAAAAATAATGAGCAGTGAATTTCATTAATATCAATTGTTTATAGACTTTATCTCACTTCTACAGTATTCTAAATTAATATTTCGGACATGGAAATCTTATTCTCCCGTCAAAAAATTGATTGGGAATTGAAAAATCTAAAAACTCCTCCAAACCCTTAGCATATTAGATTGTATTCCTCAGTAATGTGATCTATATTTTATCCATATATATCACACTATTCCTACAAATTATGAAAAACATTAAAACACATAGCTATTACTAAATAAGAAAAGAGATTCATATATACTATTTAAAAAAAATTAATATGTTAAATAAACATACAGAACATTGTAAATGTATGTATAACCATATATAAAATATAAATTATAAACACTTATGAAAAATAATAAAACTATTTGTACTATTAGAATATATTGATGAAGAAATTTGTGTAGAGTAGTGAACATAAACCATTCTTTTATTGATAGAGTACAAGGAAATATAGGGCAACTAGAAATGCCTAAAAAAATCAGTATAAGGAATCCATGATGTTTTAAATGTATTGATTATTCTTTATACACTTTATTCCTTAGCTTCTATTTATAGAAAAAACACGAATGGATAAAATTCTTTAGAAATCAATTGAATCTTCTTCACATGGGTGTTTCATAATTCTTCATCATACATTTAAAAATCAAAAGTTTGAAATAAAAATAAAAATATATTACTATTTAAATAATCATGTTCCAATTAAAAATTACTCAATATATTTCAGTCCTGGTATTATTTTCCAGTGACATATTCTTTCTACCATTCAAACAGATGAGATATGCTACTACTTAAATATAACATGTAAATTTTATTCTTATAGCCCACATAAGGGTAAAATAATTTTTTTCATAGGCTGCATAAGGGTTCCTCATAATTATTAATAATTTCCATAAAGGTAACCATTAAAATATAAATATTGAAAAAATATAAGATTAATTTTATACATGTTGTATATAGGTAAATTATAATTAAATGTAAGGGTAAGAACAAATTATAGGAATTTCATAAGGGTTACTACTAATGTTTTGTAATGGTAATATTTTACTTGAACTGACCGTGTAAATGTAACCAGAAAACCTATATAAAGGTACTCAGAAGTTAAATATGGGTAATAAAAATTTTTTAAATCACACATAAAGGAAAAAAATAAACTCCATACACTATTTAATGGTATCTAGTTCACTACACAAGGGTAACTTACATTTTATTCATGTTGCTTAAGGGTAGCTTAGAACTTGCATAATGGTAAGCAATACTTGTATAAAGTTAAGAAACACTTGTTTAAAGGTAAGAATCACATGCGTAAAGGTATGAATATAATTGATTCTAATACTATAAATTACATAAATGCTTTTCCTATGATAATGTCACATTAAAATCTCCCACTAATTTATTTTACCACATGCTTTATATACAAGATTTCTTCCATCATACATCATTTTGTACTCTCTCAGCACCATTATTTTCATCATTTTTATAATTTATAATCATCACATCCACCTCTTTCTATGTAACATTTTATTTTTCATGAGTATGGATAAATATAAACCATTAAAATACCAAATTCTTTATTCCACTCCTTTCATTTTAATCATGAATATACTGTGACTTATTTATCTTAATTTTAAAACAAAAAATAATTCTTTATCTAGAAAACAAACTTTTTTAAATGGTAAATCACTTTATTAATAATTAACCAAGGTGATCCAATGAAACTATAACAAGGGAAGTGTATAGGTCATCCATTTGAATTATTATTAAATATAAAATTAAAAAATACTTAACTTTAAACTTGATTGAGATCCAATCATTATCATACATCTAGATTCTCTATATTATGATAAAAAAATATTTTTATAAATATAAATTATTTGTTATAATGATAAAATTCATGAAAAAATAAACATTTTGAATAAATATTATGATAAAAACATAATTCAAAAAATAAATAAATATTTTTTGGTAATGGAAAAAATTTATTATAGAAGAACATTGTTCCACACTACCTGAAAAATCCTATCTTTTATAAAAACAATTATTAGGGAAATCATTTATAATATCAGCATGAAATACTACAAGATAACATATCTAAATAACAAATCCAATAAGATAATATAAATAAAAATTTTAATTTAAAATTCATCAAATCCTGCTAGTATCTATCCAAATAACAAATAAGATATTAAATATGATATAATTTATGTATACTGGTAGTGACCCAAAAAAGTATAAGACATGGAAGAAGAAAAAACTAATATATACTAGTAACATTCCAATCAAAGAACACGTATTCGATTAAGTTAAAATAAATACATTATAAAATAAAAAATATATGTTCTTTTTCCAACAAAGTTTTCAATGTTTTAAATCATTATTTTAAGAAAACTATTTAGAAAAATATGTATTGTTCAATGAAAAAAGATTTTTACAAATTAAACCCTTTTAATGTAATAAGTTTATAATTTAGACAATATATATTTACATCACAAGACATACAAAATGTATCAGGTATGGGTAAAAATTGATAAATGTGACTGAATTATAAAAAATAATAAAAACTACAAAAGGATATGTTTTCAACATAGAATATCTTATATAACTAATGTTTAATTTATGAACTAACCCATACCTCAAAACTTTTATAAATAGATTTAAAAGAGTTTATTCAATTTAATTTTTTGGTTTAAAAAAATCATACAAAATAAATTTTCGAAACAAATATTGGTGTTTATAAAATTGAATTTTTGGACAAAACCCATTTTTATACTCAACGCCTTTTCAATGTAAATGAAACTAATATAAATATTGTTACTAATTTTATTAAAAACCAAATTCTTTCTTACATAATTTATTAATTATGGTATACCATAAATGAAACATCTTAACTACCTTTCCTAACCAAAATCCAAAGTAAAAAATGCTTTATACTTTATCTAAGTAACAACATAGAATAAGAAATCAATTCCCCTATTTATATAACATTACAATGCAGACATTTATTTAATTTACCCAATCATATAATAATAATCATGAGTAAGTTATTTCTAGTTTAATATAACATAGTAACAAGAAAAGTTTTCAATTATTTTGAGCATATATCCATGTATTTAGTAGATTATCACTAAATTAAATATCTATATGGAAATATATTATGTTATATAGAATGTAATAGATAAATTAATTAATTATTCTTAATAAAAATTACATAATTCTAGAATAAGAAAATTAATAAATTATTTTGGTAAGGATAACAAAATATTCAATAACAATTAAAAATATCATGATAACACATCAATTGGTATAAAAAAATAATCAAAATAATAAATATAATGGGCAGAAGAAGTTACCATGATTAATAGGTATATATTTTTATGATCGAAGAGTTTAAAAGATACAAAAGAGGGGCGGTGAGTCTCAACACTAGAGGTGAGAATCTGTGAGGGGCAGTGAGGCTTGGGTCCAGTGGTGAGTCGCGATGAGGGACAGTGATGATTGGGACCAGCTGTGGGGTGCGATGGAAAGGTGTGGTAAGGGTAGGGCTATGGGGGGCCACATGGGTCGTGAGAGTGGGGGTTTAGGGGAGAACTATCAGGTTTTGGAAAATAATTAATGTTTTAACAAAAGTATTTAAAAAACCACTACTAAATTATTTAAAATAATCATGGAGTTTTAATAATCTATCGCTAAAAAATTATGACTAAACATTGATTTTCATATAGTAAACTAAATATAGAAATGATTTGGGTTTTTAGGAAAAACATTTTTATAAATCATTTTATATACTAAGAAGTAAGAAAATGCTAATAATAAATGAAAAAGTTTATGAACAACCATAGGATATGAAAATGAACGATTTTATTTAAAAATAGGAACATAATTTTTTTGAATAGAAATGAAAGATCATTAAAATTAATCTTGAGAAAAAAATCTTTAATCATTTCAAATTGTCCCCTTCCACATTGAATAATTTTAAATCATAAAAATTATGAAATAATAAATTTAAATGAATGTTTTTAATACCATAAGGATAAAATAATTAATTATATAATATATAAAAATGGTTTTTATACACACCATATAGAATAATTAAGTATTGAATATAAAATTTATCTCATAGATGAAAATAGGGAGATGAAAATCCATTACCTTCAATCTAACATGTCTCATGTGTATTTATATTACTTAATAACAAACTTATTTTTATTATTAAATTTCTTGTGAGAATTTGTTATATTTTTTATAAATTTTATTTCTCTTATTACCATTTTTTATTAAACTATATAACTATTATGTTTACATTGTTTATTTTTACCAAATACAGTTTATGTGTCAAAAACATCTTTTGTAGGTAACATATGGTCAAATGGGTCATTATATAACACCTAAAAATAATAATAATGATATAATTATCATATTTATACATCAATTATACTATTAAAAACAATTATTAAAAATAGTTATGAAAAATGATCCAACATTAAAATCATATAGACGGTAATCCATATATACACAATAGCAACATTTGCATTTTTCAATGATCTTCTCCGAAAGAAGGTAATTAAAAATATATATTTATAGAATTATAATTATATCATAATTAAAGTATTTTTTATTAACATATACTTATATATATATATATAATTACTGTGATGTAATTGTAATCACATGATGTTGAGGTGGTAGTAGTCCACACGTCCACGACAGATGTTATAACTTTTTACTATGTGAACAAGTAATAAAGAAAAGGATATATATTATATTTCTTAAAAATTAATTTTCTAATTACTTTCATATATATGTTACTTATGCACATATTTTTAATTATATCAATCATTTATACATTCTATGTATCGTGTTATCGAATCAAATTACATTTATGAGGTAGTAGTCCACACTTCCACAAATGAAGTTATCATATTTTAATAAAATAGAAATAATAAGGAAATATGTTATAAAAGAATTAAAGAAACATAAATATATAATAATTATCATATTTATCATATATAATCATATTTACATAATAATTCCCTACAATTAAAGATGGCAAAGGAAAAAAACTTCATTTCATGAGGTGGTAATTCATTGTACACATAAATGGTAATTTTATTACCCATTATATGGAAGTGTGTGTAAGTGTTGTCTAAATAATTGAATTACAGAATATAATAATATTAAGGATATTTTTTTGTTATATAATCATGAAATAAGGGTATTTTTGGGGTGACAAATGATAATAAAACTAAAGGGTATGATGAACATTGTTACTTCTTCTTTGTGTAACTCTTTTTGGTTTGCACTGAATGGATTCCATATTTTTATTTATTCCAAGGATAAGGATTATAGGATGAGGGTTTGTATTTTAAGGATCTATTTTAGAAGATATGGGTATATCCAAAGTGTCTTGATATGTTTGAGTAAATTTATGTACATGATGCCTTCTTATAGTGGAGGTGGAGTGGCCCTCATGTAAATTTTGAGAAAAGGAATTCATCCCATGTTTTTTCCATTTAAAGTGTATCCAATAATGATCATAATATAATTAAAATTATTATAGGGCCAAAATATTAGCATATTTTTTGATTTTGGAAAAGTTTTTAGTTCATTTTTTCCCTTATTATTTTGTTTTAGTTCATTGTTATGCTTAATTTCACCTTAATCATTGTAATTAATTTTCATAATTTCAACTAATATTTATTAAAATATTTTGACATATTTTACATGATAAATTATTCTTATTCAAAATACAGACCCGTTTTTTCAGAATTTATGTATTATAGGTGGCAGAAATAAATTAAAATTTAATCATACAGAGGGGATGACAATATGGGTTTCTAAAGTAAAAAAATTCAAAAGTTTATTAAGTTTTTATATTTAGTTGTATTGTGAAATTGATTCCAATGAACTAAATTAAAATAATTGATAAAAATGAAATAATTATAATATAAAAATAATTTAAAAAATAATTTTACAATATAAATAAATTATTTTTAAAAAACGTTTTCAATTTGAATTTAGTGTTTTTCATTATTCATTAAAAAATTAAACTTCATTTAAAAATACCAAAAAATCACCCTAATGTTTTTTATTTTTCTACTTGAAATGATATTTTTATTTTTAAAATCAATATTTATAAAATTTCCAAAAATTATATTTAAATTTTTTTCTACATTAAAAGGTGTTAAAGTGCCTTAATAAAAAAATAGTATTCTTTGGGTAAATTTTGGTTTGTTCTTATCTTATGTATATCAACTCTATTGGATGAATATGAAAACTATTTTTTTGAATATATAATATATATGTGTTACATTAATATCACTCAATTAGTTTAATTTATTATGATAAAAAATCATTATGATCATAAAAATATTTTTCTAAAAAACATAGCCTTTATATTCAATTGGTTCTTATATTAATTTCTAGTGAATTTTTAACCATTGAATTCATCTATATTTGTGTAAATTTTCACAATTTTTTTAATATTATAAATAATTTATAATTAAATGGCTAGGTTATATCTAATTATATTAAATAATATTTTATTGTTTGGTGAAACAAGGTCTTGCGTGTAACGCAAGCCATTAATGAAAATAGTTGCTGTGTACACCATATAGTAAGTCGGTGTCACATGAATTACAAGATATAAAATATATATAATTTATTTAAAATGTTAAACATATTATAAATACTTAGGATATTTTATTCCCTTACACATTTGGTGTTATGTGTCACACACACTATTGAATACAATGTTACTACATTGTATATTTGATGCGTTATAATGTATTAATTGATTCCTATTAACCATAATAAATTATATGAAGAATTGATGATAAATACAAAAATATAATAAATACAAAATTTAATTCCTTAAATGTAATTTAATTAAGTGATATTTCAATGACATTAAATGGAACTATTTTTTTCATTGCACATGAAATTACATGTAACAACATGTTATGTTACATCCAACCAGACTACATGGGTTATGGATCTCTTAATAGGGATATGTATGAATTTCTTATACATGGGACTGATCCAAATTCTAAAAATTGCACACACCTCCCTATATAGTGTTTAATTATTGTGTGTATAATTATTTAGAATCAAAATATATATTAATCACTATGTAATGGGATGATTTTGAACCTTCAATACTAATGGATTCTCATGCAAACACATTTTTTTCAATCACTTTCTCTATGGTTACTAGTATTAACACTATTACCAGGAATGAATAAATAATATATCATAGATATGTTAGAGGGTAATATGGTTGTACTTGATCTCCCTAAAAAAGGTGCAATAATCCCTACCTTGCATCCTATCATCCAATACACAACCTAAAGCATCACTAGTAAAGTCGGTGTGTCAACCTAATTTTTGAAATTAGGTTAATGTTAACTCCAAACAAATTAAAAGTCATTTCATTTTTAAAATAGATTGATGATATATATGATAATACATTAAATATCAATGTAATAATTTAACTATGATCACATTTATGATGCTTAATCAATGGTATTCCATGATTATAGTTTTTCATTCAAACATTAAGGAAACCTCCCATATTTACCAAAAATCCAAATGGACACAACATGCCAAGTGCAAGAAAAACTCTCGTTGTCTAGGATATGTTTCATTCATAGAAACTACCAAGTACTCATATCCTAGTAGGATAATATTACATACTTATATACTCTATCAATAATTAGTAAACACCATGGTGCAAGATTTTCAATGTAAAGGATTCATCCTAACACTAGAAGTAGCTTATGAAGGAATCCGTGTAATTAATTCATTATATATATCTTATGAATTATTAATTTTTTAGAACCTTGTTTCCCTAAAACAATGTTTAATAAATTTTAGAAGTTTTCTCCAAAGTGGGAAAAATAATTCCTATATTATATTAGAGAGGTAGATAAAGATTTATAAATTTTTCCAAAATTTTATAATGAGATTATCATGATGAAACCAAAAAATTCATTTTGATCACCAAAATCAAATGGCCCATGACCCCCATGAGTATGTTGGGGAGTCTATTCTAAATATTCCAATGCTTTTTATCTAAACTATGGAACCCAAGAGGAGTAATCTCCAAGGGTGATAGGTGACCGAGTTTTGAGAAAATGTGTATATTCATTTTCCCACTTAGGAAGTCATTTATTATATCACATCATTAGTTAAGGACTAGCTGATATAATTTTATTTACCAAAAATGTACATGAGTTTATTTCAATGTTATTAATCAATAAGGCTTACATCCCTATTCATATTCTTGAAGATGAAAATAATATCATGGTGTCCATTATATAGAGTGATCAAATTACTTCTTACATTAGTAAATCCCATAGAAATATTTTATTGCTGAATATGATGGAGGACCATTTTACTACTCATAATATAGAAGCCCTTCAATATGAATATGTGGGATCCATGGGTATGGCTTGTATCTCTAAACACTCGGCAAAAAGATTTTAGAATATCCAAATAGTGGTTAAGGAGAGTTACCATAACCCATATTCAATGTAGTAGAATAAATATTATATCTGAGTAAATGCATAAGGGGAGGCATGTATTCTTAGTTACCTCAATATTAATTAATATTGATGGAATATTCTAGATATAACTGAAGCATGATCTTTTATTCTCAGACAAAAATCAATTTATCTCACTGGTATATTATGAAAGAAATACTATATAAGGAAAAATGAATCGTCCTCTATCTAGAAAATTCGTAAAATTATATTAGTATTTGTTCAATAGAATTTTCATATCACTTATGATAACACAAAAAATTCTTCATTATATTTAAATTGAAACAATTTAGTCACCAAGGGTGGATCCATATCATGAAATTTCTTTCCCAAATTGCATAATCCTTCCTATTATACGGATCTATCCCATATAAACCCATTAAGATAATCACAAGGAATTAATTTTCACGGGAACATTGAAATTCAAGAATATGATCATCTCCTTGATCCCACTATGATTATTCATGATCTATTATATATTGGACAAGAAAAAAAAATCTCAACTCATTATCAATGGGATAAAATAATTATGTTCATAAATGTTCACCCCATGATGACATGATAAAAAACTATGGACATCATATCCATATTACTCTTTACAGAGGTCTTACTCATGGAAATATTGATATAATCTATGTACATTCACTATAGGTTTTTAATGTTATAGTCCAATCCATAAAATGAATATATAATGATACAAATATCCCACCCTTTCCAACTCATCAACAATCGATGATCATGGTGGCCCTCCCCATGGAAAATAATATGTTAACTCTGTTTTCACCATAGAGTATGTTTTATATATATCCTCTATAGAATAAATAAAATATCTAATTTGAAAGTCCATAATATGATGACGAGTTTATCATCATCCACCATGGAAGTACTCCGAATGATACATGATTCAAAGTCCTCTAATAAATTATTCATTTTCCAAACTTGAAATACCTCTTCATTTTGAAAGTACTATAAGTATTCCCTCATATTGAGAGGAATTTAAGAAATCATGCACATAAAACAGGAGTATTTTATTACTATATGATTAAATTTTGTCATATTTATTATATTGTTTGTGGTTATGACCATTGTTTGTCCCCCCTATACCGCTCACTAATTAATGAAACCGAGGAGATTCTAAATAATGACGATTCTATAAAAAATAAATATGGAAATGAGACTCAAATTTATATCAGGTAATATAATCACTCATAGAGGATGGGGATAAGTTCATGTTTATATAGAATGAATTAAATGAAAATGGAATATTATTCATGTAATTTACTGTATCCACTTCATAGTGTAAGTTTCATAATTAATTAATATATGAATTTATACCTTATCTACATATAACATTATAGGTGTACCTCTAATATATTATGTAAACATACATTTATACATGGTATATTTTAATAATGTCAATAGATTTTTGAATATTTTATACAATATCAATATGACTATATTTTCAATCTAAAAAAACACGAAGTTTGAGAGGCACTTAAAGTTCATCTAACATGGTTTCCAAAGTATTATAAAGGAATTACAATACAAAATCAGTAACACCCTAACCTAATGTGTTTATTAGAGGGAATTGTGAGTAAATTTCTTTTAATATCATCCCCACACAAATTGACAAGGCCTACAAAAGGGATGACTTGAAACATAACTTTTTTGGCCTTCATTATACATACACTAGTTTGTCTATCTAAAATAACCCTACCATTCCTAAGTAACATTAGAGTTGTACCTAAATGAAATGAAAAATTTATTTAATTATGCATCAAGATACAAAAAACAATTATGTATTCAAGAAATTTCAGGAAATAAAATCTTAAAAATATAGATAAATATTAAATACCAATAAATTCTCTATTAGAACCATAAAACTATCCATTTCTTGATTGAATATATTGTCAAATATTTGGGAAGAATAAAATAGTTTATTCCTGAAAAAAATTATAGGATTGGTACAATTCCACAGGTATCGGGGTTTGTATCCCTATCACCATGTCCTTTGGTATTTTCAATTCCATAGATGTTACAAGACAAGATAGTGGTAGAGGGATACTAACCCTAACCAATAGTGATAATGGAATGATTACACCATCCTCCTCCAATATAGAAATATTTATATTCTAATCTCAGAGAATGATTATAGGAAACACATTATTTTTACCTCTTTCATCATGACCTATCATCCTTGTTGGGGTATACATAGTGAAAATTACTAGAGTGTCCCTCAGGACCACCATCCAAAAATATATTCTTTGGGATCATCATAGAGGTATGGTAAAAACTCACAGGGGTTGTCAGATAAAATAGCCAACTATAGAGTAAAAAATAAATGTGTATAATTTTCCCCTTAATGGATATTAATATGGAGTAAAAACTTATACAACTCTAATAAGAATTGTGATATTATTTTTTTAATTCAATTTTTAAATCCATTAATTCTATTGACATTTTTCCCACAAATTTAAAAAAATCATGAAAATAAATCCATACGATGAAATGAGGAGGATTCAATTTTAAATTTAATTATATATGAAATATATTAATAAGACATTAGTACTTTAAAAAGGAGTTAAGAATATGGTTTTATGGCTCTCAATAATATGTAGAAGCCTCCTACTTGGAAATATTTAACCATATATAATGGAGGATTGGAAATTTTCAACCCATAAACCAAGGAAACTAATTCTCATTTTAGTGAAGATAAATAAAATATAAAAATTTCATGTTTAAAATATTGAGGTGAATCAATGTTTAGTTACTCAAATCCATTATTCCTAATGGGTAAAACATTCAGATAGAGTCCAATTATTCCCCTCTAGCACATTTCCAATAATCAGGCCAACTAAGCAAATGAGAATAATGTATTTTCATCTAAATATCTAAGAGTCTATGAAACAATTTGTTACAAATATATTATCTAAAGACTACCATAAATTACATCCTCTTGGGAGAAAACCATCATCAATTTATAAAAGTTATCTATATCCAACTGAAGATAGATATTTACAACAAACACAAGCTAGATTTCCATATCAGGTTATGTCCACTTCTTTTTAAAGGGAATATATATTGGTGAAAATTCCCCCTAAACTCATTAACCCTATCGATGAAATGACATAGACATTATATATGATATTTTTCAATTAATATATATGTCTTATATTATAAAGTATTTTTACAATATATAACACAGAGAAGCCGAAATCACCTTATTTTATTTATAGATATCATTATATTTGTAAACAACTAAACCCATGAAAATTAGAAACATAAAATAGAACAAAAAATTAAAAATAATAAATGTGGAATGGGAATATTTGGATCATCCTAATCATATAGAATCATCACCCCCATGATAAACACTATAGAAAAGAAACAAAATATTAGTAAGTCAAAAAATATATAAGGAAATTAAAATATAGATCCTTTAGATGATTTTTAATTAATGTTGAATGAATGAATGAAATTTTGTTTTTGGAGGAAATGTAACCATTGTAATAGTAATTTTATTGTTTGAATAGTATCATAATCTTTAGGAATAGTAACATTCCCTTTAAGAATAGTAACATTTCTGTATAAATAGTAGTATGACATCAAAATAATAAAATGTGATATAGATAATTATCATGATTAATTTAATAGAATATAGGTATTATAATTCCATTATATAAATATTATTATTTAAGAATAAAAAAAATACAAGCTCATTTTTTCAAAACTATATTTTAATGTATTTGTTAAAAAATAATTATATATATTAAAAATAAAAAATTATTACAATAGAAAATAACTTTGAAAAAAATAATATAAATATTAGAATAACCATTTGAAAATTTCTAAAGGGTGATTTCAAGGTAATATTCTCAAATAATTTAACTTTTATGTGAATAGTAAACATACTGTTTTTTCATAATCAGTATATTTTAAATTACATCATTCGTAATGTAATGATGACCTAATAAATTATAGAAATTTTCAATAATCTAAAAAAATATTTAATGTGATAAATTATTCATTGAAATACAATAAATATTATTTACATTCCTCAAAATTATTTTTCAACGTCTAAATTCTAATGTATTAAATGAAAATAAATTTTCCCTTTTTTTCCACTATTACTTTTGATTAAAACAAAAACATTGTATTAGAAGGGGTATGAAATTCTAAAAATAATGTTTTTAATTAAAATTTATTTCATAATGTCTATAATATTACTATTGAAAGGTTTAACTTGGATAATGTGTTTTATTAGATAATATATCTAAAAATTACCACCTCCTCAAGTATAAATAACCCATCATCCCTACCATGGAAAAAAAATAATTATAAATAAGAAAGATAATTATCATCCAAAACCCCAATCTCAAGAAACCTATAATAATTATGGATGTTTTGGATCCACTTAACTCTAATAATTATTTCTTTTTAGTACCATTTACTTGAAGTAACACTGAGAATATGGCATGTTTTCTTCAACTTCTCTTCTCATTTTCCTCATATATCCTTTTTTCTCTTTTACTTAAAAAAATATTATAATATTCAATGATTTTTATGCTAAATTTATATTAATTTAATTAAACTATATTAATAATTATAAATATAATGTAATTATATTTAATACTTCTCTTTATTTTTCTTGGGTAATGTTCCGTAAATGGTCGGTTAATGGACAACAATGACATTGTAACCTTCTTTATAATCAAAAACCACAAGGATGGTTATAATAAATTATTTATGATATATATATGTATAAATATATTTATTTTAAAATTTTATAATTAATTTTACTTTTTAATAAATGACCATGAATAAAAATATTAACATCAATGGAAAATGTAAATTTTTAAGGGAAAATATGATATCAAAAAATTTCACCTATAACCAAAGGTTTTAAGGAGTATAATTAATTGATTATAATTTATCATGAGTTAAAAAATTATCATAATTAATATATAGTTCTATTTTTACATAATCTTAAGTTTATTATTTAGGATATGTAAAAGAGATGAAAAAATGGGATTTAAGGTAAGGGGATCTAAGAAACCAAATTACTTATTTCTTCTTTATATTCAATTTCTCATTATTATCAATATAGTAATTATTATATTTTCCTCAAAGTTTTCAATAAATATTACTTCAGTTTATTTTCATGGATATACCTATTTTTACCATATCAAATATACTTGTAGTACTATTATAATTATTTATCAAAAATGACTTTAATGTTGAAAATTTGTCTTTGAATCCTATCAATTTGTTTATTATTAAAATAAAAATGATATTTTAACCAAATATATAATTTCCAATATTAAATTTTGAAACCAAAGGATATTATAAAAATAATCATTTATTATCCCTTTAAGAAAATGATCCAATTTCATGGGATTATTTAATTACTACTATTGTTTTATTTTATGTTTCCATGTGGTATGAATGATTATGATAATTTTATGATATAAATAGTGTGTTAAAAATTATTTCTACTTATAGTTCATTGATAAATACGATATATCTAATGAGGTTATGTGTATTGTGTGAAAACACGATACATTATTTTTTAAAACAATGATAATATGATTTATGCAAATAGGTTTTGTTTAAAAATGAATTTATATTTATTAACAACTATTTGTTGTATATAAACACTATGTTATTATGTAGAATTATTATTTATATTCCAAAATCCATGTATTTATCAAATGTTTCCTTCATTATTATGATGTTGATCCTATACATATTTTATTATGATTATAATAATGACCAACCATGTACTATTTATTAATGTATATTATTTTAGACATGATATTACTCCTTTTATTGGTCATTTATCTCATCCATTTAATTAATATATATTGTCATGTGATTACATGAACTAAGGAGAACCTGAGAGATTTTAGTAGGATTATGATTACAAACTCAAAAAATGTCCATGTATTATTTGGAATAAGTGATATATAATCCTAATTTTCTAAGGATACTAAACCTTTAGATCCAAGATTATATGACTACTATAGTATTTTTCTTAAGAAAGATGGAATTTTGAGGTAAAAAAAGTTGTGTCACTATAGTTGGTGTTGTTAAATAGATTAGTTGATATGGTAATTTTTATTTGAAAATCAAAGTGAAAATCATAAGGCTGCCTTTACATTTAAGTAAACAACCTATATTTTTGTAGAATAAGAGTGTGTGGTTTTTGGGTAAAAAATTAATATTTAGATACTACAAGTGTATGTGTCCCTAGAACACATGTACCTAGGGGTAAGAACCCCAAATATATAATATTGGGTATTAACTTGATCATCACCTAGTAAAAAACAAAGAGATCTTACTTTGTACCTATTTTTAGAATCCTGGGGGATGTGTTTCATTAATTATAAATAATATATAGACTCTTATAAAGGATATATATTTATAAAGTAATTATTTAATTTAATGGTTGGAAAGATTTTAATACATGATCCTATAATCATAATTTGTCTAAAAGGATAAAGAAAGGGATCCCATAAGATTTGAATTTAAATTCAATTTTCATATAAGAATAAATAATTTATTCATAATTTTTTACTAACATTTGTTCAAACCTTTCTTCTTGTAAAATCATCCTAACTAGTATAAACCATAACAAAAAAACTAAATTAGGGATAATAAAAATATTTTCCTAACAAATTTCCCCATGAAATTTGCAGTACAATTCAAAACATAATGGCAGATCTTACTAGTCTATCCTATGTTATGATCGATGAAATGAATCATGTCGAATTTACACCTTCACTTGTGAATTTTTATCAACCCTTCAAGTCATTTAGGCAGAAACAACCATTAACATTAGGTATATTTTTGATCCACTTATCATGGAATAATGATTTAACTTAATAGAGTATATCATTTCTTTTCATTAATATTTAGATAAGGATAATGCTGCCTTGAATGTCTATCATTTATATGGGGAGCCTAACCATTGGTGTGAATTGATAAATAATACAAATATGAAATATGAAATAGAATAAAGGGAGTATGAATATATGAGATGTTAATTAGTAATAGGTATTTACCTCAATCACTTTAAACAATGATAGATATATAAACCTAATAGATTAGGGAAAATAAGGGTGAATGTAACATGAAATTTGAGGAAAATTTCAAAAATCATGCAAGATATTCTATTTGTTTTTTCATCCTTAATTATTTTAAAATCTATAGAATATTTAGTGAAATAAAACAATAGTTCCATAAGGCTCTATTTATCTAATTCATTGATATTATTGAATAATTATTTAGATGTTCTCTCAATATAGAGTTGGATTTTGGAGAATATATTTATATAGAAGGATATAAAAAAAATAACTAACATTCAAGATAGTGTATCTATTTAAAATGGAGAAAATAATTTAAAAAAAATATGTACGCATTTTTGGGGGAAGTATAATGGTAATATCCTAAAAAGGATACATAAAATCTTGATGTATGGGAGTGAGGGACAAAAATCTCATTAATGGTGAAGATATATAATGATGTCGACCAATGTCATGGAAAAAAGGAAAGAACATATTAATTCCACACCCATCTTACAATACTTAAATTATATTTAGAAAGGTTATTATACCATTTAGTGCACTATACCTAGGGTCATCAGGGATAATCTACATCTATGACCACCAATTTCAAAAGAGAAAGTGAATGCTTAGGAAAATAATACTGTTGAGGTGGAAAATAAAAATGAAGTCATACATGTTGCACTTACATCTTAGATGATAATGGTAAAGGTTTTATTTGATTATGATTATATTCATTACATTATATACTGAATGTTTTTTGGAAAATTTAAATCAAGACCCTAATTCCTTGAAGTAAATGTATCTATAAAATCATCTTGGGGTTTGATGAATGTAATACAAGTTTGGACTATTCTCTTATTATATTATTTGTAAATATTCATTCACGTAATCTCATAATCCTTTACTTTTAATAATTGGGTGTTGCATTGGGATTAACTCCATCTTTTAATATAGATCCCAAAATAAATATTTATAAATGAAAATTTATTTCTATATTCTAAACGATCCCATAATATTGTATAAAAGTAGGAATGATCACAAGTCTCAATTGGAAAATAACTTAATGGTGTGGGTGTTGATACCCAAAAATGTAGTATACCTTATTCAAATGGTTTTGTAAAAGGAATGTATCAAACAAGGGAAAAATACCATGATAATTAAATATACTAATGTATTTGATGACGAGTTACACAAAATTACCTTGTATCATGAGGTATATTATGCAATAGATCTTATACTTGAAGCCATTGATATAACTAAATTCATCTATAGGATGTCCCCGATCAAACTGGAAGCATTAAATCATCATAATTAAGAGTGTCTTCATAAGGGGTTCATATAACCTAGTGCATCTCATTGAGGTGTTCTGATGATGTTTGTTATGTAAAATGATGGATCAATGTGGCTATATATCGATTATTATGAGATCAATAATATTTCAATTATGAAATTCTAACAACGGCTATAGATAGATGAATTTTTTCAATTAAAAACATAGAGATCAATACATCAATAAAGGTGGATCTATGTTCTGGATATCATCAATTGAAGGTAATGAATGATGATATTCTGAAACAGTTCTTCCATACAAGTTATGTATAATACAAGTTTACAGTGATTCCCTTAAGACATAATAATTACCTTATAATATACATGTGTTTGATGAATACTTTCTTTAGAGACTGACATCATAAAATTTTCATAGTATTTATTGATTATATTATTATTCATTCCATTATCTAGGAGGAATATAAAGTAGATCTGAGGATTTTTTGGGAGATAATAAGAGTGAGTAAAATGTATTTTATGTTCATCAATAATGACATTTTGTAACAACATGTTCTAATATTGGGGAACATTACCACAATAAAAAGAATTTCTATAGTCCCCTTAAAGATAAAGGGAATTGAGGAATGTCATATACCATCATGTTTCATATAAATAAGTAGTTCTCATACGTTTTCCAGGTACTATAAATGATTTTTTGGAAACATGTAATGATTTTCCAGCCCAATAAATAAGTTTACATGAAAATGGGTAAAATATCAATTGATATAAGAATGTGATGAATGATTTATTAAGATAAATAAGAGGTTAATAACTACACCGATACTCGCATTAAATATATGCTGGGAAGGGTTTGTGGTATACAATGAAGATTAAAAATTTGTATTTGGATGTGTACTCATGGACAATGATAATTTGATTGTGTATTACTCCAAACATGCCATTATACATGAGAATAACTATATAAAACCTGATTAGGAGTTAACATTTGTGATATTTCACATAAATATATAATAAAACAACATATATAGTGAGAAGCGTGACATATATAGAGATCACAAGAGTCTAAAGTATATTATTATAGTGAATTTGTTGAAAATATATCAATGAAGATAGTTATAGATGATCCTGAAACAAAATTACTATACAAACTAATATCCTTGAAATGTGGAAAATGTAGTTAATGTTGTTAGCAAAAAAACCTACTATACTATCCATGTTGAATATTGATAAATACCCTAAAATTATGATAATTCAAAGGATGGATCTGATGATCATAATGATAAGGAATACACCATTCCGTTCCCAAATAATTTTTATACCATCTATCCATCAGATTATAAAGGAGGTACAAAGGGAAGATTTTGAGTTCCAAAAGAAGGTGGAAGCAGTAAAATAGGTGAAGCTTCAAGAATTCCATATCAAGGAATATTTTTTCATTCATTTTTGGATTATAATTTATGCTCCTTTATCACCAGAGATAAAAAATAGATATTGGATAATGCATGTTTTTTTATCATTCTAAATATATCTTGGTAGTACCAATATGTATCATGATCATTGAGATCACTTTTGGTTAGAAAATATAAGGACTGATATTAATGAGTAAAACTCATAGTTCTCAGTATTCCCCCAAGATAATGAGGGGATAATAATTTCATGGAGATAATGTAACCATTGGCCATGATCACATAGAAATAGCCAAAAATGACCACAAGATTTTTCACTTGTCTCCCAAATAAATCCATAAAAATAAATGGAATATGGTTTTTCATTGATTAACTTAGGAAGACTACCCATATCAATGATATTTGAGAATGTTTATCACTTGAAACAATTCTATGATATAAGTTAATGATGTGTTATGGATATATGAGGAACCACTTTAAATCATATATGATCACGATTCAAGGTACACTTCTAAATTCATGATATGTCTTCAAAAAGATCTGAATACTAAATTGAATTTCATTATGGCCTATCACCGCCAAACTAATGGAAAATCTAAAAATGAAATCTATACAGTCAAGGACATTTTGATAGAATACTCAAGGGAATTTAATGGTGGATGGGATCAACATCTCCCATTAGTTGACTATTCATATAATAATACATTCAAATTGAGAATTTAGATGAATCCATGTGAATATTTGTATTGGAAGTGATATAGAAATATTAAATACTATGGTGAAATTTGTTAATGAAAGTTATATGGACTTGATATTGTGAAAGAATATATAGATAAGGTTCAATCCATCAAATATATATATATATTTCTCCACTTGAACATAAGGGCTAGTATTGAAACTATATAGGAAAATACTATTTTATGTTATAGAAAATTATTTCCTTTGAATATCACCTTAGGATATTTTCATGTGTTATGGAAGAATATGGAAGCATAACTCAACATACATTTTCACTTTGGAGATCCTTCATAAAATAGGAGTAGTGTCGTGTAATCTAGAACATCCTCTAAAACATGAACCATGATCATGTTGTGTATTGTGTATCAATCATAAGGAAGTGCATACCTAACCCTCCCATGAACTGAATCTAGATGTGGTAAAACTAGAGAATTAAATACATTTTTTATATTATATAGTGAATATCTTAGACTGTAGATCTTTTAAGCTAGATAACCCACCATGTAAATGTTTTTTGGAGAACCATAAATATGAATATAGAATATGGGAGCATTAGAAAAAAAAGAAATCAATGTTCCCTCATCTATTCTCAATCATGAATCTTAGTTGAAATATCAATGATTGAATTTGTAAATTAGGGAATAATGTATCCAATAAAAACATAAAAATGATATTTATTTCCATTAGTAATTTTTTTATATTATATATAATTATACATATATAATAAATATTGAAAAAAGAACAATTAATTTCATTTATAGAGATCATTACATTAGTAACCAAGTCAATTGGAATAATAACATGGCCATTAAAATAATAACAAAATTATTTGGAATAATAACTAGACTGTTGGAATAGTAATTGGACCTAAACCCAATAAATTATAGAATAAATAATATTTATCATGAGTAATTTAATAAAATATTTATATTATAATTCCATCAAATAAATATTAAGACTAAAATGAAAAAAATGTAAGAACCATTTTAATAAAATTTGTTTTAATGAATTTAAAAAAATCATAAATTTTTATTAAAAAATAAAATTAACTATGATATAAAATATTGTGCTAAAATAAATTCCACTTTAAAAAAATTGGAATTTTATTAGGTCTAATATTTTTTAATTTTATGAAATGGTACAATTTTTTATTGAATAATAAAATTCATTTTATTCATAAATGGTGTATTTTGAAATTCATAATTCATAATTTAGTGATGACATAATAAATAATAGAATTTATAGCTTAGAAAAAACATATTTAATAAGAAAATTTAGTTATTTAAATATAGTAAACATGTTTTCCTAACCTAATCATCTAGGGAAAATCCTTGCTGCAAAGTATGTACCACATCGGGCTTTCTGGGAACCTGCAGTTGCTGAGGCTATGGCCATCCTTGCCAGTATGTTGCTCGCCTTGGAATGTGTATGGAGTGATATCATTGTTGAGTTCGACTGCCTTACCATAATCTATGCTATCAACCACAATGAAGGTGGGCTCCAGTCTTTTGGCATCATCATTCGGAGAATTATCTCTGTTCGCCAACGCTTCTCTTTATGCACCTTCTCCTTTACCAAAAGGGAAAGAAACAACACGACCCATCACCTTGCGACATCTGGCCCTTTCGAATCCAACCAGCTCTGTCTGGAAAATTTCCCTTCATGTCTTTTCACTTGTACTTCTTCTGATTTTATTCATTAATGTTTCCTGGTTTAATAAAAAAACTCAGCATTATATCTTAAAAAACACCCCCCTTAAGCCTAAATAACCCCTCACCATCCCTTGAAATAACACTTCACTTCCACATACATCACCCAAATATCTTTAAAAATATATTAACTAAATCCCTTTATAATACTTAGTGACTCTTAGGATCCAATAAAATCCAATCAATCATATATTTTAGTTCCATATCAAAGAAGAAACATGTAGAAAAGCGTAATTCATTAACACCTCTTCTGATTTTCCACTTCTATTCATTTTTATCTATTTATTTCAACAACTAATAATCAAAAACGATTTGAGTAGTAAGTGAAAATTATACTAAATAATTTTAACTATGCTAATAATTATATTTGGGATGTATTTTGAATTCATACGTCACTTTATTCTTTATTGAACAATTTGCTCTTGAGGATCGGTTAACCTGACCTAAATGGCCCAAAAGCCTTATATTATTTCATTTATTTTTGGACTATCCCTATTCTAATGGATGACGGGGAAACCTTATAAGTCCATTAGTCTTATAGATATATTATATGACAATAAGTTCATAGATACACAAGGCCAAAATCATCCAAGATAATACTTGGAACTACCCATTCCCAACATCATTATCATTATGATGCTATCCACCTTTCCATGACTAGTTTGATAAGTTTTCTATGTAGAGGTGAACATGACTAGCACTGATGGAAAATTTCATACCTTCTCATTCTTACAAATTTGATTATCCCTACTCTGGTGAATCTGCCTGCTCCGAATCCACATCTGGAGTTTTTTCCTTATAGAATGTACATATATAATATTGATGACAGAAAGGCCTTGGGGGGCCTAAAGGTCTTTATGCGGCCTAATTTATTTGAGGTGGCTTGAAATACTTATTATCCCAAAGGCCTTGGGTGGACCAAAGACCTTAATGACTTAGAGGATTAAAATGATGGCCTAAAGGCCAAATCAGATTAATAGTTCAGGCTGCTACAACACCGAACAATACCTTCTACAATTCTACTATAGTACACATAAATATTACTCCTCCCGAATTTGAACCTAGGTCTCACGGATGCACTTGAAGATTATTTAATATCTATGCCATGGATCTTTTGCATCGTTTTACCACCAATGAAGACGGTTCCCACTCCTTTTTTATCACAAGCCTAATGTTTTGTTTCAATAAACTCTTTTTGATATATAAATGTATAAATCTCACAATTTTAATATTATAAAATTAAATCTACTTATGTATATATGTCCATGAAAAAAAATTACGAAATTGAATCAAAATGAGATATTTTTTATGAAAATATGATATCAAAAAAATATTAAATTTAACAATGGGAATCAAGAGACAGAATAAAATTCTTATTATTTATTGTGAGTGAAAATAATTAACATAATTTAATTTTTTCATGTTTTAATAATATAATCTTTGTTATTCAGTAGGAAAAGAAGTCATTAAATAATATAGGATATAAGGTAAGGTGGTCTATGATCACAATTCTTTCTTTTTAAGCTATATTAACATTCACATTGTTCTCAATATATATGTTCATAAAGTGATCATAAAGTGTACATTAAAAATTATTTAAATTTTATTTCTAGTGATATATATGTTTTTTATATTGTCAAAAGGTCTTAAAAACCAATTTCATATAGTTTCAAAGTTTATTTTTTATAAAATGTATTTTTATCCCATTTTTTTATTCCTCAAGGAAATTTCATATGTTATTCCAAGATATTATCTGGATTATTAATTTTTGAACACTAATGTTTATTTCATAAATTATTATTTACGAATACCTTAATGAAGTTTTCCCTTTAGATTGGTTTATTTTATGACTATGAATATAAACTTTTATCTTTAAATGTAGCATACACGATTATGGTAATTTTATGATGTGATAGGTGGGATTATAATTATGTATCCCTCCAATGCATTGGGTAATGTGATAAATCACATGAGATAATTATTATTACATGTGAAAAATATGTTATCTTTGTTCATAGTTATGATGTTATGATTTATGCACATATGTTATGAATGAACATGATGTTATAATTATTCACAACTATGTGTGGTATATGATACCTATGTTTTTATATTTCATCATTATGCATATGAAACTTTTCATACCATTATCAAATCTTTCCATCATGATCATGATGATGATATTATGCTTATTACATGAAGACATTGATTATGATCACCATTGTAATATTGATTCATTACCCTTATTCCTCCCATCTAATTCATCATATTACTATTATTTTACCTAATCCATTTCTTGGATGTATTCCATCAAATTATTACATATACTAAGGAGAATATAAAATATTTTAGGGGGATAAATTAAATGTATTTATATAGTTTTTATGTTTTATTAAATACAAGTGATGTGTGAGCCATTTGTTCCCAAGATACTATTTATTTGTATCCTATATTAAACCAATATTATGTTTTTTTCTTAAAAATGATTTAATATTCATAACAGAAAAATATGGGGTGCTATAATCCTATGTATTTCTACTAAAATTTAAAACATGTACTATAATTTTGAATATTTTCAAAAAGAGTGGAATCTGTTTCCCAAATTGTTTTACAAGACCCTTCCACCACCCCATATTAGAAATCCTTACTTCCTATTCATTAATATAAATCAGATTCTAGAAAATAATATCACACATTATTTTCATTCATGTATCCTATCATATGAAATTCCAAAGTAACATGAATTAGTCAATGATCATTATTTCATGAGAAAACTAGATGAATTGTCATTCGTTTGGTTGATAAATTTCCCATGGTGGTTTCTCTCCAATTGGGAAGATCTATGATAATAATTCCCCTAATATTTAAATTCCATTATGTGTATGAAAATGAACATAATACTATAAAATTAAAAATAATCTGTAAATGACAGGATATTTGAATCATCTTGATTTTTAAAGTCATGTCCTGTGAACTAAAATTTTAACTTCTTCAAGAGTAAGGTTTAATGTTTTTTTATAGAAACCCACCTCAATGTGTTACAAATAATGTTCATAAATTTGAAATATCTCAGTAGATATTGGGATTTTGGAAACATAGACCATCATAAGGAGGATTCTATATAGTATTCCTAGTCCACCTATGAGTTGGATATATCAATCCCAGTGAATAAATCTAGTAGTACATAGGTCATGACTGTCACAATAAATAAAAATTAATAGATATATATACCAACTGAGCACATAAAATACCCTTAAATTCTTCTATAATGAACCATATTTGGTCAACCATTACCATCACCTTTTAGGAATGGCCCAATTCTTAAAGCACATTTCATATAACCCTAATCCAGTAAAAATAACCGATACATCACACATGATCATTTGGTATTGGTTCCAACATTGATAATATTGTAACACTAATCCATAAATTTAACATCCATACTAATAAATTATAATCATCAACATATATAAATAAAAAAAACTATATATTTAAATATCCCAAAAAAGATGTCACAAACATCATCAAATATCAAATTATGAACATTACATACAAATTATATCCAATATTCATAGTATGATAAAGATAAAAAATATGTATAATCCTAAAGAGTATGAAATGTGACATCGTATATGGTAAAAAACCCCCAAACATAACCACATAAACTAACTCTGTGATATAATATCCCCACTATCCCAACCAACTATAGACTAAGATTTCAAGATGTATGAGAAAAGATAGAATTCCATGTCCTTTATATGTTTCCAATAAAATTTACTTTATACACACAAATCCTTATACATTGTATGAGTAAAAAACTTAGATTCATACAACAATTAATCTAAATAATTCATTTTTCAAGAAACCATTAAATCTAGTCTGAAAATTCTTTTTTTAATCATTTCACTTTGAAAACCAATTATTATAAACCCCATAGGATTTTCTAGTAAACATTTTCATTATAATGCAAGATTAAGCAATGCTCAAAACAGGAAATGTAAATCCACAAAACATAAACATTCATAAATTACCTAAACATGGCATAATAATAATATCCATGACATATATCACATGGGGAAAATTTTAATATATCAAAAAAATTTATAAACCAACCAGGCATAAGAAAACACATATCATGAGTTCTAACCAAATCTTTCTTAGTATTCATTTTATAAAAAATTCATCCAATGTTCTACCCTTGTCACATGTGATAAATTACTTCCATTGGAATCCTTGATCTATATGGATATCACTCCACCCATGATATCTCTCTATACCATGGATAATTTTACTATAATGTAATATTTCATTCCATATGGATAACATTTCTTAGTTAATTGAAAATTCAATATTTACCATCTTTCACCTATTCTATCCGCACACAATCAAGTTATATCACATGATACTCAATTATAAACATGTAAATCCATATAATGTTCCAATTTTTTAAGATAAAATTTCCCTTTACAATAAAAATTCAATTAATATGTCATGCCTTTCTAAAATTCCCCTTTGAATTCCATTTAAATCCATTAATATTTTTTATCCCTTTAATCAATCATGTTGCATGCATAAAAACTAACTCCCTTGTAAAAGTTTTTTTCAAAAATTATTTCTAATAAACATCATGAATCATCCATAAATATATGAATCATATTTGATAAAACAACAAATAGAAAATTTTATAATAAAAAATTAAATGCTAGACATGGAAAATTACACTTAAATGGAGACACCTACAAGAAATCAAAGGTAAACCTTTTTCCTACGCCAAATATCACTTGAATTGATGAAGAGAGATTATCACACACCTAAAACATAAGATACTAGAAATAACTTTTATCCACAACAAAAAAAGTTCGAAAACTCAAGATACTGTATCATTCATCTATAGAAATGGCCGAATGATAGAATAATAAGAGTGGATTAGGATAAAAACTATTAAAAAACATAAATAATGATAAATAATGAATAATAAAATTATATTAAAAAATTGAACAATCCCCATGAAGGGGATACACATGAATGGGAAGTAGAAATGGGTAGTTCGGGTAATATCTCAACCAGGTAATAATTATAAAAATATGCATTTTTCATGAATAAAAAAATCCATATTGTTTGGATATATGGTTTGGAAAAACATCACACAACCATGCAAAATCCACTATATCCCAAAAAAAGTCCCATTTTTTTTGGTAATACTATATGGTTGGAAAAACATTTCTGAATATGATAAAAATAAAACTATCATTCAATATAAAATCTTTTATAGTTACTTAAATAGTTAGTAATAATTATGTGGTTCCCATATGGTAGGTATTGTTTCTATTAAATTGAGGTTTTAACCAATAACTCTTGTAATATCTAAGAACATTAAATGATATATAATGATATATAATGTGTAAAAGTGTCTGGTTGGTTGTAATAACTCTCCCCACTACTATACTTTTTCTCCTCATGAAGTCCTCAATGCTATTTAGTAGAAAATATGTGACACCAGTTATCCATCACTAATATTTACAACTTTTAAGTCTCTTATACTTTACCAAAAAATATCCAAATGTCATATAACATTAATATTAAATAATAATAGATACAATTATTCAAATAATTTTAGATATGAATAGTTTTCCCTCCTTAATGATGGTGCTGAGATCCATTATAAGGCCCCAACCTTAAACCTTACTTAATATTGAATTAAATTAATAATTAACATTGAGGATATTTTCAGGTTTAGAGTTTTAGAGAATTATGACATAACTAGGATTCTAAGTATGAAAATATAGACATCGAGGAAAAAAACAAAGGGTCACCTTCTGATGGAGAGTGATAGAAAACATGTTTAGGAGAAAGTTAACCACAAGAAAATCACAAACTTGTGATGGGTTAAACGGTATTCGATTCCCTAGTAGGAAAAGTTGATAGACAACATTTTTGTTTTAAGTTACTTTTTATTGAGGAATTTATTCATAAGGAAACATAATCACTTATCATGTTGACTTTCAACTTTTATTAGATTCCTTACACAAACTCATATTTTCTCCAAAAGATGAGTATTTAGGAAGAATTGTTCACATTAAGAGTACTATAATCAACTTCTAGAGAATCACCTAATCCACAAAAGAGAACTATATAATTCCCATGTATTTAGACTTTAACCAAAACCAAAACCAAAAAGGTTAGTACATGATCAGATAATCCAGAAAAGGATAACCCTTTATAAAAATAAAATCTATTCTTAATCTCCAAAATTTGTCCAACAAAACCCAAAGTTCAACGAGGACCATTAGATAAACAATTTGTCCATAAAAATGTTCAAAGTAAACCAAACTAAGATTGAAACCCAAATATTTTAAGGATTTAGTCACATAGTCTTCCAAGTTACAAATTAAGTTTTATCTCCAAATAACATCAGATGCTCTTAAATTCTCATATTGAAAAGTAATTAACCTAATCACATGCCCTCCATGATAGGTTAATATATATCCATAGATAACCCAAAATCAACTTACTCTTAATTCATAAAATCATCTAACTAAAACGAATCAGTCAAACTAACCAGGGACTTTACGTAGTCCAGTGGTAGGCGATAAATACCAGTTGCACTTTGGTTTTGGGTTCAATTCCCGCAGCTTTGTCCGATGTGATGGGTTGTCACACGGTCTGCGTGTTGTCCTTTTTCAAAAACTATATAATTCTTAAAACATTCTCCAAAATGAGATAAAATCTTCAAAAATAATCATAACATATTTTAACCTCAAGTTTATCTCATGCCTTTAATTTTCCATCATAACATATAATAACGCATAATTACCTCAAAAGTAAGGATCATATAAACTCTAATGGTTACCTTTATAATTATTACCTGAACTTCCACATCGATTGGTCATCTTTTACATGATGCATTACAGATCATACCAAGGTTCAAGTGGTTGATCATGACTCCTTGATAGTTGGTTTAGAACAAACACAAGTTTCCTCATTGAATCCCCCATTTTATCTACTATCTTAATCAGAGAACCACCACAGTTTCCTTCAAACCTGTTGTCTCTTTGGTGCCTGCTAGATCCACCCATTCACTAAAAACAGAAATGTCAGTGTGAGTATATCAACAAAACCATCATGTACTAATGAGGTAGGTAAACACTAAGATAACCTTACTCATTCACTTTATCTAAAACTAGGACTCTTTCTGAAATCCTAACCATTATGGTAATGTCACTTGTGCTTAGAGAATACCCTAACCTCTAAAGTTATTTAAACTGACCTCTGATACCAACTATAAGGCCCCGGCCTTAAACCTTACTTAATATTGAATTAAATTAATAATTCACATTGAGGATCTTTTCAGGTTTAGAGTTTTAGAGAATTAGGACATGACTATTACATCTCAAAAGATTACAAAGTAGACACTTCCACTAAGTTTCCATAAAATAAAAACTCTTAATAAGAAACATGTCTAGTTCCATGTTTTAGATAGCATGACTTTCCCTTGATCCCATCCTTGACCGTATTACACATTATGTTCTGTGAAAAACATTTCAAAAAAAAACTTGGGGTGAGCATAAAAAGCTCAGTAAGGGATACACAAAGAATGAAAACTGCTAGTTATTCAAAACAACAAGTAAACCATGTATACTTTATCAAAGTAATACCTTCACCTTCATGAATTAGTAAAAACTCTTCACTGAATAAAATATCATTACGTACCCTTTTGTAACCAAAGGATTACCATAAAACCCATATAAAGAACACATAACATATAAAGGTAACTTGGGACATAAACATACTTAAGTGGAATAAACATACGGTCGACTTCCACACATATCACTTAATGGAATAGACTTACGGCCAACTTCCATACATACTTAATGGAATATCCATACGACCGACTTCCATACCCAATGTAATGGAGGTTATAACATAACCACCCATCCTGGTATTCACGGAACCACCCGTCATATGTTTTATCACGTAACCACCCGTAAAATGTCCAAGTACCATCATTACACATAAAATATTGAAAATATAAACATTTCAATAACATCATTTCATTTTCAATCAAAATAAGCAATTCCAAGATATTGAATTAATCAATCCATTTTCAAAAATCATTTAAAAGAGATTTTTGAATCAAAGTGTCCCATACCACTTTGAAGATTTTATTGGAATTACAATTTTAAAACATTAATGTCCATATAAATAAATACTGAAAACCATTTTGAAAACATGGACATTAAAGATGACGATTTAGAATAATAAATCTTTAAAACATTTAAAACGATATTTTTGTTAAAGAGTTTTTAACAAAATGAGAGACTCTTGAATACAAATAATTGCGGAATAACATTTAATCCGAACTTTATAATATCATGAGAATTAAGGGATTCATGATATAATATGTCAATGGACAGTATACACACCATATAAGAGTGAATTGGTGTATAACAATAATGAAGTCTCAAAAGAAATGTAAAATGAGATGAAATCCATTATAAAGAAGGTATCCTTAAATTAAGGATAAATCAATCTCATAATTATGTGTGACAAATATAAATACACCCAATATAAGTGGATATTAAGTGTAAAAAAATCAAAGGTTATTCACACATATTCAAAGGATGACATATTCAATAACTACATGTTGAACCCAAATAATTCTAAATTGGGTTAAGAAGTTCCCTTGGTAAAATTCGACAGCCTAACGGCGTCACATAAAATTTTACAAAAAGGGTTGATGAGAGAGATAAAGGGGATCTCATCACATGGAAATATAATTTACATAAATAAGGATATATAAGAACATATACCAACATAATAGTATGTGAATTAAAAGACATAACAAAAGAAGTCTTTAAAAAAAGGAGGGTGAAACGTCCCCTTACCGAGTTGGGTAACTTTCAAAAAGTACACCCCCTGGAAGAAGGGTCATACAATGAAGATGTAAATACCCATAAATGAAATTATACTACAAAAAGTGTATAATAATGGGAAGTACATACACCAATCAAAGGAAATAGTGGCAAACGTAGCATAAATGTCACGGGAATAAAAGTGAGATGAAACATCCCTTACGAAAACTCGGCAGCCTAACGGTGCCACTTAAAACTTCCAAAAATGGATTTATAAGATCAAATAGGGTCTCCCATAATATGAACATAAAAATTAAAGTATGAGTAATATAAATTAACATCCCCAAACATAATAAATATGGGCTTAAAATAAATGACATAAATGAGAGTACTTAAAAAGAAATAGAGAGGTTGGATCCCTTACCTCAAGTCCAACTTGCCTTGTTCATTTCTTTATATTCCTGAATAATAAACATTGGTCAATTTATAATTTCTTAAGGAAATCCTATAAATATTATTATTCAGTTCATATCACATATTTTAATGTTATAATAATTGGTTAATAATATGAGTTCATATCAGACGTTTTTGTCGATGTTTGGTACATGAGTCAAAAATTGAACTTCTTGGAAAATAATTTTCCATGTAGTTATAGGTACATCATATCCAGAATAGTATTGATGTTTTAAATATCATATATATCCAGTATATATTCATTTTATACTATTCCATAGAATTTGGAGATAAAAATTAAAAGCACCGTTCATGGAGATGGTAGGCCGTACGTACGCATGAACGCTACTTTCATTTTTTTGTCATATTAATGGAATTAAAACAAAATGAGAGATATAGATATTATAATTCCAGAATGATACCCATCATTTATATGTAATATATTACATATATATCCATTATATATATGTACTTATAATAGTACATAACATTTGTAGATAAGAAATGAAATATACCGTTCATGGAGATGGTAAGCCATACGTACGCATGAACGCTACTTCCATTTATATTTCATATTTAATGGAATTAAATTATAATGATTCATAATAGTATTTTAATTCCAGTATGGTATCATATATAATATCATTACATATATCCTTTATATGTACCACATATGGTATTAATGAATCAAATCACTTTGAGGGGGTGATAGTCCGCACTTCCTTAAATGAAGATATCGCGTTTACCCATAATGGAAACCATAAAGGTATGATATAAATGAAAAATACATAAGATTAAGTAAAAAATAAACATATTATATATAATATATAAATATAGTGTCATCTTAATGTCCACATTTGAAGGTGTTAAAATAATTTTGAACAATCATCGTTTCGGGAGGCAGAAATTCGCCAGCCACGGAAATAGTATGTTCTTTAACCATTAGATATAGGTGTGTGTAAGTGTAGCTCGAATACTTATTATAACAACATCCTAGTATATTGAAGATACTGGATTTGTTACAAAATAAATGAATAAAAAGAGTTTAGGGGGTTTGAGAATCAAAATAAAACAAAAGGACACAAGTGAAGACATTACATTTAAATCGGGTAACTTCCTTTGATTTGAGCTCAAAGGCTTCCTTGGAAAGAATTCTGCCCAAAGTGAGGCTTCAAGGAGTTAGACAGGGATGTGGATAGATGAAATGGGTAGGGGTTGGCTGAGCCAAAGGCTTTGGAAGTGTGGGTAAGAAGGTAGAGGTGGGAGCCTTTTATAAGAGGAGAGGAGGGGCACTCTTGGAAAGGTATAAAATGTAACTTTATTTTCAAATGAGTTTCAGATTTTAATGGTCCCAAATTGATGTGTTTCGAGGATAAGGTGATAAGGGTTATAAATACACCCATCTAATAGGTTTTGGACATGTGTAGGTCTTATATGTTACATTATCTTTCCATTTTATTTAAATCGTTAAATAATGAGGTCATCACTGCATCATCATGATGTCATAAATAATTTATTTATTTAATGTATAAAAATTATAAAAAAAATAATATGATGTATGAAATATTTTTATATTTAAAATGAATATTTATAGTCCAAATGAACATTTATGTAGACAAAATTTAAAATATTTTACTTAGGTGATAAATTCTTTGTTACATTTAACATTCTTTAAAAATAAAAAGATAAAAAGTCACTTTCTCACAAAAGTGATTCCATGGGGCCCCCAAGTTTCGCACAAGGCATCCCATGGTTGGCGATGAGACAACCAGTAGCCTTAGGGAACATTTTGTGGTCATTTTGTATTATTATGATATTATCTTATTATCTTTAACTACCCGATTACTCATTAATCAAGATAATTAAAGATAATCACCGTTGTTACTATTCACAATGTCCAAAAACAAAAGAGTCTTAATTACATAATTTGGACCTTATGATTCCAAATATTTAATTCATTTTACCAAATTCAAAACACATAAATTTCAATAATTAATTTAAAAAAACTTCCCATTGTCAAAAATAAATAGCGGGTTTTTTTAGAAACAATATTTATGAAAAGTTTGGCACTTGTTTATGCCTAATTCCAAAGTAAAATTATTCCCAATGACCATCATTGACTTAAATGGTAAAAATATATTCTAATTACACTTTAAAACAAATTAAAAAGATAATATAACCATATAATTAAATTATATGAAAAAGCAGTTTTGATGTAAAATGCAGTATTTTTCACTATTCATTGAAAAATGAACATTGTCAGAAAAATACCAAAAATTAAACCAAGGTAAATTTCATTGTCCCAATCATAAATAATATGTTTATTTGAAAAAATAGAGCTTATAAAATTGTCAAAAAGTAGATTTAAAAGGGGTTCTCCATCAAAAGGTGGTTAATCGACCTTTTAAAGAATATTAGAATATTTACGCTTAAAAACTGGATTCATTTGCATTTTTAATCCTCTAACATTTATTGTAAAGAGTAAAAAATATTTGACAAACATATATAATCATTTTTTAGTTAGTTCTGTTCATTCCCTCCATTACAACGGCTAGGCGTTAACTAGCATTTAAAATAATATTATTTTATTATTAGAGTGCAACGTAAGATTCCCAAGAAACTCGTTGTTGCGTATTGGGTATGCCATCGAGCATAGAATCCCCTTTAAAGTAATATTAATATTTTATTCACAAATATGGATAAATATAAAGATGTCATATTCTTTATTTACCTGGGGTGTTACATCCATCACTATATATTCCCAATCTATAACATGATATAGGTCTATATGGTACTTACTCAACTGAGATAAATGAAATATATCATGAATCACTGTAATATATGGTTTAAATTCGATGTAATATGATACCTTACCATGATTCCCCATCATGAATCATTGTTATCCATCATGGAAATTCTAATTAATATGTTACCTTCCCATGATGATCCACATTTTAAAATTGTTCCACAAAACATTGCACTAATTTACCTTCCATTCCAATGAAACAATTTCCCAATTAAATTGAAAATATTTGTAATACCTTATCGACAAACCTAATATTTAATGGTTGATTGTGATGATTAAAATATTATTTGTGGTGACTCTCAACTATCACCAAAATCATTCAGAATGTCTTAACTTTCTTTACCATCTTGTAGATGAAAATAAATCAAATTATGAATGATCATGTGACTCCCCAAGGTTTTATGGAATATTTTTTCCCAAATAAATATAATTTCGTTGATACCATACATTATAACCAACACCGAGTTTTATAGAACCATAATATTCTATTAATATATTTATTTAAACATGATCATCATTACATTATCATTAAAAATGAATGCATGAATATAAATAACCACATTTTGAAAATTAATTGTGATGTTTCTCAATAAGTAAAATATATTAATACATAATTACTTAATTTTTAGTAAATTCCTTCTATTCTTTGAAAAAAACATTTTTCCTCAAAAATGATTTTTATCTCTTTTTATGAAAAACTAAAAAATAATTTTATTACACTTTTTTTAAAATGTTTTTGTAAAAATAAATATACTTTTTAAATCATATTTTCAAAATTATATTTATGTAATTTTTTTAAATTTTCTAAAAAGATTAAATTTTCAATAAAAAGTGAAAATACAGATTTTTATTAAATAGTTCCTTTTCCTTTAGAATATTTTGATGTTTCATTTTGTATTAATATTGCTTCAAAAATAAAATTACCTAAACAAGATTATTAATAATTATATTTATGTCATTTTAATAAATTATTATATTGATTCTTTATAAAATTTTATTTTTACTAATGAAAAATTTTCCATAGGAAATCCTTGTCTGCATCGCATATATGAATTTTATTTTATGTTAAATTCATCAAATTTTTTCAATTGAACTTTGTTAAATAGATCCCTTATTTGGAATCATAATAATAATTATTTTATAACAATTCCAACTAAAATTTTGTTCATAAATAATATTAAAAAATTTAAAAAATATTATTGTGGATAAGTATAAAATTGGTTTACTAGGGGGTTAAACTTAGAAGCTAAGAGATAAAATGAACTAAACCTTGTCCATTTCCAAATATCTCACCATATTAAAAAAATTAAATATAAGCTTTAATTATTATCTATTTGTATCCTTTTGGTATTTTTAAAAGTGATTATATCTTTTCCTGTTAAGAAAATTTCAAATGTTTCCTCTCCCCCTCTTATAAACAAGAATACCCTATTATATTCTCATCACACTCTCAAAGCCTTTTTTTGGACAATACCTAACCAAATACATTATTTACTTCCCTATCAGTGTATTATATGCCTTATTTTTTTACTAATAATATATTATAATGATCTTGGTTCTAGCATGCATGATGAGGTTTTCTAAAAGAGTTATATTGTTTTTTAACCAAGTGTTTTTGTTTTATTTCTTCTTTCACATCCTTAAAATATTCATCAACTATGATGTTATAATGACATCATTACAACCTCACAAATTAATGTATGTTCTTTTCCATCACCACCTGACGTTTGTGGGTATAATAATTGACATTAAGTATATATATGATATTAATTAAAAACATATACTCCTAGAATTATAATATCACATAAACTTACTTACATTATAATATATTTATAATTGATAATGTCACTCATGTGTACCTATGGACTACCACCTCTATATAGAGACGATATATGTTTTTCATTTTATATTTAAATGGATTTTAATAAGGAAAATTTAATGAATATATAAGGTATGTGTGATAAAAAATGAATCTTGAAAGTAAGATTAATATGTACATTTCATTAATTACTTATGATGAGAAAATAAAATTAGCGTTCACGCATATGTATGGTCTACCATATCTGTAAATAGTGTCATTAAATTTCATATCTCTACCATTTATAGATGACTATAAACATTTATATCATTATTATATATGATATTTATATCATTATTAACATTATATAAATAATTAACCATATTAAATGTGCAAGTACAAAAACTACTAGTCTAAGGAATACATGAAAACCAACTAGTTATTACACAAAATAGTCATTTTAACAAAGAATTATTAATAAACACTAGATAAAGGGTTATCACTCAATCATATATGGTATGATATATATAAGTATTATTCTGGAAAATATTTATAAAAAAATATAATAATTATTAATTATGTTTTAATGTGTATGAAAAAATATGACACTTGAGATATGGGATTTTTAGCACACTATTATTTCTATGGGACTCTTTCACTATTAAACATTTTTTTTCTTTGATACGGTATATAAATAACACATGAATATGTTTTATTATTATTATTTTGAATGATATTATTATTTAAATATCCATATATGGTTTCTTATTTCATGGATATTATGTTTTCAATAGGTACCAAAGTTGTAAGGGTTTTATTTTACAATCTCACTATTTGTCATGACTGTTCATGATTAAGATTGTTATAATGAAATATCTTGATATAACTCTTAAAATACTCATTCATATAATTATAAACTATTTATTTCTAGAAATTACAATTTTCATTTCATTTTAATTTATTTATTTAATTAATATTCCCAAACAATGTTTTTAAGGAAAATCTTCTTTATTTCAATCTTTGGTCAAAAATCCATTTTATTCAGTAACCATTTTTTCTAAAAATATATTCTATAAGTTTTTTTTTTAATTTTATCCAAATATCAGATAAATAATTCTTTACCCATGTTTCTGTTTTTTTTAAAATTGAATGTAATATTCTATTCATTTTTCGAATGAGGTACTTTTTACTTTTTACCGAAAATGTGAAAGGAATATTTGTTTACTATACACAAAAAGAACTGAGTTTTATCCCTTCATGGACAACAAATTATTTTAATAATAACATACATATTTTAAATTTCATTTTCAAAAAACATTTTTTGAATAATATTTGGTAAATTTTTATATTTAAATTAATTTATTTAAAATAGGAAAATATATTTTCCTCTAGAAATATTATAGTTGATCTTTTCTAAGATGACATATTTTAATATTATTTAGGATTTACTGGGGATATAATCCAAGGATTTCATCCTTATTCGTTTTATGTATAGTTTATTATTATTATGAAAATATTATTTTTAATTTCATTACTCTTCCATTGGTGCTACAATGATGAACTGATGAAATGGTTACGAAACCTATTTAATTTCCATGGGTTATTAATTGAAGAAATGTTTATGAAACCCATTTAATTTACAAGGGTTATTATAAGATGAAATGATTATGGAACCCATTTCCTTTTCATAGGTTTTGATATTATAAATTATTTTTTATCTTTTGGATAACATATTTATGATTTTCATTATGTGATTGGTGGGTCCATAATTATATATCACTTCAATGAATTGGATAAATATTGATATCTCATAAGATAAAGTGGACTGGAATGGGGAGTGAACCCAATTCATTAAGGGACTATATCCACGAAAATATTATTCGGAGTTAACATAGACTAATATGATGGTTATAGGATCAAAACCACTCCATTTTTATTGTTTTGGGATTAATCCATGACTAAATGGGAAATTATTTTATATTTCTTTGTGTGTACCATAATTTTATGTTTTATTCTATTGTTATGCATCCATGGATCATGTTCGTTGATTAATTTATGATCCATATCTTAATAACTACATTAATTTGTTCCATGGCTCAAGTTTATGATATATGATATGAGGGGTATAGATTACCAATTTTATTCTCATGATCACATACCCTTATTCTCATGTTATTTTGATATCATCAATTTTTATACTAACTAAGTATCTGAAATCACACTTTATTATGTTTCCTTTCCCTAGGTCATGAAAAATGTACTATGTATGATATGTTTAGAAATTTATCTTTCTATAAAAAATTATCTAGAGATGATTTAGTTCACTTATGAACCAATTTTATTTTATCCAAGATCCCTAATACAATAACCCTTTATAGTCCTTAAGACTTTTTTTAAAATAAAAATAAATTTCATTTTTTAATATGTAATATATAAACATTAAAATCTAATGTAGATATAGTTATAATCAAAGGAAAAGTTTACTTATCCTTTGTACAATATGATATGAAATCTTTAGTAAGAACCCTATAGATAATTCTATATATAAGTCTAATTATAGGAAAATAGAAATGATTTTCATAAGGATATATTAATTGTTTCAATTAAATTATATCCCTATATTGATACTAAATGTGGATGTGGATCTAGAATAGTTATACCCAGGGGTAATAACATAAAAAATGATTCATTTGGATTTTACTCAATCGTCACCTTATTCAAGATAGTAGGCGTTGTTGCACACTTTGTTTGAATATCACAGGGGATATGTCCTGCAAAAATCACAGACTATTTATGAAAATTCATGATGGATTTTAATAGATTATGACCATGAATGAAGAAGATAAAACATATGGTTTTATAGAGTGAATATAGGGCTTCATTATTTATATATCCTATTAATGATTGATAAATATAATAAAATATGCTTGATAAAAATTCTAACCATATTTATTTTACTAAGGGAATGAAGATATATAAATTATGTATGGGTGGGGACATGTATGCTCAAATACTGATGTATTTTATTTGATTATAAAAATATAAATTCCCTTTTATTTGGAAAATTATTTTGAAAATTTAATATTTGTCACAAATTACTAGATGATGAATTTTTAGTGAAAATACATAATTTTTCAATGATCACATTTCAAGCTTATGATTCTTCTCCAGTCATTATTTGTGAGTCTTTAATCCCTAAAAATATTGTTGTTCTTAAAATGTTTTATATTGATGTTATCATTATAATGGATTGGATTTATCAACATAAATACTACAATAATTTATATGTATAGGAATTCATGTTTGATAATCTGAATGAACATATGATCATATATCAGTTTTATGATAAATATGAATATCCAAATAAAATAAAATCTATTGTAGGGGTCTTTATTATTATTCAATACGGTAGTGTATATCATATGGATGGGGATAAAATCAACATAAATGATATTATTATATTTTAATAGTTTTCTAATTTCATTCTATAATAGTTACCTATTATTCTACAAATTCATGTTTTTTATTTATCTATTAAACATATACTTGGTGATAAACCTATTTTTAAGACTCCCTTTAGAATGTATCTATTTGAGTTATAGGAATTGAAGAATAAATTCCAAGATAATGATGAAAAGGGATTCATTTTGTGATTTATTTCACCATGGGGTGAAACTATTTCATTTTATTAAGAATAAATATGGACCAATGTGATTCTACATTGATTATTGGGAGAAGAACAATATTATAGTCAAGAACGAGTATCTTCTACCCCCACATTGATTACTTTTTTGATTAAACATATGGATCACAATACTTTTCCAAAATTTTAATTAATTCTTGATATCATCAATTGAAGTTCAAGAATGAGTATTTATCCAATAAAACATTCTATAATAGATTTGGAAACTATAAACATATAGTGATATAATTTGATCTTACTAATTCCCCCACAATCTTCATGGATTTAATGAATATAGTGGTTTGAAATAACAATAATCAATTTGTGGTTGTATTAATAGATGATATTTTTATCTATGAAAATATCAAGGAAGAGAAATAATATCACTTAAGGATTGTAATGAATACCCCAAGTATTAATAAGTTGTATGAAAAATTTATAAAATGTAATTTTGGATATAAAAAGTTTCATTTTTTGGTCATATAATATCATGTGGGGGTATATTAGTGGAACCATCAAAGAAAAAGGCTATCGAACATTTTCCCAAACCAATCATAGTGAATTATATTCTTAGTTTTCTTAGTATGGTTGGATATTATTAGTTCATTTTGGAATATTTCTTACAGTTGAAAAATCCACTCGCCAAGTTGACCCATATAAAATCCAAGTTCCTTTGAAAAAATGAAAGTGACGAAATTTTCAAGGAAATAAAGGGAGGTTTAGTTAGTGAAACTAGAATTATATTATCTAATATTGGAAATGGTTTATAATCATTTTTTATGCATTTAATATGGTTTTTAATGTATTCTCATAATAAATGTCATGGATATAACTTACGGATCTTGAAAATTTAAGGTTAATCAAAAAAACTATCCAACTCATTATTTAAAGCTAGGTGCAGTAATTTTTTCCTTAAAGATATAAAGGATATATCTTCATAAAACATCTATATTTATATGTAATGGTTTTATATATGTACATATCATAAGAGTATAAATTATATAATAATATTTATATATTTGAAAATTCCCTCTATGATGAAGTTTTAAAAATTACATATTATGGCTTCTCAATATATTACAACCTCTGGAAGGAGAACAAGGTTTATTATGTTTTGAGATGAAAGGATCATAATACCTTATCTATGTTGAGGATAAGAAAATAAAAAATTTAACAATATTTTCAAAGTATGGAACTGAAAATTTTTAAGGATGGGGACAAATTATCCTTTTCAAATGAATCTTCAGCCATCAATAAAATTGACAATTAATGAGTCATAGAATGAATATGTACTGCTGCATAAGAGGATGATACATATTCCTATGTTTAATAATGACTATAATGGAATGATAAAGATTTTTAATCATTTATGTGTTACTTCTATAGAAAATCTTATGAAGAATATATGGGATGAGTCTCATAGTCTATCATTATCCATTAATAAAAAAATTGATAATATATAATGATTTAGAGGAGTAGTTTTTATGAGAGAACATGACAAAAGATAATTTAGAGTTTGTATCTAAGTGCAAGGTATGTTAAAAAATTATGGTTAGAATAAAATTTTTTATGTTTATTTTACAATCATTACCTATAACAAAAACAAAATTGGAAAAAACTATGATGGATTTTTTCATTAGACTCCCCAAAATTTCCAATGAGAAATATGTTATATCAGATTTAGTTGATATCTTTACAAGTTGACCACAATTCATTTCTGTTATAGAATATTTCTCTTTAGATCGTCTAGTTAGGATATAAAATAATTAAGTTGTACGGTTTTTGAGAGTACCATATTTTATTTTATCTTTCCAAGATATGAGGTTTAACTCGAAGATCTTACAAAGCATTCAACAATATGTGGATATAGAACTGAGTTTTAGCAATGTGTATTATCCTTATAAATATGTTAAAACGAAGAGAAAAAAATAAAATCCTATAGAATATTATATGATTTTGTTTTATGGATTTTGATCTTCATTGGATCAAAACCTTCCTTATGTTATTTTTTTCATACAAACATTGATTCCAATAACAAATTAATATGGATCATTATAAAGCCCTATATGGAAAGAATTGTAGAAGTCCAATGTGTTGCAATGAAGTTAGAGAGAAAAATATATTGGGACCATATATGACTAAATAAAAAAAGAGAAGGTTAGAGTCAATTATCATAATATATGATCATTAAAATGTCAACAAAAATTTTATGTTGATAACAAACAATGATATTTGGAGTTCATAGTTGGTGGGAAGGTTAATCAATGAATTTATCTATGAAATAAGGTAATTAGATTTAAAAATAATAGAAAGTTTAGTCATTTTTATATTGCTCCTTTTGAGATTCTTGATCGAGTAAGGACAATTACTTAACTCTTGACTCTTCCACTAACCATATCTCATGTGCACAATGTGTTTCATGTATCGCTCCTATAGAAGTGAATACTAGATCCTTCACATTTACTGAATGGAGAGGTCTTACATTTGGATATTGACCTTTCCTATGAAAAATAACAATTGGATATTTTTGATTAAAGATAGAATGTGCTATCAAACAGGAGCACTCACCTGGACAAAGCTTTGTGAAAAAACCACCAAGTGGAATAAGCTATATAGAAACCTGAGGATATGATAAGGAAGAAGATTCCTCAGTTATTTTTATTAATGTGATAAAAATTAAGGGGTGAAATTCATTTTAATTTGGATATAATGTAACACCCCATGATTTTAGGTTATTTTTTTTAAAAAAATAATTTTAATTTCTTTAATAGCTTGTGTTACATGCAAAAATGAGTTTTAAAAAAAAAATATAATTTTAATAATATTATTTAAATATTTACATTAAAACCTATACAAAAAAGTTCTATTATGAAAATAAATAACCAAATTTTTATAATTATTTATGATTTTTTAAATATCAAAAATATATTGGATAATATGTACATATTTTTCTATTTTCTTTATATGCTTCGAAAATAATCTTTTCTTAAAAACTGATTTTATTTTATTTTTATGAAAATTTAAAAAAATTAATTTTTTTTTAAATTTAGATTATTTATTTTAATAAATAAATATAATTTTTGAAGTTAAATTTTCTAAATTTTATTTGATTGAGTTTTTTATAATTATCAGAAAATTTTAATTTTATTATAAATATTGAAAAAACTATTTTCTTAAAAACTATTTCCATTTAAAGAATTTAAATTTAAATTTTTCTTATTACGTTATATATGTAATATGATTTTAATTAATCCTATTTATTTATTTTTTGTCAATTTCATTTTTTTACAAAAACTATTTATAATTACGAAAACCTATCCATTGGAATCTGACATTCTCTTTGCATCTACGGGTTTATTTTTAAATTAAATTATGAAACATATATTAATTTAATTTTTAAAAGAGATTAATTATTTTTAATAATCATAATTAATATTCTAAAATAATTCCAACATAATGTTTTTGTACATGAATAATAAAAATGGTACAAATTAATTATCACGGTTACAGTTAAAATGATTGTACGGGGGGGGGGGGGGTAAAACTAAAATTGATAAGGGTTAAAGAAACTAAAAACATTTCCAAGTTCTATTTTATTACATTACTACAACCTTATATAATATATGGTTTCAATAATGAGGAATTTTGGAGCCTTTTATGTGTGAGACATGTGGGCATATATATATTTTTGAAAATATTCCAAGTGTTTCCTCACCCTGACCTATAAAATAGAACCCCTATCCTCTCATATACACAATAACATAGTATTTTTTACTTAAAATAATACACCAAATACAATTATTAATTTCTTCCCAACTTCCTACAAGACTTATTTTTACTATGAAATCCTCCTATGAAGTATTTTGGTGAAAACCTATAGAGATTATTCAAAGAAGTGGTGTCATATTTAATAGAGTATTTTTGTTTTATTCCTTATTCCATATCCATAAAATCTTATTCAAATATGATGATATAATAAAATTATTATATTTAATATAATTAAATTTTATTATGTTAATGTTATATCCTATACCAATCTCATCTTCCATCAATTGAGAATCAACACCAACGATCGTGAATATAGCAGGCTACCATCTCACGAATCAATGTAATTCATTTTCCATCACTACCTCTCAAAAGTCGATAAGTTGATGGATATAATGGTTAAATAAGATAATTTTGAAAAAAATAAAGCTTTTTTAATTATAATATGGCATTTACCTTGTTAACATCCATTCTATTACAAAATGAAAACATTTATTGAGTGTACGTGTGGACTACCGCCTCCATGAAGCGATGTGGTACGTTTCTCATTATATTATGAAATTGATTGTAAAAATTATTGAATTAATGAATAAATATTTTATATTTTATATAAAAATGATTTCAAAATTTTCAATGAATATTTAAGTTTAATTCATTACATACTTCAAGAAAATGGAAACATTGTTTGTGCATATGTACGTCCTACCATCTCCATGAACATTGTACATTGCTTTCCTATATCTACCTTTTATGGATGAATGATTAGACTTTGGAAGAGACTAATATTCATTGTTAGTTTATATATTTTTCATGTGAATTTTTATTCATAAATACTATTGTAGTGCATTTTACACTTTGAACATCATTTCACATCATGATTTCAATTCTTTCCTAAAATACACTATTACATGGTACATTCTTGAACATCTCATAAAACAAAAAATGGTCTTGATTTTATTTTCATATTTTATTTTCACGTCTCCCATGATATAAGGTACAATTAATTATTTTGGAGCACCTGGAGATTCAATTTTGAAGATCACCAAACTGGGCTTTGAACCAACCACATTCTAGGCGAAGTGAGCTGGACAATAGCCCAGTAAAAGAACTGTAGTGGCCATTATTTAATCCCAAAGAGTCTCAAAATTTAACTGTAGATAGAAGAGATCATGGGTAACATTTAATTACACATTTTACCAAGATAATTAGAATGTTTTAACATAGTTATAGGTGGCCCATGTCGAAGATGCAATTTTGGGCCAGATTCCGTGGCCTAGAAAAATAGCCTACCATTTAAATCATATCTTGGAAACCAGAACGTATTTTGGGATGCAATTTTACAGATAATTATGGGACATTTGGGTATTCATTTATGTATTCTATACACCACTCCATTTGGGCCTTCTATAAGGTGATTTCGGCGCTTTGGTTCGGTGGATGCAAGCTGGCTCCCACTTCAAGGAAAGATTTGAAAAATCTCCTCTACATTAAATGTCCACCCACTCTGGCCTCCCAAAATTAATTAAAGAGACTTGGGGAGTGGTGGATTGACACAAGGCTTCCTTTTTTCCTATTTAAGGCAGTTGTGGTGGAGGATTTAGGGTTCTTTGGTTCTTTGTTTCATTGTAATGTTATGCTGTCAATTTGATGTTGTAATCATTCTTCATTCTCATGTAAGTTATTTGAATTACATTAGTTCTTTATAAAAGTTCATCATTTACTATTTTTATTTTATTATTATTTTCACATTGATACCATCTCCCCAAGTTTTGATCTTATTCACACAAACACTTGTGAATTTATTCACACAACGGTGGAGTGATCGTTTCATTGTTTTATTTTTCTTCTTCAATTCCGCCCCAATGAGTCTACTTTCCACTTCCTTTGAGATCATAGAATCAATGGAGGGATAAAACCTTATGGGTTGGTCCTAGGGAGTTTCATGGGTCATATTGGATGTTATATTATTATCTAAGATTCTGTAATCATTTCATTAATTTTATATTTCCATTTGATTATTATTTTCTTCTTCAACTTCACCAACTTTAACAATGACAAATTTCAAGTGCTAGTATGATCCAATTCCTCAGAGTGATCATTAAATTTATCCTCTAAGTGAATTGGTGATTAGACTTGTAATTGTGTAAGGATTAAATTGGTGAATGATGTTGAGTAATTATATAATTTAGTGGATACGTCTTGAGTTAGTGACCTGAAACGTTATAAGAAAATAAATACTTCCAATCTAACCCTAGTAACAACTTAGGATCAACTCATCTCCATTAATTTTTATAGACTAAGTAATATTATGTTTTTTTATTTTTTTATTTTAATTAAATCACTAGTTTCAAATCAAATCAATCCAAATAGTTTGCCACTACATAGCCAAATATCTCAAAAATCAGAGTGTCTCTAGGTTTCTTCTTCAGTCCCTGTGGATTTGACCCCTACCTGTACTACAACGACTGCATACCTGTAGGGTAAATTTAGGCGAAACCAAAATTTGGCACCATTTTCAGAGACCAAGTAAGTTCCTTAGACCAAAAACCTTCTTTTCTTACCCCCATTTTTCTTTTCTCACCCCAAATTCTCTTTTTCCACCTCCATTTCTCTTCTCTCTTCCCCTTTTTGTTTTTCTGTATCCAAAAAATCTGAAATCCAAATATCTCTCTAATCCAATGGATTATCTTCAGCAATACCCCAACATAGAACCATGAAATAATCAAATTGAAAATCAATATTTGGAATAAAATAACTTAGATAATTACTTTGATCAACCCTTGAATGATTACCCCACATCCGATGAGACGTACAATCAATGAGATCATGAATATTTAAATGATTAATTTCCTTCCCTCTCAAGGATGATTGAAGTGTCCAATATTAGTGAAGTCCATAATGTTCAACATCCAATTATATCTGTTCCTTAATCATTTCGTGAACAATTGTGTAATCAAATGAAGATAATGAATTCTGAGGTTTCATCTTTGAGGTTAGAACTACAAAAATTTAAAACATGTGAAGAACTCACTTTAGAATTTGGGAATTCAGTGTTAGATAATGTATTGAATTGGTAAAGTAATTTTGAAAGTCAAGATGAAGAGTGTTTAAATCAGGAATAAGTTGATTTTTTTTAATTCAAAAGATAATAACTTGACATCATGGATTAAGTTTCTTGAACATGGCTCCATTAGTGAATTTTTAGGACCACTGATCACTGAAACATTGGAAGAAATCCAAAACATTGAGCTCATACCCACTCCTAGAATTCAAATGGAAACATTTGGGGATGAATCATATTTTTTATAAGGAACCTATTCATTCTAAAATTTTTGTAGAAGAAACTGATTTTGATACAAATTTCCAATATGCTTTAAGAAAATTCAATCAACACAAACTCAAAATCATTGTCCTTCCTTCCCCAATCGAGTATCCCATCATTATTGTTAAGCAAGATCTTGGGGTTTTCATTCATTCATCTCATGAAACTCAAGAAGGGGGGTTGATCTTTGATTTATTAGGAAAGACTACAGAAGAAAAAAGATCAACCATTTCTGATATTCCTTGGATTTTCCCATTCATTTTAGAAAATAGGATTTTCTATGAATCATATTCAAAATCTTCTTACCAACCACAAGGGATACACATTATCAATATTTCTTAAGTGGAGAAAGATAAGGTCATTAAAATTTTAAAAGTTGGAATTGGATATGTTGGGGGGTTCATGTCGAGATAAAGACGTTAAATTAAGTGTTGCATGAGAGGCAACCCGTGGTTTTCAATTTTCCAATCATTTTGTTGTTTTAATCAACTTTACATTTAAAATAGGATTAGTGGATCATTTTGATATAATTTTATTCTACTTCAGACTATTGTCCTATTCTTCTTTTATGAGTAAGGATGGGTATGAAAGGGGAGCACCATATTCACTCGTGTCACGTGGTGTGATCCCTGTGTAACACCTTACCCAGAAATTTAAGAAAATATAATGTATCATCAGTTTATTTTATTTTTATGTTTTTGTAGGTTAAAAGAAAAATAAAAAATAATAATAATTAAGATTTTTGACCTATTCTTCTTTCACGAGTAAGGATGAGTATGAAAGGGGAGCACCATATTCATCCATGTCACGTGGTGTGATCCCTAAGTAATACCTTACCCAGAAATTTAAGAGAAGACAATGCATCATCAGTTTATTTTATTTTATTTTAATTTTTTTAGGTAAAAAAATATACAAAAAATATATATAATAAAAAAATTAAAGAAATGTTGTAGATCATTGGGAAAATCCTATCACAATCGTCCAAGCTGCTGGAACTCGAACCAGAACTGAAGGGAGATAGGGGAATGCATTTTCAACATCAACCACCAGGTGACTTCATTCCAAAATTTTCATTTTCAATGTCTTAGTTGAACTTCTCTCCTACCCCATCTAAGTTTTTATTTCCTTAAACACTAGGGACAATGTTATTCTATATTAGGGGATATTAAATAAAATAATTTATTTTGCTTTTATCAGAAAATGTGTGGAAGGAAAATTTTCATAAACCTTGAACATGATAACACACATTGAAAACTCCAAAATTGGATATCAAATAATTTTACATGCATTGATTCATATTTTAATGCAAGTTTAAGTTCATGTGCATAGTTTTTTTTGGAAAGTGTGGTTGTCTGATGTGATTTTTCACCATTTATATTTTCATCCATTTATTTAAAAAAATCACAATGCACGTCCTCTAGATTATGGGGTATTAGTTTTATTTCTTGGGGTCCATAATAAATTTAATAGTGTTGGTTATAATTTTAATTTTAACATGAGTATTCAACAAATAAATTTCACATAGAGTAATGGATTGACCTAATTTGTGGCTTTCGGTACTTGGGGATCGTGAGTCCATAGTTTTCTGGCCCAGAGTTGGGCATTTTGTCTCTATTTGTGGTAATTTGAGTTTGTTTTTGATTGAGTAAACTTGAGACGATGCCTGAGTATGTGAGCTTAAATTGGTGCCCTATGGTATTTGTTCCTGGGAGTGATCAGCAAAGTCTTGCTAAATGGGTTGGCCCGATTGAATTCAATTTCAATTACCATGGAAAAATTTCAAAAACAAAAACAAAAAACAAGAAACAAAAAACAAAAAACAAAAAACAAAAAACAAAAAACAAAAAATAAAAACAAAAAAAAAAGAAAAAAAAAAGAAAAAAAATGAATACTCATCATAATATTAAAATTTCATCCCTCCTAGTGCTTCCATCTTGTCTCCATTTGAATGAAGATGAACCCCCATGTCTATTGTGATGCACAACACTTCGTCATGCTTAATTGAAATTGGATGAAATATGACGATGAATTTGAACAAAGGAATTGGATTGGGCTTAGGTTATGCCTATGGACTTAGCTTGTTTTAAATGATTTTGATGGGTTTCATAATTTTTTTGTATGAGGTATTTGGGTGAGAAATATGTATTAAAATGTTTTTGGAAAAGGTCATTTGAACTTCATATTTGTGAGATATATTTTTCTAGGGACTAGAAAAACTCATGTTGGGGGGTGTGATTATCCACTAGAAGAGGCTAATATTCATTTTTAATTTATATAGTTTTCATTTGATTTGTAATTCATAAATACCATTTTAGTGCATTTTACACTTTGAATATCATTTCACATCATGATTGCAATTCTTTCCTAAAATGAACTATTACATGGTACATTCTTCAACATCTCATAAAAAACCAAATGGTATTGATTTTATTTTAATATTTTATTTTCATGTCTCCCATGCTATAAGGAAAAATTCATTCTTGTGGAGCACATGGAGATTAAATTTGGAAGAATACCAAAGTGGGCTATGAACCAACCACATTCTGGGCAAAGTAAGCTGGACAGCAGCCCAATAAAAGTACTGTAGTGGCCATGATTCAAGCCAAAAGAGTCTCCAAATTTAAATAGAGATAGAATACATCGCGAGGAACATTTAATTCAACAATGGAAAAAGCTAATTCGAATGTTTTAATGGAGTTATAGGTGGACCAAGTTGAAGATACAATTCTGGGCCAGATTCCGCGACCCAGAAAAATAGCCCACCATTTAAATCATATCGCGCACACCACAAAGTATTTTTGGCTGAAATTTTACAGGAAATTAGGGGAAATACAGGGATTAATTTAAGTCTGCTATGAACCACTCCATTTAGGCCTTATATAAGGTAATTTCGACACTTCTGTTCAGTGGATGCAAGCTAGCACCCACTTTAAGGAAAGACTTGAGAAGTCTCCTCTACATTAAATGTCCACCCACTTTGGCCTCCCAAAATTAATTAAAGAGACTTGGGGAGTGGTGTCTCGACCCAAGGTTTCCATTTTTCCTATTTAATTCAGTAGTGTTGGAGGATTTAGGGATCTTTGGTTCTTTGTTTCATTGTAATGTTATGCTGTCAATTTGATGTTATAATCATTCTTAATTCTCATGTATATTGTTTGAATTCCATTAGTTCTTTATAAAAGTTCATCATTTCCACGTTTTAATTTATTCTTCTTTTCACATTGATACCGTTTCCCCAAGGTGTGATCTTATTCACACAAACACTTGTGAATTTATTCACCCAATAGTGGAGTGATCATTTCATTGTTTTTTTCTTCAATTTCGCCCCTATGAGTCTATTTTCTGCTTCCTTTGAGATCATAGAATCAATGGAGGGCTAAACCATTATGGGTTGGTCTTAGGGAGTTTCATGGCGAAGAATGGATGTTATTTTATGATCTAAAATTCTGTAATCATTTCATTAATTTAAGATTTTCATTTGATGATTATTTTCTTCTTCATCTTCACCAACTTTAACAATGACACATTTTGAGTACTAGTACGATCCAATTCCTTGGAGTGATCATTAAATTGATCCTCTATGTGCATTGGTGATTAGAATTGGAATATTTTAAGGATTAAATTAGTGAATGATGTTGAGGAATTATATCATTTTGTGGATACGTCTTGAATTAGTGAACTGAAACGTTATAAAAAATAAATACATCCAATCTAACCCTAGTAACAACTTAGGATCAACTCATCTCCATTAATTTTTTTAGACCAAGTAATTGTATGTTTTTTTTATTTTTTTATTTAAATTATATCACTATTTTCAAATCAAATCAATCCAAATAGTTGGCCACTCCATAGCCAAATCTCTCAAAAATCAGAGTGTCTCTAGGTTTCTTCTTCGGTCCCTATGGATTCGACCCCTACATGTACTACAATGACCGAATACCTGTATGGTAAATTTGGGTGAAACCAATGACTCTAAAAAATAGATAATGAATATATCAGATATTTATTTTATTATTAAAATTCTATAAAATATTTAACCATACTCAATGTGCATGTTCCAAAACATCCAAACCAAAACATACATGAATAGTAAAGAAGTTATTACCTGTAATAGTGATTTTAACAAATAATTAATAGAAAACTCGTGATTAAATGTTATATGTAAAAAATATGCAGTATTATATATATTGTTATGATTTGGAAATACATTTATAAAACACACACACACACACACACATATATATATATGTATATATTATACATTCTTTTTAACATGCACAATGAATGTTGGTCCTTGATATAAGATATTTTCATCTAACTTTTATTTCTATGGGAAAAATTCCATATTAGCCACTTTTGTCTTTTGCGTAGAGCATATAGATCAAGTAAATTTCTTTTATGATTATTTTAATGAAATTTAATCTTATTTAAATATCAATATTTTGGACTTCCGTTGATATTTTATGATTCCAATTTCACCAATGTGGTAAGGGTTTTGTATTATTTTCTAATTGTTTTTTAGGATCATTTATAATTATTCATATTATGAAGAAATATCATTCTCTGCATCTCTAGAAACTAATAAGCATGACATACTCTTATATCCTTTTCTGAGTAAAATTGTCATGAATTTTGGATAATTTTTTTCAGAGTTCCCAATTTCCTTACTGTTGAACCACTAATCCTTGGTGGATTTATTTGTACACTAGCATACATGAACTTAATGATTTTTATTTCCACACATCAAGAATACTCCCCTTCCATTAGATAGTATGAAAAAATGTTTATTTTCAAAATTATCACATGTAGTATGTTCCATAATTATCTTATTTTCCTTTATGTTATTTACTTTTTCTTAGTTATCATATATACTCTTACTCTCTTTATTTAAATTGATACAATATGTCTCAAATAATTATATCCCATCTAAATGAAACAAAATAAAATTTCAACATATTAATAAAAATATTTAAAGTCTAGTTCCAATTAGAATATTCTTTATGATAATCAAAGAAAATATAGATCTTACTTTTTAGACACAATACATAGTCCTTAGAATACATGGAAAATATTATATGATTTACCTTATATAAAGAATAATATTCCTCCCCATCTATCATAGATTATGGATTTAATATTCCATATCATATCTTTTTTCATGAGGAATGTATTTCCCAAAGAATATCTCCTTAAATATCTTTCATTGCATTATCTCTATCTCATTCTGCTCCTTTGTATTTTGAATTAATGAAAACCATTGATCAGAATCACCCTTTTCACAATAACCTAATTGAATAAACATATTATTTTCATTACTTATCAATGAAATTAATATTGTTTCAACCGACCTGATCTAAAGTTCATCTATCAATGGATTGTGAGTTCCTTTATATAATTAATATTTTTTCCACAAAATGTCAACCAAAATCAATGAATTATATAGTAAAGAAAAAAATATTGGAAATTACATATGGAAAAACAATTTATTTACTATATAATTCATTAAGTAATTATATTTCTTTACATATAAATATATCATTTTCTCTATTACCCTTTCACTCACATAAAAGTTGATTACATTATTCGCAGATGTGTAGACTACCGCCTCCTTGATAAGAGGTGATTCCTTTTTCATCACTAGAATTATATATTTGTATATATTATTAACTAATATATTATTTATGATATAATTAACATTATTTAATGATATAATTATTTTTAACTTATTTCCATAACGATCATTGAAAAATGAGAATGCTACTCATGCGTACATACGACCTACTGTATCCATTATCGTAACATTAATTTATTTATTTTAGTAATATTTAATTATTGGTTTCAAAATTTTAATTGATATATAAATATGATAATTATATCATTATTATTATTTTATAGATGTTATATAATGACCCCTTTGACCGTAGTTGACCTATAATAGTTTATTTTGACACATATACTGAATTTGTTCAAAACACCCGATGTAAACATAATTGTTTATGTAATTGTATAAAACATAGTAATAAGTGAAATAAAAGTGAAATTAAACATTAAAAAGGTTATCAATAAAGTATAAAATTAACACAATATTATTATATATGAATTTAATGAATGTACACACAAAAGGAAACTCAATGTAAATTAATTTCATCTCGATTTACATTTCCTTTAGACTTATTTGTCATTATGGGCCAATTCACTTTTATTTGGTGTATATATACTTCCTTTTTATTGTCATGTCGTTATTACCCTTATTCTCATGATATTATATGTTTCACTTAAAATCATGGCATTCTAAATATTATGATTCAAATGTTTTGAACTTTTGTGGGACACTTTGTAATGATTAAAGATTATTCTTCTCGAGATTGTTCTTAGTGATTATATTTGAAATCTCACTTTTTTGGTGATTGTTAACAATATCTTGAAACATGAACTTTAATGTTATCATTTTCATTGTAAATTTAATTTAATATCCATATTCTTATTCAATGGATATTAGTATTGCCTAAAATACATACCATTTGACAAACGATGTATATTTTGACAATTATTAAATTATTAGAGAAATATTAATAATATTGTACTCTTTATTCAATAAGAATATTTGAAAAGATATATTATTTCATTCAATTAATAGATATGGTTAATGATTTGGATATTCAATGATAGGGGATATCATACTTTATATACCTCCCTGACACATCACATGGTTCTCATTAGAGAAATATGTTGCACAAATTAAACGGGTTTCTATCCATAGTTTAATCCATCTTTTGAAATGTCATGATGGTATAGGTTTTCATGTTCATCAAAAATGATGTATCTTAAGAATTAATTTCCCTCATTAATCTTCAATTATTATTCATCAATGAAATTTTGTGTTGATATATCTATGGATACATTTAATTTTCAGTTATTTAAATGGAATGTGTTTTATTTTCTTACCTTGCTATATTTATTTCTACATAACTATTTATTTGAATGGAATGTGTTTCTAGTTATTAAATTTACATATTTTCAATGGAATTCCATTCTATTTATTAATTAAATGTAATGTGTGTTCGGTTATATACCTTTCTACATTGATTATTCTCATTGATTCATTTTTACTTCCGCTAATTTTTTCCCTTATTGATCATTTGATGTCGCACTTATTATATTTTATTCCCTAGGAATCCAAGAAACGTATTATGAATGAATTGAAAAGATATACTTGATGGAATAAAGTTATCCTTGAAATTATTTTTTTTGAAAGAAGAAAAAAAAATATTTTTTAATTTTTATATTCTTTTCTCATGTATGTGTCTAGTTTTCCAAAACTACCACACTCTTGGTCCTTTTTTCTCTAATTAATTTTAAAAATTCCAATGTAATTAACATCATACCACAACTTCGGGCCTTCTTGGGTCGGGTCGCTACAGTTGATATCAATGGAAATTTAGTAGTATCCTTGGGAACTATATTTATGAAAATATATATTAGAAAACATAACCCTAAGGTAGAATTTTTGGACAAGTGTAAAAGAACATCCTAAAAGTGGGTCTTCCTAGAAATACATCTCTATCTAGATACTACAAGTGGACATGGTCTTGAATAGATATTCATTGGATTTATATCCCTAATAAGGTGTTCTAAGCCTGACTCGGGGAAACATAGTATATGCCAATGGGCCTTACTATGACTTAGTATGACACACCTAGGGGTATGTTTATGATAATACACATTTTCTTTACAAACCATTATGAATCATTTTAATATAAAATGATAATTATTAATCAAGATTAAATCTAAACTGTTTTAGATTTTAAAATATGGTGTCATGGTTCCGAAATCCAATAATTGATATTATGGTTAGACCTTATACTAGAGAATGAATAATTTTGATGATGTATTTTAGGGAATTGTAGAAGTATATTACTAGTGATATTTTTAACGATATGAATCATGAAACATCTAAGGAATATTCTTGATTTTAAAAGAATATGTTTTCCTGGAAAATGTTATTTTTGGAATAACTTCATTACATTTATATAGATGTAATTATAAAGTTATATATAACCATTTGGGTTCATATTTTTAGTAATGAAATCATACCAATAATAAAATAAGATTACGATACTTTATAAAAAATGGTTGTTTTGAAACCCATTTCTAAAATAATATTAAGTGATAAATCTTATTTCAAGGATGTATATCATATTTATTTTTGAAATTATATTAATATGGTTTTATAAAAGGACGACATGTATTCTGGGAGACAACCTATCATTTTTGGAAATTCCACAACCCTCGAACCATGACTGAAGGACGATAAGGGTTTCATTCAAACCACTTACCTATGAAATATGCTAGTTAATTTTTCATTTTTTGTTAAACAATTTGACGAATAAATCTTAATGATGAACCAATATTATAACATTTCAGGATTATAGATTCATATATTAATCATTTATTTCTAGGAAGATACATTAATAAAAATAGTTATAATTTTCACTAATTTATAGGTCACATGAACCATTAAAAGTTTCCTTTAGTGCTTCATGCATAAAAAAATTCATTAATTCTAATTAATATCTTCGAGTAAAGAGTTGAATTATAATATAATCAATGAACAACCAAAATATAGGATCATTCATATCAAATTGGAAACAATCATGTCATACTATTTCCTTAAACTCTTTGTAAGAAAAATAATTACCCAAAAATATGAAAATAACAAAAAAAAAATGTTTCCCTAATTTCTTTATTTTTTTATTAAACCGATATCCTATTAAATAATCAAATATTTATCACTTTTAGGATCTAAAAATTAAATTTATCATTCAGTTTTTTTCATTGATGATCTCATTCACTCCCCAAAAATATTTAGGTTTTTCCTCTGTATATATCTATACATTCCTATAAGGTTATCCGACTTAGATACCCAGTTACATAGTATTCCATGTCACCATTGTACTTTACATTATCACTTTTCTAAAGGTGGTTTTACGAACCCTTATCATGATGATGTACTTCAACATAGGAATTATGAAAGAATTTATCAATATGTTCATGTTAAAATATAAAGTAAGAACCTTGTATTTGAGTGTGTTAATGACATGCTACACCAAGAAAGTAATGTAATATAATATCTAGAAAATTTATAATATATTTACTATCTTAAATTATTCAATGCATTTATATCTTTCATTGCACATTTGAGCAACCTTCCTTGAAATATTATGTTATATTCATGAGTGAACAACCTCGATATCTTGTTTTATATGGAAGATTCAGTTTCTCCAAATAAAATTTTGTTATTAATATATTATTATATAATATAATATTATATAACATAGAAATTATGTTATTGGTTATGATTAATATTAACTAACTTATGAAAATTTATGGTTTATATAAATAAAAAATTAATTCACTGGTTACCAATTAATGAGAAATGAAAATAAGAACCAATTGGATATAAAAATATATATTATTATTTTTATGATTTCAAATGAGTTTTGTCTTAATGAACATAAAAAATTAAAATTAGTTAATAAATTTATTTATATATATATAGGTTATATATTTTATACAATTTTGGTATGTTCATCTGTTAGTTTTGATAAACATTAGATAAAAACAAACTCTATTATACCCATAAAACCTTTATTTTTGAAACTAAATTTTCCTACCTTTTAGGGGAAAACCCATTTTAATTATTAATTTTGAAACATTAATTAATTTAATATGTAAAAATGAACTCAAAATTTTATATATAATAAAAATAATTATGCTCGGTTATATTTTTTATATTAGTGTAAAACATTTTTATTTTTATTCAATAGTAAAAAATACTGAATTATAGTTTAAAACTACTTCTTCATCTAATTTATTTATAAGGTTGAATTATATTTTTATTTTGTTTTAATTTTTAATTATATAATAATTTTATAAATTAATACAATTAATTTAATTTAAATATATTTCACTTTGAAATAGATTATAAAAATATTGATAACATTCATACACAATTACTTTAAAAACTTGCAATGTCGTCTCGCCTTCGAGGTTAAATTTAAATAAATTTTTACTAATTATTTGATTGGAATCCGGGAAAATAGAATAAATATTTGGAATAATAATAACTTATAATGTTTAATAATAAAAAATATATTTTTTGACCAAAACAATCAATGAAAAGAATTAAAATTAATTACAATTATCCGGGAAACAAAAATCTTGATAATGAATTAAACCTTTAATGCAAGAGACCAAATGTCATAGACACTTTTCCAACATGAATTGAATGGTATTAAATTTCCCATTAACCTTAAATTATTGTGTTTTCAAGTGTTTTATGTAATTTTTAGGTAAAATTTGTGTACACCTGTCTTTTTTTCAAAAATACCAAGCGAGTCATTTTCATCCCTTATAAAAGGCCACCACATCTCTGACTTCATCACACCTCTCAAACCACATAGGTTAAGCCATGATCATCTAATATATATTCCTAAAATACTTACCATATACCTTGAATCCTACCATTTGGAATAAATCCACCTAATGAATCCTTTTGGTATAAACCAATTGGAGTTACCTGATTAAGAGGTTACATATTTTATCAAGCCCTTTAGTTTTATTTCCATTATTTAACCCATAAATTCTTATTATTCATTTATTATATTAAAAAACTAATAGAATAAATGTACTAGTATGTTTTTATTATAAAATTTATATCTACACTTACACATACCTCTATCTAATGCGTAATGAACATATCGTTTCTCTGTACGATGAACTATTGCCTCACAGAATGATGATTGTTCATATTTCCTTAATCATACCTCATGGTAATCATTATTATGGAAAATATGTTTATATATGATATATATTAGGTTTATTATTTTATACTTATTCAATCATTTTATAAAATATAACCTTAATACTTTCCACTTTTGGTTAATACGATAACATTATTTGGGAAAATGTGGACTACCAGCCCCTCAAAGCGATGCGATTCATTCACATGATACATGGAATGAATAAAATATAATTATAATAAAACATATAATATATACACATAATCTATATTATGTTCATGAAATAATTAACTTAATGTATACATATACATATATATGTAACATTTTTTTCTTACCCATTCACACACTTAAACAGTGATAACGTTATTCTTGGACGTGTGGCTACCGACTCCTCGACATGATGTGAATCCTTTTTCACCACAAGAAATATATATATTATTATATACTATTAAATAATATTGTAATTATGATATAGTTATCATAATTTAAGGATATAATTCTACTAAACTTCTTTCAATAACGATCATTGAAAAATTAGAAAGTTACTCATGCACACGTATGACATACCATCTCCATGACCATAACATTGATTTATTTTTCATAATAATATTTAATAATTGATTTTAAAAGTATAATTGATATATAAATATAATATTTATTTCATAATTATTATTTTGGATATGTCTTATAATGACCCCTTTGACTATAGTTGTCCTACCAATGTTGATTTCGACACACACTACTAAAAATAAGACAATTAGCGACCGCCATTGGCGGTCGCTGTTGCCTCGTCGCTAGAGGCCTTTAGCGACCGCCAATGGCGGTCGCTATAGAAGGCCATCAGATCGGCCTTCAGCGACCGCCTGGCGGTCGCTGAAGGCCCCCTGCCGGGCACCCTATAGCGACCGCCAATGGCGGTCGCTATAGTGGGCCGGCATGGCACCCTACAGCGACCGCCTCTGGCGGTCGCTCTTCAAAAAAAAAAAATTTTTTAAAATTTTTTTTATTGAATTCAATATAAATATATATATATATTTATGTAAAAATATTCATATATATACTATTAAATACAATATTTTAAATATATATATATATATATATATTATATATTTTAAATGTTTTAATATATATTTAATACATATATAATATCAAATCATTGTGTTATAATAATTTAAATATTATATATATAATATATTTTAAATATTATATATATATAATATATTTCAGGTCGTTCGGAGCACGTTTGCTCCGAATTGGACCGCCGCACGCCGTTTTGGTGTTTAATGGCGCCGGAAACGCGTTTCCGGCCGCCGCGGTCACACGGCACATCCGAATGAGGTGCCGTCTGGCCGACCATTTCACAATTCACGCCCCGGATGTTGTCGTACGGTTTCGTGGCATTCGGAGGTCGTTCGGGTGGTTTTGACCCCCCAATGCGCCATTTCACCGCGCGCCGCGCTGCTGAAAACGGCCCAATCGGACGTGCCGCGCGAACCGCACGTCCGATGGACGTGCGGCCTCCTCCTGCATCTCAGGAATAATATTTCTATCGTTCCCGTGCGGTTTCAGGTCGTTCGGAGCACGTTTGCTCCGAATCGGACCGCCGCACGCCGTTTTGGTGTTTAATGGCACCGGAAACGCGTTTCCGGCCGCCGCGGTCACACGGCACATCCGAATGAGGTTCCGTCTGGCCGACCATTTTACAATTCACGCCCCGGATGTTGTCGTACGGTTTCGTGGCATTCGGAGGTCGTTCGGGTGGTTTTGACCCCCCAACGCGCCATTTCAGCGCGCGCCGCGCTGCTGAAAACGGCCCAATCGGACGTGCCGCGCGAACCGCACGTCCGATGGACATGCGGCCTCCTCCTGCATCTCAGGAATAATATTTCTATCGTTCCCGTGCGGTTTCAGGTCGTTCGGAGCACGTTTGCTCCGAATTGGACCGCCGCACGCCGTTTTGGTGTTTAATGGCGCCGGAAACGCGTTTCCGGCCGCCGCGGTCACACGGCACATCCGAATGAGGTGCCGTCTGGCCGACCATTTCACAATTCACGCCCCGGATGTTTTCGTACGGTTTCGTGGCATTCGGAGGTCGTTCGGGTGGTTTTGACCCCCCAACGCGCCATTTCAGCGCGCGCCGCGCTGCTGAAAACGGCATAATCGGACGTGCCGCGCGAACCGCACGTCCGATGGACGTGCGGCCTCCTCCTGCATCTCAGGAATAATATTTCTATCGTTCCCGTGCGGTTTCAGGTCGTTCGGAGCACGTTTGCTCCGAATTGGACCGCCGCACGCCCTTTTGGTGTTTAATGGCGCCGGAAACGCGTTTCCGGCCGCCGCGGTCACACGGCACATCCGAATGAGGTGCCGTCTGGCCGACCATTTCACAATTCACGCCCCGGATGTTGTCGTACGGTTTCGTGGCATTCGGAGGTCGTTCGGGTGGTTTTGACCCCCCAAGGCGCCATTTCAGCGCGCGCCGCGCTGCTGAAAACGGCCCAATCGGACGTGCCGCGCGAACCGCACGTCCGATGGACGTGCGGCCTCCTCCTGCATCTCAGGAATAATATTTCTATCGTTCCCGTGCGGTTTCAGGTCGTTCGGAGCACGTTTGCTCCGAAAGGGACCGCCGCACGCCGTTTTGGTGTTTAATGGCGCCGGAAACGCGTTTCCGGCCGCCGCGGTCACACGGCACATCCGAATGAGGTGCCGTCTGGCCGACCATTTCACAATTCACGCCCCGGATGTTGTCGTACGGTTTCGTGGCATTCGGAGGTCGTTCGGGTGGTTTTGACCCCCCAAGGCGCCATTTCAGCGCGCGCCGCGCTGCTGAAAACGGCCCAATCGGACGTGCCGCGCGAACCGCACGTCCGATGGACGTGCGGCCTCCTCCTGCATCTCAGGAATAATATTTCTATCGTTCCCGTGCGGTTTCAGGTCGTTCGGAGCACGTTTGCTCCGAATTGGACCGCCGCACGCCGTTTTGGTGTTTAATGGCGCCGGAAACGCGTTTCCGGCCGCCGCGGTCACACGGCACATCCGAATGAGGTGCCGTCTGGCCGACCATTTCACAATTCACGCCCCGGATGTTGTCGTACGGTTTCGTGGCATTCGGAGGTCGTTCGGGTGGTTTTGACCCCCCAACGCGTCATTTCAGCGCGCGCCGCGCTGCTGAAAACGGCCCAATCGGACGTGCCGCGCGAACCGCACGTCCGATGGACGTGCGGCCTCCTCCTGCATCTCAGGAATAATATTTCTATCGTTCCCGTGTGGTTTCAGGTCGTTCGGAGCACGTTTGCTCCGAATCGGACCGCCGCACGCCGTTTTGGTGTTTAATGGCGCCGGAAACGCGTTTCCGGCCACCGCGGTCACACGGCACATCCGAATGAGGTGCCGTCTGGCCGACCATTTCACAATTCACGCCCCGGATGTTGTCGTACGGTTTCGTGGCATTCGGAGGTCGTTCGGGTGGTTTTGACCCCCCAACGCGCCATTTCAGCGCGCGCCGCGCTGCTGAAAACGGCCCCATCGGACGTGCCGCGCGAACCGCACGTCCGATGGACGTGCGGCCTTCTCCTGCATCTCAGGAATAATATTTCTATCGTTCCCGTGCGGTTTCAGGTCGTTCGGAGCACGTTTGCTCCGAATTGGACCGCCGCACGCCGTTTTGGTGTTTAATGGCGCCGGAAACGCGTTTCTGGCCGCCGCGGTCACACGGCACATCCGAATGAGGTGCCGTCTGGCCGACCATTTCACAATTCACGCCCCGGATGTTGTCGTACGGCTTCGTGGCATTCGGAGGTCGTTCGGGTGGTTTTGACCCCCCAACGCGCCATTTCAGCGCGCGCCGCGCTGCTGAAAACGGCCCAATCGGACGTGCCGCGCGAACCGCACGTCCGATGGACGTGCGGCCTCCTCCTGCATCTCAGGAATAATATTTCTATCGTTCCCGTGCGGTTTCAGGTCGTTCGGAGCACGTTTGCTCCGAATTGGACCGCCGCACGCCGTTTTGGTGTTTAATGGCGCCGGAAACGCGTTTCCGGCCGCCGCGGTCACACGGCACATTCGAATGAGGTGCCGTCTAGCCGACCATTTCACAATTCACGCCCCGGATGTTGTCGTACGGTTTCGTGGCATTCGGAGGTCGTTCGGGTGGTTTTGACCCCCCAACGCGCCATTTCAGCGCGCGCCGCGCTGCTGAAAACGGCACAATCGGACGTGCCGCGCGAACCGCACGTCCGATGGACGTGCGGCCTCCTCCTGCATCTCAGGAATAATATTTCTATCGTTCCCGTGCGGTTTCAGGTCGTTCGGAGCACGTTTGCTCCGAATCGGACCGCCGCACGCCGTTTTGGTGTTTAATGGCGCCGGAAACGCGTTTCCGGCCGCCGCGGTCACACGGCACATCCGAATGAGGTGCCGTCTGGCCGACCATTTCACAATTCACGCCGCGGTCACACGGCACATCAGAAAAATAATTAATATACTAACCGCAACACCCTCAGTAGACCAATATGCAACCAAGTCACGCCACTGAGCTGGGAGGACACCTCTCGGGACCTTTTCCAAAATGTCAAGGGCACCCACATTTGGTATCCAGTGGTCCCTCTTCACTTTGCCTTTATAATCTTTCCACAGATTACGGCATTTGCTCATACACACCGGCCGAAACTCTTCAGGGCATACTTTCAAATTTTGCTATAATGAAAATAATCAAACATATTAGTATTATTTATAAATAGAAAATAAAGTAAAATTATTTTCTTACCTGAACCTCCCTCCATAGACGATCTAATGTGTCCTGAGGGATAGAAGCCCAATCACGCGTGGTCAATGGAAATCGATGTGGGTCACGTATGATATGACCCAACTGACGAATAAATGCCGGGGCATTCGGTCCCACCGGATGAAATACCTCATCAAATGAAACATCTATCGTCGTGTCGGAATTCCATGATAATATGCCACGACCAGGGCCTCTCCTGCGAGAGGAAGAAGCAGCCGAGTCTGATCCTGTTGAAAACAATTTTATATATAAATTGACAAATGTTATATATATATATATATATATATATATGTCAATTACATAAAAAATATAGACAATGACATTCAAACATACCTCGACCCTGAGACGTAGATGCCTCAGATGGATGATGTGGATTTTCTGCCTCTTCCCCTGACATGTCTGCAGTCATACAAAATATCAGTAATGAGTCCAAAGTGTTTAAAAGATAAATTGGATTGTTCTTAATAAATCAAACTTGTACAACTGTGAATCAAACAAAAAATGGATTGAATAATTAGTTGTGAATGAATTTTAAAAAATCAGAAAGTTAATCAACCTAAATATTTATGACTGAATTAACTTACAAAAGTGAGGATTAAAACTTATAAGGATTTATAAAATGATTAGATAATTTATGATATCCTAGGACATTCTACTGAATAGCGGGAAAACAATTATACCTTTCATTAAGCATGCAAATCGACCGTTTCTCCTTCAACAGCCGCTCTGACCCAATAAATATCTTCTTCACGTTGAACTACGGTATGTTGATCAAGTTGTTGGTAAACAAACGGAACAGTCTCGGGTTCATCTTCTTCAAATAAAAACACTCCTCGCCGAGACATTTTGACAACAACTTGCCAACTTGGATCCGAAGGCAAAGTAACGAAGAATACTTGTTCCGCTTGTGATGTCAAAATGAAAGGTTCATTCTCAACTCGTTCATTATTTCTGTATAACATATAGTTAAAATTCACCAATGAAAACTGATATTGATCGACTTTACATCCACGCACTGGATCAACCCAATTACACTTTAACAATATGTACTTCAAACCGTGTGTATATACAACTTCAATGATGTCTATCAATTGACCATAGTAATAACCAGAATCGACAAAGGGACAACCGATGCCACTGTTTTGTGTTGCTCGTTTGTCGTCAACATCTTTAATGCGAAATCGAAAACCATTAGCATCAATAGCTTTATAACGACGAGCCGTTATAGATGGACCCTCAGCCAGTTGGATAAATACTTCAGGTAGCGTGGGGTCCCCTAACTCCCTCAGCTTACGAACCTACATAATTTATAAAAATCAATACTGATATATGCAGAAAGAATTAGTTTAATACTTCACTCATAATGAAAATCAATTTATACATACATAATCCTTGAACCAATCATGAAATGTCGCATAATGAGATTGTTGAATTTGCAACTCAGTCGCACGATGCATCTCTTCTTTTATCTCATTAATGTGTTTCCTGCAAATGATTACGCGATGTTTAAAAGATCAACTTATGCAAAGAAAACATGTAAAAGTTATACAAGCACATTGATAAGATACTTACTGCATTAATGGTGCAACTGATGGAGTATTGAACAAGATATATCGATGTGCTTGTATCCACTCGATGTTGTCCATATCAAATGTGGTTCCTTCTCCAACTGGACCATCATGAATCCGAGAGGGCTTATCTAATTTTGTTTCAACATCCGTAAGATATTCTGCACAAAAGGTAGTACACTCATCCATCAAATAACCATTGGCTATTGATGCCTCTGGACGAGCTCTGTTGCGTACAAATCTTTTCAATGTACTCAAATACCGTTCAATAGGATACATCCACCTGAATTGCACTGGACCAGCAGCCATTACTTCATCAGTTAGGTGCACTGTCAAGTGGACCATAACATCGAAAAATGAGGGGGGGAAAAGTTTCTCAAAGTGACAAAGCGTAAGTACAATTCGGTCCTGCAAACTTTTTAAATCACTCATTCGTTGATTTCTTAAACAAAGCTGTCTAAAAAAATTACTCATCTCAATCAAGGGCTGAACAACATTGGGGGATAAACAATCACAAATTGCGATTGGAATCAACTGCTGAAGTAATATGTGATTGTCATGACTTTTCAACCCTTGCAATGTCTTGCTCGTCAGATTCACACACTTTGAAATATTAGAAGAGTAACCATCAGGCACCTTGACCATCTTCAAAATGGAAAGAAATGTCTTTTTCTCCTCTGTAGTCATCGAATACTGTGCAGCAGGCATATATGCCTTGTTTCCCTCAGCTAACTGTAAATGCAACTGTTTCCTTAAACCCATTTCTTCCAAATCACGGCGTGCATTAACATGGTCCTTTGACTTTCCACTGACACCTAAAATGGTCCACAATATGTTATCACAAACATTTTTTTCAATGTGCATGACATCCAAATTATGCCTCAACATGTTAGTTTTCCAATACGGAAGACTATAAAAAATACTTTTCTTTTTCCAATTGTGACTGCGCTGCCTACCCGCAGCACGAATATTACGTACTGGAGGAGCCACCAAATCCTGAATTTCATATACCGTGCGAATGTTTTCTTCCTCAATCTGCGATAACATTTCGACTCCTGTCATGATCTTTGGTGCTGGGCTGAACTCTCTAGAACCATCAAATGCCACTCTGTCCTTTCTGAACCTGTGCTGGGGAGGGAGAAAACGCCTGTGACCCATGTATGCCCATTTTTTGGAATGTTTAAGCCATACAGATTTTTTACTTTTATTGCAACAAGGGCAAGCAAATTCCCCTTTCGTACTCCAGCCTGATAAATTTTCATAAGCTGGGAAGTCATTGATTGTCCACAATAAAGCTGCATGCAGTTTGAACATTTCATTCGTTTCGCAGTCATAAGTCATCACACCATCGCCCCAAAATTCATTCAGCTCATCAATCAATGGCTGAAGGTAAACATCAATCTTATCCCCCGGACTTTTAGGTCCATCAATAAGAGTGGAAAGTAATATAAATTGTTGCTTCATACAAAGCCACGGAGGAAGATTATATGGAACCAACACCACGGGCCATGTGCTATGAGTTGCACCAACCATAGACTTGAATGGATTGAAACCATCTGCTGCCAATCCCAATCGGACATTACGAACATCTTTAGCAAAGTCGGGATGTCTCTTATCAAAATCCTTCCATGCATGAGAGTCTGCCGGGTGGGTTAACATGTCACTTTCATGAACTCTTTCTGCATGCCATCTCATTAAATTAGAAACTTTAGATGACATAAAAAATCTTTTCAACCTCGGTTTAAGGGGAAAGTAACGCATTTGCTTTACGGCAATCGGTTTCCCCTGTATCGCAATCTGACTTTGATGAGTCTTATTTCCCCTGTTCTCTTTCCACCTGGAAGCGCCACAAACCGTACAAATATCCAAATGAGCAGTTTCATTTCTAAACAACATACAGTTGTTTGCACATGCATCTATAGTCTCATATGTAAAACCTAAGTTCTCTGTCAACTTACGAGCATAGTAATACGACTCAGGAATCTTAGCGTCGACAGGAAGAACTTTTTTCAATAAAACCAAAAGCATGTCGAATGATGTGTCTGACCAATTATTCAAAGTCTTCAAATGCAACAACTCCACGATAAACGACAGTTTATTGTAAGAAGTACATCCAGGATATAATTCTGTTTTCGCATCATCAAGTACTTCATAAAACCTCCTCGAATCACGATCTGCACCAGAGCGAAGATTTATCTCACCGGTCTCAAGATTCTGGATGTCAATGCCTTCAGGATCAAACCCACGTACCATTTCAGTAAGCATTTCATGCATTGGATCAGTCATCCTTGCATCAACATCCATCTGAGCTGCATCTGTATTTTGACAACGAACATATTCTTCTCCATGACGAGTCCAACTCTTATAATTTTTCAGAAATCCATTAAAGAAAAGGTGCTCCCTCACAGTATCTCGTGTGAATTGATATCTGTTAGCACATTTTCTACATGGACAACTAATATAGTCACTTTCAAATCCTCTCGTGAACTCAATAAACTGCATAATGCCATTGAAATATTCTCTAGACGTTCGATTTGGAAGATCAATCCAACTCTTATCCATAATAATATCTGTATAACAAACATTTACACAATACTTATTACATTTACATTTTTCAAATCAACTATATTCAAAATAAATATTAACCATTTGTTTATGAACCATTGATAAAATAATAATGTAACTGAAAGCTCATGTTACCTGATTGAGCTACAAACCTGAAAGGGAGGGGAGCCAAAGGCTGTGCTGCGAGGGAGAGGAGGCAACGAAGGGGAGCCGGAGCCAAAGGCGGTGCGGCAAGGGAGGGGACGGGCGGCGGCGGCGGCGGGGAGCTGGAGGAGAGGAGGCGGTGAGGGGACGGGGGACGCGCAGCGAGGGGGGGGGGGTGTCCGGGGTCGGGGGGGGGGGCCTTCCGAGGTGCGGGGAGGGGTGTCTGGGGTGTCGGGGGCCTGTCAGGGGTGCGGGCAGGGGTGTTCGGGGTGCGGGGGTGTCCGGGGTGCGGGGGAGGGGGGGGCTGTCTGGGGTGCAGGGGGGATGTCGGGGGTGCGGGGTGGGGTGTCCGGGGTGCGGGGGGCCTGTCCGGGGTGCGGGGGGGCTGTCCGGGTTCGGAGGGGGGGTGTCCGAGTGCGGGGGGGGGGGGGGGGGCTGTCCGGGGTGCGGGGGGGCTGTCCGGGTTCGGAGGGGGGTGTCCGAGTGCAGGGGGGGGGGGGCTGTCCGGGGTGCGGGGAGGCGTCCGGGGTGCGGGGGGCGGTTCGGAGTGCGCGGGGGGGTGCTGTCCGGGGTGCGGGGAGGCGTCCGGGGTGCGGGGGGCGGTCCGGAGTGCGCGGGGGGTGCTGTCCGGGGTGCGGGGAGGCGTCCGGGGTGCGGGGGGCGGTCCGGAGTGCGCGCCGGGGGCTGTCCGGGGTGCGGGTGCCGTCCGGGGTGGGGGGGGAGGGCCGAGAGGCCGGAGGGCGGCGGCCGGAGGCCGGAGGGCGGCGGCCGGAGGCCCGAAGGCGGAGGGCGGCGGCCGGAGGCCGGAAGGCAGGCGGCGGGGGAGGCCGGGCGGCGGGGGAGGGCGGGCGGCGGGGGAGGCCGGGCGGCGGGGGAGGCCGGGCGGCGGGGGAGGGCGGGCGGCGGGGGAGGGCGGGCGGCGGGGGAGGCCGGGCGGCGGGGGAGGCCGGGCGGCGGGGGAGGGGAGGGCGGCGCGAGGGAGGGCGACGATCGGGTTAGGGCGAGATCGAGAGGGCGCGGGGGGGGGGGGGGGGGGGGGGGGGGGGGGGGGGCGCAGAAACCCCCCGATTATTTTTAGGGAGCTTAGCGACCGCCATTGGCGGTCGCTAATTGTGGGCTATAGCGACCGCCAATGGCGGTCGCCCGAGTCAGGGGGCCTCCACTGCCCCCTTTTCTAGTAGTGACATAAACTGAATTTGGTCAAAACACCAGATTTAAACTTTATTATTTAAATAGTTGTATACATCATAATAATAAGTGAATTAAAAGTAATGATAAAAATTAAAACTTTTATCAATAAAGTATAAAATTAATATAATATTATTATACATGATGTTAATGGACTTTAACCCAAAAGTAAACTCAAGGTAAGGGAATTTCATCCTGATTTACATTTCATTGAGACTTATTTGTTATTATGTGACAATTCACTTTTATTTAGGGTATATACTTAATTTTTCTTATTATATCATAAATCCCCTTATTATAATGATATTTTAAGTCTCATTTAACATTATTACTTTCTGGATATTTTGATTCAATTTTTTCAATGTGGTGTGGGACACTTTTGAATGTTTAATGGTCATTCTCCTCAAGATTGTTCTTAATGATTATTTTGATATCTAACTTCCTTTTTTGATTGATAAATTTATATTAAAGAAATATCTTTATATTAATAAATTTTCATTAGAAATTTACATAAATATACAAATTCTCATCCAATGGATATTATTATTTCCTAAACCATATACCATTTAACATATGGTGTATTCTATGACAGATGTTTGATTATTTGTGGAAGTAATGACAATTTCATTATCTTAATTCAATATTGATATTGGAAAAGGAATATTATTTATTTAAAAATTTATGTATGATGAATAATTTTGTAATGAAATGATGGGAGGAGCCTGGACTTTATATAGCTCCTTGATGCATTGACAGGTTCTCAGGAGGTAAATAATTTGCGTCAATTAAATGGATTTCTATCTATTTTTTAATTGTATTGTGTAAGGTATTTTGGGTAGAATTTTTAAAATAAAATATAAATTACATACATTAATAAATAAATTACCTTATTTAGTTTTAGTTAATATTTATCCATAATATTTTTCATAGACATAACTATAAATTCAATTCATTTTGAGTTATTTTGATAGAATGTTTTTCAATTTATTACATTGCCATATTAATATTACATTTTCTATTAATTTTAATGGAATGTGTTTATAGATATTAACATTACATATTTTTTATGAAATTCTATTCAATTTATTGATTACATGGCATGTGTGCTCAGTTATTTTTCTTGGCATATTAACTATTCTCATTGATTAATTATTTCATCAACTATTTTTTACCTTATTGATAATTTTAGCACACCCATATTTTATTTCATTCCCCAAGAATCCAAGAAATTTACTTTGAATGATATAGAGATATACTATATGGAATAATGTTATCCTCAAAGTTAATCATTTTTAAATAAAAAGAAAAAATGTTGTAATTAGTGTATTTTTTCACATGTATGTATTTTCTTTACCAATAAAATTAAACTCTCTATCATTCAAGATTTTATTCCTTATAATAATTATAATTTAATTGATATAATACATCTACTTTGGGTATTATGAGTTCAGGTTGTTACAAATTATTCTTATTTAATCATTGATTTATAAGCCTAGTATATTTGGGAATATCTTCAAATAATAAAAATATTTTCACAACATAAACAATGGTTTATAATGATCATATAAAGAAACCACAAAAACATCCCAAAGATCATTTTAACCATGTCTTAAATATTAGGGAAACTCATCACACATAGATGAAGATCAAGTTAATACAAAATATACCCCTTTTATAATTTTTATCCCGTTGTGAATTTAGGGTATATCTACATCAACATTACAATATCTAGAAAAGGTTTATTTTATAGGAAAAGTAAATAATAAATAATTTACTAAAAAATTATCATATTATCCTATACATATACAAATCTCGAAATTCTACCATAGTGTTATGTTATCTTTTCAATGATTATAATATACAGTTCCCAATGATTATACAAAGAAAATCTCTAATACAAATAGTAACAACATGAATCTAATAAACCATATGTTGTAGTTATCTTACCATATTGGAATAAGACACAAGATATCATGTCAAATTGAAAGAAATAGTTTAATAGTCTTGGAATACTATAAAAATACATGATTCTGAAATTATATTTTAAAAAATATAATATAACTTAAATTTCATTGATAATGTTATTTTTTATTCTAGTATATTGTCAAAATTTAAAAAACCCCCCTTTATAGAATCCTAGAGAAATGATAACCTAATAAATAGTTAGATCAGATACTTTGTAAGTGAATCTGTACAACTGATGCTATTATAGAATATAGAAATCTTGGATAATCTGTTAGAAATAAACAACAATATACTATTCCATTTGACTGATATCTAGAAAGGTTACCATATCCATTTATGAAATAGAAACATAAATAACAAAAAAGATAAAAATAACTAGTTTCATAATGAGAGTTTGTGATAGAAATCATAATCACACCATCAAGAAAGTACTTTAATACATAATACTTAATTCATTAAGTTGTACCCCAATATGAAAACAAGTTTATATCATGATCCCTATAGATTCACTGAGGTGATATAATTAGACCTACCTCTCACTTACTTTTTTTAATGAATTTATCATATAAATCAAATGAATAATAATTCCATGTGTAATCAACATAAATATTCATATTGAAAAAATAGCATATGAAATTTTAATATTTTCTCCCATTCAATAAATACAAAAACATGATCATAATCAATACATAGTAATTTTTTATATGATATTATTATAGTATATCCCCAGTAATGTATATGATTTATCAATGGATGTTGAAATAGAAAAAAATGAATTGAAAATATTGCTGGTAATGTTCTCTAGGAAAATACCAATTTCATTTTTAAACCACTTATTTAAAATAAAAATATATATTCAATAATATTATGAAAATAATTTATTTGAAAATAATAATGGAAACCTATAATTTTATATTGAAATAATATAATATTTTTGGAAGTGGTAATTTTTTTGTAGTATACGTTAAAACAATATTGTATTTTTATAATTAGAGAAATTCCCTACTTTCAAAAAATGAATAGAATATTCCTTTTAATACATTTTGGAGAATTAAAAAGATGTTTAAAATTAAATTAACCAATAATTTTAATATATTATAAAATTATAAATAAAATTTAAACTAATATATTTTCATGTAATAATATATTTGTTGGTGAAGCGAAAAAATAGTCAGTTTTCCTTTAAAAAAATTTAAATTTTGAGTAAGTAGATATATGGAAATGATTATAAAGCCTATAATTTAAAAAAATTATAGAATGATAATAAAACATAATATCTTTGAGTGATATATTATAATTTCAACATAAAAATTTTATTTATAAAGAATATATTTCAAAAGTGAGATTGTAACATAAAACCCTTTCAATTTTGGTAATCTTTGAATCATAATCCCTATAAACAAAATAATATAAAATGAAAAATTAAATAACATGAATATAAATATACCAATTATACAAAATATCTATTGTAAAGTATATAAACCACATTAATGGAATAAAGGGTGAATATCTCATATATGTCACTGAAACTAAAGTGATATCAGATACTCATACCATAATATAGACAAGCCTCATAAGTTATTTTATACTCCCACCTAATATATTTATAAACATTATAATTTTATAAAAACACCTTATAAAACCTTATTACTATATTAATTATCATATTTATTCATTATATAAATTTTATAACCATTCATATGAATTGGTGATGAAAAATTAATTACATCACTTGGTGGAGAAGGTAATTCTTATGTATGTACTAGTGATTTTACTAAATTTTTATGAATAGAATGAAGTAATGGTAAATAATTATTCATAGGTACATAATCATTATTATATTTTTAATATAAAATATATGCATTAAATCTATTCTTATTTCGATAAATGTAAATAAGAAATGAAAAATGAGTAACATCACATCATGGAAGTGGTAGTCCACACATATGCATGGGACACATTATCATTTCCCAACGGATGGGAAGGTAACAATTTAGTGTAACATCCTAGATCCAGAAGCCTCCTAAAAATAATCTGATCCTTATTGGACACATGTTCTCAAGTGCATAACCCAAAACTCCATATGCGGCCAACTAGAAGAGAGGGCTAAGGTGATGTTTTTGGGGAGACTCTGCCCCCATTGGAAGAGTACAACACAATGGAAACAACAAATAGATAACATGAGTAGTAACACCATACAACAGAAGTAAACATTGGAGGAATGATAATATAATTAAATAGATGTCATATCATATATAAGTGATGCATGTCACATTATTCTATGGAAATATCCAAAAAAATCATGATGATATCATATATAGTGCAAGATCCAAAAATTTATAAAAAGACAAATAGTATCCCAGCAGCATCGCAAGCCTAGGCTTGGTCCCATGCTCTCCTGATCCTTGGTAGCACATCATGTACCAGTATGAGGGTTATTTCCATTATCAACACCTATAACTATATATTCTGTTTGGGCCCAATTTTGGTTCCTAATAGGGTGTGAGTATAAATCCCAGTAGGCAACCACCCAATGTCTGTGAAAATATATCAATGAGTATATATAACAACCAGTGTGATATAGTGAAAGTAGTAAGATAATAAGTACTCTAAAGTAAATAGTCCTACCAGAACTAGTTTCCTTTTAAATTCCATTTCTATTTAATTAATAATTCAATAACATCAATTTTATAAGTCTCAAAATCTGGCTGAATCCAATGATCCTTTATATAGTATTAAACACCATATATTACTTAAATGGATGTCTAGGAAAGTATAGGCAATGAATGAAAGAAAGATTATTCTTTGTCTTCATAGACGCATCATAACCCATTCAATATCCAATTTACCTCGAGACCATGATTAAAATTCCTAATATACATTTAATGCACCACGCTAGGTGAAAATCAACCAACACCCTATGAGTCTATCCATGGAAAACTTCATAAAGGAACCTAATATCACTCTAGTTGTGGGTGAGATCATTCTTCACGATCCTATAAGGAGCCCAAGTATCACCCATGGAATAAAACATTCCTCTTGATCCCATTTATGGAATCCTATAGGGATCCATTATTCACTTTAAATTTACATAGCCTCCATGAGCCCTTCCATGGAGTCCATGGTTCACTCATGGCCTAACAATAATTAACAAACCCATTGAGATCATCCAAGGAATTCTAGAGTATCTAATGTTCACTTAAGGGAATAAGGTAAAACAGATATATAATCCCATCCATTTAATTCCATTAAAACCAATGATTCACTCAATACTATTTACCATTCAACCATCATAGTTTCAATTAATAGTTTCATTATGCATGCTAGGGTCAAAATCACAAGCATTTAACAACATACCACTAAGGGAGTATCGAGTTAGGGCTATCCTCAAAGGGTTTTACTATCATCTATCACATAGGTGAAACACATATAAAAAGTAACACATGCAAATTAAACTATTACATAGATTTAGAATTAATTAACTCATGTGGGAATGTTAACTGTTAGAGAAAAACCTTCCAATTTTTTTTTATCAAGCATAGAAATAACATGGGTCAAGGGGAAATTCATGTATCTCACAACCTAGCCTATTAGAATACCAATTAATGACATGGGAATGAAATATAGAAAGGAAATTCCATTTTAATTAACCCACATAATGGATTCAATGCATACCATATATGTATTCTTGAAAAAACGACCATAAAGTGGTAAAATGGGCACTCACCCATGGGTTTGACTAAAATAAAGGTATTAATCCTATAATATTCTTTGAAACACATGATTAAATACTTAAATAATGATAGGAAACAACATTCATTATTTATAAACCAAGGCGACACCCTAAAAATGGGTGCGTGACACTCCAACATATATAATAAACTCGACATTCAACGAAAATCCTAAGACCACCTACCTTAGACAAGTGATAGATAGATAATCTAGTATCAAGATCTGATTCACCCAAGTTTTTGAAAAATATGAAGAACAAATGAAGAATTGAATATTAGGGCATATGAACCTAAATCAAAATATCATAATCGATCAGAAGAATAATTAAATATGGATAAAAAGGAATCTATGCATTAACGTTTCTAATATAAGGAGCCAAACTATAGTTGAAATAGAGAACAGATGGAGTGCTGGGCTCAAAGGGTAGAATTTTCACATAAGGGGAAATCTCCCATGGTCTCTTTATACACATCATGAAAGGGTAGCTTTAGTTTTAGTATTTAAATTCTTTTAGAGGAAAATTATAAATTTACACAAACTATATGGGTCACATGGTTTCTACGCATGGTTTTCCTAACCATACAAAAACCATGATCAGTGCACTATAAGTTTGTGTAACATCTCATGGTTACCCACAATGGTTTGAAAAACCATGTGGTAAGCATGTGAATTCCACTTTCAAGGTTTTATTAAAACTATAGACCTTCTTGTATGGTCGTGTGGCCTGACCCACACTGTTTATCCAAACCGTGTGGCCTCCTATTTTTACAAAAAACATGGGTTTCAGGCTCTAGACTTTCCCCAGACACCCTAGAGACCTCCATGTCCCAAATAAGCATCCACATTTGGCCAGTTTAAATAAATTAAATGATGAATAGATGGAAAACTAATGACACTTACCTAAAAGAGGAATAGAGTTCTTATAGACACCCCCTAAAGAAAGTCACCCCTGAATTGCCCTTCCAATGGTGGTGTAGTAGTATCTGAGAAAAACTCCAACAACTATTATCAAACATCAGTCTCCCTCTCACAGGTATCATCCTACATTCTTTTGTGCTTACATAGCAAAATTACTAAACAGATGTGTTGACCCAAGAGAACCATGGAAGTATGATCCAAAATTCATATAGGATGCTCCTCAGAGTACATATCTACCTATAACTTAACCTCCTCAGGCTGAAAAGAGTGAGACAAGTCTCAATAGTAATTTCATAAATAAGAAAAATTGGAATACATCATGCATAGAATGGTACCTCTAAGGAAACTACAATATATAGGAAACCAACCTGACTCTCCCCATAATCTCAAATGGTCTGATGTATCTCAGTTAAAGCTTCCACTACTTCCTGATCCTCTTGTGTCCTAGCCTCGATGCAACATGTAGGAAACCCAAACCCCAACCATGAACACCAGAGGTCATCTACGGTGATCAATATATGATTTTTGATGAGACTGTGCAGTAGCCATCCACTTCTAAGTCAACTAAACATGTTCAGTGGTCTCCTGGACAAGACAAGGTCCCATAATAGCTTCCTCTACTACCACTAGAGAACACATGGATGATGAGAATTCACTACCATATAAAACCTCTTACAACACCATCTGAATAGTCACTTGAAATCTATTATTATAGATGAATTCAACCAAATGTATATGCTTCTCGAATCAACCCACGAAGTCTAGGATGCACGCTCTAAGATAGTTTTCAAGCACGTGAATAGTGAATTCTGACTGGCCATCTATCTAGAGGTGGTAAGATGCACTCAGAATAACTTGTATACCCAGTGACCTATATATTCCTTTCCATAATCTCAATGTAAGATGGACATCCCTATCTGAAACAATAAAATGTTGGATGCTATGAAATCCAACAACCTCCTGGCTGTACAACCTTCGTGGTGATAAACACTAAAGGTTTCCTTGATCAGTATAAAATGTTCATCCTTCGTGAGCCTGTCAAAGAAAACCCAAACAAAATCATTACCTTGAGATGACCTTGGTAAAAATGTAACTAAATCCATCATTAAATCATTCCATTTCCACTCTATTATGGGTAGTTGTGGTAAATTTCTAGCTGGTGGCTATTGTTCTGCATTCACCTACTAACATGTAGAACACCTCATGAAAAAACCAACTATATTATTTTTTATACCTGGACACCAATACTAACTTTGAAAATCTTGATACATCTTCATAACACCAGGATTCACTACCCATATAGAGGAATTAAAATCATGCATCACCTCCTCACACATGTCTGTAGAAACCCACACATGACCACATAAACACAGAATCTCATCCTCGCCTATTATCCAACCACGAGGAGACTCTCAACTAGAATAATTCCCTATAGAACTAGGCATTCAGAATCTGATAACTACCCCATCCTTACAATGGAAAGTAGGGTGGAGGTGATAGATAAGGATGAATGAAATGTCTCTCCATGAATTTTGTTCACCTCCAAATTTATCTCATAGAAGAATGCCATAAGTTCACAGTTTCTTTTGGCCTATTTCACTGCCTACACTTGATTCCTCCTGCTTAAAGGATCGACCACCACATTGCCTTTACTAGGAATGTAGGAATGCTTGATGTAAAAAAGACTGAATGTTTTCCACCCACCTTCAATTTCTAAAATCGAAATCACACTGAGTAAATTCTCACTTGAGTCTTTTGTGGTCCGTGTACACCAAAAAACTCTCTCCCAATAAGTAATTTCTCCAAAAGCATAGATCATGAATAACAACATCAAACTCAAGATCGTGTGTCAGGTAATTCATCTCATGTGGCCTTAACTACTGAGACCCATATGCAATGACTCAATCCCCCTAAAACAAAACTACTTCAATCCCTATACATGAAAAAATCGGTATTAGCACTGATAATCAGTATCAGCACTGAAGTCAATCTCTCTTTCTGGTCATGAAAGGCCATCTCACAAAAATATATCCAAGCATACATTGTGACCTTCTTATCCAATCATGTTAATGGAACTTCTATACATGATAAGTCCTAAATGAAATTCATGTAGTAACCATCCATCCCTAAGAAACTTCACACCTCAAAGACATTCTTGGGTGTCTCTCAGGAAAGTAATTTTCTCACCATCTCTGGGTCCACTGATAATCCTATGTCAGAGATGATGTGATCAAGGAAGTGAATATGATCCATCCAGAAGTGGAACTTAGGGAGCTTATCATATAACTAATACTCCCCCAATTCACTAACTGCAATCTCAAGATGTTTTGAATGGTTGTAACTATTATGAGAATACACCAAGATATCATTCCCAAAAACCATGACAAATGAGTCAAGATAAGGATAGAACACATGGTTCATCAATTCCATGAAAACCGTTGCTGTGTTCGTGAGACCAAATGTTATAACAAGATATATTTTATAGGCCATACCTACTCTGAAAGGTTGTATGAGGTATGTGTGATGATCTAACATGCACATGATGATAACTGGATCTCAGATCGATCTTTGAGAAGACCCACGATCCATTGAGATGGCCGAAGAGATAATATATTCATGGAAGAAGATACCATTTTTCAATGTAAAACTAGTTTAATTTCCCCAAAAATACACAAATAATGAGGGTATACTCTACCTTTTTCAAAAAAATGGATTGGATAACCCCATATATTAGTTCTGGTTAAGATGAAACCAGTAAATTCTGAGTCCTATAGCTACCTCTTGAGCTCTTGAAACTCCATCATAGATATCATATAGGGAGGAATGAATACTAGTGCAACACCTAGAAATATATCGATAGAAAAATATACATCTCTTATCAGAGGAAACCCTGAAATTTCATCCATGAAGACATCCCTAAAATGATCAACCACTGGAGAAAAATCTATATGACGTGCTCCCTGGTTATCAAGATAAGAACTCACAATATGGGTTGTTATTCCACCCAACCCATGATGCTTGGGTCTAGCCCAACTATCCTGAACAACCCTTTCACCTTTTTATTGAAATGATCCACCATTTGGTGATGTTAAACTCAACATGAAATGATATAAATAGAAAAATTCTTAAAATAATTCTATCCAGGTCATCTCGATAAAGACATCAAAACCTATCATTTAGAGGACATAGAGATCCCATGAGAAGTGACACCTGTAAACCTCTCAAGGGAACTCCTTTAACTGACACACACCTACCATTCTAATTTTTAACATAGTGTCTAGTTTCATGATATAATAAAAAATAAAAACACAGATCCCAAGGATCTCCAAAACAGGCATGGATGTGAAACTATGTGAATCCATGGTATCAAAAAGCGCAGAAACTAAAACAGTGGCTATTAGAAAAGTACCTTTGATAGTTAAAGGTATAAGATCCTTCTCCTACTGGGTCTGTTTCACTAAATATGTGTATCATTTACCATGGACTCGAGACACTAACTGGATACCTTATGTTCATCCACCCTACTATCTCTAAGAACTTGGGTTTGGCTACCATGGCCAGGACCACCACCTCACTAAGAACAACCTGATGCAATCCAATTATCTAACTGGTTAAAAGATATAAACCCTATTTATAAACACAGAGATGGTGAAAATCCTCTCCCACAAGATTCTGGAGAAACGTTCCTACAAAAATGTTGAAGATGGCCTATATTACCGTAAGATCGACACTCTACTAGGTATTGCAGACACTATGTCCTGGTATTCCCTAGCCAACTACACTAGAAGAATCTCTCTTGGATACGAGAAGAAATGTTATGGATGGTCATATCAATGTGAGGAAGACCCAAATGACACATACTACTACCTTTTGAGATGGTACCTGATTTCGGTGTCGAACCACACTGGCATGCAGCTCAATATTTCATTAGGTTGTTCTTAGTGATCAGATTCTAATTCAAAATAGTAGGTAAAGAATTCATCCTAAAGACATTTAACAGATATTAGATTACATATCTAATACTATCCTCAAACCTCCTATCCTTTGATAAATTTTCACCCTTCCTGATAGGTGCGAATCACTAGATCTTAGTAAAATGATCTGAGTATTCCATCAATGAGAAAGGGACCTAATCTAGATGCATAAACTCCCAATCCTTATCATCCCTCATCTTCTCGGGATAGTAGTATTCATAAATTACTCTCTAAAAATCTTCCCAAGCCATAACCCGATAATTATCCATCTAAGTAGTGACATCCCACCACCTCATGGTGGGATTGCACATCATATAAGTCATGATCATTACTGTCTTCTTGATAGGAATCTCCAGATAATTGAGGATCAAAATCATGGAATTTTTCAATGACTATATAGCTTGTGGTCCATCATCTCCATAAATAGTGTGTGGATTCAACTGTTAGAACAACCAGGCCAGCTCAACCATAGACGTGGCCGGCTATGATGTTACTTGAATGGTTTTTAAGAAAATCATAAATCCTTCATGATACTATGTAACATCACCTACGTCCTGAATAAAGGCTTGTTACACAATTAGCACAACTAGGGGATCCTCTGGTATTCCATAGCCTACCACTTCCAGAGTATGATTTTCACCGCCCACCTAGTGTACTTCTAGGTTTTTTCAAGGTGTCAGGACTCTACAAGGTCAATCACGCACCGTAGTTCCAAATCAATCAAGGACGTAGCTCAAACGCATAAAACCAACATGATTGGTCCAAAAAACATCCTTAAACCCACATCCCTTTGTCTTCCCCATGGGTCAGGTCTAGGTTAAAAACAACAAGAACCACTACCAATATCTCACTACTAAGCCAAGTCTATTCAAATTCTCTATCAAAAAAAATTATAGTTCATTTTCATTTCACATTTATTCCAATTTTTAGGCTATGTCCAAAGACAAAAATTGAATTGAAACTCATTTTATGATCATCATATTCCCTTATCAAAAGTATCCTAAATGGTATGTTTGAATTTGAATTAGTGGGGCCCATACTCCCCTAATTCAAAGCATGGAATCCATGTATAGAACATAGTAACAAAGATTAATATCATTCTGAAACATGATCCACCATATCCCAATCCAAGAGGGCCCATACACCTTAGGGACCAAGGCTTGGCATACATCCAATTCGAACAACTTCACATACTATTACACCTATCACAATAATAATTATATCTATCACAGTATATATCATTACATTATGTAGTTAGAAATGATTCTATAAGGAATGGAAATAATGTATTTCATGTGATTTTTAACAAGTTCATATATGATGAATGAGATGGAATACCCTCATCTTACCAAGTTGAAACAAAATAAAACCACAATCATGTCAAAAATAAAAGAACAAGATATTTGTGTTACCCAATGGTGAAATTGGGTCAACTATAATAAATGAAAATCCAAAATTCACAATTCAATTCATGGAAATTTGGCTTTTCTATGTATGTGGGGTAGCTACTCCCATGCACAACATATTACTATACTCATTCTCCTCTATATCCCCTTTTATTATAACCAAATAGTAAAGAAAATCAAAAAAGACTCCTCTAAAAAGACTTTGTAACATCTTGGGTCAGGATGACACCTAAAAGTGCTCTGAGCCAGGTTGGCGACACGGCCTCAAGCGCATTTCCCCAAAATACAAAGTATGCTGAATAGCAGTGAAGGAAAAAGGTGATGTTCATGGGGATACTAAAACCTCATTGGAAGAGTATAACATTGTAGAAACAACACGCGGATTGTGGAAGAAGTGATACCAAAAGAACACAAGCTTCCCAATAGCATCACCATCCTAGGCTTGGTCCCATGCTCTCCTCATCATAAGAAGCATATCAGTTACCAGTTGGTGGGCGCTTTCCCTTATCGACACCTACAACCATATAATCTTTTTGGCCCCAAAGCATGACCCAAACAGGGTGTTATGATAAATATAAGTAGGAAACCACCCAATGTTTTTCCTAGTCATTTGGTGCATATATATAATAGGCAGTGTAAAATAGTGAAATAAGTAAGTTAAGAAGTACTCAAAAGTAAATAGTAGTACAATAAATTTATTCTATATAAATTACATTTCCCTTTAATTAAAAATTCAATTACATTGATTTTAGAAGTCTTGAGATTCAGCTTAATCCTGAAGATCCCATGTATAGTAGTAAGCAGTAAAAGTGCCTCATAAGTTCATCTTGAGATATATAGGCATTAACCAAAAGAAATCTTGGGCTTTGTCTTTGCAGACGAGTCATAAACAATTCAATATCTAATTAACCTCAAGACCATAATTTTCATTCCTAAATTATAATTCAATTATCACTCCAGGTAAAAATCTACCAAGACCCTACGATTCCATCCATAGAGACCCTCGTAATGGAACCCTGTATCACTCTAGGTGTGGTATATCCAATGTCACTGAGCCCATGCTTGGAGGTTCTATAGGGATCCCTACTATCACCCTTGACATAAACCATGACTCTTGATCACATCCATGCTATCATAAAAGGATCCATGATTCAATCGACGTTTACCTAGCCTCTGTGTTCCCGTCTAAGTCATCCATGGTTCACTCATGGCTTAACAATAATTAAAAAACCCATTGAGCCTATCCAAGGAATTACAGAGAATCCAAGGTTCAGTCAAGGGACCAAGGTAAAATAGACATATAATATTTTCCAAAGAATTATATCAAAACCCATGCTTCACTCAATCCTATAAACCATTCAACCATATCATATTCATTTAAAATTTTGTTTAGGCATGCTTGGGTCAAAACCGTAAGCATTTAACAACTTACCACAAAGGGAGTCATAAGACTGGAATAACCTCAATGCCTTGTCCTATAATTACTCACATGGGTTCAATAGATATAAAAAACAACACATGAAAATTAAACTATTACATGGATTTAGCATTCATTAAATCATGTTGGAATGTTCACAGTTGGAGAAAAAAATTCCAAACATGCTTTATCAAGCATAGGCATAACAAGGTTCAAGGGGAAATTCATCCACCCTGTACCCTATACAATTAGAATAATAAAAAAAAATATGGCACAAACATCTAGATTATCAATTAAATTTTAATTTACTAGAAAAATGTATTCAAGGAAAACCACATATGTATCCTAGGCTATATATCCATATAGGTGTCAAAACGAGCACCGACCCATGGGGTGTACCTTAATTCGGGTTAAAATCTACAACATGATTAGAAAAAAGTGATATAGACCTAACAAATAATACAAAACAACTAGAATGATTTAAAAACGGAGGATATACCCCATAAATGGGCCTATGAAACTTTTCCATATATAATCAACTTTATATTCAACGAAAAGCACAAGACCACCTACCTTTGAACCGTGCTATATAGATCATCTAGTATTGGGCTCTGATTCACCTTGGTTTGGGAGAAATATAGATAATAGACGAAGAAATAGATATTAAGAAATATGAGGCTAAATCCAAATAGGACAATCAATCATATGAAGAATTTTTTATGGCTAAAAAACCAATCAAGGCATTACCGTTGTAGGTCCATGGAGATGAATGTCGGTCGAAACAGACAACGGAAGAAGATCTGGGCTCAAAGGGGAGAATAGGTGACTTATGGGATATCTCCCTCATTCCCATGTTATAAAATTATATAGAAGAGGGTTAGTTATAGGTTTTAAAACATTTTACCAGAAAAATGGTAAATTTACCCAAAATATCTCAGTCGCACGGTTTCTGCCCACTATTTTTCTAACCATGTGGAAACCATAATCAGCCCACTAAATGTCTGGGGAACAACTCATGGTTACCCCACATGGTTTGACAAACCATGTGGTAATTGTGAGAACTCCACTATGAATGTCTTCTATAACTACAAATGTTTTCGTACGGCCGTGCGACCTCACCCACCCGGTTTATCCTAACCATGTGGCCTCTTATATTCACCCAAAACATTGGTTCTAGGCTTGAGACCATCCTTAGACACCCCATATACCTATGTTACTCCAATTAGAATCCACATTATACCATTTTAAATCAATTAAACATAGAATATATTGAATACTCATGATCCATAGCTCAATGAAGAACTGAGTTCCTACATTTAGATAATATCATATATTTACATAATAATAATTATATAGTAAATATATTATATATAAATTAAACACATAATAATAATAATCAATCATTAATGTTTGTTGTAGAAAAATAATCGTATCACTATGTAGATGAGGTATTCCACATATATGAAAAAGAGATATATTCATTTAAAAAGTTATGGAAAGGATGGGGAAATGGTTGTTCCATAATCATAATAATATATTGTTATATATAGGATACTATATTCATAATACTAGTATAGGTGAAACAAACATATAGGCTATATAATAATAAATAAACCTTTAAAGAGTTGGTAAAGGTGATTACCTCTTCTTTGAGAGACATCCTTTGGCCTACAAATTAATCATTCAAATGATATTTATACAAGAATAAATATAAATATCATGAATGGAGAGAAGTAATATTTTAAGGTCTTAGGGAAGGTATTATCCATGTTATAGTGATCAATTATTGTGAGAAACTGATGATAATGGGATTACTTTTGTAAGTGAGTGGAGGGACACTCTTGGAATTGGCTAAATGATTTAAAAAGTATAGTCATTTTATAGTTAAACTGGAACCAAAATGGATATTAAATATAATATTAAATTATATAATGACTAAATATCATTAAACAATAATATTTATACATGTTTATGCAGAAAGTATCCCCTTATATCTTAGTTAAACCCCCAGCCTCTAGTAATCCTATTTGAACACCATCCATTGTAAAAATTTATTATTGTTTTTTAAAATTAATTATGAAAAAAATTAAGGTGAAATTATTATATATAATTAATAATTATAATTAAATAAAGGTAAATTAATTTACAAGATTCAATTTATAGAACGAGCATAATTTTATTTAAATATAAGTGTAAAAAATGCAACAAAACCCATTTTTTGAAAAATGATTGTCATAGATTTGATTTTAAAGTTTAATAATTTATAATTATTATCCCAATAGAATTATTTGGATTTTTTTGAATTAAATTATATTTTTCTTTCATTAAAAGAAATGGAAAATAAAAAAGAACCTTATATGTACATGATTATGGAATAATAACTAAAAACCATTTTCATTCGAACAAAAACATTACTCAGATTTCCAAAACATTAAGGATATATTATTAAGTTAATTTTTTAATTAATTATACTACATAATAAATATGTATTTGGGACATGATAATGTTTTTTTACTTTTTAATATTTTTCTTATATCCTTATAACTTCATAAGAGTTTCAGTTTTGGTAAACTCGGTATTTTTCACTATTCACAAAACAATAAAATATTTTTGAAAGTTATCAGGTATTCACCTTAAGAAAATTTCAAGATGTTGTATTAAAAATTGATACACCTTTAATCAAATACAATTTATAAGATATAGCTGAAATTAATTCTAATTATTTTCCCACAAAACACATAGAAACCATTTTTAGGAATAATTAATTATTCTAGAATGAATTTATTATTCTAAATTGTTTAACAAAATCAATTTTATGAATATAACCATTTTAGGATTTAATAATTTTTTTTCCAGGAATTAATTTATATATATCATAATTCATTTATTACTATTCATAACCACCAAACAAACATCTTGGTTACCAAAAAATTATATTTAAATAATATTACTTTCAGTCGGTTTAAAAATGAAACTTGTATTTGGTTCTTGATATCATACATGGTATTAATTTAAAAGAATGGATTTTTTTCATAATTATATACTAGACCTATACCCTTATGTTATGAAAAAACACTATTAGACTCATCTATTCCACTAATTATTTAACATTATAGATCAATAATTTTTTTTCTCATGACTTGAGTGAGTACATTCCACTTCCTGGTGAAATAAGATATTTCAAAATCACATTTATAAAGATAATATACCTAACATATTATCATGAGGTTCATTTACCACTATTTAAAGATATACATCAAGTTATTATCATCTAAATAATCTATAATCCACGCTCTAAAGACCTAACTACATCAATAATTAAATCCATACATCAGGGTTTCCAACTCTACATCAATGGTGTGGTAATTACTTTCATGTGGGCATAACTGATGATATCCTTTGATCACCACATGATCCTCATGAATTATCTTTCACCCCAACCCCACGCATGTGAAATAAAAACACATAACATAAAACCTTCTAGACTCTTGCAGAATAAAAAATAGTTATGATTTCAGTTGAACCTGTAACTCCTCAAAGGAACCCCGTCACTTCTCACTCTAATCAAACATCACAACTTTTTTTTTAAAATTGAAATGGGAGAATCTATCAAGAACTATTCTGACACAATGTTCTTTTAATATCTATCAAATCCAAAAATTCTCCTAAATTCCAGCACTTTTTATAGATTCTCTTAATACATAATCACTTGGATTATATAATTTTATAATAATATATAATTTCTCAAAAATCACTTGACCTAGAAACATCACCTGTTGGATCCATAATTTGTATTTGGATTTCATAGTTATTTAATTTTATTTTAATTCACTATTTTCATTGAATCTCTTCATGTAGATGGATTTTATTTTATATTGGTACATGTTTTTTGTATTAATGTTTTGATAGGTGATAATTATTAATTAAATGATGTTTGAGTGGGTATTATAATGAAAATAATTTTTAGTGTTAAAACATAGTCATTTAAGAACATTTTACATAGTTCATGGTTTATAAAAAAACTAAAACATTATATGATTCATTTCAAGAGATAATATGATTAATTATTTTTAGACATCATGCCATTTTCATATCCTTGAAAATGATAGGAAACCAATATTGATCAACCCAAAAAAAATTGAGAAAAAACTTGAGGAGATAGAACCATGTGCATATGATATTTTAGGTTAATGAAATTGATCACCTCACCCTTGGAATTGTGTGGTTTGAAAAAAAGTCAATAAAACCATGCATGTGGTTACTATATAATTTATCTTATAGTTCAACTAAACCATGTGTTGGTAAATATATATCCACAGACCACTCATCTAACACAATAACTTACCCTGAATCGAGATTGGTACATCCTACCATCCATAGATAGTGGGGGTTATGAATATAAGAATGTATGACTATTTTTGGGTAGGTATCATCATCCAAGTGATTAATTATTGATACATAGAGTATATAACTAATATTTAAGAATGTTTTAAAATAATGATAAAGGATTATTTTGTATAGATAATACTCTCCTATTTACTATCATGAACACCAGTGGTGTGAGGATCTCTTCTATCATCATTTCAATCATGAGTACTAAGTTTCCTTTATGTGTTGATTTTTTCAACTATAATGGTGATTTTTAGTTCAATTAGATTATTTTTCTAGTTGGAGTGTTATTCATATATTTGTGTAATAGTTCATTCAATCCATCATCCTAATTACCACTAGAAAAGTAATGTTATACCGTGAATGGATTATCAATGGTTCACCGACGGAATGATTAAAAGTGTACCTATAACTATTTGGGGGTATTCATCTTCTCCTCAGTGCTAGTTTTCATAATTTTTTTTGATATACTGATTACATAACAAATAAATTGATAATTATAGTCTTAGTTTATATCTAGAAAAACTAATTGATCTTGATACAATTAATTCAAGGAGGTGAAATTCATTTTTACTAAAATGATAAATCAATTTACTTAAATAATATATGTAAAGACCTAGAAACCTATGGAATATTTGTTGTTAAATATACAGGAATTTTAGGAGTTTGCAGTTTCTGACGGCGCTTGATTCTGAGGCCCGGTGTGCCCGGGATCATTTTCTGAAGTTTTGTTCGGGTATGTTCAGTGAACGTACGAGTGGGATTTTATATCATTTGAACCAGTGCTCAGAATTGAAATCTGAGGACACCGATGAACTCGTAGTGCCAGTATTCTTTTAAGGAGACCTTTACCGCAGTTGTGTTTGGTCAAGATCAGAAGTTAATTTTTGAGCTTTCTTTATAAATCAAATAAAATTATGTGTGACATAATTTTAATAGGGTGGTGGTTTATTTCTCTAAAGGGAAGTTGGAGGTGGGGCCCACCACACCCTAACCTCCCTTGGGAGGATATAACTTGGAGTGGGGCCCACACGAGTTTAGACTCTTGAACTCCCCTTGAAACCCCCTTTTACTCCTAAACTCTCCACCTCTCCTCTTTTAATTTAAACTCTCTACATTCCACCATCCCTCATAAAGATGCCAACACGCTCTCAATTAATGAACAATTAATTAATTGGATCCTCTAAATTTTAAATTATTTTTTAATTTATGTCAAGGATAAAATAATATCCAAGCTATTATTTTGGGTTGGCACGTTTTGTTTTGGGGAGCCTTGGAGAATAGGGAAAGCGTTCTTCCCACGAAGAACACAAAGAACATCTACAACGTGGAACAACGTCCTCTCGACGAAGAACGCCATTTACACAAAAGGACGACGATGCATCTTATTCCTTCTTCTACCTCCTTTCGCGTTAAATGAGTAGACGTCACCCGCAAGGAACATCAATGACATTCCATCCTTGAATGTTTTCCGATGTCAACGAAATCGACGTCTGCCCTCTTTTCCGCGACCTCGTCGAGCGAGCACCGTTTACAAGGCAGGGGTTTGTTTTGAGTTGTTTATATTTCTGAACTTCGTCGTTCTAATTGCAGAATGTAAATTTCCAACTATTAACGTTGTATCAAGGAGGGTTTGGGCCGCACAAACACTGTCTGAACCTCCCCCATACTTTTTGTTTTATTGGCGACAGAGGTGGAGTCAGAAGGGCGCGGGGTCGTCGCACCACGTTGGAGGAAGGAGGCCATGACCACGTAGGCCACAATGGATGAAAGAGACAGTGGCATTTGAAGGCAGCGATGACTGAAGGAGGTGGTGACCGAAGGCCGCAGCCAGGCCGGGCCGCAGTAGTGGAGGACCGGCGCCACCGCACCGGCCGCGTGGAGGAAACCACAACCCACATTCACGGGCTGCTTGGAAGAACCAAACTGGTCGGCCGTAGCGGGATGGGCTGGAGGACGGAAGCATCGTGTTGTGGAGAAGACCGTGGCCTGCAACGCGGGCCACATGGCTGGAGAACCAGCCGGTCGCCTGTCGGCCAGGCTGAGAAAACCGCGGTGCTGCTTGGCACCGTATGCGGAGGAACCATGACCCACAACCGCATGCTACTCGTGCCAGACAAAAAAGGCCAGCTTCGGCCGGCCGGGAAGCAAGGAGTGGCGGCGCCGCTTGGCGCCGCCGGGCGAGCCGAACCGGCCCGCAAACTGGGCCTGGTTTGCGGGTGGGCTGCACCCCACCGAAATGGGCCGACCCCCCAAACCGGGCCAGACCCGCCGGGCTGGGTCCACAGGTGGGCCGCACCCCACTAGGCTGGGCCGACCCCCTGCCGGGTCGGACCCACCAAACTAATCTGGGCCGAACCCCAAACCAGGCCAGACTCGCCGGGCTGGGTCCACAGGTGGGCCGCGCCCCACCGGGCTGGGCCGACCCCCTGCCGGGTTGGACCCGCCAAACAAAGCTGGGCCGAACCACCAACTGGGTCGGACCTTCCGGGATGGGTCCACATGTGGGCTGCACCCCACCAGGTCGGGCCGACCCCGAGCCGGGTCCGACCCACCAAACCAGGTTGGGCTGACCCCCAGCCGGGTCAGACCCACCGAATCGGGTCCGACCGACCTGCCAGCCCACTGAGCTTGTCGGGCCAGACACGTTTTGCTTAAACGTGAATAACATCTAGACCGTGCATCTGATTGACGCACCCTCTATAGTACTGGGACACTTGCAATGATGCAGTCCTTTTACGATACTCTAAGTGAGTTTTGAAAAAATTTGGAAAACGGCCGGGTTTGGACCGAGCGTAAAACCAACCGGGCCCTCGGAGCGTAAACACTTGTAACTTAAGGACCAGACATACGATTGATGTGCTTTAAACTATGTTGGAATAATTTTGATGAGAAGGTCCTTTTGGCATACTCCACACGGTATTCATATGAGGTTGGAGTATGGCCGGGTTGGATTGTACCCGAAATCCAACCGGCTCCTTGAAACGAAAATACCAATAACTCTCAGACCAGGCGTCTGATTGACGCACCGTATGTCACGTTGGGTTTCTTATGATGATATGGAAATACTAGATACACCAACTCAGTACTTTTTTATAGTTGATGTATATACACTTGACTCAAGGTGCGAACCCTCCCGGAATCGAGCGTGCTGTGTGCGGGAACCCTAGAGCTCGCTGCGACGACTTCTGTACCGGAATCGTCCGTGGGTTCGACAGTGGCGAATTCTTTACCAGGATCCTATGTGGGTTCGACAATGAATACTAATGTACCGGATTCCTACGTGGGTTCGACAATGATGACTTATGTACCAGTATCCTACGTGGGTTCGACAACAAAGACTACTATACCAAAATTCTACATGGGTTCGACAGTGATGACTTTTGTACCAGGATCCTACGTGGGTTCGACAGTGAAGACTACTGTACCAGAATCCTACGTGGGTTCAACAGTGATGAATTATTTTCCAAGACCCTACGTGGTTTTGATAGCACTGATATTGTTCCAGGATCCTACGTGGGTTCGACAGAGGAGATGATTCAATGGCCACATCTAATCATCTCTACCCTTCTTCGTGAGTTGTATACCTGTGTGAGATGAGTCATGTATTTCTGCCATTATCTACGTGGGGATTGACTTTACTTCTTTGTGTAATGGTTTGTGCTTGGGCTCGAGAGTTGGATCCAGACTATGATTGATAACATAGGTATATGTATGGGCATATACCTAAGTAGGGTTTGTTGATACTTCATGATTGTATCTTTCTACTGTGGTTTATCCTTTGTGGATTTTGTGAGACCTTGAGGGTCTCAGGGTCCCTACTAAGTATCGTTATACTCACCCCTGTATGGGTTATTCCCACACCTTATTGTGTTGGATGCAGATGACAGACAGCACTGACCGAGGCGGAGTGTTCGAGGACTGGATGGTACCCGGAGGTGGACCTCACGACGAGTCGGTACCCGTAGGAGATGGACGGACATGGAGCATTGAGGAGACTATCTGTACCTACCTTTCAGGTATGATATATGGTGGACGAACCATGAGCTTCTAGGCACCTTCCAGCTGTTTTCCTTTTTAGTTGTACCTATTTTTCCATTCCTTGTACTTTACTGTTGGGATTGTATTTCTGGCCCTTGTACTTTCCAGCACTTCTTATGTATTTATTTTTTACTTATATTTTCCTTTTTCTTGTTCTCTGGTTGTGTTTGTTTGTAGATATAAAGGCAATTTCTTCCCAGTTTAGGGATTTACGCCTTTGGTGCTAGTCGCCAACCTCTGTCCTATGGAAGGCGGGCTTGGGGTAGTTACGACACGGGCCCCAGGGGATGGGTCGTGACAAATTTCTATCATAGGATTCAGTTCTACCACATAACATAGGAATTTGATATTTATATTCTATAAAGAAATAGTGTTAAGAGTATTGAGTGTGGTTTTTAGTCCAGGGAGTCCAGTGTTGGTGCGGCGGCCGACGTATCCATACACCAGGACCCTGACTTCTGATTTCTGACTTAGTGCACGAAAAAAATGATTGCAAGAGTGTTTTCAAGAGTCTTCTTTGTGAAATCATTGAGTCAGCTCACCAGGTATAACTTATTTACTGTGGATAACCTATTCCTTATCACGATGCTACCGCGTAGACAACAAGCTTGGGTTTCTGAGAGAGTACATGAGTACGACCCACCGAGTGACGAGGTTTTGGTTTAGGGCCATATTTCTATGTTGGATGATGTACCAGATGCACCACCACCCGTAGGGAAGTAGATACCCGCATACACACTGGTGAAATATGCACGCTGACTTGAGCATGTTTCAAAAGTTCCAGCGGTAGAGGCCTCCGAGGTTTCGAGGCGAGACAGATTCCCAGGAAGCAGAAGACTAGATGGAGGCAATTACTGGAGTTTTCTGCCTAGTTGAGACACTAGTAGAGAAGATGTTGATCTTAGTTACTAATATTTTTCAGTGAGTGACCATGATGATGGTCCACATAATGATGGAGTTTTGGAACTTGGACAATTTTCCATGATGGTACCTTCAGTTAGTGTGCCAACTATATCACTGCCCGTTGGTCAGCAAGCACTACTGGTGGAACCAGTAGAGGGAACTTGTAGGATTAGTTCCTTACATGTGTTTCAGCACCAGATATACCTCAAGTTTCGAGGCGAGCCCGACCCACAGGAAACTGAGGACTATCTTGAAAAGGTGGCTGAGAGTTTTCTAGAGCTTATACAGCTTTAGCAGGATGACATTTTGGTAGGTGTGTATTCTTCGAGGCATACTGTTCTTTCCTGGTACTCGATGATTATGATTCGATCAGTTCTTTAGATCTTGGAACTCTGAGCGAGGTGTGTTTAAGGATATCTGAGACATATCTTTTTCCTCTATGCATTCCCACTTATGTTAGGGTGCTAGAGAGAACCTTTGTGGTTGAATGTTTATTGGATAAGCGGATACAACTAGTGAATGTTAACAGTTGGAAAGCATTAAACTAGCGTTAGTATCAAAAACCTGGGCATGCGAGATGTTTCAAGAAGAGGAAGTGTTAAGGACAGATGAATCTGTAGGGCAGAAGATGTGGAAGTAGATCTAGGAGAGCAACATGTGGTGGTGAACATTTCGACATGTTACAACCAACCACATTTGTAGTCCCTGCTAGGCTCATGGATCTGGAGGGAAGGGGAAGAGAGTAGCTGCATGTGGTGAGGGAGTCTGACCCAAGGGATCTAAGAATGATTTTAGGTACGGTCTGTGTCTATTAATAGCTACTGTATCAATAGACATAGGTACCAATCATTCCTTCCTTCCAAAAATCTTGTCCCAGACCTAGAGTTTCAGGTTAAACCGTTGACTTGGACCTCACGTCTGGAGATACCTTTGGGAGGAGACTCGATAATCACACTTACGCCGACGGTGTGATCTGACCCTTGAGGTGAGAGTTTCAGTTGGAACCTCTTGGTGCCATCTTTGAGGCCTTAAGATGTTAGTTTGGGTATGGACTGGGCAACCATAGTTCATACACAGATTGACTGTATTAGGAAAAAAGGTTGTGGTTTATCTACAATGTTGGGATGAGGTTTTCCTTGGTCAGAGAAAAGTAAAACCTAGGCAGCACAGGATGGAATCATGCATAAGAGGGTGTAGTTGATCACTCAGGAGTTGGCCAGAAATTCCTTTGTGCCAGACTTCTCTATAGTTGCAGAACCACTATCAGCTTTGACGAAGAAGGGGAAACCCTTTGTATGGTCAGAGTGATGAAAGAAAAGCTTCCAGGAGCTGAGGAAGGGGTTGAATATTGCATCTATCTTGAGGCTACTGGAGGAGAGCGTTGGGTACATAGTTTACTGCAACGCATCAGGGACTGGACTCGGGTGTGTCCTGATGCAGGAGTGAGTAGTGATCGCGTATGGTTCTCAGTAGTTGAAACTGCATGAGCAGAACTACGCTACCCATGACCTGGAGTTAGTAGAAGTGGCTTCACCTTGAAGATGTGGTGGAACTATCTTATGGGAGAATGTTTTATAGTCTACTCTGACCACAAGAGTCTTAGGTATATCTTCTCCTAGAAGGACCTGAACCTGAGACAGTAGCACTGGCTTGAGTTCCTCCAGGGCTATGACTTTGAGGTAGTCTATACTCCTAGGAAGGGGAACGTTGTAGCATATCCTCTCAGCAGAAGATCAGAAATTCAACTGCAAGGAGATGTGACAAATCAGCTGGCCGTGTTGCAGATATCCTTTGTGGATAGAGATGGAGCATTCTTTCTTCAGTCTCATACATTCACTCTGCCACTTTTTCAGCAAGTTAGGGAGGCACAGCGTGTGAACGCTGACTGTGAGACACGATGTGCTCATATATCCATAGGACAGGAACCTGATGTATTTTCTGAAGGTGGGGATCTTGTCATGCTCTTTAGAGGACGTATTGTGGTACTAGTGTCACTTTAGGAGTAAGTGTTGAGAGAGTTCCACACATCTCCTTTAGTGGTATATCCAGGAGGTGGAGACCTCTGGAGTTTGAGGATGGCGACCAAGTCTTTCTACGAGTCTCACCTTGACGAATTCTATGGATATTTGGCTGAGGCGGAAAGCTATCTCCGCGATTCATCGGACCTTATTAGCTCCTCGGCAGGGTAGGAGAGGTGTCTTACTGCTTGTCTCTTCCACCTTAGTTGTACCGGGTGCATGACGTCTTCCACATATCTCTGATAAGAAGATACATGCACGATCCGACCCACATCATCGACCACGGGGAGCTATATATTGACGAAGGGGTGACTTTCATGATGGATCCAGTGGATATTGAGGATCGAAAGGAGAGGGTCCTACGTGGAAGGTTGATTCCTCTAAGGCGTGTTCTCTAGCAGCACAGGAACCTTCAGGAGAGAACATGGGAGGGAGAGGCTCAAATACGTGCTCGGTACCCCCATTTGTTCCCTTAATATGTGTTGTAGCTTACAGGGATGTAAAGCCCTAAGTTGGGGAGAATGTAAAGACCTGGAAATCCTGTGGAATTTTTTTTCATAAATACATGGGAATTGTACGAGTCCGTAGTTTCTAACGGCGCTTGATTCTGAGGCCCAGTGTGCCCAAAATCATTTTCTGAAGTTTTATTCGGGTACATTCATTGAACGTATGAGCGGGATTTTATATCTTTTGAAATGGTGCTCAGAATTTAAATCTGAGGACACTGATGAACTCGCAGTGCTGGTATTCACTTAAGGAGACCTTTACCGCAATTGTGTTTGGTTGAGAGTGGAAGTTAATTTTTGGGGTTTCTTTAGAAATTAAACAATATAATGTGTGACATAATTTTAATAGGATGGTGGTTAATTTCTCCAAAGGGAAGTTGGAGGAGGGTCCCACCACACCCTCACCTCCCTTGGGAGGATATAACTAGGGGTGGGGGCCCACTTGAGTTTAAACTCTTTAACTCCCCTTGAAACCCCCTTGAAATCCTAAACTCTCCACCTCTCCTATTTAAATTTGAACTCTCAACATTCCACCCTCCCTCATAAAGATGCCAACACGCTCTCAATTAATGAACAATTAATTAATTCTCTCCTCTAAATTTTGAATTATTTTTAAATTTATATCAAGGATAAAATAATAGCCAAGCTATTATTTTGGGTTGGAACATATTGTTTTGGGGAGCCTTGGAGAATAGGGAGAGCGTTCTTCCCACAAATATCACGAATAATATCTCCAACATGGAACAACGTCCTCTTGACGGAGAATGCCATTTCCACCGAAGGATGACAACTCGTCTTCTTCCTTCCTCGACCTCATTCTATGTTAAAGGAGTAGATGCCACCCGCAAGGAACGTCGATGACACTCCATCCTCAAACGTTTTCCAACGTCAATAAAATCGACGCCCGCCCTCTTTTCCGTGACTTCGCCGAGCGAGCACCGTTTACAAGGTAGGGGTTTGTTTTGAGTTGTTTATATTTCCGAACTTCATCCTTCTAATTGTGGAATGTAAATTGAAAACTGTTAACGTCGTAACGATGAGGGTTTAGGCTGCACGAACATGGCCCGAACCTCCCCCATACTTGTTGCTTTTATTGGCAACGGAGGCAGAGTCGGAAGGGTGCGGTGACGTCACACTGCGCTGGAGGAAGGAGGCCACGAACATGTAGGCCGCGACGGATGGAAGAGATGGAGGTGTTTGAAGGTGGCGATGACCGAAGGCCATGACCAAGCCGGACTGTGGCAGTGGAGGATCAGCACCGCCACACTGGCCGTGTGGAGAAAACTGCGGCCCGCATCCGCGGGCCGCTCGGAAGAACCGAACCTGCCGGCTTTAGCCGGCCGGGCTAGAGGACCGCGGTACCGCATGGAATTGTGCTGTGGAGAAGACCACGACTTGCAACGTGGGCCACTTGTCGGGTGAATTGGCCGGCCGCCTACCGGCCGGGCTAAGGAAACCGTGAAGCCACTTGGTGTCGTGTCTGGAGGAACCGCGACTCACAACCGTGGGCCACTCGTGCCGGAAAAAACTGGTCGGCAGGGCAGCAAGGAGGGGCGGCGCCGCTCGGAGCCGCTGGGTGAGCCGAACCGTCCCGTAACCCGGACCGGGTCTATGGGTCGGCCGCACCCCACCAGGCTGGGCCGACCCCCAGCCGGGTCGGACCCACCAAACCGAGCCGGGCCGACCTCCCAACCGGGTCGGACCCACCGTGCCGGGTCCACAGGTGGGCCATTCCCCACCATGCTGGGCGGACCCGCAGCTGGGTCGGACCTTCCAAACTAGGCCGGGCTAACCCCCAGCCGGGTCGGACCCGCCGAACCGGGTCGGGCCAACCCGCCAGTCCACTGGGCTTGTCGGGCCGGGCCTATTTTTCTTAAATGTGAATAACTTATAGACCACGCGTTCGATCGATGCACCGTCTATGGCACTAGGACCCTCATGATAAGGCAATCCTTTTTTGATACTCTAAGTGATTTTTGGACAAATTTGTAAAACGGTCGGGTTTGGACCGAGCGTAAAACTAACCGGGCCCTCGGAGTAGAAACACTTATAACTTAATGACCAGACGTCTGATTGATGTACCGTCAACTACGTTGAAATCATTTTGATGATACGGTCTTTTTGAAATACTCCACACAGGATTCAGATGAGGTTGGAGTATGTCCGGGTTAGATTGTACCCAAAATCCAACCATCCCCTTGGAACAAAAATGCCAATAACTCTCAGACCAGACGTCCGATTGATGCACTGTCTATCGCATTGGGTTCCTTATGATGAGACGGAAATATGGGATACATCAAATCAGGACTTCGTGATAGTTGATGTATCAAAACTTGAATCGGGGAGCAGACCCTCCCAGAATCGAGCATGCTGTGTGCGGGAACCCTAGAGCTGGCTGCGACGACTTCTATACCGGAATCCTCCATGGGTTCGATAGTGAAGAATTATATACCAGGATCCTACGTGGGTTCGACAGTGAAGACTAATGTACCAGAATACTACATGGGTTCGACACTGACGACTTCTGTACCAGGATCCTACGTGGGTTTGACAGCGAAGACTACTGTACCAGAATCCTACGTGGGTTCAACAGTGATGACTTATGTACCAGGATCCTACGTGGGTTCGATAGAGGAGATGATTTAGAGGCTACATCTAATCATCTCTACCCCTATTCGTGAGTTTTATACCAGTTTGAGATGAGTCATGTCTTTCAACCATTATCAACGTGGTGATTGAATTTACTTTCTTTGTGGAATGGTTTGTGCTTGGGCTCGAGAGTTGGAGCTGAAATGTGATTGATAACTTAGGTATATGTGTGGGTATATACCTAAGTAGGGTTGGTTGATACTTCGTGATTGTATCATTCTACTATGGTTTATCCTTTGTGGATTTTGTGTGACCTTGAGGGTCTTGGGGTCCCTAATGAGCATCGTTATACTCACCCCTTCATGGGCTATGCCCGCTCCTCATTGTGTTGGATGTAGACAATAGACAACGTTGAACGAGGCGGAGTGTACGAGGACTGGACGGTACCCGGAGGTAGACCTCACAATGAGTCGGTACCCGGAGGAGATGAACAAACGTGGAGCACTGAGGAAACTATCTATACCTACCCTTCAGGTAGGATCTATGGTGGACGAACCAGGAGATACTAGGCACCTTCTAGCTATTTTTCTTTTTAGTTGTACCTGTTTGTCCATTCCTTGTACTTTACTATTGGGATTGTATTTCTGGCCCTTGTACTTTCTAGCACTTCTTCTATATTCAGTTTTTACTTAGAGTTTGCTTCCACTTTTTCTCTGGTTGTGTTTATTTGCAGTTATAAAGGAAATGCCTTCCCAGTTTAGTGATATACGCCTTTGGTGATAGTCGCCAGCCCCTGGCCTATTGAAGGTGGGATTGGGGTAGTTACGACATGGGGCCTGGGGGACGGGTCTTGACAATATAAACCTCCATTAAATGTCACAACACCAACACATCATTATTATTATATTATAAAAAATAATTTTTTAAATTATATTTTATGTGACATTAAATACTTAATAGGATAATATTTAGGGTCAGTCTAAGGTTGAATAATCTTTTAATTTTTTTTTATTCAAACAATTGATTGAATCATTCATATTGGAATATAAATGAGTATCACGAATTGATCAAAACAATAAATCCACTATATGTATATTATAGTTGGATGAAATTCTAATTTCTGATTTTCAAAAATAAATAATTGGATGGATAGGGGAAAAATTATGGAATTATTATAGGGTATCTTTAAAAAATGGAGTATAGGGAATTTAGTCGAGGACAATTATTTTTTTAAAATAATTTGGAAAATCCTTCTCTTAAACTATTTATTTTATGATTAATTTTCCTTTTCCTTTTGTTAATGATTTTTTGTATATTATTTTCTAGGATTATGTGTGCAAGATCCTCTCCCTCTCTCATCCCATGAGTGACAGGACATTATAAACATTTCTATTTGACTCAAAAATCAAATAAACATTATCATGTTGATGATAAGAACTCATCGTAGTGCATGAAAAAAAATTCTCCCAAATAAATGTGGAAGCAAAAGACATGGGAATTATTTATAGATTTTGAAGACATATTCTACAATATATGTTGAAAATTCTATAGTTTTCACCTATAGGGGAACAAAATCAATCTCTAACTCCATTTGTGTAATATATACTATATAATCAACCACAACCATTAACTAATTTTGTACATGGATTTTCTATATAACAACCATAGTAGTATATATTGTATGATAAATAGAAATATCTTCCCCAAGAAGAACCACCCCTAGGTCAATTTTTTTTTGAGATATGTTCTACAATAGAAATAGATATATATATTTAATAAGTTCAAAAGTCTAGTGGCCACATCAGTATACTATAATGGAGTATTGTTTTCCATCAATATATGGTGATGAATTTAGTATTGTTTGAATACCTATTCGTGGAAATTTTTTTGAAATAAAATTATCTATCATATAGCTAATATTTAATATATTAAATATAAGTGGTCTATAAAGTGAAGGCCCTAAAGCTCACATCATAATATTTTTGGAAATTATTTATTCAATTTTTTACATTGGATAACCTAGTATGTAACTACCCGAATATTAATAAGTAATTTGTTTTCTAATTTAAATAAATAATACTATGGTTTATATGGGATATTTTTGGTTTTAAAAAATTTATCATCCTCAAAATTTAATAAAAATCATGTAAAGGTTTATTTTTTAAAACCAAATTATATCATTTTTATTAATATTTTAATATATATATGTGTATATATATGTATATATATATATACATATATGACTATTTGTTTTCAGAATATATAAGATAAGGGAAATTTTAAAATTTAATTTGTAAGACTATAGTTTGTAAGGGTTAATTTTATTATTTATCATGTTATACTGATTATAATGATATATATATATATGTATCTCTTTTTCTGTCTTTTAGTATTTATAAAATATAGGTTTTGTTTAAAATTTTATCTCTAAGCCTATATATTTTAAGGGGATCCTTTATCAAAAGGCTTGTGTATGTTTTCAAAACATCGTTATATGAATAAGGTATTTTGATTTATATTTTAATATATATATATTTATATCAGTTTATTTATAAATTGGGGTTAATATTTTGTTTCTAACTCTATATAAAAATTCTATAAATTTGTTCTTATTATATAATCTTATGGTTTATATTTATGTGTTAAATGATAATAGATATAATTTTATGTGATAAACCTATAAAAGTTATTATTTCATGTGTGAAATTGTATCTTCAAGCCCTGGTATGGAATGCATAATTAGGTATGGCCATAATCTACAATATAAGTGGAATTACAAGAATTTTTAATCATGTTATCACATGTTTTATTATGCATTTTATTTGTATATTTTAAATAGGTTTAAAAATTTTGAGCATGGTATTATCCAAAAATTAATTTTTTTAAAATCTCAAGAAAATGTTTATGAGATGTTATAAGAAAGGATATTTTTGTAAGGAAAATAATTATATGTATGTATTCTGTAAATGTTTTGGGTTAGGATTGATAAAGGCATATCCATTAAAAGAGTTTTCAAAATTTCCACTTGTATACTAAATGTTATGAGATGAGTTATGAACCCATAAATATTTTGGGGACTTTATTCCATATGACCTCTCACTAGAGGCCTTTGGTTTTATGATTGTATACCAATTATATAAAATGACAGACCAAAATTATTATTTTCCAAGGAGGAATCCCAATCATGTTTTCAATTATAATTATTTTTGATAAAGTATTGGTTTTATAAATTATTAATTTACTATATAAACTTCATAAAATTGATTATATATATATATGTGTTTATTTTAAATATTTTTTTATAATAATTTATTAAAATTTAAAAAACTCTTTGTTGAGCATACTAAATTCTCACTCCATGTTTTAAAATCATTTTTATAGCATTAGTATAATTACTTGTGATGATTTCTTGTTGAGGAGGCAACACAAAAAAACAATTATTTATTTATTTTTATTTTGTACTATTTAGTTGAGATGTAATATTTGTATCTAATTCCCCAGAACCTACTCTGGTAAAAGGTCCTCTATTGTATAAAGTATTGTGTATTGTTTTAGTTTCTTTATAAAAAATAACTAGATTTTAGAAAATGAATCCCAAAGCGTGTGTTCAGGGCATTATAATTTTTTATCAAAGGGATGTTCTATACAACATTGGGGAATATCTATTTTTGATAGAGTATAGAAGTTTAGGAGCACTAGTTTTTATTAACTATAAAGATATAAATTCAAAATTTTCATGAGTCAGATGAATGAATTTTGAGGATGCAATTAATTCAAGGGGGATAATTAAACAACCTAGATATTAATAATTAATTTTTTTATAATATAAATACAAAAGCCTATGGTTTGTAAAGTATTATTTTGTTTTAAAATTTATATCATCTTCTAAAATTTAAAAAAATCATTTAATAGATTTTTTTAAATATAATTATCTACATTTTACAAATATTTACATATATATGTGTTTATATGTGTACATATATATATATATATATATATATATCGCTTTCTATTTTCACAATATATAAGATAAGGGTTTCATTTTAAATTTGATATCAAATCCTATTGTTTGAAAGGGTTTTTTTATTTTTGATAATATCATGTTGATTATAAATATAGACACACATACACATAGGTATATATATATATATATGTATGTGTGTGTATTTATATATATATATATATGGATTTATTTTTATATCATTCAAAATTTATAAAATAGAGGTTTTGTTTTAAATTTTACCTCTAAGCATATATATTTTAAGAGGATCGTTTATCAAAAAGGATATTATGTTTTCAAAACATCATTCTATGTATCAGGAATTATGATTTATATTTATCTATATAAAAATGTGTAAATCAATTTATTTCTAATGAGGGATCAATATTTTATTTCCATATATGTATACAATGGTTAGAATTATTTTCTTAATATCTCATTAAATGGTTTATATTTCTGTGTTAAATGATAATAGTTATCATTTTATGTGATAATCCTAAAAAGGTTATTATTTCATGTGAAAAATTATATCTTTACCCCTAGTATGTCATGAATTATTAGTTTTGACCATTATTTAACTTATAAGTGGCTATCCATGAATTTTAAATCAATTGTGCACATATTTCGTTATGAATTTTTTTTATAAATTTTAAATAAATATATGATTTTTTTAAAAATGGGATTCTCCTAAATAACGTTTTAGAAACACTCAATAATATATTTATGAAATTTTATAAAAAAAGGTTATTTTATTTTCTAGAAAATAATATTATATATGTATTTTTTTGAAAAATTTTCAGTTAAGATTGAGAAAGAAAGGTTTATTAATAGTGTTTTTATAATTCTCACTGGTAAAATGAATGTAATGTTATGGGGAGTGAACCCATAAATCTTTAGGAGACTTTCTTCTATACTAATTAATACTAGAAGCCATATGTTTTCATGTATCTCTACAAAATATAAAAATAGAGCAACCAAAAATTATTATTTTCAAAAAAGATATCCCAATAATCTTCTCAAATATATTTATTTTGAGAAAGTAATTATTTTCTAAATTATTTATTTTGTATACAAAAGTCATGAAAATGTATTTTTATATATGTATGTTTATTTTAATGAATTGTTCTCAAATAATTTATTATCATCTTAAAAACCCCTATTGGGCATAAAAAATAATCACACCATTTTTTAAAATAATTTTTGTACTGGTTTAGTAGAAGTACTTGTCATGTATTCTTCTTGAGGAGGTAATGCATTGAAGAATCTTTTTTTAATTTGATTTTAGTTTGTATAGTTTCATTTAGATGTAGTATTTGTGTCCAATTCTCTAAAAAAATCTGGTAAAACATCCTCTATTATATAATGTGTTTTTTATTGTTTTAGTTTCATTAGAAAAAAATGCACAACATTTTATGCACTAAATACAGAAGTATGGGTTTGGGGTGTTATATAGTGTGTAGTTAATCTTTTACTATTATTATTTTCCACGATGAATACCATCAAATATTGGATAATTTGGATTCCAAAATTTCTATTTTCTTAGCTAAGAGTCAATTTCTCACACCTTTCTCAGGGGTTATTCTCCTCCATCTAAGATGGAAGCACTGAGGAATGAAATTAGTAACATATAGAATAATGAAAGTTAATCTCTAAATGTGTTATGTAGAGACTTATATGAGATTTAAATAAAGTCTTATATCCATGGAATTATATTATGATTTAATTAAAAAAATTATACATAGAAATCACATTTGATAATAAATATATAGTGGATGAAGCAGTTGGAGTAAGGGTAAAGTGGAAACTCTTGAGGAATTATTTGATCAATTTGAAGAGATGTGATCTAATACCATCCAATAAAAATCATAAAGAGGTATACAAAATAATATCATTCATATCATTTATTCTAGTAAAATTTTATATGAATATATTGATTCTATGTCAAATAATGTTGATGTTATTTAATTTATTTGTTTTTCATAATAAATGATGTGCAACACATGACATATAGTGAATGTCATAATAACAAAAAATTACAGAGTTCCTTAAAATATTTTATGATCCTTCCACTAGTGATGTTAATCATGTATAAAAATTTGGGGCGATGTTTTTTTCCATGATACCAAAATATAATATGGAAATAAAATACAAACTCTACTTGGGGTTAACTTGAACAACAACATCCACAACTAAGGACTCAATGATCTATAGGATATGACCGAACTCAAAATTGGAATCATTACATAATGAAATAGAATGGAAATCAGTACCACTAGGGTCCTTATCCAAAAAAGAGTTTTAAAACCCATTTTTATTTCCCCCTATCCATATAAAAAACTGGCTCCACCACCACTATATAACCCAAAGTTAAGTATATATTAAACTATTTCCACGATTATCTCCAAATTTAAAATAGAATTTCAAAATTATGATGTCACCATATGAAGTGCTGAGTAATATAATTTATATATGGGAAATAATATCTCTACAATATAACATGATACATTAGTGAGTGACAAATACAAAATCATCGAGTGTAAGAAAAGTTTGTGACCTTGAGTAGTGGAAAATAGCTTAAGAAACCAGCCCCAAAAAAATGAATCTATTTAGTGAGAAGTTGAAGGAATCTATAATATTCAACAAAAGATGTGTGTAAAACATATTGTTCAAAATATGAAAAATAAATGTAAAAGAAAAAAAATGTTATTTTATCAAGGATAAGTTAGTGGTTAGACAATACATACCACTAATTCCTTTTTTAAGTTCTTTTAGTTGGGGATATTGGACCAATGGGTTATAATTTTTGTAGATATATTTAGAAAACTTCAAATAAACATTCAATTTACTGAAGAAATGAAAAAAAATATTATTTTTATAAAATTTATGAATTAAATAATTTCATGTAAAATATTGATGAGGATTTGGGCCCAATCCCCCTTAATAAAGAAATTTGTGTTGTGGTAAAACATTCAATACCTCTAGAGCATTATAATCCTTGAAGTTTCCCTATTATATGCATCATAATATAATGCATGTTCGTAAAATATTTATATCAATTCAGGGTTAATGTAAATATTATTCCTTTTTATGCTTAAATGAATTTAGGGATCAACATTTCGAATTCCACCCAATTGGAACATAAAATTGAAAATATTTTCATTAAATATCATAAGGGGATCCCAAAAATATATTTTTAAAGGATGGGAAATTTATTTTTTGGTATAAATCATGATCCTCTATATGGAGGAACACGATGTGGTAGCCCTAAACATGGGGAAAAAATTCCATGAAAAAATATATGGGGAAATATATTTCCATTAGGAATATATTATTATACTAGTAAGCAATGACGTGGTTTCATAGAATGTTTTTAATCATATTTATGAATCCTCAGTCATAAAAAATTTGTATTGTTACACTATAACTATATAGAATGTAATTTCATATGCATGAAAGATTACATGGGATATTATAAATCAATTCAAGTGTAAGTAAATGTAGAATTTCATCCTGAGCAAGAAAACGATCTTTTGAAATATGTTTCTTGAAAAAGTGTTCATTATTGTTCGGGAGAAACCACACTGGAATACCTGAAAATAGATAATATAGAACCATTATTTCCATAGATATTTAAGTATACACATTTGGAATTTTATCCCCTTTCATCATTACTAAATATGGCTGTGTAGGTAGAAAAAGAAATTCATTGTCAACATAAATTCTTACTGAATAAGTAACCAAGTATTACAGTTTCTGAATGTTCTTAAAACAAAGATACATTCCATTTCCTGGAGGGTCACTAAACAAAAATGAATCAGTTTTAGTATTTTCACCCACAAAGTGCTATTCGAAGATGGGGAAATACCATGTAGTCAACCACATTGATTAATAAACACTCAAATGAAATAAGTGTTTGAAATAGAATTAGTAATTGTTTTGAATCCTGGGACTATCTATCCAATTTTAGATCACTCATGGGTGACCCCACAATAAGTTATCCTCCATAAGGTATGAATCTCCATGATAACTTGTGTGAAGAATGAATTGATTCATACGTGTATGGTCATGGGATATAGGGTATGTGTAGACAACCATAATATGTATGATAATAGCTACAAGTAAAGATTTCTTATTCAATTTATTTATCCAATATTTGAGTAGTTGGTTGGACATGAAATCTATTTCTTCCTAGATGGTAACAAGGGTTATAATAAAATTTCAATTTTTCTGAAGGATCAATGGAAGTGATCCTTTACATACCAATGTGGAACCATTAATTATCACATTATGTCATTAAAAACGTGGAATACTCTAATGAAATTCCAATAGTACATCATTGAAATTTTTCACAACATGGTCGAATATATATAAAAGGACTTCATGAATGATATTTTGTTTTATATAATGTAATTTAACACCTTCTGGATGAATTTGGAAATTTTTCTGAAATATTAGTGAACACAAATATGATTTTTAACAAATAATAAATTCAATTTTACATTATGGCATGAAATAATATTAGGACATTGAATATCCTATATATGGATTGAAGACGATCCATGAAAAATTGATGTGATAGAAAACCTTCTAATTTACACTCTAATTCAGGTATCCTAAAGATTTATGAGCTATGAAGGTTTTTGTCAATGGTTTTTGAGAGATAAATATATGATTTCTAAGCCATTATAAAACATTTTGACAAAGGATGTTGTTATTGAATTCAATGATTCCTGCATCAAATGATTTTATCTAAAATAGGAATGTTAGTCAAAGCCTTGATAGTGATTTCCCCTAATTTTAACAATCCATTGTGTTGATGTGTGATACCTGGGATTATGTCATGTGAGAACTCATTTGATAGTAGGTTGGGTATATCTTACATCCTATTTATTATGTGATTCATACGTTCAATTAGGATCAATTCACTAATATTTCCACTAAGAAGGATATGTTTGTGTTGTTTACCATGTTTGAGATATTTTGTTCATATTTCCTGATGTCTAGAGTAATACAATATACAAATCAAGAATCCAAAAATAACACAAGAATAATGAATAAATAAATACATGATTGATTTAATAAGTACCCTTTCTCTACTATTTTGAATCTAAAATATGCGACCAAAGGAGAGTGAAAACAATGTGTCTGAAAACTTTTCCTCCTTGTAATTACCCCATCTCAGGATAGACATGGATGGAGAAATCCAATAAGACTTTTAACATTACAATAGATATTTTTAGTGTTATCTATTCAAATATGTTTTTTAAACATTTACAATTTTTTATCTAATGGAGTGATACATCCTGATATATACAATTAATTGATGAAATTATTTCCATAATAAGTGAGGTATTACATTGGGGAGGATCCAATAATATTTAAATCATGCAGAGATAGAATAATATACTAGTGTGTGACTGTGGTGGATGTATAAAAAGATACAAAACTTTTTCATTCATCTATGTTGGGTAGGATTGTTTTTCTGAATGAACCAGATTTTTTTTACAATATGTATTTTTCTAACCCACAATGAATAGATACATGGAAAGTTTCATAAATTTTTCTGATACATGCAAAAGTATTGAAAATATTGAGAAGTGATAAGAGATTCCCCAATATCCCATAATTTATGTTGATGCATTTTATGTGTAGGGAATAAATTTAATGGGTTAATTCCCACCCTTACATGATAAAAACTATATACTCTTCTTTGTGTATTACATATCTACATGTAAGGTATCAGTTTCAAAATCCCTCAACACAAAAACGTTAGTTTTGTTACTTTATGAAAGGGAATATATTTTTCTATTTCATTGTTTTCTGGGTTATATTAAATTGATGGGGCACAAATTTTGATAATAATATGCTAAATAATGTCATAAAAAGTGAGGATTCACATATTATACAAGTGTTCCTTAACATCATCAATCTAGAGGATATGTGGAGGTTCCCAACATAGAGTTTAAAAATATTCTTGATGGGACTGTTAGAGTATTTGGGATGTGCTGGTCAAAGAAGCCACACAATGTGTTATAGGCTTACATAATTCTATTCAGAATTTAAAACCCCATGACTTTGGTTTCCTTTAAATGAATACTACATTAGATAGAGTGAACTACACTCATCCCCATGCTTAAAAGTACCATGAAATATTGTTATTTAAATATAAAGATTGTAACATAGCTATTATTTTGGTGCATATTAATAGGAATAAATGTCCTATGAAAAATTTTTGGAATGTTTTTTATTAAAAAAAATAATTAATTCAGTAAAGAATTTACATTAATAATAAAATATAGAGAAAATTTATAGTAATAAATTCATTCAATAAGAGTATTATCTTCAAAAAATAGTATTTAAGTGTTTCATGTGTGAATAATTATAATGAATTTATTCCATTTTAACATATTTTATTTTACTAAATGAGATACATTTTTGAATTGACCACAAAGATAATCTTAGAGTGGATATCTACATTTTTTCAAAAAAGAAATTCGTTTGATTACTGAAAAATACATATTTTAAAAAATATAAACATTATGAAATTATAATTAAATTAGAATAAATTGAAATATTGTGAAACATATTTATTAGACTAAATATATTCTTATGAAATAATATAATTTATAAAAAAATATAATTTTGACCTTATGAATATTTTTCTATCATTTTGGAAACGTATGTATTGTTATTGTTCAAATAAAAATTATTTTTAATTTTACCCTCTTAATAAAGTATATAGAAGGATTAATTAGGTTGTGGTTTGGTTTTAAATTTAAATATATCTTTTTTGGTTTATTATAATCAAATTTATTCTTTTGGGTTGAAAATTTTACTTTATTATTATTTTTATCCATTTTCTTATCAAACTTTTTTCTAAAAATAGTTATTGTTATCTTGTGTACAATTGTATTAAAATTGATTTCATCCACATATACAAATTTACTCATTTAAAATGGGAATAATATTTCTATTAATGAGAAATAATATGTGGTAAAATATTTAACATTATTTTTGTTCATTAAGAATAGTAAAAATAGTTATAATTGTTTGAATACGATTAGGGTTAAAATGGGTTTAAAAAGGGGGTTAAACTAAAATATTAGTGTATACATGAATCATAAAATTTACTAAATCATAGTTACTGAAATTACTTTTAAATTATTGTTTCCTACATTAAAATTCATGTTTATTTGGTTCCACTTGAAACATAAAATTACTTTGTAATATTTCAATGTTTTTAGTAATTATACGTTTGTCGTTGCCCTTACATATACAGGGGAACCACTTCTCATTCCTTAATCATAAAAATTGAGCATTATAAATTCACCAAGATTCACCCAAAAACATTTTGTGATTCTTTACCGTTATTCATAATCCTATATTCATCCTATGATACAATATAAAATCAGATTAAGTTGTAATCCAAATGTGGTCTCTTAAGTAAGATGTAATATTCTTTTATGAGTCATTAAAAGTTTATTTGTGCCAAAAATTCTTATAAATAGGTTGTATACATACTAACATAATGAAACAAATGTCATAAAAACATTTATATGTTATTATGAATAATTTAAAAAGTTATTCCACCTCTACTTGAAATATGAAATATATGTGTCTCTCTAGAAAATGTGTGGACTACTGCCTCCACCTATCGATATGATTCATTTTACTAACGTATAATTCATATATAGTTATAATATTTTTCATAATTATTATATATTATATTTATTATATAATTATTATTTTATAATTATATGATCTTATATACCATTTTATATTCGCATATGTTGGGAAAAGGTAACATCACTTAAGAATTTGTGTGGATTACCACCTCTGAGTGACTATTTGACTCATATTTCATTTTTGATTAACATGGATTTTAATATAGATATATATAATTAATAAATATGATATTTATGATATAATAATGGTTATTAAAATACAATTTATTTTTTTATGCTTCTTTAGTTTCGTCCATCATGAGTTTTAAGCATCACCTATGTGTATGTATGGACGGCCATCTCCATGAATTTATGTAATTAATTTTCCAACACTGCTTTTTATGAATGGTAATTAAATTTAATTTAATTATAAAACATTTTAAATTTTATATTAAATAAATTTTAGAGATGATTGGGACATGATCAAGAGGTAATGACCAAATCTACCGAACCAAAAATTTTATGATAAATTAAAATTAAAACACTTAGAAATGACAATTTTAATAAGGAAGTATAAATAATGAATTTTTAAAGGTTACAAGTGCATCATATATGATTTTATAATTATATATATTATTTATATAAATAATTAAAACAAAAAAAAAATATTATAAATGAGGTTAAAATCACATATGAGGCATGTTGAACATGGGGTAAGGGTTTCTTGCCTCACTTCTGCTACTGTGAGACATATTCTATATTCAACACTTCATTTACTAATGTGTTGTATATAATTTTCCATGATGTACCATATCATTAATCTCATTATATAAATTCTATTTAATGTATCATTTCAATTTATTTATTTCATGGTTTTTCTAACACAAATTTTTTCAAAGTGGTAACGGTTTTGTGTTATAATATCACTTTTTAACTTGATTATTTATATATAGTTTTTTAAATATTTAATTATATATTTTTCAATATCTATGTACTCAAATTTATTACTTAATAATTTTATGTAAAACAAACATTATTTAAATATTCAGTCAGAAATATTCGTAGTCAATTAAAATATTTTCATTTACATGTTTCATGAATTATTTTAGAATTAAAAAATTATTGATTAATGAAATATTAACCCATGAATTAATTTATTTTAATATTATTAAATGGAATGTTATTTCCATTTTCCAAATAATACTTTAATTAAGTGTTTTAAAATGAATGGGGAATTTTCCTCAAGAAATATTTTAGTGATATTTTATAATATTTTTTTATCTATGTAAATATATTTTGATAAATTTTATACCTTATTGGGAATATAAACCAATGATTTCACCATACTTATTTATAGAAATTTATTATGATTATGTAGTTATGTTTATTTAATGTGGATAATATTAGTCTTTCATATGACTTTATTTCAATAATTTTTTTTTGTTTGTATGTATTGATTTTTTATTGATTACTTTTATAAGTTGAAATATTTGGACTTAATATGGTATGGGAGTGGTAATTTATTTACCCTTTATATAATGGTATGCCTATTCATACGAACTAGTTTTCATATTTGGTATACATCTTACCTTTTTTTTTGTTTAATGTTATTAGATATGGTCTTGAAGTTAAGATGATGATGTCTGAAATTATGAATTCTTTTATTAAGAAACTATTTATTATTATCCGTGTGATTATATATGTTTCTATTTCATCCATGGATACAGTAATATTTTATTGTATTAATTATATGGAATATTTCATTATTGTATATTTATGTAAAATCATTAAGGCATTAAATATAATATTAAAGCTTATATTGTATGATTTTTCTAACTAAGTATCTGAGATAACCCATTATTATGTTTTCCTTTCCCCATGATACTAAGATAAGAACATTAAAAAAAATTCAGGGATATACTCAATGAAATAATATATTTCACACTTTAATTTTATGTTATATTATATTCATCAAATTTAATATAAGAGTCATGTATGTATCTAGTATTATACGAATTCCGAGCTATTTATTTATGAATATTGTGATATATTATATATTTTGTTAGTATAGTAAGATAAACATCAGCTCTGGGATATCAGAGTCAGGTATATATAATTGGTATCATATATATTTTAGTATAATATCAGGATACATGATTTAGGAAAACATAGATTAGAGAAGATAACACTATGATACCAATTATAATGTTTTGGTAAATCAAAATGTTTTGGTAAATTAGTGTAACATACCGACTCAAGTGCCACATGACATTGGCCTTATCTGATCAGTCATATGTCCTCAAGAATTCCTCCATGGATGCTTGAGGCAGTTGACTAGTAGTGAGGGTATGGTAAGTCTATCATGGGGGATTGTACCCTATTTTATCATAGTAATACACCAATGGAAATAAATAAATAATAGTTAATTCTTATATAATCATAAAAATTTAAATATCTAAAGATAAACAAAAAAAATAAATACAATATCCAACTGAAAAAGAAAGTATTTCATGATAAAGTAAGTGTCAGGTGTCTAAAGATAAAACATAAAATAAAGACACCAATGACTTCCAATAAGGTCCCGAATCATGTCTGGTTCCCTCATCCAAGATCTATTCCCATATCCGCAATATAAACTGGGGACTTTTTTCTTAGCATGTCCTACAATAATAATGTATATTCTGGTACCGATCAAGTAGCCCAAGTTGGGTGCGAGTATAAATTAGTTGGCCTCCACCAACGATGTCTGAATAAAATCTAGTTTAAAAAAGTGTATGTAGTTTCATAAATTAATATGTATAGTACATAATAAAATATTTTTTTATATTATCAAATATTTTTTATTTAACCATAAAAACCCCCAGGTTTCTAGGAAAACCCATACCTTAATACCTGCTTCGGCCCATGATGGAGTTTGAATTATGTAAGAATGTTAAATCACAATTAAATAAACTAGTGGATTTTAATTACCCATTACATTTCAAATAATTAAAACTGACAATTAGAACCATAGTCAAATTATAACAATTTGGTTCTAGTTTATCATTCCTAAGACCCCATGGGATTTAGAAAAGTTAGACCATGTCCCACACTACTTTATAGTTATAATCCTAAAAAACATAAGATCATGTCCTACTCTAATTGGAATTGGAATTTGTAGACTAGGTCCCACTCTCATTCATTAAAAATTTTATCACTATGGGATTTGGAAATAGAATACCATGTCCAGCTCACATGGTCTTTGGAAATAGTAGAGTGTGTCCCACTCTCGGTCATCAAACAAGTTTTCAATATGGGATTCAGAAATAGAAAACCATGTCTTGATCATGTGGGATTTTAAAAAAGAATACCATGTCCAACTCTCATTTATAAAACATGCATATAACACAAACACACACACACATATATATCACAAATATCAAAAAAATAACTATATCACATAAATCACGATTAATCAACATTAATCCCCTTATCACAATATTTCTCATTAATTAATCTCACAATCAATTAATCACCCATTAAAAATTAATCAATTATAAAAATTAATTAATCACATCCATTTTATTAATTAATTCAATAATTAATAAAATTATATTTACGAATTAGAATACCCCATAAATAATTCCCTGAATAATTATTTATTCCTTAATCTCAAAAAATAATAATTAATTCATCGATTAATTATTCAATTCATAACATCAATATCACATAATTCATTCACTGATTAATTAATCAAATCATTACATCAATATCACATAATTAAATAACTAATTAATTATACAATTCAAAACATATGTATCACATAATTAATTCACTGATTTATTATATTAAATAAGTATCTCAATATCACATAATTAATTGACCTATTGGTTATTACCAAATACCACTATTTCAAAATCATGTTATTAATTAAATTAACCAAATTAATTAATTAAATCACAAACATCAACTCTGAAAAATACTAAAAATTCAAAAATTTTCATACACATTATAAAAATCATAACTGTGGGATTGGAATATTGGACCACCTACCTCTATTTGTCGATGAAGAATGGAAAAATGGAAATCCATAAAATTGAGTAGTAGAACGATGTAAAACAGGTTCCAAATTTATAACCCTAACTCATGATTAATCATTTTATGATATCTTATATAGATATTTAGAACCATAAAACTAGATCTATATTCTTTAAATACGCAACTAAATCTATCCAGAAAAAATATCATTACCAAAAAAAATAGAGAGAACAATAGAGGATGAACAAGAAATTAATGGGGAAATATCCACATATGAGGACAGATGCAGATCTTTGATCAGGGATTCGAATCATGCAGAGCAGCTATCAGATATCCATTTAATCCCTAAAAAATTTCTCAAATCACCAAAAACAAAGTTGGAATTATTTTCGGTCAAATGGGGGAAGATTTGGGGGTTCAGGTTGATGAAATATAGTTTTCAGTCTATTTGAAATATCATGCACGGTATCAAGGGAAGGGGTGAATGATTATCCCTTACCATGTGCCAACCACAGACCCATTATATTTGGGGTGTACTGTTTCTCTTTTTAGGGAACACATTTTAAAATATCAAGTTCTTCCCTTGAGAACCCCTACTATAGAGGGTTGCATAGTTTCCAGCATTAGGGAACATAGTATTTTCAAACCATGTGTCAACCATGTACAACCCCTTTTTCTTCCATTTTTCTCAATTTCTACCCATCCACACCCCAAATTAAATCCCAAAAAAAGTAAACCATATAATGAAAAAATGTACCTTAATCCACATATGTGTCAACTCTAGAAAAGGTCGGGATCATATAATCTCCCATCCATATAATAACTCATCCTCAAGCTTCACTTCTATTCATCTCTATGATTCTGAGCAAAAAATATCAGGCCAGTAACCCCTCATACCTTCATTCCTTTCCCAATTCACAACTTTCATATTCCCATGTTTCCACAGTATACAGACTTTTTGGCATGTTTCTTTCCCGCTAAACTTTCTCACTATGATCCAACATAAGTATCAGATGCTACTAAAAGGAAACATCAACCTCAATATCAATATAATTTACATTAATCATAATACAAGGGTTGATGTGAGACATTCAATGTTATGAACCATGAAAAAAAACATTCATAGCCTTTTCTGTCTATTGAATATCCCATCGGTACACCACAGACCCGATTATCTCAACAACATCAAACAGTCTTATGAATCTTTTGCACCTACATGCCCTATACCTATATCCTTTGGCAACACAACCATGAAAAAACCAGAAGGAATACATGATCACCCTTTAAAAACTTTAGGGGAAATATCTATTAGTTAGCATGTGACTTCTTCTTACTTTGAGCTGTAGCCATTCATTTCCAAATCAACCACCCCTACGCCGATGTCTCCTATACGAGACACTATCCCAACAACTCCAACTCACTATCATCCATCCAACATAATGAAAACTTGTATAAAATTTTAAAAATAGCCTCATATGGTTCCATATATATAGTTTCCTTATAACTATTTTCATATGAAAACTCCCCAAAATCTAATTTCTTCTCCCAAGAACAACCAAATGAAAGAACACATTCTCACAGTATATCCTCAAGCACTTGTATAGTATACTCTGATATCCCGTCTCTCTTTGGATAAAAGGATATAATAAATAATACTTACGTAACAATCACCTTATACAATACTTTCAAGAATAATTAAGTGAAACATGTGTCACAATCTGAGCCTATAGTTTGTGTCACACCGTGTAGATATATTATCTCAAAAACATATAAATAACCCAGCAGATCCACTAAGAACATCTCTTGTATTGGAATGAAATAGGATACTTTCATATATCAATCCACAAAAACCCAGATAATGTAATTTTTTCTTGGTATCTTATGGAGACCCACCATTGAGTCTACGGTCATGTTTTCCCACTTACACTATTGAATGGGTAATAATTTTTTCAAGCCTCTAGTTCATTGATTCTCTTTATTCACCTGCTCGTAGACATAGTATCATGTAACAAACCCTGCTATCTCATTCTTCATGCTCGACCACCAAATTTTTCATCATAGGTTATGGTATAATTTGGTCACACCTGGATGTACCGCCCACTTTGTAACTTGAAATTACCACATCATCTCCTCTTTCATGCTCGTGGTCACCAAAACTTGGTCCTCAACATAAATGATCTCATCATCATATATTCTTTAGTATGAAGGTGTCTCCCTACCTTGATTGATTTTTCTCAATGAAAAACACTATGGATCATCATAATTTTTATCCTTAATCTATCCCAAAATTGTAGAATCCACGGAAACTAACAAGATAGTGATTTGCTACTAACTTTCCTAAACCCGAACATGTATCTCAATAGGATAAGTCACCATCATATACTTATCACTATACTCATAATCCACATGGGTCTGAGTTTCCATTTTCAAAGCACTATCAACACTATTTTCTTTTCTGAGCTTATATTCTAGCTCAAAATCGAATGATTGCATATACTCAACCCACCTTCACTTCTGAAGATTCAAATATCATTGCAAAAATATAACCTTGAACTCTTGTGATTCATATACACAGTAAAATCATTTCCAACACTTCAGAGTGTACACCGCAGCTGGTAACTCAAGGTTTTGCATAGGGTAGTTTTTCTCATGTGGTCTCAAATACATAGACCCATATTCCACAACTCAATATCCTTGAATCGACACAACCCCATATCCAATCACCAATGTTTCACAATACACCTTATACTCATCACCTAACCTAGGAAGCGTAAAACCTTGAGTTTTCCAAAGAGAAAACTTTATTTGATAGCATTTGTGATATGAAAAACCAAAGTCAAACAAACAACAATTATTTAATTATTTATGTTTTATCACTTCCATTAAATATTTATATATTATTCGGATAAAATAATCTATGATATATATATATATATATATATATATATATATATATATAAACTCTTAATAAAGAAACAATCAATTACTTGTAATGAATTTTGTTCTAAAAAAATATGCTTTCTTCAAAAATGATTTTTATTTATTTTATAAATATTATAATTATCTTATATAAAAAATTAAAAAAAATTATTTGATAATAAAATCCATTATTGATATCATCATATCAATTTCATCATAGGGTGAAATTTTGGTATTTATTTAAAATAAATATTTTCAAGTAAAAATTGGAAAATTCTGTTTCAAAGTGAAATCGTAATTTATATTGATAAGATAATTAATATAAATGTCCAAATAATATTTTAATTTTATTTCAAGGTAACATAGTTTTTCTTTAGTATTATGTAATTTAGTTAATTACATTTAGATTTTCTTTATTCCATGTTTTAATATCAGTTTATTTTTAGGATTAAAATCACATTTTTTGGGAAACTGTATTAAAATGCAAGATGTATCTCAAATATAATTAATTAAATTAACTACTAATGAGAAATGATATAAATTAAATGATTATAATACATATATATATCTATTAATTGAAATTAAGATAATTAATATAATTAGTTATAGAGTTATCATTAAATCATCTTTTCCTTAAAAAATGTATTTAAAAAAACTATTTTTTATAATGATTGTAGGTTTTTTATTAAATTAAATCTATAATACTCTTTAAATAGACTTTTATTAAATGGATCCATATTTTGAATCACTATAATTAATATTAGGTAACATTTTCAACATAATTTTCTGTATAATACGAATAACAACTGTTCCAAATATTTATTACCTCAGTAAAAAGAAAAATAAGTAAATTATGGGTAAATTGTTTTTTAAAATAATAGAAACAATGTAACCATAATAGTATGAATATCTATATTTAATTTTAATTGAAATAATTATTATATTTTTTCCTTTTTTTTTCACTTTATAATTGAATAAGTAATATATTGATAAAAATTATATCTTGATAGAATAAAACACAAAAAGTATTTTTTGTTAATATTCAAATTAAATTAATTAATTTTGAAGAATTAATGTTTTTTTAAAACAAATAATATTTTTAAAAAATATTATATTTAAATATTTTTTTAAATATGAATGATCATATAATTTTTATTAATTAAATTTATTTTTTATAAGGGTTTGAAAACACTTATTATCAAAAAAACATAAAATTTATTAATAAATGTATGATTTATTTTAAATATTTAGAATATTTTTTTCGATAAAATGAACATTATCTTTTAATCATAACATCTAAATTATCTATTGGTAACTTTTCATCATTTTCTGAGACACTCGAATTTTCAGGTAAAAATTTAATATCGTATAAATATTATTTCTGTTTTGTTACATCATAATGACCCAAAAGTGATGTAATAATTTCAATAAATGGGTAAAAGACCAAATAAATGTTATATATATAAAATAATATGATTTATGGTTATTTTATTTATATTTTAGTGCTATTATGAGTCCTCTAATACATATAATATATTTTAAAGTTTTAAAATCATTTCATTAAGTGTGTGACCCACCTCCATCTAATAAAGGGAATAATTATAATATTCTAGACACATGGACTTATAATATAATAATAATTAATCCAATTTGGTAGAAACCATGGGTCAAACCAATTGATGGTTTTAGTTTTTGGATATTTCAATATATAGAGTCCAAAATCTAAATAATAAAGAAATCCCCTTATTTTACAATGTAAAAACACCCAATATCCCATTTCTCATCACTTAGAATACTTGGATCACGTCTATATTATTCCCTCAACTCTCTAAATACCTACCATGTCACCCAAAATCATTCATGGAGACCCTCTCAAGTTGTTGGGTTCACACACTCAAGTAGGGGATCCTCACCTTCATCTCCTCCTTTCAATTAAAGAAACTTATTTGGAACATGTAATATTAATTTTAGTTGATTATAATTAAACTTATTTATAAAAATTACCTTAATATCTAGTTTATGTTATTTTAATGTTATTTTATTTATCCTCACTCATTTTGATCCCTATCTAAGTTGTTACTATGCGAAACTTTTGTAACGTATTTCTCTCTTCACATTTACATCTAAGCAATTATTTTATGATTTATCTCTTATTTTTTTTATTAAGTGGGGGTTATGTTCCTCCTTTTCCCCCTTATAGTTAATTACATTTATAAATAATTACATCCTCTTTTCAATATCACTAAGCCTCCCATGTTCCTTTATGTACACCCATTACCCTGCCAAATTTTACTAAGGGATTTTACTCTATCCTTTTTATTTAATCTCTTATTTTATGTTATGATTCCTAATTCTCATTGGTAAATTTTGGGTTATTTTATTCCATATACAACATACTATAGTTTTCTATTTCTACATGACTAGATATCATTTTAACTCCCATTAATCCTCCCATGATCATTTATGTACACCCATTACCATACTAAAATTTCTTACGGGTTTTATATCTTACCATTTCAATTCAAAAACTTCTATTATGTTATGTATCTTAAATTACAATTTATTAAGTTTTAATATGTTCTTACATATTTCAGTTACATTCCATTTAACTTATAAATTATTATATAATCATTCTATCTCATTAATTATCTCATGATCCTTTAATTACACCCATTACCATGCCAAAATATATAGAGGAATATTTTCTAGATTGATTTTTTATTACCTTATTCCTTATATTTCCTAATTTATAATGTTGAGACATTATTTTCATTTTCCATATTATTGACCATTTAATTTATATGTTATGATAAACCATTAATCTCTCATCATCCTTTTTTTTACGAATCGTTAAATGATGGCATTATGCTGCTGAAATTTCACCATGATCTTCCATACAAAAAATGTTTTTTACTAAATACCATATCTTTTATTATCAAGGGTATTAAAATTTATGGACATGTATATATTTATTGGGTATGTACACATATTTATTTTTCACTCCTTAATCATAAAATCAATTGTGATGATGAAAGAATCCATGTTTTATGATCTATGTTTCACAATTAAGCATTAATTTTGAATGAACATGATTGGTGTACCTAGATAGCTCTCCAATGAATTAGGTAAAGTTTAGAATAAAGATAAGTTACATTAGGATAGGTGGTGAACCTTATTACATTATGGGAATATTTCCACCGTGTTGTCTTGGAAGATTTATCTTGTACCTATGTTTATGATTTAGTGTTATAAGTTGTTTCCACATTCCAATATTATGATTATCATAATATATCATTTCTCATTTTCATGTTTATGATTGCTACTATTTTTTCCATATTAATATGACTATTGTTTAAAATGTATCAACTTATTCATTTTTCATTCCCTTACATGGCTATATAGATCACCCATTCCTTATGTTCATCCCCATGTTATCTCGTATAGTTATAAAAGCTGTGGAGTTTTAGAAGCATGTTTAAGAAGTTTTCAATAACATTAGTGTATCCCATGTCCAAGATGTTATCCTATGTACCAAATTCACCAAGACACTTGACTAATAGATATTTTAGGTTGTATTAAGTATAATATTATGTAATAAATTAAGAATTAATTTTTAATAAAGAGTAGGGTTGATATAGGTAGGATTACGATCTGTATTGATGCCAAACACATCTTCACCTACATGTAGGCCTTCTCATGTGCTTCCAACCAATCAAAATTTATCCCCTTTTCCTTCAATCCAAAAATTATAACTACCCAATGGGATAAGATCTCGATGAATATCTGATAATATTCATCTAACCATGGAAGGAACCATATATCAAAAACATTCTTGGGATACTACTAAGACACAACTACCTAAACCTACCCTTGGTCTACTATCACACCTTCTTCCAAGATTGTTTTCCCAAAAACTATACCTAATTGATCCAAATCCAAAAATTATATATCACAGAATATATTTTATTCTTTCTCTTAGTATATTCAGGACTATTTCAAGATACAGGGCATGATCGTCATGAGTCTTGGAGTATACCAAGATGTAGTCCACAAATGTAACCACAAAAATATCCATGTATAGATGGAATACACTATTAATAAATACCATAAAAAATACTCATGCATTCGTCAACCCAAAAGGAATTACAATGAACTCATATAGTCTATACTTACTTCTGAATGAAGCACTTGGTTTTTCAGAAGTCCGAAATCTTAGCTGTTTATTCACCTATCTCAGAACGTTCTTCGAGAACACATAATATCCCTTTCACTAGTAAAATAGATCATTGATACACTAAATTGGATACATGTTCTTTATATTCATCTTTTTTCACTTCTAGTAATCAATACACAAGATAAAACTCCCACCCGCCTGCATTGCATACAACACAGGTGAACACCAAGGTGACATACTCAGATGGATAACCCATTATTCTCTATCACGTCCTACTAAGTGTTAATCTCTTAAAGCTCTGTCGGTTCTATTTTGTATGATGTAATAGATATTGTCTTATCCCATAGTAGGATCTAAATAGGGAATTACACATCTCTATCAAATATCTACAAAGAAATTATACAAGAAAGTCATCCTGATATAGTTCCACAATTGGCATATAGAAATATTGCATAACACCTTACTCGTTTAGTAATAAGCATGTAACAAGTGATGTGAGATCCCCCAATTGTTGATTATGTGGTCTTACTTGGACATCTTGGATATCTCACTCTTCTTAATGAATATATTTTTCACTCTACGAAGACAACAAATTAACTCTCCTCCGGTAACAATCAATGTGGGCTAGATATGTGAACAGAAAACCAATACACATGATTATTTAGAACACTGACATGTCCAAAATATATAAATCTTTGATAAAATGATACTTTATAATCATAAGAGGACATCCCTTAAAAAATAGATATTTTCATACAATGTTTCTAATGGTGTATCTATACTCAAAACCCTACTCACAAACCCTACTTCCATGTTCATCCCATTAACAAGTGTTATAGACATAAATTAATGAGAGGCACTAGTATCAAATAAGGCACTAGATAATGTAGAAGCTTCTATAATATTACCTCTCAATTTCGATGGTCCAGCCTCACTATCCAAAAGTATAGGATACACTGCCTAAAATTTTCCTTCCTCTATTCCCTATGATTTCATCTGACTCCCATGAGATTCACCACTCTACTGATATTATCAATATTTATTAGAAGAACCATGTCCACTTCCTATACCTTCTTTTCCAATAAAACAACATCTTCCAGACTGATATGGCATATAAGATCCCATTCCCTCACCCTATATCAGTCTTTCCCCTCCATCACTACCCATCTGTTGTGTGTTCATGCAGAACCTTTGTAGATGTCCTATATTACTGCACCATAGTAATTTAACAGGTGTTTGATGAAAATATTTCTAGAAGTGTATCTTCCTACCAAACTAGTGAAAAAATAAATGTGTAAGGTCCTATGAAACAGATCCCCCTACCTTTGTATTCTACTTACAACTGCTCTGGGTAACATTTTCATAGTGATGTTTCCTTCTCATGAAAGTTTTACCCTTTGACTGTATAGAAGTAACCAATTTTAATAAACTATAAGCATCCCATATGTTCCCATCAGCTATGAGATCTCGATCCACAACCTTAAAAACTTATTTAACCAAGAAAGGTTAACATTGGAATTAATCTGGTACTTATGTCTGTCCTAAAAATGTCCCTCCATATCTATTTCATATCATTAAAACACTAGAGTAATGTGTTTAAAATCTTTGAAGCATCCAGTATAGTCTAATATGAACATAGTCCTCTGAGTAAATCTCATGAACCCATCTTCTCTTTATTGTATTGGTGTCTGGGTGGAAGTGCTCATATAACGTCTCTATAATGTATTTCCTTAGCATACCACTTCCATGTCTAGTCTTCATATAAATTTCCCACCAATGATTCTCTAATACTATTATCATATATGTGGATAACTTGAACTTATTCTCAACAAGAGTTTCCATGTGGTCTAGTCCATCTTGATAGACTCAAGCCAGAACTCAACTCTCTTAGGTCTACCCTTTCGAGTAAAAGTAATCGGGTGATGCAACTGAAACTCCCTCTTCAGATCATTCATGCTCTTATTAACCAGCCCTATGAACCATTCCATGAATTTAATTAAAGGGATGATTCTTTCTCAAAACATCTCACCTTCTTCAACACCTCGCACAATCTAGGCCTCATATTCCACCACAGGAGGATCATTTGCAGCCATGTCATCTGGTATTCTTTTCAACAAGCATCATCGTTGAGGTATAACAATAAAATTAGAAACACGAACCTTAATAAATAGTTGAAAACATTAACACATTTTATAAAAAGGAGAATCACAATGATTGAAATATATTATTTTCCCAAAGTCTCGCCACATGGTCAAAACTAAGGCATTATCACTACCCTTAAAGATCCTGCACATAGGTCTTGGTTAACAATGGTAGACTCATTCCAATTATTCAAATTTCAATATACAACCATTAATTCAAATCTGTCATCACTTTAATATTCAAAAATTTATATTAGGTACCATATTCAATTTAATTCCACCAGAATGGAAAGAGGCTTATCTTTAACAAATTACCGACAACATGTTTTCCCTGAATTCCTAAAACGATGCGTGTCATAATAAAATTGAGTTCCTATAATAATGCATGTAAAATAAACACTCATTTTATAATATTCCATGTCCACAATCTCAATAAATCATTGAATAAATAATCACATCACACCGCTAGTGTGTCACCGAAGGTGAAATAATATTCAACTGTAACAAAAAACTATAATATCAACAATTCCCACCCTGTGTACTTGGGTTCTCCCTAATAAATTGGTTAAATAATCACATGAACGAGATGATAACCAAGTACTAACATTTCCAAGTCTCATATCTACATTTGAAAAACAATATTCCAAAAGAAAAAAGAAAATAAAAATGAGACTTTATAACACTTTGTAACATACCGACCTGGGTGCCACACACAGGTGCCCCGATCACGTTGGACAAATGTCCTAAACCCTACCACCCCATATTCTAGAGTCTACTAAATCACATTGAAGGTCTTGTAAGTTGATAATGAGGAGACTATAATCTCCTTTATCAGAGTAATACACCAGAAGAAATAAATAAACAATAAATAAGTAAATTCAATATCTAATTTTAATATAAAATATATCTTGCTAAAGTGTCAAGTTATTAAAATTAAGACTAAAAATAAAGACTCTGACCACTCCCATGTGGGTCCTTAACCAAATATGGTTCACCCATCTATGCTCCATTACTGAATCAGTAATGTAAACTCGGTCCTTTTCCCTTAACCTTCTCTGTAACAATAATGTCTAATTTTGTACTGATCATGCATCCTGAGTATGGTGTCATAATAACTCAATAGGACATCACCAATGTTGTATAAAATAATAAAGTCTTAAATTTTGTATATATTTTTATAAATAAATAAGTAAAATTTTTAAAAAATAGTTATTACATTATCATATATTATTTATTTATTCCCATAACCACCCATATTTCTGAGAATTCCTATACTTCAATACCAGATTCAACCCATTTTGTAGTTTGAATAATGGTAAATTTTCAAAAAAAATCAATAAAATAATGGTATTTAATTATCCATTTCATTTCAACATATTAAAATGGATAATTGAAACCATAGACCAATGCCAATATTTTGGGTCTTGGTCATCATGCCTAATAACTTTCGGGATTCAAAAACAGCAGACCATCTCCCATATAGTTTTATCTATATTGGTTTCGAAATCAAATGCCATGTCTTGCTCTGGTGGGATTTGGAAATAGTATACCATTTATAAATCTTGTTCATCAAACAATTTTTCACTAAGGGATTCAGACGCATCAGACCATGTCCCATTCATGTGGAATTTAGAAATAGAAGATCATTTCCCACTCACGTTTATCAAAAATATTATCACAACATGATTCAAAAACACCAGACCATATCCTGCTCACATGGGCTTTATAAATAGTAGACCATGTCCCACTCTCATTAATATAACATTCATATATATAACACTTATATATATCACCAATATCACAAAAAAATTACTATATCACTTCAATCATGATTAATCATCATTAATCCTCTTATTAAAATAATTTTTATTAATTTATCCATCAATCAATTAATCACACTCATACCATTAATTAATTTTACAATTAATTAATTGCATCCATTTTATTAATTAATTCAATAATTAAGAAAATACAATTCATAAATTAAAATATAACCTTATTAATTCTGGAATTAATTATCAAATTCTCAAAATAAACATATCATAATCAATTCACTGATTTAATTATTGAATTCATATCTTCAATATCACATAACTAATTCACTGATCAATTATTCAATTCATAAGATCATTATCATATAATTAATTCACTGATTAATTATTTAGTTCCTTACATAAATAGAACATAATTAATTCATTGATTAATTATCTCAATTAAGTATTTTAATATCGCATAACCAATTCACCATTTAATGATTCCCAAATCCCACAATTTCATAATTTTGTTATTAATTAATTTTCACACATGAATTAATTTAATAAATAAATTTATCTACTAAAAAACCCTAGAAATTATATAATTTTCATAAATATAATTATATACAAGACTATGGGATTTCAATATTAGAACACTGAACTCAATTTTTTGATAAAGGATGGATTAATGGAAATCCCAAAAATTTACTAGAAGAACGACAAAGAACTGAATCCAAATATATAACCCTAAATAAATAATTATAAATTTAAGATCTCTTAGATATAGATATTAAACCATAAACATAGATCTATATTCATTAAATATATATCTATATCTAGAAAAAATAGAATACATATACCACTAAACAAAAGAGAGAAAACATTATGAATGATTTTAAAATATTTTTTATGATTTGAAGATATTTCAAATTATACTAATATTATAAATACATGACTAGATATTATTATATTTTCAATTTAGGTTATATATTATTGTATATTTATTATTATACAATAATATTCATATTATTATGATATAAAATATAAAATAACATTATTTACCAATAGTGATTATTTGAATGAAAAGATAACATGTCAAAAACCATAATCAATGTATTGGTTTCACTCATGAGAAATTCAACATGTATGGTGGGATATTATTATATTATGACTATATTAGGATAGATAAAACATGTTATTAAATACCACCATTCCCACATGGAAAAACATATTTCCTTAAGGCATAATTCATTGATGTTATAACAATTTATACAACATAAACCTCCATCAATTAATGGAACAAATATTCCATTGATAGCTAAACAATGAATAAAATTCCTTGAGAATACATTTTCATATATGAGAAGTAATGAAATGGATATTATTATTCTGGAAGTGTAATGTTTAGAGAAACATATTGTCTAATATTTTTATTGATTAAAAAGAAAGTGGTGGATGATAAGACAAAGAGAATAAAATTAAAAAAATTAAGGATAAATTATTAAAAAATTATGTTCATTTTGAGTAACAAGATTTTATAGAAATAAAACTCTTTAATATACTACTGAAGGAAGTGGAATGTTTTTCTATAGTATAAGAAAAATTATACATGATTAATATGGTATTTCATGGTCTAAATTTTCAATTAGGAATGTAATATTAATGGAATCATTTATGAGATTAATCCAATCATATTAAGTGAACTAGTATTTTAAAAAATTTCATTATGTGATTCTATTTTATCCTGTTATAGTAGAATGGGGAATTGATACTGAAATTTATATATATTCTGAAAATAAATTAAGAGAATAAGAGGAAGATTTATCAATGAAAAATGAAATAAAACTAATGAATATAAGGGAAGTATGGAAATTTATACGTGTGATAATTATGGATATAAATACTATGGTACTTGAATGAAGGGAATGGTAGTTTTATCAGGTTTGGAGAAAAATTAAATTAGGCATGTAAATGAAATGGTAAGAAATAAGTCTCCAATGTTTACTACTTCAACTATAAGTTGATGGGGTAGAATAAAATTGAGTTCCTTGAGCATAAAGGGAATTTAAAATTGAAAAAGATGATGGATAAAATCCAATATTGTATAATTAATTAAGATAAATTTAAAATCCATTAAATTTTCATAATATTTACTTTGATTTGAATCTCATTATTTATTTGATTCTATAAATATGAACTATTTTCATATTTTAAATTGATATCAAATCATTCATTATCACAGTGAGGAAAAAATTTTAAACTAATACATCTAGTGTAAAATGGTTATAATGTTAATATATGATGTGGTTGATTTTAAAATGAACCTTTCTTCCCTAGTTTCAATCGTACTTTTAATACCTACATTTGTCTTTGACATAATATTGATTTATTGTGTTAATTGAGATTAATAGACATAGGATTTACTAGATAAAGCATAAAATAATCTACATTCAAAGAGAAGTATTAAAATTCAAAAGATACAATATTTTATTAATTTTATATTTATTATTTTTGATGGTATATGAATTATTGTATTACATCTTCACAAGACTGTATATTCATATTGATTATTAAAATAAATTGTTTTATTTTTTATTTCAGATGACTAAAATAAAATTTTGTATTTTTATGTATCATATCATACATTGAATGTTTATTTTCATGCTTTAGGACTGAACATGTCCTCTTAGTCATTCATTGTGAGAAATAGAAGTGCAAATATACTGTTTCTGACGCTTTCGTCGGGGCACACACATCTATCTATCGAGGATGAAGAGGATGCAAAAACTGTTTTCCCACATTCCCTCTTTCCAAAGGTGGGATACATCCATCACTTATTTAGGGATTTTTATTACTTGATCAAAATGGGTTGATGGGATGTCGTTTCCTCCTTATGTGGATTTCTCCTCGGAACTCGTTACCTAATCCGAGACTACCTTATAGATTAAGAAGTTATTTGGGAAACTCGTACCAGTGTCATATCTTCATGGACTCTTGTTAATTACACTGCTTCTGTCAGGAAATTTCAAGGGGTTCAACTAGGGAAGTAACCTTCGATCGAGGGAGTAGTCACGTTGGACATCATTGGCGTTTCTGGACAATGGAACACTAGCGCATCTAGGTTTATTCCCATTATGATAGAGATTATCAAGGGCATAGAAGCCCGAGGCATCCCGCATTGAATGTGGGGGATTATATTCCATAGGCATGTATCTGAGGTTTTCATCCAAATCCCATGTTTAACACAGGGTATGCCGCAGGTTTAACGTCTAGCGGAGATGGATCAGACTAATCAGAACACTGACTAGAGTGGATCAGATGGGCGTGACCCATGGAGGACATACTAATATTGGGGCTAACAGGTGGTTAGTTACCCTGTTATTGCTAAAAGTAGTGAGAGAGTGGGTGACATGATTTCACCAGGATGTGATGGCCTGGGTAAGAATTAGGATAGATATGGATTGTTGAGAGTGGATGGATATTGAGATGAAACTGGTATGAGGATGATTGTGATGTTGGGATAAAGCCTCGAAGATACTTCCTACGTATCCCCATGGAAGGGAATAAATTTCCACATAGTTCTATGGGATGATGGGAAAATTAACGAGGTGATACGTATGAAGAGAACCCAGGGGAAGTGGAACCTCTATGTTGGGGCATGAAATTGGGGTGCGTTCGGAGGACATCAACCCGATGACATGCTGTGGGTTACACGTGATTAGAGGCCAGAGAGTTGGTCTGATGCCATAAGAGAATACCGGAAATGTGGGTCCCAATGATGGGTATCAAAACGGATTACCATTGCATGAGGTTCACAACAACTTAACGCTAGATGAGGTTCACAATGGATTATCGCTAGATAGCGGATCACAATGGATTACCACTGGATAAGGGACAATTTAGTGTCTTGTAGGACAAAAAGGGTGGTATAGTTTAATGTCATGAAAGATGAGGGTGGACCAATGAGAAGTGGTTAGGACTGATGGGTTTTGGGCTTGAACCTCAGGAAGAATTTTTATGTACCTTGCCTCGGTAATGATCAAAGTTCCCATAGTTCGGATGAGGTGTTGGTGAACCGATGTGAAGGGGGTCGAGGCCAATAGATGGTGGACTTGAACCTATGGGAGTATTCCTACATACATTGACTTAGGAAGGATCAAAGTTTGCGTAGTTTGAATGATGACGGTGAACCTATGTGAAGGGAGTTCAGACCATTGGTTGTTGGGCTTGAACCTCAAGGAGGCTTCCTACGAACCTTGCCTTGGAAAGGATCAAAGTCAGCATAGTTCAGATGGTATTGGTGAACGGACGTGACGTTTTCAGGACCAGTAGATACTAGGCTTGAACCTCAGAGAGGATTCCAACATACAATGCCTTGGCAAGGATCAAAGTCTGCATAGTTCGGATGATGTTGGTGAACTGATGTGAAGATGTTCAGAAAAAATGGTTGTTGGGGTTGAACCTATGGGAGGCTTTCTATGTACCTTTCCTTAGCAAGGATCAAAGTCTATGTAGTTCATATGAGGTTTTGTTGAACTGATGTGAAGGGGGTCGGGACCATGGGTTTTTGGACTTGAACCTTCAGGAGGTGTCCTACGTACCTTGCCTTGGCAAAGATCAAAGTCCACATAGATAGGGATGATTTGGTGAATCGATGTGAAGTGGTCGGGACCAATGGTTGTTGGGATTGAACCTCAGGGAGGTGTCCTAGGTACCTTGCCTTGGAAAGGATCAAAGTCCATATATTTTGGGAGGACTTTGGGGCTTACACGCTAATGTAGACCGTATGAAGATGATTTAATGGTTGATGCTTACTCTAAGCCCATGCGAGTCATGCTCAGTGTGATAAAGAAGAGGAAACGTAGACCTGAAGATCACATCGCGAAAGGTGCATCTGTCGAAAGGGTCTGACATGTAGATAGTGGCCCAAATGGAAATAGGGTCTTACGCATGGTCCGTAGCCCAAAGAGGAAACAAGGGATTACTCATGGTTAGTCACAGAGGGAGAAGGATATTGGGACTTACTCTAGGGTGGAGGACCAATGGCGAAAAAGCTCAAAGGGAGAGGGATTTGGCATTGAAGATAGGATGGCTCTGGTGCCCATCCACCCCTCTAGTGTTTGTCTAGGAAGAATATTGGAGGAGAAGAGATGCTTCCTCCTACAAAAAACACAAGGGTATTACACCAATGTGGTTTAACTTTTCCCGCATACACACACTGTTCTAGTAAAGAGGATCTTATTCCATGTGAGGAATGATCTCACTCTCGTGGAGACTAGTGGGCATAGAGACTGTCCGAGATGGGGCACCCCACGTATGATGCACGGGGAGGGGTCACAGTTTATGTTTGTGTGATGAGGAGGATGGTGGTTGGTAGTTTAACATCCTGCTACTTAGAAGAGGTGTGTTCACTCTACACTCCTATGACTTACATAATGGACACCCATATTCCCTTGGGGAAGGGAAGGCATCAGCAATGCCATGGTGAGGGGGTGTTATGGAGTGATCCATTGAGGGGACCACGTTAGCATGGTTATGTGAAGAAGAAATAGTTGTTATCATGCCTATGAGAAGAATCATGAGGCGAAGCAACACAAAGGGAAGTACTGCCCAAGGAACATTGAAATCACTTCATGAAAACCTGGAGAGTCACGCAAGAAAATGAGTTGCGGAGCAAAGGGGTTCATAGGTAGAAGCCTCATGAAGCTCTAGTGCTCTATTTAGTGGAGGGGATTCACGAAGGGGTGTGATTCGTGAACTGAAGTTTCCTAGCCGAGGCGTAGGGAATAGTTGCATATGAATGGTGCTTCACGTAGCGGAAAAGCAATCATAGATAAGTGATTCACAAATAAAGGGTTCCTTGTGAAGCATAGCATTGCAAAGTAATGTGATTCACAAGTCATAGTGGCCCTGCCTTAGCATGTGGGTCAAACTTGCATGGAGGGTATTTCATGAAGCATAAGAGCTCTATGAAGACCCGAGTCCCCTTGGAGATCCCCTTCCTTCATGGAGGACCATGGGCTTCATGAAGGGAATCCCTCCTTGAATAGGGGTTAAATTCAAGAAAAGGGGGAGTCACTTCGCGATGCTAAAGTACCTTGAAAAGATCATGGTTCGCAGAGCTAAAATTGTTTCATGATTTGAGATCTAAGAAGGATAAAGGTCAGAGGATCTATCCTATGGGAATGAGGGGATCCTTGTATTTATAGGTGAGAGGAGTTGTGAAGCAGAGCATGCGGGGAATGAACACATGTGGAATTTTGTTATAACCATGAAGCCTCTCTCCTCCTTGCTCCGTGGAGGCTTCGCAAACGTCAAACAGGTTCACAGAGCCTCCTTCCTGATTTCTCTGTGGAAGCTTCACAAATGTAAAATGGGATCGCAGAGTCTCTCACCTCTTTGCTCCACGGTGCCTTCACAAATGTCAAATGGGTTCGCAGAGCCACCTGCCTCATTGCTCCACGGTGGCTTCGCAGATGAGAAGATTTGTACTGGATGCAGTGCTATGAGGGCTCTACGAACAAGCTTCATGAGGGATCCCCTAAGAATTTATGTTTGTTCTTCTTCTTCCCAATATTGGCACCAAAAAATAACCCCCTTAGACTGGGAGATGAGGAGAAAGTGAGGGTCCAATTCTGAAGGTCAACTGCCAAAATTCCTCGGTCAATCACAAAGCTGTCTCGTGAAGGAGGCTCAAGAAGGGAAGAGGCGATGTGTGGGTTGAGCACACCGTGAATCTCTCTATGGTTGGACGGGCCTCAATGCACCATATATCCCCGCCTATAAATATGGGAGGCTGAACTCTCTTTTTTTGTTTCTCATCTCTAAGTTTTGGAATTTAGCGCACTTGATTCACTAAGCTCCATGTACTCTGCGATTTCTCTCCACAAATCGAGCCTTCTACTTGACAACACACAGCTAGTCTTTGACTTAAAGACGGTGCGCTATGTGGCTTGCATCTTAATTCCAGGGCAGGGCTCTGTGAATGGTATTCGTGAATGAAAACCGTAAATGAGCTCCATGAAAGAGTTTCATGAACCAAAAAATTGATCAAACCTCAAAAACTGAAAGGATCATCAAGAAGCTACCAAGGGGTCCTTGCGGATACTACCCGGAGGGAGGAGATGACAGATAGCTGAGGCATAGCGGAGTTTGTGTGAATCCATTCTAACCATGAATGTTGTTTTCGTTTCCTTATTAAATTGAGTAAAAGTAAATGAGATATATATATACATAAATCCATTAGCATTATTATGTCATATATTTCTTTATTACTTATTATATATACTTTATAATCATTCTGGAATGGTTAACATGGAGAATGAATCTCATCGCATCGTGGCGATGGTAATCCGTATGTACGCACGAGCGATGATATCGTTCTCATAATTATTGAATGGAATTGGAGTGGATGATATAATATCTCAGAATTAGTATTAATTTATATTAATAAATTATTATTATTATTTCCACCATTATACCCATCCAAGTAAGGTGGTGGTGGAAAAATAGATTACACCATGACGTAGAGACGGTAAGCCGTACGTACGCACACGCGATGATTTCATTTTTATTAGGATAGATAGAAGGTGAAATAGGGTTGTTTCATATTTATAATAATATATCAGTATATTATTTATAGTTATGTTATTACTCTATAATGAAAAAACTAAATAAGTGGAGGTAGAAGAATAAAGAAACTTGAGATAATTGGTAGAGGAGATTACCTCTTGTTTGATGCACCTCCTTTGAAATTCCCGTTATGGGACTAGAGTTTGTCTTTTGAGAAGACCAGAATATTGAAAATGATACTAGGTAATTTGATAAGATTAATGGGTAGGGTTTTTCCAAGCATGAAGGATCAAAATGGTGTGAGGAGGAGAGGGATAAGGTGTTCTTTTATAAGAGAAGGGAGGGGCACTTTTGGAAACCTCAAAAATATTAATTAATAATAATATCAAACCCCACTTAAAAACCTCCAAAAATGACTCAACTTCGAAGATGATATGGGATAGGGTTGTAATCTCATCAACCAAGAAAATTTAGACATGTTTTGAATTTATTTTAAAACTTATCATTTAGTTTTATCCTTATTTAATCTATTTAATTTTATTTGTGGTAACAAGATTCTAAATTACAAATTGTTATAAATACTTACTTATGTGTTTTTAATTGTCTATAATTAGATTAGTTATGAAATTTTAGACCATATAAATTTCAATTTAAATTTTTTAAATATTTTTGTGATTTTTAAATATTTTCATAATATGTTATTTTTATAAAATATCAATAGTGTCAATTATGACACAATTCAATTATTTGAATTTAAATAAAAATATTTGAAACAAAATATTTAATAGATCCCTAAAATGTATATTCATCTTGAAAAATCTTTTATCACATTAAATAGTACATAGAATATTTATTTTAATATTTTTAAAACTATTTATTTGATATTTCAGTCAATAAAACAATTTCTACATCACTATTGTGTCACCATTGATGATAATTATTTAATCCCTAAAAATTATAAATAAATTCACAGGATTTAAATCATTTTATTATATTTTTGAATACTTTTTATGTTAAAAGTTTTATAAAGTTTATCACTAAATTAAAATTATTACACTTGTAAGATATAAGTGAGTGACATGTTGTCACTTTCATTGGTTTTAATAATAATTACATCCTTTTCATTGTCAAAAGTCCATGAAATGAATATATTATGACAATTAGGTGACATGGGTTGTCTTTCATTCATCCGATTGAATTTTAGAAGGTGTTAGAATAATTTTATAATCTTATTTTTACCCTTAATTACCCGATTTACCTTTAACTGTAGTAAATAAAATTTACCATAGTTATTATTCATAATGTCTAAAAATAAAAAGTATCCTATTAACATAATTTGGACCTAATGATTCCAAATATGTAATCCATTTTCCCAAATTCAAAACATAGAAGTTTCAGTATTTAATTTAAAATTAATCTTGCTGTTGAGAAAATGGGTTTTAAAAGTTTAAACATTGCAAAAGATTGAAATGTTTTTACCTATGAATTCAATGTCAAATTAATGATAATGAATTATGTTATATTAAATGGTAAAATTATGTTCTCTTTATACTTTAAAACCATTCAATATTATAATTTAACCATATAAATTATCTTGATGAAAAAAGTTGTTTTAAATTAAAATTTTGCGTATTTTTACTATTCATCAAAATATGAAAGTTAACAGAAAAATATTAAAAAATCATCCCAAGTAAATTTTTATATACTTATTGTAATGAATAAGATTATTTGGTCAAATTGAACTCATAAACATGTCAAAAACTAGATTTAACGTGGGAGATCCATCAAAAGGCGACAAAATAGCATTTTTTGAAAAATAGTTATTTTACCTGAAATATTTATTTTGTTCTCATACCATGTTCTAGATAATGTGTAAGATGAATGATAACGTTATAAAATTAAAAATGTGGTTACTACTATTCATAATGGCTAGTTCATAATAATATTATAACAATATATCGTTGTTTAGTGAAACTCGGTATTGCATACAACATAAGCTATTGAGGAAGATCGCTCTTGTGTGCAATACAAGCCAAGAATAGTGTTTCCATATACTACAAGATAATACGGTGTTGCGTATAGCGCAATCTAATCTTGGTATAACGTAAAACACAAGACATAAAATAAATTAAAAAGATTATTTCTCATAAAATCTCCGGGTGTTACATTCTACCCCCCTTAAAATGAATTTCACCCTCAAAATTCGTCGGTGTTATAAATAGTTTACTACTTGAAAGTTTATTTCATAGAAACCCACATTATAAAAAGGAAAAATAAAACTTAATTTTAAAAAGTAATGTAATAAACATAATGGTTACCCAAATTAACTCATCCATGGGTATCCACATAGGAGAACATAGGTGAAAACATGGATATGGGAGAGAAATCTAACCATCAAGTTCTGATGAAGAGTGGTAGAAACCATGGATATAAAAAATCCAACAATCAAAAATCCATAAATTTATGATGATCTAAGGAACCATCTAATTCATCGGATATGAGGGTACTAGGAAAATGTTTTTGGTTTTCAAGATCATTTCCCTAAATTTGATGAATTTTTGTATAAGGATAAATACTTACTTGATTTCAGTGTAATATCATCATTGGTCATTCCATGAACAATTTCCACTTCCTCTCTTATTTAAAGAAATGAAGTTGAATTTTTCCTTCATGAAATGTTAATAGATCATGTGAAATAATGATAGGTTATTTCATCTGTTTCAAAAAGTTAGCAAAAGTTATTAAATATACATAAGTACATCTATGGTGAAATTAACTGTATATGCTTCCAAAAAATGGACTTATACTTCAACTATCATACAACTTAATAAAATAAAACTAATTTATACTAACCAAGGGATTTCATGTAGGCTAGTGATAGATGATAAAATCCTATCACACTTCGATTGTGGGTTCGATTACTGCATCCTTGTCCGATGCGATGGGTTTTCGCTCATCCTATGGGTTGTCCTTTTTCTAAAACTATACTATTATAACATTTTAGAAATAATATCAAAAATTTATAGCTTTAAACAATACTATATGATGTATAACTTAATCCATTCCAATCTTTAGACTTATCCAAAATACTTATGTCCAATCTCACAGTATAAAGATAAAGATTACTAGAGAGGTCATATACAAAGCATGTGATTTACCATCATTTATCCCCCATATATCATAAGATATATCTTGTTGCTCATATTCTAAACATTTGAATACCTTAATCATTTATTCTATTGAAACATGAATTACCATAGAACCTTAGTGAAAACATGAATTCTGTCAAAAGTTAATTATTTCCACATACCAAAATCCCAAAATTTCTATATACTCAAACCATGAGGTCACCTTGTCCATATATTAGTCAGGAGCTCATTAATACTATCAAATATATTATTTTTTCTGTATCCCTTCATTATGCGCATATCGTCTTCTTTTGAAAAATATTTCAATCACCTTTCATGGTTACTGGTACCATACAATTATTGAAAACCAATACATAGATATTCTAATATTCCATAACACTGTAAATGAGATTCCACAACACTATTTTGGAATCCTGTTACATATACACTTAATCATTCCACCATTTCATTATCATATTCAAAATCACAAATATTGATCGCATGTGACTTCCCTTGTTCCTTTTTCTTAAGAGGTTGTTGATGTCGATCATCATTAACCCTTGGATTAGGTCATTTGTTAGAATAATGCCTCATTTCCTTGCACATGTATCATTGAAGTGTTGGTGGTGCGTTCTCTATAGTATTTTCTCTATTCACATCATTAGCTACCTTTTTCCCATTAATTCGACACTCAGCTACTCGATGACCTTCTTTTCCACACTTAAAATATTTTATAGTCCCTTTAAGACAATCTCCACCATGCTTCTTTCCACACTTTGAGCATAATGAAAAATTCGTCTTCTTTTCACCATTATTTTGAGATTTTTCCTTGAACTCCATCTCTCGTTTCTTGTCAAAACCATGAGATGGATATATAAAACCAACTTCTAGTTCTACCTTGATAGCACGACACACAATTTATTCATAGCTACTGAAGTCTCTTACCACTAATTCCCTTTGAAGACATGGTTTTAATCCACTGAATAATCGATCAACTTTACTTTCAAGTTTGATGATAAATCCAAATTAAAACCTTGAAAGCCTTGTAAAATTTAACCCGTATATACCTACAGATTCATCATCCTTTTTCTTAAGCTCAAGGAACTCTTTTCTATATTTTTTTTTGAAGAATACGAGGGAGTACTTATTGAAAAACAAGTTCTTGAACTCGTCTCATTCCATGGAATCAATTTCATCTTGGGTCCTTTTATTCTTAATTAGAGTCCACCACTGGTCTACTTCACCTTACAAATGGTAAACAAACAAAATGACTTTTTCATGTTCTGAACAACAAAGTATGGAAAATATATTTTCAATGGTACAAATCCATTGTTCAGTAACAAGTGGATCAGAAGAACCACTGAAAGAAGGTGGACGTTGCCTCATGAAGGACTCAATAGAATATTGTTCCTTTATCTCCTCATTTGGATGTCCAGAATGATTCATAGCTTGTGTAAGTATAACAATAAGATTTTTCACTCCATTTTCCATAAAATTTGGTTGTTCAAAAGTACAATCATTGCATTGCCCAGTGCATTGATCATTAGCATGGTTCCTTTGATTTCTAGCCATTATCTAAAATCCAAAAAGAATAGTGTGAGAGGAAAAATCATACTAGGAAAACAACATAATCAAGGAGGATTATGTTCAATCTCTAACATATTAGGTTTAATCCTAGGTTATTCATGATCATTATCTTAATTATAGTATTGTAACCTATACTTATACTTAACCTTAGGGACATCCTTAGACATACCTTAGAAATATCTCTAGGGATCTCACAAAAGTTTTCGAATCCTAGTTTCCAAAGGTTAACTAAACCTTTACTCTGATATGAACTATAGAGACCCAAGATTGACATACATGGACATTACATTACTTTTGCGGAATACTTAATGCATCACAAAAACAGACACCCAAGGACCGTAGTAGTTTAGTGTCTTTGGAAACTAGAAACATAATCTTCAAATCATGGTGAAATATCTTAAACAACTATCATAAAGTTCTTACCCTTTTTTACCTAAAACCTTTATTTATATCCTGGGGAAAAGAAAATATAAAAAGGGTGAGCTCAAATGCTTAGTAAGGGTAAACATGGAGAACATCAAACAATCCATAAACATTTGAACAAAAAAAGCTGAACATAAAACATGAGTAATGACATAAATCTTAGCAGTTCATAGGGCATAGATCAGAAATGAACATTAATCGTGATAAAATATAATGGGAATAAAACATGTAATTGTGGAAAACCATTAGGTACATGATATGATTTCCATAGTAGCCAAGGCATTACTACCAATACCATCATAGTGTACAATGTCCATTACTGAACCGGGTTTACTTGCCATTCTAGCCATGTCTATCTCATGAGATATAAATATTTACCCAATTCATTGGAGGGAGATATAGGTATCACCCATATCATATTGATATCATTCTTATGTGTTCCACAAAACAATCATAAATCATTCATCATAACCCAAAGAATAAAATTAGTTTCATAAACATCCTCCCATCTTAACATAATTCATATAAAACCAATGGATATTAATTCATCATAAGATAAATAAAACCATGTAAAAAATAGAGACATTATACTTGAAACATGATCATATTAAATAATGTCATCATAGATGGGAAATAGTTTTGATAAAACACTTGAAATGAATTCTTGAGGAAAATATCCTTTCTTCTTCAAAATCATTTTCTTTTCACAAAATGCTAAGTAATTTTAAAATAAAAAGATTTTGTTAAAAATAACCATGAAATCATGTAGAGTAAGCTTCATAAAAATAAGGTGTTATAAAACTGTAAAAAATTCATTAATGTTGTATAAGTTAAAAAAACATTCTCCTTGTACTTTTTCCAGAAAAGTCAAAAAGTACCTCATATGGTAAAGAAAAGAAAGATTCCTTCCATAACTTGTGGTAAAAGTCATAAAAGGATAAAAATGACATTAAAAATACATGGAATAATTGTAAACATTTTATAAAAACATTTTGAGAAAACACGGACATGGATGATAAAAATATCCCAAGTAAATACTTACGAATAAATAATCTCTGATAAGAATGAGATTGGAATAATTATCCCTTACCCTATGTCCAATTTCTTCCGTATATGTCCGATACTCATATATAGTGGGTTTAAACATATTATTAACTTGTATCAGAACTATAATAATATTTATGATATCATATATGATTCACTTACGAGTTTATATTACCTATTTATTTGTCAATTCCATGTTAAAGCAGTGTTTTGGGTAAAATTGTTTCATTCATCGTACGTGTTTTGACTTTTAATTATTCACATGATTACATAGATCATGTTTACTTATTTACAGAATGTAAAAAATGATTTATATATCATATATATTCATAATATATATATAAGAGATCGATAAATGGAATGAAATACAGCATTCATGGAGACAGTAGGCCATACGCACACATGAACGTTGTTTTTGTTTCCTTATTAAATTGAATGGAAGTAAATGACATATATATATATATATATAAACACACACACACATAAATCCAGTAGCATTATTATGTCATATATTTCATGATTACTTATTATATATACTTTATAATTATTCTTGAATGGTTAACATGGAGAAAGAATCCCATCGCATTGTGGAGATAATAATCCGTACGTACACACGAGTGATGATATCGTTCACATAATTATTGAATGGAATTGTAGTGGATGATATAATATCTCAGAATTAGTATAATTTTATAATAATCATATATAGTTATTATTTCCACCATTATACCCATCCAAATAAGGTGGTGGTGGAAAAATAGATTACACCACGACGTGGAGGCGATAAGCCGTACGTACGCACATGCAATGATTTCATTTTTCGTAGCATGGATAGAAGATGAAATAGGGTTGTTTCAAATTTATAATAATATATCAATATATTATTTATACTGATGTTATTACTTTATAATGAAAAAACTTAATAAGAGGAATTAGAAGAATAAAGAAACTTGAAAGAATCGGTGGAAGATATTACCTCTTCTTCGACGCACCTCCTTTGAACTTCCTCTCAAGGAACTAGAGTTGGTCTTTTGAGAAGACCAGAATCTCAAAAATGTTACTAGGGAAGTTGAAAAGAGTAATGGGCAGGGGTTGGCCGATATTGAAGGCTCAAAATGGTATGAGGAGGAGAGGGATGAGGTGCCCTTTTATAAGAGAAGAGAGATGCACTTTTGGAAACCACAAAAAATATTAATTAATAATAAAAACAAACCCCACTTAAAAACATCAAAAAATGACTCAAATTAGTATATGAGATGATATAGGGTTTCAATATCATCAACCAATAAAATTTAGACATTTTGGGAATTTATTTTAATCCTTATCATTTTGTTTTATCCTTATTTAATCTATTTAATTTTATTTATTGTATTAAGATTCTAAATTCTAAATTGTTATAAATACTTACTTATGTGTTGTGAATTATACATAATTAGATAATTTATTACATTTTATACCATATAAATTTCAATTTATAATTTTTAAATATTTTTGTGATTCTTAAACAATTTAATAATATGTTATTTTTATAAAAAAGTGTCAATTTTGACATTATTCAATTATTTGAATTTAAATAAAATCCACACAGAAGATATATTCAAAAAAATATTTAATAGATCCATAAAATGTAATATTCATCTTGAAAATTATTTTATCACATTAAATAGTTTATATAATATTTAGTTTAATATTTGTAAAACCATTTATTTGATATTTTAATCAATAAAATAATTTCTACATCACTATTGTGTCACCATTAATGATAATTATTTAATCCCTAAAAATTATAAATAAATTTAAATAATGTAGATAATTGTATTATATTTCTTGTGACTATTTATATTCTATGTTTTATAAATTTGATCACTAAATTAAAATTATTACACGTACAATATATAAGAGAGTGACATGTGTCAATTTCATTGGTTTTAATAATAATTACTGCCTTTTCATGGTAAAAAGTGCATGAAATGAATCTATTCAGACCCTTAGGTGATATGGGTCGAATTGTAATCATCCAATAGAATTTTGGAAGGTGTTTGGGTAATTTTATAATCTTATTTTTTACCTTTAATTACCCAATTTACCTTTAACTGTAGTAAATAAAATTTACCGTAGTTACCATTAATAAGGTTTAAAAATAAAAAGTAGCCTATTCAAATAATTTGGACTAAATGATTCCAAATATGGAATCCATTTTTCCTAATTAAAAACATAGAAGTTTCAGTATTTAATTTAAAATTAATCCCGCTGTTGAGAAAACGTGTTTTAAAAGTTAAAACATTGCAAAAGATTGAAATGTTTTTACCTATGAATTCAATGTAAAATTAATGATAATGACTTAAATTATATTGAATGGTAAAAATATATTCTATTTATACTTTAAAACCATTCAATATTATAATTTAACCATATAAATTATCTTGATGAAAAAGTTGTTTTTAATTAAAATTTAGCATATTTTTACTATTCATCAAATTATGAAAGTTAACAGAAAAATATTAAAAAATTATCCAAAGTAAATTTTTATATACTTATTGCAATGAATAATTTTATTTTTTAAAATTGAACTCATAAATGTGTCAAAAACTATATTTAAAGTGGGAGCGCCATCAAAAGGTGGCAAAACTGCATTTTTTGAAAAATACTTATTTTACCCGAAACATTTATTTTTTTCTCAGACCATGTTATAGATAATGTGTAAGATGAATGATAATGTTATAGAATTCAAAATTTGGTTAATACTATTCATAACGGCTAGTTCATAATAATATTATAACAATATATCGTTGTTTAGTGAAACTCGGTATTGCATACAACACAAGCTATTGAGGAAGGTCACTCTTGCGTACAACACAAGCCAAGAATAGTGTTTGCATATACTACAAGCTAATATGTTGTTGCATATATCACATGTTAATATTTGTGTAGCATATAACACAATACATCAAATAAATTAAAAATAATATTTCTCATAAAATCTCGGGGTGTTACAATGTATGATGAGTTCCTCCCTGTTATGGGTGCGTGAAAGGATCAAAAGAAAATTCCATGACTTGAAATGTCATAAATGAACCTAGTTATGGGAGAGTACAAGAATTCAGTGAGGGATGTCCAATTCAAACGGTGGTTCAAGCAGTTCTTGAACTTTCCGGAAAATAGGCAGTTCCCTGTGAGGCCTTAGACTTTCTCAAAGGGGGCTCAACGATGCAAGGAGCACTCGTACAGGCAGCTTTTGGAGGATATCTAGTGAAAGATTTAGGGATTCAGTGTCAGTACTGAGCAACAACCGGTAGTCAGGTTGGCATCATTTATTACAATGATCATCTATGGTTGGATCATGCTGGTGAGAGACAGAACATGGGCGTGCGACCGAGCACGTTTATCATGGCGTCCATGCTGGAGGCAGGAGGGTTGGTCAACCTTGGGATCCCAATGCTCACAATGTCTTACAATATTCTGTGGAATATAAGAGAGGGGAAGAATCCATAGAGAATATTAAATCCATTCCACCTTCTGTATGGGTGGATAACGGTGCACGTCAAGGGGATCTATGAATATCCGAACCCCATATCCCCTCTAGGATCAAACATCCACCCATCCATTCTAAATTCTATATGGAGATTTCCATCCATGCTAACCGTTTAGGCAGTATGGAAATGGGTATGGAAGCTAGAGGAGTTCAACATTCACTGGTTTCTATTACCAATAGGTGCACTCACTAATGACGTCCAGGGAACAGAAGAGCATTGATCCCACCTCTTGGCTTTTCGAGGTGGATTCTTGGTGGCAGGGGTGGACCACAAGCCCCTCCGCAAGCTGTGCACCCCACACCGATTTGATAGGAAATTTTGGTGTATGCAGCAGTAGACCCCGCAGGTCTACATGGGGGTGCACCACAAAGATCAAACTTGTGTAATGAGGCAGATGTGGCTCAAGTTCACATGATAATATGTGAAGATGCGTAAAGATCTGCCTCCTCCCACAGCCGTCTTTGGACTGGTGAAGGAGTACGCCAAAGGTTGGGAGGTAGCCTACCCTGGGGAGATGTTGAAGCAACCAACCGTTCGGCCGAGTGATGGTGTGCCTCACAAACCTCAAGGCTGGGGCCAAAAGGCGGCAAGGGAATCCTGTGGTGGAGGGGCCGCTGTGGCGGTGAGGCCTGCCCCGATTGAGGGGGAGGCAGGGAAGCAGATCCAGCAGTGAAAGTGGACCCGACGGTCCCAGAAGAGAGAGTTATCTAGAGGGGAGGACACAAAGGTGATTCTGCAGGATATCAACCTGGGCTCTGGGGTAGTGACTGCACCATATAGACATGCCGAAGAACATCATCTTCCTGGAATCTTGGGATATCTAGGATGTCAAATAGAAATTCCTCAGCCTGTCTAAGATGTGGAAACACCTAAACATTCTTGGTATGCATTTTCTGGGAATCATCCCTATCAGGGCCGACTTTGCAGTACCCCAGACAGAGGTGATGAAATACCTGAAAAAGTTGGAGGACTTCATGCACTCCTAGGGTGACCCGTGTCCCATGACAGACCGGGTGAAGGTGTTGTTGGATCGAACGACCCCTTTTTAGTTTTCATCTGTATAATTAATGGAGCACTTCCCTTTTCTGAGAAGAATTGGATGAGCCCTCATGGGGGGAGGAGGCCGATAGAGGGAGCCCGTTGGAGGAGGGTGAAGTTGGTAATTATTGCCCAGATCTTGAAGATTTTGGAGAGGCTCTCGAGGTAAAAAATTGATTCCCTTCCTCGGGATCTGATTCTAGGATTTTTTGGACCTATCACTAATATTTAAACTATGTAGTAGGGCCTCATATGTATAACCCTCTCTTGCCCCTCAATAGATGAAGATACAGGGCCTTTGGTATCTACACCCAACACTATGGAAATTACCACATCCAACGTGGTCTAGAAACCCAAGTTGGTTCTTCCAATGTTTTTAGACTTCCCAAGAATATATGGAGGGCCACGCCTTAGGGACCCAATGGAAACAACCTAGGAATGAGAGTGAGTATTCGATCTCTGTAAGTGTCCTTTACAAAATTCATGACTACCACCCATTGACCAGGCTAACTGACATCTGTTCCCTATTTGGTATGCACAGTTCATCAAATGGCCTAGGCTGCATAGGCGAGGTTGGTTTGTACTTCTGCTGGAACCGTTCCTTAGGGAATGATGGTGGTCGTGGAGGTGGATATCCAGACCGACCAAGATGCAGTGCTCCCAATCACTGGTGGGATCTTTAGTAGGGATGAGCCTGAGATTATTGAGGTGGGATCCGACAATGAAGATCGACCGGATAGCACAGGTCCGACAATACCCGATGAGACACCAGATGCGGACTTTGCTGATGAGTTCATGGGGTTATTCCCCACGTATGAGTGTGTCTACCCTAAAGACTAGGATGAGATATCCTCTGATGAAGAGGGAAAAAAGATATTTTGTCACCGGTCCTAAAATCTGATCATGCGCTTTATCGATGAAACCCCTCAAGCACAATGGATAGACCAGATGGAGAGACTTAATTCACAACTATATGAACTATGCACTGGGAAAGTGGATGCCCAGCATCCCCACATGCTCGTATGAGATCTCATGATAGAGAAGATTTGGGAATATGACCGCAACCTTAGTGTGGGATGGATGAGAAGAAAAGCGGTGAACATTAAGTGGATCCAGGAGGCTGGAAACGAGATTTTGCGGCTACACATCTGGGCAGATAAACACTCTGCTTTCCTCAACGCGCAGTCAGAGATAATAGCGTGGCTGATGGCCTAGCTAGTGGAGGCCAAAGAGTGCATGAGGGAAGCCTCCAAGGGTATGAACATTATCCAAACCAACGAGGAGAAGGCCCGGAACATGGATGACGGACTGTGCCCCATTGCTTCTGAGGAGGAGTGAGAACTGACCAGGCGACAACAAATCCTGGATGCTACAAGCCAGAGGGTAGCCGATCTGCCTCTCTCCTTTGACGGGGTCAATCCATCCATGGGAGGGGTCAATCCTCAGGTACTGTGACACATGTAACTTTTGAACGCACCTTCATGTTTTGATTATTAATTCTATATTCATGCATGAGTTCTGTTATTCATTTTTGGTCTATTGCATTTCTGTTACATTCATGGAACAAATAGCAATCAGTCCCTAAGATCACGTGGGTTGGGCCCGATGCGAGAAATAAGGGATGACCACCTTTCCATTCCATCTGAATATAAGAGTGCAAACCATGCTGCCGACATTCGGGGTTTGAACAACCAATCCCGATTTCCGGGAAGAAAGGGAGAGTCCTAACTAGAGGATGAGGACTTCAGAACAATCAACATTTTGTCTTCCCAATGTTCTCTAGTGAACGACCGAAGTAACGTTAGGGGTGTTTGGAATCAACCCGAACATAAGGAATTGGAAAGTGTGAATCATGATACCCCGGATTCAAAACACTTTAGGGGTGGCATGACAATGAAGGATAACCATTGAACGCATTCAAAACACAGCATCCTAATTGAGTTATCCTGAAATAGAGATAACAAATGAGGGATGACCATTGACCATATTCGAAATGCAGGGCCCAACATGAAATTTCATCCATTAGTCTTTCAGAATAGTGGCCTAGGATAGTAGGCGATCCATAGGCTAGGAATCCATAATGTTATGGGGTTCTTTTAGATTTGAAAGAGGACGAGGGTCTGAATAAAGTACACAAAAAGCATGGAGTTTGGATTAATGGGTTGTTTGAATGGATTCTGACACTCTTGAAATCATGCCACTATGGTGGAAGCACATTAGGTGGGTGTATCTATCAAACATACTTTTGAGAAGGACCTCTTTCCCAAGGACCTATAATTCCCTTTCATTTTACCTATTGCCAATAAGGACGATAGAAGTGTAGTTTAAACATCGTATGATGAGGACAATACACATAGTTTAATGGTCAAACTTCCTAAACCAGGACCAGGCTGAGGACCCAGAAGGGCAAGGATCCTAAGGCTGGGCCCTAGGAGAAATGCCTAGGTGTCGCTAAATATCCCATAAAGATGATAATCAATCTATAAATAGGTTTGAGAGTGCATTTTAACATCATGCGGGATGAGAAGAAGGGAATGTGTGGCATGGTTGCACCAGTAGACATCCTACATGAACTAGTATGCCCACGTGAGTCATGATCAATGTGGGAAACAAGGAGTAGTGATGGGACTTTCCTAGAAAAGGAAGGCCCATGTTATGGGAGATGGGATGCTATGTGAATGACATCCCAAAAATTCTGACCCGCCACCCCGACACACCTAGATGCGCGAAGGGGTAAAGCTGAGTATGTTGGAATTCCACTTAAACATAAGGATGTGGAAATATGTGAATCATGTTTCTTGAGATCTGGACCACAATGATGGTGGTGTGATGTTAGGTGATAACTTTTTACCATGTTTGAAACATAGTATCCATTTCGCATTAGCCTGGAATAGGATAAACAAATAAGGGTCGACCACTGACCATGTTCAAAAAACGGGACCTGTCACAAATGTCTTCCGAGGTCCTCAGGGACATTGGCCCAAGATAGTAGGTAAGCCTATATGGCATGATACAAGGCTATAAGGGGGTCCCTTCAGGCCTGTAAGAGGATGAAAATCCCAATAACAAGCTCACAAATCCTAGACATGGAATGAGGGAATGTCCCTCTGAAAATTCCGCATTTCGGGCTCTTTGCCACAATGAATTTGAGTATGACAATAAGACATATAAGATAGAAGGAGTCAAGTTCCCCTCCAAGGACAAGGGTCCTGTGGATGCACGCTCCCAACTTAATGGTTGTTGGATGGGCTATAAAGGGGGCCTGATTTAATGGACTCTGCACAGGGTGGTAAAGAATCCAAACTCGAGGCGTAGTTACCATAGGAAGACCATAGTTTGGGGTCATAGAACTCAGACCAGGTTGGGAAAATACATGGGAGGAACATGGTGAATCCATTGAAAAATACAACGTGAATCAGAACCTAAGAGGTACTTTCCAGAACACATGCTCCCAAAAGAGTTCGTGCCAAGAGGATGGAGAGAGAGGGGCAGAATTTTAGATTCCTAGGGCTGGACCCAAAGATGAGATGCATGGGAATTCCTACATATCCCATGAGGATGGGAATCAATCCATACGTAGTTCTTAAGAATGTCATGCTATTTAATGTCATGAAAAAAGGACATGAAGTGGTGTTAGTTTATGGTTATAGAGCTCAGACCATGAAGAATTAGAAGAGGGATACATGTGGTGAAGTAATTACTAAAACCCAATGTGAATGAGGACCACAAGAGTCCATATCACCACAATGTGCACCTTGAGAAACTTCTCGGGCAGAGGACCAAAAGTGAAAGTTAGGCTGGGCCCAAGGAAAAGTGTCCGGGCATTTCTACGTACCCCATGAGGATGGGAATCAAGCCATACATAGTTCTAAAGAGGGCATGGTAGGATACAAGTTATAGAGATAATAAGGTCATGTGGGTCAGGACCTTGCACCAATAAAAGCAGCATTTGGTAGATCTTTTTTTCCTTTAGGATGAGTGTGTGGTTTTTTTGTGAAGCGATGGACCAAGATGGAATGTCCAGGCATCGCCAAAAGAATCAATCTCTATGCGGGTGTTGAAAAATGGTATGGTTGGTGACTGATACCGAACATGATGTCCCCTTGAGTGAGGACACCATAATGCAGTGCCGTTTTTCATGGTACAACTAGGATGATAATGTCACTTTTTTGGGTCATGTGATGGGACTAAACATGAATTTTAACATTATGTAGTATAGATGTAACAGTTTAAAGTCATGTGGGACTAGTACCAACATAGTTTAAAGGCGTATGGCTTAGAAAAATGTAGGAGAAATGATGTTCAATAGGGGATGTTCACAGCATGATAAAGCATACCTGATGTAAATGAGGACGAGATCCATATCACACCACACATGATTCCAAGAAAGAAACCTTGTGGTGAGGGGCCAGGGAAAATTAGAGAATATGGGACAAGAGATACTAGATCTCAGTTGAGCTAGACCCAAAGATGAGATGTTTAGGCATTCCTACGTATCCTATGAGGATGGGAATCAAGTCATACATTGTTCTGGAAGATGAAATATAAGGATATCTTAGTTTAAGGTCTTAGAGATCAGACCATGATGAGAAAAAACTCTTCCAAGAAAGCGTAGACCTCGATATGGTCTCTAAGCCCATGTGAGTCAAAACTCATTGTGGGAAACAAGGGTGAAAGAGGTGTTGGAAACACCTGGGATACACGAAATGGGGAAGTTGGTGTAGAGTTCTGAATGATGTCGTACCATGGCTCTATCCTCCTAACGTGCAAATGTGCACTGATAGATAGTTCCAAGAGTGTCAAAATTGCACTTTGACATGATGGGGTAGAAAATGATGTGAATATTGTAACCGAAATTTAAGCCTTGATGGGGTTGGAATGACGATGGATGATAACTGATGACCATGTTCTAAAAACAACATCCATATCTTGTGACCTAAAATGGGAACAAAAAATGAGAATCAACCACTGACCATATTCACAACATGGGACTTGTATCAATTTGTTATTCAAAACCCTTGAGGATGTTGGCCCATAATGGTAGGAGAGCTCTTAATCCGATCATCCATTCCACTTGATGGTCCCTTCGTATGTGAAATATAATGAAATCCCAAATTAAAGGGAACAAGAAGCCTGAAAAATGGGTTAAAGCATAACTAGGTAGAATCTGACACTCCAGGCTCTAAACCAGAGTACTCTTGGGCACATTTGCAAATCACCGAAGAGGTCTAAGGACCCAAATTAAGATCAGAAACTCGAAAAGATGAGTGTGGGGAAAGGGAGAGAAGGGTGCTCAAGAGAGAGAGAGGTATGTGGTGTGGTTGTTATAAACCCGACGTGAATGGGCAAACAAACTCATACAAAACCACATACCCATCCCTTAGAAGGACTCATGCCAAGAGCCTAGAATGTTAGGGAGGTTTCTCAGAAATGGGGCTGGACCCAAAGACTAGACGTTTGGGTGGTCATATGTATCCCATAAGGATGTGAATCAAGCCACACATAGTTATAAAGAAAGATGTTGTGCAGTTTATCATCATGCAACAAAGATGATGGTGATCTTAGTTTAAGGTCACAGGTCTCGGAAAATATGCCTAAATTTAATTTCATATGCATGGGATAACTGATTGGGGAGGAAGAATCATCGTGCCTGTGGAAGACCATGAAATGGAAACAATGATAGTGGATAACTGTTGACCATTTTTGCAACATAGTATCTGTATTTGTGTGATCGGAGGTCGGGGGAACATAATTGAGTGTCGACCATTGACCATTTTTGAAACATGATACTTTTATCAATTTATTGTTCAAAATCCTCAAGGGTGTTGGACCGTAATGGTAGGATAGCCCTTGGGCTAAGGATCTATGCCATTTAGGGGTCATTTTGGATCTAGAGGATGATGGAAATCTGAATAATGGGGCTCACAAGGCATAGAAGGGCCTGTGATCAAGTAAAGGATGATAAATGAAGGAGGGATGCCTCAAAGGGGGTATGTGTGGCATGGGAAAATTTCCCGATGTGAATAAGGAAATGAGTCCCTACCACACCACACAATCATAAATTAGAATTCAGGACAGGGGGCCGAAAGGGTCAAAGGACCTGAGGTTGGGCATCGTAGCCAACTGTAACCATATGACCTCTCATGTGGGTATTGCCTTACCTCGGCTCCTAATCCCATGTAAGCAATGCCCAGTGTGGAAAACAAGGAGTAGGACTAGGCTCTCCCCATCATATAATGATCCGACAGCTATAATCACACTCATGCCCAAGGAAGACCGAAGCTTGAAGAGATAGTGGGGTAGAATGAACCACTACACTCAATTTTTGGGACATATGGGGGTGGTGACAATGACTAAGGATAGCTGTTGACCAGGTACGAAACATAGAATCTATATCATGTGACCTGAAATATGAACAAAAAATGAGCATTGACCACTGACTATATTAGCAATGTGGGATTTGTATCAATATTTTGTTTGAGGTCCTCGAGGGAATTGGAAAAAAATGATAGGAGAGCCCTTAGGCTAAGTATCTATACCGTTCGGGGGCCCTTTTGTATATGATAGATGAATAAAACCCAAATTATGGAGTCTGTGGAGCATAAATGTCCCTGTGAAACATATAGTCAAGCTGGATAGTATAAGAGGCGGGGATCTTCAGGGAGGAGGGATGCACTATACGGTCCTGATGAACTCAACTTGAATGAGGGAAAAATCATGCACCACACCATGTGTTTCGACCCAATGGGAGATCATAATGTTTGGGGATGTTCCTATGGACTAAATTTATGGGTGTTCCTATGTATCCCATGAGGATGGGAATCAATCCATACATAGCTCATAAGGCCATGCAGTTTAGCGTATTGCAGTGAGGACGTGGGAGGAGAGAAGAACGAGGGAGGGCACATGGTGTTATCATCGTAATCCTGACATTAGTGGGGCCAATGAATCCTACAGGACACCATGTGGAATCCTCCAAAATAACTATACCCAGGGGGTATCCGAAGAGGAAACTGGGTATGGACTCAAGAAGAAGCGTATGAGCATTCTTACGTATCCCATGAGGATGGGAATCAAGCCGTATGTAGTTCTTGCGGTTTAACATCTTACAGGATGACATAAAGTTTAATGTCATGCATGACAGTTTACATTTTAATTTAATGTGGGATGACATACAGTTTAGTGTCATGAAAGACATTTTACAGTTTATGGTCATGTAGGACCCTAATGTAGTTTAGGGTCATGTGGGACCATATATTTTATGGTCATGTGAGACCAGGAAACTCAGGAAAAGTAATGCTTGAGGAAATTGGCATTGGTGGGAGGATTTATACACCCACCATCCTTGGTAACTAGGGAATATGCACAATTGGAGTAAACCTTGTGAATGATGTAAGGTCCTTCCCATTTTGGCTCCAACTTGGGTAGTTTCCTTCTTGGTATCATTGGTGTCCTTAGGGACAATACCAAGTCTACTTGAAAGGATAACAGGTGAACTTTCTTGTTGAATGATCTAGCTATCTTGTTATGACATCTTTCCATATTGTGCAGGGCACGAAGATTATTCTCATCGAGCACTTCCAACTCATCCAGACAAATTTTGGCTAATTTATCTGGCTCTTTCTAGTCATAGAAAGATGTGTACAATGAGGGAAATTGAATCTCGATGTGCGGGATGGACACCGTTTAGTACACCGGGTAATATGGAGTCACTTGGGTGGAATTATGAGTCGTCGTCTAATAAGCCCATAGGACGTTGGGGAGCTTTTCTAGCCAAATATTCTTGTTCTAACAAACCATTTTCTGCATAATGTTACAAAGGTTTTTTTTAATTCCTCAATATTTCCATTTTATTGCGCATGATAATGGGAGGTATGGTTAGAACAGATGTTGTGCTCAGTGTACAATTTCATCAACACAAATTCCCAGATTTTTGTGCCATTATCAGTGGGGAAGACATGAGGGAATCTAAATTGGTTGATGATTTTGGAGCTCACAAAGTCAACGATGGAATTGGCCTTGACCTCCTTGAGTAGAACTACCTCTACCCACTTGGAGAAGAAATCTATAGCGGTAAGGATGAACCTTCACTGGCGAGCTGTCGCCAGTGGATATGGTTCCACGACATCAAGTCCCCATACCAAAAATGGACAGAAGTACTTGGTAGTGTGGAGAGGCTCTAGAAGCTGATACATAAAATTGGCATAAATTTTTCACACACAACACCTTTTGGCGAACTCGATGTAGTCATAAATCATGGAGGCCCAAAAATATCCCAGTCTCTGGATCCGGTGAGATAGTTTCATCCAGGTCTGATGAGCCCCGCAAGAACCGGTATGGACCTCATGCATGACATAAGAAATCTCGACTCTTTGAATGCAACAGAGGATAACCCCATAAAACCCCTTCTTGTAGAGGATCTGCTCATGACAAGGACCATCCTAGAGGGTAAAATATAATGTGCACAGTCGAATTCGCTCACGCCCAACCCGATCTGCTTGGAGATTACCTTTTTGGAGGTACTCAGCAAATAAGGTTCTCTCATTAGGAGTCACTCCAATCACTTCCTTTGGGGGACCTGGGGTCCTGATGTGGAGGCGTCGGCGGTATGGTGTCTTACCTGTGGGCTTTCACCATCATCTGGAGTGACAAGTGAAATGACTCTTCGATGTGCCACATGGATAATCAAGTCATTGTATTCAGGATTTTCAAGTGATAAAACTAGGTAGGCTAGGGAATCTACCTGACCATTTTGAGATCGAGGGGCTTGAGTAACTTCTGGACGAGATGAGAACTCGACCATTAGCTAGAGAGTGCATTCCAAAAATGGTAAAAGCTATGTATTTATGATGACATAGTCACCATTGATTTTCATGATGACTAGTTCAGAGTCCCCTTTCATATGAAAATGGGAATGTCTATCTCGAGGACCAACTTGAGGCTAGTAATGAGAGCCTGATACTCTACCTCATTATTGGTGCAGCCTTTTGAAAACAAGATTGAATATGGAAAAATGACTTGTGCTGGGGTAATGAAGATGATACCCAAGCCTACTCTATTGAGCCTGGGGTCATTGATCCTTCTACCAGTGGTGCTCCAAGAAGCACCGTCAATGTGCATTTTCCAACATGACATGGATTGGGCTACCAAGAGGATTGCCTCATCAAGAAAATCATGGTCCAGAGATTGGTCTTTAAGATCTGGATGGGCAGTAAGGAAGTCTGCCAATGCTTTACCCTTACTAGAATTCTAAGAGAGAAACCTGATGTTGAACTACTTAAGGATTACCACCCACCGAGCTATACGTCCTGTCAACATTGGGCGGTTTAGGATGTAATTTAGTGGATCAACTCGAGATACTAGTTGTACCTCATGATGCTGGTAGTAATGCTACAATTTATGTAATGTGAATACCAGTTCAAGGCATCTCTTATTGATAGGGGAGTATATAGTCTCTGTATCGAGTAGCATGAGACTGAGATAGTAAATATTGTTCTCTATCCCCTAACTATTCTTCTAGGCAAGAAGGGCACTGAGAGAATGCTCCAAGGCAGTTACGTAAAGGACCAGAAGTTTTCTGAAGATGGTTGGCATCAAGACCGGAGGATAGAGAAGATTATTCTTGATTTCCTAAAAATTAGTCTAACACTCTTCATCCCACTGGTAAAAAATTCTTTTCTTCATGATCCTAGAAAAGGGATTACAATTTACAACTAGATTTGTGATGAATCGGCGTATGTAGTCTAAGTGGACTTGGAAACCACAATGTTTCAGAGGTTGCTTGGGGGAGACATCTGGATAATAGAATTGATCTTCACTAGGTTGATCTTGATGCCCTTGTATCTGACAATGGAGCCAATAAACCTTCCAGAGGTGACCACTAAGGCGCACTTCAATGGATTCTTCTTCAAATGGTAGGAACAGAGGAAGTCAAACACTTTCTCAAGGTCATTGAGATGGTCCAGACACTATCCATATTTGACCCCTATATCATCCACATAACATTCCAAAAAAACATTGAGTATTGGATTAAAAATGCAATTAATATCTCACTGATATGTGGATCCTGTGTAACACCCGAGACTTTTATGTTATATAAATCATCACAGGAATCTTTTTCTACACAACACTTACTTGGCTTGCTTTACACGCAATCGCGACCTTCCTCGATAGCTTGCGTCGTACGCAATACCGAGTTTCACTAAACAACAATATGCTATTAAAACTAGCCGTTATGAATAGTAATAACCACTTTTTGAAATTTTATAAATTTTATTTTTCAAAATGGACTTCATTTTTGGACTCAGAATATCGAAATTAGCCTAGGGTGAAATTTTGGTATTTTTCTGAAAACTTTCAATTTTTGATGAATAGTGAAACCACTAAGTGGTAGGTTAAAAACTGAATTTTGCATAAAACATAATTTTACCGCTTTTGTGAATGGAATTTCAAAAATCCGACAGACACGGTTAATATCAAGGACTAAAATGTGGTTCAATGAGATGAAAATAATTTTTTTGGTGAATAGTAACTTTTTACTATTTTTACCGCGGTTAATAGTAAATAGGGTAACTAAGGGTAAATATGATATCAATATTACCCTAACACATGTCCTAATTCTATTGGACAAGTGTAATTCGACCAAAAACAAACTTAGGAATAAAATATGACCATTTAGGCCCACTTGGGTTAGATTAGGACATTTATTATTAATTTATTTAAAGAAGGGTTAAAATAGTTAAAATCAAAGTTTAATAAGTAAATAATTTTTAATATGGGTTTATACATAAGATAAATTCGATTGTAAATATTCATTAGAAAGCTAAAAAGATTTACTACATGATGGTATTTTATTTGTAATTTTTAGACATCAAATAATTTAATTTATTTATGACACAATGATGATGCAGTAATTATCTTATTAATGAAATATTGACATAATTAATGTTATAAACACCAAAATAAATATAAATTGAGACTTTTTATGAATTCAACTAATTTTCTAGGTTACTATGATATATTAGTGTTGATTTAATCAACTTGGTTCGAACATATAATTCTGTTATGACTTTCACAAAAATCATATATCAAATAGTGTCAAAATTGACACAAAATAGTTTTTAAATCAAATATTATATTATTAATTGTTATTTTATTCCTAAAAATCTATGGTTCGGCCAAATGACTTAGATAAGGATATATATATTAATAATAAACAATTTGGGGTTCGTTTGGCATGTTATAGTAAGTGTATTAACCATATAGTGAAAGAAAACAAAAAGACACGGTAAAAGTTAAATTATTTAACTTAGAGTTAAATCTAATTGATAAGGTTAAAATAATACCCTAAACTTGTCTAAATCCTATTGGTTGATGGGATTTCGACCCTTCCCCACTTTAGCTTCGAAATAAGACCCTTTGGAACCATTATAAACCGATTTTGACTTTAATATAAAATAATATTTTGAGAAATTCCTAAGGTGCCCCTCTCCTCCCTTATAAAAGGGCACCTCCTCCCCCTCCTCCTCACACCAAATTGAGCACTCAAGCTCGGACAACCCCTGCCATTTTCTCCTCTCCACTTCCCTAGAATAATCCTAGAGGTCCTGGTCTTCTCCAAAGACCAATCTTAGTTCCTTAAGTGGGGGATTCAAAGAGGCGTTCCAAAGAAGAGGTAATATCCATTACCGATCTTTTCAATTTCTTTCTTCTTCAACTTCTTCTTCTTTAGTTGTTTCATGATAAAGTAATAACATCAGTATTACTTACATACTGATATGTTATTATAAATATGAAACAACCATAATTCACCTTCTATCCATCCTACGGAAAAATTAAATCACCGCGCGTGCGTACGTACGGAATACCGTCTCCACGCCGTGGTGTAATCTATTTTCCACCATCACCTTACAAGGATGGGTATAATGGTGTAATGAGTAACTATATATGATTATTATGAAGTAATTTTGATACTGAAATAATATATATATACTCCAATACAATTCCACGATCATAGGAACGATATCATCACTCGTGCGTACGTACGGAATACCGTCTCCACGATGTGATGCGACTCGTTCTACATGATCTTCATTTCATAATGATTATATAAATGAATTGAATGAATGAATATGGTATATAATACACTAATACCATTCTGGAAATGAATTATCTATAACCTAAAGATAAGAATAAGAATTTATTCGACAAAACACGCATAAGAACAAAAAGTTATAAAGACCCGAGTAACAAGTAACAATGAAATATTACTAACAAGAAGCTAATAATATGACCATATATGATATCATATCAATATGTATGATTCTGGAATAAGTCAATAACATTATTTAAACCATTATACAGGATCTTCGGACACGAACAAAGAAAATCGGACCTAAGGTAAGGGAAATATCACAATCTCATTTTTATCCGAGATTGTTTATTCGTAAGTATTTACTGGGGTGTATTTTATCATCCACATCCATGTTCCCTCAATATGTAATATTGTTTCCATCCACTTGCAATAGTTTAAATCCAATTTTACCCTTAGGTGAGTTTTTAGTAAATAATATGAAAGGAATCTTTTGTCGTTTTTCCATACGAGGTACTTTTTGACTTTTCCGACAAAAGTACGAAGAATGTTTTTTTTTAACTTATACGGCACGAACGGATTTCTACTGTTTTATAAAGCCTTATTTTCATGAAGCTTCCTATAAAAGATTTCATGACTATTTTCAATAAAATCTCTTTCTTTTAAAATTGCATGATGTTTTGTGAAAAGAAATTGATTTTGAAGAAGAAAGGATATTTTCCTCAAGAATTCAATTCAAGTGTTTTATCAAAATTATTTTCCATCTAAGATAATAAAGGGTTCTGTTTCTATCCATATTTTTACATTGTTTTGACTATGTTGTGATGGAATTATGTTTATGAATTCCTTTATCTTATATGAATTGATTCATGATGTCATGATGTTTCAAGAATCCCATTTTTGTTACATGTGTTATGCGATGATGTATGTTTTATGATTATGTGGCACACATAAGAAAGGATTCATTATAAGATGGGTGGGACCTATATCTCCCTCCAATTCATTGGGTAAAGATTTTATATCTCATGAGATAGACATGGCTGGAACGGAAGGTTATTTCGGTTCAGTGATACAGGACTGAAACGAGGAGTGAACTCGGTTCAGAAAGGGACTTTGTCCACTAAGATAGTCTTGGCAATAAGTCATGACTAACAAGAAATGATTTTACATGATTATGTGTGCATGCCACAAAGTTTCAAGTTTCATGTTATGATTATGGGGATCTCATTTTCACTTCTATGATTTATTAAGATTTTATGATCTCTTTTGCAGGTTATGATTTTCAAAAAGATATGATATGATTTTTATTTCCTTTATTGCCCTTGCTGAGCATTTGAGCTCACCCTTTTATGTTTTCTTTTCCCCAGGTCAGGAAGATGGATATTAAGTAGAATATGCTAAAAGGGACCCTAGATATGATGAAATAAATGGGAGGCACTGTAGAAGATTTATGAACCAGTTGTTTATGTTTCCCAGTTTCTAAAGACACTATACCTATACGGTCCTTTGTGGTTTTATCATATGTTGTAATAAGTGTGCTTCAATTTTGAAGTATTAACAATGTATGTAGAGTATGGGTCGTTATAGTTGGTATCAGAGGAAAGGTATAGTCAACCTTTGGAAACTAGGATGTGAAAGCCTTAGTAAGAACCCTAAGGATAAGTCTAAGCATAGAACACAATCTTAGTGTTTTAGAAATGGACTTGAATAACCTAGGATAAGACCTTAAGCATGAAAATTTTATTCTTGAATTATGTGGTTTCCTATTATAATTAGTGTTGCTCAAACTATTCTTCTTGGTTTTAGTCAATGGCTGGAACCCGAAGGAACCGTGTTAATGCGGAATGCGATGGGCAATGCAATGATTGTCCCCCTGAGCAACCAAACAAAATGGGAGATGGAATGCAAAATCTTGTAGCCATGCTCACACAACTTTCTCAAGCTATGAATCATGCGAGATTTCCAAATGAGCAAAAGAGGGAGCAACATTCTGTTGAATCCTTCATGAGGCAGCGTCCACCTTCTTTCAGTGGGTCTACTGATCCATTAGTTGCTGAACAATGGATTAGTACTACTGAAAAGATATTTTCAGTTCTTCAATGTTCTGAACATGATAAAGTCATCCTAGCAGTGTATCGTTTTGAAGGAGATGCTGATCAATGGTGGAATCTTGTTAAGAATACAAGGCAAAGGGATGAAATTGAGTCTATGGAATGGGACGAGTTCAAGAACTTATTTTTCAATAAGTACTTCCCTCGTATTCTCCGAACAAAGATGGAGAAAGAGTTCCTTGAACTGAAGCAAAGGGATGATGAATCTGTTAGTACCTATGAAGCAAATTTTACAAGACTTGCAAGGTACGCTTCTGGTATTATTATCCAACCTGAGAGTAAGATCGATCGATTCTTTAGTGGCTTAAAACCAAGTCTTCGAAGGGCGTTAGCCATAAGGGACTTCAATAGCTATGAGGAAATCGTTCGATGTGCTCTCAAAGTCGAGATGGAGATTGGAGTAACCCATCAGTCACATGGGTTTGATAAGAAGAGGAAGATGGAATTCAAAGGAAACTCTAAAGAGCACACTGAAAAGAAGATGAACTTTCCCTTATGCTCAAAGTGTGGAAAGAAACATGGAGGGAGTTGTCTTAAAGGGACAAGTAAATGTTTTAAATGTGGAAAAGAAGGTCATCGGGCATTTGAATGCCGTGATAATGGGAAGAGGATGTCTAATGATGCAAACAAAGGAAGGGATACACAGAATGATCCTACTACACTTCAATGTTTCAAGTGCAAGGAGATGGGGCATTATGCCAATCAATGCCCAAATCCAAGGGTTGATGATGATGGTCGACGTCAACAAAATCTTAAGGCTAAAGACAAAGGAAAGTCACATGCAATTTCTATCAGCGATGTGGAGTACGATAACGATGTGGTGAAAGGTACACTTACCATCCACTCTAAAGTAGCAAATGTTTTATTTGATTCTGGATCCACCCACTCTTTTATTTCTGAAGAATTTTCTAAGGGTATCACCGTATTACCTCAACAATTAGATGTTGAGTTAGCTGTGACAACACCTAATGGCACATCAATCGCATCAAAAGTTTATAATTCTTCTCCGATCGAAGTTTGTGGGAAAGTGCTTCCTGCAAATCTTGTGATCCTTCCTATAGTGGAATTTGATGTGATTCTTGGCATGGATTGGCTTTCTTTATACGGAGCTCATATCAATTTCCAAAGAAGGGAAGTCACATTTCATATTCCAGATCAATCTATGATCGTCTATCAATGCAAGGATGAACATAACCTTCCAGTGGAAATTTCTTCCATTTTATGGGTATTGATTCCACTAAATGAAGGTTATTTATCTCAAATGGTTGGTGAGAAACTCACGATTAAGAATATGCCCATTGTACGGGAGTTTGATGATGTATTTCCGGAGGAATTACCGGGTCTCCCACCAAATCGTGAAGTTGAGTTTTCAATAGAACTCGTACCGGGCGCTTTGCCAATTTCAAAGACACCTTATAGAATGGCCCCAATTGAGTTGCAGGAATTGAAGAAGCAACTCCAAGAGAATCTTGATAAGGGATTCATACGCCCTAGTGCGTCACCTTGGGGAGCACCTGTTCTATTTGTTAAGAAGAAAGATGGATCAATGAGACTCTGCATTGATTATCGAGAACTTAACAAGATCACTATCAAGAACAAATATCCTCTCCCACGCATTGATGACTTGTTTGACCAACTACGCGGAGCTCAATACTTTTCCAAGATTGATCTTCGTTCAGGGTATCATCAATTAAGGGTCAAAAGGGAGGATATACCAAAGACGGCTTTTCGTACAAGGTATGGACACTATGAATTTATAGTGATGCCATTTGGTCTTACTAATGCCCCTGCTATCTTCATGGTTCTAATGAATAGAGTCTTTAGAGACTATCTTGATCAATTTGTGGTAGTCTTTATAGACGATATTCTTGTCTATTCAAAGAGCAAGGAAGAGCATGAAGATCACTTGAGAATTATATTGAAGACCTTGAGAAAGGAGAAGCTTTATGCCAAATTTACTAAGTGTGAATTTTGGCTTCAAAAAGTTGCATTTTTGGGTCACATAATCTCAAAAGAGGGGATATCTGTGGATCCAGCAAAAACAGAGGTTATCGAAAGATGGTCGAGACCAACAACAGTAACTGAGATTCGAAGTTTTATTGGTTTGGCTGGATATTATCGACGTTTTGTAAAAGATTTTTCACGATTATCTAATCCACTCACCAAGTTAACTCGGAAAGGAGTTAAGTTTGTCTGGACAGAGGAATGTGAAGAGAATTTCAAGGAGTTGAAAAGAAGGTTATCCAGTGCACCTGTGCTCACACTGCCTTGTAGTGGAGAAAGGTTTGTGATCTACAGTGATGCATCCAAGAAGGGATTGGGGTGTGTTCTTATGCAAAATGATATGGTGATAGCTTATGCCTCACGACAGTTGAAAATCCATGAGCAAAATTACCCAACACATGATTTGGAGTTGGCTGCGGTAATCTTTGCATTAAAGATTTGGAGGCATTACCTTTATGGTGAAAGGTGTGATATTTATACTGATCATAAAAGTTTAAAGTATATTTTCACACAAAAGGAGTTGAATATGCGTCAAAGAAGATGGTTGGAGCTGATTAAGGATTATGACTGCTCAATCCATTACCACCCTGGGAAGGCAAACAAGGTGGCAGATGCATTAAGTCGACAAGACCATGCTAGTTTATCCATGATGAGGATCACAAAAGATCCAATATTTATGGATTTACAAAGGATGGATCTTGGAATTATAATGGAAGGGGAAAAATCTTATCTTTCTCAAATGAATGTTCAACCATCTATACATGTGAAGATTAAATAGGCACAGAAAGAAGATGTCGAGTTACAAAAGAAGGTGAGAAATGTTCCTGAATTCAACCTTGATTGTGATGGGATAATAAAGTTCAGGAATCGGGTTTGTGTTCCTCCCATCCCCGAATTAAAGAAGGAGCTGCTGGATGAGGCTCATAGTTCATCATTCTCTATTCATCCTGGAAGTACGAAGATGTATAGGGACCTGAAAGAGTACTTCTGGTGGGATGGCATGAAAAGAGATGTTGCTGAATATGTCTCTCGATGCTTGGTTTGTCAACAAGTTAAAGCTGAGAGACAAAAGTCTAAGGGGATGTTACAACCATTACCCATACCCGAATGGAAATGGGAAAACATCACTATGGACTTTGTCACAGGACTTCCTAAAACATCCAAAGGCAATAATGCTATCTGGGTCATAGTTGATCGTCTTACAAAGTCTGCACACTTCATTGCTATTAGAGAGGATTTCTCTCTAGATCAGCTTGCCAGGATATATGTAAAGGAAGTGGTAAGATTGCATGGAGTACCACTTTCTATTATATCTGATCGGGATCCAAGATTTACCTCGAAGTTCTGGCGAAGTCTTCAGCATACTCTGGATACAGAGTTGAGTTTCAGCACTGCTTATCATCCCCAGACAGACGGTCAGTCTGAGAGAACAATTCAAACCCTAGAAGATATGTTGAGAGCTTGCTCTATGGATTTCAAAGGAGGTTGGGATCAACACCTACCTTTGGTGGAATTTTCTTATAATAATAGCTTTCACTCCAGTATTCAGATGGCTCCTTATGAAGCTCTATATGGAAAGAAATGCAGGACTCCAACTTGCTGGGATGAAGTTGGGGAAAGAAAGCTATTAGGACCTGATCTCGTTGATGAAATGGCAGAAAAGGTCAGATCTATTCAACAACACATAAGAGCAGCTCAGAGTCGACAGAAAAGTTATGCCGACAACCGAAGAAAAGACCTAGAGTTTGAAGTGGGTGATAAAGTGTTCTTACGAATATCTCCCTGGAAGAGGGTTATGAGATTTGGAAAGAAGGGGAAGTTGAGCCCTAGATATATAGGTCCTTTCGAAATACTGGATCGTATTGGGAAGGTAGCTTACCGATTGGCGCTTCCACCGAATCTCTCTCAAGTTCACGATGTGTTCCATGTATCTCTCCTGAGAAAGTACATACCAGATCCTTCACATGTACTCAGCTCAGAAGTTGTACCGCTGGAGCAAGATCTTTCTTATGAAGAACAGCCGATAGAGATTCTGGATCGTAGCGAAAAAGTCCTACGAAACAAGACCACTCACTTGGTGAAAGTTTTATGGAGGAACCACCAACTTGAAGAAGCTACATGGGAGCTTGAGGATATGATGAGGGAGAACTATCCTCATCTGTTTGTTACAAAGTGATGAATTTCGAGGGCGAAATTCTTTTTAAGGGGGGTAGAATGTAACACCCGAGACTTTTATGTTATATAAATCATCACAGGAATCTTTTTCTACACAACACTTACTTGGTTTGCTTTACACGCAATCGTGACCTTCCTCGATAGCTTGCGTCGTACGCAATACCGAGTTTCACTAAACAATAATATGCTATTAAAACTAGCCGTTATGAATAGTAATAACCACTTTTTGAAATTTTATAAATTTTATTTTTCAAAATGGACTTCATTTTTGGACTCAGAATATCGAAATTAGCCTAGGGTGAAATTTTGGTATTTTTCTGAAAACTTTCAATTTTTGATGAATAGTGAAACCACAAAGTGGTAGGTTAAAAACTGAATTTTGCATAAAACATAATTTTACCGCTTCTGCGAATGGAATTTCAAAAATCCGACAGACACGGTTAATATCAAGGACTAAAATGTGGTTCAATGAGATGAAAATAATTTTTTGGTGAATAGTAACTTTTTACTATTTTTACCGCGGTTAATAGTAAATAGGGTAACTAAGGGTAAATATGATATCAATATTACCCTAACACATGTCCTAATTCTATTGGACAAGTGTAATTCGACCAAAAACAAACTTAGGAATAAAATATGACCATTTAGGCCCACTTGGGTTAGATTAGGACATTTATTATTAATTTATTTAAAGAAGGGTTAAAATAGTTAAAATCAAAGTTTAATAAGTAAATAATTTTTAATATGGGGTTATACATAAGATAAATTCGATTGTAAATATTCATTAGAAAGCTAAAAAGCTTTACTACATGATGGTATTTTATTTGTAATTTTTAGACATCAAATAATTTAATTTATTTATGACACAATGATGATGCAGTAATTATCTTATTAATGCAATATTGACATAATTAATGTTATAAACACCAAAATAAATATAAATTGAGACTTTTTATGAATTCCACTAATTTTCTAGGTTACTATGATATATTAGTGTTGATTTAATCAACTTGGTTCGAACATATAATTCTGTTATGACTTTCACAAAAATCATATATCAAATAGTGTCAAAATTGACACAAAATAGTTTTTAAATCAAATATTATATTATTAATTGTTATTTTATTCCTAAAAATCTATGGTTAGGCCAAATGACTTAGCTAAGGATATATATATTAATAATAAACAATTTGGGGTTCGTTTGGCATGTTATAGTAAGTGTATTAACCATATAGTGAAAGAAAACAAAAAGACACGGTAAAAGTTAAATTATTTAACTTAGAGTTAAATCTAATTGATAAGGTTAAAATAATACCCTAAACTTGTCTAAATCCTATTGGTTGATGGGATTTCGACCCTTCCCCACTTTAGCTTCGAAATAAGACCCTTTGGAACCATTATAAACCGATTTTGACTTTAATATAAAATAATATTTTGAGAAATTCCTAAGGTGCCCCTCTCCTCCCTTATAAAAGGGCACCTCCTCCCCCTCCTCCTCACACCAAATTGAGCACTCAAGATCGGACAACCCCTGCCATTTTCTCCTCTCCACTTCCCTAGAATAATCCTAGAGGTCCTGGTCTTCTCCAAAGACCAATCTTAGTTCCTTAAGTGGGGGATTCAAAGAGGCGTTCCAAAGAAGAGGTAATATCCATTACCGATCTTTTCAATTTCTTTCTTCTTCAACTTCTTCTTCTTTAGTTGTTTCATGATAAAGTAATAACATCAGTATTACTTACATACTGATATGTTATTATAAATATGAAACAACCATAATTCACCTTCTATCCATCCTACGGAAAAATGAAATCACCGCGCGTGCGTACGTACGGAATACCGTCTCCACGCCGTGGTGTAATCTATTTTCCACCATCACCTTACAAGGATGGGTATAATGGTGTAATGAGTAACTATATATGATTATTATGAAGTAATTTTGATACTGAAATAATATATATATACTCCAATACAATTCCACGATCATAGGAACGATATCATCACTCGTGCGTACGTACGGAATACCGTCTCCACGATGTGATGCGACTCGTTCTACATGATCTTCATTTCATAATGATTATATAAATGAATTGAATGAATGAATATGGTATATAATACACTAATACCATTCTGGAAATGAATTATCTATAACCTAAAGATAAGAATAAGAATTTATTCGACAAAACACGCATAAGAACAAAAAGTTATAAAGACCCGAGTAACAAGTAACAATGAAATATTACTAACAAGAAGCTAATAATATGACCATATATGATATCATATCAATATGTATGATTCTGGAATAAGTCAATAACATTATTTAAACCATTATACAGGAGCTTCGGACATGAACAAAGCAAATCGGACCTAAGGTAAGGGAAATATCACAATCTCATTTTTATCCGAGATTGTTTATTCGTAAGTATTTACTGGGGTGTATTTTATCATCCACATCCATGTTCCCTCAATATGTAATATTGTTTCCATCCACTTGCAATAGTTTAAATCCAATTTTACCCTTAGGTGAGTTTTTAGTAAATAATATGAAAGGAATCTTTTGTCGTTTTTCCATACGAGGTACTTTTTGACTTTTCCGACAAAAGTACGAAGAATGTTTTTTTTTAACTTATACGGCACGAACGGATTTCTACTGTTTTATAAAGCCTTATTTTCATGAAGCTTCCTATAAAAGATTTCATGACTATTTTCAATAAAATCTCTTTCTTTTAAAATTGCATGATGTTTTGTGAAAAGAAATTGATTTTGAAGAAGAAAGGATATTTTCCTCAAGAATTCAATTCAAGTGTTTTATCAAAATTATTTTCCATCTAAGATAATAAAGGGTTCTGTTTCTATCCATATTTTTACATTGTTTTGACTATGTTGTGATGGAATTATGTTTATGAATTCCTTTATCTTATATGAATTGATTCATGATGTCATGATGTTTCAAGAATCCCATTTTTGTTACATGTGTTATGCGATGATGTATGTTTTATGATTATGTGGCACACATAAGAAAGGATTCATTATAAGATGGGTGGGACCTATATCTCCCTCCAATGCATTGGGTAAAGATTTTATATCTCATGAGATAGACATGGCTGGAATGGAAGGTTATTTCGGTTCAGTGATACAGGACTGAAACGAGGAGTGAACTCGGTTCAGAAAGGGACTTTGTCCACTAAGATAGTCTTGGCAATAAGTCATGACTAACAAGAAATGATTTTCCATGATTATGTGTGCATGCCACAAAGTTTCAAGTTTCATGTTATGATTATGGGGATCTCATTTTCACTTCTATGATTTATTAAGATTTTATGATCTCTTTTGCAGGTTATGATTTTCAAAAAGATATGATATGTTTTTTATTTCCTTTATTGCCCTTGCTGAGCATTTGAGCTCACCCTTTTATGTTTTCTTTTCCCCAGGTCAGGAAGATGGATATTAAGTAGAATATGCTAAAAGGGACCCTAGATATGATGAAATAAATGGGAGGCACTGTAGAAGATTTATGAACCAGTTGTTTATGTTTCCCAGTTTCTAAAGACACTATACCTATACGGTCCTTTGTGGTTTTATCATATGTTGTAATAAGTGTGCTTCAATTTTGAAGTATTAACAATGTATGTAGAGTATGGGTCGTTATATCCTGCATTCTTTAAAGCAAATGGCATGACTTGGTAGGGGAAAGTACCTTATGGTTCCCTGAAGGATGTAGACTCTTCATCCTCAGCGGCCATTAGGATCTGGTTATACCCAGAGTAACCATCCATGAAGGAGAGGGCTTTCAACCCAGTTGTAGCATGGATCAACAATTCTGTCACAGGAAGGGGAAAATCATCCTTCGGACACTGACGATTGAGATCTAGTAAGTCGATGTAGACTCTAATCAGTTTTTTATTCATTCTAAATGGAATAATGATGGATATCTATTTAAAGTAATGGAACTCCTTAATGAAATTGTCTTTGATGATCTTATCAACTTCTGCCTCAACCATGGAACCATGAGAAGGGTACATCATTCTAGGAGGCTACTTAAACCCGTGATGATTTTCACAGAGACCGAGGTGGTGGATGACTACCTGAGGATCGAGTCCTGGAATCTCATCATAACTCCTGGAGAATACATCCCGGTGTTGTTTAAGAAAGTCTATCTACTTCCTTTTCTCCTCAAGGGGAATGATGGCACTGATTAGAGTGGGTTCCGGGTCTACCTCACTACTTAGATTCACCTTCACCAATTCATCTACTGTGGCAGAGACACCCTCTTCAAAGGTGGGGAGAGAAACCTCTAAGTCCTCATTTTTAACTTATGGAGCCTATAAGTCAACAGATCTTGATGGGCAGCTGGTGCCAGCCTGAGGAGTAGTGGACACCACATTAGGGAACTCATGTGCTGCCGAAACCATTGCGATAAAGGCTGTTGATCTAATCCCATATGGTCTTCATCCCAAAGGGACACACTTGATGATATCGAAGCAATATTGGTGCATCCTCTTAATTTGGTTAATTACAGCCTGGAGAAACAAGCAAGTATGATGTATTTCTATTTCCATGGGGTGGACATCCCAACACCTTATGGGAGTAATAGGCTTCAGGATCACCTGAGCCTGATTTGTGTAGAAGAGTATGAGGTGATCTTCCGGTGTCGCATAGACTTGTGTATATGTTCCTCCCTCATTCCATAAACATTGAAGTATTCTCCCATATCCAGGTTTGTAGCCTCCAATATATGGATTGGAAAGATATAGGCGTTATCTAGATCTCTCCACAGGTCGGTCACAACCATGGTCTGATCAAACTCGTTTTCCTGAATCTACTTGTATTTTCTATTGTAATAGTCGGTATCCAGATAGAGGGCTTCACAAGAGTTGAAGGGATATGTGTCAACTTGAAGTACGACCACTAGAACATTAATGGAGTAATTGAGGCACTAATGATACAATGAAGGAATTGCTAATTGCAGGTGGAGCCATGGCCTTCCCATCAATTCATTATAGTCAGTGTCTTGGGAGACAACCAAAAACTCGATGCTAGAAACTAGTCCACCAAACTAGGTCTTCACGTGAATCTTCTCGACCAGTTTATATTCTATCCTATCATAACCTTGAATTCTTAGGTCATAGGGACTCAGATTATCCTCAGACAACCCTATTTTTCACATTTTTTGAGTCAAGATTAGGTTGATCCCAGAGCCTGTGTCGACAAGATAGTGACAGATCTCCATTCCATTAAACATTCCGAAGATGTACAGTGGGAAAACGTTCTCCTTTATGAGAGATACTTCATATTTTACATATAACAAGATGATGTCCTGAAATTCAGCATGCTCGACCACCTCAGTATAGAAGGATTCTTCCACTGCTACCTCCATCTCAATCTGGAGGGGTATTCTTAAAGCCTCAGTGAGGGCCTCACACATTTATAATGATAGTCGAAGGGCCTCAAGGATAGAGATATTTTTTTGGAATGATAGAAAGATTCTTTGGGACATCATACTTCTGTGCCAGGCATGAACTTCTACTACAGGAGGTCTCTCTATGACAGGAGGTATGGTGGACCCTGCCGACTGAACCAGTGACTGACTGGTTCTAGGAATATCATGATGCTCACAAGTCGAAGTATGTGGAGTGACTACTGGATGAGGGCTAGATGACTAAGACTGGTCCATAGTAAAGTGTGGCTGGTCATGGCATGGTCGAGGCGGCTCTTCCTGATCCAACAACATGAACGGTGATGAAAGCGGACCTGATGACATCAGATGAGAAGGCTGCGCATGATGAACTCTGCACTGGGCATACTACTTAGTTATGGTAGCATGCACAACCTGGCTGGAGATATTGACTGAGGCACTCCTAAGGCTCATATTGCCAAGGCTCTATTGACGCTGGTGACAGTTGGGGATGTTTGGAGGATCTGCTTAGCGTTACTCATCATCATGAATCATGTATGGGTTTACCAACTCTATGGTATTAACCGAGGCATACCCTTGACTATCACTCAAAGAGTCATCCACTACAGGATGAATTCTAGAAAGAATCTCCATCTCTGAGGACATGAAGTCCCCGAGAGTATGTGATGATGATGGCATTAGCGGGGGATATTGTTTTCCCTTACATCGTTGATGCTTGCTCCTCTGGGAAGAGGAAAACTAAGATGACGATTAAGAAGTAGTAGCTGTGGATTTTGATAGATCTTTCTGATTCAAGCATGCATGTATAACACCATGGGAATGTGAAACTATTTTACGAGCCATCCAGAAATACTAATTCAGGGACCTACGGTTAGAAACCTGATGCCACCCTTCTTTGCTGTCACTGCTTTTTTCTGGCCCCACAAAAACACATGGCACCTATTCCAAAGCTGGGCCTAACCAGACTTTATTGTTATTTACTTGGTCTTGAAGCCAGTATTTAAACACATAACACTGTTTGAGAGTGTTCCCCATGATCCGGTGATAGGGGTAGTAATTAGGGAAATCAAAGAGGTTTTCCTCTTCTAGACTCCTGCAATCAAGAAAACATACTATCCCCTGATCCAAGGCACTTTGGAAGTAGTCAAGGACCTGAACCTCATTGAATGAGTAGGTTAGGTTACTTCTATCTGAGAAGGGGGCCCTTGGAGCCTAACCCTGATGAGGGGGTGGAGGATCTTGTTGAGGAGGTGGAGCCTGGTTAACTCTCCTAGGCGGTGGTGGCGCATTGCACGGGGGAACCTGCCGATTCTGAGGTTGGCGTGGTTGGGCCGAAGGTTGCACCTGGGGTGGAGGGCCTCTATGAGGCTATGGAGGCGGATCCACTGGTAACAACTCTAGTTTCATGGGAGCCTCTATTTGATCCACTTCAGCGGGCTCAGACCTAGCAGCCCTTCTTACTGGGATTGCAAGAGGCAATGGATGTGCCTGGATGGCCTATTGTAAGGCTTCTTCTAGGCACTAAGACTTATTAGAGAAGTCTTCGAATCCCCTAGGGTAGTTCCGGGGGATCAAGGAGGGGACCTATTCTGTCTTGACATTCCTTACACACATATTCAGTAGTTTCTCCTAAGTCAGTTGCATGTTCAGTGAGTATGTGAGCCCTTTCCACCGGTAGAAAAAGTCTAAAACATGCTCATCAAGCCTCTTCTTGAACTTGAAGAGGTCCACAATACTCGTCTTCCAAGTGGTGGAACTAAAATGTTAGAGAAATTTCCTACGGAGGTCTTCCCAGCCAGCTTCTGATCCGATAGAGAGTTGGATTTCCCAGACGAATGCCATTCCCTCCAATGTTTGTATGAAACATTGGATTTTGGCAGCCTTCTGCTGTGCTGGGGTTCTCAACATGGGCCCACACCTTGAGATAAAGTGGGACAGGTGCTGCGGCGGGTTCCCTGTCCTGTTGATGGGGGGAAAAGTGGGATTTCCGAAACCTAGGGGTGCTGACATATCATCCACCCATACCGGATAAGGATTTCCATCAGGTGGGATTGCCACCTGTCACGTCTCCAATGCCTCAAGGTGGGAAATGTGTGCTGCCATTAGATCATCTGGGTGGGGGTTCTTATCTTGACAGGGATCCATGACCACCAGCACATGGGTAGGTTCTTCAACATGATAAGCAGTCCCAAGGACTCGTGGAGAGGCTGGCGGAATGACCTGCAGAATAGCTTGGGGAAACTCAGATGGGTCCCGATGATTTTCTTGTCGTTCATAAGGATTTGGAGATACATATCACACCCTCCTTCCATATGTTCTATCCTCAACCTTTCCTGTGTGGGCAGGATGGTCAGTGTCACATAAAGTCAGTTAGCTGGGGGAAAGTTGTGCTTGCCCCTGTTGCCCCAGCCGAGGATCACCATAGTCTTTATGACGATCTACAGTGTGTTTAGCAAGGAGTTCTTCTAGAATCATCTTGTGTTCGAAGAGTTTTTGACACAACACAACATTTTTGGGATTATTTTCCACCTTCTTCACTGATCCAGACGGGTTAGAGGGTTTTATAGCTCTGAGATGCTTCTTACCCTTCTTGGGATTTTGACTGAGGTCCAATGCCTCAGTGGGCATGAGAAGACCCTGTAGATTCCTCTGTTAATGAGTAATCCTTCCCAAAAGATTCAAGATGTGTGAAACTCCCACAACTGGAAACCCCATTTTTACCAACGCTTATATCCCAATGGTTTATCAAACCGTTGGGAATGGTTATGTATACCAACAGTTTTAAGAAAACCGTTGGTATAGAGGCTTTTATGAAGAAATTTACCAACAGTTTGTAAAACTGTTGGTATATGTTTCTTTTAAAAACGGTTATACACTAACCGTTGGTATATGTTGGAATCTATTCCACCTTTACCAATGGTTTAAAGAAACCATTGGTATAGGACTACATTCCCAACAGTTTTTTAAAATCGTTGGGAAAGTTTTCCCCTAAATCCAGTTCGGGTGTCCAGTAGCCCCTTCGCTCGATTGTAGCCCCCCTTCGCTCGACTGTAGCCCTAAATTGATGGTCTCCCGACGCTCTCTCGTTACCCAGTCTCCAAAACTCCATCCAACCTCTTCAATCAAACAATTTTTCTGTTCTACACTTCAAATATGTAAGTTCTACCTCAGTTATAATGTTCTTCGTCTATTTTTTTATTTCCTTTTTTGATTTGACTTAAACATCTCAGATCTCTCTATACAAAGACTCAGAAACTTGTTACATTCACAGATCCATCTTAAATAAAACAATTTTGTAGTTCTACACTCTAAATATGTATGTACTACCTTAGTTTTAATGTTTTTCATCTATTATTTTTTTCTGTTTTAATTTGGTATAAACTAGGTTGTGTTGTTTATGGCATGTAAAGGTTAGTGATATTGAGGATGAATTGGATGTTGGTTGGGTGATGGATTGGAATTGTGATGTTTTTTGGATTAAGTTTAGTTAATTTTCAATGAATTATTTGGGGATTTCCTCCCTTTAACAGATCCCCCACTCCTCATGGACCCTGGACACCCCCCCCTCTTGGAGCCTGGACAGTCCCCCTTCCTGGAACTTGGACAGCTTGGCCCCCCTCTTTCTTGAAACTTGGACAGCCCCCCTCCTGGACCCTGGACAACCCCCTCCACCCTCCTCCCAGGACCTTGTATAGTCCCCCTCCTTCCTGGACCCTAGGAAGCCCACCACCCTCCACCCTGGACCCTGGATAGCCCCCCTCCTCGATGGACCCTAGAAAACCCCCCTCCTTCCTGGACCATGGACAACCCCTTCTCCCCTTCTCCTTGACCCTAGACAGCCCCCACCCCCTTCCTAGACCCTGGACAGCCCCCAACCCTCCTCTTAGACCTTGGACATCCCCCTCATCCCCCTCCTCAACCACCAAATACCCCCCACTTCAAAACTTTTACCACCACACCTGGACATGCTGGATTTTCTCTAAAAAGATAGATTTGATCCTCAAACCACCTCAATAATATCCTAAACAATGCTTATAATGTGGTTTTCACCACATAGCATCCAATGTTATTCCAAGTCACTAGTCTATCCTCCCTTGGATAGATTTTACAAAAAGCGTTCAACCTTAAGGATCCAAATAAAAATAAATTGATATAAGACATTTGATAATGGATTAAAATTTCAAATTGGGATCCAATGAGGAATATTTGAGATATTATGCATCATGTCCATGAATAAATCCATTTTTATATATCCGATAAGTTGTTTTTCACAATTTTCACACATTAATTGTTTGTAAAAATCGGACAAACATTTATAAAGGTTCTAATATATAAAAATTAATCTATTTGTGGATGCAGCTTAACCAACAATGTCTAGCTTGTCTGCCTCTTCCATGATCATCGATGTGCATGTCCCATCTTAATCTGACCTCGCACGATGGGTGAATCAGCGTCTGGCTGATGACGAGCACCATATTCTCTTACTTACACACCATATTCATGCCCTCTACGCTCCTGAAGTGATCAATCCCACTTAGCGTCCCTGTGAGCTTGATGACACGACCACCAGTTCTTGTAAGAGGCAGAGGAGTTCTGAGCTGATGGACCATGACGATTGACCAGTGCCCATCCATATGGCTGAAGATGTAAAACTTAGCGCTTCCTGGGAGGCAACCCATGTTCTAGAGTTCCATAATTTTGCTTTTTTTACTTGGTTTTAGGAAATAAACATGGCATGTATGCAACAATTTTTTAGCTGCTTCTAATCTGTATGTGCACTTGTCATTACTCTACATGACTGCTTCTATTTTGCCTTATCCTTAGTGTTATTTTTTATGACATGATGCGGATATGTGCTGTCTATGTGTAGATTTTACAGGTACATAAGTATGTGCACTTTTCATTATTCCATTCTTTCAGTGCTTAGGTCGATGGTATGAGGGAGGTTCGTACCAGAGGTAGACGACCATCTCCGCGTACCCAACTAGACCCTTCCCCTCCAACCAACTGCATTCAGATTCTATTTAAATTTAAGGTAAATGATCCATGGGTCAAATGTGACATGTATAAGTCAACCCCGCCTCAATAAAAGGCACAGTGTGGCCAGGATCACTCAAACTGCCTCTCTTTTGTTCAAAATTGACTTATTTTTAAGTGAAATCAACAACTGACATATGGGAAACCAAACAAACGCCTTCGGATTGTGTTGAAACTTTAGTAAAACGATACATGGGTCATATTTGACATGTAAAAGTCAACTTCGCCTCAATACGATGCGTGGTGTGGCCGGTATCACTCCAAGTGTATGCATTTTGTTTAAAATGGACAATATTTTACGTACATACGCCAATCCAATCAAACAGCTTTTGATTGTGTTGATAATTTCTCACAATGATCCATGACTCATATGTGTCTTGTACGAGTCAACCCTACCTCAATTCGAGGCTCGGTGTGGCCAATACCACTCAAAGTGTCTCTTTTTTGTTAAAAATGGACTTAATTTTAAGTGAAATCAACAACTAACATACGGAAAACCGACCAAACGCATTCGGATTCTGTTGAAACATAAGGAAAACGATCCATGAGTCAAATGTGACGTTTATGAGTCAACTGCTCCTCAATACGAGGCTCGTTGTGGCCGACACCACTCAAAATTCCTCTGTTTTGTTAAAAATGGACTTAATTTTAAGTGAAATCAACAACTGACATATAGTAAACCGACCAAACGCATTTTATTCTGATTATACTACAATAAAATGATCCATGGGTCATATTTGACATGTATGAGTCAACCCCGCCTTAATATGAGGCACGGTGTGGACGGTACCATTCAAAATGTCACTTTTTTGTTCAAAATGACTTTAATTTTAAGTGAAAACAACAACTGGCATACGGAAAACTGACCAAATGCGTTCCAAATCTGTTTAAACTTTAGTAAAATGATGCATGGGTCATATGTGACGTGTACGAGTCAACCCCGCCTCAATCCAAGGCACGGTGTGGCCGAAACCACCCAAACTATCCCTCTTTTGTTTAAAATGGACAATATTTTACGCACATACGCCAAACCGATCAAATGGATTCTGATTGTGTTTATATTTTTGCACAATGATCCATGAATCATATATTATGTGTATGAGTCAACCCCACCTCAATTAGAGGCCCGGTGTGGCCGACACCACTCAAAGTGCCTCTATTTTGTTTAAAATGGACTTAATTTTAAGTGAGATCAACAACTGACATACGACAAACAGACCAGACACATTCGGATTATATTGAAACTTAAGGAACACAATACATGAGTCAAATTTGACGTGTACGAGTAAACCCCACCTCAATACGAGGCTCGGTGTGGCCGACACCACTCAAAATGCCTCTGTTTTGTTAAAAATAGACTTAATTTTAAGTGAAATCAACAACTGACATACGGTAAACCAACCAAACGCATTAGTATTCTGTTGATACTACATGAAAATGATCCACGGGTCATATGTGACATGTACGAGTTAACCCCGCCTTAATCGAAGGCACGGTGTGGACGGTACCATTCAAAATGTCTCTCTTTTGTTCAAAATAACTTTAATTTTAAGTGAAAACAACAACTAGCATATGAAGAACTGACCAAATGAATTATGAATCTGTTTAAACTTTAGGAAAACAATCCATGGGTCATATGTAAAATTTACAAGTCAACCCCGCCTCAATCTGAGGTCTGGTGTGTCCGGAACCACACAAACTGTCCCTCTTTTGTTTAAAATGGACAATATTTTATGTACATATGTCAAACCAATCAAACGGCTTCTGATTGTGTTGATACATTTTAACAACGATCCATGACTCATATGTGATGTGTACGGGTCATCCTTGCATCAATTCGAGACTCGGTGTGGCCGAAACTACTCAAAGTGCCTCTATTTTGTTAAAAATGGACTTAATTTTAAGTGAAATCAACAACTAACATACGGAAAACCGACCAAACGCATTCAGATTATATTGAAACATAAGGAAAACGATCCATGAGTCAAATTTGACATATACGAGTAAACCCCACCTCAATACGAGGCTCGGTGTGGCCGACACCACTCAAAATGCCTCTGTTTTGTTAAAAATAGACTTAATTTTAAGTGAAATGAACAACTGACATACAGTAAACCAACCAAATGCATTTGGATTCTGATGATACTATAGGAAAATGATCCATGTGTCATATGTGACGTGTATGAGTCAACCCCGCCTTAATCTGAGGCACGGTGTGGACGGTACCATTCAAAATGTCTCTCTTTTGGTCAAAATGACTTTAATTTTAAGTGAAAACAACAACTGGCATATGAAAAACCGACCAAATGCATTCTGAATCTGTTGAAACTTTAGGAAAACGATCCATGGATCATTTTTTATGTGTATGAGTCAACCGCGCCTGAATTAAATCCTCGGTGTGGCCGCCATGACTCAAAGTGACTAACTTTTCTTTGAAATGGAAAACATTTTAAGTGAAAACAACAACTGACATAATGAAACCCCACAAAATGCATTTGGATTCTGTTGAAACTTTAGGAAAACAATCCATGGTTCATTTTTGATGTTTATGAGTCAACCGCGCCTCAATCCGAGCCTTGGTGTGGCCTGGACAACTCAAAGTGACCCACTTTTCTTTGAATTGGAAAACATTTTAAGTGAAAACACCAAATGACATACTGAAAACTGACCAAACGCGTTAGGATTCCGTTGGAACTTTAGGAAAACGATCCATGGGTAATTTTTGATGTGTACGAGTCAACCCCACCTCAATCCAAGGTGCGGTGAGGCCGGAACCACTCAAAGTGTCTTCTTTTTTGTTTCAAAAGGACATCATTTTTAGTGAAAACAACAACTAACATACGGAAAACTGACCAAATGAATTCGTATTCCATTTAAATGTTAGGAAAACAATCCATGAGTCATATGTGACGTGTACGAGTCAAACCCACCTCAATATGAGGAGCGTTGTGGCCGGAACCACTCGAAGTGTCTCTCTATAGTTTAAAATGGACTTCATTTTAAGTGAAAAGAACAACTGACATACGGAAAACTGACCAAACACATTCTGATTCTGTTGATACTTAAGGAAAAGGATCCATGGGTCATTTTTGACGTGTATGAGTCAACCGAGCCTCAATCCAATCCTCGGTGTGGCCGCCACGACTCAAAGTGACTCACTTTTCTTTGAAATGGAAAACATTTTAAGTGAAAACAACAGCTGGCATACTGAAACCCCACAAAACACATTTTTATTCCGTTGAAACTTTAGGAAAACAATCCATGGTTCATTTTTGATGTTTACAAGTCAACCGCACCTTAATCCAAGCCTTGGTGTAGCCGGGAAAACTCAAAGTGACTCACTTTTCTTTGAATTGGAAAACATTTTAAGTGAAAACAACAACTGACATACTGAAAACCAACCAAATGCATTAGTATTCCATTGAAACTTTAGTAAAATGATCCATGGGTCATTTGTGACGTGTAAGAGTCAACCCCACCTCAATCCGAGTCGCGGTGTGGCCGGAATCACTCTAAGTGTCTCTCTATAGTTTAAAATGGACTTCATTTTAAGTGAAAAGAACAACTGGCATACGAAAAAACGACCAAACACATTCGGATTGTGTTGATAATTTAGGAAAAGGATCCATGGGTCATTTTTGATGTGTACGAGTCAACCGCTCTTTAATCTGAGCCTCGTTGTGGCTGCCATAACTCAAAGTGGATCAATTTTATTTGAAATGGAATGCATTTTAAGTGAAAACAACAACTGACATACAAAAAATTGACCAAACACATTCTAATTATATTGAAACATTAGGACAACAATCCATGGGTTATTTGTGACGTTTTTGAGTCAACCTTGCCTCAATCCGAGTCGCAGTGTGGCGGGGATCACTCAAAAATGTCATTTTTTAAATGAACCACATTTTAAGCGATAATAACTGGAATACATAAAACCAACGAAACCCTTTCGGAATATGTTGATACTTTAGGAAAATGATCAATGGGTCATGTGTGACGTTCACTATTTAATCATGCCTCAATACGAGGCATGGTGTGACCGGTACTGCTCTAAGTGCATGTATTTTGTTTAAAATGGATATCATATATAGTAAAAACACCTGTATACGAAAAACCGATCAAATTATGAATTTAATTCCAAATTTCACATATAATTGTCATCTAAATTTGAAATTGAATTCTAAATTAATTTTAAAATGAATTCTAAATGAATTCTAAATGAATTTTAAAATGAATTCTAAATGAATTCTATATTATGTATTTTATAATTACGTTATGAATTCTGATTTAATTCTGAATGTGTATAGTTTCAGGATGTATTATATGTTAAATGTATATGAACTTGTTCTGTATATGTATATGTTAGTTGGTTATTGTAGGTAAAAGATAGGGATTGAAGAATCATAGGTGAATGGAGACCCTACCCCTCCCCTCCCCTGTGCAAATTGCAGGCTGCTGTGCAAATTGCAGGCTGCTGTGAAATTTGCACAACATAGGCTATGACAACGATTTGAAACCGTTGGCATAGTCTTCTAAGGAGGTTTATACCAATGGTTCAGATGGAACCGTTGGTATAAACTCTTTCCCAACGGTTTCAAACCGTTGGGAAAAAATGCATAGTTGGCTTTTTCCCAACAGTTTTGAGTGAACCGTTGGGAAAAGCTAGAGATTTTGTTGGGTTTTCCCAACGGTTTACTTAAAACCATTGGGAAAACATATGCCAACGGTTAATTTAAACCATTGGGATAGGTTGATTTTTCTATCCTATCCCAACGGTTCTTTGTAAACCGTTGGTAAAACTTTTCCCAACGGCTTACTTCCCCACGGTTTGCAGAACCGTTGGGATAGATATTCCCAACGGTTCTGGGGCCTTTCCCAACAGTTGTGAACCATTGGAAATGCCTCTTTTTCCAGTAGTGTCCCTCAGGGGGGTAGGTCCTCTCCAAGAATATCTAGCTTTTTATCACCCCCTAGCAGGTCGACCATATTAACCACGACCCTTACAGGATGCATATGCTCTAGTTTCCTAGAATATCATGTTGGCGCTAGATGGAACTGAAATCGGGGGCCACATACTTCCCCAAACAATGGATTTTCACATGTGGAGAAGACTCCTTTATTATCCTACATAGCACTTTAATGCTCTGGATGCATCATTGTTGGAGGGTGCTATGGAGACTTGGTGACTTAGGGTGCTGGTCCATGGGGAGTGTGGCCAAATCAACCAATCTACATTATTTGATGATGTCTTTGAAGTGCAACTGACTCTTAGGTTAGGCCAATTGTCGATGAAGAAGACAGAAATGAGTCGCCTAGAGGGTCTGGAGAAAGCATCCAACCTCTTCCTGGGCGAGTGTTTCTGGTTCCCATAAATTTGGCACCACAACTAGAAAAAACATCTCAAGGAAATGGTTCGCTGTGAGAATATCCCACAAGCTCCATGGTCTAGATTTGAGTTCTGGTCCTTCATTGAACAACTCATCAACTAGAGGAAGCTGGGGAATCAGTAGCGGTACCGAATCAGAATGCTAAGATGGAAGACTGGACGACAGAGCATAAGGCGAGTGAGTTGACGAGCCACAACATCTCGGGATATCCTCCAAAGAGTGTAGTGACTTAGCCACTACATCGCGATAAGACGGGCTGGTGATTGTAGTTTCTAGCGCAGGGACTGTGGCTGCTGGTGATGAATCACGCTTCTACTCGCCCTCCATTTGTCCTCAGAATAGCTCTCCATGATCTCTAGTCAAGGTAGAGAGTGCTTATGGTGATGATGGTGGCAATTTCATGGTCGGAACCCTTAGAGTTGACAAATATTCGTTCTCCTAGATGTACCTACATATGGAGGTAAGAATCTGATGGAACTCACATTCTAGAAGTATGAGGCTGATTCACCTTGTTCCTACCCTGACTCTTGACACGAAGGATTTAGGTGAGGGTTCCATCGCTAAGTCGTATTCCGTCTCAGAATCTGAGAAGAAAACTGGTTTAATCTCAGTCTGAATATTTTGTGTATTCTTTTTATTGCAACGAAGACCCCCCTCCTACCCAAGGATGGTACTTCGGGGCAAGGTGGATTTCTAGAATGAGGTGAAACTTCAACCATAATAGTGATGGGGTGGAGAGTATTTCTGCCTGAGTGAGATGGGCAGCGAGGTGAACATGGAAATATATGAAAGGGAACATGGGTAGGACCTCTATGTCAACTAGTTGATGTGTGTAGGGGATCTCCTCTAGAAATTCTATAGTGGGTATGACCTCCGCTGGAGCTGGTAGGAGCATGGGTAGGGCCTCCATGCTTGTTTCCCTAGGCAATGAAAACACGAGGAGGGTCCTCATACTGGTAAAGCTGAACACAGGGAGGACCTCTGTGTTGGGTGCCAAATGAGCAAAGATAACATTCACTCCTTTGATTTATAAGCTGAGGAGGACCTTCTTCGTCCACTATGAGGACATGGGGAGGGCCCCCATGCTTGAGATTGAACAGATGTGTAACATCCCTACACCGGTGGCCCGTTGAAAGAGAAAAAACCTCATACCCAATGTAATGGGCACGAGAAAGGCTTCTGTACTGAGTGTCACTGTCATAGGGAGGACCCTCATTCATACTAAAGGTAGCGTAGGGTGGGCTTCCATGATGAGCTTGGAATCAGGGAGGAACTGCGTTCTCCATGGTGGCGGTACGAGGAGGACCTTCATATTGGGTTTCATCGTAGCGAGTATGTCCACAACGGCCACTACCTACACCGATGACCAAGAGAGTCAACCCAGCCTGGATGTGAGGCAGTTAGGGACTTGATCCTGGTTAAGTTACCTTGCTCAGTATACATAAGGGGTTGATGATATACGTCTACGGTGGTGCAATACACATTAGTTGTTTATGTCAACTCCCCTTAGCGGGCGTCCTCCTCGACCTGCGCTCGACGCTGGCGTCGGGTCAGCCGGACTGGGACCGGCGGTGCAGGCGCATGGCTTACCTTCTCCTTGAATCATGGGACTGAGTGGCGGTGCTAGCGCAGCCTAGTGGGAGCCCTCCATGGGAGCCCCTAAAATGGGATCCAAGTCGGGCTGGCCTAGACATCCCCAACCTCATCGGCGTATGGGAGGGATTCATCGAAGCATTCCGGGGAGAGGCTCCCAAAACGGTTGTACATCAGAGTGGGGATCAGCGGCTCCTTGCATGACCCTTGGGGGTGGGGGCGATGAGACGCAGATGCCTCTAAATCCTAGTGGGACATATCCCGAGTCTAGATAATCCCCTCCTCCTTGTATCAGTGGACAGGGTCTCTTATCAAACTTCATTGAAATAATTCATAAGGGGATATACAGCATGGACGCCCAACAGATATGGGTGTGGAATTTGTTGCAGAAGCAGTGGAGCCATGCGGAGTTTCTTCGTGGGAGCTCAGTATCTATGGGTGTGGAAGTTGTCATAGAAGTGGTTGAGCCACACAGAGTTTCCACGTGGGCACTTACCCTGCCCCTATGTTGGTGGGTGGGTGGCGATCAGATTCTTGATGCAGTAGCTTGGTTCCTAGAAATTAGGGAGATTGAACCATTAGTGTTGAAAAAAATAAATCGATGTCCTATAACCCAACACAATTTCATCTTCCATAGCGGGTAAGAAGGAATCACGCTAACAACGTCGCATACTGGGATGCCCAACATATTGACTACCCTGACTTCTAGTGAGTCTCATGCTAGACCCTCTATTTTCATGGTTGGACACGGCGCCGGATAACTACATTGGGTGACATGCTAATCCACTAATAACTCAAACACTATTAATCACCACATTGAGGAGAAGACATTTACATCAGGTTAACCATTTCTGTTTCTGATTCTTTCACTGGGGCACGCACATCCATCTGTCAAGGAGGATGAGGACGTGCCGATTGTTTCCCCACATTCCTTCTTTACAAAGGCATGTGGCATCCATCACTTATTCAGGGACATTTATTCCTTGATAGAAATGGTATGATGGGATGTTTGTTCCTCCTTCCATGTATTTCTCCGCAGAACTCATTACCAAGTTCGAGTTTCCCTTATAGATTAAGATTTTGTTCGTGAAACTCATCCCAATGCCATATCTTCATAGACGCCAGTTAATTACTCTGATTCTATTGAGACATTACAATGGGTCCGGTCAGGGAAACAACTTCAGTCGGGGGAGTAGTCACAATGGAAATCATTGGCATGTTTGGACGCTGGAACACTAGCACATACGGGTTCCTTCCCCTTATGATAGGGCTTCTCATGGGAATGGAATCCTGAGGCATCCCACGTCGAATGTGGGGGATTATATTCCATAGGCATGTCTCTAAGATTTTCATCATCTTAACATATTTAACACTGGGTATGCCACAGGTTTAACATCTAGAAGAGACATATCAGACTGATCAGAACACTAACTAGAGTGGATCAGATGAGTGTGACCCCTGGAGGACATATTGATATTAGGGCTAACATGTGGTTAGTTACTCGATTATTTCTAAAATAAATGAGAGAGTGGGTGATAAGATTTCACTGGGATGTGGCCTCTTGGGTAAGAATCTGGATGGATATGGATTTTTTAGAGTGGATGGAGAGTGATATGAAACTGATGGGAGGACGATGTTGATGTTGGTCTTGAGCCTCTAATAGACTTCTTATGTATTCTAGTGGCAAGGAATCAACATCCACGTAGTTCAGTGAGACATTGTGACAACTAAAAAGGCATCCCGTATAAAGAGGACCCGTAGGAGGTGGAACTTCCAGGCTGGGGCATGAAATTGGGGTGCATTTAGAGGACAACAATCTGATGACATGATGGGGGTTACGCATGATTAGAGGCCTAAGAGTTGGTCTAACTCCATAGGGGAAGACCAGAAATATGGGTCCCAATGATGTGGATCACAATCTATTTTCACTACATGAGGATCCAAATAGATTTCTAATAGATGAGGTTTACAACAGTTTACCATTGGAAAGGGGATCTCAATGGATTACCGCAGGATAGGGGCAATTTAGTGTCATGTGGGACAAAAAGAGGGGAACAGTTTAATGTCATGCAGGATGGGGGTGGACCGATGGGAAGTAGTCCGGACCGATGGGTGTTGGGATTTAACCTCAAGGAGGATTCTGACGTACCTTGCCATGGAATGGATCAATGTTCGCATAGTTCAGATGAGGTGTTGGTGAAATTATGTGAAGTGGGTCGGGGCCAATAGATGGTGTGCTTGAACCTATGGAAGGATTCTTGCATAACTTGCCTTGAAAATGATCAAAGTATGAATAGTTCGGATGATGTTGGTGAACCGACGTGAAGGGAGTCAAGACCAATGGTTTTTGGGCTTGAACTTCTCAGAGGCTTCCAATGTACCTTGCCTTGGAAAGGATCAAAGTCCACGTAGTTCGGATGGTGTTGGTGAACCGACGTGAAGTGGTAGGGACCAATGGATGGTGGGATTGAACCTCAAGGAGGATTCCTACACACCTTTCCTTGGAAAGTATTAAAGTCGGCATTGTTCAGATGGTGTTGGTGAACCTACATGAAATTTTCAGAACGAATAGTTTCTAGGCTTGAACCTTTGGGAGGCTTCCTACGTACCTTGCCTTTTCTAGGATCAAAGTACCTGTAGTTCGGATGAGGTGTTGGTGAACTGACGTGAATGGGGATGAGACCAATGGTTGTTGGTATTGAGCCCGAGGGAGGTGTCCTATGTACCTTGCCTTGGAAAAGATCAAAGTACACATAGTTCGGGATGATTTGGTGAACTGGTGTGAGGTGGTCAATACCAATGGTAGTTGGGATTGAAGCTCAGGGAGGCATCCTATATACCTTGCCTTGGAAAGGATCAATGTCCACGTAGTTTGAGATGATTTTGGGGCTTACATGCTTAAGCAACCTGTATAAAGTGAATGTCATGGTCAGTGCTTACTCTAAGCCCAAGTGAGTCATGCTCAGTTTGAGAAACAAGAGGAAATAGAGACCTGGTGATCATGTTGCGAAAGGTGCATCTGTGGGAAGTGGAGTGGGGATGACACGTAGTTAGTGGCCCAAAATGGAAATCGGGGCTTACGCGTGGTCCACAACCAAAATGGGAAACATGGGATTACATGTGGTTAGCGGCCCTGGGAGATGGAGATTGGGACTTACTCTAGGGTAGAGGCCCAATGGCAACAAATCCCAAAGGGAGAGGGATTTGGCATGGAAGAGCAGAGGGCTCCGGTTCCAATCCTCCCTTCTCTGGTCTTTGTCCAGGAAGAAGATAGGATGGGCAGAGATGATGCCCCCCCCCCCCCGAAAGAAAGGCTAGGGGTATACACCAAGGTGGTTTACCTTTCCCTATGGATAGACGTCTTTCTGGTAAAGAGGATCTCATTTTATGTGAGGAATGATCTCACTCCTGTGGAGACCAGTTGGCGTAGAGAATTTCCAAGATGGGGGACCCCACGTATGATGCATGGGGAAGGGTCACAGTTTAACATCATGTACTGAGGATGATGGTGCTTGGAAGTTTAACAACCTGTAGCTCAGATAAGGTGGGTTCACTCCGCACCCCTAAGACTTACATAACTGAAACCAACCTGCACTTGGGGAGGGAAAAGATTTAGTAATTCCATGGTTAGGGGTTGTTATGGAGTGATCCGTTGAGGGGTAAACGTTACCATGTCTATGCGAATAATAAATAGTTGTTAGTTTGCCTATGTAAAGAAGAAAGAGGCAAAGCAATGCAATGCAATGGGAAGTACCCCCCCCCCCCAAAGAACTTTGAAATCACTTTTTGCAAACCTGGAGGGTCGCTTGGGGAAAGGAGTTCCAGAGCAAATGGGTTCATAGGTAGAAGCCTCATAAAGCTCTGGTGCTCCATGTAGTAGAGGGGCTTAATGAAGGGGTGTGCTTCACGAAGTGAAGTGGCCTAGTCTAGGCATAGGGCATAAGTGCATATGGAAGGTGCTTCGTGATGTGGAAAAGAATTCATAGATAAATTCTTCGTGAAGAAATGGTTCCTTGAAGTGCATAGCATTACGAAGAAATGTACTTCACGAAGCATTGTGGACCTACCTTAACATGTGGTTCACATGTTCATAGAGGGTATTTCATGAAGCATAAGTGCTCCTCGAAGACCCGAGTCCTCTTGGGGATCCCCTTCCTTAGTGGAGGCCTGTGGGCTCTGTGAAGGGCATTCCTCCTTAAAGAGGGGTTGAATTCGAGCAAATTGGGAGGCACTTCATGATGATAAGTGCCTTGAAAGTCTCATGGTTCTCAAATATGAAATTGCTTCGCAATATGAGAGATAAGAAGGTGAATGTTCGAAGGATCCATTCTTTGGGATCAAGGGGAGCTCGAAATTTATAGCCAAAGGAATTGTGAAGCAGAGTGTTCCGAGTGTGATGACACGTGGTATTTTTTTTTAATCGCGAATTGTCCCTCCTTCTTACTCTATGGAAGCATCACAAATGTCAAATGGGTTCCCAGAGCCTCCCACCTCCTTCCTCCACGGTGGATTTGCAAATGTAAAATGGGTTCGCAAAGCCTCCCGCCTCCTTGCTTCTTGGTGGCTTCGCAAACATCAAACGGGTTCTCAGAGCCTCCCACCGCCTTGCTCTGCAGTGGCTTTGTATAGGGGAAGCTTTGTGCCAGTCGTAGTGTTATGGGGGCTCCGCGAACAAGCTTTATAAGGAAACCCCTAAGGATTTCCATTTCTTCTTGTTCTTCTCAAATTTTTCCACCAACACTTACCAAATACATTTTTAAAGGAAAAATATTTTACTTAGAATTTTAGAACTAAATAAATAATATTATTTTCCTAAAATTACTAAAACATAAAAATTGGAATAGAAAACTACATTTTTATGGATGGTATCAACTAATTATTTAGGTACTCTTCTAGAAACATATCAACAAGTGTATAACTTATAAAGGTACACAAATTTCTAATTTAACAAGTTATAAGTTCCATAAAAATTACCTATAAATTAAAATTAAGGATAAAATATATTATAATATAATGATAAATTGTAATTGAATTTAAAATATAAAAAAACATAATGATGGGAGAATATAATATATTATTCTTTTATCTTATTTTAAATAAATATTATGTTGATAGCATGAAACTCCTAGAATTTCTAGCATAAACAAATAATCAAATTACATTATATATATATGATTTTTGTAAACCATTTCTTCTGTTCACATGTGTGAATATGAATAAATAATGTATGAAATATTTGATGAGTGTATTTATATAAAGAAAATTATTTTAGTTTAAAAAATTTCATTAATCAAATATTTAGTTTCAAGGAAAATTATAAGAGTCAATTAAATCCATACGAATACATTCTTCATAATTTTTTATGTGATTTATGTGTTGTTAATTATAATTAATTTTTGGATGTTTAGAAATTATATTTTATGAAACGAGTTTTAATTTATCTTTCATCATGAGAAAAATATAATATGGTGAATTTTTTAGAATTTAACAATATTTTTGATTTTTTGGATGAATATTGAAAGATATCAATTCAACAAAAAAATTTAATTTAACTAATTTATAATGATTTAAGAAAAAATTGAAATATTATGAAATTGATTCCATAAGAAAAATATTTATTAAATAAGTAATATATTTATATAAATATTGAATGTTGAACCTTGAAATATGGGCTTAAAATTTTAAAAATTTAGGTACTGTTTTTTCTAAAAAAAAATTATTCTCTCATGATCATTTATATAAACGATTACATTATGAATTGATTTTTTTTAAAAAATAAGTCCCTTTTTATTTAACATAGCCCAATTAATAACATTGGAATCATAATTATAATTTATTTTTCTATAAAGTCATTTTTATAAAAAAATTAGTTAAAAGATTATTTCTTTTCATTTTATGGGATTATATTATAAATAAAATTTACACTTATAAAAAATTAATATTTTTAAATATAGTTCACATTTGTAAAAATAAAAATTAATATTATGTAATAAGGATAACATAGTTCTTTATCACACTGAATAGGGAAATAGTAAAACACTTATACAACCGTTTGGGTTAAAATTGTTTTACCATGGGTTAAAAGTGTCAAAATATTGTTGGTATAAGATATTTCTTCATTATATTATCTTAACATCAATTTCATGTCCATTTATTTGAACTTTCACAAGAATGTGACTTTTTATTTTTTAAATCATTTATCTAATTCCATGTTATTACCTCTCATAACTTATGAAAGTGATGATCTTCTACACCCTTATTCAAAAACATTGAGCACCCTATCTCACCCAAAACCAACTCAAACTTCTTCCAGCATTATTTACCATAGACGTTTAGATATTTTATTCTCCCAGTATGATCCTTTGAAGGATTCATGTGTAGCTAAGAGGATGTATCTCTATTAAGATATAATCCAATATATAGGTTCATTTAGAGATTATATACTCATAAAATTTCTCAAAATATGTTAAATATGAAATAAAATAAGGACTATTTTATCAAACAGGTCCTATGTGAAGCAAAGCTTCAAACCATTTATTAATAGAATGAAAAAATAAAAAGCTGGTGGATTGGGTAAAACAAACAGAAATTCCCTCATCCATCATACAAAAAATCTACATATCATAATAGGACATTTAATTTCCATATTTAGAGTCATCAGAAGTTTCCCACTTAGACTGATAATTCTCCTGATTGAAGATCTTATGGATTTCTACATCATCCTTCCTTTACACCTTAGAAGATGATTTAGTAGACACATTCCTTGTTAGATAAAAATTATCCTTTCATGGTCTACTCATTGAAGGAACTGAGGTAAAACTATATTTATCATGAATATAAAGAGGACTTAATATTATTATGGTACATCAACTTTTTACCAATTTTCTATCAAATAGTAGATCAATTTATCAATCATGTGTATATGTGAATTATCACCTTCAAACCGTGATACGATTTACTTTACATCTACATCATTACAAAATTTTAATTATGATTTATTAAATGTTTTTATATAATATTTATTGTTTATTATACTTCTAGAATTATAATATCATATCTACCTTCTTAAATTCCAATCCATTGGGAGAAGATTATGTCTCTCATGCGTATGTATAGACAACCACCCTCAAGAAGGGGTGTCACTACATTATCATTTCCTTTTTTACATAGCTTGTAATAAGGTTACATTTAACAAATATATATGATATTTATGAAATAATAATTATTTTAGAATAGTGAATTATTATTTATCTCAATTTCATTTCATCTATCAAAAAGTGTATCCCTAACTCAGGTGTACTTATAGACTACTGTCTCCATAATTTAAAGTCATTAATTTTCCATAAATGGTTTAAATTAATTTCTATATAAGTATAAAGAATTAGTAAAAATGTTACCTATGACATGATTATGGTTTTGCAAATTATATAAAATGATCAATATGCATGAACCACAACTACCTAAACAAAACTAACATGAAAAATGAAATAGTTGACACACGGAAACATTGATTTTAATAACTCATTATTATAAATGGGTGTTAAAAAGGTATAAGGTGATAATAAGTTATATTATATTTAACAATTTCAATCTGTTATTGAATAAATATAAATATAAATTTATAATATAGATGTTTAGTATATCTTGTGAGGGAAATCAAACATGATGTAAGGGTTTCTCATCTTACTTTTTTTAGTGAGGCATGTATAATATTCAAAAATAATTTCATTAAATTGGTGTATATAATACCTCTTTGATTAGGTATAAAATGAATATATTTATATTAATAGTATTTAAAGTATCATTTTATGTTATTTCTTTCATGAGTGTTATGATTTAAAAGTCACCCAACGGGTTTGGGGTTTTTGTCACAATATCACTTTTTACAAGGGATATTTATGCTCAAATTTATGATGATATAATTATATGATCTATATCTAAAAAATAAAATTCTTTTTCTTCTCCTCTAGTTATTACTAAAAATTATATTTTTCCATTTCATTAATTTGTCTCTAGGTACTCAAATTGTTTACTAAATATCTTAATGAAAAATAACATAGTTTTTGTATTATGTCGGAAATATTTTACTTTCATTTCCATAAAGTTTTTAAATAATTTTATGAATGTTTTCATAATTCTATAATGATTAATTAAATTATTTTTCAAAAATGATATAATTTGTAGAAAAATATTTTAAAATGATTCATATGTTTATTTTGTGAATGATTTACTTATTGCCAAAGATGTGAATGAAATATTTGTTTTTGTTTTTATCAAATGAATTAAATTTACCACTATCATGAAAATTATTTTCTTTTAATATTACATTAATTTTTTTTGTTGTTCTTTAAAATGAAAATATATTTCCTAATAAAGTTATAAAAAATTATATTAAATGAGTGATTTCAAAATGAAGGGGGTATTTTCTTCCAGAATTTTTTTAGTGACATGTTAAAAGTATTTTCATCTCTGCCATCATCTTTTGGGGAATATTATGTTTTAAAAGTTCTATACTCTAATGATCCCACACAATGTATTTCTCTTGATGCATTATGTTTATATTTTTATATTACTTTTCTTGGAATAAAATTTACATTTACTATTTTAGTTTTTCTATATGAATATTTATGTTTATTATGTATTAGATTGGGATTCATTTCATTCAAATGAGGAAATAATTGGACTTATAATGTGATCATTATATCCCTTTACATATCCTTAATGAATTGGTAAGTATCAAAAGATAAAAAAGTTTTGGTATTTCACATATTCTTTGAATATTTATATATGATTCCTTATCACAAGGAAATTATAATAAGATTATGATGTCTAAAAATATGAGTTATGAAATTAGTTACTGTTATCTACATTATTATATATATCTATATGTTATACTTGGATATAATCCCCTTTTATGAAATTAATTATATATAATATTTTAATATTGTTTATCCTTTTCACATTATCCATGCTTTATTTGTTCTATAATAGCTTATATTTTATGATTACCCTTACTAAGAATCTATTTTCACAATTTATTATCATTTTTATTTTTTAGGATACCAAGAAATCATGATTGAATGATTTCATGATATACAAGAATAAATAATAAGGTTCACCCTTATTTTTTATTGTATAATTTTTTTTAAAATTAATTTGATAATAATGGTAAAATCTTGTCTCTAAAGACTAATAAATTATTTAAACCCTTGTAATGTTATCTCTTATATCCTGTGATATAGTAGTATGATAACCACTATATAGTGGTTAATGGAGTAGGGATGGAACAAAAATCCCCTCTCATCATGTCACCATTCTAATTGGTCTATTTGATTGAATTACCCAACCAAGTTTAACTATAGTACAGTGAAAATTAGAAGATTAAAGATATAAATTTTTATCTTAAAACCAGTAAAGAGAAGGAAACGTTACCATTGTCTATGAATAATGAGATCCGGGGTTGGAAAAGAGAATTCCTTAATCTTAACTGGTAATATGAATGTGGTCCATAACCAAATGATCCCATAGAATTCATCTCAATTTGGTGATACAATGAGATTTTTTAAATCAAGGATATGATTTTTTAGTAAATTTAATGTCATGGTGGTTTAGGCCCCTATAAATTATTAAATGTTTTCACCACAGTGTGATGTAGATTTATGCCATTGTTGGACAACTCTTTAATTTCAATGAACAGTGCATGAAACACTATTTACAAAATTAGAACACGGATGGTAGGATTATTACCATTAAATTCACGTATCAAGATCCCTAGGTATGCCTAACGCGAGATTTTAATTGTACATCTCACATTGAGTTAATCCATCATTTCATAAAATTTATAATTATTTTAAGGTTTTAGTACTTATGATGTTCTTAGGAGGGGTGTGATACTATGTTTTATTATTATGTATTTTATTACTAGCTAAATTGAATTTCATATTTTTATAACTTAATCCTAATATATATGTCATAATATAGTTTTTATGATATTGTTTTAGTATATCAAAACATTCAAGAATTTATAAATTTTCATTCAAGGGGATGTACATAATTCTTAAAATGTGTAAAACCACAAAAACCCTTTTTAAAAATTTACCATGTCCCTTGGTATTTCATGGTTAAAAAACTATGTAGATAAGGAAATCATTTAAAACAAGATGCACAAGCACAATACATATAGAATCTCTTTTTTAATAATCCATGTGAGGGTATGAATGATTTATAGAGATGAACCGAATAGTTAACCAAACATTGTATTATAACGTTGTATCCATTTATAGAATCCCTAAATTTTTTTTATTTTCACCTTTGACAAATAAATCATTACCCTAATTTTTCCCATCATGTGCTTCCATCTCATCCCCATCCCCCTACATTTTCCTGCCTTATTTCTCCACTCCCACATCTAATTACTCTTGTGTCGAAAACCCTATATATGTTTTTATACTTCTTGTTTCTTTGTATATAATTACACCTATATTTCGTATCATTGTTTATCATGACACAATTTTTTATAGTGAAATAGTTTTTTTTGTATAACGTTGAATCCATTTATAAAAACTGTAAAATTATTTTTTTATCCTTTTACTAATAAATCATGACCCTAATTATTTCCCATCATGTGTGTCCAACTCATCCCCATCACCCCTAGATTTTTCTTACCTTATTAATTAACATCCATATCTAATTACTCTTTTGTAGACAAAACTTCATATGTTCTTATAATTATTGTTTTCTTACATCTAATTACTCAAATATTTCTTCTCTTTCATTATCATTACTTAGTTTTTTATTGTACATTTCTCACTCACCCATCTAATTATTTTTTTTCAATTTTTTTTTCAATTTTTTTTCATAAATACAATCACTTCCAATAAATTTTGGAATATTTCTTTCACATTACCCAATTTTCTTTCAAATATATTTATTTAGTTATGGATATCATTAATATTCCTTAGGTTTGAAATTTTTAAGATAAATATATAATTTACTATATATAATTTTTTAAAATTTTTTCCTTTATAGTTCATAAATAACTTCTAATCCCATTGATCTGTCTACCCCTACAATGTCATCCTATAAGAGACTCTATGGTCATGTATCTGATGTCTGGAACTATTAATTATATGAGATTCTCAAAAAATGAGGAAAATAAGCACTAACATGTTCTCTATATAAGGAATGATTCAAAGAACCCGTATTTTAAGGCTAGATACCCAGCTTAATTTGGAAATGAAGAAGAGTTGGGGCCCATAATATGGAGGGGAAACCTCCCATATGCCAATTAACTAAATTGATATACAATAAATGATCTATTATTGGAGTTTCCATTTAATTTCTCAATAATTATCATTTTACACTTGATGAAAATTGTGAGATCATTTACAAAGTGGGTCACTTTAAATTATTCCTTATGAAGCGGAGATTCAATTTTCATAATGCATAATTTTCTTATATTATTGGACTTTATAATTATGATTAAATAAAAACACATATTATAATGAGGAATCATTTATATGGGGAAAACATGGATTGATAAATTTCTGTTGGCATTAACTAGTTGTTGAAAATAAAATTCCAAAAAAACATTTATGGACAATAAGATTTTGAATCTTTTCAATTGGATCGTTCACCAATTTCTCATCACATGATTCACATAATGCACATGTACAAATGGTAATGTATTACTTTGAGACATTTTTTTACAATTTTATATGATCTCTGGGCATCCAATCAACAAGGAATTAATTTTTTCATTTTTTCCCTCTTATATTATAAGAAATTTGAAATTTAAATTTTGTATAGGGACATACATTATTATTTTTATGAGAATTCGGGGACATGATTTGATAAGGAAGATACCATAAATCTTAACCCTCTTTATCCATTCAATATCACCATCGTTCGATAGATGATAATGATTTAGAATGTTTGGAAAAATATCATTATAGATTATCATGTGGGTAATCACAAGATGAGATTTAATATATCCCACCACCTAAGGCTTCTCCCCACACATACCCACCCCAACTAAAAAGTTTCAATCTACCTAAAATCACATCTAAACTTCCCACCCACCCAACCCATATCCTTTTACGTATCAACCATTATATTACAATTCTCCTTCCCACCCTGACCTATGTGGAACCATATATAATGACCCAGATCTATAGTTGAAGTTATTAAAGGACCTATATGTTATTTTTTACTGGAAATTCGTGTATGTAGAAGGATTTCTAAATAGAACTTTTCATAAATATTTCTAACCACACACCCTCTGCCACAACATTACCATGTTTCCCCTATTGTTACATTCATAATGCTAGCAGTTCTTGTGACTCTTCCACAACTAATAGTGGTGTGGATTTTACTTAACTACCATGAATTATTTATGATTTTATTTTAGAACACACTTATTTTGATGCCTCCCATACCTATTTTAAAAACCATCTATATTCATCCCTCCATTGGTATTGGAATGAACTATATTTGATACATTTCATATTTTTCATTTCCCATCCATTTCCAAGGAATATTCTTACATAACGCTTTTCATTGTGGTTTTTCTATGTGACTCTATTTATGTTTTTTGTGTGTTTTATACATGATATGGAATTATTATTTGTGATATAATAGTTCACCTTCTAGTAATATGCTAATCTTGTTTCTCTATTTAGTGCTATAATTTCTACCACAACAGTATGACATCTCATTACCACAAAGGTACACTCTACTGCTGGGAGGGCTATTGAACACCTATCTTCTTCCAATCATTTGGCCTTATTCAAGGGGTGTTCAATTTAATTTATTTAATGTTAATTTTATAATTAAATCCAATTTTATTTCCATTCATATTCATCATTATCTATCTTATAAAAATTATGGGGGTCATGCTCAATCTTGAGTGTGGGGGAGGATGCCTTAACTTATGGAACCCATTTTGTTATTCACTTATCAGTTTTGATAGTAAAATGTTTCCCTATAAAAAATATATTAAACTTTTTAAAAATATCTTTTGAATATTATTTAGTTGATAAATGATCTAGGATTACCTTTTATGACATTTTTCTTTCACTTACATTAATAATAATTTATTTCTTATGAGTTATCATAAAGATTTGTGTAATTATATAAATTTTCATCACAAAATTATTGTGTTTAATGATGGATTTTTAAGGAATAATTTAAATTTTAGGTAACTCTTGATAATTAATTTGAATTTTTCATTACTGTGATGTTGGTAGCTGAGATTGTTGATAATGAACTTTTAGTTTTTACATAGTCATACATTAATGATCTCTTCAAACCTTTTCAATGTCACTAAGGTAAGTTATTTTAAAATTATGTGTACAATTGGTTTCGATTCATGTATCTAATTGTAATTAAATTATATGTATATGAAATGTAACAACTAAAATTAAAACCATCATATTTTTCTTTAAAGTATCAAATTAATGAGATTGTGTGTCCTACTAATGTGATATAAAAATATTTGTAATAGAAGAAATATATTTCAACCTAACAAGATTTATAATGAGATAGAAAAAGAGATTTGTTCTTTTATTGAATGGTGAAGGAAAATTCAAAATTTAAGAAAATTTTATTTATGTATGGATACATGGAAATATAAATTTTATCCTACATTGGTTGCTATCTTTGATGATTTGTATATATAAAAAAAAATTCTAATTTTTTAGTGATTCTTCAATCAAACCCAAGTTTATTTAGTTCTTTTAAATTTTTACATCTTTAAAAGAATCATTTCTATTCACTATGGGACTATAGTTCAAATAATTTTTTAAGGGAACAATTATTCAGTATTGGGGGATATTAATGGTTTTTGTGATAAGTCCCAATTACCATTTAATATCACATTGTAAATGGATTTTATTATTATTTACTATATTTTTACAACATAAAAATGTTTCTATACATGGAAAATATGATTTCAATGATGTTGGAGAAAGAATTTTCTTTAACCACGTATTTTAGAGTAAAAATAGATTTATTTGGGAATATATAAAATATAGAATAGTTTTTAATAAAAGTATAAAATTTCATCCCCCATACGAGAAGATTGGATGATAAATGCTTTTTAATAATATATTCATGTTCGCAACCTCTTTATGATTATTCAAACCATGTGGATCTCCAAGGAAGCTGTTAAAAAAATGAGAGACAATGCCATGTTCACAGTCAATATATGGTTAATAAAACTATGTTACCATCATAATGAACTATATATCAAGAAGTTAATATGATAAAAACCATGTTCACAGTCTTTGAATGGTTTATTAAAATGTGTTCATTAATAATGAACTAGTCAATAGATAGCTACCCATATCACATACACAACTGTAAATTAACTTGTATCATGATTGGGGTGTCCAACCACTATTAAAAAAATAGGGTTAATAAATAAAGGAATGATGACCGTGTTTAGAATATATATCATCATTTGGGAGAAAAATTTGGAGGACCATGAAACTGATACAAAAATAATTTTATCTATTTTTTTTAATATGGAAAATAATTTTCTTCCCCTCCACTTTCCTATCATGAACACCGATAATTTGAAGAGATTATTTATAATAATTTTTATCATGAGGGTATAATTCTATTTCTATGTTTCTTTTATAAACTAAAATAGAATTTTTTAATTGAACTTTTTTATACTGTGAGACTATTCATGAATTGGATTTATCATTTATTTAAACTATATTTCTCTTGACCATTGGATAAGTCAAGTCAAACTATGTATCACTTAACTATGGATATCTTATAGAACTATTACGATAATACAAATAACCATAATGTAAATTTTTCATCACATTAGAAATGTTTTTTTGAGGAAATTTATCATCATACTAATAAATTGGTCTTTAATAACATCATTAATATCTTCCAAAACAATGTGATATTGTATCGTTTTATTTATAGAGATGAAATTTTATTTGAGTAACATGAACATGCAACTGAGTTCAACCTCAATGACCTCTGTAGAAAGACACAACCTAGACACATCATTGTCATTAAGTTAACAATATTCATTTTTTTGAAATCTGTTTTATGATAAAATTATATACATATTAATATTGTATTTAGTTTATTTTTTATATTGAAATTTCATTAAAAATTTATCAATTCAAAAAGTAATTTGCTATCGAATTAAAATTAAGAAATACTAAATAATTCTAGATGGATTTACCCCTACCTACACAATAATTATATTAAAGTTGGGCTAATATTAAATTTGGGATGGCTCAAAAGGAACTAGATAGGTGGAGTTATATCACATAGAATATAGAGGATATTCTGTCAAGGTTCCCAAAACAACAACACAAATTTCTCCATGGTCCTATTATATCTTGAAAATACCAAGATATAAAAAATAAAAAATACCTTTAATGAGTCTAGTAAGCAATGAATAATTTATTTCATGAATTCCATAAGGACCATAAGATCATTGGTAAGGCCAAAATTAATTACATGATACTCCATGTTCTCTTCTAGCCTCTTAATATTGTTTGTAGGAACACATTCTTCCCAAACCCTCAATAGATGGCGCCATTACCTTTGGTTAGTTTTTTTAAAAAATATAAATCCTATAAATCGATAAAAAAGAGTATAGATTCAAGGAAACAAGAATAAATTATTAATGTTAAACTAATTATTCTTTTTATAAACTAAAAAAATTTCAAAACCTTCCATATTTCTTCATTGTAAGTGAAATAAGTGACACCTATGGTAACATGTGAAGATGAGTAAACCCATTTATTTCAATTTATTATTGATTATCCTTTCACTCTGTCATCCTATATATATCCACCCAGTATGATATTAATGAAATGATACTTACTCAAGAAATTATATCGATATTAAAATTGACATCTCAATATGACAGTAAAGCATAAAAATCATGTCAAATCCCTTAAGGGTATAGATCCACAACCATTGGAGGAGGACCATCTAAACATATCTCTACGACATTAATGAAACACATATATGACTAAAAAATATTACCCCACTTCCATATAAATTGGTACCTCCCTCAAATACCTCAAATACAATCACCTTATAAGGTAATAGTCATCTCGTCAACATATAAAAATTATAGCATATGGGGATAATGGTCAATAAATAACATGAAAATTATCATCAAATATATAAAAATAATTTCATTGAAATCATCCAAGTCCAACAAGAGTATGTAAAACATTACATACATATCCATAACTAAAAAAACACTTTAGGAATATAAAAACATTCTACTTTTTCCTTTCCAATGGGGTGAGTATAACTTGTACAAATGGAATAAAATAACTAATATACTAAAGAAATAAATAAAAACTAATGATGTAAAGGAAAGGGAATAACCCATTATAAAATAGAAAAATTATATAGAATAAGAAATAAACATCATACATATAATAGTGGATGGAACATATATAGAGTTTTTAGTTCTCTTATCTATCTCATGAAGTGATCTTTTCTCAACACCTCCCTGAAACATCTTGTCCTAGTGATGTATCCCATTACAATTAGTGTGAGATTCCATATCCATGAAATAATTTCATCGCTCCTTTGAACCATTAGAAAAAGAAAGATCAACCCCACTCACATTAAGAGATGTCTTGATGAAGTGATAAAGATAACCAAGAGACTGACATATGTGTAATTTACTAATAATATTTGGGAAATCAGGTATAGTATAGATATAAATAAAACATTGATAAAAGGTAAATATATAATTCTTATAAGTAGTTATTGGTCCAAACATGATGAAAACTAATCACTCATTCCACAACATTAATGATTTTCATTATTATTATTCTTATAGATAAACAAAGTGGTATGGATACATCCAACTATTATAGAACCCCCACTATGTCTCATATCCCAGATATGGTTTTCCTCATCCAAAAGTTGTTTATCTACCACCATGGAATAATTTGGTAGAAAAAGGTAAATAATTATAGATCACATATTTGATTTTAAACCCATTAGAAAACATCAAGCCTTAAGGTATGAATTCAAGAGATGCTCATGAGATAATTTATTTAACATAGTAAATTGAGTATCATTTTAAAGCGATGAATATTTTCCTTATCCCATTTTCATAAACTCACGGGCCTTCCCCAGCCTTTGTGTATTAGGATAAAGATTCAAATTAATCACATTTTTGTAGGTGTTTTGTGAGATATAATCATCCCTATTCAAATTCACTATAGATTCCCACCACATTCAAAGTAGTCCATCCAATATGGGATTAGTAAATATAATGATTGAGTACTCTGAGTTATTTAAGATAAATAAAATAAAATCATTCCTCTAAATCCAATCCCTAGGACTAGGGTTACCTATGCCACAATACAATACCAATGGATTATTCTTAGGGAAAAAATTGATCATGTTTTATTATGCTTTCTAGTCATCTTTCACCCTTATTTCCTGAGGATTGAATATTTTTTTAACCAACTACAATAAATAAGTATCAATAGTATGGGTCACATGTTTTTAATTATTTGTGTCAGACTCCACTCATCAATAATCAGACTTTATAAGAGTAGTTTTCTATAAAACATATGATAATAACTCATTAAGTAAAAATTTTATTCTCAATGAACATCAATACAAACATAAAAACCCTTAAAATATGTCTAAAAAACTTTAGAATCAACAAAAAAATTTGAATAAATGAGAACTAAAAAAATATACATTTTCCACTGTGTATGGTTAGGCCATATAGTTAGAAAAACCATTGTCAAATCCTATGAAACAACACTATAATATTGTGAAAACTAATTTTTGTGATCCACATGGTTACAACTAACCCTATGTAAAAACCATATGCCTCTATAATCCTCCATAATTTGACATTGAATCTCTAAATTTATCAAAACCTTTCATGGGTCCTTCTCAAACCCCATAGATAATAATGAAAAACAACACTTTTCTTAAAAACAACCGAACCCATTTTAAAAATTTATAAAAAAATAAACTACACTTGTTAATCATGGTTTGGCATGAATAATATCTAGACATGAACTCCTCCACACATACCTCTCCATCCCTAAAGGGCTAATTTACTATCTACCCCTGTCCCCAATAACATAAGGGCACATAATAAATTTTAAAATTAACTATCCTGCGATCAACTAACCTATCACCCAAATAAGGATCAGGAAAGTTATAAAGCATGTTATAGATTTCCACATACTATTGATAAACACTAGGTCATCATAGATAGCCAGTAGGAAATGGTTTCTCAGTTAAAATTCTATCATAAATTATCCTTGAATTGAAAATACCCACAAAACAATATTAGTAATTATTAATATATAAGTAGAGAATATGAAGGAATGAAAAAATTTATATATAATAAAAGTCATCACATAATAAATTATAAACAATACATAACCATTATATCTAATGATTATATCATAAAAATTATCAAAAATAGTGATAAAACCAAAGGGACTAGTACATAAAATCCCAAATTTTAAAATCCCAAAACATATCTTCAGGGTATTAATCTGTGAGACTGAATCTCCACCATCATATCCAACCACATACTAGGTAATAATGAGGGTCCAAAAAATGTAATAGTTCCCCTAACTTTAAAATATTCTTTAGAATATTGTATGGAAATTCCTGTTTTTATATATAGGGTTTAATAAAAATGACATGTATGATACCACCATGATTCTAAATCATGATTTGTTCCATGGAAACCATTAAACCTATATTGAAAACCCATTTTAATAGTTATTACACTTTTAAATCCATTTCTTAGAAACCCATTTGGTTTTTTGACGAAAACATTTTCACATCAAAAAATGGATAAAAAGGATCAAAAAGAGTAATGTGAATCTACATAACATAATCATGATCCCCTAAAATAGGAATGTAATAATAATAATATACATCATTGATATAATAATTCTAAAATGGGAATAAACCATAAATAAAGGTAATTTATCCAAGCCCAAGATAATAATCATCATGTTCTATAAACAATGATATCTTGCATGACACTGAATAACACGAGGTTCACTAGTTTCTAAGTGAGTATAATTTGTTTTTATACTCTTTAGGTATTCCTTAATAACTACATTATTTACAATGGATCCATACTTCCTTGGATAGCACTCCTTCCAACCCCCACCTCTTTCCAAATTGATAACACTCCACACATGAGCCATCTTAATGCCACTAAAACATTTTCCTCTATGGGATAACATGGTCAACATGGATAATGTTCTTTATCTATTAGAAAATCTAGGATAGTGCTTCTTTATCCTTTCTAAACCAAACACTCCCAAGATATCCCATGTTTTACTCTATACCAAAATCATAATCCATACTAAGTGATAATATTACAATCCAAAAATTCCAATAATAATCCAATGTAAATGATAATCCTGAACCATTTTAAGACATGTCATTAGAATCCAATTAAAACCATAAATCCACATTGATACATCTTATCAAACACATTCCATGCCACAAATATAAATCACAATGAAATTTCAATTTAAACTATTAAATTAAAAATACACATCCCAAATCGATCATGCATGGATAAAAAATTTAAAAAAGAACAATTAAGAGGTAATTTGAAAAAAAACAAAAAAATCAGTAAACAAGGTTTATAGGAGGAAAATCACCCTTAAATAAAAACACATACTAGAAAACAAATGAAAAAACATCACCTTCACAAAATATAACATTAATTGAAGGATATTTTTTCTGACAGACCCAATCCACAAAAACAAGTGATAAAAAACCTATATCCTAACCATATATTTGGTCATATAGTATGGTATGTTTTTCAAATACTTTGAAATAAATTAATAAAAGATTATCTGAAATTTATAAGGAATAAATAAATTAAAACCAAGATTAAATCAAAAAAAATTACCAATAATCAATGGAGAATAAACTAAAATAACAAGGCAAGAAGATCTAAACAATGGACAGGTTTGTTCATGACCGAGGATGAATATTTGGTTATTTGTGTTAAATAATAATAATGGAAATTGGTAAAAAAATATTTTTAATGTATTGTACAATTAACATGATTAGGATAACTATGTTCTAACTAGGTGGAAACCACCGCCTCCCAAAAAATAGAATTTTAGTTTTTTAAACATCATTTTCTAAAAAAATCTTCTCATGTTGTGTAAATTACAACTATCCCACAAAATAATCTCTTATATTGTTAGTCACACGATGACTAAAAATCTTATACTACCCACGAAACATGTCTTATTTCCCAAAAAAATATTTTTAACCCCAAAATCTTAAATATTTCAATAATGTATATATAAGAAAATAAAATTTCAAAATAATTCTTTATAGAGACATGAAGAGTGTGATGGGATCCCCTTGAATGAAAGCATAATAAATAGTGCCATCATCAGGATTAAAAGATATAAAGAAGTTAGACAAAGTATAAAGATTAGAAGAATTATTTTCATACTTTCTGGAATGAGTAATTCATGGGATACATTTTTACTTCCATTAGATTATCCTACTAAATTTATTATTGGTTATAAAATCCATTAATGTTTGTGTAAATGACTACCCTAATTCTTTCCCCTATCATGATATTCTAGGAAACAATATCCAAGAAATTTTGGTTCAATAATATAAACTAGAAGATGGTTGACTCCAGGCATGTCAAGTGATTAAAACACATAGAACAACTGACATATGTCTTTATTTCTCCATTACAAGAAGTAAAAAGTTGCATAAATTTCCAAAAATTCATGTGTAGAGGTTTTATGACTATAAAGAAATTATATCAATCATCCAAGGAAATGTGATACTCAAATATCTAATAAACCAACCAATTTATCGCCTCATTTCTACCTAAAACATATAGTAAAACATATTTAGAATCATAATCTTCCAAAAGATGATGTAACCAACTTTAAAAAATGGAGTATTTGAGGGGAATATACCTTTCAAGAATCCACGATAGTTTAGAATTCTTGGAAATTTGACCACCATCACCGAGAGGATGGGTACCATTACACAAAATGAGATAGTGAGATCCACCCAACTAAATGGTATTCCCGTTAGATGATATGTACAGACATGTTTGTTTTGAATTACATAATCTTTATAGAGACCATCTCAGATGAAGGAGTTATATAAGTACCCAATGTCCCTATCTATAATTGGGTAAGGAATTATAATGCCTGATGAGGTATGTGATGATGAGGTTTGTGGTATTCCTAGATGATCAGGAATAATTTTCCAAAATCTATATTTGAATCTAAAAATTAGACACAAGAAAACAACCATCATAATCGTATAATTTCTCTTATCCAAACTAATTTGGAACTCATTCGAACCACATCATTTAGGAACAAAAACTAGCTGATATATGATTCATTGGTCAATAATTATGTGATGGAAGGGTAATTGAACACAACCCACATAAAAAAATTATAAAAAAATTATTTTGAGATTATATCTACCAAAAACTTCCATATTATCCCAAACACCAAAACTAAGAGAATATACTCATGTTAAGAAAATGTGACACCTCCTCTAGAAATATGACATCCTGAAGCATATTTTCATCATCATAACTAGTCTATCAATGAAGGATTCCCTTCACTTGCATACAGAACTTAATTAATGAATTATGGATAACATTTTAATCAATAAAGACATTGATGATCAAATCACTACATCTAATATATATCGTACATTGAAACTCTCTACCAAGATATAGAATCTAATTTCTTTTATAAAAAAATAAGAGGATATTCTTTTAACTAAGAACATCATAACAATATTCATATCTATAAAACATGATGACAATAATATATCTTATCCCCTAATTAATAATTTGTGTAAGATAAAAATAATAATTATATAAACCATCAAGTTCTTTAGTTATAGTGAATATTACTTATTTCCCACAAAGATGATAATCTAAATATACTGAAAGAGTAAATAAAGGCCCTTCAAGAACAACAAGTTGAAGGAAAATATTAGAGACCTCATTTTTGAAATTATTTTCATTGTTCTTCCACAAAAGATATATTTCAAAATCATTTTTAGGAGTTTTTTTCTTCATATTCATGTTCGTAGTTCCCTCATCAAACCACCAATTCCTAAATTACTCTTATAATGTACATGTAATGATACTATATATAAATAGTACCCTCCTTGACTTATAAAATCCATATTAAATGGATGCATAGTTCTATAAAATATAGTGGTTGTAGTGGATGATACATTATTATTTTCATATTGGTAACCCTAATGGAACTGATGTTTCTCTCATCAATCAACTGGTTAAATGTAGTCATGACTATGTATTTCCCATCATCATATTTGGTGTTAAGTTTCTTGAACATGGTGGTCTATAATTCATGCAATTTTCAATGAAAAACAAACCAATGAATCCAATCAATTTCTTTTCATATTATGGTTATGAGTTTGTTTCTATGGACTAACTTCCACTATGGATCGACTAATCATTACAACATCATTGTGAATCTATATTTACCTTAGAAATCATTAGAATCCTAAGGGTATGACCAATATTTAGTCAAAACATCAAAGTATTTTTTATCAAATGTATAGAAATCATAATAGTATAAGTCTAGAACATAATTTAATAATGTTCACTCAGATTATCATGGAATTATTTACATTTGACAATCCCAAATGATTAGATAATGGATGTCATCCTGATGAGAATAATAAAAATCCCACCCACATAATTTGCAATAATTAATGACTCCCCCATATCATCAAATTGATTTCTAAATCCTAATTCATCATTAACTATTGAAAATACAATAGTAGAAAATGGAGATTCAGAAGATCATAGTGATTTCCCTCTAACATTTTTTAATAGTGTCTTAACTATTATCAATGAACATATATATAGTAGTATGAAAGATGATATATTTCCTAAATCAATTTATTTTGGTACTACCCCTTAAGAAGTATAGATCTATATATCATTTCAAAAAATGAATTTTAATAGAACTATATAGAAATTACTTGGATGGATCACGATGTAGCTACCCATAATCATAGTTTCCCAGATGATAAAATTGGTAAAAAAGAAGTAACAAAGGGGATGAATCTAACCTAGGCTGCTAGTGATGAAGCATCATTTGATAATATCATGAAATAAAAAAACCTTCCTGAAGTCTAATACATAAGTTCTGCCCAACATCATCACTATTATTAAAAAAATAAATATTTGATTCAACATTGATTTTTGGGATCTAAATAATCATTTCCCAATTAAAAATTTACCAATATATAATATACAATTATTAATCAACATGATGGATTGATTCCATGATATATCCTCAATGTATGTTTATTACATCTATAACTAGATTTTAATGGACCCTAAATAAGAGGATTCCACTGCCTTTAAATAAATCAATGGTTTTCATTGTTATCAATTAATTCTTATCAGATCAAGGAATTATTGAACCACATATCAATTTTCTTTTCACCATGTCTTCAAAAAAAATTAGGGAAGAAAATGAAATTATAAAAATATGGTAGATTAGTAAATTTTAATCAATATTTTTACCATATTACTAATAATTGATCATTATAAAAAAACTGTGGAAATATAAATTGAATATGAATCCTTTTTAATGTACTTTTAGGGTCTGATCAAGGAAATTATTTGACTTTATGGTGTACTATCGTGACGTCAATGTCACCCTTGATAAAAAAAGGTACATGATTTATATGAAACATCATTTAAAACTCATAATGTGGAAATTATCATAGGTATGTCTCACCTATATCAGACTCTTAACATCTAGTATCACATGTAAAGTCTTTCCCTCCAAAAAAATGATTTCAAAAGGGAATTATTATCAATAGGATACATATTTATATAATGATTTTTATGACCCCAATTAGTATCATATCTATCCACGATTTTGAATGCTTTAAGTGAAGGGGAAGCATAACATATTCTCAATCAAAACCCTATAGAAATCAGACTATGTCAATATCATTTGGTTGAATGATATGTATAAGTAGATTAGCCTCCACCATCTCAAAATAATGATGCTTGATATTGATTCATGGTACTAAAATTTAAAAAATTATTATAATATTATGGTATCCATGGTATAAAAGATTTTACACTGATTGGTTTACCATGAGTATTATCTAATCTCTAGTACTGATTCGTTCAAATACATCTTATAACAATACAAGTACTTATAAAATATTTTCTTCTCATTCTATAATTAAACATTAAAATGTATTATTATTGTATAATAAAATATGTGGTATTTATAATTAATGAATATATTGTAAAAGAATAGTAACCTCACATATGAGAGGATAAATAAAATTTATATGTCTTATAAGTGTAATCATGATATATTTAAATAATGGATTCAGTAAATAATTATTTTAGAAATGATAAATTAAGTATTTTTATTTTTGTTAGTTATAAATATTGAATTACAATTTTATAACTAATTTCCCAATTTAAAATAAATATATATTTTCCTAAAATTTATTCATAAAAAACTATTTTGTTGTTTTTGATTATTATATAATTTTATGTGATATTTTTTAATTTTTTTAAAGTGACATAAAATAGGTTATTATTTTGATAATGGTATTTTTTGAATAAATGATGATTTTAATTTAAAATTAAATATCTCATATTTTTAAAATTATTTCTAAAAAATTTAATTTCTTTTTGAATTCCATAGGTTGAAAAATGGTTTGGGTGTGTTTCTTGTATTTTTCAAAAGTACTTCAATTTTATGAGAATAGTAAAATAGAATAACTTACTATATATATACATTATAAGTTAAATAAGAAATTCATTTAGTAATAACTGATGTATGAATTGTAATATCAAACTAAACTTCTTCAACTTAAAATATTTAGTAATAATTCTCAATCTATTCATACACTTGATCCAAAATAATAAACTAATGAATATAATAATTAGAAAAACCCCTCTCCTCAATTATAAATACCTCCCCTCACCGCCTATTCTTGTCACACCTAAATTACCTATTGCATGATTAATTTCTAAAAAATTTCCTTCAAAATCCTCTTTGTCATGTACATTAACATTAGGTGTCACCAAAAAGGAAAAAATGTCCTAAAAGAGGTTCTCAAGGTAAAATCATTTTTCTTTTTCTTTTTTTTATTTTCAATTATTTTAAATTTCTTAAACTCTCCTACCCTCCCCCATGTCCAAGTGGTGCAATTTTAACCTGTTTATGAAAAAATCATCATCAAACTTCTTCTCCAATCCCTTTTATTCTAAAAATGAGAACATCATCTGTGATTTGTCGATTTACCTCCATCACGGACAATACATTTTCAATTTTAATTTTCACCTTCAAGGTTGGTATTCAAACCATTATTTTGGTTAAATAATATTCTATTATACATATTATAATTTATTTAATATTATGGAACCGATATATAAACATGACATTGAATAAAATGATATATGTTCCGAATGATCATAAAAACTACAAAAATAAATTAAATCATTCTCATTAATGATTCATCAAATGATTTATACTCATGTTAGAAAAATAATATATGGTATCATTTAAAAGTATGGAAACATATTATCACCATTTTATTCAAGTTATTGTGTTTTTCATCCACTCAAAAAGAAAATAAACAGTGAACCAACCGTGGAATCCATGAAAAAATGTATCGGAAACAACTATCATAACTAAATATTTTTAATAAATGGGTGTAAATATATTATACTAATATCATATATGTAATTAAAATTATTAATATGGTCATTTAATATATTTATAACACTCTTTAAACCGTTATAAATGTGATTTGAACACATTTAAAGTAATATGTACATGAAGATAGGGAATTCTTAACCCAACTTATGTTATTTGGTTTAACCTTCTACTTCATTAATTATGTGGTAATAATATTTTTTTTGTGAAATGAATGTTGAATAAATTATGTTTTATTTTTTTTATTTAATGTTATACACACATTTAATTATTTTTTAACAATTTTCAATTCAAATATATGATATTTTTATGAGACATTTATTTTAAAAATAATGTTTTAAATTTCTATTCATTTAAAATTAAAAAAGAATGTTTTTGTGAAAGTATTATTATTAAATGATTATGTCATGGTTATTTTTAATTGATTATGATTAATGGTAATATGTATATCTCCCCCCCCCCAATTAATTGGGTATGTTTATGTTGTAGGTCAATATTAGGGTTACTCTAAGTGTAATTGTGATGCTTACACCATAAGGTAGTAATGAGGATTATATGCTAAGGTATTCATGAGGGTTACATTATAAGGTAGATATGAGGGTTACAATATTATGAAATTAATTCTACAAGTTACCATTATGGTTTCTAGGTTATATTTAAATATCATGTTTTCAATAATTAACAACATCATAATAAGTTTTTAGATGTTTGTTTTTGTGAAAATGATTATATATATTTTTAAGTATTCTAGTACTAATGGTTTATGTCCTTCATTTTATTACCATTACTGATTTTGTTTATGCTATTACCACGTTTTCACTTTTTTCACATGGTTTAAGTATGGTTAAGAGTAATTGAGAAGACAAGATAATTGTTGTGAATACTTCTCATGGGAAGATATCATGGTTTTACTAAAAATGTTTTTATTATGGAAGAAATGGATATTGTTTTTTATAGATTCCACATTGTATTCTTATGGGTTGATATGTTTGAAATATGTACAAATTTTATAAAACTCTAAACCAAAAATATCTTTGGGAATTTAAGCATGTGATTTCGGAAATAATTTAGTAGACTATGTAATGTTTAAGGTAGTGACATTATAGTTGGTATCAAAACATAGTTTATATAACATTAGAGGTTAATATAATGTTAATACAATACCATTAATTATTTCTACCTTATTGTTATGTTTAAATGATATAGAATCTGAATATTACCATGTTTATTCATCTAAGATATGTCTGTTTAAAAAGGTTTTCCACTGAAGAAACAGGGAAAATCAATTAGGAAGACACTGAGAAGATGATATACATCTGAAATCCACAACCTAAAATGGAGGAATTGGAACAAATAATTGTGATAGTAATGGATAAGTGGACACATGCTATAATATTTGGTGTAAGACATATAAGAGAAAAACCAAAGCTTCCATAGAGGAACATAATGATAGTGGACCAATTTATGAGGCAACACCCTCTTTCCTTAAGTGGATATGCTGACCAAGTGGTAGATGAATGATGGATTAAATACCTTAAAAAGATATTTGATGTTATGGGGGTGCTAATATAATTATAATTTTAGTCTTTCCATTTATCATATAGAAGGTGAAGCTGACTAGTGGTGGTCAACACTCAAGAATTTTATAAATAGTGAAGATATTGATGCCTTAGAATGGGATTAATTTGAAAATATTTTCCTTGAAAAATATTCCCCTATGGTGGTTCTAATTAGTATGGAAAAGAAAAAACTTAAATGGAATAAAAAGTAGGCGGATTTAGGGGGTGTGTATGAATAAAACATCACCCAATTGGTTAGATTTGCTCCAAATCATAATTGGGATCTTCAAACCAAAATCAATCATTTTTACTCAGCATTGAAGCCAAGATATTGAAGGGAATTAGACACTTAGGAATTCAAACATTATGAGAAACATGTCTGTTTTTGATAGAGAGTAGAAATTGGGTTTTCTAATGATTATGTGTACCTTGAAACCAAGCCAAAGAAGATTTCCAAATGGAAAGTGATGGGTAATAATCAATCAAATAAATATAAATGTTTTAATTTTATATTTTTCTATGAAAAGTGTGGTAAGAAAAACCCAAGGGAATTTCTTTAAAAAATGATTGGTTTTTTCATTGTTGTATTCTTGGAAATATGGACCAAAATTATAATTAAGATGAAATTAAGAGTAATTCTAATAATAATACTATAAATTGTTATAAATTTGGTGAGATGGGTCATTTTGAAAATGCCTACCCAAAGAAATATGTGAATGATGGAAAGCTACTAGATTATAAGAAGAAATGTGTAGTGAGAAATATTGTAACTACATCAGCTAATTTTGGTCCATTCAATGAAGTGGTATCAATAAATGAATAAGAGAATGGTAAATGCTCCAGTTTTCTCACTTCCTTCCACAAATGGTAATTTGTTCATCTATTGTGATACTTTATTGAATGGAATTGGTTGTTTATTGATGAATAATGATTAGGAAATATATTATGATTCAAAACAACTAAAACCTCATGAATTAAATTATTCCACACATGATTTGGAATTATCATCTCTGGTTTACACTTTCAAAATTTAGGGGCATTATTTATATGCATCCAAATGTTAAATATTTACTTACCATAAAATTCTAAAATATAAATTCACTTAGAATGAATTAAACATGAGCAATAAAAGATGGATTAATGTTATAAAGTATTATGATTTCATGAAAAATTACCATTCTAAAAAATAAAACAACGTGGAGGATTCCTTGAGTAGAAAACATTATAGATCTGGATTCCTTTTCATGTGTATTGAATGAGGAGATACCCTCATTATTATATATGATGTTCATGTTGGTGCGTAAAATTCCCGTTAGCCCACATCCAAGATCTGTCATCTATATATGTGATTAATTTTAGGAATCAATTATGTATGATCTCAAAAATATCAAAAATAAATTCATTGTTTTTTAGTTATATTACAATAACAACCATCATCCCCTATATGTTATGCACACCATTAAATACTCTTATTCATTTATATTGTATATAATAAATGTAATGGTGACATATCCATATAATAAATCAAGGATGTTTAAGTGCAAAATTTCTACCAAAAACTCCATCTCTGTGTGGGACAAGGTCATATCCCTATAAAAATGATTAAAAAATACCATCAACTTCATTAAGACCAAGAACATATGTAAATTAGGTTTCAATCAATTAAATTGAACAAAATGACACCAATTTATTCTCTTATTAGTTAATTTTTTTATTAGGATTATAATATTTGATTTAAAAACTTGTCACCTATCATGAACTAAAGAATAAACAATAGATCATTTACAAAAAACAATTTTCTTATAACATCTATAAAATAGTGGAAAAAAGATAATAAATATTATCCTGACATGCTATTCTATAATGCATGGAATTATTACACTAATACCAATATGGAGAAAGGGTTAAACCCATAATAACTTGTATACATGATAGAGTCATCCGTACCCATTGGGATTTATTTTTCGTAACTTTACATTTTCATTTTCTATCATCTTATTATTGGTGATTAGGTTTAGATTCTCCTTGTTCATCTTAATTAACATGGTGAGAAAACATTTTGTACACTGAACAACCAATTTATCCATCATAATTTAGTCATTTTATCATTTAACAAGAAGGATTTCCATGAATCATTTTTATAATGATAATTAAATTTATCCTTGAGAACTTCTATGATACCTATGATGAAATAGCTAAAAGTTGATCAAAATTGGGAATGGCCATAAACTATACACAAGGTATATTCTAACAGACCCTATCCTAAGATCACTATGAAGGGGTAGAAGATCATGACCACTATAAATGAAAGTTTTTATAAAAAAACATTTCATAGATTTAGGATGGGTCTATACATCCTTTTCACCTGATTTCAGATTAAATGACATAAATTACTCATTATTTAAATTTATACTACATATAAAAAATATCCTTTTCATATGAACTTAATATGTAGAAAATTTGATTCCTAATCACATCAATTTATACTAGAAAATATTTGGTCAACCATATAATATATGTACAACTATTCTGGGTGGTTTTCATCCTATTTTCATTTACTGGGAGTACAGTCTGTTTAAATATTTTTACTACATGTTTTTACCAAATAATCAATCATTAATGATCTAAATTCCCACAATATTAGATATAATTATCCCTTGTTTCCTACTACTCAAGGATATTTAATAAATCATTGATATATATTCTCAATCCCAGTTACATATTCTAATCCCAAACATGATTCCACCCTTGCGTTTTATCCTATTAAAATTCTTTTTCAGTTTTTAGGCAACATATCTTGTACATTGTCTATATCTATCAAAAAAATCTATATCCATGATCAATATGTGTCTTTATAGCTATTATTATAGGATACGTAGAGAAATATTTAATTTAAACCCTATTTCAATTCCTATCCAATTCATTAATTTTCTTCATTATAGTGTGATTTTGGAACAAATATAAATCAATTTTAGTTTTTAATTGATATATATCAAGATGGAATAGAATTTATGAAGGACCCTATTATAAAAACAAAAATTAAAATCCGTCTGAGTCCTTGTTTCATGAGGTTAAACTCTATGTAATTCACTCCATCATTTGAGACAATAAAATACAAACAGAGGTCAATTCTATTGAGCCCAAATTTTTTATATTTTTTTGAATGAATATATTGTTTCATTTATAATTATCAAAATATGTATTGAAGAATTTCTTGTATGGCAGTAAATGATATAAAAATTATTGGAAGAATAGTTTTGCCGTGTATTTTTCAATTGTTATAATGCTAAAGATGATTGGATACACATCAAGGACATTGGATTGGAAATTTTTTATCATTTCACATATTAATAGGGTGGATAATTCCAATGGAATTATAAATATTCACTCAAATTGAATGTAATATATGTTTTATTTATTTTAGTTAAATGTTCAATTAATTTTGAAAAATATTATATATTTTTTGATGATTGTGTTTATGAATTTTTAACCTTTTATTTATAAGCATGGTGAATAGAAGACTGTGAAATTTATTTGATGAAGATGATTAAAAATATAAAAAACCTAAATCATGAGGTTCGTTAAAAGATTTCATATTTATTATACTATAATATTGCAACATTTATTTATTCTAAATATCATATAAATACTAGATAAAAAATCAATAAAGGAGATATCCATATGACATCAAAGATGAGATCTAACCAAGAGAGACTATTAAAGGATGCATAGAGCTTTTGTAAGTCATTATAGAAATGGATAGTGCCACCATATAGTCTTTCATAGTAGGAAATTATTGTAGGGTGGCCCTAATTGATTTAAATTGAAGGATGATTGAGTTTTTTAGATGACAAACATGTGACATTTGAACAAAAAATCGATGTTGGATTGGTAAAATATGATATAATATTTTCATTTAAAAATAATATTTCATTAGATATATATGACTTTATAGCCATAATCATATTCCTTAATGAAATAGATTCATTTAATTACTAGTTTAGATGCACCAAAAATTATCATCATAGCTTTGAATAATTATATCAATTGTCCATGATCAAAAAAATATCAGGAATTCATTGGTTGTAACATTTTAAAATCATATGAAATTTACGTTCAAGCATTGTTCTACAAATTAACTCCATTGTGAATAAAACTAAACATAATAAAAATATAATGGAGGAGTTTATATTCGATATCCATGTATTTATTAAAAATAAGGGAGGTAATATGATAGAAGATACATTTCATAAGATAGAAGGAATATTAATATGATGTGGTATATTTGTAATAATTTTTATACCGATGTGTAAATTATGATACATACATAATTTTATACAAATATGTAAGATTATATTTACAGGATTCATAATATGTTTGGTAGTTCATAAAAAGTTATATGATATTTTAGGTTCTGAATATGTATTTGTAATTTTTTTTGAGAATAAGTGTTATTGTGAGGTAATGGACAACTTATTACAAAATATGAAATTTGAATGGTTTTATAAAGATGACATTCGTGAATGTTTTAGTGTGTTTTATAATTATACTATATTTTTTTCAAAAAATTTATCTAAAAAATATCTTGGAAAAATTAATTGTAAGATTCTAAATTGAACATTATAATTTAAAGATCACAATTCTTTGATTTGAGCTATGATTCAAGCTACTATTTTGGTAAATAAAGAAAATTCATAGTGAGTCTTTTACCATGATGTGAGGATCATAAATGGATAAAATATGAATCCCCTCATGTAAACATAGATTTTATTTTATTTTTTCAACTTTTTTGGAAGATTCATACAGAATAATCTACTGATAATTGAGGAATAAAATAGACGAGAGGGGTCTATGGTATTTAGAAATATCATGAAGTTAATTATGAGTATTTAGGAATAGAAAAAGGAAACATATGTTCTTATATATAAATGAAAAATATATAAATTTTTATATAAATATATTTAAATATAATTAGATTATGAAATAGATGGAGATTTATTACCTTCATATTACATTGATAAACTAATTCTACATTCACAATAATAATAATCTAAATGTCGGAGGGAAATAAGTAATGATTAGAACTAATACCACATTACTTTAATAAAATATTGAGTATTAAATGATCATAGATCTATAATATATATCTATTTCATATCATATATTGTTAAATAATATAAATATGTCCCAATTCAACATTATATAGATTCAAATAATGAAGAGGGAGAGGGGGAGAGATAATGTGTTTTAGTATTTTTCTAACTTGCTAATGATTGAGGAAAAAATAGCTACATCTGAAGTCATGAAGAACTATATTCATGTGAAAAGATAGAAGTATGGGAGAAAAATAATAATTTAATGTGAGGATAATAATTTCATTTCTTATATTAAATACTAAAAGAAGAATAAGAAGTGGTTAAATATTATAATCATGTTTTTACCTCCATAAATAAAAAATTGGTTTTGTTGCTTTCACAACATGAAAAAGTAAGAACAAAAATATATATAACATTGTATTGTGGTAGTTGAATTGATATATATAAAAATGATAATAGAATTAATTATATATATATATATATATATTAGAAGAAAGCAGTAAAATAAATCTTAAAATAATTTTTTTTCTAATATTTACTTATTTTCTACTATAATATATTTTGGATATGAATAAGATAACAAAACTATATTATTTAGTAATTTATAGAAAAAAAATAGTTAATATACTAATATTTGTTTTCCCATAAAACATCATTTCTCTATATTTTATTATTTTAATTAAAAAATATAATTTTAAGAATTTCAATTTGGAAAAATTAACTTCATTTTTTTTATTTTATAATATTAATATGACATAAATTTATTTTTTTTTTCAAAAAAATTATATTAGGTGAGAATTTGAAAAAATAATTATTACATTACAAATATAATATTTTAAAAACCAAATTATATAAAATTTAAATATTTAATCATATAAAATTGATCTAATATTTTGGAATCATTAGATCTAATGTAAAAAATAATTTCAATTTTATTTTTGGGATAAAATGATAAATTAAAGAGGTAAAAACATGTTTTTGCGGTAAAAAAAATGTTTAGAAATAGTAACATATGATTTATAAAGAAAAATATATTAAAAAAATGTTTTAATTGAGTGTCTGAGGTGTTTATCAACATTAACTCATATATTATAAGTTATTCTGAATTTTGTATACATTTTTCATCAGAATTTTTTATACTAATGAAAAAAATTAGGTATTTACCCAAATTACACACTTTTTTAAATTAAAAAGTGTCACTTATATCATCAATACCCCTATGAGAAACCCCCAAAAATTTAGTTAAAAAACCTACTGAACCCTATCCTATAGAATATTAGAAACATTAAATTAGATTATTTATTATCAAAAGACCATACCTCAGAAGGTTTGACACCATTCATAATGGTGATGTCCCAAGTTGTAATATATATATTTCTAACTATATCATCCTCTTTTATTTTTTTCATATATCATTTTTTTATATATTTTTTTTTCATTATATCAAAATGGTAAAATTAAATTTAATAATATTTTTATATAATTATGTTATAAAATTTACTTTTTAGGATTTTACCACCATTAACATTCCCATTTTGAGAAATGAATACTTGATTTGTTCATGTTTATAGACTACTGCCTATATGAATGAACATGATTTTTTCTCATAAAGACCATTATATATGGAATTAGTCTATATATGATATATATAAGAAATATATTTCAATAATATATATATTTATGAATAAAAAATAATGATCTTTACATGGTAATTAATCGATATCGATAAATAAACACAAACTAGTTCGACACTGATTTGGTAATCATGAAATGTGACTAAAAACCCTATTTGAAGAAATTATTACATTTTTGGTGTTTAAAAATAAAAAATTATAGTTTATAAAAATTCCATTAAATTATTGAATTTACTATTTTATTGAATATTTTCAACTCTTTTGTGAACCTTGTTAAAAGCAGTCAATATTACAAACACCCGATGCTAAAAAATGATTATAAAACCATAATATATAAATTTAACTATTATAAATTAATATCATAAATGTTATGGTATATTAATAAAGTTATAAAATTTATAATTAATATGATTATATTTAGGATACATGAAGTTAACTAACATCTATAGAATCTAAAGATAAAGGTAAGGGACATCATATATCAAATTCCTATATTTGAGTTATAAAATTTCTTCTTGAACTATGTTACTTCATGAAATTTAATTTAGACATATTTTCTGAAATTATTTCTAGGAAAATAATATATTTTCGAACCATATTAATTTCAATGAAAGGTTTTATTTCCCTTTTAACATAAAGGGGTATTTTTTCAAAAAGATACTTGGACGGTCGTTTCACTGAAGGTATTTTTTCGGTGTCCCAAATTATATTTACCCTAACAAGTATATTACTAGTAAGGGTTAGATCCATAATTAAATATTATGTTATTTTATCTTACTTAATTTAGTTTGTATTTTTTTTAGTGAGGTCTGCTGAATTTAGAGTCGATTTTGGTTGGTTGTTTGGGTACAAAAAGAACAATTTTTTTAATCTTATTTTAAAAAATTTATTACTAAAATGAAAGTAATGATGGGAGAATTGGTTTTGATTCAAATAAAGAGAGAAATTCTTTGGTGTTATGGATTTGTGATAAGTTGATTATTAAATCAAGTTGCTTATGAGGTTGTGTTGTTCATGATAACCCACCTATTGGGGTTAAATTTGCAATAAAGTTTCCTTGGTCTGGTAAACTTTATATTTAGAGGTGAAGAAACTAACTCCTTGGTCTGGTAGTTAGTGTTTAACATATATTTTTTTTGCTTATTCCATTTTGAGCTGATGGATACTTCCAATGGTCACAGAGTTATTCATTGTTATTCTTCTTTTGAATCCCTAAAAATTCTTCCCTTGGTCCGGTATAAAATTTCTAGTGATAATTTGAAGTTATTTAAGAAGAATAAGAAGAGATTATTAAAACAAACACATTTAGAGAAACTAATTCAAATTAAAACTCATTACATTCCACAACCCCAACACACTAGGTGTTTAGTTACACATATTGATAATGATAAACACAAAAATATTGATACCTGATGAATTCATGCTTGGAACCTTGAAAAAGGAATGATTCTTCGGTAGACGGAATGACGGTAGTGCGACGACAAAGAATATTTCCTTCGGAGTTTCAACCCTTTCTCCAAAAAATACTACCCACACACCACCCTCTTAGTCTGGAGGCCATGGACTCTTTTTATAGAAAAAATATTTACACGGAGTGTAGAAAAAGTACATGTCATGTAATTTTTTCAACGCGTTTTGGCATCGTTTTCTCCGCTGGTAGGTGTCCAAAAATGCCGTCTTTGACTTGGAACATGGCGCCACTTGGTAGGTGACTATACAAGGCATGTAGTGCCACCATACACTGCGTGTAGTCTCACAATTCGACCACCAAACACTTCTAGAAATGCATACATGGCGTGTAGAAATGTCACAAGGCATGTCCCCTTCAGCCAGCCACATGGGTGTGTAAACTCTTCTCAGCCACCAACTGCATCTAGAATGTCTTACATGACATGTAGAATTGTGAACACGGCGTGTATCACCTTCTTGTTACTTGGGCATGTGTTCGTCCTGGTCAACCCATGTCTGAAACAGAATGTACACGATGTGTATATAATTACACGTCGTGTTGTTGTAATTTTTTGCTCTGTCTTTCTCCATTTTGTGTATTTGGCCATAAACCTTCTGGAAATGATCAAGATCTCCAAATTCAATGTATTTGTTCTCTAAGTAGTAGGTAATTGCTGAAAACATGTTCTTATTTTTCAAAAGAGTATATGAAAATGTATACACAAATTGGGTGTATCAAACTCCCCCATACTTAGTCATTTTCTTTCCCTCAAGAAAATCTCAACATTTAATTAATAGAATTATATTTTAAATGGAATAACTTAAGATAATCATAAATGTAAATAATAAGTTACAAGGGAAAATTTCACAAAGAATACACAATAGTTTCAATTCAGGAGATACTCTAATTATGCCTCATATATAATTAAATTAACTACTTTCATCCTCTTTTAAAACATGGTTCAACCTTTCAAATATAAGAAAGCCACTTGATGATTTACCTTACCAAAAATATGCTCAACACTCAAGTTGTTTTTAAACAAAGTTATTCTCAATTAGATATATATACACTCTATCCATAGGTGTGCAAGAAATCTAGGTCTCCTCTTTAGAAAATTTGACGTACAAAAATCATGAGGACTTTTCAAATAGGATCATATGTTTCTGTAGCTAAAGGTTTGTAGGTAAAGATGTAAAAAATAAATTTGAGGCTTGAAAAAGGATGCTAAATTCTTAAATAAAAATGCATGATATTCAAAATTAAACTCAATGAAAACACGTCTTCAACAAGCTTTATCAAATGATCTCATCACTACCATCTCCTTTAGTTGAGTAGGAGTCACAAACCAACAAGTGTTTATAAGGCCTCTTTGTTTGTACCATTTTTTTATTACACAAAGGGAACCTTTTTGAATTTACAAAATAGAGGTTTGGAACTCTTTTCACCCCAATCGATTAAGAGGCTCTCCCCCATAATTAATTTCATGACAATTAATGAATTTATACCATGTGTTACCAATCCCTTCTTTTGAGATCAAATAAATAATCATGCAAAATCATAAAATAATTAGGGTAGGAAGGAAAATAGTCTTGTAATATGGATTCCTATAAAGGCTATTCATGGTCTCTAGGGGCTTCACTAAGATAAGATGTAGGGTAGTCTCAAGATAAAGGGGTTAAAACAATCTTATGCCTCAATCATTTTAATGTAATTCATTAATTTTTCATGTTTCAAAAAGAAAACTTGCAAATTCTGGTAGTTATGTATATTCTAAGAATCTCTCAAGAAAGAGGGTATTAGTAAGAATATGACAAGGGGGTTTAGAATACCTCTCGGGAGTGGAATAAATAAAGAGACAATCAGGTTATGACTTGAAAAATAATTGATTAGTCTAATAGATATAATTATCCAAGGATTATAAGTTGTAATTTAAATTATATCATCAATCATTTTAAAATACATAGGAATCAAAATAAGCATGTAACTTGTAAAATTTTCCACTTTCAGCTTTATTATTTTTTAAAAACATGGTTAACCAAAATGTCTTCACATTTTAAAATATATCTTCAAATAATGATGTCTCCTAGAAACTGAAAAGGGAAAAGACTAAATAGGTTGAGAGAAACCCCCAGACATAAAATCGCATGTGGTCCACCAAGTACCCAAAAATAAGAACAAGGATATGTGGGGACACAATAGTGGTCCAGACCGAGGGGAAGTAAGGAAATAAGTACAATGGAAAAAAGAATACTCCCCTCGTTTCTAGGCGGAGGAAAACGGTATGTGATGTAAATGTGGATCCCAAAACATGCCAGAGTACCTACGAGGGGAATAAGAAAGAGAACTCTGCAAGAAGGCATTACAAACACAGGAACAAGATAGCACAAAAATATATAGACAAAGAAAAACATGTATCCAAAAAATTAGTCATGGGATCGCCTCAGAAGAGGCATCTTCCAATACAGAACCAACTGGTAGAGATGGATCTGGAGCCTCAGAATCCGCACTATGAAGGGAAGCCAAAGAAGTAGGAGAAGTAGGGGATGGACTCAGTAAAGGAAGCTCGACAGCCCCCCCTGGACTGGCAGCAACGGTGGTAGTGGTAGTAGTAGTAGCTGGGTCCGCAGTAGATAAAGGAACAAAATATGTGGCCAGCGTAGTGAAGGGAGGTGCAGCAGCAGCAGAAGGTCCAGGAGGTGAGGCAGAGGCAGGGGTCGGGGGAAGTGGAATACCAAGACGCTGAACAATAAGCCCCAATAGCTTCTCCATGCGGTCATGACAGCCGTCGATACAAACCAAATGCTGCTCCATCGTGGCTAGGTGGAGGGAATGGTCGAGATGGACTGAGGGTGCGGGGGTAGGTGCGGCTGGTGGTGGTGCAGAAGAACGAAGGCTAGAATAAGTGGGGTCATTAAAAAGTGGGTGGGGTGGGGAAACTAGAGGGGGTGGGGAAGGAGGACCAGGGGAATCAGTTGGGGCAGGAGGGTCAGCAGGTGGGTGGGGGCGAGCCTGGGAAAGGACGTAGGTACCCCCATGCTTCCGGACCAAACCCATGTGAATAAGCTTGAGATAGTCCATCCACTATGGAGAACCTCACAAGTCATGGGGTAAAGAAGTCTTGAAAAACCCAAGGTGGTGGGCGAGGCGAGTGGCGTAAAACCCACCGTTTAGGTTGCCCTGATGGCTGGTAAACATAGCATGGAAATAGGAGGTGGCTAGGTAAGGGAGGTCTGGGTAGTCCTACCGGGTGACAGAGGTAAGGAGATCCATGTCATGACCGGTCACGACCCTCATATCCTCATGGTGGGGGAAAAGAATGTGGTTGAAGCACCAGTGGGTAAAACGAAGGATGGAGTCGATGATAAGGGTACTCTTCTGTGAGGTAGGGGTGTAGTGGTTGTTAGGCCCAACAATCTCTCACCATATGGCAATGATCTCAGAGCTCTTGGGCCTTCTCAGGGTACAGACATGGGGTGGGGTGATGGGATGGGGGTACAAACCACACCCTCATCCAAAATCTGTCATGGTGAGGGAAAATCACCAGCCGCCTAGCCGGAACCGAACCACGGGCATCGCATTACCAGGTGTCTCCCGGTACTTAGCTTCATCGACTCGAACAATGCCGTGAACTCCAAAAAAATCGCGGAATATAGGAGTGTTGACCTGGAAAATAGAAAGAAGGGGAGTATGTCCAAGGAGATCCTATAAATCTCCCCAGATACTGAGCTACCGGGGAATGCTGCTGTCGAGGTAGCGGCCACTCAACGGAATCAGCCGACGAGAGAAGCGTCGGACCCAGTCATGTGACAAGTTGGTGACTGGGAATACCATGCATGGGTAGGGAACACCAGCAGGTCCCGGTCCAGGTGCAGGTGCAGTAGAAGGAGCTGGCTCCGGGGGTGGATCTTCTAAAGTGGAGGGAGGCACGCTGGATGAAACGGTAGTTGTGGGGCCAGCAGCTACTGGAGAGGGTGCATAATGTTTGGTAGCCAGTGGAGAAGTATAGATGATGCTCAAAGGCTCCTGATGGGGGGTTTAATGACCAAATGTGATAGGTCTAGCCTCTACTGAGGCAGTGGGTGGTGGAAGGATGGCCAACGGAGGTATCTCATAGACCGGAGTGTCTGGGTCTGGCTGCGTTAGTGGTTGGAGTCAAATCCGCCGACAAATGGGCCTCTCGCCCTGAGTGGCGGAGGCGGGCCATTTCCTACGATAATGATCTCGATATTCCTTAACCTAAAATAGAAAGAATAACCAAACAGAAGAAAAAGAAAATAAAATAAAACAATGAAAATGTGAGAAATATGAAAAATAAAAGTACACGACGTTTAAATCCATAGTACACGGCGTGTAGTACAAGCTGGGTAGCATCCCGTGTTCTCTGGATAAACATGCTGAGGGAGAAAAAGATAAACCATGTAAGGGTACACGACGTGTACATAGTATACACGCTGTGTTGAAGCAAAGGAGACATGGTCATGTATGAGTAAAGACACGACCATGTGTGTTTACAGTTCTAGTAATACCAGACATGCCGTGTACAGCTCGGACACAACGTGTTCATTACCAAAGGAACATGGCCGTGTGGGAGGCTAGACACAGGTTCAGCTGAAAGAAATAGACTACATGGCGTGTACCAAACACACACGCCGTGTATAAGAACATGGGGGGAGAGGCTATGTCAAATGCTACACACGGAGGGGCCAAAAGAAATGACATACACGGCGTGTAACGAACACACACGTTGTGTAAGTGAAAATGGTGTGTGAGGCCATGTATAAAGAGATACCCGGGAATAATGGTTAACGTACACGGTGTGTATCAAACATACACACCGTGTATATTTAAATTACAAATCATTTTTTTGTGGCCATGTACAAAAGTACACGACATGTGTTCTTCAGTTTTTGGTCATGTATCATGGAATCCGAATGGTTAGCAGATCCTAAAACACCCTAAACACGTCTAATAACTTCAAATATAGGGTGTAGAAGGGCGTACCTTGGCCGAGGATCGCAAAAGAATCCGAACCTGAACCTCACTAAATCGAAGGATTTGAACAATGGGGGTTCGGCTATCGAACGAGAGAAGAAAATGGGAAGAAGAAGGGATCTGTACGACACGGCCTGAAGCTGGGTGGCCTCAGCTTATATAACTGAGGTACATGGCATGTACATCTGGACTACACGCAGTGCAACTCATTTTATTTTATTATTTTAAGAAGAATATATATATATATTATAGTAAACTATATAATAATTAATATTAATTAAAAATAATAAAAATGGATATATATATATATATATGTATATATATATACAGAATTTAAAAATAAAACTATACACATAATGTAGTGGGAAAATACACGGCGTGTGTTTAAAAATTAGAAAAAGAGAAGTACAACCTTTGGTCCGGTGCTTGGGGCGAGGTTTGATCCGACGATCGGCCATTCCGAACAGAAGCCCTCAAACATTAGAGTGAAGGTTGTACTGCTGCCCATATGTATCATTTATATACCTTTAATCTATATAGCCTATACACACAGGAAGAAAGAAAATGCACGACATGTGGTTTTTAATTATACAAGAAAGGGATGAAGTAGGGAGATTTGCCGAGTTGGAACTCGGGCCTTTTGAATCCAGGGCCAAGACTTTGCCAATATGACAACTTCATCCGCATGTATTACTTTATATGGAACAAATTTTTATATCTTAGTTTTATAAATAAAACAGTTCACACACGATGTATATTAGAAGACACTCCGTGTGGTTTTATTAAAAGGGTAAATGATAGAAATGGGGCGGTTGTCAGGATTCAGACCCAGGTCTTTTGAAGCCGGGTTTCGATCTTGGCCAACTGACCCATCCCCATCATGGGTTTTCTTATAAGGAAATATATATATGAATTTTACTACACACACCATGTAAGAAAATATAAAAAGGAGGAACCCCGTGCCGAAGGTAGGTCCGAAGGATTCGAACCGGTGACAGCTCGGATAAACTCCAGTGACTTAGCCACCGACACCGGCATCAAACATATTTATTAAGTAAGCTAATCTATATATTTAAACTATTAAGATTAAAAAATAAAAATATATGTGCATGCTGTGTATATAAGTGGGACACGACGTGTACCCTCTGGGTTGCCTCCCAGGAAGTTCCTTTATTTTAGCTCGTTGGCTCGACCGACTTATGTTTTCTTACCTGAGAGGGGTGGTGGAGATTGTTCCCACTGTATATTCCATATGATGGTAAATATTCAATTGTTGGTCGTTCACCTTGAACGGTTGACTGTCCTCCTTATAAATTTCCACCGCTCTATGGGGGAATACAAGTATGAAATTGAACGGTCCCCACCACCTTGACTAGAGTTTTCCTGAGAATAGGTGAAGACGAGAGTTGAAGAGAAGTACCTGATCATCAGGTTGAAATTTCTTTGAGAAATCATCCAGTCGTGGATGGATTTTTTCCTCTCCTTATACAAGTTAGTGTTCTCATATGCGTCCCTTCTGATTTCATAGAGTTTTGATAGTTGGAACTTTCACCTCTCTACAGCTGCCTTCAGATTAAAATTTAGGGCCTTGACATCCAAATATGATTTGTATTCCAGTTCCACTAGTAGATGGCATGGTTTTCCATAGACGAGGCAGAATGGTGACATCCCCAGTGGTGTCTTGAAGGCGGTGCGATAGGCCCACAAAGCATAGTCAATATTTTTGGACCAGCCTTTCTGTGAGGTATTCACTGTTTTCTACAAAATTTGTTTGAGCACACGGTTTGAGAGCTCCACCTTTCCACTTGATTGGGGATGGTATGGTGTACCCATGGGATGTTTTACCCCATATTTATACATCACTCCTTTCATTAATGCGTTGTCAAAGTGAGTCTCCCTATCGCTGATTAGCACACGAGGAACGTCAAACCTACTGAATATGTGATTCTTTATAGAGGTCACAACTACCTCAGCTGTGTCATGTGTCGTAGCAGTGACTTCCACCCATTTGGAGACGTAATCAACACAGACGAGGAGGTAGGTATTCCCAAAATAATGATAAAATTTTCCCATGAAGTCGATGCCCCAGACGTCAAAGATCTCGACCTCCAGGATGGGGTTCTGGGTCATCTCGGCTCTACATCCCATATTACCTGTTTGTTGGCATGGATCACAACGGAAAACTGAGACTCATGCATCTTTATGCATGGTGGGCCAGAAAACCCCATATTTCAGAATCTTCGCTATGGTACGATCCTGCCCATGATGTCCTTCAACCGGTGATGCATGACAAAATTCCAGGACCCCTTGAACCTCTGTCTCTAGGATGCATCGTCGGATCACCCCGTCTCCACAGAATCAGAATAGGAGTGGGTCTTCCCATAAGTATTGCTTAACATCAGAGAGGAATATTTTCTTCTTCTAGAAGGAGAGGTTAGGGTGGACGACACCTGTAACTAAATAGTTATCAATATCAACAAACCAGGGCCTAGGGGACTCGATTATTGAAAAGACATGCTCATCAGGAAAATCCTCCCTTATCTCTCGATCCTCATCCTTCTCCAAGTGTGGAATCTCTAGATGATATAGATGATCAACGACCATATTCTCAGTCCCCTTTTTATCTCAGATCTCTAAATAAAATTCTTGTAAGATGAGTACCCATCAGATCAATCGGGGATTTGCATCCTTCTTGTTTAACAGGTACTTAAGTGCTTACTGGTCAGTATAAACAATAACTTTAGACCGCACATGGTAAGAAAGAAACCTCTTGAAGGTGAATACCACTACCAACATCTCCTTCTTTGTAGTAGTGTAGTTTAGTTGGGCCTCATTGAGTGTCTTGCTGGCATAGTAGATGGGTCAAAAGATTCGTTCCAACTGCTGACCCAGGACAGCTCCCACCGCATAGTCACTGGCATCACACATTACTTCAAATTGTGCCTCCAAGTTGGGGTCAATCATCACTAGAGCTTCGACCAGGCACTTCTTTAAATTCTAAAAATCTATGGTACAAGCCTCATTGAATTTGAAAATAGCATCCTTAGTCAGGAGGTTGGTTAGAAGCTGGGCTATCTTCGAGAAATCATGGAAAAACTGCCTGTAAAAACACGCATGTCCCAGGAAGCTGCGGATGGCTCTAAAAGAAGTTGTAATGGGATGTCATGAAATGACTTCTATTTTCATCAGATCCACCTCTATCCACTTTTTTGAAATTATGTGGCCAAGGACTATGCCACTTTGCACCATAAAATGACAATTTTCCTAGTTCAAAACTAGGTTAGTGTTTTCGCATCACTCCAGTACTAGCTCGAGGTGCCACAAACAGGGGGTAAATGACTTCCTGTAAATGGAAAAATCATCCATGAAGACCTCGAGTATTTTTTTATGCCATGTCGTAAAAAATAGCTAGCATGCATCGCTGTAATGTGGCGGGAGTGTTGCACATACCGAAAGACATCTTGCGGTAGGCAAACACACCGTATGGGCAAGTGAAGGTTCTATTCTCCTGATCCTCTAGGGAAATTGAGGTTTGATTATAGCTAGAGTATCCATCAAGGAAGCAGTAATATTCATGACCTGCTAGTCTTTTTAGCATCTGATCCATGAAGGGTAGGGGAAAATCATCCTTCCTTGCGGCATCATTTAGCTTCCTATAATCAACAAAGACTCTCCATCCCGTGACTGTGCGAGTAGGGATTCGATCGTTCTTGTCATTAGAGACCAAAATGATACCTCCCTTCTTAGGGACCACTTGCAGGGGACTAACCCATGAGATATCTGATATTGGGTAAATAATGCATGCATCTAACATCTTGATAACCTCTTTATTTATGAATTCCTTCATGGTGGAGTTCAGACGTCGCTGGGGTTGTTGAGATGGATTTGCTCCTTCTTCGAGCAGCACATTGTTGGTGAGAATGGTAGGGTTAATACCCTTCAAATCCGCAACAGTTTATCCAATTTCCTTCTTTATCCACTTCAAAACTTGTAGGAGTGCATCCTCCTACTCATGTGATAGTGTTGCACTAAGTATAATGGGAAAAGTGTGATGATCTCAAAAATACCCGTACTTTAAGGAAGGTGGGAGAGGCTTCAGCTCTAGTTCAGGTGCCTTGAGAACTGAAGGTACTAGTGGTTGTACTTCTTCTCTCTCTAGGATGTTAGGAATGACATCTCATTGCCAGTAGTGGCTGCCCTAGCCTTCAATTAATTTCAGGTCCTCTAGCGCTTCATTAGTGGGAATGTCTAGAAAAATCATATCATCTGAAATGGAAGAACATACCAGATCATATTCATGTCTAATCAGTTGTTCATTCATGGTAGTCACTACATAAAAACCCTCATTTTTGGGTAAATATGCTTGTTTTATGGCATTTAGAATATTGTAGGAGACTCTTTCATCCCCTACCCAAAAACTCAACTCCCCCGACTGCATGTCGATCAGGACATTACCTATGGCCATGAAAGGTCTTCCCAATATAAGAGGTTCCTCATGATCCTCATCCATGTCCAGGATAAAAAAATCTAAATGAAGGATCAATCTTCCCACCTTCACCAACACATCCTCCAATAGCCCCTTTGGATATTTAATGGATCTGTCATCAAGTTGAAGGGTGACTCGGGTAGGCTTCAGATCGTGGAGTTTGAGATTTTGGAAAACTCTGAATGTCTTGAGGTTGACATTGACCCCCCAAATCTTATAGGGCTTTTCCAAATTCACAGGGTCCAATTGTACATGTAATAGTAAAGCTACCTAGATCCTGGAGCTTGGGAGGAAGGGAATTTTGTACGACTGCGGAGCACTCCTTTTTCAGTGCTATTTTTCCCAAATCCTCCATCTTCCTTTTATTCAAGAGAATTTTTTTCATGAATTTGGCATATGTGGGAATTTTTGTTAGAGCCTCTGCAAAAGGGATATTGATGTGTAGCTTCTTGAATACTTCTATGAGTTTTCCAAATTGGTGATCCGGCTTCCTTTGCTTCATCATCTATGGAATAGGTAATGCAGGCTTGAATGGTTTAACAACCTCTTTTCCTTTTCCTAGTTGAGCCTCCAGTGATGGATTTTCAGGTGAAGAGGGGTCTGAAACTGTACCTTTGTTGTCAATAGGGAGTATAGGTGTAGTGGAATGTACTGGTTCTGTCTGGTGTATATTCTTTCCACTTCTTAAAGTTATGGCATGGGCCTCCTCCCTTGGGTTCTTCTCGGTGTTGCCTGGTAGTGTACCAAGCTATCTCCCTGAGAGATGGTTTGCTAACTGGCTAATTTGGTTCTCGAGGCTTCGAATAGAAGCCTCCTGGTTCAGAAATATGGTCTTAGAAGTAGATATTAATTTGTTCATGAGATCATCTACCCTTGAGGTATTCTCTTGCGGAGGTGGATGTGCAATTGGTGGAGGTGGTTGCTGCCTTGGCTGCTGCGGGCGAGGGTTTTGATACCTTTGATGATGGTAGGATCCATGCTGGTTCTTTTGTTTCCTTTGGTATGGGTTCTGATATTTTGGCTGACTATAGTCTGGTGGTCATTGGGGTGGAGGATTTTGCTGCTGTTGGCCCCAGCCTGTGTTCTGGTTTTCACGCCTTATCGGGTTCTGGTATTGTTGTTACTGGTTCAACTCCCTATTTTGAGAAACATAGCTCACCTCTCTTGTTGAAGGGTTGAATGAAGGTTCTGGGAATTCTCCCAGGATGTGGTTGTTACCACAGTCACCACATGCTGGATGGTTCACTGCATGGACTTGAGATGAACCCTTGGCGTTCAGTGCGTCGATTTTTTTTGGATACTGCATCTAAATGGGCAGAAAGTATGGTAGTAGAATTAGTACTATGCATTCCTCATTTTTGGGTCCCCCGCTCGGAATTCCACTGGAAGCTATTGGTAGACATATCTTCCAGCAGTTCGAAAAGTTCATCAGGGGACTTTCTCATTACCGTACCTCCAGCAGCTGCATCCACCACAGACTTTGTATTCGTTGTTAGTCCTCTGTAAAAGGCTTGGAATTACATCCAAAATGGAAGTCCATGGTGTGGTCATTTACATAACATCATCTTGAAACGTACCCATGATTCATACAATGACCATGAGTCGTGCTACTGGAAGTTGTGGATCTCATTTCACAAGGTTTCCATCTTTGAAGGTGGAAAATATTTGGACAAAAATGCCTGGGCTAGCTTTTCCCAGGTGAGGATAATTCTTTGCAGCAACCCTTTGATCCAGTCTTTCGCCTTGTCCCGTAGAGAGAAGGGGAACAGGCGAAGACGAATGGCATCCTCAGACACGCCATGGTAACGAAATGTATCACAAATCTCTATAAAATTTGAGAGATGGGCGTTCAGGTCTTCACTGGGCAGGTCGCCGAATTGAACGGAGTTCTGGATCAGCTGCATAATAGCCAACTTGATCTTGAAGTGTTGGGCCTATACCGGAGGAAGAACGATGCCCGTATCAGCTCTGTGGATCGATAGCAGACCATACTCCATAAGAGTACGTCGCGGAGGTGGCTGCTGAAGTGGTGGATGTTGCATGTATTGCTGCTCCTCAGGGGAGAAATATGGCCTTTGGAAGATATTTTGCGGTTGTGTAAGTTGGTCATACTCCGAAGGAGGTTACTGTGGTGGCCTTTGGTAGTTCCTTGGGAGGAATTCCATGAAGCCTCCAGGTGCCTACTTTGGTATACCAATAGCGGGAGGCTTCCGGTCCTAGTACGGGTGTTCAGCCACAGCATCAATGGCCGGTTCTCCCTCCTCCTTGTTCTCCATGGTTAATGGAATGTGGTTGTGTGTTTCCACCAGTGCACATCGACGACGTGACAAATTCCATTCAATTTTTGGGTCAAGCGGAAAAAGTTCCGATGACTCGGTGCACCTAGACTGTGTACGGTGTTGGTTCATGCACCTGTGATCAGGCACAAACACAAAACAGAACTTAGGCATAAAATGGAAAATAAAAGATAAATAGAAATAGTATTAGGAAAAAAAATTTGGAAATTTTTTATTTTTATTTCCACTAAAATTTGATACAAATTTAATTGAAACAAGAATAAAAATACTCTAGTTCCCTAGAAACGACGCCAAAATTTGGACGGTCGTTTCACCGAAGGTATGTTTTCCGTGTCCCAAATTATATTTACCCTAACAAGTATAGTACCAATAAGGGGTCGATCCAAAGGGAACTATGATGTTATTTTATCTTTCTTAATTTAGTTTGTATTTTTGTTTATAGTGAAGTCTGCTGAATTTAGATTCAATTTCGTTTGGTTGTTTGGGTACAAAAAGAACAATTTGTTTTTAAGCTTATTTTAACAAATTAATTACTAAAATTAATGTAAAGATGGGAGAATTGGTTTTGATGAAAATAAATATAGAAATGCATTGGGGTTATTGATTTGTGATAAGTTGATTATTAAATCAAGTTGCTTATGAGGTTCTGTTTTTAATGATAACCCAACTCTCTGTGTTAAATTTTTAATAAAGTTTCCTGGGTCTGGTAAAATTTATATGTAGAGATGAAGAAACTAACTCCTTGGTCCGGTAGTTAGTGTTTAATAGATCTTTATTTGGATAAGTCCATTTTGAGCCAACAGATACTTCCAATGGTCATGGAGTTATTTGTTGTTATTCTTCTTTTTAATTTGTGAAAATTATACCCTTTTTTTGGTACAAAATTTCCAGAAATAATATGAAGTGATTTAAGAAGAATGAGAAGAGATTATTAAAAAAACACATTCAGATAAACTTAATTCAAATTAAAACTCATTATCTTCCACAACCCCAACACACTGCATGTTTAGTTACACATATTGAAAATGATAAACACAAAACTATTGATACCTGATTAATTCATGCTTGGAACTTTGAAAAAGGAATTATATTTCAGTAGAAGGAATGATGGTAGTACGATGAGAGAGCGTCTTTCCTTCGGAGCTTCAACCCTTTCTCCAAAAAACACTACCCACACACCACCCTCTGGGTCCGGAGGCCAAGGAATCTTCATAAAAATATATAAGTACATGACATGTAGCAAAAGTACACACCGTGTACTTTTCTCAATGCGTTTTTGGCATCGTTTTCTCCGCTGGTAGGCGGACTAACACGCCATCTTTGACTTGGAACATGGCGCCGCCTGGTAGGTGATTGTACACGGTATATAGTGCCGCCATACATAGTGTGTAGTCTTATAATTTAGCCACCAAACACTTCTAGAAACGCATACATGGCATGTAGAAATGTCACACGGCATGTCCCCTTTAGCTAGCCACATGGGCGTGTAGACTCTTCTCATCCACCAACTACTTCTAGAATGTCTTACACGACGTGTAGAATTGTGAACACAGTGTGTATCACCTTTTGTTTACTTGTGCATGTGTTCGTCTTGGTTAAACCGTGTCTGAACCAGAATGTACATGGCGTGTATATATGTACATGTCATGTAGTTGTACATTTTTGCTTTGTCTTTCTCTGTTTGGTGTATTTGGCCATAAACCTCCTGGAAATGAACATAATCGCCAAATTCAAAGTATTTTTTTTCTAAGTATTAATTAATTGCTGAAAACTTGTTCTTATTTTTTCAATAGATTATATTAAAATATATACAAAAATTGGGTGTATCAATACTTGTAACTATGAATTTTACCATGGTGAATAAAAAAAATTCAAAAAAGATATTTTCATGATTTATTCCCTTACCCTATAATGATCTATCTGAAATGGGGAAATGATTCATGTGTTTTCCTACACTATTCTTTTTATTATGATTATTTTGGGTGAATTTTTTTTTTGTATTGGACAACATAATTAATGGTGTTATTTGATCCTATTCATATTTTTTTCGAAACCCATTTAAATTTTCATGGGTTCTTTATGAAACGTGATTGATTTCCATTTACATGTTTTATGAATCCCATTTTATTGTCATGGGATCTTCTGGATCGGATATTTTATTTATTTTAATGTTTCAATCATATGTATAGATAATGAAGTGTGGGAAAATATATATTCATCAAATTCATTGATTAAAAGTTGATATCTAATGAAAAAATATTTCTTGTCTATGTTTTAGTTTCTTGCAATCATGGGCCCTGATGGTGTGTATCATGAATATAATATTTTGAATAATAATTTGTGTTTGAAATTTTGTTATTTTTCAATATTCTTATATAATTTTATAGTGGTGTGTGTCATGAAAGAAATTTTATCTATGATTAATATTGTGTTATGGTTAATTAATATTATTCCTTATGGTGTTATGATCTCATTAATTAAGGTATTATTGAATTATATTAATCCACGTTATTGGTATTAAGTTCCCATATTGATCTTTTGTGGCATTAGGTTCTTTCAACATGTACATTGATTATCACTTATGTTTTATTTTTATCACCCATGACTATATGATATTTATAATATGCTCATGTTTCTACATATTATTATGAAGTCATCCATGATGAAATTTTTATTCACCCCCTTTTCCGATCCTTTTGCTGGGGCTCGCGTGCGTTTGTCTCGTTCGAGGATGAAAGGCACGGTTTTGTTGCCTTGTATTCCCACTTTCCAAAGGCGGGCAACAATTGTCACTTTTTCAGGGACGTTTTCTCCTTGATCAAAATGGTATAATGGGATGTGGGTTCCTCCTTCCATGGATTCCTCCTTAGAACTCGTCACCTAGTTCAGATCTCCCTTGTAGATTTAATACGTTGTTCGTGAAACTATTCCTAGAGTAATATCTTCATAGACACCAGTTAATTACACTTGTTCTGTCGAGACATTACAAGGGTTCTGGTCAGGGTAGCAACCTTCAGTCGGGGGAGTAGTCATGTTGGGAATCACTGGCATGTCTGGGTGTTGGGACACTGGAGTGTCTGGGTTTCTTCCCCTTATTATAGGGCTTCTCGAGGGCGCATAATCCTGAGGCATCCCACATAGAATGCGGGGAACAATATTCCATGGGGATGTATCTGAGGTTTTCTTCATATTTCCATATTTAACATAGGATATGCCGTGAGTTTAACGTCCAGCAGAGACAGATCAGACTGATCAGAACAATAACTAGAGTGGACCAGATGGGTGTAACCCCTATAGAGAACACTGATATTGGGGCCAATGTGTGGTTAGATTCACGAATTCTATTAAATGGAATGTAGAATGGGGTGGCATGATCCCACCGGGATGTGGTGGTCCGGGTAAGAATTAAGATGGGTTATGGAGTGCTTAGTAAAATAGGCGGCGAATGGTATAGAACCACTACAAAGACGATGGTAATGTGGGGCTTGAGTATTAGGGAGAATTCCTATATATCCCCATGGCAGGGAATCAAAGTCCGCGTTGTTCAGGAGGGAGATGGGACACTTAAAGAGATGTTCTGTGAGAATGGATGCGTGGATGGGACTCAGAGGAAGTGGAACCTCTGGGTTGGGGAATGACCTTCCTAAGACACATAGGCTCGAGGGAAAGATCAGGCAATGAGATTGAATTGGGGAGTACACATTGTACAACAACCCGATGATGTGTATGGGGCTTATGCGTGGTTATCACCTCAGGCTGGTCTAACGCCACTTGGATGGACCAAAGGTGTGGGTCCCAACTAATGGGATTACAACGGCTTTCCACTGAATAAGAGACACAACAACTTACCGATGATCTGGATATCAATGAAAAATCACCGAATGGGGTCACAACATCTTACCACTGATTGAGGTCACAACGGCTTACCACTAGATAGGGATGTCAATGACTTGTCACTGAATGGGGTCACGAGTCTAACACCATGCTGTTCGGAGTTAAACCGACGTGAATAAGGACCTGGTGTCCAGATGGATGGTGTAAGAGAACTAATGTAAAAGGGGTTTGGAGTGACCAATGGGTGGTGGGATTGGACCTCAGGGACTCTTCCTACGTACCTTGCCTTGGCAAGGATCAAAGACCATGTAGTTCAGGTGGGTGCATTGATGTTCTGACGTGAAAGTGGTCTGGACCAATGGTTGTTTTTCCTGAACCTGAGGGAGGCTTCCTATGTACCATGACTTGGCATGGATCAAAGTCCTCATAGTTCGAAATGGGGCTTGGTACACTGATTTAAATATGGTCGGGACTAATGGTTTTTGGGCTTGAACCTCAGGGAGGATTTCTACGTTCCATGCCTTGGCATGGATCAAAGTCCCCATACTTCGGAATGGGGATTGGTACACCAACATGAAGATGGTCGGGACCAATGGTTGTTGAGATTGAACCTCATGGAGGCTTCCTATGTACCATGCCTTGGCATGGATCAAAGTCCTTATAGTTCAGAACATGGCTTGGTACACCGACATGAAGATGGTCGGGGCCAATGGTTATTAGGCTTGAACCTCAGGGAGGCTTCCTACGTACCTTTCCTTGGCATGGATCAAAGTCCTCATAGTTCGGAATGGTGTGAGGGGGTTACACTATTGGAGGCTGAAGGTGTTTTTTATGGTTGGTGTCTTCTCTAAGCCCATGTGAGTCATGCTCGGTGTGAGAAACAAGAGGCTGATAAGACTTGGTGATCAATTCGAGAAAGGTGCGTCCATGGGAAATGGAGCAGGGCTGACATGTGATTGCAGACCAAAGAGGAAACAAAAGATTATTAATGGTTGGCATCATGAAGAGGTTGGGATTTACTCTAGGATGGAGGCTCGGTGGCAACAAAGCACAGTGGGAGTGGGATTTGGCACCAAAGAAAGGAGGAGCACTGTTCCCCACTATGCCCTTTGCCGGTCATTGGCACCGAGAAAGAGAGGAGGAGAAGGGATGATACCTCCTACAAGAAAATCTATGGGATTACACCATGGTGGTTTCCCTTTCCCTATGTAGGATGTATAGGGGGAAGTCATAGTTAAACGTCATGTGCGAAGAAAGACGGTGCTTGATAGTTAAACATCCAACAACTCAGATGAGGCGGGTTTGCTATGCACCCCTAGGACTTACATAACTGGTACCCTTTGCACCTTGGTGAAGAGAAGGGACAGGAAAATATGTGGCAAGGGTGTGTAATGGAGCAAGCCATTGGGGGGTCCACATTAGTGTGGCTATGCGAAAAAGAAATAGCCATTAGCGTGCCTATGCATAGAAGCAGGAGGCGAAGCAACACAACAGGTGGTATCATCCAAGGGACTTTAAAGTTACTTCGCACGAACCTAGAGGGTCGTACGAGAACAGAGTATATGAAGAAGGTGCTTTGGACGAGGGAGGCACCTGAAAGTGATGCCCGGAAGAGGGATATCACGGGTGCACAAGGAGGGATACTTGCATGAAAAAGGAATAGTTGTGCAGAAATGGGGTCGTGTCGGCCCGTAAAAGGTCGGGGCCGTGCACAATTGACCATTTTGCGTGAAAAAGGCCAGGGTAGCGTGAAATCGGCCGGTGTGCGTGAAAATGTTAGGTTGGCACGGAAATAATTGCGTGCAATTTGGAAGGAATTGCGAGCTGAAGAAAGGATTGTGTGAAATTGGAGGGAATTGCGTGTGGGGAATAGAATTTAGATGAGGATTAAGACCGAGAGGTCTCATGCAAAGGCGGACCCCCAGATGAACTGGTGAAAAATATTAATTACCTAAGAGACATATTTTGCACGTACGAGGGGTGAATTTTTCACCAGAGAGATGGTTGAGATTCTTCAGCCCGGAAGTTGAATGGGTGACCTTATATTTATAGGCGCTCGGGGTTGTGGATCTGCGTAGAAAACAAGCCTACGCGAAATAAATTGTGCGTTGGCATTGGTAGTGTGAAAATTTAACTGTGCGGGGGTGGCGGCGCATAAATTTCCCTTCCCGCATAGAAAGATCTTGCAAAACCCAAACTTTTTCATGCGGGATATTTTTTTCGCGCACCGTGGAATTTTTTTCGCGCACCGTGGAATTTTTTTCGCGTGGCCCATCTGCCCCCCCCGGAATGGTCCCCCAAGACCAAATATGGATTCTCTTTGTCAGGACCCAACCTTCTTTAGCCCTTGATCTTTTTTAGGCATCTACAAATTCCCCCCCTCAGAATCAGATCGGCGAGGGGCCGTAGAGGTTGGATTCTGTTGAACCCTATGGAATTAAGTGGATTTATTTTGTTTTGATAATCCCAACCATTATTTCTTTATATATTGATTATGCTTCATACATTCCAAAAATACTTTAATATATGTTGTTACTTTCAGTATGCTTAAATTCAGTCTTTTGAATTATCAGATATATGTTTACTATGACTTAACTCATTCTGCCAAGTGAATGCTCAAACAGTTTTTAGCTACCGTTACACACTAGCTACCAATACAGAACAGTAGCCACCATTATGGATTAGAGCTACCGATATCGAATAGAGCTACTGATACAGATTTCACCGATACATCACGTTCACCGCTACATCAATGTCTACCGATACGGTACATCAAATCTACCAATAGAGTTACAGTTACAAGCTCACCGGTACTCAAGCCTACCGCTACATCGAAGTCGACAGGTACCGATACAGAGCTACCGATATGCTGAAGTCCACCGTTATGCAAAGTCTACCGATAGAGAATACCGCTACCGATACAAGGCAGAGCCACAATTACCGTTACAAGTCCACCGTTACTGATGTGATCAAATCTACCTACAGACAAGTCTACCGTTACAAATGTCTACCGATACTTAGACCTACAGACACCCACTGTAACACAAGTCTACCGATATCAAGAGCTACCGCTCCAGAGACAGAACCCGACACTGCTTTAATTTCTTTATCATTATTTAATCTAACCAACGGTCATATCAGGTATATTTTAATACACTGAAATTTATTTAATGTGTGCTGTTGGATGTCAGGGAACTGTACCTCATACCTGCAAAAAGTAAATCATCTTTTGTCGGAGCACGTGGTTTAACTAAAGGAAGGATGCCACTACAAAACAACTTGAATAGACAAATACAGAAATAGAGAACACAGGTTGTGCGAGACATAGATGAATACATGAGACATACAAAACACGAAGGTGTGCTGGAAGAACAATAGAGCATTAATGCAAAGATACGACAAAACTTACACGACTATTACTGCATACCAGTGAAGAGCTAAGAACGAGAACATAACAAAAGAGCTTCATCGACTGTCTCTACACCTGGAAGTTAAGGAAACAGACGATACTCTGTTTTCTAGACAAAAACCAGAAGAGGACTCAGAGCGAATTCTAATCAATCAAAGGAGTCCATAACTGCATGACAATCACTAGAGCCATTTCTAAACTCTAAATATTTGCTCTGTGATTTATTCTTTTACATATTGATCAGTGTGTGTTATCTGTTTCATTTTACACACACAATGTCTCTTGTACTCTAACTGGAGGATTTGTAAATCCTCACTCACCTCTCTTACATTTTGTATTTCCCACTGGGATAGTGGTAGAGGTCGTGTGTGACCTTGACAGCTGGTTGCTGTTGTTCTTTTTCCCACGAATAACAGTGGTAGAGGTCTTGGACCTGGACAGCTGGTTGCTGTTGTTTATCACCGATCCAGGGTGTGGATCATCTTTTTATAAAAGTTTTTGAGAGGACTAAGTCTCAGCTTGAGACTGAACCTCTTGGTTATATTTTCTGTGCTATATCTTTCAAAGTTATTCTTTTATTCCGCTGCTAATCTCTTTAAAACCAAAACTGTTTTAAAGTCACTTTGATAATTAAATTCGCAAGTGTTTATATCAGTTTCAAATCAGTAAGTTGGTTTCAAAAGTTAATCAACCTTTCTGTTTTGATTAACTGGGAAATAATCAATCCCTTGAGAACCCAACCGAAGCCTTACTTTGATATAAATTCACTACAGTTAAATTCGGTATTTTATTTGGGGGTTTTTTAGACAAAGTTTTAAAAACAGAAATTTTAATTGGAACTCAATTCACCCCCCCCTCTTGAGTGTCCACTCCGACCAACATTGGGTATTAGAGGGAGTTTAAAATATTTTGTACTCTGTTTATCAACTGTGATTTTAGTTGTATTTTAATGTTCTTAAAATTTCTGTTATTTCTAAATTTTTATCTCTTTAAAATATTTTCTTATAGTTAGCTATCATGGATAATAGACTTGAAGGTGTTGCTACCAATATACCACCATTTTTCAATGGCACTAACTATGCTCACTGGAAAATCAAGATGAAAATTCATTTAGAGAGCATGGGTTTTTATATTTGGACTGCTATAGAATCAGAATATAAAATTCCTACTACTGTTATAACTACTTGGAATGAAGCTACTAAGACTGCCTACAATAATAATTATAAAGCTATGAATGCTTTGTACTGTGCTCTAGGAGATGCGGAATTTAATAGAATATCTGCCTATAAAATTGCTTATGAAATTTGGGATACCTTAGCTATTTCTCATGAAGGAACAACTAATGTTAAGGAAATGAGATTGAACACCTATACTATTAAGTATGATAATTTTAAGATGAAGCCCGATGAACCCATTTCTGATATGTATCTCAGGTTCAATGAAATTGTCAACACAATGACTTCCCTGGGAAAGGATGTTCTAGAAAAGGAACAAATCATGAGAATTTTGAGATGTCAACCTAAATGATGGAGAGGAACCACTATCTCCATTAGATAATCGTGTGACATTGGAGAACTGCCAGTCAAAGAACTAATTGAAAAAATGATGATGTATGAAGAGGAACTCAAAGTAAACAAAGAAGAAGATGATGAACCTAGAAGAAAATATGTTGCCTTCAAAACTACAACCTCAAAGAATAAGGATAAGGAAAATCTTCAAGCTGTCAATGAAAGTTCAAGCTGTGAAGACAGTGAGAGTGATTCTGATAGTGATGCTGATATGGATCACATTTCAAGAAGGTTTAAGAAATTTTATAGGAAGAAGAAGTTATTAAGAAAGTCCAACTACAAAGGTAAGTATGACAAAAAAGGACATTGGAAAAAGGATTGGAAGAAATCTGACAAATCAGATGAAGTTGTCTACTATGAGTGCAAAAGGAAGGGACACATAAAAGCAGACTGTCCAAAGCTGAAATACAAGAAGAAGTATGAATACGAGGATAAAAAGTATAAGAAGGCTATAAAGGCCACTAGGAGTGCTTCTGAGGACAGTTCTAGTGAATCTGAAGTTTCTGAAACTGAACACAGAAACAAGGCGAACATGTGTTTTATGAAAAACACTTCTGAGGTAACTTCAGAAACTCCTGCTTATAATTCATATTATTCTGGAGATGATTCTGAATGTGACAACATGTCTAAATCTGAACTGTTTGAATATTGTGATATGTTAGAAGAAACTTGTAATGAGATGAAAGACAAATACAAAGGTTTAAAGAAATAGTATGCTTTAACTGTTAAACATAAATCTGATCTGGATATTGAAGTAGAAAAGAATGCTCAGTTGCTTAAAGAGAATACTGAACTAAAATTATCTAATGAAAAACTCAGGAAAGACTTAGAGAAATTTACCAATGGTAAAGATACTCTTACTCAAATGCTAGGTAAGAAAATAGCACCTAGATACACTACTGGTATAGGATACCAACCTGGTCAAAGGAAAATTACCCAAACTAGATTTATTCCTAAATCTAGATAGAATGTAGCTAGCTCTTGAACTTCCTATTCTTCGACTAGTTATATTCATAGTTATGGATCTAATAAGGTTTATCTTTCAAAATCTGTTGATTCTAGAAAATTTATGAGACCCATTAGACAAATATGGGTACCTAAAGTGTTATTGGCTAACCTGTCTGGACCCAAGAAAATCTGGGTACCAAAATCATTTCCTGTTTAAATCTGTTTTTTAGGAAACCTGCTTAAAGAGCTCCTGTAAAAAGACCTGGTACTTGGACAACGGATGTTCAAGACATATGTCAGGAGAATTCTCATGCTTTAAAAGCTTAGTTAGAGTTGATGGAGGGTTTGTCACATTTGGTGATAACTCAAAAGGAAAAATCATCAGCTTAGGCCAGATTAGTAACACTGACCCAGTATTAATTTCTAATGTTTTATTTGTTGATGGACTTAAATACAATTTGTTAAGTATTTCTCAGTTATGTGATGATGGTTTTTATGTTAAATTTGAAAATGATTCTTGCAATGTTTTTAATTATAAAAATGTTTTGGTTTTTGATGCTTTGAGAAATGAAAATGTTTATACTGTTGATTTAAATTATTTAGCTAAGCAAAATATTACTTGTTTAAATGCTTTTCATAAAGAGTGTTGGCTTTGGCACAAAAGATTAGGACACTGCAATGTGCATTCACTTAGAAAACATGCTAGGAAGAACCTAGTTAGAGACCTACCCAAACTTGAATTTCCAGTAGACAAAGTTTGTAATCCCTGTCAAAAGGGAAAGCAACATAAAGTTTCTTTTAAATCAAAGAAAGAAGTGTCAACTTCTCAACCTCTTGAGTTGGTTCACATAGATTTGTTTGGACCTTATAGAGTTTCTAGTTTAAATGGGAAGCATTATGTCTATGTTCTTGTAGATGACTTTTCTAGATATACTTGGGTATATTTTCTAACTCACAAAAGTGAAGCCTATTCTTGCTTTGTAAAATACTCTAAGTCTGTAGAAAACCTTAGTGGACATAAGATTAAAACTCTGAGAAGTGATCATGGCCATGAGTTTGAAAATCATGAGTTCGAATCCTACTGCTCACACAATGGCTATAGTCACAATTTCTCTGCCCCTAGGACACCTCAACAGAATGGTGTAATAGAAAGAAGAAATAGAACCCTGCAAGAAATTTCTAGGACTATGGTTAATGAGTATGACATACCTGTTTATTTTTGGGATGAAGCTGTAAATACAGGTTGTTATGTTATCAATAGAGTCTTGATTAGACCCGTTCTTTAGAGGACCCCTTATGAGTTGTGGAACCATAGGAAACCTAATGTTAACTACTTCAATGTTTTTGGCTGAAAAGTCTTTATTCTTAATACTAAAGACAATCTTGACAAATTTGCATCCAAGAGTGCTGACGGAATTTTCCTAGGATACTCTATTTCTAGTAAAGCCTACAGAGTTTTCAATAAAAGAACCAAATGTGTGGAAGAATCTATTCACATCAAATTTGATGAAACTGATCCACTTGAACCTAAGACCTCTCCTAAAAATCTTGAAGATGATCTATCTATTTTGATCCTTAATGATAAAGATAGTGGACCTGTAGTTAAAACATCCTGTTCTGAATATTTTCCAGACCCTGCATCTGTTGAACCTCAACCTGTAGATGAACCTAAAATCTCTAGACCTACCTTTTCAAGACCAACTAGGATTCTAAAGAACCATCCTTTAGATGCTGTTGTAGGAAACCTTGATAGAGGGACACAGACTAGAGCTTCTCTCAGAAATCAGGTTGAACATCAAGCCTTCTTGTCACATCTAGAACCTAAAAATATCAATGATGCTATCAATGATGAATTCTAGGTAATGGCTATGCAAGAGGAACTAAATCAATTTGAAAGAAACAAAGTCTAGAAATTAGTAGAAAGACCTAAGGACACTATCACCATAGGCACAAAATGGGTGTTTAGAAAAAAGTTGATGAATCTAGAAACATCATTAGAAACAAATCTAGGCTAGTTGCACAAGGTTACAATCAAGAAGAAGGAATTGACTATGAGGAAACCTTTGCACTTGTAGCTATATTAGAGGCTATTTGGATCTTACTTTCCTATGCATCACATCTGAATTTCAAAATATATCAAATAGATGTGATAAGTGCTTTTCTAAATAGTTTTATTGTTGAAGATGTTTTTGTAGAACAACCACCTGGTTTTTCAAATCCTCATTTTCAAAATCATGTTTTTGAACTTTCTAAATATTTATATGGTTTAAAACAAGCTCCAAGAGCTTGGTATGAATCTTTCAAACTTTCTTATTTCAAAAGGATTTACAAAAGGAATATCTGATCCCACTCTTTATAAAAAGGATTTCAAAAGATGTATTAATAGTACAAATCTATGTTGATGATATTATTTTTGGACCTTCTAAAAATTCTTTATGTACAGATTTTTCAGAAGTTATGAAAAATGAGTTTGAATGAGCTTAATGAGAGAGCTTATGTATTTTCTTGGTTTTCAAATCTTTCAAACTAAAGATGGTATTATTTTAAATCAAAGTAAATATACTAAAGATTTGTTAAAACGTTTTGGTTTAAATATTATTAAGGAAAGTGATATACCTATGAGTACCACCTGTAAATTGGATATTGATGAATCTGGGAAACCAGTTGATCAAACTAATTACAGAGGTATGATTGGGAGTTTACTTTATCTTACTGCTAGTCGACTAGATATTATGTTCAGTGTATGTATGTGCGCTAGATTTCAAGCTAATCCTAAAGAATCACACTTGCCGGCTGTTAAAAGAATTTTTAAATATCTTAAGCATACTATGAATTTAGGTTTGTTTTATCCAAAAGGACAATCATTTGACTTAACAAGTTATTCAGATGCTGATTTTTCTGGCTATAAGTTAGATAGGAAGATCACATCTGGAACATGTCACTTACTTGGAAAATCCCTAGTATCATGGTGTAGTAAGAAACAGAACTCAGTTGCATTATCTACTGCTGAAGCAGAATACATCGCTGCTGGTAGTTGCTGTGCATAGATTATGTGGATGAAACACACACTACTGGATTATGGATTTGACTTTAAACATGTTTCAATCAACTGTGAAAACACTAGTGCGATTAATATCTCTAAGAACCTTGTGTCTCACTCTAGAACTAAACATATTGATGTTAGACACCACTTCTTAAGAGATCATTATCAAAGAGGTGATATAACACTTGAGTTTATAGGCACTGAACTTCAATTAGCTGATATTTTCACGAAGCCTTTAAGTTTAGAAAGATTAAGTTTCATTAGACACGAATTAGGAATGATAACTTATCCTTAAACCGTTAAGAGAAAGACCTCACCATTAGAAAAACCTCACCGTTAGAGAAACCTCACCGTTAGAAAAACCTCACCGTTAGAAAAACCTCACCGTTAGAGAAACCTCACCGTTAGAAAAACCTCACCATTAGAAAAACCTCACCATTAGAAGACTTCACCGTTAAGAGACTTTACCGGTACATCTCGCGCTGTTTTAAAATTCTGTAAAGCCGAGTCATCAAACCGTTATTTATTTTATTTATGATTTATGTGATTTATGAAACCTAAATGATATGAAAACTCGAACTAGACTCACTCAATCTCACCACGAACCTGTCTGCTCGAATTCTCCTAAACCTAAACCTCTCGATATTCAGAACCCTAGCCTCCAATCCATAATGGCCCGCATCAAGAGACCCCAAGTCACAGATGGGAGTGATGATCCACAAGCGAAACGACAGAAAGTATTGAATGCTAGTGGAAGTGGAAGTGGAAGTGTTGCTCGAAGGAATCCAATAAACCCGCATCTCTCAAGGAGAGAGATTTTTGTAGAAAAAGAAGTGTGTGAAGAATGGCTGATGGAAAGAAAATCGTTAGTTCTTAGAGTATTAGAAGAACAAGGTTGGCTAGAATGATTCGCGAACAACAACAGAACTTATTATCCAGGACTGGTGAAACAATTCTATGAATTCGTTCGTTTTGAAAAGTCTGAAGAAGAAAGCAGAATGGTTTCTGTGGTAAATGGTCAGGAATTATCTTTTACTTAAGAGTAATGGGATAGGAACTTAAGAGTTCAACATGAAGGAGATTATGCATTCTTCTCAAAGTCTGTACCTTCAACCAGTGATGTGTTTCAATATGAAGATACTCTGCTGGAACTCATAGGGAATGGGACCCCTATAAAGGTGATTGCTGCAGAGATGGTAGGAGAAGACAAACTGTTGTTTAAGTTTATTCAGCATATTGTTAGTCCAAGAAGAGGAGACTTTGCCACTTTGAGATTCTAAGACATATATCTGTTACATTTGCTGAAGCACAGTGTGAGAATCAATCTATGTAGATTGACTATGGTTCAAGTGGAAGAGATGACTAGACCAAAGTCAAAATCAAATTCCTTGTTTTTCTCAAAACTAATTTCTGTGATGCTGAAAGTGAAGGAGATAGCTGGACCTCAAGATGAGATGGTAGTGGTCAAGGATAACTTCTGTATTACAAGAACTGTCTATAAATACATGAAAGTCGGCTGGAATCCTTGGAAGAAATCATGGGTGAATGATGATGGAAAAATTTATGACAAGTATACTCCTATGGATCATCTTTCTTGACCAAAGGATGTGAGGGATCCTGGTCTTAGACCAGATGAGCCAGAACCGGTCTATAGTGATGATGAAGCTGAGGAGGAAGAGACATCAGTAGAGGAAGGAGGAGATCCAGACTTTCCCCCTAGTCCTGTGCATCATGTTATTTCTTATGGAGCAGCTAGCCCTCCAACAGAACTACCAAAAAGAGAAACTGTCTTAAAGGACAATGATACAGAGACTACAGAAGAAGAAGAAGAAGCATGTCAGTATGTTGTCAAGGACACCTATGAGGAGGATGAGAAAACTGAATCTGATCATAATGTTAATGGAGAAAAAGAGGCTGATGGTGAAGCAGATGATGAAGAAAAGGTTGAAAAAGAGCTCAGTTTGAGTCCTCTAATAGTCAGTACAGTCAGGACATTGGCTGATCAGGAAGACATAGCAGTAGCACCTGTTAATGAGAGAGTCATTAATGACTCAGAACAAATGGCTATTGAATATGCTGTGTTTGTAGTGGAAAGTGTAGAATTACCTCAGGAAGAACAGTTGGAAGAAATATCTCAGGAGAATGTTCCAAGTGAGGAGGAGAATCTTGGCTCAGTATCAGTGTTATATGACATTGAAGGTTGGACATTAGATCCCGGATATATGATTCTTAGACTTTCTTATGGAGATTCGGATGAGGAAGACCAATCCCAAAAGGAATCAGTTACCTTACCCACTGTGGCTGAAAATGTGGCAACCAAGAAGGACCTTGAGTCTTTAAAAGCTGAATTGAAAGAAGCAATAAGAGAATCAGTGGCAGATATGAAGAACAGTATGGTTGAAGAGATGAAAAGCATGGAGCAATCTCTTGAGTTATCCATTGGATGTAGTGTGTCCAGTCCTGTGAAAGAAATGGTGGATGAACTTAAGGTGTGCCACACTCATATTGAGAGTTGGACAGGAGCTGTAGTTGCTCTTAGACAATCAATCGCTTCATTGACTGCTTTGAACAGTTCTCAAACCCAAGTGCACACTGACATTCGGTATATCAAAGAAGTGGTCAAACAGTTTGTGGAAGTTTTTGAGGCCTTTAAGAAGTCAGTAAAAGAACATCTGAACAGTCAGGATGAACTTGTTCAGAAGTTAGTTAGTAGTCTGACTCAATCTTTCAAGGAGACAGTGGCCTTCTCAATGAAACCTCTTCCCTCAAATAGCTCCAGTGTGAACCTTGAACAGATCCGCACTATTATTCAGGAAGAATTGGCTAAGGCCAGTCCCAGTGGTGCATCAGATACTCAGATTCTTGCTACCACTAGGGAAGTTAGTAGTTTTGTTCGTGATCACCTGCGGGCAGCTACTACTTCTCAAGAGGCAATCAAAAATAAGGTGGATGCTTATTTTGAAAAAGTTTATACCAAGCACCAGATGACAAACCATTTCAAGCTTTTTCTTGAAAATATGAAGTTGCCTCCAGTTACCCAAGCGTTCAGGGAACAAGTAAGTAAGCTCAGGGAGCTTACTCCTGCTTTGGATAAGTTTATAGAAAATAGAGACGATTTTATGTCTGCAATGGAGAGAGGAGGAAGCATTATAATAGATTTCTGAAACCTGTTGCTGCCCTTCCTGCATGTGGATGCCAGACCAGTGATTGTACCTCCTACACTTCCTGCTTCTGCCTCTGGGAGTACTCCTCAACTGACTCCCGTTCAAGCCATCAGGAGCCTGACACCGATGATCACTCAGATGAGCTCAGATTACAGATCTGGTACTGTATCAGTTGCTGATCCACCAGTAGTTCTTTCCGGAATTCCCAAGCCTGCTGACTCTACCTATGAACCCTCTACTGACCCCAAGGGAAAGACACCTGTTCAAGAGGATGATTGAGTGCTTCTAGCCATTTTTTTGATGGGATTCATTGTATTTTTTTACTTCTATGATTTTCCCACTGTATCTTTTACTTATCAATCAAATACTTCATTCCACTCTTCCCTGTCTATTTTACTCTGTCTATTTTCTTTCCTAGTCCTTCTCTTTTCTCTAATACCCTCTTTTTTGTTAATCACAAAGGGGGAGAAATTTTTGGAAACCTGAGAATGTTGTTCACCTAAGGGGTCAAAGGGGGAGAAAATCAATACTTTGGAGGAGAATCCTGTAGTTACATTGATAGGGGGAGAAATATGCAAACCAAAGAATATTGCTTATGCTTTCCTCTAATACTACATTATTTCTTGATATATTCCTGTTTCCATATTTTTCCTCTGATACTATACTGTTGATATCATACTTTGATATATTTTTTTGTTTTGTTTTGTTTCCTCTGATAATACTTTATTTTGGCATAGGTTGTGATTATCAAAAAGGGGGAGATTGTTGAACCCTCTGGAATTAAGTGGATTTATTGTGTTTTGATAATCCCAACCATTCTTTCTTTATATCTTCATTATGCTTCATACATTCCAAATATACTTTAATATATGTTGTTACTTTCAGTATGCTTAAATTCAGTCTTTTGAATTATCAGATATATGTTTACTATGAATTAACTCATTCTGCCAAGTGAATGCTCAAACAGTTTTTAGCTACCGTTACACACTAGCTAACGATACATAACAGAGCCACCGTTATGGATTAGAGCTACCGATATCGAATAGAGCTACCGATACAGAGTTCACCGATACATCACGTTCACCGGTACTCAAAGATCACCGCTACATCAAATTCTACTGATATGGTACATCAAATCTACCGATAGAGTTACAGTTACAAGCTCACCGGTACTCATTCCTACCGCTACATCGAAGTCGACAGCTACCGATACAGAGCTACCGATATGCTGAAGTCCACCTTTATGCAAAGTCTACCGATAGAGAATACCGCTACCGATACAAGGCAGAGCCACAGTTACCGTTACAAGTCCACCGCTACTGATGTGATCAAATCTACCGACAAACAAGTCTACCGTTACAAATGTCTACCGATACTCAGACCTACAGACACCCACTGTAACACAATTCTACCGATATCAAGAGTTACCGCTCCAAAGATAGAACCCGACACTGCTTTAATTTCTTTATCATTATTTAATCTAACCAACGGTCATATTAGGTATATTTTAATAAACTGACATTTATTTAATGTGTGCTGTTGGATGTCAGGGAACCGTACCTCGTACCTGCAAAAAGTAAATCATCTTTTGCCGGAGCACGTCGTATAACTAAAGGAAGTATGCTACTACAAAAGAGCATGAATAGACGAATACAGAAATAGAGAACACAGGCTATACGAGACATAGGCGAATACATGAGACATACAAAACATGAAGGTGTGCTGGAAGAACAATAGAGCGTGAATGCAAAGAGACGGCAGAACTTACACGACGATTACTGCATACCAGTGAAGAGCTGAGAACGAGAACATAACACAAGAGTTTCATCGACTTTCTCTACACCTGGAAGTCAAGGAAATAGACGATACTCTGTTTTCTAGAAAAAAAACTAGAAGAGGACTCAGAGCGAATTCCGATCATTCAAAGGAGTCCAGAACTGCATGACAATCACTAGAGCCATTTCTAAACTCTAAATATTTTCTCTGTGATTTATTCTTTTACATATTGAGCAGTGTGTGTTATCTATTTCATTTTACACACACACACACACACTGTCTCTTGTACTCTAAATGGAGGATTTGTAAATCCTCACTCACCTCTCTTACATTTTGTATTTCCCACTGGGATAGTGGTAGAGGTCGGGTGTGATCTTGACAGATGGTTGCTGTTGTTCTTTTTCCCACGAATAACCGTGGTAGAGGTCTTGGACCTGGACAGCTGGTTGCTGTTGTTTATCCCTGATCCAGGGTGTGGATCATCTTTTTATAAAAATTTTTGAGATGAATAAGTCTTAGCTTGAGACTGAACCTCTTTGTTATATTTTCTGTGCTATATCTTTCAAAGTTATTCCTTTATTCCGCTGCTAATCTCTTTAAAACCAAAACTGTTTTAAAGTCACTTTGATAATTAAATTCACAAGTGTTTATATCAGTTTCAAATCAGTAATTTGGTTTGAAAAGTTAATCAACCTTTCTGTTTTGATTAACTAGGAAATAATCAATCCCTTAAGAACCCAACCGAACCCTTACTTTGATATAAATTCACTACAATTTAATTTAGTATTTTATTTGGGGGTTTTTAAGACAAAGTTTTTAAAACAGAAATTTTAATTGGAACTCAATTCACCCCCCCCCTCTTGAGTGTCCACTCTGACCAACAGATTCCGAGGGAAATGCTGAGACACAAGACTTCATGGGGCCTTCATGCGCTAGAAATAGGATCAGCCCGTAAAACCAATATGAAGCATGCAATCCCCTTTTCACGTTCATGTGGAAAGCCTTAACAGGGCCTATAAAAGCTCTGTGGGTACCTCATTCCATACATATTTTCTCACGCGATAATCCAGGAGCTCTTGCCCGTGAAAAATTTCCTCCCCCTTGCATGAAAAAACGTTTTGGTTGTGCGTAATTCACTGAGGTCCACCATTTTACGCACCAAACCGGAATTTTCAGCTTCTAATTTTTCGTGCCAGCCTCTGATTTTTCGTGGCAACTTCTTGTTTTTCACTCTAACCTCTTAGGACCTTTCCGAAAGAAGATGTCCGCCAATCAGGCTGACGTTGAGGGAGAAGCGTCATTTGCTGCTCGAAGGGCTGAAATGGTCACCAACCCTGTGGTTTATGGTGCCCGAAGGATCGTATCCAGCAACTTTACTCTTTTCAACATGTTCAACCCCTCCCAGATGGAGTATGCACTATCTTTCAACCTACTGATAAAGGACTTCGATATCTTGGAGGAGGTACCCGTGCCAAGATTTGAAGTCAACACACCGCGGTCATGGGTGACCCTTAAGGATGACCTACCTCGGTATAATATCACCTACAATGGCCATCCTTCTAGAGAAACTAGACATATGGATGTTTACATACTGAATCTCAGGACCAGAACCATTTCAGGGAGTGACCCTCTCACGGAGAATTCTTTAGCCGTTTACACAAGAATCTTCTATCAGAGTGTTACTGACGAGACTAAAGGTTGGCTACAGGATTGAGATCTGTGGTCTGGAGGAAATTTCATGAGTGAATGGGCCTGGGCATATTGGGTTCGCCAGAAATGTGACCATTTTGGGGCCAAACTATGGAACATTGGTTTGTTCGAGGTGGTGTGGACGTTGTAGTTTCACTTCTATATTTAGCATGATCTCGGGCCAGAGCTGTTTACTCGATGGTCCCCTGATAACAATACCTTCCATCTTCATTAGGGGAAGTTGGTATCAGCCATTGGGACCTTCATTGCATTCGGGGTATCTCTTTGGATGGGCACCAATACGATGAATTCCTCCCGCCAAAGAACATCTGGGGAGACGGATCACGAACCCCTATGCTGATAAGGCAGCTATTGGAGCTGGCCAAGGAGAGGCAGGGGGTCAAGGATTTTTTGACGGACATCACTTTAAAGAAATGGTTTAGCTTGTTTCTGCAAATAGATCTGGAAGTCAAGATGTCTGGGTGAGGGAGATGGTGTCTGACCACGACAAAGAGGAGAAAAATCGGATCGTACTAGAGGATCCTGGAGGCGGGGGACTATCAGTCATGGGGCTTCCGCGTAAATGAGAGTCAAGACCAGAATGTTTGGTATGTCAGATTTCATCCCACATTCCTGAGTGGGTGGCTCTTGCCAACGGGGGATGCAAGGATGGGAGTTCGTCCAATGACATTGGTGATGGCTGGCATCACAGCCGCTAATAAAAGATTCAATCTGGGAGTCCCCGTGTTGGCCCGTATGTACACCATTTTGGGGTGCATTTCGAGAGGAGGGTCACCAAGGAGGATCTATGGTCCCTTACAGATATTTTATTTCTAGGTTGCAACTCATTATGGCTGGTATACCTTTCAGAATGCCATTCATCTTCTAGGTAATGGCATGTGACCTTCCATGATGAACACTACCAGGTTCATGCCGTTGATTCTCAATGGGGAGGGAGTAAGGATCAGAATCGATAATCATTATGACTTCACTTTCAGCACATTCCCTACCCCCACTGGCCAAATGACAGATAACGGGAAAGGCTCACTGGAGCAAAGGGAATACTTCCTGAGCATCATAAGTAGGGTGCTTGTGGCCCATATTGATGGGAAGATCTTTTGTGAGCCCTACGGGCCATCCAGGTTTTCCAGGCTGTTTGGATGCCTTTAGAAGATGCCAAAGAAAGTGTATATAGATGATTGGAAGGAAATACATTCCTACATTCTTCGACAAATGTGGCTGATGTTCACGACTCATGGCTCTGGCCACGTTATCACCCTCCCTCTCACCATAGTTGATGATGGCCTATTAATAGAATATGCCAAACATTGGGCCATAGCATACCCTGAGGGGATTTTGTGGAAGTGAGTTCGGCAACTCAATGTAGCCAATGTGGAACCTGGCCGGTGAGAGAACAGAAAAGGTGTTGTCCGGGAACAAAGGTTAGAAGCACATCGGGAAACTGGGCTCGCATAGGCCGAGACATCAGTAGTGGGGACATCGCATGGCTGGTTGTGCCTTCATCGCCTAAGGGGAGAAGAGATTGTGAATTGGCCAGGGATCTTCCCAGGAAATAGATAAGGTTTCTACTTTAACCTTCCAATGATGTAAACTTCTCGGCTCTGTGGTCAGCCTGGATGACCCTGCGACAGTCGATGGGTACTGAATCTCTTTGAAAAAAGATAGTGCGAGACATAATCCATCTTCCAGAGGTCAAAATCATTCGGATTGTTGACAGGGTGAACTTTCATCGTCGGCATGTGTATCTGACGGCCATGGATGTGTATTCACCCCAACGAGGTCGGTGTGAGGAGCCATCATTCCTGGTGAATGTGATGCTCGACCAGGCACATGATCTAGAAAAGATATCATTAGAGGATGATGACAACAACAATGATCCGGAGGGTGGTGAGATGGAAGAGGAGGAAGAAGGAGAAGGTGAACAAGGGGGTGAAAAAGAAGAAGAGCCTGAAGGTGGAGGGTCTCAGGGGGCGTCCCACCAAGGGAGTCTCCGAGAGAGTGGCGAGATCGTTGGATTTGATGTATATATAACTGAGATACTTGAGGTACGTCTCAACCCTTATCTATCCATTCCCCTTATCATATTTTGTATCCCTCAATCATATGTCCTTATCATGTTCAGGAGCATATTGGTGATGATCAAGAGTCTCTATTCGAAGGGGAGGAGGAGGCACAGATAGAACAAGGTAGGGAGCTGACTCCCATTATTGAGGTGACGAGTGATGAGGGATCCCCTATAATGATAGTTCCTATAGTGGCTAAGAAATTGAAGGATGGTGATTTGGTATCTTTTAAGTTCATTACTTCAACACCGATATTTATCTTTAGAGAGCTTAGTTGATCAGGGTGCTTATTGTTTGTGCAGTAACCACAGTGTTGGAGGCTCGTCAGGCAGTCGAGCCTGGGTCATCCATTATTGATTCAACTGCAAATGTACCGTCCCATTCAAGACACACTTCTCAAACAGAGCTGGCCCCGACACTCAGTGAGAAAAGAGTCGTGGATATTAGCGGTTCCAATTTTGCGGCGGGGCTGGAAGTTGACGAAGAAATTACCGAGACCGAGGATAGAGAGGAAGGTCACCCAGGCATTGAAGAGCCTAACCCCTTGGTAGGAACACTTGAGAAGGACCCTGATTCTAGTCTGTTGGCTTATTTCCCTGAATATTGGCCTGAATTTCCTGGGGAGATTGATGATTCAGACTTGGAGGTGGCCAAGGAGATCCGGATGATGCGATGCAAAGGGTGGAAGTGCATCAAGCGCTTTCTCAATCAGCCTCAGACGGAATGGATAAAATGGATGGGATCACTCCACACACGGTTGCGGTTTCTCTATGCTAGAGGGGTGGATTCCCAACACCTTCATTCGATGGTCCATGACTACATGGCCGAGAAGCAATACGAGAGCAGCCGAGGATCTGACATTGCCCAGTGTCTCAAGGAGTCAGGGAGTACTCAAGAATTTATAAAGGCAGAACAAGAGGTCCAACGCCTTGAATAATAGGTGAAAGAAAAGGATATATTCATTGTGAACTATTCCGAGCTAGTGGCGTAGTTGAGGGACCAAATGTAAGAATCCCAAGAGAACCTAGTTGAAGCGGGTCACCAAATAACTAAGCTTCAAATAGAACAGGCGCAAGCATGGGATAGGGTCAGTGGGCTGAGATCTGCGGCCGCTGATGAAGAGAGAGTCCTCAGGGGGTGGGAAGAAATACAGGAGGCCACGAGCCAAAAGGTAGAGGTGCTGGAACGATCCATCCAAGAAGCTGACCCTTAAGGGACCTATTTTGGACAATATCATAAACTCATTTCTCTTTACTTATTATTATTCTAAACAACATGTATCGATAAATTTATTTACATGTTTGTTTGGTTTTACTCATTAAATCCCAATCCTAAAATAAATAGCAATCCATTACTAAGCTCACGCAGGTCGTACCCAATATGAGAAACAATGGACATTTGTGCTATTACTTCATTTGACCGTGGGAGCGTAGATCAAGCTTAGGGAATTCGTGATTAGAATAGACAATATTGATTTCTGAGAAGAGAAGAGGGAGGCTCGATTAAAGGAATAGGGCCTCAAAACAATCGACATATCATCCTCCCAATGTTGTTTAGTGCACGAGTAGGGTAACACTAGGGGCATTAGAATCAATCAGAACATAGGGGATTGGAAAGTGTGAATGAAAATACCCAAGATTCGGAACACTGTAGTGATGGCATGAAAATAAAGGATGGTTGTTGAACTTGTTTGATAGAAAATATTCATATTGTATCAGCCTGAAATGGGTATGACAAATGAAGGCCGACTGCTAACCGTGTTCGAAACACGGGGCCTGACTTAGAGTGTCATCCATTAGTTTTCCGGAATGTTGGCCTAGGACAGTAGGCAAGCCATAGGTCGTGCATCCATGCTGTTAGGGGGGTTTTTCTAGACGTGAAAGAGGATGAAGATCTGAATAAAGGGCATGCAAAGCATGAAGAGTGAAGTTATGGTTTTTTCGAACAAAATACAACACCCTTGAAATTACGCCACCATGGTGGAAGCACATCGTATGGGCGTATCAGTATGATCATGGATCATTCATACTTTTATATAGGACCTCTCTAGAGAAAGAGTTATCGATTCCCAATGTCATCGTGGGGAATCCCAAAATTGTTCAGGGAAAAGCTGCAGTTACATGGTTCCCCAAAAGGGGTCAGGCCAAGGGGCCAGAAATTAGAAGGAATTAGATTTATGATTCCTGGGGATGGACCCAAGGTGAAATTTATGGGTTTCTCTAATATCACATGAGGATGGGAATCAATCCATACATAGTTCTGAAAAGGTCATGTAGTTTAACGTCATGCAGGAAGGATGCATGGAGATCTTAGTTTATGGTCATGGAGCTTGGACCATGGACAGTAGGAAATGTGAGAGACACATGGTGGGGTGGTTATAAAACCTTAAGTGAATGGGAACCTGGGGTCCCGACCACTATGTGTTACTTGGAAAGGCTTTAGGTCAAGGGAACGAAAATGAAAGTTAAGCTAGGCCTCAGGAAAAGTGAAAGGGCATTCCTACGTATCCCATAAGGATGGTAATCAAGACAGATGTAGTTCTTAAGGTGGCACGTTGGGCCACCTGTTCCAGGTATAATAAGGTTTTGTGGGTTTGGACCTTACACCAAAAGAAGCGGTATTTGATATATCACATTTTTCCTTTAGGATGAATGAGTGTTTTATTTTTTAAGGGATGGACCTGGGATGGATGGTCCAGGTATCTCCATGGGAATCAATACATATACAAGTGTTGAAAAATGGTATGGCGTGTAACCGATAGCAAACATGATGTCCCTTGAGCACGGGCACCACAATGCTGCACTGTTTTTTGTTGTGTGGCCAGGATGATACTTTCACAGTTTAGGGTCATGTGATAGGACCAACCAAATACTTTAATGTTTTTCAGCACATACATAGTATAGAAGAGGATAAAGGGGGAATGTGCACGGTGCAATAAAGCTTACCCGATGTGAATGAGGATGAAGCCCACACCACACTATGTGCAATTCCAAGAAAGAAACATCAGTCTAAGAGGCCAAAAAGAGGTAAGAGGGTGGAAAGTAAGAGATAATGGCTCTCAATTAAGCTGGACCCATAGACGAGATGCCCAGTTGTTCCTACGTATCCCATGAGGATAAGAATCAAGTTACACATAGATCTCGAGGGTGCCTTTTTACATCATGTCAGAAAAATATTGGATAGTATGCAGGAGTGACTAACTCCTAGGAGGGGCGTATGTGGCGTGGCTATTTCAAAACCGACATGAATGAGGGAAAAATACCATACATGCCACACCATGTGGCCCTATAAGGGCGGGGGCCTAAAAGGCAGAGTAGAAGAGATAAATTAGCGGAACTTAGCTTGGCCCAAAGACGAGATGTCTGGGCATTCCAACGTATCCTATAAGGATGGGAATAAAGCTATACATAGTTATCACAAAGGGGAAATACAAAAAGATCTTTGTTTTTAGGTCTTATAACCTGGACCATAGAGAAGCAAGACTATCCCTAGTAATGGTGGAACATAACCCAATCCCTAAGACTACGTGAGTCGAACTCGGTGTAGGAAACAAGGGAAGATATGGTATTTGAAATACATTAAATACATGCAAATGGGAAATCATTGGAGCCCCGAATGATTTCCTTATCACGACCTTTTCCTCCTAATGTGCTGATGCGCATTGAGGAATTGTACCAAGAGTCTCGAATTTCTACATGGACATGATGAGGTGGAGAAGGATGTGAATCAGGTAACTAACATTTTGGGCTTAACAGGGTTGGCGTGACGATGGAGGATAACTATCAACCATGTTGGAAACACAACATCCATATCCTGTGACCTGAGGTGGGAACAACGAACGAGCATCGACCGCTGACCAACTTCGCAACACGGGACATGTATCAATTTTTTTCTCTAAACCCTTGAGGACGTTGGCCCGTAACAGTAGGAGATCCCTTAGGCCTCGCATCCATTCCATTTGGGGGTCCTTTTGGGTGTGAGAGGTGATGGAAGCCCTAGTGAAGGGGAACATGAAGCCTGAGAAATGAGTGAAGGCATGTCTGGGTAGAATCCAACATTCCAAGTGCTAAACTAGAGTACCCTTGGGCACATTAGTGAATTTCCACAGAGGACCGAGGGGCTCATCTTGAGGTCGACCGATTTGAAAAGACAAGCATATTGCAAGAGGATGGAAAACTCTCAAGAGGAATGGGTAAATAGCGTGGTTGTTACAAAACCCGATGTGAATGAGGAAATAATCCCATGCCATATCATATACTCCCCTCCCTGGGAAAGGGTGGGCGAAGGGGAAAAGGTGAAAGGGAAACCTCCAAGATATGGGGCTGGACCTAAAGTCCAGATGTTCAGACGGTCCAACATATCCCATGAGTATGGGGATCAAGATACACGTTGTTTTTGAAGGGAGTAACGTGCAGTTTATCATCATGCAGTAAGGATGAAAATGGGTAAGATACCCCACATACAGGTGGTGTATGGTGTGGTGAGTAACCCAAAATGAATGGGGGAATAATCCCATACCACACAGTATAACCCTACGTAAGAACCTGGGTCGGGGGTACAAAAAGGCGAAGGGGGCCGAGGCTAGGAATAAAATGGAAAGGCCCAGCTAGATTGAAGTTTAACATCTTGCAGCGAGGATGAAGAAAGGGAGAAGATGCCCCAAAAAAGGGAGGTGTACAGTGTGGCATGTAAACTGACGTGAATGAGTACATAATCCCATACCACACTGTAAAATCCCATAAGAGTTAAAACATGGGCCGACCCCCCTAAGATTTGGGCACATGAAGCACAGTAGGGCCTCTTTTTGTGGTATGGATGATAAATAAAGGGAGGGATGTCTCAAGGAGATATGTGTGGCATGAAAAAATAGCCCGACATGAATGAGTACATAAGTCTTCCCCACACCACACAACCCTAAATGAGGACATGGGCTGGGGGCCTGAAAAAGGCCACGGGGCCTAAGGCTGGGCGTCTTGGCCAATGTTATCCATAAGCTCTCTTGTGTGTTTACCAACTCAACACAACTTCGAAGACCACATGAGCAGTGTTCGGTGTGGGAAACAAGGATTTGGACTCGGTTCCCCTGTCATATAGGGGTCTAATAGCTTGCATTGCCTGAAGGGAGTTCATCTCTTGGAGATACAATGGGGCAGAATGAACCACTACACACAATGTTTGAGACATCATGGGGTAGATCTGACAAAAAATTATAGTTGTTGACCATGTTTGAAACATAGCGTCCCTATAGCGACTTGGACTGGGAACAACAAATGAGCATCGACCACTGACCATATTCACAACGTGGGACTTATATCAGTTTGTTGCTCAACATCCTCGAGGGCGTTGGTCCAAAGTGGTAGGAGAGCCCTTGGGCCTAATATCCATGCCATTCGGGGGCCCTTCTGGATGGGAGAGATGATGGAATCCCAATCAAAGGAGTGGGTGAAGCATACCTATGCCCATCTGTGAAAGATGCTGACACCTTCGTGTAGTGGGATGTATGGAGGGATCGAGATGTGCTCGATGTGAATTGGGGAAAAAGCCTGAACCACACCATATGTCTTGGCCCAAGGGTAGAATATGGTGTTTGGGCTAAGCCAACAGACAAAATGTCTGGGCATTCCTACGTATCCCATGAGGATGAGAATCAAGACGTATGTAGTTCTTGAAGGCCATGCAGTTTAGCGTCATACGGTGATGACGTGGGAGGATAGATGAATGGAGAGTGGGAACATGGTGCGACCATCATAATCCTAGAATGAGTGGGTCTAAGGAAGCTTACACCATATAGATTTAAGGATCTTTTGAGAGAACTATACCCAGAGGGGATAGTCAAAGAGAAGAGTTTAGGGATAGGCTCAAGATGAAATGTTTGAGCATTCCTACATATCCTATGGAATGGGAATAAAGACACACGTAGTTCTAAGGGTGTAGTTTAACGTCTTTCATGACGACATGAAATTTAACGTCATACAGGACGAAGCAATTTATGGTCATGCAGGACCATCCGGCATTTTAAGGTCATGCCAGACCGTCATGCTGTTTAGGGTCCTACGGGATCGTCATGCAGTTTAAGGCCGTGCAGGACCAGAAGGCCCAGAAAAAGTATTTCTTGGGGAACTTGGTATTGGTGGGAGGAGTTATACGTTCACCATCCATGGTCACTAGGGAGTATGCACCATTGGGGTAAAACCTGTGAATTATGTAACTTCCTTACCACTTGGGCTCTAAATTTGGGGGTTTTCTGCCAGGGATCCTTGGTGTCCAGAGGGCCAATACCAAGTCACATTTCCATAAAGAGCGAAGGCGAACCATCTTGTTTAGGGCTCTAGCTAGCTTATTCTGATGCCTTTCTAGATTATGCAGGTCACAAAGCCTATTCTTGTCGAGTTCTACCAATTCAGCCTGACGAATTTCTTCTACCTTATCTGGCACCTTCTACTCATAGACCGTTGTGCGTAACGAAGGCAGCTGGATCTCGATGGGTAAGACGACCTCAGCTCCGTACACCAGGGAATATGGGATCACCTGGGTGGAATTATGAGTCATTTTCCGATAAGTTCAGAGGGTGTTGGGGAGCTTTTCTGTTGAGATTTTCTTGTTCTGACCAACCATTTTATGCAAAATGTTATAGAGGGTTTTGTTGAATGCCTTGATTTGTCCATTTGCCTGTGCGTGATAGAGGGAGGTATGGTTCGAATGGATGTTGTACTTGGAATACAACTTCTTCAACTCAGCTGCTCGAAAGTTGGTGCCGTTATCGGTGAGGACGGCGTGAGGGACTCAAAACTGGTAGATGATTTTGGAGCTCACGAAGATGACGATAGAATGAGCCTTGACGTCCTTGAGTGGAACTGCCTCTGCCCACTTGGAAAAAATATTCCTAGCGGTCAGGATGAACCTAAACTTGTGAGCTATCTCTAGTGGATATGGCCCCATGACATTGATTCCCTATACTATAAATGGACAAGATTACTTGGTGGAGTGGAGAGGTTCTGGTAGCCGATGCATGAAGTTAACATGAATTTGGAACGCATGACATCTCTTGGTGAACTCGATGCAATCATGGATCATGGAGGGCCAAAAGTACCCCAGTCTCTAGATCTGGTGAGATAGCTTCGACCCAGTCTGGTGGGTGCTGCAGGAACCAGCATTAACCTTCTACATAACCTGAGAAGTCTCGACTCCTTGGATGAAACAGAGAATAATACCATTGAACTTGTGACTGTATTGGATCTTCTCATGACTGAGACCACTTTGGAGGGTAAACTGCAGCGCACTGCGTCGGATTCACTCGCGCTCGGCCCGATCAACTGGGAGGCAACCATTTTGGAGATACAAGACAAAGGGGGCTCTCAAGTCAGGGGGTCACTTAAACCACTACGTCTAAGGAACCCAGGGGTACTGGAGTGGGGGTTTCAGTGGTAAGATGGCTTACCTGCTGGTCGTCGTCATCATCTGGGGTGACGGGAGCAATGACTGTTCAATGTTCCATGTCGATAATCAGATCATCCTGCTCAGGTTCTGCAAGCGTTGTGGTTAGGCCTTCCAGGGTATCCGCTCGACTGTTCTGAGATTGAGGGACATGAGTAACTTCCGATCGTGATGGAAATAGGTCCATTAGCTAGAGATTGTGCTCCAACAATGGTACAATCTTTGGATTTCTGACGACGTAGTCACCATTGATTTTCTTGATGACTAGTTCAGAATACCCTTTCACATGAAAATGAGTAACATAAATCTCAAGGGACAGTTGGAGGACAATGATAAGATCCTGATACTTTGCCTCATTATTGGTGCAGACTTCTGACAATAGGAATGAGTACGAAAGAATGGCTTGCGCCGGGGTAATAAAGATGATACCCAAGCCTACCCTATTGAGCATGGGATCATTGAGGCTCCTACCGGTGGGGCTTCAGGAAGCACCATCAAAGTGAATCTGCCTACATGGGATAGAAATATCAAGTGAGAGGATTTCCTCATAAAGAAAATAGAGATCCAAGGACTGGTCATCATGAGTTGGATGGGCAGTAAGGAAGTCTCCCAATGCTTTCCCCTTAATAGATTTCTGAGGGAAACACCTGATGTCAAAATGTTGAAGAATCACTTCCCACCAATCTAGGAAGCCTGTCAACATTGGAAAGTTCATAATTTACTTCAGTGGTTCTACCCAAGATACCAGATGTACCCCGAGGTGCTGTAAGTAATGTCGCAATTTCAGTACTGTGAATACCAGCGCAAGGAAGTACTTTTTGATGGGGGATTATCTGGTCTCCGTATTGATGAGCATATGACCGAGGTAGTAGAGACTATTCAACGTCCCCACATTGTTCTTTTGGTTGAGGAGGGCACTAAGAGATCATTCTAGGGTAGTCACGTACATGATCAACATCTTTTCGGAGATGTGTGGCATCAGGACCAGAGGCTGGAGCAGATACTGCTTAATTTCCTCAAACGCGGTCTGGTACTCTTCGTCCCATTCATAGGTTGTTCATTTTTTCATAAGCAGGGAAAAGGGATTACACATTTCAGCTAGATTCATAATGAATCATCATATATAGGCTAAGTGGATTGGGAATCCTCAAATCTCCTGACTATTGCTCGGGGGAGGCATCTGAATGATGGCCTTGATCTTCTCTGGGTTGATCTTGATACCATTGTATCTGACAACACATCCAAGGAACTTCCCAGAGGTGACCCTGAAAGAACATTTCAGTGGGTTCATCTTCAGATGGTGGGAAATGAGGAAGCTGAATACTTTATCATGGTCCTCGAGAAGGTCCTGACACTGGTGATACTTGACCACCAGATCGTCCACATATAATTCCACTAATTTCCTGAGGATTTTCTTGAATATGCGATGCATGACCCACTGATAGGTGGCACCTGCATTCTTTAAGCCGAAGGGCATGACCTGGTAACAAAACGTACCTTGTGGCGCCCTAAAAGCTATGGAATCATCATCCTCGGGGGCCATTTGGATCTGTTTGTATCCAATATAACTATCCATGAAGGAAAGAGCTTGGAACCCATTCGTGGTATCAATCAAAAATTCCGTCAAAGGAAGGGAAAAATCATCCTTTAAGCAGTGACGGTTGAGATCGCAGAAGTCGATGCATACTATGATCTGTCTATTATTATTCTTTACTGGAACAATGTTGTCCATCCACTTGGGGTATTGGACCTCCTTGATGAAGTTAGACCTGATGATATTGTCAACTTCATCCTCGACCATGACACTGTGAGAAGGGTGCATCTTTCTGGGAGGCTACTTGAACCCGCGATGATTTTCTAGGAGACCGAGGCGGTGGAAAAATTCTTAAGGATCTAGTCCTGGAATCTAGTCATAACTCCAGGAAAACACATCACGATTCTATTTAAGGAAGTCCATGTACCGTTTCGGCTCCTCGAGGGACATGGAAGCACTGATTAATGTGGGTGTTAGATCTGCCTCGTTACCAATGTTCACCTGTACCAGTTCATCGACTGTGGTGGAGACACCCTCTTCAATGGCTGGGGGAGAATTTTCCAAATCCTCTTCTTCACATGAGTAGGAGGGATCCCTAGCGAGAGGAGCCCCCTCTAGGTCAGTAGATTCTGAAGGGAGGCTGGTACCTGCCTGAGCAGCAGTGGTCACCGCATATGGAGATTCTGGTTTTTCCGAAACCATATCAATAAAAGCTATCGACCTGATCCCATCTGGTCTTCGGCCCAAGGGGCCATGCATGATAATGTCGAAGCAGTATTGGCACATTGTATTGAGCCATTTAGTTCCAGCTCAGCAAAATAAGAAAGTATGGCATGCTGATGTTTCCATGGGGTAGAAATCCCGATACCTTACGGGGGTAGGAGGATCCAGGATCACCTGATCCTGATTTTTGTAGGAGTATTATGTGATTTTCCTTCGTCTCTTAGACATGAAAATATTCTCCCCCCTTATACCAGAGACAACAAATCATTTCCCCATGTTCGGGGTTTTGGCCTCCAGTCGATGGATCGAGAAGACGTAGGCGTCATCCAGACCTACCTAGGGGTTAGTTGCAACCGTGGCGGGTTCGACCTCAATGGCCTGAATCTGCCTATCCTTGATCTTATAATAGTCAAAATCTAGGTAGTAGGATTCACAAGAGGTGAAAGGAGACGCTTCACCTTGTACTATGCCCACTCGACCATTTAGGGAGTACTTGAGGCATTGGTGATATGACGAGGGAACTTCCGCATGCAGGTGGAGCCATGGTCTACCCATCAATGCATTGTACGCAGTGTCCTGGGAGACAACTATAAACTCAGTGCTGGAAACTAGGCCACAAAACTGGGTCTTGAAATGGATCTTACCGACTGGGGTCTACTCTGTCCTGTCGTATACCTGGATTCTTAAATTGGAGGGAGTCAGATCATCTTCGAATAACCCCAGCTTCCGCAGTGTCTGCGTCAAGATAAGGTTAATCCTAGAGCCCATGTCAACAAGACAGTGCAGAACCTCCATGCTGTTAAATTGGTTGGTGATATAAAGGGGAAGATGTTCCCCTATATGGGAGAGCCTTCATCTTCTCTAGAGAACGAAATGATCGCCTGTCATTCATCATTCTTGACCGCTTCAGCGTGAAATGCTTTTACAGCTGCTACCTCTATCTCAAACTAAAGGGGGCTTCTTAAAGACTTAGCGAAGGCCTCACACTTATCTGGTGATAGGATAAGGTCCTTGAGGATGGAAAGCCTCACTGGGATACCAGAAAGGTGCTTTAGAACATCATAATTCCATGACAGCCACGAGATTATGCTTGCAGGGGGCCGCTCTGTGACTGGAGGCATGGCGGGCCCCGCCGGCTAGGATTGCGGCTGACTGGTGTTGGGAATACCCTACTTCTCACTATTCGAAGCCCGAATAGTAGCTACCGGATGATGGCCAGATGGATGAGGTCAGCCTGTAGCAGGGCATGGCTGGTCGCGACATGGTTGAGCTGGCTCTGCCAGATCCAGTAGCATGAACGTCGGTGATAGTGGGCCCGATGACACTGGATGAGGAAGCTGCACGTGCTGAGCTCTACCCTGGGCATGCTATCTGGTATTAGTGTCTTGCACATACTAGATGGAGGTTCCAACTGATGTGCCTCGATGACCTACATGGTTGCGTCTCCGTCGACGTTTTCATCGACTGGGGATGTTGGGGAGGTTTGTCTGTCGCTCCCTGTTGTTGGGTGTCATATAGAGATTTACCAAATCCACGGTATTAACTATAGCATAAGCTTGACTATCAATTGAAGATTCATCCATTACTGGGTGGATTATGGGAGTAATCCCCATCTTCAGAGGCATGAAATCGCTGAGAGTGCGGGATGATGATGACATTGGCGGGGTAAGTTGCTTTCCCTTGTGCCACTGATGCTTGCTCTTCTGTGAAGAGGTCGGTTGAGGTGATGATGCATAAGTAGCAGCTGTGGTTTCTGAAGGATCTGGCTGATTCAGGCATGCATGAATGATACCATGGGCATGAAAAAACCATTTTTCAATCCATCCAGTCATCATACTTTTGGGACTCACGGTTAGAAACTGACTGCCACTCGCCCTCGGTATCGCTGCTGCTATCTGGCCTTACGGTGACGAACAAAACTTGTGCTGAGGTCGGGCCCAGCCTGACTATGTTGTTATCAACATGGTCTTAAAGCCATTATTTGAACACATATAACTACTCAATAGAGTTCCCCAGGATCTGATGATAGGGGCAGTAATTGGGGCGATCAGTGAGGTTTGCCTCTTCTGGCCTTCTGCACTCTGGAAAACGCATAATCCCTTGTTCCAAGGCACTTTATAAATAACCGAGGACCTTATTATCGTTGAACTAGTAAGTCCAGTTTCTTAGGTCTGGAATGGGAGGCCTTGGAGCCTGGCCCTGACGAGGGGCTGGAGGAGCCTGTCGAGGAGGCAGATCCTAGTTGTCCCGCCAAGGCGGTGGTGGCGCATTTTGTGGGGGCACCTGCCAGTATGAGGTAGCCGCTGCTGAGCTGGAGGCTGAGCCTGTGGTGGTGGGCCTCTGCGAGGCTAGGGAGGTGGCTCCGCTAGTAATAATTCTAGCTGTCTGGGGGCCTATATTTGGGCCACCACGGTAGGCTTGGGCCACCACGGTAGGCTCGGCTCTGACTGCCCTTTTCATGGGAATTACAGGGGGCAACGAATATGCCTGGCTAGCCTGTTGCAGGGCTTCTTCCAAGCAATGGGCCTTATCAGAGATTGCTCGAAATCCCCCGGGGTAGTTCTGGGTGATCATAGAGGGAACCTGTTCCTTCTTGACATTCCCTATGCACGTCATCAATAATTTCTCCAGATTCAATGGCATATCAACAGAATATTTAATCCCTTTCCACCAAGTGATAAAGTTCGCGACTCGCTAATCAGGACTTTGTTTTCACTTAAAGAGGTCTACGATGCTTTTCTTCTGTGTGGTGGAGATGAACTGGTAAATGAATTTCCTCCGGAGGTCCTACCAGCTGGTTAACGATCTGGTGGGGAGCGGGCTGTTCCAGAAAATCGTAGGCCCCTCTAATGTCTGTACAAAGCATCAGAGTTTGGCGGCCTCCTCCTGTTCTAGAGTCCCTAACATAGGCCCACACCTTGAGTTGATGTGGGCCAGGTCTTGCGGCGTGTCCCCTGTTCCGTTAAAGGGGGAGAAGGTGGGATTCCCGAAACCTGGAGGTGCCGACATGTCATTCACCCGTGCTGAATATGGATTTACATCAGGCAGGATTGCCACCTGTCGTGTTTCCAATGCCTCTAGGTGGGAAATGAGCCCCACCATTGGATCATATGGGTGGGGGTCCCTATCTTGACAAGTATCCCTAACCACGAGCATGTTTGAGGGGTCATCAACATGGTAAGCAGGCCCAATGGCTCGTGGAGCGGCTGGCGGCATGACCCTCGCGGAGGCTGGGAGAGCCCGATCTGGGTCCCTTATATTGTTGCGCCATTCAGGAGGGTTTGGCGAGACATACCATGCCCTCTTGCCATAAGTTTCGGCATCAACCCTATCTGCAGGGGCAGGACGATGAGGGTCGCATAGAGGCAGCTTGTCGAGGGGAATTTGTTCCTGCCCCTGTTGCCCTGGCCTAGGATAACCGTAGTCAGGTCATCGCTCTACTGCACATTTATCTTGGAGTTCATCAATCAAATTCTTCTACTCGGCAAGTTGTTGGCACAATGTGGCCTTCTCAGGGTCTTCCTCCATCTTCTACACTAAGGAGGACTGGTCAAAGTGCTTGGAAGCTCAGACGTGATATTTACCGTTACCCGAATTCCAGCTATGTACTAATGCCTCGGTGGGCATAGGGAGACCTAGTATGTTCCTCTATTGGCGATTGACCATTCTCGATGGTTCCAATAGTGGTGGCATTCCCTCAGGGGTAATCCCCCATCATGAAGCTCCAACTCATCATTTTTTCCACTATGTCGGCTATGTTGATTGCGACCCTTTCTAGGGATATGTCATCGATATCGCTAAGCAGGTTGGGCCGCCACCAAATAAGACTGAAGAGGAGGGTAGCATACTACCACTCATCCACGGACTTGTACATTGGGGGAATCCTACTTGATGATCATGCATAGTATCTTGAAACTCTGAACACATTTCTCTTGGAGGAACTTACGGCGGCCTGGTGACTTGTGGCGCTAGGCCACTGGGAGTGCAACCAGATCGACTAGAAGACATTGCATGCCAATGTCTTCAAAATGTGCTCGGGTCCTAGGATAAAACAATTGCTGATGACGAAGGTGAAAGTGCGTCACCTAGAGGATCTGGAAAAAATATTCAAACTCCTCGGGGGTGAGGGATTTCGGTGGGCGAAAATCCAACACTGCCACGGCCCCGAACATATCGGGGAAGTGGTACACTGTGAGGATGTTCCAGAAGATCCTTGGCTCAGATTCAGGGTCTAGACCTTTACTTACCCACTCGTCAACTGGAGGTGTCTGAGGAACTAGCAGCAGTACTGAGGCAGACTGCTGGGACGACAGGCCGATGGGCGGAGAGTACGACGAGCAGGCTCACTGGCCGCTGAATCTCGAGTTGTCTTCTGAAGAGTGTAGCGACCGAGCCGCTATGTTTCGATAAGATGGGCCGATGTCCGCACTTCCTGGGTTAGGTTATAGGGCTACTGGTGATAGGTCGCGCTTCTGATCACCTGCAATTGGCCCCCAGAATAGTCCTTCGTGATCTCTTGTCGAGGTAGAGAGAGCTTCTGGTGACGATAGTGGTGACTACATGACCATAACCCTGGGGGTCACCAAAATTAAATCCTCCTAGATATAACTGTGGAGGGAGGAGGGAATCCGTTGAACCTTGCATTCCAGGAGTACTAGGATAATGTTCCTCATTCCTGTCCCAGCCCTTGACTCGGCTGAGGTAGAGGAGGGTTCCCATGCTGAGTAATATTCTACTTCAGCGTCTGAGAAGAAGAATAATTTGATCTCTGTCCAGATCTTCCCAGGGTTCTTCTTATGGAAGCGGCGACCCGTCTTCCTACCCTTGGGTGGATCCTCGGGACAGGGCTGATTTCTGACATATTGCCCTTCGGCTGCACTGGTGCCAAGGTGGAGAGGCTTTCCACATGATAAAGCCATGGTGCGAGGATCACTAGGACATATTTCAAAGGGGACATGGGGAGGACCTACATGGGTAGTGCTGGAGTGGGAAAGACCTCCGCTAGAGTTGGAAGAAGCAAGGAGAGGACCTCTATGCTTGTTTCCCCTGGTGGCCTAAGTATGAGGAAGATCCTTGTATTGGGCTAGCAAAAAACAGGTAGGACCTCCGTGCTGGGCGTGGGTGGATCAAGGCTTACTTTCATCCCTCTGGTTGATGAGGCAAGGGGGACCTTTTCTAGCTGCTAAGAGGATGTGGGGAGGATCCCCACATTGTAGAGAGACCAGATTTTCAACTTACCTTCCCCGACGGTCGGTTTCCGGAGGAATGATCCCATACCCGGTGTAATGGGCACAGGAGAGACCCCCATGCTGAGCGTCACTGCTGCGAGGAAGACCCTCATTTAGATTGAGGGTGGCATGGGGAGAACCTCCATGCTGAGCCTCGAAGTGGGGAAGGCCCACGTTCTATATGGTGGTGGTATGGGGAGGACCTCCATACTATGTGGCATCGCTGCAGGTTTGCTCACGGTGGCCAGGAGAGTCAACCCAGCCTGCTCGTGGGGCGGTTGGAGCCTCGGTCCTGGTCGGGAGTATAAGTGACCCTACTCAATGTATACAAGGAACTGATGATATGCATCGGCAGTGTATCAGGCCACAGTAGTCGTTGACGTTGACGCCCCTTGGCGGGCGTCCTCACCTTGCGCTCGACGCTGGCGTCGGGTCGGATAGACCAGAGTCGGTGGTGTAGGTACGTGGCTTACTTCCTCCTCATCCAGAAAGACCGGGCGGTAGTGCTGACATGGCTGGGTGGGAGCTCTCGATGGGATCACCTGGAGTGGGACTCTGACCGAGCTGGGCTGAATTTCACCTACCTCGTCAGCATAAGGTAGGGAGTCATCAAAGTGTTTTGGAGAGATGATCTTAAAACGGTTATACGTCGGCCTGGGGAGCAGCGACTCCTTGCGCGGCCCTCGGGGGCGGTGTTGGTGACGAGGCGTAGATGCCTCTAGATCCAGGTGGGCCATATCCCAAGTCGGGATTATGCCCTTCTCCTCATAACGACATATGAGGTTGTTGATTACCCTCCGCTGAATGACCTCAGATGGGGAGATGGTGTGTGGGAGCCCCATGGACATGGGTGTAGAGGCCGTTGCGGAAGAGGCAGAGCCGTACGGGACTACCGTGTTGGTACTACCCCTGCCCCTGCATCAGTGTGCAGGTGGTGATCTCATTCTGAGTGGAGCAACTTGATTCTTGGGGATCAGAGAGATTAACTTTTCAGTGCTGAAATTAAAGGAATCTACAACCAATGCCCCAACATCATTCTGTATTCCATGACTGGTAAGAGGGATCCATGTTGACACATCTCAGAATGGGATGTTTGACATTCTACTACCCCAACTTCTGGTGAGTTTCACGTCAGGTCTACTATTTTTTTTTGCGGGACCCGATGTCAGATAACTAGATCTAGTGACACGTCAATCCCTTGATTCCTAGAGCGCTACTAATATCCACATTGAGGAGAATAATTTCATGTCGGGTTCCCCATTTTCTATTTCTGATGCTTTCACCAGGATGTGAGAGTGTCCATCTCATTTGAGGATGAAAGGCACGGTTTTGTTTCCTCGCATTACTGCTTTCCAAAGATGGGTGACATCCATCACTTTTTCAGGGAAGTTTCTTCCTTGATCTAAATGAGATGATGGGATGTCAGTTCCTCCTTCTGTGTATTTATCCTCATAATTCATCACCTAGTCCGGGTCTCCCTTATAGATTTAAGACGTTGTTCGTGAAACTCTTCCTAGCGCCATATCTTTATAGACACAAGTTAATTACATTGATTTTTTTGGGACATTCCAAGGGGTCTGGTAAGGCAGTAACCTTCAGTCGAGGGAGTAGTCACATTTGGCATCACTAGTGTGTCTGTGCAGTCTAACACTGGTGCATCTGGGTTTCTTCCCCTTATTATAGGTCTTCTCGAGGGCGCGAAATCCCGAGGAATCCCACATCCAACACGGGGAACCATATGCCATGGGAATATATCTGAGATTTTCCTCAGCTTTTCATGTTTAACACAGGGTATGATGTGAGTTTAACGTCCATCAGTGGCTGATCTGACTGATCAGAACACCGACTAGAGTGGACCAAATGAGTGTAACCCCTGGAGGGAACACCGATATTGGGGCCAATGTGTGGTTGGATAACCGAGTGCTGTTAAATGGAATATAGAATGGGGTGGAATGATCCCACTGAGATGTGGTGGCCTGGGTAAGAATCAATATGGGTGATGGAGTGCTGAATGAAATGGGTGGTGAATGGGATTGAACCGCCATGAGGACGACAATAATGTTGGGATTGAGTCTCAGGGAGACTCCCTACGTATCCTTGTGGTAGAGAATCAAAGTCTGTGTAGTTCAAGAGGGCGATGGGATGCTTAAGACGGTTGTCTGTGAGAATGGATCTGTGGATGGGACCCATTGGAAGTGGAAACTCTGGGTTGGGGCCTCACCTTACTGAGACACATTGGCTCAATGGAAAGATCAGGCGATGAGCTTGAATTGGGGTGTACACATAGGAAAACAACCCAATGATGTGTTGGGGCATATGCGTGGTTAGCAGCGCGGGCTGGTCTGATGCCATTGGGATGGAACAAAGGCATGGTTCCCAGGTAATTGGATTACAATGGATTGCTGCTAAATAGAAGATGCAATGAATTACTGCTGATCAGGGTATAAATGAATTATCACAGAATGGGGTCACAACGACTTATCACTGATTGAGGTCACAACGGCTTACCACTAGATAGGGATGTCAACGACTTATCACTGAATGGGGTCATGAGTCTAACGCCATGTCGGTCAGAGGTGGACCGGTGTGAATAAGGACCTAGGGTCCAGATGGATGGTGTAAGCGAACCAATGAAAAATGGGGTCGGAGCAACCAATGGGTGGTGGTCTTGGACTTTAGGGAGGCTTCCTATGTACCTTTCCTTGGAAAGGATCAAAGACCATGTAATTTAGGTGGGGGAATTGCTGTGGCGACGTGAAAGTGGCTGTGACCAATGTTTGTTGGGCTTAAACCTCTGGGAGGATTTCTACGTACCATGCCTTGGCATGGATCAATTTCCTCATAGTTAAAAATGCAGCTCGATACACCAACGTGAAGATGGTCGGGACCAATGGTTGTTGGGATTGAACCTGAGGAGGCTTCCTACGTACCATACCATGGCATGGATCAAAGTCCCAATAGTCTATAATGGGGCTTGGTACACCGACACGAAGATGGTCGGGACCAATGGTTTTTAGGCATGAACCTTAGGGAGGCTTTCAATGTACCATGCCTTGGCATGGATAAAATCCTTGTAGTTCGGAATGGGTCTTGGTACACTGACATAAAGATGGTCAGGACCAATGGTTGTTGGGCTTGAACCTCATGTATACGTCCTACATACCTTGCCTTGGCATTGATCAAAGTCTTCATAGTTTGAAATGGTGTGTGGGGCATACACTTTAGGCGGCCAATTTTTTTTTTCATGGTCAGTGCTAGCTCTAAGACCACATGAGTCATGCTCGGTGTGAGAAATAAGAGGCAGTAAAGACCTGATGATCATCTCACAAAAGGTGCGTCCGTGGGAAATGGTGTGGGTCTTACAGGTGATAGCATCCCAAAGAAGAAACAGGGGCTTATGCGTGGTTGGTATCCTGAAGAGGTTGGTACTTACTCCTGGATGGAGGACCAGTGGTGAAAAAGCCCAGTGGGAGAGGGATTTGGAACTGAAGAAAGGAGGATCACCGTTCCCCACCACTCCCTTTGCCGGTCATTGGCACCAGGAAATAGTGGAGGAGAAGGGATACTACCTCCTGCAAGAAATTCTAGGGGCTTACACCAGGGTGGTTTGCCTTTCCCCATGTAGGATGCATGGGGGGATGTCACAGTTTAACATCATGTGCTGAGGAAAACAGTTCTTAGCAGTTTAACGTCCCATAGCTCGGACGAGGCGGGTTCACTCCGCACCCCTAGGACTTAAATAACTGGTACCCTTTGCACCTTATTGAAGTGAAGGGACATGCAACGCTGTGGCTAGGGGGTGTTATGGGAAAAACCATTAGGGGTCCACATTAGTGTGGCTATGAAAAGAAGTAATAGCTGTTAGCATAACTATGTGAAGAAGCATGAGGCGAAGAAACACAACGGGCGGTATCATCCAAGGGACTTTAAAGTTGCATTGCACGAACCCAGAGGGTCGTACGAGAAGAGAGTATATGGAAAAGGTGTTTTGGAGGCGGGAGGCGCCCAAAAGTGATTCCCATAAGAGGGATATCATGGGCTCACAAGGAGGGAGGCTTGCACACAAAAGGAACAATTGCATGAAAATGGGGCCGGGGCGGCGTGTAAAAGGCCGGGGTGGCGCGCAATCATCCGGTGTGCGTGAAAAAGGCCTGGGTGGTGCACAATTGGCTGTAGTGCAAGAAAATGGACATGGTGGTGCGGAAAGAATTACACTCAATTTGGAAGGAATTGCATGCTGAAGAAAGGATTCCGCGCAATTGGAAGGAATTGCACGCGAAGAACAGGATTTGGATGAGGATTAAACCCGAGGGGTCTCACTTAAAGGTGGACCCCCAGACAACCTAGTGTGGAAAATTAATCACATGAGAGGCATATTTTGTGAACATGATAGTTGAATTTCATTCCAGAGAGACGGTTCAGATTCTTTAGCCCGAAAGTCGAAGGGGTGGCCTTCTATTTATAGGCACTCGGGTCGCGAATCTGTGCAGAAAATAGGCCTGCGTGAAATATATTGTGCTTCAGCATCGGTAGCGCAAAAATTCAACCGCATAGGGGTGGCGGCATGAAAATTTCCATGCCCATGCAGAAAGCTCTCACGAAACCTGGATTTTTTCACATTGGATAGTTTTTCTGCACACCATGGAATTGCTTTCGCGCGGCCCCTCCGAGCCCCCCCGGAATGAGCCCCCGGGCCCAAATATGGATTCTCTTTGTCGTGGCCCAACCTTCTTTAGATTTTGGGTGTTTTTCGGCGTCTAAAACCCCTTACTTAACATTTCAGGTCACCCTTTTTTGATGATTTCACTATCCATGACATTATGATGTATATTATTAATGTGATATATATAAGATGGTATAATATAGTTAATTTAAGGATAAATAATATCAACTATATTAAAAAATAATGATTTTTTAGTTAGTATATAAGGAAACTAAATATATTTTTCTATGGGAAATAATTAGCTATGAAATTTACTGTCGATATTATTTAAAAGTCATACAATAAATGCATGTTTAGAATTGGTGGACATATTAAACAATTTTACTTAGTTGGTATAGTTTGAGTATTGTGATGAATATTTATGTGGTACTACACAAATAAAATGAATAATAGAATATTCCCTCATTTTTTTATATTTTAAAAAATATGATCTTCTATGTTCTATTCTTTAGGAAACAAAAATAGGTTTATTTCCACTATTTAAGGTAAAAATTAAAAGGGAGGTTCAACAAAATATAATAGTATAAATTTGTGACAACATGCATGTTTTATAACCCATTTAATATTATTGAATTATGTTGGATACACTAACTTTTGGATTTAGATAACACTACTGGGAGACATGTAATGAATGTAAAAAAGATAAAACCTTCTTTATATACTCCCAAGGTAGTACAAAGGGGTTGTATGATCATAGTGGATTCAAAATCAAACAATGGACTATCATTCTCATTTTTTTAGGTTAAACATGTAAATCTAAAGACCCATCCCCCCTTCATTTGAAAATAGTATTTGAATAAATGAAAAGTGATAGGATGAAATATCTTTTAACATATCATTGTCAACATATAATAAAGGGATAAAAATTTAAATTAAATTTAAATATAAAAAAAATTAATTCATCGCACCCCCACCTACCTTAATTTTTATTATATCCGAAAGGGATCATGCAATATGTATCAAGCAAACATCCACTACTGATTTTATTCTATAATTTAATTATTTTTTAATATTTTAATCTCTCTCCATAAATTAGTAAGGAAGTGGTGTTTTAATGAATATAAAAATACATTTTATCTGGAATTTATCTTTATAGAGACTATGATAAATAATAATAATAATAATAATGATAATAAGAATATTTTAAAGAAGGTGTCCTTCCCAATAAAAGAGAAAGAATTTTAGGTTTATCTGGGTCATAATAAATATGAAGATAGATCTAGTGTGGAAGTTGAAGAAAGTGTAGTTAGATCACACACCTGTTGTACCTCTCGAACCCCTCAAGGTTTTATTTTCATGATCACAATCACCCTCATATTTATCTAATCCTCTTTCAAGTGTTTTTGGTTAATAGGAATCAAATCAGGTGGCCAAGGAATTGGGCCAAGAAAGAAAGAAGGCAAAGTGGACTGAAATTCAGTTTACCGGCCAGCCGGTGGCACACCAGCGGCCAGCCGGTGGACTGAATTCAAGAGGAAGCCACTGCCTCCCCACCGGCCAGCCGGTGGCACACCAGCGGCCAGCCGGTGGCACCTGCATTCAAGAGGAAGCCACTGCCTCCCCACCGGCCAGCCGGTGGCCTCAGCACCGGCCAGCCGGTGGCACCCTCTCCAAATAGTGCCAGCTACTGCCTCACCACCGGCCAGCCGGTGGCTATGGCACCGGTCGACCGGTGGCCCCTGGACAGGAATCCAATGCCATTTTGCAAACACCGGCCAACCGGTGGCCCTGCACCGGCCAGCCGGTGGACACAGTCAAACTAGCCGTTGGGCTGTTGACCAGCCTGCCCACTTGGCTCCCAACGGCTCTTTTAGCCTCTCCAACGGCTCCGAAGCCTCCCCAAGGGTTCCATGCCTATAAATAAAGGCCAAGGAAGCCCCGGAACCTAACCGGATCATATACCAAGCGCCCGGACACATTGTTGCACATTTGGCGAACCTCCGGCGCTCCACCTTCAAGGATCCTCAAGTGCTCCAACTACTTCCACATCCAAGGAGCACCTCAAGAAGCTTGGGAGAGCACACTACATCAACTCCATCATCCAATTGGCGCCCAAGTCTTCCTCCAATACGGTTTTTCATTATTTATTTATTTTGAGCTTTAAATTCGGGTTTGTGCCTACAAACCCCAAACTCTTCTCTCACCCCTCTTTCTCTTGGGTTTCACACCACCACTAAGGTGTGAAGAGGTTTTTCAAGCCTTTCCTTTTAAAGGGCTTGAGTTGTCGGTGAGCTAGCCTTCACCCGTTAAAAAGGCTAGTGGGTTCTTGCTTAACCAATAAAAGCAAGTGGGTTCTTGCTAAACCACAAAAAGCAAGCTGTAATAGGTCCTAGTGCTACCTCAAAGCCTAGTGGGTTTCTTGCTATAACCATTGAAAAGCAAGCGGTAGGAATCTCTCAACGGTTGAGTTGGGAGCGGAGACGTAGGCCGGGTTTTGGCCGAACTCCGTTATCAATTTTGTGTGTCTTGCCTCTTTATTTTCCGCTGCATTTATACTTTGATTTTTAATTTGTTAATCTTTTTTTTAAAAGGCAATTCACCCCCCTCTTGCCATCATTCCCCGTGTGTCTTCCGACCCAACAGTTGGTATCAGAGGGACCTTTGAGCAATTCCTTAACCCGGTTTCAAAGTTAAGATCTTTTTTTTGATGGCATCTACCTCTTTCGCCCCCGAGGGCCTCTCATTGGGTCGGGCTCCATTTTTTGATGGGACCGACTATAATTATTGGAAAACCCGCATGACTACTTTCCTTAGAAGCATAGGTTATCCCATATATAAAATTGTCATGCAAGGTTACACTCTCTCTTCCCCCGACGAATCCAAATGGACCCAAGCCGACATTAGAAATTTCGAGCTTGATGGCAAAGCCATGAATGCTCTCCATTGCGGCCTTGACCGAAACGAGTTCAATCGAGTTTCCACATGCACCTCCGCACATGAAATCTGGAAACTTTTGGAGGTTACCCATGAGGGGACCAACAAAGTCAAGGACACTCGATTGGACATGTATCGTCAAGATTTTGAGTCATTTTCTATGCATCCAAATGAATCTATTTCTGAAATGTTTACTAGGTTTACTGACGTGTGCAATGGGAGAAAGTCCCTTGGTGATGATGTTTCAGCTGAGACGATGGTCAAGAAGATCCTATGGATCCTACCGAGCAAATGGGCACCAAAGGTAACGGCGATCCAAGAAGCCAAGGACGTCAAAAATATGCCGGTAGAAGAACTCATTGGTTCCCTCATGACTTACGAGATCACGATGAGGAGGCAAGCTCAAAAGGAGGGCACACCAATCAAGACCCCAAAGAACATCGCCCTCAAGGTACAAAAGGAAGTAAGCTCCTCCTCATCCTCATCTTCCTCATCTCCTTCATCTTCAAGCGGCGACTCGGAAATGGAGAATCTCGCCCGCCAAATGAACAAGTTTATGAAGAAGCATAAGAAGAAGAAATCCCGCAAGCACCGAAAGCAAGAACCCACCGCAAGATCCGAGCCCAAGGTAAAATGCTACGGGTGCGGCAAAAAGGGCCATTACAAGCCCGATTGCCCACTCAACAAAAAACGGGCCACGCAAAAGGAAAAAGGAAAGAAAAAGGTCCTCAAGGCGACATGGAGTGACACCTCCTCATCCTCCTCCTCCTCCTCCTCAAGCGACAACGGTAACAAATGCCTAATGGCATTCCATGAGGTAACTTCTTCCGATTCCTCTTCCTCATGTTCTTCAAATTCAAATTCTTTAAATCATTTATCCTATGAAGATCTCCAATACGCTAGAGATCAACTAGAAAAAGGTTTTCATACTTTATCGTCAAAATTTGTTGCTTTAAAAAAGTCTTTCAAAAAACTCTCCTCCGAAAAAGACCAACTTCTCAAAGAGAAGGAGGAACTCTCCCTCAAAATCCAAAATTTTCCAAATGTTGATTCTATGGAATCAACCATCAAAGACCTTAGAGAGACCCTAGCCAAGTTCACCCAAGGTGAACAAACTTTGTCCAAAATATTAGGTTCTCAACGAGTATCTAGAACCACCAATGGACTTGGCTACACCAATAAAGCTTCCTCCTCCCATGCACCCACTATTTTTGTAAGGGGGAGCTCCCAATACAAATTTTGTAATTATTGCAAAAAACCCGGGCACCTCATTTATGAGTGTGATTGCAAAAATGCCTGGTACGGCCAACCAAAGTCTATTTACTTTTCCGATGAATTTTATAGGAGAAGACCCGCCATGAAACAAGTTTGGATTGAAAAATCTCTTCTTGCGAGTCTCTCCGGGCCTAAAATTGTCTCTTTTCAAAATCCCTCTCCCCGGTGATTTATTGTTTTTATTTAGGGGGAGTTAGGTTTGTTTAAGCATTTTTGTTTTATTTCAAACTTTCTATTCCAACTCTTGGTATCAAATTCTTTCAATTCAAAATTTTCTATTAAATTTTCTTTTCTAAATTTCCAACAATTGGTTCAAAATTTTCTATTCAATTTTTGATTCAAAATTTCAAAAATTTCATTTGATTTCAAATTTCAGAAATTTCAATTGGTTTTAAAATCTCTAATATCCCTCAATCAAGTTTTATTCCCCACTCTATTTTGATAATCACAAAGGGGGAGAAATTTCTTGATTGATTGGGGGAGAATCATTTTCATCATGCTTAGCATTTCCTTTCAATTTCAGCATTTTACATTAATTGTTTTGGTGATTGTGATCATCAAAATAGGGGGAGATTGTTGTACCTCTCGAACCCCTCAAGGTTTTATTTTCATGATCACAATCACCCTCATATTTATCTAATCCTCTTTCAAGTGTTTTTGGTTAATAGGAATCAAATCAGGTGGCCAAGGAATTGGGCCAAGAAAGAAAGAAGGCAAAGTGGACTGAAATTCAGTCCACCGGCCAGCCGGTGGCACACCAGCGGCCAGCTGGTGGACTGAATTCAAGAGGAAGCCACTGCCTCCCCACCGGCCAGCCGGTGGCACACCAGCGGCCAGCCGGTGGCACCTGCATTCAAGAGGAAGCCACTGCCTCCCCACCGGCCAGCCGGTGGCCTCAGCACCGGCCAGCCGGTGGCACCCTCTCCAAATAGTGCCAGCTACTGCCTCACCACCGGCCAGCCGGTGGCTATGGCACCGGTCGACCGGTGGCCCCTGGACAGGAATCCAATGCCATTTTGCAAACACCGGCCAACCGGTGGCCCTGCACCGGCCAGCCGGTGGACACAGTCAAACTAGCCGTTGGGCTGTTGACCAGCCTGCCCACTTGGCTCCCAACGGCTCTTTTAGCCTCTCCAACGGCTCCGAAGCCTCCCCAAGGGTTCCATGCCTATAAATAAAGGCCAAGGAAGCCCCGGAACCTAACCGGATCATATACCAAGCGCCCAGACACATTGTTGCACATTTGGCGAACCTCCGGCGCTCCACCTTCAAGGATCCTCAAGTGCTCCAACTACTTCCACATCCAAGGAGCACCTCAAGAAGCTTGGGAGAGCACACTACATCAACTCCATCATCCAATTGGCGCCCAAGTCTTCCTCCAATACGGTTTTTCATTATTTATTTATTTTGAGCTTTAAATTCGGGTTTGTGCCTACAAACCCCAAACTCTTCTCTCACCCCTCTTTCTCTTGGGTTTCACACCACCACTAAGGTGTGAAGAGGTTTTTCAAGCCTTTCCTTTTAAAGGGCTTGAGTTGTCGGTGAGCTAGCCTTCACCCGTTAAAAAGGCTAGTGGGTTCTTGCTTAACCAATAAAAGCAAGTGGGTTCTTGCTAAACCACAAAAATCAAGCTGTAATAGGTCCTAGTGCTACCTCAAAGCCTAGTGGGTTTCTTGCTATAACCATTGAAAAGCAAGCGGTAGGAATCTCTCAACGGTTGAGTTGGGAGCGGAGACGTAGGCCGGGTTTTGGCCGAACTCCGTTATCAATTTTGTGTGTCTTGCCTCTTTATTTTCCACTGCATTTATACTTTGATTTTTAATTTGTTAATCTTTTTTTTAAAAGGCAATTCACCCCCCTCTTGCCATCATTCCCCGTGTGTCTTCCGACCCAACAGTTGGTATCAGAGGGACCTTTGAGCAATTCCTTAACCCGGTTTCAAAGTTAAGATCTTTTTTTTGATGGCATCTACCTCTTTCGCCCCCGAGGGCCTCTCATTGGGTCGGGCTCCATTTTTTGATGGGACCGACTATAATTATTGGAAAACCCGCATGACTACTTTCCTTAGAAGCATAGGTTATCCCATATATAAAATTGTCATGCAAGGTTACACTCTCTCTTCCCCCGACGAATCCAAATGGACCCAAGCCGACATTAGAAATTTCGAGCTTGATGGCAAAGCCATGAATGCTCTCCATTGCGGCCTTGACCGAAACGAGTTCAATCGAGTTTCCACATGCACCTCCGCACATGAAATCTGGAAACTTTTGGAGGTTACCCATGAGGGGACCAACAAAGTCAAGGACACTCGATTGGACATGTATCGTCAAGATTTTGAGTCATTTTCTATGCATCCAAATGAATCTATTTCTGAAATGTTTACTAGATTTACTGACGTGTGCAATGGGAGAAAGTCCCTTGGTGATGATGTTTCAGCTGAGACGATGGTCAAGAAGATCCTATGGATCCTACCGAGCAAATGGGCACCAAAGGTAACGGCGATCCAAGAAGCCAAGGACGTCAAAAATATGCCGGTAGAAGAACTCATTGGTTCCCTCATGACTTACGAGATCACGATGAGGAGGCAAGCTCAAAAGGAGGGCACACCAATCAAGACCCCAAAGAACATCGCCCTCAAGGTACAAAAGGAAGTAAGCTCCTCCTCATCCTCATCTTCCTCATCTCCTTCATCTTCAAGCGGCGACTCGGAAATGGAGAATCTCGCCCGCCAAATGAACAAGTTTATGAAGAAGCATAAGAAGAAGAAATCCCGCAAGCACCGAAAGCAAGAACCCACCGCAAGATCCGAGCCCAAGGTAAAATGCTACGGGTGCGGCAAAAAGGGCCATTACAAGCCCGATTGCCCACTCAACAAAAAACGGGCCACGCAAAAGGAAAAAGGAAAGAAAAAGGTCCTCAAGGCGACATGGAGTGACACCTCCTCATCCTCCTCCTCCTCCTCCTCAAGCGACAACGGTAACAAATGCCTAATGGCATTCCATGAGGTAACTTCTTCCGATTCCTCTTCCTCATGTTCTTCAAATTCAAATTCTTTAAATCATTTATCCTATGAAGATCTCCAATACGCTAGAGATCAACTAGAAAAAGGTTTTCATACTTTATCGTCAAAATTTGTTGCTTTAAAAAAGTCTTTCAAAAAACTCTCCTCCGAAAAAGACCAACTTCTCAAAGAGAAGGAGGAACTCTCCCTCAAAATCCAAAATTTTCCAAATGTTGATTCTATGGAATCAACCATCAAAGACCTTAGAGAGACCCTAGCCAAGTTCACCCAAGGTGAACAAACTTTGTCCAAAATATTAGGTTCTCAACGAGTATCTAGAACCACCAATGGACTTGGCTACACCAATAAAGCTTCCTCCACCCATGCACCCACTATTTTTGTAAGGGGGAGCTCCCAATACAAATTTTGTAATTATTGCAAAAAACCTGGGCACCTCATTTATGAGTGTGATTGCAAAAATGCCCGGTACGGCCAACCAAAGTCTATTTACTTTTCCGATGAATTTTATAGGAGAAGACCCGCCATGAAACAAGTTTGGATTGAAAAATCTCTTCTTGCGAGTCTCTCCGGGCCTAAAATTGTCTCTTTTCAAAATCCCTCTCCCCGGTGATTTATTGTTTTTATTTAGGGGGAGTTAGGTTTGTTTAAGCATTTTTGTTTTATTTCAAACTTTCTATTCCAACTCTTGGTATCAAATTCTTTCAATTCAAAATTTTCTATTAAATTTTCTTTTCTAAATTTCCAACAATTGGTTCAAAATTTTCTATTCAATTTTTGATTCAAAATTTCAAAAATTTCATTTGATTTCAAATTTCAGAAATTTCAATTGGTTTTAAAATCTCTAATATCCCTCAATCAAGTTTTATGCCCCACTCTATTTTGATAATCACAAAGGGGGAGAAATTTCTTGATTGATTGGGGGAGAATCATTTTCATCATGCTTAGCATTTCCTTTCAATTTCAGCATTTTACATTAATTGTTTTGGTGATTGTGATCATCAAAATAGGGGGAGATTGTTGTACCTCTCGAACCCCTCAAGGTTTTATTTTCATGATCACAATCACCCTCATATTTATCTAATCCTCTTTCAAGTGTTTTTGGTTAATAGGAATCAAATCAGGTGGCCAAGGAATTGGGCCAAGAAAGAAAGAAGGCAAAGTGGACTGAAATTCAGTCCACCGGCCAGCCGGTGGCACAACAGCGGCCAGCCGGTGGACTGAATTCAAGAGGAAGCCACTGCCTCCCCACCGGCCAGCCGGTGGCACACCAGCGGCCAGCCGGTGGCACCTGCATTCAAGAGGAAGCCACTGCCTCCCCACCGGCCAGCCGGTGGCCTCAGCACCGGCCAGCCGGTGGCACCCTCTCCAAATAGTGCCAGCTACTGCCTCACCACCGGCCAGCCGGTGGCTATGGCACCGGTCGACCGGTGGCCCCTGGACAGGAATCCAATGCCATTTTGCAAACACCGGCCAACCGGTGGCCCTGCACCGGCCAGCCGGTGGACACAGTCAAACTAGCCGTTGGGCTGTTGACCAGCCTGCCCACTTGGCTCCCAACGGCTCTTTTAGCCTCTCCAACGGCTCCGAAGCCTCCCCAAGGGTTCCATGCCTATAAATAAAGGCCAAGGAAGCCCCGGAACCTAACCGGATCATATACCAAGCGCCCGGACACATTGTTGCACATTTGGCGAACCTCCGGCGCTCCACCTTCAAGGATCCTCAAGTGCTCCAACTACTTCCACATCCAAGGAGCACCTCAAGAAGCTTGGGAGAGCACACTACATCAACTCCATCATCCAATTGGCGCCCAAGTCTTCCTCCAATACGGTTTTTCATTATTTATTTATTTTGAGCTTTAAATTCGGGTTTGTGCCTACAAACCCCAAACTCTTCTCTCACCCCTCTTTCTCTTGGGTTTCACACCACCACTAAGGTGTGAAGAGGTTTTTCAAGCCTTTCCTTTTAAAGGGCTTGAGTTGTCGGTGAGCTAGCCTTCACCCGTTAAAAAGGCTAGTGGGTTCTTGCTTAACCAATAAAAGCAAGTGGGTTCTTGCTAAACCACAAAAAGCAAGCTGTAATAGGTCCTAGTGCTACCTCAAAGCCTAGTGGGTTTCTTGCTATAACCATTGAAAAGCAAGCGGTAGGAATCTCTCAACGGTTGAGTTGGGAGCGGAGACGTAGGCCGGGTTTTGGCCGAACTCCGTTATCAATTTTGTGTGTCTTGCCTCTTTATTTTCCGCTGCATTTATACTTTGATTTTTAATTTGTTAATCTTTTTTTTAAAAGGCAATTCACCCCCCTCTTGCCATCATTCCCCGTGTGTCTTCCGACCCAACAACACCATGTTGTTGAGAAACCATTCTTCCTCAAAATAATCAAACATTTAGATGATCAAGATGAAAGTGAAACATCTTGAATTTTTTTTCCTTTAGATGAACCAAAAATTGTTTAGGATAAACACATATCTATAGATTCCTAATACATATCATTTATAGATTAAATGTTAGTGATCAAAGATCAGAAAAATATTTGGCCTCTTTCATTTATGTTTTTCTAAATATAGAATAATATATCACCCATAATAAGAATGATGTAGAAAACATAGATAAATATTTAGTAGAAAATGATATTTCTTTAATAAATCTATCCAAACAAGTTAGAGCCAAAGAATCTATGAATATGGGGAATTAGGGGAGATGATCCATATTTAAGAAAGCATTTGACAAATAAATCATCAGAAGGATTAATTCAAGATTTACCTTGAATAAAAGAACATGAATTGTAGAATAATCAAGTATACTCTATTGAGGTTATGAATGACCAACTTGATGTCAATGTCAATGAGATAAATAATTGTGACACTCTAATGAAATATATGTGTATTATATATAAATACATTATTTATTAAATGAGAATATTTTATATAGAAATAGTGGATTTGTTTTTAGACAAAATAAGCACACAATCAATTTTATGTGACATGAACTATAAGTCATGTTGGATAACATGGAAAAGACACATATTGAGGCTTCATAATAGAAATAAAAATTAGATACCACCATATATATATATATATATATAATGAAGTAATATTATTCTAAAATACCTCTTGTTCTTTCTAATTATATTAAAACATATTCTAGTGATCATTATATAGCTTTCTCAAATGAAAAAGTATCTTATATATTTAAATCTAATATATTTTCTCTTTATATTTTCATAAATAGTGTGTATTAAAATAAAATATCATTATTTAGGTGGATGAGGAAAAATAATAAAAATAATAAAACCAATTAATTGGGGGACTTAATAATCTAAAAATGTTTAAGTTTTCCAATATAAACCTAACTAGTTGAGAGAACATCGAATAACTAGTGTTCATCAAATTCTATAAATTTCTGACAATTTTATGTGAAAATAAGAAAATAATTTTTTTTAGATTATTACTAGTTCTAGGAAATATTTAGGAAAAGAAAACTGGAAATTTGAAATAATAAATCAAATTTATATTTCCCAATGATTCCATTTTCAAGTGGGAACATTGTTAGACAAAATAAAAATTCATATATTAAAGGGAATAATCTCTCTATCTCAATAAGATTTTATTAATTTGGAAATAACTATGGTATTTTTAGGGGGAGGTTTCATAAGAATTTTGATCTCTCAACTATCTATGTTTCAAAAATAGATGGGTAGAGAATATAATAGAATTACGTATATGGTTATATATCTACCTTGGGAAGAAATAAAGAATAAATAACAACAATAAACATTCTTCTGATGTTAGAAAATAATGATTATGATTTATCATTGGGTATAAAGATGAAGTATTGGGTAGTTAAATACAATGAAAACAGGAAAAATAAGGTATATATACCAAATGGGATGTGTTGCATCCATTTTGGATAAAGGGGATATATCATGGACTCTAGGGAACATGTCTTGAGTGTATTCATTAGTGGAAGAAAGAAGTCAGATAATTAGAGATCAGTCCAAGAAATAATAAAAGGGGATGATTTAGTGAAATTAATTCCAAATAAGTCATGTACAACATACACAAAACTTGAAAAAAATATAATATATAATTTGATAATTTATCTAGCTATTCTCAAAAACATGAATGTTGGAAGCAGATCACATAATGGGGAGTTGTAATGGAAAATAAGTAACTCTAATAGATGAAACAAAATTTCAGGATAGGATTATAATAATTATAAAACCTGAAATATATTATTATATTTTTTATTGTGCAATATAGATATACATACATATAATGATTTATTAACAATTATTTCAGTAAGAAAATAATCTCTAAAAATGAGTATGATTTCAATTGGAAAAGCATATGAGTTTATGCATTACAAAAATAGTGTCATCCCATACAATAAAGATAAAAAATATATATTTCAAAACATTCAAAACTATACAACTATTTGAAACCAAAATATTAATGCACTAGGGAAGGTTTCAAGGATGAAGATAAAGGAGGAACCTGGATGAAAAAAAATTCTAAACCTTTATTTTCACATCATGTAAGAAAGTGTTTAACATTATTCCCATAAAATTTGTGTCTTTGTTTCATTATAACCATGTAGATAATTGTAGGTTAAGATTTTTCTCATGGATAGATATAAATAATAATGTATTAGAAGTAAAATACGGAAAATATGAGGTGATACCCATCATGAAATTTTTACAATATTTTGTATATTGGATGAAGTCGAGCAGACTTGATGAAGAAAATAAGGGTGTCACTTTTCGGATGATACATGTGGTGAAATTTTGGAAAATCCTCCAGGACTTATCAATATCAATAAAGTACTAATTCTTCAATGATATTGAAAATTACTCATAAAAATGTATTGTTTCATACTATCTTATATATTTTTAACAAAAAAAAATTGTGTTAGAGAAATTCATATGATCATCGTAATGGATTTGAATGTTAAAATAATATTCAATAATTTCTTTAGATACCCACTAATTATATTTGATTTCATGTCATGTCTGATTAGATTAGTGAAAGAAAAATCATGATAGAAATATTTCCTAATAATTGAAAAAAATGGTATCATGTAAATGGATTCAATAGTTTATAATATTCCTAAACCTTATTTGGAAAACTCAATAGAAATGTGGGGAGTAGTTTCTTATCAGTTAGTATCCCATTTTTTATAATAGATTACCTTATTCCATAAATCAAACTCACTTGTTTTATGCACTTCTCATGGATCATATATCCCAAAACATGGGTGACTGCTGAAAATTTTCTTAAGAATAATGTGATAGCATCCTTTCTCTTGAACATTGTATTTCATATCAATATGGAGGACCTAATAAAATGAAAATTGAAAAATATATGATAATGGAGGGGGGTATGATGATATATGAGAAAGAGTGTGATGGTGTAACAAATATTACTATAGCATTTTGTATTTCGTATTGAAAAATAGGTGGGGGATATTTTTTATCACACATTGTGTCTCTATAAGTATTTTTAATAAATGAACATGTAATGCCAATGACTATGATATTAATATCTAATAATGAAATTATTTAAGGATGTTGATGGAAATGAGAATTATAAGGAGAAGAGTGATCCCAAGTAAGGATTCATTTTCTATTAAGTGATGGAGGATTGCAGACAAATCATTGGGGATGATTTTGAATTACTGATAATTACATAATTGACAATGAAATAAATTCCTATTAGATTTCAAAATATTGCTTATTATTTATAGAATTTTTTTGTAGTATCACTACTGGAAATAAGATCTATACCAACAGTTTTGGGAAAACCATTGGTATAGTTCACTAATTTGGACCTATACCAATGGTTTTCCCAAAACTGTTGGTATAGGTCAGTAATTTGGAGCTATACCAACAGTTTTGGGAAAACTGTTGGTATAGTTCACTAATTTGGACTTATACCAATAGTTTTGGGAAAACTGTTTGTATAGGTCTATTATAGAGACCCTATAACAACGGTTTGACCTCAAACCATTGGTATAGTTCCCCCCTACACCAACTGTTTGTCCAAAATTGTTGTTATAGGTCCCAAAATCAATGAATCTATACGAACGGTTCTAGAAACCATTAGTATAGGTCTATACCAATGGTTTTGAGAACTGTTGGTATAGGTACATTTATTTTTAATGGAATCTTCTAACAGAGGAAATTAAAAAAATCAAAATTTAAAATAAATATGATAATACACATATATATTTATGAAATTATGTTCAGAAAAGTATGTTAGGTTAGTGGTTAGGTAGTTCAATCACAAACCATCGGTGCTGGGATCAAAACGAACCGAATGATTCTTTTTTGAATTACATATACCAATGGTTTTATATAACTGTTGGTATATATTTTCATATTATTTATACCAACGGTTTTGAAAACTGTTGGTATAGGTCTATACCAACAGCTTTTCAAAAACCGTTCGTATGGAAAAATCCCCATGACTTAATAGCCAATAGTTCTCCAAACTATTGGAATAAACTATCCCAACAGTTTGGAGGCCTATACCAATGGTTCCAAACCGTTGGTATAGGGTATTTTTCTAGTAGTGTATTATATGTCCCCATATAATTTATGGTGATCAATATTATATCATTATAATAAAGGTGTTTTTAAATTCGATTTCAAATGTTTACAATATTAGGGAACAAAATACTACAATATGTATTGGATGATATTGTGGAAGAATAGATAGAAATTTATTATTTAGGTTAATTTTAGGATATTATATTCCTCATAAATTTAAAATTGAAAATGAAAATTTTCTAAATTCTAATTAAACACCCTAGAATCCATGATGTTATAGAGATATGTAGATGATAAAAATGGTGATTTACCACCATGAAAGGCTATTAAATGATGCACAGAGCCTATTCAGGTCAGTGTGTTAAGAAAGAAATCCATTATGTGGGGTGGGATTTAAGACCATCCATGAAGGGCATCCATAAGTGATTTCAATGGTTGGATGAAGGTGTACTTTGGTTTATAAAATAGTGCATTAAAAAATATGGGGTTTTATTGATGAAATTCATTCTACGATTCATTATTTAAAAATCATGCATCATCGAGAAAATAAAAAAAATACCCTTCATCGTCTTTATCTATGGAATGAATTCTCTCTATGTATGTTTTATATGTATAATCAACTATCACTACTACTTCATAATATGATTCCTTTGGTGCATGATCATTATAAATTCATTCATACATTACTTGGAAATATCTAAAATGGTATAAAATTCATGTTTAAGGGTTATTACATTATTTAATACCATAATGAAAAATAATATTAAAAATTGTGGCCATAGGTCGAGTTCACATGAGGAATTAAAATTTTCATAATAAATAATGGATCTCATAGTAAATAAGACACATTTTAAAATATACCATACATATTCATAAGATAAGGGACATACATAAAAATTTATATAATAAAGATGCTAAATTATTTTATGTAAATAATCTTACCAACATATTTAAGTTCAAAGGTAGGTGATACATGAGATGTATGGTTGTACATAATAATTTAGAATATATGTACGAAGTTAAAGTTTGATATATAATTTCATTGTGGGGATATGTGTTATGCTATGAAAAAAACATCATACATAATATATAATAAAATTGGTTTCTCTTAGATGATAGGAATAATGATCACAAGGTGTCCTAGAAATCCATATGAATTATTTTTAAAATATTATCTTAATATAATACTAGAAAATGTGATCTGATAGATTCATAATAAGTGATCATTTTAGAATGACCATGATGCTTTGATTTAAACCATGATTTGTGCTATTGTCGTTGAAAAAGGAAAAGAACTTAATAGAGTTTTATCTATGAATTAAGGAGCATATGTGATCAAAATATGCATGGATTCATAAACATGTATATCACTTTTATGAAGAGTAATTTGGGGTGGATTTATAAAGAAAAATATTTTGACTATTTTTTAAAAATTTAATGAGATATGGAAATGAAATTTGGAAGTATATTGAACTATATTATGATCCCTCATGGTAAAAAAAGGAAATAGTTGAAATGATAGAGGAATGATGTTTTTGGTCTATTTAAAATATTTATATTTAAAGAGAAATAAAATATAATATTTATTGAGATTAGAAAAACATGAATAATGTGGAATAACCAATTAAACATTCTCTATATAAATACCATGTATGTCGAAGAAAATTGTGTTACGAGTGGACCTATAATTGTATTTATATTTAAAAAATCTTCAGTATAGTATATATAGAGAGTTTAAATCTATATTTAATATAGATTACTCAAATTTCATAAAGATAATGATGTAATAAATTTAAAATTTATTTAATTGAAGAAGAGAGATTGGGAAATGGAGAGATCAAATTTTGTTCTTTTATATTTCTATCTGAAGAAGTAGTAGTAAATTCTATAGTCATAAAGTAATTTATTTAGGGTAAAAATAGTGTCACACCTGAACTTTTAAAATAATATTATTTTTATTAATTTACCAGACTTTGATACTTTCTATCGAGCTGCAGGCCATGCCTATTTGAAATTTTTTTATTTTGTTGATGAATGAATGCTTTGCCCTTAACATCAACCGGTGCATGGGCAGGATGTATTCAAAGCTGGGCAGCTTTGCCCGAGTCACCATGCGGCCTGTCTTATAGCATCCCGCCATTTTATAACATAAACTTTCATTTCATTACACGGAAATGAGGATCGTTAAGGTTTAGTGTCTTGGAAACAAGGATCATGATACATAAAAAAAACATAAAAACATTCTTCTTAAACACTTGAAAGGCTTCTCCTTTAGTTCATCCTATGTTCATTATGCATCTCATAACCTGGGGACATACATCAAAAGAAAGGGTGAGCAGAAGGCCCAGTAAGGGAAACAAGAGAAACATTTTACAAGTGAACTTGAGATACTTCAATAAGGACATGAAAAGAACTTTAAGGCATGAGAAAGAATTCATGAGATACATCATAATAAAAATAATCATTTTTCATAACTTGAAGATGTGGCTACAACATTTAATATTGACAATCGTTTCGTTTCACCAAGGTCCATCCCCAAGGTGTCGTTCAAAATTACCAAGGTTATTCACCAAGGCGTCGTTAAAATGGTCATCTCTAGAGATTAAGTCTTTACCCAATGCATTGGAGCGCTATCAGGGCGCACCCTTAAATTTGTCTTTATTTTCATGTGAGCCACATATATCATCATCAAACATTTCATAAATAACCCATATAGCATAAAATAAATGGGTTTCATTTCATAATCATAACGTTTCAAAAACTGCTTTAAAGACATGATCTTTACGTTACTTTAAACCCACGGAAAGGGAAAGCGGGTATCATGTATGTAAATCCCAGAATTTAAAATAGAACATTTTTACATATATGTGAATACCCCTTTAGAAATAGGAGCTTTGAGTATTCACTTTATAACATAAAATAATTTTGCGGAAAGAGAGGCATTTTGAGACGAAAATTCTGCAGCATAACGGCTATGTTACAAGGTTTTAGAAACTTTGAAAAGAGAGGGAACATGGGTTGAACAATAATAATTGACCCATAAAAGGTAGAGGGACAGAATAAGAAGGATATATGGACATGGTGATGCAATTTCAAGGACATACCAATTGAAATGAAAAACATGGAAGGAGGACAAAAATTTGATTTCTCTTATGAAAATTCGGCAGCCTAACGGCGTCACTTAAACTTCAACAAAGATGAATTGGACAAATGAAATAGGGTCTCTCATCATATGATCATAAGAGATCAGTATGATAGATATAGAGATCATACCCCAACATAAAAAAAGGAACTTGAAAGATTTGACATGAAAATCGAACTTGAAAAATGAGAAGGGTGAAAGAATCACTTAAACATTCGGCAGCCTAACGGCGTCACTTAAACTTTCATAAAACGAAATTATGAGAGTAAGAGGGGATATCTCATCATATAAACATGGAAGGGCAGTAAGAGGAATATAAAAGAACCTCCTCTCACATAAAAACATGGAGCATAAAAAGAATGACATAAAAGAGGTTACATGAAAAGAAAGAGAGGGGTCGGATCCCTTACCTTAAAACGTGACTCTTGAAACTCAAAGGATTGGACCTTGAGGGCTTGGGGGCACCTTGGGAGGACTCTTTGGAAGGTAAGAAGACCAGAACTTCGTTGGGGGAGAGTTGGGAGTGAAAAATAAGGGAGGAAAGGGTGGGTATTTATAGGGAAAGTGAGGGGACAAAGCATTAATGGCCAAGGGACACCTCACATGTGCTTTTTTCAAACCCATGTGCTCTCCCTTGGCATTTATCATGGAGTTAGGCCACATGGGGCCCCCAAAACAATAATTCAACACCCATGGCCGGCCAACCCTCAAAAGATCTCATGACATCATCATGACATCGTTATGATGTCATTAAACATACCGAAACCCTAAAACTGTAATTTTACTATTCACTGAAAATTCAACTTTCTCAGAATAATCCCAAAATTTCACATTAACCAAATATCAATGCTATGATTTCAAAAATGAACTCCATTTTATAAAAATAATTTTCTAAATATTTTTAATTATATTTTTAAATAAAAACACTATTCATCGAAAATTCATTTTTTTTCAGAAAAATCCCCAAAAATTACCTTAACATAATATCGATGCTCTGAGTTCAAAAATAAAGTCCTTTTTATAAAAATAATTTTCTAATTATTTTTAATTAAATTTTTAATTAAAAAACACTATTCATCCGAAAAAACTAATACTTGAATAATAATTTATGAAACCGTTATTTAACCATTTTATTGAATCACATTACTTAACCAAGGTGTCTAAATTATATTAAAACTTTATTTGAGTGAAATTACTAATCCATTTGGTCATATTACTAATCCTAAGCGTAAAATCACTATTCATAATTTACTATTCATCAAAAATTAAGTTGATCTTATTAGACTCCAAATTCCTTAATGAACACTTTTGTAGAAGACCATTTTTTTGAAAATCATTACACATCATTAGTTATTTATGGTTTACATATATATTTCAAAATATCCCTTTTTCAAAATTCATCAATAAAATACATTCTAAAATTATCTAGACATCTGAAATTTCTCAAACATCACTAAAGGAAGAAATCTCAATTTATTCACCCGAAAGGATTACACAAGGAAACTAGGGTCTCATCACATAGCCCCTTATAACACTGGCATAAGACCTAAGTGTAAGGTGTGCTATGGTGAGAGAATCTGAGGGAGTCTCAGATAACATTTCCCTAGTAGCAATCTCCACTAACTTGAACTTCTCCTGCAAGCGTTTTCGTTCAATCTTGACACGCTGGAGCTCGTCTTGGGCTTGGTCCAAAGCGAAGCCCACAGATGCTACCTCCTTCCCAAGCTCTGATAAGTGGGCTTCACAAGGGTTGAGTCTACTGGATGAAGCCATCGACTCCTCTTTCTGCATTAACCATTAACATCTTATTAAATCAATAAGAGTAAGTTAATATACTACTCAAAAAGATTGGGTCGTTACATGTCTCATGTTCAAGACAAATAAATAAAATGAGGTTTAATGATGTATTTTAATAATTATAATAATGATTATTATTATTATTATTATTATTATTATGGTCACCAATTTTATTAATATACGGTTATTATTATTGAGTTATTATTATTATTAAAATTATATTAATTTTGTTAAGTATATTATGATTATTAATATCATATTTTGTTTAATCTAATTTTTATTATCATTATTATTAGAAATATTAATATTGTTCTTACTAATTTATTTACAATTAATCTAATGTTATTATTATTCTTATTATTTTATTTTAATTTTAACTTTTTTGTGGGTTTTTTACTTCCTCCTCCAGCCCGTCGTGACCCCCTTCCCCCTACCTATGTTTTTCCTCCCCCTATACTAGCTTCACTTCTCCCTCTCCAGCCGAAGCCGCTGGTGCACACCCACTTTTTATCCTACTCACGCTTCACCCCACTAGACGAGGGCCCTCCGACACGCCTCCCTCCATCCGATCAAAAATGTTTTTAATTTTAAAGTGATTTTTTGGGAATTTTGGGTATGGTCCATGTGTTAATCCTTGGTGTGCACTTTGGTAATGTTTTATAAATTATGGAAATAACTTATTTCATTGTTCAAGTGATGTGAAACTAGTTTTTGAAATAATTTTATATCCATTTGTGTTGGAATTGGTTTCTTAATGTTAATTTGCATATAAATTTTGTGTAAAACCTTGTTGTGCCTCTTTTAGGTGTTTTATAAATAGTACAAATGGTTTATTTAGTTTTTCTAGTGGTGTGAATCATGTTTTTATTGACACATATGGTGAAAATGGGTTTTGGGTGTAGTTTTTCTAAATAGAAATGCATAATTTGGCATGTTTGAGTTGTTGTGTATTTATAAATGTAAATTTTAAATGGTTTAAACAATGGAATTCATGTTTTAATGTTGATTACGATTTATGTGACAATTTGAAATGGCCTTTGAAAATGGTTAAATAGATTGTGCGTTTTTTTCAAATATTTTTAATGGGTTTTATGAGATATGTAAGTGGTGGGTCATTGGTGAAAACCCTTGATGTGCTATTTTGAAACGTTTTATAGATTTTTTAAGTGTTTAATTATTTTATTAAATTATTTTTATAGTGCATTGGACCTTTCTATGATGGTTTTGAGTTGTGGGTGTCGAGGTATCCTACATGTACATACATAGGGTAAGGCATATATATATATATATATGCCCCATTTGTAGATATTCCCTCATGGTGCGGGTAATATGTGCAATGCAGCTAAGGGTGTATATATATATATATGTATAAATTCATGTGCGTGTATGCGTAAAATGTCGGTTCGAGTGGTTGTCGACAAATAACGACATGTTTGAGGTAGGTCCCCTATGCATATTCCTTTAATTTCAATTTTATAATCGCTTGCTTGTTTTAAAAATATGTTTTAGATTACACTATATACACATGCTATGAAATCTGATTGTGGTTGCTAGAAATGATTATGCCTTTATTTTGGAAATTTCAATGTATTTCTAATTCCATTTTTCTTAAGTGAACTTTATTGAAAATTGATTTCCTAAGTAGTTTTTAATTGGTAATGTGTATTTCCAAAGGTTTTTGGCCTTTTCGATGGTAGGTTATAAAAAGTGGTCCCTTTATGTAATAAATCATGTATGGTACCTTAAGAATGTTTTATGAAAAATAAAAACCTCTCTTGAGGCACACACCCTTGGTTTTAGAAAATAATTTTTATGTTGAAGGTTTTATTATGTGTCTAACATTGATTCTTATGCATTATGTGACGTGAAAGAGGGGGAATGCGCTTTAGGAGGGAGAACAGTGATAAGAAGTTGAAGGGGTTTTGGATAAAGAAAGTGTTATGTACATATATGTTTGCTTGATAAAGATAACTCACCACCACTTGAAATAGAGCACAATGGGAAACCTGGGTATCAAGGTGGGTGACCAGTACTAGTATGCTAGATGACAAGGTAGGGGTTCATCCCGGTTCTTCTATAAGGATTGACACAAAAAAAATAACTAAACACATGAGTTTCTGAGGGCCATGGTTTCTAAGCCACGTTTTCTGTGGTTCGTGGTTTCTAAGCCATGTTTCACTAACGTACAAGGTATCTAGGGTCCCACTTGTGCTAGCTACCTATCAGGTTTACCCATTGTGCCCATTTTCGACATATATCTTGTGATGTAATTTTCATTTTAGTTGTTTCATACTTGATGTCTTATTTGTGAAAACCATATTTTAATCCAAAATGGTTTATTTTCATTTTGAAACATTATTGAATGCTTGGAACCTATTTTGAAATTGTAGCAGGATAGAAATGCTTTACATGAAAAATGCAAACTCATTACTTGAATTTGAAAAGAAGAAAAAATATTATTTTATTAAATATTATTTTAAAATGTGAATGATTGGATTTTTTACTAAAGGTAGGGGCATAAGACGTGGTTATATTTCGGCATTCCTACTGAGCATCTTATTGCTCATTCCTACTTTACTTTTCAGTTGCAGGTTTCATTTTGGATTGCTTTTGAGAGCGAGTGTAGTTTATGTTCCATGGTGACCCACGAGGTCACTTGAGGTATGTCATGTTGCTTTAATCATTCCTTTTTCTACATCCATTTTGTTTAGTTTATTTTCTTTCATTTATCTTTTTGTTCAGTTTATGATTATTTATTTATCATTGTCATGGTCCAAATTGTTCCCAACTGGTTATTTTGATGTCCGACACTAGTTTCCGGCACATGGGGATCGGGAATGCCCTTCGGGCCATGTCTCGAACCGGCTCAGGTGACCGGTTCAAGGTCGACCTGGGATGGTCAGTGACAAAATGGTATTAGAGGGTTTTCTTGTTATTTGGGGTGTTAGGTATCTTGGTGATTAAGTATGTCAGTAATCGAGATATAGGTGCAGGAAGAACATCATGAACCCTTGATTGTCCTGAGACTCAAGTTTCCAAGGGTAGTCTGATATTTGAATTTTCTTCTTTGGCTTGGTCTATGTGGATGAGAGATGACAATGGAAGTGAGCCAGTGTTACACGTAAATCTTTCATGGAGTAGAGATCCATGTACATCCTGAGTGCACGGTTCAGGATGCTTCCTGTGGTTAATGCTGGCTCAGAGCATGGTCTGATAAGCCATGTTACCGAGTTGGCATAGCCACTAGTCCCTTATTTTTGGATGTTTTCATGTGAATTATGTTTGGGATTAGTTTTGACTGACCTGAGTGGATTTAAAAAATGAAATTATTTCATAAAAAATGGGTTTTTAAAATGGAAGGTGGTTTTGGAGTGGAAAAGTGGTCTTGAAATGGGAACTGTTTTCTTTTAATGGAATCTGATTTTAACGGAAGAAATGGGAGGTGATTTGGAAGTTGTTTTGGGATTTGAGTAATGATTTTGGAATGTGAATGGAAAATGATTGGGAATTTGAAAAAAAATGAATTGCATTAATCATAAGTGTTATTTTCAAATTGGTTGAGAATTTGTGATTTATGTTGAATGATCTGTTTTGAAAATGAGATGTGTTTTGAATTAACCCTTGGTATTCCTATGAGGGATCACATATATAGAGTTATGCATGTTGAACAAGGATAATTGGAGGTATGTGTAGATGGATTCATGAGCTTGCATAAGGTTATATGTATATGTGAGACTTCATGGGATACCAATGGTGGGTACTTAAGTTGTTTTTTTCTAAAAAATGGGTTTCAACAAGGTAATTTAAATGTTTTGAAAAGTGAGTAAGTAATTGTTCAGTGTTATTTTTTGTGTGTTTGGTATCCTTTTTCGTGGGTTATTGGTTTTTACATACTGTGTTGTGGTTGGAATAATGATTTGATTTTGAGCTTTTGTTTGTGATTGAAGTGTGTATTTTTGATTTATGATGAGTTTTGGTTCAGATTTGTGCCTCTTGTTTTTGAGTATGCTACCCAGAAAAGTCTTAGAGGTTTTTAGTTATTCTCTTCTAGTTGTTTATTCTACATAGACTCTTAGCGGAGTGGTGGAACTGAAATATTTTTAGTTTTTGTCCATCTTCCATCGTGATTGTGATCTATTGAAGGTAGTTAACTGGCTTGGTGAAATCATTGATGTTTTTAGGTTATTGGGATCTCCCAAAGCTATGAGATTCTGCTGGTTCGGGTTCTTTAAAGGTTCATGTTTAGATTTGTGTGGGAGAAAATCTCAGTGTCGTTGCATGATGGGATGTCTCAGAAGGTGTCAAAGACCACTTCCATCTAATGTTTTATACCTAAGGGGGTGAAAGTGAGACAAGTGGTAGAGCTTGTGAGTGTCCAGCAAGGCCAACGGACACTAAAGCCTTATGTCGGGCATTTACATGGGTTGATTCCCTTTTCTCCGAAGGTAACTTCATGGAATCAGTTAATTTTTTTCTTGTGTGGGGTGTTCATCAAGGGTTCAAGAACCGATTATTTGAGAGAGAACTGGAGGAACCTATCTCATACAAGTTTTCTTGTCAATTCCATCTTCTATTAGTCGGGACCTTCTCTTGTTTTCGTCTGGTGTAGCTGGTTTGGGTACTTTAAGTATCCTTTTCGTCATCCTCCAAAGGCTTGTTGTCAGTGTGGCCATTTGGGACACTTGGAGAGGTTCCGCTAGCAGCATCACCAAAAAAGAGTCTCGACCGGAGGATGTCAGCTCTTGACTGTGGGGAAGCAGATGCTTCAAGGCATCAGAGCTCCATCCACAGGTCTTGGAGTGAATCATTTCATGCAGTCAAGAATTAGGGGGTGTGGGGAAACTTGGTCTAACATTTGTCTTCATTGTTAATATAGAAATGGGTTGAATTCCTCTCTAGTAGCTTCCTCATCTTTGAAGGTTCTATTTTGTTGTAAGGTGCATAGAGGTATTTTTTTCTCATTGTTTTCTTTGTTCATTGAATACCCCACTTTGGTTGTAAGAAGGAATGGTGATCTCTTCTTCTTATAATTACAGTAGTTGTGCCTCCTCAAATGTGATCTTTGAAGGTTTTCTCTTTATGGCTGTGAGTCTCAAGATGATTGTTTCTCTTATGTGTCTAGCTCATTTGGTGGCCCGTTCTTGTTTTAGGATGTGCTCGTTTCGGAGACACATGCATCTTGGGAAATAATGAATAGGGGTTTTGCCTGCCATTTAGTTAGGGGGTCTTTCTTAGTGGACCCATGTGTTGGGGGTTTAGTTTATGCGGAGAGTTCATGGGTCTGTTATTACTGGGTTCCCCATGTCGGTCTGTGCTAATTGGCTTAATCAGGTCGGTTCTTAGATGGTGGGGAGGCCCGCCATGGATCATGTTGCGCCTTCTTCGAGAGTAGGTGTTGGGGTGTTTTCACTTTGGTTCATGTCGGTAGTTTTAGAAGTTATCCTATGTTGAGAGTCTAAATGTTGGTCATGCTAGTCGGGTTCTTGTGGTGGGGAGAACCCTCCCCATTTCATCATGGATTTTCTCATCGCATTTTTCCTTAGAGTTGGTCAGGTGTGACTGATGGAGTGAGAAGTCACATTGAGTTTGTGATTTTGTTAGCCTCGTTCAATTTTAAACTCAATATTGATTCCTTGTTTGGTTGGATGACTTTTTGGGGGTAGAAAGATTTTATGGTGGGGATATTGTCACACCTGAACATTAAAAATAATATTAATTTTATTATTTTAATAGACTTTGAAACTTGCTATTGAGATTCAGGCCAAGCCTGTTTGAAATTTTTTCATTTTGTTGTTGAATGAATTCTTTTCCCTTGACATCGTCCGGTGCATGGGTAGGATGTATTCAAAGCTGCGCAGCTTTGCTCGGGTCATCGTGCGACCTACCTCATTTTCAAGAAAATAAAAAAATGAGGTTTAATGATGTATTTTAATAATTATAATAATGGTAATTATTATTATTATTATTATATTAAAAAAGTTTATTAATATAGGGTTATTATTATTAATTTATTATTATTATCTTTTTATTAATTTTGTTAATTATATTATTTTTATTAATATAATATTAAATTTCATATAATTTTTATTATAATTATTATTAATAATATTAATATTATTCATACTAATTTATTTACAGTTATATTTATCTTATTAATATTATTTAAATTTTATTTTTAAATTTTTTTATTTATTTTCTGGTTGTTTTGTTACCTCCTCCTCCAACCCGTTGCGACCCCCTTACCCCCTACCTGCATTTTCATCCCCCCTCAACCCGCTCCTCTTCTCCCCCTCCAGCTGAAGCTACTAGCACACACCCCCTCCCTATCCCGCTCACGCTTCACCCCACCGGCCGAGGGCCCTCCGACACACCTCCCTCCCTCCGGCGATGACTCCCCTCATGCGCAGCCGATCCCTCCTCCCTCGCACAGCCATACTCCCTCCACTACTCACACGACCCGGCCGACCGGGAGAATCTCCGACGCACCTCCCTCTCCCTCTGGCAAGTAGCGCTCCCTCCGGTGAGCGGCCTTCTTCCGACTAGACCCTCTTCTTCCCTGGTAAACCCCTCTCCCTCCTTCTTTAGGGTTTAGTTCATTTTTATTTGGTGTTTTTGGTTTTGAGAGAGTATGATGTTAGGATTAGGTAGATTTTTTATAATTTTTGTTCCATTGTTCGATTTGGGGTTCAATTGGGTGAATTGCATGGTACAGAATTGGTTTTAGCAAAGGTTCATTATGCTTTTGGTTTTAAAAATAATTTTCTAACTTGAAATAGGGTGGTTTCACAGGAAAATAATTGTTCTTATTTTTTTATTTTTGTTTAATTAATTTTACATGTTCTTTTACTATTGTGCATTGTGCGAGTAGGTATTTGATAAAAATAAAACATGTTTTTAATTTTAAAGTGACATTCTTTTTGGGAATTTAGATATGTTCTATGTGTTATGCCTTGGTGTGCACCTTGGTAATGTTTTATAAATCATGAAAATAACTTATTTCATTGTACATGTGACGCAAAACTAGTTTTTGAAGGCATTTAATATGAATTTGGGTTGGAATTGGTTTTGGTAATGTGAATTTGCATATATATTTTGTGTAAAACCTTTTTGTGCCTCTTTTAGGTGTTTTATAAATTGTACAAATGGTTTATTTATTTTTTCAAGTGGTGCGAATCACATTTTCAATGAAACTTATAGAGAAAATTGGTTTTGGGTGTAGTTTTTTAAGATAAATGCATAATTTGGTGCGTTTGAGTTGTTATGTTTTTCTAAATGTAAATTTTATATAGTTTAAACAATGGAATGCATGTATTGGTATTGGTTGTGGTTTATGTGACAATTGGAAATGGCCTTTGGAAATGGTTAAATTGATTATGTGTTTTCTTTTCTAATATTTTCAATGGGTTTTATGAGTTATGTAAGTGGAATTTCATTGGGTAAACCCCTTGATGTGTTATTTTGAAACGTTTTATATATTGTTTAATTGTTTAATTATTTTATGAAATTATTTGTATAGCGTTTTGGACATCGCTATGATGGTTTTGAGCTGCGGGTGTCGAGGTATCCTACATGTACATGCATAGGGAAAGGCACACATATATATATATGCCCAATTTGTACATATTCCCTCATGGAATAGGGAATATGTAAAATGTAGCGAGGGTTGTATATATATAAATATATAAAAGCATGTGTGTGTATGCGTCAAATGTCGGTTCTAGTGGTCGTCGATTAATAGTGACATGTTTGAGGTTAGTCCCCTATGCCTATGCCATTAATTTGAATTTCATAATTTCTTTCTTGTTTTAAAAATATTTTTTACATTATAATATATACACATGCTATGAAATATGATTTCAGTTTCTAGAAACGATTATGGAACTATTTTGAAATTGAAATGTATTTTTAATTCCATTTTTCATAAGTGACTGTTATTGAAAATTGATTTCCTAAGTGGTTTTGAATTGGTAATGAGTATTTCCAAAGGTGTTTAGCCTTTCGGTCGATTAGTTATAAAAAGTGTTCCCTTTATGTAATAAATCCTGTTTGGAACCATAAGAATTCTTTATGAAAAAGAAAAACATCTCTTGAGGCGTGTCCCCTTAGTTTTAAAAAATTATTTGTTTGTTGAAGGAATTATTATGTGCCTAACATTGAAGCTTATGCATTGTGTGATGTGAAAGAGGGGGAATGTGATTAAGGATAGAGAACGAAAGTGAGAACATAATGGGGTTTTGGATAAAGAAAGTGTTATGAATATATATGTTTTCTTGATAAAAAAACTCACCACAACTTAAAATAGAGCACAATTGGAAACCTGGGTATCTAGGTGGGTAACCAGGACTAGTACGCTAAATGACACAGAAAGGGTTCATCTCGGTTCGTCTAGTAGGATTGATACAAAAACACTAACTAAACATATGAGTTAGTAAGGGTCGTTGTTTCTAAGCCATGTTTTCTGAGGGTAGTGGTTTCTATGCCACATTTCACCGAGGTAAGAGGTCTCTAGGGTCCCACTTGTGCTAGCTACCTATCGGGTTTACCCATGGTGCTCATTTGCAACATGCTGCTGTTGATGTAATTTTCATTTCAGTTGTTTCATACTTGATGTATTATTTGTGAAAACCATATTTTAATCCAAACTAGTTTCTTTTCATTTTGAAATGTTAATGAATACTTGGAACCTATTTTGAAAATATATTGGGAGAGAAATTCTTTACTTTAAAATGAAAACTCTTTATTTGAATTTAAAAAACAAAGAAAAACATTATTTTATTATATCTTATTTTCTGACTAGCATGATTGGATTTCTTAAAAAAGGTAGGGGAATATGACGTGGTTATATTTTGGCATTCCTACTGGGCATCTTGGTGCTCCAACATACATTACTTTTCAGTTGAAGGTTTCAGTTTGGATTTCTTTTGAGAGCGAGTGCAGTTTATGTTCCATGGTGACCCATGATGTCACTTGAGGTGTGTCACGTTACTTCGTTCATTCCTTTTTCTATTTCCAGTTATTTTAGTTTATTTTCTCTCGTTTGTCTGTTTCTTTAGTTAATGATTATTTATTTATCTTTTTCATGAGACAAATCATTCCCAAATGGTTATTTGAATTCCTGACACTAGTTTCCGGCCCATGGGGATTGGGAATTCTCTTCAGGCCATGTTGAGGATCAGCTTGGGTGACCGGTTCTTAGTCGACCTGGGTTGGTTCGTGATAAGTAGAATGTTTGGGAATTCGAATAAGAAAGACTGAATTCACAATGAATATGAAAATAAAAATCGTATTTCATTTGTACTATAGAATAAAAAAATTGTTAATCCATCCCTTGTGTTTTCTACAATTTGAGAAGTGTGATGAAGTTGTATAAAAAACTTCACAGACAAGAAAGAAAAGTGAAGAAACCCTCATGTTTTCTATGGTAAAAAATACGTAGATATTTTTTCTTTTTATGCATACAATGAAAATATAGGAAGTAATATTTTATAATATAATAATAATAATAGGGTTATATTACAAGAAAAACTAAAATATGTCTAAATTAGTTGAGAAATATACATCATTTTATCTTATTTTATATAATTATTATTTGTAGGATGCACTAAATTGTGGTATGGAACATGAAATTTTGGGATTCATGTCATGAAATTACAAGGATAAACCAAAATGTTTTTGTACACGGGTTGATACTGATGTGTCATATGATTTTGATATTATATAAATCAAACCAAGGAATAACTTCACTATTCTGAGAGGTTATCATTGTATACTTTGTCCCATGTTTTCTATTTGGATGTGCTATAAGAATGAAGGAATGATGAAGGAATGAGATATCCATTCAAAAAAAATTGTAGAGGTAAATGAAATGGATAAAAATATAAATTGAATAAAAAACACCAATGATGGTTAATCTCCCCCTAAAAGTGTTTCACATCTTCTAAAGAGACCATACACATTCCATGTGAAATATCACCATTACCTAAAAGAAATATTTATTTATGAGTTCCCCGCCTAAGACTCTTTATCAATGGGATGATATTGACTTGTAAATATATACCTATGTAAAAGACAAATATATATATCCTACTTTCTTTCCTATATGATAAAATGATTATGGTTATGTTATCCTATCCTAAAGCCATGGTTCACCTACCCTATAATAATTTTTTCCCTTATAAAGAACACATGTTGTTTCATTATAGTTATCATAGGCAGCATAAGGATTTCCCAATCAACAATATTGTGCCCAACCAAAAATCAAAATCAAATCCGTTTGTCTTAATGATATGAACCAATAATATATGTCTTGGTTCACACCATGGTAATTGAACTGAGATAAAGCCATTTATTTTATCCTCATGAGATATATATAGGAAAACCCCTAGAAAATTTCTCGGGTCAAAAAAAATCGAAAACACCTATGTCAACTCGATATGACACTAAAAAAATCATAATTGGTCCTCTGGAAGATTAATATTCATTAGGATGGTGGGAATGGATCCATATTAAAATGTTGTGTAAGTATAGTATACAACATAGTCTTAGATAACATCAAACTCTATTTAATGTTTAAGTATAACACAAGGCTACCCATCCCACAATAATTTATTATTTAATTGTATTTGGGGATTTGTTTCTTTGTTGGAATTCAATAAAATAAGAAGTATTTTACCTGGTTTATGTGAAACCTTTTAAAAATGTAATGTTTTTCATCATACATTCTTCATCCTATTGTATATATTTTCAATAGTTCATGAATTTATCTTAAATTCACTATTTTATAGTACTCATTAAATAAAATTGAAAAATTTATTCCATGTTATTTTCAATATAGACACCACTATCTATTAACTTATCCACAGTGAAAGGACATGGGTTTTCCCCCATGATCCAAAAATATTATTTTTCACTTAAACTGATTTCTCTAATAAACTACTTCAAATAACACTTAATATGTTTAAATTTAAAATTTTATATCATCCAAATAGATCTCCTTTAATCCTTATAGTAGGCTCTAGACTCTTCCACATAGAATCATTTCAGATAATCCACAAATAAAACACTCAACATAGTTGTAAAATTATATAAAAAAAATCATACTATAGATGTTTTACATTTATATGAAGGACAAGTGCTTCGATAAAAGTATTAAATAAATAAATTAGATTCTACAACTATAAAATAGAATCATATCCGACCTCCTCTTCATCTTATTAGAATATTGAAATAAAATACATTTTATCATATAAAGTATATTACTAAATACTACAAGAATATTGGGATTTAGTTTTTACACATACCTATATAGTTTCGCAATAAAAATTTAATTTAATATATCATAAATAAAAAATAAAAAAATTCTGAGAATAATGATATTATTACTCTCTCGACCAATTATCTTCCTCAAATCGTAGAAACAATTATATCTTGGCATACCGTCATGATTTTTTGATCTTGAAATAACATCATGAAAATCATCTAATATTAAATTTCTCTGAATATTTAATATTTTAAATATCATATATTTTTCATTCATCAAATTTATCACGTTTTATTATGTCTTCATGTAAGAAAATATGATTTTTACACTGATATAAATTATGTGTATTCCATTTTTACATTATTTATCCATTCATGGATAACACTTTTATCCTTATTTGATAAATTACACCTAAATAAACATTCTATTACATGGTTTTCAACTGACTCTTACATGTCTTGGATTTTGTAAAAAACTAAAAAAATAACTAAAATTGGATAAATTATATTTAGATCATGTATTGTGGCATTCTCACATAACTCTTTTCAAAATAATCAATTTACCGGTTACCTTCAATAAACCATAAAATGACTTCTATATAATTCATTCATGATTCTTACCATGTCACTTTACTCAATTTATCTTCTTATTTTTGTTAATAAAATGCCACATACGTATTTCCAAATGAGCAATTCCCATATCCAAAAATTAACAGTTTCATCCTCAAATTTTGAGATATAGATTTATTCCAATAACATAATTATATATTCACATCTTCTTAGGACTTCTCAAATAAAATCTAATCACCTCATAATAACTAAACATAATTCTTGGAATGTTTAGAATAATTTAAAACATATTAAGATGTATTTAAAGATAAATTTAAGTTTATATATTATTATATGATTAAAAATAATATTCACTTACTTAAAATTCATGCTTAAAAAACCACTTCTTGACCATCATCTGAACGATATTCATCATTAATTTTAGTAGATATTTTTTAGATTATTCATTAGATGTATTCACATAACTGTAAAAATATTTTTACATCTATTAATAAAGGTTCTTCCATATCTCAATTCAACCATCATTCAAGACCATTATAAATATTTTCAAAAACACATTTAACTTATAGTTAGTGATTATATTTCCTATAATGGACAATACATCAATCCCCAGATTTAATTCATACTCACTAAGATGAAATTTCCATTTCAATATTTTCCATCATATGAATATATTTTCATAATACATTATATCGAAGTTGCCACATCTTATTTTCCAAAAATAATTATATGTAGAATCATCATCTTTCTTGTTGTGTGGATACTTCATTTATCCCTCATATTCTATAAGACATACATATAAACATATTCATTTCCAAAAAAATACAACCAACATAATACTTTGGAAAAATTAATCATTACAAAGCCCTAAATTTCATGACATATGAGACCTTATCATACGATGTTATAAAAAAGTGTATATGGTCCACCTTAATTGTGAGGACTCGATATAGAAGCCTAGAGTTGGTGCGTAAAACATAGTGTGGTTTTTTATTATTAAAAGATAATGATAAAATTACACATCACATTCCACCACATAGAATCTTTTCAGTATTGGTTCTGGAAAATCAGATATAGATTATGCATTTTATTAAAACTAATTGAGATAATCTTCATAAAGCAGCTAGCACATGGAAGAACTCAAAGATTAAAAATCTAATAATCCTATAAAAATAAATTGAAAATTCTATGTTAGTATTTAAAACACTCAGTGAGGGGTTTTAAAACCAACTAATGAAATTCATTTTTAAAATCATCTTTTTGAAATAATTATGAATCATTTTCTTAAAAGGGTGAAATAAATCTTGAAGCATATCATCATCATTTTCAAAAGGTTACTTCAAATTATTTATAGGGAAAAATCATAGACAGGGATGAATATATTTATTTAAAATCTATAGATAATACACATATCAGAGTACACATACTTATACAAACATTCATGGAAAGGTGCATATAATAAATAAATAGATTAAACTAATTTAAGGGTGACATAAAAGGATGAAGGTACAAATTATATCATGAAATAAAAATTTACTATAATTGCATAAGTAACAATATTTGGATTCAGTTAGCACATAAAATGAAATTCATGAAATGATAGATGTAATATTAACTTATGTATCAATGTTCCAAAAATAGGAGCTACAAATTTTTTATGAATACTTTCCAAGTACATAATTCATGATTCCATGTGAATTTATTACCATTATCATAAGTAAAATATACTTAACCAATGATATTTTACTAGTAGAATAATCACATGGTTGGTTTAATATTTATCACATATTAATGGAATTGATATGACATACAATCATAAACATTTTTTCAAGGCCTCATGCCAAGACCAGACATAATCATTCTGCCAAGGCCTCTTGCCATAACCTAGTTTGTCTCACGATACCTATCGATGCATAGAGAGGCTATAACGAGCCTCACCCATAACATAATTAGTCCAATTAAATCCTCATATGTTTAAATTTCTTTAAATCAAAGTTTCCCATTCGACTTTGATTTATTAAATTATATAATTTATTCAAAGTATCCCACACAACTTTTAATAATTACATTATGTCTCTTATTCAATGTTTTCAATACCACATTGAATAATTAAATTATTTCCCTCACTAAATGTGGCCTATACAACTTGGAATAAATAAATTCATAATTCATATGTTATCATAAGTGATAAATTAATAAAATATTATTTGGGATTGTCCCATAAAATAATAACTCTAAAAATTAAAAACCCATGTTTCATGAAATTAATCATTTTATATATTACAATATAGGTTTTTGAATTTAAGATAGTTATCATTCATGTTAAAACTATGCAGTAATAAATGGATGTGTTAAATAGATTAAATAATAAACATAAATAACTAATAGTATTTATTTTGTTTGATTCATTATGAATTATAAAATTTAATATTTGAAATGTATAACATTAACTTCAGGTGAGGGATTGATGCATTCACAATTAAACACACTTCACTATGCATGTATGTGTGCATGTATTAAAATAAGACACTTCCAACTATTTATCCTAAAATCATAAATTGAGATGCATGTAATATTAATTGATATAACAATGTGATGACTTGTTTTATAAATTTTTGGCACAAAATAATAAAACAATATAATTTTTTTATGCCACTATGAAATTGTATTTGCGATCACTTAATAAATTAAGTCATGTATATGTGTAATTGTGGTACTTATATATTTACCTGTGGGTTTTTAAATTAAAAGAATATGTATGAGGATTCTGTTCTCCTTTAAAAATAATTTTATAAGATTAATCAGGTTAGGATTAATATTATATTCATATATTTATAACTCTATATACATATGAATATGGTTATATATGTTTAAAACCAAAAAATAAAACACTCTTATTATTCTATTTTGTAAGTAATACATGGATAAAAACATTTCTGATAATTACCACTTGAAAGACCCGAAGATAGATTAGGTTTTTAAGATTATATAAAACCGTTTATATATGTATATATATAATGTATACATGGGATTAGTATAATGAAAACAAGATTTGATAAATCCTTATAAGTATCAGGCACACCAAAAATTTATTTAATCAATAAAATCAGTTTTATGAAAACATAAATCACTTTAGAATTACAATATATATATATAATCATATATAAAAAAAGTATATATATATATTTCATATCTAAAACAAAGCTTAAATAACCCCTACATGAATTATATATGTAAAGAATATCATTTAAAAAAAATTCATCAATTGAATTCCATAAAATAGGATAGGTTTATTATATATATAAACCTATATACACATATAACTATATATGTACATGTCTTAATCAAAAAAAAAGCTTACATGAATTATGTGAATTAAGAGAATAATTTAAAAAAATCATAAAACAGAACCAGTTTGGTATTTATAATAAATGTATATTCATGTTTTTGAAAATATGGGTTAATCTAATCAACCCAATACTAAATAAACAACCCTTACCTAAAGTCAAAGGGGGTGGTTGAGCCGATCAGAGGTTGGAGAGGATTTGGGAGGAGAAAAACTCGTAAGTTTATGGTGCAAATTTATGTTGAAATTATCAGGTTATATAACTATTTATATATATTTTACATATAAAATGGTTATATATAAAAAAATAAACAAAGAGAGACCAAGAATTAGATATAAATATTTAGAAAAAACAAAAACCTGAATAAATTTTTTTAAAGGGATCGATCATTTGAATATATATATATATATTATGGAAAACATTTGTGGAAACAAGTTGGGTTTATATTAAAATAAAACTTCCTTGAAGAATTGTGGAAATAAGAAAGTGGAAAACAAGGCTATGGAGAGGGATAGGAGGTCTCATGGGAGAGTAATACACAGTGGAGATGGGTAGTGACAGCTACTGGTGAGGCATGAGGAAAAATAAGAAGAAAGGGAGAAGTGGAAGAAGAACAGATGACCACGATCGACCGAAATAGATCAGACAACTACATCAGCATATATGATTTTAAAAACATATAGATGGTCGAGATTATAATGAGACTTTGATCAGACGGTCACAGGAAAACCATTAGTTTTTAAAAGGATGAGCAGTTGGGATCAACCATGTCTCGATTTAACAGCTCATATTAGATTTCTTGGAAAAAATGTGTCCCACATCGAAACAGGGAGTGATTTAGAAATGTCTTATATACCACGATGTTCTGACCATATTTAAATAACAAAAATGTACACTGCGGTGTCCTTACACATGGGACCCCACCCCACAGGCCTTGGATCACCCAAACTCGTACTAGTGTGCAACCTGCCTCACCCCATTCCTATGCTTGACCAAATTCTATAAATGGGTATGTGCCCGCACATAGGCCTCACCATGCACAATATTTGCAGGACTCATCATGCACCATGCATGAGCTACCTGAGGGTTCTTTAACCTCAGGGTACTATGTGAGACACCCACCAATCCTAGAGGGCTTGGCCTTCATGGATTCCCTTAGTTGGGTGGGTACTCACCCAAATTTTTGTCTAAATAAAAAATCATTTTTGTATTTTTAAACATAAGAACATGTATATATATATAATACATTAAAAACATAATATATAATCATTCTTATGGTTAAAAAACTCTAAATTCCATTGTTTTCAATAGTTTGTAGATATTTTGAGTTTTAAAACATTACAAGTTAAAATCTAAATACAACATAAATTAAAAACCATGTCATTACTTTTATAAATTTGTGTTTATTTTAAAATAAACATCATGGTTATTACATTTTTTAAATCCAAATATAAAATTTATCATTAACTATGTTTTTATTTAACCAGTGATATAACTTTAAAACATTTTAACACATTTTTAAAACATTTAAAATACTTAAAATACTTATATAATTGGAATTCAATGTATAATAAAAATTCATAAAATACCTAACTAGTATAAAATTTTATGACCTTTACCAAAGCCCACAGTCACCTAATTTCCTCGATGGATAAAAATGGTCATAGTTTACTTCATGGACTTATAATTAAATTTTTAGGGTGTTCCAACTTCAAAAACCATATCAGGGAAGATGATGCTCTACATCCCCTTGATGCTTAGTACGATTTCCATTGTTCTTTCCATAATGTTTTTCATTGGGATAGATCCAAAGTAATTTCACTATCTTCTTGATCTGTTTGTTGTGTTTGGTGGTCTCCTAGTGATTATAATAGGTCTTCTAGAAGGTATTCTAGGTTAGTGAGGGTCTTTTGGCCTTATGGAAATGTAATGATTCAACATTACCATTCAATAAAACATTTCTTATTTTTATTCTACAAGCATTTATTTGGATGGATCCATTATTAAATAAAATAATAATAATTAAATAAAATTAATTTAAAAAAATGTGTTCAAGGAATCACATTATCCCCCATCAAAGAATTTCATCCTCACAATTCCATTGTACTACTAAAATTCCACACCACTAACTTCTGATAGTAACTTCTATGTCCTTACAATTATGATTGATTAACAAAATTGATTGAAAAAAATATATTTTATACCTTCACCTACTCCACCACTATGGATAATCCACTGATGACCTCAGGTGGATTCCCACTTTAGTGTTCAATTATTCAATTTCCTTATCCCAGATACATCTTGAGGAGTTACGTTCAAACCTACACATGAAACACTTGGGTTTCTAGAGGGAGGTGTGAGAGGTATGGATATTAGAGATTTTAGAATGGACGCATTACTTATTGATCTTCCGAACTATTTTTAGCCTGATAGATCTGATGTCATAGATTCTCTCATACATACTGAGACACATAACCTGGAATAGATAAGCTTCTCGTAGGTCACCCTTTAATGTAGCTTCCTGGAACTTCCCTAAAGCTATAATTTTTTTAAAGAGTGAAACATAAGAAGAGACCTTCATGATACTTCCCTTTTTTCCTATATTCTGATAATAATTAATTTTCCATAATATGATAGGCATAGTTATTGCCCTGATAGGACCAATGGATATATAGGCTAATGGGAACTTGATAAAGGTGTTTTCCGGTTAGATGCTGGTTTCCGATAGGCTGGTATAATTATGAACACAACTTGACCATTAGGTTCTCATGTAATTTGGTAGGGAGAGACAAGTGGTTTTTTGGTGAACCCTTACCTTCCATTTGAAAATTGTAAGAAAAAGTTTTAATTAGAAAAGCATTGCTAATAATTTTTTTTGGGTTCTAATTTTTCAGAAATTTCTAGGTCATTCCTATGATACCAACTATGAGGAACCAACACTAGAAGACCAAATTCAATGCCTAAAACATGGTGTGTAATTTTTTTTATAAAAATATAGTGATAAAATTACACATCACATTCCATCATAGAGAATCTTTCTGTTATAGTTTTTGGAAAACCAGATACAGATGATACCTTTATTTAAAACTAAACGAGATAATCTTCATAAAATAGCCACCACATGGAAGAACTCAATGAGGAAATATATACTAATCCAGTAGAAATAAATTTGAAACTAAGGGTGGGAATTTAAAATCTACAATTAGGGGTTTTAAAACCAATTAATGAAATTAATTTTAAAAATCATCCTTTTGATATATTTATAAAACATTTTATTAAAAGGAGATAAAAATTGATGAAGCTTATCATCATAATTTCTCAAAGGTTACTTATAATCATTTATAAGAAAAAATCATACACAAATATTAATATATTTATTTAAAATATTCAGATAAAACACATATCAAAGTATGCATATTTTTAGAAACATTCATGGAATTCTGCATATAATCCAGAAATAGATTAAACTAGTTTAAGGGTGACATGAAAGGGTGGAGGTACAAATTTGATCATGAAAGAAAACTTTCCTAGATTTTCATAAGTAAAAATATCATTAATCAATTAACACTTAAAATTAAATTCATGAAATGAAAATTTTAATATTATCTTCTGTATCAATGTTTTGATAATAGGTGCTACACAATCTTTATAAAGACATTCCATGTACATACCTTATAATTCCATGTGAATTTAATAAAATTATAATATGTAAAATATTCTTATCGAAGGATATTATACAAGTAAAATAATTACATGTTTGGTTATATATTAATCAAATATTGAGGGAATGAATATGCTGGAAGATCAAAAACATTATGTTTAGGCCTTATGCCATGACCATACATAATATTTCTGTCAAGCCTCATGCCATGACCTAGTTGGTCTCATGAGACATGATGACGTATCAAGAGGATATAGTGGGCCTTTCCCGTCATATAATCAGTCCAATTAATTCCTTGTATGACTAAATGAATTTATATCAAAGTTTCCCAGACCACTTTAATTTATTAAATTATGTCTTTTATTCAATTTTTCCCATACCACTTTGAATAATTAAATTATGTCTCTTATTCAATGAATACCATACCACATTGAATAATTAAATTATGTATATTATTCAATGTGTCCCATAACACATTGAATAATTAAATTCATAATTCCCACTTTATTATAAGTGATAAATAAATAATAGATTTTTTGGTTGGTCACATAAAATAATAATTCTCAAAATTCAAAACCCTTGTGTAATTTAATTAAACATTTTATATATTGAAATACCTGTTTTTGAATTTAGGATACGTATCATTCATTTTAAATCCATGAACTTTTAAAATGATGTGTAAAATATATTAAATCATAATCATAAATAACTTATAGTATTTATTTTGGTAGATTCGTCATTAATTAAAAATATAATATTTATAAATGTATAACAATTATTTCATGTGAGGGATTGACACATAAACAATTAAACAGACTTAACTATGCATGTATGTGTATATGTATTAAACAAAAGATACTTCAACCTATTTATCCTAAAAGTATAAATTAATATGCATGTAATATCAATTGAAATAAAAAAGTGAAGACTTAATTTAAAAATTTTAGAAACATAATAACAAAACAAAGTTTTGTTATTTTTTCCCAATATAAAATTTTATTTTTGATCACTTAATCATGTAAGTTATTCATTTGTGTAATTTTGGTATATCTATATATATAAATATGTGATTTGAACTTAAAAGAATAGTTATAAGGATTGGGATTACCTTTAAAAATAATTGTATAAGATTTATCAAGTTAGGATTAAAATTATATTCATTTATATATAACTATATATTCAAATAAATATGGTTACATGTGTTTAAAACCCAAAATAAAACACTCTTAGTAATCCCTTTTCCATGTAGTACATGCATAAAAACATTTATGATAATTATCACTTGAAAGACCATAAAATAAATTATTTTTTCAAAATTATATAAAACCATTTATATAATGTATATATGGGATTCGTATAATCAAAACAATATTTGATAAATCCTTATAGGTGTCATATACTTCAAAAACATTATTTAACCACTAAAATCAGTTTTATGAAAACATAAATCATTTTGGAATTAATATATATATATATATATACATATATATATAACTGTATATACATAATATATATATATATATAGGTTTTTCATGTTTAAAAAAAGATAAAATAACCCCTACATGAATTATATGTGTAATGGACATCATTTAAAACAAAAATGTTAATCATTCGAGTTATATAAAGCTGGTTAGGTTTATTAGATATATATGTATATACACATATAAGTAAATATGTATATGGTTTAATCAAGAAAAAAATCAAAATAATCCCTTACATTAATCATGTGAATTAATAACATCATTTAAATACAAAAATTAAATAAAAAAACAGAACATGTTTGGTATTTATTACAAAAATATATTCACTTATCTGTAAATATGGGTTAATCAAATCAACATAAGACTAAATAAAAATAACTCACCTAATTTCAAGGGGGCGGCTGAGCCAATCATTGTTTGGATAGAAGTAGGGAGGAGAAAAACACATAGGGCTATGGTGAAAATGAAGGTTTAAATAAGTGGGTTATATATATATATATTATATAATGGTTCAATGTGAAAAAATAAACTATGAGACCTAAAGAATATGATCTAACTATTTAGAAAAAATAAAAACCTTAATCAAGAAAAATCTTAAAGGGATTGATCATTTGATAATATATATATATATATATATGGAATGATTCATAGAAACTGGTTGGGTTTATATTAATATAAAACACCCTTGATGACTTGAGAAAAGAAGAATTGAGACAAACGAGCCACAGAGAGGGATAAGAGGACTCATTGGATAAGAAGACACAATAGAGATTGATGGAGATGACTATTGGTGCAACACGATAAAGAAAAAGAAAAAAGAAATAAGTGAAAGAAGAAAGGTTTGTCAAGATCGACTGAGCCCTACTGGGTGGATAAAATATCTTATATGATTCTGAAAACATATGGACAACTGATATTATAAAAATAATTTTATCTAATTATCATAATGAAACTACGTGTTTTAAAAAGGTTGAGTGGCTGAGATCAGTCGTGTCTCGATTCAAAAACTCAAATTAGATTTCCCAAAAAAATGCATCCCACATCGAAATGGGGAGTGATTTGGGACCTCCTTATAAACCTAGATGTTCCATCCATATGTTAATAACACACGTACACACCGAAGGGTCCTTACAAATGGGACCCCCATCCAGTAGGTTTTGGACCACCCACACTCGCACTGGTGCGTGACCCGCCTCACCCTATGCTCGTGCCTGACAAGGCCCGCTACACAGTGTTGTGCACACAATTAGGCCTCACCATGCATGACATGCACTTGACACGACATTGACCATGCATGTGCTACCTAAGGGTTCTCTAACCTCAGGGTTCTATGTGAGACGCCCACAAGACCTTGAGGGATTGGAATTCTAGGCTGCCCTCGGTTAGGTGGGTACTCACCCAAATTTATGTCAAAATAAAACATCATTTATGTTTTATTAAATATAATAACATATATTTATATAATAATTTTAAAAAATAATATATATTCCTTCCTATGGTAAAAAAACAATAAATACCATTGTTTTCATAATTTTGTACATATTTTGAGTTTTAAAACATTATAAGATCAAAATATTATTGCAACCTCAATTAAAAACCATTTCATTACATTTTAAAATTTATGTTTATTTTAAAAGGAACATCATGGTTATTGGATTTTTAAAATCCTTATATAAAATATATCTTTAACTGTTTTTATATTTAACCATGTATATATCATTAAAACATTTAAAAGAATTTTTAAAAGATTTTAAATACCTAAAATACTTATATACATAGAATACAAAGTATAATAAAAATACATAAAATACTTAATAGCTATAAAATTTTATGACTGTTACCAAAGAAAGCTATCACCTAATGACCCCAAAGTCTAACAACAATCATATTTAACTTCAAGGACTTAAAAATACTTGTTTAGGGTGTTCTATATTCAAAAACCATTTCAGTGAAAATGGTTCTCCATGAATCCTTGATTCTTAGTTTGGTTTCCATTGTTCTTTCCATAATATTTCTCATTGTGATAGACGCGAAGGATTTTCACTATTTTCATGGTCTGTTTTTTGTGTTTTTTGATCTACTAAGGATTATAATAGGTCTTATAGTATGTATTCTAGGTTATTTTGGGTATTTTTTCCTTATGTCAATGTAATTTTTGAGCCTTTATTTTGAATAAAACATGTTTTATTTTTATTCTGCAAGCATTTATTTTTATAGTACCATTAATAAAAAAAATAATAATAACACTAATAATTAAAAAAATATTATTATTTCAAAAATAAATATGTTCAGGTCATCACATTAATGTACCCCAAACTACAAAGAGTTTCATTTATTATGTAACCTAACATCCTAAAATGATATCTATATACATGTAAGGGTACATGAAATATAGTTTATATCCATAAACATGTAATAGGATAAAATATTATATTCTTTAGGAATCATGGGACTCCAATTAAGGGTTACATCCAATGAACATATCTTTCTTCCACTCTAAGAATATGTTGTATAAAAAATACCCCCTTCATATACCTGAGCTAGATCTATGAAGATTATATTTATATAATAACTACATATATCTTAATTCCTTATATTAAAATATATGTAGTGATACATGAACTCCCTAAATTGGAACCAACCACAAATCATATTATCATTATACCAAGTTCTTAGGATCTAAATTATTTATATTTTGTTTCTTATAAATTCACCATATTGGAATGAAAAAAAGAAATTTTGTTTTTCATATGATATTGATCATCATAGTGATTTTCATAAAATTAGATGCATTTGTGGATTATGTATCATTACATGGGATATATATTAATTCCCAAATAGCATATATTAGGACCATATTCAAATTTAGTAAATTTCTAACCCCTTCAAGTGTATGATCTCCAACATCCAGATGTGTATTTGAATATCAAAATAATCTATTGATCTAACATGTTATTGATAAGAACTACATGAGGACTGAAGACTGTTATATTGAAATTCATAGTATCACATCAAATAGATATTATAGACAAAATCACATATCACCTTCCAGAACCATTCCCCCTTTAACATCTAAAAATAATTAATGCCTGGTTTTATTAGTGCTAGAATTTCCCCATTAATTTTTTTAATATCTACTTTCCAAAAACTACAATTTTTTCTTTAAGGGTATAAATCATCCAAATACTCCCAATTCTATTTCTAATGAGTGATTTCAGGTCCAATGTGAACTTATAAGTAGCATTGATATTTTTTTCACTATTTTCACAACTTCCTCCAGAGGCAGGTTTTTCATCTTCACTAGAAGTCCCTCTAATTACCTTAGACCCTACATAATATTTTTTAGGATCATGGAATATGAATAATGGTCATCGGTAATCTTCATTAATATTTTCCAATTTAATCAATTTCTGATTCAAATACATTATGATTTTATTTGCATCATTTTTATTCTATGTTTATGTGATGTTGGGGGGTCCATGCACTTGGGCCCCATCTAAGTTGTCATCTCACATCAATATCCATAGTATGATTATTATTCCATTAATATATGTGAACCCATGCATGTTATATAATATATTATCATTATTTTCTTCATTCTTATTTGGATGTAAATGGATATATTATTTCATTTATCAATCAATTATCAGATAATATCAATAAAAACAATCCATTTTATGATCACTATAACCTTAAACAACACACACCTATCAATGAGATGGACAATAATATAATTTTCCTATTCCTTCATGTCGATCATTTTCATTCCCACTTTATATATACATTAACACCTTTTAGTGAGGTTTTTGTGACATTAATCCCTATAAAACCATTGTCTAATAATTATAACAATAAATTGTGTCTACCTCTCTATCATCAAATTAATACATTCATTGGGATTTATATGAATGTTGGGGTTTCTCTCCCATAAAGTATAAACTATATCACCTATTTGTTCAAAAATATATTAACCTAAACCACATTAATATTTAGTCTATTTATTATTCCCTTAGACTCTATACCTCATTGGTCAATGTTTCAATACATCAAATTGAAATTGAAAAAAACATAAAGAACACTCTCGTTAAAATTTTAAAAATTATCCCCAAGAAAATGTTGTGTATCAAAAAAATAGGTCATAAACATTACTCCTATAAGTAAAATTTAATGAAAAATAATAATAAAGCCAAAATATTTTGGGACACACCAAATATACGTATAAAAATTTATGTTATGCTTGATGGATCCAATAGTCTGGGAAAGAGAGAGAGTAGACCCCCACTATTATTCATAGAGTACACATTCTCAATAAATTTAATAATCTATCCCTTCATTAAAAGAGTTCATTCAACACATAGTGGTGTAACATTTATGGTTCTCAAACCCTTCTTAAATTTCATTTCATCCACAATACCTATTTATTCCTCAAGAGTTTCAATCATCCCAAACTATTCATGGATATTATTAATGATTATACCCAAATGTAATAAATACCTAGTATTTGAAATATTATTTTTTCCACCATGTTAAGTATTTTAAACAAGATTAATTATTTTATCCTAATAAGAAGAACCAATATTGTATTATACCTCAAAAAATATAGTATGATACCCCATTATTCAAATTTTATCTATGGTTATTCCTAAAATAGTTGTTCCCTGTAATCATTTTCAAATTAAAATATATTGAGATATGATTTACACATTTTTTAGCCCAAATATTTAGGTTGAATTTAATACCCATTATGTTACACCATTATGAATCCTAACTATTTTCAAATTTTATCAATGGTTAAAGATGATCATGAAAACGAATCCAATATTTATCCTAAACAGGACATGAGAAGTGTTTATAAAATTTTGTGAATATAATGGGAATTGTGTGGGAGTATTATTGATGTAGGGAGATCGAGTTGTGGTGTATGTGTCTCGAAAATTGTGTCCACATGAATGAAACTCCCCTATAAACAACCCTGAGTAAGCTGCAATTGTTTATTCCTTGATGTGTTGGTGTAATTACCAATCGGGGGTAAAGTTTATTGTGTATATGGAATTAAAGATATTAAAGTATAAATTTTCTCAAGTAAATTTTAATCTCAGGAGACATATTTGATTTTAGTATATGAATTCATTTGATTTCAAACTAGCATATATTATCGGGAAAGGAAACAGTGTTGTTGATTCCTTAATCTTGAAAACTCAGACTCAAGTAGTTCAAGAGTCTATTGTTGAGTGTAAGATAATAAATTTTCTGGTAAAGATTTATGTTTTTGTTCAAGAGTGGTAGAAGAATATGATTCAAATATCTGTTTTAGTGGAGTTTAAACATTTTATCCATATTAGAGACATATAGTGTGGGGATCATGAATGTTTGGCTTGAGGGAAGGACTTGAATCTGTGGAGTGATTTCCTAATTATAGTATATGTGAGGATGAGATCCTCAATGTGAGGAATTGTGTTTTTATGCCTAAAGTATTTTGGATGATATGATGTGTGATTTTCATACCTAAAAGTGGTTGTGCATCCATGTGTGACCATAATGAACTATATCCTACAACAGCAGTTTTGGTAGTCATGATAGAAAAAGGATATTCAAGGATTCTGACATGACGATACACCTCTCCATAGGTGAAGGCTATACTTCAATGACCTTGTGGTTTACTAGAGTCATTATCCATTATGTAATGGATGTGGTATAACGTTACCATGTACTTTTGTGTGTGTGTGGGGGGGGGGGGGCTCCAAAGGTAAATTCAGAAGAATGATAGTATTAGGGTGGTTGTGGACCTACTAAGGAAAGTATCAAATTATTTTCCTGTACATGACACTTTTTATGTAGAATAGTTGAGAGACATGAATGTTTGGTATATAGTATATCTTCATTTGGAACCATAGAGTATAGTTTCATATAAGGATTCATGGTTTAATTCATTTTTAATTAAATGGTTAAAGAAAGATCTTGATATAATGGTTTTAATATGTACATAATTCGACCAACATGTAAATTGGAATTCGTAGCATTCTATACATGTTCTTAAATATATGATTTATGCATGTGTTCTAGAATTTGGTGTGTCATGGAAGAATCGCCAAGAGTTAGTGTAGTTTTCATATTAAAACCATTATTAGGAAAATATTAATGGGGAACCATACAAGGATCTTTTTGGTAAGCAATGCAGATCACTTATATGTCAGATAGAGGTATGTGAGTCAGATCTGTTGGGACTGAGTCTCATGCAAGAGATATCAAATAATGTTTAGTTTATTAAAAATCCTAGGGCTCTAAATCATAGTAGATATAAGTCATATGCTGATAGATATTAATGACCCCTAGAGTTTGCATATTTTGATCGTGTATTCCTTATGATCTATCCTAGACTAGTTTACCATAGGAAACAATTATAGGTAAATCTAGGGCCTAGGTTTGTTGGACTATTTTAGGTTGTGGATAGAATCAGTCTTGTGGTGTACCGATTGGCTCTTCCATAGAGGTATAGTGCTATGCATGTCATTTTTTATGTGTCGCATATTCAATGGTATCACACTGACCCTTCTCATGTGATGTATGTGGATGATGTCAAGTATAAAACTGATATGTATTTTAGTGTGAATCCTATATGTGTCTTGTATCATAGTGATAATGTGATATAAGGAACAATCATCCATATAGTGCGTGTTGTTTGTAAACATGGGTGTCTTCTAGAGGAATAATGGGGGAGATAAGAGGATATGTGAGATTAGTGGTCCAATATTTTTAACACAAAATCTTAGATATGTTTAGGAGTATATCTCAAGGATGAGATATTATAAGGAAGGGAGATTTTATAATCCATTCCTTTTCTAGAGATGTCTCAAACTCAATTTTGGTACTCTATAATTATTTAGAATATCTTTTTTATGTTTTACCATGGGGATTTTGGGTGAAATTAGATAAAATTTGGAATGATGAGAGGTAGTGCATGGTTGGAGCATGGTTTTCTAAAACCATGCACCTATCCCACAAAAATATGTGTTCTTAAACAAAGGGGACTCATATAGTTGGTGCACGATTTTTCAAATATTTTTCCCCCTTAGGAGAAACCATTCACCCCCACCCCAATAAAAGAGGTAAACAGTTTGGAAAACCATAAACCCCTTCCCAGGAAATCATTCATGTGTTTTTAATTCACTTAGAATTTCAATTTCAAATACCCAAACGCCCATAAATAACCAAAAATCAGACAAAACACATACCTAAATTAATTCTCTCATTTTGGAGTCTCTTAGATGAATTTTTAGGGCTTTCAACCTTCATTATTGGTGATTTGATATTGAGATTATAGATCTTCAGCTCAATCAATAAATTAATCTTATATTGGTTTGTTTTCCAATGTTCTACTATTCATCGCATATCCTTTAAGTGATATTTTACCCTATTGGTATTAGTTCTATATCTGGATTTTATGGATCATGAACCATTTGATCATATTTTAGGATTTGATTCAAGATCTTTTTATTCCTAATTGATCGGTCCCTTCCATTCCAATTTGGTCAATTTCTTGTTGGGTGATCACTTGTCAACGATTTGAGGTATGTAGTCTAATTAAATTTGAATAGTATTGAATCCAATTGCATGTATGCGTTTCAATATTTTTATTAGCATGTATTAAAATTGAATCTTTAATTAAATAAATTAATTGATTCATTATATTATGGAAATAAGGAATTTTTTCTAATTTCCATGTGATGATGAATTTGGTTAAATTTGATAAAATGAAATTGGTTGAAATGGATTGAATTGGATTAAAAAATTGTTCAATTAATTATTAAATATTGTTAGGAATTTTCAATTGTTGTATTGAATTAATTAATTATTGAATTTAATTAATAAATTAATTAACTAATTAATGAATTAATTAATAGATTTTGGGATAATGGGATTTGATTTGTTAAATCATGAATTAATTTATGTGATATTTGGATTATGGAATTGAATTAAATAATTGTAGAATTAATTAATGGATTAAAGGGTTAATTGTATTAATAGTGATTTGTCATATTATTTCCAAGTGATTAATCTATTGACCAAGATTTTTATTGAAAATTTAAATGTCATAAAATGATGTGAAATGTGATAAGATGGTAAATTTTTATTAAATTTGACTTATGTGATATTTTTCATATTGGGTTAAATTTATATTCATCCGTGGGACATGTTCTACTACATCAAAATCCAACAGTGATAATTGAGTGTGAGACATCATCTGCTACATCAAAAGATTACTTATTGGTTGTTTTATAAATGAGTTGTGGGTCACATACTATTGGTTCAAATACCCACAATGTCCTAGTCATGGTGATCTAGGCCAAAAATATTAGCATTGGACTATTGTTTCAATTTTCCATGATAATGAATTGAAATGAAAGGATAATTAATTCTAATGATATATAATAAAATTTTAATTGAATATGTGATATGATTTAGACTCCAGCATGAGCCAAAGTAGATATTAATGTTTTTGGGTTTCCTTAGAAACCTAGAAGTTATGTGGCTAAATAAATAATAAATAAATAAATGATAACTATTTAATTTATTACATATATATTATTATTTAAACAACTATTTATGGCATAATTGACTGGATATTTCTTCAAAACCCATTGTTTCTGGCCTACATAGTTGTAATCATACGCTACTCAGGCTTCTTGATCGTTACCCAAGTAGACTTCATGTTTTCCAGATAAGAAAAGGGAAAAGGCTCTATGTTATATGGATGAGTTGGGATGGGTCATGGATGGGGGAGTCAGATGTGATTCAAGACATGCATGTGAGTAGTTAGTGTCTTTGTTTATTTTGGGGTTTTCATTTTCACACTTAACTCGTATTTGACATGAAACATATACTACATTAGTTTTGGATATAGTATTTTTATATTGGTTATCATGTGATACTGGTGGGGTTTGGTTGTTGGTTATATAATTTGGTTAGTAATATTTATTTATACTATTTTAATAATTTTATATATATATAGTATAGTCTCTCCACAATCAAAATTAGACACCCACTTATTGTCTATAACCTCTAGCATATAGAGAGGTGCATCTGAGGTCATTTGACCAATTGGATCATGTACCGGTGTTTGGAACCTAAGTCAGGATGTTACAACCAAAACCTCCTAATCAATATTTTTATTTCAAACCAATTCTTTCTAGTAATTTATATGAAAATAAAGTCCATATTCCAAAGTATGGTAACATTTATTTTGATTTTACTTAGTAAAACTAAGATATCATACTACTAAACATATGGAAAAAATAATTTTTAATGGTGGGAAATCAAGTAGAGTTTACTATTAAATTTTTTTTTTATGTTCACATACAATTATAACATTCACCATATTTTGATAAAATCAACCTGGACTCTTCCAATATTACAAATTATAGGGAAGCATCCATTTGAAATTGTTCTAACACCTCCTTGGAGTATTTGTTTTGGAAGATAAATGTCCCTATATCTTTTGAATCACCTAAAACCTAAGGAGTAATGAAAACACTCCAATTAAATAAATTTTAAATTTTCACTACATTTAATCTAAATATTTATTGAATTTGATTCAATATTATCCTCTAAGGATGATTTCATATACATAAAAAATATTTACCAATTGATTCCCTTTTTTCATGATAGAGATGATTTGATCAACCCCTATTTGGTGATAGCCAAGATTCTTTACATACTAATTCAACATTGTGTACCAAGCCAATGGTTCATGTTTCAACAGATATAACTCATTACAAAACAAGAACACAATTTATTCATCATGATCGATTAGAAATACATCAGGATAATTAATATAGATTTACACATGATGGAGTCCCTAAAAAGTGTTAATTTGAAATTAATTTTATATATTTTAAAACCCTTCTACACATTTATCCTAAGAAATACATCTTAATATTCCATGTTGGTTCACCAGTATAAATTTTTATTTTATATTGATCCCATAAATTTGGGAATAGATCTTAAACATGATACATCCCTTATTTATTTCCACTTTTACATAATCATTGAGTAACTTTTAGAAGTCACACTTGGTTTTGATCACATTATTATTTTCAATCAATTAGATGATTTCACAAGTCTATTTTTTATAATTTGATCAAGAAAATAATTCATTTATTTGAACCAGATTGCATCATGATCAGAATAAAGAAATTATATACCTTCTACATAAGATATAATTGATGTTTACTAATTCAAATTTAACATTTATGTTTGACCTGGGAGATTCAATTAAACCACTATGTTGTTTTCAGTGATTTTAGTAATTATAGACCATTTACTCATAAAATATATTGCTAATATAATCAAATCATCATCCAATAAATCATTAGAGTTTGTTTCATCCGTATAATCTCATTTTATTATAGATTCATCACCTTCACTATAAAACTCACATTTAGTTCTAACATATTGAAAAATATTATCAATCAATGTTGAAATACTCTCACAAAAATTCAAAATGTACTCATATTTAGTCACGGTTACATCATAGCCATTACCAATTTTTCTTATATATTAGTTATATATTTAATATTCTTTTATTTTAGATGAATATCCTATAAATATACCTTCATCTTTATATTCTTTGAAATTTATTTTCTTCTCATTATTCAGAATGATGACCATACATGAAATACACTTAATTATTTCATCATGGGCTTCCTACCATACCAACTTTCTTACAGGGAATTTTCCATTTTCATATAGATAAATACCTTATGGGATAAGTACACAATTTTTTAGACAACTTCCTTCTTAGATTTCTTTAGTGGTGGTTTTTAAATTATAGTAGTTCATTACATGTTGTTAATGATACAATTTATTCATTAAAAAGCGTCATTTTTAAGATTTCTCAAAGTTGGAATGGGGTGTTGAATCGCATGTTTCTTATAAAAATTATCCACTTGGGTATTTTTTAATCTGATACTAGTTTTAGTGAATTTTTTTTAATTATAACCACATTAATTATTTCAGTATCTCTTCTGTATCAAATGAAACACTTGAACAATTTTGTCTAATGAGAAATATCTATTAACCATGCCTTCATACTGAAATCATGAACAAAACAAACATACTACAATTTTTATCTGATTCATTTGGGTTGATTGTCTTATAATCATCAATATGAACAATCTTAAATACTCTTTATGAATTTTATGTCTTTTTATTTTAAATCTACTGTAATTTTCTCCCTTTTTACAAGAGTCATATGTATGGGTGTTGTCACATGTTATCTTTGGAAATTCATGTACTACTTCAGTATTCACCATGTTTTCTAAATATCATAGAATTAATTTCACAGGATGCCAATTCAATAATTTTTTTCCTCATATTCAGAATACATGAACCAATTTTCTTCAGCAATAAAATAAATATTTCATTTTTTTATTCATCTTTAAATAATTTGTGATACATCATTTTCATTAATACTTCACCTTTTTTGGAATTTCATAGCATTTCTTAAGTCACACATCTAACTCACTATCAATAAAATGGGGTTTCATCCACTTGACTAATGAATATATAACATATAAAAATATATCAATAAAACATTATCCTTACTTGAGCTAATTATTTTTAGTAATTTATCTTTTTTAAACTGAAAAAATACACGTTTTTTACATTGGAATCTATTAATAAGATTTTTATTTTATCCATGTGTTATGTATGTCTATTTTATTTAACCCAAAAGATATAAATTTTTTTTCTATCAAAAAAACTTTAGTAATAGTTAACTTCACATTCTATTTATTCATCCTTTATGAACATTGATGAACTTATTCATATTTATGATACTACAGTGAAAATTATGGTTCGGTTATTTTTTTTCAATACATTAAATATTTATTCATTTTTTAATTTGTTTGATGAGGTTCTAATCCTCTTATTTCCTCATTTTTGGAATCAAGAGTCACCACTAGTTATACCCCTAAGGCACAATAGGTAACCTTGTGTCCATAGCGTTTACAAAAATAACAAGAACCATTAAAAAATAAATATTTTTATAGAAAATTATTTCCTATTTTTGGTGTCTGTACTCTCATAAAAAAATTAAATAGAGAAAAAAATTTCAATGTTTCCCAATTTTCTATATTAATAACTCATAACACTTGGTCTCATTCTCCCATTATTCTATTATTTACTTCTAGTCTATTGATTGTCTCCCAAATTCTCTTTCCTTTATAGAGATACTATATATGAACTATCATAAGGAATATTTTTCTTCCCAATTTGATCACATTTAACAATACATACCCAATTATTTTTAAATAAATTTACATTTTGAAAGGGAATATTCTTCTCAGTGGTTACTCTAAGGATAGCTTTAGCATTAAATATGACATATTTCTTTTTTTTTTTGAAATCAAATTTTCCTTACACTTGACCTGCCAATCCATGAATTCTTATTCGTCATGTTCATTATTCCTAATGTAATTTAACCTCATTGTATTGGTATGTATTAAAGTAATTTTTATTGAAGATCTACATTGAGATTAACATCTACTTAATTTTTAGAGTTATAATTTTTCAGTAAATTCTATCAATTCTAATTTCCGATCCACATATTTTTCTATATACATCTTTTAGTCATGAACAATTTAATTGTCCATAATGTTTTTAGCACTTGATATATCAAGTTTCTAATGATTTCCCTCCATATATAATTTATGATCAACTATCCCAACAACATCATCATTTTCAGTATCATTATTAGGAATTCAGACAATTTCGAACATCCACTAAAGAAATGTCGCTGTGTTCCCCACATTATTCAACTTATTCTACTATGGAATAATCTAAATTTCCATCTTCTGGAGATACTGTCTTTTCTTATTTAAGTATTTTCACATTAATTTTTTCCTCCTTAAATCATTTTTATATACTTATTTATATATTCTTCATAGTCTTAATCGTTATATATTTTCAAAAAAATATCCATGAGATGACCGACCATGCTATATTGGAATCAATGAAGTAGAAATTTTACATTAAATTTACCTTTTAGCCTCTTAATGTTTTTGAAAAGAAAGGCCATCACATCATTGGCCTCTACATCAATTGGATATACATTGATAGAGAGAGGATTTATTACCAAAGAAGAACCTTCCTATCAGTTCTCCTTTTCTCTGTACTCATTATTATTGTTTATAATTTCATATGATAAAAGTGTGTTATGTAGGATTTCTAGAAATATATACTTTGGATAATTTTCTTCATGAATAGACATTTTATCATTAAATGAGGGGTGGAGTCACCCATGATTAATTTTCTAATCTTGGTATCATTTATATTTTTTAAAGGACCTACCATACCATTATAATCAGAATTTATATAATTAAAAAATGCATAAATGGTATCTATCTTGAACATTTACAGGTCTTCATATTTATTCCATATCACATGCATCTTTTCATATTTAACATTGTAATCACCTACATAAATTTTCAATAGTTTTTAACACATTGAATGATAAGATCTTCAAGATATGACAATGTTTCCTATATATTTATCAAAGGATACCATTAATGATTTGTTCATCATTGAAATGACATCCATTTCTTTATGTTATAATTCTAATAAGTCTCCAAATTCCATTTTTATAGTAATTACATGTATATATGATTTTCCAAAATCCATTCGCAATCATCTTAAATTGTGTTGTATCTTTTTCTTCCATTACTATAAATTGTTACTTTCAATGATCTGAATGACTTTGTGATTGATAATATTTATAGATATCAAGATCAGTGATAGGAAACATCACCTTGAAATCTACCCTTTGATACCATACATTGGTAAATTATCAATATAATTACCCTATATAGGGAAGAGGTAAATCAGGGTAGCATTAATTTGAAACCTTAAGTCCCTTGATCTTGATCATGTTCTCTTTATGTGAAGAAAAATCCTTTTCTATCACTTTCATTATTATGAAAAGTGATGAAATTAGTAAATTTATCATGTATAATTTTAACAATTTCAACCTAAATGAGATATTCCTAGTATCATTGGGTTCATATGATATGGTTTACTTGACTGGCATAGCCTGTGAAATTTGAACCCCACATCACAAATTCCACCTTACTTACTACGTTATATAATCCAAGATACTTCTCAACTACTAATTCATGTCTTATTGGAATAGTTTATCACATAAAAATTCTTATTTCAACCAAAAATATCAATGGATGTGAACAATCTATCATGAATTCACATGTGTTTTTTATAAGCTTCACTCACACATGTTTCGACACACACATGTTCTCACATTCCCATCCCTACTAGCCCACTCCACTAAATGGATAATGATCTAAACCAGTTGCTTGAATTGATAATAATGAAGTTATTTCCATGATTAGACATGTAATTTTTTTTTTATGTTTCAAAACATAAGTTTGTTGTAACCAGGGATACTATGGTGGGAAAAACATTTGAAGATGACCTCCATTATCTCCTCTAAGATATTGATGGTTTCATTAAATCATAGTCATATCAAATAAAACACATTCTATGGTGTTGAGATGAATCTTGGATGTGGGTTCTTCCTTCTTGATATAATTATTCTTCAATAACTTACTAGATTACTAGAGTAAGGAAATATTAATATGAAACCATACAAATCCTTTAATCTCCACCTAAACCCACATCTTCAACCTTTAAACAAAAAATCCCCCACAAAATACCAAATTAATCTTAGATGGAATTATATATACATGATAACTATAATAATTACCTAGTAGATTCATTATAAGTGTTGTTTTAAATTTTCCCTCCCGCATAGGTGTACCTACTTCTATATTTGGATGTGGGAGTTTATCATTAACTTTCCAATCTAAAATACTTTAGGATTTCCCTGTTTAGATCCCTTTCATTGAAGTGGTATTTTTTGATCAATGAGTAAGGAATATAGTATATATATATATATATTAACATAATAATTAATCATAGTATGAGAATATAGTCAAAACACTCTCTATTTTAGGAATTATTTTTTCAATTATGTTTTAATTTTTCTAGTGTCTCATAAATCATAGATGGGTATATTTTAGTTTTATACGGTAATGTTATTAGAGGTTGAAATAAGGATCATAGACCTTGCCCCACTCAATAATGTATCATCGTCTTTTAATGTTACTAATCATCTTCTTATGATTATAATATTCAATAGAAATTTCACTCAGGGTGTAACTTGTAGTATATTAAAAAGATATCATTGAATCATGCACCTTCTCCATTAAATAAAAAAACAAGTTTTGTTTCATAAAAATATTCAAATAATAGGTCATGCCTTATAACTGAATTAGATACATACATATTAAAGGATTTTTATTTCACCCAAATATTCTTTAGTAAATGTATTTACTACCTATTTCAGGGTACCTCTATATTCGAACTCCCGAAAAAATGTTTTCATGTCGATTAATCTATAAAATATTAATATTAGAACATCTTATTCTCAAATATATTTTCTATTCTATTTAGAGTTTCTCTTGATGTTGAAGTCATAAGTCACGCTCAAATATCCATGCTAATGTATTTGGACACAAAATTGTACCCCAATCCAAATGTCCAGGAGGTACACTGTAAAAAATCAATTTATCCACACATGAATGAACTCATGATATACATAGTCAAAATAAGAATCCACGGATCCTCCTAGTTTTATTTACGAACAATCCATATCCATTAAAAACATTTTCTTATCGATCCACTTATCCTCAAATTGGGGAAATTATTCAATATTGGTGGCTTGAGTATCTCAAATCATTGGTTATATCTTGAATTGGAACAGATAATAAAATATATATGATATATAGTCCTAAAAAATAATTGTCAAATAGATCAAGAATTCATAGATTCATTATTTCATGGACATTTTTTATAATCATGATTCATAGCCCCCTCTTTCATATTCTATAATCATGATAGTGGGGGACCACTATAGGGAAGAAAGTTGAACTCCCAATGTGAACTAGAGGGATTCATAGTAACTTCACCCATTAATGGAAGCTCCTAATAAAAGAGGTGGCATAGATAAATAGCCAGAATCTATATCTCATTATCAATAATTCCACATGAAAAACATGTATTTTTTGTGAACATGTTTCTAACCCCACAAAACTTCAAATATTAATTACATGGGGAATGAAGACTTTCCTTTATATACATATAGCATGAATTGGTGGATCATTTCCATTATCAACAGAATTATGAATAGATGATCATCTTTTTAATATTTTGGCACCATCAAAATTTGTTGGCCTTGATGTCATTATGTCCCTCATTAACTAGAAGAGAATATTAAATCATCAATATATAAGGAAATCATAGTAGGTGAGTCTAGAGAGGGATTCTCATTTTTATATCATTTTACACTAATAATAGTATACACACACTTATGTTTACCAATATATTCTTATGATTCATGATATTAATGTTTTTCTAAGTTAATGACTCAATTTTGATAATATCCATGATCCCTATTGGTAATGCATGGTCTATGAAAGGTTTCCACTATGGATCACCTCATGAAGGCTTCAGGGGGATGAAAAAATCAAACATATATCCAATTATTGGGTCCCCAATGAACATTCAGACATCCCAAAAGCTGACATAGTCTTAAATAAATCCGATGGGATTTCTTCATATAGGGAATCTGGTGGTGTAGCAACTTGGAGATTAAGTCACCATTCTTATATACATATTTTTATGAGACCCTAAAAATTTTAAAAATTAATCCCTCACTTATTCGGTTATCAAACATATCACACATGAACCTGAATAAATATTCCCACATTCACATGGGTTTAACACCGCATTTGTAATGATGTTCCTAATCTTATTTCTAGAATTTGAGTCGTAAAAAATCTAACTAATAGATGATCAAAGTGATGTATTTTTTTTTAGGATTTTAAATGTAGTAACTTTTGTCTAGGGAAGAATTAAAGTTGTGGTGTTGGGTTACCCAACTAACATCCACCTCGTAGTAGTACAATCCCCTTAAATAAATGTTCTCCCATCCTTAGTCAGTAGATATTATGAACCATTATCATATAATATTTTCATTTAGTTTCATAATCTTTTCATTAGTTATAATATTTTTTACATGTAGTCAGAGGAAGGTTAATGATGAGTATTACTAGTGATTCACTTGCATAAATTGTATGAATGTTCAGAAATGTATCCTACACAGTCAATAGAAACCTTTTCTAACATATTGCTTCATCAATTTAGTCTTAGTTGTAACATTACTATTTAATAAAATTTTTTACGAAAGGATTTTTTAAAAAAATTAATTTCATAAAAGGCTAGTGGAATAAATTTGAATACTAAATGAAAAAGAATAGATTAGTCAATCCTAAAGAAAACTGAAGAAAAAAATTATCAAAAAGAAAAAAAATCTAGTTTCTCAACATAGGGCTCTTCAAATAGCACAATAATCTTTGTTAGATCTCCTTGTTGGGGTACTTACATTATTTTTTATCACAAAGATAATAATCATGGTAAAATTATAGTGAAGAGTAAAGGTTGTGAACTTGTAATTAATGTCATGCATTACATGAGAAAAGATAGAGCACAAAGCTATATTTTTTAAAAACAATTAAAGGGGTCACATAAGTTTGGTGGTCCCCAAATTTTAATACATTAGCCTCAGTAGAGTTCCCAGGTATGTACGAAAAATCCACAAAAGTGAAAATGAGGTTAGATCATATTTTGTATTCCCTCCAACCTATTGGTGTGATAATCATTTTAAGAAACATTCATACATGAGTAATGATTTCTTCCAAATTAGATCATCCCTATACGAATAAAAAAATTCTATGTTGGGGATATTTTTCTCACTTTTATAAGGTGTAGATACCTCAGGTGGGTGGAATAAATGTTTTAGTGAATAGAAGTATCAGTGGCACCTGTGTTTGTTCATTTTTTAGGTCATATTTGTTTTTTCTTAGATCTAATTATTTCAACTGGTCTACTAACTATCCTAGGTATTCTAATTCCCCATGTACACTTGTTCAAAGAAAATTGTCTTCACTCCATTGTCTCTAAACACATGTAAACTATTTTCTTTGATTTAAGGACATCAACATACCGATGTTGCACCCATATGTCATCTATGTGAAGTGATATTTTTTACTATGTAATATTATGGTTACTTTCATAATCACCAACCATTTTAGATTATTTTTTAAAAAAAATATCCATTTGTATACAATTTTAAAAGATAGAATGTTAAAATAGAGATATACAAATGAGAGAATAAGCCACTTTGAATTTATATTTCTTCTTGTCTCTTTAAGATGACCTAACATGTAAAGACCTAGAAATTACATATAATTTTTTTTAATTATATTGGAATTTTACAAGTCCATGAAAATTGATGGCACGTGATTCCGAGTCCCGGAGTTCCCAGAATGAATTTATGAACTTTTTTCGGGTATGTTCAGTAAACATGTGAGCAATTTTTCGTAACTTTTGAACCGGTGCTCGAAATTGAAATCGGAGGACACCGTTGAAATCGCAGTGCCAGTATTCGCTTAAGGAGACCTTCACCTCGACCACAATGGGTTGAGAGTGAAAGATAATTTTTTTTCTTTTCATGAAATAATTAAATAAAAAACAAATGTCTAACATTTTTATTTTTGAAACCCCTCGACATGGGTTATGGTGGTGGGAACCACCCGAGCCTAAACCTCCCATGTGAGTGTTAAGAGGTGGGGACCGCCTGAACTAACCTCCCAATTTGAAATTAATGGAAGCGACCACCCAAACCCTCTTAATGGGGTAGAAACCACTCAACTCCCCATTAATTCTTTTCCTCCATTAATTTTATCCAATTAAATTGATACAATTAAATATGTCAACACCCCCATTTAATTGTTGGATCCAACCAACAATTAATGAAAAGTTTCATAATTTTAATTGTTCCAACCTTATTAATCTACTTAATTCAAATTAATAAGTTGGATATTCCTCATTTATGTGGAATTGGGGAAACTATTGGAAAAAAGGGCGAATATTGGGAGAGAACCTTGGAGGAATTCTTCTTCTCCAATGAAGAATTCTCCTCCAAAGAAGAACGCAGACTTCGAATTCGACTTCTTCCTTGGGATATCCTCCAATGTGGGACACCTTCAATCGACGACCATACTTTACTCCTCATAGACGTCTACAATCAAAATAGGTAGGGGTCTAGTTGTGTATGATTTTATATTCCCATGTTTTTCCCTTCTAAAACAAAGAACGCAGATCAACTCACAAACTAGTTGATCCATGAATGATTTCTTTTGCGGGATCGGGAATAATCATTGTGGGAGGTTGTAGGGTGGTTGTTTGAATTTATTCACCTTACCCATTCTTGATAGTTCATCGTAAACATAAAGAAGTGATCATAGCTGCTTGCTACCTCTCTAACGCGGAGAGTGCGGGCCAATCAAACATGGCCCGACCTCTCATCAAATCTGGTGTTTAATTATTGTGTTCTTCATGATAGATGAGGAAAAAAACCAACCTCGGTGGGGCAAGAGGATGGCTACCGGCACCACAACCAGTCGCGACGAAGGCGACAGCACCGCCTCGCGGCCACCATGCCGCCTGCGGCCTCCGCCTCCTGCGAACTCCGCTGCCCGGAAGCCTCGGGTCGTCCACGTCCTCACGTCGCTCACGGCCTCTGCCGCCTATGGCCACCGTCTCCCCACAGCCTTGGTCATCATCGACCACCGCCACCCCACGGCCACCGCCACCCCGCGGCCACCGCCGCCCCACGACCTTCACTGCACCACATCCCTATGTGTCGTCTCATGGCCCTCCGCACCACCCAACGTCCCTCGAAGCCCCTGCGGCCCCTCGCGGTCTCATGCTTCCCTTGCCACCCCGTGGCCTCGCCGCCTCGAGGCCCTGCGCAACCCCTGTGGCCTTGTGGTGCTCCGTGACCCCTATGGCCTCGTGCCACCCTCGCTGCCTCTGCGGCCCTCACTGCCTTCATGCCGCCCAGCGCGGCCGGGCCGGACCCAGCGGGCCAGGCCGGACCCAGTAGGCCAGAACAAACCCAACGGGCTTGGTCGACCCGAATCAGGTCGGGTCGGCCCAGACCGGGTTAGACCAGGTCGGTCGGACCAGGTCAGACCAGACCCAGGACAACTTTGAACTTTTCACTCTATCAGCCACAAATTTAGCATCAGAATTCTGTTTGATGAACCGTCCGTGTAATTATAAACCTTAGAGCAAGAAGGTACCTTTGAGTATACCCCACTGGAGATTTGGATAAATTTGTAGTACAGTCGGGTTGGATAGAGCATGAATCCAACTAGTCCCTTAAGACTAAAAGGCTAACAACTCACAGACTTGGCATCCGATTGACGCACCGTCTCTTTAGTTGAGACGCCTATGACATGGTGGTCCTTTGAGATACTTCTTCACAAGACTTCATGGTAGTTTTAGTATCAAATAGAGGATTGTGGAGGGCACCCTCTTGGAGACAAGCGAGTGTAGTGAGGGAATCTATAGCTGGCTATGACATGAAGAATGAATGGCGATCCTGTATGGGTCATCCCCTTTCAATCTTGTGTGGGTCAACACCAAGAGATCCTGTGTGGGTCATCACTGAGCGATCCTATGTGTTTTAGTACTGAGCGATCCTTTTTGGGTCAGCACCGAGCGATCCTCTGTGGGTCAGCACCGAGCAATTCTGTGTGGGTCAGCAGTAGAGCCTCTTAAGAGAGTAAGATTAATTAGTAGTTACATATTATCATATCTACTACTGTACTTAAGTTATACTTGGTGTGACCTGAGTCTGTACCTTAAGATGATTTCCTTCATGGTAATACCTTGGTGGTATTCTTCTGTGTGGCATACATGTGTGGTACTTACCTTTGTGGTATTCATTCCTTTGTGGAATAGTTGAGCTTTGGGCTTTGAGTTAGACTCTATGTTTTCCACATGATTGATATGGGTTTACATGATAACTTAGGTATATGTATGGGCATATACCTATGTAGGGTTGTCATTTGATTCCATGTTGTGTGGTTTATCTTTGGGAGATTTTTTGAGACATTGAGGGTCTCAAGGTCCCTACTGAGTATCATTATACTCACCCTTGTACGGGCAATGCCCGCACCCTATTGAGTTTGGTGCAGATGATGGATGACGTTGATTGAGGAAGACAATACTAGTAATTGAGGTAGCTCGGAGGTGGATGGTAGACAAGGAAAACCACAGAGACGACCATTCGTGAGCTGTACCTACCCTTCAGGTAGGATTCGTGGTGGATGATCTAGGAGCTGATTTCCACCTATCAGTCGTCTTGTACATTCCAATTTTCCTTGTAATTTCTAGTTGTGCTTTTATTCTAGCCCCTTTTACTTACTATACTCACACTGTTTACTATTTAGTTTGCTTGAGTTCCTATCTTGCTATGTGCTTGGTTGTGTGTATTACAGGTTATAAAGGCAATTCCTTCCAAGTTTTAGGGAATACACCTTCGGTGCTAGTCACCACCCCTGGCCTATGGAAGGCAGGCTTGGGGTAGTCATTGCACGGGCCCCAGGGGACGTGTCATGACAAATTGGTATAAAAAGAGTTTGTTCTACCATATAACATATGTCTTTGTTCTTTTTAATGGAAATAATGTTAAGCATAGTGAGTTTGGTTATTAGTTTAGGGAATCGAGTGTTGATGCGGCAACCGACGTATCCATACACCAGGACCATGACTTCTGATTTCTGACTCAGTGCATGAAAAAACTGATTGCGTGTGTGTTTTAAAGAGTTTTCTTTGTGATATCTTTGGGTCAGCTCTCCAGGTATAACTTCTTGACCGTGGCACACCTATTTCTTTTTAGGATACCTCCATGTAGACAACCAGCTAGGGTTCCAGATATAGTATCCACTAATATCACACAGAGTGACGAGGCCTCGGTGTAGGGCCCTCTTCCAGTAGAGGCACCAGCAGAGGCACCAGTGGTACCATTAAATATTGGTCCATTAATGCCGCCAGCCCCAGCAACAGAGGGTGAACGCTGCTTGAGCGTGTTGCATGAGTTCCAGCGCTAGAGGCCACCCAGGTTTAGGGAAGAGACAGACCCACAGGCAGCTGAGGATTGGATGGAGGCTATGGTGAGAGTTTTCCGACTGGTAGGGATGCCAGCTGATCTCATGGTGATCCTTGCCACCATCCTCTTATAGGAAGAATCATGAAGACGGTGGGGCTTGATGCTCTAAGTTCACGACGAGGTGACGCTTCCCTTGGATGACTTTGAGAGCCTGTTTCGGGAAGAGTTTGTCCCAACGACTCTTCGCACAGTGCACATACCGGAGCTTCCTCATCTCCAGTAGGGAAGCATGACTGTGGCTCAGTACTCAGCGGGGTTCACTAATCTCTCACACTAATCCATTTATATGGTGAAATACCCATTCTTCAGGCCCGAACCTTTGAGCAGGGACACAGGAAAGAGACCAGGGCTTCAGTGATCTCCCTTAGCACCCCGATGCAGGCAGGGGTGTTAGAGAGAGCCCTCTTAGTGGAGAGTTTCCTTGCTAAGCAGTCACCAACAGAGAGACCCACCACCAGTGATCATGTAGAGGAGTCTTCTGCAGCTGAGAGCAGACAGATGTCGTAGAGGTCCAAGAGGAACAGACCAATAGGAGGACAATTGCAGGATTCAGAGTCGGTTGTGTGGGGCACCCGAGGTAGAGCCAGTCATGCCAGGAGTGAGAAGTGTTACACATACGATGGGTAGGGTCACATGGCTCATGACTGTCCGACCCGCTGTACGGATGATAAGCAGACGGTCGAAGGACCTCCCAGGCAGAGACAGAGGTTTGACCGAGGAGGTCCATACGGAGCAGGCGGACGTGGTATAGGAGCTGGCCATGCAGCTGGTGCTGGGTGATGATTTGAGATGTTACCGCCACCACCACCAGGTGGTCCACATCAACCATAGGGAGAAGAAGGATAGAGGCAAGCTCAGCTCCAGGCAACTGAGGCCTACGATCATGGTGCTCTGAAGATGATATGAGGTACAATTTGTGTCTACTTTACCTTAACTTATATACATATAGACATAGGTTCCAGTCATTATTTTATTTCCACTTCCCTCATTCGGATCATGGAGATTCCGACAGAGTCGTTGGCTCGATCCTTAAGGCTTGAGACTCCTACATGAGCAGATTCGACGATTACGCACTGGTGCTGGTAGTGCGAGCTTACTCTAAGAGGTGAGAGCTTCGGTAGGGATCTCCTAGTAGTGGTGTCAAGGCATTACGATTTCATCTTGGTTATGGACTGGTTATCTATAGTCCATGCTCTGATTAACTGTATTAGGTACAGAGTGCAGTGTGTCTGCATGGATGATGTTGGAACCATGGTCATATATGCATAAATTGGAGTATGGTTTGTGTTTGTTGTCAATATTCAGATGAAGTTCAGAATGTGTCCCAGAAAAGTGAACATACAGGTCACGCAAATAATAGTATTGAAGGTGGCACCGTTTTCTAGTGTTTACCAAATTTCTAGACCTCAAAATTGACAAAAGGGTCAATCAATGTTTTTGGGAAACGGACTTGCGCGCTGGATATGTGTCGCGCAAGTGACTTGTGTGCCCTTTATTTTTCAAGATCATAACTTCAAAATATGGAAAAGGAAAGAGGGTCGTGCAAGTATTGTTTTGGTCACGCAAGTGAGCTGCGCGACAGAGGCTCGAGCGGTTGGAGTTGCGCACCATAACTTGCGCGCCGAGAGCAGGCTTGCACTCCATCGCACAGGGTGACCAGTTTTCCTATAAATAGTGGAACACCCCTCCTAATTTGTAACGATGTGCAAGACTTAGAGTTTTTCCAAGTTCCCATTGTGTATGTCTTGAATTTGCGCAAGTGGTAGTTTGGTCGCGCAGGTAGAAGTTGTGCGCCGGTTGTTGGTTGCGCGTCCTTAGTGGTTTGGGATTAAAAGACAGCGAGTCGCGCATGTTTGGAGCTAAAGAAGGATGTGTAGCACAAGTGGATTGCTAATACATGCGCGCCGAATTTGTTCTGCGCAAGGGACTTGTGCGCCAGTCATGGAGAAGCACACCAGGAGTGGTTGAAGTACGCCGGTCTTTTTGGAGCTGCACGAAAGCTGGAAGATTGCCCGATACCTTCGGTACAACGTGAGTTTTTTCAACTGGTGAGAGTTGGACCTCAAAATAGCATCTACATACAAATAGAGGATGCATTGTTTTACAATGATAAAGAGACCTTCACGTATATAAACTGAGTGGGACTTCACCAAAGGCAGTGAGCCAGGGGGAGTCAACGGGAGTGACCCGAGGGACGCAGTGAGCTATCCCTGAATGTTTGTTAAGGTAGTGAGCCTGGGAAAGAGTGACTGTGCTTGAAATTTTGTAATCTAAAACTAGTGAATATTAGTGGAATTTGGCACGGCCGAAAACCTATCGATGTATGCTCCTTGGACGTAGCCCTTAGTGGTGAACCAAGTAAAAATTGTTGTGTCATATCTCTGCATGTGAATGTTTGCTTTCTGATCATTTTCATCATACAGGTTTAAAATTTCCTACCAAAGTGGGAACAAGATCCATCTCATTAAAAGAAAATTTTGTCACCCTGATTCACCCCTCCCCTCTCAGGGTGTCCCGGGGTCCTATAAATGGTATCCAAGGGAGGTCGTTGGTGTTGAATCTTTCCTTTTTCATCATGGAGAATGAATTCAATGTCAGGGGAGTCCCTCTCTTCGATGAAATTAATTTCCTGATCTGGAAGAATAGAATGAGATCTCATCTAAGATCCCTTGGAATGGAAGTAATTTTTCCACTGTCCAAGGTATTCATGTTACTAATCCAACAGGGTTGGCTATGACGGATGTCGATAGGAAAATTATTGATGTTGATTCTAAAGCGTATAATGCTCTCACCGCATCCCTTTCTGATCAGATCTATCTAAAGGTGATTAGTTTCACCTCAGCAAAATCCATGTGGGATAGACTCAAAAATATTTATGAAGGAGATAAAAAATTGAAGGAGGAAAAATTACAAGTCCTACACAATCAGTTTGATGATCTAAAGATACATCCTGATTAGAATGCAGACTCATTTTTCAATCGAATTATTGAAGTGGTTGGATCAATTTGGGGTCTAGGAGAAGAAATCAAAGACATTTATATTGTAAAGAAAATATTAATAATAATTCTACCCCTATAAAATGAAAAGGTTTCAGCCCTTGAAGAAAGAGATATTTCCAAGATTTCTATGGATGATCTACTGAGCAACTTGGTAGCATATGAAATGAGAGTCAAACCAGAAGATGCTACAACTCATGTGAGAAAGGAAATGGCATTTAAGGCCTTGGATAAACAGAAAATTTCAAAAGATAGTAGTGGTGAAGATGATGAAGAAAATGAAATTCTTTCTCTCATTGCAAAGAAGTTCTAGAAGGGAAAATGGAAATTCAAAGGGAAGTTAACTCTTGCATGTTTTCATTGTGGAAAAGTTGGGAACATTGCTTCTCAGTGTTTAAGAAAGATCAATGATGAATATAGTGAATATGAAAACATCAAGAAGCCTCAGAAAAATATTTTTCAAAAAGGGAGACTTCAAATCTGGGAATAAAATACAGTTTGGAAGGTTCTCAGATGCTAAGCTGGTGGAGAGAGAAAAATGTGGCTCTAATGGAGTTTAATAAAAATTTAAATGATCAAAGAACTGCCTGCATGAGAAATAGTGGAATTGGTTTTGAGGGAGGATCGTCAAATGCTGCAAATAAAGGTGACCAAAATAAAGGCAATCTTTTTCTGGGTGATGTGGGAAAGTCTTCTAAGGCGATGAAATAGAAACCCCCAATTCAATCTGAAAGAAGAAAAGAAGATTATCCTCGAGCCTCGTTGAAAAAGGTTACTTCATACTATTATCCCACAGAAGAAGGTATGGGGAGAAATTCAAGTGAGAAGACATTTCCTCTCATGAAGTGTCATTTCTGTGGCTATTTGGGTCATACCATGTCATATTGAGAAGAAGCAAGGAGATACTTGAATGGGGAAGATCTGTGAAGTCAACAAAGGAGATTGATTTTATATCCTCCATCTTATAGAAGAAATAGCTTCTATGGTTACTGTTTTAAATGTTCTAACTTCGGCCATAAAGCTATGTATTTTAGGAAGAGGTATGACAGGAGAAACTCATATAACTCTCAGAAACAGGACAGTTCTCACTCTCCTAACGGTGTTGTTCTCACAAAAAGTTTTTATCCTCTAGAAGAAGATTATGGGAATGAAGAATCAGATTATGTAGAGGAAATTATTAGAAGGCCATCAGTAAATTATATTCAATCCAATATCTCATGTAAAGAAAAGAAGAAGATCGAGAAATCTATACTTGCAGAAGTAGCCCTCAAAGCTACAAAGAGCAGCAGCACCTGGATTCTTGATAGTCGATGCTCTTCCCATATGATAGGAAATGATGACCTTTTGAAGAACATTAAAAATAAAGATGATGGAACAATGAGGTTTGGTAATGATGGTGCTTTGAAGATTAAAGTAAGTGGGAATACTGCTCTCGCCAATGAAGAGCTAAAGAAGACTGAAGTTCTTTATGTTCATGGTCTACGTCACAATCTCCTCAGTGTGATTCAACTCTGTGATTCAGGTCTCATTGTAACTTTCAATAAAAAAGGTTGTATTATAAAGGGAAAAATAGGGAATTCGCTTATGAAAGGCTGTAGAATAGATGGATATTTGTATCAGGTTGACAGAAACTGAACTCATGCTATTTGTCTGTGGAAGAAGAAAACAATTTGTGGCATCGAAGGCAGGGGAACATTAAACAAAAAGACATGGAAAAGATATCTAAGATGAATATATTCATGGATATCCCCATTCTAAAGCGTGTACGTGAAAAGTCTTGTGATGATTTCATTCATGGGAAGCTAGTCTATAGTTCATATGGTCCAAAGAAGAAAAGAGCATCGCATCTTCTTGATCTAAATCATACAGATGTATGCGGGCCGATAAATGTTGTCAGAACTCCTGGAGAAAGGTACTTTGTCCTTTTCATTAATGATTATAGTAGAATGGCTTGTGTAATGGTGATTCACAGGAAGTGAAAAGTACTTGATTTCATGAGAACTTATTGTAGGATTGCCGAGAATGATACTGGATGGACAATAAAAGTCATGAAATCTGATAATGGAGGGGAATACACGTCCATTGAGTTTAAGAATTACCAATAAAAACATGGAATACAGCAAGAGGTAGCTTCTGTGAGAAATCCATAGAAAAATGGGGTTGTTGAGCGCCGAAATTGATAGGTCAACAATATGGCTAGGACTATGCTGATTGAGAGTAATATCTCTCACCATTACTAGAAGGAAGCTGTTAAATCTGTAGGGCACATTCAGAATCGAATAGGGATTTATAAAAAAGAAATGACGACACCATATGAATTGTGTCATGAAAGGAAGCCTTCGTTGAAATACTTTCGTGTTTTCGGAAGAAAATTTTTCATCCAGAATAAAGAAGGAAATCAAGGGAAGTTTGGTGAAAATGATGATGAATGAATTTTTCATGGGTATCCAATGAACAGAAAATCCTACAAGTGTTTCAAAAAGAGATTAGGAAATATTGTGGAAAGCAGTGATGTTAAGATAATTGAAGAGAAAATCACAAATGCTTCAAGGACTTCATATTCTGATGTGATAGAAAATGAGGAAGAAAGTGAACGTGGAGAGAATACAAATACAGAAATATAGGAATCTGTACAAAACACTCCGCAACCACATCATGATGTTGACTCAGAAAAAGAATCTGAGGAAGCAACTGTGGCTGGAGAGAATGCAACTGAACCGCACAGGAGAAATTGTAAAGTTGAGATTGATCCATCTAACATAATTGGGGATAGGAGTGCACCCACTCAAACAAGGAGGATTATAAATAACACACAATCTGCATTTTTTGTCAGTTGTGGAGCCATCCACATTCGAAGAATCTGCAAAGGATAAATCTTGGGTGAACGCCATGAATGAAGAGTTAGATCAGATTGACAAGAATCAGACGTGGGATCTTGTCTAGAGACCTAATAGTCACAATGTGATTGGTACAAAATGGATCTTCAAGAACAAGTTTTCTGAGCATGGAAGTCTTATTAGAAACAAGTCTCGACTAGTATGTAAGGGATATTCCCATATTGAAGGTGTTGATGTTGAAGAAACCTTTGCTGCAGTGGCTAGACTGGTGTCAATCAGGTTGTTCCTTGCCATAGATCTCCAAAGAGGATATAAAGTATATCAAATGGATTTTAAGACAACATTATTAAATTTTTTACTCAAAGAATAAGTTTACATTGAACAACCAGTGGGTTTTCTTCTTGGTAACGATGAAACAAAGGTCTACAAACTAAAGAAAGCACTTTATGGCTTGAAACAGGCACCGCGGGCATGGTACTCCCAGCTGAACTCTTTTCTCAAGAAGCTGGAATTCAAAAGAGGAGGAGTAGATCACAATCTATATGTGAATAATTATCCAAAAGATCAATTTATAGTTCTATTCTATGTTAATGATATCATATTTGGTGGCAGGAGGCAATAATCAGTGGATGAATTTTCCAATCACATGAAATCAGAATTTGAAATGTCTATGATTGGAGAGCTCACATATTTATTGGGGCTGTAGGTTATTCAAAAGAAGTATTACACTTTCATTTCTCAGGAAAAGTATGCAAGAGAGTTGCAGAAGAAGTTTAATATGCAATACTCCAAACCCATGTCAAATCCGATTGCATTTGGAAAAAACTTGGAAAGCATGAAGATGTGACCTCTATAGATCCACCATGTATAGGAGGATCATTAGAAGTCTACTGTACCTGACAGCGACACAACCAGATATTATCTTTGCACATGTCTTGCAGCCCGCATTCAGAGTAATCTAAAGGAATAATATATGGCAGCAGTAAAACGAATCATGAGGTATATTCAAGGCACTCACAATTGTGTCTTATACTTTGCTGCAGGAAGGAACCGTGAATTATTAGCATTTTCTGATGCTGACTGGGCTGGCGATGTTGTGGATAGAAAGTCCGCCAGTGGTGGAGCATTCTATATTGGGAATAAATGTGTTTGCTGGTTTACCAAGAAACAAGAAAGTACTTCTCTTAGTACTGCTGAAGCTGACTATATCTCTGCCACAAAGGCATGCACTCAACTACTATGGATGAAGCAACAATTAACGGATATTGGTGATCAGGTGAAGCAACGAATGGTGATTTACTATGATAACAAGAGTGCAATTGATCTTACGATGAATCTGGTTTAGCATTCTCGTACAAAACATATTGAAATTATGTATCACTTTATCAAAGAGAAAGTTGAACAAGGAGTGATTAGAATTGATCATGTGGGAACTGATGAGCAAGTGGCTGATATCCTGACCAAGCCACTGTCAACGACTGTGTTTGAGAAGCATTGGTTGAACCTCAGTGTTCATCCACCTCCCAGTACATAAGGAGGTTACGAAAATCCCCTCTCCCAAGTTATGTTAATTGTTTTTAGTCTGTTTATGGATGTGATGCAGGTTTGTGGGGGAGATACTATCTAGGGGGTGTGTGGTTTGAGCTGAACAATGAACATTTACTGGCCTTTGGGTTTATTGTCAATGGAGGATAAAGGAATAAATGCAGGTATGTAATTATTTTGTGACACATTGAGAATTCAGTGTCGGTGATATGATGGGAAGGAATTCATTGGATGGGAACCCAATTCAAGCTTTCTCTCTTGTTTTCTACACCGAGCATTGCTCACATAGACTTAGAGTGTTGGCTGAGTTGCTTCTTGCATTTTTTTTTCAGGTGGATGGTGATCTATTGAATTTATTTACTTATTGACAACAAACCCAAAGGGGGAGTTGTGTGCCAGAACTTGCGTGCCGAGAGAAGGCTTGCGTTCCACCGTGCAGGGTGCCCATTTTTCCTATAAATAGTGGACCACCCCTCCTCATTTGTAACGAATTTCAAGACTTAGAGTTTTTCCGAGCTCCCATCACACAAGTGTTGAATTCTCACAAGTGGTATTTCGGTCACGCAAGTAGAAGTTGCACACCATTTGTTGGTTGCGCGTCCTTAGTGGTTTGGGAGTAAAAGGCGGAGAGTCGCGCAAGTTTGGAGCTGAAGAAGGAGGTGTCACGTAAGTAGATTGCTGATACTTGTGTGCCGAATTTGTGTCGTGCAAGTGACTTGTGTGCCAGTCATGGAGAAGCGTGCTAGGAGTGGTTGAAGTATGCCTGTCTTTTTGGAGCTGCACGAAAGCTGGAAGATTTCCCGATACCTTCTTTGCAACGTGAGTTTTGTCTATTGGTGAGAGTTGGACTTCAACAGAGCATCTACATAAAAACAAAGGATGAATTCTTTTCCAATGATGAAGAGACCTTAACATATATAAACTGAGTGGGACTTCACCAAAGGCAGTGAGCCTGGGGGAGTCAACGGGAGTGACCTGAGGGACGCAGTGAGCTATCCCTGAACCTTTGTAAAGGCAGTGAGCTTGGGATTGAGTGATTGTGCCCAAACTTTTTTAATCCACAACTAGTAAAGATTAGTGGAATTTGGTATGACCAACAACCTATCGGTGTAAGCTCCTTGGGTGTATCCCTTAGTGGGGATCCATGTAAAAAGTGATGTGTCATCTCTTTGCATGTGAATGTTTGCTTTCTGATCATTTTTATCATACAGGTTTAACAAGTTCTTACCAATGTGGGACCAAGATCCATCTCATTAAAAGAAAAAGTTGTCACCATGATTCACCCCTCCCCTCTTAGGGTGTCCTTGGGTCCTACAGATGAGGCCAGGTTTACCATCACCGGCATGAAGGGATCCTTTTCAGCACATGATGGACTTACCCAGAGGAGGGTGCAGCTGATTACACATATGTTGGATAGCCTTACCCTCGGTGTGATTGATGTGGAGAGTCTGAGTTATCCAGTACTGGTGGACTAGTATGTGGATGTCTTCCCTGATGATGTTCCGGGTCTAATTCCTCATACAGAGGTGGACTTTTACATTGAATTGTACCCCGGGAGGACACTCATATCTACACTAGCATATCGGATGGCTCCCACGGATCTTCCTGAGCTATCGGTACATCTAGAGGACTTGTAGGGGAAAGGGTTCATTCAGCCCAGTGATTATCCTTGGGAAGCCCTGATTTTGCTTTTCAAGAAGGAGGATGGGAGCTTGAGACATTGTGTTGAGTATCGGCACCTGAACCAGGTGACCGTGAATAACAAGTACCCACTTCCGAGGATTTACGACCTCTTTGATCAGCTGAAGGGAGCACTATGGTTCTCAAAGATATACCTCAGATCAGGCTATCACCAGCTCAGAGAACGAGATGGGGATGTGCAGAAGATGACTTTTAGATGTCAGTACGACCACTACGAGTTCATGGTTATGCCATTCGGTGTAACCAATGCTCCAACATTGTACATGGGAGTCATGAACATGACCTTTCATCCATACCTTGAACGCTTTGAAGTAGTCTTCATCGACGACATTCTGATCTACTCAACTACTGAGGAGGAGCATTCCTACCATTTTCATGTAGTACTAGACACACTCCGAGAGAACCAACTTTATGGTAATCTCTCAAAGTGACAATTTTGGATCCTAGAGGCCCACTTTCTGGGACATGTCATATCGGAGGTAGGAGTTGCAGTGGATCTAGCGAAGATTGGGGTGGTACTTTCTTGGGAGCCACACAGGAGTGTGAAAGAGATACAAATTTTCTTGGGTTTGGCTAGTTACTACCAGAGATTTCTGCTAGATTTCTCCAGAGTTTTCGCACCACTATCAGCATTGAAAAAGAAGGGAAAACCCTTCATGTGGTCAGAGAAATGCCAGCAGAGTTTTCAAGAGATGATGCAGAGGCTGACTAGTGCCCCCATCTTTAGGCTACCATAGGAGGGCGTAGGGTACATATTCGACGCAGTAGGGACCAAACTCAGATGTGTCATGATGCAGGAACGAGAAGTGATCGCATATGGTTCTCGCCATCTAAGATAGCATGATAAGAACTATGCCACCCAAGACCTATATTTAGCAGCAGTGGTCTTCGACTTGAATATGTGGTGACACTATCTTATGGGTGAACATTTTATTTTCTACTCAGATCACAAGTGTATCAAGTATGTCTTCTCTCAGAAAGACCTGAACCTGAGACAACGACATTGGATTGAGTTCCTCCAGAACTATGACTTCAAGACAGTCTATACTATTGGGAAGGGGAATGTTGTTGCAGATGAACTCAGTAGGAGGTCTGGTATATAGTTACTTAGAGAGGCAACGAAGTAGCTGGCCACTTTGCAGATATCCTTCATGGATCGAGATGGATCATCTTTTCTTCAGTCTCTTACAGTCACTCCCCCACTTTTTTAGCAAGTTAGGGAGGTGCAGTGTGGTGACATTGACTGCGAGACACGATGTGCTCAGATATCCATAGGACATGCACCAGATATATTTTTTGAAGTTGGGGAGCATGTCATCCTTTTTAGAGAATGTACCATGGTACCAGTGTCACTTTAGGAGGAAGTGTTGAGGGAGTTCCACACTTCCCCTCTAGCGGTACATCTATGAGTGGAAAAAATGTACCAGGATCTCTAACAATAGCACTGTTGGTTGGGAATAAAGAAATCATTTGCATAGTTTTTCTCTTGGTGCCCCACTTGTCAGCAAGTGAAGGCAGAGCATCAGATACAAGCAGGCTTAGTTGAGCCTTTGGAGGTCCCAGAGTGGAAGTGGTATGGGATATCCATAGACTTCGTGACAGGACTTCCACGTACATCCTGAGGTCATAACTCTATTTGGGTGATCGTCAACCTACTCATCAAGTTTGTCCACTTCCTACCAATCAGAGAGTAGGGATTAGTAGAGATCTTTGGATGCCTCTATGTGCAAGAGATTGTGCGGCTATGTGGAGTACCCTCTATGATTTCTCTGATCATGACACATGTTTCACTTCCTGGCTATGGAAGGGGTTGCAGGGGACATTCATGGCGTAGCTTCATTTGAGCAATCCTTAGACGGATGGAAAGACTGAGTGTACCATTTAGACTCTCTAGGACATGCTGTGTTATTGTGTCCATGACTTCAGTCACAGCTGGGAGGATCACTTTCCCTTGGTGGAGATTTCATACAACAACAGCTATAACTCCACCATTGGGATGACACATTTTGAGGCATTGTACGGGCAACCATACAGATGACCTTTATGCTGGATTGACCCAGGGGAGTCAGCACTAGTGGGGCCAGAGGTGGTACAGACTACCACAGAGAAGGTGCATATCATCAAGGAGTAGATGAAGACTGCACAGAGCAGGAATAAGTCTTATGCTGATAGAAAACAAAGGCCTTTGAAGTTCGAGGATGGTGACCAAATCTTTCTACGGCTCTCACCTCAACGAGGTTTGCAGTGATTTGGTCGAGATGAAAAGTTATTTCCGAGGTTCATCGGACCCTTCCTGGTCCTCAGTAGAGTTGGTGCAGTGGCTTACCTCTTAGCTCTTCCACCTCAGTTGCACCGGTTGCATGATATCTTCCATGTATCCCAACTGAGGAGATACGTGCATGACCCTTCTCACATCATCGACCACAGAGAGCTTGACATCTACGATGGGGCGACATTTTCAGAGGTTCTAGTGGAGAATGAGGATAGAAAAGAGCAGGTCCTTCAGGGGTGGTTGATACCTCTAGTGCGTGTACGTTGGCAGCATGGGAACCTCCAGAAGAGCACATGGGAGTGGGAGGCTCAGATTCATGCTTAGTACCCCCACTTGTTCCCTTAGTTTGAGTTGTGGCTTATGGGGACACAAATCCCTGACGTGGGGAGAATGTAAAGACCCAAAAATTCCATGTAATAGTTTTTAATTATATGGGAATTTTACGAGTTTGCAAAAATTTATGGCGCATGATTCGGAGGCCCAGATTTCCCAGAATGAATTTATGAACTTTTTTTTGGTACGTTCAGTAAATGTGTGAGCGGGTTTTTTGTAACTTTTGAACCGGTGCTCAGAATTTAAATCTAAGGACATCGTTGAACTCAAAACGTCGATATTCACTTAAGGAGACATTCACCTCGACCGCAGTGGGTCGAGAGTGAAAGATAATTTTTGTTCTTTTTGTGAAAGAATTAAATAAAATAAAAATGTCTAAAATTTATATTTTAGAAACCCCTAAACATGGGTTATGGTGGGGGGGCACCCAATGTAACGCCCTGACCCCAGTTACCCAGAGTCGGTGCATTATTACATAACATTGGCATGATCACAAGAAAGATCAAATCTCGAAAGACCGATTGGTTTAGTAGCCTTGGAAACACTAGATATATTCATAAAGTTTTACATTACATCATAAAGTGAAAAACTACTACAACAACATATTGTCTCTATATTCCACATTCATATCCCCACATAATATCCCTGTAGGTCATTCATAATTTACTTCTTCACTTCCTGGGAAAACTAAAACATAGAAAAGGGGTGAGCTCAAATGCCCAGTAAGGATAACAATATAGCAGAAACTTTCATAAATAAGGATAAATATTTAAGGAAATGTATAACTAAAACAAAAGCCTTTTAAACATGAACTTAAACATAGTATGGAAAAAGTAAAATTAAATAATTCCATTTACTTATTCACATGGATATTCTACTAATCGAATAATCACATGCAATATCAATAACCACTTTCATAATGATGGAATGCATAATGCCAGACTATTATAACCACATAGCCAAGGCCTCATCCCAAGACTACAAATAAGATTTTTCCAAGGCCTTGTGCCAAGACACTAGTTTGTCTCATTAGACCTACCGATGCATCGAGGAGCTATAGCGGGCTCCACCCGTCACATATTAAGTCCAATGCATTCCCATATGAAAAGGTTTAAACATAACATAAACATTCGTATTAAAACTAGCATATAAAATGTCAACAATTTCACCATAAACTATGAATGGTATAGAAATAGCATATCCACAGTTAAACATATCAAAAAACCTTCAATACAATATAGAAGTTTTGTATCATAATAAATCAACTTCAAATAAGCGTAAAATCCATCAAAGGATGTTGACATAGATAAAATCAAAACTCTTTTTAGAGAAATATCTCTTTCTATTTTGAAATCATTTAAGAGTCATATATTTATAAAATAAAAAATTTTCTTTGAAAATTTTCCTATAATCTTGTAAGGGAAGCTTTGAAGATTCTATAACAGCGGAAAATAACCACACCCGCCGTATAAGTTTAAAAAACATTCTTACCTTAATTCTGTCGAAAATGTTAAAAAGCACCTTGTTTGGAAAATGACGGAAAGATTCCTTTATAAAACTCTTATAAAAATTCAAACAAGGGTATAAATGACTTTAACACATATTCTTTTAAATAGTAAAAATGTTTTGAAATACATTTTTAAGAAACATGGATGTGGATGACAAAGAGATCCCAGTAGATTATTACATATAAACAACCTCGGATAATGAAGAGATTGCGAAATAAACCCTTACCTTGTACTTTTCCTTGGTTGGGGTAGGTTAACCTCCTTTATAATGGTGAAATAATTGTTATTAAATTATACAAGAATCATATACATTCATATGATATCATATATGATCTTTTAACATTGCTTTGTTAATAATATCTTAGTATTATCGTCATTTCGGGTGTTAACTTACTCGTTTTCTTTTATATGTTTTGTTACATAAGCAATGTTTTTCATGGATAGGTTGTATATTATTCATATACTGAATTATATCAAGTCCTTAAACATCATTTTTAAATCATCAAATGATAATTATACTTGAATGGATACGATGGAGAATGAATCTCATCGTGTTCGTGGAGACGGTAGTCCGTACGTACGCACGAGCAACAATATAATTATTTTGATATTAAAATAATATATAAATGGATGGTATATCATATATAAAGAATCATTAACATGTTATATTTATTATTTACATGAGTTACACATCATTATTATACCCATCCAAATGATAATACATTGAATAACAATTACACCACGACGTGGAGACGGTAAGTCGTACGTACGCACGTATGGTGACATGTTATTCAAAGGGTGGATAGAATACTGAATATGGTTGTACCATATTTATAATAACATCACAGTATATATTTGATACTGGATTTATTATTCTAGAATGGTAACAACAAAGGAAGAAGAAGTGGAAGAAGAAAGGAACTTGGAAAAGGGTGGTGAAATCATTACCTCTTCTTCGGGTTCTTCATTTTGATTTGATCAAAAGGTCTCCTTAGGTTGGATTTCTGATCAAACTAAGGCCTCTAGGTTGTAGTGAGGGATTTTGGGAGAGTATTTGGTCAGATTGTTTCCGAACCAAAAGGCTTTGAAGGTGTGAAGAAATGAGGAGGAGGAGTGCCCTTTTATAAGAGGGGTGAGGGGATCCTTTGGAAAAGCTAGAAATATTAATTTATAATAAATTCATATTCAGTTTATAAAGTCTCCAAAGTAGATTATTCAAATGTTAAGGTGGGTATGGGTCGAAAACCACTCAACCAATAGAATTTAGACAGTTTTGGGTACTTATATTAGCCTTATCTTTAAGTATTAACTCTAAGTTAATTAGTTTCGCTTTTACAATGTCTCTTTGTATTTTTATATTATATGGTTAATAAACTTACTATATACATCCAAGAGACCCACCATTTGTCCATTAATGATATAACTATTATGATATAAGTCTCTTGGCCGAACCTTAGATTTTTAGGAATTTAATATCAATTAATAATATAATATTTGTTTTAAAAACTCTTTTATGTCAATTTTGACACTATTCAATAGTTGATTTTTTTGAAACTCATAAAAGAATTATTACTTCGAAAAGAGTTAATTAAATCAATCCTAATATGTCATATTATCCTATAAAATTATTTTAATTCATTAAAAGTCTCAAATTAGATTTATTTGTGTATTTATAATATCAATTATTTTAAATTTTCACTATTATGGTAATTACTGCATCATCATTGTGTCATAAATAAATTAACTTATGTAATCTCTAAAAATTATAAATAAATTATCATTATGTAGGAAATAGTTTTATATTTCTAATGAATATTTATAGTCTAAAATCCAACATATATAACCCTATTTAAAAATTGTTTTTCTAAAAGATATATGCTTGTTTCATTTTTGTATTCATTTTAACTTAATTAAAATTAAGTGTCCCTATCACCTACAAGTGGCTCCATGGGGTCCCAAAATCGACCCAAAGATGCCTATGGTCGAACATGTATCAACCAATAAGGCTAGGACACGTTTTAGGGTAATCTAGTATTATTATAATATTATTTTTTAACCCTTATTTACCAGATTTACCCTTAACCATGGTAAATAAAATATTTACCGAAGTAATTATTCAAAATGTCTAAAAATAAAATTTACCTATTTATATAATTTGAACATCCTGATTCCAACTATGGAATCCATTTTTCCAAATTCAAAACACAGAAGAGGCAGAAATTAATTTAAAATTAATTCCCGTTGTTAAAACAAAAAGCGTGTTTTTAAGAGATAATAACTATCAAAAGATTGACACTTGTTTATGTCTGGTTTAATTGTAAAATTATGTCCAATGAACAACATTGTATTAAATGGTAAAAATATATTCTAAATATACTTTAAAACCACTCAAATTAATAATTTATCACTATTAATTATTTGGATTAAAAAAGTTGTTTTTAATTAAGATTTAGTAATTTTCACTATTCATCAAAATATTATAGTTATCCGAAAAGTACCAAAATATCACCTTAGGCTAAATTAGATATTCCAAATCCAAAAATGAAGTCCATTTTGAAATATAAAATATATATAATTTCAAAAAGTAGGTTTTACTATTCATAACGGCTAGTTTGATTGGTTATGGTGTGTTAGAACTCGGTGTTGCGTACAACACACACTATCACATTATTCAAAGAGAATCGTACCATAGAAGCTTGGGGTGTTACATTCTCCCCTCCTTCAAATAATTTAGTCCTAAAAATTTCTGGAATACGTATCACATGAAAAGACTCGGGTGGTTCTTCATCATAAGTTCCTCTGGTTCCCACGTTGCCTCTTCCATCTTATGGTTTCTCCACAAAACTTTTACCAGACGTGTCGTCCGGTTTCTTAGTACTTTTTCTCTCGTATCAAGAATCCTGACGGGCTCTTCACAAAAAGACAGATCGGGTTCCAGTTCTAACTCCTCATAGGTGATTACATGCCTTGGGTCATGCATGTATTTCCTCAACAGAGATACGTGGAACACATCGTGAACTTTGGAGAGACTTGGCGGCATTGCCAATCGGTAAGCTATAGCCCCAATTCGTTCTAGAATTTCGAAAGGTCCGATGTACCTGGGACTCAATTTACCTTTATTACCAAAACATATGACTCCCTTCCATGGAGATACCTTCAGGAAAACATGATCACCGACTTGAAATTCCAAATCCTTCCTTCGATTATCGGCATAGCTCTTCGGCCTACTTTGAGTTGCTTTGATTTAATTTTGGATTACCTTCACCTTTTCCATCATTTCCTCCACCAGTTCTAGACCTACAAGTTTTCTTTCACCAACGTCATACCAACAGGTTGGTGTGAGACATCTCTTTCCATATAACGCTTCATATGGTGCCATCTGAATACTCGAATGGAAGATATTGTTATAGGAAAATTCTACCAGAGGTAAATAATGATCCCACATACCCTGAAAGTCAAGTGAGCAGGATCTCAACATGTCTTCTAAGGTTTGAATAGTCCGTTCTGATTGTCCATCTGTCTGAGGGTGGTAGGCAGTGCTCAAATGAAGTTCAGTATCCAGGGATTTCTGAAGACTCTTCCAGAATCTTGAAGTAAAACGGGGATCACGATCAGAAACAATCGATAGGGGTACTCTATGAAGTCTCACAACTTCATTAATATATAGTCTTGCTAGACGTTCTAGTGGTAGATCTTCTCTTATAGCAAGAAAATGTGCTGACTTGGTAAGACAATCAACAATAACCCATATTGCATCATTCCTTCTAGGAGTCTTTGGTAGCCCCATGACAAAGTCCATCGTAATATTGTCCCATTTCCACTCCGGTATGGGAAGAGGTTGCATGACTCCTCTAGGGTGTTGCCTTCCAGCTTTCACTTGTTGACAAACCATACATCTTGACACAAAATCAGCAATCTCCCTCTTCATATTGTCCCAACAAAAATGTTCCTTCAAATATCTATACATTTTGGTGCTCCCATGGTGTATAGAGAAATTGGAACTATGAGAATCATCCAGCAATTCTCTTTTTATATCAGGTATATCGGGAACACAAAGTCTCTTCCCGAATTTCAAAATTCCATCTTCATACACAAAGTCTCTCGGTCTCCCATCATTCACAGCTTTAATCTTCTTTTTAAATTCTTCATCATCAGTCTGAGAACTCTTAATACTTTATAGTAAAGATGGTTTGGAAAACAGTTGAAAAGTATTGATGTTTCTCCTTCCCTGGTTATTCCCATGTCCATCTTTACTAGATCCATGAAAATTGGATCCCTTTCAATTCTTATATTGTTCGAAACTCCATGATCTTTTCTGCTCAAATCATCTGCCACCTTGTTTGCCTTCCCCGGGTGGTAGTGTATTGTACAATCATAATCCTTGAGCAATTCAAGCCATCTCCTTTGCCTCATGTTGGGTTCTTTTTGTGAGAAAATATACTTCAAACTCTTGTGATCAGTATAAATCTCACATTTTTCACCATAGAGGTAGTGCCTCCATATCTTCAAAGCAAAGATCACAGCTGATAACTCGAGATCATGAGTAGGATATTTTTGTTCATGAATTTTCAACTGTCGTGATGCATAGGCAATAACCCTATCATTCTGCATAAGGACACAACCAAGTCCTTTCTTCGATGAATCACTATAAATAACGAACCCATCATTCCCCGATGGTAGAGTCAATATAGGATCATTGACTAATCTTCTCTTCAGTTCTTCGAAACATTATTCACACTCTTTTGTCCAAAAAAATTTAACCCCTTTACGTGTGAGATTCGTTAATGGGTTATCCAATCAGGCAAAATTCTGGACGAAACATCGATAATAACCTGCCAAACCAATAAAACTACGTACCTCAGTTATACTCGTCGGTGCTGGCCATTCTTGGATTGCCTTAGTCTTAGAAGGATCAATAGAGATTCCATATTTAGAGAAAATATGTCCAAGAAAATAAATCTCATGAAGCCAGAATTCACACTTGCTAAACTTTCCATATAATTCATGTCTTCTAAGAGTCTTCAGGATAATGCGCAAGTGATTTTCATGATCTTCATAGCTTTTGGAGTATACCAAGATATCATCAATAAATACCACCACAAATTCATAGAGATACTCCTTGAAAACTCTATTCATCAGATCCATGAATACAGAGGGTGCATTAGTCAATCCAAAAGGCAGTACAGTAAACTCGTAATGCTCATACCTGATTCGAAATGATGTCTTCGGAATGTCTTCCTTCTTCACACACAACTGATGGTATCCATATCGATGGTAAATATTTGAAAAGTATTGAGATCCATGTAGTTGGTCAAATAAATCATCAATGCGTGGTAGGGGATACTTGTTCTTTATTGTTATAGCATTGATCTCCATGTAGTCAATACATAATCTCATAGATCTGTCTTTCGTTTTAACAAAGAGAACAGGGGCTCCTCATGGAGAAACACTAGGGTGAATAAATCCCTCATTACTCAATTCCTCTAGTTGTTTCTTTAGTTAAATTAATTCTACAGTGGCCATTCTATAAGGGGTCTTTGATATAGGCCTTGATCCAGGAATTAAATCAATGGAAAACTCAACTTCTCATTCTGGAGGGTGTCCAGTTAAATCTTTTGGAAATACATCTACAAATTTTTTCACAATAGGTACAACCTCTATTTGAACATTCCTTTCCTCACCCACAGTTATTTCATTCTCTTCCTCCCTAATAATTGAATTTAGTTGAGCTACTGGGGGTGGATCTAGATAAGAATTAGGTGGTGACGATTCTGCACTAAAGATAATGTGTTCCTTATCATCATCATCAAGAATCATAACCTCTTTCTTCTTACCATAAATCTTCACATCATAGTCCAAAAGCCAGTCTATACCGAGGATTATATCAAACTCAATCATAGGTATGATGAAGAGATCAGCAGATAAAGAACATTTATGTTCTCTAATGGGGACTGATTCACAAAACATTGTTGCAATGATACTTCGCTTAGGAGTTTTAACTGACAACTCCCTTGTTAAATCAAATTGGAAATATCTAATTTTCTTAGCAAACTGGGAAGATATGAAACAATGCGATGATACAGAATCAAATAATGCATTTTCTAAACTTGAGGAAACCATTAAATTACCTGCCACCACGTCTTTCAGAGCTTCTAACTCAACAGTAGTGATATCATAAGCTTGGCATTGATCCCTTGGCCTTTTCTGAGGTAAGTTATCCTGATGCTTAGGACATTCATTTGCATAATGCCCCATCTCCCAGCAATTGTATCACTGAACATTGGTAGCTTCCTTCTTCCCCTTGCAATCATGAGCTTGGTGGCCTTTTTCACCACACTTGTAACAGACTCTCATTACCTTCAAGAAAGTACCGGGGTGTTTCTTCCCACATTTACCACAGGATGGATATTCAACCTTTCCCTTCTTTCCCTTATTTCCATTCCCAGATTGATCATTAGGTCTCTTCTTCTCTTTCTTTTCTTTAAAGTCATAATACTTAGAGAATTCCTTTTCGGTCTTGATAGCACATGAGACAATGTCTTCGTATGATGAAAAGGATTGTGAGACTAATGCTCGACGGAGAAATGGTTTTAACCCATCAAAGAAACGATCAATCTTACTTCTTGGGTTACGTATATAATCTCCAGCATACCTTTCTAACCTTGTAAAGTTAGCCTCATACTTTGTGACATTCTCATCCTCCTTTTGTCTCAGACTCAGAAACTGCATTTCCATATCTGCTCGATGGTCGTGAGGAAAGTATTTTTCTAAAAACATATCTTTGAACTCCCTCCATTCCATATTTGATACTTCATAATCTTCCTTAATATTTTGAATCAATGACCACCATTGATCAGCATCTCCAATGAGGCGGTAAACTTCCATGATAACTTTTTCCCTTTCACTACTCCCCAAATCCTGAAATATTTTCTCTAGGGAAAATATCCATTGCTCAGTTACTAAGGGATTTGTACTCCCATTGAATGTTGTTGGTTGTTGCCTCATGAATCGATCTAACATTGATCCTCCACTTTGCGGATCAGGGTGCTCTATACGGGTAAGGTTATTATTCATAACCTGAGTGAGTTGTCCCAGTATGGTGATTAGCTGATCGGCACCAGCTGCATCACCAACTCCACTATAATTATCTTGAGCAGGAGGGAAATCCCTACATGGAGTGTGTGCATTGATACAGTTTCCATTTCTTCCAATAGTTGCCATTTCTAAAAAATGGCGTAAACTAGATCAGTTTGTGAATCAAAATACATAATCCCATAATTATAAAACACTTAACATAAATTGAACTATTTATGGATATAATCCATAATCATAAGAATGTTTTCTTTGAGGAATTATATACTCATAAACCCTTCATAATGATTTGTAAAGAAAATGAGATTTATCCTAAGCATATCCCTCGGGAGTATCGTAACCAAGAGTGCAGCAAGGCCCGTTGTCGTGCACCAGTTCCTGTTCGAGTCTAGATCAAAGCGGTGTTTTCAGGTTTTACCCATAGGTACATCTGTACCAGAGCCGCCTTTACCTGCTCGTATCCAGACAGGGATGTATTTCTCGGAAAACTCACAAAATCTCTACAATACCAAAATTCTAGGAAATTCTTCTATACTAATCCTCAAAGTTCATCTTAGGTCTACGTACTCTAATCAGATTTTATCTAAATCTAGCTTCCAAGGTTTGTACTAAATTTCCTCTGATACCAACTATAACGCCCCAACCCCAGTTACCCAGAGTCGGTGCATTATTACATAACATTGGCATGATCACAAGAAAGATCAAATCTCGAAGGACCGATTGGTTTAGTAGCCTTGGAAACACTAGATATATTCATAAAGTTTTACATTACATCATAAAGTGAAAAACTACTACAACAACATATTGTCTCCATATTCCACATTCATATCCCCACATAATATCCCTACAGTTCATTCATAATTTACTTCTTCACTTCTTGGGAAAAATAAAACATAGAAAAGGGGTGAGCTCAAATGCCCAGTAAGGATAACAATATAGCGGAAACTTTCATAAATAAGGATAAATATTTAAGGCAATGTCTAACTAAAACAAAAGCCTTTTAAACTTGAACTTAAACATAGTATGGAAAAAGTAAAATGAAATAATGCCATTTACTTATTCACATGGATATTCTACTAATCAAATAATCACATGCAATATCAATAACCACTTTCATAATGATGGAATGCATAATTCCAGACTATCATAACCACATAGCCAAGGCCTCGTGCCAAGACTACAAATAAGATTTTTCCAAGGCCTTGTGCCAAGACACTAGTTTGTCTCGTAAGACCTACCGATGCATCGAGGAGCTATAGCGGGCTCTACCCATCACATATTAAGTCCAATGCATTCCCATATGAAAAGGTTTAAACATAACATAAACATTCGTATTAAAACTAGCATACAAAATGTCAATACTTTCACCATAAACTATGAATTGTATAAAAATAGAACATCCACAGTCGAACATATCACAAAACCTTCAATACAATATATAATTTTTGTATCATAATAAATCAACTTCAAATAAGTGTAAAATCCATCAAAGGATGTTGACATAGATGAAATCAAAACTCTTTTTAGAGAAATATCTCTTTCTATTTTGAAATCATTTAAGAGTCACATATTTATAAAATAAAACATTTTCTTTCAAAATATTCCTATAATCTTGTAAGGGAAGCTTCGATGATTTTATAACGGCGGAAAATAACCGCACCCGCCATATAAGTTAAAAAAAACATTCTTACCTTAATTCTGTCGAAAATGTTAAAAAGCACCTTATTTGGAAAACGGCGGAAAGATTACTTTATAAAACTCTTATAAAAAGTCAAACAAGGGTATAAATGACTTTAACCCATATTCTTTTAAATAGTAAAAATGTTTTAAAATACATTTTTAAGAAACATGGATGTGGATGATAAAGAGATCCCAGTAGATTATTACGTATAAACAACCTCGGATAATGAAGAGATTGCGAAATAAAACCTTACCTTGTACTTTTCCTTGGTTGGGGTAGGTTAACCTCCTGTATAATGGTGAAATAATTGTTATTAAATTATACAAGAATCATATACATTCATATGATATCATATATGATCTTTTAACATTGATTTGTTAATAATATCTTAGTATTATCGTCGTTTCAGGTGTTAACTTACTCGTTTTATTTTATATGTTTTGTTACATAAGAAATGTTTGTCATGGATAGGTTGTATATTATTAATATACTGAATGATATCAAGTCCTTAAACATCATTTTTAAATCATCAAATGATAATTATACTTGAATGGATATGATGGAGAATGAATCTCATCGCGTTCGTGGAGACGGTAGTCCGTACGTACGCACGAGCGACAATATCATTCTTTTGATATTAAAATAATATATAAATGGATGGTATATCATATATAAAGAATAATTAACATGTTATATTTATTATTTACATGAGTTACACATCATTATTATACCCATCCAAATGATAATATATTGAATAACAATTACACCACGACGTGGAGACGGTAAGTCGTACGTACGCACGTATGGTGACATGTTATTCAAAGGGTGGATAGAATACTGAATATGGTTGTACCATATTTATAATAACATCACAGTATATATTTGATACTGGATTTATTATTCTAGAATGGTAACAACAAAGGAAGAAGAAGTGGAAGAAGAAAGGAACTTGGAAAAGGGTGGTGAAATCATTACCTCTTCTTCGGGTTCTTCATTTTGATTTGATCAAAAGGTCTCCTTAGGTTGGATTTCTGATCAAACTAAGGCCTCTAGGTTGTAGTGAGGGATTTTGGGAGAGTATTTGGGCAGAGTTTGGCCGAACCAAAAGGCTTTGAAGGTGTGAAGAAATGAGAAGGGGGGTGCTCTTTTATAAGAGGGGTGAGGGGCACCTTTGGAAAAGCTAGAAATATTAATTTATAATAAATTCATATTCGGTTTATAAAGGCTAAAAAGTGGATTATTTAAATTTTAAGGTGGGGATGGGTCGAAAACCACTCAACCAATAGAATTTAGACAGGTTTGGGTACTTATATTAACTTTATCTTTAAATATTAACTCTAAGTTAATTAGTTTCACTTTTGCAATGTCTCTTTCTATTTCTATATTATATGGTTAATAAACTTACTATATACATCAATAAGACCCACAAGTTTTCCATTAATGATACACCTATTATGATATAAGTCTCTTGGCTGAACCTTATATTTTTAGGAATTTAATATCAATTAATAATATAATATTTGTTTTAAAAACTATTTTATGTCAATTTTGAAACTATTCAATAGTTGATTTTTTTGAAACTCATAATAGAATTATTACTTCAAAAAAAGTTAATTAAATCAATAATAATATGTCATATTATCCTAGAAAATTATTTTAATTCATTAAAAATCTCAAATTATATTTATTTGGGTATTTATAATATCACTTATTTTAAATTTTCACTATTATGGTAATTACTGCATCATAATTGTGTCATAAATAAATTAACTTATGTAATCTCTAAAAATTATAAATAAATTATAATTATGTATGTACTATATTTAGATTTATAATGAATAATTATAGTTGAAAATCCAACATATATAACCCAATGTAAAAAAAAATTTCTAAAAGATATATGCTTGTGTCATTTTTGTATTCATTTTAACTTAATTAAAATTAAGTGTCCCTATCACATAAAAGTGGCTCCATGCGGTCCCAAAATCGACCCAAATATGCCTATGGTCGAACATGTATCAACCAATAAGGCTAGGACACGTTTTAGGGTAATTTAGTATTATTATAATATTATTTGTTAACCCTTATTTACCGGATTTACCCTTAAACATGGTAAATAAAATATTTACCGAAGTAATTATTCAAAATGTCTAAAAATAAAAGTTACCTATTTACACAATTTGAACATCCTGATTCCAAATATGGAATCCATTTTTCCAAATTCAAAACACAGAAGTGGCAGAAATTAATTTAAAATTAATTCCCGTTGTCAAAAAAAAACTTGTTTTTAAGAGATAATAACTATCAAAAGATTGACACTTGTTTATGTCTGGTTTAATTGTAAAATTATGTCCAATGACCAACATTGTATTAAATGGTAAAAATATATTCTAAATATACTTTAAAACAACTCAAATTCATAATTTATCACTATTAATTATTTTGATTAAAAAAGTTGTTTTTAATTAAGATTTAGTAATTTTCACTATTCATCAAAATATTAAAGTTATCCGAAAAGTACCAAAATCTCACCTTAGGCTAAATTCGATTTTCAAAATCCAAAAATGAAGTCCATTTTGAAATATAATATATATATAATTTCAAAAAGTAGGTATTACTATTCATAACGGCTAGTTTGATTGGTTATGGTGTGTTAGAACTCGGTGTTGCGTACAACACACGCTATCACATTATTCAAAGAGAAGCATACCGTAGAAGTTTGGGGTGTTACACCCAATCCTAAACCTTCCATGTGAGTGTTAATAGGTGGGGACCACCTGAACTAACCTCTCATTTTGAAATTAATGGTGGGGACCAACCAAACCCTCTTAGTGGGTGATAAATGACTCAACTCCTCAATAATTCTTTTCCTACATTAATTTCAGCCAACTAAATTGATACAATTAAATATCCCGACACCCCATTTAATTTTTGGATCCGACCAACAATTAATGAAATGTTTCATAATTTTAATTGTGCCAAGCTTATTAATATACTTAATTCAAATTAATAAGTTGGCTATTCCTCATTTTGATGGAATTGGGGAAACTGTTGGAAAAAAGGGAGAAGCTTGGGAGAGAACCATGGATGAATTCCTCTTCCCCAACGAAGAACGCTCCTCCAATGAAGAACGATGATACACAACATCAACTTTTTTCCTTGGGACATCCTCCAATGTGGGACGTCTTCAATCGAAAACCATCCTTCCCTCCTTATCAATGTCAATAATCGAATGAGGTAGGGGTTTAGTTTTATATGATTTTATATTACCATGTTCTTCACTTCTAAAATAAAGAACTTAGATCAACTCTCTAACAAGTTGACCCACTAATGATTTATTTTATGGGTTTGGGAATAATCATTGCGAGAGGTTGTATGGTGGTTGTTTGAATTTCTTCCCCTTACCCATTCTTGATAATTCATCGTAAAAATCAGGAAGATATTATAGTCGCTTGCTACCGCTCTAACGCAGAGATTGCGGGCCAAACAAACATGGCCCAACCTCTCTGCAAATATTATGTTTAATTATTGTGTTCTTCGGGATAGAGGAGTACGACAACCAACCTCGGTGGGGCACGAGGATGGTAGCCGGCACCACCGCCGATCACGATGAAGGCAATGGCACAACGGTGCTTCTCCGAGGCCACCGCGCCGACCACGGCCTCCAGTGCCCGCGGCCTCCACCACCACGTGGCCACGCGCTGTCTGTGGCTTCACACGGTCCATGTCCTCCACTTCCCACAACCTCCACCGCTCGCAGCCTCCGCTCCCCACAGCCTTGCACCGTCCACGGCCTCCCACCATCTGCGGCCTCCGCCACTTGCGGTCTCCGCTACCCCACGACCTCACACCATCTGTGGGCTCGACCACCCGCGACCACCGCCGCCCGTGACCGTCGCCTCCTCATGGCCTCGCCGTCCATGGTATTGTAGCCTTGTGGCCCTCCGATCCACCCCGCGACCTTGCCAGCCCACATACCTCATGGCCCCCCGCAACCTCGCACCGCCTTCGCTGCCTTGCGGCCTTGCCGCCTGAAAGCCCTCCACGACACATGCAGCCTCGCGCCGCCTAGCGGCCCTCAATGGACCCTATGGCCTCATGCCACCCTCGTCACTTCTACGGCCCTTGCAGACTCCGTGCCACCCAGCGCGACTATGCTAGACCCAGCGGGCCGGGTCGGTCTGACAGGGTCGGACCAGGCCCGGGCCAACATCGAACTTTTTTCTCTATCGTCCATAGCTTTTCCACTGATCATCTGTTTGATGAACCATTTGTGGTGCTAGAAACCTTGGAGGTAGACTTTCCCATTGAGTATACCCCACTGTATATTTGGATAAAGTTGAAGTATGGGAGGGTTGGATCGATCACGAATCCAACCGGGCCCTAGGGACTAAAAGGCTAATAACTCATAGACCGGGTGTCCAATTAATGTACTGTCGGTTGCGTTGAGACCCATAGGATGTGGAGGTCCTTTGAGATTATTATTCATGAAAATTCAAACAATTTGTAGTATGGACTTGTGTCTTGTCGAGCGAAACCTCCCAGAGACAAGCGAGTGTAGTGCAGGAATCTTGTAGCTGGCTGTGATGCGAAGAATGTATAGCGATCCTATGTGGGTCAACACCTGACGATCCTATGTGTGTCAGCACAGCGTGATCCTGTGTAGGTTATCACCTAGTGATCTTATGTGGATTTTCACTGAGTGATCCTGTGTGGGTGAGCACCTAGCGATCCTATGTGGGTCAGCACCGAGTAATCTTGTGTGGGTTAGCAGCAGAGCCTCTTAACAGAGTAAGATGAATTAGTAGTTACATATAATCATATCTACTACTATACAAAAGTTATATTCGGTGTGATATGATTTTTTACATTGTGGTTCTTTCCCTCGTGGTAATACCTTGGTGGTATTCTTCTGTGTGGCATACCTGTGTTCTTACCTTCGTGGTATTATTTCCTTTGTGGAACAATTGAGCTTTGGGCTTTGAGTTGGACTCTATGTTTTCCTCATGATTGAGATGGGTTTACTTGATAACTTAGATAAATGTATGTGTATATACCTAAGTAGGGTTTTCAATTGATTCCATGTTCTGTGGTTTATCCTTGGTTGATTTTGTAAGACCTTGAGGGTCTCAGGGTCCCTACTGAGTATCGTTATAGTCACCCCTACACAAGCTATGCCCGCACCCTGTTGTGTTTGGTGGAGATGACAGACAACGCTGACTAAGGACAAGAGTACCCGAATCATAGGTAGCTCGTAGGTGGTCATTAGATGAGGCGAACCACAGAGAGGTCCATTCGTTAGCTATACCTACCCTTCATGTAGGATTTTGTGGTGGACGATCCAGGAGCTGCTTTTCACCTATCAGTCGTCTTGTACTTTCAAGTTTTCCTTATAATTTCCAATTGGACTTGTATTCCGGCCCCTTTTACTTATTGTACTCACTCTGTTTATTATTCAGTTAACTTGAGTTCGTATCTTATTGTGTTCTTGGTTTTGTGTGCTATAGGTTATAAAGGCAATGCCTTACCATTATTAGAAAATATGCCTTCAGTCCTAGTTTCCAGCCCCTGACCTATGGAAGGTGGGCTTTGGGTAGTCACGACACGGGCCCTGGGGGACGGTTCGTGACATACCAAGTCAATGAAACAGATATGAATTTCTATAATTTTTGAAATTTGAGTTACCCAAATCATTCACACACTAAAACCATAAAAAATAAAAATTCTTCTATATTTTTCTAAAATGAGTGTGTTAAATCTAATCCTAGATGTTAAACTAGTGGTCCACGTACCTAGAGAGTTCTTCAATGGAAAACTACATCCAATTACTATATATAAAGGTGAACCATAACCTAGGAGTCTGTTTAAAAAAAATCCAATCCTACTAGGTATATTTAAATACAATTTTCTCTAACGTATACTAGGGATAGACGTTTCCTAGAACCCCAATAGGGTTTTAGTATTCAATATTTTCATATTACTTTACATTCCCTAATTAGGTCCCTCACCTAGGAACCATCCTTACCCAAGACTTATACATGGGATATACCATTATTTAGTCCTCATGCTTATGAACTTATCCCATTTTGAATCATTTGTATACTCTAAATGTACATGGTGGGGTTAATCACACTATAGTTGACTCATTCAATCATGTATTCCTTTGATAAGAAATATATTTACAATTATAGTAAACCTACTTTGGGATTTCTATCGTATATATAGGAAAATTAGGTTATCAAAAATTGTGTATTCCTTTGATAAATAATGTCCATGTCATAAAGATAATATTGAAAGCTCCACTACCTCCTACTTTTCATCTTGGAATCCCCATATCCAATATTTAATTGACATGGGATTCTAGTGTTCCCTTATTTTCCACTAAATGATCTAGAATAATATACATGAGATTCAAATATGGAGTAAGCAATTAAAAATACCTTCACATTTGTTGAAAATTATATAATAACATTTAAAAAAAATATTCATAATAAACTCACATATATTTCATCAATGAGCCATATTCCCTAAGATTAGACTTTCCACGATCGTCCACATTCCAAATGATACTAAACATACACTATCGTTTTTTTGTTTCCACTAAATAGTCTGAACTATAAAGATTAATCCAAAAATAAATCTCACACCAACCATTGACTAGAACTCTCTTTAGTAATAGTCCTATCTTTATGCCATTGAATGTCACAATAATAATAATATGGTAGGAAGTAAAAATATAAGTCTTACTACTACCACGTGATATTAAAATATTCTATGAAAAAACAAGGGTATTGATTCTTTAACACTAAGATGTGTTAGAAGCCTCTATAAGTTCCAATCCTAAATTACAATATGTCATTGATGCATTACCTCAAAGGAAACATCATTTGGTCATGGTTGACCACCAATAAAATAAAACACCTTGGTCTATGTCACATGACTGTAAAAAGGAATTACATTTCCCATTATGTTTCACAAAAGTACATAGACTCTAATTCCATTCAATTATATACATATAAATCCCATTCTCATGGGCCTAATCTCAACTCAACAACACACACTGTATCATTTAATGGAGATAAATTCTTGAGAACCCAATGTTGTGTCTTTAAACCAAAGAATAATCACCATGAAAATATATGATGTAGAACATATAAAATATACATATATACATGTTCACTTCAATATATTGTTTAGATCAGTCATAGTTTTTATGGTCACCATAATTATCACAACTATTTTTTATGATTCATGAATATATCTTAAATCTCTAATAGTATCAGGATCTAGGAAATAATTCTCTCTAAAAGGGTGTGAGGATGTAAGCCACTCATCCTTTAAACCAATTCCAAAACCAATATGTCATTTTTAATGTACTAGTCACAACCTACCATGGAAAATAATGTTACCATCAACTCAAAACAAATACAGGATCATTATGTGCCTTAAATAATATCAGAGGTGTACTAATTTATTAATAATATAAAAAAATATTTATAAATATTTTATTAAAAGAATCATATTAAATTATTATTTTTATAAATAAAAAATTAACATAAATTATATTCATTATTATTCATATTTCACTATATAATTCATTTCTCCTATTTTGTGATGCTTCAATTTTAATTAGTGGTTGATGCAGCATGATGTTTTCATTATTAGCACTGAGATACAAGGCCTTTAACAGAAACAATGATCACTTATAATGGACTCCCCATATAAGTTATGATATTATCAATGGAAAAAAACACTATTCAATAACCTTTTGAGAGCTAGAAGAGTTTTTCAGGACTCCCCCCCCCCCAATGTGTACCCCTCATTGGCCTGAAATCAGAGAAGAGAGATAGTGACACCTAATTCTCACCTATAGTAGGCACCTGGTTGGTGACTACCATTGAGGGTATAGTAAAAAACACATATGGGTGGAATTACCCCCAAGAGAAGACATGTTAAAGAGATAGAAAATAAAAACACCTACAAAATTTTACTTAGATCACAATATAAAATAAAACCAAAGTGCACAAAGGTAATAACAAGAAATAACTACAAAAACTCAAGGGAAAACTGCAAGTACCAAATGCAAAATAAGGACGAATGTGACCATGATATAGAAACATATCCGACTAAACCTGAATCTTTTTTTAACCATATTGATCTCTAACCACCTACAAAAGACTTGAAAATAGTTTATATATATATGTTGTGGGTGTATAATAGTACACTCAATATGATCCTCTATAGAGCCTCACATGAAAAAGGTAAAGAGAGAATGCTAATTCATAGTGAACAATATGTGAAGGTAACTTATCACATAAATATGTATACTATGTTCCCAACCTTTCTAGGGATACTCTCACCAAGTATTACATACATGATCTTATGATATAATAAATAATATTAGTGGTACCCCACTACTACTTCACCAATTTTTTGTCGTTCTTCTCTTCTGTCTTGTGTCTTGGGAATCTCTCTCAAAAAATTATATCCCACATACACTAGGGAGAATTTCCACAACATGAACCTCGTGCAACACACCACCACTTCAACATAAAAAATGTAAACAGGTAGCTTATAATAGCGAACATAACCCATATAATATTTATCATACATTGAGTATTATTCATCATTCCATCATAGCCCATACACTATGTTAGGATCCTCTATCCATCACATCATATACATGTTATCCCTATAGTAATTCATAGGAAACTATATCCAAAATATATTGTTTTAGAAAAAACCACGAAAAATTACAGCCCTCTACACATAAATTTGGGTAAAACAAACCATTGTGCATAACCTCACAAGTAACTACCAAGAGAAGAGAGTGGGGACAAAGGGTGTAGTTAGCAATTCATCCTCCCATTGGTATATTGGAAAAAACACAACCAGGTCTTAGAATCTCTAGAGATATGTTTACAAAACTGATAGAGTGGAGTAGTTTATATAAAAAAAATTAAATGATATAATATAGCTCACAACCACACTATAGAGAAACCTAGTCTCAGACCCTACTACAGCTAATGTCTATTGGACTCTTAGATTCCACTATTAAAATCAAATATCCAATAATAAAACTTCCATTTAAAGAGTTATATTGAATTATTTTATCACTTTTCATTAGTTTCATTGTACCTTAATTAATTTCTTAACCATTAATTAACCATTAAAATTCGTTACATTACATTTCATTACCATTGAAAAAAGTTCAATTCCCTCCATGCATTAGAAAATCATGTCCATTGATACATATAATTATTACCTCTGCTTTGCATCCCAAAAAGTTTTAACCCCATGGTTGAAACATTTATTCTTTTTGTAAAAAAATTACCTTCTATATTACCAAGTACTCTAGGAAAACATACAATGATACCAAACAAGGTATAAAACCAAGCATATCCATCTGCCCCAAGCAGTGGGAAAAGGAACATGAATAAATAAATAACATGGATGTCATCCAAAAAACATATTAAAAAATAAATACAACATTCATATCAATGGGTCAACTTGAAATCAACATGTTCTATCATTCTTGGTGTCCTCTGTGACACCAAAATTTATATCTTTATGAATCCCTCCATCACAAGTGTTAACTACTACCACAAAAACTAGGCCTCTCCACCCTACATGCCACAATCGCCCTCTATGATCATCCATCCCTAGCTCACATCACATCTCTACCTCTCCTCCACTCATACTACAACATCTATCCCTACTCATCCATCCCATAATCATATCAAATCATAATTAGAAAAAAAACATAGCAACTGGGGTATTGGCCATAAATCAAAGAATAAAACCATCACTCCCAACAAGATCCCACAGCTCCAAAGCACAATGAACTAGTCCTTTACTAGCAATTGGGAAACACTTCCCTCAAAAATTCATTATTTTTTATCACCTAACCAATTCTTATTCTTCATTGATTTAACCAATTTACTATTTATAGGTTCCAACTGCAAGAAACCTAACCAGAAAGGAAACACAAGTTATCAAAAATTAATTGAAAAAATAAATTAACATGCCTTTATTTAACTTACCAAAAAAAATTAACATGAATTACACCATTATTCAATACCACTGACACATATAATATCTATTCATTTAAAATAATTTCCATCACTAAGATAAAAACACAGTAAATTCATTAAACAAGATTATTTAGTCATTTGTCTAATTAATTAACAATAAATTCCGACCTTATGTTCTTTTACATTTCCATATTCTAATATAAACTTTAAAAACACAACATAGATATAACAATATTATAAAAAAGAGGCAAATAGTTATTATGATACAAAATAGTAACATCGCCATGCGATTAATACCAATTATTTAATCCAATTTTTGTAATTATTAGGTTAATGTAATTGGCATAAAAGGGGATAAATCATTCTCATTATATGATCACTCATAAATAAAATATAATTAATGAATCCCTACCATAAAAGGAAGTCAATGTTCTTCACATGATAATGGACCAATGCTTTTGATCTTGATCACCTCTCCCACAAGAACTGTATCGACCTAAGGATGTATCCCCACAACTTGGATATCCAAATATCACCCCATATAGAATAGGTAATCCGAATGATTGATTATAAATGAAGGAATCTCCAATATTCTTGGAAGAGAGCCTTTATCAGCTAGAAAAAAAGAGAAAGCATTGAAGTCATACGATTTATCAAAAACCTGAGCTACTAAAACATTATAAAGTGTACTACATCAAGGATTTAAATGATGTGTAATCCATTTTTACATCATGTAATCCTCAAAGTTGTGGTTCCTCCAAAAAATGTCTCCTTTTTTATTTAACTTTGAAATCCTATACATCATTATCCTAATTTACACGACATTTTATTCTTCCTATTTGCATCATTTCACATCCAATATCCTCCAGAATACTTTTAAGCCTCCTCCACACTCTGAAGGCCTCTAAAACATGAAAATGTTTGATCCAGAGAGATCCGGGATATTACATTAGATACATATAAACCCTTTTTCATCCTTGAGAATCCAAAACTAAACCACATAGGAAACAAAAATGGTTTCCTAAACTGCCACCTCACAAGATACCTCTCAATGCTATCACCACCACTGGATCTCATTCGACTTAATAAAATAACAATGTGAAACAACATAAGAACCACAACCATATTCTAACCACTCTCCCAGGGGAGATACATTTTAATGAGAGTAATTCACAACAGGTAACAAGAAAAATCCATATCATAAACCAGAAAAGGACTACCACCACAACATGAATAGTTTTACAAGAGAAGAGCTATATGTCAAAAAATTGGTCTTAGAATGATTGTATCGATGAATAATTCTCCCAGGTTCCCTCCTCCATTCCACTGTTCCACCAAAAGTCAAAAACCAAAGGGATATCATGCCTTTGAAACACCTCATCCTGGAGGTACTAGATCTATACAGGTCACTACTCAAATGTCACATCATCGTGAACATAAATCAATCCATAATCGTTGATGTGACAGTCTTCATGAAAATAAAATTGGAGTTGCGACAAGTGACAAAATACATATATCAATATCATTTTTTTGGGACTCTTTATTAGATATTCCATATCTCCAACTTGGTCTAACAACTTGAATGACCCAGAAAAACATAGATAAATCTTACACCCATTATCAAACCATTTCTTCCCAAGATGGGGAGTCATGTTCAAGTACACATGATACCTTACGTCAAACTATGGAGGGCTCCTCCTATGATCGGCATAGGATTTATGATGATCTTTCCCTAGTTTCATCATCTCATGAATCATTTAAAACGTCTCTAACATATTCTATACTAGTTTTGGATGAAGAATTGGTGACTCTATGACCCCGAGAAAAGAAAATGATTAGTGGAAGGTTAAACTATACAAGGCCTCAATCAACAACATTCTGATGTTGTAATGAAAAATATTTTTGTATGCAAATTCTACTAAGATATGGTGCCTCATCCATGAACCTCCAAACCAAGAAAACAAGAGAAGAACATATACTCATGATTCTGTGTGGTATACATTGTATAATTATCAATATCCAGATTAAAAGTAGTGCACATGAATATCTGAGAACCAAAATATGGATGGATACCCATCCACAACCTATATGTAATTGAAGGATCTTGATTAGAAATTATCATTCTCGGGACTCTATGGAGTCTCCCCATCTCCTCTAGATTCTACCTCGACAAAACCTCCAATGAGTTCAAATCATTGATCTATATAAATTGGGATGATTTATTAAAATGAACCACTACCACCCATATATCATCATATCATCCATTATCGTGAGGTGAATTGATAACAAGGAATATTGAGATGTACTCCCAAATACATTGAGGAAAATATTATGGTTGGAAAAATCACCAAAAACGCAGTTCTTGGCCTTCAAAATCTAGAATACCAAACATCGATACAGAAATTATAAAACTATATGATTCAACCCATACCACCATAACTAACCCCTCAAGGATGATTACATATTTTTCATGCTAGGATATACCACTAATGGTGGACTCTGTAACACTCTGAGAATAATATCATGCATTACTGAAGGAACAAAAAACATTCCCTAAAATAACACTTAGTGTTGTTCATACTCAAACCAACCATTAGGTTCCTCCCCACAAACAAATCTATTTTTCCAGACATCCACCTCATGTTTCCCCAATGGGGGATCTTCTACATATTTCACTAGAAATTATTGAACAGTCATCTGAAAAAGAAAAAATCTTCCTCCAAATTATCGCATATCTTGATTTAATGCTGAATGGTCTTCCATAAGTGTCTAGGAATCACCATATTCATACACTATATCCCAATAAAATTTCATACTCAATGCATCAGCCACAACATTCCCCTTCCTAGGTGTATACAAAATCTCAATGTCACAGTCTTGTAAAACTACCATCCACCGATTATGGTGCAATTTCATGTTGTGTTTGGAGAAAACGTACATCAGGATCTTATGATCAATGAAGGCCAAAAAACACTCCCTGATGAGGTAATGTCTCCACACCATTATTTTAAACCCCACTATCTCCATTTAAAGATCATTTAGGGAACAATTATTCTCATGAGGACCTTAATTCTGATACACATAAGAAATGACTGATCTATGATACATAAGATCACTTCCTAACCAAAGATGTAAAGTATCAGAAAAAACCTCAAAATGAACTCCTTATGTCGTCAGGAAAAGAAATAGATAATATAAAAAATTCTCCATCAGATACTAAAATGCAATCTGATACTGACCTTTCAATAAGAACGCCTAATAATATTGGTCAAAATAGTCAGAGGAGTCACAACCATAGAGAAATATCTCCAATATTATCTTGAATGTCCATGAAAACACCACACCTCTACCAATATCTTGGGGGGATTACCAATACACAACTGCTTATACATTAAAAAGATACTCATATACACCCTGCTGGGATACAACAATCCCCATGAAACAATCTTCTTAATCCCAAAATGCACACTATGATAACTTCCCAACAAACTGGTCATGATGAAGAACTCCTAAAATAGCCAGCATATTACACATGATCCTCTATATATAGGAAGTACACAAGGATATCTTCGATCAAAAACACCATTAAATAATCTACCAAATCATTGAACACATCATTCATTATCCCCAATAACATAGCTGGAGCATTCATAAAAAAATTACATCACAACAAATTCATAATGACAATGAAAATAATATAAATATGTCTTCAGTATATCCTTATACTTAAAAAGGCATATGTGGATATCCTGACCAAAAGTATTTCTTCTAGAACCAACATACACACATTAGTTGATTGAACAAGTCATCAATCTATAGAATAAGATAACAGTTCTTCACTGCCACTTGGTTAAAAAAATTATAATCGATACACAACCACAAAATTCCATTATCATTGTTTATGAAAAACATTGGTTCACCCCAAGATGACACACTCGGATGAACACAACATCATTGATATAGACCAATGAGATGAATATAGAACGATCGATATTCAAAATCAACCATCCTATATAGAGACATTGGTACGGGAGATAGGCCTGGCTATAGATCAATCATAACCTTGGTCTCTAGTCAATAGTTTAATGCTAGAATATCAACTGGAAAAATATAATGGTAATCTTATACGACCCTAGGAAAAACCAATTTTTTAACCTCTAAAGAACTAAGAATGAATTCACCCAACAAATATGAAAAGGATGGAACATTCCTCTGAACTATTTGATCATATCACTTGACCATAAAAATTTCTATCTCTACATTAACATTGAAGAACACAAACTACCTCCTAATTAAATCCACGATATCCTGCACCGAATACAACCAATATATGATGAGGATGATTTCCTATGGTTTTATTTGTAAATAAAGGAAATCTCCCCAAGAGAGGTGTTTCCCCTACACTAGATTACAGTCTCTATATTCATCAAATAAGTTAGATTGACTTTTATCTAGTGTAGTCAACGCCAAGGGAACTTGAAGTATCTCTATATCAAGTCCCAAGTCATGGGAATGGGAAGGTGATATAAAATAATGTGTCACTTTTGGATCATACAAGGAATGAACCTAGGCATAAAATAAGAAAAGGATACCTGTAACTATGCATGTCTCACATGGAGATAGAAATGGAAAATCATGCAGCTAAGCACGACCTATCTAATGACCTCTCTAACCATGTAGATGAACACCACAACTCTCTAGGGATGGGTAGAATCCTCGTACTTTTTTATGTCTTCCCAATATTTTTTCTACTACTCCAAAACTGAAGTAACATATTATTGTGACCTTGAATGGAACTGCCTCAATGGAGGATACTAAAAAAGAACAACTAGAACACACTGACTGTTAAAAAATATTGGTCACTCTCACTAATAATGAAATAGTTATACGAATAAATACCTGTGTTTCTTATATTGGAACATGCTTCATATATTCTACCTATAGAGAAACGAGGATTTGAATGATGGGACCAAATCCAAGATGATCGAAAGATCATCAGTCTTAAAAACTAGGAATGTAAGACTATAGTACTACATCCTGATGAATACTGATGACTCCCCTCTAGTGATGATATGATTCTATATATCATTTTCTAAATGAACTCTGTTATCACCAGCACCTCAAGGTACATCATCAACATAGAATTTTTTACCTTGCATTGGATCTTTGGTTTCCAAGCCCCTCAAAATGTCTCTACCTAGCCACCTCGTATCACAATAGGTCTAAAGAATAAGAAAGAAGGTTCCTAAAAAAGATATAAAGCTCTTAGACACTAGAGCTCCCATTATAAAGGGTAATAATTTCATAGTGACTAGCTTCCTTTACTAATGAAGAATGAAACTCAGTAATGAACTGGTCATGGAGCTTCTCTAAAGAGATTGATGACTCATTGTGATCTCCAAGGAATAGGAACTATAATTGCCTCCCCGACCTATGAAGTATTATCACAATCAAAAATACCCACTGCTCCTTCTAAGAATGCATCAAACAAAATCCTATCTCAACCTCCACTATCAATAATTTCATTAAATCATCTGAAATGGATCTCTCATACCTCTATAGACATTGGAACTGAAACTATTGGAGTGTCCTCCTCTAAGTGTCATCATAGTCAACCTCTAATCTATGGATATGTACTAGTGAAACATACTAAACATATTCTATGGGAACCCAATGAGGACGTCAACCTAGATCCATGCATGAAAAATTAAAAATTGTTAGAGCTACTAACCTAGAATATGGATGAATTTGACATCAATTAATAATTTAATTTTATTCATTTATTTTTTATCACATCCCATGGCAACCCATTTTAATAGAGGTGAAAATAATAATGATGAATGATCCCTTCTAATGTCTCTACCCTCTAACCAGTATCACATCATATAGTAGTCACTATAAGATTAATGGGTTGTGCATTAGATCCTAGGGTGATGGGGAATTCCTATGTCTAAGGTAGTTTACACTATTTATAAAACATTATAAAATTAAATAACACCATTTCCCAACTATCCCATGTAACCTCATTGGTACCTAACCCAAAACATTATTCTATCCCTCAACCAAACATATAAAATCACCCTATAATGATCCCTCCCCACATGGTTTACCCCTCCTGGGCCGAAAATGGTAGAACATAGAATATGAAACTTGATTTCTGCCTCTATTAGGCCCCATTTTGGCGACTAGCACTAAGGGTATAGTAAACACACATATGGGATACATTACCCTCTATGAAAAAACATGAAAAAAACAGAGATAAGACAGAAACCAACCAAATCCTGCACAGAAAACCATATAAAAGAAATCTCAAGTGAAAATATGTAATTACATGTAAGAACTAATACAACTAAAGGAAAAAATTCTGGTACAAAAAGAAAAGTAAGGACGAAGGCGACCGCAAAGCCCAAACAGCTCATGTTAAACCCCAAGCTTGAAGTAAATAGCCTAATCCCCATCCTGGACTAACTAATCTAAAAAATTAATATATATATATATATATATATAAGTAGTTTTTTAATAATACTATACTTAGTAGGTTCCTCCCCAAATTATTTCATAAAAAATGTAAATAAATAAAGCTAAAGAACAATGAACAATAATAGAAACTAACTTGTCACCTATGTGGGTATACTATGTTAGCAGCCTCACAATGGATACTCTCACTAAGTACTGCATACAAGAACATATAATATTATAAATAATATCAAGCATACACCACTATCAAATCCCCACTGGTTTTTCTCTCTTCCCCAATGTTGCACATAATGAGCTTCTCTCTCAAAAATGGCTAGCCCATAGACACCGTGGTGAAGCACCACACCATGAAATTTGTGCAACACACCACTACATCCACATAACCAAAAGTAACTAGGTAGGGTCTAGGAGACAACACAACCTATATAATGTGTTTCATACAATATGAATTATTACTCAATCTATAACATCCCATACACCGAGTAAGGATCCTCAATCCATCGCGGCCTATTCATGTTATACCTATAGTATTCCTTAAGAAACTATATCTGGAATATATGTTTGTGAAATAACCTGAAGACATTACACCCCTCTACACACATGTATAGGGATAAAAAACCTTCAATCATACACTCAAATGTAACTACCAAGTGAAAATACTGGGGCCAAAGGTGGTAGTCATCTATCCATCCTACCACCAGGATATTGGAAAAAAACACCCCCCAAGACATAGAATCATCGGGGTGTTAGTTTCCATAACCAACAGGGTGGACTATTAAATATAAAAACAAATGTGAATGATATAATATATCTCCCAACCATAGTATGGGCATAAACTAGTCTCAAAATTAATTGCAGCTATTGTATCTCAAACCCCTGGCTGCCACCGGTAAGTCTATATTTCTAATAATCACTCAACCATTTAAATAGAAAAATTGAATTATTTTTATCCCTTTTAATCAATTTCACTTTATGTTAATAAATTATTTAACAATTATTTAACCATTAAAATTTTCCACATTACATTTAATTACACTATATCACAATTCCATTCCCTCCAAGAATAAGAAAACGAAGTCCACAACTTCTCAGAATTATAACCTTAGCATTGAATCCAAGCAATCTCCAACACCATGGGTCATACTTTTAGTTATTTATTAAAAAATTCTTTCAATATTACCATGTACATTTGGAAAAAATCATATTCTAAAAAATAATATATACAACTAATAACATCTATCTTCCTCAATTTGCGGTGAAAGGAAATCAGATAAATAAGCAACCTAGACATCATCCAAACAACAGATTAAAAAAGAATCTAACTTTCATATTAATGGGTAAGCTCAAATTCAACCTCTTCCGTCATTCCTAGTGTCCTTCACAGCACCCACATACATATCCTGATGCATCACACCTTCACAAGCATCATGTTTTTTCACAACAACCGAGCCTCCCTTCCCTACATACCACAACAACCCTCTAGGATCTACCATCCAAATCTCACATCACATCCGGGCCTCGCCACTCCATGTACCATAACATCTCTCATAGTTGAGCCATCCTAGGCTCACATCATATCATAAGAATTAGGAAACAAACATAGAAATAAAGTACTTGGACCTAAATAAAGGTGTCTATCCTTTACACACAATGAGAACCCACATATCCAAATCACAAGACACATTTCCCTTATAAGAAAGGTGGAATCTCATGACCTATAATGGAATTTTCTTTTATTTCACAATAAATTATTATTCCATATTGAATTATTTGATTCATTATTTATACATTATTAATGTTGGAAATCTAACCAGAAATCCAACACAAGATGTCAAAAATTAATTAAAACATTAATTAAACATGCCTTATATTCTTTTAGTAGAAATAATTAACATGATTTAGACATTTATTAAATTACATTAAAACATTGAAGATAAATTCATTTAAACATTCGTGAATTAATAAGATTTCAACACACCAAATTCATTAAACGTTCCACTTTAAAGTTTTAATAAATTAATTAAAAATTAATTATGGTTTTATATTATTTTCATAATCCACATGATAATCCAATCATTAAAAAACGGTGAATAAATATCACACTATCTAGAAAAACAAGAGGAAAACCATTATCTTGGTATAAAACATCAACATCTCTATCTGATCGATTCCAATTCTTCAATCTGTTTCAAGTAATTATTAGTTTAATATTATTGGAATCCAAGGTGATAAATCATGCTCAATTTATTATCACACATAATGAAAATAGATGCAATGAAAATGCAAACTCAAAATTGTTTCAACATTATTTTGCATGAGAATAGAAAAAATCTCTACATCCTAATCACCACTCCGGTAGGAACTACATCCACCTGATGATTTCAAAAAAAACATGGATCACCACATATTTGTACGGATCGAATATGAAATACTTATGATTGATTCCCATCGAGGGAATCTCCAAAATTCCCTGAAGGGAGTCGTTGGCCACTGGAAAATGTAAGCATGCGATGTAGTTGTTGGGTATGTGAAACCCCGACTGGTTGAAACATTTTCAAACATATAGTATTGAGGATTTACATGATGTGTAATCCTTTTTTATATCTTGAAACCCTTATGGTTTTGTTTCTACCAAAAATTGTGTCAATTTTTATTATTTAACCTTGAAAACGTACACATCATGAACCTAACATACATGATGTGTAATTACTACACTGTGTGTAATTATTACTATTTCAAGCAGTTTGTAGAAAAACATCTACAAATATCTTCCAATCTCCCTCCAAGCTCAGAAAGCTTAAAAAACATGAAATTGGTTGATACACATTGATCTTGTACCTTATAGAGTTATTAAATTTTGTTTTTTCGAATCAATTAAATACAAAAAATAATCTTTTATACACGTACTGTTAAAATAATGTATCATTATTTCTATGAGATAACTAATATGTAGTATATTTTTTTATTTAGTGGTCTGATTTAAAAGAATATTATTTTTAATGTTATTTTATAAAACTAAAATTATCCTAAAAGAAAAATTGGGTTATTTATTAGTCGATTTCCCATATGGTTTCTTACAAATTGAATTAAATTCAATATTGGTTATAATTGAGACAATTATGAATCTTATCCCAATAATTACATTAATTGGTCACAATGGCTCACCATTGAGCACCCCATATCCAACTATTTATTATTCTTCTTTTCTGAATACACTATTCCCCTATTGAGATAAAATAAGAGTTATTTTTATAACATTTACACAGTCTATTATATATTCTATTTTTTTTCTTATGTAATCACCAAAAAAATCAATTTTAAGAATCATAATACAAATTATTAATTGATTTTATAATTCATTCTAAATATTTTTATATTTCAAAATTTTTTAAATACATGAATAATTAGAAACTCATAACCACATTGAATAAAACCACTTATATATACCCACATCTTTATTATATACTAAATTATCCAAATAAATCATTATATAATACGTACCATGGTTCTCAACCAATCCATTTTCCAACTAAAAAAACATTTTTATTACTTTTTATAATAAAAAAAATCATTTTTTTCAAATGATTCATAATTGATTGAGTATAATAATCCATCTTGTAGTACACTAAATATGTTATTACACTAAGAATGGTGAATTAATCATTATTACTCTTTTAGAATTTAATTTAAACTAAAATTAACCTTTATTACATTATAGAGTGTCAAAAATCAAAATATTTATTTCTCGGCCTTTCAAGTATGAAGTAAAAATAATTTTAAATTCAAAGAACATTTTATTTTTACAAGTACCACCCCTAGAGGGGGTGATTATTCCCTTTTTTCATTTGTGTAAAAAAATTTACTTTGATTTCCCACTAAAATCTATCAATGATTACATGTGGTGTGGGAAGGTATCATCTATTATAGAAAACAATTTCTAAATAGTAATGTCTCTCAAAAATTATTTATATTGGATCCCACCATTTTGATAAGTTATAACCATAATATAAGAGTAATATAAATTTTAATCCCTACTGGTTTATTGTAAAAAAATTATATTCATGTTATCCTTATGAATAATTTAAATCATCTTCTTCTCAAAGTCTCAATTTCAATAACATTACTATCCAAAAATTAAAAATCCATTACATTATCATCCAGTTCTGTCAATTTATTGATATTCACAAATTTGAACCATCTTTCATAGTTTTGAAATTATCCTGAATCGATTATTTTATTATCTCACCAAAGTAATCTTCCAAAACAAATTTGTAACATAATATTAATCTCCTCAGTCAAATTATCATAATTGATCAGGTAATGAACTACCCCTTTATCTAATCATTATTACAATGAAAAATATGTGTAATTTTATATCTATGTTTTTATTTGTCTACAATTATCAAATATTAATCAACAAATATAAATTCCATGAAATATATAAGAGGCTAACATCATCAATTATTTCAAAATCCATGGTATAAAAAATATTCATGGATTATGAAAATAACTCCAAGAATAAGAACATTAACATTGTAAATTTTTTAACCTAAAATCTAACTTTACAATATCACATTAACATTGAATTTATATAAATATATTTTAAAATATCATAAAATATTCTAATTCTTTAACATCCATAAATATAATAGTACTCATATATGATCTTCACTATTATTTCTCTTTCAGTTATATCTATAAAAAAAATCTATAGAATTTTAATGATAATTCTTATTCTAATATTTCTTAATAAATATTTTTTATTCTATTATTTCTCCAAGACACTATACTATCTCAAAAATAAAACATTTCATATTCTTATCTTTTAATCCAGTCAATTATAAATAGTACCAACATATAACTATATTACCTTATCAACATATCATCTTATGCAATTTAAACTCTTATATATCATACATATAATGGTTTAATCTCTTTTTTATAGAAAAATAATCTACTTAAAACACCATTTACATTGATTTAAAAATCTATCTCTTATAAATCTTAATTACCTAATGTAATTATTTCCCATAAGTTAATTATCAATTTTTTTACTTATTCTCTGGGATTTCATCAACCTAATGATAATCCAATCACACTACTATTACTCTAAAACTTTTTATTTACATCAACATTGGTTGTCACTATTGTGTAATTCATACACTGCTCATTCTTATAAATCAACCTCATTATTTTCAATTGATGTAGCTTATGCCTTTACCTTTCAGAAAATCTCTGGACCAAGATTAGATTATATTCATCTTTTCTAATTATACTCACCATGAATCAAATTTGATTCACAAACAATTAAGATTTATTTTATATAAATAGATCTCTATAAATGGTTGATTATTTTCTAAATCCTTTATATATTTTAGAAACAATATATTAACTAGCTACATTATATTTTGAATACATTAAAACTTTTCATTACTAGATCTTCAATTAACCTCCTGAAAAAAAATCATCATTGATTTCTCATCATCTAATGTTTCACCCACCATCAGTGGACATAAATTCAAATTTCTTAAACATGTGTAACATGAATATATGGAATCAAGACACTTCAAATCACATCATCTATATTTTTACCTCAATATAAAATAGTTCCACATTCAACTGTTACTCAATATACATGATAAATAATAATATTGACATCTAATACAACTGCTCCAATAATGAAATGGGTTATTAAATATCCCGTATGTATTTTTGGTTAATTATAACAACCCTTAATAAAATATTTGATCCTTTCATCACACAATAACCTTTCTTAATGTTTAAATTCTTGAAACCACACTTCAAAATAAAATAATTTTTGTGAGAATTTTTACACTTCATAATATTTAATTATTTACCTTTATTTTGAGTTCTTTACTTTTAATAATTGTAAAATAATCAGATTCCTAAAAAACACAAAATAGTTTGTCAATTACTTCCACAATTGATAGAAGAATCAAATTCCAAGTAGGGTGGCACTAGAATCCCATATATTTTTTTTCTTAATATAACATTGATACTAATAAAACCATGTTACTATATCGAAAATATCTACACCAAATATAGTAATAAAAATAAATTTCCAATAATCTTCTTAAATTACTTATGATTAAAATACATTCAATATAATTATTTATCATATTCAAACAATCTTTCATGGGTTTGGATATTTCATTTCAAACCACACAAAAATAACATGAAATATTTGTTTGACGTTTGAAGATGTATTTTTCTTTCTAAAAAAAGGTTTGTCCTAGAATTATATTATACTCTATGAATTGATATTTTGAAATACATATTTATTTTCTATAAAATTTTCTCACAAGAATACTCCTCAATAACTTTTATATCATCAACACAGACTATGAAAATTAAAATTTTTATTCTCATACCCTTCATATAGAAGTTTTTATCAAATTTTCTTTTAGAAATATATATATCTATTTCATGAAAGTATTGTTTTGGAGTAATAGGACATGTGGGACTATTATAACACATATAATAATCTTTTCACATTACACACCATACTTCCATCACTATCACATATAAGACCTTCATATTTTTCAATAAAAACATTTTCTGAATTTCTTTATTTTAGAAAGTGCAATTTTCATCCATTGAAAGAATATCATTATATTTTTAAGAAAAAATATCTAGAAAAAATCCAATAGAAAGATCTTCTAAAATATTAGTAAAATTTTCTCTGATGTTTATATCATCGACCTATGAATAACCATTTAAAATTAAATTGTATTATTCTATGACATCTCACCTACTTCATTGATATTATTTAAAATAATCCTCTATGTTTTGTTAACTTTCTTCTATTCAGTATATGAATAAGTTCCCACAATTATTTTTTTACAATATTATCATCCATTAATTAATTTCATTTATCCATTATTTATCCAAAATATTCTCCGTAATTTTTTATAGGTCAACATGTGAAACATGTTCTTTTTGGTTTTCAAACATTATCCTTATTTTATTCTGATCTGGCTATTTCTTACTTATGATAATTTTTTTATGATTATTATGTTTTTACAAATATTAAAATTTTAGTCTTTTACAATTAGCAAGTATTTCATCATTAATTGATTAATCAAATTAAGTATTAACTTGATTGGGTTCATGGTCTTCTTTCCTTTTATTTACATTTTCAAAATTCATCATGATAACATCCATAAATTATTCAGAATATTCTTCACATAAGTCCTTTAAGCTATGTATCTATTTAGAATCTTTCACAACTTATGAACAAAAAATCTTATAAATCCATTTATTCTATCACCTATAATGGCTTCGATTTCTTTCATAACCCATTAATATTATTTCCATATCTTATTCGTAAAATTTTCATAAATATAGATTTAAAATATTCATGACTCATAGAATCCTAAAACAATTATGTATTTCAATGTAGGATTATTATTATATCATATAACATGAAGTAAAATTGTTTATTCTATCCTCAACAAGAATATATTTTGATAAATTTTAGTCATATATATGGCTTCCCTCTAGAATGATTGGGCTATTTTTTTATTGGAAATAATGTATTATCCCACTTCAACGAAACCTTTTTCTTCCTCTATACAACTATATTATATATGGATCTTTAAAGAGCACAATATTGATGTTTTATAACATGATTATAATGAGAGTATGAAAATATTTATATAGTGAACTCCATTCCATTTTATGTTCTCAACTTCATAAAATATACTCCAAGTTCTTTCTCAACTTCTCTTCTAAATATTTTGAACATCTCCAAATATTTTTATATGTGTTCAATGAACAGAAAATTATTCATCATGGTATAATACATAATGAATTTGGTAGATAAAATATCAAAAAAATTAAGGATTCCTCATAGGTTTGTTAAAATATATTATATAAGATCTTTTGGGATGGTGGAAAAAATATCTACCATTTTGTGACTTCTATATATCATCTTCTCCTTTCAAAATTCTTCATAGATTTCATCTCTTTACCTTTTGAGATAAGCTATATCTGCCACCACATATTATATTGATACTATATTCAAATTTCTATTATCAATTTTTATTACACTCTTATTACAAATAGAATTTTAATCGTTAGAAAAAAAGTTCATGAATTACTCTAATATCTAATTTGGAAGAATTTCAACAAGATCATTATCCCTTAGTAAAAACTTTTATAATGTATTAAAACATAATGATAAAATATGCTTTTATTTATGATAAATTCATTCTCATGATCATATATTTTCATTACATTAAATATATTATCATTTTGCTAATAAAAATTATAACATTTTTAGATTTCAGTTTCTATGCATTAATATTGGCAATACCAATTCATCTAGTTTTTTAAGAAATAGTCGCTACCAATGGAATATTTACATCTATATTGTTTTTCAATTTTCAAAAAAAAATTGTATCATCTAACAAAATTGAGAAATAGTGTCTATCAAGTATCCACAAATTACTTTTTATACTGTCATTTTGAGAAAATTTAATAATAAATAAATTTTATTCCTTTTTAATTTTTTAATATCTCTTACTTTACATGTATAAAAAACTATTCTATAATTATAGTTAATAAATCTTCAATTTACTAACACTATTAGATTTCTCTTGAAATTGTTTGTTATTCATTTTAAATTATTTTCTAATTAGATAGACTTGATGAATTTCTATAAATAGTTTTTTCCTTCCTAGTATCTTTCTATTATCTTCCAAATGTGGTACTATTATCTTTCAGAGTTTCTTCCTCTCAATTTAGGCATACTTTAAAGGATTTACTTATTATACCATAATTTATAGTCATTGACACCAAATAATATGTATCACTAAAAATAAAGTTTATACCGTGATCTCCAATAAAGATATGAGTTTTCTTCAAGAAAATATTATTGATGCTCATTATTATTTTCAACATCCTTTTCCCTTTAGTGTTGTAATTTATTTCTTTATGAGTTAATCTTATCTTCCATTAATGTATATAATTATTTATCTTTATTTTCATTATCCCAAAATAGTCCAATTTTTAACCTAATCTAGAAGTAAAGATCAATTAATTTTCACATTTGAAAATCTATGGTTTTAATTATTCTCATGGGATAGAATATAAAGTGTCCTAGGAAGATTCCATTATAACATCGACTAGAATGATTAAATTTCTACATAATTTTTTTGATAATGTTTTTAGGTTCAAGAAACTATGATTGTGTTATACTCATTTCTTTCTCTATTTTGACATGTTTTTCATCATGATTATTTAACAATTTTATATCCTGTGAAACCTTCAGTTTTAAATTTTTAATTTCATATAAATAATAATATTCCTTTCTCAGAAACTATTTTTTCTAGTTTTTATTATACCAACCTTATTTCATAAAAAATATAATTTATTTATTTTGTTTAGTTTTTTTCTCAACACGCACATCATGTTTCACATTCAATATATATTTCACGTTTGAAAAATAACATTCCTTTCCATCACTTCATGATATTTCTAACAACATTTCAGTAAGAGTTAGGAATTTATAAACATTTCAAGAAAACCATATGAAATAAAAATTTAGGTATAGAGTGTGTTTTCTTCATTTCTCAACATATACAATCCTTTCATTCTGATGAAGCTTTTCATACTGACAACATACTATTTAATAATATTATAATTTTTCCCCATTTCTATATATGTGGGATTTCTTTATTCATATAATCCTTATACTCACCACATTTAATCCATGAAATATTAACAATAAAGTACGAAATTCTACCACACATAAAACTACTAAGTTGGAATTTTCATTTTTACATACCATTTTATTTTTTGAAGATGTTTTAGATAAGATATATAATCCACTAATTTTATTCAACTTTTCATTCTTAACCTTATACATATATGGGGTATAAATAATCATATTTATTTATTTTTCCATTTATAATGGATTAAAATTCCAAATCATCCATTATCATATTCATATATTTATATATTTAATTATCACATATGAAATAAAAATGTTACGAAATACATAAAGAGATAAATTTCCTCTTTATTACAATGCATAAACATTATCGCCATACATATATAGGAATATTATCAAAAAAAATTAATTATACTTAATCTTCCAAGTATTCTATGAAACCATCAATATGGGTGATAATTTCATTGGTTTTTTGATGTAATCATCAAAAATTTATCCATCGTCCATCCTCTTATATTCAAACATAATTCTCCAAAAATAAATCATTGTATCCCAAACGTTCACAATATACTCAAATATCCATTTATTTTTTACCCAATATATGTATTAATTTGGAGTATATTTACCTATGTACACACTATACCTAATAAATACATGATAATGTAATTCCAAACGTTACCATCCTTATCATAGTTTCAGTTATTATAAAAATTCATCTGAGAATATTTTTCTATTGATAAATATCCTATAATAACAAAACAAATAACTTCAAATACAAGTAAAATAAGATAGGGGATCATATTATTCATCTATCCATGATAATTTTTGTTATAGAATATAGGGATATCTCTACTATTAACAAAATTTAGATTCACCACCACAAATATTGCAATTATTTTCAATGAAATACTAGCATAATATGATAAAAAATTATGTATAGAGGAATGAGATATTATAAATAGAAACATGTTTGAATTATTGGGAATCTTTTATAGTTTCCTTTAATCTTAAATTAAAATCATTTGATTTTTTTCTTCTTCAACTCCTCAAAAAATATTTTACACTGTTACCTATAGGAGGTAGAAATAAATGTAAATAAAATTCACATTGTATATTTACAAATTTATCTTTATTTGTGTTTAAATGTGTCCTTATTATGGTTAGGTCTAGTTTGCGACTTTTATTTACACTAAAATCAATCATTGGTTATAATTCATGTGGGTTGGTATTATCCTTTATTAAAAACATTATAAATTATAATTTCTTTGGCAGATTTATTTTAATTATTTCCACATGTTTACAATATTTCCACCCAAAAGGTTGTAATTTTGATTTTAATCCTAATATATTCTATAGAAAATAACTATTTTACCTTAGATTCAGTTGCAGTGTATGGTCACAATATCAATTTATATTACATATTTTCTAAAATTATAAATTGTATCACCAAAAATTAGACCTTATCAACTCAGTAATCATTCTAAATTCAAACACTGCCTCCACATATCTAAAATTCATAATAATATGTCCTTTTATTTATAAAAAATGAATCCTCTAAAAAACAAACATCAAGATCTCTATATCCCTTCTAAAAAAATATCATCTTACAACTATAAATAAATCCCCCCTATATATAGTCATTATTTCACTGATAATATGGGCAAAAATATCAATGTTTTTATTGTTCAACCTTTTTCAAATCTAGATCAACAAACCTTATATTATCTGATGATATAAGATTCAATATTTAATAATGCTCCAAAACATCATATAATAAATAATATATAAGAAATCTATATATGTCTATAAGAATAATAAATCAATATCAAGAATTTGTTTCTATATATTTAGTCTCAGTATATTACTTTTACTTTATCATCACATATATTTTATATGAAATCACTTGGAATAATCATGTTTCATAACATTTAAAGAGAAAAGATTACTTAAAAATGAACTTAATTCTATTTTATCATTCAGTTCTTCTTCTGTTAGAATCATTCACTGTCTTCTAATCCTTTTTCAAAATCAGATTTATCTATTGAGTTTCAAGTGTTCTTTTTTATTTCTCCATCATACAATTTAAACTCTTGTTTAAAACATCCCATATTTTGGGATTACGGTCAACTTGACTCAGAAACATTTCAAATTATGACCATCCTAGCTTATTATATACCTATATTATAATATTTTAAATGATATGGACACTAAAATTTCAAACATTAGATCTTTATGACTTTAGATAATAATTGTCTTGAAATACTATCCAAACTGAGATCATAATCCATATTTTTAAACCCTAAATTCATTATTGTTACTCATTCACACCAGTAAATTCTATAGACTACATTTATACTCAAAATGATTATTCAACTTCATTATTAGTCAATCATACTAGAATTACACTAACACATTGGAATTATATAATCAATTTTTATCAATATATTTAATATACTCCATATTAATATCATCAGTAATAATCTCTTCAATTTACTTAACCAATAATCAATATAATTATTTTTGAAAATATTATAATTGGTCATCAAATACTTTTACAATTACAAATTCAATTATCATTGAATCATACATTATTCTCAAACTTCTAAGGATTTTGTAGGATTAAAAGATAAGGAAGAAATTTCTGATATAACTTCATAAACCTTTAGATAGATCATCCAGTATATCTTCCTCTAGAACCTTATCCCTTTGTTGTATTAAAATCTATTTTAGTAGTTCATCATATAAATTTTTCATAAAAAGTAATCTATATCAAAATCATACTAGCCAATGTTTCACTGATATTTCATGGATGTAACTTTTTATTTTCAAAACATGTGTATCTTGAAAAAATATAATCTATCAACCTAAAATTTTATCATCAAGATTAAAACAGCTAAAAAAATTCACAAGAATCTGTTTCATGAAAATAGTTCTCACTAATAATTTTTAAAATAAAAACAACACCAACTATAATTCCATCGGTTCTTTTCATTTCAATATAGTTTTTGGATATGTACATCAATTATTTTCCCAAGGTTTAAATGATAAATATAAGTTATGATATATTCAGAATTAACATTATTTAATGGTATATAATGGATTATATATGTAAAAATCTTATAAACTATTAACCACATTCTAAATAACATGAAAAAATTTATTTATAAATATCGATTAAAACTTTTTTATTTATACCTATAGTAAATAATATCTTCTTAAGATGAGAAATATAATGTAATATTATTATCTAGACTTAATTTTAGTTTTATATTTATTTAACTAATACACTACATGAATACAGATATTATGGTCTGAACTCCAATTACAAAACAATTTTTCTCATTTCAAACATGTAAATATTATAAAACTTTCAGTAATCCTCTCCCTATTTATAATTATATATATATCAACACAAATGTGTGATGAAAACAATGTATCCAATACCCTTATGTTAGCACTATCACATAGTCTAAACCATTTTAAACTTAAATAGACTCCACTAATACCATGAATGAGAGAATTACAACATGTTTGTTTGACCCATTGGTATTTCCAAGAATAATGGATTATCCAAACACTTTTGGATTCAATTCTAGAGTCACGTGTCATTTTATCTCATCAATATCACTATCAAATGAAACAGATTGATGATGCCTAAAATAGTACGAATTCTCCTAATAAAGTCTATGAACATTATATATTTTATGGCGATCCAGGCCATGAAACTATCAAAATGATTCCGTATTTTTTATTTATAAAAAACATGTATTTCCCTTAAATATTTTCATTTTACCTTTAAAAATAATCTAACTAATGTTTGAAGATAATTGTACCATATCACTATTGGGAGAAAACCATAAAAACCACATAGTAGTATTGTGTCCATGGTATCATGTCCTTGAAAATCCCAATTAATGTTTTCTAAATAGATCTTCATCTGTATAATTCATTAAGATCATGTTTATTTAAACATATTTTTAGTTTTGTTGGAAATCAGTAGGTCTTATTATTAGAGAATAATACAAAAAATTTATAACCACAATTGTTTAAAAGATGAATCAAAAGGATGAAATGAGAAAAAATATAAAATTATGTACCTAACTATCCAATCATTTGATCCTCATTTCCTTTATGTTTCATATACTTCCTTCGGTATCAACTAAATTCCTTTTTACTTTAAATAGCATCCACCTGCCACTGGTGTAGTGACTCAGACATTTATAAATAAAATTTCTTTTATGATTTAATTAAATTAATTATTATATTTTATAAGATATATAAAACACATGCACTTGTTTGGTTTCACTATATCCTATTGTATTTAAAAGAAAGTTAATCAACATTACTATTGATAATATATCTATTTTACAGTGATCATATGATTAGTATAAATATATATTTTTAATAAATCCAATTAATAAGGAAAAATGAAGTGAATGACTCAATTAGATGGATCATACCCTAAGAATCCCATTTATCAGAATTTCCAAGGGATATAGTATAACATTGATTTTACCCTAAAAAATCCCAAGCGAAAATCTAGTAGCTTAATCATGATTAAACACTTTTATAGGACAAGTTCAACCTCAACAAAATCATGGCCCTGACCATATATGTTTACCTATCCCATGAAATTTGCAGAGTCATGCACCATACTCATATGGAGTTTTCTGATGTATTAATGGGATATTAATATGTAATTTTTTTATACAAATGAATATAGTTTAATTTTATTATTGTTAATTATTAAATGATTTTTGATTTTGAAATAACAAAACACAAATATTATTTTTGAGTAATATTACAATTCAATTAATAAATTTATTTTGATTATTTAATGGATATTTTTAAATAAATATTATTTTATAAAAATATTATTTTTAAATAATTTATATTAAATATAAATGATCATATAATTTGTATTAATTCAAATGTAATTTTTATAAGTGATTGAACATTATTACTATCAGTGAACCCATCATTTCTAAATAAATGTAAATTATTATTTTAAATATAAAAATTGATATATTTAAAAAATTATATCAAAAAAATTAATAATATTTTTTGTGTAATATTTTCAAAATTATCCTATGGTGAAGTTTTCATAATTTTATAAGAAAGTCAAATTTTAAAGTAAAACCTAAATACAATATCAATATAGGGTATGCATTATGACATCATAATGACCCAAATACGTTTTTATAAATACTATAAAGAGTATCCATGACCAAATATATGTTTTCCATTTAAAATAAATTTATATTTATTTAATTTAATTAATTATTTAATTCTTTTAGGAATCCTACAAAACCAATAATAAATTTTAAGGTTTTCCAATCATTTCTTTATAAACATGACTCAATTCCACATCAACAAGGGTATTATTTTCATAATTTAGGCCCTTTTCCTTATAAAATATGTAAAACAACCCCTTTTAGGTAGAAAAGAATGGTTTATACCATGGTATGGTTTTTGGTTTAGGTTATTTAATTATATATATTCTAAATCCTATGTTTTAGAAATAATAAAAAAATTACCTTCTAATTTCGTATATAAACCCAGCCCAGATCCCATATTGTAACGCCCCAACCCCAGCTACCCAGAGTCGGTGCATTACTTCGTAAAATTGGCATGATCACAAAAGATCAAGTCTCGAAAGACCGATTAGTTTAGTAGCCTTGGAAACACTAGATACATTCATAAATCTTACGTTACATCATAAAGTGAAAAACTAATAACAATGTCTTCATAGTCCACACTCATATCCTCTTCTGACTATCCCTGCAGGTCATTCATAAAATAATTCTTCACATCTTGGAAAATATTAAAACATTGAAAGGGGTGAGCTCAGATGCTTAGTAAGGATAACAATATTGCGGAAGCTTTCATAAATAAACATTAACATTTAAGGCAACGTATAACTAAAACAAAAGCCTTTTTAAACTTGAACTTCAGCATAATATGGCAAAAATAAAATTAAATAATTCCATTTACTTACTCACATGGATATTTTACTAGTCCAATAATCACATGCAATATCAATAACCACTTTCATAATGAGGGAATGTATAATTCCATACATTCTGAAACATTTTGTCAAGGCCTCGGCCAAGACGTCTAAAATGATTAAGGGCTCGGCCAGAACCATAAATAAAATTGGGAAAGGGCCTCGGCCAATTCCACGTCTAGTTGTCTCATGAGACCTACCGATGCATCGAGGAGATATAGCGGGCTCCACCCGTCACTTATTAAGTCCAGTACATTCCTCATATGAATAGGTTTAAACATATCATAAACCATAACATAATCGTATCTCATAAAACATGCATAAAGGAAACATAACATTTCCACATTTCAATCACAAGATATCAATACAACACATTGATATAATAAAAACGCTTTCAAAACCATTTTCAATACCAAAATAAAAGAAAGTTAAAACTTTGTATTTATTTTTCATTAAAAAAAATGATGGCTTGTAGAGGAAGCCGAAACTCAAATAATGGTCACGGCGGCGGAGAAGTCGTTGTCGCCGCATAAGTATGGAAATAAAAACATTCCCTTTTTTCGTTTAGCAAAACGCTTCGTATAAAAAAGATTCCTTTTGAATAAACGTAAAAGTCAAAGGGGTTTATACACCGTATAAAAGAAAGTTGTGTATAAAACCAAATATGCCTCAATGAAAGGGGATTGAGACGAAGTCCTTAAAAGGATCATTTTTTTTAAATAAAGTACATCTATAATGTGTATTCACTATAAGTACACATAAATAATGTAAAAATACAAGATAGGACATAATAATATCATGACATAATTTGAAAGTAGGAGATTAACCCAAAGAATAGAAATTGGGTTAAGAAGTTCCCTTACCTCGTGTCTGACTTGACTCAACCGTTCTTTAACCTCCTGAATAATAAACTAGAGTTAATATATACCTTATTAAGAACCATTTTTAATTTCATTATCCTTTTTATATCACTTATTACAATGTTATAACATTATGTAATTATTTAAGTTAATAACGTTCGTTTTGTCGATCTTTGGCACTTGAGTCAACTATAAACTTATTATAATTACAAGTTGTTTATGTGGTAGAATATCCATTATCTCCAGAATTATATTCATTATTTAGATATCATATATATCATATATATATCCAGTATATACATTCATTTATTACGTAACATTTAGAGGTAAGAAATGAAATGCACCGTTCATGAAGACGGTAAGCCGTACGTACGCATGAACGCTACTTTCATTTCTATTTCGTATTTAATGGAATGAAATCATAATGATATAAATGTATAATATAATTCCAGTATAATATAGTGTATAATACCATTTACTCCATCCTTTATACATCCCACATATGGCATTAACGATTCAAATCACTTTGAGGGGACGGTAGTACGCACTTCCTAAAATGAAATTATCGCGTTTTACCCATAATGGAAATCATAAAGTATGACATAAATGAAAAATGCAGAAGCATAAGTAAAACATAAACATATTATATATCATATATAAATATAGTGACATCTTAATGGCCACCTTTGAAGGTGTTATATGAGTGTTGAACAATCATTGTTTCGTGAGGCAGAAATTCGCCATCCACAGAAACCGTATGTTCTTTAACCATTAGATGTAGTTGTGTGTAAGTGTAGCTCGAATACTTCTTATAAAAACATCCTAGTATATTGAGGATACTGGTGTTGTTACAAAAGAAATGAATAAAAAGAGTTTAGGGGGTTGGAGAAGAAAAATAAAACAAAACAACATTAGAGAAGACATTACCTCAAAATCGGGTAACTCTTTTTGATTTGAGCCAAAGGCTTCCTTGGGAAGAGTTCTGCCCAAAGTGAGGCTTCTAGGAGTAATAGGGGGAAGTTGGGAGAGTATTTGGGCAGAGGTTGGCCGAGACAAATGGCTAGAAAGTGTGAATGAGGTGGTAGTGGTGGGGGCCTTTTATAAGTGGAGAGGAGGGGCACTTTTGGAAAGTAATGAAATGTTATTCTATTATACAATGCTTTTCGGATTCTAAAGGTCCCACACTTGTATAATTCGAGGCTAAGGTGATAAGGGTTCTAAATATCCTCATCCAATAGGTTTTTTACATGTGTAGGTCTTAGATATTACATTATCTTTCCATTTTATTTAAATCGTTAAATAATGAGGTCATCGCTGCATCATCATGATGTCATAAATAATTTAATTTATTTAATGTCTAAAAATTATAAAAAAACTACTATGATGTATGAAATGGTTTTATCTTTCTAATGAATATTTATAGTCAAAATTTGGACTTGTGTAACCCCACTTAAAAACTGTTTTAGTAGGAACAACTCATGTTTGTGTCAATTTAATTTTAACATTAAATAAATATATATTAATGTCATTTCCCAACCAAAGTGGCTCCATGGGGTCCCCAAGTTGACCCATGGGTTGTCTTGGTCGGCATGACTCATCCAATAGGATTAGGACAAGTGTCAAGCTCATATCATATTATTAAAACATTATTTTTACCTTAAACTACACTAATTACCTCTAATCGCGATTAAGAACTTAAAAGTTACTATTCACCAAAAAATTATTTTAATCTCATTGAACCACATTTTACTTCTTAATGAAAACCATGTATGTCGGATTTTTTAAAATCAAATCACAGAAGTGGTAATATTTCATTTAAACGAAAAATCAGTTATTTAACTACCACTTAGTGGTTTCACTATTCATCAAAAATTGAAGTTTTTCAGAACAATGCCAAAATTTAACCCTAAGCTATAATTGATATTCCGAATTCAAAAATGATGTTTATTTTACAAAATTCCAAACATATAAATTGCATTAATTAATTTTATAATTAATTCCCGATGTCACAATAATAGCATGTTTTTAAGAAACAATTTATATCAAAAGATTGGCAATTGTTTATGTCCAATTTCAATGTTAAATTAATTATAATGACCACTATTGGATAAAATGGTAAAAATATATTCTAATTATACTTTAAAACCACTAAATAGTATAATTTATCACTATAAATTATTTTGATTAAAAAAGTTGTTTCTAAGTAATTCTCACTATTCATAAAAAATTGGAAGTTCTCAGAAAATTACAAAAAATTCAACTTTGGATAATTTCGATATTACGAATACAAAAATGAAGTCCATTTTGAAATATAAAATTTCTATAATTTTAAAAAGTGGTTATTACTATTCATAACGGCTACTTTGATTAGTCGCGGTGTTTTAGAACTCGAAGTTGCGTACAATGCAAGCTATTGCATTATTGAATGAGAAGCGTATCGTGGAAGCTCGGGGTGTTACATTCTCCCCTCCTTCAATAAATTGCATCCTCGCAATTTGAAATTTTTCTTTGAAAATAAAAGGTTGAAAAGAGAAAATACCTTTAAGGAAAACCCACATCGGAAATAAGATTAATAAAATTTAGCCTTAATAAGAGGGAAAGGGAAATGAAAAAGTCACCACCCAATTATGATCTCAATTAGGAGAACATTGGTGGAAATTAGAGACATATAATTGGAGGAAAAACGTAAATATTTGTAGGGAGTGATTGAGGTCATCAATCACAATCAACTGTCAAATTGAGGGCCTCAAAGCCTTCAATCTATGTTGATTTAAAATATCATCAGTTCAACAAGACATAAGGTATTAGGATAACACATTTTTTTGTTTTAATATCCCTTTACTAAAGTTTAAGAATTAATTTATTCATTTAATAAGAGATAGTTATATATATATTTATGCTTGACAATTAGAGTTTCAACCTTCAACTCATCTTTCACTCAAAAAGATAATAGAACTCAAAAATATTATACTTATCCTAATTGTATAAGGTTCCAAATGTTAACACATACCATTTAGATTAGTAAAATTATTTTGTAATAACCAGGGACTTCATGTAGGCTAGTGGTAGGAAATAAAGGCCTGTCGCACTATGATTGTGGGTTCAATTCCTGCAGCTTTGTCCGACGCGATGGGTTATGCCCCACCCTGCAGGTTGTCCTTTTCCTAAAACTATAGTATCATAATATTCCAAAAATAATCTTCATAAATTTTTTAACCTTAAAAAATACTATACAAAGATCAACTTAATCCACTCCAACCTTTATAGTTATCCAAAATACCTCTGTCCAGACTTTATCTAAAAGGTCTCTTAATTCCAAAATCAATTTATCAGATTCCCCAAACAAAGTAAAGTTTCTCTTATTGTCACATACTAAAAATATAATTTCCTTCATCATATTAAAACCTTACTGAAATAAACAAGTACTGCAGTACAATCCTTATATATATATCACATTATTCTAATAACCAGAATATAATCCATGAGTCCAAAAGCACCAATACATTAGTTATTCTGCTTCAATTGTAGTAACATCATAAGATTGTCCTTGATCCCTTGGCCTTTTCTAAGATAATTTTTCCTGACGCTTAGGACATTCCTTTGCATAATGACCCATTTCTCTACAATTGTAGCATTCAACTTTGATAGCCTCTTTCTTTCCCTTGCAATCACGAGCCTGGTGACCCTTTTCTCCACATTTATAACAAACTCCCATTCCTTTTAGGAAAGTACCTGGGTGATTCTTCCCATAATTATCACATAATGGAAAATCCTTCTTTCCCTTTTTCCCTTTATCTGTCTCTTGTTCCACCGTTCTCTTCTTCTCTTGCTTTACTTTGTTGTCATAAGACTTAGAGAATTCCTTTTCTGTCTTGATAGCACACGAGACAATATCTTCGTATGATGAGAAGGATTGTGATACTAAAGCTTGACGGAGAAATGGTTTTAACCCATCAAAGAAACGATCAATCTTACTCCTTGGGTTACGTATATAATCGGCAGCATGCCTCGCTAACCTTGTAAAGTTAGCCTCATACTTTGCGACATTCTCATCCTCCTTCTGCCTCAGACTCAGAAATTGCCTTTCCATATCTGCTCGATGGTCACGAGGAAAGTATTTTTCTAAGAAAATCTCTTTGAACTCCCTCCATTCCATATTCGATATGTCATCATCTTCCTTTGTGTTTTGAATCAGCGACCACCACTGATCGGCATCTCCAGTGAGGCGGTAAACTGCCATGACAACCTTCTCCCTTTCGCTACTCCCCAAGGCTCGGGGTGTTACACATATCTTCGCTAAAAAATAATGGATCATGTCCTTACTCATACCTACCCTCTCTATAGTCCTCCCAAGGTGTCCCAAGATTTCAATAATCTCCTCCCATGCATTTGTAATAAATATCATATGGTTAGGTATTTCTCTCTTCTAATTTCCATTCAAGCACCCGCATTATTATTTTCCCTTCAAATCTCAATTGGTTATGTTTTCATATATTTATAAAGATCCATGTAACTTAAAATTTATTATATTATAATTATATACCATTGAAACCCTCTCATTGTTTCATTTACATATGTTGTTACCATGCCAAATTTTAGCAAGGGATCCCCCACTCTCTATTTTATTCAAGCACATCGTTTATGTTATTCCTCTCAATTTCAATTTTTATCATGTATTAATAATATATTATATATAACCATTACTTTTAATTATATTTTTAAATTATAATATACCCATTTAAATCTCATTAATCTCTTCTTTGATCATTTATGTACACATGTTACCATGCTGAAATTTAGTATGGGATCATACCCTCCCCCTATTTATTCATGTTTATTCCCTATACTATATATCTTATCTACAATTAAAAATTATGGGATATGTTATTACACATCCCCTTACTTTAAATATTTTCATACATTTTTGTGGACCCATTTAAATCACATTAATCACTTCCATGAACAATTATAATCCTTGATTATGATACCAAAATTCCATTGTGACTTTCTATTACAAACATATGGGTATTGAATATATGTATCCATTTTATATCAAGGGTGTTCACCTTCAGAAAATTATACTTATTTTATTAGAAAAATGAATTTATTTATTCCAGAATCTTTAATAATAGAATAAAATTTGTTGATAAATGATTACATGTCTTATAATATATGTGGAACACATAAGCATCCGGATGAAATGAATGTAATGGGTGCGCCCAGAATTATATAGTGATCCAATGCATTGGTCAATGTTGTAGTCTCATGAGATATTATAAAATGGATTAATTAGTGAACCTAATACACTATGAGACTATTCTATCATGATTTCTTGGTAGATTTATTTGGCCAACATTTATGATGTAGTGTTTTAAGTTGTTTCCATATTTCCCATGTTGGATTTCTGTAATCATGTTGTATCATGACTAATTATTCATGATTATGATTACAAAACCTTTTTATGTATCATCGATATGTATATTTTATAATATTTTATAACTTCATCATGTTATCACATGTTTATTCCTATTATGTTATGTTTAGATCTCCCCTTTCTTATGTATGTACTCAGGTTATCCCATACAGTTTTAAGTAAGATGAAATAATTTGAACATTCCAAGAATGTTTTCATAATGTATTTTTATCCCATTCTATATGTTTTTATGTAACGTACCGATATTCCCAATGACATTAGACATCTCAGTATTCTAGGTTTTATTATGTGTAATATTATGTAATAAATCATGAATTAATGTGTAATAAATAGAAATGTTATCATAACTATAATCACTCAAATCTATATTGGGACCAATTCTCTTAAACAGTGTTCTACCACCTCATCCTCCATAGAAAATAAATTAAATTGAATCATTTTTATTTTTTTCTTGAAAAGGATCAACATCAGTGTTAAAAATTAGGTCTATAAAACACCGTTTATATGCCTTCTTCTTTAAAAGAATGAGACTGATGGATTTCGAATTTCATGAATTAGTAATTAACCAACCAGCTTTACCATCTCATTCATTCATTTATATGATTCTTAAACTCATTTAAAAATTAATATTCAATCTACACATCATAGTGAGATGTGTGAGTTCACCAAAATAATAATGATAGTAAATATGCGAGAGTTAATCTAATAATATTCTAAAACATACATTACGGTCACATTGAGGTATATCCCAACAATATGAGAAAACAGGGACCACAATTTTTAAACATTCACCTCTTAATATTTTTACTGAATTAGTGAAAAATACTCAAAAAATATTAACATCTCAACTAATTATTTATCATTTTGAATCTATAATTCTTTTTCATTTCATCTTGTGTTGATAACTCAGATGAACTGAAGATAATTATTTGGTGGTAAATTAAAAAATTTAATATCTTGGATATATACAAACATTATAAAGTGAACTGATCAAGAATATATTTTATGGGATTAATTGAATAACTATTCTTAAGGAAAAATTGAAATGAAAATTATTTCTGAATTTTTTTATCATTTATTGGGGTTTGAAATTAATAGATATGAAATATAGAAATTCATGGGAATATATATTTTATGATAATGATATTTAAATTACTTATTTTTTGGTTGTTTAAAGATTAATATTATGTTGTGGTAATTAATTTATAATATTTTTAATGAATTAAGATAATATTATAATATGTTTTTATGAAAGCATTGTGTCATTATTTTTTTAAAACATTTTAAAATATAGTTATGGTGTTAATATTTATTGTTACATATTTGTGATTCATATATGAATTTTTAAATTAGTTATAGTTATGAATTTGATAATGAAATAAAAATAACTTAATGAAATTTCATAATATGTGATAAGATTATATTTCCCATATTTTGGTTTGCGAGTGAAAAATTGGATTGGTGGTCTGCGACCATATAAAACATTGTACTATTTTTTTTTAATATATAGAGTGAGTCAATGGAGTGGTGGTTATAAATTGGTATGTGATTTGGAATATTTTTTAGGGCTCCAATAAATTTTTCAAACATAAATCCAATAAAATTGACTATAATCTGAGGTAGAATTGGGCACACTATAGTTATCACACTTTCACTATAATAACTCAAACTTTTATAAATAAAATTTCCCATATAATTTAATAAATTTTCTTATTATGAATTATGGTCATAAAAACACATTGACATCTTTGGTTTTATTATATCAAACAATATTAAAAATACCTTGATGCATATTTCCAATTTATAATATAGTCATTGGGTAGTGATCACATGATTATTATAAATATAGAGTTTTAAAAAAATACAATTGAAACAAAAAATGGAAGTGATTACATCAAATAGTAGGATCATACCATATGATAAAATGTTATCAGAGCATCCGAGGGATATAGAATCACTGTTATTTTCCCTTCTCTAAGTACAATATAATATCAAAAAACTTAAGAATGAGCTCAAGTGTTTACGGGAGAAGGTAAAGCTTATTAAGCTCACGACCCAAACCATCTACACAGAACCACCCCATGAAAGTCTCACAATCAAGAAGAATAACCTTAGATAATTTTCTGGTGTATTAAATGGATATATATCAAGACCTTAGTTATATTAATTTTTACATTCAATTTTTTATAAAATAATGGTTATATTTACCTCTTATTGTTAATTTATAAATGATTATGATTTTTGATACAATAAAGCAAAAAATATATTTCCAGGTAATATTAAAATTCATTTGAGGAATTTATTCTTTGAAATTAATGTGTTTTTAATTAAATAATAATTTAATATAATATATTAATTATATAATTTCTAATAAACATAAATTACCATATAACTATTATGAAGTCAAATGTAATTTTAAAAATGTTTCAAATACTTTTATTTAAAAAAACCCTTCTATTTCTAAAAGAATGTCAACTATTATTTTAGAAGTGAATATAAATAGATTAATAAAATTATCATTATAAATTTAATATAAATTTTTTAATCAAAACATCCAAATTATCTAAAAGTGAATTTTTCATAATATTCTAAGATAGTCAACATTTTTGTTGAAAATAAAATACCATATAAATATAAAGTGTGTATTATGACATCATAATGGACAAAAAAGGATATAGTAAAAAAATTAAATTTTATCAAATAACAAATATATGGTTCCCATTTAAAATAATGTTATTTTACGTTTATTTTTAATTTTATACACGCTATATAAATCCTCCAATACCATTAATATATTTTATGTTTTATAAATAATTTCTTTAAGAGTGTGAATACCTTCCACATATGAAATGGTATTATTTTAATAATTTAGGACCATAGACATATAAGATAATAAAAACCTATACCATTTTTTGGAAACCATGGGAAAACATATGTTGATTTTTGGTTTTAGTTATTTTATTATGTAGACTCCAAAACCTATGTTTGATAAATAATAATGAAATCCCGACTCATTTCCAATATGAAACATCACATGATATCATTTATCTTCTCTAAAAATACTTTGTTCACATCCTTACTATTCCCACCCCTCTCTATAGTCCTTCTATGCTATCCCCAAGCCCTCAAAAAGTTCCTCCCAAGCATTTGGAGTCAAACACCCATGTAAGGGATCCTCACCTTCTATTTTTTATTCAAGTTTCAGTATGCCTTTTATTTCCAATTTCTAATATTAGGATATAAATTTCTATTTCCCTATTACTTAAATTTTTAATTCTATATGATGAGATACATATTTATTTATCATCAACCAATTTTATTAATATTTATGTGATGTCTTTATGCTTACAAAATTGCAACAAGATATTTTTAATCGAAAAATAGTGTATACTGAATACCATACCCATTTCCTATCAAGGATGATCACATTTTTAAAATATTAATTCATAAAAATTGGGTTTACATGTATGTATTATAAACTCCTTGATCATGTAATAATTTATTATGATGAATGAATATCTGTTGTATTAAATATAAGGCTCACTTTAGCATGATAATCAAATCAATGTGACAGGTGACCCAAAAATTATATATCCCTTTAATGCATTGGAAATTGTTTAGAATCATTATACATTATATTTGTATAGGGTGTGAACATTATTCATTTATATTACTTTTTTTTATCATGATGTCTTGGTAGTTAAAAATGAAATTTTTTTATGATGTAGTGTTTTTTGTTTTTTCAAATTTTTCATGTTAGGATTATCATACTATATAATAACTTATTTTTTATGTTTATAAATATCACAAATTTTATTCTCCATTTATATGTATATTCTATGACATGTTTTATTTTATTTCATGTTTATTCCCATACTGGGATTTATATCTCACCCCTTTCATAATTATGTCCCTTGGCAATCCCATGTAGTTTTAAAATCCATTGAATTTTATAATCATGTTAAGGATGTTTTCAATAATATGGGGTATCAAATGTTCAAGTTGTTAGGATATGTACCTAATTCATATAAAACTAGATTTACTAATCTTCTGGGTTGTATAATGTGTACATTTAGGTAACAAATCAAGAATTAATTTGTAAAAAAGAATAGGGATGTTATAGATGGTATAAAAGGAAATGTTTAGTGATTTTTTGGTTTATGATTAGAAAACTCTATTGAATTCCTTGGGGATAAGAACAAGTATAAAACAAATTCCTAAATTTTGGTAAGTATATAATAAGTGGTTTATCAATCCAACACACTCTTATCTCTATATCGTAACTAGATGTGGCTCTTTAATATATGTGCATAGAACTAAAACCTAAAAACATATCACCGAGATAGACTCAACTAGGAACTGGTGAACAAAAACGAACATTATTGTACACCTGGTTTGTCACACTAAGGGGATATTCTTTGGTAATTTAATAAACTCATTACTAACCATAGTTATGGGAATAAAAAGGCACATAAAAATATATGTCTGGAATTTTTTCATGAACCATCCTAAGTGCCATGGTAAACTGATAACCAAGGATGACCTGACATAGATCAAAGGGAATTCCCAATCCCCATGGGATGATGACTAGAACCTGGAATCATACAACATGAAAGTGGTAATGAACAATCAGAAAAACACAAAGGAAACATAATAAATAATGCATTATGCATAATAAAATAAAATCCACTAGAAATAATGTTCCATAAAACAACACGACATTAATGCCCAAATTACTACAACCCAAGAACCAAAAAGGTGGAAAAAACCTGAAGTCCCTATAGACATAACTAATCATGTCCAAAGTTCAATAGCACGATCCAACTCGAAGTGATCCTTTACCATTGATTAAACCTGAATAGGGATAATCTAAAAACACTTGAACGAAAAATTAGGGTGTGAGATTAAATCCCAATAGGGTCTCACCACAGATTTCATAACAGTTTCCAAAAATAGATTACCAAACTAAAGATTTCAATATTTAAAGTAAACAGGTTTGGCATTCTGAAGAATATTTAAACAAATCATACTATACGGTTCAAATGATGGAATATACATTATGAAAAGTCATTACAAATGATCAAATATTTAAAAAATGATGGATTAAATAAAAAATTTATATAAAACGGTTTCTATAAATTTAGAATTAACATAAAGCAGTTTCACAACATTGGAATACATTTATATCTCAAATATAAATAACATAAAAGATACATGGTCATCTTCCAAATCAGAACGACAATATTTCGACTATAAAACTTTACAATCTCTAAGTGTTCTCAGTAATATATTTATACAAATTCTCCCTAACACTAGACAAAGGAAACTCATCACCCTCCCATCGGGGATGTGACATGTTTCAATTATGTTTTTGAATGTTATAATATCATAGAGTGTGTCCAAATAACTGACCAACTACCAAAGTCATGAATGTCTTCTTACCGAATAAATGATGGGAAATTTATTTCAGTACTCCATAAAATAAAATTAAATCCCATTTTCCTATTTCAAAATGGATATTTCACTATTAAAAACCAAATTGGTTTTTAATAATAAAACATGCCTTTTTCAAAAGATAAACCCAATGGGTTTCTATAAAAACTTATTAGACCATTTTTAGTGGTTTCAAATCCATTCAAAACATATTCGATAAATTTCACAATTAATTTTGACAATTAAATTCAACAATTTAATTTAAACCATTCCCATAAAATCCACAATTTAAATTTGAAAGTACAAATCAACAAATTTACATAAACACACCCCAATTAAATGGAATTGGTGATTTTCCCAATTTTCATGCCAAAACCATAACAAATATCTGAATTTATTATACTGTGGTTTTATCAAATCAATTGAAACAATGTTTAACTAATTAAATTTATATCAATAATTGAAATGAATAATGAAATTGAAGGTAATACAATTTGGATAATCAAGATAGAAAAACCTACCTTTTCCCAAAAACAATACTCGAAATGAAACCTATCAAATAGAACGAAGGTGTAGAAGTCATTGATGCATATACTTGACATGATATCTAATACAACAAGACATATATCCGATAATTTTGGGAGGTTCCATTGAAATCCCAATAGAGGAGAAAAAAATAAATATGAATAAAGAAATATAACACTAACCCTAGAATTACAACTTAAGCACAACAATTATTGAATGCAAAACAAATGGATTTGAAAGGGTTGGAGAGATTCATGATCGCACAGGGAAGGCCTTGGGTCAAGGGAGTAGAAACTTGTGAGGACCCAAAAAAGTAAATTCTAGTTTCACTACCTATTTGAAGTCTATAGTCATGGTACTACATGATGTGTAATCCTAATACACATCATGAAATAGTTTATTCTTGTAACAATAGGAAAATGTGTCGCATCGACTTAAAAACTGAAACTGCAAACTAAAAAATTTTCTATAAAAAATAAATAATGTTTAAAATATCCTTATGAAATTTTCCATTCACTCTTTGAATCCTTTCATTACTTTCATGAAGAACTATTACATAATGTGTAACCTTGTTATGTGTCGTGTAACCCCCATGCAGCCTACGAAAAAATCCCAGTTAAAGGTGAAATTCAAAAAAATCAAAGTCTTAGACATTAATGGAATACTCACAATTTAAATTAAAAACAATCATGTTAGGGAAAATTAAAAACCTCTAAAAGGTTAAAGGATTACCTGTCAGATCGGTAAAAGGATGTTTCAATATCCCCACCATAAAAACATTATATCCCCAGAAAGCCTATGAAGAAGAATCCATGACAAAAAGATGAGACCAATGCTATTTTATTATTTTCTTGTGTTTCCATGTCACATGACTATCACAGTGATAGTTCTATATCACAAATACCAAAGGTATCATCCTCCCACAAAGTACCTTTTTCTCATAATCAACTATCCTGAATGGCCACTTAGTCAAAGATAATTCGTGTTCAATACCCCTAGCACATTTGTTTAAAACATAAGATAGATTAGAGAGATAATTTCTCAACTATAATACATGGATTATGTTGTGTATATATTTTTTTTGTGTATGTGATAAATGGTATGAAACTTTTCAAACCTTCTCATCAACCTCTAAAGGTCCCACAAATAAGGATAAGGCTGCCCTTACCTCCCAAGGTGTCGATCACCCAACCAGGGTGAAGCATTGAAGGAATCCTAGTTACCAATTGAAAAATATAAGGTTCTATAATTTCAAACATCTTAATACTTATATATAGTTTTTTTCTATCAAAATTATCTAACCGATTAACTAAATCTTTGAAGTCATATCATGCACCAATCTTGGTCCAACAAGGGAACATTCCCCAATCTTTGACCAACGCAATGGAGATTTATAAGGATCTCCATAAAAGGCCTCAAAAGTTTCCATTATGATTAAAAATTTATAAATATTTTTATAAAAATACTCAAATAGACCCAAGGGATTATCCCAAGCCCCACCGATGTTGAGAACACAGTTGTGAAACATATTCTCAAGAATATGTATAGCTCTATCTGTCTAGTCTTCTGATGGTGGATGGTCGACCGTGATCAAACAAACCTGATATCATTGTGCCTCTTAAATCCCTCTCAAAAAGTGAAATGTAAACCAAGGATCCCTTTTAGATACTATAGATGATGGAACCCCATGAAAACGAATAGTCTCTATTAAATAGATATTTTGCAACTCTTCATCATTGGATTTATCACAAATGGGTATGAAGTGACCCAAATAAGATAGCCAATGGATCAAAACCAATATAAAATTATTTTTTCTTTAGGCATGATGAAACCCAACCACAATGTCCATATAGATTTAATCCCACATACATGTAGGGACCGGAAGTGGTTGAAGAAATACTGAAGCTTTCTAGTATTCAATTTTCACCTATTGACATGTATAGGAATGAGAGAAAAACTTAGCAATGCCTTGTCTCATCCGTGGATGACATAACTTATGCTACATGTCATAGAACATAATAGTGGTTCCTGAGTGCATAGACCACTAGTAATTATTTCAATCCCTCATCACATCATTCCTCACTGCTAATGACACAAAATAAATTTCAATAACATAGTACAACATTCTTGGAGAAAAACTATTGGTTAAATGTATCCCTACCATAAGGAGAGTCTCTAATACTATGGAATTATTCAACAAGATCTTTATCCTAAATAATTATCTCATGAAGAGTGGATTTCAACTAAATTTTGGATAAATAATCCTTATCCTATTTCTTTTGAATGCCAATATGAAACTGTACAAAGAGAGCCACGAAGTTCTACTTGTCTATGTATTCATTTAACACACGGGTTGGAAGTTACCTACTTAATGAAATTGTAATGACTTTCTCTTTCCCCAGGGTATAGGTGATGTAAAGTTTTTTAGGATTGAATATACTACACATGATGCCTATAGCAGAGATTCATATCTGATTGAGAGAAGATATATCTCTATATTTTTTGGTCTGAGTATACAACAAAAATTTCTCCAAAAAGGTAGTACCTCAAACTCGTAAGTGTGTGCATCACAACTGAATGATAAAGTTCATGTTTAGGGTAATTCTTCTTCCGTGGCCTAAGCCGACGAGATCCATAAGATACTAAATGATCACCTTGGATAAGAACGCAGCCCAAGCCTAAACGTGATACATCACAGAAGACCAAATAGCCCTTCCTAGACACTAGAAGAGTTAACACTATCATAGTAGTTAAAATGAATTTCCTCCTAGTAAAAGAGTTCAGACACATTTTATTCCAATAATGTATCACCCCCTTAGATGTCTAAGTAGTCATCGTAGAATCCATCTTCAAGAAGTCCTTCACAAAACTATAGTAATATCATGATAATCCAAAGAATCTATAAATCAGGAAGACATTACACTCTTGTTCCCAAGTAATAAAAAACTTCACCATCTTAGGATCAACTGATATTCCATGTCCAAACAACACATGTCCAAATAATTTCACTTCCCAGATCTAGAAATATCACTTTGAAAACTTGGCATAGAACTTGTGATTTCTCAGTTGAATCATAACTATTCCCAGATGATTTACATTATCCTACTTGGATTTAGAGTAAATGAGGATTTCATCGACAAAGACAAACACAATGGTATCTACATACTCATGGAAAATCATGTTCATTAGATCCATGAAAATGATAGGATTATTTTTCATACGAAATAGAATAACGAGGTATTAATAATGGTTATACTTACTTCAAAAGGTAGTTTTCTAAGTGTCATATTATTTTATCCTTACTTGATGGTAACCATATTAGAGTTCAATCTTTGAAAACCAATTTTCCCCTTTAAAATTGTCAAATAGATTGTTAATATGTGGAAATGAATACAATTTCTTTACCTTTACTCAATCGAGATTTGGGTAATTAACACATAATTAAATAGAATCATCATCCTTTATATCATTGAGAATTGGAACCTCCGAATGTGATACAATAGGGATTATAATTCTTTCTCATGAAGATAGTCTAATTGGGACTTCATCATTTTTATTTTATCCGGTGCAATGTAGTAAGTGGGAATTAAAACAGGTTGATTACCAGGCCCTAATTCTTTAAAAAACTCAACTACCCATTCTAGTGGAAGACCGGAGTGATCAAAAGGAAAAAATTTAAGAAACTCAATGAAAACTGGTGGGAGATCACTAATCAATGATTTCCACCCGAAATCAAAAGAAAATAATGATATTAATTTCTGAAACACTGGATAAGAAGGTCCATCCCTGATTGACCTTAGGTCCCATTATCCTTGAATGACAAGAGACACACCACTGGGTATATTCAAGTAGACCCACTGAAGATAAAAATTAATATGGGATTTATTTGTAATGATCCAATACATCCCAAATATCACATCAAGAGATTTCATGTCAAGGACCAGAAAACTCTAAGATACCTCGACATTGGGTAGAGAAAAAACACAAGAAGGACTACATAGAAAATTTTCTCTCTTTGTACCAAGGGGTGTAGTAATATCCATTAAACAAGTTAAAATATCTATAGGAAGATTTATCATATTTACAATATGTGTTGAAATAAACTATTGAGATTCACTAGTGTCAAATAGAGTAGTCATTAATGAAAAAGCTATAGTAATGGTATATATAATAGTTAATAGACTCAGGTCTACTTCCTTTAGAGACTATACCACTACATGAAGTAGCTTTATTATAGATTCATATGACTAGAACTCTTTTATACCTGAAGCATCTGATTAACCCATAGTTTTAGGAGGATATGACAATCCTATTTCACTATGTTGAGTAGAAAAGTTATGGAATAATCATTCTATGTGTCTTGAATGTTTGATGGAGCTATAGTTATTGGGTCCCTAAGTGAAAATAATATTATAATGTCTTGGCTTAGCACACTGATAGATAATCAAAGGAATTACTCCTAGTATTCTTGGAGTTTTGGAATGAGAGTTCTTTTGAGAAATGCTATGAGAATCATCACACATCCACTATCCCTTGAAATAACTGTCACTACCACTTAGAGAAAATGAAACTCCTGATAACGTGGATATTTCATACATTTCCATCTAGACCACCATCACCCTATCCATTACAATAGCATAAGTGGGACACTTTATCAAGAAAAAATGAGAATGAATATCTAATTGAAGTCTGAACTGAAATGGTTGAGCCATCATCCATTCATTAGAAATAATCTCAGGGGAAAACTGAATGAGATCAGCAAAGTGATTTGAATACTTAGTCATGGTTTTATAATCCTTCTCAAACTTGAAAAAATCTATAGCCTTATCCATTACCATTGTCTCTGCATAGAACTTGTTGGTGATATAGACCTTGAAGTCTTTCCACTCTAAAACCTTATGTTTCTTCACTATCACCTGCATGTCCCACCATCTCTTACTCATTCCATCCATCATAAAGGTGGAACACTTCACCTTGATCATGACCAATGTCTCCAAAAAACTCAAAAAAACATTCTATATTTCCCAAACATTCCTCAAGATGTTGGGGATCATTGTATGCTTTTAACACTACAGGTTTCTAGTGATGGAACTCTTTAGAACAATTTCACATAACCACCCCATGAGGATCCACAGCTACAGCTTGTTCAGGATCTTGAGGTTCTTTATGTCCGAGAGATTTGATAGTGAGTAAAATCCCATCAACTAGATTTGGTTCCACTAGAGGATTAGTTTTCTACGGTTGAGCAGAAAATTCCTCCTAGATATTTCTTTCACATATTATCATGAGAATGATTCTACGCAACATCAAGATACAGTAAGGAATACATCATACTAACACAAAAACTAAGCATTAAGGGATAATTATTTCCAAAATATAGAACAATGATATTTGGATTCCACTCTATCCATAAAAAAATAGAGAAACTACTATTAGTAATGAACAACATGTCTCTCCCTAGCCACTCTATTTAACATAAGGTTATTTGAGGTGGTAGATTTCCATATAATCAATTAAAACTACCTCCTAAGTCCAAATAAGATTTGAGAAATTCATAATAACTTCATGAAAAAATCTCAATAGCCTCCTCTGATGCCACTTTGTCACGAACCAGCATGGGTACCCTATTAACCCGATAACCAAGGTGTCTATTACATATCCCGAAGGGAATTCCTGATCCCCATAGGTTTGAAACTATCACCTATAATCATAGAACATGCAAGTGGGAATAAATTTTGCAAAAAAAGTAGTCAAATAAAAAGAAAAAAGTTATTTTGCATAACAAAACAAACTCCACAGAGAGAAATGTTCCACAAGTCAAAAGACATTAAATCCCAATGTACTACAACTCAAGTATCAAAATAGAAGAAAAAAACCATGTCCATAAAGATATAACTCACCAAGTCCAATGTTCAACAGCTTGATCCACCTCCATCAGATGCTTTCCTATTTCTTGAACCTTGATGGAGATAATCTACAAACACCTGAAGGCACAAGTAGTGCGTCATCAAAAATTCCCATTGGGTTCTCACCAAGGATTACATAATAGTTTCCAAAAATATATTAACCAATATAATTATTTAAATTTAAAAAGAAAATTGGTTTCAAATTATAAATAATATTTAAACAAATCATGCTATACAGTTCAAATGATAGAAAGTACATTAAGAAAATGCTTTATATATGATGTAAAATTTTGAAAATAATGGCTTAAATAAAACATTTATATAAATAAGTTTATATAAATTTAGAAGGCACATAATGTAGTTTTACAACATTGGAATACATTTATATCTCGAATATAAATAACAAGAAAGATACATGGTCATATAACTAATAGTAGTGATAGTATTTCTGACTATAAGACTCTTCTCTCTATAAGTGATCTTAGAAATATGTATATATACATGTTCTATTGACAATGGATAAATGAGAATCTTCACCCTTACATTAGCGATTTGACCCGCGAGATGTATTTTTTTAGAATTTTGTAATAGCATGTAGTATGGCCAGAAGATTTAATAGATCAAATTTGAAAAATAAAGAAATACAAATTATTCATATATTTTATCCATTCACATATTCATGGAATTATTATATGGTATAAATTGATTTTATTTGACTATTTTTATGGGTTTAGAAAATTATTTATCCATTAGAAACCATTTTCACACACCTATAAGGATACTCTAAGAACTAAGTTTTTATATGTGGTAAAAATCTATTAAATTGTTGTCTAACTCATTAATTTGGACCTAATATGAATTCTTAATAAGACCATGTGAGTTTCAAGGGTTTTGTGGGATTTTTCAGAGTCCAGACCCCAACTGTTGGAGAAAATAATCTTGAGCCCATGGTTTGGGGAAAATTTTTTCCCCAAGGAGAACTGTTAGGAGTAACCTTGTGGGTATGTACAGAGGGATGAAGGAGGCCAAATAGTTTGATGAAACTATGCATATTAGGGTGAACACCCATGAAGGTGGTATGATATTTAGAGAAGAGGCATACATCATGGTTGAAACATGATGTCTCAAACTGTGTGGTATAACTTTTCAGGTCCCATCTTAAGGTAGTGAGGTGCACAGGTTTGGACAACTATGTGGAAAAACTGTGCAGCCCTATAATATTTGGGAAATTTTATGAAAATGATGTCAAATTTTTATAACCTACAAAACCACTTATTTGATATATTTCATTGAGGAAATAGGTTTTTTTTTTCATTTCGAGCTCATTCATCTATCATATTAGGTTATTTGATAAAACTTCGACCCATTATCCTATTAAATCTATATTATCCTTGGTGCAATGGTGTCAGTGAGTAGTATTTTCATCTCATGCCTTTTTTATTGTAAATTTCCCTCTATGGGGTTAATTAGGTGTATTCACATATGCTATATTTTTAGGGTGTTCATCCATTACTATGTTTTATTTTGATCTAAACTAAACCAAAGGCTAATAAGGGATGAGCGATCCTATACTGGAATAAGTTGGGTAGTTTTGTTCTTTTTCCTCATAGTTGAGTTGTTTTATAACATGTTCTACTATGCCGCATGGACGCTTTACTATGTTATTAAATTGTCATTATAACGGTTACATTAACTGAGAACCTTATGACCTTTTATCTCCCCTTTAATGGTGGACACCACTTATAGGTTACCGAAAACATTGAAAATGTTGATGTTATTGACTAAATGGTAAAACCATAATCTAAATGTGGTTTTCAAGACTTATAAATTTTTATAAATAAACAACATGAATACTCATTATGTTATAGCACGATTAACACACATAAAAATTTACAATTAAATGAATGAGGTGAGTAGTAATAACTAATATTTCAATTAAATTGAACAACGGTTTCCCCCTTGTTATTATAAAATTATAAAGAGTTATGAATTATATATTTTCATTTATTAAAAAAAATGTTTACATATAACTGTTATAACATACAAGAATGGGGAACCAAGATAATTATGGTAAATGGAAATGTTGACCGTTATGAATTGTATATACATAAATATGGTCATTGAGATCCTTATAATAATGTGATACAGGAATGGAGACCATTTATATATTTGATATGGTCACGGTGACCCTTTATAATGGTGATACTAGCATGGAGACCACTTATAAATGTGATTCAGGCATGAAGACCTTTTAGAAATGTTATACGAGCTTAGAGACCCTTTATGAACATGATATGGGAATAAAGACTCTTGCTGTGATATTTGGGAAAGGAGAACATATTGATATGACACTAGGCATGGAATCCCTATTTCTGTGATACTGGGCATGTCATCCCCTACAGTTGTGATACTAAACCTGGCGTCCTATACTATGGTGATACTCGGCATGGAATCCCTCGATACTTATAATACTCATGCTATAAATTATTGGTGTATGAGTTACACATCTGATCCTAAGTGAGATATTTATCCACATATATTTTTTTAGACGTCAATATGTATATAGTCCATATATGTGTATATACATGGTCACTTGATCTGAGATATTCTAGAATAGGTAGAAGTAAGTACTATCTGCCTAGTGTCTTCCTGGAAGCAGAGATGACCCATTAACAATTATTTTTAATGATTTTAATTATTATATCTACTCACTTGCATATTATATTCAATAAGTTGATATTTATAGATGTTTTTGGTGGTGGACTTGTGATTTTGTCTCACACTCTATCCAGACCATCGATGGTACCTACGTAGACCACATGATCTCAGGTTTAGATGAGGGGAAACATACAATTATGGATGAATGACTTATTAGATGACATAGGATGGGATCTTGGTAGTATATGACTATGCTGGATATCGGGATACATGGATAGATTTCATATATTATTATATTTTTGTACACTATATAATGTATTTAATTCTTTATACCTTGAAAACATATTTTTTCTATTTTATAGATACATGACATCATCATCTTCTGTATATGATTCGGTTTTATAATTATAATTCTCATTTGGTCCTAGGATGTTTATATGTTATTTCACTATCTTTACACTATTGATATGCTTCTAATATTTATTTACTGATTACACTACTATAAAAATTTATACGTAGGGTATAGAATACCCATGGAAACACACTAGATCCTCACTGTTAGTTAGCATCCTCTAGTGAATGGGGAGGCATGCTTGGGGATAAAGGGGTCCACTGGTTTGTGGTACTGTTGAGTGGAACCCAAGTCGAGATGAAAATAAGTAATATAAGAGGTATTTAATTTATAATTTCTTTTATTTTAGACAATATATATGATATTATTAATATTATAAGACACTATTATAATTTGTTCCTGGGAGTAGATGGCCCATTTTTTGGTTAATACCATGTTTTATAGAATAATGAATTATTTTTTTTCTTTTATTATATTTGAATGGATTCCACTATAGTGATATGTAAATTTATATAATTTTTAGTTTTAGTATTATTTATGTTTAAATTTCATCCTTGTCCCAATGATATTAGGTCGAGAAATCATTCATCATGAATCATTTTTAGAAACATTGTTGGAAATTCACATGCCATGTATATGTCATTCGATATAGGAGAATTTTTTTCTTGTATTGCTTATGATTTCTATGAGTGATTTTCCTTCTATAATTTTTAATTTTATAAAATTTTATTTATGAATTTCAAAAAAATATGGTTAAAAAATGTGATTAAAAAAAGAAAAAATTGAATTTCCTGTAGTAGACTACAAAAAACCCTTAGTAGTCAATCATGGAATATTGAGTCATTGATAATTGGTCACATGGACATGAATGTATTATGGTATGAATTAAGTGGATGAAACATTTGGATTGATTAGGTGTATTGGTATTTATAAATTGGATGTGGAGATGCATTGGGTTCATCCATTCAAAGATAAATTCCAATAAAATATGAATTAAAATGAAATTGAACACAATTAAACACAGGGCTTGACTTAGACCTTACCATAATAGTGTGAAGTATGTAGCCTTAGTTGTGTTCTAAAAAAAAATTATCACCTAGGCCTGACGTTTTGAATGAAAATACGGGTTCCACTCTTACATACTAATACATGTACATATCCTATTGATGCACCTCTAATGTTATCACTATTAAATTTTATAAAATTATTTTTTCCTTTGAATTTTTATAGGAATTCCACTGCAACACCCTCTGGGCGTATACTGGGAAAGTATAAATGACCATGCTCTAGAGGTAATGGGCCCTTAGTTGATGGTGAGACCTCTAGTAGTACATGTTTTGGAATAAATTCCTATACCATAAATGGGAAATTATTACTAGTAATGATTATTTTTTTGAAAATTATGAAAATGATATAGGGGTATCCATGCTCTGCCCATTCTATGAGAGAGTTGATTTGGAGGTTATAATAAAAGCATCCAGCCACATTTTCATGGGATAATGAGCAATAGAATGTATATAGTTGGATATAAATGGTTATATCTATATTATATCATACAAATAAACCTTTATGAGAAGAGTGTTGATCACCAATTATATTCTTTAAGGATCCACCAAATTTTGGTGGGTTATTCTGAACCAGGATTCTCAGTACCAGGATATGACGAGGAGGGATTTTCAGTCAATCTTTTATGACCACTACTTCCCTAAGACATAGAGAGATGATATTTTGTGTGTGTTAATGAACCTAAATCATGGTTCTTTGGTATTTATAAAATATATATCTCATTTATAAAGCATATGTTCTTTTCAATAATCTATATGACTAATGAGCCTTTGAAAGAGAGATTATTAGAGGATTATATTACGAATCTAATAAATTATATAGTGATTGTATTTCTATTGAATACCATATATGATAAATTTATGTATGAATTCACCATCAAGAGAAACATGAGGGATGTTTACATTGTAATACATGTCATTTCAGAAGTGATAAAGGATATGGGTTTGATAATAAATTGAGAAGTGATGCTTTGAGAATGTACTTATTAGAAATGACATATAGGTGACACAATTTGATAGTTATGTGGGTTGTTAACATTATGGGAAGACAGGACATAAGAAGAAATATTTTCCCAGAGACCATGTCAAGTGACAAGGCTATGATAGATTGGTTCTTCTATATTTCTTTTGTAGGACCTCTCCATCTACAAAAAGTGGGATAGGATCTGTGATAACTTCCCCTTTAGGAGAAGGGTCAGTGGCACCTCACTTGGGAGGTGGATGGAGTACTACATGCTATATAATAATAATATGTGGTTGTGGACTTGGTGTCTTTGTTATGATATACATCACCAACAGAGTAGAACCACTCTAGGTAGTCATGGTGAAACACATGGCTAGAGATCATACCATATCTATTCAATTCATCCAATAACGGAGAATGAGGGTGATATGTAATATAATGTTATAGGAAAAATTATAGAATTATATTCTTTATTTTATTATTCATTCGATATAGGTGCATCACACTATTTCATCTATATGTCTAATGTGGAGATCCTTGGAAATCATATTTTGTAATCCGATGGCATAAGAACACATGATAAATCTTCAGATTTATGATTAGAGAGTGTAAACTAATTTAAGGAATATCCTCTTAATGTAGCTAGCCATTGTTTATTATAGGATAACTTCATCAGTGAGATGAAAATATTTTATGTCATTCTCATAATGGACTGGTTTCTTCTATACCACGCCTATGTAGATTGTTATCATTGGAGGGTGTCATTTAGATCATAAGAGTGTCGTACTTATATTCACAATGTTGAGTGGGATGTTTAGGCTGGGAGATATAAACTAGAAAATCTTGGTCTTAGGGGAGTTACTTTATAGATTTCCATAATTTTTATGATTGACCATTGTTTACATTAGATTGAATTCAATTCTATAGTCGATCGATTCAAGGATGTTTCCACCAAAGAATTTTCTGGACTACCTCCTGAGAGAGAGGTAGATTTTACCATTGAAATAGTTCCTAGATATTCATTAGTATACATTAATTATTAAAGGATATAAAATACTTTTTTTAAAGAGCTCAAGAGGTAGATATATGGTTTATAGTCCAAGATATTTATACATCTCAATAACTCTCCCTAGGGATCATCAATTGTTTTTTCGAAGAAGGCGAACTGAACACTCATTACTTATCTAGATTAATAATAATTAAACAAGTATATGATGAAGAACTGGTGCCTATTACATTATAAAGGTTATCTCTTTTACTATATCAAAGAAGGGGGTTTATTTTAAAAGATCAACCTGGGATTGGGTTATCATCAAGTTTGAGTCAGGCCTTTAGATAATACTCTTACGACTTTCCATAGTTGTTACGAATTATTTTTGTATATTTTTATACCATTATTTCTTTATAATTAACCTTTCATATCCATGAAAGTGATGAATAGGGTTTTCCATTTCTATTTGGATTATTTTTTGTGGTATTTTTAGATGACATCTTGATGCATTATCATACTCAAAGTGGAAATTCCACATATCATGAGATTGTTTTAAATATACTATGTGAGACCCACTTGTATGTTATTCATAGAAAATATAACTTTTTTACTGACAGTGATAACTTCATGGATCATATTTACTTAGTGGTAAGAGTTTTAGTTGAAAAAATATGGTGAGAGTTATAGTTACCAAGTAGAATCTCATGAATGTATTTGATAAAAAGAGCTTATTTGGGGTAGATTGGAACTGCCTGAATTTTTTACCGAACATTCAATTCTTATAATAACCTTTTCCAAGATTAACTATGAAGGATGTAGAGTTTATATAGTCTAAATCCTATGAAAAAAATATTTTGAGAGTGGAAAGGGAGATTGAATTCAACACTTATATTGACTCTCCTCGTGTTGAGAAGAAGCTATAAAGTATATTGTGATGCATTCGTTATTTTTCTAGGAATAGATATAATATATTAAGTTCCATTCATTATGTACATGTTGTATTAGTTCAGGACTCATGACTGGAATTACCCAATGGATGATCTCGAGTTAGCCACTTTGTACACACTCTGAATTGTTGGTAGCTATATGTGTTGGGGGATTATTTTGTTGTATTTACTGAAAAAAATCAGGTATATTATTACACAAAAATATTTGATCACTAGGTAGTGAAGATGGTTTGAATGACTATAACCCTTTTAATTATATCTAGCCTATATTAGTTGAAAAGTATATTTTGTTGTTGATACTCTGGGTAGGAGGATTCAGACATTGGTAGTTCATGAGGCCATTAGTGAGTGATATCTTATGGATTTGTTTTCTATGATTCAAATCGAGTAGAAAAACTATCATGCAAATATATACTTTCCTCATTATAGCTACCTCTTCAGTCTTAAAGATAGTGATTATGAGGTATTTTTCTTATCTTGATTTCTTAGTCCTATGTGAGAGTGTTTCTGTTGAGATCATACCTCTGGATTCATCTATAGACGGTGATGAAATCCTATGTATATATGGGAGTATATTGGATCCCACATATATGAGAGAGAAGTTAATGTTAGAGTCGCAATATATTTAGTGGGAAGTTCACCTGAGTATCCCCAATATGTATCATGATACACCCCAATAGTATTTCTATACAGGGGTTAAACAGCATATAAAAGGATTTAACACCCGGTGTTCCACATGTATATTGGGAAAGGTGGAACACAAGTGACCTAACGACTTGATAATACCATTACCGTTCCTGGTATTGAAATGGGAGGATGTTGGGACGGATTTTGTCGTTGGATTACCAATGGTTATTCAAGGCATAGATACAGTTTTGTTAGTCATGGATTGATTGATTAAATTATCCCACATATTTCTTTGAGGGAGATATTCTATGTTGTTGAGTTGGGAAGATGTTATGCCCAAGAGATTATATAGATACATGTAATTCCTTATACTATGATATCAGATATGGATTTTTTTTTACATTGATGTTCTAGAAGGGGATACAAAAATAGATGGGCACATAGGTCCAAATGAGCACAACATTTCACCCTCAGACAGATGGCTAGTCGAAATGGAATATACAGGTTTTAGAAGACATTCACTGACCATGTATCCTTGATTTCATCAGTTCTTGGTAAATTCATCTCCCTCTATTCATGTTATTTGATAATAACAACTATCATGAGATGATTCAGATGGCTACCTTGGATTCCCTATAAGGTAGGATGTTAAGTTAACTCCGGTGATGATTAGAGGCAAGATAGGTAGTGATACTAGGTACTCATATCCTTCAGGAAACTTTAATGAAGGTTCATCTTATCACAAATAAGTTCTATACCTCTTAGTGAAGATATAAATCTCATGCCAATCAACATTGATGTAGTCTAGAGGTTGAGTTTGGAGGGTCAATTATTCTTTAGCTAATTATATAGACTTTGGGATAGATAGATATAGAGTAATGATAAACTATATCTTATCTATATCACGATGATTGATATTTTAAATAGAGTTACTCTGGTAGCCTATGAGTTATTGTTACCAAAGAGGGACCCTTACATGAATGGTGTATTTAATTTTTTATAGCTTCACCATTATCATGCCAACACATCTCATATTTTTGACCAAGAGGATATAGATCTAGATGTTGATGAATTTTTAAGGAGTATCCTCTATGAATTGGTGACTAGAAAAAAGACCTACGGGGCCAATATGTCCTTTTAGTATGGGTTATATGGAAGAAAGTCAGGGTACATTACTAGTCATGGGAGCTAAAGGACAACATACGTGCTTAGTGGACATAGTTTTTCTTAGTTAGTGTTTCACCACCATTGGAATGGAAACTACATGATGATTTATTTTAAGGGGGTAAATATATAGGAAACCAAATTATTTATGAGCTATAGATTATTTATATTTCATTATAACTCATTTTTAACCTAATATATATTCTTAATGAGTACAATAGAGTGTTGGGGGGTTTTATGGCTTTTTTGGGGCCAAAGTCCCTAAATTCGGTGAAAAAATCTTAGTCGCATGGTTAAGAGAAACATTGGGCCCAAAAAACATGGTTATGTGTAACTAGGTTGGTATAGAGAGTGGTTTGAAGGATGATTCTCAATTCAAGGAATTCATGAAGCCAGGGGAACACACCCATCTGGGTGGTCTCTCATTATTACCAGAGGCATACAAAAGGGTTGGCACACGTTCTCTCAAACCATCCAGCCTAACCATGAAGTTCCACTCTAGAGGTAGTGAGGTGTTCTCTATTAGTGAAGATTTTGTCCAAACATGAGACCAAATAATGAGACCCCATAATTTTTCATATATTTTACCAAAATTCTCCAAACTCTTATTTTCTAAATTTTCTAATAATCATGAGAATTTCTCTCCCTTTTGAGATCAATACTCTTTCTATATAGATTCATTAAAAAAAATCTGATCCTTACACTAATTTGATCTCCATTCATCTCATTGGATGTGCATCGGTTTTACTGTGTTTATCCATGCACTTCTTATATTTTTCATTCTATTAATGAATTTATTTAGGGGTAGGATTTAATGCCCTATTTTCCGGTATTTCATCTTTTCTTCCATTTAATTTAGATATGGACTAATCAAAATGATGATACTAGATGAGTGATCCTTTATACAAATAATGATTTTGGTATGTTTTGTATCCAGAAAAGTTGAGATATTTTATAGTATGAGCTATAATTTTTCATGCTAGTTTCATTATGAGTTGCCCCAAAATTCAATCGACAATAAAATGGATTCTTTAGTTGAGAACCTTATGAACTTCTAATATCCCCTTTAATTTTTTGCACACATTTCAGTGTGATGAACACTTTTACAAAGTGTATATAAATGACTAAATGGTCAAACTATCATCTAACTGGTTCTGGAATGAATTATGAATTGTGATAACAAAAATGAAACTGATAATAGTTGGGGTACAGAAAGGCTAACAGACATAGAAATTTATTGTAAAATGAATGAGTGGAGTGGTGTGTCCACATCAAAGAATTGAATTTAACAATTGATTCACCCTTTTTATCATTAAATGTTCACGAGTATTGAAATATCCATTGGATCATTTTAAATCCAATGCTTACTTGTAACTATTATAAAGTAAGGGAACGATAACCATAATTAATTATGGAAATGGTCAATATGACCATTATGCATGCTATATACAAAAATATGTTCATCGAGTCCCTTCTACTAATGTGATAGGTGCACGAAGAAACTTTATAAATGTGATATGGTCATGGAGATCTTTTAAAAATGGGATATGGTCATGATGACCCTTTATAAATGTTACATGGTAATGGAGACCCTTTATAAATGTTATATGGTCTTGGAGACCATTTAAAAATTTGATATAGGCATGAAGACCATTTATAAATATGATACAGTCATGAATACCCTTACAGTAATGTATGATCATGGAAATCCTACAGATATGATATTGGGCATGTCATCCCTATTATTGTGATACTAGGCATAGTGTCCCTTACTCTTATGATACTAGGAATGTAGTCTCTTAATACTGTGATATAGGGGATGAAGTCCCAAATTCTTGTGATACATGACATGGAATCCCTATATACTTACTTGATTAGAGATATTCCATCATTGGATGAAGCTGGAACTATTAGCCTAGTGTCATCATGGAATTGGAGCTGACCCATTTTCTTTTATTATTATTAATTCTAATTATTATATATGTCGACTACAAATTTATATAAACTAACCAGATATTTATATATTCCATTAGTGGTGTCCTACTGAGTTTATATCACACACTATTTGTGTAGCCTATGGTATCTGGTTAGACTACATGCATTCTGGTCTAGAAAAGGGGAAACTTCCACTCATGGATGTGTGGCTTCTTGCATGACTAGGGATGGAATCCTAGTATCATATGATTTTCCTAGAGCTCAGAATTTTTGGATAGATTTTTTTCCTTTTGGTTCCTTTTATATATCTTATACTGCATTTAAATCATACTTCCATGTATACATGTTTGCACTATTTTATAGATACATGACTTCAATATCATTTGTATATGATTCAGTTTTCAAATTATGATTTTTATTTGGTGTTGGGATGTTTATATATGATTCCACTATGATTTCCAATATTGATATGATTAATCTATTTATTTATTAATTAAGAATTTGTCTATTTTTTCAAGAGTGAATAGTCTTCCCATGAACACAACCTAGGACCTCACTACAAGTCGGTTGCCTCTCACGTATGAGGATGTCTTCTTCAGGGAATACATTCCCTAGGTTTGGGGAACATCTAAGTGAAACCCAAGATAGTAATTCATAGATACCATGTAGTGAACATAATATTAATTAATTATTAATATATAGGTCACAAGGTCCTCTCTTTGATAACATGGGGCATTTTATGTCACGTTGGTTTCTCTATTCTATATGACATAATAGGTTAAAGTAAGAATACTACCTTACTAACCATGTAATCAAAATAAATTCCTGATCTAAGGACTATTCTAAAAATATTAATCATGATTATATTTTTTATGAACCTCCCCCATCATGAATCCTTATACACTGCAAAATAGATTGATTCTAAACCTAGATGTTTTCAATTATTTGTTCTTGAGTGTTTAACTTGGACCAAGGTTATATAGTCCTATATATATGGGAAAAATATCCACTAATAAATAAAATTGCACATAAATATTAATAAAATAATTGAATTATTCAATAATTAGAAATATATATCATTTAATTACATGCTAAACAAGAAAAATCTTAAAGTTGAAAAACCCCACAAGACAAAAAAAACTCATTTATACTTATATTGTGGTATAATGAAATATCCATCCAAAAAAAGTTTTTTGTATATTGATATATATTTTATAGAGATCTATATATTATTAAAATAAAATTACATGAATTTTAAAATTAATATCCACAATACAAAACCTAAAATGTAGAGGTCTAGTGTCTTTGGGAGATTAGAAAAAAAATTAAAACATAATATAAATGACATCATTTCATTAATTTTTAATCACACCTAGATATCAATATTATATTATCACATTATGTGATATTGACTGTAATTACATTAAGAATATGTGATCCTAAAATCCTAGTAAGTGGTAAAAAATGTAAACCTAATAGTAAGAGATTATATATAATTGAAATTTATTGTAGAGGAATAATTTTTAGTCATATGAATGTAAGAAATAAATGGAATGATATCGTAATTCATGGTAAGGATGGGAAAAGGATATTGTGGAAGAAACATGATATAAGTCATAAAAACAGATCACGACTCACTACCACAACAAAATAAAATAATATTCTAGGTGAACTGGTTATGAAATGTACATGAAACATATTGGGAAAAAATAATTAACCAACAAAATGGTGGGCTATAAAATCCTAGGAAAATAGATCACATAATATCAAATCTTATTTATATGGAAAAAATAAAAATAAATAAAAAATAAATTATAAAAATGAAAGAAATAATTAGAAATAAAATGGGTTATACAATGGAATCATAGACCACAATCAGTTGTTATATCTAATCCATACAAGATATAATTGAGATAATTACATATTATAGTTTAAAGGTTGAAATAAATATAGAGTAAATTATTTCGGGTCATAAATATAAGTAAATAGATAAAATAAACAATATATAATGATTAAATAGTGGATTTAATACACATGGAATGTTTTAAAATTTTTATCACAATGTTTGTCTTCAAGAAAAAATGATGGAAATAAAATGGGTTTTTTCACCCCAAGAATATGTTATATCAATTAAATGGGAAAATTTAGAAAAATAATTTGTATTAACAATATGAGTGAGGAATAAAATAATGTAAACAAAACATGAATAAGAACACATGCCTAGTGATAACCTTTTACCACGAGTCTAATGTTATGTTGATTTCTTATCTTTGTTCCAAAATATTTATATTATAATTATTAAATACAAGATTCATAGAATAATTAATTTTTAATTTATATAATTATTATTTTCTATAAGAAAAATTAATCAATTATTATCTCTCAAATGAATTTTTAACCTTCATTGGGATGATCATATCATAGTTTCAACTTTTCTATGGGGAGGATGTATAGAATAATAGTGTTTGTTAAATTGTATATATGTTCCACAAGTTCCATGGTAGAGGTCCATATCATCCATTAATATGAAGCATTAATAGTCATATTGGTCCTAAAAATGAATTCATACTATAAAGTGGTTCCCAATTAACATATCATTTAAAATAAATTATAATGAATTTGATGTTTTGTCCATAAGTACACTATTATTCTATGATTCCATAATATTTAAAAGGAATTAATTTTATTATTAATATTTTTATTGTGTTTTAATTTAATCATAAAAAAATAAAATAAATTGAGTTATGAAAACTATCATCACTCAAAAATTTTGTATAACCCCATCGGGCCGTCAGTGATGACCTTATGAGAAAATTAAAGAGATGTAAAATATTCAAGAATTTGTTAATTTTTTATATTATTTTATAAATGAAATATAATTATTATTAATGATTATTAAATGGTATATGAGGTGCAGTAAATGAATGAAATATTACAAGAGATTTGATGAATAAATATACCTTCATTGGAAATGCTTCCTTGGATAACTACTTATATCATCCCCAACTGGTCATTCTGTTATAACAAAGACTCTAGAGAAATCTATGTAATGTTAAGGGAGTGATATTTTTTTGATCATTGTCTATGAATGTTGTTTGACAGTGAAGATGAATGGGTGAAGGTGATAGTGTATTTATAGTTGATGGAGAGGGGTGCATCTAGATAAAATATTTAGTATATTTTTATTTTCGAACAAGATTATGAATGGTAATGACTTTCATGACTAATAATACTGTTTTATTATAAAATAAAGATTTTTGTTCTATATTTACTTACTCATAACCATATTTCATCTTAGGAGTATTTTACATAAGGTAATACTTCAAAAATATAATTTTAATCAAATAAAATATAATTTATACCTTGGGTATTCATTCATAGATTTAGAAAGTATGTTTACTTTTATTTATTGAATTATATTAATTTATTTTTGTTAATTAAAAATATTTTATAAATTTTTTACTCATTTTTACATCATTTTGTTTTCATAAATCAAATGTTATTTGTAAAAACGATTCTTTTTTTCTAATCACAAAAAATCCTTCGTTTTTAAAATAATAACAAAAAATTACCCTAATCTATTTCTTATGTCATAATTCGAAAACAACTATCATTTTATAAAATTATTTATCGAGCATAGTTAATTTTAGCATTTATGAAAATAGTAAGGTTATGAAAAATATATTAAAATACACTAATATGTTATTATGATTTATAAAAATAAAATATTTCAATAATGACATTTTAATATGTATTAGTACTCATTAATATAATATTAAAAGTTATTTACAAGTTATTTTATTAAGCAAATCGTCATTTTAATTATCCAAATAGCTAAGTGACTATTTAAAATAGTTAGGTTACTATTATAATATACATATTAGTTTTATATTGGTTAAAATTTCAAAATTATAGTCATTATTCACCTTTCATTAAAATCACCCCAGTTGTTTAATATTCTTTATTCTGAAAATAAAAATTAGAGTATTAATTTTTTTAGAGTGAGGTTTTCAACAATGATAATTCCATTGGATCATGTCTCTCCATAACATAAAATTATTAGTATGTAATTTTGTGTTTTATTATTATCCAATTATAATAATTTCAACTTTATAGTGATTATTAATTCTTCATGTGAAAAATTTAATATTTTTAAACAATTTTTTTTGTTTTTATTATGAAGTACATGGGATATATTTTTAATCAAACTTATTTCCATATATACAGAGGTAAATAAATGTCATATAGAAATTTTTTGGATCTTAAAAAAGGACGCGTAAGTGTTCCAGTAACACTATCTAGATAATATCAAAAACTATATTTACAAAGAAGGGATATGAAGATAATTATAGTTAGTTGGTTTGTTCCCATAACTCATTTATTTACTTGTGAATAAGAATGCTAATAAATGAAATTTTGGATTAAATGAAATGAAACAATCATATCAATCATCCATCCTCAATGACTAACCATAAAAACTTCTATAATATATTCTTCCATATAACACAAACTCCCAAATGAAAAATTACTACATAAATTTTATGAAAAAAATCCACTACAATTATATATTTTGAAAATAATGAAGTTTTCCACCCTTGAGGGCCTTATTGAAAGCAATATATGCTGGTGTTGACCTATAGGCACAACACTGTAATATCAGCATGTATCTATCAACACATAAACCACATAAAATATTCTTAGGTATTAGTAAAATGATATGGAACATATTATATATATACATAGTTGGGGCATGTTCTACTTGAAGGCATTATCACTATTTTCTAGAAGTCATCCCTTTAAAAATCTCCCCCTCCTATACCAACATCAGTTTAGTTCCAGTCCAATGATAGGGAATCCCAATATTTTACTAGGTGACAACCCATAGGAACTCTATTATCTCTAATCTATATCATTATTAAATTACATATCATGTATACCAAAACATACCACATCATCCATTCTACTAGTATTATCATCATGATTATAAAATACTTTAAATGGTTATGACCCTCATAACTCAAATTTTCTCATACCTAGGCTACCACATATGCAATTTTCCTTGGGAATATTATCACACCACATAGACATGCCAAATTCAAATATTATTCCACCAAAATTAGATCTATGGGAGTAAATAATTTACTAACATTACACATACCAGGATAAAAAATAAGTTCTAAAATTACTCCCCCAACCTTTTAATATCTATACTAATAACATGTATTCTATCTATTCACCAAATCCCATGATATATATATTTATCCTATCACATAAAATATATTTTAAAATTAATAATTCTACAAAACCCCATGATATTATGTTATGAAATCATTCATATATGGATTTCACTATGAAAACTCTATATGACCCTAATGTATGATAATGGGATACATGACACCAATTAATGAATCCAAATGGACCCATGAAAATATAACAACCATATTTTTTATTACACATTAATTTGTAATTTATTACATAAAATTACACATAATATAACCTAGAAGATCAATAAATATAATGTCTTTGGAAATTACATACATTGAATAACATCTTATACATGGGATACACCAAATTTATTGAAAATGTATTTAACATTATTCTAACATTACTCATCTTTTATAACTGCATCAGATTTCTAGGAGACATACATAAGAAATGGGTGAGATATAAATCTCTATTAGAGATTAAACATGGAATAAGGTGATAAATGTTAGACCATAGGAATATAAATTCATAATAAAATATTTTATAATCATAAACATGAATAATAAGTAATGATGTAGAATGGAAATCATAACATGGGAAATGGGGAAAAACATAAAACATTGAATTATAAAAAAAATTCAACGATAAATGTTATGACATCATGGTTAAAAAGTCCCACAATGGAATAAGGTTCACTCTATTTCCTAACATGATGTCTCATGAAACTAAAAATTACCCAATGCATTGGAGAGGTATATAATTATGAGTGCACCCATCACTTTCATTTCATTATCCCACATAAGTGTTCCACATAGATAATACAACATTGATTCATTAATCATTAGATTTTATTACATGATAAAGTATTATGAAATACCTAAATTAATGTCTCAAGAAAAATAATCTTAAGTTTATAATGGTGAACACCATTGATAGGAAATGGTTATGATATTCACTAAACTATTGTTTTGTTATGAAAAAATCATGGTGAAATTTCAAGAGCATAATGGCGTCATATAAAAATTCATGAAATGGGTTAATACGAGAGATATAGGGATGCAATAATTTGGAAATAAAAGGGACATAATAGGTAAATGGAACTAAATATCCAAACATTATGAATTGGAAATAAAAGGAATGATGAAACATGAATTAAAGAAGATGAGGTGAGGATACCTTACATGAGTGTGTGACTTCAAATGTCTTGGAGGAGCCTCTTGAGTGATTAGGGACACATTGGGAGGAATCTAGGGAGGGGAGGTTTGATTAAGGATATTATTAAAAAATTTATGGTGAAGATAAATGTGATCTTGTGTGGGTTTTTATATTAAATGATTGAGGATTTCAATATTATTTCTGAAATTTAGGTTTTGGACTTTATATAACAATATAACCAAAACCACAAAATGTCCCATTATTTTTCCCATTTTTTCAAAAAATTGGATTGTTTTAAAAAAAATTATACAGCTAAGGGATGAAAAAAATAAAATAATACCTTTTCTTATGTGGAAGTGAGTCATACTGTTAAAGAAAATATTTTAAAATATTAAAATATATTAATAGTTTTGGAGGAGTCCTCAAGACTTCATTAAAAAAATGAAATTAAAATAAAAACAGATTGTTATAAATATCATAAATTTATTTAATTTTGGATAACTTTTATAGTATTTATTATATCACTTTTTGATCCTTGTTATGTCACAATATGCACAGTATATTTATATGTTATTTAATTTTTACTAAAAAAATCAACTGTTTGAGAAAATTATGAAAAAATCACCATTGAATAATTTTAAAATTATGATTCAAAAAATATTATTCAATTTATCAAAATAATTTTCTAAATATGGATATTTTCACATTGAATTTAATAATCAATATTTATTGAGAAATGTTGGTTTTTTGACAATAATAGTATTTCAACCCTTATAAAAATTACATTTGACATTATAAAATTTATATGATCATTTATATTCAATAAATATTATTTAATAATAATATTTTATTAAAATACTATTTAATTATAAAAACCCATTAATTCATGACAATAAATGACTCAATTAAATTTGAATCTTACCTGAAAATAAAATTTGTGTTAAATTATATCAAAAATTAAAATAATTTGAAAAGAAAAAACATGAAGTAAATATAACAATTTTCTATTGAAAATTTAATATATATTTTCATATTATAATGTTCTTGATATATATCTTTTTAATACACAAGATAAAGTCGTAAGGGTAAGGTTCGTGATAGTGAGAATTTCCTGGGGTGGTTCAGCATACATGGTTTGGGTCGTGATATCAATGAGATTGAACTTCTCCAGTAACTGGTTTATCTCATGCTTATTTTATTGTTTATAGACTAGGAATTTGTTAAGGTATTTATGAATGATTATATTTTCTTTAGAAGACCTGATAAATGGGATTCATAGGTACTATTATACTAGTTAAAGCCATCACTTCCTTTATCTATGTCAATTAGATTTGATAAATGTAATATTTATATTAATAGAATAATGACTATTCAATGATTATAATATCAATGGGAAATATTATTAACGTTCTTTTAATTATTATATGATATAATAATACCAAAAACGTGTATGTGTATTTTTAAACCAAATTACTTAATATGAAATTTAATTAAATTGCCAGGGGAATTTTATTTTTGATAGTTTGGGTTGTTGAAATATTAGCCCCTTAATAATTTCCTACCCCAATGTTTTCATATCCCATAATTAAAAATATAATGGTAAATCTATCACATCACTTCCTCCCATTCCCATGTCACTACTTCAATCACGTGGTTTCTCCACTTCCCATTGACCAGGTGTATTTTTAGGCATCATAGAAATATTTATCTATGACATAATATCTTCACTCAAAGATATTTTTTGAAAAGGTCATTATCCAATTGTTCCAAATGTAGATTGAGTATATGTGAGGGTTTTTGTATGTACTTCCACAAAATAGATATATGGAATACATCATGTACTTGAGAGAGCCAAGGTGGGAGTTCTAGTCGATTGGCCATCACTCTGATGTGATCAAGAATCTCAAATGGGAGAATATATCTTAGAGTAAGCATTATTTTATTCCCAAATTCCATAAATTTCCTAAATTTTGATATGTAGATCAATACCATGTCTCTAACATTAAGTTATAGTTCTTGTTGATTATTGCTAGCATAACTCTTCTGTCGACTATGAGTACCCTTGATGTGATCCTAGATTATTTTAATATTATCCACCATTTACTTGAACAATTTAGGAACCAGTAGTATTTATTCCCCAAATTCATCCAAACTTGTAGTTTTTGTGTTCCTCTTTCCATTAATGAATTTATAGGGAGTATCCTGGATTCTCGATTAGAAACTGTTGTTGTAATAGAACTCTATGAGAGGAATATGTTGGTCCTATACTTATTTTTTTCAATTGAGAATGCTATATCAACATTTCAAAAAGTGTTTGGATAGTCCAATGAAATTTCCATTTAGTTTCATGGTGATAAGACATTATGAATATTAATTAGTATTCAAAGTTTTCTAGAGACTTGTTCAAAACATATAGGTGAATCATGGATCTCGATCGAATACTATTGATAGTGGTGTTCCATCTATCCTCACCACTTCTCAAATGTATATCCTTTAATGTTGATCAAGTGATAAATCCTGTCAAATTTAAATTAATTGAGTAGTATTTTTAATACAATATACTACATCACATATATCTTTATTATGTCTTGATGTATTTTGTAGACCAGTGAAAAAGTCCATGGTTATGTTTTCCAATTTTATATAGTAATGGGTACTCGTGGAATCACCCCTAGGATTGTTTCCTTTACACTTTCACTTGGATGGAATATAATAAATCATATTGTATATTTCTCTATAGACTTCCTCATATTGTACCAATAATACTCTTCTTAGATATCTCAATACATCTATCTGATTCATGTGTGGATGGAGAAGGTTGAGCAATGTGAATAATCTAATATATTCTTAAATTAATATTTTATTCCACACATATACATGTCCCAAATCTCAATACTCCTTTTTTATTATCATTTAACTATATATATTTACCTTTTCTTATAGATTCCACATTATTTTAAATTACCTTGCCGATTCTCTAAGCATCCTAGATTTTTTATAGAAGAGACAATTGATGAATAATTTGTGAAAAGATTTATGATGTTCCTTACTTTATGATTCCCATATCCATCCGTTTATAGTATAAAAAGGTTGAAACCATATCAATAATCATCATTTATAGAACTACTGGATCATTTCTACAAAGTTCATTGTCCACTTTATATGGTTTAAAAGGATTATAGTGGATTAAGAAATCATAGTCCTTGATCAGATCTGACCATCTTCATTGGAATATATTAATATTTTTCTATGTGATTATATATTTGAGACTTTTTTGATCCATATATATTTTATACTACTATCCAAAGAGATAGTTGCACCATATTTTAAAATATATGATTCCAGTAACCAAATCCAGATCATGTGTTGGGTAGTTCCATTCGGGAACATTCAACTACCTTGAAGCATAGGCTATGTCTATGTCATTCTACAAAAATCACACATACAGATTCATTCTTCAAAGAATCGCATAATACCATTACAATTTATCAAATTGTGGGTAGTTTGATCACATGGGTAGTGATAAGCCTCAATTTTTATGTCTTTTTACCTCTCATTACATTTATCATTCCATAAAAAATTGAATCCATCTAGAGTACGATTTTTAAGAGTGTTTGAAAATCATTTTAAATTTATGAAAAATCTATTATAGTACCTACTTAATCTAAAAAACTATCTATATATTTCATAGATATTGGCCTCAACCATCCTTCAATTAATTCTCTTTTTAAGGGTCAAAAGATATCACATTTCATATGATTATATTTCCCAAAAATGAGACATCCTTCAACTAGAACTCACATTATCTATTATTTTCAAAAAAATCCCTTTCCTCAGGTCTTTATAATAGTTATTAGATCATCCTAATGCTCCTCCCTATTTGTGGAGTATATTATAATATCAACAATAAAGGATATCAATTTTTTAGGTAATATATTGACTCTATTATTAAATCCCATGAAAATATTTGGAGCATGAGTTGGTCTAAATGGAATTACAATGGAATCATAGTACCTATACAACATAAAAAAAGTAACCTTTGGGATATCCTCCTTCTTCACCCAAACTTGGTAATATCCAAATCATTGATCTAACTTGGAAAAATATTGTGGTTGAAATATTTGATCAAATAAGTCATCTATCTGTGAAAGATGATACTTGTTCTTTATCATGATCTTCTTGTGCTTATGATTATTGAGGTAAAGGCACATTGACCCATCCTTCTTCGGGATGAAGAAGATTGGTGAACACCATGGTGAAGCACATTGGCGTATAAACTTTGTATCCATATTATTCTATAGTTTTCTTATTCATATTCTCAAGTTCCACAATATCCATAATAAATGGAGTATTAGATAATGGCAATGACCAAAGTATAAGCTCAATTAAATATTCAACCTCTCAACTAGGTGTAAGATAGGGAAATTATTTGAGAAAACCGTCCGTATGTTTCCAAACAATAATCAAGTCTTCATGGTTTATTATTTTATTAGAGTAAATAATTTGATCAAGATACGTTTTCTTATAGGGAATTAATGTTCATGCTTGGTATTTGGTGCTAAATAAAATTAATCCACCTAATTGGGATCAAATAAAATTGGGGGATGATTCCTGATACTAAGAGTGATTTCCTTCTCACAATAATTTAGGTTGGCTATATATACAGAAGTCCAATCGAATCCAAGAATTGAATCAAATTACACTAAATGGAGTATGAAAAGGTTCTCTAGAATTTCACATCCAAAAACTCTAATATGAGAAGATATATAATTTTTATTCAATAATTTAACCACTTTTTGTTTCCATCAACACCTATACATCAATGATTTGTGTGGGTGTTTGAATATTTCTATTAATCATTTGAGAAACAAAGGAATTCCTAAAAATAGAAAAAGAAAGTATATTTAAAATTCCCGAATAAATAACTATCATACCAACCTACAAATTATCGATGAGATCCACCTTATCATTTTAAATGAAAACTCTCTCCCTTTTGGAATTGGAGGTTGTTGGTTGGCTCAGAAAACCCTAGGATTAGTGAATTGTTTTGAAAATTTCTCTAGTTCCTTATAGTTGAAGCAATGAATAATGAAGTGGGGGTTTAAAAGAGTATTTATCTCCAAAAAAATAGTGGGTTAATCATATTTTAAATCACTAGTTAGTTTCCCTTCATTCCCAAACCTTATGTGTTTAATCTTCCCCTTTAGGTAATTTTTGGTGTGCTTCTTTCTTCCCCTTTGACTAGTGGGATACTGAAATTTCATGAAACTCTTATATTTCTACATCAGAAAACTATAAATAAACTCCATTTTAAACTTCATATCCCCACGATACCATTGATATTCTCTGATCTACATCTTGAATTTGTGGGAACATTATTCAAATTCTTTATATCTATCAACGTCAGGGTTAACTAGGGCTAATCATACACTAGGTTTAGCCCATAAAAAAAGTGGCCAACCTTGTATTTGAGGGTAAGAAAATCACTAGGCACCTCATCCATTTATTTTCAAGAATTACTCATTTTCCCCAAGATATTATCCATAATTTTATTTAGGAAAATGAAATCCATATCCCTTTTAAGATATACAATGTGAGAAAAATATTTATCTAGAAATTTCTTCCATAATTCCTTCCAACCCATCCCTTCAATATATTCCCGTGATTTATATTTTTGATCAATTTCCACCACTGATTAACTTCTACTTATATATAATAAATATCCAATTGGACTTTCTTTTTTTCAAAATATTGAATGATGGATAAGATCTTCTTAATGGAGTTGATCCATTATTTCACGTTTAAGGGAACATATGTTCAATTTAATGTTAGAGGAATTTATCTTATAAATGTCTCAATCGTAGATTTTTATCTCTTAAAGGATTTTTAAGATCCTCATAATGAAGATTTTTATTAATAATAAGAGTCATCGTAGAGATTATCTTGATAAATTTTGTAATTCCTTCTCCCATAGGCTTGGGCATCTTGATGGGGGCAGTCATCATATTTCCATTTTTAGTAGTTTTTACCTAATTCTTCCTATTTACAGCCATTGGAATGAATAATAAGAGAATTGGGGAGGATTATTTTTAAACAATTAAACACACAAAGGTTTAATCCAATCAAATTAATGCTAATAAATATAAATTACATGTATTTCATAACTTTTTAATTGCTAAGCTTTAATCTTTGTTATCTGTGATTTATTTTCTAATATCCTCTTACTGATCTGATAGTTAAACCTTTGACCATTATAGGGTTTTACATTTTCACTTGTGGGAGAGGCAAATGTTTGAATTGGGAGGATACCTATAATGGGTAAGTAAGACATTTTTTGTTCTTTCACCTTTAACAAACCTTTTTTATATGTCGTAGGAGGGTTACTCATCCTGTATCAATGTTACATGTCATGTAATGGTTTTTCATGAAAGTCATGAAAGGATACATGCTATGAAGGATATACATCATGAGGATCCTTTACATGTTTTGAATTATTTACATATTAGTTTTCTATTAATAGTGTCAGGTTTTAAGTTGAGGCGATGTGTTTTTTGGGGGTTACGAGAATCAACTATTTCACAATATCTATTGGGATTAAAAATCATGTAATACCCAAAATTCATTATTTAGACATGAAATGTAGCGGCTATTTTCTTTTTGGATCCTCTTAAATTTCTTTTACATCAACCCAAAACCTTCTTCAGGAGATCTTGAATATCTCTAACCCTTTTGAATCTATTTTTTTGGCGTTCAATCGTCATTGCACTTACAGTGTGATTCCCCTTTAAGAATTCTCCACCATTCTTCTATATTCCATTCTTCTCCTCCATAGGTATTTTAATGTATTGTCATGGAATTGATGTATCTATGTCATGTTTTGTTAGATATCACCACCAAGTTGTCGATTGTCTGCTTCAACACCTTCGTTCTCAATGATGTGTGTCATTGCGAGTGTTGGTTTCAGGAAATGGTTGATGGTTCTGTCCTGATTATCCAAATTTGTTAACCTTGAATTTCTTGATTAGTTTCAATTATTGATTTAAATCCAAATTCAGAGACATTATTTAAATTTATTTTATAAAATTTAATTCCATTCAATTGGGATATTTTATATGGGTTTGGCACGAAAATTTCCAAAACCCCTAATTCCATTTATTTGGGGTTTGATTATAGGAATTCGTTTATTTAAATTATGGATTTTATGAAAATAATTTCAATATAATTTTTGAATTTAATTGTGAAAATGATTTTTTTAAATGAAGGAATTTGTTTGTATGTATTTTAAACATGTGAAAATGGTGTAAGAAATTTTTACTAGAATCCTAGCTGTTTTATCATCTAAAAGAGGTGTGTTTTTTTATTAAAACCCATATTGGTTTTAAATATTTGAAAAGATCAATGTGTGATTTGGTCATTAATTTGTGATGAAACACATAAAAATTCATAGGAAAATGCTTCCTATAAAACGAAGGGAGCTCCATCCTCTCATTCCATTCATCCTCACACTATCCAATCAACCATTTATGGGATCATTGGAATGAGGACTTCTATAGATACATTTATTTTCATTATTTTTATTTTATTGTAATGTATCCTGCATCCTTCATCATATTGACTTACCCATCCATGGAGGGGTAGTTTCATTGAGTGATACGAAAGCGGGATCCTAGACCAATGTTCTTTCTTGAGTTCTTATGCTTCATTTTAATAAGGTCCTTTCATCTTTCTGGATCTAATTTTAATCACAAATTTAGTTTGAAATTCATAATGAGGTTGTTTTAGGATTTAATTTTGTAAACATATATTTCTTGGGTCTATGATCACATCTCATTCCACCCAATTGTAATTTGTAAATGGTGGAACATATTGGGGTTGGGTGGTGAGTTCTCGATGTTAGTCATAATGTGTTTATGCTTTCATGTGGAATATTGGCTTATTAGGGAAAAAATTAATGGTTAGGGATATCTCTAATTAGTCAAGAAATCCATATACAATCCCACACACATTGGAAGGAGGATAAATAAATCTTATATTTTGGAAAAGAAATATTCTCATTACAACTATCTGGACAAGGGGGAGAGAAGAATTCATAGATGAATCTATCTCTTACTAATTAAGGGCCAAAAAAGGGGAAAATTTGGAAACCATGATAGAAAAACACTAGGTATAATAAAAACCCACTCCGATTATAGTCTTTCTCATCTATTTGAAAATAACTCAATTCAAGTTGATTATTTCTCTCAATTAATTCAAATTAATTTAAAACAATTATTTTCAAAAAACCTACAAATTGTGAAAACCCTTTTTTTAGGCCCACCTCTTCCAGTGACTACCTAGGATCAACAGATATATTTTACTTAGGTAATTAAAATATAGTTTATCCATGACCCACAATAGTCATGTGTCATTTTCCAATCCGGATTTTCCTCGGATGTGGGGGAACCTAAGGGCCCTAGAAGTGAAGCACATGAAACCAACTGTTTTACCTTTTTCATTTTAGCATCATACGAAACAGTAGGGGTGATGACCCTCTGGTGTGCCACATAGATGATTAGGCCATGATGGTCATGTTATGTGAGATATGTGTCTATTCATTAAAAGGCATCGACTAAAACATTTTCAGACTATGGGGCATGGGTTACCTTTGTATAATAAGGAAACTAGGCCATCAAATGATGAATATTATCTAGTAAGGCCACAAGCCCTGTATTTCTAATGATGTTGTTACCATTGATCTATTTTATTACTATCATTGAGTCTCCCATCACATGATAGTGGGTGACATCAATAACTATGTCTAGATCAACACCATTAATGAGAGCTTAATACCCTGTATCTTTTTTGGTGAATACTTCTGAAAATATGAATGATTATTGAAGGATGAACTATGTTATAGTAATGAAGATGACCCCTTGGAATAATCTATTGAGATTGGTATCATTGATACTTCTACTTTTTGGAGTCTGTAAGGAACCAGTAAAATGAATTTTCCAACACAACACGACCTAATACACTAATTGGATAGTATCATATAGAAAATGAACATTTGGGGGAAATTGAATAGGGGAAAGATACATGGCCTAAATGTATTCCAATGTCAACCCCTTGGAATCCTTCTGTATGATGAACCTGATGTCAAACTACTGGAGGATCAATACTCATCATTCCATCACCCCATCAACATGGGGAAATTAAGAATAAAATTTAGCAAGAATACTATGGATAATAACCATATCTCATGATTCTGTAGATAATTCTAAATCTTCTACACTGCAAAAATAAGAATATGGAATATCTTCTTGATAGGGAATTATCTATCATTCATATCAAGAAGCAAGTGAATGATATAATATAAATAGATTTCTCTTACCTCGTATTCTTTTAGTCAATAAGGGAACTAAGGGAGTGTTATAGGGTGATCAAATAGAGTACCAGAGGTTTTCATGAATTGAGAGGCATCATAACTAGAGGCTATAGTAGATATGACTTGATTTCTTTGAATACAGTTCAAAACTCCTCATTCCACTGGTAAACAATGGCTTTCATCATGATTCTCAATAAATGATTACACATTCCATCTAGATTTATGATCAATTATTGTATGTTGGATAAGTGGTTTTGGATACCACATATCTTCCTATGGTTACTCATGGGAGGTATGTGATTGATGGTTTCGATCTTCCCCATGTCAATCTTAAAGCTTTTGTACCTAACGAAAATGTCGAGAAACATCTCAAAGGTAACCCCAAATAAAATATTCAAGGTTTTAATCTTCAAATCATTGGATTTGAGGAAGCTAAAAACATTATCACATTTTTGAAAAGGTCATAACATAGGTGTTTTTTTAACACCAGTTCATCCACATAGAATTCCACCATCATCTTGAGGATCCATTAGATGATTTGGTGCATGGACCACTCATAGGTGGATCCAAAAATTTTCATGATGAAGAGAATCACTTTATAGAATAAGAACCATTTTGTATCTCTAAATGTGAATGAATCCTCATTATAAGGGGATATCTAGATTCAATAGCACATGGAGTATCCATCCATGTAGGATAGGGTCAGGAACCTAGTTGTAGCATTGATCAATAGATCTATCACATGAAGGGGAAAATCATATTTCTGAAAATGGATGTTAAGGTCCCGAAATATGATATATAATATAATATTACCATTATTATTCCTAACTAAGATGTTTATTGTTATATATCTTGGCTACTGTACTTCCTTAAAGAATTTGGAATTGATAATCTTTCAACTTCAGCCTTGAACATAGAACCATGATAGTGGTGTAACTTTTTGGGAGGGCACATGAATCCATAATGTCTCACTAGGAGGATGAGAGGGTGGATGATGACCTATGGGTAAATCCTTATCTTATAATCATAGCTCTAGGTGATTACATCATGTCTCCTCTTCAGGAAGGCTATATACTTATGCTTCTTATTTGGAGAAATGGCTGCACGGATCAACATTGGACTTGAAAATTCCTCAGTACCAATGTTCATCCACATTAGCACATCGATGGTGGTGGAGATACCCTATTAAAATGCATGATGGGAACCCTCCAAAACCCCACCATAATCCAAGGTAGGATAATCACATGGAGGAGTTGGATCTTCAAGGATAGACCACTTAGGGGAAGTACTAATGCTTCCATGGGTTGACACAGAATCACCAAGGGGTTCTTTCTCTTCTGAAACCCAAGAAAATAAAGGTGTCATTCCGATTACATATAACCTTTAACCATAAGTTCCATTATTTATGTTAAATAAATGGTTCCATGTTAGAATTAATTGATTCATCCATGTTATGTGGAACAAATGGGTATGTTGTAAAATATTTTACATATGGGAAACTTCTCACTACTTCTCAAGAGTATAGGATTTTTGTATCACCATGGATTATCCAGTGAAAGAGTACTGGGTAATTTGTGGACACTCAATTTTCTAGTGGATTTTTAAACCCAACTTCCTAGAGATAAAAAAGAAACCTCATAGGTCATACATTGCGGAATCTAGCTGATAAATCAGGTGGAAGAAAATAGTATCCAATAAATCCCATGGATTGAGTGCATTGGATATAATCTCATTGGGGAAATTGAATAGACCAACCCCATCATCCTAATGCTTCTTACTTTATCTTATGTAATATGTGACATCTATGGAATGGGATTTATATTAGTTAAAGAGATACACATTACCCTAGAGTACCCCTACTCTAACATTTAAGCAGTATTTGGGGAAATGGTGATATGAGGAAGGGACTGATACATGAAGAAAAAATTAGTTCCAACCATTATATGTGTTTAAGGTGATATACTTGGTTACTAACATTAATTTAGTTCTTGATATCATTCCGAAAAATAAGGTCATTAGTTGAACACAACTATACAGTTTCTACTCACTCTTGAAAAAAACATGAATTTTCAAGTTGGATGTAGTCAGATTCTCTTTGGTGAGTCCCTAATTCCAAACATTTCTATTCCAGATAAAGTTGATCCCTGAACATGTGTCCACTAGGATGTAGAGGATATCAACACCATAGAACCATCCTTTTATATACATATGGAATATTTTTCCTTCTATGATAATGCCTTCATATTCCCTAGAAAAGGAAATGATGTTTTGTTATTCCAATAACTCATCCTTCTCCACATAGTAGGCTTTAGTGGCTACTACTTACACTTAGAATTAGAGGGGGATTGTCAATTATTTGTCAAGGTCCTGAAAAATTAATTTCGACAACAATAGATACTCCATGATAAAAACCCTCATCGGTATAATGGTGATGTTTTTTGACACTTTGTATTCTGGTAACAAGGTTGTATTTTTACCAATTGAGGGTTTTTCTTTGGTAGAGAGCATAACATATTATGCTAGATGATCCACTAGGGTGTACCTAATACTTGAAATATATTTTTACTGACTAGAAGAACTTATCTGAACCATTTATTATAGACTATTGGTTGGTTGAATCTTATCTTTGTATAGAAATAGCTCATAATGATGTGTTTGTTACTTTTTTTCTCATCCAAATAACATGGTCAACTACAAAGGTGTCATTAATGGAGTGAAATGAGATGAAAATGCCAATTGATCATTGTGACAAACCTACTACCTAGTTTTAGTCGCTTGAATTTCATGTTATAAGGCACTATCCTGAGTGTTCTGGTGTCTTGAATGTCCCCAATAAAATCACCAAGTAGTTTTGCATGGTATTCCACAACCACAGGAAACATGAAGTGGTCCCCTAGTTTAATATAATTTTTGTAGGCATGATTCTTCCCATTATTAGTGATTTTTACTAGTACTCAGTGGAAACTGGGTTCATATCATAACATAAGAGGTATGCAATCACTGAGTGTGTGAGATGGATTCAAAAATGGTGGGGATCTCTAATTTCCCTTGCGCTAGTGGTTCCTATTCTTTCAAGACTTGGAGGTCTGTGATATAGGATAAAAATAGGTATTTGGAGGATTTTCATCGACCATAGGAGGTTTCGACATTTATAAGAGACCACATGTGACAACATTGGAGTTATAAAATTATTTAGAATCTTACCAATCAAAATATTTCTGTGTCTCATGGCTAGAATCCAACTTTCATTCACATGAACGATAACTATCGCTATTAGGTTCAGTGAATAAATGAAAAAACTATGCCATAGTTTTACCTAACTCAAACAAACCATGATCCACATAGTTCTAGATCCAATCCATGAACATTTATCATTCTTTGATGTTATATATAATGATACAGTGGTATGGGAAATGATTGGGATAACGAGTGAGTTCTACCTCTTAGGGATTCCTCCACTCTTGCAATCTCAAGATTCCCTACTATAAGAAATTGATGAAGTTGACCTAGAACTTTGAATCCCTAAAGTAATAGGTTATTTTCCTTCATTCTGGGAAGGTAAATCTTGTATCCAATCCATGATGAGGGGCCGAAGCAACATTCTCTCATCTAAGAGGATACTCATGGAAAGGAATGTCTAAACCATTTTTTACTACGTGAGGTTATACTTGGTAGATCTTTTTTTTGTGAGGTTGTTATAGAAAAGGGTCCAATAATTAAACTAGACTAGGGACCTCTTCACACATAAATACATTTATATCTATATTTACAATCCTCCATATGGGATATAAAAGAGAAAAGAACCATGAATGTTGTCTAGCATATTGTAAAGATTCTTATAGATGATGGTCCATATAAAAAAACTCCCAATATCAACTTATAATATTCTAGGTGAATAGGGTAGCAACCACCTCTGTATTTAAATTCCCCACAAACATCATTAGTAGCTACTCTATAGTGATCGACATGTCCAGTGGGTATGTGAGTCCCTTACAGTGGGGAACAAAGAATGTGACACACTCATCAAGCATCTTCTTGCATATGAAGAAGTCAAAAATACTTTCCTTGTTCATGGTGGAGCTAAACTATTATTGAAACTATTTTATAAGGTCTTACTAACTAGAAATTGACCCTATGGGTAGCTGGTTATACCATAAAATCTTGGTTACTTCTCTCATCTGAAAAAAAACAAAATCTTAGTAGCCTTCTACTATTTTCGGGTCCCTTGCATCAGTTTTCATATTGAAATGAAGTGGGAGGGGTGTTTTATGGGGTCTCCCATCCCATTATTGGGGAAAATTTTAGGTTACCAGACTATGTGGGTTCTCAGTTGTTTTCCACCCATGCTGGGTATGGATTTCCCTGAGGCATGATCACTACCTTTCAAAGTAAGAGAGCCTTGAGGAAAGCAGTGAGAATATCCATCAATTATTATTGGTGGTTATCCCTATCTTCAAGAGGGTCTCTATGAAATAATAAATTTATAGGTTCCTCAACTCGGGGAGGGGAACATCCTAGATTCCAAGGAGGATAAATGCATTACGTGGGTGTGTTCGATGACTTATACCTCAGTCACATTCCATATAATTCCAACTCTGGTGGGTTGGATGTACGGGGACATCCTAGCTTCCCATAAATATTCTCAATATCCTAAAAAATAACGTTAGTGATCAAATAACTTTTTAATCACAAGGGTAATCTATAAGAATTATTTTTTCCATAAAGTCCAAATATCATAATTGACTATTATTACCTTAACATTAATTTTCTTATTAATACTAAAGGTTATAAATACTATTAAATTTAGAAATATATCTTCTTTATTCAAATAATAATTTTTTATTATCCTATGTGTTACATATCCCTCAAACAATTGGTAAAACTCAATGAATGTATCCACGATACATCCATCACAATAAACCTCATAAAGGGTATATATGACTTTAAGATTATAATCAAACTTATAATTATTAACCCATTATGGAGCCAACAAATATTGAACTATCCTTCTATGGATATTTGGGGATATCTTTTTTTTCCAAATTATTTATAATGGTTTGTAAATAATATGTAAATTATCAAAATAATATCCCATGATAGTGTAAAAACAGGTGTTCAATATGGAAAATTGTCGTGCACCAATTGTTGATTTAGTTAATTACCAAAAAAACTTTTTAGATTTATTACCGCTAGGAAGAACTATGCTGGATCCACATCCACTTATAGTATCAAGATAGGGTTGTAGTTTTTTTTAAAAACCACATAATATATTCCTTATAAAAAAATTTGATGTTATTATATACTTGTGCTAAAATTCTATCTTAGTATTTTATTATTTTAATCAATTTTTCTTAAATATAGTTCAAAATTATTCTACTAAGCTTCCTCAGATAGAAAGTATAAATTTCCTGAGCCTAGTATCCTAGAAATTGTGGTTACATTACTATAGTGGCATAAAAAAACATCTAATCACATCTCAAATGAACAAATTATTTAGCAGTATTATTAAACTACATTCATACATGAATCCAAAATTAAATTTGAAAACATAAAATCAAACATTTTGAGAGTAATAAATTTTTATCCTTGAAATCATTTAATGAATTACCATTCATATCCCAAAGAAATAAAAAAAATTAAGGGTGAGCTCAGATGCTTAGTAAAGGTTACATATCATAGAATAAATTGTTAATCAAAAAGATATAATTATTATGGAAATGTAAATAATAAAAAATACATTCCATTCTATCAAGAAAATAACTATCATTATTACACAATACATAATCAATATATACAGGTAAATAATAGAATAAACATTCCATTTAATTAATAACATTATCAAAAAATGCATCCATGGATAATATAAATGTTTTAATCGAATGGGTAATAATAAAAGAATAATCAATGAATTAAATTATTTATATTTTATCACATGTTCTTAGAGATTATTATATATATACCGTCATGAAATTTTGCCAATATGGTTTTAAAATGTGAGTAAACACCCATTTAATGACATCTTATTGATTTTTCTCATCAAACTTATCAATGAATCAAGGGGATATATAACTCTGGGTACCAATATCAATACATTCCCAACTCATTCCCCATATACCAAATTATTTATTTAATACATGAAAAATATACATTATCAATAATTATCTTTATTTAGTAGGGATAATAAAATTATCATATTTTCCTAGTTAATCAAATAAAATTCAAAGTAAATCACCAGATATTGAGATTATAAAACATATATTATATAATAATATCAATCATAAATAATATGGATATTTTAATGATTTTATATTATGAAGGATAAATGTTAATATTCCTTAAATTAAAATATGACTACTCCCAAAAGAAAGTGATATTGTAAAATAAATTATTACCTCTTTTAGAACTTTTAAAATAAAACACATTAAAGAATAGATTTTAATTGAAGAATAATTGATAATAAATACTATTTTTATTAATTTTAAAAAAATTGAACGGGTATTATATTTAAAACATAAAATTGTATATGTGCATAATAACAAATATGTCCCAATGATGACAAATTGAGAAGAAGTCCCACACCTCACATATCCCTTTTTTAGAATATGAATGAACCTATTATATAAAGGTTTTAAATTTGTTATTAAATTACAATGGAACCCTATTCATGTTTATAATTTTGTATATGATCATATTATAACATCGTATCACTCATTTATTAACAATATTTCATTTTTACAATTATTTTAGGTGTTAACTTCTTCATTTTCCCAGACGTCTATTTCCATGGAAGTTCATGTAATTGTGACTATGATACAGATATATAATATCCACAATTATATTATTGTGATAAAAATAATATCTATTCATTATATATATTTTTATAAACAATCATAAAAATTTTACATTAAAAATGAATCGCATCACTTCATCGAGATTGTAGGCCCTACATACACATGAACGACATTATCATTCCATTAATTGGTGAAAGGGTAAGGAATTGGATGATATATTAATTTTTAAGAAGTAATATCATTTCATATGTAACATATATATCCATTATTTCTATCATTGTGGTTATCTATGCAAGTTGGTGATAGAAAAAACATTATATCGGTTCATAAGGTGGTATCCCACTATACAAACATGTGATGGTTTTATTTCCTATTTGATAGAGAATGAGATGGATAAATATTATTACATACATATAATAGAATATTATCATATGGTAGATACTGGTGTTATTATATTTTAATTTATAATCCATAATTGATGGGGATAAAAGAAAAAATAAATAGAAGGATCTTAATGAAGACAATAGCCTTTGCTTATAAAATCCTCATTTGGATATCTTATTAAGGACACCAGGGATTGTATTTTAGAAATAACAGACCCTCTAGAACATGTATAAGTATTTTATAGAAGATATATTTTTGTTTTTTCTTTGATAAAAATTTCCTAAGAGGTTTTAATAAGTGTGGGGTGTGAGTGACCTTTTAATATTGAAGAGAAGTGACATTTTTGTAATTACACAAAACTGTTCAATAATTGGAAGCCACTCTCACCTGAAGTTACTAAAATTATTATAAATAGTTTTTCAGAGATAAGGTATTGTCGAGATACACCGCCACAAAAAAAATTAAACATTTGATTCCCTTATACTGTACTTTTACTTACATTTTCTTTTTTAATTTTCACAATAGTAATTAGTTTTTTAAACTAAGTAATTTATTATTAACACTAAAATAAAATGATAATTATCTGATAATTTTTAACATATTTTTATTAATATGAAATCCAATTTATCAAATAAAAATTCCATATATTTGGAAAATTAATTTTAATACAAGTGAATTCAACATGAAAACCCCTATTTTAACAATAATCGTGTTAAATAAAAGTTACTTTATTTTATAACCATTAGAGAAAAAAATTAATTTGTCCATATTATATAATAATATTTATGATTTAAAATATGGAATCAATTTTATTAAATTTAATCACACAGTTCGTAGAATTTAATTAAATAATAAACCAAAAATTCTTGTTGTAAAACAGGTTCTGAATAAATTCATTTTCAAGAAGATATTATATTTATTATATGACTAGTAATCATCATTAAGCTGATTAAAATAAATATATTTAGATATATAATATATAAATTTAATTTAAATAATTCATCAATAAATATTATTTTAATTATTATTAATCTAGAAACATTACACACTTAAAAGTAGTTTGATGAAAAATGTGTTTTTATGCATAAAAAACTTATACCAAAACCCGGTACAAAGATGAATCAATTATAATCCATAAGATTAAATATAATCTAATTAATAATTTTATTACATTTAAATAAAATTATAATACCAATGATAGGTTAATTAGTTAATTTATTGAAAATGAAAGACAGTTTTACAAAAACCTTTATTTTCCCTATTCATAAAAAATCACTTCTATTTAAGAAAATATGAAATTCTCACCCTATGATAATTTTAAAATTATTATTTCAAAAATGAAATAATTTTTTACAATAGAATTTATAAAACTTTAAAAAATTAATTTTATTATTTTCTTACACAAGGAATAATAAAAAATTTGATGAAAATTTTTTTTGATAAAAAATATATTTTTGAGGCATAAAAAGAATTTACTAAGAATTGACCCGTTATTTAAAACAATATTATATTCATATAAAATAATTATACGTAGTGTTTTGAAAGTTTATTTTTATTTATACATATAGTATTTATGGTTATTTCTCATTAATAACATTTTTATATTATATCACTTTTCCTTTAGCCTTAATGTTTCATGTCATATACCATATCAACCACAATTTTATTATATAAAAATATCAGGCTACTACATATTTAATTTTACCTTAATTAATTATTTTTATTTTTATGTTTATGTAAATCATTATAGATGTGTGATGAACAACTATTATTTAATACCTATAGTAATTCTCCAAAAAAATATTTTCTATATATTTCAATTCAGGATGCTAACTTTTCTTCTCAAACCATTGAGAAAGCTATAAAATTTATAATTCTAAATTTTCATGAATCTAATAAATGATGTATATGATTAATTATGTTTTAATATATAATTAAATACATTAATATAGTTGTTATAATATTTTAAAAAGGTTTAAATATGGACTCTTAAATAATAAACATCTACTAAAATGATTACCCCATAAATCCCATCCATTTATGGGTCAATATCCTTATTTTACTATTCATTGGTTTTTTTATTCCTTTCCCAAATTTTATACCAATTTATGAAGAAAAAACGTTCTATTATATTGTTGGTCATAAAGAAAGAAGATAATCTATGAGGTTGGGAATGTTGAATTAGGGTTTGTTGATTTGAACAGAACATTCCAATGATCATATCTTTTGGTTAAAAAAATAAATAATTACCTTCCATACAATGAATATAGAAATGATAATGAAATAAAAGAGATAAATAATAAATTTTTTACTTTGTTCATCCACACATGGATATATCTAATGACTCTAAAATGATGATGTGTTTATTTACCAAATAAACTAATCTAAATGCCTGTTTGTAAAAAATTTTGAGTGGATTCACTGACCCTCTCAGTTTATGACACATATAATATTGAGAAATCACTTCTCTTCTCACATTGATTTAATTAACAACTCCTACACACGTTTCATTGATTATTTATGTACTGGGAAATTTTATTACACCAATGGAGGTGTATTACTTCACTCATCCTTTATCCAAATGATTAATCACCATGAACCTCCCGTGAGATAGACACTTGGATAACCCCTACATATATGTATTTTTCATTATAGAAATGATCTGGGATTCCAAACACATCATTAATCCAAAATATTCATCCAATTTTTTTTATAGAATGATATCACATAAAATTTGAGATTATATATAGGTTTAAATTTTTTATATATTATAATTTATGATAGAAAAATTCCTTCAAAAGTTTCCTAAAAAACTAAGTCCACCTTCCATAGATTTGGTCTCAAAAATCCCAAAAATATTGGATATTTTATGTCTATAATATATTCATGATTAGAAAATGATGTGTAATGAAACATTGCATCATGTATCTATTCATTACATCACCTAAAAACTCAAAATTAGATTTCTATCAATTCATGACATCACCATTTAATGAATACCTTCACTACATTGTTTATGAGCCCATAAGGGGCGTGCCTCCCTAGGGTTTTCCCCTTGTCACCGCCTCTCCTTCCCTCGCATCGGGCCATCTTCGAATTCTCCTCGACTCTTCTTTACAGAGATATCAGGGGGTTCCTCCTTCAGTGGAATCACCGGTCTCACTGGGCTCAGCTATCTCAACTTCCCTCACTGTTTGCTGGATCACTCCACGCACTTTGTCTCCTTCACTGGCTAGGGTTCCTTGGTGGTGAGGTGAGATTTGGAAGTCGAGATCCACATTTGTGTCTGAGGGTTTCCATCTCGGATTTTGGATGGGAGCACAAGGGGTTGTTTGCGGTGGTCTCTGTGGTGGCTGTGAAGGTGGTGACAGGTTGCAGTTCTTGACTTGCAGTTCCTGACTTGTGGTGGGGATTATTCTGGTGTTAGGGTTTCTTCTGGAGATACCTTATTTTCTCCCATTTTAGGTCAGCTCTTGACCACTAATCGATGCTTCAGTTCGACACGTTCATGAAGGTTTTGAGCTTCAGATGCTGCGGTATGGGGGTTGTCACTACGTATGGTGCTGGTTGTGAGTATGTTGGTAGGATCTGGTCTTCGTGTGCAGATTTGAAGGCGGTGCTGGGATCTGTTGATGGCTTGCGGTGAGGTATTATTCCGACATGCTCTGATTTGGTAGGCCATCTCTTTGATGTTGTTTTTTTATTTCTCTGTTGTCTGTGTTTATGGTTGTTTTGCTTCTTGAGATTCAGTTTGGGGGATCTTCATTTTTGGTTCGGATTTGCTGTTAGTGAGGAATTCTGGAATTTGGGAGCATTTTGGCTTTAAATTTTTTTGATGTTCATGGAGGCAGTAAAGGTTTGAAGGTGCTAATCGGTGTTTGATTCTTGAACATATTGAATTCCAGGTTGTTCTATGGGTACCTGCAAATGTTGAGGTGCTGTGAAGTATGGGGGATTGCAAATTTTGAATGCTTGTAAATGGTGGAGCTTCTGGTTGAATGTGTTGAATAAATGGAATGGAATTTAGGTTTTTTGACTGATAGCTTAGTGTATTTATTTAAAATTGTTCCATGGTGTTATGTTATTTTAAGTCGTGGAGTTTTGTATGGTTTCCCACTTTTTCCTCAAAAGTGATTGAATAATAAAAATAAAATTTCCAGTCAGTCACTCCATTGTTTTTTTTCTTTCTCTACCAAGAATATTGACTCAAAGTTCCTCATTCATGGCATGGTTATATTTTAGGAAAACATCATTAACCATATTTCTGGCACACAATCCATGATCCAAAGCAAGATGTTCACTTTCTAGTAGAATTCCACAATTCCATACACTTCACATCGCTACAAAAATAAAACTTTCAAGGTGAAATATTTTGTTTTGATACATGTCCCTCTTCCTGTGATGAATAAATTTTCACACCCCATAGCATTGACTGTCCATGGGGTCTATGTTGTAGTAATAACATTTCTCATAAGAATAATTTTAATCATACATAAATATCAATAAAGAATGGAATCTTTAAACATTAAAAAACAAACCAAGTTACTCAAGAATACTAAAATTATATGATGTGTATGTTGTGTTGTAACACCTAGAGTTATAAAATTATTTTTTATAGAATAATTTTCATTAGTTTTTTATAAACACCACCAATATCGATTGTATCTATCTTAAATGAATTCTTAATCCAATAGGAAGAGTATAAAAGTTTAATTCCAATAAAAAAAATCATTAAGAGTTTTTTCTAATGAAATCTCACTTTAGATTTTTTTAAAAACCCTTTATTACACCTTTAGCCAAAACCTTTAGTAGAATCACTAACAACCATCCAAAAACCTCTTATTATTATAAAATGTGTGATTTATTCCACAATCATCCACTCAAATTCCACATGTGTCATTATTAAAATGAAAAAAATAGTTTTTAATGAAAATTTCCCTATTAAGATAATTATTTTGTCCCAATTCCCTTTGATATATTCGATTATCAAAACATAAATAAAACTTTTAAAAATAATTGCTACATTACTAATTATACATACTAATATATTTTAAATAAATATCCCTCAGGATAACCCTTCATATTTTATCTGATAAAAACAATATAAAGAAACATTTTACACATTGAAGACATGTGATAACTCTACATTTGTCAATTATTACAGAGAATACATACAAAATTTTCATTGCATAATCTCTTGATGATTTTGGGAAATTTCTTCCCCCATTGTTAGTGAACCCAAAGAGTACTCCTCTAAAACATCAAGATATAGTTATAAACCCAAAACCTTTATCATTATAGATATCATACCTCTACATAAACCACTTATTAATGATATTACATGTTAAACATATGAGTTGATTGAAAACTCCCCATCTTAGTGGTGATCCCTTCTCTAAACCATATAGTTGGATGGGTATGGATGAAATCCTAGAGAAAAAAAATATTAAAGAATCTGTCCTGGGGTAGATCCTTTTTTTATAATTTCCAAAACCTGATTTTGTGTTAAAAATTTTATAACATCACAAGCTCATTATAAAATTTATCTTTTGTGAAGTGATATTTTTTTCATTGTAATCATCATCCTTGATATTAAATTTTTTTACTTAGATTGATAGTACTCAAGTTATCTCAGATGATAATAATGAGAGATATCACATCATCTCCAACATCTTAAAGTTATTATTTCATCTATAGAAATTGAGTATAATATTGAATGGATATAATATACTAATCTTAAGTAGTTCATAATGAGAATACATTTTTAATATAATTTATCCAAGATTTAAAAATATATATAATATCAAATGAAATGATTAATATTCATTTTTTGTCATTCACTAAACTTGATCAATCCACATTAGTAAATAATAATACCTCATATTATGATGTAGATTGATAAAAAAACCAATACTCACCATGAAAAATACCATTGTGTTTTATACATTGGTTGGATGAAGGTTTACTTAGGATAGATTTTGTACCATATGAATTGACAATTGGAAAACACAATGTAAGTTATTATAATTATTTGGTATAGTAGTCTTATGATGGTTTAACTATATTAAGTAAAATATACTTAGTTCACATTATCATATCTTGAAAATCCCTCAAAATTGGAAATCATCTTTTCCATCACTATGGAATCAACTATTACTGACCCTCCTGATTAACTCCTTGTAATATTTTGTTATATAATTAAAAATTCCAGGATTCCCTAGTTTCATATATAAATCATAAAAAAATATTGAACCCCAATCAGGAACATTCAAAAATCAAGCCAAATGAATTCTATAAAATATATTAGTTTTTAGTTGTCTAATGATCAAAATATTTTGTCATAAACATAAATGGGTACCAACATTATTTAATTATTATTATTATTTATATAGAAATTATGATTAAACACTGCCTTTTAAAACCCATGATTTCTTAAGACTTGATCATTATTGGAACACCCTAAACTCGATGCTCAATTCTGCCCATATTTTTTTTCCTTCAATATGATTTTTTGCATCTTCATGAAAAAAATACATTTTATGGTTTAATTTAAAATTCAAAATCACGGAACATATTAAAAAAAAATTATTTACCATCTATTTGGAATGTCATGTATCCTATTTTCACTAATATATCCATGAAGTGTTAAATAATATCAAAATAAGACAAGAGATAAAGTGTCTCGTCAATATCGATTCCATCAATCTATTGATAACCAATTCACACTGGTTTTTATTTTTTCTAAGCTCCCTTTCATTCATAATAGTGTTTCTATATAAAATCAATTTTTATGATATTAAAATTATATGAACAAAAAAAATTATCAATATAGATTCATCTTGATTTATTCATTCCACTCATGCATTTTTCTAAACCTACAATCATTCTTTGCTACCTATTTAAAATTATTTTCTTTACATAATATTTAAGAGCTATGTTTGTTTTTGATACTTCATTCTGCATGATTTCACCAGAGCATTCTATCCACCAATGATGTTCTATTTATTAATTTTATCTTGACATCTTAACTTCCTCACACCTATTGATGTATCTTCGTCTACATCATTAAACATGTCTTCTTAAAATTTATCCACGTAACCTTATTCTCCCCTATAGGTATTCCATTCAAAAACCTTATCTATAAAATTTGATAACATGATTTTTTTGACAATTTTTCTCATTTTCTACCATAATGAAATATATTATTTCAATTATTTTTAAGTTGTTTTTTTGAAACATTTGAATGCATTGATATTAAATGAGTAGATAAGAATTATTACTTGATCCATATGAGGTTTATAGTCTTCGTGGTCCTTCTATTTGATTTTTTATAAATCTCTTAGTTAGAAATAATCAAAAGTATTTAAATTTTGGATTCTTTCCCAAACACATCAAATAATGAGTCTTTTTTTTTTATTAGAAATAGTAAATCCTTATTTTTTTTATATAGATTATTTTTCATTACAATTCCTCTCTGGTAGTTCTTTAAAATTATGAATTGATCATTTCGGGTTTTTATTATCTTATCACCTTCAAAAATATATTATTTTGTTGAGGATTAATTACCACTAAAACATAGTATCATAATCCATTACTCTCCGAATAATTTTACTATTTCTTTATTTATAAATAAAGTTCCATTTTTAATATATATATATATATATAATGTTTATCCTGTGAATCATCGCTACTAATATCCAATATCATTTGATGTAATTGAAAACATTGGATTTGTGAGAAATCATCATAAAGGAAGATATTATATTGAATTAATCAATTAATAAAACACAATTCGTATTTTTAAGAATGTTTTTTGTTGATATTTACCCACAAAAAACATCCCGAACCAACTCAGTAAACCTTAATGGATTTTTATCATTCAACTTTTAGGTCTTCCTAATGATCTCCATTTTTTACAAACATCACATATGTTTTTGATTACATGAATGTCTTGGGATGTGATGTGATCCTAAATTCTTCATCAAATTATATATTAACTATTATCTTAAGTTACTAAAAAATTTATGGAACACCATATTTTTATCATTCTCATATAGAAATAAAATCTATTCTTATCCACTAATGTGGTATATATTCTCCTTTACATGGGTCCCTTTCATAATAATTTGACTATTTATTCATTAAATTGTGCATGTTGTCACAAAAATATTGACTACATGTACTATGTGAAATAGTTTGATTATTCTTAGAAAATTGCACCATAATCTCTCAATAAAAATATATCCACGAGTTTTATGTATTTGCTCTAATTTTTGTCTTTTCTGAATCTAATTATCATCAAGACTATAACATTTTCAAATTGAACAACAATTTTTTTAGATACATGATTCCCATTATGAGATCCTTATTTCATATCACATGATAAGTACATCCTCAGTCAAGGATATATACTCCACCTTGATCTATTTATTTCAATTATATTCAGATAGTTTTCAATTTATTATCTCTTTCTTTCTTGATCCTTGTTCATTTATTCATCTCTTTCGATTATTAGTATAAACATTCATCCTATAGGTATTTTGGATCAATATATCTTAAATTGATTTAAATTTATTTATCGTTTTTCAAAATCATTTATAAAATGTTATTATACTAACAGTTATATTATTAAATTTCTTTTGGAACAGTTATTTACCTTTTGGAATGCAAATTGATTTCTTTGTATTTATAATATTTACACTAATTGTTTTTGAATATATATGGATTATATGAAATTGTACACATCAATAATTGTTTCTCACATTCCTTGAAGTGTCATTCAAGATTAAAACATAAATAATATATATTCCTCATATTTATACAACATTAAAATTTTAATTGATTCGAATTTTGTGTGTATTCACAACTTTGTTATTGACATTTTGTGTTACTATTAATCACTAAAAATAATAGCTATTAAAAATATTTTTGGTTTTATTGGAGTTCTCAAGTAGGGGGTAAATTGATCATCAAACAAATCATTAGTTAAAAATATTTTAGAACAAAATTTCAAATTTATAAAACTCAAAGTTAACGAATATAGTAGGAATAACTAATTTGATTTTTAAAAATTACCTCTCAATAGATTGACTAAAAATCAGGTATAATAACATGAAATTATATTTTTTTGTTGAGATTGATCAACTCCCATAAAATAGTATAAATATAAAAAAATTAAGAAATCAATGTTTTGTTTTGGTGAAGTGGTGTGTTTTTTAACAAGGATATTAAAAATATAAATGAACACATAATGGAAATATAAAAACTACAAGTTCATTCTCAATGTTATACCCATTACACTATATATGAAAATAACCCACCTCTAAGAAATGTGAATTAATATAAATGGGATTATCCATAACCATGATTTGGTATAAAAATTTTGAAATAACACATGGATATCAAGGTTATCACACAAGATCATTCATAATTAATCATTATAATACAAAAATAGAGGGAATTAATGAAATAATATTTCGGTAATCTTCAATATTATACAAGTGTATTTTCATAAGATATATAAAAATAAAATAAGAAAAAAAAAACAAATGTAATGTTAATAGAGAGTTTGAGAGATAGAGAGAGTGAGATGAATTTTGACACAATGTGGAAAAAAATCAAGTTGTAGTTGTTCAATAGAGTTATCCTCTATTTTAAGTGTCTCCCTTATTATAGAAGCAGATTAAATGATTATAAGTGTTTTATAAACTCTTTTATATATTTAGGATTGAAAACTGAGTGTCATAGTATTTGGAATAGTGTATAAGTATGTGTGTTCTTGTTTCAATGATCTCCATTCATTCAATTTTATTGACATGTTTCTCCTTTTAAATTGAGAAAATATAACACCAAATATTCATTTATAGATAATAATTAAAGTTACTCACATTTAAAAATAAATATTCTAAAATTAAATGATATGAAATTTCATTTAATTCATTAAAGATGACTGTTGGAATATATTACTAAAATATAATTTTAGTTAGGCATGGTCAATTTAAGTCTACCATATTGTTTTGATTCTACATGGTCGATTAAAAACTTGGTTAAAAAATTAACTGATATATTTGATAGGTTATATGGTCGATCCATTTAACTTGTGGTCACTTCTCCTAAAAATGAGGTCACTTGACAATAACTTGTGATAACTTTAAGTCATAATATGGTCTATTTGGTATTTTTTAAAAATTAAATATCTTTAATGTGGCCATTTGATAACATCATGTATTCGATTAAGAAAAAGATGTGATAAATATGATTTTTTCTTAATTTTATTTAAAAAATTGAATAAATGATATGGTTTCATAATTTATCCTTGAAGATAGTTGAGAATACTGAAAGGCTTCCACAACGGTAGATCAATTAAGCCCATAGATGATCTAGACATCCATTAATTCACTTCAATATATATATAAATTCATTTGAGTTTTAGATTTCTTCACATCACTGATCAAATCCTTCATACATTTGATCCAATACTTTGAGAAATTTAGAGAAGATGTTCTCAGTTGAAACATGATCACTTTTTTAGTCGTGCATTTAGTTGTGTTTCTTCATCTGGTTGATAGATATATTTACATTCATCCTAGTACAAGAGAATAAATTTATATATAATAATAAAATATAATATTCTACCATAATGCATAGAATCCATTAATAATAAAATGAATATTATTTGAGACCATTGAAAAAAGGAATTTTTTGACTAATCTAATAATATCCCCATTTTGATGATCTAAATTCATGACGTAAATAAATAAATATGTATTGTACACTAATAAATCAGGTTAATAATGAATTTTGTTGTATCATTCCATACATTATTTACATCCAATTTTGAAATTATACAATAGATTACAATAGAGAATATAATATTTCTAATATAGATATAAAAAATTATTTACATGATGTAATGAAGAAATATAATAAAAAATAAATCAGATGAAATACCTTGGGTCCAAGAAAAATAGAATTTATTGCACTATATTCAAAAAGTACAAATAATTAAAAAAACTATATTAGATTCCATTATAAAAATATGAGTCGGTTGGGTCTCTAGTCATGGAATGTTTAATAGGTGTTTTACCATTATCATTAGATAGAGTTATAGAAGTTGTTGTAGTAGGTTAAAGAGAAGAAGAAACTCATGGCATAAAAATCTATTTCATGATAGGTCTGATATGATGGATAACATAAGGAACATTGATACCAAATAGAGTGGAAGGATATTTAGAATCATGAGTGGTAGCAGTAAAATCATTTTTCAAAGGAATAGTTTGAGAAGCTAGAATTATTGTGTCAGATGTACAAAGATTAGTCTCTAAAAGATTATTTATATTTTACATTGTACTTATCCCATGATATATAATCCACATGAACTTGTCCTTATCTGTCATGAACTGAACCAACAAATGGAACATTACCAAAAAATATTCCAAAATAGATTTAAAATAATGTTTTAAAGTAGGTATCCTTAAATCCCTGTCCAATGGCCTAAAAATGCATTTAGTCCCAACTTAGTGAAAAACATATATCTGTAATACATGATGGAAACATTTATAAAATATTGTCCCTTGAAATTCCTACCAATCTCAGCCTTAACCATATCAAAAATAGTCTCATCATGGATAGAAAGGTCTATATTTGTCAAATTGTTAGAATCATTGATACCTTCCAAAAAAAATTAAGAATCTCCTCATATACAATCCATCAAAGGAGATATTTATTTTTTGATTTAGGTGCAGGATAAGAAGTATAATTTCTATAATAACATGTGATATTATAGAGATATTTTTTTCATCTTAATAAATATATAAATCAAATCATCCTAAAGAGATCCATGTTGTTCTCTTAATCCTTCAACTTCACAATCCATATGATCAAATTTGGGAAACATATTTTGTTTAACATGAGAAACAACACCTGAAACTGTAAAGATTGTAACTTTTTTCCTACCATATTTACTATTAATTTCAAGAAACAAAAAATTTTCTTTCGAAAAATATAATATATAAGTTTTAATTATAAAAACTTCTAATAAAAGTGAATTAGAAGAAAAATATGGTTGATATAGATAAAGTAAAAGTTTTTTCATTAAAAACGTATATGAGGGTAAAAACATTGATCCTTCATCCTCTAATGAGTAAACATTAGTCTTTTTACTCTCTAAAATCAAACATTAGAATCTTCTGTAGGTAAAATATTCATTCATGGATATGAATTATAAATTCAATCAACATTAATGGAGACATATGAGTTATGAACTAGAGAATAAGGATTAATTAGTTCCATCGGAGTTAAACCAATAATATTATTTAATACATCATCAACTAAGAGGACCACCTTACCTTGTTTCTCAAGAACATGAGAGGAGGGATCTTTCTTAATTTAACATCGAGCTTTGTGAATATAAGGTATAGAATTTTCACCTTGTCAGGTAGAATTCCATTATTATGTCCATCCCCACCATCATTTTCCAGATCAAGATGTCCAAATTAATAAGAAGTGTTTTAATATACTTTCCCCTCTACCAGGCCAGAATTTAAATTTTTGCGCCCCAATCTCAAATAGAAAACGATTATCTAAAAATAAATTCTTATTTTTATCACTTCCTAAATCATTAATATATAGTCTAAAATTTAAGAATTGAGGATTAATCTCCACTTCCACAGGTTTTAAACCTTCCATGGGTCCTACAACTTTTTCAATCATGCAAAGACCAATTCAAAATTTATTGATCGGCCCTCAAGGATTCCTCGCTAAGAACAACTTCTATATTCTATTCCATTTTATCTGAAGAATAGTCATCTATAACCACTTGATTGGGCTCTAAACCTAGATAAATTGTGTCTTTTGGACAAGTTGGATTATTTATAGGATTTTAATGCTCATACTACTTATTTCCATCATTAACCCATATCCTTTACAATGGTGTATAACAGATTTTCATTCTCTTATTGGTGGTTTTATAGAGACAAACACAATGTGAAGTAATAATCCTTTACTCCCCCTAAGGAATAAATATCATAAGCTCTAATAGAGTTGAGATATTAATGGATAAGGTAGATTATTGAACCTATAAGAATGTTTGGTCAACTCATCCATATGCCTCATAAGGAATCTGGGTAAACTTTTATGTACTCCTCTCACCATAAGTTATGAGAAAAACTAATTCAATTTAATTCTAAAACTACATTTTCTGCAAAAAATTTCATTTTTTCTGAATATAATCAATAACATCCACTCACCATTGAACTCAAAAATATTTGGAAAAATAAAATTTCTTTTAAGAGTCAACTCTTCCATTGAACATAAAATCTTAAAATTAAGATTATCTATAAGTTAATAAAATTTAAATTCTTCATTCTCAACATTTTTTGGTACTTATAGAATTATAGACCATAAAATTAAAAAAGAGATCCAAATTTACCAATAAATGATCATTTGAATGTGATCCCATTTTTACCACCATTTAAAAAAACCACAAAGAACTTGTTAACTGGATATGGATAATAGGGTATCCCCATATTAATAAACCACTCAATCTATCCTTACTATCTCACAACCCTCTATACTAAGGATATAGTTGATCTAAACCACTTAAAATCAATTTTCTTCTATAGAATTACTTTATAAAGAAACATGCATAACTTTACGATTTTTTGGTACCACAGGAGATAGACTTTAATCTTTTTGAAGTACCCAAGACTTGTAGAGTTACAATCGAAAGAAAAATATTCATTATTAATATTCTCAATCAAAATTCCACTATTGGAAGGATACAGTTTGGTATTTAAGTGAGACAAAAAATCGGGGTTTTCTAAGGTTTTGAGAGACGAGAGATGATTCAAATTTAAATTGGGGATATTTAAAAAACAATTACGAGTTTTCAAAATAGTAATGAATAATAATTGAACAAAATAGACTTGACCTAATAAAAAACATATATTATCTTCTAATAATGAATTTATAATATTTGGATATATTATCAAAAATAAAGGAAAGAAGGTCAATAAACCATATGTTTTACATGATTAACCATATGAATTGTTTTTTAAACTATATTTGAAACAAACAGTAAATTAATATTATCATATTAATGAATAAAATAAATTCAATAAATTATTTAAACATAATAATTTAGATTAATTAAATAATTAAAATAGGTAATATCAAATTAAGTATATAATAATTTTACATAGTTGATTATTTATAATTCATGTCATATATAATTATATCTCTAAAAATTCGAAGGCTTTGTAATGATGCCTCCAATGTGATGTTCAATTCTAATTTATTATTGTGTGAGATACCTTTATTGAAAATGATCTCCCAAAAAGTGTTGTCCTCTGTCAATATGTTTAGTTTATAGTCCCAAAATTAGATAAAATATTATTAGAAATATTAATATCACTTATGTGGAAATAATTTATTAGTAAATTTATAAATAGATATCCAAAATCTATAAATAATTGTTTCATCCTCAAATTTTATGCACAACAACTACTTGCAGCTAAATATCCAGCTTTAATAATACATAAATTAACATAGATATTCTTCTTAAAAACCAATACACTAAATAATTTCCCAAAAAGGTACATGTTGTATATATTAATTTTTATCTATCTTATAACCACCAAAATTTGTGTTAGTATAACTAAGTAAATTAAAATAGTTCGCCTTAGAATAAAACAGCCCAAAACTAATTTCATTTTTAAGGAATTTAGAAAAACTTATAATTTCATTTAAATAAGATTCAATGGGGTTTAGATGAAAATTGGACTAACAAACCATAAATAAAATGGATTAGTCAGGGAACATACTACACCATGGGACTCTTCCCATCATTATTTCTTGGTAGTTGTCCTTGACCAACATTTATGATGTTTTGTTTTAAGTTGTTTCCATATTTCCCATGTTGTATTTCTGTAATCATGTTATATCATGAATAGTTATTCATGATTATGATTCTAGAACCTTTTATGTATCATTGATATATCTATTTTCTAATATTTTATAACTTCATCATGTTATTACATGTTTATTCTTATAATGGGATTTTTAGCTCACCCCTTTCTTATATATATAATCAGGTTATCCCATACAGTTTTACATAAGATGAAATAATATGAACATATTAAGAAAGTTTCCATAATGTATTTTTATCATATTCTATATGTTGTTATGTAACATACTAATTTTCCCAATGATATCATACTTCTTGGTCTTCTAGGTTTTATTATGTGTAACATTATATAATAAATCATTAATTAGTGTTTAATAAATTGAAATTTTGTCATAACTATAATCCATAAAATCTTTATTCGGACCAATCCTATTCAATAGTGTGTTACTGCCTCATCCTTCAAGGAAAACAGATATAATTGAATCATTTGTATTTTTTTCCAGAAAAGGATCAACTCTGGTGTAACAAATTATGTCTATAAAACCCCATCTATAGGCCTTCTTATTTGAAATAATGAGACTCTGATGGTTTTATAATTTAATTAATGTGTAATTAACCAACCAAATTTACCATCTCATTCATTCATTTATATGATTTTTAAACTCAAATAAAAATTAATATTCCATCTACACATCATAGTGTGATGTGTTTGTTCACTAAAATAATAATGATAATCAATATGGGAGAGCAAATATAATAATATTCTAGAACATTAATTATGGTCACATTGAGATATATCCCAAAAATATAGGAAAAAACTAACCACAATTTTTTGACATTAACCTCTTAATTGTTGGACAAAATTTGTTAAAAATACACAAAAAACTTGAACTTCTCAACTCATTATTTGTCTTTTTGAATCTACAATGATTTTTTATTTTCATGGTGTGTAGATAAATCAAATGAACTGAAGATAATTATTTTGTTGGAAATTATAAATTTTAATATCTTGGATATATATGGACCTTATAAATTGAACTGATTATGAATACATTTTATGGGAATAATTGAGTAACTATTCTTAAAGACTAGTTGAAATGAATATTATTTCTAAATTTTTGTATCATTTATGGGGGTATAAAATTACTAGATATGAAATATATAAATTGATGGGAATATATATTTTATTATAATGATATTTAAATTATTGATATTTTTTGTGGTCGAAAGATGAATATTATATTGGGATAATTAATTTTGAATATTTTTAATGAATTAAGATAATATTATAATATTTTGTTATGAAAAAATTGTGTCATTATTATTATTTTTTCAAACATTTTAAAATATATTTATGGTGTTAATTTTTATTGTTACATATTTGTGATTCATATATGAATATTTAAATTAGGTATAGTGATGATTTTTTCCATGAAATAATAATTACATAATGAAATTTCATAACATGTGATAAGATTATATTTCCCAAATTTTGGTTTGGGGAGTACCAAATTGGCTTGGTGGTCTGCGACCATATATAAAATTGTACCAATTTTTTTTGATATATAGATTGGGTGAATGGAGTAGTGGTTTTAAATCGATATGTGATTTTGAAAATTTTTCAGGGTGCTAATAAATTTATCAAACATAAATACAATAAAATCGACTATTATTTGAGGTAAAATTAGGAACAATATAGTTATCACACTTTCACTGTAATGACCCAAACTGTTATAAAGAAAATTTCCCTTATAATTTAATAAATTTTCTAATTTTGTATTATGGAAATAGAAAACACATTAACATCTTCAGTTTTATTATAAAAAACTATATTTAAAATACATTAAATCATATTTACTGTTTTTAATATAGTTATTAAGAAGTGATCACATGATTAATATAAATATAGAGTTTTAAAAAATAAAATTGACACAAAAAATGGAAGTGACTGCATCAAATAGTATGATCATACAATATGATAAAATGTTATCAGAGCTTCTTAGGGATATAAAATCATTGTTATTTTCCCTTCTCCAAGTATAAGATGATATCCAACAACATAAGAATGAGATCAACTGTTTATGGGACAAGGTCATGCTTATTGAGATCACGACCAAAACTGTGTACGCCAAACCACCCCATGGAAGTCTCAAAACCACGAACAATACCCTTAGGGAATTTTATGGTGTATTAAATGGATTTGTATCAAGACCATAATTATATGAATATTTACATTTAATTTTTAAAATAATAATGGTCATATTTACCTCTTGTTGTTAATTTATAAATGATTATGATTTTTGATACATGAAAGCAAAAAATATATTTTTAGGTAATATTCAAATTCAATTGAATATTTTTTTCTCTAAAATTATTTTATTTTTTAATCAAAAAATATTTTAATATAATATAATAATTTTATGATTTTTAATAAACCAAAATGATCATAAAAATGTTATGAAGTCAAATGTAATTTTAATAATGGTTCGAATAATGTTATTTAAAAAACCTTCTATTTCTCAGTAAATGTCGACTATTATTTTAGAAGTGAATATACACCGATTAATAACACTATATTTATAATATTAATATCACTTATTTAATCAAAACATCCAAATTTTCCAAAAGTGAATTTTTCATAATATTTTTTGTTGAAAATAAAATTCCATATACATATATAGTGTGTATTATGACATCATAATAGATGAAAAAGGATATAGTAGAAACAATAAAATATATCCAATAACAAATATATGTTTCCACTTTAAAATAATGTGTTTTTTGTTTCTTTGTTAATTTTATACACCCTATATAAATCCTCTAATATCTTTAATATATTTTATTGTTTAAAAATAATTTCTTTAAGAGTGTGAATACCTTCCACATATGAAATGGTAATATTTTAACAATTTAGGACCATCAACATATAAGATATTGAAAACCCTTTATCATTTTTTGGTAACAATGGAAAAAAAATGTGTTGATTTTTGATTTTGGTAATTTTATTATATAGACTCCAAAACCATTGTTCGAGAAATAATAATTAAATCCCCACTTATTTCATATACAAAACCACATATGATATCATTTATCTTAAATAAAATTACTTGGTGCACATCCTTACTATTACCTCTTCTCTCTATAGTCCTCTTATGGTATCCCCAAGCTCTCAAAAAGTTCCTCCCAAGCATTTGGAGTCAAAATCCCATGTAACGGATCCTCACCTTCTCTTCTTGATTCAAGTTTAGGTATGCCTTCTATTTCCAATTCGTTATTTTAGTATATAAATTTTTGTGTCCCTATTACTTAAATTTGTAATTCAGTATGATGAGATACCAATTTATTTCTCATCATATAATTTTACTAATATTTATGCGATGTCCTTATGCTGCTGAAATATCAACATGATTTTTCCATGCGAAAACTATTGAGTACTGAAAACAATACCCATTTTTTATTAAGGTTGATCACATTTTTAAAATTATAATTCATAAAAATGGGAATTACATGTATGTATTCCACAGTCCTTGATCATGTAATAATTTATTATGATGAATTAATCCATGTTGTATGATATATATGGCCCACTTATGCATGATAATCAAATCAATGTGATGGGTGACCCCGAAATTATATTGCGCTTTAATGCATTGGTTATTGTTTAGAATCAGTGGACATTATATTTGGATAGGGTGTGAACATTATTACATTATGGTAATTCTTCCATCATGATGTCTTGGCAATTAACAATGGAAAATGTTTACGATGCAGTGTTTTCAGTTTTTTTTCCAAATTTCCCACGTTAGGATTATCATGAATATTTTACCTTATTTTTCATGTTTGTAAAGATGACACATTTTATTCCCCATTGATATGTATATTCTATGACTTGTTTCATCTTATTTCTTGTTTATTCCCATATTTGGATTTATATCTCACCCATTTCATAATTATTTTCCTTGGTTATCCAATGTAGTTTTAAAATGCATTAAATTTTATAATCATGTTAAGAACGCTTTCAATAATATAGTGTATCCCATGTCCAAGGTGTTAGGATATATACCTAATTCCAAGAAAAACTAGATTTAATAATCTTATGGGTTTTATAATGTTTACTTTTATGTAAAAAATCAAGAAAAAATGTGTGAAAAAACAATAGGGATTTTATATTTGGTATCAAAGGAAAAGTTTAGTGATTAGTTGGTTTATGATTAGAAAAATCCAGTGAAATCCTTGGGGATAACACTAAGTATAAAAAGACATTCCAAAATTTTGGTAAGTATAGAATAAGTCGTTTATCAAGACAATACACCCTTATCTCTATATCATAATTGTATGTGGATCTTGCATAGATGTTTATATAAGTAAAACCTAAAAACACATAGTTGAGCTAGACTCGACTAGGAGCTGGTGCATGACAATGGGTTTTTTGTACACCTAGTTTGACACTCTAAGCGAATAATCTTCAGTAAATTAATAAACTCATTACTAACAACATTTAAGGGAATAAAAATGAAAACAAAAAGATATATTTAGAAATTTTTCATGAACCATCTTTGGTGCCTAGGTAACCCGATAACCAAGGATGACCTGAAATAGCTCGATGGGCATTCCCAATCCCCATGGGATGATGAATAGCACCTAGAATCATACAACATGAAAGTGGTAACGAACATTCAACAAAACAGAAAGGAAAAAAAAGAAATAAGGACTTATGTATAATAAAAGAAACTCCATTAGAATTAATGTTCTAGAAATCAATGAGGCATTAAATCCCAAATTAATGCCACCCCAGAACCAAAAAAGAGGAAAAAACCCCATGTCCTTAGGGACATAACCAATCAAGTCCAATGTTCAACAGCATGATCCACCTCTAAGTGATCCTTTAACCTTTATCAAACCTTAATGGGGATAATCTAGAAACACTTGAAGGCACAAGTAGGGTGTGTGATAAAATCCCACAAGGGTCTCCCCATGTATTTTATTACAGTTTCCAAAAATAGATTTCCAAACTAATGATTTCAATTTTAAAAGTAAACAGGTTTGGTATTCAAGATTTTATTTAAACAAGTCATACTATAAGGTTCAAATGATGGGATATACTTTAAGAAAAGTCTTCACAAATGATGAAATATTTAAAAAATGATTGATTAAATAAAATATTTATATAAAATGGTTTATATAAATTTAGAATTCACTTAATGAAATTTTACAACATTGGAATACATTTATATCTCAAATATAAATTACAAGAAATAAACACGGTCATCATCCAAATAGGTACAATTCTATTTCCGACTATATGAGTTTTCACTCTTTAAGTGTCCTTAGTAATATGTTTATACACATTTCCCCCGAACATTATTCCAAAGAAATTAAACACCCTCCCATTGGGGATGTGACCTGTTGTATGTATGTTTTAGAATGTTATAATTACATAGAGTGTGTCAAAATAACTCACCAACTACCAAAGGATTGAATTCCCTCTTACAAAATTAATGAAGGGCAATTTATTGTAGTAATTAATAAAATTAAATTAAATCCCATTGTCCTATTTCAAAATTGAAATTTAAATATTTTTAACCAAAATGGGTTTTAATAAAAAAACATGCCTCTTTCAGTAGATAAAACCAATGGGTTTCTATAAAAACTTTTTAAGCCATTTTTAGTGGTTTCAAATCCATTCAAACCCAATTCCATCAATTTCACTATTCATTTTCACAATTCATTTTCACAATTAAATTCTACAATTTAATTGAAATCATTCCCTTCAAATCCACAATTTAAATTCAAAAGTTTAAATCAACCAATTTCAATTAACACACCCCAATTTATTGTAATTGAGTCTTTTCCCAATTTCCATTCCAAAACCATATCAAATACCCAAATTCACCAGACTTTGGGTTTACAAAATTATTTGAAACAATGATTATCTAATCAAATTTATATCAATAATTGAAATAAATCATGAAAATGAAGGTAATCAAATTTGGATAATAGGGACATAACCACCAACCTTTTCTCGAAAACAACACTCGAAATGGAACTTATAAATGAGAACGAAGGTGAAGTGGGCCTAAATTCATAAACTAGACAAGATATATAACACAAAAATACATATTTCCAATAATTTTGGGTTGTTTTATTGAAATACCAAAGGAGGAGAAAAAGATAAAGATGAATAAAAAAAGATAACACTTAACATAGGAATCACAATGTAAGAACAATGATGATTAAATTCCAAATGAATGGATTTGGAAGTATTGGAGAGATTCAAGATCGCCTGGGGAAGGATTCGAATCAAGGGAGTAGAAACTGGAAAAAATTAAAAAAGAAAATTCTAACTGCACTACCTATTTAAAAACTACATTCGTGGTATTACATAATGTGTAATCCCAATACACAACATGAAATAGTTTATTCTTATAACAATAGAAAAATGTGTCAGCTAGACTTAGAAACATACAATCCAAATTAAAAAAAATGTTTTATAAATAATTAAAAATGTTTAAAGTCTCTTTATGAAATGTACCATTCACTGTGTGAATTCTTTCTTGACATTCATACAGAACTATTACATGACGTGTAACCTTGTTACGTGTCGTGTAACCCTCATGCAGCCTATGGAAAAATCCCAATTAATGGTAAAATTCAAAAAAATAAAAGACTTAACCATTAAAGGAATCCTCTCAATTCAAAATCGACATAATCATGTTAGGGGAAACTAAAAACCAACAAAAGGTTAAAGGATTAATTGTCTGATTGGTAAAGGTATGTTCCAATATCCTTACCATAAAAAACATTCTATCCACATAAAGCCTATAAAGAATAATCCATGCCAAAAATATGATTCCACTACTCTTTTATTATATTCTTATCTAACCTTGTCTCATGAATGTCAGAACGATGTTTTCATAGCACATAGACAAATGGTAACATCCTCCTAAGAAGTACCTTTTTCTCATAATCCACAATCCTAACTGCCCGCTTAGTCAATGATAATTCATGTTCAATACCCTAAACAATTTTTATTACAACATGAGATATATCAGAGAGATAATTTATTACCTATGATGCATGGATTATGTTGTGTATATATTTTAGTTATGGTGGATGTGATAAAAGTTATGAAATATTTAACACCTTCTCATCAACCATTAAAGCACCCTAAAAACAAGGATAAGGCTTCCCTTACCTCCCAAGCTACTGATCACCCAACCAGGGTGAATCATTGAATACCACCTAGTTACCAATTGAAAAATAAAAATTTATATAGTGTCAAACATAGTAATACATATATCATATTTTTTCTATCAACAATCTCTGATGAAATAACTAATTCTTTACAGTCATATCATGCACCAATCTGGGTTCAACAACAGAACATTCCCCAATCTTCTACCAACACAATGGAGATTTACAGGGCTCTCCATACAAGGAATCAAAAGCTTTCATTATGATTAGAAATTTATAACTATTTTTATAAGGAAATTGAACTACCCCAAAGGGATTATCCCATGCCCCACTGATGTAGAGAACCAAATTGTTAAATATATCCTCAGGAATCGATATAGCTATATCTGTCTAGTCGTCTGACTGCAGATGGTAGGCTGTGATCAAACAAACCTAATATCTTAGTGCCTCATGAATCCCACTCAAAAAGTCAAATGTAAACCAATGATCCATGTTAGAAACTATAGATGATGGAACTACCTGAAAATTAACAGTCTCTTTTAAATAGAAATTTCTCAACTCTTCATAATTGTATTTATCACAAATGGGTATGAAGTGAGCCAACTAGGATAGACTATCCATCAAAACCCATATAAAATTATTTTTTCTATGGGTATGAGGAAACCCAACCACAATGTCTATATAGATTTCATCCCACATACATGTAGTAACTGGAAGTGGTAGAAGGAAACCTGAAGGATTCTAGTACTCAACATTCACCTGTTGGCATGTATAAAAATGGGAGAGAAACTTAGAAATTCCTTGTATCATCCTTGGCCACCATCACTTCTGATTCATGTCATAGAACATCATTGCGGTTCCCAGGTGCATTGACCACTGGTAATTATTACCATCCCCCATCACATCATTCCTCACTACTAATGACAAAAAATAAATTTCGATAACATAGAACAACATTCTTGGAGAAAACCCATTTGTTAAACATCTCCTCACCATAAAGAGAGTCTCTAATACTATGTAATTCTTCAAAAAAAACTCATTATCTTGAAGAATCATCTCATAGAGAGTGAATTTCAACTAAATATTGGATAAATAATCCTTATCCCCTTTCTCCTAAATTCCAATATGAAACTGTGCAATGAAAGCCACAAAGTTCTACACATCTATGTATTATTTCAATATACAGGTTGTAAGTTTCTTACTCAATGAATTTGTAATGACTCTCCCTTTCCCCAGGTTATAGGCGATGTCCAAGTTGTAGGACTAAATGTACTCTACATGAATCCTCTAGAAGAGGTTCAAATATTTTCAAGAGAATATATATCCTGGTATTTTTTTTGTCTGATTATATAATAAACATTTCTCCAAAAAGGTTGATCCTCCAAATAGTAAGCTCTTGCATCATAGCTGAAAGATAAAGTTCATGTGTAGGGTAATTCTTATTTTGTGGCCTAAGATGACAAGATCTATAAGATATTACATTATCACATTTCATAAAAATTCATCCCAAGCCTGAACCTGATACATCACAGAAGACCAAATTGCCCTTCTTGGCCACTAGAAGAGTTAACGTTGTCATAGTAGTAAAAAGGCATTTTCTCTTATCAAAATAATTTAGACACGTATTATTCCAAGAAAACATCACCCCTTCCATGTCTGAGTAGTCATCAGAGAATACAACTTCGAGAATTACTTCATAAATCTATAGTATTATCATGATAATCCCAAGAATATATGAATCTAGAAGACATTAAATTCTTGTTCACATGTAATAACATCTTTCACCATTTTTGGAATAAATGATATTTCGTGCTCAAACACCACATGTCCAATGAATTTCACTTCCCAGATCTGGAAATAACACTTTGAAAACATGGCGTATAACCAATGATTTCTCTATAGACTCATAACTTCTACTATATGATTTGCATGGTCCTATATGGATTAAGAGTAAATGAGGATTTAATCCACAAAGACTAACACAATGGTATCTAAATACTCATGGAGAATCATGTTCATTAGATCCATGAAAATATCAGGAGAATTTTCCATACCAAAATGTATAATGAGGTATTCATAATAATCATACCAAATATAAAAGGTAGTTTTTTAAATGTCATATTATTTTATCCTTGCATGATGGTAACCAGATCAGAGTTTAATATTAGAAAACCAATTTTCCCATTACAACTTGTGAAACAGATCATCAATATGTGTAAACAAGTACATGTTATTTACCGTTACTCAATTGATCTTTTGTTAATTAACACATAATTATTGTGAACCATCAGCCTTTATATCAATGATAATTGGCACCTCTAAATGTGACACACTAGGGAGTATAATTCCTTTTTCATGAATATCGTACAATTGGGACTTCATCTTTTTTATTGTATTCGATGCTATTCCATAAGAGGGAACTAAAATAGGTTGATTACGAGGCACTAATTCTTCATAAAATCTCAACTTCTCGTACTAGTGGAAGACCTGAGAAATCAGAAGCAAAAACATCAATAAACTCAATGAAAATTGGAGGGAGATCACTAATAAAATATTCCCACTCCAAATAAAAAGAAAACACTCATATTAATTTCCATCACTATGGATAAGAAGGTCCATCCATGCTCGACCTTGGGTCCCATTATCCTTGGAAGACAAGAGACAAACCACATGGTGTAGTCAAGTAGACCCATCGAAGATAGAAATCAATCAAGGATTTATTTGTAATGATCCAATCCATCACAAACATCACATCAAGGGATTTATTTTCAAGGACTAGAAAACTATAAGCTACCTCAGTAGAAAAGAAACACAAGGACTACAGAGAAAATTCTCTCTCTTTGTACCAAGGGGTGTACTAATATCCATTTCAGAACTTAAAATATCTATAGGAAGATTTAGAATATTTACAATATGTGATGAAATAAACTATTGAGATTCACTAGTGTAAAATAGTGCATTAAATAATGAAAAGTCTATATTAATGGTATCTATCCTAGTCAATAGACTCATGTTTGATTCCTATAGAGACTATACCACTACATGAAATTTCTTTATTCTAGATTAATATGATTATAACTCATTTATACTTGAATCATCGGATTTATCCATATAATTTTAGGAGGATATGAATATCCTATTTCACTACGCTGAGTAGAAAGGTTATTGAAGAAACATTGTAAGTGTCTTGAATTTTTATAGAAGCTACAGTTCTTAGGACCCTCAGTGAAAATAATTTTTGAATTTCTTGGCTTAGCCCACTGATTGAGAATCAAAGGAATTTATCCTAATATTGTAAGAGTTTTGGAATGAATGTTCTTTCATGAAATTCTATGAGAATAATCACATATCCTCTTTCCCTTGAAGGAAATTTCACTACCACTTGGAGAAAAAGAAACTCCTGATAACACGGACATTCCATCCATATCCATCTAAACCACCATCACCTAACCCATTACAATAGAAAAAGGGGGTCGCTTTAGCATGAAGAAATGAGAATGGATAGATAATTGATGTCCCAACTCAAATGGTTGAGCCTTCATCCATTCATTAGAATGAATGTCAAGTACAAACTAAACGAACTCAGCAAAGTGATTTTAAAACTCAGTAACAGTTATATCATCCTTCTCAAACTTGAAAAATTCAATAGCCTTAGCCAACACCATTGTCTCTAGATAGAACTAGTTGGTGATATGAACCTTGAAGTCTTTCCACTCTAAGAATATATATTTCTTCACCATCACTATCATGTCCTATTATCTCCTACTCATTCCATCCATCACAAAAGTGGAACACTTCACCTTGATCATGGCCAGTGTCTCCAAAAACTCAAACATACATTCTATATTTTCCAACCATTCATCAAAATGTTGGGGATCATTGGGTCCTTTTAAAACTATTGGTTTTTAGTGATGGAACTCTTTAGAACAATTTCAAATAACCACCCCCTGAGGATCTAGAGCTACAGCCAGAACAAGAACATGAGTTTCTTCCTATCCCAAATATTTGATAGTGAGTGAAATCACCTAAACTAGATTTGGTTCCACTAGAGGATTAGTTTTATATGGTTTAGCAGGAAATTCCTCCCAGATATTTTTTTCACATATTATCATAGTCATGATGCTACAAAACATCATGATACAGTAACGAATACATCCTACTAACACAAAAACTGAGAATTAAGGGATAATTATTTCCAAAATATAGAAAAATGATATTTGGATTCCACTCTATCCAAATCACAATATGTAAAATACTATAAATAATTTACACGATGTCTTTCCCTAGCATCTCCTAGTGACTTAAGGTTCATTGAGGTGGAATATTTCCATGAACTCAATTACAACCACCTTATAATTCCCTATAAGATTTTAAAAATACATAATAACTTCATGAAAAAATCTCAGTTGCCTCCTCTAATGCCACTTTGTCACAAACCATCCTGGGTACCCTATTAACCCGATTACCAAGGTGGCCCTTAAATATCCCGAAGGGAATTCCAGATCTCCACAGGTTGAAACTATCACCTAGAATCATATAGCATACATGTTGGAAATAATTTTCAAAAATAGTATTGGAATAAAAATAAAAAAGGTATTATTCATAACAAAACAAACTCCACCAAAAGAAGTGTACCATTAGTCAGTAAGCCATTAAATCCCAATGTACTATAACCCAAGTATCAAAATAGAGGAAAAACCCCCCATGTTCATAAGGACATAACTCACCATGTCCAATGTTCAACAGCTTGATCCACCTTTATATGATACTTTCCCCTTGATCTAACTTTGAAGGAGATAATTTACAAACACCTGAAGGAATAAGTAGGGTGTCATCAAAAACTCCCATTGGGTCTCACCAAGGATTCCATAACAGTTCCCAAAAATATATTAACCAATATAATGCTTCCAATTTTAAAAGTAAACAAGTTACAAATTTTATAGAATATTTAAACAAATCAATATATATAGTTCAAATGATAGAAAGTAAATTAAGAAAATTCTTTACAAATGATTTAATATTTCTAAAATAATTCCGTAAATAAAACTTTTATATAAAGAGGTTTATAAAAATTTAAAAGTACCATAATGTAGTTTTACAACATTGTAATACATTTATATCTCGAATATAAATAATAGACAATAAACATTATCATATAACTAATAAGAATGATAGTATTTCCAACTAAAGGACTCTTCACTCTCTATGTGATCTAAAACATATGTATATATTCATGTCCTCTTGACAATTGATAAATGTGAGTCGTCACCCTTACATCAGGGATGTGACCCGCAATATGTATTTTTTAGAAATTTTTAATAGTGTATATTGTGGCCAGGAGATTTAATAGAAAAAATTTGACAAATAAATAAATACAAATTATTAATATATTTTATCCAGTCACATATTCATGGAATTATTATGTTTTATAATTTTTTTGGTTGACTAGTAGTACTTGATTAGAAAATAATTAATCCATTAGAAACCAGTTTCACCCAACTATAAGGATACTCTAAGAAATAGGTTTTTATATGTGGTAAAAATCTATTAAAGTTATATGTAACTCATTCATTATACCTTATATGAATTCCTAATGAGACCACGTGATGTTCAAGGGTGTTTGTGTTATTGTTCGGAGTCCGATTTGCAACATTTGGAGAAAATAATCTTGAGCCAATGGTTAGGGGAAAATGTTTGACCTAATGGACACTAATAGGAGTATCCTTGAGGGTTTGTACAAAAAGATGTATGAGGCCTAATAGTTTGAAGAAACCATGCATCTTAGGGCGCACTCCCATGAAGGTGGTATAATATTCAGAGAAGAGGCATACATTATGGTTGACACATGATTTCTCAAGCAATGTGGTATAACTTTTCAGGTCCCATCATGAGGTAGTGAGGTACACATGGTTTGAGAAACTATGTGGCCAAACTGTGAAACCCTATAATTTTTGGGTGATTTTATGAAAACAAAGTTAAAATCTAATAAATTACAACACCACTTCATTGATATATTTCGTATTAGAAACATGTTTTTCTCTCCCTTTTGAGCTCATGCATCCCTCATGTTAGGTTGTTTGAAAAAACTCCGACCCAATGTCCTATTAAATATATATTTTCCTTGTTTAATTAGTGTTAGTGAGTAGTATTTTCATCTCATGCCTTTCTATGTGTTATTTCCTTCTATGGGGTTAATTGGGTGCACGCACCTGTGCCATATTTTTTGGGTGTTCATTTATTAATTTGTTTTATATTGATCTAAACTAAACTGAATGCTAATAAGGGAAGGGTGATCCTATAAAAGAATATGGTAGGCAGTTTTGTTCTTTTTCCTCCTAGTTGAGTTGTTTTATAACATGTTCTATTGTTCCTCATGGCAGTTTCACAATGTGTTTCCTGAAAATTAAATTTTAATTATAATGGTTACTTTAACTGAGAACCTTATGACCTTTTTAGCTCCCCTTTAATGGTGTAGACCCCTTATAGGTTTCCAACAACATTGAAAATGTTGATATTATTGAATAAATGTTCAATCCATCATCTAAATGAGGTTTTCAATACTTCTAAATTATGATAAATAAATGAAATGTATAATCATTATGTTATATCATGAATAACAAACATAAAAAATTATAATTAGATGAATTAGGTGAGTGGTATTAAAAATATCCTAATTAAATTGAACAACGGTTCCACCCTTGTTTTTATAAAATTCTAAAGAGTTAAAAATGATCAATTTTCTTGTATTAAAAAAATGTATACTTATAACTATTATAAAATACGGGCATGGGGATCCTTTTTAATTATGGTAAATAGAAATGTTGACCCTTATGCATGTTATATACATAAATATTGTCATTAAGACCCTTATACTAATGTGATATGGGAATGGAGACCATTTATATATGTGATATGGTCATGGTGACCCTTTATAATGGTGATACTATCTTGGAGACAAATTATAAATGTGATTCAGGCTTGGAGATCCTTTGTAAATGTTATACAAGCATGGAAACACTTTATGAACAAGATATGGGAATGAAGACTCTTACTTTGATATTTGGGAAAGTAGAACATACTGATATGATACTAGGCATGGAATCCCTATTTCTATTATACTAGGCATGTCATCCCCTACCCTTATGATACTAAGCATGGCATCCCATACTATGGTAATACTCAACATGGAATCCATTGATACTTATGATACTCATGCTATAAATTATGGGTGTATGAGTTACACATCAGGTCCTAAGTGAGATATGTATCCACATATATTTTTTTATATTTCACTATGTATATAGTCCATACATGTGTATACACATGGTTACTTGATCTGAGATAGTAAAGCATTGGAAGAAGTAAGTACTATCATCCTAGTGTCTTCCTGGAACCAGAGCCGATCCATTTTCAATTATTTTTAGTTATTTTATTTATTATATCTATACACTTTCATATTATATTCCATAAATGGATATTTGTTGATGCCATTGGTGGTGGACTTGTGAGTTTGTCTCACACCCTATCTAGGACATCGATGGTACCTACGTAGACTACATGATCTCAGGTTTAGATAAGGGGAAACATACAATTATGGATGCATGACTTATTAGATGACTTAGGATGGGATCTTGGTAGTAGATGACCTTGGTAGATATCAGGATGCATGGATAGATTTCATAATTTTTTATCTTTCTATACACTATATAATGTATTTAATTATTTCTACCATGGATACATGTTTTCTTTATTTTATGAAGACATGGAATCATCATCTTTTGTATATGATTCTGTTTACTAATTATAATTCTTATTTGGTCCAAGGATGTTTATATGTTATTTCACTATATTTCCACTATTGATATGCTTCTAATATTTATTTAATGATTACACCATTATGATAATATATCCATAGGTTATATAATCTCCATGCAAACACCATAGATCCTCACTGCTAGTTAGCAGCCTCTAGTGAATGGGGAGGCATGCTTGGGGCCAAGGGGTCCACTAGTTTGGGGTACTATTGAGTGGGACTCGGGTTGCGATTTCAATAAGTAATATAAGAGGTATATAATTTATTACTTTACTATTTGAGACAATATATATGATATTATTAATGCTTTAATACCTCATTATAAGTCGTTCCTGGGAGTAGATATCCCATGCTTGGATTAATACCATGTTTTCTAGAATAATGAATTATTTTTTTTTCTATTATTACATTTGATTGGATTACACTGTAGGGAGATGTAAATTTTATATAATGTTTTGTTTTATTATTATTGGGGTTTAAATTTCATCCTTTTTCAAATGAGATTATGTCAAATAATCATCTATCATCTATCATTTTTTGGAACCTTGTAAGAAATTCACATTCCATGCTTATTTCATTCCATATAGAAGAATTTTTTTCTTACATTTCTTTTGATTTCTATGAGTTATTTATCTTCTATAATTTTTAATTTAATAAAATTTTATTTATTAATTTCAAAACAAGATGGCTACAAAAGTGCTTAAAAAAACCAAAAATAGAATTTTCTATAATAGACTAAAAAACTGTTAGCATTCATTCATTTCATACTAAGTTAAAGAGAATTGGTCCCATGGACTGGAATGTGTTATGGTATGAATTATGTGGATGCCACGTTTAGGTTAATTAGGTTTATGGGTCATTACGAATTGTATGTAAAGATGCATTGAGTTCATACATTCAATGATAAATGTTAATAAAATATGAATTAAAATGAAAGTGAACACATTTAATCACATAGCTTTACTCAGGGCTTACCCTAATAGTGGGAAGTATGTAGCCTCAGTAGTGTTCTATAAAAATGTTTTTATCACCAATGCATGATGCTTTGATTTAAAAAATAGGTTCCATTATTACTTAGGAATACATGTACATATCATATTTTGTATATCTGGTGTTATCACTATTGAATATTATAAAATGATTTTTTTTCTTTGAATATTTGGAGTAATTCCACCACCACATCCTCTGGGCGTATGCCTGGAAGGTAGAGATGACCATGCTCCAGAGGTGATAGACCGCGAGCAGATTGTGAAACCTCTAGTAGTTAATATTATGGAACCTCTTCTTATACCATAAATGGGAAATTATTACCAATAATGAGGATTTTGTTTTAAAATTATGAAGATGATACGTGGATATCCGTTCTCTACCCATTATACAAGAGAGTTGACTTGGGAGTTTAAAAAAAACATCCAACCACATTTTCATGGGATAATGACTCATAGGATGTAGAAATTTGGATCTAAATGGTTACATCTACAATCTATCATATAGATAAAACTTCTATGAGAAGGGTGATGATCACCAATCATATGCTTTAAGGATCCACCAAATTCTTGTGGGATATTCTGAACCAGGATGCTCAGTACCAGGATGTGACTAGGAGGGATTTTCAGTCAATCTTCTATGACCACTTTTTCAATTAGACACTAGGAGATGATATTTCATGTGAGTTAATGAACCTAAATCATGGTTCTATGATAGTTATAAAATATTTATCTCATATATAAATCATATGGGCTATTCAACAATCTATATGACTAATGATCCAGTGAAAGAGATACGATTAGAAGATGATATTATGAATCTTATCCATTATATAGTGATTGTATTCTTATTAACTACCATATATGATAAATTTATGTACGAACTCACCATCAAGATTAACCTGAGGTATGTTGACATTTAAATACATGAAATTTAAGAAATGAGATAGGATATTGGTTCAAGAGGAAATGAGAATTGATGCTCTAAGAATGTAATTGTTAGAAATGACATATATGTGACACAATTTGATAGTTATGTTGGTTTTTATCATTATGGGAATAAAAGATATAAGAAGACCTAGTGTCCTAGAGACCATGTCAAGTGTCGAGGCTATGACATATAGTGTCTTCTATATTGTTTTTGCAAGACCTTCCCATCTGTGACTAGTAGGATTAGATCCGTGATTGCTTCACCTTTAGGACAAGGGTCAAGAGCACATCCATAGGTAGGTGGATGGAGTAATATAGGACATATAATAAGAAGAGGTCGATGTGGCCTTGGGGTCTTTGCTTCTTATATACATCGCCAACAGAGCAGAACCACTCTTGGTAGTCACGGTGAAACACATGGCTAGAGATCAGACCATATCTATTCAATAAAGCCTATACCGTAAAATGAGGGATATATGTCAACTAATGTTATAGGTACACTTATAGAATTATATTATTTATTTTCTTCCTCATTCGATATAGGTGCATCACCCTATTTCTTCTATATGTTTATTTTGGAGATCATTGGAAGTAATTTTGTAACACCCAGAGATTTTATGAGATTTATTATTTTTCATTTATTTTATTTCTTATATTATACACTACACCAATATTAGCTTGTACTATACGCAACACCATATTATCTTGCAGTATATGCAACACTGTTCTTGGCTCTAGTTACACACAATTTCAAGTTCGTTTTGTGGAAATTATTCTACGCAACATTAAGTATAGATTTTGTTTAATGTATAAATGAAATAAGTTTTGATTATGTTATACACAAAACCAAACGGAGCTTTCACTACACACAGCCCAGACTTGGCTTGCATTACACACAATCAAGACCTTCTTCGATAGCGTGTGTAGTACGGAATACCGAGTTTCACTAAACAATATATTATTATAATATTATTATGATCTAGCCGTTATGAATATTATTACCATAAATTTTATCTTTTAAAATAGACTTCATTTTTTGATTCGTAATATCGAAATTAGTCTTTGTTGAATTTTTGGTATTTTTCTGAAAACCTTCAATTTTTGATGAATAGTGAAAACACTCGGTTATTATTTAAAAAAAGACTTTTTATTTAAATAATTATTGATTTTATTTAAATTTATTTTAGATAAAAATTGATACATAATACCTATATATGTTCAATGTAATTCATTGGAGTCATTTTGAAATAATTTTGGATATATAAAAATTTTATTGAACTTTTCACCATCTTTTACCCACCTCCTAGGAGCATTTGCAATTGTACATAAAACTTAATTTTACTGCTTCTGTTAGTTGAATTTTGAAAATCCGAGAGACACGGTTAATATCAAGGAGTAAAATGTGGTTCAATAAGATAAAAATAATTTTTGGTGAATAGTAACTTTTTACTTTTATTTACCATGGTTAAAAGTAAATAGGGTAATTAAGGGTAAAAATGATATTATTTTTACCCTAACACATGTCCTAATTCTATTGGATATATGTAATTCAACCAAAAACAACCTTAGAAATAAACTATGACCATTTAGGTCCACTTGGATTAGATTAGGACATTTATTATTAATTTATTTAAAGAAGGTTTACAATAGTTAATATCAAAGTTTAATAACTAAATTTTTTTTAATATTGTGTTATACATAAGATAAATTCAAATATAAATATTAATTATAAAGATAAAAATATTTTCTACATAATTGTATTTTATTTATAATTTTTAGACATTAAATAATGTAATTTATTTATGATAAAATGATGATGGAGTAATTACCTTATTAATGAAATATTAACCTAATTGATGTTATAAATACCCAAATAAATATAATTTAACACTTTTTATATATTACACTAATTTTTTTATGTTAATATGACATGTTAGTATTGATTTAATTAGCTTTTTTAGAACTAATAATGCTGTTATGATTTTCACAAAAATCAATTACCAAATACTGTCAAAATTGACATAAAATATTTTTCAAAACAAATATTATATTATTAATTGTTATTATATTCCTAAAAATCTGAGGTTCGGCCAAATGACTTAGATAAGGGTATATATATTAATAATGAACCACTTGGGGTTCTTTTGGTTTGTTATGGTATGTTTATTAAACATATAGTGTAAGAAAAAAAGAAAACACAGTAAAAGTTAAATTATTTAACTTAGAGTTAAATATAAATGATAAGGTTAAAATAATAACCTAAATTTGTCTAAAACCTATTGGTTGAGAGGATTTACACCCATCCCCACTTTATCTTCGAAATAAGTCACTTTGAATCCATTATAAACCGAATATGACATTATTATAAAATAATATTGTAAGTTTTTTCCTAAAGTGCCCCTCTCCTCCCTTATAAAAGGGCACCTCCTCCCTCTTCTCTTTACACAATTTTGAGCCTTCAAGCTCGACCAAACCCTACTCATTTCCCTTCCCAAATTCCCTAGAAACATACTAGAGGTCTTGGTCTTCTTTAAAGACAAATTTTAGTGCCCTAAGAGGAGGTTTCAAAGAGGCGTGTCGAAGAAGAGGAGGTTCAGATACATACGAAGCATATCGGACCTATGGTAAGGGATAATTTTGCAAATCTCAATTTTATCTGAGATTTCTTATACATAAGTATTTATTGGGGTTATATTTTCATCCATTTCCATAAAAATGTTTTTCATAAAGTGTTTAACATTCTTCCATGTATGTTTAAAATCATGTTTACCCCTCTTTGACTTTTACATTGTTTTATGGAAGGAATATTTATTTTATTTACCATACGAGGAACCTTTTGAATTTTCCTGAAAAAGTACGAGAAGAATTTTTTTTTAACTTATATGGAATGAAAGGGATTTTTATGGTTTTATAACTCCTTATTTTCATGAAGCTTACTCTACAATATTTCATGATTATTTTAAAGAAAATCCTTTTCTTTTAAAATTGCATGGCATTTTGTGAAAAGAATATGATTTTGAAGAAGAAAGGATATTTTCCTCAAGAATTCATTTCAAGTGTTTTTTCAAAACTATTTTCCATCTATGATGAAATTATTTAGTATTATTATTTTTCAAGTATAAAGTCTCTATTATTTACATGGTGTTATTTTTTTATGGTGAAATGATATCTATTTGTTTTTTATGGATTATGTAATGATGCGATGATGGTTATGAAACACATTTTATTCTTTGGGTTATGATGAATGATTTATGTTTATGTTGTGGAATAAGTAAGAATGATTTCATTATGAGATGGGTCGGACCTATATCTCCTTCCAATGCATTGGGTAAAGATTTATATCTCATGAGATAGACATGGATGGAATAGAAAGTTAATCTGGTTCAGTGATATAGGACTGGAAAGAGGATTGAACTTGATTTAGTAAGGGACTTTGTCCACTATAATGGTCTTGGAAGTAATTCCATGGCTAATATGGAAATCATATCATGTGATTATTGGTTTTCCACAATTAAATGTTTTATTTCCCATGCTATTTTTTCATGATTGATGTTCTTTTATGATATATGCCTAACGTACTTCCAAGATTTATATCATTGCTCAAGATTTTGATTTCTAGAATTATAGGAACTATATTAGAATTAAACCTAAGATGTTAGATATTTAAGGTACTCCCCCTTTATTATGTTATTTTACTAGCATGATTTTTCCTCTCACACTATCCTTTTTGGGCTTTAGATGATAGCTGGAACCCGAAGGAACCGTGTTGATCAATGCAATGGATGATGCAATAATTGTCCCCCTAAACAAACCAAATTTATGTGAGATGGAGTAAAAAATCTTATTTCTATACTTACAAAAGCTATGAATCATTTTGGATTTCAAAATGATCAGAGAAACGAACAATATTCTATTGAGTCCTTCATGAGGCAATGTCCACCTTCTTTCAATGGGACTTCTGATCCACTTGTTACTGAACAATGGATTAGTACCATTGTAAAGATATTTTCCATACTTCACTGTTCAGAACATGAAAAAGACATTTTAGTTATTTACTGTTTAGAAGGTGAAGCAGGCCAGTGGTGGACTCTAATTAAGAATACAAGCCCCCAAGATGAAATTGAATCCATGGAATGGGACGAGTTCAAGAACTTGTTTTTTAGTAAGTTCATCCCTCGTATTCTTCAAACAAAGATGGAAAAGGAGTTCCATGAGCTTAAGAAAAAGGATGATGAATCTATTGGTATATACGAAGCAAATTTTACAAGTCTTGCAAGGTATGCATCTGGCTTTATCATCTAACCTGAAAGTAAAGTTGATCGATTCTTCAGTGGATTAAAACAAAGTCTTCGAAGGGAATTATCTATTGGAGACTTTAGTAACTATGAAGAAATTGTGTGTTGTGATATCAAGGTAGAACTGGAAGTTGGTGTAACATATCCATCTCATGGTTTTGACAAGAAATGAAATATGGAGTTCAAGGATAAATCTCAGAACAATGGTGAAAAGAAAATTAATGTTTCTTTATGCTAAAAGTGTGGACGAAGCATGGTGGAGATTGCCTAAACGGTACTAGAAAATGTTTTAAGTGTGGAAAAGAAGTTCATCGAGCAGTTGAGTTTCGAAGTAATGGGAACAAGGAAGCTAATGATGTGAATAGAGAAAATACTACAGAGAACACTGAACCAACACTTCAATGCTTCATGTGCAAGGAAATGAGGAATTATGCTAATCAATTCCCTAATCCAAGGGTTAATGATGATCGACGTGAGAAACCTCTTAAGGAAACGTACAAAGGGAAGTCACATGTGATCACTATTAGCGATGTTGAGTATGAAAATGATGTAGTGGAATGATTATGTGTTTATGTAACAGGATTCCAAAATAATGTTGTGGAATCTAATTTATAGTACTGTGGATCATTGGAATATCTATGTAATGGTTTATTGTGGTTTTCGATAATTATATAGTACAGGTTACCATGAAAAGTGATTGAAATATTTTTGGAAAGTATGTGATATGCGCATAATTAATGGAAAAGGAGAAAATAATATGTTTGATAGTATTCCTGAGCTCATGATTGATATAAAGACTAAGTGATATCATGGTTTGAGTATATATAATTTTTGGGATTTTGGTATGTGGAAAGAGTTAAATTTTAACTGCATTAATGTTTTCAATAAGGTTAAATGTTTATTTATTTTTTAAGAGAATACATTATTAAGGCATTATAATGTTTGTAATGTGACCAACAAGATATATCTTATCATATATGGGGGATAAATGATGGTATTCACATTCTTTTTATGTGACCTTTCCAGTAATCATTTTCTTTATACTATGAGATTGGACAGATGTATTTTGGATAAGTCCAAGACATTAATGGATTATTTCAGACATCAAATAGTATTTTTTAAGGCTATAACTTTTTCAATATTATTTATGTAATGTTATAATAGTGAAGTTTTAGAAGAAGAAAAAAAAGACAACCTGTAGGACAAGAGACAACCCATCGCGTCAGACAAGGTTGCGGGAATTGAACCCCCAACCAAAGTGTGATAGGCCTGTATTGCCTGCCACTAGCCTACAAAAAGTCCCTGGTTAGTATAAACTAGTTTTATTTTATTAATTGGTATGATAGATGAAGTATAAGTCCATTTTTGGAATCATATACAATTAACCTCATCATAGATGGACTTATGTATATTTGATAACTTTTGCTAACCTTTTGTTTAAGACAGATGGAGTGACTCATCATTCTATAACATGATCTACTAACACTTCACAAATGAAAAATTCAACTTCATTTCTTTAAGAGATGAAGTGGAAATTGTTCAAGGCATGAAAAAATGGTGATATTGTACCGAAATAAAGTAAGTATTTCTTCTCATTCAAATTCTTCAGCTTTAGGGAAATCATCTTGAAAACCTAAAATGTTGTCCTAGTGCCCTTATATCCGATGAATCAGATGGTACCTTAGATCATCAAAAATTTATGTATTTTTGATTGTTGGATTTTTCATAGCCATGTTATCTACCACTATCCTATAGAACTTGATGGTTAGGTTTCTGTTCCATATCCATATTTTCACCTATGTTCTCCTATGTGGAAACCCAGTGATGAGTTAATTTGGGTAACCATTATGTTTCTTCATTCACTTTTTAAAATTAAGTTTTTGTATTCCTTTTTACGATGTGAGTTTCTATGAAAGAAACTATCAAGTAGTAAATGATTTATATCCCCGACGAATTTTGAGGGAGAAATTCATTTTATGGGGGGTAGAATGTAACACCTCTAGATTTTATGAGATATATTATTTTTAATTTCTTTTATTTCTTCTATTATACACTACACCAAGATTAGCTTACACAACACCATATTATCTTTCAGTATATGCAACACTATTATTGGCTCTTGTTACACACAATTTCAAGTTCGTTTTGTGGAAATTATTCTACGCAACATTAAGTATTGATTTTTTTTAATGTATAAATGAAAAAAAATTTGATTATTTTATAAGAAAAACCAAACTGAGCCTTCACTACACACAGCCCAGACTTGGCTTTCATTACACGCAATCAAGACCTTCTTCGATGGTGTGTGAAGTACGCAATACCGAGTTTCACTAAACAAGATATTATTATAATATTATTATGAACTAGCTGTTATGAATAGTAATACCCACTTTTTGAAATTTTATAAATTTTTTTCATTCAAAATAGACTTCATTTTTGTATTCAGAGTATCGAAATTATCTTAGGGTGAATTTTTGGTATTTTTCTGAAAACTTTCAATTTTTGATGAATAGTGAAAACACTAGGTCACTATTTAAAAAACCGACTTTTAATTTAAATTATTATTTATTTTATTTAAATTTATTTTATGTTAAAATTGATACATAATACCTATATAATTTCTATGTAATTCATTGGAGTCATTTTAAAAAAAATTAGATATATAAAAATTTTATTGAACTTTTCACCGTCTCTTACCCACCTCCTAGGAGCATTTGCAATTGTACATAAAACTTAATTTTACTTCTTTTGTGAGTTGAATTTATAAAATCCGAGAGACATGGTAAATATCAAGGAGTAAAATGTGGTTCAATAAGATAAAAAAAATTTGTTGAATAGTAACTTTTTACTTTTAATTACCACGGTTAAAAGTAAATAGGGTAATTAAGGGTGAAAATGATATTATCATTACTCTAACACATGTCCTAATTCTATTGTATAAGTGTAATTCGACCAATAACAACCTTAGGAATAACATATGACCATTTAGGTCCACTTGGATTAGATTAGGACATTTATTATTAATTTATTTAAAGAAGGGTTAAAATAGTTAAAATCAAAGTTTAATAACTAAAACATTTTTAATATAGGGTTATAAATAAGATAAATTTGACTATAAATATTCATTATAAATCGAAAAAGATTTCCTACATAATGGTATTTTATTTATAATGTTTATACATTAAATAATGTAATTTATTTTTGATACAATGATGATGCAGTAATTACCCTATTAATGAAATATTAACATAATTGATGTTATAAATACCCAAATAAATCTAATTTAAGACTTTTTATAAATTACAATAATTTTTTAAGTTAATATGACATGTTAGTATTGATTTAATTAACTTTTTTCGAACTAATTAGTCTATTATGGTTTTTAAAAAAATCAATTACAAAATAGTTTCAAAATTGACATAAAATAGTTTTTAAAAAAAATATTATATTATTAATTGTTATTATATTCCTAAAAATCATAGGTACAGAAAACTGACTTATATAAGGATATATATATTAATAATGAACCACTTGGGGTTCGGTTTTCTTGTTATGGTATATTTATTAAACATATAGTGTAAGAAAATAAGAAGACATGGTAAAAGTTAAATTATTTAACTTATAGTTAAATCTAAATGATAGGGTTAAAATATTAATCTAAACTTGTCTAAAACCTATTGGTTGAGGGGATTTAGACCCATACCTACTTTATCTTCGAAATAATTCACTTTGGAGCCATTATAAACCGAATATGACTTTATTATAAATTAATATTTTATTTTTTTCCCTAAAGTGCCCCTATCCTCCCTTATAAAAGGGCACCTCCTCCCTCTTCTCTTTACACAATTTTGAGCCTTCAAGCTCAGCCAACCCCTGCCCATTTCCCTTCTCAACTTCCCTAGAAACATACTGGAGGTCCTGGTCTTCTTTAAAGACCAACTTTAGTTCCCTAAGAGGAGGTTTCAAATAGGCGTTTTGAAGAAGAGTAGGTTTGGATACGTACGAAGCATATCAGACCTATGGTAAGGGATAATTTTTCAAATCTCATTTTTATCCGAGATTTCTTATATGTAAGTATTTAATGGGGTTATATTTTCATCCATTTCCATAAAAATGTTTATCATAAAGTGTTTAATATTTTTCCATGTATGTTTAAATTCATGTTTACCCCTCTTTGACTTTTACATTGTTTTATGGAAGAAATATTTCTTTTATTTACCATATGAGGAACATTTTGACTTTTTTGATAAAAGTAAGAGAAGAATGTTTTTTTAACTTATATGGCATGAAGGGATTTTTATGGTTTTATAACGCCTTATTTTCATGAAGCTTACTCTACAATATTTCTTGACTATTTTGAAGAAAACCCTTTTCTTTTAAAATTTAATGGCATTTTGTGAATAGAAAATGATTTTGAAGAAGAAAGGATATTTTCCTCAAGAATTCATTACAAGTGTTTTTTCAAAACTATTTTCCATCTATGATGACATTATTTAGTATTATTATTTTTCAAGTATAATGTCTCTATTATTTACATGGTGTTATTTTTCTTATGCTGAAATAATATTCATTTGTTTTATATGGATTATGTGATAATGCGATGATGGTTATGAAACCCATTTTATTCTTTGGGTTATGATGAATGATTTATGTTTATGTTGTGGAACACGTAAGAATGATTTCATTATGAGATGGGCAGGACCTATATCTCCCTCCAATGCATTGGGTAAAGATTTATATCTCATGAGATAGAAATGGCTGGAATGGCAATTTAATCTAGTTCAGTGATACAGGACTGGAATGAGGAGTGAACTTGATTCAGTAAGGTACTTTTTCCACTATGATGGTCTTGGTAGTAATTCCTTGGCTACTATGGAAATAATATCATGTGCTTAATGGTTTTCTACAATTAAAATCTTTATTTCCCATGCTATTTTATCATGATAGATGTTCCTTTATGAAATATGCCTTATATACTTACAATATTTATATCATTGCTCAAGATTTTGATGTCTAGATTTTATGTTCAAGTTTTTGCTTTCAAATGTTTATGGATTGTTTTACGTTTTCTATTTTTACCCTTACTGAGAATTTGAGCTCACCCTTTTTATGTTTTATTTTCCCTAGGATATAAATAAAGGTTTTAGGTAAGAAAACTAAAGGGGAAGATCTTTATGGGAGATGTTGAAGATCTTACACCATGATTAGAAGATTATATTCCAAGTTTCCAAAGACACTAAACTATTATGGTCCTTCAGTGTTTGTTTTTGTTATGTATTAAGTATTCCGTAAAAGTAATGTAATGTCCATGTACGTCAATCTTCGGGTCTCTACAAATTTTGAGTACTCTTGTGGCATAACAACACACGATACATCTTCAGATTTATGATTAGAGAGTGTACACTAATTTAGGGAATATCTTTTTAAGGTATATAGCCATCATTTATTATAGGATCACTTTATCTGTGAGATGAAAATATTTGATTTCATTATCATGATGGACTAGTTTCTTCTATATCAATCCTATGTGGATTTTTATAATTGGAGGGTGTCATTTAGATCATAAGAGTGTGGTACATATATTCACAAGGGTGAGTGAGATGTTCAGGCTCGAAGATCTGGACTAGATAAACCTGGCCTTAGGGTAGTGAAATTCTAGATTTCCATCATTTTTTTGGATGACCAGGGTTTACATTATACTGAATTCAATTATATATTCGATCGATTCCAAAAGATTCCACCGATGACTTTTCTGGACTACCTCCTGAGAGAGGTGGATTTTACCATCAAAATAGTTCATGGAGTTTCATTGGTATCCATTATTTATTATAGGATTTAAACTACTATGTTGAAAGATCTCTAGAGGTATCTATATTATTTGGATGCCAAGGGATTTATATATCTCAATACCTCTCTCTAGGTTTCATCAATTGTTCTTGAAAAGAAGACGAACTGAATGATCATGATTTTTATAGATTACAAATAATTGAACAAGTATACATAGAAGAAATGATATCCATTAAATTATATAAGTGATCTCGTTGACTATATCAATAGAGGGGTGTTATTTTAAAATATCAACCTAAGATTGGGTTATAATCAAGTTTGAGTCAGGATTTCAAATATTAATCATACGACGTTATATAGTTGTTATGATTTATATTTGTATCTTGTTATTCCATTATTTCTTACAAATGCACCTTTCATATCCATGGATATGATGAATACTGTTTTCTATTTCGATTAGGGTTATTTTTGTGGTATTTGTAGATGACATCTTGTTGCATTCTCATACTCGAAGTGGAAATTCCACATATCATGATATTGTTATAAATATACTAAGTGAGACCAAATTGTATGTTATTTTTAGAAAATGAAACCTTTGTAGTGACAATGATAACTTCATGGATTATATTAACTCAATGGTAAGAGTTTTATTAGGAAAAATATGGTGAGAGTTATAGTTACCTAGTAGAATACCAAGAATGTATTTCATATAATGGTCTTCTTTTGAATAGATGGGTACTACAAGATTTTTTACAAGAAAATCCATGCTGAGAAGAACCTTTTCCAATATTAACTATGAAAGAAGTAAAGTTTATATAGTCTATATCCTACAAGAAAATATTTTGAGAGTATAAATAGAGATTGAATTAAACACTGATATTGAGTCTCCCCGAGTTGAGAAGAAGATATAAAGTATATTGTGATGCATCTGTTATTTTTCTAGGAGTTGATATAATATAGTAAGTTCAAATCATTATGTACAGGTCGTAGTAGTTGAGGCCTCATGAGTGGAATTACCCAAAGGATGATCTCGAGTTAGCCACTTTGTACACTCCCTGAATTATTGGTAGCTGTATGTGTTGGGAGATTATTTTTTTGTATTTACTGAACAAAAAACCCAGGTATATTATTACAAACTGATACTTGATCGTTAGGTAGTTAAGATGTTTAGAATAACTACAAACCTTTTAATTTTATCTACCCTATATTACTGAAAAAGGAAATGTTGTTGTCGATTATTTGGCTAGGAAGATTTAGATATAGGCAGTTCATGAGGCCAGTAGTGACTGGTAGCTCATGGATTTTTTTCTATGATGCAAATAGAGGAGAAGGAATATGATGTAAATCTATACAGTCCTCATTATAGCTACCTCTTCACTCCAAAAGAGAGTTATTATGAGTTATTTTTCTAACCTTGAGGGATTGGTCCTATGAGAGTGTGTTTCTGGTGAGATCATACATATGGATTCATCTATATATGGTGACAAAATTCTATGTATATATGGGAGTATATTGGATCCCACATATATGAGATAAGGTTTTATGTGAGAGCCACAATCTTTTTAGTGGGTAGTTCACCCGAGTATCTCCAAGATGTATCATGATACACCCCGATAGTATTTCCATACAGGGGTGAAACACTATATTGAAGGATTTAAGACTAGGTGTTCCACATTTCTATTTGGAAATTTGAAACACAAGTGACCTAAGGACTTGGTAATACCATTTCCATTCCTAGAATTGTAATGGTAGGATGTTGGGATGGATTTTTTTCATTGTATTACCAAGGTTTCCTTAAGGTAGAGATATAGTTTGGTTAGTCATGGATTGACTGATTAAATTATCCCACATATTTCTTATGAGTTATATATTCTATACTGTTGAGTTGGGAATATGTTATTCCCATAATATTATATAGATAAATAGAATACCTTATACTATTATCTCAGATAGGGATGCCTATTTTACATTGAGGTTCTGGAATGGGATACAAAAATAGATGGGTACATAGGTGCTAATGAGCATAACATTTCACCCTCAGATTGATGGCTAGTTAGAATGGAATATACACGTGTTATAAGACATTCATTGACCATGTATCCATGCTTTTAGTGGTTCTTGGGAAATTCATATCCCTCTTTTCAGGTTCTTTGATAATAATAACGATCATGAGATGATTCAGATGGCAACCTTGGATTCCCTATAAGGTAGGATGTTATGTTAACCCTTGTGATGATTAGAGGAAAGATATGTAGTGTTATTGGGTCCTCATATCATTCAGGTGACTTTAAAGAAGGTTCATCTTATCATGAACAAGTTCTCTACCTGTTATTCTAGATAGATATCTCATGTCGATCAACATCGAAGTCGTCTTGAGTTCGAGATTGGGGGTCTTCTATTCTTAAGATAATTTTCTAGACTTGGGGAAAGATGGATATAGAGGAAAGAGAAAATATCCTTTCGCTATATCATGATGTTTGATATTTTAAATAGAGTAACTCTAGTAGCCTATGAGTTGAAGTTACCTAAGAGGGACCATTAAATTAATGGTGTATTTAATGTTTCATAGCTTCACCATTATCATGGAAACCAATCTCATACATTTGACTAATAAGATGTAGATCTAGATGTTGATTTTTTTTAGAAGCATCCTATATAAATTAATGACTATTAAAAATACCTAAGGGGCCGGTATGTCCTTTTAGTATGGGTTCTATGGATGAAAGGCATGGTACATGACAAGACATAGGAGTCGGAGGCCGACATACATGCTCAATGGCCATAGTTTTTCTTAGTCAGTGTTTCACCACCATTAGAATGGAAACACTAGGATGAGTTCTTTTATGGGGGTATATATATAGGAACCCAAATTTTATATGAGTTATATATTATTTATATTTCATTATAACTCATTTTTAACCTAGTATTGATTCATAGATCCCAATAGAGTGTTGAGGTGTCTTTGGCTTTTTGGGGCCCAAATACTTAAATTTGGTGAAAAAATAATGGTTGCATAGTTAGGAGAAACATTTGGCCCAAGACACATGGTTAGAATTAACCGGGTTGGTATAGATAGAGGTTTAAAGGATACTTCTCAGTTCGAGGAATTCATGCAGCCAGGGGCACAAACCCATGTGGGTGGTTTCTAATTCTTATTAGAGGCATACAATAGGTTTGGAACACATTCTCTCAATCCATGAGTCCAAACCATGAAGGTCCACACTTGAGGCAGTGAGGTGTGAACTATTGGTGAAGAGTTTATCCGAACATGTGGCCAAATAATGAGACCCTAAAATTTTTAGTAGATTTTACTAAAATTCCCCACCCTCTTATTTTTTATATTTTCCAAAAAACATTATAATTTCTCTCCCTTTTGAGATCAATACTCTTTCTAAATAGATTCATTAACAAAACTCTAATACTTACTCTAATTTTATATCTATTCATATTATTGGTTGTGAATCAGTGATTACTCTGTTTGTCCTTGCACTTTCTGTATTTTTCATTTTAATTACTAATTTATTTAAGTATAGGATTTAATGCCCTATTTTATATTATTTCATCATTTCGTCCATTTTATTTTGATCTGGACTAATCCAAATGATGATACTAGTTGAGTGATCCTCTATATGAATAATGATTGTGGTCTATTTCGTATCCAACAAAGTTGAGATATTTTATACTATGAGAAATACTTCTACATGGTAGTTTAACTATGAGTTTCCCCAAAATTCAATCCACCTTCAAATGAAATATTTTATGGAGAAACTTTTGACCTTCTAATATCCCCTTTAATTTTGACCACCCATTTCGGTGTGATGAACACTTTTCCAAAGTGTATATAAATTGATAAACGGTCAAACTATCATCTAATTGGTTCTAGAATGAATTATAAATTGTGATAACATAAATGAAACTAATAATAGTTGGGGTATATAATGACTAACACACATAGAAATTTATAGTGAAATGAATGAGGTGAGTGGTGTTTCCACATCGCTTAATTTAATTTAACAATGTTTTCAACCTTGTTATCATTAAATGTTAATGAGTTATGAAATATCCATTGGATCATATTAAATCCAATGTTTAATTTTATCTATTATAATTTATGGAAAAGGAAACCATCATTAATTATGTAAAATGGCCAAGATGACCATTATGCATGTTATATACATATTTTCATCTAGTCCCTTATACTAATGTGATTGGTGCATAAAGAACCTTTATAAATGCGATATGGTCATGTAGATCTTTTAAAAATGTGACATGGTAATGGTGAGTCTTTATAAATGTGAAATGGGCATGAAGACCCTTTATAAATGTTATATGGTCTTGTAGACCATTTATAAATTTTATACAGGCATGAAGACCATTTATAAATTTGATAGAGTCATGATGACCCTTACAATGATGTATGAGCATGGAAATCCTACATATATGATACTAGGCGTGACATCCCTATTATTTTTATACTAAGAATAGTGTCCCATACTCTTATGATTTTAGGCACGGATTCCATTAATACTATGATATATGGAATGAAGTACCAAATTCTTGTGATACTGGGCATGGAATCCATTGACACTAACTTAATCAGAGATATTCCATCAGAGGATTAATTTGGTACTATTATCCTAGTTCCATCATGAAACTAGAGCCATCCCATTTTCTTTTATTATTATTCATTTTAATTATTATATACGCCGACTACCATTTTATATAAACTGACCAGAAATTTATATATTCCATTGGTGGTGGCCTACTGAGTTTATCTCACACACTAATCTAAGAACTATTCTAAAAATATTAACCATGATTCCATTTTTTCATGAACCTCCCCCATCATGACTCCTCATACACTGACAAATAGATTGATTCTAACAATTTATGTTTTCAATTATTTGGCCTTGAGTGTTCTACTAGAACCAAGGTTATATAATTCTATATATATGAGAAAAATATCCACTAATAAATAAAAATACACATAGCTATTCATAATATAATTGAATTATTAAATAATTAGAAATATATATCAAGTAATGGCATGCTAAACAAGACTAATCTTAAAGTAGAAAAATCCACAAAAAAACACATTTATAACTATAGTGTGGTATAATGAAATATCCCTCCAATAATAAGCTTTTTGTTTGTTTATATACAGTTAATATAGATATATATCTTATTAAAATACTATTACATTAATTTTAAAATTAATATCCACACTACAAAACCATAGATATAGTGGTCTAGTGTGTTTGGGATATTAGATAAAAAAATTTATAACATAATATAAATGATCTCATTTCAGCAATCTTTATTCACACCTAGATATCAATATTCTCCTATCATCATATGTGATATTTAGTGTACTTTTATTAAGAATATGAAATCCTAAAATCCTAGTATGTGGTAAAAAATGTAAACATAATAGTAAGATATCATATATAATTGAAATTTATTTTAGATGAATAATATTTAGTCCTATGAATGTAAGAAATAAAAGGAATGATATTATAATTCATGGTAATGATGGGAATAATGATAATGTGTAAGAAACATGATAAAAGTCATAAACATGGATCAATAATCACTACCATGACATCATAAAATAATATTCTAGGTGAACTGGTTTTGCAATGTACATGAAAATATTGGGAAAAAATAATTATCCAACCAAATGGTGGGATATAAAATCCTTGAAAAATAGATCACATAATATCAAATCTTATTTATATAAAAAAATATAAATAAATCAATATAAATTATAAAAATTAAAGAAATAATTTGAAATAAAATGAGTTAAATAATTGAATCATAAACCATAATCAATTGAGATATTTCACCCATACCAGATATAACTGAGAGATTTACATATTGTAGATTTAAGGTTGAAATAAATATAGAGTAAAATATTTCGAATCATAAATATAAGTAAATAGATAAAATAAACAATATATAATGATTAAATATTTGAATGTTTTCACACCAAGAAGAAGTTTTATAAATTAAATGGGAAAATTTAGAAATATAATTTGTATTAAAAATATGGGTGAGGAATACAGTAAAGTAAAAATAAACATGAATAAGAACACATGCCAAGTGAGAACCTTTTAAGTTGAGTATAATGTTATTTTTATTCATTATCTTAGTTCCAAAATATTTATATTATAATTATTAAATAAAATATTCATAGTATAATTCATTTTTAATTTATATAATTATTATTTTATATAATAAAAATTATTCAATTATTAGTTCTCAAATAAATTTTTCACCTTCATTATGATGATCATGCCATAGTTTCAATTTTTCAATGGGGAGTATATATAGACTAATAGTTTCTACTAAATAGTATATCTGTTCCATGGCTTCCATGGTATAGGTCCATATCATCCACTAATACGAAGAATTAATAGTTATATTGGTCCTAAAAATGGATTTATACTATAAAGTGATTCCCAATAAACATATCATTTTTAATAAATTAAAATGACATTGATGTTTTTTCCATAAGTACATAGTCATTATATATTCCAGAATATTGAAAATGAATTAATTTTATTATTAAATTTTTTATCATGTTTTAATGTAATCATAAAAAAATAAAATAAATTTAGTTCTGAAAACTATCACCACTAAAAAATTTCATATAAACCCATCAGGGTGTCAGTGATGACCTTATGAGAAAATTAAACACAATTAAAATATTCAATAATTTTTTAATTTGGAATATTTATTTATAAATGAAATAAAATTATTGTTAATGATTATTATTTGTTATATGAGGTATAATAAATGAATGAAAGATTATAAGAAATGTGATGAAAAAATATACCTTCATTGGAAATGCTTCCTTGGATTACTAATTATATCATCCCCAATTGGTCATTTGGTTATAACAATGACTCTAGAGAATTATATGTAATGTTAGGGGAGTGATATTTTGTTGATCATTCTCTATGAATGTTGTTTGACAATGAAGATGAATGGGTGGAGGTGATAGTGTATTTATAGTTGATGGAGAGGGGTGCATCTAGATAAAATATTGAATTTTTTTTTATTTTAGCACAAGATTATAAATGGTAATGACTGTCATGACTAATAATATTCCTTTTTTATAAAATAAATATTTTTTTTACATTTTGACATTCTCATAACCGAATTTCATCATAAGAGTATTTTACATAAGGTAATAATTCAAAAATATAATTTTATTCTAATAAATTATAATTTATACATTGGATATTTATTCATAGGTTTGGAAACTATGTTTACTTTTATTTATTGAATTATATTAATTTATTTTTGTTAATTAAAAATATTTTATAAATTATTGACTCATTTTTACATTATTTTGATGTCATAAATCAAATGGAATATGTAAAAACCATACTTTTTTCTAATCACTAAAAATAATTCCTTTTTAGAATAATACCAAAAAAATAACCTAAACTGTTTTTAATGCCATAATTCTAAGAAAAATATCATTTTATCAAAATATTTTTCAAGCATAGCTAATTTTTTCATTTATGAAAAAATTAATGTTGTCAAAAATATATTAAAATACTCTAAAATTTTATTATGAGTTATAAAATTGGAATATTTCTTTCATGACATTTTAATATTTTTTAGTAATCATTCATATAATATTAAAAGTCATTTATAAGTTAATTTATTAATATAATGGTCATTTTACTAATCCAAATAGAAAACTGACTATTTAAAATAGTTAGGTTACTATTATAATATACATATTCATTTTATAATGGTTATAATTTCAAATTATAGTCATTATTCACCATTCATTAAAATTACTCTAGTTGTTTCCTATTATTTATTCTGTAAACAATAATTACATTATTAATTTTTTCAGAGTGGGGTTTTAAACCACGATAAATCCATTGGATCATGATGCTCCAGAATATCATATTATTATTATGTAATTTTGTGTTTTCTTATTATCCAATTATAATAATTTCAATTTTATAGATATGATTAATTATTAGAGTGTAAAATTTAATATTTTTAAATACTTTTGTTGGTTTTTATTATGCGGAACATGGGATATATTTTTAATAAAACTTATTTCCATATATAGAGAGAGAAAAAAATGTCATATATAAATATTTTGGATCATAAAAAAGGACATGTAAGATTTATAGTAACTATATCTAGAAAACATTAAAAACTGTATTTACAAAGAAGGGATATGAAGATAATTATATTTAGTTGGTTACTTCCATAAATCATTGATTTTCATGTGAATGGGAATGATAATAAATAAATATTTGGAATAAATTAAATGAAACAATCATATCAATCATCCATTCTCAATGGACTACCATCAAAACCTCTATAATATATTCTATCATAGAACAAAAAATGCCAACTGAAAAAAATTATTAGATAAATTTTATGAACAAAAATCCACTGCGATTATATATTTTGAAAATAATATAGTTTTTCACCCTTGAAGTCCTTACTAAAATAAATATACACTGGTGTCGACCCATATGCACATCACTGTAATATCCTCATGTATCTATGAAAACATAAACCACATGAAATATCCTTAAGTATTTGTAATACGATATGGAACATATTATATATATACTTAGTTGGGGAATCATCCACCTGCAGGTATGGTCACTATTTTCTAAAAGTCAACTCATTTATATTATCCCCCTCTAATACCAACATCAGTTAAATTCCGGTCATATGATAGGGTCTCCCAATATTTTACTAGGTGCCAAAACACATGAACTTTATTATCTTTAAACTATATCATCATAAAATTATATATAATGTATACCACAAAAAACCACACCATCCATTATCTAGTATCACCATCATGATTATAAAAAACATTAAATGGTTTTGACCCTCAAAACCCATATTTTATCATACTTAGGCTCCCACATATTCACTTTTCCTTGGGAATATCACCACAACAATAGACATGCCAAATGCCAATATTAGTCCACCAAAATTAGATCCTTGGGGGAAAATAATTTACTATCATTACACATATTGGGATCAAAAATAATTTCTAAAAGTACTCCCCAAACCTTTTAATATCTATAATAACAACATTTATTCTATCTATTCACCACATCCCATGACATATATTATTATCCTATCACATAGGGGATATTTTGAAATTCATAATGCTACATAAACCCATGCTATTATTTTATGGACTCATTCATATATGTATTTCTCTGTGAAAACTCTATATGAACCTAATGCATGATAATGGGATATATTACACCAATTAAAAAAATCCAAATGGACCAATGAGAATATAAAAACTTTATTATTTATTACACATTAATTCCTAATTTATTACATAAAAGTACATGTAATATAACCTATACGATCAAAAATTCTAGCATCTTTGGGAATTAAATATATGTAATAACAACTTATACATGGGATACACCAACTTTATTGAAAATGTATTTAACATTCTTCTAACATTCCACATTTTTTATAACCACATGGGATTTGTAGGGGACATACATAAGAAATGGGTGACATATAAATCTGTATAAGGTAATAAGCATGTAATTAGGTGAAACATGTTATACCATAGGAATATAAATGCAGAATAAACTATTTGATAATCATAAACATGAATAATAAGTAATGATATAGCATGGAAGTCATAACATGGGAAATGTAGAAAAAACATAAAACATTGCATCATAAAAATAGTTCAACGATAAATTTTATGACATCATGGTCAAAAATTATGACAATTTAATCTAGATCACTCCATATCCTGACACGATGTATCATGAGATTAAAAATATCCAATTCATTAGAGCGCTATATAATTCTGGGGCACCCATCACTTTCATTTCATTATCTTGCTTAAGTGTGCCATATGGATTATGCAACATTGATTCATTAATCATCAGATTTTATTACATTATAACGGTGTATGAAATACCTAAATTAATTTCCCTTGTAAAATAATCTTAAGTGTATAATGGTGAACACTATTTATAGGAAATTTGTATGGTATTCACTACACAATTTTTTTGTCATGGAAAAATCATGGTGAAATTTCAGAAGCATAAAGGCATCATATAAAAATTCATGAAATGGGTTAATAAGAGAGAAATGGGGATATAATAATTTGTACATAAAAAGGGACATAATAGGTACATGTAAAGAAATATACGTACATTATGAATTGGAAATATAAGGTATGATGAAGTATGAATTAAAGAAGAGAAGGTGAGGATCCCTTACTTGAGCCTGTGACTTCAAATGCATTGGAGGAGCCTCTTGAGAGATTGGGGACACATTGGGATGAATATAGAGTGAGGAGGTTTGATTAAGGATGTGATTAAAGGATTTATGGTGAAGATAAATGTGATCTTTTGTGGGGTTTTATATTAAATGATTTAGGATTTGTATATTATCTCTCAAAGTTAGGTTTTTGACTCTATATAATAATATAACCAAAACCAAAAAATGTCCCACTATATTTCCCATAATTTCTATAAAATTTTATTTTTTTAAAATATTTTATAAGGATAAGGTATGAAAGTAATAAAATAGTACCTTTTCTTATGTTTAAGTGAGTCATACTCTTAAATAAATGATTTTAAAAACATAAAATATATTTATAGTTTTAGAGGCATCATCAAGGCATTATAAAATAAATGAAATAAACATAAAAACATATTGACTTAAATATAAGACATTTATTAGGTTGTGGATACCTTTTATAGTATTTATTATATCACTTTTTGATCCTTATCATGTCACAATACACATAGTATATTTATATGTTATTTAATTTTTATTAAAAAATCGGTTATCTGAGAAAATTATGAAAAATTCACCATTGATAATTTGGAAATTATGATTCAAAAAATATTATTCAATTTATCAAAATAATTTTCTAAATATGATTATTTTCACATTGAAAATAATAATCAATATTTATTGAGAAATGTTGGTTTTTTGACAATAATAGTATTTTAACCCTTATAAAAACTACATTTGACATTATAAAATTTATATTATCATTTATATTCAGTAAATATTATTTAATAATAATATTTTCTTAAATTATTATTTGATTAGAAAACCCATTAATTCTTGACAATAAAAGAATCAATTGAATTTGAATCTTACCTGAATAAAAAATTTGTTTTAATTATTTCAAAAATTACAATAATTTATAAAGTAAAAAATACGAATTAAATATAACCATATTATATTGAAAATTTAATATACATATTCATATAATATTTTTCTTCATATATATCCCTTTAATAAACTATATAATTACCTAAGGGTAATGTTTGTGACTGTGATACTTCCATGGGGTGGTTCGACATACATGGTTTTTGTCATGATATCTATGAGATTGAACTTCTCATATAAATGGTTTATATTAGTCTTATGTTGTTATTTCTAGACTAGGATTTTGTTAAGGTATTTTCCAATGATTCTATCATCTTTAGAATATCTGATAAAAGGGATTCATAGGTACTATTATACTAGTTGAAGCCATCACTTCCTTTTTATATGTTAATTATATTTGTTAAATTTAATATTTATACTAATATTATACTCACTATTAAATGATTATATTATCAATGGGAAAGATTATTGACATTATATTATTTGTTATATGATATAATAATAACAAATAAGTGAATTTGTTTTTTTAAACCAAATTACATAATAAGAAATTTAATTAAATTTCTAGGGTAATTTTATTTATGATAGTTCAGGTTGTTAGAATCATCACCCCTTAATAATTTCATTCCTTAAAGTTTTCATCTCCCATAATAAAAAATATTGTGGTAACTATATCACATCACTTCCTCCCATTCCCATGTAACTACTTCAATCATGCGGTTTCTTCACAACACATTGACCAGGTGTATTGTCAGGTATCATAAAAAAGTTTTATCTATGATATATGATCTTCACAGGATGTTCATTATTATAAAGGCCATTCTCCAACAGTACCAATTGTTGGTTGAGTGCATGTGAGGGTTCTAGTATGTAATTTTTCAAAAGGGATATATAGAATACATCATGTACTTGAGTGAGGCAGGGTGGCAGTTCTAGTCAATAGGCCACCGCTCTAATGCGATCAAGGATCTGAAATGTAAACATTTATCCTGGAATAAGAATTATTTTATTCCAAAATTCCAAAAATTTATTCAATTGTGATATTTGTATGAATACCATATATCTAACATTAGACTCTAGTTATTTTTTATTATTGTTACCATAACTCTTCTATTGATTATGAGTATCCTTTATGCGATATTAAATTATTTTAATATTATCCACCATTTACTAGACTAATTTATGACCTAGAAGTATTCGTTCCTCAAATTCATCCCAACAAACAGTTTTTTTGTTACTCTTCACATTAATTGATTTATATGGAGATGTTTGGATTCTAGAGTAGAAACTATTTTTTAAGAGAACTCTATGAGAGGAATATGTTGGTATCACCCTTATTTTATTTCAATTGAGAATTCTATAAACATTTAAAAAAATTGTGTGGATAATCCTCTCAAATTTCCAATTAGTTTGATGGTGATAAGAAATTATGAATATTAATTTGTATTCAAATTGTGCTTGAGACTCTTTCAAAACATATAAGTGAATCATAGATCTCGATCGAATATTATTGATTGTGGTGTTACATTTATCCTCACCACTTATCAACGGTATATCCTAACATGTTGATCGTGTGATAAATCCTATCGAATCAAAATGAATTAAGCAGTATTTGTAAGACAATCCACTACATCACCTATATCCTTATTCCATCTTGATGTATTTCTATGACCAGTGACAAAGTCCATGGTTATGTTTTCCAATTTCTATATAGTTATGAGTAATTGTTGAATCACCCCTAGGATTGTTTCCTTTCCACTTTAACTTGAATGGAATATAATACATCTTTATGTATATTCTCTTATATCCTACTTCATATTGTCCCAAAAATAGTGTTCTTAGAGATCTCGATACATCTATCTGATTCGTGTGTTGATGAAGAAGGTTGAGTTATCTGAATAATCCAATATCTTCGTAAATCAATATTTTATGGCACATATATACTTGACAAAAATATCACAACTACTTATTTGTTAACATTTAACTATATAAATTTACCATTTCATATAGCTTCCACATTATTCTAAATTCCCATGTCATTTCTATGAGTATCCTGGATATTTTATAGAAGAGGCAATTGATGAATAATTTGTGAAATAATATATGATGTTCCTTCTTTTATGATTCAAATATACATCCATTTTAAATCCAAAATGGTAGGAACCTTATCAATAATCATCATTGATATAACCACTGGATCATTTCTACATAGTCCTCTAGCCACTTTATTTGGTTTAAAAGGATTATAGTGGATTAAGCAATCATAGTCCTTGATCAGATCTAACCTTCTTCATGGGAATATATTTATATTTGTCTATGTAATTATATATTTGAGATTTTTTTGATCCATATATATTTTACACAACTCTCCAAACAGATAGTTCCACCGTATTTTAAAGTAGAAGATTACAATATCCAAATCTAGATCATGTGTTGGGTAGTTCTATTCATGAACATTCAACTACTATGAAGCATAGGATATGACTATGTCATTCGAAAAATATCACACATACAGATTCATTCTTCAAATAATCACTTAATACCATTAAAATTTATCGACTAGTGGGTAGTGCTATCACATGGGTAGTGATAAGCCTCATTTTTCATCTTATTTTACCCATCCTTGCATTTATCATTCCATGAAAATTTGACTACCTTCAAAGTATGGTTGTTAGAGTGTTTGAAATCATTATAAATTTCTGTAAAATTTATTATAGTACCCACATAATATAATGAAACTATCGATATCTTTCATAGACATTGGACTCAACCATCCTTCAATTACTTCTCATTTTAATGGTCAAAATATATCACATTTCTTGTGATGATTTTCCCCAGAACTGAGACATCCTTCAACCAGAACACACAATATCTATTATTTTAAAAAAAATCCCTTTCCATAGGTATTTATAATAGTTATTAGATTATCCTCATGCTCCTCCTTGTTTGTGGAGTATATTAGAATATCAACTATAAAGAATACCAATTTTTTAGGTAATAATTATAGACTCTATTCCTAAAGCCCAAGAAAAATTTTGGAGCATGAGTGGGTATAAATATAATTACTATGGACACATAGTACCTATATAACATATAACATTTGCCTTTGCTATATCCTCATTCTTCACCCATAGTTGGTAATATCCTAATCATAGATCCAACTTGGAGAAGTATTGTGATGCACATAGTTGATAGAAGAAGTAATCTATATGTGTAAGATTATACTTGTTCTTTATCATGATTTTCTTGAGTTTATGATTATCCATTTAAAGGTGTATTGACCCATCCTTCTTCATGAAGAAGAAGATTGGTGAACCCCATGGTGAATCACATTGGCGTATAAACCTTTTATCCATATTCTTATATAGTTTTATTATTCAGATCCTCAAGTTCCACAATATTCATAATACATAGAGTATTTGATAATGGAAATGACCCAGGTATAAGATCAAAAAAAATTAAACCTCACAACTAGGTGTAAGACAAGGAAATTCTTTGAGAAACCCATCAATATGTTTCCTGAAAACAAGTATGTCTTCAAGGTTGATTATTTTATTAGAGTAAATCATTTGATCAAGATATGATTTATCCTAGGGAATTGATGTCCATGTTTAGGATTGAGTGCTAAATAAAATTAATCCACCTCCTTGGGATCATATAGAATTGGAGGAGTATTCATGATACTCAGAGTGATTTCCTTATCACAATAATTTATGTTTCCTCTATCTACATAAATCCAATCCATGCCTAGAAATGAATCATATTCTACTAAATTGAGTATGAAAATTTTCTATAGAAAATCCAATACAAAAACTCTGATAGGAGATAGATATATAATTTTGATTCAATAATTTAACCACTTTTTATTTTCATTGAAACATGTACTTCAATGATTTGTGGTGGTGTTTGAATAGTTCTATTAAACATTTGCGAAAAAAAAGTAATTCCTAAAAACAAAATAAAAAAGTATGTTTTCTATTCATGAATAAATATCTAGCATACCTATCACTAAATTATTGATGGGATCTACCATATCTTTTTAAAGGGAAAAATATCTCTCTTTTGGCCATGGAGGTCGTTAGTTGGCTCAGAAAACCCTAGGCTTTTGGAATTTGTTTGAAAAGTTCCATGGTTCCTCATAGTTGAAGCATTGAATAATGAAGTGATTGTTTAAAAGAGTATTCATTTTCAAAAAAAAGTTTTATGGTGTTTATCTTATTTTAAAAAACTAGTTAGTTTCCCTTCCTTCCCACACCTTAAGCATTTCCTCTTCCCATTTAGGTAATTTTTTGTGTGCTTCTTTCTATACCTTTTACAAGTGGGATGCTGAAATTTCATGGCACTCTTATATTTATACTTCAGAAAACATTAAATAAAATCCTATTTATACTTCACATCCCCACAAAACCCTTTAAATTTCATGATCTATATCTTTAATTTTAGGGAACATTATATAATTTCTTTATAATTATCAACTTCACAGTTCACCAAGGAAAATCGTAGACTAGGTTTAGCCCATAAAAAAATTGGTTAACCATGCTTTTGATGGTAAAAAAATCTTGAGGCACCTCATCAATGACTTGTGAAGAATTCCTCATTTTCAACCAGAGATTATTCATCGCTTACTTAAGGACAATGAAATACATATCCCTTTTAAGATAGATAGTGTGAGATAAATATTTATCTAGAAATTTTATCCATAATTCCTTCCAACCCATTCCTTCAATATCTTCCACACGCTTCATATTTTTGATCAATTTCCACCACCGATTAACTTCTACTTATATATGATAAATATAAAAATGAGCTTTCCTTTTCTAAAAATATTTATTGATATAGAATATCTTCTTAATGGATTTGATCCATTGTTCTACGATTAAGGGAAGAGAAGTTCAATTTAATATTAGAGGCCTTTATCATACAAATGTCTCAATCATATAATGTTATCTCTTAGGGGGATTTATATGCTCCTAATAATGTATAACTTTATTAAGAATATGAGTAATTTTAGATATTATCTTGATAAATTTTGTGATTTGTTCTCCCATAGTCTTGGGTATCTTGATGGGGGTAGTCATCATGTTTCCATTTTCATTAGTTTTTACCTGATTCCTCCTGTTTATGGCCATTGGAATGAATAATAAGAGAACTAGGGATGATTATTTTTAAACAATTAATCACATAAAGGGGGAATCCAATAAAACTAATTGTATGAAATATAAATTACAAGTATTTCAAAACTTATGAATTTCTAGGATTCAAAATTTGTTATCCATGATTTATTTTGTAACATCCAGTTACCGATCTGATTGGTAATCATTGGACTATGTCATGATTTTTCCATTTCACAAATGGGATAGGGAAATGTTTGAATTAGAGGGATACCTACATTGGAGAAGTAAGATATTTTTTGTTTTTTCACCTTTAACTAGCCTTTTTCTGTAGGACTCATGAGGGTTACACATTGTGTATCAATGTTACATAACGTGTAATAGTTTTTCCTACAACTGATAAAAACATCATTATATGAAGGATACACATCATGAATATCCTTTAATTATTTTTAATTATTTACATAACATTTTTCTATTCATAATTTTATATTTTATGTCAAGGTGATGTGTTTTTGGGTGGTTTGGAGAATTAACTATTTCACGATGTCTATTGGGATTACACGTCGTGTAATACCCCAACTTCATTATTTAAACATGAAATGTAGCTACTATTTTCCTTTTGATTCCTCTTCAGTTTCAACAACATCTACCGAAGACCTTCCTCAATATATCTTGAAGATCTCTAACCCTTTTGTATCCATTTGTTTGGTGTTCTATTGTCATTGAAGTTACAGTGTGATTCCCTTATTAGAATTCTCTATCATTTTAATTCATTCCATTCTTCTTCTACATAAATATTTTAATATATCATCGTGGAATTGATGTATCTATATCCTATTGTGTTAGATCTTACCACTTGGTTGTGCATCGATGTCTTTGACACCTTTGTTCTAATTTTTGGGTGTCGTTGCGAGTGTTGGTTTCGGGAAATGGTAGGTGGTTCTTTCCCAATTATCCAAATTTGTTATCCTTAAATTTCTTGATTAAACTCTATTATTTATTTAAATTCAATTTCAAAAAAATATTTAAATTTATTTGATAAAATGGAATTCTATTGAATTGGGATATTTGATATGGTTTTGTCATGAAAATTTTAAAAACCCATAATTTCATTTAATTGGGGTTTTATTAGAGGAATTGGTTTATTTAAATTATGGACTTTATAGAAATAATTTCAATATGATTGTTAATTTAATTGTGAAAATGAATTTTTTAAATGATGGAATTGGTTTGTAATGTATTTACAACATGTGAAAATGGTGTAATAAGTCTTTGATAGAATGTCAGTTGTTTTATCTTTTAATAGAGGCATGTTGTTTTTATTAAAACACATATTGTTTTTAAACATTTGAAGGGATCAATGCGTGATTTGGTTATTAATTTGGGATGAAATGCATCAATATTAATTGGAAGATTCTTCCTATAAAAATAAGGGATCTCCATTCTATCATTCCATTCATCCTCACACCCTCCAATCAACCTGTGATGGAAGCATTTGAATGAGGCCTTCTATAGATACATTTATTTTCATTATTTTTATTTTATTGTAATGTCTCCCCTATCCTTCTTCTTCTTGACTTACCCATCCAGGCTGGGTTAGTTTCATTGAGTGATCTGAAAGTGGGAGGCTATACCAATGTTCTTTCTTGAGTTCTTATGCTTCATTTTAATAAGGTCCTCTCATCTTTATGGATCTAGTTTTAACCATAAATTTAGTTTTAAATTCTTAATGAGGTTATGTTAGGATTTTATTCTATTAATTTATATTTCTATGGTTGATGGCCACATCTCCCTCCACCGAATTATAATTTTTAAATAGTAGAACATATTAGGGTCGGGTGGTGAGTGCTCGATGGTAGTCAACACATGTGTATGCTTTCATGTGGAATAATGGTTTATTAGGGAACAAAAAATCATGGTTAATGATTTATCTCATTAATTAGAAAATTCATATACCATCCTACACACCTTGGAAGGAGGATACATAAATATAATGTTTTGGATAAGGAATATTCTCATCACAACCATCTGGATAAGGGAGAGAGATGAATCTATAGATGAATCTCTCTCTTACTAGTTAAGGTCCTCAAAAGGGAAAAAATATGGAAACCATGATAGCAAAACACTAGGTATAAGACAAACCCACTCCAATAACCATATATCTCATCAATTTGATAATAACTCAATTCAAGTTGATTATTTCTCTCACTTAATTTAATTTAATTTAAAACAATTATTTTCAGAAAACCTATAAAATGTGACAACCTTGTTTTTTGTGCACTCCTCATCAGGGGTCTACCAAGGATCAACTGATATATTTTACTTGGGTAATTAAAATAATGTTTATCCATGCCCCATAATAGGCATGTTTCATTTTCCAATAAATAATTTCCTCTGATGTAGGGGAACCTAATGGTACTGGAAGAGAAGCACATGAAATCTGTGGTTTTACCTTTTTCTTTTTAGCATCATACGAAATAGTGGGTGTGATGACCCTTTGGTGTGACACATAGATGATTAATTCATCATGGTCATGTTCTGCAAGATATGTGGATATTCCTTAAAAGGAATTGACTCAACCATTTTGAGACTATGGCACATGGGACAATTTTGTATAAGAAAGGAAATGGGCCATCAGTTGCTGAATATTATCTAGTAAGGCCACGAGCTCTGTCTTTCTAATGATGTTTTCACCATTGATCTACTTTATTACTATCATTTAGTCTCCCATCACATGATAGCGGGTGACATAAATAACTAAGGATAGCTCAACACCAGTAATGAGATCTTCACACTCTTTATCATTTTTGGTGAATCCTTCTGAAAAAAATGAAAAAGTATTGAAGGATGACATATGCTATAGAAATGAAAATTCACCCTTGGACTAATCTATTGAGATTGGTATCGTTGAGCCTCTTACTAGTTGGGGTCCATAAGGCACCATTGAAATGAATTTTTCAACACAACACAGCCTAATACACTAAGAGGAGAGTATCATATAGGAAATGAACTTACAAGGGTAGTCGTATAGGGGAAAGATGCATGGCCTGAATGTATTTCAATGTCAACCCATTAAAATCCTTCTATAGGATGAACCTAATGTCGAAATGCTAGAGGATCACTACTCATCATTCCAATCATCCCATCCCCATTTGTAAATTATGCATAAACTTTAGCGGGAATACTCTGGATAAAAACGAAATCTCATGATTCAATAGATAATTCCAACTCTTCTACACTTCAAAAACTATCATAAGTAATCTATTCTTGATAGGGGATTATCTATCATTCGTATTAAGAATAATGTTAATGATATAATAGAAATAGTTTTCTCAAAAATCATTTTTTATTTTGGTCAATAAGGGAACTAAAGGAGTGTTAAAGGGTGATCAAATAGAAGACCAGATGTTTCTATGAAATGAGATTCATCGTAACTGGAGTCTATAGTAGATATGGCATGATGTACTTGAATATGGTCCAACACTCCTCATTCCACTGGTAAACAATGCATTTCATCATGAGCCTTGATAAATTATTACACTTTCCATCCAGATTTATGATCAATTATTATATGTAGGATAAGTGGCCTTGGATACCACATATCTTCCTAAGGTTTCTCATGGGAAGTATGTGATTGATGGTTTTGATCTTCCCCATGTTGATCTTAATGACTATGTATCTAATGAAAATGTCGAGAAACATCCCAGAGGTAACCCCAAATGAAATATTAAAGGGTTTAATCATCAAATCCAAGGAGTGTAGGAAGCTAAAAACTTTCTCAACATTTTTGAGATGGTCCCAAAATTTGTGATATTTTACCACCAGGTCATCCACATATAATTCCACTAACATCTTGATGATCTGTTAGATGATTTGGTGCATGGACTACTCATAGTTGGATCCAATATTTTTCAAGATGAAGAAAATCACTTTATAGTATAAAAACCATTGGGGCTCCCTAAATGTGGAGTAATCCTCATAATAAGGGGATATCTGGATCTAAAAACATGTGGAGTATCCATACATGGAGGATATGTTCAGGAACATGACTGTAGCATTAATCAATAGATCTGTCACTTGAAGGGGAAAATCATATTTCTGAAAATGGAGGTTAAGGTCCCACAATATGATATATACTCGGATATTCCCATTATTATTACTCACTATGATGATGTTTGACACATATCTGGGGTACTGTACTTCCTTTAAGAAATTGGAATTGATAATCATTCTACTTCATCCTCAAACATAGAACAATGATAGTTGTGTAATGCTATAGGAGGGAATTTGAATCCATGATGGCTCAGTGGGGGGATAAGATGGTGGAAGATGACCTATGGGACCATCCTTATCATCTAATCATAGATCTAGGTGATTACATCAGGGTTCCTCTTTAAGAAGGCCATATAATTATGCTTCTCATTTGGATACATGGCTGCACTGATCAACTTTTTCCTTGAATAATCATCAGTTCCAAGGTTCACCTAGATTAGCACATTGATGTTGGTGGAGATACCCTATTCAAATGCATGATTGGAACCCTCCAAATCCTCACCATCATCCAAGGTAGGATAACTAGAGGGGGGAGGTGGATCTTTAAGGATATCCAACTCAAGGGAAGTACTACTACTTCCATGGGTAGACACAGAATAACCAAGGGGTTCTTTCTCTTCTGAAACCCAAGAAACTAAAGCTGCCATTCTGATTCCATACAGCCTTTGACCATAGCGTCCATTATTTATGTTAAATAAATGGTTTCATTTCAGATTTAGTTGATTCATCCATTTTATGTGGAACAAATGGGTAAGTTGTGAAATAGTGTACATATGGGAAACTTCTCAGTACTTCTCAAGAGTAGGGGATTTTGGTATCACCATGGCCTATCCAGTGTAAGAGTACAAGGTAATCTATGGACACTCAATTATCTAGTGGATATTAAAACCCGTATTCTTGGAGAAAAAAATAAACCTCCCAGGTCCTACATTACAGACTCTAACTGATAAATCAGGTGGATGAAAACATTATCGAATAGATCCCATGGATTGAGTGTGTTGGATATAATCTCATTGGGGGCATTGAAGAGATCAACCCCATCATCCTGAAGCTTCTTCCACTCTCTTATGTAATATGTGACATCAAGATAAAGGGGTTTATAGTAGTTAAAGGGATAAACAAGACCGTAGAGTTCCCCAACTCAAATATTTATGTAGTATTTGGGGAAATGATGATATGAGGAGTGGACTGATACATAAAGATGAAGCCAGTTCCAACCCATCTATGTGTTTTAGGTGATATAATATGTTACTAACATTAATTTAGTGCTTGAAATCATTCCAAAAAACAAGTTCTTTATTTTAAACCATCCATAAAATTTCTAATCACTCCTGAAAAACCAAATTTTCATGTCTGATGTAGTCAGATTTGCTTTGGTGAGTCCCAGCTTCTAAAATTTCATGATCGGGATGAGGTTGATCCCTGAACCGGTGTCCACAAGGAAGTAGAGTATATCCACTCCATAGAACCATCCATTAATTTATATAATTAATATTTTATCATTCATGAAAATGACTTCTTATTCCCTAGAAAATGAAATGATGTCTTATTATTCCACTAGCTCGACCTTCCCCACATAGTAGGCTTCTATGGAAACTAATTACACTTCAAATTAGAGGGAGATTTTCATTTATTTTTCAAGGTCCTGAAAATTGAATTTTGACAAGAACAGACACTATATGATAAAAAATACTCATGGGTATAATGGTGATGCTTTTCAATACATCGTATTCTTGTAACAAGGATGTATTTCTACCAATAGATGGGTTTCTTTGATAGGGAGCATAACAGATTATGATAGATGATCCACTAGGGTGGACCTAGTACTAGAAATTTTTTTCTACTCACTAGAGGAACTTCTATAAACCATTTACTATAGAATATCAGTTGTTTGAAGCCTAGATTTGTCTAGACATACATCATAATGATGTCATCATGACTGAGTAACTCATCCAACTATCATGGTCATCTATGAAGGCGTCCATAACAGAGTGAGATGAGATGAAAATTCTAAATGATTTGTGTGCCAAACCTACTACCTAGTTTTAGTCTCATGAATGTCATGTTATGAGGCACTATTTTAAGTGTTCTAGTTTCTTTAATGTCCCCAAAAATGTCAACAAGTAGTTCTTCATGGTATTCCCCATCCTCGGGAATCCTGAATTGGTCCCATAGTTTAATGGAATTCATGTAGGCATGCTTCTTCCCATCATTAGTGATGTTTTCTAATACTTGGTGGAAACTGTGTTCATATCATAATTTAGGAGGCAAGAAATAACTGAGTGTGTGAGATGGATTCAAAAATGGTGGGGATCTCGGGTTTCCCTTGTTCTAGTGGTGCCTATTATTTCTAGACTTGGAGGGTTGTGATATATGTGAAAAATTGGTAGTTGGAGGATTTTGATCGACCATAGTAGGTTATGGCCTTTATAAGATATCGCATATAACAACATGTGAGTGACACAATTCTTTATAATCTTAACAATCATAATATTTTTGTGTCTTGTGGCTAGAATCCTACTTTGGTTCATATGAATGCTGACTATCACAATTATTGTCAGTGAATACATGCATAAACTATGCCTTAATTTTACCTAACTTTAACAAATCATGATTCCCTCAGTCATAGATCTAATCCTTTAACATTTTTCATTCTTTGATGTTATGTATAAGGATTTAGTGGTATGGGAAATGATCGGGACAACCAGTGAGTTCGACCTCCTAGGTATTCCTTCACTCTTACAATCTCAAGATTCCCTACTATAGGGCATTGATGAATTAGACCTAGACCTATGAATCCCTGAATTAATATGTTATTTTCCATCATTATAAGAATGTAAATCTTGTATCCTAGCCATGACAAGGGGCTAGATCCACATTCTCTAATCCAAGAGCATGCTCTTAGAAAGTAATTGTCAATCCATTATACATTAGGTGAGGTTATACTTGGTAGATCTTTTTTTGTGTGGGGTTGTTAGAGAAAAGGGTCCATTAACTCAATAGGACTAGGGACCTCTTCATGAATAATGACATTTATCTCTGTATTTACAATCCTCCATATGGGAGATAGAAGAGAAAACATCCATGACTATTGTCTATCGTATTGTAAGGATTATTTCAGATGATGATCCACATAAAAAATCCCCAAAAATCAACTTATAATATTTTTGGTGAAGAGGGTAGCGACCACCTTCACATTTCAATTCCCCATAGATATCATTAGTAGCTACTCTGTAGTGATTGGCATGTCAGGTGGGTATGTGAGTCTTATCCACTAGGGAACAAAGTATGTGACTCACTCATCAAGCATCTTCTTTCACATGAAGAGTTCAAAAATACTTTTCATGTGCATGGTGGAGATAAACTCATAGTGAAACTATTTTATAAGGAATTACTAATTATAAATTGAACCTATAGGTTGCTGGTTATACCATAAAATCACGGGTCCTCTCGTCCGAACAAAAAACCAAAGCATGGTAGCCTCCTGCTATTTTGGGGTCCTTAGCATGGATTTTCACCTTAAATGAACTGGTAAAGGTTTTTTAGAGGGTATCATATCCCATTATTGGGGATAATATTAGGTTACTAAACAATGGGGGTTCTCGATATTTGTCCACCCATATTGGGTATGGATTTCCATCAGGCATGATCGTCACCTTTCACATTACGAGAGCCTTAAGGAAAGCAGTGAGCATATCCATCAATTATTCTTGGTGGGGGTCCCTATTGTAAAGAGGGTCTTTGTGAAATAATATATTTATAGGTTCCTCAACTCAGGGTGGGGAACATCCTAGCAGTCAAAAAGGATAGCTGCATTACATGGGCATGTTCGATGATTCATTCCTTCGTTGTATTTCATATAATCCCACCTCTGGTTGGGTTGGATACACAGGGCCACCAATAATGGATAGGAAAACCTAGAAAAAGAAAAAAAATCCCACATGGAGATATTTGGGTTCTCATGTGGCAGTTCCATAATTTGTGTGCTGATTATAAATGAGATCACCGATGAGAATTTTATTCTCTTTGAGCTTCTGAAGAAAAGTAGATACCATAGGCTCTATATCTTCTTTTTTCAGGACCTCAAAAAGATTACAGTTCAAGGAATTCCCCTTTACCTTCTCTAAAAGTTGATGAGAAAGTAGAAGGTCATCATTAAAGGGGTCTTTGTGGAAAAGTACTTTCCTCTACTAATAGGTAAAGACACCAATTAGTGGCTCTTCCTTTTACTATACTATCTATTGGGAAGGATCTTCCCTTTCAAGACCTAGGTTTATGCCCCTATACATATGGTCCTATAGAAGATTTTTTATAACCATATCAACCATAACTATTTCTGGAGATTAACCCTTAATGTTGGCAGATAGGTCTAGATGTCGTATGATAGGTCTAAAATAGAGAGTAACATACTATCCTTATAGTCTTTCCAAATGCGATGGGTTTTCACCCAGCATGTGGGTTATAATTTTTCTAAAACCATATTAACATAATTCTTATACATTCCAAAAAATATTATTAATATCCTAAAAAATAACGTTAGTCGTCAAATTACTTTTTAATCAAAACGGTACTCTATGATAATTATTTTTTCCATGAAATAAAAAAAATCGTAATTGACTATTATAATCTTAACATTGATGATCTTATTAATCCTAAAGGTTATAAATTTTTTTAAATTTATAAATATATTATCTTTATTCAAATAATACTTTATGATGTTCCTAAGTGTTACATATACCTCAATCATGTGTTAAAACACAATGACTGTCTCCAAGGTATATTCATCATAATAAACCTCACAAAGGGTATATATTTCTTTAATATTAAAAGAAAAATTATAATTATTAACCCATTATGGTGCCAAAAAATATTGAACTATCCTCATCTGGATCATTGGGGATATCGTTATTTTCAAATCATTTATAATGGTTTGAAAATAAAATGTAAATTTTCAAAAGAATATCCCATGATAGTGTAAAACCAAGTGTTCAATATAGAAAATTGTCAGGAACCAGGTGATGATATAGTCAATGAAAAAACACCTTTTTAGATTTATTACCAATAGGAAAAACTATGCTAGAACCACATCCACTTGTTGTATTCAGATAGGGTTTCATTTTCTTGTAAAAACCACATAATATCTTCCTTATCAAAAAATTTTGATGTTTTTATATACATATGATCAAATTTGATCTTAGTATTTATTTTTCTTAATAACTGTTTATTAAGTATAGTTGACAATAATTCTACTAATATTCCTCCGGTAGAAACTATAAATATCCCGACCCTAGTTTCCCAGAAATGGTGGTTACATTAATTCTTTGGCATACAAAACATATAATCTCATCTTGAATGAACACATTATTTAGAAGTATTATTAAAATTCATACATACATGAATCTAAAATTACTTTGGAAAACATTAAATAAAACATAGTGAGAGTAATAATTATATATCCTTGAAATCATTTAAAGAATTATCATTCATATCCCCTAGAAAGAAAAAAAATTAAGGATGAGCACAAATTCTTAGTAAAGGTTACATATTATTGAATAAATCATGAATAAAAAGTCATAATTAGTATGGAAATGTAAATAATAATAAAATCATTCCCTTTAATCATTAAAATAACTATCATGATTAGATATGAAATAATCAATATAGACAGTTAAATAATTTAATGAACATTCTATTTAATCAATAAATTTATCAAAAAATGCATCCATGGATAATTTCAATGTTGTAATAGAATGGGTAATTATAAAAAAATACTCAATTAATGAAATTATTTTTATTTTATTACATGTTATTAGAGATAATTATATTTATACCATCATGATATTTCACCAATATGGGTTAAAAATATGAGTAAAGACCAATTTAATGACAACATATTGATTTTTCTCATCATACTTGTCGATGCAACAAAAAGATATATAATTCTAGGTACCACTATCACTAAATTCCCAACAAATTCCCCCTATATAAAATTATTTATATAATACATGAACAATATAAATTATCAACAATTATATTTATTGAGTAGGGATAATAAAATTATCATATTTTTCCAGTTAATCAAATAAAATTCAAAGTAAAACAGTAGATATAGAAATTATAAAACATTTACTAAATAATAATATGAATCATAGATAATATGGATATTTTAATGACTGTATATTATGAAGGGTAAATGATAAATAATAATATTCCTTAAATGAAAATATAAGTACTCCCAAAAAGTGATATTATAAAATATATTCTTACCTCTTTCATAACTTTTAAAATAAAACACCTTAATGAATATAATTTAATTGAAAAATAATTTATAATAAATACTATTTTTATTAATTTTTAATAAATCCACGGGTTACTATATTCAAAACATAAGATCGAATATGTTAATAATAAAAAATATGTCCCAATGAAGGTAAATTAAGAAGAAGTCCCAAACCTCACATTTCTCTTGTGTAGAATATACCTGAACCTACTATATAAGGGTTTTAAACATGTTATTAATTTATACTGGAACCATATTCATGTATATAATTTCATATATGATCATATTATAACATCTCATCACTCATTTATTAATAATATTTAATTTTTACAACTATTTCAGGTGTTAACTTCTTCATTTTCCCGGAGGTCTATTTCCATGGAAGTAAAGGTAATTGTGATTATGATATAGATACTTAATATCCAAAATGATTTTAATGTTATAAATATAATATTTATTCATTATAAATTTTTTTATAAACATTCATGAAAATTTTACATTTATAATGAATCACATAACTTAATCGAGATGGTAGGCTTTACGTACACACAAGCGACATTATCATTCCATTAATTGGTGAAAGGATAAGGAAGTGAATGATTTATTAATTTTACATAATTAATATCATGTCATATGTAACATATAAATCCATTATTTCTATCATTGTGATTATATATGAAAGTTGGTGATGGAAAAACATTATATCGGTTCACAACGCGGTGGCCAATATACAAAAAAGTGATGGTTTTGTTTCCCATTTGATAGAGAATAATATGGATAAATATTATTACATACACATAATAGAATATGATAATATAGTACATACTGGTGTTATTATATTTTAATTTTTAATCCATAATTTATGGGGATAAAAGAAGAAGTAAAGAGAAGGATCTTAGTGAAGATAATCAGCTTAGATTATAAAATCCTCTTTTGGATATCTTATTACGGACACTAGGGTTTGTATTTTGGAAATAAAATAACCTCTAGAACAGGTATACGTATTTTTAGAAGATATATTTTTGGGTTTTCTTTGATAAAAAGTTCTTAAGAGGTATTAATAAGTATGAGATGTGGGTGACCTTTTAAAATTGAGGAAGAGTGACATTTTTGTAATTACTCAAAACTATTCAACAATGGGAAGCCACTCTATCCTAAATTTACTAAAATTTATATAAATATGTTTTTGGATTTAAGTTATTGTTGAGATACACCACCAAAAAAAGTCTTTAAACATTTTATTCCCTTATACTATATGTTTATTTACATTTTCTTTTTTATTTTTCACGATAGTAATTAGTTTTTTAAACTAAGTAATTTATTATTAATACTAAAATAAAATGATCATTATATGATAATTTTAAACCAATTTTTATTAATATGAAATCCAATTTATCAAATAAAAATTCCATATATGTGGAAAATTAAATTTAATACAAGTTCATGTAACACGAAAATCCCTATTTTTACCACAATCTTGTTAAATAAATGTTACTTTATTTACGAACCATTGTGTAAAAAGTTAATTTTTCCATATTATATAATAATAATTATTATTTATAAAATGTATTTCATTTTATTAAATAAACCCATATAATTGGTATAATTTAATTAAATAATAAAACAAAAAATCTTTTCGAAAATATAGGTTTTGAATAAATTCATTTTTCAAGAAGATCTTATATGTACTACATGACTAGTAATCATCATTAAATAGATTAAAATAAATAAATTTAGATATATAATATATAAATTTCATTTAAAAAATTAACCATTAATTATTATTTTAATTAAAATTAATGGAGAAACATTACACACATAAAATTAGTTTGATAAAAAATGTGTTTTTATGCATAAAAATATTGTATGAAAACCCGATAAAAAGGTGAATCAATTAAAATAAATAATATAAAATATTATGCAATTAATAATTTTATTAATTTTAAATCTAATTCAAATACTAACAATAATTTAATTACATAATTTATTAAAAATGAAAGACAATTTTACAAAAACCTGTATTTTCTCTATTAATAAAAAATCACTTTTATTCTGAAAAATCTGAAATTTTCACCCTATGATAATTTTAACATTATGATTTTGAAAATGAATTAATTTATTACAATATAATTTCTAATATTTTAAAAAATAAATTATATTATTTTCTTACATAATAAATAATAACATTTTGATGAAAAATATATTTTTGAGGCATAAAAAGAGTTTTCTAAAAATTGACCCATTATTTACAACTATATTATATTCATCAAAAATAATTATACATAATTTTCTAAATGTCTTTTCCTATTTATACTACTACAATTAATTATTATTTCATATAAATCACATTTTTATTGTATATCACAGTTCTTTTTGACTCAATGATTCATGTCATATACCATATCAAACACAATTCTCTTATATAAAAATATCAGGCTACTACATATTTAATTTTACCTTAATTATTTATTTATATTTTTATTTCTATGTAAATCATTGAAAATGTGCGACAAAAAACAAGTATCTAATACCCAAAATAATTATTCAAAAACAATTTTCTATATAATTCAATTCATTATGTTGTTTTTTCTACACTTAACAATTGAAAAAACTATAAAATTTATAATTATAAATTTTTATGAATCTAATAATTAATGTATATGATTGATTATATATTTTTTATAATTAAATATATTAATATAGTTGTTATAATATTTTATAATGGTATATATATAGACTTTTACATAATAAACTTCTATTAAAATGAATACCCCATAAATACCATCCAATTATGGGTCAATATACTTATTTTACTATTCATTGCTTTATTGTTTTTTTCCTTTCCCCAATTTTATGGCTATTTAATTTTTTTAATTATATTGTTGGTCCTAAAAAATGAAGATACCCTATGAGGTTGGGAATGTTGAATTAGGGTTTTTTTATTTGAAAGGAACATTCCAATGATTATATTATGGTTAAGAAAAATAACAATTACATTCTATACAATGAATATATAAATGATAAAGAAATGAAAGAGAGAAATAATCAATTTTTTACATTGTTCATCCACCCTTGGATATATCCAATGGATATAAAATGATGATGTGTCTTTGTACCAATTTAACTAATCTCAATGCTTGTTTGTTAAAATTTTAGAGTGGTTGCACTAACCTTATCAGTTTATAACACATATAATATAGAGAAATAACTTCTCTCCTCACATTGATTGAATTAACTACTCATCGACATGTTTATTTTATTATTTTTGTACCATGAAATTTTATTACACCAATGGAGGTGTAGTAATCAACTCATCCTTTATCCAAATGATTAATCACCATGAACCACCAATGAGATAGATACTTAGATAACCCCTATATATAAATATTTTTTTCGTTATAGAAATGATCTGTAATTCCAAAAACTTCATTAATCCACAATATTCATCCAGTTTTTTTATATAATGATATCACATAAACATTAAGATAATGTCAAGTTTTACCTTTTTTATATATTCTAATAACCTAGATTATGATGTAAAAAATCATTCATAATATTCCTCAAAAACCAAGTCAACATTCCACATATTTTGTCTAAAAAATACCTAAAATATAGGATATTTTATGTCTATAATCTATTCATGATTGGGAAATGATGTATTATGAAAAATTTCATCATGGATCTATTTTTTACATCACCTAAACACTCAAAATTATAATTCTATCAATTCTTGACCTCACCATTTAATGAATACCTTCCATGCATTGTTTTTTTTTTCATTCACCACCATAAATATTGACTCAAAATTCCATATTCATGGAATGGTGATATTTTAGGAAAACATCATTAACCATCCTTCTAGAACACAATACATGATCTAAAGTGTGATGTTCACTTTCTAGTATAATTCTATAATTCCATACACTTCACATCGCTACAAAAATAAAGCATTCATGGTGAAATATTTGGTTTTGAGACATGAACCCTTCCATTGATGAATAATTTTTCACACACCATAGCATTTATTGTCTATGGGGTCTTTGTTTTGGTAAAAAAGTTTATCTTGAGAATCATTTTAATCACACATAGTTATCAATGAAGAGTAGATTCTTTCCACATTGAAATGTCAACCAAATTACTCAAGAACACTAAAATTATATGATGTGTATGTTGTGGTGTAACACCTAGAGTTTTGAAATTATTTTTTATAGAATATTTTTCTTCAGTTTTTTATAAACACCACAAATATCCATTATATCCATACTCCATTAATTTTTAATCCTTTGGGATGATTATAAAGTTTTTATTTCAACAAACAAAAAAAGAAATATTTAATAGTTTTTATCTAATGATATTCCACTTTAGTTTTTCTAAAACCCTTAATTACACCTATAATCAAAACATTTATAAAAATAACTATCAACAAACCAAAAACTATTATTATCATATAATGTGTAATTTATTCAACAATCATCCACTAAAATTCCACATGTATCATTATCAATACGAGAAATAAATTTTTAATGAAAATTTCCTCCTTAAGATAATTATGTGGTCCCAATTCCATTTGATTTATCCTATTAACATAACATAAAAAAACAATTAAAAATAATTGATAGATTACTAATTATAAGTACTAATATATTTTAAATAAATATCCCTCAAAATAACAATTCATATTTTATCCTATATAAACATTATAAAGAAACATTATACACATTGAAGACACATGATAACTATACATTTGTCAATAATTATAGAGAATACATACCAAATTTTCCTTGCATAATCTCTTGAAGATATTGGGAAATTTCTTCCCCCGTTGTTAGTGAACCCAAAGCTTACTCCTCTAAAACATCATGAGAAAATTATAAACCCAAAACTTTTATCATTATAGATATCATACCCCTATATAAGCCTCTTATTAATGATATTACATGTTAAACATATGAGTAGAATGAACAAAACCCAGCGTAGAGGGGATACCTTCTGTAAACCATATAGTTGGATAGGTATGGATTAAATATATGTGGAAAAAATATTCCTATAAACTATCAAGGTGTAGAGATTTTTTCAAGATGTCCAAAACCTTATTATCTGTTCATAATTTCTATAACATAATTAGATCATGATAAAATTTATCCTTTACGAAGTGATATTTTTTTCATTATATTCTCCATCCCTGAGTGATATATTAATTTTTTTACTTAGATTAATAGTAATCAAGTTATCAAAGATTATAATAATGAGAGATATCACACATAATCCAACATCTTAAAGTAATTATTGAATCCATAGAAATTGAGTATAATTTTTAATGGATATAATATACTAATATTATGCAGTTCATAATGAGAATACATTTTTCTTATAATTTATCCAAGTTATAAAAAATATATAATATCAAATGAAATGATTTATATTGATTTTTTATCATTCATTGAACTTTATCAACCCACATTAGTAAATCCTAATACCTCATATTATGATTTAGCTTTATAAAATGTACCAATACTCACCATGAAAACATACCATAGTGTTTTATACACCGGTTGGATTCTGGTTTCCATGGGATAGATTTGTACTATATAAATTGAAAATTAGAAAACACAATGTTAGTTATTATAACTACTTTGTATAGTAGTATTATTATGGTTTACCTATATTAAATAACATAGAGATACTTTACATTATAATTTCTTGAAAAATCCCTCAAAATTAGAAATTATTTGTTCAATCACTCTGGAATACACCATTACTAACCCTCTTAATTAACTCCTTGCAATATTTTGTTTTATAATTAAAAATTCTAGGATTTATTTATGTTGTATATAAATAATAGATAAATATTGAACCCCAATCATGAATATTCAAAAATCAAACATCACGAATTCTATAAAATAGATTATTTTTTTAGTGGTCTAATGCTCAAAATATTTTGTCATAAACATAAATAGGAACCAATATAATTTTATTATTATTTTTATTCATATATAAATTATGATTAAACAATCCATTTTAAAACCCATGATTTCTCATGTGTTGATCATTAGTAAAACACCAAGAAGTTGATGCTCAATTCCCCACCATATAATTCCTTCTTCAATAGGATTTCTTTCATCTTCATGAACAAAAATACATTTTATGGTTTAATTTAAATTTAATCATCATGGAATATTTTATGGAATTTCATTTAGCATCTATTTAGAAAAACCTGTATCCACTTTCCATAATATATCCATGAAATGTTAAATTGTCACAAAACAAGACATAAGATAAAGTGTCTCGTCAAAATCGATTCCATCAATCTATGGATAACTCATTCACACTGGTTTTTATTTTTTTTAACTCCCTTTAATTATTAATAGTGTTTTTTATATAAAATCAATTTGTTTTTATGACATTAAAATTACTTGAACAAAAAAACATTATCAATATAGATTCTTTTAGATTTTTTCATTCCACTACTGCATTTTTTTGAACCTACTATCATTTTTAGATACCTATTCAAAAATATTTTCTTTACCTAATATTTAAGAGTTATGATTGTGTTTGATATTTAATTCTCCAATATTTCACCAGAACATTCCAGCCACCAATGATGTTCTATTTTTTGATTTTATCTTGACACCTTAACTTCCTCACACCTATTGATGTTTTTCATCTACATCATCCACAGTGTATTATTAAAAATTATACACATAACCCTATTTTACCCTATAGGTATTACATTCAAAAACCTTATCTATAAAATTTGATAACATGATTTCTTTGACAATTTTTCTCATTTTCCACCATAGTGAAATATAGTATTTCAATGATTTTTTATGTTGTTTTTTTTTTGGAACATTTGAATTCATTGCTCTTAATTGAGTAGTAAAGATATATTACTTGATCCCCATGAGGTTTATGCTCTATGTGTTTATTCTATTTGAATTTTTATAAAACTATTAGTTTGAAATAATCAAAACTATTTTAATGTTTTATTCTTCCCAAAACAAATCAAATAATGAGTCTTGTTTTTTTATTAGAAACAATAAATCCTTATTTTTTATATAGATCATTTTTCATTACAATACCTCTTTTTTAGTTCTTTCAAATTTCTAATTGTTCAGTCCATGTTTTCTATGAACTTATTTATCCTTTCAAATATATCAATTTTTTGAGGATTCCTTACCACTAAAACAAAGTTTCATAACCTATGACTCTGAAGATAATTTTTCAATTTATTATTGGTAAATTATGTTACATTTTTAATATATATATATATATATATATATATGTTATCCTATGAATAATTACTGCTAATTTACAATATCATTTGATGCAATTGAAAACATTCGAGTTGTGATACATCATCGTAAACCAAGATATTCTATTAAACTAATCAATTAATAAAACATAATACCTATTTTTATCAATGTTTTTTGTTGATGTTGACCCACAAAAAATATCCCGAACCAACTCAATATACATTATTGACCTTTTATCATACAAATTATATGTATTCTTGGTGATCTGAATTTTTTAGAAACATCACACATGTTTGTGATTACATTAATGTCTTGTGATGCAATGTGATCCTAAATTCTTAATCAAATAATATATTAACAATTATCTTGCATTACTAAAAATTTTATGGAACACCATATTTTATTCATTCTCATATAGAAATAAAATCTATTCTTATCCACTAATGTGGTATAAATTATCTTCTACATGATTTTTTTCTTATTAATTTCACTATTCATCATTTAATTATGCATGTTTTCATAAAAATATCGACTGCATGTACTATGTGAAATAGTTTTATTATTCTTAGAAAATTGTACCATATTCTATCACTAAATATATATCCCTGAGTTTTATGTATTTGCTCAAATTTTTTTCTTTACTGAAGCTACTTATCTTCAAGAAAATAAAATATTCAATTTGAACAACACCTTCTTTCATATACTTGATTCCCCTTATAAGATCCTTATTTCCTATCACATGAGAAGTTCATCCTCATTAAAGGATATATACTCCACCTTGATCTATTTATTTCAATTATATTAAGATAATTTTAAATTTATTAACTCTTTCCTTCATTATCCTTGTTTATATATCCATCTCTTTCGTTTATTAGTATAAACATTCCTCCCATAGACATTTTGGATCAATATATCTTACATTGATTTTAATTTATTTACCTTTTTGGAATATCATTTATAAAATATTATTATAGTAACTTTTATATTGTTAAATTCCTATTAGAACACTTATTTCCATTCTATAATACCAATTCATGTATTTGTATTTATAATATTTACACTAAAAATGAAAATTTTGAATATATATGGTTATATGAAATTATAATCATCTGTATTTTTATCTCATATTACTTGATGTGTCATTCAGGTTTAAAACAAAAATAATATATATTCATCATATTTATACAACATTAAAATGTGAATTAATGTGAATTTTGTGTCTTACAAACTCTATTTGTGGAATTTTTTGTTATTTTTAATCTCTATAAATAATAGCTATTAAAAAAATATTTTTGGTTGGAGTGGATTTCTCATGTAGGGGTGAATTAATCACCTAACAATTATTTACTTAAAAAATATTTTAGAACAAAATTTCAAATTAATAAAACTCCAATATAACTAATATAGTAGTTGTAACTAATTTGATGTTTAAAAATTACCTCTCAATATATTGAATAAAAATCAACTAGAATAACTTGAAATTATATATATTTTTGAGATTGATCTACTCACATAAAATTTTATAAAAATAAATAAAAAAATTAAGAAATCAATGTTTTATTTTGTAAAGTGGTGTGATTTTCTAACAAGGGTATAGAAAATATAAATGAACACGTAATGGAAATATAAAAAAACTACTTCATTCTCAAGGTTATACTCATTCCTCTCTACTTGGAAATACCCCCAAGTAAATAATGTGAATTAATATAAATGTGATTATCCATAACCATGATTTGGTATTGAAATTATTATATAACACATGGATATCAAGGTTAACACACAATATATTTCATAATTAATCATGATAATACAATAATAAAGGGATTTAATGAAATAGTATTTCAGTACTCTTCAATATTATACAATAGTATTTTCTTAATAGATATAAAAAATAAACTAATTACAACTCAAATGTAACATTAATATAGATTTTGAGATATAGAGAGAGTGAGATGAATTTTGATGCAACGTGGACACAAATCAAGTTGCAGTTGTTCAATAGGGTTACCCTCTATTCTATGTGTCTCCCTTATATTATGGGAGAAGTTGAAATGATCAATAGTGTGCTATAAAAACTTTTAGATATGTAGAATAGAAAACAGATTCTCATAGTATTTGTAATAGTGTATAAGCATGAATGTTCTTGTTTCAACGACCTCTATTCATTAAATTTTCTTGACAAGTTGCTCCTTTTAAATAGAAAAAATATAACACCAAATTTTCATTTATGGATAGTCATTAAGGATATTTACATTTAGAAAAAAATATGGAAAAATTAAATGATATAAAATTTTATTTAATTCAATAAAAATAACTATTGGAATATATTACTAACATATAATTTTAGTTAGGCATGGTCAATTTAAATTTACCACATTGGTTTGATTCTTCTTGGTCAATACAACACTAGGTTAAAAATAATAATTGATATCCTTGATATGTTATATGGCCGATCCATTTATCCTGTGGTCACTTCACCTAAAAATGAGGTCACTTGACAAGAACTTGTGATAGCATAAAGTCATAATATGTTCTCTTTGATATTTTTTATTTAAAATAAATATCTATCATGTGGCTATTTTATAACATCATGTAATCTATTAAGAACATGAAATGATAAATATGATATGTTTTAATTTGATTTAAAAAATATTGAATAAATAATATGGTTTCTTCCTTTATCCTTGAAGATAGTTGAGAAGTTTGAATGGTTTCCACAATGGTCGATCTATTAGGCACACAGTTGATCTGGACATCGATTAATTCACTTACATACATAGAAAAATTTGTCTTAGTTTTAGATTACTACACATCACTGGTCTAATCCTTCATACATTTGATTCAATACTTTAAGAAATTTACAGAAAATGTACTCGATTGACACATGATTACTTTTTTATTCATGCATTCAGTTGCATTCCTTTATGTGGTTGATAACTAGATTTACATTCATCCTAATACTAGAGAATAATTTCATATAAAATAATAAAATAAAATATTCTTTCCTAAAACATAGATTTCATTAATCATAAAATAATAATTATTTGAGACAATTAAAATAAGAAATTTTTTGGCTAATTCAATATTATCCCCCTTTTGATGATCCAAATTCATAACATAAATATATAAATATTTAGTGTACACTAATAAATCATCTTAATAATGAATTTTGGTGTATCATTCCATACGTTATGTACTTCCCCTTTTCGGAGTAAAAAATATATTACAATAATGAGTATCATATTTCTAATATAGATATCAAAAAATATTTACATGATGTTATGATGTCATATAATAAAATTTTGATAAAATGAAATACCTTAGGGGATAATAAAAATAAAATATATTACACTATCTTCAAAAATTATAAATAATTAAAAAATATATATATCAAATTACATAATAAAAATATGTGTATGTTGGGTCTGTTGTCATGGAATGTTCAATAGGTGTTTTACCTTTAGCATCAGATAGAGTTTGAGAAGTTGTTGTAGAAAGTTGAAGAGAAGAAGAAACTAATAGAATTAGAATATATTTCATGATAGGTATTATGTGATGGATAACATGAGGAACATTGATACCAAATAGAGTGGAAGGATATTTAGAATCATGAGTGGTAGCAGTAAAATAATTTTTCATATGAATAGATGGAGAAGCTAGAATTTCTGTGTCATATGTATAAAGATTGGTCTTTAAAAGATTATTGATATTTGACATTGTACTTATCCCATGATCTATAATCCACATCAACTTGTCCTTATCAGTCATGAACTGAACCAACATAGGTAACATTAGCAAAAAGTAATCCCAAATTGATTTAAATGATTGTGTTAGAGTAAGTATCCTTAAATCTATAGCCAATTACCTAAACATTTCCTTTAGTCCCAACTTAGTGAAAAGAATATATAGTTAATACTTTATAAAACCATTTATAAAATATTTTCCCTTGAAATTCCTACCTATCTCAGCCTTAACCATATCAAAAATCTTCTCAACATGAAGAGAAAGGCTCATATTCATCAAATTGATAGCATCTTTGATACATTCCAAAAAAATTGAGAATCTCCTCATATACAATCCATTAAAAGAGATATTAATCTATCGATATAGGTGCAGGATAAAAAGTATAAGTTCAATAACAACATGTGATATTATTGAGATATATTTGGTTTATCATAATAACCATATAAATCAAAACATCCTCAAGAGATCCATGTTGTTATCACAATCCTTATACATCATGATCCATATAATCAAATTTTGTAAAAATATTTAGTTTTATATGAGAAAAAACAATTAAAACTACAAAGACTATATCTTCATTCCTACCATACTCACTAGTGCATACATGAACCAAAACAATTTCTTTCAAAAAATATAATATATAATTTTGAAGTATAAAAACTTCTGATAAAAGGGAATTATTAGAAAAATATGGGTGATATATATAAAGTATAAGTTATTTCATTAAAAAAAATATATGAGGATAAAAACAATGATCCTTCATTTTCTGATGAGTAAAATTTAGTCTTTTCAGTCTCCAAAATCAAACATTAGAATCTTATATAAGTAAAATATTCATTTAAGGATATGAATTATAGATTCAATCAACATTGATGGAGACATATGAGTCCTTAACATGAGAATAAGGTTTAATTAATTCTATTTGAGTGGAACCAAGAATGTTCTTTAAAACATCATCAACTTAGAGGACACCTTACCTTATTTCTCAATAGCATGAGAGTATGGATATTTCTTAATTTACCATGGAGCTTTGTGAATATAAGGTATGAAATTTTCACCAGGTCAGGTAGAATAACATCATTATGTTCATCCCCACCATCACTATCTAGAGTTGGATATCCAAATTAATGAGTGTGATTTTAATATACTTTTCCTCTCTAATAGGTATAGATTTAAATTTTTTCTACCCTATCTCAAATAGATAATGACAATCTAAAACTAAATTCTCATTTTCATCACTTCCTAAATCATTAATATATAGTCTTAAATTTAGGAATCTAGTAGTTCTCTCTCCCTCCATAGGTTTAACTCCTACCATGGGTCCTACATCTTTTTCAATCATATAAAGACTAACTCAGGATTTCTTGATAATCACTAAAAACTTCATTACTAAGAAAAAATTCTATATTCACTTCCATTTCATCTGAAGAATAGTCAGCCTCAACCACTAGATCGAGCTCTAAACCTAGATAAATTGTGTCTTTTGGACTAATTGGATTATTTAAAGGGTTTTAATGATCATACAACTTGTTTCCATCCTTAACCCATATCTTTTAGCAAGGTTTAACATATATTTTCATTCTTTTATTTTTGTTTTTAAAGATTAAAACACAACATGAAGTAATAAACCTTTACTCCCCCTAAGGAATAAATATCACAAGCTCCAATAGAGTTGAGGTAACAATGGATAAGGTAGATTATTGATCCTATAAGAATTTTTGGCCAACTCATCAATATTCTATAGAAGGAAAATGGGTAAACTTTTATGTACTTTTCTCACCATAAGATAAGGGAAAAACACTAATTCAATTTAATGCTAAAACTACATTTTCTTTAAAAATTGCATGTTCACGTAACACAATCAATAACATCCACTCACCATTGAACTAAAAAATATTTGGAAAAATAAAATTTCTTTTATGAGTTGACTCTTAAATTGCACATATAATATTAAAATGATGATTATCTATATGTTAATACAATTTAAATTTGTCATTCTCAACATTTTTTGGTACTTATAGAATTATAGACCATAAAACTAAAGAAGAGATCCAAATTTAACAATCAATAACCATTTAAATGTGATCCCATTTTCATCGCCATTTAAAAGAACATTCAAAAAGAAGTTGTTAATAGGATACAGATAATAGGGTATCATTATTTTCATGAACCACTCAATCCATCCTTACTATCTCATAACTCTCTATAATAAGGATAGAGATGATCTAAACCACTTAAAATCAATTTCCTTCTATGTAATTACTTTACAAGGAAACGTGCACAAACTTTACAAATTTGTGGTTCCACCAGAGATAGACTTCAATATTTTAGAAGTACCCAAGACTTATAGAGATGCAACCTAAAGATAAATCAAGATTATTAATATTCTCAATCAAAATTCAAAGATGGGAAGGACATAATTCGGTAGCTAGGAGAGAGAGAAATCAGGATTTTCTAAGGTTTTGAGAGATGAGAGATGATTCAAATTTAAATTGGGTATATTTAAAAAAAAATAGGGGTTTATAAGTAGTAATGAATAAGAATTGAACAAAATATACTTTACATAATAAAAAAGAATATATTATCTTCAAATAATTAATATATAATATTTTGATATATTATCAAAAATAAAGGCAAGAAGGTCAATAAACCATATGTTTAACATGATTAACCATATAAATTGTTTGTTAAACTATATTATAAATTGACGGTAAATTAATATTATCGTATTAATAAATAAAATAAATTCAATAAATTATTTAAACATAATAATTTAGATTAATTAAATAACTAAAATAGGGAATATGAAATTATATATAAAATAATTAGACATAATTGATGATTCATAATTCATGTATTATATAATTCAATCTCTAAAAATTCAGAGGCTTTGTAATGATTCCTCCAATAAGATGTTCAATTCATATTTATTATTGTGTGAGATATCTTTTTCAAAAATAATCTCTCAAAAGGTGTTTTCCTATATCAATATGTTTAGTTTATAGTCCCAGAATGAGAAAAAATATACTTAGATATATTAATAACACTTATGTTGTAATAATTTTTAAGGGAATATATAAATATTTGTTTCATTCATGAATTTTATGCAAAACAACAACTTGTATCTAAATAACCAGCTTCAATAATAGATAAATTAACATAGTTCTTCTTCCTACAAAACCAAGAAACTAAATAATTTCTCAAAAAGGTACATGTTCTATAGGTCCTTTTTATCTATATTATAACCACCAAAATTAGTATTAGAATAAAAAATTAAATTAAAATAGTTCCCCTTAGAATAAAAAAGTCCAAAGATAATTTCATTTTTAAGGTACTTAAAAACATATAATTTAATTTAAATATGATTGAATGGGGTTTAGATGAAAATGAGCACAAAAAACACTATTAATTACACTTGGATAACTAGAAGTTAAGTATTGTAAAATCCCAACCATACCACTATAACATATTTGTTCAATTGGTTTTCCAGTTTCATCTAAATCTAATTTATGGTTTGAACTGATAGAAGTGTCAATGCATTTTTTATAATGCCTGAAAAATAATTTTAATGTATATTTCATATAATTTCCATGAGTTAAACTAATTCCATCATTGTTTTCAAAAATATGATAATGTAGGAAAAATTTTAACTCACCCATTAAACTCATTTAAGATTCATTTTAGAAAACTTATTACATAATATATTTCCAGGAGAGAGAAAAATAATATCATTAACTTAGATTTGAATTATTAAAATATATTTTGAAATTATTTTGATAAATATAATATGATCATAATTCCCTTTTTTAAAACATATACAAATCAAGAAAGAGTTGAGTTTGTCATACTATGATATAGGATCCTTTTTATAAACTATATAGAGCATTAAAATGTTTAAAAATATAATTTTTCAAATGGGGATTTTGAAATATATGTATTTGATTCCTAAAAAACATCCTTAAAAATATAACCCATATGGAATTCACTGTATAAATACATTTTGATTGGTCTTAATTTAGACATGTTATATTATAATGAACCATTCAACTAGATAAATGTCCATATATAAGAGAAAATGATTATTTATAATCAGTCCATTCTTCTAGAATATAACACAATATAAACAATACAGATTCATTCCTAATTATAGAGCTTGATTTATTAACCTTCTTTTAAAACACATATTTAGTTACAATTGGTTGATAGTCCTTATAGGTTTTAAATAGTTTCAAGACATTGTTTATTTCATAATAATTTAACTCACATTTCATATACATGAACCAAAATTCATAATTAATAGATCTATTAATATTTTTAGTATCATTTTTTATAATAAATCTTGATTTATAACCTTGTTTCTAAGAGAAACTTCAGTTTAAGTACCATTATCTAGGACTCTAATAACAACATATAATGGATGGACTATATTGGTTCTAATGTTTCAAGGAATAGATGTACACGGATCGTCCAAGTATTCCTAAAGAACTAGTTGGTAGTATTAATCACCATTGGAATATTCAAAATGAATATATATATATATATATTTGTTTGGAGTCTTTGATTTTATTTTAAATTAAAATTTGATAAATGAACCACGAGGTCTTATAGAAAAGTTATTGTGTCATGTGGATCTATTTCATCAATGGTTACATGAAAAAATTATTCCAAAACATTGATTAATTTATTAAATACTCTATAGGATTTACTAAATGATTAATAATCTAGTAAGATACCTTCACGACACTTCAAATAAAATTTATCTATATTCTCATTTACATTACAAATTACGTATTTTCATCTAATGAATTTAATGTAATTAATATTAGATTTTATACCATTCCAACATTCATTGAGCGTCATCATTGAATGTGGTATTATAAGAACCATATTAACAAAATATCATGTTGTATTCACATATTTATCCAAAAAGTAGAGACGTAAGACATACTCATTGAGATTAGTCATGGAAGTTTTTTGAATTATTTCATTTCTTCTTTAAACCACCACTTTTTTTTGGAGTTATAGGGTCATAGAAATTATTATTACAATAATTTTTTGTTCATAAGGTCTCAAATGACTTTGCTCTCAAACTCACAGCCATGATAACTTCTGAAGGCCATGATGGTAAGTCCATAATTATTTTATACTGTCTTAGAATATTATAAAAGAATAGATATGTTTCAATTTATTGAGCCTAAAACTATACCCATGTGAATCATAAATAATCATCAATAATCAGATAACCATAATGATTTCTTACTAATCATGAAAATATATATGCTTCAAAAAAATACATGTGAATAAGGTTTCAAATGGAACACATACATTTTATTTTGGAAATTATTGTCTGGGGAAATCCATGAGTAATAATTTATTATTAATCTATCTATGAAAGTTTATATTATAGTGTCCTAGTTTTATATTCCACATAAATGATTATTTATTAAAGGATATTAAGAAATAATTATTTTGAGTATTTAAATAATCTATATTATCATCGTATAAATTTTCATTCATTAAGGATGTCAAAACTACATTTTTCTTAGAATCAAAAAATGATAAAAGTGTTGTTTTGAAACAAAACATGAAAACCATAATCACATAATTTTGAAATAATAATATATTTATATATTTGGTAATCTATATATCCATCTCTATAAAATAATATAGATTCATAGTTTCAAATTTTTTCAATGTAAATAATATTTCTTTTAGAATTGTCACCAATAGTGACATGACCACCATCCACATCCACAAAATTATTGAAACATGAGAGGTCCCCAATCATATGTCTAGAAGAGCTACTATTATGATACCATAAGTTCTTAATACTACTCTAAAATAAATTTCACTTAATCGAACATATTTAAGTGATGATTTTGGAACCGTTATTTTCTTGGGTGGATAAATGTTAGGAAAAATGTTTTAGGAATATATACTTTCATAAAATATTTATCTGTACAAAAATTCATACTTATAAATATAAATACCTTCTTTTCACCAAAGGTTCATGAGTTATTTATTGAACTAGATTATTTTATAAAATGAACAATATTATTTTTACCAACATTTATTTCAATCGGTTGGAAAAATATCCCATGACTGTATTTATGGGTTGCATATTTACCTAATAATATATTCATCTTTTCACTTACCTAAGTGAAATTTTAAAGTACCTTATTTTGTTTTTAATGAGATAATTTATGTTTATTAATTTACTTTAACATCACAACATTTTTTTCTATTTCAGTATAAATATCAAAACCCATACTCTTAAGAGGAATATTGATTTTCATTTTCCACTAATAATATTTTTTTCTTTTAAAAAATTGTGGTCTACATGTTGTATGATCATAAGGTATAGGGGGACCCATGAGTAACAAATTCTAATTAAAAATAGAACCAAGATCTTATCCAGGTGATGTGATTAAAGTCAGAAACAAAAATTATAAAGGATAATAAATAAACAACCTTTGATACCAAATTTTGGTCATATTGTAGTGTTCTAGTGTGTGTGTGGGGGCGGGGAGTGAGCATACAATAAATTGTTTCTTAAAAACTATATTAAAATAAAATCTACCAATTTAGAAAACACATAGTTCGGTAATATAGTAGGTATGACTACTTTGATGATTTGAAATAACATCTCAATATCATAATAGAACTCAATTACAATAACTTTATATTATATTAATAATTTTATACAACATAAATAGAATCATAAATTACAAAAATCACTAGTAAATGTATGCTAAAAATATTTATTTTTACTAATGTTAATTGGAAATCATTTTTAAAATATGGTAATGAAACTTACATGAACATAGAAATAAATATAGGAAAAATATATTCAATCACAAGAAGATACATATTCTTTTCAACTTGAAAATATGCTAATTCCAAGAACATTTATTAAAATAAAACAGATGATCTGAAGCCTATATTTCTAATAAATATTACAACAACACAAAAGGATGTCCAGTCTATCACACAACCCCTTCCACAGTTGATCATGAGAATACAAATATGAAGGGAATTTGTGAAAGAGTATTTGACTATTCTTACTTGTTATACTTGATTTTGTAATTATATTATATACAAAATAATCAACTAAAAACTCAAAATTAATGAATAATAGGGAGATATAGATATATGTTATTCAACGTAGCATTGACACATATAGTGTTTCAGTTGTTCAGAAGAATTTTATTCAATTCTCAATTCCTTCCGTCTATTTTGGGAGTAGATACTATGATTGGAAATTTTATCTTAGATATTTTATAATTTAATAGAATTTATTAGAGAGTTGTAGTATTTTTAAATTTAGTAGAGGGAAATATATTTTTCTTTCCATGATTTTTATTTATTTTCTAGACTCGTTTCTCCTTTTAGATAGAGAAAATATTACTCCAAATATATATTGAAGGCTAATCATTAAATATCCTCATATTCATTATTATACATAGAATAATTAATTAGTCTAAAATTTTATTTCATTCATTAAAGATAACTATTTGAATATATTTCATAAATATAATTCCATTTAGGAACAGATAGATTATGTTTGTAATATTAGATTGATTCCTCATGGTCAATTCAATATTTTGTAAAATTAATTTAAAATATTTCCCTTATCATTCTTGAGTCCGCATAATATGAACTATTGGTCACTTGATTCATCATTCAATTGATTTTTTAATTTTCTAGAAACTCAAAATTTTAATGGGATTGCATCATTACATCATGTGTTATATTAGGTAAAGTATAATTTTTCTCTCATAATTTTTTATTTGATTGGAAGAAGATAAGATATATCATGTGGTTTATTTATTTGGAATTGTGGTTACTTAGTTAATGTTATATCTAATTGAGTTGTTTACCAAAATTATAAAATTATTGATTGATTATAAACCCAGTATATCCACTTGGCCATGTAGTTCTATCCATACTTATAAAAAATCTGTTCAGTTTGAGATTACTTCTTTTTGTGTATTGAATATTTCTTATGGTCATTAAACTATTTAGATTAATATAGACAAAAATTCACTCATTTGAAACATAGTCGGCTTTAATTTTATATGATCATTTTAGTTTATCCATGTGTTCGGTAGCTGGATATATGGTCTATAAGAAACATATCAATATTTTCAAATATAATGACAAAACCAAGTTATTAATATACTACCTATAATTCATTAATAAAAAATATACATAATTTTAAATAATTAAAATAATTAATATCCAGACTATGATAACAGATATGATGACCATGTACCACAATATTTTTGTATTCATTGATGATACATTGATTTTTAGTTAATCCTCCAACTTATCTATTAGATATTCATGTTGGGACCAAGTTGAATGAAGATGACAGTTTGAAGAATTAGCTTTTGCAGAGTGTTGTATTTTGTTGTCAAAGGCGACAAATCAATTCACTTTGTAGAAGGATCACAAATCAGACGATGCTTTGCTGTTATGTATTTCACACAAATCATGAGTTAGGAGAACTTTTGATGCAATCCTTATGAAGGAAAGGGGGAGAAATGATGATGCCAGTCATATAATGTTTTGATTGGAAGGAATGATGCTGCTGGAAGATAGGAAAGATTCAGTTCCCATTGCAACTCTGACGATGCTTAAGCTGATCTATCAAAGGATAAATATCACGATAGTGGGATTCGTGATAAGAGCAGAAGAATGGTTATGGGAAGCAGTAAAGAGATAAAATGGCAAAGCAATAGACAATCTGGGGATGGCAGAAAAGCCCAGTTTAAGGTGGCGCCGTTTTCCAGTGTTTGCCAAATTTTAGGGCCTGAAAATCGGAAGATGAAGAAATGTGCTTGGCAATGGATGTTGCACATAAGATTGAAGATGGCTTATACGTGAAAAAGAGTTATTCAAGGTCAGAACTATGAAAAATGACAAAGGAATGGAGTGCGCGGAAATTTAGGCACGTTTCGCGCAAAAATAAAGTGGTGCGCGCAATATCTGCGGGATGCGCGAAATAGTAGCGGGTTGCGCGAAAAATCTGCGGGATGCGCGAAATAGTAGCGGGTTGCGCGAAATTGAGGAATGAAGTTTTCGCGCAAATGATGGTTAGAGATCAGAAGATCAAAAATTGGCAAAGGCATAAAATGCGCGAAATATTTGAGCAGTGCGCGAAATCTGATGTTGCAGGAAAGATTGGGTTTGCGCGCAATATGGAACGCGGTGCGGAATTTTGCGCGCAATTGGTGCTTCATGCTTAGAAGGATGAAAAATGGCAAAGGCATGAGGTGCGCGGAATATTGAAGCATGGCGCAAAATATGAAGTTGCATAAAAGAGTTTTTACACGCATGGAGGAGGTTTTACGCGCGGATTAGTGTTTTTCACGTGGGTTCAAAAATGCCTATAAATATGAGGCTAACCCTTGTTAGTTGTTAATGCTCGACACTTAGAAGAAATCCCGAGCTCTGGTGCGCGTAAATTATACGCTAAGTGAGTTGCGCGAAAAGAAAGAAGTTGCGCGAAAAGAGAAAAAGTTGCGCGCAAAAGGAATGGTGCGCGAAAACGTTTTTCGCGCCAAAAGGTATTTTTACGCGCAAGTAATTTGAATTGCGCGCAAGTCACCCTAAAGGCTGCGCGAAACATTTGGGGTCTTCGCACGTATTCAGTTTTGCGTAAGAGGGTTCTTACCGGCTTCTGGGTAAGAAAGTGAAGATTTGTACTCCAGAGAATACATCTGTTCAATTGTAAAGAAGCACTGAAACATTGTGTTACCCTATTTGTGCTAAGAGGGAGCACATGCACTATTAGATTGTTTTTAAAGTGCTGCACGAGTGTAAGGGTATATCCTACTCGTTGTATTCCACATCAAAGGATTGTTTTCTAGTGGATTGTGTGGTACTGGATTGTTTCTGTACCATACCAAGGACGTAGCTACTCTTGTTGAGTAGTGAACCTTGTAAATCTTGTGTTCCTGTGGTTGTGTGTGTTCAGCAGGGAAGAAACTCTTTAACAGGAGGCAAAGGTTGTTTCAAAAAGGGGAAACTTAAAAAGAAAAAGATATCACTGATTCACCCCCTCCCCCTCTCAGTGATACTTAGATCCTGATTGGGAACTTCAATTGGTATCAGAGGAAGGTTGCCTTCGTTTACTCTTTGCTGAAGTGTTTGAAGAGAAGTTGTGATGGAAAATCTAAATTGCGTGAACAGTAAGGGGATTCCAATCTTCGATGGAAAGAACTATCACATCTGGAAGGATAGAATGATGTCGTATCTTATGTCTCTTGGATATGAAGTTCTTGAAACTACAACAGATGGATTTCCTGATATTGATGACAAGGTCCCTCTTACTCCTGTCGATAAGAAGAATCTTGAGAATGATGGAAGAGCTAAAAATGCATTACTCTCATCACTTTCTGAGAGTGAGTTTTTAAGAGTGAAAGGTGTCACTACTGCTAAAGGCATCTGGGATAAGCTAATGAATATCTATGAAGGAAATACAAAAGTGAAGAAGGCAAAACTACAAATCTGGAGGCTGAAGTATGAAGACTTGAAAATGGGAGAATCTGAATCTGTTGGGGAATTCTTTACCAGAGTTAATGACATTGTCAGTACAATAAGATGTCTTGGTGAAAAGTTAGAAGATGATACAGTTGTTGAAAAGATCCTGAGAATTCTGCCTGACAAATTTGATGCTAAAGTTTCTTCACTAGAAGACAGAGATCCGGAAACATTATCTCTTGATGATTTGCACAGTACTCTCATCACTTATGAGATGAGAAGAGAGAAGACCATGAAGAGCAAAGCAAAAATTGATAGAGAAATGTCTTTCAGGGCAGAAAAGAAAGAGAAGTCGAAGAAAATTCTTATTAATGATGAAGCTGGTGAATCCAACTCTGAAAATGAGGTATGTCAAAATTTTGATGAAATTCTATCCTTGTTTTCTAAAAATGTTAAAAGAGGCACAGGGAAATACAAAGGGAAACTCCCTTTGAAATGTTTTGAATGTGGAGCAGTTGGCCACTTTGCGGCTAATTGCCCTCAAAAGGGGAAAGATGCCATCAGTGATGAAGAAGACAGAGGACCAAGAAGGTCATGGAAGAAACAGGATCGAAAAGATAAATATTCTGGTAGAAGTCAGAATAAAAAGTTCTTTAAATCAAAAAGAAGAAACTTTTTGTCAAAAGATAAGGAAGATGATGATAGCGAGACTGAATCAGAAAAATCTGCTACTGAAAAAACTAGAGAGAGTACCTTTTTTGCAACAGTGAATAATGATGATTATGAGAGTAGTAGTACTGAAGAAGAAGAGACTCAACTTGAACAGTATCTGAAAGAAGAGCTGAAGGAATGCTTGAGGAAGATCAGAAAACTTGAGAAAGAAAACAACAAGTTAATGAAAGAAAATTCCACAGTAAACAATCAAGAAGGTTTTATAGATGATAAAATCATGATGGAAAAAGAGATTGATGATCTGAAAAATTCTCTTGAGAATACAAAGAATCGTAATGATCATCTTGAAGTGAAGTTGAAGGCAAAAGAAGAAGAGTTGGAACCTGTCCAACAAAAACTGCATAAAGCTAAAGAAATGAATATCAGTTCCAAAAATTCTATCTCAGAAGTAGGAGAATGTTCCAGTAAGAATGAACCAAAAAGGGATCTACAAAACCTACCTTCAAAGGTTGAAATGAAAGACAAAACAGGTTCTGATAAGAACAAGGCTGGAAAGACAAAGTATGTGGTCAAAATCAGCAATGCAGAAAAATCAGAAGTGCATAAAAATCTTGAGTCAAGAAAAGCTTCTAATACTTCTGGTACGGTTGAATCTGAGCCGAAGAAGAGAGTTACAAATGAAAATATGATGGCTTTTGAGAAGCATGTTCACAACTCCATTCAGTATAAAAGTTTCAGAGGTAAATATTCTTTCTATGGTTACTGCTGGTATTGTGGTGGATTCGGACACATGGAAAGTATGTGTTGGTTTAACCAACAACATTACAACTATTCCAAAAGTTTTGAAGGACAAGGATTGAGGGGGAGTCAACGCTTTCAAAATAGAAGATCTCCAAATAAGTTTCAGAAGATATCTGAGAAGACTGGTGTGAATGTTGGGAATAGATTCCAACCACTGGAAACTTATTGTGAAAGATGTGATCAACCTGGACATCTTGCTAAGGGATGCCTTAGTGTGTTACCAGAGCAACAAAAGTTTGTTAATAATCCTCAAAAGACAGAGTTTTTAAAATACAAAAGGGACAAGCATAATAAGTCTGAAAAGAAAGAATGCATGGTTCTCTGGCCAGAACACATTGATTTGGCTAGGAAATTGGAAGAAGCAAAACTGAAAGTGAAGGAAAAGGAAGAACAAAAAGCACTTGTTGTTGAAACAGCTTTGAAGGCTACCAAAGAAGAATGTACATGGATTCTTGATAGTGGATGTTAATCTCATATGACAGGAGACTTAAAGCTGCTGAAGAATGTGAAAGACTTTAAAGAAGGAACTGTGACATTTGGAAATGACGAATCTCTAAGGATCAACGGTGTTGGATCAGCCATCATTGGAAAAGAAAAGATGAAATCCAGAAAAACACTATATGTTGATGGACTGAAACACAACCTGCTCAGTGTGTCACAACTCTGTGATGAGGGCAACAAAGTGATCTTCAGAAAAGATGGATTTGTTGTAAAAAGTGAAAATGATGGAAACATAGTTACAAGGGGCCAGCGTACAAGAGGGAATTTGTTCCAAGTTGGGGATGGACAAAACTCTTGTTACATGAGTGTGGTGGATGAAAATAAATTATGGCATAAAAGGCTGGGGCATATGTGTCAGAGAAATATGTGCAAGTTGTCAAAGCGAGAAAGTGTTCGGGATATGCCTGATTTATCAAGAGAAAGAGATTGGTGCTGCACTATTTGTGAGAAAGGGAAGATTGCTAATTCTATGCACAAGAGAGTTGAAATTCGCTCAAAAAGACCCATAGAACTCATACACTCAGATATATGTGGGCCAATGAGCAAGAAATCTTCAAATGGAGATAAGTACTTCATTACTTTCATTGATGACTTTACTCGCATTACTTGTGTTATGTACATGAGACATAAGTCAGATGCTCTAACAATGTTTAAGAGTTTCAGAAGGAAAGCAGAGAAAGAATGTGAGTATTCAGTGAAGAAGTTGAGAATTGATAATGGTGGTGAGTATAAGAATGAAGAGTTTGAAAGTTATCTTGAGAAACATGGAATTCGGCATGAGTTTAGTTCACCATACACACCTCAACAAAATGGGGTGGCTGAAAGAAATAATCGAAGTCTGGTGGAAATGGGGAGAACTATGTTACTTGAACATAGTCTCTCTCATTATTATTGGAGGCAAGCCATGAGCACTGCTGTGTATATTCAGAACCGGTGTTTCTATAGGCCAAACTCAGATATGACTCCATATGAAATGTTCTATGGAAAAACTCCAAGTCTGAAACACTTGAGAGTCTTTGGGAGTCCATGTATTATAAAGAAGAAAGATGGAAATCTGGGAAAGTTCGAGCAAAGAGGAGATGACGGAATTTTTCTTGGCTATGCTCCAGAAGGAAGAGGATATAGATTCCTCAACAAAGAAACAGGAAGAATTATTGATTCATCAGATGTAAAAGTTGTTGAAAGTGCTGAGAAAGAAAAGCAGTCATATGTTGATGTGGAAGTCGAGCGGGATAGAGAAGATTTTGTTAACAATTCTGATGATGTTGCAGAATTTGTTCATCCTACTCAAGAAGAGGAATCTGACTCAGAAATATCAAGTGATGAGGATGAAGTTCAAACAACTCATCCTAGGTTGAAGAAACAAGTGGAGGCTCAGAACATTATTGGAGATAAAAGTCAGAGGGTTCAAACAAGAAGAACAACGAATGCTATATCACATACTTCTCTTTATTCGAAAGTTGAACCGAATGATGTAAATGAAGCATTTGAGCATCCAGAATGGGTTCATGCTATGAATGAAGAGATTGATCAGATAGAAAATAACAATACTTGGGAACTTGTACCCAAGCCGGACAACAAGAACATTATTGGTACAAAGTGGGTTTTTCGAAACAAGCTGAATGAAGAAGGTAATGTAATAAGAAACAAGGCAAGATTGGTCTGCAAAGGATATTCACAAATTGAAGGCATTGACTTTGATGAAACCTTTGATCCAGTAGCTCGATTAGAAACAATCAGAATATTTCTTGCCATTGCTGCACAACGAGGTTACAAAATCTTTCAAATGGATGTAAAATCTGCATTCTTGAATGGTGATCTTGACGAGGAAGTTTACATTGATCAACCTTGTGGATTTTTTATTGGGAAAGATGAAAGCTATGTGTGCAGGTTGAAGAAGGCTCTGTATGGGCTAAAACAGGCTCCGAGAGCATGGTATTCTAAATTAGATACTTGCTTGAAGAAGATGAACTTTAAGAAAGGTAGAGTTGACAGCAATCTCTACATCAAGAAATGTCAGGAGTTTTCACTGATCGTTATTGTTTATGTCGATGATATTATATTTGCTGGAAATAATGAAAGATCATGTGAAAAATTTGCTGAGGAGATGAAGAAGTTATTTGAGATGTCCATGCTAGGTGAAATGAAGTACTTTCTTGGGTTACAAATTTCACAGAAGAAGAATCATGTTTTTCTGTCTCAAGAAAAGTATGCTAAGGAACTTCTGAAGAAGTTTGGCATGGAAAATTCAAAACCAGTTTCCACACCGATTTCAGTGGGAACCAAGTTGTCTAAAGATGGAGAAGGCAAGGAAGTTGATCAGAAAGAGTTTCGAAAACTGATTGGAAGTCTTCTATATTTGACTGCCTCAAGACCCGACATCGTCTATGCTGTTACTTTATGTGCAAGATTTCAGAGTGCTCCTAAAGAATCACATTTGATTGCTGGAAAAAGAATTCTCAGATATATCAAAGGCACAACAAACTTTGGAATCCGGTATGACAGCTCTGAAAATATTGATCTATTTGGGTATTCTGATGCTGATTGGGCAGGAAATGTTGATGATCGAAGATCCACATCTGGTGGAGGATTCTTTCTAGGAAAAAGTTGTGTTAGTTGGCATACCAAGAAACAGAATTCAGTAACTCTTAGCACAGTTGAGGCTGAGTATGTTGCTGCTACTCAAGCTGCAACTCAACTAATGTGGATGAAGACTCAGCTGGAAGATCTACTTGTTGAAGTAAAGCTACCATTGCTCTTGGGTTGTGATAATCAGAGTGCAATCAATCTTACAAGAAATCCAGTACAACATTCTCGTTCAAAACACATTGATATAAAGTACCACTTCATCAAAGAGCAGGTTGAAAAGAATGAACTGAGGCTGGAGTATGTTCCTACATCTGAACAAATTGCTGATATATTTACAAAACCGTTACCGAAGGAACCATTTGCAAAATTGAGGTTGAACATGGGTGTACAACCCCCTTCTCATCAAGGTTAAGGTACATGTTTATGTCCCCTCTCTCTCGTCATAGCTTTGGATAGTGTTGTCAAGGGGGAGAATTGTTTCATAAATCTATCCATAAGGAAGAATGTATTAAGGGAGAGTTGTGGGTAAGCTGTGAATTCAGCATGCATGTGAGTGAACTATTCTAACTATTTGTTGGAGTGGTTGTAGGAAACAAAGTAGTTTTACAGGAAAGTTGAAGAAGTGAAGAATGATATTGCAAGAGTGAAGAATGCTGAAGTAAAAGATTGCAAGATGTTCTGAAGAAGGATGATGAGGTATGTTCATGAGATTTTACAGTCACTGCTTTTGGACAGCATGGTTTTGGCTGTCAATAAATCTTGTTTCCTACAATGAGTTAGCTCACATAGGCTTAGAATTGTTGATAAGTAATCCATTGCAAAAGGTTTCAAAATTCAGTGATTTATGAATCTTTGTTGACAAAAAAATCCAAAGGGGGAGATTGTTGGGACCAAGTTGAATGAAGATGACAGTTTGAAGAATTAGCTTTTGCAGAGTGTTGTATTTTGTTGTCAAAGGCGACAAATCAATTCACTTTGTAGAAGGATCACAAATCAGACGATGCTTTGCTGTTATGTATTTCACACAAATCATGAGTTAGGAGAACTTGTGATGCAATCCTTATGAAGGAAAGGGGGAGAAATGATGATGCCAGTCATATAATGTTTTGATTGGAAGGAATGATGCTACTGGAAGATAGGAAAGATTCAGTTCCCATTGCAACTCTGACGATGCTTAAGCTGATCTATCAAAGGATAAATATCACGATAGTGGGATTCGTGATAAGAGCAGAAGAATGGTTATGGGAAGCAGTAAAGAGATAAAATGGCAAAGCAATAGACAATCTGGGAATGGCAGAAAAGCACAGTTTAAGGTGGCGCCGTTTTCCAGTGTTTGCCAAATTGTAGGGCCTGAAAATCGGAAGATGAAGAAATGTGCTTGGCAATGGATGTTGCACATAAGATTAAAGATGGCTTATACGTGAAAAAGAGTTATTCAAGGTCAGAACTATGAAAAATGACAAAGGAATGGAGTGCGCGGAAATTTAGGCACGTTTCGCGCAAAAATAAAGTGGTGCGCGCAATATCTGCGGGATGCGCGAAATAGTAGCGGGTTGCGCGAAAAATCTGCGGGATGCGCGAAATAGTAGCGGGTTGTGCGAAATTGAGGAATGAAGTTTTCGCACAAATGATGGTTAGAGATCAGAAGATCAAAAATTGGCAAAGGCATAAAATGCGCGAAATATTGGAGCAGTGCGCGAAATCTGATGTTGCAGGAAAGATTGGGTTTGCGCGCAATATGGAACGCGGTGCGGAATTTTGCGCGCAATTGGTGCTTCATGCTTAGAAGGATGAAAAATTGCAAAGGCATGAGGTGCGCGGAATATTGAAGCATGGCGCGAAATATGAAGTTGCATAAAAGAGTTTTTACGCGCATGGAGGAGGTTTTACGCGCGGATTAGTGTTTTTCGTGTGGGTTCAAAAATGCCTATAAATATGAGGCTAACCCTTGTTAGTTGTTAATGCTCGACACTTAGAAGAAATCCCGAGCTCTGGTGTGCGTAAATTATACGCTAAGTGAGTTGCGCGAAAAGAAAGAAGTTGCGTGAAAAGAGAAAAAGTTGCGCGCAAAATGAATGGTGCGCGAAAACGTTTTTCGCGCCAAAAGGGATTTTTACGCGCAAGTCATTTGAATTGCGCGCAAGTCACCCTAAAGGCTGCGCGAAACATTTGGGGTCTTCACACGTATTCAGTTTTGCGTAAGAGGGTTCTTACCGGCTTCTGGGTAAGAAAGTGAAGATTTGTACTCCAGAGAATACATCTGTTCAATTGTAAAGAAGCACTGAAACATTGTGTTACCCTATTTGTGCTAAGAGGGAGCACATGCACTATTAGATTGTTTTTAAAGTGCTGCACGAGTGTAAGGGTATATCCTACTCATTGTATTCCACATCAAAGGATTTTTTTCTAGTGGATTGTGTGGTACTGGATTGTTTCCGTACCATACCAAGGACGTAGCTACTCTTGTTGAGTAGTGAACCTTGTAAATCTTGTGTTCCTGTGGTTGTGTGTGTTCAGCAGGGAAGAAACTCTTTAACAGGAGGCGAAGGTTGTTTCAAAAAGGGGAAACTTAAAAAGAAAAAGATATCACTGATTCACCCCCTCCCCCTCTCAGTGATACTTAGATCCTGATTGGGAACTACAATTCATGGTTTTTAATTACATTCATGGAAACCCACATGATCTAATTTCTGAAAGTCATCCCATAACTAATGAACCTTTATTTATCATAAATATTTCATCCTAGACTAATGATTTCCAAACTTGTCCCCTCAATGAAATTGAATTAATATTATACTGGTCTAGTGAAACTACTGGTATTTGATGCACACTCTTCAATTATTATGTTTAAACTCAACCACCTACTCTAATTTTTCATAATTTCCATATTAATGTCATTAAATATAAATAGTCAATTTGGATTTTTCCTCACACTAATAATAATTATATATTTTATAATCATGACCCACTTCTTTAAATTTTTATTTTTTGGCTATTAAAAAATTAATTTATTATATGGTAGCTTATAACTACACTTGGAGGTCAATTATTACCTAATATCTTGAAAAATTATCATCACTTAGGACATACATGATTGTATTCTCTATGAATACAACATATTCTTCTTAATTTATGTCATTTAAAATATGTATCTCTTCCACCTCCATTCCTTATGAGCTAATGTATTCTTTTTAAATAATATTATTCTAACTAAATAATTTATGTTTTGTAATTATCTTTCCATTCGAAAATATTGAGAATTTATTGTGAGAATTTAATAATGATTCTTAAATTGGACCATTGTGGGACACATTATAGTGATATTACTAACCCTTCCACAATAATGGCAGTTGATTTTAAGATTACTATTTAATTTTATATTACTATTTTTCCGAATTTAGGAGTAGAATGATGTGAATTCCTTAAATTCTTTTTCTATCGATTCAACTTCCATCAAAATATTATTTATTTATTTTAATTATAGTTATTTAAATTTTTATATATAAATAATATCATTTTCAATATTCATCACCTCATATGATATGAGAGTACTAGGAATGAAAATTCAGTGTAAAATACTTTGGATCATTTTCCATTAGCTCCATGACCTTTGCATTGAATCAAGGTCTATATCTTCTAAAGATTCTATTTAGGATCATGAAATCATCAAGGGTTTATCGGAGTCCACAAATTGGTGTTAAAATTATGTTTTCATAATCATATAATACTTCAATGAGTTCATTTGTGTGAATCATAATGTCCTCAGATATTTTCTAAAGAATCTATAATTTAGCTTCACATATATTGGATTCAACATCATATATGTTTATCAATATTCCTATATTGTGTGTGAGGATTATGTTATATCAATTTAATGTTTATTGAATTAATAAAATCACTTCCAAATAGTTGTATTCCTTTGGTTCTACAATCAGGATCATTCTCATCCCTCTCATATAAATATATACTACATATGTTACATGATGTTACTAATATGATAGGCTTGTAGACATTGATACCAAATGCTTGGAAATAATGTTTCATTTAATTCATCCGTAATTGAATATTTTTATTGAAAAAAATAGAATTCTATTGAGTTTAATGGCCTCTACTATAAATTCCAAAAATAAATTACCCAACATTTGAACCATCCACTAGGATACCACTTATTAGAACTTCAAATAGAAGATACCTTGAGGAGGGGATAAAGATACATTGATTACAAATGACCTATCAATATAATTTTACTCAATATTAAGAAATAAGATCCCTTCCCTCATAATGAATATGAATGTGACAAATAATTAGAAGAAATATATGAGTAAATTTTCCATGGTTTACATACACTAGGAAAATTAAAAGGTGCATGCATTGTTTTTGATGTATTAATTTAACAATGAACACTAATCATTTTCTATAATTTTATAGTTTCTAGGAAGAACCTATAGGTTAAAACACTCACAATTTAGATAACTCAACACTCTTCACACTTATATAGAATACATTATACCTCCAATTATTTCCATAATATTCCAAAAAACATTAATATAGACTACACCAATGATGGTGTATCAATCTAATCAGTGGTCATTTTTGCAATTAATATCCCTGAATATACATAGATATTTCATCCTTGGTCTCCATCAATTATCTCGTTTTCATTCTGAAAATGAGCTATAATTCCAACCCCTTCATTAATCCATAATATTATTTCCCCTTCAACCGTTATATTATATCAAAGATTCTCATTTTTTAAGCATCAAATCAGTTTGATTAAGAGGACAATTTTCATATATATTTTTACTTAAAAACTAATTCAACCTTGGATAAATTATTTCTAAAAAACCCGAAATGATAATCTCTCTATATTTTATAAAATCATTATAACAAAACCATGTTGCGATGTGACCCATTGATTATTATTACAATGTCTTCCTTTACTAAAAAAATCAAAATCATGTTTATTCCAATCATTAAATCCCTTCTACATGATGATATTCATTGTGATGTACTTCATTTCACCTGCAATAATCATGGCTCAGACGATGAAATTAATAACATAAATATATTTTTGGGAAAATTGTTTTAGCCTTCTTCAAAGGTGTAAAATAAAATCCAGCATGAAATGGTAATTATATAAAAATAACATAATTTAATGGCCTTAAAACAATAGTTAAAGATAAAAATACATGGTGTAATATCTAGTTTTGTGGTGTGACTTATATCCCATGATCATTCCAAATTTGGATAATATAGAATTGTAATTCAATAGGTTCCCTCATAAGGTGTGACCACTTTCTTTTAGATATATTTTAGTAAAATGTTTCTATAATTTTGGAATAAATTAAATATTTATATAATAGTCAATAAGATATATATAAAACACTAAATTTATATAACATTTATAATGCTTCCTGATACACAACATTGTAAGTTGTTCTTTTTTCTGTTACCATAACATATTCAACTTATTTGAAACACCATATATCTTTTTGGTATCTATTCTCTATTTCATTGTTATAATTTTAGAGGAATATTCAAATTTTGTTTTTAAAAAGATCATAAACTTTTTTGGAGAATTTGTGATAACCTATATCACTAATAACATGTGGATAACCATGTGAAGAACCAAATATTATTAATTTCTCTGATAATTTTTTCCAAAATTATTACTATGTTAATGAAATTCTATTTGGTTTTCTCAAACAACTGTAAAAAACACCCTATAAATGGATATGATTACCTAATCATATTAGAGAGAAATATGTTTGTGTCAAGTAAACAATAGATGGTGGATTGGTGTAGCCTGATCCTTAGATGATGTTAGGGAAATTATTGGAACCCAATATTGATCACTAAGATACAACTCATATGGTTTTACCATTATGCAGAGATTATTAGAGGTTGAAGAGGGTAGCACACCCCTAATTAAGGGATTAAGGGTTTAAGGTCCTAAATCTGAAGTTTGTGTGTAAGATCTAGTCTAAAAAAACTATATAATAGATGATTAGTGAAATAGAAAAGTTACAATAATAGTTTATACTTTGACATGGTTAATATAACATCTTATTCATTGAATACATAAGAATTATAACACTGAAGACCTCCATCTACTAGTGAATTTATCATATTAGTTTTACTATCTGGTCAGTGGAATTGTTTCACTATATTCTTTATGAGACGAGTTGAGCTAGGTTTTATGGGTGTTTCAAACTCCTATTTTCCCCTCTAATTCTTTCCCTCAAAATGTTGATATTTATTTCACTCCATGGATGTAGGGTTCATTTCCAAAACCACATAAATCAACATGACTCACAATATTGCTATTCTTTTTTTCTTTTTTTTCTTTTTATTTCTCTCTTGTAATTATCAATCATTTATTTATCTATGAATATTTGTAATAGTTGTATCAAGGATGTTTGTAAAAATTAATATTTTAACATCACATCGATGTCGTAATTTCCTCTTCATCATGGTATTACCTGACTATCAATTAGAGTATATTGGGTAAAATAAACTAGAATAAAATGAAAATATAAATAATAAAACATTCAATTTTAATTGAATACGCATTTCACATGTCCGTGAGGATTGATTCTTGAAGTAACCAAATCCAAATGATAGGCCCTAAGAAATTTTTCATTTTCCTATGGGTTTAATAAGAATACAAAATTTATAAAAAAACATATTGTGATACTTAATTAATTAAAAATATATATTTTAAAAAGATAAAGGGTCATCCCAAAGAGATGTTGAACTAGTTAAATGAGGTTTTTAAAATAATTTATTTATAGAAAGGAATAAGAATCATATCGGGTTTTATATATAGTTTTGAGAGAGAAATAATTGAAAATGAAGTAGATTGGTTTGTTTTAAATCAGTTTTGATGGAATTATGTGGATTTATAGTTACATGATTTAGGTAAAATTTAATTTTTAGAAATTAAATTTATTATCTATGTGTTGTTTCATAGTTAATTTGGGGTGGATCTAATGGTCATGGTATCCATTCCTCAGTGCGAAACTTTTATATTTCCTTTAGTCTAGAAATTTAGTGTTATTCCAAATCATGATTTCCTCAATACCATATATAAACCCAGTTACATAGAATAATCTAGTGTCCATGCATTAATTTAGAGTACCCATTTGTGTAATTAAAAGGTTCATTCTATATTAATTAACCAATGTCCATTATTAAATAAAAATAAAGTTATTACAATTTCATAAATAAATTGAAGCAAACCAAATACATTAATAATAAAAAGAAATAAATACAATGGAATATTCCTCCATTAGATACATAACCCTCACATAAGGTTTGTTTTACCCCCTTATACTATTGATGAGATAATATTAGGTATGTGACAAAATAATATACGACATAAAATAAAACTCATAGAGGAAAAATGTTGAGGACCATACAAGAACACAACTTCTCACCATGTACTTTAAACTCTAGATTCTATATTTGGCACCAATAGAAGCACTATATATTAATATAACTCTAGGGGGTTGTGATGAATTTATTTTTCAATTAATTATTCCAATAATGGAGCATAGGTCCTCCAATGGTAATAAATGGTTCTCTCAGGTCATCAAAGTAAGGTTTCTTGGAATGATACATTGAATTTACTCATTAGCATATCTTTACCTATACTTTCACAATGTGTATGGATTTAAAGACCAAATTTTTTTATCCCTCCTTGAAATTATTTTTCTCCAATCCTTTTCATATATTTGGTTCAAATTATGTAATTTTCACACAACATATAATGTTTACATGATTTAAACCCTATATTTTAAACACCAAAAAATACTTTTATCCCCACTTATTTAGTTTTATCACCTTGATGTTTTTTGTAGGCATAATTTATTGTAGGAATACTTTAGTTCCATGGTGTTGCACCATGAAACTTCAAATTGTGGAGAAAATTTTCACTTTATCCCTAACATAATAACTTGATTCCTTTTCAAAAAATTGGTTATATACTTATAATTATCATAGAAAACATTAAAAGTATATATTTTCACTTTATTAATAAATACTTTATATAAATACTTTTATATAAAGTCCAACATATATATATATATATATGTGGGTGTGAGTGTGTGTTTGTGTTTGTGTGTGAAATTACCCTATCAAAACCCCCCACACTTTAATTTTGACATATCTTCAATGATTTAATCACAACATACTATATAGAGTGCTAACCTCGCCATGCTTTAAACTCAATACCAATAAAAATTATTAATCAAATAAAAAATAAAATATATGAGCATCACACATGATAATTCATCAATTCATCTTTTTTTTTAAAACCAAATCAATCAAGTATGTAAATTTTCTTATTTTTAAATGGCCAAACCATTTTAATTTATTAATTTTAATTATTGAATTTTTTATTTATAGGAATTCTATTTTCTATTTACATCACTTTTAATTTTTCCACTTATCATTACGGTACAATTTCAGATATATTTTATAAAATACATCATGAACATGTATCTTACTATAGTAATGGAATACATCTAGAATATCCATGATGTAAATAAATAAATCATAACTAATAATGCGTGATTAACTATTAGTTTTAAATGGATATTGGTATTAGGGAAGCTAGGTAAATTAGGTAAAAAAAATTAAATCTCAAAAAGGAATGTTGTATCTAAATCATGGTTAATGGTATAAAAATATAATGTCGATGAAAATCCTCCAATACAAAATTCAAATTTCGTTTCCCTCTAAAAATACAATTGGGTATCATGATAAAAGTAAGCACAATGAATGAATCAACATTTTTTTCTCATTGTTTCACTTTTTTGTTCAAAAATATTATTGATGATGAATATCACATCCATCTCCTAACAACATATTATCAAAATATTATCATAATTATAATTGTTATTTTTTATCCTCTTTAGACATAATCCAGTTTTTTAAGAAAGAGTGGTGAATAATAAAGTACAATGAATAATAAATGGAATCTCTAGAAATCATGAAACCAAAAAGAAAATTTCCCTAAAGAAAATATATCCTTATACCCTATGAAAATTCTCCCCCACACACTGATTATTTTAAATGTATGTAAATAAAATTTTATGATGTTCAGAATGAATAAAATAAACTTACAACACAGATCATTTCCAAACAAGAATGTTCATTGTTTTTACTGGTTTAAAAATGATTTTGGTAAGGAATTTATATGGATAGGGGTCGAAAAAAATGTTCCTCAATTGTAATAAATGTGAATTTTGTGAAATCATTGTTTCCATGACATGTAAAGAATATTCTAAATGATAAAATTTTCAATTTACTCAAGAAATATAATGAATAAATAATTAGGATGTATTAATATGAGAGGATTTATCAAGAATGATAATGAAGTATCAGGAAAATAACTCATATAAAATCAAATGAAAAATTAAATTAATAAATGAAAATATCAAATAATAAAATCCCAACCAAATGTAATAAAAATTTCATTTGAAAAATTGAAATTATCCCCTAAATATTGAATTTTTTAAATCCTAATCTGAATAATTATATCTATTAATTATTTTCTCTATATTAATAATACAAAATTTTGGGAAACAATTTAAATTCATATCTAGGAAATAATTCTAAGATGTTTAACTCTACCAATTCAGTTAATTAAAGCTTGAATCCTGTGTTTACATGCAATTTCTTTTACAATATCCAAAAAAATAAATGTGGAAAAATATATTAATAATAATAAAGAATTGAAATTCTCATCCCCTTTTTTTTGAATGACTTAATGAAGTTATATACATAGGTTTTATACTTCTCTTGATTCATGATTTGTACATGTTCCACAAAATGTAATCTCTAACATTCATTATTTGAATGGGTTTCATGAAGTGTACTCGTCTTTAAGATTATTTTTATTCCTCATTCAACTTACTAATTAAAGGGATGTTGAAGGTGATTCAAAATAAAAAAAGGTGGTATCCCAAGCCACTAAAAATGAATTCATGATGATTATTGGTAAAATCTATACACAACTAAACTAACAGAAGATAAATAAAATAAAATATACAAAAGAAAACATTGGTTTATAGAAGTGATTTTATTTAACAATGTTGGATTGTTGTTACCTTTATCATATGTGATATATTATTAGAAATATTTTACGTGTTTAGAGATCATAAATGGTCTTAGTTGTGACCTTTCCACATAGGAAATACCCTTTTCATTTTCTCTAAACAGCTTATCTCTTACTCCATGTATCACTTTCTTGATTTTCATTGGTTCAATTGACCAATTCATCCTAAATCATTATAAACTAAGTGTAATTTTATATATCAACCATATATTTTGGACTTTATTAAAACATATATTAATTGGTTTCTCTGCCATTATAATCGATCTGGATATTTATCTTTTATTTCTTCTTCTCAGTACTCTTATTTTTTGTATCCTATTAAAAAAACTACCCCATGAACTTATTCAATGTTATAAACATCGTTATTGTAAGGTATTTTATCTTTTTAAAACTCATTTTATTCCTTCATATCACATTTTTTCAACTCCTGGTTTATATTTAAACATGTTCGCACTAATTATCATACAAAGTTCCCCATTATGTATAACAACCAGGGCTCACCCGATGGGTAAAAATACTTCCTAAAAATTAGTGCAGTATGCTACTTTTATATATCAAATGCCAAATATTTTTCAAGAATCTTAATTTTTTAACTCTGATTAGAATATCATTGATTACCACTCATTGGTACTTCACTGTTGAGTCTTCTAATAGAAGGGAAACTCTTGTAGTCTTTAGTCTCTCCATTCCAATTTTATTTCATGTATTGAACGACATAATGTTGAATATTTAACCTATGAAACATAAATATTTTCCAAATTAATAACATATGGCAAAGTTAAAAATTAGAAAGTTACTTAGATCTCATATATTCTTATGTAAGTCCATTAATACCACTACCATACACTCTAATGTGATTTAAGTGATTCCAATCTCCTTAAACTTCTTATTGTTGGTAAATAGATCCTTTATGGATTTTTATTAGGTTGGTATACTATTGATATCCTATGAAAAATTTATATTAACATGAAATTTTTTATGTGTCAAAAAAAAATCATTTCTGTGCGTCAAACATCACTATCGCTAGTTGCTATGTAAATGAATAAATTTATTGTACTATAGTGGTTCTTATAAAAATAATTTTTTATATTTATCTCTATTTTATAATTAAATCCATTCTTTGGTGATTTTTCCACTTTATAGGGTGATGAATTTTAGATCTTCATTTGAGTGTAGTTTGGGGAATCTCATAAGTACTCCTATTGGTCTATCTAAAAATTTACCAATAATTTTTACTACTTTTCATTCAAGGTTCTAAAATTCCACACTTTTGTTCCCTTTGATAATTCTTTTCTCATTTATTGATGAAGTGTGATATTTTCAATAATCCATAATTTATTTAATAGGATCCCCAGTAGAAGTTAACAAAGTATCCAAAGTCTCATCAATCATGTGGACCAGAATTGTGAGTTAAGTTCCTTGGGGTTCATGGAATTTAGATTCTCTCTATTGGAATCCTTTTTTTGTATTGTTGAGTCTGCGAACCCTAAAAAATATTACCATGATTATTATTAGTAATTTTGTATTATTCTATATATGTATTATGGGGTTGTTGTTACTATCCCATTATTGTTTCCATCATTTTAGTTAAGGATTATATATTCTGCTCCACCCAATTATTGTTTTCAACCACATGGATTTATCTTAATTTAATCCATTATTATTTATATTAGAAACTATTTCTCTCCATTTCATCTAGTAGTGAGTAAATATCATTTTGTTATTTATTCATCCATGACCATTCACCTAAATCATCTAGAATTGATTTTTTTCTCTATGTAAGCCCCTTTTAAAAGGTTTGGATTAGAGGACACAGTTCAATACCATGATTGGGGAATATTTGAGATATGTATTTTTATTATTTCCATGATGATTAGAAAAATTCATCTTAAAATTAATAAAATATTAGATTGATTACTCCAATGTCCCTAGATTTATATTATGGGAAGAATCTATTGAGAAATTTCATTTATAGATCATTCTATGTGGTGAAAAAATTAGTTGTAAGACTTTCGATATATTCATGAGCTCTAGGTGGATATGCAAATCAGTAGAAACACGGTCTTACGATGTCACATTAAACATTAGGGAATTAGAATGTATCATATTTATCTTGAAATAATCCATGATTTTTATTCAAAACATCACACAATAGTCTTATTAATTGTATTATTTTTTAGATCATTTTTATAATTGAATGTTTTTCATGAAATGATTTTCAATAATGTGAGGAACTTGGATGCACAGTTACAATTTATTATTTGATGGAAACTTGTATTTAGAAAGAAGACACAAACCCAAATCTATGTGTAGAACTCCTCCAAATGATGAATATTGGTTTTGTTTCCACCATAAATATTTGATGTTAATTATCTTTTGTGGTGTGATTAGTATTGGGAATGAACTTAATGATCCCTTTTTATTTTTTATGAGTGATGTAATTCTTCATTAAAGAGTTTTAATCTGAAAATTACAGCATTAATACCCAACATAAAAGATTATATTAAATACATAATAGATTAAAATTAAAATTAAAAACTTAAAACTATTTCTACCATCACTAGAAACATTGTGAGTTTTGACAATAATTAATGGTATCATTATTTCCCTATTGTTCTAATCAAAGTAAAAATTTTATAATAAATCAAACTATTATACTTAATTAACTAAAATAGAGTATTTATGAAAGTTCAAGGTCAAAATACCTAGATAATGTATTATTTTAATTGCATTTTTAAACGATTTTATTTATGGAAATGGAGAAGAATCATATTGAGGTTTATAAAATGGATTCAAGAAAGAAATAATTTAAAACAAATTGTATTGGGTTTTTTGAAATCATATTTGAATGTGTGGGTATTTATTTAGTTTTTTGGGTACATGTGAAATTTTATTTCTATGAAATAAATTTATTATCCATTTATGGGGTCATAGTTGAGGTGATTTGGATCTAATTATAATGGTATCTTGTTCTCAATGTGGTTATACCATGTTTCCTTAGTCTGGTAATTTTTGGGTTTTTTGAATTGAGTTTTTTTGGATACCATATTTAAACCTATTTACCCTAAATGTGACCTTAGACATACCTAAATTTATGGTACCGAGATTCACAATGAAAATATACTTCCAAATCATTTAACTAATGACCATAATTTGGTAAAAATAATGGGAATATAATTGCATCAATAAATTCTGCAACCGAATAAATTAATAATAATAAGAAATCAATCCAATGACACCTTCCCCTTTCTTATACAAAACCAAAAAACAAGGTGGCCATTACAACACTCATATGAGTGACGAGAGTGTAAGTGTGAAGGAATGAATGACTGGAAAAAAATAAAATAAAACATATTTAGGAAGAATGGAGGGGATCCTACAATAGTGCAACTTCTCACCATATACATTAAGCTAGATTTATTTTTTGGTACTAATAGAAACACTCTATAATCATTGATCTCTATGGGGATTTTGTTGCATTTAGTTTCCCATTAATACAAACTATAATGGAGAATGGATCTACCCACGATAATAAATGATGGTGTCTGGTTTTAATAGGTTTTCATTGTGAAAATATACATCAAATATTCTCATTACAATGTTTTCCCCTAGATATTCAATATGTGTAAGGATTTCAGGATGTGACAGAATTAATACCTACACCAAATTCATTTTCTAAACATCATGTTTTACCTTTGATTTGTGTCTTATAATTTTGTACGTTGTTTAATGTTTACATGATGAAAATCCTATGTTTTCATCTCCAAAAGATATATTTTCCACAAGATATTTTGTTTCATCCCCTTGGAGCCTTCTATAAGAATCCTTCATCAGGTAGAGCCTTCATTTCCATGGTTTTGTACTGTGCCACATCTTTTCATAGAGAAAATATTATTCTTTAAACTAAAATTCATCCATTAATATTCCATTTCAAAATGTTGGTTCTATTCTAAAAATTATCACAAACCAAATTAAATAGTTAATGTTGATGAAGTATTAATTAATAATTTATAGAAAACATTTTATATAAATACCAAATAATATATATATGAAATGAACTGATCACCAAAACCCTATAAATCATCTATTAATTCCATAAGATCTTCTTTGATAAATATTAATCAATAAATTTGGATTGAAAAGAAGTGATCAAGGAACTTACAATTCCCTCTAATCAAAGGATCACTGTTTCTTTGATTCTATAAGAATAACATGGATTTGGGTTCCCTAATCACATATTTCTCACTCTATGAACTGGGATAGGGGGAGAGAGAATCTGAAATTAAACGGATGAAAAATAAAATTGAATTTGGGAATTACATGAATTAAATTTATTTTTTAAAAAACTAGAAAATTTATCATTTGTCAATGAATAAGTTTAATCTTTTGAAAAATCCCTTAAAAGTACTTATGACTTAGAAAACATTTCATAATAATCATAAATATTTCATTAAATACCTTTAATATATAAACTATGGTAAATGGTAAAATATGATCTATTCACGTGACTCATTTATGTCCCATAATATATTTAATGAACTTTCAATAATGAATATCATTTTTCAATTTTTTTATATTCACTTAATAACTTGTGAATATTAAAGTTAATAAATTTAACAATTATTATACTGAAGTCAAATTGTATTGAATTTGTATATTTATTAAAATAATTTAAATTTGGATATAACCTAACCCCCTTTCATGGGGTCAAAAATCTCTTAAAATATAATTCACTAAAGTTGTTCAAGCTTTTGAATATTCTTCAGGTAAACCCTTTTATGACCATATCACAATGGAAGTAAGTGTCACTCAAAGACGAGTTGAGGTCTCTAAAACACATTAAAGACCCTTAGAAGATAATATTTAATCATAAAAATGATTTCCTACTATAAAAATTCTGTCAAAAACAAATTCTATTTATCTCATGATATCTAATAAATAAGGATACATATCTTGAGTCACCATCATCACATGATTTATCTATTATTTTAACAACCCTATCGGGAAAACATACCTTCTTCTAACATTCCCATAGATTTAATAAAGGTGCCACTACCCTAGTTAAATGAGCATGATATATCTCTTCCTCTACTTGGAAGTGACATATCACATCTTAATAATTCAATCAATTCCAAACCACCAAATATGTGCTAGAGGAAAGATACCTTTACCCAAACATAAATGTCATGGGTTTCATCTTACATCAAAGAATGAGATCAGATAATAGAAATGTATAATGACCTAAATTGGAGAGAACAATGGTCATATTTATAGATAATAACATCTAATAAAAACCAAAAATAATAGTGTTCATATAGATAGTTTATTACTCATTATCTCTTTTACTAGAGATCACCTGGTGAATTGTATTCTAGAAGAAGTCTTAATACATTAGATAAATCATCCCCCAATAGTCAAAAATCAACTATTTCGCATCAGTATAATTTATTTAGGTCATAAGATAAAATGTTATGTTTACTATCTTGGTATATTAATATTCTCATTATATATAGAAACTACAATAAACTTTTCATAAGATAAATATTATAAGTATATTAATATCTAGATAGTTTGTGTCGGATAAATAGTGTTATTATAGATGAAAAAAGGTATAACTATATATATATATATAACATGGATATCAAAAATTACTACTCATGTTGGGCATAGGGAAATGAGTTTTAAAACACTCCCACTTACACTAAAGCTAACATGATAACCATAAACTTGTTAAATTTAACATGATAAGATCATGATGCCACTGATTTATGGATTTATTCAACTTGGTAACCATAAAGATGAACAAAATAAACTTTTTTTCTTATAAGGATACCTCGATATCTATGACTTAGTCTACATGAGTAAAAATCTCCCACGTGAGATGTTATCACTGAGTATAAACTTTTTTTCTTATGACATAACCCTGAATTCTTGGATAGTACCATTTTCATAGTATTATCATAATTTATATAAGGTAACACCTTATTTTTTTATGATTCCAAAAATAGGAACAAATCATTTTTTATTTCATAATTTAGTTTTATCTGCATTAGAAACCACAACACACTATTTATATTTATATAGGGATAGTTCTATATACAATGGGTTTTTATTTATTATCTAATTAGAAAAACTATGATAATAGATAAATTTATTTATATGAACTCTAGTTTTATAACCATTTTATAACTATTGTTTCTTCCTATATAAATATCAACTATATATCCCTTGTAAGTTACAATATAATATTGGATACTTATAGATATTACCTATGTAGCTATCCAATATTTATTTTCATTTTCTAACTAAAATTAATGTGTTGGGAATATCCTATCAATTATATATCATTCCATATGTGATAGGTTCATTTCTAAATAATATGAAATTTTACTCATCGTGTTATTATCATCCTATGTCTTGTACATGTTTTCTAGGAGATATTTTTTCATGTGACAATGGAAATAATACTATCTCAAATTGGTACATTGTGTATTTGTTTAAATCCTTGTCAACACATATATATTTACTTGGTCCAAATAGAAAATGTATCCACCTTAGTAGATTTTATACCCTATAAAATGGGTTAGTACAATATGTAATTTTATGTAGAATTAATTTTAATATTGTATTAAATAATTGTAAGACTAATGGGTTTTATTCTATATGTTATCAAACATATCTATCTTGGAAAACTATAAAACTCTCACAAAACTATTATAGCACCTGACACACTTTCCTTCTAAATGAATATTATATTGTCCACATTCTTCCATTAATCCATAAGTGTATCTCCACAACTTTGATTCCTTGCTGGAATACTAAGGTGACCTGAACCCTTTCTAGTTTCACTATATATACATATTCAATATTGTTTTCTTTAAGGAATTTGTTCTTGATATACAATACTCAAAATAATTATACTATAATGTTACTATGATAAGTGTAATTATAATGTAATTATATATGAGTGTTTGTAAAACCAATCAAGACATATTAGTAACACACATATACCATTCATATATTGTTTTTCTATAATACCCAATAATCAATTTATAACAATTGAAAAAACTACCAAAATACCAAACTCAAGTTTGGAACATGAAATCCTCTTTTGAACATGTTAAGACTTTTAAATCATACAGAGTTTCATGTAACTACTCTAAATTAGATTAATTAGTCTTATTGAATAATATATCACATTTCTAGGTGAATAAAAAAACAAAATTTTTCTTTAAACATTCCCATAGAGTATATATCTCTGAAATATTACCTTTCTATTAGTTCTTTTTCAATTTTTTCCCATTCCAAATATTTTTATCCCAATCATTGGCTTTATACAAGTCTTTCTCGCTCCACTATCTCAAATAAAGATGCACAACCCAATATAAAAATTTATACTATCAATTGAATATAATTTTTCTATATTAGAGATTTAATTAATATATTTATAAATATTAATGAAAATTAATTGACATTCAATTTTTTATTCTCTTGATGCTTGTTTTTTATTGACATAACCTTATCAAAACCATTTCATTTAAAAATATAAATTACCTAATATTTTATTCATTTACTAATTTAAGTTATATTATATCCATTTCTCATTATGGTTAGCATATAGTTAATAGTTAAAACTAATATTTTGGGAAGAATGTCTCAAAGGGAATAATGGAGGGCTTGAATGTCTTTTAGGAAACATCATCCATCCTCACTTTACTAATTTCATAGACCTGATGTGTATAATGAATTATGAGTATTAGAATTAATCCAATATCTAAATTAATTATTTATGTAATCTTGGATAATAAATACTTTTTCAATCCATGTCATTTGGTAAAATAACTTTTACTATGTATATTCATTAATTCAATGAGCATTAATTAAATTTCATAAAAGAATGTCATGAAGTATATGAACTTTACCACTAGCTTATCTTTAGAATAGTTCACGAAGTCATGTTGAACGAACTATTGTTTTTTTGGATTTTTCACCTTTAGTACATAAAGTATATTGTTTCTTATTACTTACAAAAATCATTTCCAATACTAAAGAGTTATAGCTCAAAATATTCTAAATATACTAATTTATATATCCTTGAATTTTTTCTTCAAGTTATAATTGACTCATAATTATATTTCTATAAAAGGGTAGAGTTTTTGTTTTTTATTTTATATTCAGCATTAATATCCCATATTGTACATATATTATTCAAGTATAATTAAACTATTTATTACGCATGATATATCATAAAATAATATTTCAAACTTTAAATGAAATATCATTTTGTCTTTACATAATACTAAGACATTATTTTTGGTAAAAAATATTAGAAAATAATATTTCTTAAATAACATAATATATACACAATTAATTATGAATAGATGACCTTCATTAGAAAACATTGGAGTTATGTTCCGTAAGTTACAAGAATATCCTCTTCATTGCTGTGATTATTCTAAACTCCATTGGTACTTATATTGGTCTATAAATATGTAAGTCGCGTATTGTATCTAATAACTTAGAATTAAAAAATAATTATCTCATGAAATGTTTAATATACCTAAAAAATCATAGCTGGACTTAATTTTTAATTAATTAATAAATTTATTCCAAGGCGATATCTTTTAAATTTTGAAAAAAATAACCTCTTGTTTGATGGTTTACCTATTTACCTCATGTTTCATATAAGGATATTTCCAAGGTTACTTTGGTTGTTTATTTTCATTTTAAATTTTACATTTTATTTCAACTTAATTATGATGAAAATTTATCTTTCTTTAAATTCCTATATTATTGGAGAAACTTACAAAAATTATATAAATGTTATTTCTATATATAGTTTTTTATATAATTATCAATAAAACTAGACTCACTAAATAATAATTATGAGATAATTGTATCAAAATATTCATCCATGTAACTCATGTAAGCTTCCTTTTCAAGCTCACTTTTTGTTTGCGGTGCCTCATTAAGAAGTAGGGAATCCAACACATACAATTTTCATTCTTATCATAATAATTTGTGAAATCACATATAAAATTTTTTAAAGTAGTAAAAAAAGGATGAGTTCATTGTACAATATTGATCACCACATTTCATTGGTATTATGTTTTACTTCCCAATAAATAGGTTCCTAGTATATTAATACTTTTATCATGATTTCCAATATTATATACATTATTAAATTATTAAACATTATTATTCCTGCTATTTTACCAAAACCTATTATCTCTCAACTACTAAATTATTAATACTCAATCACTTGAGTATTCTACTAGAAATAATCCTTTAAAACAAATTTTCATATTTTGTGCTATGGATATTCCATTACTCATATAGTTTAAATGTTGTATTTTTTATGGAAAACAACATTAATATAAAGGACCAAGATCTATTTAGTGGTGTACCAAATGATTTGAATCCTTAACATGGATTTACTTAACACTTTCCTCTTAAATTACAATAATATAGCTTTTTCCATTTGATTTTTTCAATTTAATTTAAGTCGGCCCTCCAATTTCTTAAAAAATATATAATAGTTGGAAGAATCCTCAATTCTAGTTTATAAGCACCTAGAACATATGGGTTTTTAAAAATTCAAGTGATAGATGGAAATTGAATTTAAATTTATATTCAATTATTACAATCTTATCAGAATAACATTTTTAAACATGCATAAATTACAACAATTAATTTAAATGATTATTAATTTTATATATAAAACTAATTAACTATAAATTGTGATAATTTATTTTGAACATATTCATAAACAATTAACCATAAAAAACAAAACAACTAAACAATTAAACAATGACATGATCATGTGTTGTTTCTAATGGTTGATCCATCAAGAGAATGATGTATCAACCATGAAATTATGGAAAACTCCCTAAGTCCTTCTTGACTTGAGTTATAGTTCCCACCTCATTTAATTTTTATTTCACCTGTCTGTTTCTTTACTATGTATCAATCTGAATTTCATCACCTTTCATTCAACTCATTATACAAAAATAATCGCATGTTATTGAAGTGACCACATAAATGATTAGTATATTTAAATAATTATCTTCCATGGATATATAGGAATTTATAAAAATAATTAGGAGAAGGAAAAATACACATTCTATCATTTATTAATTCATTCTTACAATTTATTTCATATTTTAATAATTTTAAAGAAAAAAATTATATTTATGAAAAATTATACTTGAAGGGATTTATTATGAATTATATTATACTAAATTAATTTTAATTAATAACATACTTATCATCCAACCACAAATATAATTTTATTAAAATGAAAACATTTGTATATATTTATGTGATTTATAATGAATTTTTGGGATTCTAGGGTATTTAATACCCCGTTAGGGGTTTAAAACTAAAGTTCGGTATGGTTGGTTTGTGTGGATTGGATAGAGCCTGACATAACCTCACAAGGAGGGGATGATCGGGATGGGTAACCAATTATGAAGATGTAAGGGAACCATATATGGGTTCACCGGTAGGGTGCATTATTCCCTTGTGGAACCCTATTTCTTGATTAAATATTTATTACCAAAAAATTCTTACCTCCCATAAGTGGTAGGTGACATGTCTCCATCTACTTCTAATAACTATCTAGGGGGTATTGGTGTATCGTGTGTTGATTTTTCCTCCTACCTAAAATACATTATATTTCGTCTTTTTTTATTATCTAAAAACCCCATCGACTTGGAATAAGACCCCACTATTTGATTCTTCTTCAGTCAAACACACTAACGTGATTGAATCCCATGATGGTTGTGAACTCCCTTCCTAGTTATATATTTATATATAATTTGGATTATTAATTTTAATTTAAAAAGTTTTCCCACAGACTAATTCTTCAATATTTATATTTTCATAACACAACCATTCAACCAAGGATCATAGTGATGTTAGTAGTTTTGAAACTATATCATTGTTTTTTACTAGAACTCGTGAAAAGTTAATTTTAATTATTATTTAAGTAAAAAAAATTGATATGATACAAATTTGTATTTATGGTTTGTAGCATAAGTGTGTAGTGAGGTAAAAATTAAAATTTTAGAACCATATTGATGTCGTAATTTCCTCTATGACATGGAATCAAACAATAATGAACTTGAGTATATCATGTGAAATAAATTATCATAAAAATAAAATCAAAAATTAAACCTTATTTTACTTAAATTTAAAATTTATTTAAATAATTTTGGGTGATCACTATTTGAAGGAATAAAAATGGAATGATCTAGATCATCTGCACACACATTAAATGAATATTGTGGTATAGTTAGTTTTTTGGTGTTAGAAGAAATTTAGAATGAACATATGAAGTCCTCTTGATCATAAGAGTTACGTTTCATTTAATGAGGAAAAATAACATGGATCAGGGTACTCAATTCTCCTATTTATCAATTTAGAAATTGAGAGAGAGGATAGATAGGCTCTTCAATTTGAGTGATGAATAGTCTACTCAAATTTGGGCTTCCCATGACATTAATAGGTAGGTTTAATCTCATGGAAATTAAACTTTGACCCCTAAAAAATTTTATCCTTATAAATTATCACTTTATATTACTAATTACCAATAGAAAATTTCAAATACATCATAAATAGTTTATCACATACATATAGTAGATAAAATATATTATGTGATAAAATAAAAGTCATATACTAAGCACATTTCTCCTCTATGAAATAATTAATTAATCTTGGATAATGAAAAATAAATATTATAATTCTTTTCTTTATAATTAGTTAACAACATATAAATATATTGAGTTAACAAATTCAATATTTTTTTTATTCTCATCATAAGTAATAATGAATTTATGTATTTTTTATGATTCCTTAAACATGGGCATTACTTAACACCCTTTTATATGGCCCACTATGACCTAAACTTTAATTCACTAAAAATGGACATGATTTTGACTATTCATGGGGTGTGACCATATAGTCTCTTACATTAAAATAATTGAGTGTCACTAATAGTATATGAGTGGAATATAGAAACACATTAAGTGATCTGTGTAAATAAAGTTTATTCAGATCAATGGAAACCTCATATACACATGCTAGATATAATATATTCATTTTTTCTAATGATATCTCATAATTTAGGATGCATGTATTTTATAACCAACCTTAAACACTTCATTTATTTATTTTATGACCATTCTAAATGAAAATATCCTCATAAAACATATCCATGGATTTAATGAAGGTTCTACTATCCTATCAACTAGGCCTACAATATCTTTTCTAGTAATTATAGGTGACAAATCCCATTTTTAAAATTCAATCAAGTTCATAATAGCAGTGACACACATGAAACAATCTACCTCTCAAAAAAAACATGTCATAGTTTTTATCCTTAATCAATGTATAATATCAAATGGACCACTTTTATAATGAATTCAATTAAGGATACCAATACACATGATTAAAATAAGAAAATATCCAATGAAACAAAAACAATTTGTGGTTATTATAGGTGTGTTAATCTTCATCGTCTCATCTAATTGAGATAACTATGTTTAAACTTCATGATAAGAAGTCTCAAAGCTTAGGATCCCCCAATAACTGGTATCTAGTTGTCATCAATGTCATGTCAGCATGATGCATCAGGGCCACATGAAATTTTTTAACATTACTATCATAGTATCTTGAGGTTATCATTATAGTTGGAAACTACTATAACCTTTTTATATTACAAAACATCCTTGGAAATTACCATATAATTCATATATATAATAAATAACATTATAATGGTATGAAAACACCATGTATAACTCCCTGTATACATGAAGTGATAAAATAAATTAATAATTTTATTAGGCATTAAGAACCAAATTTTACAACAACCCATAACTAATTTTCATTACATAAGATAATCCATGGAATCCTATGACTAGTATGACCTACCTATTTGGATGATCATGGTAATAACATGTGATTTCATTGGAATGAAACTAACATCAGGTTATTTTAAAAAAAATTATCTCAAAATTTCCATATTTATGTCACATGAATTTCTTACATATATACATGATTCTAGTGATTTTATTTACACATATAATTAATTTAGAGAATTAATATGTTTCATTTACCTTACTATATAACTCTTATCTATCAATTTTTTTGTCATATTTATTATGAAAATATAGTTTATCTGTATTGAGTTAATTTTATTATAATAATTTTTTTTAATAAAAATATTTAATCTTTTAAAATCGGTGAAAATTCTCTGTGATTCATGGTTTGTGAGTGATTAAGTAAATCTTGTATAGTGACTATGAATTATAAGGATTTTGAGGAAGTGGGTGAGTCTTGGATGTCACTCAACTTATGAAACATTGTAGGATAAATTTTCATTCTTAAAAATTATCCTATTAATTATTTTTGATGTAAAAACTTCTCAAGAAACATTCTATCTATTTATAGATTTTCATAAAGTCTAATTAAGTATTTTATCTTATTATAATATGTTTTAATAACTTATTATATAATAATTATATATTTTTGTGATATGAAGGAAAAATTGGAAAGCCTGACCTAAATGGGACATGTCTATATAGGTTTAATACTATTCTAAACACGGTCATTTTTCCTCATATATACAAAAAGAAATATTTTATAATACTTATGTTTTTTTCATAGACTAGGAAACCCCATTGTTAGTCTATTTTTATAATGCTAAATTAAAAACTATAGGGATGATGAAATATTTGGGATGAGGATAAATGGGAGGGGATGACGAGATATGGGATATGGGTGGTATCCTTTATCATTATCTATTATCGAAAATATGGAAATCTATTTTGGATTCAGTAGCATGGGAATCCCTCCCTTTTTTAAGGATCAAGAGATCCTTGGATAATCTATTAGAGACCTACATACATGTATCTGTCTTATCATGAATCACTAGGATGAATATAGAAATTTAACAATATAATAACCATTGGATATATTTATTTGTTAATTATGGTCATGGATTAGAGTGGAAATAGATAATAATAGGGGGATGTGGTATAAAAAATTTCATGAGAATATGTTTTTTTCATCTGTGAGTTTATGAATTTTGGTTATTAAAAATTGAGGGACTTTTCAATGTTTATTAGGTGGATGTGAATTTATTATAGTGTAGATAAACCATTTTATTTTATAAAAAATATTTTTGAGTGAGATATTGGTCTGGGAGAGACGTATTACCAAAGGGTGAGCATTCATAGAATGAAGTGAAAGAATTATGTGACACTTGCATGAGGAGATGGGTACTAGGGTAAGTGATAGGAATTTGGAGAGGGAGGTATAGGGATCAGAATAAATATATGTATGGGAGGGAATCAATGGGATGTAGATGGATTGGATGGGGATAATACATGACCTAAGGATAGAGATGTCGAGGATGGTGATAGAACAAGTGATAGGGTGAGGAAATTAGGGAGAATATAGTGGGGTCATGAGCTAATGTATGGGAGAATAGAGTGGAAATATAGCTAGGGGATGATGTGTGATTTTTAGTGGATGTGTTGATATAGTAAAAAAAAATATGTTATAGTCAAATAGGACACCCAATAACTATGTGAAAAAATCCGAATGGTTACTGACTAATTTCAAGATATTTATTTCATATCATTTTAAAAATGGATAAATAAATCCTAGACTGATGTGTACCATATCTATGGGTTAGACTATAAATTATAGAGGACCAAGATCATTATGGAATCAGTAGTATGAGATCTATTATTTAATTTCATTATTGATATTGTTTGATATAATTATAAATGATTTATTAAAATCAATTTAAAAGGGAATTCATATGTTATTTTTTAAAGAATATGGCATGAATGGAATGGAATTAAAGAATTATAAAAAATGGGTTATTATAAATATAATTATTTTAATTTATTTTCTATTATTATTATAATAATTAATTTACAAAAGGAAGGGCCTTTCCCTTTCTATCTAATTTGATGGAAAATATCATGTATAAAAGTAGACTAACTTTCACCTCTCGTCGATTATTTTCCAGTTTGATTTTATAATATCTATCAAAGGACTCGAAGGATAATTTTTTTTTGAAAAATCATATCGATTTTTACTTCCCTCTTATTCATTATCATCTTGTTATGATCTATCACATAGTATTTAAGGTAATTTTGGGTTTTTCCATGTTATGAAAAAATATTATAATACCATGGGAATTTCTATTTATTGAGTATGTGATCCCCTTTACAAACACAAATTGTAGTACCCCTGGTTTCTGGTATGTAACCCTTACTTGATGTTTTTCTTGGTTTTAAAAGTTAAGTGTGACGTATGGGAGTGTTAGGAGATCCTGGACTGAAGTTTGAAACAAAGGGGAAGGTGCACGGGCGGCGCACGGTTTGTCTAAACAGTGCGGCCAAACCGTGCATGGTTGACTGAGGAGGCAGTGGCTTCCACACGGTCGGTGCACGGTTAAGGGAAACCATGCGATGAGGTCGTGCGAGAAGGGTGGATGAGGTAATAGCTAATGCACAGTTAGTTCACGGTTTGTCAAACCGTGCGGACTAACCATGCCTTCAATTAAATTAGATCCTTAAATTGTAGATCTAACTCGTTTTCCCTCTAATTGCCTCATTAGTGGTCTTAAGCGGCCCTAACTCAGTATTTTGGTTCTCTTAAGGTCAAATAGGGTTCTCCCATCATTCCCGAGGTGATCCGAAGGCTTCTCTTGGAGAATCAAAGCCGGATTCTTGAGGTATGTGATCGTTCTCCTTCGTTCTTGAATGGTTTCTAAGATCTACTTAGATCTACTTCTCCCTTTCTATCATTTTATTAGATCTATTCCCATTAGGGGTAGAACTAAGTATGTGGATGCCAAATATGTTGAGATTTTGTCTTGGTTGTGTTAGGAGAAGAGGTCTAAGGTGGGTTTTTGGAGATTTGACATGGCGTTCTTGAGCGTTCTTTGTCCGTTTCTTAGTTTCATCTTTTTGTTGAGGTAGGTGGATTCACTCTTGACTCCTCTAGTTATAATTGGTTGTCTTAGTTTCAAATCGGTTATTTTAATGGTATTGGTTGTGAAAAGTATGGAATAAATCTTCTTTAGTGATGATTTATGGTTTTGATGAAATTGTGCAATCTTGGTGAATTGTTGTGCAAAGTGATTTCATCATTTGAATTTAAAATGTTGATTTTAAATTATGAAATTACTGAAATTTTAAATCATTTGATGAGAAATGGGATTTCAATAAAAAGGTTTGTTTTATTGAAATGTTTTGTGATTGAAATGATTTCTATGGATTTGGTTTTCAATAAAAAGGGAGTTTTATTGAAATGGTTTAAATTGGTTAAACAGACTTGGTTTTGATGGAAAATGATTTTCAATAAAATGTTTTTTATTGAAAGGATTGTTTTGGCATGATTGTTGTGAATGTGTGGCGTGTGTCCATGTTACATATACGAGGCTTGGTTGAAATAGTACCTTGTGCTCAGTTCCAAATGTTTAATGGCACATGGGACTTTTAAGTACGAGGCTTGGTTGAAATATGACCTTGTTCTCGGTGCCAAAGGTGTAATGGAACATGAGAAATAATTACCTTGTGACGACTTGGTAGATCGATGAGAGGCCGCTCATGAGTATGGAACTATCATAATGAAGCATGCATGGTTGATTTCATGGGTTTGTGAAATGGTTGGGTATGCCAAAATGGGATGTTTTTGAAATGGTTTGGAAATTTTTTTGGATATTTTTCTTGAAAAATAAAGTGTCGGAAGGTCTGGTTTAAATTGCACTTGAATTATTTTGAGCATGGATGGTTTTGGAAAACTTCTTTATATTTAGTTATAAACTGCTTTGGTGAAATTGTTTTATATAAACTGTTTTTATAAAAATGTAGCTAACTCTTCTATCTTAGTGACGTGAGTAGGGTAGTCATTGGGGAAAACCTATTGAGTTTTATACTCACCCATGCTTTGGCACTTTGGTGCTTTTCCAGATGTTGTATTCCAAGACACAGGTAAAGGTAAAGCCTCTCATTACTAGTGGCTTGTGGTGATGTTTGGGAGATGTTGTGCAGCTTGGAGCTTGTGGACCACTGAGTCGTGGCGACTTTTGAGAGTCTTGAGTTGTTCTTTCGCTGTGTATTTTGATTTTTTGTTTGGTCTTCCATAATTGCGTACTCTGATGTCGTTTAACATAAATGAATTTGTTGTTTGGTCTTTCATTTGTTCATGCATCATATAGTGAATGGTTAATGGATGGGTTTATTTATTAAAGGGTAAATCATCCCCCAATTATACATGAAACCCTTGGGCATTTATTTGCAGCCTTTCGTGTGTTGGGGATGTCGCTTAAGGCGTAGTAATGACTCGTTGAGCTTTCAAGCCAAAGAGAATTGGAGGGTCATCACAAATGGTATCGGCATATTCAGTCCTCGCCTAACAAGTGTTCATCGATTTTCTTGGTCTTGGTGTTGAAATTCCTTCTTGTCTATTCCTTAGGAGGTCATCTTAGAAAGTAGTAGTATTGTCAAAACTTGAAATTTATAGCATAAAAGGACGTAGCTAACCCCTTTATGTTGAACTTCAAGTTGCCATGGTGTTGGGTACATAAGTGTTTTGGATACACTTTTAGAATGTTGGAAATCTCATTATCGTGGGTTTAACCATTGAGAGGAGCGTGACATGCATTTTAGAGGAATGATTTCCCACTAGGATTTCATATCTCATTGTGAGGAATGAGTAAGAATTTTGTGAAAGGTGCCAATTTTTGAAAAATGTAGAAATTTTTTTCAACCGAAATACTTTAAAAACAGGGTATTTAGTGTATTTTGAAAATGGATTGAATTTCAAAAAGTTTGTTGAATGTTTTAAAAAAATGGTTGAACATGGAAAAAGGTTGTTTAAGAACAATTTTGTGATATTTGATGTGATAGAATTTGAAATGCTAAGCCAACAGTTGCTAGAGAGTGAGACTGACAGAGTTTGTTGTTGGTTTAGAAAATGGCACCTAGTAGGCATCGTTGAAACCAACCTGAAGAAGCTGTGGAGAATGTGGTTGCACCTGAGCCACGTGTGAACCAAGAGCTGGTTCAGAGTATTGTTCAAGATTTTCAAGCTGTGGATACAGGGAACCGGAGGAATGAGCCACGACATGTGGATCATACCATCCAGTTTAGGAAGAATAATCCACCGAACTTTAGGGGTGATGTTGAACCCGAGAAGGAGGAGGTGTGGCTAAGCAGTATGAATCGTATATTAGATTTCACCGGCACACCAGTGGAGCTGAAATTAAACCCGGTGACGTATATGATCAAGGATCTTGCACATTAGTGGTGGGATTTAGTGATGCATGATAAATTGGAAGAAGGCCTTACATGGAAGGATTTTGAATAATTGTTTAATAAACAATTATATCCTCACATGTTCAAGATCTAGAAAATGATAGACTACTTCATCTTGAAACAGGAGAGGCTCTCTGTAACAGAGTATGCAGCTAAGTTCATGAATTTAGTCCGTTTTTCACCAGAGGTTGTGGAAAGTTCTTCTTTGATGGCACACATCTTCAAATCAAGGCTAAGGTAGGAGATTCGGTCAAAGATTGTGGTGCTCTGTATTACGGATTATACGAAGATGGTGAACAGAGCAATGGTTGCTGAATGTGATATCTCGGGATCGATAGGAGGATGCATGATGATACCCATGAGAATGGGTGGGAACTCCAATGTTGGGAACAAGAGGAAGAGGGACACCTACTTCCAAGGTGGAGTGCGAATCAAAACCAACTGGTGGGATCAGTCAACCTTCCTCTACGACCACAGAGAAAATAAGGTTTCTTTCAATGTGGTTCGACTGATCACATGAAACAAGAATGTACATCACCACTGAGAGCATGCCACAATTGCAACAAGATGGGGCATCTTCAGCGATATTGTCACAGTTCTCCACGATCGGGTGTTCGGGACACTTCTCAGGCATCGCAAGCATCGTATGCCTCTACTGGGTGAGGATAGAAAAATCAGTCTCGCCAGCAGAACAGAGCTAGTTATAGTGATTCCCAGAATACCGTGACTCCTCAAGCAGGGAACTCTCAACACGGCAATAAGGATCATAGTGCAGCAACAAAGCAATTGTATGGAGCTGAACAGATGATGGTCGATGATCAGCTGGACCATCTACGGGGAGAGGTACAATTCTGTTGAATTCTACCCTCATGTAAGTGTTGTTCGATACTGATGCATCACATTCCTTTCTTTCTTCTCGCATTTCTTATTTTTTGAAATTAAAACTGGAAATGATGCCTTCTATCTTGAAACTGTAAACTTCTCTTGGTGAAAGAGAATGTCAAGCTTTCGTCTGTAGAGAATGTACTATAACTGTTGATGGAGCCAAGCTGAAATGGGATGTCTCTATGTTGTATATGGATGTCTATGATGTAATCCTGGGTATGGATTGGTTAACAACGTTTAAGTCTCACATCAACTGTTATGGGAGAACAGTTAGTTTCACGACAAAGGACGACATTGATCATCTATTTAGAGGAGAAAGGATAGTAAACAAAGGCGCAAAGAGCTTGTTGGAACCAATGGTGGGAACGATCTCTTACCAATTGGCGGCATTGACTTTGGAATCATTAGAAGATAGTGAGGAAAATAGTTTTCCAGCTATAGTGGATCAATTTCGTGATGTTTTTCCGAAAAAAATCTCAGGATTACCACCTGTAAGAGAAGAGTAGAGTTTGTGATTGATCTCCTTCTGGGGACCAGTCCTATCTCACTTCCAAATTATAGGATGGAACCAACGGATTTAAAGGAATTGAAAGTGAAGTTAGGGGAGCTGGAAGGAAAGGGTTTCATTCAACCAAGCGTGTCTCTATAGGGAGCACCAGTTTTGTTTGTAATGAAAGCAGATGAAACTTTGAGGCTATTTGTGGATTATCGTAAACTTAACCAAGTTACGCTAAAGAATATATATCCACTTCCACACCTTGGTAACCTGTTTGATCAATTCAGGGGAGCTCGTTGGTTCTCTAAGATTGAATTATGGTCAGGATATCACCAGTTGCGAGTTCGGAATGAGGATATTCCGAAGACATGTCTCAGAAGCAGATATGGCCACTATGAATATGTAGTCATTCCTTTCAGTCTAACGAATGCACCAGTGGTCTTCATGGATTTGATGAATCGGATATTTCAGAAATATCTAGATTCTTTTGTTGTGGTGTTTGTGGATGATATATTGGTTTATTAAAGAACAAGGGCTGAGCATGAGACACACTTGACGACAGTGTTGGAAATCTTGCAAGACCATCATTTGTATGCCAAATTATCAAAGTGTGATTTATGTATACAAGAGGTACTTTTTTTGGGCCATGTTGTTTCTGAGAAAGGTGTTTCAGTGGATCCAGAAAAGATAAAAGCTGTTCTTTCTTGGCAACTTCCAAAGAATGTCTTTGAAATATGAAGTTTTCTTGGTCTAGCTCATTATTACCGACACTTTTTCTGTGACTACTCATGACTATATTTTCATATGATAGCTTTAACAAAGAAGAATAGTGCATTTCAATGGACTGAGGAATGTCAGAGATCTTTTCCAGAGTTGAAAGTTCACCGTACATCAGCACCTATCTTAATCTTTCCCGAATTAGGGCAAGGATATGTGGTGTATTGTGATGCTTTAGGAACAGGTTTGGGTTGTGTTCTCATGCAAGGAGACCATGTGGTTGCTTATGGATCAAGGTAGTTGAAATTCCATGAGAAAAATTACCCAACACATGATTTAGAGTTGGATGCAGTCATTCATGCTTTGAAAACATGGAGACACTATCTCTTTGGTGTGAAATTTACTATGTTTACGGTTCACAAAAGCTTGAAACACATTTTCTCACAGTAAGATTTGAATCTGAGGCAGAGGAGATGGATGAAGTATCTTCAAATGTTCGACTTTGACTTAATGTATACACTGGGTAAGGGAAATTCAGTGGCTGATGCATTAAGCAGTAAGTCGTATGCTCAGTTGTCAATGGAAGCTTCATATGAGTGGTAGTTGATGTAGGTCTTATCCGATATGCATGTTGAATGTGAAGACTGAGGTGATGTTGTTGTTTTCTTTTCAGCTACACTTGTTCCTGATTTGGTGGAGATAGTAAAGGAGGCATAGGCATCTGATGTAGACTGTGTTGCAATGAGTTCAAAACTCAATGGTGGGGAGACCATTAAAGGATGGAAGTTGGATGGGAGTTCAGTTTTGTGTTTCAGATATCAGATGGTTGTACCCATATTTTGTCAAGAATAACTCCTTAATGCTTACCACCATTCAAGATGGGTTGTACATTTGGGTACACAGAAGATGTATAAGGCGCTAAAGGCGCAGTTTTGGTGGAGTGGCATGAAAATGAAGGTGGCCGAGTTCATCTCATGATGCTTAATATGCAAGCAGGTTAAAGTAGATCATCAGAGACCAGCTGGTATGTTATAGTCTTTACCTATCCCAGTGTGGAAATTGGAGCAGATAACAATGGATTTTGTTACAGTTCTTCCAAGAACATTCCGGAAACACGATGCCATTTGGGTCATAGAGGATCATCTAACCAAGTCGGTCCATTTCATCCTGATTCATGAAACTCATACAGTGAAAGATCTTTCAAAAATCTATATATGAGTGGTGGTAAAGAGGCATGGGGTACCGGTTTCTATAGTCTCAGATAGAGATTCGAGGTTCACATCTCATTTTTGGAAATCATTACAGCAAGCCATGGGGACTCAGTTGACGATGAGCATGGCGTATCATCCTCAGACGGATGGGCAATCCGAGTGGACGATAAAAACGTTGGAAGACATGTTGCGGTCTTTTGTAATGGATTTTAGTGGCTTTTGGGAAGAGCAAGTGCATTTAGTGGAGTTCTCATATAATAATAGCTATCAAGGCTCGATACGCATGGCTCCGTTTGAAGCATTGTATGGGCGTCCTTGTCATTCTCCACTATGCTGGGTGGTAACTGGTGAAACTTCACTAGTCGGGCCAAGCCTGGTCCAAGAAACAATGGAGAAGATTCAGTTGATAAAAAGAGGATGGAGACGACTCAAAGTCATAAGAAATATTATGCAGATCATCGTCGCAGACTATTGAAGTTCGTTGTGGGTTATCATGTCTTCTTGAGGATCTCTCCAAGACTTGGACATCTTCATTTTGGGAAGTAGGGAAAATTAAATACTTGATATATAGGCCCTTTTGTGATACTGGAACGGGTTTGAGAGGTGGAATATCGGTTGGCATTACCACCATGGTTTAGTTCGGTGCACAATGTGTTCCATGTATCTCATTTAAAGAAGTATCAACCGGATCCTGACCATGTGATCAGATGGGATCATGTTGACCTAGAGTCAGATGCTTCGTTGGTACATATCCCAGTGAGGATTGTGGATAGGCAGGATAAAGTCTTGAGTGGTAAAATCATCGGTATAGTGTGGGTTTTGTGGCAACATGGTCAGATTCAGGAAGAGACTTAGGAACACGAGAAATAAATGAGAGAGCAGTGGCCAAAACTCTTTCCGACAAGCATTGGTTTTCTAGTTTCTGGGGACGGAAAGGCCAATGGTGGGGAGAATTTAGTACCCGCAGTTTCTGGTATTTAACCCTTACTTGATGCTTTTCTTGGTTTTAAAAGTTAAGGGTGATGTATGGGAGAGTCGGGAGATCCTGGACTGAAGTTTGAAGCAAAGGGGAAGGTGCACGGGCGGCGCACGGTTTGTCTAAACCGTGTGGCCAAACCATGCATGGCTGACTGAGGAGGCTGTGGCATCCGCACGGTCAGCGCACGGTTAAGGGAAACTGTGCAATGAGGCCATGCGAGAAGGGTGGCAGAGGCAGTAGCTAACACACGGTTAGCACACAGTTTGTCAAACTGTGCGGACTAACCGTGCGGTCACATAAATTAGATCCTTAAATTGTGGATCTAACTAGTTTTGCCTCTAATTGCCTCATTAAAACTCTTAAGTGGACCTAACTCAGGATTTTGGTTCTCCAAAGGTCAAAGAGGGTTCTCCCATCATTCTGAATACGATCTGAAGGCTTCTCTTGGTGAATCAAAGCCGGATTCTTGAGGTATGTGATCGTTCTCCTTTGTTCTTGAATGGTTTCTAAGATCTACTTAGATCTACTTCTCCCTTTCTCTCAATTTCTTAGATCTATTCCCGTTAGGGGTATAAGTAAGTATTTTGATGCCAAATATATTGAGATTTGGTCTTGGTTGTGTTAGGAGAACAGATCTAAGGTGGGTTTTTGGAGATTTGACCCGGCGTTCTTGAGCGTTCTTCGTCCGTTTCTTGGTTTCATATTTTTGTTGAGGTAGGTGGCTTCACTCTCGACTCCAATTGTTATAATTGGTTAGATTAGTTTCAAATTGGTTATTTTAATGGTATTAATTGTGAAAATCATGGAATAAATCTTCTTTAGTTATGATTTATGGTTTTGATGAAATTGTGCAATCTTGGTGAATTGTTGTGCAAAGTGATTTGGCCATTTGAATTTAAAATTTTGATTTTAAAATATGAAATTGATGAAATTTTAAATGGTTTGATGAGAAATGTGATTTCAATAAAAAGGTGTGTTTTATTGAAATGGTTTATGATTGAAATGATTTAGATGGATTTGGTTTTCAATAAAAAGGGAGTTTTATTAAAATGGTTTGAATTGGTTGAACAGACATGGTTTTGATGGAAAATTATTTTCAATAAAATTTGTTTTATTGAAAGGATGCTTTTTTCATGATTATTGTGAATGTGTGGTGTGTGTTAATGTTGCATATATGAGGCTTGGTTTAAATAGGAGCTTGTGCTCAGTGAAAAAAGTTTAATGGCAAATGGGACTTTTAAGTAGGAGGCTTGGTTGAAATATGACCTTGTTCTAGGTGCCAAAGGTGTAATGGCACATGGGAAATAATTACCTTTTTATGACTTGGTAGATTGATGAGAGACCACTCATGAGTATGGAACTGTCATAACGAAGCATGCATGGTTGATTTCACGGGGTTGTGAAATGGTTGGGTATGCCAAAATGGGATGTTTGTGAAATGGTTTGGAAATTTGTTTGGTTATTTTTCTGGAAAAATAACGTTTTGGAAAGGATTGTTTAAATTTCACTTGGATGCTTTTGAGCATGGATGGTTTGGGAAAACTTTTTTATATTTAGTTATAAACTACTTTGGTGAAATTGTTTTATATCGACTATTTTTATATAAATGTAGCGAACTCTTCTATCCTAGTGGCATGAGTAGGGAAGTCATTGGGGAAAACCTACAGAGTTTTATACTCACCCCTACTTTGGCACTTTGGTTCTTTTGCAGATGTTGTATTCCGAGACACAGTTAAAGGTAAAGTGTCTCATTACTTGTGGCTTGTGGTGATGTTTGAGGGATGTTGTGGAGCTTGGAGCTAGTGGACCACGGAGTCAAGGTGTCTTTTGAGAGTCTTGAGTTGTTCTTTCGATGTGTATTTTGATGTTTGGTTTGGTCTTCCACCGTTGTGTACTATGATGTGGTTTAACATAAATGAAGTTGTTGTTTGGTCTTTCATTTGTTCATGCATCATATAGTGAATGGTTAATGGATGGGTTTATTTCTTAAAGGGTAAATCTTCCCCCAATTATACTTGAAACCCTTTGGCATTTATTGTCAGCCTTTGGCATCTTGGGGATGTTGCTTAAGGCCTAGTAATGACTCGTTGAGCTCTCAAGCCAATGAGAATTGGTGGGTCATCACAAATGGTATCATCTTGTTTGGTCCTTGCCTAACAAGTGGTCATCGACGTTCTTGGTCTTGGAGTTGAAATTACTTCTTTTATATTCCTTAGGTGGTCATCTTAGATAGGAGTAGGATTGTCATAACTTGCAATATATAGCATAAAAGGACGTAGCTAACCCATTTATGCTGAACTTCAAGTTACCAGGGTGTTGGGTATAGAAGTGTTTTGGATACACTTTTAGAATGTTGGAAATCTCATTGTCATGGGTTTAGCCAATGAGAGGAGCATGACATGCATTTTAGAGGAATGACTTCCCACTAGGATTTCATATCTCATTGTGAGGAATGAGTAATAATTTTTTGAAAGGTGCCAGTTTTTGAAAAATGCAGAAATTTTTTTCAACCAAAAGACTTTGAAAATAGGGTATTTGCTGTATTTTGAAAATGGATTGAATTTCAAAACGTATGTTGACTATTTTCAAAAATGGTTGAACATAGAAAAAGATTGTTTTAGATCAATGTTGTGATAGTTGATGTGATAGAATTTTAAATGCTAAGCCAACAGTTGCTAGAGAGTGAGATTGACGGCGTTTGTTGTTTGTTTAGAAAATGGCACCTGTTAAGCGTCGTCAAAACCAACCCAAAGAATCTACGGAGAATGTGGTTCCACCTGAACCACGTGTGAACCAAGAGATGGTTCAGAGTATTTTCCATGCTTTTCAAGCTATGGATACAGGGAACCAGAGGAATGATTCATGACATGTGGATCATACCATCTAGGTCATGAAGCAGAATCCACCAAACTTTAGGGGTGATGCTGAACCCGAGAAGGCGGAGGTGTGGCTAAGCAGGATGAATCGTATATTCGGTTTCATCGACACACCAATGGAGTTGAAAGTAAATCTAGCAACGTATATTCTCGAGGATCTTTCACGTCAGTGGTGGGATTTAGCGGTGCATGCTAAATTCGATGAAGGCCTTACATGGGAGGATTTTGAAGAATTGTTTAACAAACAATTTTATCCTCACACGTTCAAGATCTAGAAAATGATGGACTTCTTCATCTTGAAATAGTAGAGCCTCTCTGTCATAGAGTATGTGGCTAAGTTCATGAATTTAGTCTATTTTGCACAAGAGGTTGCGGCAAGTGCTTCTTTGAAGGAACGCGTCTTTGAATCAGGGATAAGGCAGGAGATTCGAACAAAGATTGAGGTGATTTGTATTACGGATTATACAGAGATGGTGAACAGAGCAACGGATGTTGAACGTGATATCTCGGGATCTATAGGAGGAGGCATGATGATACCCATGGGAATGGGTGGGAACTCCAATGCTGGGAATAAGTGGAAGAGGGACACCTACTTCCAAGGTGGGAATGCGAATCAGAACCAGCCGACGGGATCAGTCAACCTTCATCCACGACCCCAAAGCAATGCAGGTTGCTTTCAATGTGGTTCGACTGATCACATGAAACGATAATGTACAGAACCACAGAGAGCATGCCACAACTGCAACAAGATGGGGAATATTCAGCGATATTGTCGTAGTTCTCCACGATCGGGTGTTCGGTACACTTCTCAGGCGTCACAAGCATCGTATACCTCGACTGGGTGAGGACAGCAAAATCAGCCTCGCTAATAGAACATAGCTAGTTAGAGTTATTCCCGGAATACCATGACTCCTCAGTCAGGGCAATCTGAACACGAAAATAAGGAGCAAAGGGCAGCAACAAAGAAATTGAATGGAGCCAAATAGATGATGGTCGATGATCAGGTTGGACCATCTATGATGAGAGGTACGATTCTATTGAATTCTACCCTCATGCAAGTGTTGTTCGATATTGGTAAATCACATTCCTTTATTGCTTCTCGTATTGATGATTTTCTGAACATAAAATTGGAAATGATGCCTTCTGTCTTGAAACTGCAAACTCCTCTTGGTGAAAGAGAATGTCAAGCTTTCATCTGTAGATCATGTGCTATAACTGTTGATGGAGCCAAGCTTAAATGGGACATATCTATGTTGGATATGGATGTCTACGATGTAATCATGGGTATGGATTTGTTGACAATGTTTAAGGCTCACATCAACTGTTATGGGAGAACAGTTAGTTTCACGACTAAGGATGGCTTTGAGCATCTCTTTAGAGGAGAAAGGATAGTAAACAAAGGAACAAAGAGATTGTTGGCACCAATGGTGGGAATGATCTCTTCCCAATTGGTATCATTGACTTTTTCATCATTGGAAGAGAGTGATGAAAATAGTTTTCTAGCTGTGGTGGATCAATTTCCTGATGTTTTTCCTGAAAACTTCTCAAGATTTCCACCTGTAAGATAATTGGAGTTTACGATTGATCTCCTTCCGGGGACCAGTCCTATCCCACTTCAAAATTATAGGATGGCCCCAACGGAGTTAAATTAATTGATAGTGTAGTTAGAGGAGCTGGAAAGTAAGGGTTTCATTCGGCCAAGCATGTCTCCATGGGCAGTGTAACACCCGATACTTTTATGAGAAATATTTTGTTGTTATGTTATATAAATCATCAAAGGAATCTTTCACTACACACAACACTAGCTTGGCTTGCTTTACATGCAACCGCAGCCTTCCTCGATAGCTTGTGTTGTACACAATACCGAGATTCACTAAACAACGATATGTTATTCAAATATTATTAAAACTAGCCTTATGAATAGTAATAACCACTTTTTGAAATTTTGTAAATTTTATTTTTCAAAATGGACTTCATTTTTGGATTCGGAATATCGAAATTAGCCTAGGGTGAAATTTTGGTATTTTTCTGGAAACTTTCAATTTTTGATGAATAGTGAAAACACTAGGTTACTATTTAAAAAAACCAAATTTTTATTTAAATAATTATTTATTTTATTTAAATTTATTTTAGGTCAAAATTGATACATAATACCTATATAAGTTCAATTTAAATCATTGGAGTAATTTTATAATAATTTTAGATATATAAAAATTTTATTGAACTTTTCACCGTCTTTTACCAACCTCCTAGGAGAATTTGCAAATTTACATAAAACATAATTTTACCGCTTTTGTGAGTGGAATTTCAAAAATTTGAGAGACACGGTTGATGTCAGTAAGTAAAATGTGGTTCAGTGAGATGAAAATAATTTTTGGTGAATAGTAACTTTTTACTTTTATTTATCACGGTTAAAAGTAAATAGGGTAATTAAGGGTAAAAATGATATTATTATTACCCTAAAACAAGTTATAATTCTATTGGATAAGTTTAATTAGACCAAAAACAACCTTATATATAAAATATGACCATTTAGGCCCACTTGGACTAGATTAGGACATTTATTATTAATTTATTTAAAGAAGGGTTAAAATAGTTAAAATCAAAGTTTAATAACTAAATCATTTTTAATATAGGTTTATACATATGATAAATTCAAATATAAATATTCATTAGAAAGATAAAAATATTTCATACATAATGGTATTTTATTTGTAATTTTTAGACATTAAATAATTTAATTTATTTATGACACAATGATGATGTCGTAATTATCTTATTAATGAAATATTGACATAATTGATGTTATAAATACCCAAATAAATGTAATTTGAGACTTTTTTTGAATTAAATTAATTTTATAGGTTAATATGACATGTTATTATTTATTTAATTAACTTGTTTCGAACTAATAATTTTGTTATGATTTTCACAAAAATCAATTACTAAATAGTGTCAAAATTGACATAAAATAGTTTTTTAAAAAAATATTATATTATTGATTGTTATTTTATTCCTAAAAATATAAGGTTCGGCCAAGATACTTATATCATGATAGGTGTATCATTAATGGACCACTTGGGGGTATCTTGGATGTATATGGTAAGTTTATTAACTATATAATATAAAAATACAAACTGACATGGTAAATGTCAATCTAATTAACTAAGAGTTAAAACTAAACGATAAGGTTAATATAATGACCTAAACTTGTCTAAATTCTATTGTATGAGAGGATTTCGACCCATACCCACCTTATCTTCTAAATATATCAATTTGGAGCTATTAAAAACCGAATTTGACTTTATAATAAAATAATATTTTTAGTTATTCCAAAGGTGCCCCTCTCCTCCCTTATAAAAGGTCACATCCTCCCTCTCCTCCTTACACCAATTTGAGCCTTCAAGCTCGGTCAAAACCTGCACATTTATCCTCTACACTTCCCTAGAAACATCCTAGAGGTCCTGGTCTTCTTCAAAGACCAATTTTTGTGCCCTAAAAGGAAGTCTCAAAGAAGCGCTTCAAAAAAAGAGGTAATGTCCGTTACCGATTCTTTCATCTTTATTTCTTCTTCCACTTCTTCTTGTTGTTTCATTATGAAGTAATAACATCAGTATCACTCATATACTGATATGTTATTATAAGTATGAAACAATCATATTTCACCATCTATCCATCCTACGGAAAATGAAATCACCGCGCGTGCGTACGTACGGAATACCGTCTCCACGCCGTGGTGTAATCTATTTTCCCCCACCACCTTACTTGGATGGGTATAATGGTGTAAATAATAACTATATATGATTATTGTAAAGTGATATTGATTATGAAATATTATACATACACTCCAATACAATTCCATGATCATGGGAATGATATCATCGCTCGTGCGTACGTACGGAATACCGTCTCCACGATGTGATGCAACTCGTTCTACATGATCTTCATTGCATAATGATTATATAAATGAATTGAATGAATTAATATGATATATATTATACTAATACCATTCTTGAAATTAGGTATCTATAACCTAAATAGAATAATGAGAATTTATTTGACAAAACACGCATAAGAACAAAAAGTAATAAACACCCGAATAACAAGTAGTAATGAATTATTACTAATAAGAAGCTAAGAATATGAACATATATGATATCATAACAATAAGTATGATTCTTTAATAAGTCAATAACATTATTTAAATCATTATACAGGAGGTTTGGACACTTACGAAGCAAATCGGACCTAAGGTAAGGGAAATATCACAATCTCATTTTTATCCGAGATTGTTTATACTTTGGTATTTACTGGGGTGTATTTTATCATCCACATCCATGTTTCCTCAATATGTAATATTATTTCCATACACATACAATTTTTTAAATCCAATTTTACCCTTTGGTGAGTTTTTAGTAAAATATATGAAAGGAATCATTTGTCGTTTTTCGTACGAGGTACTTTTTGAATTTTTCGACAAAAGTACGAAGAATGTTTTTTTAACTTATATGGAATGAATGGATTTTTAAAACATTATTTCCAAGAATATTCCTTTACAAGTTTTCAAGTTTATTTTTAATCAACTTATTTTAGTTTAGAATTGTATGACAAGTTAAGAAAGGAAAAGTGTTTTTGAAGTAGAAAGGATATTTTCCTCAAGAATGGAGTTGAAGTGTTTTATCAAAATTATTTTCCATCTAAGATAATAAAGGGTTCTGTTTCTATCCCTATTATTACATTGATTTTATTATGTTGTTATGGAATTATTTTTATGAATTAATTTATCTTATATGAATTGTTTTATGATTTCACGATGTTTAAGAATACAATTTTTATTACATGGGTTATGCTATGATGTATGATTTATGATTTTTGTGGCACCCATAAGAATGGTATCATTATGAGATGGGTGGGACCTATATCCCCCTCCAATGAATTGTGTAAAGATTTTATATCTCATGAGATAGATATGGCTGGAACGGAAGGTTAAACTGGTTCAGTGAAACAAGACTGAAATGAGGAATGTACTCAGTTCAGAAATGAACTTTGTCCACTAAGATAGTCTTGGCAATGAGTCTTGACTAATAAGAAATGATTCTATATGATTATGTGTGTATGACACAAAGCTTCATGTTTTAAGTTATGATTATTGGGATTACATTTCACTACCATGATTTATCCCAAGTTATGAAATTATGATCTCTTTTGCAGGGTAAGATTTCCAAATTATTATGTTCTTATGAATATGATGTGATTGATTTTTCTTTTGTTTAACCTTACCGAGCATTTGAGCTCACCCTTTTGTATGTTTTCTTTCCCCATGTCAGGAAGAAGGTTATTAAGTATGATATGCCAAAAGGGACTCTAGATATGATGAAATAAATGGGAGACAGTGTAGACGCTTTATGAACCAGTTGTTTATGTTTCCCAGTTTCTAAAGACACTATACCTATACGGTCCTTTCATGGTTTTGTTATATGTTGTAATAAGTGTGCTTCAATTTTGAAGTATTAACAATGTATGTAAAGTATGGGTCGTTATAGTTGGTATCAGAGGAAAGGTATAGTCAACCTTTGGAAATTAGGATGTAAAAGCCTTAGTAAGAATCATAAGGATAAGTCTAAGCATAGAACACAATCTTAGTGTTTTAGAAATGTCCATGAATAACCAAGGATAAGACCTTAAGTGTGAAATGTTATTCTTGATTATGTGGTTTTCCTATTATAATTAGTGTTGCTCACACTATTCTTCTTTGTTTTATTCAATGGTTGGAACCCAAAGGAACCGTGTTAATATGGAATGCGACGGGCAATGCAATGATTGTACCCCTGAGCAACCAAACGTTATGGGAGATGGAATGAAAAATATTGTAGTCATGCTCACACAACTTTCTCAAGCTATGAATCATGCAGGACTTCCAAACGAGCAAAGGAAGGAGCAACATTCTGTTGAATCCTTCATGAGGCAGCATCCACCTTCATTCAGCGGGTCAACTGATCCATTAGTTGCTGAACAATGGATTAGTACTACAGAAAAGATATTTTCAGTTCTTCAATGTTCTGAACATGATAAAGTCATCTTAGCAGTGTATCGTTTGGAAGGTGATGCTGATCAGTGGTGGAATCTTATCAAGAATATGAGGCAAAGAGTTGAAATTGAGTCCATGGAATGGGACGAGTTCAAGAACTTATTTTTCAATAAGTACTTCCCTTGTATTCTTTGAACAAATATGGAGAAAGAGTTTCTTGAACTAAAGCAAAAGGATGATGAATCTGTTGGTACCTATGAAGCAAATTTTACAAGACTTGAAAGGTACGCTTCTGGGATTATTATCTAACCTGATAGTAAGATCGATCGATTCATTAGTGGCTTAAAACCAAGTCTTCGAAGGGCCTTAGCCATAAGGGACTTCAATAGCTACGAGGAAATCGTTCGATGTGCTCTCAAAGTTGAAATGGAGATTGGAGTAACCCATCAGTCATATGGGTTTGATAAGAAGAGGAAAATGGAATTCAAAGGAAAATCAAAAGAGCACTTTGAAAAGAAGATGAGCTTTCCCTTATACTCAAATTGTGGAAACAAACATGGAGGGAGTTGTCTTAAAGGGACAAGTAAATTTTTCAAAAGTGGAAAGGAAGGTCATCGAGCATTTGAATGCCGCAATGATGGGAAGAAGATGTCTAAGGATGCAAACAAAGGAAGGGATACACAGAATGAACCTACTACACTTCAATGTTTCAAGTGCAAGGAGATGGGGCATTATTCCAATCAATGCCCAAATCCAAGGGTTGATGATGATGATCGACGTCAACCAACTATTAAGGCTAAAGAAAAAGGAAAGTCACATGCAATTTCTATCAGCGATGTGGAGTACGATAACGATGTGGTGAAAGGTACACATACCATCCACTCTAAAGTATCAAATGTTTTATTTGATTCTAGATCCAACCACTCATTTATTTCTGAAGAATTTTCTAAGGGTATCACCGTATTACCTCAACAATTAGATGGTGAGTTAGCTGTGACAACCCCTAATGGCACAACAGTCGCATCAAAATTTTATAATTCTTCTCTGATTGAAGTTTGGGGGAAAGTGCTTCCTGCAAATCTTGTGATCCTCCCTATAGTGGAATTTGATGTGATTCTTGGCATGTATTGGCTTTCTCTATATGGAGCTCATATCAATTGCTAAAGAAGGGAAGTCACATTTCATATTCTAGATCAATCTATGATCGTCTATCGATGAAAGGATGAACATAACCTTCTAGTGGAAATTTCTTCCATCTTATGGGTCTTGATTCCACTAAATGAAGGTTATTTATCTCAAATGGTTGGTGAGAAACTCATGATTAAGAATATGCCCATTGTACGGGAGTTTGACGATGTCTTTCCGGAGGAATTTCTGGGTCTTCCACCAAATCGTGAAGTTGAGTTTTCAATAGAACTCGTACCAAGTGCTTTGCCTATTTCAAAGACACCTTATAGAATGTCCCCAATTGAGTTGGAGGAATTGAAGAAGAAACTCCAAGAGAATATTGATAAGCGGTTCATACGCCATAGTGCGTCACCTTGGGGAGCACCTGTTCTGTTTGTTAAGAAGAAAGATGGATCAATGAGACTCTTCATTGATTATCGAGAACTTAACAAGATCACTATCAAGAACAAATATCCTCTCTCACGCATTGATGACCTATTTGACCAACTACGTGGAGCTCAATACTTTTCCAAGATTTATCTTCATTCAGGGTATCATCAATTAAGGGTCAAAAGGGAGGATATACCAAAGATGGCTTTCCATACATGGTATGGACACTATGAATTTATAGTGATGTCATTTGGTTTTACTAATGCCCCTGCTATCTTCATGGATCTAATGAATAGAGTCTTTAGAGACTATCTTGATCAGTTTGTGGTAGTCTTTATAGATGATATTCTTGTTTATTCAAAGAGCAAGGAAGAACATGAAGATCACTTGAGAATTATATTGAAGACCCTGAGAAAGGAGAAGCTTTATGCCAAATTTACCAAGTTTGAATTTTGGCTTCAAAAAGTTGCATTTTTGGGTCACATAATCTCAAAAGAGGGGATATTTGTGGATCCAGCAAAAATAGAGGTTATCGAAAGATGGTCGAGAACAACAACAGTAACTGAGATCCGAAGTTTTCTTGGTTTGGCTGGATATTATCGACGTTTTGTGAAAGATTTTTCATGATTATCTAATCCACTCACCAAGTTGACTTGGAAAGGAGTTAAGTTTGTTTGGACGGAGGAATGTGAAGATAATTTCAAGGAGTTGAAAAGAAGGTTATCTAGTGCACCTGTGCTCACACTGCCTTGTAGTGGAGAAATGTTTGTGATCTACAGTGATGCATCCAAGAAGGTATTGGGGTGTGTTCTTATGCAAAATGATATGGTGATAGCTTATGCCTCATGACAGTTGAAAATACATGAGCAAAATTACCCAAATCATGATTTGGAGTTAGCTGCGGTAATCTTTGCATTAAAGATTTGGAGGCATTATCTTTATGGAGAAAGGTGTGACATTTATACTGATCATAAAATTTTAAAGTATATTTTCACACAAAAGGAGTTGAATATGCGCCAAAGAAGATGGTTGGAGCTGATTAAGGATTATGACTGCTCAATCCATTACCACCCTGGGAAAGCAAACAAGGTGGAAGATGCATTAAGTCGACAAGACCATGCCAGTTTATCCATGATGAGGATCACAAAAGATCCAATATTTATGGATTTACAAAGGATGGATCTTGGAATTATAATGGAAGGGGAAAAATATTATCTTTCTCAAATGAATGTTCAACCATCTATACATGTGAAGATTAAAGAGGCACAGAAAGAAGATGTAGAGTTACAAAAGAAGGTGAGAAATGTTCCTGAATTCAACCTTGATTGTGATGGGATAATAAAGTTCAGGAATCGGGTTTGTGTTCCTCCCATCCCCGAATTAAAGAAGGAGCTGCTGGATGAGGCTCATAGTTCTTCATTCTCTATTCATCCTGGAAGCACGAAGATGTATAGGGACCTGAAAGAGTACTTCTGGTGGGATGGAATGAAAAGAGATGTTGCTAAATATGTATCTCGATGCTTGGTTTGTCAGCAAGTTAAAGCTGAGAGACAGAAGTCTAAGGGAATGTTACAACCATTACCCATACCCAAATAGAAATGGGAAAACATCACTATGGACTTTGTCACCGGACTTCCTAAAACATCCAAAGACAATAATGATATCTGGGTTATAGTTGATCGTCTTACAAAGTCTGCACACTTCATTGCTATTAGAGAGGATTTCTCTCTGGATCAGCTTTCCATGATATATGTAAAGGAAGTGGTAAGATTACAAGGAGTACCACTTTCTATTATATCTGATCGGGATCCAAGGTTTACCTCAAAGTTCTGGCGAAGTCTTCAGCATACTCTGGATACAGATTTGAGTTTCAGCACTGCTTATCATCCTCAGACAGACGGTTAGTCTGAGAGGAAAATTCAAACTCTAGAAGACATGCTAAGAGCTTGCTCTATGGATTTCAAAGGTGGTTGGGATCAACACCTACCTTTGGTGGAATTTTCTTATAATAATAGCTTTCACTCCAGTATTCAGATGGCTCCTTATGAAGCTCTCTATGGAAATAAATGAAGAAATCCAACTTGCTGGGATGAAGTTGGGGAAAGAAAGCTATTAGGACCTGATCTCATTGATGAAATGGCAGAAAAGGTCAGATCTATTCAACAACACATAAGAGCAGCCTAGAGTCGATAGAAAAGTTATGCCGACAACCGAAGAAAAGACCTAGAGTTTGAAGTGGGTGATAAAGTGTTCTTACGAATATCTCCCTGGAAGAGGGTCATGAGATTTGGAAAGAAGGGGAAGTTGAGCCCTAGATATATCGGTCCTTTCGAAATACTGGATCGTGTTGGAAAGGTAGCGTACTGATTGGCGCTTCCACCGAATCTCTCTCAAGTTCACGATGTGTTCCATGTATCTCTCCTGAGAGAGTATATACCTGATCCTTCACATGTACTCAGCTCAGAAGTTTTACCGCTGGAGCAAGATCTTTCTTATGAAGAACAGCCGATAGAGATTCTGGATCGTAGTGAAAAAGTCCTACGGAACAAGACCACTTGATTGGTGAAAGTTTTATGGAGGAACCACCAATTAGAAGAAGCTACATGGGAGCTTGAGGATATGATGAGGGAGAGGTATCCTCATCTTTTTGTTACAAAGTGATGAATTTCGAGGGCAAAATTCATTTTAAGGGGGGTAGAATGTAACACCCTAGACTTTTATGAGAAATATTTTGTTTTTATGTTATATAAATCATCAAAGGAATCTTTCACTACACACAACACTAGCTTGGCTTGCTTTACACGCAACCGCGGCCTTCCTCGATAGCTTGCATCGTACACAATACTGAGTTTCACTAAACAACGATATGGTATTAAAATATTATTAAAACTAGCCGTTATGAATAGTAATAACCACTTTTTGAAATTTTGTACATTTTATTTTTCAAAATGGACTTCATTTTTTGATTCGGAATATCGAAATTATCCTAGGGTGAAATTTTGGTATTTTTCTGGAAACTTTCAATTTTTGATGAATAGTGAAAACACTTGGTTACTATTTAAAAAAACCGAATTTTTATTTAAATAATTATTTGTTTTATTTAAATTTATTTTAGGTCAAAATTGATACATAATACCTATATAATTTTAATTTAATTCATTGGAGTAATTTTATAATAATTTTAGATATATAAAAATTTTATTGAACTTTTCACCGTCTTTTATCAACCTCCTAGGAGAATTTGCAAATTTACATAAAACTTAATTTTACCGCTTCTGTGAGTGGAATTTAAAAACTCCGAGAGAAACGGTTGATGTTAGTAAGTAAAATGTGGTTCAATGAGAAGAAAATAATTTTTGGTGAATAGTAACTTTTTACTTTTATTTACCACAGTTAAAAGTAAATAGGGTAATTAAGGGTAAAAATGATATTATTATTACCCTAACACATGTACTAATTCTATTGGATAAGTGTAATGCGACCAAAAACAACCTTAGAAATAAAATATGACCATTTAGGCCCACTTGGATTAGATTAGGACATTTATTATTAATTTATTTAAAGAAGGGTTAAAATAGTTAAAATCAAAGTTTAATAACTAATGAATTTTTAATATAGGTTTATACATAAGATAAATTCGACTATAAATATTCTTTAGAAAGATAAAATGATTTCCTACAGAATGGTATTTTATTTGTAATTTTTAGACATTAAATAATTTAATTTATTTATGACACAATGATTATGGAGTAATTATCTTATTAATGAAATATTGACATAATTGATGTTATAAATACCCAAATAAATGTAATTTGAGACTTTTTATGAATTCCATTAATTTTCTAGGTTAATATGACATGTTAGTATTGATTTAATTATCTTTGTTCGAACTAATAATTCTGTTATGAGTTTCACAAAAATCAATTACTAAATAGTGTCAAAATTGACATAAAATAGTTTTTAAAACAAATATTATATTATTGATTGTTATTTTATTCTTAAAAATATAAGGTTCATCCAAGATACTTATATCATGATAGGGGTATCATTAATGGACCACTTGGGGGTTTCTTGGATGTATATGGTAAGTTTATTAACTATATAATATACAAATACAAAGTGACATGGTAAATGTCAATCTAATTAACTAAGAGTTAAAACTAAAAGATAAGGTTAATATAATGACCTAAACTTGTATAAATTCTATTGGATTATAGTATTTAGACCCATCCCCACCTTAGCTTCTAAATATATCAATTTGGAGCTATTAAAAACAGAATTTGACTTTATAATAAAATAATATTTTCAGTTATTCCAAAGGTGCCCCTCTCCTCCCTTATAAAAGGGCACCTCCTCCCTCTCCTCCTCACACCAATTTGAGCCTTCACGATCGGCCAACCCCTGCCGATTTATCCTCTCCACTTCCCTAGAAACATCCTAGAGTCCCTGGTCTTCTTCAAAGACCAATTTTAGTGCCCTAAAAGGAAGTCTCAAAGAAGCACTTCAAAGAAGAGGTAATGTCCGTTACCGATTCTTTCATCTTTATTTCTTCTTCCACTTCTTCTTCTTTAGTTGTTTCATTATGAAGTAATAACATAAGTATCAATCATATACTAATATGTTATTATAAGTATGAAACAACCATATTTCACTATCTATCCATCCTACGGAAAATGAAATCACCACGCGTGCGTACGTACGGAATACCGTCTCCACGCCGTGGTGTAATCTATTTTCCCCCACCACCTTACTTGGATGGGTATAATGGTGTAAATAATAACTATATATGATTATTTTAAATTGATATTGATTCTGAAATAGTATACATACACTCCAATACAATTCCACGATCATGGGAACGATATCATCGCTCGTGCGTACGTACGGAATACCGTCTCCACGATGTGATGCGACTCGTTCTACATGATCTTCATTGCATAATGATTATATAAATAAATTGAATGAATGAATATGATATATATTACACTAATACCATTCTGGAAATTAGGTATCTATAATCTAAAGAGATGAATAAGAATTTATTCGATAAAACACGCATAAGAACAAAAAGTAATAAACACCCGAATAACAAGTAATAATGAAATATTACTAATAAGAAGCTAAGAATATGACCATATATGATATCCTAACAATACTTATGATTTTGTAATAAGTCAATAACATTATTTAAATCATTATATAGGAGTTTCGGACACTTACGAAGCAAATCGGACCTAAGGTAAGGGAAATATCACAATCTCATTTTTATCCGAGATTGTTTATACTTTGGTATTTACTGGGGTGTATTTTATCATCCACATCCATGTTTCCTCAATATGTAATATTATTTCCATCCACATAAAATTTTTTAAATCTAACTTTACCCTTCGGTGAGTTTTTAGTAAAATATATGAAAGAAATCTTTTTTCGTTTTTCGTACGAGGTACTTTTTGACATTTCCGACAAAAGTACGAAGAATGTTTTTTTAACTTATACGGCATGAATGGATTTTTTAAACATTATTTCCAAGAAGCTTCCTTTACAAGTTTTAATGTTTATTTTTAATCAACTTCTTTTAGTTTATAATTGTATGACATGTTACGAAAGGAAAAGTGTTTTTGAAGTAGAAAGGATATTTTCCTCAAGAATGGAGTTCAAGTGTTTTATCAAAATTATTTTCCATCTAAGATAATAAAGGGTTTTGTTTCTATCCCTATTATTACATTGATTTGATTATGTTGTTATGGAATTATTTTTATGAATTCCTTTATCTTATATGAATTGTTTTATGATGTCACAATGTTTAATAATCCCATTTTTATTACATGGGTTATGCTATGATGTATGATTTATGATTTTGTGGCACACATAAGAATGGTATCATTATGATATGGGTGGGACCTATATCTCCCTCCAATGCATTGGGTAAAGATTTTATATCTCATGAGATAGACATGGCTGGAACGGCAGTTTAAACCGGTTCAGTGAAACAGGACTGAAATGAGGAATGAACTCAGTTCAGAAATGGACTTTGTCCACTAAGATTGTCTTGGAAATGAGTCTTGACTAATAAGAAATGATTCTCTATGATTATGTGTGTATGACACAAAGCTTCATGTTTTAAGTTATGATTATTCTGATTACATTTCACTACCATGATTTATCCCATGTTATGAAATTATGATCTCTTTTGCAGGGTAAGATTTCCAAATTGTTATGTTCTTATGAATATGATGTGATTGATTTTTCTTTTGTTTACCCTTACTAAGCATTTGAGATCACCCTTTTGTATGTTTTCTTTCCCCAGGTCGGGAAGAAGGTTATTAAGTAGGATATGCCAAAAGGGACTCTAGATATGATGAAATAAATGGGAGACAATGTAGACGCTTTATGAACCAGTTGTTTATGTTTCCCAATTTCTAAAGACACTATACCTATATGGTCCTTTCATGGTTTTGTTATATGTTGTAATAAGTGTGCTTCAATTTTGAAGTATTAACAATGTATGTAAAGTATGGGTCGTTATAGGCAGCACCAGTTTTGTTTGTAAAGAAAGCAGATGGACCTTTGAGGCTATGTGTGGATTATCGTAAACTTAACCAAGTTACGATAAAGAAAAGATATCCACTTCCATGCTTTGGTGACCTTTTTGATCAATTGAGGGGAGATCAGTGGTTCTCTATGATTGAATTGCGGTTAGGATATCACCGGTTGCGAGTTCAGAATGAGTATATTCTGAAGACATCTTTCAGAAGCAGATATGGCCACTACGAATATATAGTCATGCCTTTTGGTCTAACGAATGCACCAGCGGTCTTCATGGAATTGATGAATATGATATTTCAGCAATATATAGATTCTTTTGTTGTGGTGTTTGTGGATGATATATAGGTGTATTCAAGAATCAGGGCTGAGCATGAGAAACACTTGACGATAGTGTTGGAAATCTTGTGAGACCATCAGTTTTATGCCAAATTATCAAAGTGTGATTTTTGGATACAAGAGGTACGTTTTCTAGGCCATGTTGTTTCTGAGAAAGGTGTTTTAGTAGATCCAGAAAAGATAGAAGCTGTTGTTTCTTGGCAACCGCCGAATAATGTCTTTGAAATAAAATGTTTTCTTGGTCTAGCTGGTTATTACCAATGCTTTTTTCGTGACTTATCACGACTATATTCGCCTATGAATGCTTTGAAAAAGAAGAATAGTGCATTTCAATGGAATGAGGAATATCAGAGATCTTTTCAAGAGATGAAAGTTCGCCTTTCATCAACGACTAACTTAATTTTTCCAGAATCAGGGTAAGGATATGTGGTGTATTGTGATGCTTTAGGAACAGGTTTGGGTTGTTTTCTCATGCAAGGAGACCATGTGGTTTCTTATGGATCAAGGCTGTTGAGAGTGCATGAGAAAAATTACCCAACACATGATTTGGAGTTGGCTGCAGTTGTCCATTATTTGAAAACATGGAGACACTATCTCTTTGCTGAGAAATTTACTATGTTTACAGATCAAAAAAGCTTGAAACACATTTTCTCACAGCGAGATTTGAATCTGAGGCAGATTAGATGGATGGAATATCTTAAAATGTTTGACTTTGACTTAATGTATACACCCGGTAAGGGTAATGTGGTGGTCGTTGCATTAAGCAGTAAGTCGTATGCTCAGTTGGAAAAGGAAGCTTCAGATGAGTGGCAGTTGATGTAGGTCTTAGTCGACATGCATGTTGATTGTGAAGAACTCGGTGATGTTGCTATTTTCTTTTTAGCTACACTTGTTCCTGATTTGGTGGAGATAATAAAGGAGGCACAGGCATCTGATGTAGACTATGTTGCAATGAGTTCAAAACTCAATGGTGGGGAGACCATTGAGGGATGGAAGCTGGATGGAAGTTCAGTTTTGTGTTTCAGATATCAGATGGTTGTACCTATATTTTGTCAAGAATAACTCCTTAATTCTTACCACCATTCAAGATGGGTTGTACATCTGGGTACACAGAAGATGTATAAGGTTCTAAAGGCGCAGTTTTGGTGGAGCAGCATGAAAAGAAAGGTGGTCGAGTTTGTCTCGCGATGCTTAACATGATGGCAGGTTAAAGTAGAGCATCAGAGACCAGCTGGTATGTTACAGTCTTTACCTATCCCAATGTGGAAATGGGAGCAGATAGCAATGTATTTTGTTATAGGTCTTCCAAGAACGGTCCGAAAACACGATTCCATTTAGGTGATGGTGGATCGTCTAACCAATTCGGCACATTTCATCCCAATTTGTGAAACTCATACGGTGGAAGATCTTTCAAAAATCTATATCTGAGAAGTGGTAAAGAGGCATGGAGTACCTATGTCTATAGTCTCAGACAATGATTTGAGGTTCACATCTCGCTTCTGGAAATCATTAGAGCAAGCCCTGGGGACTCAGTTGATGATGAGCATGGCGTATCATCCTCAGACAGACGGGAAATCCGAGTGGATGATACAAACATTGGAAGACATGTTGCAGGCTTGTGTAATGGGTTTTGGTTGCTCGTGGGAAGAGCGCATTCCTTTAGTGGAGTTTTCATATAATAATAGCTATCAAGCCTTAATACGCATGGCTCCGTTTGAAGCATTGTATGGGTGTCCTTGTCATTATCCACTATGCTGGGTGGAAACTGGTGAAACATCACTAGTCGGGCCGAGCCTAGTCCAAGAAACAACGAAGAATTTTCAGTTGATTAGAAAGAGGATGGAGACGACTCAAAGTCATCAGAAATCTTATGCAGATCACCATCGCAGACCGTTGGCGTTCGTTGTGGGTGATCATGTCTTCTTGAGGATCTCTCCAAGACTAGGACATCGTCGTTTTGGGAAGCAGAGCAAATTATCTCCTCGATATATAGGCCCATTTGAGATACTGGAACGGGTTAGAGAGGTGGCATATCGGTTGGCATTACCACCATGGTTTTGTTCGGTGCACAATGTGTTCCATGTATCCCAGTTAAAGAAGTATCAACCCAATCCTGACCATGTGATCAGATGGGATCATGTTGACCTAGAGCCGGATGCTTCGTTGGTACATATCCCAGTGCGGATTGTGGATAGGCAGGATAAAGTCTTGCATGGGAAAAGCATCGGTCTAGTGTGGGTTTTGTGGCAACATGGCTAGATTCCGGAAGAGACTTGGGAACACGAGAAAGAAATGAGGGAGCCGTGTCCAAAACTCTTTCAGACAAGCATTGGTTTTCTAATTTCCGGGGATGGAAAATCCAATGGTGGGGAGAATTTAGTACCCCCAGTTTCTAGTATGTAACCCTTACTTGATGCTTTTCTTGGTTTTAAAAGTTAAGGGTGACGTATTAGAGATTCGGGAGATCCGGGACTGAAGTTTGAAGCAAAGGGGAAGGTGCACGGGCGGCGCACGGTTTGTCTAAACCGTGCGTCCAAACCGTACGTGGCTGACTGAGGAGGCAGTGGCTTCCGCATGGTCGGCGCATGGTTAAGGGAAACCGTGCGATGAGGTTGTGCGAGAAGGGTGGCCGAGGTAGTAGCTAACACACGGTTAGTGCACGGTTTGTCAAACCGTGCGGACTAACCGTGTGGTCACTTAAATTAGATCCTTAAATTGTGGATCTAACTCGTTTTGCCTCTAATTGCATAATTGAAGATCCTAAGCGGCCCTAAATCGGGATTTTGGTTCTCCTAAGGTCAAATAGGGTTATCCCATCGTTCTGAAGGCAATATGAAGGCTTCTCTTGGTGAATCGAAGCCGGATTCTTGAGGTATGTGATCGTTCTCCTTTGTTCATGAATGGTTTCTAAGATCTACTTAGATATACTTCTCCCTTTCTCTCGGTTTCTTAGATCTATGCCCGTTAGGGGTAGACCTAAGTATGTGGATGCCAAATATGTTTAGATTTGGTCTTGGTTGTGTTAGGAGAAGAGATCTAAGGTGGGTTTTTGGATATTTGACCGGGCGTTCTTGAGTGTTCTTCGTCTGTTGCTTGGTTTTGTCTTTTTGTTGAGGTGGGTAGCTTCACTCTCGACTCCTCTTGTTATAATTGGTTGACTTAGATTCAAATTGGTTATTTTAATGGTATTGATTGTGAAAAGCAATGAATAAATCTTCTTTAGTTATGATTTATGGTTTTGATTAAATTATGCAATCTAGGTGAATTGTTGTGAAAAGTTATTTGGCCATTTTAATTTAAAATGTTGATTTTAAAATATGAAATTGATGAAATTTTAAATGGTTTGATGAGAAATGGGATTTCAATAAAAGGGGTTTTTTTATTGAAATGCTTTGTGATTGAAATGATTTCGATGGATTTGGTTTTCAATAAAAATGGATTGAAATGGTTTGAATTGGTTGAAAACACTTGGTTTTGATAGAAAATGATTTTCAATAAAATGTGTTTTATTAAAAGGATGGTTTTGTCATGATTGTTGTGAATGTGTGGTGTGTGTTCATGTTACATATACGAGGCTTGGTTGAAATAGGACCTTCTACTCAGTGCCAAACGTTTAATGGCACATGGTACTTTTAAGTACGAGACTTGGTTGAAATATGACCTTTTGATCGGTGCCAAAGGTGTAATGGCACATGGGAAATAATTACCTTGTGACGACTTGGTAGATCGACGAGAGACCGCTCATGAGTATGGAACTGTCATAACGAAGCATGCATGGTTGATTTCACGGGTTTGTGAAATGGTTGGGTATGCCAAAATGGGATGTTTGTGAAATGGTTTGGAAATTTGTTTGGTTATTTTTCTGGAAAAATAACGTGTTGGAAAGGAAAGTTTAAATTTCACTTGGATGCTTTTGAGCATGGATGGTTTTGGAAAACATGTTTATATTTAGTTATAAACTATTTTGGTGAAATTGTTTTATATCAACTATTTTTATATAAATTTAGATAACTCTTCTATCCTAGTGGCGTGAGTAGGGAAGTCATTGGGGAAAACCTACTGAGTTTCATACTCACCCCTACTTTGGCACTTTGGTGCTTTTGCAGATGTTGTATTCCGAGACACAGGTAAAGGTAAAGCATCTCATTACTAGTGGCTTGTGGTGATGTTTGGGAGATGCTATGGAGCATGGAGCTTATGGACCACAGAGTCGTGGTGTCTTTATAGAGTCTTGAGTTGTTCTTTCGCTGTGTATTTTGATGTTTGGTTCGGTCTTTCTTCGTTGTTTACTCTGATGTGGTTTAACATAAATGAAGTTGTTGTTTGGTCTTTCATTTTTTCATGCATCATATAGTGAATGGTTAATGGATGGGTATATTTATTAAAGGGTAAATCGTCCCCCACTTATACTTGAAACCCTTTGGCATTTATTGTCAGCCTTTGGCGTCTTGGGGATGTCACTTAAGGCCTATTAATGACTCGTTGAGCTCCCAAGCCAATGAGAATTGGCGGGTCATTACACAAACCTATCATTTTTATTCAAGGTATACCAATTTTTGGTAGTTAATTCTATTAATTTCCTTTTATTAGATAAAGAAATTAGTGTTGTTGTGTATCAATAGTATTTTCCTTTGATATATGGATAAAAATGAATTTTTATCCTTTTTTAAATTTGGTGGTTTTTATGGACTAATTATTAATAATAATATAAAAAACATTATGAAATTATTTTGATGAAAATTTATATTCAAATAAAGAAAAAACAAACTATAATGAATTTAATCTTTTAAAACTATCCATTGTAAGATGAATTTAATTAATATTATAGACATTATTCATTCTATAAAAATTAATATAAGAAAATAATTTTTAAAAATATATATTTTTATTTCTAAATTTAATCCATAAACAATCATTTCAAAATCAATTGATAATAATTGAATTATTCGGTAAATATTCAACTCACATTACGATACTGATAATAATAAATTTAAAGAAACTTTCTTCATAGAGTCCTTTCATTTGGAATTATCTATAACACATTTCCTCTTCTACATTTATTGATAATTTAAAAATTTTATGGTTCTCTATTCATATTTCAACATCACCAAATATTCATTTACTGAATGTAATTATTTATTCTTCTATGGAATTCATCATTAAATAATAAAATATTATACATCCTTGGTTCTAATAATTCATTTGGTCCAACTATATTTGTAATCAATCATTTAGATACCCATATATTTTTAATTGTATTCTTATATGGGTTATAACATGAAAAATATTTTAAAAAAATGATTTTTCATTTTTAAAGAATAAGGACATGTTAGTGGAAATCAATTTCAATAGTTTCCACTAATACCGTAATTTATAATTTTAATAATAAAAGAAACACTCCCATTAGTTCTCTTTACAATCAAATTCTTATACATTATGAGATCTTATACACTATAACAAATCCCATTATTATTTTTATTAATTATCTATAAACTAATTATATTATCAAAATATCAATCATATTGGTGAATTTATTCAAGTCTTTAGTTAATCATTTGATTTTGTTTTTTATATTTTCAAGATCAATTACATCAAAATATTTACTTTAAAAAGTAGAAATCTTGATTTTCACAATTATTTGTTTTAAAATATTTTTATCATCAATAAAAATTTATGGTCTTAACATATATTTTTATAAAAAGCTATAATATTCTAAAATTTATTTTCAATTATATCATAGACATTAATAATTTTTTTCAATATAACATCTCTTATATTCAAAATGAAATATAAAATAAATTACTTGATCAATTCTAGAAATCATATAATGTTTTGAAATGTTATTTTCATGTTTTGATTTTTCACTGATGGAGATATATCCAATACAACTTTATAAATATTTAATTTCATTTATTTCATTCTAGTATATACTTTTATTCTTTCCTCTCATTATTGAGTTTGGGATAGTTATCTTTGACATGACATTTCTTTCTGCACTCATATCACGTAATTGTTAGGTCCCATATTTGGTATGGAAAAGAGAAGAGGGTGGGGCGGGGTGAATTTTCAATTATAAAATAATCAAGGTAATGTAGACTATAATTTATAATTTAGTGAAATAAAGGATTGAAAATTCACCTTTTAAAAATAATATCAATGGAAGTGTAAATTGTGTATGTGGTAAAGATGAAAAAGTGAACATATATATTTTATAGTATCTTAGATCCAAAAATACTATATTAAAATTTCAAACACTCAACCTAAAGGGTGTTTTTATCAACTAGACTTATCCATTTAAAATGCTTGTGGAAAGAAATGGCTCCTATCTCACATGGACTTCCCCCACTTCGCTATAAATCTCGGCTCCGCTAGGGTTTCCTCCTGAAACCCTCTTCTCGGGGTCAGCGGTTCTTCCCCTTGTTTCTTATCGTTCTGCCCCCTTCTTGTGTTTTCTCCTTCCCCTTCTCTTGTTTCTTTTTCCTTTTCCCGCCCTATGATCTGGTTCGTTTGTTGATGGATTTATTCTTGGAAGAGTGGTCATCTTCTTTTAATCTTTCTTGGTGGTTTTGTTGCTACCGTCGACAGTCTCTACAATCGATGCCTCCAACTACATTTACACTACTCAGACCTCCTGTTCCATCGTGCTCCTCCAAGTTGGATCTGTAGTGATTAATTCTATGTGGTTTTGGGATATGTGGTCCAGTGGATGAGGGTATTTTAGGAGAGACCGTATCATCGAGTTCTCATTTTCAGAAGCTAGTTTCAGTGTCGTGTTTTTGCTGCTCTTTGGAGGCCTATACAGTTTTAATCCCTTCCCTAACATCAAGACCATCAGCTCCCCTCTGATTAAGACCCAGAGCAGTGGTTCTTCATAGGTTTTGGGATGTGGGATTTGGCTGCCGATGGTGCTCCATTCGTGGCCCGGTATTATTCTGTGGTTTTTTGGTTTTCTTCCTAAAGATTCCATTTTAGATTCAATTATGTTCTTTCCTAACCTGAAAGACCCATTCTGTGTTTTGGATTCTTTTTGGATGTTCTTTGATGGTCTTTATCCTTGGTGTAGAGTTTGGATGGGGAAGACGAGTCTTGTGATGTTGGGCCCTATGGTTGCGGCTGACGGTGACATCAAAGATAACGTTGATGGGTCATGCCGATGAAGGTGAGGTGATGTGTTCGATTTGCAGGGTGTGCGGCGTGAAGTTTAGCCATCTGAGGATGATTATGTTGGATCGAATTTGAAGTGTAACTTTTTATCTCTCTGGTAATTTCTCCATGTTAGTTTTGAAAACCCATTATTTTTTTGGAAAATTACAATTATATATTTTGTAATTTTGGCTATACATTCTTCATTAATCTATACAACAATGTTAGATAACTCAAAATATAAGATATTTGTTACATTTAAAAGTTATTCCCATTTTCTTATTATTTTATTGTTCAAATAGATTATTTAATTGCATATGATATTTAATTAGTGAACAATTGAGTTCTTCCATTTATTATTAAATAAATTTCAGTCTACAATATATTTTTTCCTTATTTTCATTCCACCTGTTTTTTATGGATCAATAAATTCATTAAAATGGTACTAAATTTACTATGGTTTTTTCTAAATGATTTATCATATTCACTACCTTTGGGATACAATGATATATTTGATCCACTATTTCATTATCATTTAACTCAATGTAACAATATTCTACTTTTAGTATCTGTATATTTAATCAAAATAGTTTGTTAATTCTATAGAATATTACATAAAGTATTCAAAAAATCGCTTTATATGTATCACATGCTCAAATATAAAAAAAATAATTCTACTAATAGAATAATATATTATATTCATAAATTTTTTATTTTGATTATTCTTAACAACATCCTTACCGGTATGTGTATACACATATTCCGGAGGATTAATATATTTAACATAAATTTTAATAGTCAATACTTATGATATTTAGATATGATTTCATTCAATTATTCAAAAAATTATTGTAATTTCTGTAAAAACCCAGAAATTACATGGAAAATATTTTCTTAAATACATGGGATTTTTACAAGTCTGTGAAAATTTATGACGTTTGATTTTGAGGCCCGGTGTGCCCGGAATCAATTTCTGAAGTTTTGTTCGGGTACGTTCAGTAAACATACGAGAGAAATTTTATAACTTTTGAACCGGTGCTCAAAATTGAAAACTGAGGGCACCGTTGATCTCGCAGCGCCGATATTCGCTTAAGAAGACTTTCACCTCGACGGCAGATGGTCGAGAATAAAAGTTAATTTTTGACTTTTTATGAAAATAATAAATTAAAGTTTTCAACACTTTAATTTATTCTAGGCTGTCATGTGTGTGTTAACTGGTAGTTGGAACCTCCCCATGGGTGTTGGTGGTGGGACTGTCACACCCTAACCTCCCATGAGAGGTTATGGTGGTGGGGCTCACCCGAGCATAACCTCCTGTAAGAGGATTGAAATTGGTGGGGACCACCCGAGGATGAAACCTCTCAACTCTCCCTCATTAATGAGGGAGAGACTCTTGACTCCTCTAGTTTTAATTAGGCCAACACTCGTGTATTAATTTGGTGGAGTCGGGTTATTAATGAGTCCTATTCAAATTTTGCGACAACAAAATTAATAGGATTCTCACTCTATTATTTTGTTGACATATCCTTTTGTTGGAACTTTGGGAGATGAAGTACACTTGGAGAACTTCATCTTCAAACAAAGAACGCCTCCCTCCAACGAAGAACGGCGGACATCTTCCCCTTGTTTCAACCAGGACAAAGGAGGGAGTGTCATCCTTGAAGAACGCCGACGACGTCGTCCTCAACTTCTTCTTCTTCTTTCCAACATCAGTGGAATGACATTCGCTTTCCACGACTCCGTCAACGATCGACAATACAAGGTAGGGAATTTGGGATTGAATTTGTTTCCATTCTACGTCATTCAATCTTGGGTGATGATTTTTGTCGATTGATATCACCATAACGTGGGGGCTCGGGCCGCACGAACACGACCCGGACCTCCCCCTTCGTTTTCCTCGCTTGTTGACGACGACGGTGGCGCAACGACGCCGTCGGAAGAGTGAACTGTGGCAGAGCAACGACGGCCGACGACGGGCCAACCGTGAAGAAATCGACGGCGCAAGGCCGTTGGGTCGCCGAAAGGGCGCGACACAACCATACCTTGCGGAAGAGAGGGCGCGGCGCCGTCGGGCCACACGAAGGAGGAGAGCCGCGACCAGGGCGGGATGCGGCGGAGGGGCACGGCGCCATCACGCCGCGCAGAGAAGCAGGGCCGCAACCAGGGCGGGCAGCGACGGAGGAACAAGAGCGGTCGGCGACGAGCCGGCCGGCGGCGGTGCGGAGCAGCTGGCGGCTTGGCCAGCCAAGAGAAGCGGGACCCCACTGGGTCCCGCGTGAGCTGGACCAGCACCACCTGGTGCCAGTTTGGTTCCACCCGAACGGTTCAACCGTTCGGGATTCCAGGGGGTGCGCACCTCCCCCATGGACGCGGTTAGGGCGGGCCCCGCAAGGCTCCGCCATCTGCTGGTCGGCCAGTCCATGCGGGCTGCCAGCTGGCCACATGGGCCGCCCCCTCGGGCCGGGCCACCCTCAGGCCAGGCCGCCCCCTCGGGCCAGGATGGACCTGCGGGCCGGGTCAGACCCACAGACTGGGTCGGACACCAGTCTGATCCCGTTTGACCTGAATACACCTTTTTCCCATATCTTGGGCTATGGGTGTCTGATCGACGAACCGTCTGCGGTGACGGGAAGCTTAGAGTGAGTCGGTTCTTTTGGAATACCCAAATTGAGGTTTGGACATAGTTGGGGAACGGGAGGGTTGGTTTGATCCTAAAATCCAACCGGCCCCCCGGGATGGAAATGCCGATAACTTACAGACCGGACGTCCGATTGACGTGTCGTCTGTTGCATTGAGACCCTTATGATGAGGCAGACCTTTGAGATACTTATTCGTGGTACTTAGTGGAAGTTGAAGCATCTACAGGTAACTCGTGGAGCGGATCCTCTACAGAGACGAGTGAACTTTGTGTGGAGACCTAGTAGATGGCTGAGACCTGACGACTGTTGACTGATCGAATCAGAGTATTTCGACTAGCCCAGTGGGAAGCACCTATAAGTGATGCGGCAGACCCATAGTGGGAAGCACCTCTGTGTGACGCATTAGACCCACCGTACTCAACAAGGGAAGTATCTCAGCAGGCTATGAGGGGGAGCACATCTATGTGACGAGGCAGACCCACTGTGGGGAGTGCCTCCGTGTGACGCAACAGACCCACGGTACTTGACAGGAGGAGTACCTCAGCAGTCCAGAATAGTGGGAAGCGCCTCTGTGTGACACGGTAGACCCACGATACTCTATAGAGGAGGAGTACTTCAGCAGCCAAGGTCTCGACAGTTTGACTGGGGATGATACTTGGTACTACCCCCTTGAATAAAATCTTGGTTTGTGCTGAGTCAATGACTTTTGAGTTTTCCTCATGATTGAGATGGGTTACTAGATAACATAAGTATATGTATGGGCATATACCTAAGTAATGGTTATCCATTGAATACATGCTTTTTGGTTTATCCTTGTTGTATTTAGTGAGACCTTGAGGGTCTCAGGGTCCCTACTGAGTATCGTTATACTCACCCCTGCATGGGCTATGCCTGCACCTCGTTGTGTTGGTTGCAGATGAAGAAAAGTGCTGACTGAGGCGGAGAGTAGCAGGATTGGACGGTACTCGAAGGTGGACCACTCGGTGTGACAATACATAGAGCGGACATACAAACGTGGAGTGTTGAGGAGGCCATTTGTACCTACCCTTCAGGTAGGAACCCAGGAGGACGACCCAATAGCTATTTTATTTAATCTATCAGTTTTACTTGTAATTTTTCATTTCCTTGTACTTTACTGTTGGGCTTGTATTTTCGGCCCCCTTTACTTTTCGCACTATCTTTTGTATAAAGTTTTACTTAGTGTTTTACTTCTAGTTGTGTACTCTGATGTGTTTATTTACATTTTTAAAGGAAATGCCTTCCCGGTTTAGAGATTTACGCCTTTGGTGTTAGTCGCCGGCCCCTGTCCAATGGAAGGCGGGCTTGGGGTAGTCACGATACGGGCCCCGGGGGACGGGTCGTGACAAATTGGTATCAGAGGGAGGTTCTACCACATAACATAGAACTCTGATCATTCTTTTCTGTGAAGAAATAGTGTTAAAGGTACTATGTGTGGTTTTCAGTTCAGGGAGTCCAGTGTTGGAGTTGGCGGCCGACGTATCCATACACCAGGACCCTGACTACTGATTTCCGACTTAGTGCACGAAAACACTGATTGTGTGTGTGTATTTAAATTTTTTTAAGTCAGCTCAACCAGATCATCTCACCAGGTATAATATTTTGACCGTGTTGCATCTATTTCTTTTAGGATGCCTCCCCGCAGAGCCCGGAGAGTCGTACACTCTAACAACCCACCGAGCGACAAGGCCTCGGTGCGGGTCCCTTTACCAGCAAAGGCACGAGCGACACCACTTCCTGTTGGGCCACCGATGCCACCAGCCCCAGCAGTAGACAATGCACACCGCTTGAGCGTGTTGCATTAGTTCCTGCGCCAGAGGCCACCTCAGTTCCGGGGAGAGACGAACCCACAGGCGGTTGAGGATTGGCTGGAGGCTGTGGTGAGAGTCTTTAGGCTGGTAGGGACACCAGCAGACCTTATAGTGATATTTGTTGCGAGTCTCCTTCAGAAAGAAACAGGAAGATGGTGGAGCCTGATTCTCCAGGTGCATGACGAGGTGACACTACTCTGGATAGACTTTGAGAGCCTTTTCTGGGCGGAGGTTGTTCCAGTGACCCTACGAGCAGTGCAAGTACAGGAGCTACTGCATCTACAGAAGGGTATCATGATGGTGGCGCCGTACTGAGCGAGGTTCACTAACCTCTCGCGCTAATCCACATATATGGTATGTGACCCATTCTTCAGGGCCTGGATTTTCGAGCAGGGGATCAGGCGAGAGATCAGGGAATCAATGATCTCCGTCAGTATCCCGACGCAGGAAGGGGTGTTAGAGAGAGCCCTTCTAGGGGATAGTTTCTTATTAAGCAATCACCTCCAGCGAGACCCACTACTAGTTGACATGCAGTGGAGTCTTCTGCAGCTGGCAGTAGACAGATGATGCAGACATCCAAGGGGACCAGACCCACGAGTGGATGACCGAATGACTCAGGATCAGTAGTTTGGGGCACTCAGGGCAGTGACATACATGCTAGGAGTATATAGTGCTACTCAAGCGGCGGGCAGGGTCACATGGCTCGTGACTGTCCGACCCGCCATGCTGATGATCAATAGACAGTTGAGGGACTTCCCAGGCAGAGGCAGAGATTCGATCGAGGTGGTCCACAGGGAGCAGGCGGATGTGGCAGATGAGCTAGTCGAGCAGCAGGCGGTGGGCGCCGATTTGAGGTGTTACAGCCACCACCACCAGGAGGTCCACCCCGACTGTAGGGAGCAGGTGGATAGGGGAGAGCTCATCTCGAGGAAGATGAGGCATACGACCATGGCACTCCAGAGATGATTCTAGGTATGATATGTGTCTACTCCACCTTAGCTGCAGTTCTTATAGACACATGTTGCAGTCACTCTTTCATTTCCACTCCCCTTGTTCAGAGCTCAAAGATTCCGATGGAGTCATTAGATCGATCCTTACGGCTAGAGGCTCATACGGGAGAAGACTCGACGATTACGCACTGGTGCCGACAGTGTGAGCTTACTCTAGGAGGCGAGAGCTTCGGCTGGGATCTCCTCATTGCGGCATCAAGGCCTTAAGATGTCATCTTGGTTATGAACTAGTTATCTACAGTTCATGCTTAGATTTACTGTATTAGGCGCAAAGTGTGGTGTGTCCGCACAGATGGAACAAGGTTCACCTTCACCGATGAGAAGGGAACCTTTGCAGCATAGGACAGACTTACTCGGAGGAGGGTCGAGCCGATCACTCACCAGTTGGATTGCCTTACCCTCAGAGCTGTTGATGTGGAGAGTCCAACTTATCCTATAGTGGTGGACCAGTACGCGGATGTTTTCCCTGACGATGTTCCAGGACTACCATTTCACAGATAGGTGGATTTCTACATTGACATGTACCCCAGGACAACACTGATATCTATACTAGTATACCGAATGGCTCCCACTGATCTTCGTGAGCTGCGAGTATAGCTGGAGGACTTGTAGGGGAAGGGATTCATTCGGCCCAGTGTTTCTCCCTGGGTAGCTTCGATCATGTTCGCCAAGAAGGCGGACGAGAGATTGAGGCTTCGTGTCGACTACAGTTTCCTGAACCAGGTGACCATGAAAAACAAGTAACCACTCCCAAGGATTAATGACCTCATTGATCTTCTTAGGGGAGCATGATGATTCTCAAAGATAGACCCAGATCAGGCTAGCACCTGCTCAGAGTTTGAGACGAGGATATGTAGAAGACGGCCTTCAGGTGTCGGTACGACCACTATGAGTTCTTGGTTATGCCCTTCGGTGTAACCAACACTCCATAAGTGTTCATGTGTCTCATGAATAGGATCTTCCATCCTTACCTTGATCACTTTGTCGTGGTCTTCATCGAAAACATTTTGATCTACTCGACTACTGAGGAGGAGCATGCCTACCATTTGCAGGTAGTACTGGAGACACTCAGAGAGCACCAGCTTTATGGTAATCTCTCGAAGTTCTAGATCTGGATCAGAGAGGATTACTTTTTGGGTCATGTCATCTTAGAGGCTGGAGTTGCAGTGGATTCAGTGAAGATTGAGGTGGTACTTGCTTGGGAGCCACCCAGGAGTGTGAGATAGGTATGAAGTTTTCTGGGTTTGGATGGATACTATCGAAGGTTCATTCTAGACTTCTCCAGAGTTGCAGCACCACTATCAGGCTTGACGAAGAAGGGTCAACCCTTCGTGTGGTCGTAGAGATGCCAACAGAGCTTTCAGAAGCTGAGGCATAGGCTGACTAGTGCCCCCATAATGAGGCTTTTGGAGGAAGGCGTAGGGTACATAGTTTACTATGACACATCGGGGACCGAAATCGGGTGTGTCCTGATGCAAGAGAGAGCAGTGGTCACTTATGGTTCTTGTCATCTGAGACAACATGAGCAGAACTACGCTACCCATGACCTGGGGTTAGCAGCAATGGTCTTCTCCTTGAATATGTGGTGGAACTATCTGATGGGCGAACATTTTACCATGTACTCTAATCACAAGATTCTCAGGTATATCTTCTCTCATAAGGACCTGAATCTGAGATAGCGCCAATGGATTGAGTTCCTCCAGGACTATGACTTCGAGATAGTCTATACTTCTGGGAAGGGGAACGTTGTTGTAGATTCACTCAGAAGGAGGACTGGTATATAGCTGCTAAGAGAGGCGCCATTGCACCTTGCTTCTTTAAAGATATCCTTTATGGATAGAGATGGAGCAGTTTTCCTTCAGTTTCTTACAGTCACTCACCCACTTCTTCAGCAAGTCAGGGCGGCACAACATGGGGACACTGACTGTGCGACACGACGTGCTCAAATATTCACAGGGCAGGCACCTGATGGATTTTCTGAAGGTGGGGAGCACGTCATCCTCTTCAGAGGATGTACCTTGGTACCGATTGCACTTCAGGAGGAAGTGTTTAGGGAGTTCCACACTTCCCCTCTAGTGGTACATCCATGAGTGGAGAATATGTACCAGGACCTTCGAATACAACACTTGTGGACAAGTATGAAGAATGCAGTAGCAGAGTTCGTCTCATGATGCCTCACTTGTCTACAAGTGAAGGTGGAGCACCAGGTACCAGTAGGCTTGGTTCAGCCCTTAGAAGTCCCAGAGTGGAAGTGGGATAGGATATCCATGGACTTCGTGACGAGTCTTCCACATAAATCAATGGTTCATGACTCGATTTGGGTAGTTGTCGACCAACTCACCAAGTCGGCCCACTTCCTACAGATCAAAGAGCAGGGTTCAGTAGAGAGCTTGAGATGCCTCTATGTGCAGGAGACTATGCATTTACATGGAGTTCTTTATTCTATTTTCTTTTACTGTGACAAACGCTTTACTTCCCAGCTATGGAAGGGGTTGAAGGAAGCTTTCGGGACATAGCTTTGTCTGAGCACCACCTTCCATCCTCAGACAGATGACCAGACTGAGCGAACCATTCAAACTCTTGAGGACATGATTTGTGCTTGTGTCCTCGAATTTGGTCATAGTTGGGAGGACCACTTACCTTTGGTGGAGTTTGCCTATAATAACATCTATCACCCTACCATCGAGATGGCACCTTTCGAGGCGTTGTATGGATGACCTTGCAGATCACCCTTGTGCTGGACAGACCCAGGGGAGTCAGCACCAGTGGGACTAGAGATGGTATGAGCTACCACAAACAAGGTGAAGATCATCCATGAGTGGATGAAGACTACACAGAGCAGGAAGACTTCACATGCTGACAGAAGACGAAGACCTCTAGAGTTTGGGGATGGTGAACATGTCTTTCTACGAGTCTCACCTCGACGAGGTATACGGAGATTTGGCCGAGGCGGCAAGTTATCTTCGAGATTAATTGGACCTTTCCAGGTCCTCAACAGAGTACATGAGGTGGCTTACAACTTAGCTCTTCCATCTCAGTTGCATCGATTGCATGACATCTTCCACGTATCTTAGCTGAGGCGATACGTGCACGACCCTTCCCACATCATCGACCACGGCGAGCTGGACATTGATGACGGGGCGACTTTTACGGAGGTCCCAGTGGAGATTGAGGATAGACAAGAACGGGTCCTTCATGGATGGTCGATACCTCTGGTGCGTGTTCGCTAGCAGCACAGAACATCTAGGAGAACACATGGGAGTGAGAGGCTCAGATGCGTGCTCAGTACATCCATTTATTCCCTTAGTTAGAGTTGTAGCATACGGGGACGTAAAGCCCTGAGGTGGGGATAATATAAAGAGCCTGAAATTCCATGGATTTTTTTTTCATAAATACATGGGATTTTTAGGAGTCTGTGAAAATTTACGGTGTTTGATTCCAAGGCCCGGTGTGCCCAAAATCAATTTCTGAAGTTTTGTTCGGGTATGTTCAGTAAAGGTATGTGTGTAATTTTTTAACTTTTGAACTGGTTCTTGGAATTGAAAACCTAGGGCACCGTTGAACTCACAGTGCCGATATTCGCTTAATAAGTCTTTCACCTCGACGGCAAATGGTTGAGAATAAAATTTTGTTTTTGGTTTTTTATGAAAATAATAAATTAAAGTGTTCAACAATTTAATTTATTCTAGGCTTCCATGTGTTTGTTGACTGGTAGTTGGAACCTCCCCATGGAAGTTGGTGGTGGGACCGCCACACCCTAACCTCCCATGAAAGGTTATGGTGGTGGGGACCACCCGAGCATAACCTCCCGCGAGAGGATTAAAAGTGGTGGGGACCACCCGAGGATGAAACCTCTCTACTCTCCCTCATTAATGAGGGAGAGCCTCTTGAATCCTCTAGTTTTAATTATGCCAACGCTCGTGTATTAATTTGGTGGGGTCGGGTTATTACTGAGTCCAATTCAAATTTTGCGCCAACAAAATTAATAGGATTATCACTCTATTATTTTGTTGACATATCCTTTTGTTGGAACTTTGGGAGAGGAAGGACACTTGGAGAACTACATCTTCCAACAAAGAATGCCTCTCTCCAACGAAGAACGACAAAAAACTTCCTCCTTCTTCAACCGGGACAAAGGCGGGAGCGCCGTCCTTGAAGAACGCCGATGACGCCGTCCTCGACTTCTTCTTCTTCTTTCCAATGTCAGTGGAATGACATTCGCTTTCCGTGACTCCATCAATGACCGACAATACGAGGTAGGGAATTAGGGATTGAATTTGTTTCTGTTCTACATCATTAAATCTTGGGTGATGATTTTTTTCCGATTGATATCGCCATAACATGGGGGCTCAGGCCGCACAAACATGGATGGACCCTCCCCCTTTGTATTCCTCACTTATTGACGACGACGTCGGCAAGGCAGCGCCATCGGAAGAGTGAACCGCGGTGGAGCAACGACGACCGACGACGGGCGGGCCGCGAAGAAACCGGCAGCGCAAGGTCGCCGGGTTGCCAAAAAAGTGCGACACCACCATGCCGCGTGGAAGAGAGGGCACAACGCAATCGTGCCGTGCGATGGTGAATGGGGTCGTGGCTAGGGCGTGACGCGGCAGAGGAATAGGAGCGGTCGGTGACGGGCCGGCCCCCTGCGGTGTAGAGCGGTTGGCCGCTCGACCAGCCGGGAGAAGCGAGACCCTACTGGGTCCCGCGTGAGCTGGACCTGCAGCACCTGACACCTGTTTGGTTCCACCTGAATGGTTCAACCGTTTGGGATTCCAGGGGGGTGTGCGCCTCCCACTAGATGTGGCTAGGGCAGGCCCTCGAAGGCGCCGCCGACCGTTGGCTGGCCAGGCCACATGGGCCACCAGCTGTCCACGCGGGCTGCCACCTCGGGTTGGGCTGCCCTCGGGCTGGGCCACCCCCTCAGGCCAGGTCGGACCTGCGGGTCGGGTTGGACCCACAGACCGGGTCCGACACCAGTCCAAACCCGTTTGACCCGAATAAACCTTTTTGCCCATATCATGGGCTACAAGGGTTCGATCGACAAACCATCTACGAAAACATGATTCTTAGAGGGAGAAGATTCTTTTGGCATACCCCACTTGAGGTTTGGACACAGTTGGGGTACAGTCAGGTTGGTTTGAACCTAAAATCCAACCAGGCCCCTGGGGCAGAATTGCCGATAACTCATACACCAAGCGTCCGATTAACACGTCGTCTGTTTCATTGAGACCCCTATGAAGATTCAGAACTTTGAGATACTTCTTCTTGGTACTTCGTGGGAGTTGAAGAATCAACCCATAACTCATGGAGCAGATCATCCCCGAAGATGAGCGAGCTTAGTGCGAAGACCTAGTAGCTAGATGAGACCTGACGACTGCTAACCGATCGACTCAGAGTGTTTCGACTAGCCTAGTGGGAAGCGACTCTGTGTGACGCGGAAAAACCATAGTGGGAAGTGCCTCTGTGTGACTCAACAGACCCATGATACTCGACAGGAGGAGTACCACAGTAGGCTATGAGGGGGAGCGCCTCTGTGTGACACTGTAGACCCACAGTGGGGAGCGCCTCTGTGTGACGCAGCAGACTCACGATACTCGACAGGAGGAGTATCTCAGCAGTCTAGGACAGTGGGAAGTGCCTCTGTGTAACACGGCAGGCCCATGATACTCTATAGAAGAGGAGTACTTCAGAAAACGAGGTTTCGATAGTTTGATTGGGGATGATACTTGGTACTACCCCCTTGAATAAAATCATAGTTTGAGCTGAGTCAATGACTTTTGAGTTTTCCTCATGATTGATATGGGTTACTAGATAACTTAGGTATATGTATGGGAATATACCTAAGTAATGGTTATCCATTGAATCCATTCATTCTGGTTTATCCTTGTTGGATTTAGTGAGACCTTGAGGGTCTATGGGTCCCTACTGAGTATCATTATACTCACCCCTACACGGGCTATGCCCGCACCTTGTTGTGTTGGTTTCAGACGATAGACATCGCTGACTGAGGCGGGGAGTAGTAGGACTAGATGGTACCCGAAGGTGGACCACTCAGCGTGACAGTACACAGAGCGGAAAAACGGACGTGGAGTGATAAGGAGGCCATATGTACCTACCCTTCAGGTAGAAACCCCAGAGGACGACCCAGTAGCTTCTTTATTTCTTCTCTCAGTTGTACTTGTACTTTTATGTTTCCTTGTACTTTACTGTTGGGCTTGTATTTCTGGCCCCCTTTACATTCAACACTCTCTTTTGTATACTGTTTTACTTAGTGTTTTACTTCGAGTTGTGTACTCTGATGTGTTTGTTTACAGTTTTAAAGGCAATACCTTCCCAGTTTAGGGATTTATGCCTTTGGTGCTAGTCGCCGGCCCCTGGCCTATGGAAGGTGGGCTTGGGGTAGTCACGATACGGGCCCCGGGGGACTAGTCGTGACAATTTCCATCAACGTATAGTTTCCTCTATGGTATCCATATATGATTAATTACATGAAAGACCATAAAATATAGTTCTTTAATATAGAAAAGTCAATTTATTATATAATGGTTAGTATTATCTGATATATAAAGTAAATATAACACTTAAATGAAAATTTATCCATGATAGTATAAAAATTTATTAATAAAGAAGGGATGATTTACCCTTTTATAAAAAATAAATGTAATTAAATATGTAACTAAATGAAACCATGGTTCCTTTATAGGACTTAAAATAAACAATATTACTCCAATCTTCACACGTTATATATCTTCATGAAAGGTATTTATCATACTAATTTCATGACTTTTTAAATTGAGTAATCACCCATTATACACTGAATTTTTTATTAGAGGCACATCCAACATTCTAGATATTGGGTTGGTAATAAAACCAATAAAAATCATACATTTTAATGAGGTATAACCAAAATAAAAAACCCGGATTTTATAATAAAAAATAAAAACAAATATTATATTTTAAAAAAGGTGGTAATAATATAAAGTAAATATAATTTTTACAAACTAGATAAAAATACTATAGTTCCTGGTGATATCATTTTAGGATATTAGTACGCTCTTCACGGATTCAATTCCTCTTGGTTGTAATTTTTTATCATAATAACATGATTCTATTGTATTATTTCAACTTTTTATTGTATAATCAACACACTTGATTTTTTTATCATTCTTTTTTTTAAATATATAGAGTTTTATTTTAGGCCATAATGATTAAATTATCAATACATATATAATTTTATCCCATTTTTTTGTTGGAATATGTCCCCTTACTCTGTCCTTTAATAAAATAGAGTTGTTCGAATAAATTCTAACCCTGATAAATAAAAATAAATTGTTAGTCTATTGCACTATATTTATTATATACCGAAAGGATGATCTTCTATGAATATTGTTTTATATTAGGTAATGTTGGTGAATTATCATCCTATCACCATTTAGACACATCATGTTAATACAGAGTTGGAATATAATCAATTCTATGTTAAACATATTTAGAAAATAATAATACATTTAATTTATGTATTGGAATGCATTCTTTAATTAAGTTATTGATACTATGTTATCTAAAAAATTATCATACATTACTTTGTAGTCACATTATTTTTAGTTATATCTTAATACAAAAAAATCACATTTTTTTCTTTCAAAATAACTATTTATCTTCTCTTTGAATCCTAATAAATCTAAAAATTATAGGGTTTCCATTGAACCAAAATTCCAAAATAAAAAAAATATTAATAAGAAAATCATTTTACTACAATATAAATCAATATGAATTGAAAAATTAATATTAATCCCAATAATATTCAAAATAGATCATCATGATGAATTGGATGATATATGGTGTTTTTTAATGTGAATCCACAGAAGCTATAATGTCTCAAAAATTATCCTATAAAAATATGGCCATAGATTCATTTCTAAATTCTATATAAAATCAAAATAAAATCGAAGAAAACATGATATAAAAAACCAAAAAACAATATATTTTGTTATAATTATAAATATTTGGAGATAATGGATCTTATATCCATCAACCAACACATTTAATTAATGATGAAGATGAATCATATAAAATTTTGGATTCTTGAAAAAAAATTACTGATCATCCCAACTATATGATCATGTTGCTACTTTTCACATTCAATGGTTATTTTTTTTAAATTTACTATATATTTCTTAAAATAGACGGATCCTCTCAAAAAATGAATATAATGATGAATTATTTTTGAATAATGAAATAGATTATCATAGGATATCTGAACAATTACTTTGTGATGGATAATAAATTATGATGATATCCCATAGGTTATTTTTGAATTAAATTCAAAGGAGAGAATTTAAAATGGTATTCATTAATGTCGTTTCAATGATACATCCTCTAAAATACACATATATAGATATAGTAATTCAAACATTTATGAATGTTGATAGAAAAATAATAATTTATAAAATGGTTAATGAAGAACCCAAAACATTATTGATGGTATTGTATTTTTATAAACCATGTATGTTAGAATGAATTTAAGGAATATTTAAGGATACCACTTTTATTTCAAGGGTTCTAAATTTAGATAATGTATGATGTGGTAACTTGATTCTATATCGAGAGGTTACCCTGTTATAAAATTTGAAATTAGGATTTTTCACTAAAGGCAAGTGATTGTCATGATGTTTGATGAATCTATAAATAATTAGGTTTTTTATTGTGTGCTAGAATTGAAAAATTATTGAATATTATATTCTATGTAATATATTTTTCATATAGATTTAAAACTATATCTAAAATTACACAAGTAAACTAAAACCTCACATCTGTCTATACGAGTCTTAATACTATGAAAATAGAAAATGATTCAAAGCCACAAACATTATGAGATACATAAGGAAATATTTTGTAAAAGAAGGATTATTGGTTGAGTATTTTTGAAGATGAGGTCTATAAATTTTTATCTAAATGTTGGATGATGTATTTTGGATAATGATCTAGAAGGATATTTCTAGATGAGATTATTTTTAATACTAAAATTTAAAAAAGGTTCAAATGACTTTTTAGATGATTTTATAATGGATTTTTTGATGTAACTAATATCAAAATGATTTGAGAGTTAATTATGAATCAAGACGAGTTGGATTTATGGAGGAAGAAGAACTAATTGAGAGATATAGTGGGTTTTATAGGATAAATAAAAAAATTTATGTCTTATAAGTTAATCAATTTAATAGAAAGGACCTGAATTTATGGCTGTCGAAGTTAAAAAAAATATAGAGTAGAAATGATGTATAGGTAATTAATTAATAATAATGTTTAAATATAGTAATTCAATGTTACAATATATAGTTCACAAGAATAATCTTGATGGTTTTAAAACATGAGAAATTTTATATGTATAGGAATATATAAGTTAGAAAGTTTTTATTAGTGGAAAGTGGGTTGACCAGATGATGAGATTATTAGAATTTATTAATTTGTGATGTTAAAAGATGGAGCATGAATGATGTGTTGGAAACATTAAATGAAAATTTTGAAAGATCGTGATATGTGTTAGATTTATCTGGAAGGACTCAAAGGTTGGATGATTTAGATATTAGTTGGAAATAGAGGAACTAGAGATAGACTTAGAGTGAATGTTGTTTTAGAATTTCTTGAAAATTGATGGACTACATAATTCCAATTATTCATGTGATTTCACAAAATCTTTTGGTGAATTCAAAATAAATTAATAATAGAAATTTATACCACATTATACAAAAATAAATCATTGAAGTTGTGTTTCCTTTGGAGATTTTTGGAATCCAATATTATTTTTGATAGTATTACATTAAGGAAGTTTATGAAGTAAATTATTATATATTAAAATGAATTAAAGGATAATGAATAATACATGAGAAAGGTTCAATTAGCATAACATAGAGATAAAAATCCTAGAATTTATCGAATCATGAATTACTATATAATAGTGGGCATTAATTAATATATCGAATTTGATAATTTGAGAGAAGAACACTAAAAATATTGAATTATATATTCTAGATGGTCTACTTGGTCAAAGTCAAAGAGTAGTGAATCAATATAATTTTCAGAAAAGTGGAGGAAGAATATAATTTTTTTATGTTCACTGAGATAAACAGGACAATATCGAAGGTTTGGGTTGATTATCATCCAGATGGTTACATTATAGAAGATAAATTTTTAAATGATGAAAAAATTGTATATTTAGATGCCTGAGAGGAAGATCAAATTTGTTTCAAACAAAACTAGGAGAAAAATTGATCTTACTTAATTTCAATTGTTAAAAAATTGTAAAATGGTTTGAACCAATTTAATAAATTATTGAGATACATTGGTATTGGTAATTTGTTTGTAAGTCAATTATACCTTGTATCCCCAATTGTAATCATGGTTGATGTTTGTGTAAAATGTGTCTCTCAAGATGATACTAAACATAAGAATGAGTAGTTATTCACAATTGGACTGAAGATTTTATTAACCTATATTTCTTGTATTTAATTATATCTTCATTTCATTAAGGTAAGTGAAAGATATAAGGTCGATTGGATGGAGACTATAACATTTCACATGGAATAATTTAAATTTAAAGGAAATAATTAAATTTTACCACTAATTCAACCCCTTCATAAGTGTACATTATAAACCTATGTACATAGAGAGGTATTAGAGGAATCATAGTTCCCTCTGTAAGATACTTATATTTTTTTTAAATAATCTCAATTCAATTAGTAGTAGTGGTATTTCTACAATAAATCGAAGAAAATATGATGGATTTAATAATTAAATAACACAATATCTCATAAAACTTATTGTTAAGGCCAAAAGGGGCCAAGATACCCTGAGAGGGTGGGTGGATCAGGGTATGGATATTAATTTTCAAAATTCTTCTTACCCCACTAGATCTTAACCTCTATATTTTAAGGGTCACTTTGTTTTCTATTCTATTATTAATGTTTATCTAGATATTTCCTTATTTATCTAATATTGATGCGTTGGATACAATGCAGGGAAGCGAGGAGGAAGTCATAGATATTTTTACTTGGTTCACCGTCACTGGGCTATGTTCAAGGAGCATACAACGACGATGTGCCGCTGTACCAAATCCATTAAAGCTCACTGCAAATAATGTTCAAGCTAGATCACTTCTATGACCAGGGTCATTGCCTTTAAAATGTATAGGGTAGCTCACTACTTTCTCAAGGGTCACTCCCCTGTTTCCCTCTCTCAATGGCTCACTACCAGTAGAAAGGATTACCTTATTCCTATTCCTTTGCTCACTGCACTTGGAAGGGTTCCACACACAGTTTATAGACATGTAGGTCTCTTCATTAGAATAAATACATGCATCCCCAACTATTTATAGATGCCCGTTTGATGTTCAAATTTCATCCACGGATGAATACCTCTTTTTCCCCTGACCACTGGGCAACAATCTTTGGAAAATACCTTCGTAAAGAACCCTACTTCGCAAAGCTCCCAATTTTGTGAAGCTCAAACAAGCTTTAGCGATACTCCTGAATTTTCTCTAAGCTCACACTTTCGCAGAACATAGACCATCGCAGATCTCAAGTTGTCATAGAGTGACTTCCTTTGCAAAGGACACTGAGCCAACGTGGAGCACACATCTTTCGCGGAGCTAGATTAACCGCCACGAAGCTCCTTACTTTCGCGAAGCACACTGCCTCTGCGAGATGAGAGCATATAATTTTCTTCAAAAGCTCTCCACTTCCCTTGAGGGGTTTTAGGACAATTTATAGGCAATTACAACGACCCTTGAACCTTCAATGCGAAGTGAGCACCACATCATCACAAATAGAGAAGCTCCAAAATTATTGTAGAAATTCTCTCAATATCATGAAGCACCATGGAAATTTTCCGATCATGGAGCTCATCATAATCATAGATTATTCCATAAATTAATTTACGTCTTCACCGCAAATATCCACTTTCAATGCCCTTTAACACTTCCATTCGCGAAGCTTGTCGTAATCACGAAGAATCACCGTCAACATTTTCCATGTCTTCATGAAATCCAATCCATTAATCCTTTCTTTGCGAAATTCACGCCTTTTCCATATTTTGATAAGATCTTCAAGGATATCCACTTTTCTATATGCTCACCAAAATCCAAATTTTGGACCACAAAAATTTGGAAAACACTGGAAAATGGCCCCACCTTGTATCTGTTCTTTTGTACCATCTCCAGATTGTCCGTTCCTTTTTCATGGTTCATTGTCAACATGGATTGTCAACAACATCTCTGTAACTTGACAATTTACCATGGAAACCTGCATTGTCTACAAACACATCCAACCTAAAAATGCTGCAATGTTACCTTGAAGGATATTTGTTGAAAACATATCTTGTATGTAATTGATGACACTATTGTGGGATTTCCAGTAAAGGAGAAATATGATCCTATGAATTTTTATGATAAGATAATCATGATGTTGATGAAAATTAAATGAAATATAAAACTACATTCTTATCATAAAAAACAGATACGATGTTTACGATTATTTAAATTGATAAGTAATATTACATAAGTCATGAAATTACTTTTGAAGGAAATGTGAAAGTTAACGAAGCTAATCATTTTTTAAATGTATGTTCAAAGATAAGTGTAATGTTTATGATTGAAATATAGATTAATAATTAATAGGAATGAATGAAATCATTACCAATAATAATTTCCTCAATGATATATTGGGATATTAAAGTATTATTAAAAATTTGATGAGAAATGTTGCAGGCAACATTGATGCTAAAATTTATTTTTCTGAATATATAGATGAATTATATCTTGATGATATGTATAATAAGTTAGTTTCTTATTGAAATTCATAATATTATTAGTGACGAGTTCTAGGGGTTATAGACACAATTAAATGTGTTCCATGCACTTCTCAACAAAACACCCTCAACTAGGCTCGAAATGTTCATGGTGAGACTCTATATTTTTCGTAGGGGTTAGTGACTATAGCAATGGAAAATGCCTCAAGGGCTTAAACTTTATCCTATTAGTGATCCCAAATAGGGGTATGGGGGAAGAGCCCTCACAGTATGGGGTAGATATTTCTCTTATGTCCCCATTGACACTCTATTCCATCTCAAGGATGAAAAAGAAACAAAGGGAAATTCCATAGAAAACGGGGAGAAAATATATGGATAAGGGTCAAATTTGAGTTCTCCCAAGGTATCCAAAATCACTGGTGGTGCAAAAATACTTCTACCACCATCACTTTCATTCCACCTCATCAATTGAGCACCATGTCACCATTTCTAAAAGAACTATATTTGCCTATAAATAGACCATTATGGCCTTCATTTGTATAGAAAAATTCCCAGATGCCCAATTACTGCTCTGAGAACCCTATTTAATTCCCCAAGTCATCTGAAACCTCAATGGTAGATTCATAACACCTAAAGAGATTAAATTAAGGGGGGAGGTGTAGTGAGACAAATTTTCACCAAGTGTAAAAAATTAACAACCCTTGCATGAGTAATTCACCCAACCCCCCTCATTTAAGAACACTAGTGTGAGTTACCATCCCCATGTAAGAAGTTCGGTGCCTCACTTTTGGGAATACATGTGAATACTCTTTAAGGATTGAGCCATGTCTCACCCAAGTTTATTAATCTAGGTTTCTCGTCACTGAAGATATAACCAAATCATCAAATCCTACTTGTATGCTGCATACCTGCGCTCCACTTACTTGAGCGTCCCTTCTTGGTTCACATCACCCCTTCAGTTGGCTCAAGCCTTTAATGAATCATGTTTCAATTACACTCACGAAAGATCCTCTCCTTAATTTTATCCCTTTCCTAAAATGGATTTTGTTGAAATTTCTACCAATAACTCATGATTTACCTAATTTTAAATAATGGAACTTCCGTGTGACTCCCATTTGGATTTGGATATCTATGGTTAGATGTTTCCAACACTTGTCCCATGAATGGGTAAGTGTCCTAATGTATTTTTAGATTTTGTTATATGTGGAAATATAGACCCTTACTCCATAGAAAGTGTTGATGAGTTCCCAATCATTGATTATTGGAATTGTACTATGTCCTCCCCTTTTCATCTCTATGACCTCGAACCTCCAATCCATGGTAGGGAGGGTACAATTCACACCTAGTTTTCATTTTCACAAATGAAAATTCCCCCTCCCCACTATGGGACCCATTTTATGGAATCCATCTAGGTGTAAGCCCCTAGTATTTCTGTAGGAGGTTTTAGTCTTGGTCTTCTCTACACCCTCCACCTTCATACCTTCTTTACATTAGACCTTCGTTGAATGTAAATAGAATAGAGGAAAAGTGTTGTAGCCATAACCTCTTCAACCATAGGCCTGACCTCTTCCACTTATAAAGGTTAAAAAGTCTGTGGTTTGTTGATTCATTCACATCTTATTGTTCATCTCACTATGAAAGACTTATGTGGGATTAGTGGTTTTTAATGACCACCACCCCCGTATAATCGACATTAAGTAATGAAGTACAAGAACACTAATTTCTATTATAACTAGGATACATATGAAGCCTTCTCAATTCCCAAGCTCCACATCATCTAATCCATGAAATTAGAAATTATTCACCCTACACCAGACCTCCTCCTAGGTGTAATCCCCAAATTGGATGAACTATAAGAACTCTGATTCCAACCATAAATGGGATACTTATGAAGCCTTTACCTAGGGATCGAGATCAATAGACATCCTCATTAAGAGTCCAACCCTAATTCCTTTAATCCAGACATCCTCCATAGGATTTAGCCCTGAATTAAAAGCTCCTTAAATCACACTGAGTTAATATATCTCTCATGTACTCAGTTACAAGGGAATCCTCTTTAAAATTCTTCCCCAACCTATTTCTCTCAATGAGCTATACTAACCTTCATGACTTACTAAACTATGCGGTATTTGATTCACATCTAAGAAGGATATGTAGGAAGCCTCCCTGAGGTTCAAACCCAATATTCCAAAACATCCATGTTATCTTAAGGTCATATCCCTAGTAAGAGCCTAATAAAATTGGGTGCTCATATTCCTTCCATGTCCTGTGGGGTGTTTCAACCAAAATCCCACACCATGATTTGAATATGTACCTTCTTCTGAGATGTCCATACCACATCACATTAAATTTTACGGGTGGGTCTTTATCACATTACAATAAAAGGTGTGATGTGTCCCATTAAGTGTCACCAAACTAAAGTGGGTTCTGATTCCTTTCATAAGGATACATCGGTAGTCCATTTTATGGGTTCAATCCTAACATCAAATCAAAATCCATATCCCTAGATGATAATAAACTCTAGAGTAACATTTTTCTACCTGGATGACAAAAAGCTCCAAAGTAAATTCCAATATATTGAGATAAAAATAAATTGTAGAGTTACATTCTTCTATCTGGATGGCCATAAATTTCCAGAGTGCCCCACTGAGTTTATTAAAACCTAGTATTTTCATAAAAATGACCAAAAAATATCTATGTAATATATGAGAGTATACCCTTGATGGAGAACCTCAAATACATACATTTATCTTTATTGATAAAGAAATTCGAATACATACAAATGATTATGAATTCAAAAAATGAAAATAATTGACTGAAAATTTTATGGGAAACCAATATTAAACATGGAATATTAATGAAAATTCAGGAACATATATTATATATATAAGAGAGTGCTAGAGTAGGAAATAATTCCTCCCAAAATGGTGCGATGAGCATAGACTTCCATCATATCAACCAATGTGAGTTCTTAAGTATCATAGATCAAAAAACCTAATGAATGCCTACATTTGGAATGAAGGCACCTTTATATACATAACTATTGCGTGTTTCCTGTTCGATAAAAATATATATTGAAAACTGTTTAGAAATAGTGATTTCAAAGAATAACACACGTTCTGATGGAAAAAATAGTGAACTCGATTTGAATCCTTAAGCAAGGTGACATCGTTACCAATTTTTTGGTCCCTATTAATTGATAATAGAAGGACATGCATGGAAATAAATCACACATATGTTCATCCAAAAATTTGATTCTTTTATGAATTTAAGTGTCTGTATTTTTCATATATAAAAGCACTTTCTTCCATGAACTCCCTTTATTCAAATGGATTCCTTCACGTTTTCACCTTGGAATGCCCTAGTTTCCGCTCAGGATGGATCCTCATCTGTTCAAATGATGCCATCATTGACTGAATGATTTCAACAAAGGGTCTACAATGAACTATCCTAAGATTATCGTGAACATGGTACTATCCTGACCTTGGAGTCTTCTTGATAGACCCTCCATAAAAATAATATTTCCCAGTCATCTGGTCAAAGAAGACCGGTGGCCGAGAAGAAGACGACACCAAAAACTATCTCCAAACATTTTGGGAGCTTATCCCTAGAACGTAATAACCAGTTTCTCCTATATGTTTTTGTATGTGAATGAAGAGGCCACCCAAAGCCTCGTCCTGAAGTCATTGGGGTCCTTCCCGAAGGCTCCTCGCAATAATCATTACTTCCAATCCCACGCATTAGCAAACCCTCAACATGATGAGTGTGTTATCCTTGGATGTCTAGTCCAGGTACCTCATACCTGGGAATAAAAGACGAACCCATGGGGAAAACAATCGGTTAACAAGGTGCAGTTTTCTACCTTTTCTCCTTCTCAATAATTCCACCAACATAGTTTTCTGTCACATAGTGACCGAGAAAATACACCCTTCCACCTTAATTACGTTTCCCAGCAAAATCATTTAGAGACACCCAACCAATCTCGCCATTGAAATCCTTTAGAGTACCTTGATCAAGCACACAATACTTCTTAAAATAAATTAGCTAGTCATCAGACTCGTTTTGGCTACATTTAACAAAGCCCACCAAACAAATGAGGTGATAATTTTCAAGAAAGAATATACACCTACAGTAACACCCTGAGATTTTATGAGATTTATTCTTCTTAGTTTCTTTCATATATTCTGTTTTATACTACACCAAGATTATCTTGCGCTATACACAAGACCGTATTATCTTGCAGTATACGCAACACTATTCTTGGATCGTGTTACACACAATTTCAAGTTCGTTTGATAATAGTTATTCTACACAACATTGAGTGTATATATATATATTCAATATATAAATGAAATATGGTTGGATTCTGTTATATGCAACAACAAAGGATTATTGCACTACACGCAACCTTGACTTGGCTTACATTACACGAAATCACGACCTTTCATGATAGCGTGTGTTGTACGCAATGCCGAGTTTCACTAAACAACGATATGTTATTAAAATATTATATAAAGTTGCCGTTATGAATAGTAATACCCACTTTTTGAAATTTTATAAATTTTATCTTTCATAATGGATTTCATTTTTGGATTCAGAATATAAAAATTAGCCTAGGGTGAATTTTTGGTATTTTTCTGAAAACTTTAATTTTTTGATGAATAGTGAAAACACTAGGTTACTATTTAATAACCGATTTTTTATTTAAATAATTTTTTATTGTATTTAAATTTATTTTAGGTCAAAATTGATACATAATACCTATATATGTTCAATGTAATTCATTTGAGTCATTTTATAATAATTTCAGATATATAAAAATTTTATAGAACTTTTCACCGTCTTTTACTCACCTCCTAGGAGAATTTGAAAATTTACACAAAACTTAATTTTACCGCTTCTGTGAATGAAATTTCGAAAATCTGAGAGACACGGTTAATATCAAGGAGTAAAATGTGGTTCAATAATATAAAAATAATTTTTGGTGAATAGTAACTTTTTACTTTTATTTATCACGGTTAAAAGTAAATAGGGTAATTAAGGGTAAAAAAGATATTATTATTACCCTAAAACATGTCCTAATTCTACTGGATAAGTATAATTCGACCAAAAACAACCTTAGTAATATAATATTATCATTTAGGTCCACTTTGATTTGATTAGGACATTTATTATTATTTTATTTAAAGAAGAATTAAAATAGTTAAAATCAAAGTTTAATAACTAAATCATTTTTAATATAGGGTTATACATAAGATAAATTTGACTATAAATATTCATTAGAAAGATAAAAATATTTAATACATAATTATATTTTATTTATAATTTTTAGACGTTAAATAATTTAATTTATTTATGACACAATGATGATGCAGTAATTACCTTATTAATGAAATATTAACATAATTGATGTTATAAATACCCAAATAAATGTAATTTTAGACTTTTTATGAATTACACTAATTTTCTAGGTTAATATAACATTTTAGAATTTATTTAATTAACTTTTTTCGAACTAATCATTCTGTTATGATTTTCACAAAAATCAAGTACCAAATAGTGTCAAAATTGACATAAAATAGTTTTTAAAACAAATACTATATTATTAATTGTTATTTTATTCCTAAAAATATAAGTTTCATCCAAATGACTTAGATAAGGATATATATATTAATAATGAACCACTTGGGCTTTGTTTTGCTTGTTATAGTAAGTTTATTAACCATATAGTGTAAGAAAACAAAAAGACACGGTAAAAGTTAAATTATTTAACTTAGAGATAAATCTAAATGATAAGGATAAAATAGTAACCTAAACTTGTCTAAAACCTATTGGTTGAGATTAGTTTGACCCATAACCACCTTATCTTAAAAATAAATTAATTTGGAGCTATTAAAAACCGAATATGACTTTATTATAAAATAATATTTTAAGTTTTCCTAAGGTGACCCCCTCCTCCCTTATAAAAAGAGCACCCCTTCCCTCTTCTCTTCAGACCCTTTTGAGCCTTGAATCTTGGCCAAACCCTGCCAATTTCTATTCTCAACCTCTCTAGTTACATCATAGAGGTTCTGGTATTCTCAAAAGACCAAATCTAGTACCCTAAGAAGATGTTTAAAGGAGGTGCGTCGAGGAAGAGGTAATCTCTTCTACTGACTCTTTCAAGTTTCATTCTTCTTCTACTTCCGCTTCTTTAGTTGTTTCATTATAGATTAATAACATCAGTATTACTTATATACTGATATGTTATTATAAATATGAAACAACCCTATTTCACCTTCTATCCATCCTACAGAAAACGAAATCACCGAGCATGCGTACGTACGGAATACCGTCTCCACGCCATGGTGTAATATGTTTTCGACCACCACCTTACATGGATGAGTATAATGGTGTAAATAAATAACTATATATGATTATTTTAAAGTGATATTGATTCTGAAATATTATACATACACTTTAATACAATTCCACAATCATGGGAATGATATCATAGCTCGTGCGTACGTACGGACTACCGTCTCCAGGACGCGATGAGATTCATTCTCCATGTTAACCATTCATGAATTATTATAAAGTATATATAATGAATAATAATGAAATATATGACATAATAATGATACTGGATTTATGTATATATATATATATGTATGTCATCTACTTAATTCCATTCAATTCAATAAGGAAATGAAAACAACGTTCATGCGTACGTACGACCTACCGTCTCCATGAACGGTGTATTTCATTCCATTTATCGATCTATCATATATATATGTATATTATGAATATATATTATATAAATAAATCATTTCTTACATTCTGGAATTAAGTAAATCAGGATAGAAGTAATAATATCAAGAACAACAAGTCCAAACACGTACGATAAATAAAACGATTTTACCCAAAACGCTGCTTTAACATGGAATTTACAAAAGAACAGGTAATATAAAGTCATAAGTGAACCATATATGATATCGTAAAAATGAATATGATTCTGTTATAAGTCAATGATACTATTTAAATCATTATACAGGAGGTTCGGATACGTACAAAGCATATCAGACCAAAGGTAAGGAAAAATCTCACAATCTCATTTTTATCTGAGATTGTTTATACTTCAGAATTTACTGGGGAATATTTATCATCCACATCCATGTTTCCTAAATATTAAATATTATTTCTATCCTCCTATAATTTTTTAAATCCAATTTTACCCTTCGGTTAGTTTTTATTAAAAGATATGAAAGGAATCTTTTGTCGTTTTTAGTATGAGGCACTTTTTTCACTTTTCTGGACAAAGTACGAGAAGAATGTTTTTCTTTAACTTATACGGCATGAATGGATTTTTAGAACATTATTTCAATGAAGATTCCTTTAAAAGTTTTCATGTTTATTTTTAATAAACTTTTTTTAGTTTAAAATTGTATGACATGTTAAGAAAGGAAAAATGTTTTTGAAGTAGAAAGAATATTGTAGATGCCGAAAAAGGTCCGTAACTCCTAGAGGAGGTTTCAAAATGGAAAAGCGAAGTCATATTCGGAATCAGAGGCCCGGTACGGAGGCCCATGAAGTGGTGCGCAAAATAAAGGAGGAATTGCGCGAAATAAAATCGTTCGCACGAAGTATCCTCAGGATGCGCGTAATCGAGCCAGTGAGGCGTGCAATTTTTGCGCGCCCCGGTTCCTCGCGGCGAGGCTTTGCGCGCCGATGGTTCCCGGCGTAGAAGATTTCACACACCGCCTGGATTCTGCGCCTCTCAAGGACTATAAATAGAAGGCAACCCCAAATGGTTTGGGGGTTTCAGAATTCGGATCGGCTCTCGGGCGCGCAATTCGACTCCCCCCGCGCGCAAGATGACTTCTAGGTAATTCCCCTTTTTGCGCAACCTTGCCCTGGGGTTCGCCTTTGCGTGAAACTATACTGGCTTAAGTGAATTTTCCCCCTCCTCCGGGTTCCTTACTTGCACACAATCTGTGTCCCGTGTGCGCAATCCCCTTCCGTGCGTGCAATACCTTGCGTGCAATTCCCTATCCGCGCACAATCCCCTGGCTTCAATTGTGCGCCATCCCGGTGTTTTGCGCACAAAACTTCTCTTTGCGCGCAAAACCTAGGACCCTTCACCTTGACGCCCCTTGGCTGCCTCTCTACGCTGGCACCTGATGTCTCCCCTGCTGGGCATGCGCGCCATGCGTTGTTTTCCAGTACGGCCTTCCATCCTTGTACGAGGTAACCTCAAGGTCCCTTGGGCGGTGTTTCCCATTGCGTTGATTTGCCTTCTGCTTCTTCGCATAGGAATGCTAACAGCTATTGCTTCTTTGCATAGCCACGCTAATGTGGACCCCTCAATGGTTCGCCCTGTGGCCCCCCTTCACTATGGCCTTGCCAATGGCTTCCCTCCCACAAGTGGTAGAGGGCATTGGGCATGTAAGCCCTAGGGGTGTGGAGTGGACCCACCTCGTCCAAGCTACAGGACGTTAAACTGCTAAGCACCTCGTCCTTAACACATGACGTTAAACTGTGGTCCGACCCCATGCTTTGCATGCAGGGTCCCCCAGGCTCGGGCATTCTTTACGCCCACTCATCTCCATGGGAATGGACTCTTCCTCACATGGAATGAGATCCTCCTTGTCAGAGTGGCGTTTGTCCACGGGGGAAGGGCTGCTTCAGAGCGTAAGCCCCTAGCCTCTCTTGCGGAAGGTTGCACCCGTGCATCTCTGTAATTCCCCCTGCCAAGGCCAGTGGAGTCCCTTTCCCACTACGCTTTGTTGCACCACGGGCCTCCACCCTGGAGTAAGCCTCGGCACCAAGGGCCGCTAACCACGTGTAAGCCCCTGTTTCCTCTTTGGGCTGCTCAACGCGTAAGCCCCTTTCCACTTCTCACGGACGCACCCTTTGCGACGTGATCATCTGGTCCCTACTGCCTCTTGTTTCTCACATCGAGCATGACTCACGTGGTCTTAGAGCACGCATCGACCATGACATCCTATATGGGCTGCCTCAGAGCGTAAGCCCCATCCCAGCGAACTATGTGGACTTTGATCCGTGCTAACACACGGTACGTAGGAAGCCTCCAGGAGGTTCAAGCCCACCTCCCGATCGTTCCGACCTCTCCATGTCGGTTCCTCGACCACTCTGGGCCGCCTCAGAGCGTAAGCCCCAAAGGCCCTTGTCCCACATGACGTTAAACTGTATCTCGTCCCGCATGATGTTAAACTGTATCTCGTCCCGCATGACGTTAAATTGTATTCCCCCTCTTGGGCCGTCTTAAAGCGTAAGCCCCATGCCTCAAACCCACATCTCATCCTGACTTCCCCCTTGAGCCCACGTGCCTTGGGAAGCACATGCCCTATCCTGGGGGTCTTGCTTCCTCCAGGCTCCAATCCATGCGTTCATTCTCACGGGTCGTCTCTTCAGGTGTCCCACCGTACCACCGAACTACGCGGACTTTGATTCCCTGCCATGGGGATACGTAGGAAGCCTCCACAAGGTTCAAGCCCATCACTCCACCATCCATCCTGATCCTTACCCAGGCCACCACATCTCGGTGAGATCATGCCACCCCATCCCACTCCATGGTATCTGGGAAGCCGCCCACGTGCTGGCCCCAACATCGGTGTTCCCCCTAGGGGGTCCTTCAGCCCGATCCGTCTCCGCAAGACGTTAAACTTGCAGCATACCCCATGTTAAACATGGGAAGCTAAGGAAAACCTCATATGGTACACAATCCCCGCGTTCGATGTGGGATGCCTCGGGATTCCGCGCCCTCGAGAAGCCCTGTGATAAGGGACAGAAGACAGACATGCCGATCCCCAGCGTCAAGACATGCCAACGACACCCCAACGTGACCATTCTTCTCATCAAAGGTTTCTGCCCCGACAAGACCCCTTGGAGCGTCTCGATGGACGCAGTGTAATTATCTAGCGTCCATGCAGATATGGCGCCGGGAACGAGCTTCACGAACCCGTATTAAATATATGAGGGAGACCCAGACTAGGTGACGAGTTCCGAGGAGGAATCCACGGAAGGAATAACCAACATCCCATCATCCCAGTTTCGATCAAGGAGTAGACATCCCTGAATAAGGAATGGATGCCGCCCACCTTTGGAAAGCGAGAATGCGGGGCAACAAGCCGCGCGTCCTCCCATGCATGACAGACATGCGCGCGCGCCCCGGCGTAAAACCGTCAGAAACAGAAAATAGTGAACCCGACGTGAAGCTCTTATCCTCAATATGGAGAATGGTAGCGATTGGGGTGTCGTAAGATTAGCATGTCACCAGGTCCGGGTACCCACCACTGGGACGTGAAACCCGCCAGGGGTCGAGCCTGTCAGGACGTTGACCACTCCGTTCTGCGACGTCGTCAGCGTGGATCCCTCTTGCCGACCACAGAAGACGGAATGACGCTGGGATATGGTTGTCGATTTCTTTTCCTGTTAGTACTAATGGGTTCATCTCCCTGCTTCCAGGAATCAGATCACGGCATCCGGATCTCGATCTCCACCTACCCACCGGTGCAGGGGCAGGGGCAGTACTGACGTGGCCACCCCGCGCGGTCCCGCCTTTTCCACAGTCACTCCAACTCCTACTGCCATAGCTTCTGGGCGCTCACGCCCCCTCTCCCTTCCAGAAATCATCCAGCGAAGGGTGATAAAGCACTTGGTTTGTAGGTACAACGAGGAAGGGATCATCCCCACCAGGGGCATGGCCCGTTTGGATTTAGAGGCGGCTGTGCCTCACCACCATCACCGCCCCCAAGGGCCACGCAGGGAGCCGCCGCTCCCCACTCCGATGTTCAACTGCTTCGGGAGTCTACCCCTAGAGCGCCTTGACACATCCCTCCCCTATGCCAATGAGGTGGGGGATGTCCGAGTCCGCCTGATCGGAGACCCATTGTTGATGCTCCTTTCGTCACAGAATCTAAAGATCGGAAATGGGGAATATCTAAGAAAAAAGTGATTCATCCTTTGAAGAAACATCAAAAATCGACAAAGGGATGAACAAGGAGAACATTTCCCATAGGTCGTGCAAGTTCCCTCATGGTCGCGCAAGTACACTTGCACGCCGCCTAGTGGTCGTGCAAGTACTTGCGCGACACCCTTGGTCGCGCAGGTGACTTGCGCGACCTAAGTGGTAACCGCCCGGTAACCGCCCGGGGTCTTCTTTTGCCTATAAATAGACCCTGTGGGCCCCCCATTCGAAGGGATCTTTTTCCAGAAACTCGGATTGAAGCTCCCGATGCCCAAGTCTCTTCTCAAAGCTTCCGGAACACTTCTAAGGTAATTTTTTACCTAGAACGGAAGATCTAAAGAGAAGAAGGAAGGCCTAAGTGTTGAAACTTATCAAACACTTGCGCGCCGACTTATTTCCTTCAATGTAACTTGCGCGTCCCTTTTCTGGAAGAACCTCAAGAGGATTCTAAAGTGATTAAAAAGAAGTCGCTCAAGTATCTCAATTCCGATTGAGAATCGTGCAAGTACCCATCATGTCGCGCAAGTATACTTGCGCGACCAATACTTACGCGCCGCCGCAATACTTGCGCGCCTTTCAAGACTTGCGCGCCCCTAATTTTTTGGGTGCCCATCTTTCCCATGTCACCCCTCTTAAGCCATCACACCTTTCCTTTTCAAGATTCAGTCTTCAAGACACTCTTCAAAGCCACTTATGGCATGATTTCTTGATTTGACTTTCTTATCTGAAAGGAATTCTGTGGAATATCTCTCAAAACCTAGTGATTTAAATATCCTTATGTCACTAAATATGGATAATTCATTCATTCAACCTCATCCTTTAAGATGAGAGAATCCTTAACCTGGGTCGCCTTTTTAGGAATAATCCCCAGTTATAAGTCCTTTAATTTGGGCATCCTCCTCAAGAGTAAGCCCCAAATTCTTAAAGTTCTCAAACTTGGGCATCCTCCTCAGGAGTAAGCCCCAAACCTTAATTCCTAAACTTGGGCATCCTCCTCAGGAGTAAGCCCCAAACCTTAATTTCTAAACTTGGGCATCCTCCTCAGGAGTAAGCCCCAAACCAAGTCCCCTAACCTGGGCTTCCTTTTCAGGAATAAGTCCCAGTCATAAACCTTGGGCATCAAGTCCCAATCATAAATCTTGGGCATCCTCCTCAGGAGTAAGCCCCAAGCCTTAATCTCTAACCTGGGCTTCCTTTTCAGGAATAAGTCCCAGTCATAAACCTTGGGCATCCTCCTTAGGAGTAAGCCCCAGGTTTCTTAAATTTCTCTTAACCAGTCCTAATTTACCTTTGATTTGGGTTTCCTTTTCAGGAGTAAAACCCAATCATAAGTCCCCTCCTAACATGGGCATCCTCCTTAGGAGTAAGCCCCAAGATTAGAGTATTCAAATCTCCATAAAGCACATATACCTTTATGGACCCTGTTTCTGGATTTTCTCCCTAAAAGTGAATCATAAACCTTCATCTATCTGGGCAGTCATACATACCTAAGCCCCAAACAATTTCTTATGATTGCATCTTTCATGGCACAATTGTCTAATTTTTACCAATACATCTTGTTTCTCACACCGAGCATGACTCACGTGAGCTTAGAGTGTAAAAGTAATTATGACATTCTTCTTTGAGCCATCAATCATAAACATCTTAATCCATTACTCGAACTACGTGGGTTCTGATTCCTTTTCCAAAATAAAGGATACGTAGGTAGCCCATTTATGGGTTCGATCCCAACTTTGAAATAATCCATGTCCTTCTGAATGACGATAAACTTCAAGTGCCCCACTGAGTGTCTTTAAAACCAGCCTGGTCATCATAATGACCAAGAGACTTTTATATAAATATTTTGAAGGATACCATTGATCAAGAATCTCTAAATAGATACAGATGATTCTCTATTGATGAAGAACCTCGAATACATATAAAAGATTCTCTAAATTTCTTGCATATTTAATCATTGATTGTTAAAACTTAAGGAAAGCTCATTTTATACTTGGTAATGTAATAAGGATTCACGAACATAACTTAAATCTATAAAGAGAGTCCGAGAGTAGACAGTAATTCCCCTCAAAAAGGTGTGATGAGTCCGACCTCCCATCCTCTCGACCAATGCAAATTCCTAAGCCTCATTAGTCCACAAACTAATGAGCGCCTACCTTTGGAAAGTAGGTCCAAACGGATGTGGAATCATTGGATGTTTCCGGTTCTACGAACAAACACGTTAGAAACCGATCGGAACGTTTGAATCTCCCGTCCAGGAGGTCATCCCCGGAATCCGTGCGAAAAAAAAATGGTGAACCCGACGTGAATCCTTAACCAAGTTAAAATGATGTTTTTCTTATTTGTTAGGCCCCTTGGGCCAACAAATCAATCATTGACATGTGCTCATCCAAAAGATGCAGTGGCCAGATTCATCTTGATTATGTCTGTTATATGGAACAGGCACTCTTTTCTCAAGATCTTCTGCAAAATGGCTTTCCTTAAATTCACCCCTGTGAATACTGCTGCTGTGAACAACTCTACTGTGAGGTCTGCTGCTGTGAAAACCAATGCTGCTACTCCTGCTGGAACGTCATCCGCTCTAAGGATGACATCACCAACTCAGCGTCTTCAACGCTGGGTTTCTAATGCACTGGTTAAGGAGTACCGTCGCAACGATACTATCCCAACTCTGGAGGCCGCTCGTCAAGCCCTCCAAGTTAATAACTCTACCTGGTCGTCCGGACAACGGCGGCCAGTGATCAAGAAGCAGGCGGTGCTGACTACCGTCTCCAACCGTTTCGGGTCGTTATCCCCGGAACGCAATTTCCATTCACTCCCTTACTCTGAGGAAGTGAATGAGCAGGTCCCGCAGGGCCTTAATTCAAAAATACAGGAGTCCTTCTCGAGGGTTCCCATCAACAATCGCCGCCAGACTCGTGCGGTAGTACGCCCTCAACATGATGAGGGTACCGACTCCAGGCATTCAGCTCAGGTTCCTCGAACCCGAGCAGGCAAGGTGAACCGCCAGAGACGGAATCCGGTAAACAATGGGCAGGTTGTCATCCCTGCCATCTCCGGAGAAGTCCACCAACCTAACTTGGTGGAAAACAACGAGCAGGCACACACACCTGCCCGTTTTAATTCTGCTGTCCAGCAGACTCGTCTGGCAGCATCAAGCCGATCCCGCCAGGCAATTCCGGCGGAGTACTGTAGGCAGGAACATACACCTGCTTATACATCACCAGTTAGTCAGCAGGCTCGTCTGACTACATATGATGGATCTCGTCAACCGCATTTGGCGAAGTGTAAACAGCAGACACATACACCTGCTAATACTAATCAAGCCTACCAACAGTCTCGTTTGGTAGCACATGGAGAAGTCAGTCAGAAAGTCCCGACGACAAACAGGAGGCAGACTAAACTCTCTACCTCCACACTTGAGTACTGTCAGGATTCACTGACAGGAAAAGGAGGACAGGAGCAGGCACATACACCTACTCTAAGCCCGGAATGGACGTATATCCCCATTCCGGTGGCTGAAGTCACCAAACATATTTTGTCAATGGTGAAGGAGCAGAAGCAAATTCCTTCTCATATTCTGGATGCTTGCCAGGATATCATAACAGCTTCAGCATCATCACAGGGACAGACACATAAATCTATCCCTAGCAGTGGAGTGACACATCAACGATTCACTCCAGAACAGACACACACATCTGTTCCAGTCCAAGAGGGTTATGGGGCATATCCCCCATATCATACGGACAACCAAGTCAGGCACATACACCTGATTTGAGTGGAGATCGTCAGCCTAACCTGACCATCTATCCTGATCAGGCACATACACCTGCTCAGAGCAATCACTTTCGTCATCAAGTGGTTTCTAAAGCGAGTAAGAAGGCATCTAAGAAAAAGATCCGCCCAGCACAGTCAGGAGATCAAAGGCCAATCTGTAACCAAGCCTTGCTTGATGCTAGATTTCTTGAAGCCCTCAGACATTTATCTGTCGGAATTCAAGATTCTACTCCCTCAGTTCCCAATAACGGGAACATTAATTCTGAAGGTCTTCAACAGACACTTCCTCATGAAGACTTGCTTCATGAAAGTTCGGTCAATCTCGAAGTTTCTTCTTCAGATGAGAGCCACAAGAACCATCTGTGTGGTCAGAAGACCAAGGAGCAAGAGATTTCATCTTTTGCTATAACCCATCATGACGGTCCTCCTCATGGTGATGAACTTCGCTGCGAAAGTCCTCTCCGCAGTAGTGATTCACGTTGTCTCAAAAATTCTTCAGAAGGCAATGTAGTGACAAGAAAGCCCTCCTATCTCGAGGCACTTGCAAACGTAAAACCAGTCATGTCTGAAGCTTTACTATCGGCAGGTGAAAATCTTTCTCCATCAGAAGATATCTTGGGGTTCAGGTTATTCTCCGAACCATCCCTGGGTCATTCATCTTCCGGCATGAATAGTGATATCTCTACCAATCTTGTTGAATCCGATGAAGCAACAAGGAAACACCAACTCTGGTCCAAACAGGTAGAAGAATCTTCATTTAATGATAAAGAGGAAATTCTGAACATGAGGAAAAAACTGGCAAAAGGTGAAGTACCAGTCATGTTTTGGCCTTTGGCTGACTCCTAGTATGATATTCCAAAGATGTTGACGGATGATGGAATCCATGATATTCGTCTCAACCTATGGAAGACTCTTTTTCAATTGAAGAAGAAAGTATTATCTTACGGTGATTATGAAAATCATATTAAGATAATAGAAGGGTTACAACGCCAGATTGATTTGGCATCTCTATCAGTCTCTCGGTATCCGAAGGCTGAAAAGTAACAAAGAACCCTTCAACGTTCATGCCTTGGCGCACTAAGAAAATTGCGTCAGTTAATTGCCAATGCTCCATATGGTGTTCATATCAGAGGATGGGGTGTTCACGGAGCACTACATTTCACAGTGCTTTCCGGTCAGCAAAGCCCGCCGAAAATGGTCTCATGCAATGTTATTGCCCATGGCCGGCCACAGTCAATGAGCTTTGTTCATAATCAAAAGCTTGCTCAAGAACAAGCTTCAACTAGTTCCTCTCAAAATCAAGTATATAGAGAACAAGTTTTTGAATTGCTCCTACATCAAGCAGGCGAGAATATTGCACAAGCCTCTCGTCTGGAGCAAACACGTCATCAAATGACAGAAGTTTCGGAAATCATCCAATGATCTGTTGAACCAGGTGATAAAAGTGGATACAGGTTAATGCATCCAGCTAATTTCCGAACTAAGATTCGCAAGATCAAGAGAGATTCTAAGAAGATCTCAGACATAGCATGTCAAGAGACACCCCAGCTTGCCAGACTAGGGACTTCTCTAACCCAACCCTTAGAGTCAACAAATGGGATTTGAGGAGTTGAGAGGAAGCAGAAGGAACACCCCCAATCCACCGGACTGGGGACTTTTTCAAATCCTCAATCCCTCCCTTAGAGAAAGTCAGTATTCTCTAGATTAGGGAATAAGCCTCAAAAGGAACGAAGAGCCAAGCTATCAGGAGATTCTCTCCAAGTGACGATTTTCCAAGAAGTTCCTGAGGGATCAAGTCAACGGAATTCCATGTCTCATCATGGGCATGGAAGAAGACAATATCGCAGAAATGCTGATAGAAAGGATTCCATGCAATATGCATCCATTAATGTCATCAATTTCGTTGCTGCTGATTCACCAGATGAGGCTCAATCAGAGGGATCAGACGAAGAGGTTCCTGCTCAAGAAGTTGCGCACACGGACCTAAATGAAGAAGGTGTGCGTACACGTAATCAAAGGCTTACCCAAAATCTGGGTATTCCTTCAAGTAACCCACTTCCCCCTCTCCGAAAAGGATCCAATAAGGGGAAAGGAAAGAATCAAGTTACTTCTCACCCTTCCTCTGAAGGAGGTCAATCGCTCTCATTAGAGCAAAGGTTTGCACAACAGGAGGAAGAAATGAAAGAATTAAGAAGATTGAATGCAGAACTACTTCAGAGTAGTCTTCTTCTTAAGAATGCTGAAGTCCGATAGCCAAAGGAATTTGTTGTAACTACTGAGATGGATCAGGAATATCCTCCTTTATCAGTACACCCTCAGAGGTCTAATCCTACGGGTCAAACGCAACAACGGTTGGCAGCACTGCCATCAGTTGCAATACCAACCACCACGTCTGTCCAAGCTCCATTCATTGCACCTACCCAAAACCAAGTTCAACCTGATGTTTCTCAAAAGTTAATAACTACTATTGAGTCATTAACAGCTCGGTTAGAAACTATGGAAGGGAAACGGGCGCAAGTTCAACCTGAAAAGAAAGTTTACCCTGAATGGGTAGATTCAATTTCTCCTCCATCCAGTTTTGGAAACCCTGTTTTCCCTACTTTCAACGGATCAGGCGACCCTGAACAACATTTGACGCATTACGTGTCTTGTTGTGATCATATGATGGGAACTCCAGAACAGCAAGAAGCAGTGAAACTCAGATGCTTCGTGTGAACCTTGCAAGGACCAGCTTTTGTCTGGTATACAAGCTTGCAATCCCGATCAGTCATCGGATGGGAGGATCTTCGTCAAAAATTCCTTCTTCAGTTTAGCTCAACTTTGCCAAAAACGACAGTTTTCGATCTTACAAACTGCAAGAAAAGGGAGAATGAAAGAGTCTCTGATTTCATTGCTCGTTGGAAGGGATTAACGTATTCCTTGATTTTAGCACTCCCTCAGGAGGAATTATTGCCAATCTGTGTGGCAAATTTACGTGACGAATTACGCACGCCATTGATCCCTGTGAAATACACAGGAGGGTTTCGAGACCTTACTTCAATCGCTCAACAAATTGAATATTCCCTTATACAGGCTAAGGTTAAATCTCGTATAATTCCATCAGCTCCAGGAAGAAGAATGGGTAAAGTAGAAACTGCTACAGTTATGCTTAAACAAGCACCTGTACCTATATCTACTTCAAAACCTTCATCTTCTCGAAGGAGTCAACCTCCTGAACGCCAACAACAAAGACTGTTTCGTCCAAATGATCAAAAAGATCAACGACGAAAACAATTTGAGGATATGAAGAGTAAAACATACTCTTTCCGAAGTGAGCAAGTTCCTGGTCACTTCATTTCAGCTCTGGAAAATAATTTGGTTCAATTACCAGTGCCCAAGAGGCCAAACAAGGAAGGAGATGAAGACCGTCCCAATTATTTTCCCTTTCATAAAATGTTGGGGCATCCCATCCAGGAGTGTTTTGTCTTTAAAGACCTCCTGCAAAAGATGGTCGACTTGGGACAAGTCAAATTGAAGGGTTCTTCAGCTCATGTAGCATGTATTACCGCTACAGATCCAGAGGAAGGAGGCGAGTGGCAGGAAGTCAAAAGAAAAACTGCGAAAAAATATGATGATTGGATGGTCAGAAAGACAATCAATCGGACCCATTCCATTTTGCGAACACAATTGAAGAAGCCAATTGTGTCTCCTACAAAAGCTGCAGTAAAGCCTCCATCAAAAGACAAATCCTCAAAAGGGCAGCGCAATTCAAAGAAGAAAGAGGAATCAGAAGAAGATGAGTATGTATCAAAGCCTAAATTATCTTTGACTCTAGTAGATTTCATGTCATCTACTTCAAAGCCACGGGCATCGCCCCATCAAACGGCACAGCCTAAACAGGCTAACCAGGCAGAGACTTTATCAGACGAAGAGTTAATCTTTGGTTCTGGTAATATGATTCAATTAACAGATCCATATTCCAGTCTTGATGAGCCTGAATTCCCTGTATCAAATAAGGGAATCCGAAGAGGTTCTAGAGGTTCAGGATATAGGGGAAGACGTGGATCTTTCCGAAGCCACTACTCTAATTCTACCCCTGCTAGCACTGTATATGCAGTAGAAACTCGTGGTAGAGCCCTTCAGCGAGCTCAAAAAGAACAAGCAAGCTCTTCTGCCAATGGCCAACTCAGTTTTGGCACAGTTATTTTGGAAGACCGATTAAAGGTTCCATCCTATTTATCTCAGAAAGTAAATGGATCTAATCAGTCTAATCTTCCAAAACCAAGGATGTTTCCAACTTCAATACAAGATGCATCAGCTTCCAAAGCATCTGCTTCCAAGGTACCTGCTAAACCGAATATTCCTATTGGGAAACGTAGACCTCTAGATCAAAAGTATGATATATTGAAACACTTGGCCCAATTACCAGCCAAGTTATCAATTTTGGATGCTTTGAATCTATCAAAAGATCTTCGGGAAGCACTTATCGAAGCCTTGTCAAGTCCGCAGGAGTTTGAAGCTGAAATTGCTGCAGCTGAAATCTATCACATAGAGAATAATCCTGCAGAATTCCATGCAGTGATATCTTTTACTGATAAAGATGAAGATGATGTTGTGCATGGGCACATAAAACCTTTGTACTTATCTGGAAAAGTCAATGGTGTAGATGTTCGAAGAGCTTTCATTGACAATGGTTCAGGAGTCAACCTCATGCCCATTCGTACACTTCGTCGATTGGGCCTCACAGAATCTGATTTATCTCCTTCTACCATGATGTTACAAGGATATGATAAAAATGAACAAGAACCACTGGGAGAAGTTACACTCAGAACTCAGTTTGGAGATCTTGTTTCCAATTCGGATTTCATGATTGTTGATCAAGACTCAGCTTTCAATATCTTGCTTGGAAGACCCTGGCTACATCAGCATGCAGCTATTCCATCATCATACCATCAATGTCTCAAATACTGTTTCGATGGTCAAGTTGGAACATTGTATGGTGATAAGGCCCCATTGAAGACATGTGAGTCTCAATACATTGAGGCAGAATTTTATCACATGAAGGGAAGAGAAAAATCTACAATGAAGGAAATTACCAAAGTTAATGCTCCATATGGTTTGGAAAAAATTCCAATAAATCCATTTTCACATGTGAGTACAAATTATGTGTTACCTATCAGTCAAATTGACAAAATAGGCCCAAATCGAAATACTCTTATGGAAAGATCCATAATGTCAATTACGGCAATCGAGCCAGACAACATGGGAGAAATTGGTAACTTACCAAGCAACGATGAAAACATAAGTGGTGACGTTTTCATTTCGTCCGCTGAAATCCAACAAGTCTATACTTTGCTAATCAGGCCAGAAGAAGTTATAGCAACACCAGAGGTGAATAATGATGTTGATTCTTGATCCATCATCTCCTATTTGATTCCCAAAGAAGACCCTTTATCATCAATAGGGTCGGAAATGGAAGCTTCTTCTTTAAAATGTGAATTTTTTTGACATTTCTTATGATCATGAGAATTTCGTTTTTTCATCTACTTCGCAAGTAGAAACGGAAGAAATAACACATGATGAAGAGAAAGAGGAAGATCTTAGAGATTCTCCTCCAGCATTTGAAGAGGGTATCTCTACCACTGTTGATGAACTCAGAGAAGTAAATCTGGGTATAGAGAAAGATCCACGCCCCACTTTAATTAGTGCGGCCATGACCCTTGAAGAGCAAGATATGTATATTTCTTTTCTAAAGAAAAATAAAGATATTTTTGCTTGGAATTATACAGAAATTCCTGGGCTTGATCCTGATGTTGCTACTCATCATTTGGGTTTACCAAAAGAACATCGAGGATTCAAGCAAGCCGCGAGAAGAACACACCCAACCTATGCTTCCAAAATTGAAGCTGAAGTGGATAAGCTGATCAAAGCCAACTTCGTCAGAGAAGTTCAATATCCCAAGTGGTTGGCTAATATTGTCCCTGTAAAGAAGAAGAACGGACAAATTAGGGTTTGCATCGATTTCAGAGATCTTAATCGGTATTGTCCTAAAGATGATTTCCCAGTTCCGATTACAGAACTCTTAATTGATGCGACGGCTGGCTATGAAGTACTTTCTTTCATGGATGGATATTCTGGATATAATCAGATCCGAATGGCCCCAGAAGATGAGGAATATACAGCCTTCAGAGCTCCTCAAGGTGTGTTTTGTTACTGGGTGATGCCCTTTGGTTTAAAGAATGCAGGTGCAACATATCAATGTGCCATGCATCATATCTTCAAATCTCTTTTAGGGAAGTTTGTTGAATGCTATGTAGATGATTTGGTGGTTAAATCCAAACAACGTTCTAATCACTTGGATGATTTGAAATTCATATTCCACAAACTTCGACAACATAATTTGAAGATGAACCCCTTAAAATGTGCTTTTGGGGTAACCTCAGGAAAATTCCTCGGCTTTATTGTACGCCATCGTGGTATTGAAGTCGATCCTGAGAAGACCAAATCAATCCTTGGTATGTCACCTCCTCAGAATTTGAAAGAATTAAGAGGACTTCAAGGACACTTAGCCTATATTCGGCGTTTCATCGCCAATTTGGCAGGAAAAAGTTTACCCTTTACCAAATTATTGAAGAAAGGAGTCACTTACCAGTGGAATGAAGAATGTCAAGAAGAATTTGATGTCCTCAAGAAATACCTCTTGAGTCCACCAGTACTCATGCCACCTGTTGAGGGTAGACCTCTTATCCTCTATGTGAAATCTTTAGAGCGATCATTGGGTGCCTTTCTCGCTCAAAAGAATGATGCTGGGAATGAAAATAGTCTCTACTATCTCAGTAGAACTATGCTTGAAGCAGAAACCCGGTATTCAAGTATTGAAAAGTGCTGCCTAGCATTAATCTTTGCAGTTCAGAAACTGAGACACTACCTGCAACATCATGAGGTCCAATTGGTATCTCGTAATAATCCGCTCAAATTCATCCTTAGTCGTCCAATGCTTACAGGACGTCTGGCAAGGTGGGCGGTTATTCTATAGCAGTTCGATATTCAGTATGTGTCTCAAAAGGCAATTAAGGGCCAAGCTCTGGCTGATTTCCTGGCTGAACATCCTTCAGTAGAAGACACGTATTCAGATATCAAACTCCCTGATGAGGAAGTTTTCTCTATTCAAGAGAGTCCTCAAACATGGGAAATGTATTTTGATGGTGCTTCTAGAAGTCCAACAGGAAAGAAAATGGAAAATCCTAAATTCAACAAAGTTGGTTTAGGAATTGTGCTCATTTCTCCAGATAAGGCAGTGTTACCTTATTCCTTTTTGTTGTGGGAAAGTGGTACCAATAATGAAGCTGAATACCAAGCTCTCATTACAGGCTTGGAGTTAGCACTTCAAGCACAAGTGAATCACTTAAAGTTGAAAGGTGATTCAGACCTGGTAATCAAACAAGTCAATGGGGATTATGCCATCAAAAAAGAAGAATTAATCCCTTTGTATGATTACGTCAGAGAGTTAATGTCAGAATTCCCTTCAGAACCGACATTTTCTTATGTCCCAAGATCACAAAATGCTCAAGCTGATGCACTGGCTAATATAGCTACAGCTTTAGCAGATCCAAATCGGGACGAAACAACCATCAATATTGCCCACCGTCGTGCAATTTCACCTTATGTTCAAGTCAGAACAGAGGAAATTAATGAAATTAGTCCCATTCCTAAATCGTATGGTCATACTACAGGATGGATGTCACCTATCAGGTAATACCTTCAAAATGGAACACTTCCACCTGATAGAGCCGAGAAAGAACAAATTCGGCGACGTGTGGTCAATTTTACTCTTTATGATAGCCCAAACCACCTCGAGAAAATTCTCTACAAACGTGGTTTTGATGGAGTTCTCTTCAGATGCATTGATGGTGAAGAGACAATGGATGTCATAAAAGAAGTGCATGCAGGAGTCTGTGGTGCCCACCAGTCTGGACATAGACTGTCTGATCAAATTCGAAGGCTTGGATACTTTTGGCCTTCAATGATACAAGATTGTGTTAATTTCACAAAGAAGTGTCATTCATGCCAAGTATATGCCAACTTCATTCATCAACCTCCAGAGTTGCTTCATACAGCTAAATACTCGTGGTCATTTTCCACATGGGGAATGGATGTGGTGGGACCTTACCCTTCAGCTACAACCAAGCAGTTTAAGTACATTCTTACTGCTACTGATTTCTTTTCCAAATGGGCAGAGGCAGTACCTCTCAAAGAAGTCAGTTCTAAATGCATTGTTAGCTTCATCAAGTCTAACATCATTACTAGATTTGGTGTCCCTCATACCATATTGACGGACAACGGCACCAACTTCTGTTCTTCTGAGGTAAAGAAATTGTATCAAGAATACAACATTAAGTCCAACCATTCATCTCGATATCATGCAGCGGCTAATGGCCAGATAGAAGCCTCCAACAAGACTCTTTCAAATATACTGCAAAAGATGGTGGATAAAGATAAGAGGTCATGGCCTGATAAACTCTTTCATGCTTTATGGGCTTATAGGACTACCACTCGCAATGCGACGCGGTCAACTCCATATTCATTGGTATATGGAACAGAAGCAGTCTTACCAATTGAAGTTCAATTGCCCTCACTCAGAATAGCCATTTGTGATAAGTTATCTACAGATGAGCAATCCCAAAAGCGGTTGAATGAATTGGAACGGTTAGACGAGAAAAGATTGTGCACTTTGCACCACTTGGAAATCTATCAGAATCGAATAGCACGAGCTTTTAACAAAAAAGTTCGTCTTCGTTCATTCATTCAGGGAGAATTGGTATTGGTTCTCAGAGCACCAATGATACCAGGAAAGAAGCCTCCCAAGCTTGAACCAAAATGGGAAGGACCTTATTCAATACATAAGGCCTACTCCAATGGAGCGTATTCTCTAATCTCAATGGATGGAGAACACATCACGACTCCAACCAATGCCAGATTTCTGAAGAAATATTTTGTATAAACACAAAATATGGTCCCCAGAACCAAGAATTACAGTTGGTTCATACAGTAATGGTCCGGTATGACCTTAAACTGCAACTATGTCCCACACGACATTAAACTGTATTATGTCCTATCTACATGACATTAAACTGTATAGAAGTTCCTTATATTGTCCGAGATGACATTAAACTATATTTTTGTCCTAGCAACATGACATTAAACTGTGTGGCACTTTCATCGTCCAGCATGACGTTAAACTGTGTCAGTTCCCTTATCGTCCAACATGACATTAAACTGTCACATTGGTTACTAATATGTCCTACATGACACTAAACTGTATATGTCCGAGATGACATTAAACTATATTTTGTCTGAGATGACATTAAACTATATTGTGTCCTAGAAACATGACATTAAACTGTGTGGCACTTTCATCGTCCAGCATGACGTTAAACTGTAAAAAAAAATCCCCAGAACTGATATCCTCATATTGGTTCACCTTAGTCCTAGCTACATGACTTTAAATTGTACAGCACCAGTTCGTCCTTGCTATATGACGTTAAACTATACAGTAATGGTCCAGTATGACTTTAAACTGCAACTTTGTCCCACATGACATTAAACTGTGAAAAAGTTCCCTAAACCGTCCAGCATGACCTTAAACTGCATCATCCCTGGTCCATGTATATGACCATAAACTATTTGCAAATCCCTTATGTCCAGCAAGACGTTAAACTGTGACGTCCTAAACTACATGACGCTAAACTGTATAAAAGTCCCTCACGTCCGGAAAGACGTTAAACTATATAATCATCAAAGGTCCAGCATGACATTAAACTGCACCATCCACGGTCCATGCATATGACCTTAAACTATTCACACTTTCATCCAACATGACATAAATGGTGTGTTATTTTGTCCTTACGGCATGACATTAAACTGCACAGTCCCCCTTTCGTCCAATATGACATTAAACTATTTTATCCCCATCATCCTAACTACATGACGCTAAACTGTAGAGAAAATCCTTGATAGGTCCTACATGACATTAAACTGTATTTTGTCCCTGCTACATGACACTAAACTGTGCAGCACCAATAGTCCTAACTGCAAGACTTTAAACTGCATAGTCCCTTTTTTTTTATGTCCTACATGACATTAAACTGTGCATCGTTAAGGTTGTTATTACCTCTTGTTTCTCACACCGAGTATGACTCACATGAGCTTAGAGCGAACATCAACCATAACACTCCCTTTGGGCCGCTAACCATGTGTAAGTCCCAACAACATTTTAATTAGATCGTTGTCCCCAAGAACAACTTGATCATTAATTCATTCTTTAATTGAACTACACAGACTTTGATCCTTGCCCTCCAGGCTGGGTATGTAGGCAACCTCCCAGGGTTCAAGCCCAAAAACAATCTCTTCACATCAGTTCACCACCATCTCATATGATGTTGATTCGTGAAACCGCCCCTGGAATCAATATCTTTACATTGATTCATTTTCGTCCTTGTTATATGACGTTAAACTATACAACACTTTTGTCCAGTACGACAATAAACTACAATATTCTTTGATCTCCTCACTTGAGAGAGAACTATTATTGACATTGATTTTTCAATCATGTTTCATTTCAAAAAGACTACGTACATACATGGTAATGCCTAAACTTTTTATCTCAGGTTAAACCATCATTGCACTAAAGTCCCCTTTCACCCTTCACATGTACGAACCAAATTTGTACAAAGGGTAGTTCTAGAAATACGTGGACTTGATTCCCATCCTTATGGGATACGTAGGAAAATTCGAGTGTCCCTCGAATCCAGTCCCAAGTCTTTTGGGCCTAACCCCAAATTTCACTTTCAGTCCCTTGGCTGAAAAGTCCTCATGAAAACACACACTGTGTATTCATTATTATGGTCCGAATTCTATGACCTTAAACTAAGATCACTCATACTTTCGTCCTGCACGACGTTAAACTGCATTTCAAGAAATACGTATGGCTTGATTCTCATTCTTATGAGATACGTAGTGAAGTCCAAGTTTCAATTCAGGACCCAGCCACAACATGATTATGGGTTTCATTGACCTATGTATCTCTATATACATTGGACAATACCCATCTTTATGTGTTATAATCCTAACCTTAAATATTTTCAGATCTTCATAACCATTTTCATGACTTCTAGTCACAAAAATGTCAAACTTCTGAGAATTCTTTTGCCTGACTATGCAGCACGTTCCCATAGGTGGCCTTGCATAAACAGTCCACATAATAGACTTGTCAGCCGAAAGATGCTATTTATTTGACCATGCAGCCAATGCCCATAGGTGGCCCTGCATATTTCAACCCCCTAATGGGTTTTGTTAAATAATAGTAACTTCATTCTTGGGAATAATGCCTCTTTTGTCCTTATTTGTCTTAAACGACAGTATGTAGGGATCTGCAAAAAATAGCCATCCTTAACATATTTGTCCCATATCCTTTTTCATGATCTAAAAGTATTCAAGTCTATGGTTTATTCTTCTTCCCTAAGTTTGGGTCAGACCTTCGTAGGAGTGATATTCATCCAGTTCTTCGATGTTCTTATTCGGAAATATCTTCTCCATATTCAAGTACCTCTTTCCATACAACAAACTCTATACTTTAGAAAATTTGAATCTCCATAAACTTTCACTGACTTTTAGCACTAGGAAAGTAAATTTCTGGGAGTTCTTTTGCCTGACTATGCAGCACGTGCCCATAGGTGGCCTTGCATAAACAGTCCACCTAACAGACTTGTTAGCCAAAAGATGCTATTTATTTGACCATGCAGCCAATGCCCATAGGTGGCCCTGCATATTTCAACCCCCTAACGGGTTTTGTTAAATAATAGTAACTTCATTCTTGGAAACTACTTCTTCTAATGCCTTTTAGCTCTTTTTCATATCATTCCTCAGATTCAAATATTCTTAAGCCATAGTTTACATTTTTTCCCCTCATACTTGAGTATGGTAATATGTTTTCAGATAAATTGTCAAGGAATTGAATCCTTTTTTAATCCATTTCGGTCAAAGCTATTTCGACCTTAAACATTAGCCCCTTTATGTCCGGCATGCATGACTTTAAACTGCCCACAAGAGACAAAGGAACTCTGAATAAAAGTCAAGTTCCAGCACACTTGCGCGCTGCCTTCTATGCCCTGAAGACTTGCACGCCCCCTTTTCCTTTGGAGGGATTCGATTTCCTCAGTGTCAAATCCTCATTTCTCTCCGGATCCAACTCTGAGGGGGGACTTTTGTTGACGCTCCTTTCGTCACAGAATCTAAAGATCGTAAAAGGGGAATATCTAAGCAAAAAGTGATTCATCCTTTGAAGAAACATCAAAAATCGACAAAGGGATGAACAAGGAGAACATTGCCCATAGGTCGCGCAAGTTCCCTCATGGTCGCGCAAGTACACTTGCGCGCTGCCTAGTGGTCGTGCAAGTACTTGCGCGACACCCTTGGTCGCACAGGTGACTTGCGCGACCTAAGTGGTAACCACCCGGTAACCGCCCGGGGTCTTCTTTTGCCTATAAATAGACCCTGTGGGCCCCCCATTCAAAGGGATCTTTTTCCAGAAACTCGGATTGAAGCTCCCGACGCCCAAGTCTCTTCTCAAAGCTTCCGGAACACTTCTAAGGCAATTTTTTACCTAGAACGGAAGATCTAAAGAGAAGAAGGAAGGCCTAAGTGTTGAAACGTATCAAACACTTACGCGCCGACTTATTTCCTTCAATGTAACTTGCGCGTCCCTTTTCTGGAAGAACCTCAAGAGGATTCTAAAGTGATTAAAAAGAAGTCGCTCAGGTATTTCAATTCCGATTGAGAATCGCACAAGTACCCCTCATGTCGCGCAAGTATACTTGCGCGACCAATACTTGCGCGCCGCCGAAATACTTGCGCGCCTTTCAAGACTTGCGTGCCCCTACTTTTTTGGGTGCCCATCTTGCCCATGTCACCCCTCTTAAGCCATCACACCTTTCCTTTTCAATATTCAGTCTTCAAGACACTCTTCAAAGACACTTATGGCATGATTTCTTGATTTGACTTTCTTATCTGAAAGGAATTCTGTGGAATATCTCTCAAAACCTAGTGATTTAAATATCCTTATGTCACTAAATATGGAGAATTCATTCATTCAACCTCATCCTTTAAGATGAGAGAATCCTTAACCTCGGTCTCCTTTTTAGGAATAATCCCCAGTTATAAGTCCTTTAATTTGGGCATCCTCCTCAAGAGTAAGCCCCAAATTCTTAAAGTTCCCAAACTTGGGCATCCTCCTCAGGAGTAAGCCCCAAACCTTAATTCCTAAACTTGGGCATCCTCCTCAGGAGTAAGCCTCAAACCTTAATTCCTAAACTTGGGCATCCTCCTCAGGAGTAAGCCCCAAACCAAGTCCCATAACCTGGGCTTCCTTTTCAGGAATAATTCCCAGTCATAAACCTTGGGCATCAATTCCCAATCATAAATCTTGGGAATCCTCCTCAGGAGTAAGCCCCAAGACTTAATCTCTAACCTGAGCTTCCTTTTCAGGAATAAGTCCCAGTCATAAACCTTGGGCATCCTCCTTAGGAGTAAGCCCCAGGTTTCTTAAATTTCTCTTAACCAGTCCTAATTTACCTTTGATTTGGGTTTCCTTTTCAGGAGTAAAACCCAATCATAAGTCCCCTCCTAACATGGGCATCCTCCTTAGGAGTAAGCCCCAAGATTAGAGTATTCAAATCTCCATAAAGCACATATACCTTTATGGACCCTGTTCCTGGATTTTCTCCCTAAAAGTGAATCCTAAACCTTCATCTATCTAGGCAGTCATACATACCTAAGCCCCAAACAATTTCTTATGATTGCATCTTTCATGGCACAATTGTCTAATTTTTACCAATACCTCTTGTTTCTCACACCGAGCATGACTCACGTGAGCTTAGAGTGTAAAAGTAATTATGACATTCTTCTTTGAGCCATCAATCATAAACATCATACTCCATTACTCGAACTACATGGGTTCTGATTCCTTTTACAAAATAAAGGATACGTAGGTAGCCCATTTATGGGTTCGATCCCAACTTTGAAATAATCCTTGTCCTTCTGAATGACGATAAACTTCAAGTGCCCCACTGAGTGGCTTTAAAACCAGCCTGGTCATCATAATGACCAAGAGACTTTTATATAAATATTTTGAAGGATACCATTGATCAAGAATCTCTAAATAGATACAGATGATTCTCTATTGATGAAGAACCTCAAATACATATAAAATATTCTCTAAATTTCTTGCATATTTAATCATTGATTGTTAAAACTTAAGGAAAGCTCATTTTATACTTGGTAATGTAATAAGGATTCACGAACATAACTTAAATCTATAAAGAGAGTCCCGGAGTAGACAATAATTCCCCTCAAAAAGGTGTGATGAGTCCGACCTCCCATCCTCTCGACCAATGAAAATTCCTAAGCCTCATTAGTCCACAAACTAATGAGCGCCTACCTTTGGAAACTAGGTCCAAACGGATGTGGAATCATTGGATGTTTACGGTTCTACGAACAAACCCGTTAGAAACCGATCGGAACGTTTGAATCTCCCGTCCAGGAGGTCATCCCCGGAATCCGTGCGAAACACCCATCCCAGGGGTTAACGGCAAGAACCCCCGCCAGGCTACGTTGACGCCGCCGCCTGACTCCCCGGGCTGAGGAGTAGGCAATCTTTATGCCTGCACCATCAGCTCTGACCCATCTGACCCGACACCAGCATCGGGCGCGAGCAGAAGAGAATGCCCGTCCTGGGGTACCAACGTCAGCAACCACTATGGCCCGAGCCACTGCTGACTCCTGTTACCAGACCCCCGCACACGTTGAGCAGGGGCAGTCACATGCCCGATTGGGATCGAGGCCCCGACCGCCCTGCAGGTGGGTTGGGTTGACTCTCCCGATCGCGGGCACAGGTAATGGCCACTGAGGACTAATCCGCAGTAGTGCCACCCACCATGAAGGCTCATTCCATGCCACTGATCTGGAAAAATGAAGGCTTCTTCACAGCAGCTATGCTCTGGGTATGACTCTTTCCAGTGCCCACTGCACCAGGTATGAGGTCACTCCCCCTACTACTGGCCGCGAGTATGGAACCGTTGCGTATCTAGACGCTCACTCACATGGTGGTCCTCCCCATGTCCCTTTTGACATCTGTCCCGGTGCTTCCACACCCTGGCCTTCATTCCCCTCTGCCCCAGTGCTATTGAGGCCAGGGACTCCTTGACAAAAATCATCCTTACCCTGAGGAGCCACCCAAGGGTAGGAAGGTGGGGCGTTGTCACCGTAAGAGGAATGTCAGGGGAGTCCGGACAGAAATTAGACCAGTCCGTTTCTCGGACTCTGAGGCAGAATTCGGCTCGACGACAGAACCCCCCCAACCCTTTGAGCCGAGGGCAGGGATGGGGATGCAGCGCGTCAGTGTCGTACTCCCGGAATGCGAGATCCGTATGATTCTCTCCTCCCTCAGAAGGTATATCCAGGAGGACGAGGACTTGGCGTACCCCCAGGGGTCAAAGCCGTAGTTGTCACTGGCCTCCCCGGAAGAACCTTCTGCCTTAGTCAGGGAGGGTGGGGAACTTTTCTGGGGACCGATGGAAGAGTCACAAGGTGACTCACCCTCGGAAATCACCGACGTTGTGATAGGAGGCCCATTCACCGGCCCATCCTATCGCGACGTGGCAGCCAGGGCACTACAACCCTTGGAGGACGACTCAGGGATCGGCGGCCAATCGGCCTGTTCGCCGTATTCCCTGCCGGTCAGCCCACCGGCCCGGCGGCCTGCCTCGGCGCCATTACCAGTTCCCTTACTATTCTCGGTTGACGAGCAGGGGCAGCAAGGTCTGGACCCCGAACCGGAGTCATGGAGCTTCTGGACCGTCCTCGCAGCGGGCCACTTTTTTGAGAAGTTTTGGACGGTCGCAGGATCAGATTTTGATATGCCAGAGTCACTCACCCTGGGAGAGTTTGAATGCTTCCACCAGGATCTTCGGGTGACTCACTCCCGTCTTCTCCATCAGCTAGCGCCTTATCACAGGATCCAAGCACATCTCGAGGATATCGGTGAGCATTGCCGTCAGGTCGACCTGGTAGCGCTCCTTCCAGTTTGGCACCCCGAGCCACTAGGCCACCACAGGGCCCTCTAGAAACAATGCGTCCAGAGTTTTCAAGTACTCCGCAAAGTTACTGAGGAAGCCACCCCCCACGCGCACGTCCGCGGATGGGGGCAGTATGCTGCCCTTATTTTCTGTGCGATCCCCCGACAACCCGATTCACTTGGCGGCCCTAAGGGAACGTCGCCAAGGGCAGTGGCAGTCAACATGGATGACCTTTCAAATGAGGGAAACGGTGTGGAGCCCCTCGACGGGGACTCACCCTCTGAGGACAAGCTATTACTAGACCCATCTGGGAAGGTTACTCGCCAACATAGGAGCCTCATAGGTCTCCCTGTACCCAAGGAGGCACTAACACTGAGCCGAAACATCGGCAAGGGTAAAGAGCCCATCAGGTCTGTCAAACTCGCTGACCCATCTGCCTTGGTGCAGAAGGAAGAGGAAGATCCTAAGAAGGCCATGCTAAGCCAATAGCTTGCTGAGAAAAAGAGGCTGGTTGATGAGCTCCTGGCCGAAAGCATTGCGAAGAGGCGGCCTGACTACGGTAACCCTAGACCAGGACAGCAGGGGCAGGAGCACCCACCCCTTGCCAAGATTCCCCAGGGCAACCACGACCATGTTGCTTTCACCGACAGGGGAGAGGCCGGAGCCCATGGAAAGAGGGAGCGATATGTTTCACCGAACCCTCTCGAGCGGCGGGATCACCTGGGGGACCCTACTCGGTTTCCTCCCGCCGCCCCGAGAGTCGCTCTGCCAGCCGCCCTGCAAGCTACTGAGCTTGACTACCATATTGAAGAGCCTGGAAACGTTCTTGTGGTTGGAGATCCCCGTCAGGACAGGAATCCGCATCCGAACGATCTGATGGAAGTACTCATCACCCGCTTGGAGGCCCTGTAAACTCGCCAGGTGGCAATCCCACCGGACGACAAGCCATACCCAGCATGGGTGGATGATATGCCGGCCCCGCCGGGATTTGGGAACCCCACTTTTCCCCCCCTTTAACAGGACCGGAGACCCGCCACAACAACTGGACCACTTCAACTCGAGGTGCGGGCCTATGTTAGGGACTCCGGCGCAACTGGAGGCTGCCAAGCTCCATTGCTTCATTTAGACACTGGAAGGACCAACATTCGTCCGGTACAGCCAGCTCCCTGTTGGATCTGTGACTAGCTGGGAGGACCTTCGCCGGAAATTCCTCTACCAGTTCAGTCCCACAACCCGGAAGACGAACATTGCAGACCTCTTCAGGTGCAAGAAAAGGCCCAACGAGCGGGTCGCAGACTTCGTCGCCCGGTGGAAGGGGCTCACGTATTCCCTTGACATGCCACTAACTCAGAAGAAATTACTGGAAATGTGTGTAGGGAACGTCAAGGCAGAGCTGGTTCCTTCTCTGATCACTCAGAATTACCCTGGAGGGTTCCGGGACTTCTCAGACAAGGCTCAGCGCCTCAAAGAAGCCCTGCAACAGGCTAGTCAGGCACGCCCGCTGCCTCCTGTAATCTCTACAAGGAGAGCCGCCAGAGCCGAGCCCACTACTGTAGCACAGATAGAGGCCCCCAGATAGCTAGAGTTTCTACCAGTAAGGCCAGCTAAGCAGCCTCATAGGGGTCCACCCCCACGGGCACAGCCTCCGGCCCAGTAGTGACCGCCTCAAAATCAGCAGGCACCTCCGCGTAACGCACCGCCACCACCTAGGCAAGATAATCAGGCTCTACCTCTTCGGAATGCTCATCTGGCCCCTATTCATGTCAGCCTCCAAGAGACCCCTTTCCAGATATAAGGAATCAGATTTACTCATTTGGCGAGGCCCAGGTCCCCGGTTATTTCCGTAGCGCCTTGGAGCAGAGGATCGTGCAGCTGCCTGAGTGTCAGAAGCCAGAAGAGGCGTGTATCACTGACCACCCTAACTACTGCCCTTATCACCGGATCCTGGGACACACCATCCAGCAATGCTATGTGTTGAAAGACTGGATCCAAGACCATATTGACAACAACATAGTCAGGTTGGGCCCATCCTCAGCATAGGTGGCAGGTGTCTTCGTGAGATCAGATGGAAGCAGTAACAATGGGGATGAGTGGGAACAGGTTTCTGACCATGGGTCTTGGAAATATAATGACTGGATGGCCCGCAGGACGATCGCCCATGACCATGGCATCATCCGTGCCCGCCTGAGTCATCCAGAGCCCTCAGAGTCTGCGAGCGCCGCTTTGGCATCGTCGTCCCAGCCTGCCTCTTCCCAGAAGAGAAAGCGGCGGCGCAAGAAGAAAGAAAGCTCCCTGCCAGTGCCATCATCTTCCCGCATGCTTGAAGATTTTATGCCCCCAGAGATGGGGATCCCTCCGAGACTCCGTCCGGTAGTGGATGACTCCTCGAGTGAAAGCCCGTGGTATGCTTCGGTTAACACCGTAGAGTTGGTAAATCCCTTTTTGACTCCCGACGATGAAGAATGCCAGGTGGACCTCCCCAATGTCCCCAGCCGTCACCAACATCAGAGGAGCCGTAGCTATGTGAATCGCCGGGGCACGGTAGTCTTCACCTCCAGTTAGGCCGTGCACACTACCGAGACCAGGCATCAGGCCCGGTACAAAGAGCAGCACACGAGGCTCCCTCACCCAGTGTCAACAGGTTCGCCTGCACCACCATTTGTGTTGCTAGATTAGGCGGAACCACCTCATGTGTGTCACAACCAGCCCAGCCCTTCCACCGGCTGACTACAGCCTTTTGGTCCTAACATGGCAGCCACCTTCCGGGCTTCGGCTAGTGAACAACGAGACGTGCCTAGTACCAGTCAGTCACCGGTCCTACTGGCAGGGCCCGTCATGCCTCCAATCGCAGAGCGGCCTCATGTAAGCAGAAGCTCACGTTTGTCTTGAAAGTATGATGTTCTGAAGCACTTGGTTGGCATTCTGGCAAGGCTTTCTATCCTTGAGGCCCTTCTCCTGTCGTCTGAAATGCGTGAGGCGCTCGCTGAGGCTCTAAGGAGCCCCCTCCAGTTTGAAACGGATGTAGCAGCCACAGAAGACTTCCACACCAAGGTGATTGAGGATGCCGAATGTTTGGTGGTTATCTCGTTTTCTGGTGAAGATTAAGACCTTCCCATACAGGGGCACATCCGCCCACTGTACATCACCGGCCAGTTCAATGGCATGGAAGTACACCACTTTCTTGTCGACATGGGTTCCAGGATTAACTTAATCCCAACTCGGACACTACCGAAACTGGGGTTGTCTGAGGATGATTTAACTCCCTCCGACCTCAGGATCCAGGGGTATGACAGGACCGAGAAAACTCCACTCGGCAAGATTCATCTGAAGACCCAGTTCGGCGACCTAATTTCCAATACCGAATTCATGGTTGTCTCTCAGGACACCACCTACAATGCGTTGATGGGCAGGTCGTGGCTCCACCTTCACGGAGTGGTCCCCTCATTGTATCACCAGTGCCTCAAATACTCCCTTAAGGGTAGAGTGGGCGTGATCCAAGGAGATGTGTCTCCGTTTGCCTCTTGTGAAGCCCGTTACCTGGACGCTGACTACTACAAGAGCAAGGACAAGCAGATCCTAGTAGGTGAGGTCGAGCCCACCCCTGTCACGAGTGATCCCTGGGCAGGTTCGGATGACGCATATGTCTTCCCAACCCATCGGTTAGAGGACACGACCCCCGACAAGGGGCAGTGCTTTGTTGTCTTGGGTACCAGAGGAAGGCATACTTCCGGGTCTAAGCGACGGCGGGAAATCACCTCATACTCTTACACCAACCAGGCTCAGGTGATCCCCAAGCCTCCTACCCCTGTACGATATCGGAACGTTGGGCTCATGGAAACGACAGTACGTCATACGTGTCTGTTTCTCCAGGCCGGAATCGACCGGCTCAATCCAATGCGCCACTACTGCTTTGATTTCGTAAAGCATGGCCCCTTGGGCTAAAGGCTAGATGGGATTGGATCAACCGCCTTCGTCACCATGGTCTCCGCGGTGCATGAGTCTCCTGACGTGACGACCTCTGCCGCCCAACCCAGTGCCAGCTTCCCATCAGGGTCTGGCAGCCCCAAAACAGCTCCCCCCATGGACGATCCTTCCACAAACGGAGAGGAGGACATGGAAGATGCTCCTCCTGCCTTTGAGGAGGGAGTCTCCACCACGGTCGATGAGTTAGTGTAGGTGAACCTCGGTAGCGAGGCGGACCCGAGAACCACATTGGTCAGTGCTACTATGCCCCCCGAGGAACAGAAACGGTACATAGACTTCCTCAAACAAAACCGTGATGTGTTTTCCTGTAGTTATGACGAGATGTCGGGACTAGATCCCCAGGTAGCCATCCACCACCTTGGCCTCCCAGCAAACCATCGTGGGTTCAAGCAGCCTCCCAGAAAGATGCACCCCTTTCATGGTGCCATGGTTGAGGCCGAAGTTGATAAGCTCATCAAGGAAAACTTCTTCAAGGAAGTCCAGTACCCCAGGTGGCTAGCCAACATTGTTCCAGTCAGGAAGAAGAACGGGCAGATCAGGGTCTGCATCGACTTCTGCGATCTCAATCACCACTGTCCGAAGGATGATTTTCCCCTTCCCGTGACAGAGTTGTTGATCGATGCCACGGCCGGGTTCCAAGCCCTCTCCTTCATGGATGGGTACTCCGGGTACAACCAGATCTGGATGGCCCCCGAGGATGAAGATTTCACTACCTTCAGGGCCCCCCAGGGTACTTTCTGCTACCAGGTTATGCCCTTCGGCCTGAAGAATGTGGGTGCCACCTATCAACGGGCTATGCACCGCATATTCAAGTCGATCCTTGGGATGATGGTGGACTGTTATGTGGACGACAGGGTGGTTAAATCTTATCAGCGCCAGGACCACCTCAAAGACCTTGAGAAAGTGTTCTGCTTCCTTCGTTCTCGCCACTTGAAGATGAACCCGTTGAAGTACCCCTTCAGGGTCACCTCCGAAATGTTTCTTGGCTTCATTGTTAGGTATTGAGGCATCGAGATCGACCCAAAGAAGATCAAGTCCATCCGTCAGATGCCTCCCCCGAATAATATTCGGGATCTTCAAGGCCTCCAAGGCCACTTAGCCTATATACGCCGATTCATTGTGAATCTGGCCGGAAAGTGTAAGCCCTTTTCTCATCTCATGATGAAAGGCATCGTCTATGGATTGAACGAAGAGTGTCAGATCTCTTTTGAGGAAATCAAGCAGTATTTGCTTCAACCTCCGGTCCTGATGCCACCCATTCCCGGAAAGCTGCTGGTCCTTTACATGATCGCCCTGGAGAGATCCCTCGGCGCACTTCTCGCCCAGAAGAACAATGAGGGAACAGAGAATAGACTCTACCACCTCAGCTGCATGCTCCTCGACGCGGAAATTAGATATTCTCCCATTGAGAAGAGCTTCCTGACACTCGTATTTGCAATGCAGAAATTGCAGCACTACTTGCAGCACCACGAGGTAAAGCGAGTCTCTCGGGTAGACCCGTTGAAATACATCCTGAACCGACCTATGTTGACCGGCCGATTGGCGCGCTGGGAGGTGATCCTCCAATAGTTTGACATCAGGTTTGTACCTCAGAAGGCCGTCAAAGGAAAGGCATTGGCAGACTTCTTAGCTGCCCACCCAACCTCCGTGGACCAGCCACTGGATCTAGGATTTCCTGATGAGGCAATCCTCTCAGTCGATCATGCCATCCCATGCTGGCAGATGCACTTTGATGGTGCCTCCCGGAGCCCCACCGGTAGAAGACTCAACGATCCTAGGCTTAATAGAGTGGGCCTCGGTATCTTCTTCATCACCCCGGAGCAATCCGTTCTTCTATATTCATTCCTGTTGTCAGAAGGCTGCACCAACAATGAGGTAGAATATCATGCCCTCATCACTGGCCTCGAGTTGGATCTCGAGGTTGACGTACCCCATCTGTATGTAAAAGGGGACTTTGACCTAGTCATCAAGTAGGTCAATGGTGACTATGCTATCAGAAATCCAGAACTCGTGACATTGCTGGAGTGCACCCTCTGTCTAATGGCTAAGTTCCCCTCCCGGCCAGAGGTCGTTTGCATTCCCCGGTCGCAGAACAGTCGAGCAGATTCTTTGGCCAGCCTGGACGCATCACTTGTGGAGCCCGAACAGGATGACCTAATCATCCACGTGGCGCACCGGAGAGTCATTTCTCCTATTATTTCGGAGGGTGATCGTGGCCCACGAGTGAACCATCTCACCGCTGGTGCCCCTACGTTAGGATCCTCGGGGGCTTCAGGCATGGTGATCGAGATAGTTCCTGACTGGAGGACGCCCTTGGTTGAATATCTCCAGCATGAAAATATTCCGCTAGACCGAGCCGAGTGAGAACGAATCCGATGTCGTGCACCGTAGTTCACCCTTCAAAGCGGTCCCATCCTTGAGTAGCTCCTTTACAGGCGTGGGTTTGATGGTGTTCTCCTCCATTGTCTTCAAGGAGTTGAGGTTCCACAGGTTATGCAATAAGTGCATGCTGGTTCCTGTGGTGCCCACCAGGCCAGGTCGCAGTTGTCTCACCAGATTCGGAGGCTGGGATACTTCTGGCCCTCCATGATCTAAGACTGCATTGAGTATGCCAAGAGGTGTCATGCGTGCCAAGTTCATGCTAACTTTGTACATTGGCCACCATAGCCTCTCCATTCTACCAAGTATTCTTGGACCTTTTCAGTTTGGGGGTTGGATGTCGTAGGGCCTTACCCGCCGGTGACGGCCCGCTAGTGCCGGTTCATCTTAATCGCTACAGATTTCTTCTCGAAGTGGGGAGAGGCAATCCTGCTCAGGGTAGTCATGGCCTATTCTATCACTGACTTCGTGAGATCCAATATCATCTATCGGTTTGGAGTACCTCACGCTAACCTCATGGATAACGGAACCAAATTCCGAGCAACCGAGCTGAAGAAATTGTACGCTAAGTACAACATTCGCTCTAACCACACCTTCCGCTACCATGCACAGGCGAATGGATAGATTGAGGCATTCAACAAAACCCTCTCTAACATTCTGCAAAAGGTGGTTGGTCAGAACAAGAAAAGTTGGCCAGACAAGCTCCCTAATGCCCTCTGGGCTTATAGGACGATGAATCGTAACTCCACCCAAGTGACTCCGTATTTACTGGTATACAGAGATGAGGCCGTCCTGCCCATCGAGATCTAGTTTCCCTCATTGTGCATGGCGGTCTATGACTAGCAAGCGCCGGATAGAGTTTTCGAAATCCATCTAGCCGAATTAGAAGCGCTTGATGGAAGTAGGCTTCGCGCTTTACATAACTTGGAAAGGCATCAGATCAGGATGGCTCAAGCTTTCAATAAGAAGGTTCGCCTCCGATCCTTCCTGCAAGGTGACCTGGTGCTGGCTCTCAGAGCACCAATGATTCCCGGCAGGAAACCACCCAAGTTGGAGCCCAAATGGGAGGGGCCTTTTATTGTCCATAAGGTCTATCCCAATGGCGCATATTCTCTGGTAAATATGGATGGTGAGCGCATAACTCCTCCCACCAATGCCAGGTTCCTCAAGAAGTACTTTGCCTAAGCCTCCTGTTGGTCCTGCATGACATTAAACTGTGCGGTCCTGCATGACCTTAAACTGCACCCGGTCCCACATGACCTTAAACTACACCAGGGTCCGAGCTCTAAGACCTAAAACTAAGATCCTCATGCGGTCCCACATGACCTTAAACTGCACCCGGTCCAGCATGACCTTAAACTACATTTTTCCCTACATCTGGGCTCCTTGTTCTGAGTTCTAAGACCTAAAACTAAGATCCTTATTTCATCCTACATGATGTTAAATTGTTCTTTTAGAACTACGTGCTGCTTGTTTCCTATCCTTATGGGATACGTAGGACCGCCTGAACACCTAGATGTCAGGTCCAGCCCCATCTCTTAGTAGATCTCACGATCTCCCGGTTGCCAGGGTGTTTGGCATTACGCCCCCCTTTTCCCAGGGATCCGCCATCTTTTGGCCTCTCTCAGACTGAGCCCTTTGACCCTTTCCAGTGGTCTGCTAATGTGTTCAGAGTACTCTGGTCTAGGACCTGGAGTGTCAGATTCAACTTAGGCAAGTTCCATCCACTTGACAAGCTTCGTGTTCCACTTCATTCGGGCCCCATCATCCTTCACACCTGGAGGGACCCCCAAGAACGGCTTGGATACAACGCCTAAGGGCTATCCTACCATCACGGGCCAACATCCCTGAGGGTTTCAGACAACAAATTGATACAAATCCAGCGTTGTGAATATGGTCAGCGGTTGATGCTCATTTTTTTGTCCCCATGGCTAACACGACAGGATACTGTGTTGCAAATGTGGTCAGCAGTAATCCTCAGTCATCACACCGTCTTCCCCGGGCCCTGAATGTTGGTTGCATGATTCACATTATGTTCCGCCCCACCGTGTGAAGGTGGAATCTCGACACTCCTTGTACTAACCCTTGGTATACCCCCACACGCCAGACAGACCAAGCTGCGTAATGGTGTCTCTTGGGGCTCCCGCAATCTGAGCGCTAGAGTATGTGCTTGGGTTTCTTCTTTACAGGTTGCGTGCAGCTTGACCCTCATCCCCATGGGAAACGAGGAGTCACCCAGATATTGCGTTTCGGGCACAACACAGCTGGGAGCTAGCATCTCCTATCCCCCTCATGATGGTTGGACCCTCGCCGGCCACTTGGCCCGAGGCTCCTCTCTCGGAATCGCGTGAAGTGATGGTATGGGATTACGCCCTCACTCGCATCAGGTATGCTTTATCGCATCGTACGTGTTCCCCCAGGTCTAAGCCATATGACCTTAAACTGTGTTGTCGATCCAAGCCATATGACCATAAACTGTGTTGTTGGTCCAACCCATATGACCTTGTGCTGTTGGTCCAAACCATATGACCTTAAAATGTGTTGTTGGTCCTACCATGAGACCTTAAACTGTAATGATATCGTCTTGGCTACATGACGAAAAATGGAACTGCATTGTGATGACCTCCCCATGGGGGACATCACGCCAGGTATTGGTCGATTACCATGCCACTTGTCAATGCCTGTTATGGATTGATTATTATGGAGACTCCAGGAATTTCTACCCTAGGCCAGTCGCCCGACAAAAGAAAAACCATTTACCTTCATGAAAAAAACAAGATATATCAAATGCCGCTTCTTTTGGTGCGAGGGCTAGACCTGCACAACTCATTTGTCCTTTGCATAGGCACCACATCGCACCATGATGCCTTTCAAGAACTATGTATGGATTGATTCTCATCCTTATGAGATACGTAGGAGCACGTGGGAACTTCCCCACAGGCCCAACCTAACTTTTCGCGCTTGGTCTCTCGGCCTAAACGCGTCCCTGGGAGCACATAGTAAGCCGGGCTTTTCCCCATTCACGTTGGGTTTTGCAATAGCTTTACCAAGTGTCTCCCATCCCCCTTCTCCTTTGGTCCGAGTTATAAGACCTAAAACTAAGATCCTTTTTTGGCTTTCTACGACTCGCTCTCTCTTGTGGGATTTTACGGTGTGGTGCGGGATTATGTCCTCATTCACGTCAGGTTACTCATCATGCCATGCATATCCCCAAATGAGATGTGTCCCTCGTCCCGCATGACATTAAACTGTATTTCATCCAACAAGACGCTAGAATGTGCTTCTAGAACAACGTGTGGATTGATTATCATCCTAATGAGATACGTAGGAACACCTGGACTTTTCGTTTTGAGTCCATCCCCAGGGATTACCAAACCCCATCCCTCCTTATTGTCGGCCTCTCAGTCTGACTTCTTGGGAAGTGGTGTAATCGGGACATCTACCCCAAATAAATTCGGGATGCCACATGGTAATAATGGGAAGCGGTAGTTATCTCACCAAAGAGGTCCTGCCTGAAAGTTGGGATGACCCATGATCAGGTCGGTACGTCCACCTAATGCGCTTCTGCCACAGTGGTAGAATTTCGGGAGTGTTGGACTCTGTTCGAAAAAACCACCACTCCACCTTCCACACTTTTCATTCCCATTTATTCGGATCCTCATTCCCTTTCATGTTCGATGAGACCCCATAATAGTATAGTCCGCCTACTATCCTGGTCCATTGTTCCGGAGGACTGGTCATGTTTGACAGGACCCCCTAACAATATTGATGATAGAATTCGGTCTGCCTGCTGCCACAATATGGATGATAGACCTTTGGTCTGCCTATTGTAGCAATATGGATGATAGACCTATGGTCCGCCTACGGTCCTGGGTCAACGTTCTTGAAAACTGACCGATGATATTTGAGTTAGGCCCCATGTTGCGAACATGGTCAGCGGTCAGCCCTCATTTATTATCGCCATTCCAGGCCAACATGATATGGATGCTGTGTTTCTGCCATGGTTAATAGTTATCCTCCGTCGTCGCGCCCCATAGTGTTCCGAATTTGGGTAGTGTGATTCACCTTTCCTCTCCATATCACTATGTTCGGATGGATTTCAATGCCCCCGGCATTGCCCCGCTCGTGTGTTAGAGCACATTGAGAAGGTTATATATCAATCGGTCTGAGGTCTCCTCAGAAATCCAGGCCCAATTTCGGATGCCTGAAGCTTGTTCAATGCCCCACAGTTGGACAAAATGATAGCACGAGTATCCTTTTCTTCTCGCGTTGGGTGTGACCCACATGATCTTAGGGAGGAGTTGTTATTCGTTTTGGAATTATGGTTGAGCATATTAAACCAAGGGTACAAATGAATGGATTTGGCCATGTATTGGATTGAGATGATGTGCAGTACAAGAAACATGTTCATGAGATGGCAAAAACAAAGCCCATAGAGATCAGCGTGCTGAATCGATCTTTCCAGTGCTGCTACCCTTTGGATGGTAGCCTCCAGGACCACTTCTTGCTCCTTGAAGACTCTCTCCTCATCAGCCGCCACAGAGCGCAACTCGCCAACCCTAGCTTGTGCCTGCGCCCGCTCGGTTCAAAGTACGGTCATCTGGTGATTCGCCTCCATCAGTTGTTCCTGCGTGTCAGTCTGCTGAGTCGTCAGTTGCTCCACAAGCTTAGAGCATGTTGCAATGAAGGCCTCCTTATCTGTCGCCTGCCCTTCGAGGTGCCGGACTTCCCGCTCCTCCCTCAGCAACACTTGGGTTCTCGTCGATCTTTCCCGACACCGGGAAATGTCGGTGCGCCAGATGCTCTCATGTAGCTTCTCGGCCATGTAATCACGGACCTTCAGATGAAGGCGCTGAGCGTCAGCCCCTCCGGCGCACAGGAAGCGCAGCCAGGTCTGGAGTGATCCCATCCGCCTCAGCCAATCTGACTGGGGATGTCTGAGAAAGTGCTGGATACACTTCCACCCTTTGCGCCATGTCATCCGGCTCTCCTCGGATGCCTCTGAGTCTGAGTCATCTATCTTCTCAGGGTCAGCAGGTCGGTACATAGGGAAATCAACCATCAGATCGGCAGCAGGATCTGCCCCAGGGATGTCTTCATGAGGAATATGATCCTCGACGTCTGGGCGACCTTCCTCTCTCACCCCAGAAGTGACGATGCCCCCATCAGCTTCCAACCTCGCCTCAAGAATAGCACCGCTGATGTCCACTGCCCCCTGCTCACCAATTTCCGGTGCCGACTCAGTGTAGGGAGCATGTTCTGAATGAGGTGGTATGTCCGCCACTGGTCCACTCACGGACGGCCCGGGCTCTATAGCCTGACGAGCCTCCAATGTTGAGATCACTGCGCAAGGCGTACACTGATTAGTTGGGATCTTTTGATACCAAGAGCCAGTAATGAAGCATGAGACTTACAGGAGTCCAAAGTATCGGTCTCAAGTGTTCCGGCCTCTACAAGAGCCGCCGTAATGGGAGAACCCTCTTCGCTTGTTAATTCAATGATGGGTGTCGGATCCCCATCGTGTCCCACCAGTTCCTCTCCTCCCTCCTCTAGTGAGGACGCCTGTCCAACACTCATCCGCTCCTGAGTGAGGTAGAGAGATGGTTGGGAAATTGGAAAGAAGAATGGATGAAGAAGGAAAATAAATAATGATAGAGACAGACCTCGAGTATCTCGGTTATGTCGAGATCAGAGCCGACAATCTCACCGCTCTCCCGGAGACTCCCTTGGTAGGTCTCCCCTTTCGACCCCTCATCTTCGGGTTCTCCTTCTTCTTCATCTTCTCCTTCGCCTTCATCTTCTCTGGTCTCCCCCCCCCTCCGACTCCTCGTCACTTTCGCCTTCTCCCGGCGACATCACTTCCGGATCATGCTCCTGGCTGAGCATCACCTTCAATAGGAAAGGTGGATCCGGACGCCGACCCCTTTGGCACACGTATGTGTCCATGGACGTCAGATAAGCCTGCCGTTGAGGGAAGTTCACCAGGTCGGTAACTCGAACGAGCCCGACCTCTGGCAGTTGGATCCCATTTTTCATGATCTTTTTCCAGACCACTTCAACGCTCAGCGATTGCCGCAGGGTCATCCAGGCCGACCACAGTGCTAGAAAAATTGCATCTTGGGAAGGTTCGAGCAGGTATCTTATCTGCTTCCCGGGAAGTTCCCCGGATGCCTCATGTGACCCCCCACGGGCAATGAGGTCACAACGACGCTATGTGATGTTCCCGCTGCTGAAGTCCCAGCCTGCGCAGGCCTCGCTGCCTGACGCACCCTTGGTTCCCCCCTTCCGGAAGCACCTTGCCTTCTCTCCCATCGACCGGTTTCCGCGCGAGTAACCTTGAGTTTTTGGACTCGCTTGCATAAAATCCCCTCAGGGTATGCGATGGTCCAGTGTTCAGCATACTCGGTTGCTAGACCAGCATCAACCCCGGTTGGAGGAAGAGTAACGAAATCACCAGAGCCGAAGGTGGTAAACATCAACCACATCTGGCGCAGAACGCATGGATTCTTCTCCTGCCAAACAGCCGTGAATACCTTCTTCGGCATTCGTTGGAGGCACCCGAATTGCCTGGTAAATCGGGATGGCACGTAAGGCTCGCAGATCACCTTCCCGTCGATCTGAGCCATGAGCACCCCTCCCCGAATGCTCTGGAAATACTCCTGCTATTCCAGAGAGCCTCGCCCATTGTCCACCATCTGGCCGACCGAGGTGGGGAACGAGCTGAAGTAGAAGTTGTTGTGGTTTCCAATGTGGATTCTCATGCCCTCCTCATTGAGCTTCATCAGCGCCACCCCTGCAATGTTCAGCAGGGACGGTCGCAGGCCATTGCCCGGAGGAAGAATGGCGTTTAGGAAAGTGTACCTGCCAAGGTGAGCTGCCACCCAGCCGTGGAAGATCTGGAAGGGGCCACATACTCTCCGAGGCGACCCCCCTCGTGAGATGTGTCCCAGGATGGCGTACAACTTGGCCATTATGGGGACGCCCAAGTTGAACCATTTTTTGGCGGCCATGGTACCCGCCATCACCAGTGTTGCTGGACGGATGTCCATCCTCATGTCCTGCACCGGTAGGAGCCACCCGCTCAGGAAGGCGGCAAGGAAACCGGCATACCGGACATTCGGGTCCCGGGCCTCAATGATGCAATAGCCCCATGATTGGTATTTCCTCGCCTCTAGGGTCCTCCAGTATGACCTATCCTCTGCTCCTCTGAGCCACGGTTGGGCACTGTTTACCCCATCCCAGCATCTTGACAGACGGATCCTTATCAAGGAACAGGCTGAACCAGCCCTTGTAGGAAATGTCCTTCAGGAATTCCTTGACCCCCAGCCTCTCTTTGGCCAGCTCCAGTAGGTTCCACCTCAACATGGGCGTCCGCGACATGTCTTCCCAGGTGTTCTTTGGAGGAACGAACTCGTCGTATTGGTAGCCCTCCAGTGGGATACCTCTGATGCATTGAACGTCCCAGAGACTGATGCTAACTTCCCCATGATGAAGGTCGAATGTATTGGTATCAGGAGACCACCTTGTGAATAGTTCTAGCCCGGGCTTAGGTTGACGGTGGAAGTGGAACTGCGATGTCCATACCGCCTCGAACAGGATGATATAACGCAATTCATCCCCGAACTGGTCGCAGGTATGGCGAACCCAGAACTCTCAGGCCCACTCGCTGGTGAAGTTTCCCCCGGACCGCAGGTCCCAATCCTTCAGCCAGCCCTTCGTGTCATCCGCGACGCTCTGACTAAACGTACTTGCGTAGATGGCGGGAGAATTCTCTGCGACAGGCTCGTCCCCGATAATGGTCCTAGTCCTCGAGTTCAGGACATATACGTCCATATGTCTGGTTTCCCTTGAAGGATGGCTGTTGTTGGTGATGTTGTAGTGAGGAAGCTCGTCCTCCCGGGTCACCCATGACCGAGGCGTGTCCACCTCGAATCCCGGCAGAGGCACCTCCTCCAGGATGCCAAAGTTCCAGAGCGGGAGGTTGCCAGACAGGGGATACATCTTATGGTCCGGAGTCAGCAGATTGAACAAGGTCAGGTTGTTGGATATGATCACCTTGGCACCATAAACCTCCTCATTCGCCGCCATTTTTGTCCTACGAGCGGCGGCTTCCCCCTCATCAACTCGGTTTGCGGCCATCTCACATATCTCAGGAGTTTCACAAAATCAGGATGTTGTGCGCGGAATCGGTGAGTACTCCGTGGAATCTGAAGTGGTAGCACGAAATCCAGGAGATGGGTGCGCAATCGGCACGCTAAGCATGGAATATCCCGAGTAGGTGCGCAAAGAAGGCCAAAATTTAGAAGGAATTCCGCACTTCCAGAGCATTTTTACACGCAGCCGCGGGAGCAATTTCACGCACGAGAGCGATAAGCCTATCACTCAGAAAAAGCTAAAGTACGGATTTGGGACCCAGCCCCCTTTTTTATAAGCGAGGCCACGGTTCCGCACTGCGCGGAAGGTAAATTCTGTGCTGACCTATCATTTTTTGTGCCGCATGGGTTGTTTGCGCGCTAAGCACCCACGAGTGACCCTGCTTCGGCGTTTCCCTCAGAATCCGACTGTTGAGACCTCTCGCCGATCCAATTCTGAGGTGGGGCATTTTTAGATGCCGAGAAAGGTCCGTAACTCCTAGAGGAGGTTTTGAAATGGCAATGTAAAGTCATATTCGGAATCAGAGGCCCGGTCCGGAGGCCTGAGAAGTGGTGCGCAAAATAAAGGAGGACTTGCGTGAAATAAAATCGTTCACGCGAAGTATCCCCGGGATGCGCGTAATCGAGCCGGTGAGGTGCACAATTTTTGCGCGCCCCAGTTCCTCGCGGCGAGGCTTTGCGTGCCGACGATTCCCAGCATGGAAGATTTCGCGCGCCGCATGGATTCCGTGCCTCTCGAGGCCTATAAATAGAAGGTGACCCCAAACGGTTTCGAGGTTGTGGAATTCAGATCGGCTGTCGTGCGCGCAATTCGACTCCCCCCGCGTACAAGATGACTTCCAGGTAATTCCCCTTTTCACGCAACCTTGCCCCGGGGTTCGCCTTTGCGCGCAACTCTACTGGCTTAAGTGAATTTGCCCCCTCCTCCGGGTTCCTTCCTTGCGCGCAATCCGTGTCCCGTGCGCGCAATCCCCTTCCGTGTGCGCAATACCTTGCACGCAATTCTCTATCCGCGCGCAATCCCCGGGCTCCAATTGTGCGCCATCCCGGTGTTTTTCATGCAACCCTTCTCTTTGCGCGCAAAACCCAGGACCCTTGACCTTGATGCCCCTTGGCTGCCTCTCTACGCCAGCACCTGATGTCTCCCCTGCCGGGCATGCATGCCATGCATTTTTTTCCCGTACGGCCTTCCAGTCTCGTACGAGGTAACCTCAAGGTCCCTTGGTCAGTGTTTCCCGTTGCGTTGCTCTGCCTTATGTTTCTCCGCATAGGCACGCTAACGGCTATTGCTTCTTCGCATAGCCATGCTAACGTGGAACCCTCAATGGTTCGCCCTGCGGCCCCCCTTCACTACGACCTTGCCGATGCCTTCCCTCCCACAAGGGGTAGAGGGCATTGGGAATGTAAGCCCTAGGGGTGTGGAGCGAACCCACCTCATCCAAGCTGCAGGACGTTAAACTGCTAAGCACCTCATCCTTAACACATGACGTTAAAATGTGGTCCGACCGCATGCTTCACACGTAGGGTCCCCCCCAGCTCGGGTATTCTTTACGCCCACTCGTCTCCACAGGAATGGACTCTTCCTCGCATGGAATGAGATCCTCCTTGTCAGAGTGGCGTTTGTCCACGAGGGAAGGGATGCTTCAGACCGTAAGCCCCTAGCCTCTCTTACGGAAGCTTGCACCCGTGCATCTCTGTAATTCCCCCTACCAAGGCTAGTGGAGTCCCTTTCCCACTGCGCTTTGTTGCACCACTGGCCTCCACCCTGGAGTAAGCCCCGACACCAAGGGCAGCTAACCACGTGTAAGCCCCTGTTTCCTCTTTGGGCCGCTCAACGAGTAAGCCCCTTTCTGCTTCTCACGGACGCACCCTTTGCGACGTGATCATCTGGTCCCTGGTGCGTCTTGTTTCTCACATCGTGCATGAATCACATGGGCTTAGATCACACATCGACCATGACATCCTCTATGGGCTGCCTCAGAGCGTAAGCCCCATCCCAGTGAACTACGTGGACTTTGATCCGTGCTAATGCACGGTACGTAGGAAGCCTCCACGAGGTTCAAGCCCACCGCCCGGTCGTTCCGACCTCTCCACGTCAGTTCGTCGACCACTCTGGGCTGCCTCAGAGTGTAATCCCTAAAGGCCATCGTCCCACATGACGTTAAACTATATCTCTTCCCGCATGATGTTAAACTGTATCTCGTCCCGCATGACGTTAAACTGTATTCCCCCTCTTGGGCCATCTTAGAGCGTAAGCCCCATGCCTCACACCCACGTCTCATCCTGACTTCCCCCTTAAGCCCACGTGCCTTGGGAAGCTCATGCCCTAGACCGAGGGTCTTGCTTCCTCCAAGATCCAATCCATGCGTTCATTCTCACGAGTCGTCTCTTCAGGTGTCCCACCGTACCACCGAACTACGCAAACTTTGATTCCCTGCCATGGGGATACGTAGGAAGCCTCCACGAGGTTCAAGACTGTCACTCCACCATCCATCCTGATCCTTACCCGGGCCACCACATCCCGGTGAGATCATTCCACCCCATCCCACTCCATGGTATCTGGGAAGCCGCCCACGTTCTGGCCCCAACATCGGTGTTCCCCCTAGGGGGTCCTTCAGCTCGATCCGTCTCCGCAAGACGTTAAACTCACAGCATAACCCGTGTTAAACATGGGAAGATGAGGAAAACCTCAGATGGTACACAATACCCGTGTTTGATGTGGGATGCCTCGGGCTTACACGCCCTCGAGAAGCCCTATGATAAGGGCAGAAGACAAACATGCTGATCCCCAGCATCAAGACATGCCAACGACACCCCAACGTGACAATTATTCTCACCGAAGGTTGCTGCCCCAACATGACCCCTTGGAGCGTCTCAATGGAAGAAGCATAATTAACTGGCATCCATGTAGATATGGCGCTGGGAAAGAGCTTCACGAACCCGTCTTAAATCTTTGAGGGAGACCTGGACTAGGTGACGAGTTCCAAGGAGGAATCCACGGAAGGAAGAACCGACATCTCATCATCTCGGTTTCGATCAATGAGCAGACGTCCCTGAATAAGGAACAGATACCGCCCACCTTTGGAAAGCAGGAATGCGGGGCAACACGCCACACGTCCTCCCATGCGTGACGGACATACGTGCGCACCCCAACGTAAAAGCGTCAGAAACAGATATTTTCCTCAAGAATGAAGTTCAAGTGTTTTATCTAAATTATTTTCCATCTAAGATAATATAGAGTTCTGTTTCTATCCCAATTTTTACATTGATTTGATTATGTTATTATGGAATTATTTTTATGATTTCCTTTTATCTTATATAGATTATGTTATGATGGCATGAGAATCCCATTTTTATTACATGGGTTATGCTTTGATGTTTGATTTATGATCTTGTGGAACACATTAGAATGGTATCATTATGAGATGGGTGGGACCTATATCTCCCTCTAATGCATTGATTAAAGATTTATATCTCATGAGAAAGACATGGTTGGAATGGTAAGTTAATTCGGTTCAGTGATATAGGACTGGAACGAGGAGTGAACTCGATTCAGAAAGGGACTTTGTCCACTAAGATGGTCTTGGCAGTAATGCCTTGGCTACTATGTAAATCATATCATGTGCTTAATGGTTTGACACAATTACATGTTTTATTCCCATGCTATTTTATCATGATTGATGATCCATTATGATCTATGCCTTACGTACTGCCATGTTTTATGTCATTGCTCAAGATTTTGATGTTTAAACATTATGTACATGTTTTTAAGTTCAAATGTATATGATTTTTTTTATTTTCTCCATGCTTACCCTTAATGAGTATTTGTGCTTACCCTTTATATGTTTTATTTTCCCCAGGATTTAAAGAAAAGTTTTAGGTAAGAAAACATAAAGGGGAATATCTCTATGGGAGATGTTGAAGATCTTTCACCACGATTAGAAGATTATGATCCGAGTTTCCAAATACACTAAACTATTACGGTCCTTGTGTGTTTGTTTTTTTATGTATTAATTATTCCTAAAAAGTAATGTAATGTCCATGTACGTCAAGCTTTGGGTCTCTACAGTTGGTATCAGAGGAAAGGTTTATTCAACGTTTGGAAACTAGGATGTGAGAACATTAGTGAGATCCCTAGAGATATTTCTAAGCTATGTCTAGGGATGTCCCTAATATTAAGTAAAAGTATAGGTTATAGTCCTATAATTACTTTAAAGATCTTATAATTAAACCTAATATGTTATATATTAAAGGTAATTAACCTTTATTATGTTGCTTTACTAGCTTGATTTTTTACTCTCACACTATTCTTTTTGGGTTTTAGAAAATGGCTGGAAACAGGAAGATTCACGATAATAGAGGATATTATGGAGAATGGAATGATATTCTTCATGAGAAAACAAATGAAACGAGATTTGGAAGTCCAAACATCGTTATTATGCCTAATAAAAAATCTCATAATATGATCAATAATATCAACTTTGGTAAGTTTCCTGACTCAACTAATAAGAGAAAGATGGAGTTACATGATGATCATAGAGGGAAGAAAGTTCAATTTCCCTCATGTAAATCATGTGGGAAGAGGCATCAAGGAGAATGTTTCAAAGGAACTGGAAGATGCTTTGGGTGTGGAAAATAAAGACACAAATCCAGTAGGTGTAAAGGAAAAGGTTTAGTTAACACCATGGACAAGGATAATGGTATTGCTACGACATCAACAATGATTAAATGTTTTAAATGTGGAATGTATGGGCATTATGCCCAATGCCCTAAGGGAAAGTCTCATGAAGAGAATTAGCATGGTCGTATGGGTAGTATTTATGTTGATGATGATGAAGAGACTAAAAATGATATGTAAGATGAAAGAATTGTTCAAGCTCTGTCAATGGTTTAAGAAGGTAGTGGAATGATTGATGTTTATCAAGAGTTATATTGTATAGGTAATGGTACTATGGAATAAATACACATCTAAGGATTTTTACAATATTGTTTTTCCTAAATTATTTGAAAGTATATGTTGAATGGTACCGGTAACCATGAAAGGTTATTCAGATATTTTTGGAAAGTATATGATATGTGCATAATGAAGGGATAAGGAGATAAGGAGATGTTTGATAATATTATTGGGCTCATGACTAATTTAAGGACAATGTGATATCATGGTTTGAGTATATAGAATTTTTGGGATTTTGGTATGTGGAAATAGTTAACTTTTGATAGCATTCATGTTTTCACTTAGGTTCTATGTTAATTTATGTTTCAAGAGAATACATGATTAAGGTATTCACATGTTTGGAATGTGACCAACAACAAGATATATCTTATGATATATGGGGGAAAAATGAAGGAATTCACATGCTTGGTAGATGAAATTTATAGTAATCGGATAGTAGTATTTTTGAGAATCCTAAAGGTTGGAATGGATAACATATAGTATTGCTTAAGGCTATAACCTTTTGTTTTTATGATAGTATAGTTTTAGAAAAAGGGCAACCTACAGGATGGGCGACAACCTGTCACATCGGACAAGGTTGCAGGAATCAAACCCACAACCGATGTACGACAGGCCTTTATCGCCTACCACTGTCCTAAAGGAAGTCCCTGGTTAGTAGAAACTAGATTTATTTTATTAAGCGGTATGATAGATGAAGTATAAGTCCATTTTAGGAACCATATATGATTAATCTCACCATAGATGGACTTATGTATATAACTTTTTCTAACATTATGTTTGAGACAGATGGAATGACCTATCATTCGGTCTCATGATCTGCTAACACTTCAAGGATGACAAATTCAACTTCATTTCTTTAAGAGATGAACTGGAAGACACAAACAACAGTGAGATTGTACCAAAATCATGTAAGTATTTCTTCTATTTCAAAATTTTCAACTTTAGGGAAATGATATTAAAAAGAAAAAATGTTTTCCTAGTGCTCTTATATCTGATGAATCAGATGGTACCTTAGATAATCACAAATTTATGGCTTTGTGACTGTTGGTTTTATCATAGACATGTCCTCTACCACTCTCCATCAGAACTTGATGGTTAGATTTCTTTTCCATATCCATATTTTCACCTATGTTATCCTATGTGGAAACCCAGTGATTAGTTAATTTGGGTAACTCTTACGTTTCATACTTTAGTTTTTAAAGATAAGTTTTGGTATTCCTTTTTACGATGTGGGTTTATATGAAAGAAACTCTCATGTAATAATCCATTTATAACCCCGACGAATTTCGAGGGTGAAATTCATTTTAAGGGGGGTAGAATGTAACACCCCAAGATTTTATGAGATTTATTCTTTTTAATTTCTTTGATATATTCTATTGTACGCTACACCAAGATTATCTTGCGCTATACGGAAGACCGTATTAGCTTGCAGTATACGCAACACTATTCTTGGATCATGTTACACACAATTTCAAGCTCGTTTGATAGTAGTTATTCTATGCAAAATTGAGTATATATATATATATATATTCAATGTATAAATGAAATATGGTTTGTTCTGTTATACGCAACAACAAAGGAGTATTGCACTACACGCAACCCTGACTTTAATTACATTACATGAAATCACAACCTTTCACGATAGCGTGTGTTGTACGCAATACCGAGTTTCACTAAACACTGATATGCTATTAAAATATTATATAAACTAGCCGTTATGAATAGTAATACCCAATTTTTGAAATTTTATAAATTTTATCTTTCAAAATGGACTTCATTTTTGGATTCAGAATATCGAAATTAGCCTAGGGTGAATTTTTGGTATTTTTCTGAAAACTTTCAATTTTTGATGAATAGTGAAAACATTGGGTTACTATTTAAAAACCGAATTTTTATTTAAACAATTATTTATTTTATTTAAATTTATTTTAGGTCAAAATTGATACATAATACCTATATAAGTTCAATTTATTTCATTTGAGTCATTTTATAATAATTTCAGATATATAAAAATTTTATAGAACTTTTCACCGTCTTTTACCCACCTCTTAGGAGAATTTGAAACTTTACACAAAACATAATTTTACCGCTTCTGTGAATGGAATTTCAAAAATCCGAGAGACATGGTTAATATCTAGGAGTAAAATGTGGTTCAATAAGATAAAAATAATTTTTGGTGAATATTAACTTTTTACTTTTATTTACCACTATTAAAAGTAAATAGGGTAATTAAGGGTAAAAATGATATTATTATTACCCTAAAAGAAGTCATAATTCTATTGGATAAGTATAATTCGACCAAAAACAACCTTAGGAATATAATATTATCATTTAGGTCCACTTAGATTAGATTAGGACATTTATTATTATTTTATTTAAAGAAGAATTAAAATAGGTAAAATCAATGTTTAATAACTAAAACTTTTTTAATATAGGGTTATACATAAGACAAATTCGACTATAAATATTAATTATAAAGCTAAAAAGATTTCCTATATAATTATATTTTATTTATAATTTTTAGACATTAATTAATTTAATTTATTTATGACACAATGATGATGCAGTAATTACCTTATTGGTGAAATATTAACATAATTGATGTTATAAATACCCAAATAAATGTAATTTTAGACTTTTTATGAATTAAAATAATTTTATAGGTTAATATAACATGTTAGTATTGATTTAATTAATGTTTTTAGGAATAATCATTCTGTTATGATTTTCAAAACAATCATGTACCAAATAGTGTCAAAATTGACATAAAATAGTTTTTAAAACAAATATTATATAATTAATTGTTATTTTATTCCTAAAAATCTACGGTTCTACCAAATGACTTATATAAGGATATATATATATTAATAATGAACCACTTGGGGTTCGTTTGTCTTGTTATAGTAACTTTATTAACCATATAGTTTAAGAAAACAAAAAGACATGGTAAAAGTTAAATTATTCAACTTAGAGTTAAATCTAAATGATAAGGATAAAATAGTAACCTAAACTTGTCTAAAACCTATTGGTTGAGAGGATTTAGACCCATGATCACCTTATCTTCGAAATAAATCAATTTGGAGCTATTAAAAACCGTATATGTCTTTATTATAAAATAATATTTTAAGTTTTCCTAAGGGGCCCCTCTCCTCCCTTATAAAAAGGGAACCTCTTCCCTCTTCTCTTTACACCATTTTGAGCCTTGAAGATCGGCCAAACCCTTCCAATTTCTTTTCTCAACCTCTATAGTTACATCATAGAGGTTATGGTCTTCTGAAAAGACCAACTCTAGTGCCCTAAGAAGAAGTTTAAAGGAGGTTCGTCGAGGAAGAGGTAATCTCTTCTACAGACTCTTTCAAGTTTCTTTCTTCTTCTACTTCATCTTCTTTAGTTGTTTCATTATAAAGTAATAAAATCAGTATTACTTATATACTTATATGTTATTATAAATATGAAAAAACCCTATTTTACCTTCTATCCATCCTACGGAAAACGAAATCACTGCGCGTGCGTATGTACAGAATACCATCTCCACACCGTGGTGTAATCTATTTTTGACCACCACCTTACTTGGATGGGTATAATGGTGTAAATAAATAACTATATATGATTATTTTAAAGTTATATTGATTCTTAAATATTATACATACACTTCCACCCAATTCCAGGATCATGGGAATGATATCATTGCTCATACGTACGTACAGAATACCGTCTCCACGACGCGATGAGATTCATTCTCCATGTTAACCATTCATGAATGATTATAAAGTATATATAATGAATAATAATGAAATATATGACATAATAATGATAATGGATTTATTTATATATATATATATTTATGTCATCTACTTAATTCCATTCAATTCAATAAGGAAACGAAAACAGCGTTCATGCGTACGTACGACCTAACATCTCCACAAACGGTGTATTTCATTCCATTTATCGATCTATAATATATATGTATGTATATTATGAATATATATTATATATATAAATCATGTTTTACATTCTGGAATTAATTAAATTAGGATATAAGTAAAAATATCAAGAACAACAAGTCCAAACACGTACGATAAATAAAACAATTTTACCCAAAAAACTGCTTTAACATGGAATTTACAAAAGAAAGGGTAATATAAAGTCATAAGTGAACCATATATGATATCATAATGTTGAATATGATTCTTTAATAAGTCAATGACATTATTTAAATCATTATACAGGAGTTTTGGATACATACGAAGTATATCGGACCTATGGTAAGGGAAAATCTCACAATCTCATCTTTATCTGAGATTGTTTATACTTCAGAATTTACTAGGGAATATTTATCATCCACATCCATGTTTCCTCAATATGTAATATTATTTCTATCCTCCTAAAATTGTTTAAATCCAATTTTACCATTCAGTTAGTTTTTAGTAAAAGATATTAAAGGAATCTTTTGTCATTTTTAGTACGAGGTACTTTTTTGACTTTTACGACCAAAGTATGAGAAAAATGTTTTTCTTTAAATTATACAGCATGAATGGATTTGTAGAAAATTATTTCCATGGAGATTACTTTAATAGTTTTCAAGTTTATTTTTAATCAACTTATTTTAGTTTAAATATTTATGACATGTTAATAAAGGAAAAATGTTTTTGAAGTAGAAAGGATATTTTCCTCAAGAATGAAGTTCAAGTGTTTTATCAAAATTATTTTCCATATAAGATAATATAGGGTTATGTTTCTATCCCTATTTTTACATTGATTTGATTATGTTATGATGGAATTATTTTTATGATTTCCTTTTATCTTATATGGATTATGTTATGATGGCATGAGAATCCCATTTTTATTACATGGGTTATGCTATGATGTATGATTTATGATCTTGTGGCACACATAAGAATGGTATAATTATGAGATGGGTGGGACATATACCTCCCTCCAATGAATTGGGTAAAGATTTATATCTCATCATATAGACATGGCTGGAACGGTAAGTTAATCCGGTTCAGTGATACAGGACTGGAACGAGGAGTGAACTCAATTCAGAAAATGACTTCTTCCACTAAGATGGTCTTGGAAGCAATGCCTTGGATAATATGGAAATCATATCATGTGATTAATGGTTTGACACAATTACATGTTTTATTCCCATGCTATTTTATCATGATTGATGATCCATTATGATCTATTCCTTACGTACTTCCATTTTTTATGTCACTGCTCAAGATTTTGATGTTTAAACATTTTGTACATGTTTTTAAGTTCAAATGTATATGATTTGTTTTATTTTCTACTTTCTTACCCTTACTGAGAATTTGAGCTCACCCTTTGTATGTTTTCTTTTCCCTAGGATTTAAAGAATGGTTTTAGGTAAGAAAACAAAAAGGGGAAGATCTTTATGGGAGATGTTGAAGATCCTTCACCATGATTAGAAGATTATGATCCGAGTTTCCAAAGACACTAAACTATTATGGTCCTTGTGTGTTTGTTTTTTTATGTATTAAGTATTCTGAAAAAGTAATGTAATGTCCATGTAAGTCAAGCTTTGGGTCTCTACACCTACCTGCACCCACTAAGCATGCCATCTGTCTCGTCTGGAATCATGTAAAAAGTACACCGACCATTATTTAAAGAAAACCACTAGTAGGAATGTAAAATAGTTAGTATTCATCAAGAATTCCAACAGTATCATTTGGAAGCACATAGAGATGTTATTTTGAAATCTACAACAACAAAACTTGGGTAGACTCGACTCTCTATCCCCATAAACAAGTACTATCAGCATCAACTGATAGAAAAGGGAGGACATAAGCAGGTACATAATCCAACTCAAAATACAGAATGGAAATATTTTACCCTTCTAGTTTTGGATGTCACTGAGCACATTTTGGAAATGTTGAAATGGAAAACACAAATTCATACCCATATCATGGAATATTTCCAGAATATCAAAAAGGAAACTTCAATAGTTCTATAGGGATGAACCAATATTTCTGTCCCCATATCAAGGATGACTCATCAGAATGCCATATAGGAGTAGATACACACCTCTATTCTAGTAAAAGAGGGTTATGGAGTATACTCCTTCATATCATACGACAAAATGATTTGGAATATACCCTCATTCTAATTATAGTTAATCAGTCTATTCTAACATCCACTCTGAGGCATGAACAAAAACCTATTCATGATAACCATATCTCAAAGAAAGCAGCCCCAACCTCTAGTAATAAGACATATAAGAAGAAGTCTCATCAAACACAATTGAAGAATCAAGAGTTGTTCTATGATCTGACTATAATTATTGATGGAGTTATTGAAACCCTCAAACATTACTCTATTGTAGCTCAAGATCCTATCCTACTATTTCCAAATTTTGGGTGCAGTAGTAGTAACTCTCAAGGCCCTCATTAGGCACTTCCTCATTACAGCTAGTTGTAGGGTAATTTTATCAATATCAATATCCTATCTCCTGATGAGAGACATGGAAACCCTCAGTGTGTCCAGAAAACAAAAATTCATGTGCATCTATCGCTTTTTAATCAACCATTATAGTTTTACACATGATGTCATTCACTGAAAAATACCTATACACAGTATTGAATCACATTTTCATGATAAATCTCTATATGACAAGGTAGTGATGATAAATCCCTCTTATCGGGGGGCACTTATAAATTCATGGATAGTTATTTATGATGGATTTTCACTGGCAGGTGAAATACTTTCTCAGTGATAAGTTATTCGAAGGAAACTATCATTCTTAGAACCACTTTTGGGATACATCCCTTTCAGTACAATAGAGGAAATCCTAAAAAATATCATTGTTTGTGCTAAAACAATTGAGAAGTATAAAATATTGTCCAAATAGGTTGAGAAAACTTTAATGAAAGATAAAGAGGATATGTTGAAAATGAGGAAATAATTGGCTATTGTTGAAATAACAGTAATGTTTAGGCATTTGGACACCTATCAATATATCATTCTAGAAGTATTGGTAGAAGATAGTATTCATGAAATCTTTCTCAACATATATAAGACAATTCATCATATGAAATACAATGCATTCCCATATAATGAAAATCAAATCCATGTCAAGGTAATAGAACGGTTGTGTTGAAAAATTGACTTGGACTCTCTCCAGGTTTCCAGACATCTAAATATTGAGAAAAAATAGGATTCCCTTCAAATTGCATGCCTTAATGCATTAATGAGGTTAAAAAGACTCATCAAAGACACCCCATCTGGTGTTCATATCTGATGATAGGGTGCAAATAGATCTTCTAATTTCACTACACTATAAATCTAGAAGATCCTACAAAATGTGGTCTCATGAAATGTTATTTCCCCAGGTGGTATACAATAAGAGTAATGTTTTCATGACCAAAGAGATACTCAGTAAGAATAGGCCTTAACCAGCTTCCACCAAAGTCAGGCCCAAAGAGACAAAAATGTTGTGATACTTCATCATCAACCATTTTAAAACATAGATTAGGCCTCTTTCTTAGAGGATTCCAACCATCCTATTGTGGAAATGTTCTAAATAGCATAATGGTATTCTGAAGAAGAAGATTTAAGTGAGTTAGGGATAATGCTCGCAACTAATGTTCAAACCAGAATTTGTATAACCAAAAGGCAGGATACACGGATATTATCTATATAAGTTAACGATCCAACCTAGAACACATGGATGAGGTATTTATTTATCACAACCCATGTATCCAATAAGCAATTCCCGAAGGGTTGATAAATAAGAAGAGGAACAAACCCAGCCCGTAGGGATGTGGGATTTTTAACATTCACAATTTGGTCCCCATTAGAAGTCAGTTTTCAATATATTATGGAAGAAGACAAAAAATGAACACACAACTAAATTATCAAAGGATTCCATTTATATTACTATATTCCAAAAAGTTCATCAGGAACCAACAAATAGGGGAAAAAAGTCTCATAGAGGATGGTGAAGAAGTTGATCTCACCAAGACACTGATAGAATGCCAGTAATGCATTACTCACCGATAAATTTCATTAATTACATCCGGGAAGATCTTCCAAAAATGGAGTCTAGTTTAGGGGAGTTAGAGGATGAAGATATAGTTCCTAATACGATTCACACCCAAACAAATGAAGGAGGTGTTCATACCTAAAATAAGAGGCTTACCCAAATTTTTTGTATCTCCTCGAATAATCATCTTACACCTCTTTGAAAGACACCTAATAATTGAAAAGGTAAATGTATGATCATGTATCACATTTCTACTGAAGAGGTCCAATCTATTTAATTGGAAGATGGATTTTTTCAGCAATAGGAGGAGATGGAGGAGTTGCGAAGAATTAATGCATAGTTACTAAAATATATCACTCCTTCCATATGTGCCCCATAAGAAGATCCTCATCTTGGAATTACAGTAGGAGCACCTAAAAAAAGTTGGTTTTTTGAAACTAATGATGGAGATAATTAATTATGTCCATTGGGTACACAACCAAAACATGGTCAAGAAAAACCTTACATAACTATCCACATGGGTTATCCAATGAAAATACCAGTATCATCACCACTAGTGGTCTGGCCTATTTTCGTAGTAATTATGGCTCTAACTGTTGTACCTGTACATGTCTTTGGCTAGATAGATATTCCTCAAATTCATATGAACACTATTGAGTAACTGATTACTTGATTTGAAGCTATGAAAGGACAATGTGAACCAATACAACTATGAAATAAGGTTTATCCTGAATGGGTGTATCTGACCCCTCCTTTGTGTAACATTGGGAATCCCACATTTCCAATCTTCAATGTCTTAGTAGATACTAAGAAACACCTGATTCACTTTGTCTCTCATTGTGATCCCATGATGTTGACACCTGATCAATAAGAGGCAGTGAAGCTTAGATGTTTTGGGAAATCACTAGAGGGGATATCCTTCATCTCATAGAAAAGCTTGCAGTCTCAATGAAATAATGGATGAGAAGAACTCTGTTAGAATTTTTTTTCTAGTTTTGTTCAATGCTGTAGAAGAAAATAGTATTCGATCTCACACACTACAAGCAAAGGAAAAATGGAAATGTTTCATATTTCATTTATCAATGGAAAGTTGTAACACACTACTTGAATATTCCAATTCCTTAGAAACTTTTTCTACCCAATTGTGTTTCATATATTAATGATGAGTTTCATGCAACATTAATCCCCGTGAAATACATAAGAGGGTTTCAGGATATGGCCTCGATTTATAAACTGGTATAAAACTCTATAACAAAGACTAAAGACAAATCCCAAGTAACCACTTCACCTTTGGGAAGAAGAATAGGAAAATAAGAGGCCTCTATAGTCACTATTAAGTAGTCCCATGTACCCACTCCTACTAGAAATCCCACATCATACCGAAGGGCTCCAACTTATGAGCATCAACAACAATGACCGCATCCTGAAGATGATAAAAATATCAAAGGCAGATATAGTTTGAGGAGTTGAAAAACAAGGTCTATTCTTTTCAAAATTATTAAGTCCACAACTACTTCATCTCATCTTTGGAAAATAACTTTGTTCAGTTTCCAATTCCAATGCAACCTATCATAGAATTTATGATAACTTTATAAACTATTTACCCATCCATCGAAGTTGGGGAACCCCTCCAGTAATGTTTTTAAGGACCTCATACAAAAGATGGTAGACTCGAGGACGTGAAGTAGAAAAATTCACCAACCCAGTCAGTATGTGTTTCAACTACTAATCTAGAGGAAGAACGAAAGTGTTAGGAATTAAAAAGTAAAAATTCATAGAAATCCAATTATTGGATGTTAAAGAAAATAGTCAACCGAACTCAGGAAATTTTATGAACACTATTGAAATAATAATCTATGTCTCCTTCCACTTTTTTATAGAACATCAATCTCTATAAAATAACTTGTCATCTATGCCGCATAACCAAATGAATAAAAATAAAGTTGAAGAAGATGAGTTTGTGTAAAGGACAAATTTTTTCTTGAACTTAGAGTATTTCATACTAATAATCTAAAAAGAAAGAGCTCTGCACCTCCAAATGGAAGAACAAGAGTCAACCCCTAGGGAAAATCTTCATCATATGACGTGTTTATCTTTAGTTCAGTCAACATTTTTCAGTTAATAGATACCTTTTCAAACGATGATTTTTATTATGAACATGAGTTCCCAGAACTTGATTGGGGAACTTGGGGAATATTTCATCATTGTTGAGGATATATGGGAAGACGTGGGTATTCTAGAAGCAACTACTCCAACCAGACCCCTTCTCAAACTGTTTATGTAGCAGAAACTCATGGGAGATCCCTCCAGTGGGTTGAACAAAAACAATAGAATTCCCCCACACATGATCTGGTCTACATAGACATGATCATCTTGTAAGATATTTTATAGGATATTCCAACACCTTATTGGATATTGGTTAGACATAGCTACTAAAATCCACCATGAGAGGAAGCATTTCCAGCTTCTACATCAACAAATGTTCTATCCACATGAAGAGAATCATCATCCAATGAACCTACAATAGAGCGTCACCATACCAGAAAACACAGACCTATGGATCAGATGTATGATGTGTGGAAGGAACTGGCCTATATACTGACCAATATATCCATCCTGGATGATCTGAATCTGTCAAAATTTATCTCGTAAGAACTTATTGATATAGTTTCAATCCGTTAATAGTTTGAAGATGAGGTTCTTATAGTAGAGGTTTACCGTATAGAGAATGACCCTGTAGAATTCCAGGAAGTCATATATTTCACGGGCAAGGATGAGTATGTTTTCATTCATAGAGACATAAACCCCTACACCTCTCTTGAAAGATCAAAGATATTGATATCTGAATAATCTTCCATGATAATGGACCAGGATTCAACCTTATTCCCATTTGGACACTTTGCTGATTGGGACTCATATAATCCCACTTGTCTCCCTCTACTATAATGTTATTGGGTTATAAAAAAATGAGCAAGAACCTCTCAGTGATATTATAATTAGAAGTCAGTTTGGAGATCTAATATATGATTCAGAGTTTATAATTTTCCAACATGACACAGGTTTCAACATTTGGTTGGGGAGGCCTTGGATACATCAGCATGAGACTATTCATTTATCGTACCACTAATGTCTTAAATATTTTGTCAATAGTCAAATTGGTACATTTCATGGTGGTAAGGCCCCATTCAAAAATTATGAATATCTATACATTGATGCATAGTTCTATCACATGAAGGGAAGTGGGGATGTTTTAATTCAGAAAGCATGTCTATACATGATTTGTTTTATAGTTGGTTTCTTGGAGAGGATGGTCAATGAATGGATTAAAAGCCCTGAAGCATCATTATTATCAACATTTGTTGGACTATATAGGAGGCAAGGAACAAATTATGAATGATATTGAGGATTCCAGTTTCATTTCACTAGGTATGGATGAGGGACTTCATGAATGAGGTATGTTTGATGGGTAATGGTTGGAAATAGTCTTCTTTAATATGCAATATTCTTAACAAACCTATTACTCTCTCAGGCACCCAAGGTTGTTGAGTTAAATGGGGCACGCTAGTGAATGACCTTAACTAAATGTGGAAGGATAATATATGAACTATCAAATGAATGGAGGTGGACTTCTAAGGGATACATATGGTTCTTTTATAATGAAATTTAGTAGCTTTTATGGGTCGGGGAGTTCATTAGGAGAAAAAGTGAGAGCATTGGATATCGGTGTCATGCTTTGAAAGAGATTTTCATTGGGGTTATCAGTGGTGGAATCAAATTATGAGGTATTGGTATGGGCTCTACATAGTTAAGTTGACCCTCTATGGCATCTGTTTTAATTGGTCTGAAGATGTTATATGGAAACCCACTAGGGGTGTTCTGTACAGAATATCCAAATAGAGGAATAATTTACTGCGGATACACTTTTGTGGGATGGCAGTTCAAAAGAACCTCTGATTATTTATTCAAGGATGGGGTCACTTTTTTTGGAATTTAGTAATTGTTTCTAGGGGGATTCCATTGGAATTAGTCATTTTATAACTTAATGATCATATTTTTTAGGGGATTTTTCCCATATTTTTTTTATAAAAACCTATTTTTGATAGAAGGGAAAATAGTCCATGGAGAATTATGTTACTATAATCAGTGTTCCGAATGGTCTAGAAAAGTTCCCAGATAAACCATTCAAGAATCTAAGTACATATTACACGTTACCCATTTATCAAATTGAATGGGTGGGAAAAAAATCCAATCACGCATTCAGTGGCTTCCATAAAGTAAATTTTGGGAACTAAGCAAGATAATGTAGGGTAAATCATTGATTCTCCAAGATGTGATGAAAGCCTTAATGGATATGTCTTCATTACATATACCAAAAACATGCAAGATTCCACTTCATCATCTAGGTTAGAAGATTACATCAACCTTATTGAAAAAAGGTAGGGATACTGATTACCATCCCATCAACTTCCCTTTGGAACATCAAAAAGACCCTTCATCATCAGTTGGGTTGGGGATGGTTGCCTACTCTTTATGATGTTCAAATACATACTCCTTACATAGCTATGAAATCCTTGTTTAATCACATACCCTTCAAGATGTGGCTAAAGAAACAACACATAAATAAGAAGGGGAAGACCTCATGGATTCCCCTCAATCATTTTAGGAAGGTGTCTCCACTACTATGGATGAATTCAGAGAAATAAATCTGGGTACAAAGTAAGACATAAACCCCACTTTGATTATTATGACCATGACTCAAGAAGATAAATAGATGTATAATTACCTTTTAAAGTAGGACCTAGATGTGTTTTCATAGAATTACATAGTGATTTTAGACCATGATCCTTATGTGGAAACCGATCATTTGAGTTTTCCAGAAGAGAATCAGGGATATAAGAAGGCTATAGGGAGAGCACACCAGACTCATGGCTCCAAAATTGAGGATGAAGTCGAAAATATTATCAAAGATAACTACATATGAGAAATGAAATATCCAAAGTGGTTAGCCAATATTTTCCATGTGAAAATGAATAAAGGGAAATTATAGTTTCCATTGATTTCAATGATCCCAAATGACATTTTCCCAAAGATGACTTCCTGGTTTCAATAAAAGAACTCTCAATTGATGCAACAGCTAACTATGTATCTCTCTCCTTCATGGATGGAAACTCTCGGTATAATAATAAAAATATTTCCTGGGAAAATGAGTAATCTATAGACATAAGAGACTCTCATGGAATATATTATTATCAGGTAAGGCCAATTGGCATAATGAATGATGGTGCGATATATCAACGTGTAATTCACCATGTATTCAAACCATTATCAATAGAATTTATTGAATTATAAGTTGAGGATATAGTAGTAAAATCCAACCAATGATCTGATCACCTGATTGACATTGAGACCATATTTTTCAAGCTTCGACAACATAATCTGCAGATAAACCCCATGAAATGTTATTTTGGGGTAGCCTTAGGAAAATTTATCTATTTTTGTGTATGCCATCACGACATTGATGTTGATCCAAAGAAAAAAAAATTTATCCATATAATTTCACCTCCTCTAAAATTGAAAGAGTTGAGAGGACTTAAAGGAAACATGGCCTACATTTGGTGCATCATAGCCAAAATGGGAGGGAAGTGTTTTCTCATCACCAAATTGAAGAAGAAGGGGATGACATATCAAGGGAACTAGGACTATGAAGAATCATTTGACAACATCAAGAAATGCATCTTGAGTTAGTCAGTATTGATGCCACCAATTGAAGGAAAACTACTCATTCTTTATGTGACAATCTTGGAGAGATCAATGGGTTTATTCCTTGCACAAAAGTGTGATGGTGGGAATGAAAACAACATTTATTAACAAAATCAAACCATGCTTGACATAGAGACTCGATATTTAGATATTGAGAAGATATACCTAGAATTGATCTTTGTAGTTCAGAATATGAGGAACTACCTACATCCTCCAGAGGTCCACTTGTTCTCTCACAATAACTAGCTCAAATTTATCCTCAGTAATCCAATGTTGACATGACATCTAGAATGGTGGATAATTATTTTATTGTAGTTTGATATATAGTTTGTTCCACAAAATGATATAATAATACAATTCTTGGTAGAATTCCTTTCTGAACACCCATATGTAGAAGAAACATCATTGAATATAGAACTTCATGATGAATAGATATTCTCTGTCCCTGATATTCCCCGGACATAGGGAATCGACTTTGATGGTTCTTTTAGAAGTCTGACATGGAATAGAATGGAATACCATAAGATTAATAACGTTGCTTTAAGAATTGTACTTATCTCTCTAGAAAAGGTGGTATTTCCATAATCTTTCTGGATACAAGAAGGTGGTACCAAAAATAAGGTAGAATATAAGTCTCTCACTGCTAGTTTGGAAATAACACTCCATGTAAAAGTGGATCATATAGAGGTGAAGGTTGATTCAGAATTGATAATCAAATAGATCAATAAGGATTACACCATCAGAAAAGAAGAAGTGATTATAATATATCATTATGTATGAGGTTTAGTAGAGGTACTTCCCTCAAAACCATCATTGTCTTATGTCCTGTGATTACAAAATTCTCTAGCTGCTGCATTGAAAATTTCATCCATATACCTGGAATATCAAACCTAGGATGAGACAATCATCAATATGGTTTATTAACAAGTGGTTTCACCTTTTGTTAAAATCAGGATAGATGAAATCAATGAAATTCATCTCATTCCTGAACCATTTTTTCCTACCTTAGGATAGATGAAACCAATTTTGGAATATATCTCAAAAGGGTACTTCCACCGAATAGAGATGTAATAAGTAAAATACATAAACAACAAGTTAATTTCACTCTTTATGATGGCCGAAATCACTCGAATATCCTCTATAAATTAGGATTTGATGGAAATCTCCTCAAAATCATTGATGGAGATGAAAAAAGGCTATCTTGAATAATGTACATGTAAGAGAATGTGGTTCCCACTATTCTAGGTATAGAATTTATAATAAAATATGAAGTCTTTGATAAATTTTTCCTTTAATGTTGTTGGATTGCATAGATTTCACTAAGAAGTCTAATCCCTGTCAGGTTCATGACACCATCATTCATCAACCCCAAGAGATTCTACCTCCTAACAAATACTCCTTTCCATTTGCAACATGGGGAATGGTTTTAGTAGGACCTTATCCTCTAGCTACTTCTATGTAGTTCAAGTACATCATTACCACTACTAATTTTTTTTTCTAAACTGGCTAAGGCCATACTTCTTAAAGAAGTTAAAGACAAAATCATTTTTATTTTTATCAATGAAAATATCATTACATTATTTGGTGTCCCTAATTCCATAATGACAGAAAAACACCGATTTCTATTCTATTGAGGTAGGGATGTTATATCAAGAATACAATATCAAATTCAACAATTAAACCCACTATCGTGCAGTGACCAATGCACATATATAGGATTTCAACAAAACCCTATCCAACATACTGTAGAAGATGTTGGATAAAGAGAAAAAGTCTTGTCTTGGTAAAATCTTACATTCATTATGGGATTACAAGAATAATACCAGTATTGTAAAACAGTCAAATCCATACTCATTCATATATGGAATAAAAGTAGTCTTTCCTATTGAAGTTCAATTTCCTTCACACTAAGTTGTTGTTTGAGATCTTTTATCTACAGATGAGTAGTCTCAGAAGCGAATAGATGGGCTAATGAGATTAGATGAAAAGAGATTTCACACATTGCATCACTTGGATTTCTATCATAACCGAATCACATGAGATTTCAACCAGAAATTTCGCCTCCATTCACAACTCCAAGGATAATTGGTATTGGTACTTATGAATCCAATAATACTAGGAATGAAGCCTCCAAAACATGATCCATTATGGTAAGGACCTTACTACATATAGAAATTCTACTCTAATAAAGCTTATTCTTTAATATCAATGTATAGAGAACTCATTATACCTCCAAAAAATGAAAGTTTCTTGAAGAAATACATTGTGTAATAATAAAAACTTCTTCCTTGTTGTCTAATGATAAACTGTGTTAGAACCATATGTTCTAGATTTATGTTGTTAAAATGTGTAACAACCAATGTCATAGATTCATGATGTTAAACTACATAGAACCATTTGTTCATTCTATATGACATTAAATTATGTAGCATCTTTATCCCTATCACATGATATTAAACTTCCACGAATGAGGTCATAGTCACAAGACCTAAAACTAAAAAACACAATTTCTCCTCACCACACAACATAAAACTATACGGTTGACGTCTCATTCATTTTATGTTAATAAATCTCCCAAGATACTCCAAATTGACATTATTTGTGGTCCATTGAAAAATTATTATCTTTCATTTGTAAGCATTACTCACATAATTTCCACTCTTGAGTGGAAGATGAACCCCATTTCACCCTATGTTTGAATGTGATCTGTGTAGGGACACCTCTTTAAAAACATTGGGTGGTTTGATTATCATTCCAATAAGATACATAGTGGCACAAATATCTCCTATATTGGTCCCAACAACAACCATAAAAGAAAAAATTCCCCCTTTACTTATATATAAGTTAATTCTATAATAGGAACCCTTCCAGAAAAAATGGTGTGATTTTCATTCCATCATGTATTTTGGGCATGACCATTATTTTAGAAATTATTAGAGCCCTAGTTTCTCACATCAACTGTCAATTGATGTGGGGAACCATCATCAAGAACAATGTGTGGCCTGATTTTTTCCCAAAAAGATAAGTAGTGACACCTAGGTCATATCACCTCATTGAGCTACAATATTTACATATTTTCACATCAGTTCATGTTCGTCCATATCAAATGATGTTAAAATGCATGGAACTTTTCAAGATCTAGGTGTGGCTTGATTCTTACCCCTACAAGGTGCATATTGAAACCTGTATCTACAATTTTTGGTCTATCATCAATTATGAAGATTCCCTTCAACCTTAATTGAATAAATCAAACATACACCATGAGAACCATCCATAATTACATGTGCCTTTATTCTTAGCTTAGAAAGACACATAGTGTTGCTTAGATCTCCAATACTATGTTCAGAACTGATTAATCATTAATCCCCTATAATTCTTGTGTATGAATCAGATCTACATAGGAAACCTATTGAAATCTATGTGAGGCTTGATGGACACCTAGAATTTCATTCATAGGCTCAACCACAATGTTTGTTTCATGTCAAGTTACCTACGTCCTTGCCTCATGATGATAAACTGCACAAAAAAAAATATTTATGGATTGATTCTCATTCCAATGAGTTACGTAGAGATGCACAGATCTATAATATTGATCCCAAACATGACATAACCCCCCCTCCTCACATCATAATTTTTTTTTCATATGGGGATTCATCTCCAAGAACTACGTATGTCTTGATCATCATTTCAATGAGATAAGTAGCAATTCCCAAATTTTCTATCTCAGGTCTATCTGAAAATAAAATAAAATTCCCCTTTCCCTATGTGTATGAACGAAACCAACATAGGATATATTTTACAAACTATATTTTTATTGATTATCATCCCAATGAGATACATATTGACGCTTGTATCTCCCATTCTAGGCCCAGTCATGATTATTGATGAGAAAATCCCCATCTTTTCCCCATGTATGAGTCATATCTACGTAGGGATATCTTCTAGGACATTTGAATGGATTATTATTACAATGAGACACATGGTTATACCAACATTTCCATCTTTAAGACCGACCATCATCCTAGATTTTATAAACAACACTATTACCCATGTCCAAACCTGATTGATATGGGGAAGAAATTCAAGAACTATGTGTGGATTGATTCTTACACCGACAAGATATACTGTGATGTCTTGATTTTTAATATTGGGACAAGATGAATCATAGTATAAAAAGAATATACTCTCGTGTGTATGAGTCATATCTACATGAGGAAGTAAAATATGAGTTCTAACTTTAAACATGAACTCATATCTAAAATAACTACATGAAGTTTGATTCTTTCTCCAACAAGATATATAGTGACTCTTGGACCTTATGTCGTAGTTCAACTGCATTGTCTTTGGACATTTCATGTTAAAAAAACTAATTCCTTACAATAAAATTTTAAACTACATGGAAAATGTCCTTAACACATGACATAAAACTTTACAGATCCACCCTTTCCCTTTATGGGGAGTAATTAAAAATCCTCACCATTAATCCTTAAAATGTATGATATTTAGAGAAATAGAAATGTCTTCATTCTCATCCTATTTGATATACTTAGTGAAAATAGGCCATAAATCATTGTCCTGACCATCAGATAAATGAAAATTACCCTATTTTTTATATGAACAAAATTTAAATAGATCTTTTATTTTCATCCCTCTCCACATTGAACCCATTAAGGAAATAAGATATGCCCCCTTTTATAAATATGATTTAGATCTATGTAAGGGACTCTAAATTCATGGCCAAAATCCGTCCAAAGACTTCCTTAATTCATTAGACAATGCCTTGTTCACATGTTATACTTCTAATCATTAAATATGTTACGATCTTCATAATAATTCTTCAGTTTTAGTTTCTAGTGGAAGAAAGTACTATACTTAAGAGCTCCTTTACCAGAATATGCAGTATGTGCCCCAGTTGGCCTTTCATAAAATTCACCTACATAGCGGGAATTCCTGCTAAAGGATTTTATAGTTTGGATATGCATCACAAGCCCTAGTTGGCCTCGAATAATATATCCCCTATAATGGGTTTTTAAAATAGTGGTGACTTCAGTCTTGTGAGAAGCATATTTTATCCCTCTAAACATTATGGCGGTATATAGAAGCCGCACAATTTAAAGTAGGCATCCTTTGTGTATTCATATCATATTAATTCTCCCAATCTAAAAGTCTTCAAGACTATGATTTACATGTTACATCTTCATATGTTCCATGAATATTGGAATGAACATGGTCCATTCTACTTCATATCATAAATTATTTCCATAATATTATGGTCCTAGTCATATGACCTAAAACCATGGGCATCATAATTCCTACATTTGGGTAAGAACTTAATAGAGAACCTATTATTCCAATTATTTGGAGATTATAACAGGAAATATCCATTCTGTAATCATGTACTCTTTACTAAAAACTCGACTCTATACATGGAAATATCTGAATCTCCATAAACATTCATCATATATGAGCCTAGAATGTCAGAATTCTTGAGAGGTCCTTTACCTGACTATATAGTATGTGCCCCTATATCCTTATTTCATGACATTAAAAATCAAAATATAATTTCCTTACTTCATTAATTTAAACTACATAAAAATATATCAGAAATCTCTTTTTTTGAAAATATATCCTCCATCATAAAATCAATTCATTTAGTATTGGTTCCTCATTCATGGATTTTATCGACATATATGGAGCCCTTAATTTTCTTCACATTTTTTTGGAAAATCCACCCAGTGTGGTCTTGAGACATCCAAATCTTAATCACATTTTTTTATCAGAAATAAAATGTTATATTTCATGGGAACTCCTTTATATAAATATGCAGTACATTCCCCAGTTGACCCTGAATAAATGTTTTCTAAATAACAAGCCCATATTCCTAAGGATTAAATTGTTTGGAAATACATCACATCCCCTATTTAGACCTATATAATATGGCCCCCATAACGAGTTTTTGAAATAGTGACAACTTCATTATTAGAGGAGACCTTATATATTCGAATATTTATAATTTTACATTTAGGGACCATAAAAATCATGGCCCAAGATTTCTTTTGGAGGTATCTAAAAAAAATATTTCAGGACCTTCCTAGCGATCAATCCTTTTTTTAGATGTAATTTAAAATTTCATGTTCAAAGAAATTAGACCTAAAAAACTATATTTATTAGTCTGACATGCATGACTATAAACATCCCATTAAAATAGACATAGTTATCACCAGGATGAAAAATAAGAAAGGGAAATCTGAAATTTTTTTGAGTCTCAACTCACTAGACCTACACTTTGTATGATTTAGGAAATATTGGGCAATAAAAAGATAAAAGGAAAAACGTTTTTGAATGAAAACATAAAATGGAAGCCTATGAAAAAATCATTTTATCATCTGATAAGTCCCTTCCATATTAGGCTAAGGAAAAAATTAGGGTGATGAAATAAAAATACATAATGTTTGTATGGTTTTCCATATGACCCTATAAACATTCTTACATTTCTAACTATTCCCCATGGATTAGAAAAAAAATTAGAGCATCCTTCCATACATGAAATAGCTCCCAAACCCACAAAATTATGCTGAAATGCATTAATGTTTCCTACTACTAGTTTAGAACTAAATTATTTTCATTCAGTGAAAATATAATTCTTGGGGGGATTCTATAGACACCATTAAATGTGTTCAATTTAGTTATATAAAGAACATACTCAACCGGGCTCGAAATGTTCATTGTGTGATTATACATTTTTTGTGTGGGTTAGAGATGGTAGTGAAGGCACCAACCTGAAGGGATGAGATTTTAGACCGATACTGATGCCGAGTAGGGGTGAGGGGGTGGAACCCTAGTTGTAATATAGTAGATATTTTTCCTATGTCCCCATTGACACTCTGTTTCATCTCATGGATAAAAAAGTGACAAAAGTAAATTCCTTGGGAATGGGGGAGAAAATATATGCATAATATGAATATTTTCAAAGACCCAAATTTGATTTCTCACAAGGTAGCCCAGATCACCGGTGACATGAAAGTACTTGCGCCCCCTAACATATGAAACAGGTCATCACTTTCATACCATGTTAACATCACTCAACATACCATATTTTCTTAAAAATAGACCCTTGGGCCATTCATTTTTAGAGAAGAATTTCGCTGATGCCAGATTTCAACTCTGATCACCCTAGTGCTTTTCCCACATCCTATGAATCCTCCAAGGTAGTTTCAAAACACATAATGAGAGGGAATTAAAGGGTTATAGTTAGACATAGGTTCTCAAAGTGTTAAAAACTATCAACAAATTGGTGGCTTATTTTCCCAACCCCCTTCATTTAATAAATATTTCACACCCACCCTTCCTCAATTAAGATGTTGTGAGGCTCACTTCTAGGAATACCCATTAAGACTTCTAATGTATAGAGCCAAGTATATAGAATGTCTAGTAATCTAGTTTTCTCATCACTAAAGGTGCAACCAAATCATCTAATCCTACTTTCAAATCAAATTCCTATGCCTAAATTACTTGAGCGTCCCTTCTTGGTTCACCTCACCCCTTTAGATGGCTCGAGCCTTTCATGATGCCTCTCTCAAATCCACTTAGGGAATGGTCCAACCTTTTTTGAATCCATTTCCTAAAAGTTATTATGTTGAAATATCCACCAAGACCTTTTTATTTACCAAATATTATGGAAAGAAACTTCTACATGTCTTCCATTTGGTTTTTGATATCTTTTGTGATAGGTTTCCCACAATTGTCCCACCAGATGGTAATGGTCCTCAGAGTGTCCGTAAAATTGGAAATCTATGCTCAGATAGACTCTTACCCCACGAATATTATTGAGGGGTTCTCGGTATTGGATTCTAGGGATATGAATTGGTCTAAACCTTTTTATCTCTATGACCCAGAGCCTTCGGTCCCCAGTTTGGAGGTACGGTTCACACCTGATTTTTCTTTTGAAAAATGAAAAGTCTCCCACCCCACTATGGGACCCATATTATGGAATCCATAAAGGTGTATACCCCTATCCTTTAATATAGGATATTGCAGTATTTATAATTTCTACACCCTTCATCTTTAACCCTTCCATACGTTGGAACTTCTTCAAAGGTGAAGAGAATATAGGAATGTGTTATATCCATGGCCTCTCCTACTATAGGTCTGACCTCTTCTACTACTGAATGATGAAAAGTGTGTGGTTTTATTGAATATTTCAAATTCTCTTGTTTCTCACACCAATAGTGACCCCCATATTCTTATAGTTTTGTAACGATCACAACACTCATACAATATACCTAATGGAATGAACTATGAGAACAATGATACCTATTGTAACTGAGATACATAGGAATTAATCTCAAGGCCTGAGCTCTACATCATCTAATTAGTGAAATAAAATCATTACCCATTAATGGACCTCCTACTAGTTGTAATCCCTAAATGTAATGAACAATGAGAATTATGGTTACCACCATAACTGGGATATGTTGGAAGCCATTACCTAGGTATTGAGCTTAATGGACATCCTCCTCATGGGCCCAACCCTAATTCCCTTAATCAGGGAACCTCCTTAGGTGTAAGACCCAAATTAAAACCTCCCCCAATCTCCTTGAGTTATGAAATATCTCATGGAATTTATTATAAGGGAATCCTCTCTAGGAGAAATCCCAAACCCATTTCTCTCCAAGGGTTATACTCCCTTGCAAGACTTATAGAACTACATGGGATTTGATTCCTATTCAAGCGGGATATGTAGAAAGCCTCCTAGATGATCAAACTATACAATATAAATAAACAATCATCAAGTCATATACCTATAATGGTCTAATTAAATGTGGGAGATCATATTATTTTCTTGTTCGTTGGGATTTTTAGACATATGTCCCATACCAAGCATTGACTAGGCACCTTCCTCCTATATGTCCTTACCTCATGAAATTAAACTATACAGTTGGGTCCTTATCACATGACCTTAAAAGGAATTATGTTTCAGATTAAGTGTCACCACACTATGTGTGTTGTGATTCCTTTCATAAGGATATCTAGGTATCCAATTTTATGGGGTCCACCCCAACATCAAAACAACTTCAATATCCCTGGATGACAATAAAATCTAGAGTGACATCTATCAACCTGTATGAATATAAACTCTAGAGTAAAATTCTATCTCCCTAAATGATGATAGATTCCAGAGTGAAATTCATCTAACTAGATAATCATAAATTTCTAGAGTTCCCAATTGAGTGGATTAAAAACTATAATTTTTTTAATAATTACAAAATAATCTCTTAGTATTATATGATAGGATACCATTTATAGATATCCTCCAATACATGTAGATATGTCCATTGATGATGAAACATGAATATATACAGATGATTCTCAATTCCACATATGTTAATAATTGAATTTAAATTTTATGGTAATCCTACATTATTCATGGTATATTAATAAGTATTCACAAACACGTCTTAAATTTATATTATAATCCCATGGTAGGCAATAATTCCCCCAAAAGGGTATGATGAGTCCAATATCCCATCCGCTCAACCAATGTGAGTTCCTAAATACCGTTGGTGAACAAAACTAACAAAATAATACCTTTGGAATTCAGGTCTATTTGTATATCAAACCTTGGGGTGTTTCTAGTTCCATAAAAAAATACATTAGAAATCATTTTGAAATTGATATTCCCAATGAGAACACATTTTTTTAAAGAAACAATGGAAAATTAGGTTTTTTCTATTTTACAAAATTCAAAATTCACCTAAAACCCCATTAGAATTTGAGATATGTTGATAGTTAGTGAATAAGTGTGTATCTATTATTTTTTAACCAAAAAATGACACCACATTAAAAAAAGTAAAGAAGGTAAAGGCACACACAATATCTTTAGAAGGTTTGGTACAAAGAACTAATCAGTTAATGGATTGGGTTTTAATACCAATTAATAATTTTCCATGATAATATGATGTTAATTTCCATATTTTGTGTTTTAGAGACCTATATAGGGAATTATATTATATATAGATTCTTATATCTCACATGACTACTTTTTCTAGAATTACATAGGGATTATCTCATAAGCATTACAAGATTTTAATAGCATCACACCATGATCAACTACTATAACTTTATTCAAAAAACATAAATAGAGTCCCAAAATATATATTAACAAGTTTCCATGAATACCTTGTTGGAAGTATAAAATTATAGTTTTGAAGGATTATTCTCTTGAAATGGAACATAATTCCTTCTTCTCAAGAAAAGATTCTTTAAATTCTATTATATCTTCCAGAATATGTTGAAATTCTGTCTCTACTTGAAACTAATCTTCATCGACCTTATGAATATTATCATATGGAATCCTCAATTAATATGATCTCATGTGATTTTATATATCTATAAGATCCTCACTTAAGAAACACTTGACACCAAAAACTGAAACCATACACCATAAGTCCACATCCCACCCTACTTTGTTCTTCTCAAGCATCTGAAACTGTGTTTGTCACACAAACCACTTTTTATTCCCTATTCTTTGATATAAAACTAATCTAACTCCACATCACAGGATCATATTAATTTACCTTATGACTAAATAATTCCAATTTAATATCATATCATATACAATAATTTATCTCGGTTTCATCAATTTGAACACATTTCCCTCTTTTTTATTTTTCTCTTTATACATAGGTCTTCAGAAATTATTACATTGCATTTTATAATATCGAATATCCGTATATTATTTTTCCCCATGATCCAATTTAGTTTCCTCTTACTCTTCAGTTCATGGGATTCCCCCTTGACATCATATTCATTTTTCTTCGAACAACCATCTCTTAGAAAATTATAGGAGTTCCCTCACTTTTTTATTTATCATTTCATTTCCATTTTTCTTAGGTATAATGAAATATTCTTGAATATTTTAACATATTTTATAAAATCATTCCTTTATTCATCATATTTTTCTTACATATTGAACCAAAATAATTTCATCCTTCTTATAATATCTCTTAGAATATAACAAGTTTTTCAGACTCTTCTATAGGTTTATTGAGCTCCCCATTCTTTCACTAAAATACACATCAACCATTTTCCACAACTATATGAAAAATAATATAACATTACAACTATATGAAAAATAATATCACTTCTTCTATCATCCATATATATAATATTTTCCAATTAAATATCATGAACAAAATATTCAGATATATGGAATAGACTAACTTCCTGTAGTGTGAGTTCTTCTAAAAATACCAATGTAGTCATTAGATTGATATTTTCATTAGAATAATAGAATATTTTGAATTATCGTAATCTTATCGAGTAAAAATAATAATATTATTTTTAATGCATGAAACATTTAATCACATACTAATAATATTTATGTTTCTATTCATTTTCAGTTTTTATAAATCAAGAAGAACACCATCAGGTGTAATTTATTTTCTGTCAATTCATCCTTATCCATGATTTAATTAAAACTAGAAGGTATCATGTATCATCATAGAATCATAAAATATGGAACATTCTATAATAGTTCCAACATGAATAGAAATAAATGTCAACTTTAATATGGAATTTTATAATTTATATAAATTTGAAATGTTCCAGAACTCATTTTATATTTGATCCTTTTAACCATGAATGAGGATCAGGTTTTCATGATATTTCAAGATAAAATCTGAAACCCATATATCAATTCTTATTATTTAAATGTACAAGTAATATTCCTTTCATCACAACGTTAAAGTAAAATATAGAAATATTCATTTTAAATTTGATGTTTTAATATTTTTCTCGATGTACTGGGTCTTCCAAATGCTATGGAAGATAATTGAACATGTGGTTAGTTAGTCATATTAAAATTCTGGTAGACCATGTGGAATCTAAATACAAGATACCATATTCTAATCGAATTATTGTTCATAAAACTGACCATGACAATCAAACATGTGGAAGGACAACATTAACTAGAAATTGACCATAGAGGGATAGAATATAGGAAAAAATATATGATTACTAGATGAACTATAATGAAAAATTTAAACTAATAGATCATAAATATTTTGGATTTATTACACATACAAATCGTTGAATGAAAGTGAATTAGTTGATGTAATGATAAAAATAACAAACCAACCGTGTGGTTACTGGATGAAATTTATGTAGTGGATCAAACATGAAGTTCCAAACTTAGTCAAAATCCATAATTTATTTAATAAACTTAATTTATACATCAAAATGGCTATGAAAGTTTTTAATCACTTATAAACATATCATATGACATTTGGGAAATTATTAAACTAAATTAAACTCTTTATATCAACCCTTAATTAACATGAATCATCTTAAACACTTTATATAAATCATTATTAGGAAATTATCTTCTTTAAAAAATAAATCCCATTGAAACAACATAAAAGTGTTATTAAAAATTAATTATAATAGATATTTTTTAAAACACACAAATATTTACTTCCCCTAACTCATGTGTCTTCAATATATAATAAACATGCTATTAACCACTATTAATAATATCCCTTATGAATATTCATTATAGCCAAAACATCCATTATTGAAAACAATTGTAGATAGTATTATTACACCACTTTTTTTATTTATCATGTCTATCAATTAATATCATTAGATAAAATCATCTAATTTTAGAGTAATTCCTTAAAGCATGTCCAATTAGATATTCCCAGGCATCCATAAATTATTCATTTGTATGGAGATCATATAAAAATCCATTTGTATTTAGAATTAAATCAATTAATTTTATTCTTTAACAAAAAAATTTATCTATAAAATTTAATATCTAGAGTTTTATATTAATTATACAATATTATAGTTGTATCTCAACTCAGTCCACCACCAATGTCTCAATTAAAACTATTTACATGCACATTGAAAAAAACAAAATCATAATACAAATTGAATTTCATCCTTCCCATTTGGATTTTTATTATATTTTTAACTTTATTTGTCATTATATACATGTAATTATCAAATAGGAGTTGTCTTTTATTCTCTCACATAATGAAAAATAATGAAAAATGGTGAAATTTTCTCCCCATTAATATCATGGTTTTATGATCCAATTAAAATACCAATATAATCTACAACTAGTTTTCCATTGTCATTAATAATGGAAAAAACCATAGAGTTCATGGAAATAAATAATGATTATGTCATCTCTACATCTACATGGGCTAGCCTAGTGTAGAAAACAATAGTTATTTTACCAACACATCACGTTTTTTCATAAATACATCTAAATGTGATTCCAACCTATAATATAATTTTATAGAGGATTTACATATAATATTTTTTAATAAAAGTAAAAAATAAATTAATTTTTACAAATCACATCAAAAAGTTCAATTGAATGTAAAATTTTCCTTATTTTTTTGAAAACACCCCTTGTTAATAACAATAAGTATTCAAAATAATTGGGAAATAATAGTGAGTATCATAACTCAAACATTATAAATGTTGGGGGTATCTAAATTCTATATTTTACGAAAATAATAAATATATTGTAGCCATGAATTATTTATTATCTCCAACTGAACTTATTCTTCCCATATTTCATCATAATTTAAACTTTCCTCTTGTCATTAGAAAAATTTATTTGTGATACAAGTTTAACTCTTGATACCAATTAGAAATTAATACCAATTGATATTTCATCCAACTATGACGGTTATCCTTCCATGATATATAATTACCACAATCCTCCTTCAAAATCACCATTAATCACTATCATTGAATATAAATCAGAAATCATTTGGAAAAAATGTTGATATAATGGTTTCAATAGTCTTAACACTATATTGGGGACTTCTTTCTCAACCTAGATTCATTTTTCCTTAAAGATTTCAAATGTCTAAGCTTTATTATACAAGATTACTCTTTATAAATCCAAAAGTTTCCCCATTTGGGTAACATGATATTCTTTTATTTTTTATCTTTATTTATATCTATATTAAATTTATTTTCTTGATCTATCTTAATAGGCTCACTCTTTGATGGTTTCTTAAACATTTTTTATTTATCCAGCTGATCTCGCCATAGGATCATTATGTCATTATTTAGATGAACCTTTTTATTTATTTGGGTGACATTCTTCTTTGAAGAAACAGATTTAGATCTATAATCCATGGGATCTATCCCTTTTTTTATTCTTCAACACTTATTTACCAAAAAACTATGTCATACAATTATTGGATACATGACCTACCTTGTAGCACCTTCTACACACATTTTGATTATATTTTTACATACCCTTCATGGAAAACCTATCAATATCATCATTAGTTATGTCCTACATATTGTTAATATTTTTTTATATGTTTGCAATTGAATTCTAGTTTGTTTTTAGATTTACCCTTATAGTTTTTCATTTCATCGGTTTTTTACAATATCCCATAATGTGGCCTATATTACGAAAGTAGAATCATATTATTCCTTTGGGTTTGAAATCATGATAATTTATTTTTATTGACTTGTTAGTATTATTTCATTGAACAATATTCCATTATTCACTCCTCATTTAATATTTCTTTCAATTTTTATTTTTTATCTCTGTTCACCATTGTGGCCAATTTGTCACATTAGTATAACCAATTTTTATTAAACACACTGAAGTTAAAAAAATGTGTGAAAATATATTCTACAAGAATCACTGATCTATAAAAAATTTTCATGTCTACTTTTTATTTTTATATTACTTGGTGTCTATGAAATGTATTAAGTCTTTATAATATGTCATTTTTATTGATAAAATTTCTATCCCTACTTTCATGAATTCTATGAATTTATTATGTTAACATGTTGTTCCAATAATCTATGGAAATATGATCGAACCTCTATAAAGTCCTGCAATAGACAACAAACCTAATTATCTTTATTTTTGGAACAAAATTTCTATATTTTTATGCATAAAATTTTTGGGTTGTTTCACCACTCTTTTGAGCACAATTTAGGGAAGAAATCATCTTATTCTTACTCATTTCTACCCTTTATGTTGTTGTAGAATTCTATGAAAATTTTATCACCCACATATATAAAAATTTTCATTTATCTATCCCTATTTGAAAAAATATATTTCACGTATGTATCTATTTTTGGACTACAAGTGATCCTCTTCCATGTGGGTGAGGTGGGTACTCACCACAAATTTCACTGCATCTCGGTACCATAAGGCATAGTCCCATTGGTTACAAATTTATTCTATGAAACCTATGTGGAAAGAATCATCTTTTCATATCATTTAGAATGTCCTACATGAACTGATTCTATATTTTTTGTTTTAATCTCATGGTCATGACACATCAACTTTAGGGTGATCATTTTATCTTCCACAAATCTGAAAAATGATTCCAAATAACTATTCATCTTATAAATTTATTCTTTAAGAGTCTTATATATATCATAAAGTTATCTAGCATGAATTTGGTATTATTTTAGATTTCACTTTTAACAATATATCTATTACATTCATGGTTACCTTTTATAGCTTCTATAGTAAATGAAATTCCTCATTAAAATAGATTTAAACACCTCCTTCTCAAAAAAATGGTTCTTTTAATTTTTTCAATAATTAGATATGTGTTATAATTGAAGAGTGTAATTAATTATCCTTTAAAATTCATTATTTTTTAGAGTATGTTTCATATTACCAATTTTTAAGACAATTCATTCTTCAAGGCATAAAAATATTTTTTCTAATTGGGATTTTGTTATCAAATAGTTATTTTATAAAAATAGTATATATGTGTAAAATTAATCAAAAACATTCATTAGATAACCTTTGTGATGTGAGTAAACTTCTTTCACTATAATTATTTTTTGAATATCTCTATTGTCTGAAATATAGTCATCAAAATAGTCTATATAAATAGATGAAATAAATGATAAATTTCCATTATGAGTACCTATAGATAATGGTTTATCCTATTTCTCCCATGATACATTTCTTATCTTATTGTCCCATTTATTTTTCATGTATTCAATCATATTTGAGGAGACCTCAACTTGCAGAAAAACACGAGAGGAATTATCTTCTCCCATATGGGGCTATAAATCAGAAAATTGTTTAAATATGCACTTCATCAATCCAAATGAAATTAAATAGTTATTCCAAGATAAACCCATCATATGGTGAAATTATCTATAAAAACTATTGAGATTCCCAATAGGATCAGTGTAGAAACCCAAGGGTGGGTGAATTAGATGACAAATATTTTTAAAAAATTCTAAAATTTCTTAAAACCCCTTTGAAATTTAAAACATATTTATTGTTATTAAATATTAATCTAATTTATTATTAAATATGGAATAAAATAATTTCAATTACATTAATGTAGATAAAGCTGCACATAATAATTTTACAAGGTTCAGTATAAAGACATATTCCTTTACTTGATTAGATGTTTACCCCAATAACAGACTCCCCACTATAATTTGATGTTTATTACAATGGTAACTTTTTCTCAAAAATGAAATGTGTCACAAAATGTATACAAGTTTACATATCTCACGAGACCTATTTTTTTAGTATCAAACTTGACTTGTCTCATTAACATGAAATTATTTTCATAACATCATAAAATTATTTCTCTATATACCATGAGTAACAATGGTTCTATGAAGTCCCACCATATTTTTTTTTGTTATTATTGGAATTAGGCCAATACATCAAAATAATATTCTTTTACACTAATGAAATATATCTCTTTAAAATCAATGATAAATAATTTGAATTCTAGAAGATATTCAAAAACATTATTCCACAAAATATCCAATTGAAACTAATATTTAGATATATTTAGAACCTATTTATGAATCTTTGTCAATAAATCTGATATCTAATGATATTTATACCCAAAAACTTCTCACATAGTGGAATATAAATAACAATAATTGAAACCATACATAACATGTCAGTATCTAACTCAATTTTATTCTTATCAATCTATTATAATCATGATTTACATAGGATACTATTTGTTTCTCTTCATCTTCGACAAAATATTAATTTAACTCTTTAGCATATTTATTGATTATTTAAACCTTTTCCCTGATAGTTATTCGACACTATTTCATACAATAATGAAAAAGCTGTTGATTCCACCAATTCAAACACATTTCTCTATTTCATATTTTTCATTCTGTATCTAGGTCACATATAATATTTTTTAATTTTGGAATATCAAATATTAACATATAATTATGTGCCTATGGTATAATTTTATTAAATCCAAATTTTATATAAATGAAATTACTCTTATATATCATATTAGTTTCTCTTCAAACAAAAAATTTACATAATATTTTAAGAGTACTTTTGATTTTTTCTTGTCTCATTTAATTTAATTTTTTATTTTAGCTGAATGAAATTCCCTATTGTCTTCTAATTACCTCTATATCCTAATTCCTTCCTTTATACACATAATATTTCTTTCTATACAATCTTGATATAAGCCTTCTTCAAACACCTCTCATAACATATTTGATATTCTAAATGTTCATATAATAGGACCGATCACCTCTTTTATCCACCAAAATTTTCATCCATCGTTTTCCAAAGTGGTATGAAAAATCAAATAACATTTCATATCATATATGAAATAATTACCAAATTTCCAAATATTCATTCAGTTCTTGTGTTATCCTCATATATAATATTCTAAATTATTTTATTATAAAATAATAATTTATATTTGTGGGAAATACTCACTACATCTGGCATGGGTGGTTAATGAAATTATATTTCAGAAAATAAAAGGATCAGTATATTCATACAACAACTCAACTTGACAATTCACATTCATATCCAGAATGAGTCCAATTACACATTGTGATGTTTCAAACATTTATGTATGGATCAATTATCTTCATGTTTCTATTCATTTCAATAATCATAAAATTTTAAAGAATATCATTACAATTAATTTATTTCCCCTAAATTTACCATTCTCTTCGATTCACTTCAAACTGTCATGGATCATGGATAATCATATCATCAGGATATTTAGACTATGTTTTATGAGTTCCATCATCAACATAAATCAATCTTCACTTCAATATTTAATTTCTACATTTATATATATTTTAAATATTCTATAATTAAATCATTCATTAACCATTTTCACTATGCTTTAGTATCAGGTTCTCATGATTTTATAATATTAAACCATTGACCATTTAGTTTTTTACGATATTTAAATACATGAGTAATATTAGATATATCATCCCATTTAAGTTACTTCTAAAAATAATTAAATCAATATATCTTCATTTTTAGTCAGGTAATTTTCAATATTCCACTAAGCACTAAACCAACTATATACATTGGTAGATAAGAAAACATGATTTTTATTGGAAATAAGACCATAAAGATATTCCATGATGGATAATCAGAAATTTTTCCATATAAAAATTGACAACATTTTTAAATTAATTGATATGGGAATAGATTATGAAGATTAACTATATGAAAAATATAATTATTGAGGATTTTCTATAAAAAAACATAAACTAACCAACCAAGATCAACTACATATGAAACAATTAAATGAATATGAGGTAGTGGATTTAATTATCAAAAAAATAATTTTTAAATTGTGTAGTAAGTGGATCGACCATATGTAGTGGATTGAGCATGAAGTTATAAATATAGGAAAAATGATAACTTTTTCAATACATATTAGGGATAAATAAAAATTCCTCCAACCATCCATAATAACTTATTAGAATATCATATTACCTTTGAGAATTGATGAAAACACCATAAAATTATTTGTTCGATTATTAAGCATATGTGGCATATTAAGCACTCTATATCCATTATTCTTAGGGACATTACTTCTTGTAAACTCCATTCTTAATGAAAAATCATCCATGTTTTTTATAGAATAATTTCTATTGATAAATCCAAAAACACACCATGATGGATTTCTCATAACTCATGGGTCTTCATTGTAAAATCTACTTTCCATTCAAAATAATTTAATAATATCCCTTCCAAATATTCTCTACAACCCACACTTACTGTATTCCAAATTGTTTTAGATAATATTTCTACCTCTACATTATCACTATAAATGTTTTTCCATTATTACCAATACATACACTCATCTACTTATATGGAACACCCTTATTTCCTATCCAATCATATTTTCCAAGGATGTCATCAAATCAACCCTTACATTGCTTGTAAATGTGACTCACTTATCATTTACAGCGAAGGAACCAAATTTTATTCCATACCCTACAAAATATGAAAATGCTACAATCTCCAAAGCTATATAGTTTTTATAGAACATTTTATGTATCACAACTGAATCAATCACCCATTCCTTCCCAATAAATATACAAAATCACATTTAAAACAAACCAAAAAACAATATCAATATAACATAACATATTAGATGAGGAAGTCCCTAGAATTTAAGGAAAATATTATGGAGGATTTTACACTTTAATCCTTGATAATGATCAAAATTATATATGGGATGTTGTTTTCTCTTTTAGTAAAAATATAATGAAGATATGGTTAAATAGTATAAGATGATTATGTCTCTTAACTCAAAAACTCATGAAAATTCAAAGGTAAGTACAAAGGTAAAACCATATTCAAATTATTTATGATTTTTCAAATGAGGAACCTTTTAATAAATTTTACAAGGAATAAATTTATATAGTACATTGATAATGAACAATACGAAGAAACTTATAAAATAAAAAATGGTAAAAATTCAACGGAAGATAGTAAATACAATAAGAATAAGAAACTGTTTTTCACAAGAAATTAATAAGTATATTTTTTAAGGAAGGAGGAAACTATTCTCTATCATGAATATATTCTAAATAACATGTTCTTGAATGTTTTAGGATCATTATGCCTCAAGTAAAAAAATGAGGAATCATCAAGAAGTGAATAAGAGAATGGTGATTATACCTACATGGAAAATATGATGAAGGTGGACCTTGAATCATTTGTTGAGAAAAAAATAAAAAATTAAATTAGGATATTAAAGAAATAAATTAAAAAATATTTAAATAAAAGAGGATTTTATTTAGAAGAAACATTATTACACTTATAAAATTGGAAAACATGAGTTGAAGGTTTTGGTGAAAAATAATAGAGGAAAATACCTTGGTGGAAGAAAAAAATAGTTAAAAATTCCTATAAATAATAACACAACATATAAATCCCTTATATTAGTAATAAATCAAGAGGGAAAAATTTAATGAATGTGAAATAAATAATATAAAATAAAAAAGGAATTATGGAATGAAAAACCATGGAAAACAATTTCTTTATGTTTATCTACTCAGAGTATATATGATTAATGATAGGATAATTTTAGAATATGTTATAGAGAGGTTAACTATGTAGAATAATGTATGACCACTTTTCCAATATTATTTATGTAGGATTAAAATGGAAAGGAACTTGAGAAAAGTAAGAAGGAATAAATTTATCTTCTTGATAAAGTTTCTATAAAATATATCAAAAACATTATTGCTCGGATACTTGATAATAATATTTCTGTGCAGATGATAGGTTGTATATGAATATTGAAAAAAATTAATGAACCATATAGACGAGAAGTTAATTTTGGTAATGATAGTGTCATAAAAGTACGATTAGTTAGTGAAATTGAGAAAGATATTTAGTAGATGAAATGAAAATATGTTTTATATATTAATGTTCTTAAAAAAAAAATTTAGTTTATGAAATAACATTGTGATGATGTTAGAGAATTTGTTTTCAATAAAACTCTTGTATCATCATGCTTCAAAAATAAGGATGAATATCCAATATGGGTGAAAGAATTATGTGTAACTTATTCCAAATTGATGATCTGAATAACTCATGTTATTTGAGTGCTAAATATGAAAATAAATAAAGGCATTTCATAATTTTTAATAATGGTCAAATGAATTAGAGTAAAATAAAGAAGAAAAGTTGGTGATATTTACAACCAAGATAAAAAGAAGAAGATATTTTTTCTATGAAACATGTCAAGAGGGAATGATTGTACATGGAATTCAAGAAATTATATTGATTCAATCCACCAGGACACAAAAAATCATACACTATAATTTTTTTGTACTGATGGTACATCAATCCAAAAAAGGATTGAATTAAAATATCACTTTAATTTTTTATTTCACTTATATGAAAAATATAAAGAACAATAAACCTAAATCTAATTTTTTGGAAATGGTAAAAATATTTAGAATATAATTTATAAAATTTTAGGAGTGTATATTATATATTTGAGAATATATAATTGGAAAGTTTTAAAAAGTGCATATTTTTAATCATATATAGAGAATCATGATATTTAACATCAATATAATTCCCTTTATAATCTTTATTAGGATGAAGGCATGTAGTGGAAGAATAATAGATTGGTTGAAATGTAGAGAATTATTAATAGTAAATATAAACTCATGAAAATATTCTAGAATGATGTTTTGAGTTAAACTATTCATATTCATAATAGATATTTGTTAGGTTTGAACTAAAATGTTACTCCGTACGATATTGTGGTACAAAAATAAACCTATTGTAATTTTTTTTATAAATATGGTATTTAATATTTTTTATTTATTTGTAGTTGTGATACCATTACAAAATGATTTTTTTTATTTTAGAATGTTTTTAAAATAAAAATTTTTATATATTTTTAAAAAAAATCACAATTTCTCCTCTCAAGGACCTCCCTTTTCCTTATTATTTAAGACCTACCATTTCCTAAATGTGAATTTCCCTTAGTGATGTGCTATCTCTCCAGTGGGGCATGATTTCTCTAGAAATGTGATATCCTTCCAAGAACATGATACATCCTTTATGTGGAGTTATCTTCCTAGTGATGTGTTATAGTTGTTTATGTTGAATGTATAATCCATTTTCATATATCTGTACCTAATTGTTTTTTTGTATTACAAAATTATAAGACATGTAATTAGATTTTACATGGTAAAAATTATTACTACCTGAAATGTTTTGTTTGAATATTAAATTACATTCAATGATTTTTAATAAAATTTGTGATAGTGATTAAAATATCTCTATATATAATTTACCTTGTATCAGAGTCTCCATATACAAATTATATTAGGTAAATCATTTATTAATTCTGATTAAAAAATAATTCTAATCATGATATCTATATATAGAATAAATAAAAATCATGATATATATTAAAAAAAATATCCCCCTGATAATAAAAGATATAGGGTCATTTGATTCCTATGTTTCCCCATATTTTTGACTTTTACTGACACTATGATAATAAATATTGTAAGTAATTAGTCATAGAATCCCATATCTAGCAACAATGAAGAAAACTTATCCACTTATATGGGGATATCCTGGTTATATAAGAATAAATGTATACCCATTATAATAGTTTAGAAAATTCATAAGTCACCATTATGTTGACGATTTTGTTTTATGATCTAGTATGTAACTTTATTAATAGTAAAACATATAATATTCTTTATCTAGAATAATCATAAATCTACTTTATCATTTTCTAACATATGATATGTGATCTCCCATTATATCCATATTCTAATTATCCTTAATTAATTATAGCTTTTTAAATTAATGAATTTCATGTCATAGAGAAGGACTCTATTATCCTATATTGGTTTTTATTGTTTATATAGTAGGAATTTGTTGACCACTTTAATGTCCCAAAAATTTTATTTATTTTTTTTAAAAATTATACGGGGTTATTTTGAGACTAGACACTCAAACGACACTTGATTCTGAGGCCTGATGAGCCAAGAATATAATTTTGAACAACTTTTAGTTTATTTAAATAAATATGCATTTGGGTTTTTCTGACTTCTAAAATGATTCTCTGATAAAAAAATATTAGGAAAATGTTGAACTCAGAACATTAGGATTCACAAATAAAGTACATAACATCGAATGACGAGGGTTGACTAGAAAAGATAATTTCCTGACATTTCAGAAGAGAAATAATATAAATAAAAAAGTTTTTAATTTTTTTCCCTCACTATTGAGTGGTGGAATATTAGCACTACAGGACGATGATGAGGCATTGACGAAACTAATTAAATTAATCCCGTTAATAAGGATCTCTAACCTAAGAATAGTAGTGACACAGTTTCATAAATGAAACAACGTAATGATGAGATGACATGGTGTAATAGAAACACTGAAACACATTTATTTTATAATGAGAAAATGGGTTGGAGAAATAGTTGGAGAATTGAGAATTTCCCTATTGAATATATGGAGAGGAATATTATCCAATGATGAACGATAAATGCCTTATCCTTCCACCATTCAAAGGATCTCTAGCAACTTAGGTGGCGGATCAAGAACATAGAATAAAGGCATGTGACCCCAGTCCTCCCCAAACAATGTCTATCCTAGGTTGGGGTTACCGTTTGATGTTTTAATTCCCTATTCTTCTTACTAAAACAAATAACGTGGATCAACCCACAAATAGGCCGATCCATGGACCACTTGTTCTTGTGGGAGGGAGATTATTATTGGTGATTTGAATTAAGTATTTTTTGATATAATCATAATCATATCCCCCCATGTTTTAAAGAAACATTGATGCAGAGAGTGTGGGCCGACACGAATAAGGCATGAGCTACTTCACCTTTGTGCTTTCTTGTGTGTTCTTCATGGAAACATCTACATATTGACAATAAATTTTTTTCGAGGCCATAACATGAAAGATGGAACCCCATAGAGGTTGGAGGCACAAATGACCAAGAGAAAGGACCATCAAAGCAGACTCTATGGTCTCCAGAACATCCCACTGGTGCGCTGATGTGGGACGCGACTGGATCAGGCCACAATAGTGTGGCCGGGGCCACTGATAGAAGGCTGGTGGCTAGTGGATAGGGATGCGAGCACCCAACCACATCACTGGATCTGGCCGTGGTTGGGGCTACGACACTGTGCGTCGGCACATAGTCCATAGGGGATAGTGTTTGGGACAAGGGGGAGTCTGGAAAAATCAGTCGTGGTGTGCAAGAACCGGATTCTAGTTGGCGTCCATGCTAGAGGATATAAGTCCTCACAATGAGATGGGTCGGGGGGCGCGAAACAGGCTGCTGAGCGGCATGGGTCCAATAAGGTCCAATGGGCTTGGCCTAATGGCATGTCTATACCAGGCCATCCCAGACCCAAACTGGGCCAATTTGGTCAAAGCTAGTCGAGGCATACATGACCCTCGGGTCGGGTTGGTCAGGCCGGGTAATACCAGACCAGACTAGAAATGATCCATATTTATGAAAATTTCATTATCTCTCAGACCTTGCATCCGTTTGATAGTGCATTTCCATAATTGTAAGCCTTATGATGAGGCAGTTCTTTTGGTATGTTATAATGAGGATTTCAGGTTTGTTGAAATGCAATTAATGGAATTAGGAGTGGATTCTCGCAAAATCAAATATGTTATGTGTGGGAATCCAGCAGATGGATGAGACCAGAAGAATGCTGATGAGTGGGACAATGTGACACTGTAGGACTAGAAGACAAGCGAACCTGTGTGGATCAACTCCAAAATACCATGTGTGGATTTGTTCCAAGAAACCCTATATGGATCATCTCTAAGAGACCCTATGTAGATCAACTACCACTGACCCCATGTGGATTAGCTACAAGTGACCTTATATGGACCAGATTTATGTGACCACATGTGGTTCAGCTACAAGTGGACCTATGTGGGCCATAGTTGATGGTCTAAGTGGGAAGTGGCTCTGTGTGACCCAAAAATCCCATGGTACTCATTAGGGATGAGTACCTCAGCCATCCAAGGTGTTCAGTGTTATGACTGATAGTCTTACTTCCGTACTTAAGATTATAGCTATGTGAGTTGTCTTTATTCGTGATCATGCTTCATAGCTTTCTTTTTGGATTCCATTATTTTATTTCCTTTGTGGTTTGGGGTCTCTACTGAGTATTTTTTTATTAAATCCTACATGGGTTTCACCCACATGTGTTTTTTATGGTGTGGACGACCGTCGCCTTGATGTAGGACATGGTGGCCAAGTACCCGGTGGTTCCCAATGAGATCAAGCATGCAGGGAATACTTATACCACTTCTAGAAGCTAATATAGACTTACCCATCAGGTGGGGGTTTCATCAAATGGATTTTTTAGATATCTTTTGTACTTTCCAATTTTTAGTTTACCCTTTATTGGGTTTGTATTCTATTCAATTTGACCTACAACTTGAACATTTACTTAGTGGTTGTTCAATGTGATACATTTTTATCATTATATTTGTTGACGTGGTTGTGTGTGAGTGTACATACATGTGCTTAGGAAAATTCCTCCCATTTACAGGTTGAATCTTTCAGTGCTTGTCACCAACCCTTTCATTTGGAAGGCAGGCCTAGGGGAGTTAGGGAACGGGCCCCAAGGGATGGTTTGTGACAATGATATATCAGAGGTGGTTTATTCTACCTCAAAGACCATGAGTCTGTTGTTTTATTTTTCGGTGAAAATGTCAAAATTTTCGAGTATGACTTTCATATTCAAGGAGTCCAGTGTGGGTGAAGTAACCGATTTATCAACACACCAGGACATTGAATTCTACTTTTCGTCTCTATACATAAAAAATGGTTTCATGATTCATATAAGAATTGTTTTTTTCCTCATCTTTTTCTTGAATTGGAGTCAACTCACCAGGTATAAACTATTGATCATGGTATATCTTGATCTGTTTAAGGATGCCTCCATGCAAACATCCAGTTAGGATTCTAATGCATGATTTTGATGATATTCCACCTATAAATGATGGGTTATTTCAGTGACTCATGCTAGAGATGGACCCACTGAGTGGAGAACCAGCCTTACAACCACTCATTGATCAGCTGTTACATCCGGAATTACTAATAGAAGATCCATGCTGGCTAAGTTCCATGTATAATTTACATAGATAGAGACCTCCGAGGTTCAGGGGAGATACAAATCCTTGAGTTTCCAAGGATTGGATGGAGGTAGTGAAGTAGGTCGTCCTCTTAGTGAGTACAAAACTTTACTAGATGGATTTTTTAGCTGTGTTCCTTCTATATATATTGGTGGTGAGATGGTGGATTTTGACCATTCAGACTCATGATGAGAGGACCCTCTCCTAGGCTGACTTCAAGAGACTATTCTGAGAAGAGTTCTTCCCCATGACCTTGCTCTTAGTGCGTATACAAGAGCTATTTCACCTATAACATGGAATCATGTTATTGGATGAGTACTCTGGGAGGATTAAAAACTTCTCACACTACACTATGGATATCATATGGGACCTTTTATTTTGGGCTTGGACCTTTGATCGGGGACTAAGATGGTAGATCAGGGCATCAATGATTTCCCTCAGCATCCCCACATAATCTGGAGTGCTGGAGCGAGATCTAATAGAAGATATATTTCTCACAGATATGGCACCGATGATGGGAGCTACCACCAAGTGACAAGTGGTCGAGTAATCCATGGCAGGAAAATGAAAATTAATGCAGAACTCTAACTGGTCCAGACCATCTGGAGGATGACCCCAGGACTCTGGATCAGTGGTGCAAGGCCAGCAGGGCAGAATGATTCAGTAGAGGAGTATGGTATCTTAGTCGTGCGATAGGAAGGGACACATGGCTCATGATATCCTGAACCACAACACATACGATCATAAAATGGTCAAGGGACTGCCAAGTCAGAGTACAAGGTTCAAACGAGGATGTCCATTGGGTAGTGAATGTTGTAGAGGAGTAGGCCGAGCAGCTGATGGTGGGCGATAGATTGAGGTACCAACACCACCACCCCTATTATTCCCCCCATGGCCTTAGTGAACTTTCGAAAAATGGTGGGCTCAACATCATGCGGTGAAGGCCTTTGACCATAGTGCTCTAGAGATGTCTAGAGGTAGGATTTTTGTTTTACCCATGATAGTTTTAGTTTTTATAGACATAGGTTCTAGTCACTCCTTCCATGCCACAAAATTATTTTTAGGCTTGAAGATTCTAATGGAGACATTGGATCGATCCTGATGATTAAAGACTCCAATGAGAGGGGATTTGAAAATTACACACTAATGCTGACAGTTTGAGATTACTCTTGAAAGAAAAAGCTTTAGCTGGGATATCCTAGTAGTGGAGTCGATTCCTTACGGCATCATCTTGGGTATGGAATGGTTATATACAGTTCATGGTCAATTCGACTGTATTAGGCATAGTGTGGGGTGTGTCCGTGAGGATGGTACCAATTTTCCTTCACCAATGAGAAGGGAACTCTTGTTGCATAGGAAACAATTTCTCAAATGAGGGTGTAGTTGATCACTCAACAATTGTCTAGACTCATCCTCAGTGCAGTGGATGATAGAAATACAATCATTCTTGTATTGGTAGATGAATATGAAGATTCCTTTCCTGCGGATGTTCCGGGGCTACTTCCTCAAAGGGAGGTAAACATATGCATCAATCTATACCCCCATGACAAAACCGAAATCCCCACCATCACATCAGATGGATCATGTGGAGATTCACGTGTTAATGTTACAACATGAGGAATTGTATGAGAAGGGTTTCATGGGTCTTTGTGTTTTACCATGGGTATCCTTATTATTGTTTTCCAAGAAGGAAGATGAAATATTACTACTATGCATGAAAATCTAGTGCCTAAACCTAGTGACCATGAAGAAAAAGCATCCACTACCAAGGATTGGTGGAAAATTTTATCAACTGAAGCGAGCGAGGTGGTTCTCAAAGATAGACCTCAGATTAGGCTATCACCAGCTTTGGGTACAGGATGAGGATGTACTGAAGATAGACTTTAGATGCCGGTATGACCACGATGAGTTATGGGTCATGCCTTTCGGCATGCCCTATGCCCCAATAGTGTTTATGGGACTCATGAATGATATCTTACAGCCTTATCTTAACTTTTCTTCATGGTATCCATTGATGACATCTTCGTGCACTTGGATTTAGTGGAGAAGCACATTACACACCTACATATAATCATCTATACATTCTGGGAGTCCAGTCTTTAAGGGAAGCTCTTGAAGTTCTAGTTATGGATTTGGGATTTCCACTTTCTAGGACATGTCATCTCATAGGCTGGAGTTATAGTGGATCCAGCAAAGATAGAGGCAGTTATTTTGTTGGAGGCACCCATTAGCGTGGATGAGGTTTGAAGTTTCATGGGATTTTCTAGACACTAATAGTAGATCATTCCAGACTTTTCCAGATTTTTAGCACTTTTATAAGCATTGGAATTGAAGGTAAAACCCTTCATATGGAAATAGATGTGCCAGCATAGTTTCTAGGAGCTGAGACGGAGACTGAGGAGTTCCCACATCTTGAGGATACCCGAGGAGGGGGTTGAGTATGTTGTTTGCTATGATGCATCAGACACCAGACTGGGTTGTTTCCTAATGCAGAAGTGAGAAATAATATCTTAAGGTTCATGAAAGTTGAGAGATCCTGGGCATATATTTGCAACCCATAACCTAGAGTTAGCAACAATGGTCTTTTCTATGAAGATGTGGAGGCACTAATTGATGGGTAAAATATATACCTTCTAATCTGACCTTAAGAGTCTAAGGTATATCTTCTCCAAAATGACCTAAACATAAGGTAGTCGTGATGGAAAGAGTTCCTATAGGAATATGAATTTGAGATAGTCTATACTTCTAGGAAGGAAAACGTGGTAGCAGACACACTCAGTAGGAGGTCTGGTTTCTAGATGTTGTATGATGTGACAGACCATCTAGCCACGATGTAGATATCCTTCATGGATGATGTTGGATCAACATACCTTCAGTTGATGACTATCACTCCCCCACTCTTATATGATGTTAGGGAGGCACATTTAGGAGATGTTTACAGCAAGTCCTAAAAATTTCAATTATCCTCAGGATGAGATACTAATCAATTTTTTATAGTTAGGTAGAACATCATCTTTCTTAGAGGATGCACAGTAGTACCAGTGGCATTGTGAGAGGATATTTTAAGGGAGTTCCATACCTTCCCTTTGGAGGTACTTTTTGGAGTGGTGAAGATATAACAGGATCTCCAACATCTTTACTATGGTCCAGGGATAAAGAATACAGTGGCCAAGTTTTTTTTATGGTGGCACACTTGTCAACAAGTGAAGGATAAGCATCCGGTTCTAGAAGGATTAGCACAACCAATTGCGGTACCAGAGTTGAGGTGAGATTCTATCACGATTAACTTTTTGACAGGATTATCATGAACATACAAGGGCCACAATTCTAATTGGGTGATTTTTGACCGAATCACCATGCTCGCTCACATCCAACCTATATGGGAGCAAGGATCAGTAGAGGGCTTGGGATGCCTATATGTTCCGGAGATAGTGAAGATTCACATGGTTACTTTATTAATCTTCTCAAACTTTAATGCTAGATTCATATCATGATTATGCAAGGGATTATAAGAGGCCTTTGGGAATCAACTACACTTGAGAAAATACTTTCAACAATAGATGGATGGTCAAATGTAGTGGACCACACAAACCATGTAGGAAATGCTTTGTGTTTGCAACCTTGATTTTGGCCGTAGTTAGGAGGAACACCTACCACTAGTGGAGTTTTCATACAACAATAGATATCACTCGACCATTAGCATGGAATCATTTGAGGATTTGTATGAGAAGCCTTGTAGATCATATCTATGTTGGACATACCCAAGGGAGTCATCACTCATGGGTCCATAGTTGGTACAGGCTACCACTATGAAGGTAAAAATCATCTTGGAGCAGTTAAGGACTGCACATAGCTGGTATAAATCATATGCTGACAATAGATGGAGGACCTTGGAGTTTGAGGTGGGAAACCACATGTTTCTCAATGTCTCAACCTGATGGGGATTGTAGATATTTGGCAGGGGCTGCAATTTATCACCGAGATACATCGAACCTTTCCATATTTTGAGTAGAGTTGGAGAGGAGGCATACAAAATAGATCTCCCCCATAAATGCACCAGGTGCATGATGATTTCCACATGTCATATATGAGGAGGTACGTTCATGATCTATGACACATCATCAACTGGTTCGATTTGAAAATTCATGATTGGGTGAAGTTTGTGGAGTTCCCGGTGGAGATGTAGGATCGACAACAACGGGTCCTTCAGGGTCGGGTGATTCCTCTGGTGCATGTTTGGTGGAATAAAAAGAATCTCCATGATATCCCATGGGAGAGGGAGGCTCATATTCATGCTCAATACCACCATGTGTATGTTTATCCTTGTTTTGGATTATGGGGACGTGAATCCCTAAAAGTTGGGGTAATGTAATGTCCCAAAAATTCCATGTATTTTTTTTAAAAATTATGTGGGATTATTTCACGATCTAATGCTTAGAAGGAACCTGATTATGAGGCCTGGTGAGACCATAATATAAGTTTGAATATTTTTACATTCATTTAAATAAATTTGTGAGTAGGTTTTTCAAATATTTAAACTGGTGCTTAGATAAAAAATATGATGGAATTGTTGAACTCAGAATATATGTTTTCGCCCAGAAAGGAACTAAATTTGACTAGTGATGTTCGACCGAAGTTGATAATTTTCAGACCTTTTGGAAGTGAAATAAAATAAATTAAAATGTTATTTTATTTATATTCCCTCCCCACTGAGCGGGGGCATGTCACCACTACGTTGTGGCGAGGTGGTGACATAGAAACTCATTAAATAAATCCCCTTAATGAGTCTCATTAACTAAATCATAATAGAGATGTTTTATCATAAGTGAAATAGTGCAGCAACACAATGCCGTAGTATAACAGAAACGCTACATGTGTTTCAATTTTGACGAGACAACATGATAGATAAATAGTTAGAGGAATCAAAATTTATCTGACTATTCTACAACCAGGAATCCCCTCCCAAGACAAAGGAAGAATGAAATCTCTTTCCACCCTTTGAAGGATCACTAAAAATGAGGGTAGAAGACCAAGAATAGATTACAAAAGAGTGTGACCGTACTCTTCCTCGACCAACGTCTATCCCAGGCAGGGGTTAATTTTTTATGTTTGAAATCCCCAATAATCATTCTAAAACAATGAACATGGATCAACCCATAGATAGGTTGATACATGGATCACTTTTTCTTACAATAGCAAGCTTATTTTCATGGGTTTCCATAGGGATTAATTTTGATATAATGGTCATACTATCCCCCCATGTTTTAAAGAAACTCTAACACAGATGGTTCAAGCCAACATGAAGAAGGCCTGAGACCCTCTACCAATGTAAATTCATGTGTGTTCTTCATGTCTGCAACTCTAGATTGACGAAAATGAATTCTTGAGGCTATAGTAAGGAATAAGGCACCCATAGAGGCTGGAGGCAAAAATGACCCGAAAAAAGGATCACCAGAGCAGACTAGGGGGTCTGTGGAACATCCCTATGGTGTTTCGAGCCTGGTCACGGCTGCGTCATAGGAGCTGACAACACTAGGCCAGCGACTAGAAGAAAGGGAGGCAACCACCCGACCACTAAGGTTGAGCAGGCCGAAACGTGGTGATTTGGAATGCGTTCAAGTGGGGACCGCAAGCGTGATTAGGGGGGGTGGAATTAAAAGCTGTGGTGCACACGAACTGGATTCCACCTGGTGTTCAGGCTAGAGGAGACTGTCCTGCACTATTGGAAATATTTATTGAATAAAAATGGGTCAATTCATGGATTGTAGTAGAAAAAATCCCGCACGCCTGTTGCGGGACAGGCCGAATGAAACTTGGTTGTTGGTCAACCTGCCCGACTGGACCCCTGGTCGAACAGGGCTGGGTCCATCTAGAACCATTGGGTCCGGCCCAATCGATAGGCCAGACCGGGTCGTTGCAGACACTAATTCTGTTAGGTTGGGTTGGCTGAACTAGGCTGTGGTATGCATTTCCCCCATGCCAGGTTTGTCGGGTCGGTCTGACTGGGTCAGACCGGGCCCAAACAAAACCGAACCCTACTAACTAAAATGTCAATATCTTTCAGACCGAGCATCCGTTTGATGAGTTTATTGTGGTGTTATAACCCTTTTGACGAGGTAGTTCATTTGATATGTTCTAAGTAGGGTTTAATAGATGTTTAAATGTGACAAATGTCTTGAGGAGTGTATTATTCTAGAATTATGCATGCTACATATGGAAATCTTGGTACTTTTCGAGACCCAAAGAATACCGAAAAGCGCGACCAGGTTACCCTATCGGCCTAGAAGACAAGAGAAAATGTGTAGATATACACTAAATGAATCTATGTAGATCATCTCCAAGTGACCCTTTGTGGATCAGATCAAAGAGACTCTGTGTGGATTAGCTATAAGGGACCATGTGTGGATCACCTACAAGGGACCCTGTGTAGATCATCTGCAAGTGAACCTGTGTGGATCAGCTATTAGTGGCCCTATGTGGACTAGAATTTATGGCCAATGTGGGATGTGGTTCTCTGTGACCCAACAGGCCCATGATACTAATCAGGGGTGAGTACCTTTGCGGTCCAAGGTCTTTAGTGTTACGACTGATTGTCTTTCTTCCATACATTAGATTATACCTATGTGAGTTTTCTTGATTCTTTATCATGCTTCATGGTTTTCTTTGTGGATGTCTTTGTGGTATTTCCTTTTCTATTTGGGGTCCATACTATGTATTATGTTAGTCTCCAAAGAATGGGATTCACCCACAAGAGTTGAGTCTGGTGTAGATGACTTCCACCTTGATGGAGGACTTTGTGGCATAGGACCCAGTGGTGGCTTGTGAGATCAGATAGGTGGGTGAACATCAATGGCATCCAAAATCTACCCTACACATACCCATCAGGCATGGTTTTTAGCGAATGGAAATTTTTAGTGATCTTTGGAACATTCCTATTTTCTGTTTTCCCATTGTTGGGATTGTATTCTAGCATATTTGACCTATATCTTGTAGCTTTACTTAGTGGTTTTTCAGTGGAATGTAAGTTTACCCTTCCATTTTTTTGGTCGTGGTTGTGTGTATGTGATAACATGTGTATAGAAAAATGCCTCCCATTTTCAGGTTGATGAATTTAGTTTTAGTCTCCAACCCTTGGCTTTTGGGAGGATGGATTGGGGGAGTCAAGGCACGATCCTCGATGGTGGGTCGTAACAACCTCATACACATTATGGTGTTGACAATATAATTTTAATTTAATATGACAAATCACTTATGGAATTTCAACTATATAGATTTAATTGTTTAATTTTAATAATACATGATTAAATAACTATATCTTTTCTATGATACTGAAATTAATTAGTGAAATATAAATAATTTTTTATTACATTACCTAGGAACACACTTTTGTATGATAAGGGTTTGGAAGAGGTATTAGATTTCCTAATTTTAAAATAATATTTTTGTTTTATAAAAAACATCAATGTAAAAAATTTAAATATTTATCCTGATTAATGAGATACGAAATAATGAGCACTTGATGTTTGAGTAATTTCCTCCATTATACATGCATTAAATTTGGCATGGGAATTTGAATGCTTAAAAATGCATGTACATTGATGTAAATTAGAAGAATGAAAACACCACCTACCAAATAATATATAACGATATTTATATCCAAATAAATGATCCCCTAAATGTTGTATGAAAAAATCACAAATATTAAATCATATGAGTACAACCAGTCCAAGATTCTATACATATGTTAGCGAAAAAATTTTATTTCATATTTTTTGGGTTGTGTTCGTTGACAAGATTGTTCAAGGTTGCTTCAGTGGAATTCAAAAGAAGTAGATTCTATAATTTTTTAAAATATTAACATTAAAATAGCTAGGTCTGAACCACATCAGTCTATTTTGTGATTTTTTTGTTTACCAATGTGAAAAGGGGTACCTAAAATATATTTAGTGGTTTCCTTTGTTGTTCGTTGTCTATAGGAAAAGCATCATGTAAAAATAGATATGTTCAAGTGACCACATCCATAGTGTTTGGAATTTTGGTTGAACAAAACCAACTTTTATTGATGAGTGGTTATGGAGGAAGGCGTGGAGGAGGCATATATTTTATATATGATGAAATGTTTGATATCAGATCATTATTATAGGAATGGGGGATGTTGTTTCACCCTATGGTCAATGTATAGTCTTGTACAAGCATTGGATAATGTGCGGAAAACTGAGCATTCAATAGTGTTTTAATGGGACACCCACTTTGAGTACTTATGAATTCCTAAGTCAGATGAGGTGTGCCAATTTTAAGACACATGTAGTAGGAGACCATGGAATGATGATTAGAGTATTGTAGTAATACAAAAAAATTATTACTACTCAATGATTCATGACTTTACGACTTTTGATATTTATAATTTTGACAAACATGTTGTAGTTACCCTAGGTCAATTATATTAGTTATAACCATTAATTCATGGTTGTTTTTGGAGTGATTTTAAATCCATATTAAAGTTAAACTCAATAAACTATGAATTAGAACATTATAGGATAGTCTTTAAAGTGTTTCTTCAATAGTGTTGAAAAAGTTAGTGGTTTTTAGAAAACATAAAGAAAAGAGAATTGGTAATTACTTGTATCACTAAAAATAGAGAGTGTATCTAAATCCCTTATCCAATATCAATGTTTAAATGAGTAGGTATCCATAAGTTACATTATCTCACTAGAAGTTAGATATAACAGTGCACATGTGATAACACCAACCATGGTGTATATTTTAATTATCCCTATTGAAGAATATTACACCACGAGTAGAAGTGAGTTACAAGGTACATTAGATTAGTGAGTTATCAAATCATTCATAATAATGAACTAGTAGGGTTAGTGATAGTGGACCAAATATGTAATTACTAATGAAGAGGAAATTCATTGTGATTATAGTTCACATGAACATTGTTATGCATGATCAATGGATGTATCCAAGGGAGGGTGAAACAAGTAAAATCTTATCTTTGTTTTATTTCTGTTATATCTCGAAGAGAGGAATTAGGGTAGAGATAAGTTTTCTCTTCAATTTTGGAGAATATGATAAAAAAGGATCATTCCATAATTCCCCAACTCACACCCACCTCTCAGGGTATATAAATTTGTTTATATCTAATGCGTGGTATGAAAGTGTTGGTTTTTAGACAAATTATATCCTCTCTATTGAATTCATGGATACCATTTTCAACCATAAAAGCATTCATATCTATGAATTAAATAATTTTCAACTATAAAAATTCCAAATGGAACAATATTTATAATACATGGGAATAAATTTTTATGTGGATTGTATGTATGAAATTTATAAGAGAATGTGAATCAAAGATATATTAGATAATGATAAAAGATATTTGGTTATGGTTGTAATGGATATTAATTCCTTATGATGCATTATTTATAATTCCATTTACAAAAGGCTAATATATTGTAAAAAATCCCATGTTATTTTGGAAAAAAATAAAATATACATGAGTGAGAAATAAAGGTTTGTCAGGGAAGGTTATAGGCTATATGGAATTAATATGAGGCATTGAAATTGATTCTATGTAATACGGTTGATTCCTTTTTTTGATCAATGGAATTATCTTATGGAATACCTGCATAGACATATTGACAATCTCAAAGAAGATAAAATTATAAAGAGAATCCTGAGAAGTATTCATGGTATATGTAATGATAAATGAGTAAAATTAGTCTATAATGATAATAAATTTTTATTAAGTTTATTTTAAATCAATTATTTTTTTAAAATATAATTCATAAGAGAAATAAATTTATTAGACAATGTCCTTTTATAGAGAAAATATTTTCTATTATTTTAATTTTAATTTTAATGTTTTTAAAACCAAGGCAACGTTATATTGAGGTCAATTTTCACATTTTATAGGTTTTGAATCATTTTCAACTTAATTGAAAAAAATTCCTATTGTGGATTTTAATATTTTTAATATATTTAGGTATTTTATACATAACGTTTTATACATCATTTAATTTATTAAATTCACTTTTTTAAAATTTTATACATATTTGGATTGAGTTCATTATTATGGACCTAAATCTAAATCCATCATTTGAAGCCCAAAAGAATCTCTAAATTCATTCCTTAAAATATGTCTATTAATTTTGAGATTTTTAAAGATAATATTGTACCTCATAGATACAATACAAAATGGAGGTATAATTCTACAATGATAAAGAGAAGATCTTAAGGACCAACTCTGATAACTATTCCCCCATATTACTCTACCAATATCAAGTACATAAATGTAAGGGGAATCGTATATTTAAAATTAAATGATTCTTCTTGTCAATAATAATGTTTTGAAGTAAATTTTATATAACTTATTATTCACATTTTGGATAAAGGTGAATTTTTTTGCTCTAATGCTAAGAAAATTTTGTGAAAACATTTCAGAAGTCTAATTTCTCAAATTAAGTCATTAAAAAGTCATAACACACAAAACTATTGAAGAAAAATTTTGGACCCCAAATTTCACCCCTTTGACCTATAAAATTACATCCCCTCCCCTTCTCAAAATATTGGAAACACTATGTTATCATTTTCAATAGTTTGGTATTTTATTTTCAATGTTATAATATTATTCATTTTTAATATATTTTAATCTTCATCAACAAATAACATCTATATTTATATATTTTCTATTTCCACCACATTTTTATCCATTGTGATACGTAATAAAAATTTTCACGAGTAATTAACCCACTGAAGTTATTGGTGGATCAATCCAGTGCATAAACCAAATAATTGAATATTTATGTTTATTTTTTTTTCTAATTTTATTATTTTCAGGTCATGTGGGATCATAGTCAGTAAGGTGCCTTTGTGTCTCTACTTGCCACCTATGGCTTCATTTTCTCTTCTTCAATATTCTCTATCGGTCAAAGAGGTGGATGTGTAGTCTGTCAGTAATTTTTTAGTGAAATATATATTAAAAACCATAGTTATTAGAGGATATTCAGTCATATTGAGTGTGCTCATTAAGTAAATTTGAATCAAATAAAGAGATGATGATAGTTTTATCTATGTGTTCTCCTGGGAGTGTATCCTTTTTTTCTAACATCAGTGTGCCTACATCCATTATTTTTTTATCACAGAGACACATAAATATAAATATATATATATATATATATTCATATTTACGTAAAATTTCAAACCAAATTCTCTATATTTTATTGTTTTATATTAGTTAAAATATAAATAGTGTTAATAGAAATTCAGTGTTTTTTAAGATACGACCTAAATATCAACCATGTGTGTGCACTATATATCAATATTAGGTAAATAAAATAATTATTGGGGATCCATGAAAATCAACATGCATCAATTTGGAACCATTGTTTGGTATGAAAAACACCAATACACACATTTTTCATTAAAACCCAAGGAAATCAAATAAAATTACAAAATTAAATTATTTTGATGATGTTTCAAAATGATTATGTATTGAACTCTTGGAATAGATACCCAAACACATATAAAAGAAATATGGAATCACCCTTTTCCATAGAAGAAGGTGTATAAATTGTTTCTAGATAGGTGAGGATATTTTGGAAAACAAATAATGGGTAGAAATAATTCAATGAATTCATAACTAGCCTGAGATAGGACAAGAACACATAAATTTTTGAAGAGATGGTAGGAGATCTAACTAAGTTCTAAAATTAAATTACAAAATATTATCCAGTAGATATTGTTCAAGAAGAGCTTCCTTAGTAATACATTATTTTTTGGATGAAATACAAGAGCTTCAGGACAATCTTGTAGATCATCAATATCCATACCATTTTATGAACCAGGTCTAAGATGGCCATGATGAGATAGAGTGGGTTCATGATGTGGAATACTTACATGCTGAGTTACATTTGGGAGATCAAAAACAAAAAGACAACTTCTTGAAAAAGTATCATGTAAAACATGATCTCCCAATTCCATACACAGTATAAGATCCTACACCAATATACTTGCCTTTATCCACAGAATTGAATGATGACACACAAGTGTTTTTATTTAAAGAAAGGATATAGGATCATGACAACATACCTCCATCCATTGAGATCCAACTTCAAGAGTGAATAGTTATATTAGGAGTTTTTTAAATATAACTCATATAATTTTAATAAATGATGATGAGATGTTACTTGTCTAAAGTGAATGATTTCTAACCACATTCAATTGATGAGCTTCTATATAATGGTTTATGGTAATATACATGATAGTGGATCATAACCATAGGACAATTCTTCCTTAATTGACAAGATATATTAGTTGTGATAAGAATAGCTATATCGGGGGCGTGTTTTTATAATCAAGAAGAAGTGTCATTCAGAGTTTATAAAAACATTTTCAATATCTAGAAATATTTTCTTGTTTGTAAAAATGTCTGAAAAAAAGTAGGTGTATGGAAAATTTTGATAAAAATTAATATTCTAAAACATGAAAGGTTACAACACTTTATATGTATCACAAAATTATTGAAAAGAAATATTATATGTCAACCAATTTCTTTTACATGAATTGGGGTTGTAAATACTATATCTTGGAATTTTATAGTTTTATAAGATGATCCCTATAATATTTTCACATTTTCATTTTCACTTTAATTTTTTCCTAAACACTAATAGTTGGAATAATAGTGATAAATTATATGGATTTTGATTAGGCTACCCTTTATTAGTATTCAACCAAACATTTTTTACATATTTTTCTATTTTATTTTTAGTTCTTATGTTATGGATGAATTATATATATATAAGTTATTCTCATATTAATTTTACTAAAAAGTGATGTGTTTTTGTTTGTACATAATTGAAAAATATTTCTAATAGTTTGAATAAAAATAAAAAGGTAGGACATGATGTGAATAGAAAGTAAAATTATACTAAATACTATCTTGGAGATGGTTCAAATAGCAAATGGAAATGGATATTTGACTATCAAGGTATGGTATTTAGGTTTTTAATCATTGACCAAGTTCCACAGAAATTATGGTTATAGTTTTTGAGATTAGAGGTTGATTATTTCTATCTACTAGAAAAGGAAACATTGTCCTAAAATGAACAAAGATAATAATTACAATATAAACTATATCAAAGGGGTGAACAAAATATATAAAATGTTTTTTTTTGACCACTAGGGGATGAGAGTGACAACCCATATGAGGATTAATGATTAATAATGTCTTAAAAAACCTTTTAACATAGGAGTTTTGATGTTTTTAATCACAAAATGAGGTTCTTGGATTTGGATAACTGGATTGAAACATGTATTCATGTGATATTTATATTATACATTTCAAATTTGGGTTCCATTGCAATATTATGGAATCAAACACCGAGTAAGGTATCTTACTCTTTAAGATATATATTTATCTAGATGACATTCCTTAATAAGGCTGTATCTATAGATGAATATTGTGGTTTTTATGCATCATAAAACTTCTAATTTTGTGTTATATAAACTCATTATTTAGATCAATTAATGATTTTAGGTTATCAATGAATGTTTACTTGAAATATGTTATTTTTAAAAAAATATATTTTAAAAGAGTTATAATGTAATATTATATTTTATCCTACTATAATTATATTTCAATTCTTAAAAAGAGTGGAAATAAGTGATGGGTTGTGGTTAACTACAAAATATGCATCAAAGATATCGCTATGTAACATGATTCATATTGAATAAAGAATCACGAGGTTCTTATATAATATATTAATCACTATAGATGAGGGTGTAATACAAAGCATTGAGAATTTTAACCACATTCTTTGTAGAAGAACCACTCAACATTGGGCATGCTTATATAGTCCATATTGTCATATAGTAACATTGAGTTATATAAACAAGACATTATAATCTATTGAAGGTAATTTAAGGTAGATTAAATATTATGTTATTTATTGTTTTGTGATTCAAAACTCTAATTCCATGATTTTAATGGAATATAATGAGTACCACTATATGTGTACTTTACATTGATTAGAGATTATTTGAAAAATTATATTGAAGATTCTCTATGTTGAATCAGTTTATAGAAAATGATATATGAATATAAGAATAATTAAACAGGTATGAAGCATGGGTTTTATTAGGATTTGTGGTTTGAAATAATATAATAGATCCATGATTCATTAGGTATCCAGTAAAGATGGGAATCAATCCAAATATAGTTCTGGTAAGGTGATTATCCATGAAAATATAGCTCATATACAACAAAATGAGGTATGTTTTATCATAGGTTTGGTAACCATAATTCCATGTTTGATTAATATATTTATAATCATTTTATTCAAAAATGCATGGAAGAAGAACCCCTATGTATAAAACTGTCTTTCACAAGGGTGATATATTTTTAGTAATAGATTTTATAGATAAAACTATAATGGGAGTGTCCACATAAATAGGAAATTTATATAGTAAAAATCATTTTTATTAATCCCTAACTATTATCATGAGACATATTATAAAAAAATATGTATAGGAAAATGAGGTTTGACCTTCACTTATTGTAGTTCTATACAAAATTATTGAATCTTCATTTTTGTCAGTCATGTATTGGACCAATATTTGATATATAGGTTTAAATACAAATATTGAAGTAATATGAATCATGTCACACATATTAATTGATGGTAAATTCAATATATAAATCAATAACATATATATAGAGAATGTGAATTGTTTTTGAGCATAGGATAAAATATCTAGTCAATAGTATATATCCTATGAAGATAGGAATATTGTCACATGAAGTTCAGGAAGATAAGTACCTACAAAATTTCACGTTCATATACATGGAAAAGGATATTTAATATCCTTGGGAAGGATAAAATTATTCACAATGGTCTCGTACAAAAATATTTTTCACCTGAAAGGAAATTCAGCTAGACAAAGAAGGACTCTCCAAGTAATTCAATACCCTATATGATATACTTTATTGTTCCCTACTTTTTTATCATAGTGATATTAGACATTAAAAATGGAATTATTTACCATAAACTTTAGGATCATATAATTTATGATCAATTTGATGAAATTAAATTATTTGATTACTCACACAAAACTAGAGGCATGATGTTTTTATTTTCATCATAGACCATGTGGTTTATCATATGTAGTATAGTAATTTTATACTATTGAACTTCATGAGAGTAAGAAACTGGTTATGAAGTCTAAAATCATGATATGAAGACTTGTCGAAAAACATTATACCATGTTACTTGGTTATTATATTTTACTGTTTGAAATATTCCATTTTGGACTTTTGCGGTGTGCCTTTAAAAAGCATGTAAAAAGGACATTGAAAATGTAGTTTTTTATCATACAGTTTGTACAGTGTTCTATGTATGTTAATGTCATTAAACTATTATTTTTTAAACATAATTAATCATTATTCAGTAGAGACATTGAACATGTATTATTAAATTATATAAAAATGACTTTGTCTAAGTAGTTAAATATCATACAATGCAGTTGTTGGTTAACTGATGTTAAATTTATAAAAAATTCTTTTTTATATTCCTTATATTGTTTTATGGTGTGAGTAAAAATCTATAAATTGTGAAAATTGAATAAGATCAATGGGAATAAACATCATGTATTTCATAATGATCTTCTAAAATTCTTTTGGAATTTGGAGTCTTATTCTATGCTATCATTGTAATTATGACTAGAAATATTAGAACGAAAGCTAGACCTCATAAGATGACGAATATTGATTGTCATTCATATTGAATCCACATAAAACATGGTTTTGGTCGAACGAAAAGTTTTCTAGGGTTCATAATATCATCGCAGGAAGTCCTTCAAGATCATCCATCCACATCTAATATTGTTTATCATTAGATAGTTGGATGAATATGGAAATAAGAAGTGTGGGAATTTGAACCTTGATTTGTGTGACTGCCTCTATCTCATATACAAGAGAATATGGGGTCTCTTATGTAATTATAAGTGTTTTGATGTGGTATGAAATCAATGAATATAGGACATTATTAGGCTAACATGATCTGGTATTCAAAAACATTATTTTAGAGAATGATAGAAAAATATTAATTTTAATCCTCAACCTATCGATTTTTTCAACACATGGTAGCTAGATGAGTGATGTGGCACAATTTTATAATTATAATGTATCATTATCAACTAAAATGTAATGAATTTGAAGCTACTATTATTCATAATTATGTTAAGAACACAAGACGTTTTTATAATATTATACATATGAAATTGATAATTTATTTTTTCACTAGTTTCATGAAGGATATATCCTTATCCATCATTGAAGAAAAAGTCTATAATAGAATTTATTTAAATGATTTTCTAGTTTTTTTGAGTGATATGGAGATATGAAATGTATTATAAATTTTGAAATTACCCAAAAATATTTTTCTAAGTGAAAAAAAATTGATGGTAAATGTTATCAGGTATCCAGAAATCATAATATTTCATGGTAAATTCCATGAAATCTTGAATAATTGATTTATAGAATATTATATTCTGTTTAGTCTGATGGGATATCTTTGTTGAATATTAATAAGAACCACAAGTGAATGTGTGGATTTTTTTTATTAATTTATGGTTTTCTCTTCAATGAATATATCTGATGAGGACTCCATAAAATCATCATTTATGGAATGGTTTATCATATGTTGGCCCATCATAAATAAAAAAGGTGTTACACTTAATCAAGTTTCATTATTTATTTCACAAATTGATATAATAATTACAATTTCTTTATATTTCAGTCTAGGTGAAATCAATCACACTAAAGTAAAATTCAATATTTTTTTTCAACATATGGTGTTTTGGAGTGGCTTCGGCCTCCATGATCTCTTCTGTTTCACTTCCAACAGTCTACGACACAACCATATATTGTGAAATATTATTGACTGTTCGTTCATTGTATGGATATATTTTGGTTGTGGCCACATATAAAAATGTATTTTCATCGGTGTTTTATGATTTTGGGATACAAAATAGTGTAACCTAATATATTATTTCTTCCATCAAACCTCATATATAATTGACCATGGGAATTAGTTATATCCTCTTAAAAATTTATTCAACATTAATTTTCGTGATTACTAAAATTGAATAACCCATTTCATATTAAATTTTAAACTAGAATGTGGGAGAGAATTTCAAACATGTAATAAGAGATATAAATTTTAGATCATAGTTAGAGATTCATACTGAGAATAAGAATAAATCAAGAAAAACAAACTTTACTAGAGATATGAGAACAATTCTTAAGAAGTAAGTGTTGAGTTTCCGGATATCCATCCTTATCAACATTAAACTGATTGAAGACGTTTATAAATAAATTCCCCGCATATAGGTAGTTTAAAAAATGATTTATACATCTTCATCAGGTTATTCAATATCCTACAGGGTAATTTATGTGGTGGGATATTCTAGGAGAAAATATTTCAATGATTTCCATTTTAAATTATTATATGGTATGAACTGAATATAAAACTATTTTAAAATGACCCCACCATTATAAATATACATAAAACATCACCCTTTTGGGGATATATTTTAGAATATGTATAATAATGACTGGACAAACCTTGTAAAATGGAAGGTAGGGACTCCAATTTTAGATTGTAAAAATCAGTGCAAGGAATGTGTTCTCAATGTGAAAATATAGATTCTGAGTGTTGATAATGATTATTATTAGATAGTTGATATATTTATATCTCAAAAAACCATTTTTATATATATATAAATGGAATTCAGTGGTCTTTCTATATCATAAAAATTCATAATGAGTATATTCTATTTGAAATATGTGATTAGTACTGATGGGATTGAGAGATATTTCCAATTGTTTTTGAGACCTTCCTGAAAATATTCATCCCACTGATAGGTGACTCCCTTGTTAATTAAATTTGTAAATCAAAAAAATATTCATAGGAGGATTAATATGAATCAACTGAAATTGTAAATATAACCATGAGTCCCTCATTGTTATTGAGGATTTTAGAGGGATTCATGTGATAAATTTTGTTTTCTCATAGCCGACCTCAATTTTATGATGGCATAGTAATAAGTTAAAAAATCACCATGATGTTACCCAAAAAATAAATTACACTGTTTTTATCATATGATTGTGCTTGCATAGTTTTTTGAGAACCTTTTATGTAATTATATTATGATCATAGTTTTTCTGTGATTTTATACAAGATCGTCCATGTATTATTCCATAGTTTTCCCCATAAAGGATTGAAAATATGGAAAATTGAACATTAATATATGAAAATATTATTCTTAGAACCAAATGGGATTAACCGATATAATTATACTCTCTAATGTGACATGAGATTATTAACATCCCTGAATTCATGAGAGATCCATATATGGTTATATCATGAATATACATCCACGAATTAGAGGAAGTGGAATCTAGTTAGTTCATCGATATAATGTTCCCAAATCAAGACTGGGATTTAATATTTTGAAAGTAAATGGTTGAGATCTATGAATTAGATACTATATTATAAATATATATTATTCTTCTTAAAAGGGACGATTGTTTCCAGTCATTTCAAGTATGGAAATTTCAGAATGACGTCAGCTTTGATAATATTTTCTAATTCTTCATAGACGTTCATAGAAAGTGTCAGATTCATTACACTATATAAAAATTTTAAGAAATTATGATATTTAGTAAATACCAATTTATTTGTGGCTATATCAATATCAAGTCCAAATATTTCTATATAATAACATGCTACTATATCTTGATGTTTCCTTAATAATGTTATTTATGTATCTTATTCTTCTAAATACATGGCATGGATAATTATGGTAGTTCATGAGTCTCCCTCTATACCTAGATTCAACTATTTATTAGTGGTGGATATATGTTACAAAAATTATAGAGGTAAATATCACACATCCTCTCCGTTTTTTCTTCAACATCAACATCAATGAAAGATAGAGATAAATGAATTCTTTCATAATTAAGAGGAAATTAATGGGAATTTATTTTTTTCTGAATGATGGGGAGGAATATATATGTTTTAATATTAACAAAGTATGAGCCTTATTTTATGGATAATTTGGATATTCTTTCCCCCCCAGACACTATCATAAGAGGTAAGAAATTTATCAACATTCTATTTTTATGGATATGTAATATCTGAAATTTGATATATCTATTAGTGGTGTGGGATTATTTTATACACTATACAGTGATGTTAGGATATTCATAGGTCATTGAGAAAATGTTGTAGCACTCTCCTCAAGGGATTTATCATGACGATAGGGACAAAATACTTCTTCTGTATAAAAAATATTTGTTCGATGTGATAGATATCATGAATATAGGGGAAAATATTCTAAAACAATGTTTCTTATTATTTATCATGGGATACATATCACCTAGAGTGGAGATCAATTTTTTTATCTTGGAAGAACATCATTATTCCTATGTATATTTGTCTTTGACATCATATCATAGAATGAAGTCCAAATTGATCATCAGATCAGATAGGGCTTGTATTAATTAATTACTCCCATGATTTGAAGTGATTTACACAATTCAATTTATATGTATTATAGAATAAATACAAAGAACATGTAATTAAATGACATGTGATATTTTTTTAAAGATATTTGAATCCATATCGGGGAAATTACATGTATCTAGATTCCCCCCTGATAGAATCATAAATCCATATATTGATATTTGAGGTATAATAAGGGGAAACCAACAATATAAATCACATTTTCATGTCCATTTATGGGATATTTGAGGCACTACTAGTTTGATGAAGGTACTACTACATGGGAAAGATGCTCCAGACTTCTTTAAAAATCTTTTAAGTAAAGTCATAGTAGACATCTATGAATAAAGAATAGGAAAAAAGTTCCCCAAACTGGGATATAGTATTTATTCTTATAATATATTTTTCTAATGTCTTTTATAGACATGTACTTTCAAGGAATATAGAGACTAATCAGATTCACTATAGCATAATAATTTGAGTTTCTGTATAAGTATGTGGCTCATTTTAGAAATATATTCAATAAGGGATCAGAAAACATTAATATCACCCAACTATTATGACATGTATAATGTTTTAATATGTCACTATAGGAAAATATCACTCCCTTTATCTATGAATGAGTTTAATTCGTGACATTTATAAGGTTCAGTAAGTTCACAACATATATTCATGGTTGTTATCTTATCATTTAACTATTCCGCTCTTAGGAGAGCAGAAATAATTATTTCTTGAATATCCTTTGAAGGATGAAGTTCATCAAACACTGAATGACCGATTTGAGTGAAAAAAATATTTAATGAAATCATAATTCTAAAATAGAGAACTATGCACCCATCTAAGAGGGTTCCCTCTAGTATATAGACTATTATCTTGGGCTTTTATGGTGGTGAAATTTTCTTTTATTATAACATCAGGGTATCTTTTCATCTACATTTTAAGATGACCTGACCTTCCCATATTTTAACATTGAACAAGAAATGGTAATTTTATAGCTATTCCCCTTGTATGATTGGGCCTATATAAGATATATATGATTCAAGAGGTTATCGGTGCTCATTTTGAGCCTACTAGAGTTATAGTCACTTAGGATCTCTAGTATATATTGTATCAATATGGGTATGGACGATGTATCGATATCTATGTGGGTTTCACAATTCATGAACCCATTAACATCATTGGATTCCCCCTTTTATCTAATTTTGTGTGGGGAATATATGATCATATTTATATTTTTCTGTAGAAAAATATCATCCAAATGAATTAAATTTGATAGGGAAATGTTGATAACCTATATCTTAATATGATTATATTTAGTTGTTTAGTGACTAGTGAACCATTTGGTAGGATGGTCCCCATACTTGCAATGTCGGGTGCCTAAATTTGGAGAGGATTTGAATAGGATTTGGAATAAATACAATTTTATATGTTTCACCATTCTATTTTAAAACATATTGTGCTTGTTCATAGAAGACCAGCCCTTCGAGGGTCGTGACATCAAATAAATCAAATCATCCATTGTAGTGGTAGTTATTGTCTCAAGTGGGTGACCCATTATTCCTATAGATTAGAATTCTGTCTATTGACCATATTATTTGTTATAAAAGTATCAAACATGTGTATGGATTTTTAAGGAAATTTCTATTATTCTATATTATATTGGAGTGGGATATTTGAAGGACAACCACTTTTCCTAGAGACTTGACAAACTAAACCAACCTAATATAAACCATCTACTAGAGGTTGAGTATGAACACTAAAAACACTTGGGAGGTGTTCGCCAACATTTAGTTGAAGGGAACATAATTTGGGTGGTTGTTAAAGATGCATTTTTTTTTGTGATTCCTAGGATATAGAAGGATTATAAATTTTTCTATAGATACAATTATGTAAACATAGAGCATACCATTTTTGAATGAATACGATTCAATATACTATTATTAGTATATCATGAATATATTCTCTTTTTTCACCTCTCAATTAATATATTTCCAATTTAATTAGAATTTAATATGAGGTATCTTGAGATATTACCAGTTTTTAGTTGTGAAAGACTGTTTTGGGGTTGAATTAAGGTTTAGAGTTACTGTTTTAACATTCTTAATCATCATAGCTTAAGATTATAATGTTGGTCAAGACTTAAACAGGGTCCATAGAATTGATTCGTCCAAATTTTTTGAAACTGTTTCAAAATAAAGGAATGATGACATATATTTTACATATATGAGATGATTTTTTAACTTTATATGATATATTCATGGATAAATTTAATGTCAAAGTATTTGGTCAAATCCTTCCACCAATAAATAAAGTATGAGAAAATATCAATGTCATGGTGAGTGTAGTTTTATAAGTTTAGCACCTTCATCATTCTTCATCTAATGTATAATTAACCGAGAATCAATTAGTGAAATTCAATAAATATAGGGGATAATTTGAATAGTATATTGTTATACTAGTGAAACATTGGTTAGAGTTCCCACCATGGGACCACATTGATATGTGAAGTGTATTAAATTAATATCTAAGTACCCAATGACATTTATTGTTCGGAAATTTTGTTTCCCAAAATTGAGAAAAGGTTGATTTGTATCCACCCATTCATTGTATGGTTATATTTATATTTTTATAAGATTATAAATCTTTCCACGAGAACCATCAATGAAACTAGAGTTTTTATATAATTAATGAGATATACTGATACATTTTTCTAGAAGAACACATTGGAATATGCACAATGTATATCCTAATATGGTAAGATTTCCTATATATATTAACTATAATCGATATGGGTTACTATGGGATGGTTATCCATAAATGGTTATAGTTGTTTCTATAGTGGGGTAACCATTGATATTCCATAGCGATTAGGTCAAGGTAAGATGGACAGTTTTTATATGGATTATTGGATTAATATATTATTATGTCATTAGTTGAACAACTTCTATGAATTTATGGAGATTTATTGTTGGAGGAATGGAAATCATGGAATGTATGTTTTACCCGATTAGAAAATAAGTCATGGGTAACTCATCATTGAGAAACAATGATACCAATATCACATCTTCATATTGGGAAAATATTTCCCCAATAGTGGGAGTCTAAATTTCAATATAGGATAGAAGGGTTGTGGCCACACACTTCAACTACATTTTTTGATACCCACTAATGGAGTAATAACATTTCATTTAAAGGAAAACATAAATTTTTAGATTTTCTTTGATGAAAAATATAGACATATTTTTAATAATTTCTATGAGATATTTTTTTTTGAAAAAAACCTTTAACTTCTTGTAATTTTCTGTCATATTCATGGTTAATATAATAGGTAGTGTTGAAATTGATGATATTCCTTGATGTGTAATATGATTCTAAAATAATGTCTTTGTTATAAGTGTAATTATATTTTTCATCTCTTGATTGGCTTTAAAGAAAAAGTTCACAACACCCCTTAGCCTTATCTTTAATGTATGAACATTTAGATTTTTTGTTTTATGAGTATTTACCTTCTCCTTTATATTTTACCTAGAAACTAAAATATGAAAAATTATTCTAACTGAATCTCAATAAACAATTTTTTAATACATCCATAAATATAAATAAGAGTCCCACAAAGTGTATAACTATGTAGTAAATTCTTATAGTTCCTTTCCAGGTCTAATGAAGTCTAATTATCATGGTGAAGGAAGAGTTTTTGATAAAAAAAATCCCACATCCCTATCAGTTTCTTTTAACATGGTTACAATTCCATGGAATCTTTAACTGAATAAGGGTTCAATGTTCCCAAATTCGATTATAGAGGGTAAAATTTCCTAATCCCTTTATGATATGATAAGTCATTTATTTCTTCAAAAACATCCACCACTACATTCATTCTAATTATAGGGGATTTAATTTGAGCATTGTATAGATGATGTTCTTATCTTTAATATGATATTATCAGAAATTTTCTATATAGATTATATCAAGATAAATCTTTTCATAGATGAGTAGAAAGTTATATATTTTTAGTGGCCTTGTGAAATAGTCCATCAATGTTCTGTTCCCTTGGTTTTGTTTTTGTTTTTTAGATTAAGTTATTATATGACCATATTGACAAAAATAGAGAGAATTTTCCTCTCTATGAAATGATATTTTTATTGATGTAATTACATTTCATGATTCAAGTATCATTGGTGTATGATCACTGACATCATAGTAAAAGGAAGAGCTTTATGTTCACCAAACCCTTTGATGTTTTTGTAAGATGTTGTTTCAGCAATCAACTAATAAAGATTAATCAATGAATAAATTCATATGTGTATGATATCAATGTGTTTCCTTCCCAACATCAAATTTCGTGACACTAAAAAGTCATCCACATGTATTTTCTAGAAATTTTATCTTTTTGAGTGGATGAGATTTTCATTTGGTATATGAGGAATGGATTATTCCATTTGGCAAAGAAGGTTTATCCAAAGTTTTATTAGAATATGTTGTATGAATTACTAAACCAATGTTTCTAAAATTTGACATTGAGAAGTGGTTATGGGCCAAAACATGATAGTTATATTGTCTATAACCAGTTCTGTAATCATAATAACAGTGTCCTACTCATCTTCGTTTACATATTACATTATATGATTAGACTATAGAGATTGTTTCACATATACCTTATTACGGATGGGCAAAAGGGATAGAATAGTTTATACTATATTTAAATATAATAGATCTAGTGGATGTATATATTATGATCACATACAAGGTACATATTATAGGATTTAAAGGATATCACCCTTCAGATAGAGGATTACCTTTGTAACTACACACTTCTCTCAAGTGTCTCATAATATGAGGGATTTATTATAGTCACTATATAAGGGGTCCTTATTACCAAAATGAGACAACATTGTGGAGAGGTAATTCCAAAAAAATCCCACTATTTGTGGACTTAACATTTTGTCTAAACATCTAGTAATAAGAAGTATTATTTTGATATAAGCCTGATAGAGGGCATTAAGGGTTGGCGATGTTTAATGATTAATGTGGAGGACCTTCAGTTTATTTGAACATCAAGATTTCAGGATGTTGTCTATATTTATCTCTTTGAAAAGAGTTTCCATGATCAATCTTCATATCACTATGGGGAGGACCTTCATATAGGGTTCTATGGGGTGGACCTACAGATTTACTAAGAGAAACATTATGAGGATTACATTTATAACCACACAATGATCCTATTTTTAATGATGAATTCATTTATTAATGATATAATGTCAAAATATTATTTGGGGACATAAGAATTACACCGTAGAGAAAGGTAAAAATATGGGCTTGCTCTTGAACATTGGGTTCCCCTTAGTGCGACATTCAATTGGATGCTCCCTGTTATATTGTTATGTTCATATGTTGTGAACCATGACCATTATATATAGAATTTTTCTTAGCTGAAAATAATATTTTTACCAAAATATGACAAGGAAAATTTTAAATTTTCAATGAAATATAAAAATACACCTAATATTCCATTTATTATAGTTAATGATAGCTAGTTATAACAAGAATATAAGCTCGATCCTATTTTTTCATTCATCATATTGATGTATCGAAGATTCCTCACATTTAGTGTATGAAGATGATTCTTCCCATAGTAGATTATAAATAATGTTAAGAAATTTTCTAGTGGTGTCATGGGAATATGTTCCTTCTCCTTGATGTTAATTGGGATGTGTTGAAGACCATCCTATACTACCACATCCAGGATATACAAATGTTCTTTAATAATGTGGAAATCAATACAACCCTTCCCATTCATTGAACCTAAGATTTATTGTGTTGATTCATAAGTGTCAGTAGGTATATATTCTTTCTCTTATTTTGGAGTATGGATATGGTCTTTATTTTATCCACTATTTGGATTCTAAATACAATTATGGGGTTCTTGTATGGTAGAATGTATATTTTCCTTGTTATAGTTAGGGTACTTTAACAAAAATATATTGATTATTTAAAATTAAACTATATTGAATGATGACTGGGAGTGGAAATATGGACCAACACTTTTTAGATAATAAAATATTTTGAGTTGGTTAAATTAGTGATGCTAGGATATGATGGTAGAATTTATATGTACACATAAGGATATTCGCCTTCCCACTAGTTATTGTTTGAGTGTGATATAGTAATATTTGGATTGAAGTGGGGATATAATCATTCTCATGGTGTATAGAAGATCACTAACCCTAGTGACCTATCCAAGATGCTCTGGCATCGATATCAAAATAAAGGATCACTCAGGTGGAATCTGTAACTAGTTATTACGTGTTTTGTATAACATCGTACTGCTGGAGATGGTGGTTGAAGAAGATACCTTGGAAAAACCAATACAAAACTTATTCTGTATTAAAAATCATGATCAACCTCTCTATGATAAGGTTGGTACACGGTTTTTTTACTCCCTAAATAGACTCTATAAGTGATTGAAAATGGAGATTGATGATGTCTTATTCATCACCATAACCTATTATTTGATGGATTTTTTTTGGTGATTCATTTAGAGGATGGATTAATGAATGAATTCTAGCATTAGGTGTCTTCGATTCAAATAATAATCCCAAATAAATACATTCTTTTTTTTTGAGATTATGTGTTTGAAACATCACTTTCTTTTATCATGAGGCCATGTATTTAAATTTTATATATTATATGGGTACCACTATGGTGATTCCATAAATTTTGATTTAATTGGAGTTATAATTCAATCTTAATAATATAAATGAGTATGAACATGAGAAATTGTTGATGTGTCAAAAAAAGTAAAAAATTCATACTCAAATAATAACTTTCATTATAAAGTGATTCAATTTGGTTTAACCATTTTTGTATGTCTGGAACTCATGAAACAAGATTCGATAAAATTTGGTTTTCATTGGATAACATATTCTAAATAACCAAGTTGGTTTCAACATTGTGAAAATGGGAATCTCCAACACACCCCTGGTTAAATGAGGGTTCTGCATGAATGTCACTAAAACCTTCTTTCCAATTATAGGTGAGCATTTGGGTGATTTTCCAACAATGCATAGAAATTCATATTGATTGAGATTGTGTAATTTTGGGCTCATCACACCTTTATCATATGATTATTTCTTAATACTGGAATCCCTTATATATTTAATATGTTTTCACGAATCCTTCAGAATTATTTATATAGGAAAGGTTTCCCATATTCTAGAAATTGATCGTCATCATATATTGATGTGGAAATCTTATTGAATCATAGAATATAAATTTTTTTCTTCTATAGATGGTGATGGTTAATATCATAGTTATATATATTATGGACTCATAGCTAGGAATTATAGAGTTTATCACTATCCAGGGAATAAGTAAGTATTGTTGGTGTTAGTATAAATCCTCTAAAAGGGGTTCCTAAATATCATTATGAAATGGATCAGAATAGAAGTAATATGGTTCTACATAATATGATATTTCCAACATTTTGTTTTTATATCACAAATAGTAATTCCTAAACATTAATTTTATGTCATAATTATTAATAAGAGAAATGTGTCTAGTAATGGTTGTTGTGGGACTTATAAATGACCATCCCTTTCAGGAAAACCTCAAAGGGAATATAGAAAATTGATCATAGACATGATGACTAACAACAGGGAAAATGGATCTATGGAAATAGGATGGCCACATAATGAATGATTCACGTGAGATCAGTCTCATAATTCATAGATATAATATAGATCTCTAGGTAAGAGAAATAAATTCATCAATAGTGTGATTCAAGGAGTGAATGATCAATCACCCGAGAAATGGTGATTGAAAATTAAATATATAAATGGTTTTTTTATTAATATGGCCTAATGGGGATGGATTTGGATGTTTTATGATGTTGTCTTTGACCCTCTAGGAGGTTTCCTATGTATCTCATGACATGAATCAAAAACAGACCTAGATTGATTTAGTTTATAGTCATGTAGTGGGATAACAACTTATAGGTAAATATCATTTGGTAATGAAGTTATCATGTAGTTTTATATCATATGAATATAATTATTCCTACAGAGAATAGAATCGGGATGTAAGGATTTCTATGTTAGAGAAGGAGTGATAATAGGGGATAGAGACGGGCTTGGAAATATAAATCTACCCTATGAAGATAGGACTGGACTTAAACCTGGTAAGAGGTCTATTCTGGTTATCCTTCATAGGTGACATGAATAATTCATCCTTGAGCATATCATTTGGATATTCACTCATATAAAGATGATTTTAGATGCATTTTTAATTTTCTAAATTTTTGGTCAAGTTCAATCTCTAATCTCAAATTAGTCATAATTAGTGAAAGAAATAAGTTATAATAGAAGAGATAACACATTGAATGAGAGTGTACAATTAGATTTTGAAAGGAGTTATTAATGTAGGATTACTTAGGTGATAGTCATGGTCCTATTGATGGTATCTATGACATTCACTATTTAACACCCATATATTTTTAAAAAATTTAATGTGTGATATCATATTAAACATTCAACACTAAGATTAATTGAACAGTAGTACAGTATTAACATATTATTACATATACATGGATTATTTAACATAACTATATAATTTTTTGACGAACTATTATTAATTTAATTATAAAATATAAATAATTTTATTATATTAATTTAATAAACTATTCAAGACAATGATAGATATTTTAAAAAATATATTTAATTCTAATTTTTTTAAAAAAAAATAATATTTATTACTTTTGGTTAGAAACTATTGCATTTAATTTTTCAAAGATTTATAAATTTAATGTTTTAAAATGATAATATTTTTTGTAATATGAATATCGTAATTTACCTTGGTTGAAATGATATAAAATTACATAAAATATTAATTATTCTATGAATAGTGAAAATACATATTTTTCTGAAACAGTGATGTATTTTTACAAAATTAATTAATAAAAAAGTACCATTAAAATATTTATATTATTTTAATATAACATAAAAATTATTTGGTTCTATTAAATCCAATTAATAAATTTGAATCATCCTTATACCTGATTTTAGTGTAAGTATATTCTTAGGCTTCAAAAGTCATTTTCCTGAAAAATATTAATGTTATTAATGATTATCCATTTTAATAAATTAAAAATAATTACAATGGGAGTTATAATATTTAATGGTATTTAATATTGACCTAGAATTATGAGTTGAAATTCATATAATTAATATGACTATTCATTGTGTTAATGTAATGCAATATTTCCATTAAAAAATAATTTTTTGAAAAACTTTTTTTCATCATATTTGAGGGATTTATTTTTAGTTAAATTATATAAATTATTTGAACTAATTTAATAAATAAATTTCAATATTTTGAATCCGAATGAATTATATCATATAATAATTTCATCATAATTTTTTGTCATAATGAATAGTAAAAACAATGCATTTTTTTGTTACCATGGTAAGGAAATTTTTAAAGTGAGTAACCTTATAAGTAATGGGCATGAAACGTTTAAAAAATATTTTTTGTGTTGTAGTATATGTAACTGGGTCATATATCTTCTCTAATATAGTTATTTTCAATTTTTAGGAACTTGGATTGATGTTGACTTCAAATTAGTGAATAATATTGGGTATTTAAAAAATGTTATTCTTCCTAATTTAAAAAAGGGAACCCACTCCCAACACATATAAAACAATTTAATCCATTTTGATAGAAAAACCACAGAAATTATATCTCTTAAACATTATTTCATACAATCTAGATATTATGGTCTTCCCAAAATGCAAACCATGGTGTCCTTAATAAGAAATCCAAAAGACATTCTTCTAAGACAATGCAATCATTTTCACTGATCTCCCTAATTTTAAATATTATTTATCCACCATAAATTAGGTCTAAAAAATTATAATTTAATAAAAATGTCATATTATATATTCATAGATGTCATTATGTTATTGGAATAATTTTTACCCATATCCTCTTCCATCAAATGGGAAATGGATCCCTCATTTGTGATTATGGCAGACATCCACCTCACGAACCAGTATAATTCATTTTCTTTAATCAACTATCAGGGACATTCGTAAAGATTTATTTAATATTTATATTTTAATTTAATAAATTATTAATACTTCTATAAAATTAATACATCATGAATATTTTTACTTTACGATCCACTGAAAATGATAACATTATTTGTGTGTGTGGTGGACTTCCACCACACAAATAGGAGTGATTCATTTATTATTATTGAATCACATGGATAATATAAGTATGTTTATTTAAAATAAATTAATGTATATCTATAATATAATTAATATTATATAAAGATATAATAATTTATTCTTTTTTTCAATCAGGATATTTGGAAAATTGAAATGTTACTCATTCGTATGTGTAACCTAATATCTCCGTGATTGTAACATAATTCAATTTCTCATAACCATATTTCATGATTTTATTTAAATTTTTAAATTATTTATAAAAATTATTATTATTTCATGATTATTTTTTCTTGATATTATGTGAAAATTACCACTTTGACCATGGTCAGCAAAACGAGTCTGTTTTGAAATATTGAACCAAGCATCCTCAAATAACTTTATTTGAATATAATGTAATATGTTATTAAATAAATCCTTAAAATAAATCAATTAGAATTTTTTATAATATAATAAACATGAAAACATTATTTACTAAATAAACATGAAACCACATTTTACAAGATGTAGGTACTATTTATGAAGGCACTCTGTACTGGAATAAAGGTTCTACAATCATATAATGAAGCATGGAAGTTGATTGATGACTTTGGTTTTAAATTTGAGACCATTGATTAATTCCAAAACTACTATATATTTTTTGTTCAAATATATAATGCACAACTCAGTACATCTACTATATTATACTAATCAAGGTTTAAAAAAATTAATATTAATCAATATATCCAAGTTCATCCAAGTTGGATATGTTATTTTATGAGGCCATTATTATAAATAGAGATGTTGTGAGTGAATTCATATAATATTTTAGGAATATGAAACAATTCCTACAAATATTACCACTTACAAAACATGAATGGAATTTATTCCCCTATGATATTATTAAATTATTTTGTAGGGGTTCATGTAAATTACTGTATAATTTTCTATACAAATAGTTATATTATTATTATCTAAATTGTTAATATTTTTATAGGATAATTCAATATCAGATCAAGAAGATTGATAGGTTATATGAGTTATAAAATGATTAAATTTATTGAAGATTTATAAGGTATGAGTGAAGATAGAGTATTATATATCATTTTTGGGTGTTTTAGACAATATATAGTGAGTCTCCAAAGGTGTTCTTCTTATACAGTGACATGATTTTATTATGTTTTGGTCAACTGAGATAGAATTGGAGAAATTTATTTCATTAATTATATAAATGATTTAAATATTTTATATATCCATTAGAAAAATATTTTGATTTTATATCATGTATATTTATCACTCAAGTAATTGTGTAATGCTGGGAAGGACTTCTAAACTTGGATCTCAACACATGTCTTACCATAGACATGATGTACATTTATAATTAAGTTTCCCTTATTTTATTACAAATATTGTAGATTAACATGAATATGAATATATAGTTGGTTGACACCTTCACTAAAATTACATTTGTGAGGTGCTCTAACTGATCTGACATTGATATTAATAAGGACTCATCTAGTGGGTCATCCGGATTTTGACATCATCGTAGTATGAAAAATGTATATAAAAAATTTATTTTTATTTCACAATATTTTTTCAAATTTATTTATTTATTATTCATTTATATTAGATAGGATCAGCGTTAAACTAAGTTAGTTGTGCTACCAGAGGAGCGGAGGCACAGTTCTATGTTCATATATGAGATATGTCAATGTATCATGGGGAATGATGGTTAGGGTAACTCTTTAAACAATGGAACATGATTCCAATGACATTTAGTTTTTATGGTACATGTGATTATTTCATATCTATAAATAGGGATCCACAAATATTCTGAGGTAGATTCATCCCTATAGAATATAGAGTGTATTTTGGATAAAAAAACTTCAGTAACTATTATTAGAGTATGAGGATATGTTATCAAATAATTCAAATAATATACATGATGTAATGATGTAACATCATCAACATTGTACACAAATAATTCGATAGTTATAAAAGAAATAAAACGGTACATATGTTTTATTTTATTAATATTATTTAAATATACAATAATTATATATATTGTTGGCTCGAAATACAATTAGTGGACATCATAAATAGTTCATGGGTGATCTATATGAGGAACTAATTGATGCGTTAATTATTTTGAATTCCCAATTAAATATTAATCACTTCATTTTAGATGAATAACCCAAATGTGATTTATATTTGTAATTTTTTATAATTAATAAAAAAATTATATTATAACATAATATTAAAAACTTAATTGTTGATCATAATTCATAATGAAATAAAATTACAATAACTTTATGGTAATTAGGAAAATGTTGGAGGTGGTGGAATATTAATGAGACACATTGTTTGCTCTTGGTGACCAAAAAGACACTTGTATTATTTAAAAATCACTAAAGCATGAATATAAAAAAAAATGTAAAAACCCTCCAGTTGATGTAAAATCAATCAATAACATTATTTCTTATTGTGCATGGTATTATTGCGAATACTAAAAATCAATCAAACTTTCGGTGTGCTTAAATGGGAGATGTAGTTTTAAAATGTTTTTTGACCATTAAAATTATTTTTAGGCGGCCAAAAACATGAAAAGTGTCACTAATTACCATGAATATATATAATAATAAAATTATAGTGATTATAGATATTTTAGATAATATAGAACATCAATTTGAAATTTTATTTTCCCAGTATGACATAAACACACTATCAATGTTTTAAAAATAATGAACATTCATTTGTTGATAAAAACAAAATAAACAAACATTCCAATGAATTGAAATAATATTAAATCATATTTTAATTTTAATTGATTATAAAATTATATGATACATCAATAAAACATGTGGTGTGAATAGAATGGCTAAATAAGCACTTTATAATGGTTTAACTGCTTTTGAAAACGTATTTATGTAGATATAAACTAGAAAAAAATAATTGAAATTCCATGAAATCATTATAAATCAACCATATAATAAAATTTCAAATGGTGGAGTTGATGTATTACTAATATAATGTTTCAACTTCATAGGATAACCAAAACACTATTTTATTATTTAAAAAGCAATAAATAATTCATGTAATGAACAAAGACCATGAAAACAACCTCTAAATTTTAGTAACTTATATGATAATATATTATTCATGTACAATTAGATGCCACATCAATAGAATATATGGTGTGATTTTAATGACTGAAGAAGATGTTATTAATGGTTTGATAGCCTTTTAAACATTCTTTAAGTGGTTAAAACTTTGAAAATTATCTCTTAAGGCCTTTAGATTATATGAAAACAATTGTTGAGTGATCCTTTAAATGTTGATATAGAAGTTACATCAATAATTTTCATTCCCTATGATGACAAGAAATCACTTTGGGCCTTTTAAATTCACTAAAACATGTGTTTATGGGTCCAGAACCATGAACCAATCCTATTAATGATGTGAAATCATGGTGAATAATATTATTTTATGTGTAATAGTAGTTAGAATGTCATTAAAACAAGTTGTGTTATCAAATAGACTGAAGAATCAATTTTTAACGATTTGGAAGCATATTAAAAACTATATTGGGGAGGGGAGTGAAACCAAGAAAAATACCTCTGACTATTCTGAACTCATATGAAAATGGACATGGTGTGTTTATTTATGTTTAGAAAAGAAAAAATGTCAATATTAAATGTTAATTTCACTTGGTAACTAGAAACATAATTTTATTTTTTTGAAAAGCACTAAAAATGTATATATTGATAACAACCAATAAAAATGTCCCCGTACCGACATAATGTCATAGGAAAATATTTTTTATATTGTTTGAATGACTTTGACTAAAAATTATATCAATTGGATATATGGTATGATCCAAAAAAAATTATAAGTCATTTTAAATGGTGGTAAAGTCTTTAAAAATATATTGATGCGAGGGGAGGGGGTTAAAACCCTGAAAAAACCATTGAATTATGTGAAACAATACAACAATCAATATATTCATATTTTTGAAATATAGGATGATATTTCATGTCAATGAGATGTATTTTTTCTTAGAATGACCAGAATATAACTTTATGTGTTTTAAAAGACTCTATAATATGTGTGCAATAGTCGAATATCAAAGAAAATAACTACTGAATCATGAGAGGATAGTAAAATATTCTCTCTCTTATTTTTTGATGTGTATTTTTTGAAAACACACCAATCATACAAAATTTTTTCTCATATAGACTAAAAAGGTATTTATTAATGTTTATATATACATTAAATTTTTTTTTCATGTGTTTAATTAAAAAAAAGAGCCTGTAATTGTAAAATAATATGAAAAAATATTGTAGATTTATTTTTAAGGTGATGGTAAAACTATAACCCTGATTATAAATTTTCAAAGCATTTGATGACTAAAAAAGAATTTCATGTCCTAGAAACACTAGAATATGTGGATAATGGTCAAACCCATATAAAATGACTTCCCTATAATGAAATATTTTAGGAGAATATTAATTGTATATTTTTTTTACCTTTAAATGTATAAAATACATCAATTAGAGATTTGATGTGTGAGGAAAAATTGAATAAGATGTTTTTGACGGTTTAAAACCCATTAAAAATGTGTGTCAAGTGGTCAAAACCAAACTAACAACATCCAATTATATTGAAAAAATATGTTATCCACCATAGTGTTATTTTACATAATAATAGAGTATAAAAATATTCAATTCAATTTTTTCTTCTTTGAATGACCAGACATGAACTTATAGTGTTTTAAAAACTATAATGCATATGTGTAATAGTCAGAATTGTTGTAAATGACTTCCAAATGACAAGAAATAACATGTCAATAACCATTTTATTATTATTTTTTATGTGTACAAATAGACCTAGAATCAATTAAATGTATGTTATTATCAAACATAAATAATAAGTAGTTTATATCTTTATGACAGCATTTATAAACATGTTTCAGTGGGTCAAAACCAAGGAAATTTCCTCTGAAGAATGTGAAATCATAAAAAATTAATATTTTTATTATATTTCTTTGTATGAAATTAATCCAAATATATTAGACTAGTGGGTTATTAATATGTAATATAAAACAAATTTTATCAGTTTAACAACTTTTAAAACCTGTGATAAGGTGTCAAATATATGGAAATGACCGTTGCGTACCATGAAATCATAATAAAAACCCTTGAGTTATTTTTAAAATTTCATAGTATACAATGTGAAAATTAAAAATTTAATTTTTTTAAATGTCTTGAAATTAAATTTTACTTTTCAAAAAAATATTGAGACAAACATATATTGGGGAAAAGATTAGAAAATGGCCTCAGAACAGAATAATATCATAAGAAACTTACCTTGATATTATTTTTTACATGTTTTAGTAAAATGAAGTTAATTTGGATGTACTTTGTGTTTGAATATATTGAAAAATTAGTTTTAAATAATATTGGGGCTTTTAGAATCACGCATTAAGGGATAAAAATCACGAAATTGAGATCTTATTCCACAAAGTTATTAAAAATAAACATTGGGTTGTTTTTTTATTTTTTATGTATATGGAATGTATAACAACCCTGCTCTTTATTACATACTTAAACAAGATTTATTATATAAACATCACTTGATAAAACATAAATGATTGATAGATCTAGTGTATTTGGGGCTTATGATTAATACATAACAACATAAAACTTCAAATACAACATCATTATTTAAAACATCATTTACATGAAAACTACATTCCCTCGTACTTAGCATTGCATGGGATAACCTGAGGACATCTATAAGAAGATGGTGTGCTATAAAGCCTAGTAAGGGAATAAACATGGAATAAATGAGGAATAAAGTACATCTTAGACAATAGGAATATTAGTGGATCACAAGCGAAAATTGAAAATAATGTAATGATAAATCATGATAATCATAACATTGAAATGTGGCAACAACAGTAAACATCGAATTTAGCCTGATCTAAGGCTCATTGCATATAGTGAATGAGTAAACCCTTATTTCTCATAGAGATTGATAAAAAACATATTGAACTTGAATTAGAATGAGTCAAAACATATTTCAAAAGACATATCATGATATTATACTTTACCCAATTCATTGGAGCGCTATCAGGTCACACACTTCTTAAACATTTCATTTCATGCATAAGTGTGCCATATGGATCATATTATATGGAATCAATCAACATTGTAAGTTATTAAACAATTAATTAATGTGGAATAAATACATTAAAGTACCATTAAATATGTATATGTTCATAAAGGTGATTAACATTGATAGAGACATGGGTATGGTATTCACTGCACAATGATCTTGACTTGAAAAAATGCGGTGCAATTTTAGCAGCATAACAGCGTGACACAAGGATTCATGAAGATGGTTGATGAGAGAGAAAATGGTGTCTCATAATATCTATAGGGAATGGATATTAATGGATTAATATAGATACATTTCTCAAAAAACATTATATAATTTTGATACCCATCACAAAATAATTACTTGGATGTAAAAGCAGAGAGAGAAATCACTCAGCAAATTTCAACATGATAACGGGTGTAAATGGGAGGCGTTAATGAAAGAGAAAGGGGTATCCCATCTTCCAAAAATAAATAGGGTAGTATGGGGGAGGTGAAAAACCATATCCTAACATTTTTAATTGAAAAAAAGGGCATACCAAATTAATGAAAATTTTAGATAAATGAGAACGGATGAAATCCCTTACTTGGAAGTGTGATCCCAAAAGCTTGGGAGAGGCTTGAGGGAGGCTTCTTGGGAGCTTAAAGGACCTTGGTATAATTATAGACAGAAATATTCCAGGCTTTTTCGAACTCTAAAAAATTATAGTATAGAATAAGTCAATGATTGGGTTGGTTTATATAGGAAAGGAGAGGGAATTATATATTATTTATGTTTGGAACACCTCACATTAAAATAATCAAAACCACAAACCAGAGAATTATTTTTTCAATTGGTTTTTTCCAGAGGGGATTGGAAAAAATTATTTTATAATGCCAATGTCAGAACATTATAAAATAATAGGGTTTCTTATATGGAGGTGTGTCACACTCTCATGGAATACAATTTAAAAAGACAAAATGTTTTATATGCCTTGAAGGGTCCAATAAAGCTTTGTAAAATTAATCAAAAAATTCCTAAGTCAAATTATTTTAATTTTAAAACATATTTTGGCCGAACATAATGTTTATAGTATTTATTACATCACTATTAGTTCATTATGATGTCATAAAACACATTATATATTTAAATGGTATTTAATTTTCACCTAAAAATTAGACTGTCTGAGAAAATTATGAAAAATTCACCATTGGATAATTTTGTTAACCTGATTCGAAAAATAATATTCATTTTATCTAAATAATTTTATAAATATGTGAATTTTTTCTTTTAAAATAAAACCAACATTTATCGAAAATTCAGGGGTTTTGACAAAAACAACATTCAAACTTTAATAAAAATTACAGTTGCATAAATAAAATTATATAAAATTTTATTTTTAATAAAATTTGAAATAATAATTATAAAAATAATAATAATAATTTATTAAAAAATTATTTAATTGAATAATTTATTAATTCATCAATATATATTTCTATGTTGAATATTAATTGAAATACAATTTGTTATTTAAAAACTATTTACAAAGTAACAATAATAGAATTGATATATATTAAATATTATATACAAAAATAATGCACAAAATCATTGTGCTATGGTCTTGTTACATAACCCCTTATAACACCCACATAAGACTGAAGGGTAAGGTGTCTGATGGTGATAGACTCCTGGGCTGGCTCAGATAACATTTCTCGGGTGGTAATCTCTATCAACTTCCAATTCTCTTATAGGTGGTTCCGTTTGAGATTAACAAGTTGAAGATTGACTAGGGATTGGTCAAGAGAGAATCCCAATGACACCAGCTCCTTTTTGATCTAAAAAATGGGCTTCATATTGGGAATGTCTACCAAATGAGGCCATCACTTCCTTTGTCTACGTAAATTTGATTTTTTAAAGCCTTGTATTTATACTAAAAATGTGATCACTGTTCAACCACTATATTAGAAACAGTAAAAATTCTTAATGATATTTTAAAAACTTGAAACACAAAACAATAGAACCGAATAAGTGTTATAACCATTTTACAAAATGAGACAATTAATTAGATCAAGATGAATTTTTAGTAATAAATTTTAGGGCCATTATAATATTACTCCTTATTAAATTAATCCTTGAAATTTCCTTTTTCCACACTAAAAAAGATGTGGGAAACTTTTCTCAAACACTTCGCCCATTTCCTAGGTCGCCTCTTCAACCTTGTGGTTTCACCATAACACCTTGACGAGGGGCATTGCCTTATTTTGTAGATCTTTCTCTCTACGATCTATGATCATCACTGGTTGATCCTCGTAAGAAATATCATCCTCTAGTTGTACTACCTCTGAAGAGATAACATGTAAAGGGACTGGAATATACTTCCTTGAAAGAGATACATGAAAGGCATCATGTACTTTGGACATGTTAAGTGTAAGTGGTATTGGATAGGCAACAACCCCAACACGATCATGAATTATGAAGGTGCCTACGTAAATTGAACATAACATCCCTTTATTTCCAAACCACATGAACATATTCCATGGAGATATACATTGAAATACTACATCTCCAACATTAATCTGAAGGTCTTGTTGACAGTTATCTATATAACTCTTCTGTTGACTTTAGACTGCCTTGATATGCTGCTAAATTGTTTTCACCTTCTCCACTATTTCACAGACCATATCTTGTCTTAGCAGCTTATGCTCATTGAATTCAACCCAACATGTCGGTCTTCTGTACCAATTACCATATAGGGATTCATAAGGTTCCATTCGAAAGCCCGAGTGTAAACTGTAATTGTAGGAGAATTCAACCTACGAAGATGTTGGTCCCACCCTACTTTTAAGTCCATAGAACATGATTTTAACATATCCTCTAGTGACTAAATAGTTCGCTCAGATTGGCCATCTGTTTGAGGTTTATTGGTTGTACTGAATTTTAGTTCTATATCTAGAGAAAGTTGAAGAATCTTCCAAAATATAGAGGTGAATATTAGATCTCGATCAGATTAAATAGATAGTGGTAATCCATGTAGCCTTACCACATCCCTGATATATATCTTTGATAGTTAATCCAATGAGAAATCCAACTGAATTGCAATTAAGTGTGCAGACATTGTAAGATGATCCAGAACAACCTATATTGCATTGTTTCCATTGGATGTCTTCGAATGTTCGGGGAAAAGGTCCACGGCAATGTTCTCCCATTTCCATAGTGTTATAGGAAATGGTTGAACCATCCTCTTAGACTTCTGCCTCTCTCATTCACTTTTTGACACACCAAGAACTTTGATGTAAACTCATTGATCTCTTTCTTCAGATTTTTCCACCAATAATTGTCTTGGAGATCTCGATACATCATTGTGTTTCCTGGGTGAATAGAGAAAGTCAAACTATTTGCATCATCCAAATGTTCCTTCAACAAATACAAACTTTATTGAACACGTGGTAATTTCCCAAATCTCACAATTCCTTCTTCATTTACATTGAACTCCATGGGTTTCACATTTTTGATAGCTTCCACATTCTTCTTATTTCCAATATCAACGTTTTCAGTGTCCTTTAACATTTCAAAAAGAGGAGGTTCAACAATCATTTGTGAAAGTATTGATGATGTTCCCTTATTTATTATTCCCATGTTCATATTAATCAAATCTAATATGATTGGATCCATCTAAAATCTATTCATTGATAGAATCTCTAGGTCCTATATACATAGAGCATCCTCCACCTTCTTCACTTTCCCGGGTGGGGAGGGGGGGTGGGGTAATGGATTGAGAAGTCATAGTCATTGATCAGTTCTATCCATCTTCATTAGAGGATGTTCAACTATTCATATGTGAATATATATTTGAGGATTTTGTGGTCCGTATATATTTCATACTTATCCCCAAATTGATAATGTCACCAAACTTTTAATGAAAAGATCAGGGCAGCAAACTCCAAATCATGGGTGGGTAATTTTGATCAAGAACATTCAATTACCTTGATGAATAGGCAATGACTTTGTAATTTTGCATCAACAAAAATCCCAATCCCTTATTTGAAGAATCACTGAATACTACAAAAAGTACTCCACTTATTGGTAATGTGAGCATAAGATCAATGATAAGACACCTTTTCAACTCCATAATGATTTCTTCGCATTCATCACTCCAACCAAACTTTATTCTCTTCTGAGTTATCTTGGTATGAGTGTTGGAAAATTGTGATAAATTTCTCACTGATCATCGATAATATCCATCTAACCCCAAGAAGCAACAGATATCCATTATCGATGTTGGCCTTAGTCATCCCTCTATTGCAGCTGTCTTGGATGGATCCATAGATATCCCATTTCTTATGATGATGTGGCCCAACAATGAGACCACTTTAAACTAGAACTCATTCTTGATGTACTTTGGATAGAGCTTATCCTTTCACATGGTCTCTAGTACAATTATTAGATACTCCTAATGATCCTTCTTGGTTTTGGATTATATTATAATATCATATATAAAAACTGCCAAAAATTTGGTGAGGTAATCTTTAAAGACATTATTTGTCATGTCCATGAATATTGTTGTAGAATTAGAGAGTCTGAAAGGCATTACAATGAATTCATTGTGCATGTGTCTTGTACGAAAATCAATCTTGGGGATATCTTCCTTCATTACTCTTACTTGATAATATCCCGACCAGAAATCTACCTTAGAGAAGTATTATGCTCCACCCATCTGATCTAACAATTCATAAATTTGAGGGACATTATTCTTTTTCATTATCATTATTTTATTACGTTCACAATAATATGTGCAATGGCCCATTGACCCATCCTTCTTCTTGATGAAGAGGACCGGTGCACCTCATGGTGAAGCACTTGTGCGTATAAACCCTTATTCCAGATTCTACGGTAGTTGTTTCTACTGCTCCTCAAGCTCCACAATAGCCATTCTATACATAGTGTTGGATATTTTAAATTCCCAAGGTATTAGATCAATTAAGAATTCAATATCACTTCTAGGAGGAATACCAAATAATTCCTCTGGAAACATATCAGCAAATTCCCTCATTATAGGCACGTTTTCAAGGATGGTTTCCTCCTCAGACTCAATCATCTGAGCAAGATATAGATGCTCCTAGGGCAGTAATATCCACACATGAGATGATGGAGATAAATAATAGTCATATTACTCCTTTAAATTGTATAGAATCGGGGGTCATATCTCCACATGGATAGTGATTTCCCTCTCACAGAAATTAATGTTGGCTCTATATAGGGAAATAAAATCCTTTACAAGAATTGCATCAAATATTAACAGAGTGAGTATGAAGAGGTTCTTAGAAAAGTTCAATCCATCGATTATGATACGATATGAGTTATATTTAAGGGATGCAATGATTTTCCCATTTTTCGTAATCACTGACATCTTTACATCCATGACTTGTGGTGTGGTTTGGACTGTTTTACTAAACCATTAGGATATAAAAGAATGAAGAGAACCGGAATAAAAAATTATATTCTCGATTCATGAATGAATAACTAGCATACTTGTCCCCACATCGTTTTTGTGGATCCTTTTGGTGGTAGTGATGGAAAAAGCTCACCCTTATAGTATCAGAGATTGTTGGTTGCCTCCAAGAACCCTTGGCTTATAGAATTGATTTCCAAGATGCACTAGTTTATTGCAGTTGATGAAATGAATATTACATTGAGAGTAAAATGGACAATTCCTCTCCTCTATCACAGATGGGGGTTTTCTTTTCGGTAATTATCAGCTAGGTGTCCTTCCCTTCCACACGTAAAGCATTTCATTCTCCCCTTCTGGCAATTTCTGGGGTGCTTCTTTCCGAACCATTGGAAAGTGGGGTACTAGATTTGCATAGCACCATTGGATTTATCCATCAGACTACCAAAATTGAATTCTACCTAATGCTTCATATCCCCATGATATCCTTAAGGTTCTGCGATCTTCATTTCAACCATGAGGTCACATCAGACAATTTCCACATAAATGTTGATGTCGCAGATCACCATGGATTTCCGGAGGCAAGGATTCTGCCCACCAAAAAAGAGGTCATCCTTGAATTCAGGGGTAATGACAAAGATTGAATCTTATCATGATATACATGTGAATATTTTCTTGTATGCTTGGACATATTCATCCTTTTTTTGTTGAGGGAATGGAAGTCTCGTTCTATCGTAAGCTAGAGGTTGTAGGAAAAATATTTATAAAAAAACACCTTTCTAAAATCCTTAAATTCCAATGCCTCGACCTCCTCCTAAGACTTCATATTTTTTATCAATGTCCACCATTGATTGTATAAACCCAACATATGATAAGAAGACATAATAACCTTCTCTTTTTTAGAACATTGAAATATGGAGAAGATCATATCAATGGATTTTTTCCATTATTCGATGATTGAGGGATCATATGATACATTAAAAGTATGAGGCTTTTTTCTTTTTAAGATCTCGATAGTGACTTGTATTTGGGGGGGGGGGGGGTGAACATTCCTATTGACCCATTTTTTTATTAAATGCTTGAGTTATCTAAGACTGTATCATGATGAAGTTCATGATTCTTGCACTCATCGGATTGGGAATCTCATTAGCACAATCATCGCATTGATCTTTACATTGGTTGTTAGCCTGAGTCCTCCTATTACTGGCCATTGGTTGGGATAAAAGAGAATGTTAGGGGTAACACATATAGGCTAATCCTTGGACAAAACAGATGACTTATAAATTGATTTTATTTCCTTAACATATGAATATATATTATTCAGTCTATGTTATCCAACATATATCCTTTGGGGATTTTTTTAGTTACAATAATAATGGTTCATACTAAGTTTCTGAATTTACCAATGAATATCCTCCATGAGTTTCATAACCAAGATTTTATAAAGGCCCATTTTCAAGTACCAAGATACCCTGGGTCAAGCTTGATACTTCTTTTCTGGGTTTTCACCCCTAGGTACATGTGTGCCAGAGCCTCCTTTATATGATCGTATCTAGATAGGGATGTATTTTCTTGATAAACAACTTACTTGATACACAACAAAACATAGGTATTTTTATATACATAGTCTTGTATATAAGGATTCAGTACTGTTTTCTAATCCTAATCCCAAAAATAACCAAACCAATCCTTTGATACTAACTATAACAACCCTGATCTTTATTACATACTTAATCATGATTTATTACACAATATTCACTTGATAAAACATACAATATCAGTAGTTCTAGTGCCATTGGGGATAGGATCACTACATAACAACATAAAACATGAAATACAATATCATTATTGAAAACAACATTTACATGACCACTATATTTCCTCATACTTAGCATTGCAAGGGATAACCCGAGGACATGCGTAAGAGAAAGGTGTGCTATAAAGGCCAATAATGGAATAAATACAAAATAAAATGAAGAATAAAATACATTCTAGACAATCGGAATCTAAATGGAGAACAAGAGAAACATGAAAATAAAGTCATGATAAAGAAGGATAATCCTAACATGGAAATGTGGAAACAACACTTAACATGGAATTTAGCATGATCCAAGGGTCATTGCACATGGAGGATGAGTAAACCCTCATTTCACATGAAGAACGAGTAAAACCTCATTTTACGTGAATTAGAATGAGTAAACACCCATTTCACATGATGTATCATGACACAATACATTACCCAATGCATTGGAGCACAATCAGGGTGCACCCTTCTTAAACATTACATTTCTTGCATTAGTGAGCAACATTTACCGTATAACATGGCATCAATAAACATCATATGTTATTAAAAAATTAATTAATGTGTAATGAATAAATTAAAGTATATTAAATATGTATATGTTTATAAAGTTGAATACCCTTGAGAGAGTCATGAGTATGATATTCACTACACAATGATCATGGCTTAGAAAAATGCAGTGCAATTTTGGCAGCATAATGGCATGACATAAGGATTCATGAAAATGGATGATGAAAGGGAAATGGGAGTCTCATAATATGTACATGAAATTGAATGTAATGAGTTCATATAAATACATTTACTGATAAACTTAATGGAATTTAGATGCATAATAAAAATGAATTACATGGATGTAGAAGAAGAGAGATAAATCCCTCACCAAATTTTGGCATGATAATGGATGTACCTGGGAGGAATTAATTTGATCTAAAGGGGTATACCATAATCGAAACATAAAGAGGGAAGTATGAGGGAGGTGGGAAATCATAGAAAAATAGTTTTAATTGAAAAAAGTGCAGAACAACTTAAATAAAATTTGGAAAAATTGAGAAAAGAAGAAATCCCTTATAGGGAAGTGAGATACCAAAATCTTGGGAGAGTTTTGAGAGGAGATTAATGGGAGCTTGGGGCTCCTCGGAAGGATTCTAGAAAATGGAGGGTAGTTTTTGGAGTAACTAAGAAGGCTTTTAGTGTAAAGGAAGTGGGAGTTTGGGTGGGTTTATATTGGAAATGAGAGGGAATTTTTTATTATTTAGGTTTGGGAAACCTCACATTAAACAAATCAAAACCACAAACAAGACCATGATTTGTGCCCATGTTTTTTCAAAAGGGAAGTGGAAAATAATATTTTGTAATTAAAATGAATTAAAGACTTAAAATAACAGGGTTTCTTATGTGGAGGTGAGTCACACTCTCAAGGAAAACATTTGAAAAAGGAAAACTGATTTATAAGCCTTAAAGGGTCCAATAATGCTTTGTAAGATAAATAAAAAAAACATAAATCACATTATTTTAATGTTAAAACATATATTTTCTGAACATAATGTTTATAGTATTTTATTAAATCATTATTGGGTCATTATGATGTCATAAAACACATTATATATTTAAATGGTATTTAATTTTTAACCAAAAATTCGACTGTCTCAGAAAATTATGAAAAATTCACTATTGGATAATTTCAATGACCTGATTCCAAAAATAATATTAATTTTATCTAAATAATTTTCGAAATATGTAAAATTTTATTTTTAAAATAATAACCAACCTTTATCGAAAATTCATTGGTTTCGATAAAAATAGCATTGAAACTGTAATAAAAAATATATTTACATTCATAAAATTATATGATATTATATATTTAATAAATAGTAATTTAATAATTATAATATTATTTTATTAAAATATTATTTGATTTAGAAATCCATTAATTAATCAAAATATATTTCTTAGTTGAATATTAACTAAAAAATCTATTTGTTCTTTAAAAACTATTTACAAAGTAACAATAATAAAATATATGTATATTCATTATTATATATAACAATTATGAACATAACCATTTTTCTATGGTTTTAAAAAATAAATTCATATAACGCCAACATAATAATGAATGGTATAATGTGTGATGGTGACTGAATCTTGGGGTGGCTCGGATAACATTGCTTGGGTGGTAATCTCTATCAACTTCAACTTCTCTCGTAGGCAGTTCTGTTCAATCGTAACGTGTTGAATATTCACTTGGTCTTGTTCAAGAGGGAAGCCCAATGATGCCACCTATTTTCCGAGCTCAAAAAATGGGCATCATACCTGCCATATCAATTAGATTAGGCATTCACTTTCTTTGTCTGAGTAAATTGGATTTGTTAAATCCCTATATTTATAATAAACATGTGATCACTGTTTAATGACTATATTACCAACGTTCATAATTAATAATGGTATTTTAAAATCTAGAAACATAATATAAAAGAAGTTCATATGTTATATTACCATATTATATAATAAGACATTTAAATAGATCAAGATGAATTTAGATTATTGAATGTAGGGTTGTTACAGAATGTGAAATGAAAATATAAAATTTTTACGGATGATCTGAAGCACAATTTTATTATTTTAATATCAATAAAAACTTTATATCATAGTCAAAACCAATGAAAAATCATTATAATGATGTAAATCATTCGAAAATATTATTTTTATTAATTATGACATGTATATGTTGATGAAATGTCAATCGGATGTGATGTGTTCTTGGATGGATATTATAAAATGTTTAAAACTATTTGGAGTGTTTCAATGAACTTTTTTTAGGGGTATTAACCTAGAAAATGAACTCTTAATCCATTAAATTATATAAAGATGAATGTAATGTGTTTTTTGAAGTTTTGAAGTGGACACCACATTAATCAGACATGACTTTTCTCAAAATGTCCAGAAACATTCATTTAATGTTTTTAAAACACCAAAATCTGCATGTGATCATAGAAAGATGAGAAAATTAACACTAAAATATGTATTAACATAAGAAAATCATATATATAATGTTTATGACATGTATAAGTAGGTGGTACATCAATTGTAGATGTGATGTCTATATATGGACAAAATGATATGTTTTAATGTGTTTTTGGATTACTTAAACATGTGTCATGTTTTCAAAAGCAACAAAACATCATCGAGAGTCAAAAAAATCATATAAAAACAATAATAGAGATATTTTTAAAATTTCAGAGAATAAAAGACATCAATTAGATGTTTTATTATTTCGAGATGATCAGAAAAACACTTTTAGTTTTATAAAAAATTAAATACATACATGTGTTATAAAAAACCACATATAATGGCCTACAAATGAAATTGAATCATTGGAATACCATTTTTATTTCTAATAGGTATGTGTAGATAACATGTAATTAATATATGTGGAGTCCTCTAACTGACTGAATAAGTAGTTTTTAAAGGCTCAATGTCCATTTAAACATGGTGTCCTGAGTTCAAAAACATTAAAATGTCTTATGATTATTGTAAAATAAATATAAATCAACCGTATAGTTATTTTAGTTATATTTCTGTATATGTAATGTTAATCGGTTGCTTCATTTTATCAATGTGAAAAAATATGAAATTTTTGTGTTAAAAAAATTAGAACACGTGTGTACTGATCAAAAATAATGAAAAAAACCTCAAAATGATGTAAAATGACTATAAAGTCACATTTTAAACATCTTTGGATTTCTATTTTTAGACTATATGTCAATATTTCTTGTGTTATTCTCAGATGAACTGGAGATTTAGGTTTTAATTTTTGGCAGCTTTTATAAACAATCATCATTGGGTTAAAACCAACAAAACAACCCAGATTGTTCTAAAATCAGATGATAAATAACATAGAGTGGTTTATGAAATTTATTAGTAGATTATATATCAATCAAACATGTTATTTTACCATTATGATTATAACACAAATTTAGTGTTTTAAAGACAGTAAAACATGAGTGTGGTAGTAAATGAACATATAAAATATCCTCTATGTGATTTAAAATCATATGAAAACCGAATTTGTATTATTTTAAATATATATAAGTAGATGGAATATCAATTATTCATGTAGTGTCCCATGATTTATCCAATTATATGTTCTTTATTGTTTATTTCCCTTTAAAAATTATAGTCACTATATCAAACAAATAAATTTTCTTCTAAATATTATGACATCATACTATAAAGCCCATAAAATTATTTTTTAAGATGTTATAGTAGATAACACATCAATAAAACATGAAATTTTTTCTAGGATGACTAAAATCATACATTTAGTGTTTTAAAAACAATAAAAAGGGAATTTAATTGTCAAAAATAGAGAATAAGACCTATGAATGTTTTAAAATAATAGGAAATTCATATTAGAATATTTGTTTATGTGTACATGTAGGATGCTTTTGATTTAAACCTATAATTATCATGGATAGGTTAGATAAGTAGTTTTTAATGGTTGGATTACATTTAGAAATGTGAATTGGGGGATTAAAGTCAAGAAAACTATATACGAATGCTGTGAAATCATAGTAAAATCATATTTACATTTTCATTGATTTTTTTAATTTGATAAAACCTCTATTTCCCATGTAGTGTGCTCTAAAAGACTAAATAATATGATTTGAATGGTTTGATAACGTCAAAAATGTGCATTTGGGTATAAGAATAAGAAAAATACCTCTGATTGCTGTGAATGATACAAAAAATAAATATTGTTAGTTTTTAAAGCTATATTTTACAAAATGACAATTAGACTTTTCAATTTGTTGATCTCACTAAAAACACAATTTTAATATTTAAAAAACAGAAAAACATGCTTGTAATTGTCAAAACTAGATCGAAGGACCTCTGAATGACATGAAAACATTCAAAAGTCATGTTTGTATTATTTGTGATGTTTATGAGCTAACGACAAATCAATCAGATGGGTAGCATGCTCATATTGACTAAATACAATGTTTTATATGAGAATATTAATTTAGAGTGGTTTCTATATGAAATAAAATGATGATGGACTGTTATAGTACTAGGTTATAAAGAAAATATTCTACTCAATTTATATAATTAATATTTTCTATTTTATATTTATTTTAAGAGTTTTTATTTTTAATTAATTTTATTTTTAGTGTTCCTAAATTATTGGAGAAGAGTATGGAAAATTAATTAATGATTTTCTATGTGACTTTATGAATATATAATTTTAATATTTTTTCAATACTATTTGAGTATTATTATCTTTATGGCCCTCCTAATTTTATTTTATTTTTTTTAACATTTCCTATATCTACTGACGAAAGGTGAGCACTATAGGAAAGCCCTGAGAGACATATATCTATTACCAAAGGGAAATATCTATAGGACATTACCACTCACCCAGTTGGAAGAACTTGTGTGTAGTAATTATAGATCTATTGGGTCTAGGTTATATTACCTATATTTATAGAACATTGTACTAACCTCCACTGTATGCCTTTAATGAAGAATTTTGGTTATCTCACAAGGTTTTTGTTATCATAGTGTCTCCTTGATTTGTTATACCATCAATCAACCTTTAACCATATACATAAATTTGGATCTCCTTCTCATATAAATTCTTACTCGCTCATATGTGAGGAGAACTAGTTGTTTAGTGTTATATTAAATAAAAACTACACACAAAATCTCGTACATACTTAGTAGGAAGTTATGATATGAAAAATATCATATATAACTGAATAATATTTATATCTTTGAATTAAAATATAAATAATTAAATTAAAGTAATACCTTAACCATATATAGGATGATCAATCTCATGAACATCCATATCCAGAAATTGATACACATTTAAAATTTCTAGAAATCATTTCATTTATTTATTAAGATAAAATACTCAAATTTATAATTTATTTATCTAATTCTTTAATTTATTTTTTAGCATAATTTTTAGTTATTAATTTCCTTGAGTTATAATCCTAATCATTTTTAAATTAATTAATTTATGGCTAAATTTTTTCATTCACAGATTCTACATATATTGGAAATTGTATGCATCATTGTGATTAGATTTAAATTCAATTTGGAATTTAATGCACATGGTATGTGTTAGCAATATCATGGAGTGTACACCACTGTATCTAATTACCCCATTTTTTTAGCATTTTGTATTTAACCAAAAAGTAAAATCACTCAACATGATGTAATTTTCAATTTTTTTGTGGACATTATCATGTAATAAATACTTACACAACATTTATTCAAACATGGAATGCAAGGATATTATATCATGTGTTGTTTGATGATTTAAGAAGTATAGTATTCATGGAAGTATTTACCACATGATATGTATGAATATATGATGTGTGTACAACTATAAATTCCCATAATTTAAAGGCTTTTATAATGACCCTAAATAATTTTTATTAACAAAATTACATGAAAATGATAAATTAAGAATTTAATTCCACATAACCTACACAGAATCACTCAACATGTAATTCTCTGTAAGAATCAAGTCACGTTACCCGTACATCTAGTTACATTTCTTTTATTTTCATTTTTATATAATTGGTGTTTAACTATATGTTCTTTAGTCACATGTTCTAATTGTTTCATTATGTTCATTTCATGAGTTCGTATGAGTCACAAGTATTGTAAAACAATCTATTGGCAAGGTACTCCATTTCTGGACACCTTCACAACATTCACAGGGATATAAAATATATTCCACATGAGATATTATATGTTATATGATATATATACCAACCTGAAACCATGTAATCACTTGGGGTGGAAGTCAATAAATTAATTGTTTATTATTGAAAAACTATGTGTTTCGACCTCATAGCATTTAGAATTTTTGTGTGGAAAAACCGTGTGGATTTTCATGACTTGTACCCCACATACACATCATGTAAACCTATTATGATGCACACAAACTAGTATTTCAAATATATTGTTTGATGAAACAATTATCCTCTCACCCATATGACATGTCTTCATTGATGAGGTGCATCCTTGTGTGGTTGGCCATGGATACAATATTTGTACGTTTTAGTTACATGTCATGTAACCATGTTACTCTGCCAACATCCTCTATGCCTATCTATTAGATCTATGATTATTATTCCACTAGTATTGGGGTATTTTATCACCTAGGATACAAAAAAAAATCTTTTCATTTTATCATTCATATTAAAGGGAAAAAATGAAATTTATAATACTTAAAAAATCATAATTGATTAGAAAATAATTAATAATTTTAATTTAATATGTGATTACATTGATAACACTTGATGGTTCTAGGGTGCAGCAGATGTGGTTTAGACCAGGCCATGCAATGTTTTTTTTATTATTTTCATCAATAAATTCCTATGAACTAGATTAATTTAACACTAAAATATTCATTGATTATAATTTCACCTATAAATTTTAATTAATTTAAAAACAATATTTAACTCATCAAGATAAATATTTCTTTGTTGATGTGGTTGGTTGAACTTATTCTCACAAAATCATTTCTATGATAAATAAAAGTTTGAATTAATCTATCAATATCCCAATGTGATAAAAAAATCTCAATAAATCCTTATTAGAATGATGTATGAAAATTATGGGGAAACATAACATCCATCATTCATCATTGATAACAATAAAAATTTTCTATATATTAAAATATTCAATTTTGTTTTATCAATAATTATATAGATTTTTTGTGATATTCTCTCATTATTGGGAGAATTATTCAGAGTATTTGTTTATGGATTCAAAAGAATGCTCTTGTGAAAATATCATTGTCACCACCCTTTTAAAAAAATCATTATAATATAATTAAATTAATAAATTTAGTTTTATACCAATAGTAATTGTATAATGAAATATCTCTAAATTTTTTTCTATCCATAAATTTCATATAAAAACAACAACAATAATAATAATAAATACATATTTAATGACATGTGCTAACTCACATATATTTATATAAATGTTTTTCAATTAATAAATAATTATTTATTTAAATTATTTTAAATAAATTATATATTTTGATATGGACCATTACATCAACATGATAATCGAACGTAAATTTTTATACATCCATTTAGAATAAATATAAATTTAAAACAAAATATCATTGAATTATTTATTTAATAAATATAGAAATATATTATTCTATAACTAGATAATACATGTTTAAGTATTACTCAACTTAAATATATTCTAATCTTGAATAACTCGAAATTTAATTTACGTGATCATCATAACCTAAGTAGTTATTAATCAACGGTCTTGAGAGTAATATCAATTATAATTTTAAAATTCCAAAATATTTTAACAATGATTGTGGATATTCTTATTTTGTGTCCCATTGCACCACTTTCTAAATGTATTTATCTAGACTAGCCTAAATTCTATTATTAGATTATAGAAAGACGTTAATGAACCAATATAGTAATAAGCTAATTTAAAATGATATAAACCTCATACAAAGACTTATTACAAAATATAAAAATTTTATCGCGTTATCCCTCAAGATGGTTTCATACTTATTCCATCAACCCATAAATTAGACATATAATTATATTAATAACTTAAATCTACATGTAGAAAAACAAAAATGGACATGAAATTAATCAAATAGTTCAATTTAAATCAACAATCTAGAGATATCAACTCTAATAAAATAAAAAGATAAAAACCTTTATAGAATTATTCATCAATGTTAAATCACATATGAGTCACCCAACATATCTTACATCACAAAAAGAATATATCATGTTACATTTTGATAATACATGATTGAATGTAAATCATAAAACACATTAAAAATAATTTCATGTCTAAATATAAATTCAAAACAACATATAATTGAATATCCAATGACTATTATAACATATATATTTTTTATTGGAAATTCATTTATCATAGCATAGACTCGTGGATATTTACTTGTGTTAACTTTTTGATAATAAACCTCAATGATCTATAAGACCTAGAAACCCAATAGTAAAAAATATTTACAATTAAATATATATCATCAAACCATAGGATATATGATTAAGAATATTATCAAGTCATTTGAATGTTCTCATTATATCAGGGAACTACTATAACCATCTGAGGAGAAAAATACTATAAATGCCTTAACATATTAATGACATACTAAAAAAATCATAATATGATATGATGTTTATTAATATTTAGGTTTTTAAATATATATATATAATTGAAATTACATATTATGGTTCTAGAGAACCAACTCCAACACAAATTCATCAACAGAGACAAAAATGGATTACGATAGCAGCTCAAAGACTAATTAGGTTATCCAAAAACAGTATATTGATTTAAATATTTATAAATTTTGAGGAACCATAATATCCATAGAAGGAAAGAAAATATTCATCCTCGCTAATTCAATATAAATAACCATGGATGAAGAAAAAAGGATCCAAGAGGGATACAGTTGTAGAAATCATCTTTAAATAAAAAATTGAATGAAAATTGTGTATCCGTAATAATGGATTATGTTTGTCATATATGGGGACATAATGATAATGTTTGTTATATTAATTATGAATTAGAATTTATCATTTAGTTAATTATAGATTATGTATTAAGGATAATTTATTTATTTAATGAAAAAAATGGGTTAAAAGCCTAAGGGGTATATATATATATATTGGTTATTTAGGGCCTTTGGAACAACTTTTTGATCTATCATATTATTTAACTAATAGTATGGATGAAATTTTACTAATAAAACATAAAAATTGAAGATAATATATAGTGAAATAGAACTTCAGTAAAAGAGAATAATGGGAAATCTACATCTCATTAGTGGGGAACAAGACTTATACATTCCTCATAAATAAGATGAGAAAAATATAAGGCCCAAACCACTTTTCTACATAATCAAAAAATACATGTAAATTTTTTTGATTCATGATGGATAATGTGATATCCTTAAGATTACATGTGTATGTAATCACATATTTAATATTTTTCAAATGGGTTGGATTATTTAAATTATAATAACTAATGGAAATAGGTTGATACATTTAATGGAATTAGTATATATAGATTTTCATGGTAAGACCAACTAGGGCCTAGCTAGCCTGCGATAAGCTGGTTGTGACACGTCAATCCCTCCATTAATAGTCTATGGTACACAAATTATAATAAATATGGCGTAAAATAAACTAATAGGAATCACCCAAATTGAAATGTATAAACTCACACTACCATCAACATGAAAATGTGTAGTGGAAAAATAAAGGAATCCAATATCTCAAGTATAACCTTGCATGCAATAAATTCTAGTAATCAGGTCTTAATATGAAAATTTAAAACCATATTGAAAATGTAAAATAAATTCCAATCTTGAAATGAGATATCAACCAGAAAAAAACTTGAATAATGGAGATCCTAAGAATGTTGGGCTTTATATATCCATCTATGACCACAAAATGCATTCAATGATCCCAAGTACCACAAATCTACACTAAAGTCATCTATGGTCTTCCTTTCACCATCATAATAAATTTCATGTGTGGGGAAAACCCATGTAGGGGTTAATATATACATACCCCGTAAGACACCCCCATAATGATAAATAAAGAAATAGAAGGATACAACATTGGTCATATAAACCAATTAAAAGGGATAAAATAATTCCAATATAGATATACATATATGTCCATGAAGAAACCCAAGAGAGAATGAAAGGGGATCCACAACTCCAGATCCTATCCAAGAATGATGAATCTATAAGCAACTATAAAGACACAAATATAATTACCAACACCAACTCTAATGTCACATGAATTTTATTGTAGGGGCATGCTACTAACTAATATGCTCTACAACTAGGGGATCACTAACTCTGATAGAGTACTTATCAATGCTAGAGTTTAAAGAAGGGGGAGAAACACTTTATAAATAAAGTACCCATGCCCTATTAGAGTATAGGGGTGTAAAAAATCTACCCACAGAAAGTGTGTTGAGGACCAATTCCCTAGTGTAACAAGGCATTACCGACTCTAAAATCTATCTAATGAGCCTTTATATACACAGCCATCGGTCAAGAGTTTCTTGATGAAATTTTCCCCCTTGGAAACAACACATCATATCTCATAAGCCAAAAAATAGTATATTATCATGTCCTACATGAAAACACACTTATTATAGAATAATTATGCACCCATATTCAAGTTCATACGAAAGATATGAAGAAGGTGAAATTCATGGGGGGAAGTACACAAAGTGTACGTGCAGAAAGACTATGTGTGACCTCACCTTATTAACTATTAATTTTCTCCCCAACACACTACATGGAAATACATTTTATAATAAACAGTGTTTCCATAGTGAAACACAGTTTATAGGTTTCCCTGGTGTCCTTGGCGCGTACACCTAGAATATGGATCAAATTTCCATGTACATGTACATGGTGTGTCCCTATGTGTACGTGACATGCCTGGACATGTGGGGTCCTTCACATGAATATCTTTCATAGGGATTATCCACATATGTAGGTTAACATGAGATGTGTTACCAACCACATGATGTGTTATCCTTAACTCATACAATACCCTAGCCACTATGAGATCCCATGAAATACAGTGTGTGTTCCTCTAGGATACTTGATCCGTAGTCTAGATTTTTCTAGAAACTGATTTTATTCCTAAAGATTATATAAAATTCTTCTCAGTCACCTTATAAATTGGGATAACAACTCAAATCCCTTGAAATTGAATGAAACATCTATGACAAATGAATCTTGGCATTTGGTGCTCCAAAATAAAAATTATAATCACCCACATGAGAATCTATCATCCATATTCTTCCATCTGGGATCCCACAACCCTAGTCATCACCCAAAATCTAAAAACCCTTCATAACGTTCGTTCCAGCCACTAATACATACAATGCTCATGCATCTACTGTGAATTTGGGGTTACAATAACACTAAAATCAGATAAATAAATGTTGAATTGCTGACCCCATGGGATAATAATGAAAAATATGAAGAATGATGGGGGGGAAAGAACATGGGAAATTATTGAAAACATCATTTTTTGAGATGATATAGCAAAAAATTAATAATTTATGAACGATGGGTGATATTAAGGAAAAATAATTCTATATAGGATACAAAAATTAATCCATATCTGGGATCTTGGAAATAACATGTAAACACAAATCACATAAAGTTTATCATCAAAATACATTACTTACAATTAACCAAATATGTACAAAAATATGATCCACAACTTAATTATGGATGGATCGTTATTGAAAACACAACCAATATTTATGTAGAAGAATTTTTTTTCTTCAGTATCCATCTCAAGATTGACCTCGATCTTTTCATCGGCCTTCATTGATGATGATCATCCCATGATGAACATTCCCTCCAACTCAATAATCTCATACGGTTATGTAGGTAAACCTAGGTATTATAAGTAGAATTATACTTATAGGTTTTTTTAGTTCATAAAATAAATAAACATAATTTATTTATTAATTTATTTAATGTACCATCTAGTGGTCTTATTCCATGCAATGACCAATGAAAACCAATGTTATGATGCATCTTAGGTAAAAACCGCATTTTAAAATAAACAATGGTTTTGGAAATCATGTATGAGGTCCAAAAAATGAGGAATTGTTTTTAAAAAAATATTTAGGAACATCATAAGATAATATTAATAATTTTAATATATCGATATGAAGCCCCTCTAATCCCTGGAATCTTTTGCTAACTCGACAATTTTCTGAGAATATACACAATAATATATTCAAATGTCATACATTTTAAATTTAGAGTCATCGAATTATCCCATACATAAATTTTAGTCATCTATAAAATCACTAGTTTTCAAAGAATGAATAATGTACTAGGCCCGAATATAGCTCATATGCTTCCTGGAGCTCTCATACAGTCTCCTATGATGCCAAAGAACCTGAAACCATGGGATAGTTCATACCTATAGGATCCTCTCCTACCAATAATTTATTACCAGTATATTAGACATAATGGTGGATCCATCTAAGATATATATCTCACCCCATTAATAACATGTTTTAAGTTTTTCATATGTATCCTCCTAATTTACATAAGCATGTTTTCATGCACTCTATCCAACTATTTGGGAAAATCCAATTAGTAAGAAACCCCAAAACCCTCTATTGGATCTTTAATAACAAGATAAAAATTATTGATATCCTCTATTAATATCCAAATATCATCAATTCCAATCATGTGGAGACTCTCTGGAAAACATGGTCTTCATATATGTACACCAAAGGCCTATAAAATAAATATTCACAAAATTTATATTGAATATGGGTTGTCATAATATGTTGTCAGATCACTAAAACATTCTCTATCATCTCATGTACCATCACTATCCATACAAGGTGTTTTTTTACAATCAAAGTCCATCATAAGGGTTACCTACATGGTCTCCCATATGGGTACAAAAAAGGTATCACAATGGTAGTAGGGTGAAAAATATTATTATAAGAAAATCATCAAATGGATATAGATCCTCCAAACTTTGGATGAATTATAACAGTTACGATTTCAACATATCATCCAACACCATGATGTCCAACTCAGTCTTAATATCCATATAGTTATTAAATGATGTGCTAATCCTCAACTATTCCGTGAAATCATCTTATAATCACATCCATAGCTGTGACAAAAACCATGAATAACAATTATATACAATCATTGACAGTACTCCATGATGTTAGACGATCTTCCACATAAAAAACTAACCATAATCACTAAACCATACTCTACTCCCAGATGGAAGTAATGTTTCACATCTGGGAAATTAAATCAATAATAACATATATTCTATTTTTAATTTCAAAAAATATGGAAGCCCAATCAAAAATTTCATTTTTATTCTATCCCATGTCTATCCATGGATATCAAGGGGATTTTCAAGCCTTCTTAAACCTTAAGCTCATAATTACCTTGACAAAATGTGAGAAAACAAGATATGTAATAGACAAATAATTTCTACATTATGACCTATAAAAGCTACCGTCAAATAACCTTGTACACATTTTCTACAATTGAATATACAACAAAAGAGGAAGTGAGAAAATACCTCTTCATCTCATCTCATAATGTGACTAGAACCAATGCTAGTCCCTATAAAAGAATGATGTGCTCCCTTACTTTAGTAAATCCATCTAGGGAATCCCCTAAGGTAATATGTTCAAGTAAAACCCCATAGACAGTGAATCCAAACAGATTCTCCCTCACTCACTGAAAATGCAGTTGAGTCACTAAAAGTTTATGAATAAAAGTCACATCTATTTAAACCACCAAAGTGTGTTGTAATGAAGTAAAAAATAAAATGTCCCCCACCACAAGGGAAGGATGGTACTTGTTTTTAAGATATTCCTCCAATATATTATTTTCACTCGAGAATAGAGTATCTCAATTTTATAGTCTTACATGAACTCCAACTAATCTATCTATCTCTAGATGAGGTATCTCTATGTGAAAATATACATGATACAATTGTAGTATGAGAAATTAAAAAAGTCATTTACTGGTAGATAATTAGTTTGCATCATTATAGTGAAAAATTCCATATCCAACTATATTTTTTGAGACATATAGTTCATCTCATGGGACCTCAACTTCTTTGAACCCTAATCAATCACTACATACCACTACATCAACATACAACCAAGACCAACTCCGAAGGCATCACAGATCACCACGTACTCAATGCCCTCCTTTATTCACAAAACATTAGAAATAGAAAACCTCATTCTCTATAACTCAAAGTCTCTTATAAACTATTCAATACATATAAATGACCACAATTTATGTGTCAAACTAGTGAAATTAGATTCTATCCCAGAAAACTCCACTAAAAAATACTATAGTACCACCACCAAACAAAGGAATTGTATAACCTTTTCCATGAACATGGGTGTCTATAATGAAATAATTAAACTAAACGTCACCATGTACGAATATAAACCATGTTTATAGATGAAATTCCTTAAAATGTTAGGAACAAAAATCCAAAAAAAATCAAGTGATTTTCAAGTTATTGGTTCTTCAGGATTACTTTTTTTCCATCCTAAAATTACCTTCAATATACTCCTCTACCATAGTTTAAATTTGAATTTAATTGATGAATAATTCTTTGAAAGTTTCCATGTATGGATAGAAAATTAGGTTTATATGATATGTGAACATAGTTGGGTAATTTAGCACACAAAAATACATCACCATTATCTGAAAAAGTCTATTGAGATATTGGAATGTCACCTTTGAAAAATAATTATCATGAAACATCAACTACTATTATTTGAAACTGATATCGATAATTGAGAACCAAATCAAACCTCAAAACCTGTAAAAGATAAAATACATTCACCGAAAGGGGTAGCTATTTATTATTGATTTGTAATTATAGACAATATATTAAATATACACCATCATGCTCAGGTAAACATTTTCACAAAATAAATTGACCGACCAAGGGGGAAGATAGGAACTAATTAAACCCTTATCTCGAAGGTCCAATAACTAAACCCTCAACTCCCAAACCTGGATAGGGTTCATCAGGTATTTCTTAGAATATATTTTTTTAATCATGGACTAAAAATCAAAATAGAAGTCCATATCACAACTCAATGATACTCTCAGAAAATATTTAGGGCATACATCCTTATATAACATCACTATTGAAGGAAGACAGATGCCTGAAGATCATGCTTCACCAAAGGGCTATGCTGGAAAACATATGGGTGATGTGTTACAGTTTTATGGTGATAATAAAAACTCATTAATCCATGAAACCTAACTTGCACATAAAATATAATATCTTCCTAATTTTAATAAAATCTTACTATAGATCTAGAAAGATGTATTATGAGATAATCAAATGGATCACACCTGTTTCCACATATACTTGGAAAATATTGGAAAATAAATTTGGCATACCTTATACCATATCAATTTTTTTCTATTCATTTCCATTCTTGGCCTTTAACTACTCAGGACCCTAACCACAGACTCCCTAATAATAGCATGATTCACCTAGCGGAGGGGGTGGTTGTAGGTTATAGAATAACCCTCCACTAGTATCTTCAAAAAATGAAGATTTTATTGTAACTATTTTAGAACCATCTTCCTATGGGACACCTGTCCATGCTTTGGACATCCCTAATCATGATTTTACCACTATCGTTATAAACTATATACTATCATTCAACAATCCACGTCATATTGTTTTTGGAAATTGTGAACCATGTTAAATATCCCATTATAAAAAAATCATCACACCTCTCTATGATGTATGAATCATCTATAAGAACCTTATGGTATTGATCTACATGTATTGGTCTAGTAATGGGTATTCCACTAACACTATGGCCCTACTGTATAATGCCTACTATATTTTTCTGGAGATTCTACCCCATGATTACTAATGTAATATCCCACCTCTGTGAATCTTACTCATATGGAGGCTTTTATAACTAGATCCCTCTTGATCACTATAGAATATGTATACATTCATGAGGAGACAATTATTAGTAGAATGTATTTATGTTATACTCTCTCAATCATTCATGCACATATGAAACCATCTCACACTATATCAAGGGAGTAACCTGTGAGGTCTTTAAACATTCTAGTGTACTCAATAACTTTCATATCAACATTTCATATCTCAAGAAGATCTAATATCAACAGAAATATTTTTCATGATCTTTTATACTTATTAAACATTTTATTTTGGATGTCTATTCATGATATATTCAAGTCATCATGTTTTATTTTTTATAAATATATTCTAGAGCCATACATATCTTGGATGATGACTGGGTTCATGAAAAAACATATAATCAGTAGGGTTTCAAAAAATCATGACAAAACAGATCTCCAACTCAAGATAGTCCTCCAATTCTAATGGATCTATCTCTCCATGATACCTCATCTCTCACTAAAATTGGAACTCACGTTACAAGATAAAACAATATTAATTATCATCCTAACATGATTGATATATATAAAACTCGATAAGAAGATACACTTACCTTACCCACATGGATGAAACACCTAATTAAAAGTGTCACGACCCCCTCCCCAAAAAGTGTACCACTCCTGGGACGACAATGTGAGAAGGGAGATAATGACCCCCGAGTCCTGCCTCCAGTAGGCCCCGGGTTGGTGACTAGCACCCATGGTATAATAAACAGACAAATGGGAGGCATTACCCTCTAAGAGAACACAAGCAGAAGAGAGAGATAAGATAGAAACCAACCAAATCCAAAATAGAACTAATGTATAAAAGAAAACCCAAGTGCACATATGTAATGTCATGAAAAATTACTATAACTGAAAGGGAAAAGTGAAAACACCCAAAATAAAGTAAAAAGAACAGCGACCACAAGCCCGAACAACTCCTTCAACCACAAGCTATTAGTAACCATCCTGATCTCCAACCAGCACCAAGTGACCTGAAAAACTATTTATATATACGTAAGGTGAGTATAACAGTATACTAAGTAGGATCCTTACCAAATCCTCTCGTGCAAAAGTAAAGAAATCATGATAAAGCATAGTGAACAACAAGTGAAACTAACTCGTCACCTAAATAGGTATACTAAGTTCCCAACCTCACCATCGATACTCTCACCAAGTAATGCATATAAGAATATAAAATATAGAAAATAATATAAAGGGTACCCCGCTACTACTTCCCCACTAGTTTGCCGCTTTTCCCCAAAGTCGCATGTCCTAAGCATCTCTCTCCAAAAAGGCTAGCCCGCAAACACGTGGGCGAAGCACCACAATATGTACCTTGTGCACCACAAATGCTTTCCCACAGAAACTTGTGCGAAGAACCACACCAACCTCACAACAAAAGTAACCAGGTAGTTTCCGAGAGAGACCACAGCTCGCATAACGTGTATCATACGTTGGGTATTATACCTCAATCCATTACAACCCATACACTGAGAAATGGTCCTCAAGCCATCATAGCCTATACACGTTACACATATAGTACTTCATATGATACTATATCCAGAATATATGTGTGTGAATAACCAGAAGCCATTACAACCCTCTACACACATATATAGCGAAAACTAACAATTGTGCCCAATGTTACAGGTATCTACCAAGAGAAGAGTGCGGGGCCAAATGGGGTAGTCAGACATTTATCCTCCCACCTGAATGTTGGGGACCCCCCCCCCCAGGGCTCAGAATCCCCGGGGTGTCAGTTTCCCTTACTGACATGGATGAGTAGTGTATAGAAACACAAAAATTACAGAATAAATTATAACTCACAACCACACTATGGGCATATCCTAGTCTTAGACACAACTACAGCTAATGTCTCTCAGACTCCGATCTTCACTTCTATGACTAGGTATCCTATAAGCACACAACCATTTTAAGAGATTTATTAGATTGCTTCATTCCATTTTTATCAATTCCAATATACGTTAATTAATTCTTTATACATTATTTCACCATGAACAGATCCACATTAAATTTCATTAGCAACACCCCCAAAGTCAACTTATCCTTAAATCAGTTTTCAACCTCTTTATTATGTTCCAGCATCTCCATCCACATAGGTTAACACCATTTATTCAAACCTTCATTACCGAATTACATTCCCATATTCACAAGAATTCTAGAAAAACATTTTATGCTGCTAAACACAAGGGGCCTCAACATGGTGAGTATGAGTAATACCCATAGATTATTTTCTGCCTATAGAAAGAGCATAGACACATCCTCCTTTGAGAAGCTAGACATGAAAAGCACGTGGCATACACTGCACGTCTTCGCCTCCTATGGAGGAAGGGTAAACAAGACCAGTTCCCTTGAGCAGTGGGGAAAAGTAAAGCAGATAAACAACCAATCAACACCACCATCATCCAGCCATCATATCCATCCCATACCATCGTCCCTGGTGTCCTCCCCGACACCCACATGCATAAACCGATGCATCTCGCCACCCTAGGCTTCAACTGCTGCCACAATCATAAGGCCTACCTACCTCCACTTATCACAACACCTCTCCAGGGTCACATCACGACAAAAGAAGCAGGAAAAAAAGCATCACATCAATGGGATCATGACCCTTTAAAAATCAAGAAGGTAACTCAGAACACTTTAAGAAATTATCAAACAATTTTTTCTTTAATCCATCTCGAATTAAGAGGTTTATTATTAGTAGGTTCCTAATTTGTGAAACCTAATCAGTAATTTATTACAAATAAATAAACATTCTTACTGTACTAATTTGATTAAGATCAAATTAAAACAATAACTGGATTCGTTTTCATGCATCTTTATCTTTATCCAACACTTATTAATTAATCCCGGTTTACGTTCATTACCGATTTCCATCTAGAACAAATAGCTAAACAAAGAATGCATAGATATCACACTCTCTAACAAAACAAGAGGAAATAACATACGATAGATATCAATTTATTTATCTAGTTCAATATTTATTATGTCAATTCCATTATGATCCACTAGGATAAAACATGATAATGATAGAGTTGCACATAAAAGAAAAGGGAAGCAACGAATCGCCTACCTCTAAGAGTTCTTGACATTCTTCATCCACCCAATGGGTCATAATCCTCCTCTCATGACAACTACATCCAGCGGAGGATGCCACTGTATTACAGCACCATAAAAATGCCAAGAAAACCCCATTAGAATCATAGATATTACATGCTATAATATGGAGTGGAGAAATAGAAGGAGATGATCCAAAAAGAATGACCATAAAACATACCTTATGTCGACGATTGACCGATACATCATGGTAGCATCAAAACAGAGCGGAACCAATCCGATGAGTAAAGTTTGATTGTAAAAATACTATTGGAAGGATTCAAAGGTTATAGAATCTTAGAGCTGAGAAAAAAGGCGAAGAAAAAGGGAGGAATATATCTCGTCCCTTTTGAAGATTTAATGGGGAGACAGTTTATGATACACTTAATTCCCTATTAAAATCAGATCGCATTAAATCACGTAGATTGACCAAGTAAAAAATTCTCAATCCATAGGAATAATTAATAAAGGATTTATGGCCTTTGAATCATCCTTAAGAGTCCTTAAAAAAAGGCTTTAAATGTATTTTATGTTAAAGGAAACGTCAAAAGGGGCCAAAACTGTTGGAAGCTGAAAACAATGGTCACCTACCATTACTGTACACCTACCAATCTGTGAAACTGATCTGTGAAACCGATCTGTGAAACCGATCCATGAAACCGATCTATGAGACCAATCTGTGAGGCCGATTTGTGACAGCGATCTATGAAACTGGTCTATGAGACCGATCTGTCAAACCGATCTGTGACACTGATATGCAAAACCGATCTGTGAGACCGAAGTGTGAAACCGATCTATGAGACCGATCCATGAGACTGATCTGCGAAACACTATACAAATACTGTTACGATTCATAAAACTGGAAACACTGTTCATAGAACTGGGAATTTGGAAAAGTGTTGGGGGTATGTTACCATGACCTCGTGAAACACCTCAAACACCATATATTCACAATGTATTGGACCGGAGTGGTCCGAGCCATTAAATTAGATACCTCTCAAAACATTCTCATCCTCGAGAATTTAAAAACAACCCAGAGGAAAAGAGGGGTCCGAACAACCACCTTGTAAGATACCTCTGAGGGGAAAAACCACCCTGAGTTGTTCGAAAGCTAAAACAAAACTATGACATCCAAGAGAAAGTGGAAAAACATTCCATATCCCAAAAATTTAAGCATAACATCACATCAAAGGTACATAAATGAAAGGATAGAAGAATACTCAACACAACAACTTAAAACAACTCTGGGTACTGGACACGCATCTGTGACTCACATTCCTAGGTACTCTCCTCCATAACACAGTGTCACCACAAGACAAAAACTAAGGGGATAGAATGACCACGTAACACCTTCTCCTTGTGATCTTGAATCACCATAGGACGCTCCTCAAAGGTTGCATCATCATCAATATCAATCTATCCCCAATTAATGATGTGAGAGTAATCATGAAGATAACGATGGAGCTTTGAGACATGGAAAACATCATGTATCCGACTCATCTATGGGGGAAGTGATACTCAATACGCCAATGCTCCACCACGATCTAACACCTTTAAATTCCCATCAAACCGGGGAGAAACCTTACTTCCACGAATAAACCTTCGATTCCCATGATGGGGAGTCACCTATAGAAACACATGATCCCAAAATTTAAACTCCAAGGGTCTCCTCCTTTGATCAACAAACGATTTCTGACGATCTTGAACTTTCTTCATCCTCTAATGAATCACCTGGACCATCTCTGTTGTATTCTTCACAAGTTTCGATTCGAGAATTTTTGACTCTCCGACCCCAGTCCAGCACAATAGAGAATGACAAGGCTGGCCATACAAGGCTTCAAACGGCACCATGATGATGGTGGAGTGAAAACTATTATTGTAAGCGAACTCCACCATGGGTAAGTGCCTCATCCATGAACCTCCAAAATCAAGAACAAAATAGTGTAACATGTCTTCAAGATTCTAGATGGTTAGATCTGTTTGACCATCAGTTTGAGGATGAAAAGTAGTCCTAAGGCATAGCTGAGAACCAAAAGCATGTTGGAGAAATCTCCACACCCTAGAGGTAAAACAAGGATATCGATCAGAAATGATCGTCCTAGATACTCCATGAAGTCTCACTACCTCCTCTAGATACTGCCTCGACAAGACTTCCACTGAGCTCAACTCCTTGATTCCTATGAAGTGGGCCGATTTTGTTAAGCGATCCACTACCACCCAAATAGCCTCATTTCCTCCCAGAGATTGAGGTAAACTAATAACAATGTCCATTGATATATCCTCCCACTTCCACTTTGGAATCTCTAATGGATGGAGTAGACCACCAAGGACACGGTGTTCGGCCTTCACTTGTTGGAAGACTAAACATCGAGACACAAACTCCACAACTGCATGCTTCAGACTAGGCCCCCAAAACTGACTCCTCAAGGATCGGTACATCATTGTCATGCTAGGATGTACTACTAAAGGTGAACTTTGGAACTCTCGGAGAAACGTCTCGTGCATTGTCATGGGAATAAAAAGCCTTCCATGAAACAACACTCGGTGTTGGTCACCCTCCAACCAACCATCTGGGGCCTCACCATAAACAACTCGGTCTCTCCAAACCTCCACCTCTAGATTCGCCAACTAGGATTCTTCCACCTTCTACATCAGGGATGAGTATAACATCATCCAAAAAAGACAACCTCTACCCCCAACTTCTCCCGTGTTAAGATGAAAAGCTTACTGCTCTTCTATTACTCTCTAGGAATCACTGGATCCACGCACAGCATCACTACGTGACTTTCGGCTCAGCACATCAGCTAAACATTCCCTTTTCTAGGTTTATACGATATTTCGAAGTCCTATTCCTACAAGAACTCCATCCACCGATGCTGTCGCATGTTCAAGTCATGCTGGGGGAAAACATACCTCAAACTATTATGATCGGTGGAAACCACAAAGCGCTCACCAATGAGGTTATGTCTCCACATCTTCAGAGGAAACTCCACAGATGCCAACTCAAGATCATGAGTGGAATAGTTATGTTCATGGGGACATACCTGCCAAGACCCATAAGGAAAAACTGACCTCTACTGCATGAGAACACAACCTAACCCCATATGTGACGTATCACAGAAAGCATCAAACTGGACTCCCTCAGCTGGAAGACAAAGAACTGGAGAACTTACTAACTTCTCCTTTAGATACTCGAAAGCTTCCGAACACTGATCAATCCATATGAATGCTTAATCCTTCCAAGTCAAAGCTGTCATAGGAGTCACAACTCAGGAGAAATCGGCTACGAACATCCTGTAGTATTTAGTGAGACCAAGGAAACTACGCACCTATGACACCGTCATGGGGGCTTCCCAAGACACGACTGATTCTATCTTCGATGGATACAAAACTAATCCCTGTTGGGACACAACATGTCCCATGAAATGGACTTCTCGAGACCAAAAATCACACTTTGACAACTTCCCAAACAACTGATGTTTATGAAGAACACCCAAAACCGTGCGTAGATTCGCTGCATGCTCCTCTTCAGGTGTGGAGTACACAAGGATGTCATCTATGAAAACCACCAAAAACTTGTCCAATAACTCACGGAACACATCATTCATCAATACCATGAATACATCTGGATCATTCGTCATGACAAATGGCATTACAATGAACTCATATTGCCCATGATGACAATGGAAAGCAGTATTTGGGATATCCTCATCCTTCACATGCATTTGATGATATACTGACCGCAAGTCAATCTTTGAGAACCAAATTTCACCCTTCAGTTTATCGAATAATCCATCAATCCGTGGAAGAGGATAGCGATTATTTATTGTCACTTTGTTCAAGCAACGATAATCGACACATAATCGCAAAATACCGTCATCCTTCTTCACGAACAAAACAGGTGCACCCCATGGTGACAGACTTGTACAAACAAAACCACACTATAACAGACCATCAAGATGTATACGTTGCTCTCGTAACTCAGAAGGGGAAATCCTATATGGAGACATGAAGATAAGAGATGCTCCTAGATGTAGCTTGATCCCAAACTCAATCTCTCATTGAGGGCGTAATGTTACAACCTCTTCTGGAAATACATCAGGGTACTCCTCTATGACCCTAGGAAACGATAGCTGGTGAACCTCTGAAGAACTCAGCATCAACTCAGCCATCATGGATGATAAGGATTGAACACGCCTATGACCCATCTGAGGCTCTCGCTCACCAACAAACACCACTTTCTCTCCATCTACACCAATGAAGACGACCTTCTTCCTGAAGCAATCCATAATATCCTGCACCAAATACAACCAATCCATGCTGAGGATAACATCATATGGTTGTATTCGTAAACATAGAAAATATCCCCAAGAGCGGTGTTTCCCAAACACTAGCTAACAGTCTCTACATACTTCAAAAAAGTCAGATCGACCTCCAACTGGCGTAGTCAACACCATAGGCACTGGAAGCCTCTCTAGGTCAAGTCCCAAATCATGGACAAGGTTATGTGATATGAAGGAGTGTGTCACTCCTGAATCAAACAATGCATACACCAAGGTAGAAAACAAGAAAAGTGTACCTCGAACGACGTCTAGCTCATCTGGTGCTAAAAATGCTAGAGCATGAAGGTGACCACGACCTCCCCCATGGTCTTTATGACCCTGATGACGACAACCACCATGGCCGCGCTCTTCTCTCTGAGGATGGGGTGCATCATGGAGCTATCTTCTACCTGCCCCATCTACCCTCTGTTGATCTAAAGCTGGAAAAACAGGCTATCGGTGCTTCGGATGGAACCGCCTCAACGGAGAAACCTGGAGTGTAGCGCCTGGGGAATGATGACCGATCTGAAAGGTTAGGCACTCCAGCTGCTGATAGCCATGACCACCATAAGAAAAACAAGCACCTGATCCCTTTCCATAAGTCTGAGAGTTGCTTCCTTTGGAGAAACAGGATTTGAAGGGATGGGATCTACCCTCGGCTGAATGGAAACTCTTCTTCCCTGAAAACCGTGATCCCCGGACCACATATCTCCTTTGTGAGGAATCATGTCGATTCCCCTCTCGTGATGATCTGGTCCTAGCAAAATTCCACTCAACAACCTCTTCCCTTTCCAGCACCTCAAGATATGTTTTCATCATAAATAGGGTAACCTTTCACTAGATCTCTGGACGCAAAGCCTCCTAAAAGTGCCTTGCCCTAGCCTCCTCATCTGGTAATAGATCTGAAGCATATCGCAAAAGGTTCCTGAAATGGATTCCAAACTATCGAACACTAGATCTCCCCTAGCGATGGTTATGAAGCTCCTGTAGAATTGACGCCTTCGAAGTCAAAGATAGGAACTTGACTCTAAAATTGTCTCAGAACTCATCCCATGAGATCACTGACTCCTCATGATCCCTGAGGAACAAGAACCACCACTGCCTTGCTGCTCCGTGCAACTTCGTCACAGCCAAGGACACCCAGTGCTCCTTCTGAGCACGTATCGAACTGAATCCTATCTCGACCTCCACCAACAAGTCTTTCATGACTGAATCTAAAACTGAGCCCTTTTACTTTTTCCGAATCTGGCGTTGAGACTCCTGGTGTGTCTTCCTCCATGTGTCGTCGTCGTCAGCCTCTACCCTACGACGTCCTGCTGGAATAGCCTGCTGGACATGTTCTACGCAAACCTGATGAGGATGTCAACATGGAGGCATACCTAAAAAATAACAAACACTTGGAGATCCTAAGTCAGGAATATGTAAGAATAAACATTTATTAATTAATTGTTTTCTTTTATTCTTTTTAGGTTAACCTATCCCAAGGTTTACCCATTCATACAGAGGCGAAAAGAAGAATGATGCATGATCCTTTCCTAGGTCTCTACCCTGCAACCAGTATCACCCTATTTAGTATCCATTTTAAACTTAAAGTCCCATACATCAGATCACAGGGGGCCCTAAATGCTTATGTCTCAGTCAGTCTCTAGTGCTTTCCTCACTTGATAAACATGAATGACATCGTTTCCCTACCAACCCATGCATCCTCACCTGTGCCTAACTCCAAAATCCATCCTTTCCCTCAACCTCCCTCTCATACCACTCTTTCACAACCCCCTCCCCACAATGTGTACCCCTCTAGGGCCGAAAGTGTGAGAATGGAGATAATAACCTCCGAGTCCCACCTCCTTTAGGGACCAGGTTGGTGACTAGAACCAAGGGTATAATAAAAAGACAAATGGGAGGCATTACCCTCTATGAGAACACATGCAGAAGAAAGAGATAAGATAGACACCAACCAAATCCAACTCAGAACTGAAGTATAAAATAAAACCCAAGTGAACATATGTAATGTCATGAAAAATTACTACAACTGAAAGGAAAAACTGCATGTACCCAAAAGAATGTAAAAATAGCAGCAACCACAAGCCTGAACAACTCCTGCAACCCCAAGATAGTAGTAACCAGCCAGATGTCCAACCTCCTCCATGTGACCTGAAAACCAGTTTATATATATGTAGGGTAAGTATAACAGTATAATCAAAAGGAACCTCCTCGAATCCTCTAGTGAAAAAGTAAAGAAAGCATGCTATAGCACAGTGAACAAAAAGTGAAACTAACTCGTCACCTAAATAGGTATACTAAATTCCCAACCTCACAAGGGCTAATCTCACTAAGTAACACATAAAAGAATATAACATATAGTAAAAATATCATGGGTACCCCACTACTACTTCACCACTAGTTTGCTGATTTTCCCCAGCATCGCACGTCCTATGCATCACTCTATAAAATGGCTTGCCCGCAGACACCTAGGTGAAGCACCACAATATGCACCTTGTGTACCACCAAGGTTTGCCTGCAGACACTAGGGCGAAGCAAAACACCAACCTCACAACCAAAGTAACCAGGTAGTTTCTGGGAGCTACCATAGCTCGCATAACATGTATCATATGTCGGGTATTATACCTCAAGCCATTATAGCCCATACACCAAGTAAGGATCCTCAAGCCATCACAACCTATACACATTACACATATAGTATTCCATAGGTTACTATATCCCGAATATATGTGTGTGAATAACCACACACCATTATAACCCTCTACACACATATATGGGGAAAACTAACCGCTGTTCCCAAAGGCACAAGTACCTACCAAGAGAAGAGAGCAGGGACAAAGGGGGTAGTCAGCCATTCATCATCGCACTAGAATGTTGGGGGAAAACACCCCTAGGGCTTAGAATCCCCGGGGTGTCATCTTCCCTTACTGACAGGGTGGAGTAGTGTATAGAAACATAAAAAGTTAAGAATATATTATAACTCACAACCACACTATGGGAATATCCTTGTCTTAGACCCAACTGCAACTAACGTCTCTTGGACTCTGAGATGCCACTTCTAAGACTAGGTATCCTATAATCACCCAATCATTTAAAGAGATTTATTAGATTTCTTCGTTCCTTTTTTATCAATTCCATTGTACGTTAATTAATTCTTTAGAAATTAATTCACCATGAAGAAGTCCACATTAAATTTCATTAGGAACACACCCATAGTCAACATATCCTTCAATCAGTCTTCAACCACTTTATTATGTTCCAGCATCTCCATCCACATGGGTTAACACCATTTATTCAAACCTTCATTACATAATTACTTTCCCATATTCCCAGGAATTCTAGAAAAAAATTATATGATACTAATCAAAATGGGGCTCAACACGGTGAGTTGGTGTACTACCCGTTGAGTCTTTACGGCCTATAGCAAGAGCATAGACCCATCCTCCTTTGAGAATCTAGACACAGAGAGAATGTGGCATACCCCATGCGTCTTCACCTCCTTCGGTGGATGGGTAAGAAAGACCAGATGCCTTGAGCAGTGGGGAAAAGTAATATAGATATACAACCAATCAAAACCACCAATATCTAGCCATCACATCCATCCAATACCATCATCCCCAGTGTCCTCCCCGACACCCACACGCATAAACCAATGCATATCTCCACCCTAGTCGTCATCCGCTGCCATAATAACAAGGCCCCCATGCCTCCACATATCACAACACCCCTCCAGGGTCACATCACAGTACAAGCAGTAGGAAAACAAACATCACATCAATGGGCTCTTGGCCCTTTAACAATCATGAGGGTATCTCAGAACCCTTAAAGAAATTTTAAAATAATCCTTTCATTAATCCATCTCAAATTAAAAGGTTTATTATTTGTAGGTTCTAAATTTGGGAAGTCTAATCAGTAATCTATCACAAATAAATAAACATGCTTACTACATTAATTTGATTAACATCAAATTACAACAAGAACCGTATTTGCTTTCATGCCTCTTGATCTTTAGCCAACACTTATCAATTAATCCTTGTTTACATTCTTTACTGATTTCCATGAAGAAAAAATAGATAAAAAAGCATTCATAGATATCACACTATCTAGAAAAACAAGAGGCAATAACATACGATACATATCAATTTATTTATCCAGTTCTATATTTATTATTTCAATTACATTGTGATCCACTACGATAAAACATGCTAACGATACAGTTGCACGTAAAAGAAAAGAGAAGCAATGAATCCACTACCTCAAAGAGTTCTTCATGTTCTTTAGCCACCCAACGGGTCACAATCCTCCTCTCGCGACAACTGCATCCACCCGAGGATGCCACGGTACGACAACACCAACCAAAACCCAAGGAAACCTCATTAGAAGCATGGAGATTACATGATATAATATGGAGAGGAGAAACCGAAGGAGATGATCCCAAAGGAATGACGATAAAACATACCTTATATCGAATATTAACCGATACAACTTGGTTGCATCAAAACAGAGCAGAACCAATCTGAGAAGTAATGATTGATTCTGCAACTCTTACAAGAAGGATTGAAAGGTTATAGTATCTCATATCTGAGAACAAAGTGGAAAAATATGGAGGAAGATATCTCATCCCTTTTGAAGATTTAATGGGGTAACGGTTTAAGATACGCTTAATTCCCCATTAAAATCGGATTAAACCACGCGGTTTGACCAAGTAAAAACATCCCAAACCATATGAATAATTAATATAGAATTTATGGCCTTTTTTGCATCCTTAAGAGTCCTTAAAGTATAGCTTTAGATGAATTTTATGTCAAGGGAAACATCAAAATGGGCCAAAACTGTAGGAAGCTGGAAACACTATTCACCTACTATTACTGTACACCTACCGATCTATGAAACCGATCTGGGAAACTGTTCTCTGAAACCGATCTCTGAAACTGATCTGTGAAACTGATATGCGAAACTGATATGTGAACCTGATCTATGAAACGTATCTGTGAAACTGATATGTGAAAATGATCTGTGAAACTGATATGTGAAACCAATATGTGAAACCGATCTGTGAAACCGATGTGTGAGACCGATCTGTGAGACCGATCTATGAAACTGATCTATGAAACCAATCTGTGTGATCGATCTGTTATACCGATCTCTGAAACTAATCTATGAAGCTGATCTGTGAGACCGATCTGTAAGACCGATCTCTGACACTGATCTGTGAGACCGATCTATGAAACATTGTACACCTTCCCATTACTGTTCATAAAACTGGAAACATTGTTCACAGAAATGGAAAATCGTCATTGTGTTGGGGATATGTTACTTTGACCTCCTAGAACACCTCATACACCATATTTTCACAAAGTAGTGGACTAGAGAGTTCCGGACCATTAAAAAAAGTTCCTAGAATGAAGGCCTCATCACTAAATTCATCATAATTAGAATCCCATATTTGCATCCATTGTTTCTATCTTCATGAAGAAGTATAGAATTTTTTTGGGGATTTTCCACTATTAGATGTGCATTTGTGGGAAGATTACTAATGAAGGGTAGTCAAAAGACTTAATATTATATGATTCAGGTTCTATTTTTCCATCAAAACGAACTATTAGAATACTAATTTACTATGTTTGGTGGTAGAGTCTTGGTGAATGGATATGTCATCTATTTCACCAAAACATGGTTCCCTAGACTTAAATTCACACTTCAAACACTGGAAAACTATTTCCCTATGTTTATAACCAAACCACAACACATGTTCTACTATAATAGGGATGTGAGGAAGAACCACCTCTCATACCCCTATGTTCTGACCAGACCTACCATGCCCTGCCTTGTTGGTGATAAACCAAGAGTGACACCCCAAGCCAACCTGCAATAGTACAGGGGTTGAAAGAAGTTCCATGATGGAATAAAAAATAATCAGAGGCCTTAAAAAATATAAATTTATTCATATACAACATCATATACATTAAACAGGTCCAACGAAATAATAAAATACAGCAACAGTTAGGGTATAACCTTGCTTGCAATAACCTCTAGCCAATACATGAAAGTATGAAAATATAAAACCAAATAGTAAAGTGAAATAAAAACAATACCATCTAGAAATGATGTTCCAAACATACATAAACAATTAAAATTTAATGTTATAGAAATCAAAACTCTTAATATCTTTGATCGGCTACCAAAACACACTCAACTAACGAATGTACCTCTATGTGCCGCCAAATTATGCACTTATCGTGCTTCCATTTTTATAAGTAATGAAATCATAGGTAAAATTTCCTGATAGGGTGAGTATATTCCTAACCATTAGGATTCCCAAAAAAATAAAGCATGAAATAGTTAAATTCCACTATGTTTATATAATCCCATAGTAATGGGGAACATAATCCAAAAATATATATATTCCCTTAAAGAAACCCAATAGTGTTATTATGGGGACCTCTATCATCACATCATAGAAAATAATGATAATTATAAATGAAACTAAACATTTCCAACTTATGATTCCATATTCCATGAGAAATATCAAAAGGATCTATGTCGATGGGTCATTTCCTCACTATTATACTCCACAGTAGAGGGAGAACTAGCTCATGTGGATGACCCAATCACTACTCGAGATTGATGATATAAAGGTCGTACTCTATATATATAGGAGCCACACCCTTATATAGTATGGTGGAGTTCAATTTATATCTATTTAACGATTGTGGGGGTCTTCTCTATGATTTGATAGGGGAGTACCGACCCTGGCATCTATTTGATGATCATTTCCTAACACTTCAATCATTTAATAATCTTCTACAAAAGCATCATGATTAGAAAATCATGCATTATATTTTGTAAGACAAAAATGTCTATATTAACTCCCTAAATAAAAAAATTATCATGGTATCCTACTTCTGGGCCCAAATAGATGTCCATAAAAATGACGTTCACTAGGTGGATGTTCCTAGGAGAATTTTGTGCATGTAAATGGTCCCACATGATGTGTGATCTAACATCATCACTTGAGCTTGTTCAATACCATACATGAATTGGGAATCCATGTCATACTAAATATAATTTTAAGAAATTCATATGGAATGTCTTTATTCCATGTTTATTGGTTGTGTACATCAGGCACATGGCTTGGCTAGTCGTGTATGTATTAATGGTGTGTACCTAAGTTGGATTTTTTTTTTTACAACATTAAGGCATGAGTCTATGAATCTGACATACAATTTAGTAGTTTAGGTTGGTTTAGATAGTTCATGGTCTTTCTAAAAAGGTGTAGGATCATTAAATCCTCCATGACCCTTATTGCTATGTGTTACTAGAGTACCTAGAATTAATTCATATGAGATACATTGTGTATAGTTGAGAATTTTTCATAAACCAATATTCTTCACACAAATTCCAGAACCATTTTCTCCACTATAGTACACACCTTTTGGTATAACATAATTTTCCAAAATCTAAGCGATCATCATTGGACATCAATTACGTTCCTTCGATGGATATAAATCAGATATATGATCACTAGTTCGAGAATATGTCTCCCATAAGCTGCTGTTTTCTCCCAAAACCCTATATCCACCACCCAAAATCCAAAAATATAACACGATTTCCCCAAAAATAATCAACCTTTTATATTATGTGCATATTCAGTGAATATAATGAATTGATCACACATGAATCTTACCTGAAAACATCAAATAACCGATATTGTGGGCCAATGACAAAGAGAATGAGGAATTGTGAGGGATGGATATGAATGAATATGGTAAGAATAATTAGATAATAAAATACATCAAATGATTATAAATTGAGGAAACATGGGTGAAATCAAGACATACAAATTATAAACTGGCTTCAAAATAGAATTTAAATTCATGCTCATGTGATGAATGATTAATTCATGTTTATTCAACGTATCTAATAAAACTCTATGTTTATCAATCAACATAAATTCTAGATATTGTAAATAACAATACTAGATTCAATTATAGAATGATCATTTTTTGAGTATCATGTATTCTAGAAACCGAGTATATGATTTTGAATACACTACATCTATCTCATGGTTCTCCTCGATCCATTGGCTATTTTTCATAGATCTTTATCCACTAACAAACACTCCTTCTAAGTCTCTAATTTTTTAGTGTTACAATTATAACCCTATATATATTTTTTAGAGTAGTATATTTATAGAGGTATTATGTCCATAAAATAAAATAATTTAAATATTTAATTCAATTTCAAAACATACCTCCCAATGGCCATATTCCATGGAATGTCCAGTTCCGAAAAACATTATATCCCTCCTAGGTAAACAATAAATTATTGAAACAACAATGTTATCATAGTTCCCATATTAGGTCCCAAACTATGGAAAATACATTTATTATGGAAAATTTCCCTCAATGATAAAATATATTTAATATTATTAATATATTAATATCATTCCACTTAGGGACCTATAATCTCATGTTGTCTTGAATTCTGGCTTAGAAAATATTATAAAAAATATTCTAAAGAATTAATATGAAAAAATAGTCGTTACATTGTTGTTTGTGAGATGATATGACTAATATCCAATGATGTGATGTGATGTAAATTTTTATTCATTGATCATTATAATAGGATGGAATGTTTAATTGTGATCACATATACTTTTTTGGTATTTAATTTAATGAAAAATTATCAAATATTGGGCGATAATATACTTGTATTGAAATTTATAGAACCCAAAACAAATATTTTTACGTAATTCACCAAAAAAAAGTTGAATTTTATTTAGAAAATTGTATTAATTATTCAATTAAAAATTGTTAGTACTCTTTATCAAATTTCAGTAGTTTAAATGGGAACAAATAAATCATTAACATAGATTAAGTGGTTGTTGTTTAAAAAACACACACATCATGAGTTTTTTAATGAAGTAGTTTTGAAGTCCTTCCATATGAAAAATATAGAATTTTAATTCCTAGATAAATAATATTCTATATATGATATTTATAAAATGGTGAATCCAACAATGAAATACTTTCAAATAACTAGATGTTGTTTATTTATTCTGAATAAGGAGAAAACCCATATAATTTTTGAAAGCAATGTAGTTGAAGGAATGTTTCCTGGTTACTCAACGAAGATAATGAGATAATTTTCTTTAAACATTTTTCATGGGAAATAAATAAAATTTCAAAATTTCAGTTTTTTTTAAATATATTCATTTTAAACAAAAAAAATATAAATCAAATTTATATAGAAAGAGTTGAAAAGATGAAGAAGCTAATGGGGAACAAAATGGGTAGTGTCAATTCTAATGTTGAAATTAAAAATGTACAAGAAAGAAAAAAAATCAATAGCATGGAATTTAAGAATCAAGGATTTATTCAATGATATAATTGTTATTTTTTAACATAAAACTCATGTGATTACATGAAGGTTAAAATATCTACAAATGTTATCACTCATCCCATGGGTAGAGACAATTAATTATTATAAGGCTCTTAATGATGATAATTTTATCAACGAGATGAATGAAGATAATAAGAAATTGAGAAGAATCAGCCTTATACATTTTTCAAGGTCAAATGAAAATGACATAATCATAACCAAATGCATTATCTATTACAACATCAAGGAATATGTATAATGATTTGGAACAATTCATCCCTCTATACAGAGATTATTTCTAAAAATAAGGGATCTATGTGTACTAAATTTTTTCTACTATAAATATAATTGTTATCATAAAATTAGTCTTATTCATAGATCTATAATAGACGATCAGTGTTTTCTATATCAAATATTCATTCCTTACTTTATTTTTTAAAGGATATATGTATATTGAATAGATAGAAAGATTTATTATTCCCTTATATGGTAGAAAAATAATCAATTTTATAAAGGCAATTTATATTTAAAGAGATAACCAAGAGAGTAATATTCTATAATTCTTCAATTCATGAAAACTATAGGTTTCTATCCTAATGAGTTGATTAAACTCTCTTCCTCAAATAGGAGAATGATTATAGTATGTTTATAAATTATTTATCCTTTCATATGTCATTTTTTCATTGATATTTTTAGTATTTAAGACTAAAAATTAGGGTATGTTTGGGAAGTGAGACTCAAAAAATGATTCATAATATAGAAATGACAGTAAGTATTTTTTTTGATTGCTTATTGGTGTTTTTTTGGGTTTTTAGGGTCTTAGAAAAAGGTAGGTGGATTTGGTATTATATTTCAGATTAATTTTTGTTGTAGGTGATATTCAACATCGTAATAAGAAGATGTGTGGTATGACCTATATGAGTTGGGCTATATGTCATGTAGATTGTATATGTTATTATTTTATTAGGGTGGTGCTATTGTGTGTGGGAGGAACCTCATAAAAGAATATATTGGGTTATGGTAAGATTCATGAGGATATGAAAATATAGGTTCTATAATTTTTGTACAGTTTAAGAGATGATATTGGTGATTGTTCAATGAATGTAAGTCAAGTAGTAATTTCATTGTAAACCCATGGATCATGTAAAAATGGGGGAATATAAGGTTTTTAGTGTTTTTAAGAGGTATTCATTGTGTATTAACCCATTTTATCATTTCAAAATATTTCCATAAGATTGTGGAATTCCATTCATACACATAGGATAACACCATAATATACCTCATTAGTAATATCATTATTAGTGGTAGACAAGTAATTTTTCAAATCATCCGCTCCAGAAAAAATGTTCATGGGCTTCATAGGGACATCCATTTGGTCCGATCCTCCCCTCCGCATTCCTTAGTTAAATCTATATTTATGTGTGTGTGGGGGGGGGGGGGTTCATATAAACTTTCAATGAAATTTTGATGCACGATCTTCTTTTTATTGTTTTTCTTAATTTTCCCTTGATTTTGTGGGGTCACAATTTATAGTTTGGATGAAAATTCCATCAAATCATGGTGAAATATAACCAATATAATTTTATTTTTCACATATTGGATAGATTATTCAAGGTAATTAGAGAAACATATGTTCACTAAATGATTCATTGGAAGAGTTTAGCTGTTGATTTTTTCTTTGTTTTTCACCTATCTCTTCTAAAAATGGGTTTTATTTAGAGACAGAGTGCTATATCTATTTTACTAGAGTTAAAATTTTATGTCTTCGGTTATTGGGGTGTCTATACTCATGGTTTTAACCAAAGATGTTTTTATTGTGATTTATTTTCTATTATATGTTGTTTAATAAATAATTATTAATTATTAAAACTATTAATAATTAATCTTATGCTTATTGATCTAATATAAGGTCCCAACAATGGTCATGGATTGGTGAGGTGTTGGCTGAAGATAAGAGATGTTGGATTAATTACTTTAACTCCATATTAATGAATAGATTCACAAAGATAATTAAAAATATGGTTATTTATGAATTATTTTTTATTGTTAAAATGTTATTTGGGACTAGTTATACTTTTAGAAAAAATAAATCCCCCTAGTGAAGTGTAATATTGTGTGGAGCCTCATAGATTGAGAATAAGGGTTATAACATGTATCTAGTGATTTAGAACTATCTATCAATTTTTAATCTATGGTGAGAGGATTTTAATCTACTTTATTATGGGACCCAAAACAAATTTGGGTCATAATTAGTATTGGATATCCAAGGATGTTATTTATAGGGATATACTTTTTTTGTTGTTCGGTTAGGGATTTTGGGTGAAGGATGAGATGATATTTACCCTCATGTGGGGTTGGGAGAAGACAAAATACCGTGAGTGTGAATACTCGTACTTGAAATAAGCATGATTATCCATATAAGGTATGTTATAGTGTGATTAGGAGGGTCACTTAGAGGTGGTTGTACAATAAGAAAATATTTAGAGGTGTGTTATGAAAACCTTAAAATTGGTCATGGGAATGATTTCTGATGGAATAGTGGTATGGTTTGGCCAGATATGATGAGGGGGCCATGATCTGTAGTTTTTTTTGGTAGGAGGGATACCTGTTCAATTTGTATTTTTTTTCTAACTATGTGATTTAATTTTGGATAATAGTGTATAGAGGTTGTTTAAGTTTGTTCGATTTTAATTATTATGTGATACTTTATAGTTCTCTGTTAGGTATAGAACATGGTTTAACTAGTGTCTATGGTTTAGTATTCATGCACAATGTTTATATTTATAATGTTCTCAAAACGTTTATTGGAACTGTTGATAATATTATCATTTAAAATCTCATTATTTAGTTGAAAAATTACATTTCTTATATTATCCATCATCATGAGTTCAAAAATCATCCATTAGATCATGTGTCAATGATGTATGAAATTATCGATTATACCTACCCCAATGGTATGTTTCTTCTCATTTTGGATGTTATCCTCAACATTAATTTTTTAGTTTGGGTTTGGATTAGTGGTAAGAACCCCGTAATCCTACATGAAAAATTGGGGTTCAAAACCCATTGGGCGCAGCGTACTGTAGCATTTTTTATAATTGCACTGTAGCAGAAGAGATATTTTAGCAATAGCAGTAATGTAGCGGTGGTAAGTCACTATAGCAGTGGTAGGTATTCTACAATACTATATCAGGCGTGTACTATAGTATTACTATTCAAAGAATTGGCCTTTGGAAAAAAATTTGGGCTTACAGACTATGTAATGGTCTACATACCCATTAGGCCTTTAGGGTACGTAATGGGTCTCCCTCTACCTATTTAATAGATGTCTTTTATTTGAATTAATAATAAAATGAGGCCCCATCCCCAACCATTAAAACAAAATTAATATTCCCTTTAATTAGGATTTTGTGGATGTGTATGTGATTATACATGGTCCCTTATTCTATGTGGATAAATTAGTTCGTGGAAGAGGTGGACTATTTTATTCCCTCATGAGATTTCTTCCCATGATTTTGATATATGTGGCTAGCCATGGGATCAACCATTAGGGGATGATTAAGCTAGTGTATGATTTTATCTAATTACCCCTTCCATTGTAGTTGATTATCATATATTAGAAATTTTTTAGGTGACCAACTTCATTTTGGAGGTATTTCTCATCCAAGATGTTGGCTATGTTAAACCCTTATCAAGATCAAATTTGAATGATGTCAACTATGGTTCGATGCATATTGGGTGGCTTTATTCTTTGATTGGATAAATTAAATGACTATATTTTGTTACCCAGCCTAGATTTTTCATTACATTCCAATGATATGATTTCTAATACATTAGACTATGATAAAAATAGTTCACCAGAGGTGATCAGATCATGTATGTTCATGTATTATGGTGGCCTAGTTTCAACATGATAGATCCACATTTATTCTTATAAACTCCTTATATTTTTTTTATTTATCTTCCTTGGTCATACATAGGTATATAATTGAATATATTTTTGATTTGATGATATATCCCTAATAATTTTATTATCACACCCTATATTGGTAATCTTGTCCATATTCATATCACATGTATTTTATGAGATTCTCATTATAAGGTATATAATTGGTCAATCTAGTGTAGGTCAATAAGGTATTTAAATAGGATTATATTGAGTATAAGGTCGGTAGTGGTGTATCTTCTTTATTTTAGCCATTTTCTATTTGTACAAATGATAATATATTATAACGATCAATTGGGATGTATGACTTTATACCATGGATATTATATTTTTTATTGAATCAGTTTGGGTGTATTCACATATGGTTTTATTATGTTGTAATTCAATATCTGGGTACATTAAGTGTCTATAATATATATTTTTTGGTCATGATAAAAAAAATTGATTCCCCTGATATCAAGAGTATAGAACCACATATGTTGATAACATAATCTCACCATTATTTGATAGCCTCTACTATATGGGGATGAAGAATTTAGGTCATTTTCACACTAACTGAAGTGTTTTTTGTGAGATTTTTTCATGGAATTATAAAATTCTAGAATATGTTTTTCCCTTTTCCCCTACTATTTAGAGACATGGTAGAAAAGTATTGGAATGTGTTATAGTTTTAAATGGATAATTGGATGGTTTATCTTTAAAACATATCCAGTGTGATGTCTATGTTACATGGGTTGTATAATTTTTATTGTTATGTTTTACTATTATATTTTAGATATTTATACAAGCATGTTGTTCTTAATTGAGATCATTATTTATGGATTCAATCATTGGATGGGATAACGATATTTATGAATAATAAAATCATAATGGGCATGTGGGATTCACCTAAAATTTATATTTTTTTTTCTAAGTGATCCCCAGTTGTGATTGAGGGTTTAGATATCATGAATTTCAAAAACACGATATATAGTATTTTCATGTAGAGGTTATTAGTGGTAATCTACTAAACTAGACCATGATTTTTGGATTAAGAGGATATGATATTTTTGAATGACATGTTATTTACATATTATCATAGTATATTATATGACATTATTTTATATTATCTAGGTTTTTTTGATGAATTTAAACCCTTGGTGGGATGGTTTGAGTAGTTGATCATTAATTATGGTATAAAATTTGGTATTACTATGACATAGTTCATATTATTAATTTGTTTCGTCAGTGAGTGATATTCCCTTGAGGGTTATATATATCATGTGGGATTCCACTATCTATTAATATGTGAGTAAATTAGTTTACCTAATGTGTCTTTCATTTTTATTATTGTGTAATAGATTTGGTATTTTTACATTTTCATTTTTTATTTAGTGATTCCACTAGTATTTAATGTGTTTATTTTCTACGATCTGGTATGTGATGATCAACGTATTGATTGATTTATGTATAGTTTTAGAAACAATCGGTGGTGATGTGTGCTTATGATGTTAATAATGGAATTGGTGAGATACCATGGGTTCATGGGAAAGAGAGCATACATAGTTATTATTTGTTGGTGAGTTGACACACAAGAGATTCCCAGAAAGTTGTTTCAGCATTATATACATTGTTTGATAGAATGTTACATGTTAAATTATGTTTCATGTTGTGTGGTTTGGTAATAAAATGGCTTATAATTATTCTATTTTACATTAGATCAAGATGGGTGTTGGGATATGAACTGGTGAGATGCTTCATTATAGTATCACTCTAAATTTGATACAGTATAGTGGCTATTTATGTGTATTTTTATTGAAAATAATCAATTATTAATGTAAAATGGCCATTAATTTTTTAGGATATTTATTTTATTCATGGTTCAATGATTGGGTCATGTTTATCTCCTTTGATAACTTTATTCAGGAAGTTTATGAGGAACCATTTTTTCATAGTGACATAAATAATAATAATTGTGTTTTGTTGAGTCATGTAAAAGGTAACTCTTGGGATGTGGTCAGGAATTTAATGCTACTATGTTTTGAAATATGTATAAATAAAGGACTAAGGTGATGATGATACACCTAAGGTATTGAATTTATTTTATGCATATAGAAAATTGTAAATGATTCATCAATTTAATGATATGACATTAGTAAGGGATTAAAGCACTATGTTACAGTAGATCTGAACAAGTGTCATTAAAAGAAGTATTTTAGTTGGGATGACTATGGCTCTGTAGGTGAGATATAAGAGGATTATTGTGATCAAAATATTTTTTTCTAAAGGATATTGTTTAAATAATGGTCACATGGTGAGGATGGTGTTTAGGAGATATTTCAATAAGTAGATGTTTGTGTTCATTGTAGAGATTAAAAAAGAGTGGGTTTGTTATGTCCTCTTGTTACATTCAATAATTGTTTGATTGTGGACCTTGGTTGTAATTTTTTTTGTTTATTATGATGATGATAAGGATAATACTATGATGGGGAGTATTATGTCATTCGGGTGTGTAATCATGTATAATGGATTATTGTTGTGGTGGAACTTGTAGAATGGATGTTCAGATATCATCATCATTATAATTTATTGGAATACCCAAATCTATATGGTAACTCATTAGACATGGGGTTATATTAAAATGGAGTTAGTGTTCCATAACCTAAATCATGGTAGAATTTATTTCATTGTATGGTTATTTTTTTTTGTGGGTGTGTTTTTACTGATGGGGTTAGTATAATTAATGATTTTACAGGGTCAAAGATTCAACTATTGAACCAAAATAAGTATTTGTCTTGGAATTTAGTATGACATATCAATGTTTCCATGATTCTTATAGGATTTTTGTTATCGTGATCAGATTGACGAAATTGTGCTTTGGGAAAATATAGTTATATTTTAGAAAGAGTTGACATGTTGATGACCAGATAGTGTATTATTTTATAATTGGATTTGGTGGCGTTGAAATCACATTAAATGAGATTATTTTGATTAATTTTTAATTTTTTAATGATCATACAATGCAATTATGAAAAACATTGTGGGTGTCCAGATTAAATGTGCGGTTCATTAGGCCATATATGATTCATCTAAGAATCTAGAATGAGTGGTGGTATTATATGTTATCCTAGAATTTAGAAGGTGACTAATATCATTATGGGATTCTTAGGGATGGGTATCAATGTTGTGGGGATTGTAAAATATCCCACTACATTAATTGTAATTATGTTTACGATAAATTTTGAATTCGTAGTCCCAAAACATGGTGTTTCTAGATATTTTGGTCTAGTATTGGGATTCTAAGATTTAAGATTCTTCTTTGAGGTATTTGTTTATGACATTAGGTGTTTTTATTGTTTTTGGTAGCATGATACAAAGGATAGCGAACCTAGTCTGGGATTTGTGATGAAATTATTCTATAAGTGGTAAACCATGCCTTAAAAAGTTGCATTAGTATATAGATTGAGTGGAATAATGGGGATGTTATGACATAATTTTTTATTATGTTAGAGGGGTTGTATTTTTTCATTGAAAGGGAAACATCATACCACAATGATACTATTTCATATATATTATAATAATATTTATTCATCAAAACATAAATTAAAAATGGTTCTTACTTCCATATTAGTATACAATCCTGCATTAAATATATAATATGACACTTATTTATTCTACTGATGACATGTAAGAATATAAATTTCTTTATATTATTGGAGTTTGGTTCTATTGTACTATACTGGGGAGAGTTATCGATTATGATGGGACTCTCAAATTGATTTAAATCATCTTCATGAATCCTCCTTGAATCACATCATGGGAATGGTTAGTGCCATATTAGTAAGTTTTTTTAACACGTGATGATGTTAAAAATAATATGTATCATAGGTTCCCCCTAAATGGATCCAAATATATATATATATATATATATATATAAAGATATTAAATTTTCTACTTCTATTTTTTATTTGATTTTATTATTTTCTTTACGTGACTTTTTTCATTAAATAATTATATTGTTACTTTAGGAGTAATAATTATCCCTAATTGAGAAGGAAGTCTTGATTTTGGGATCGGGCTCGGGATATGGCCTCATTTGTATCCTCGGGAAAAGAATGAAAACCAATGTAGTAAGATTCCATATAACGGGAAACATCTTAAATTTTAAGTTTGTGTGGAAATGGATGATCCATGTATTTTAACGACATGCAAAATGGAATTTGGGTGAAATATTCCTAAAAATGGATGAGCTGAGAATTACACATGAGATTCCCTTTTTAGTTGATCTCATATGGAAAAATGGGGGATGATATTGGATTGTAAAAATCAATTAATAACTCATAGGAATATTTTTTCCTATTTATGATATGCCATGATAAGGGTCTGAAGAAAGGTTCCATATGAAATGAAATCCTCTGGGCGAGGCAATGATAATATTAGAAATATCAATAAATAAATATGATAGTATTGTCAACGATTATAGCTGATAAAGATACTCGTGATGTAGGAAGTATATATACCTAAGTATGATTCATGGTATAGAGAATATTTATCATACTAGTGACATAATAAGGACAAATTCCTAAGACCACCTCATTCATGATCAGTATGAGAAACAATATACAGTATAATATTATTCATGTTGCATTAATGCATACTTTAATGGCACTTAAAACAAAGAAGGAATACAATGAAGAATTTATTTCCTCATCCAATGATCAATATGTATTGGGAAAGAGGGATATGCCATACAATAATGAAGTCTATGACTTACTCCAAGCTATATTCCCATATTGAATTTCATTGATCAACAATTGGTGGATAAAAATGTTTAAGGGGATATTGTATCCTATAATAATGGTTACATGATTATTAAAGGATGGAATCAATATTGGAATTCACTACATGTTCATTTTCAAAGGTGGGAGGGGACACATATGGATGCCCTATATGAAATACTGTGGTTTACACCAGATGGGTTACAAAAACATTTCTTCTTGTCTATATTTAAACATTATGTTTGGGATTTCACATATTATAATGGGAAAATAGAATGAAAATATAAAGATGATTCCCTTCAAAATTTTAAATACACTTCAATTAAATGTCACTTCTTCAACTGGGAATATTCCCATAACTTCTTCAATGATTGGTGTCATCACTGCCAAGGGGATGCATGATTGTGATATATTTATGACCCCATATTTTTTGGGGGTCTAGTTGGAGACATATTTTACCAATGGAATGTTTGGTCTAAATGGTAGATTTTCGTATGTCTCATACCCCATTCATATAATTTTGGCGACTATAGAGTATTCCTTGATGAAATAATCCCAAAACATAAGACATGGTTAATGGAAGATGAAATATCTTAGGGAAGAAAAAAGATTTGGTGAATAGCCACGGTGGTGGGTTTCCTTAGTAGAATTGTCACTATGGCAGGAATTCGTTGAGTAATTGTCTTTTTCAATGTAATTCCTAGGGTAATATCTACTAAGGTTGGTATTCATGGTAAAATGGTAGCTATGGTCAGTATCTCTGGGATAATGGTCACAATAGTGGGAATCCATGGGTGATTGGATAATATGGTGGGTAGCCCTATGTGGCTGGGTCACCCAATCGAGGAGTTTGGGTGGAAAATCACCATGGAGTGGGACACAATGTAATTAGTCACCTAGGTGAGGTTCCCTGGGTAGTTGGTCTCCCTATTGAGATTTTATGAGTGGTTACTCACCTAGGTAATGAATTTAGAAACCCACGTATTACATAAGTTCACATTCAAAATCACCATATTGTGGTATGGATCTAGGGAAAGGTTATAGAGTCATATTAGACTCATCTTAGGAGGATTCATCTATCTTCATTAAGTGTGAAAATAATTTGTTGTGTAGTGTCCAATGGGGTATATTTATATAACAAAATGTAAGTATAGGAAGAGCAGGATGAGAAAGGAAGGTGGGGATCATAGGAGAATTGGGAGGAAAATTCTAGAGCATTCTTTAATACATTTGTTAGCCATTATAAGAGGATAAATAATATCTAGGGTGTGGCAGGACTAGAGACTATAGTACTCCGAGGGTGAGGTAATATAGCTTATCCCAAAGGATTGATGGTCTCCTCTTCCTCTCCTTTTTTGTCTCCAAAAAGGGATTTCCAAAAAATTCTTTCCATTGTAATGGAATTTGAGTAGAATGATAATGATATTATTCTATGGTCACCCTCTTATGTAGAATTATTATTTGCTAAAGGAATCCAATGATTATTGTCAATGGTTCTTAGGGAATGCTGTACTGGTTAATTTAAGTATATCATGTTTAGATGGATTTGTTAGATGTATTAAAAAGACATGGAAATTTGTAATAGAAGAACTGGGTGACGATTATTGCATAAAGATATGGGTGGTCCTATATTACATTAGCATAAGATTCACTTCCTCATTTTCCATTTACTTCTATAAATGATATATGGTGAGAATTCATGTTATTTTACATTTTTAGGGCCACCCATGGTAGGGGACCATAGTTGGGTGGCCCTAGTGAATGGGAATTAGTGGGCCCAACATTAAAAGTGGCCTTATAGGGTCCACTATAGTGAAGTGACCTTAGTGGTCATAAAATGTTGGTTTTAGAAAGGATTCATGGGTAAGGATTTGGACATTTTCAAATTTTCACCTTATTTTGATCACATATATGTTATCCTTATATTGAACACAACTCATTATACATTATTACCAAACATCATTGAGATATAGGCAGTCTTCTAAAACAAACGTTCCTTAATTAATTTTTTTTAATAGATTTACCTTTTATATTGTAGGTAATTTTGATTGATTACCCAATTCCAAATGGATTCTATTATGAAAATTATATTTTTTTGACCTAGGGCTCCAATAGAGTTAATATTTTACCAAATAAGTGGTTCTCCCATGAACCCAATAAAAAATGTCATATAATTAGGTCCAAAATTAAGCATAAATAAAAGAAAATTTCTTACGAAATTTTATAATTAAACTGTACTTTGTGAAAATTTAATGTATTTGATGGATTCTTCCTTGGGTTCTTCATCTGGGAAAAAATTTCTCTGAGAAATTTTCCTAGGCTTATTAGGTTAACCAATGTTGTATTCCAAAGAAAGACCATTTTCCAGATTTTGAACTTCATGAGGCTATTTAGACTTCATAGTTCACCAACTATCATCATCTTATATATCTAATACAATATGTATTAATTTGGAATTTTTATTACACCAACACTATAACACCCAATATTCCAGGATACCTTTCCCATTGAATAATGCAGTAGCCTTCTCCATACGAAACTTGGAGTTTTAGCACACCATGACAAAATCAAACTGGCCATTATGAATAGTAATATACACTTTTTAAAATTTTATAAACATTATTTTTCAAAATGTATTTCATTTTTGGATTTGTAATGTCAAAATTATCTTAGGGTGATTTTTTTTGTTATTTTTCTGAAATCTTTCAATTTTTTATGAAAACTGAAAAACAACGCGTTATTGTTTAAAATTGATTTTTTATTTAAATAATTATTTATTTTATTTATATTTATTTTAATTATAAATAGATACATAATACCTATATAAGTTCAATATAATTTATTGGAGTCATTTTATAATTAGATTAGATGTATAAAATTTTATTGAACTTTTTACCGTCTTTTACCCACTTTCATGGAACATTTGAAAATTTTCATTAAATATAATTTTATCAGTTATGTGAATTTAATTTAAATACTTTCAGAGACATGGTTGAAATCAGTCAACAAATTTTTTTTCAATAATATGAAAATAGTTTTTTGGTGAATAGTAATTTTTTACTTTTATTTACAATGGTAAAAAGTAAATATGGTAATTAAAGGTAAAAAATGATATTTTAATCACCCTAACACATGTCATAATTCTATTGGATAAGTTATTTTAGACCAAAATAAATCTTAATAAAAAATAAAGATTCTTTTTTGTCTACATGTATTACCTTAGGTCATTTATTGTTATTTTATTTAAAGAAGAGTTAATGGTGTTTAATTCAATGTTTAATTACTAAACCATTTTTAATATAGGGTTATACATAAGATAAATTTGAAAATAAATATTCATTATAAATATATAAAAATATTTCCTATATACTGGTATTTGATTTATAATTTTTAAAAATTAAATAATTAAATCTATTTATGACATAATGATGATGTAGTGATGACCTTATTATTAAATGATTAAAAAATCAATATTATAAATATAAATATAATTTTAATTTTTGATTTTTACAGAATTACACTAATATTCATGGTTAATATGTCTTGTTACCATTGAATAAATAAACCTTTTTTGAAGTGTTAAATTTTTTATGACTTTCACAGAAACGAAATACCAAATAGTGAGAAAAATCACATAAATTGGTTTTTAAAATAAATATTATATTTTTAATTTATAAAATATTCCTAGAAATATATTGTTGGGAAAAATTAATTATATAATGTTAAATATATCAATAATGAACCAATGGGGGTTTTCATGTAATTTTATAGTATGGTTATTTATATTTATTATAATAGTTCAAGAATACATGGTAAAAATTAAACTATTCCACTAAGATTTAAATATAAATGATAACGATAATATGGTGACCTAAACCAATAAAAAACCTATTGGATGAGATGTTTTCGACCCATCCACACTATAGTCTCAAAATAAATTATTTTTTGAGCCATTATAAACTGAATATGATTGTATAATAAATAATATTTCATGATTTTTCGTAAAGATACCCCAACATTTCTTATAAAAGGTTAATTATGATCTCCCAATTTCACACCTCAAAATTCATTTGGCTCAGCCAAACACCAATAAAATATCCTCCAAACTACCCTCACTCCGACCATGATATCTTACATTGATCATATAGATAACCTAATGAGCCCTTTTGATCAACTCAATTGGAAACACCCGAAAAAGAGGTAATAATTTCACCACCTCTATCAAAGTTATATTAATTTCTACTTGTGGTTTCATTGTTGTTTCTATACCAAAATTATAAACCTAGTACCTTATACATAACTTGATGTTATTATAAATAGTGTATAACCATCTTCATTATTCTATGCATCATATTAATGACAAGTCACCTTATGTGCGTACGTACGACTTACCGTCTCCATGTTGTGGTGTAGTTTGTTATTCGAACACTTTATTATTTAGATGAAAATAATAAATAGTATAACTGATTTATATAATAAATAAAACATGTTAAGGATTCTGTATATATGATATAATGTCCAGTTACATACTATTTCACCATCAATAGAATGATATTTTTTCTCGAGTGTATGTACGGATTACCGTCTCCATAAACGTGACGAAATTCATTCCCCATCATAACCATTTAAGAGTAATATTCATTTTATGATTAAAAATAATGTTTAAGAACTTAATATCATTATTTATATGAATAAAATAAATAATATCCATAAAAAACATGGATTACATAACAATTCATATAGAGGGAAATGAATCATTTAACACCTAAAATGATGATACAACTGAAATATTATTAACAAATCCATATTACAAGATCATATATGATATAATATTATTGTATATGGTTCTTGAATAATTTAATAAAAATTATTTAACTGATATAATGGAGGTTAACATACCATAGTTAAAGGAAAAGTACAAGGTAATGGTTAATTCTACAATATCTTCATTATCCGAGGTTGTTTATACATTAGTATCTACTGGGATGTCTTTATCATCCACATATGTGTTTCTTAAAAATGTATTTCAAAACATTTTTACTATTTACTAGACTATGTGTTAAATTAATTTATACCATTGTTTGAAATTTTATAAAAATTTTATAAAGGAATAATTATGTCCTTTTTAAAACAAGGTCCTTTACGACATTTGTAACCAAATTATGGAAATAACGTTTTTAACTTATACAGTGAGTGCTACTATTTTTTTCCATTATAACATCATGAAAGATTTCCTTACAATATTATAAGAATGTTTTCAAAATAAATGTTTTCATTTATAAATATGTTACTTTTAAATGATTTCACAATAGAAAGAGATATTTCTCTCAAATAGTTTTGATTTCATTTATATCAACATCCATTGATAGATTTTACACTTGATTGATGTTGATTAATTATGATAAAAATATTATATTTTTCATTTATTTTTTTTGATATGTTTGATTTTTAATGTGTTATTTTTATTCCTTTCTTTGTTTATGGATAAATTATTGACATTTCTTATGCTAGTTTTATTATGAATGTTTATGTTATGTTTCAACCATTTTATATAAGTAATCAATAGGAATTAGTAAGTGACGGGTGGATCCCACTATAGCTCCTCGATGGATTAGTAGGTCTCATAAGACAAACTAGTGACTTGGCGTAATGCCATGAAAATATTCTTTTTAGTCATGACATGAGGCCTTAACTATGTTGTTCTGAATTTTGGCATTATGTATTCCATCAATATGAAATTGGCTATTTATATTTCAAGTGATTATTCGACTAGTATAATATCTATGTGAATAAGTATATGGAATTATTTTATTTTTTTACATATTATGCTAAAGTTTATATTTAAAATGAATATTTTTTAGTATTATAAATTACCTTAAATGTTTATTCTTATTTATGAAATATTCTGTTATATTGTTATCCTTACTGATCATTTGATCTCACCCATTTCTATGGTTTATTTTTCCCAAGTTGTGAAGAAGTATATAAATACTGACATGTAGATATAGTATAATGGAGATGAATGTGTTCAAAGAAGACATAATGTTTTTGGTTTTCATTTCAAAATGTAATGTAAAACTTATGTTTGTATCTAGTACTTCCAAGGCTACTCAACTGACCAGTCTTTCGAGATTTGATCTCTGGTGATCATGAAAATGTGATGTAATATTGCCCTAAATTTATGTAACTAGGGTTGGAGTGTTATAGTTGGTATCAAAGAAAGTTTAGTACCGACCATGGAAGCATGATTTTAAAAAACATTGATAAGGGAAAATTACACTAAGATAGAATAAAAAGACTAGTATAGAGTAACTCACTAGAATTTTGATAATGTTGAGATTTTGTGTATTTTCCAAAACAAACATCCTTGTCTCGATAATATAATGTAGATGTGGCTTTGGAACAGAAGTACCTATGAGTGAAAACTCCGACAAGGATTTTCAGGCTTGACCTTGGGTATCCTGGTACACGACAACAAGCCTTGTTTCACTCTTTGTTATGACACTCCCGGGGGATCTTCTTAGGATAATTAACATTTTATTTACAAACCATTATGAAGGATTTATAATTACATTCCTCCTTAATTTTTTTTTATGATTATGGATTATATCCATAAACTGTTGAATTTATGTTAAGGGTTTTACATGTTTGGAATTATGTATTGTGATTCATAAACAAATAGAGTGTATGACATTGTATAGAAGTATAGCCTAGTGTAAGGAATGGAAATTGTATCAATTCACACAATCCCTGTAGGGATTTTCCTCCTACTCAAGATAATTATAGTGGAGCTGCTGATGAAACTAGTAGTAATCTGTTTATTACCATATTGGGACAACTCACTCAGGTTATGAATAATAACCTTATCCATATGGATCATCCTAATCCACAACACGTAGGATCATTTTTATACTGCTTCATTAAGAAAAAACCACCAACACTCAATGGGACTAAAAATCCATTTGTAGTTGATAAATGGATAAGTTCCTCAAGTAAAATATTTTATGTTTTGGGGAGTAGTGAAAGGGAAAAAGTTTTCATGGAAATTTATCACCTCACAGGAGATGCAGATCAAAGGTGGTCATTGATTCAAAACAGAAAGGAAGATGATGAATTATAAAATATAGAATGGAGGTATTTTAAAGATAATTTTGTAGATAAATACGTTCCTCGTGAACATAGAGTGGATACAGAATGAATGTTTTTGAGTCTGAGCCCAAGGGAGGATGAGAATGTCACAAAGTATGAGGCTAACATTACAAGGATATCAAGCCATGCAATATATTATATACATAACACAAGGAGAAATATTGATTGATTCTTAAATGAGTTAAAACCATTTCTACATCAAGTATTAGTCTCCCAATACTTCTCATCATATAAATATATTGTATCATGTTCTATCAAGACAGAAATGGAATCATCAAAGTCTTAGAACTTTAATTCATAGCAAGAGATGAAGAGATCTACAAAATAATTTGGAAATGGAAATAAGGGGAAGAAGGTAAAAATTGAATTTCTATACTGCATTAAATGTGGGAAGAAACACCCTAGTACATTCCTGAAGGGATTGAGAGTCCGTTACAAGTGTGGTGAAAATGGCCATCAGTCTTGTGATTACAAGGGAAATAAACAGGTTTCCATTGTTGAATGTTACAACTGTAGAGAAATGGGTCATTATAATAAGGATTGTAGGAATCTACAAGGAAAGATACCTTAGAAAAGGCCAAGGGAAAATGTCCAAATGTATGTGATCACTACTTCTGAGGTTGATGTTCCGAATGACTTGGTGGTAGGTAATCTAATTGTTTCCCCAAATTTAGCCAATGCTTTATTTAATTCCAAATCATCACATTTTTTCATATCTTTTTAGTTTGCTAAAAAATTAGATATTTTCAATTTGATTTTATAAGGGAGTTATCAATCAAAACTCGTAAGGGATGTAGGATTGCAAAAATATTTGTAAATCAGTCCCAATTAGGGAATATAAATGTTCTTTATCAGTAGATCTCATTGGCATGCCCATGATTGAATTTGATATAATCCTTGTAATGGATTGTCTTTGGGACCATGATGTGAATATTTATTGTAAGAAGAAGGAGGTTATAATTTTGGATGATGATAAAGAGTACATTACCTTTATATCATAAACATCACCACCCGATTCTTCCCTAGATCTAACCTGAGTAGCTCTTCTAAATTCAATTATTGGGGAGGTAGAGAATGATATAACTATGGGTGAGAAATGGAATGTTCCAATTGAGGATGTACATATTGTGCATGAAAATGTTGGTGTGTTTCTATAGGATTTACCTGCACATCATACCGAATAAGAAATTGAGTTTTACATTGATTTAATTTATGGGTCATGGCCCATATAGAATACCCCTTATAGAATGGACACTGTAAAATTAGTGGATGTAAAGAAACAACTAGATTAATTGTGTAATAAATGAATTTTTCCCCAGTGTTTCTCTATGGGGAGCCCATGTTCTATTTGTTAAGTAGAATAATGGATCAATGAGGTTTTCTATTGAATATAGTAAGTTCAATGATATAACAATATATAAAAAGTATCCTCTACCTCACATTGATGATATATTCCATCAACTTCATGGAGATCAATATTTTTGAACGATTTACCATCAATCGGGATATCATCAGTTTTGTGTGAAGAAGGAAGAAATTCTAAAGATAGCATCTAATACTAAGTATGGGCATTATGTGTTTACAATAATGCTTTTTGGACTGACTAATGAACCCTATGTTTTCATGGATCTAATTAATAGAGTATTCAAGGATTATCTTGATGACTTTATAGTCATATTTATCGATGATATCATGGTATACTCAAAAATATGTGAAGATCATAAATATAACTTTCAAACTATTCCAAAAACCCTCTAAAAATAAATTATATGGGATGTTTTACAAATTTTAATTATGGCTTCATGAAATTTCTTTTCATTTCCATATTGTCCCTATGGACTGAATCTCTTTCGATCCTTCAAAGACAAAGGCAATCCATGAATTTCCCACACCAATGAGTATAACTGAGGTACATAGTTTTATTGGTCTAGCATGTTATTATCGGCATTTCATCCTGATTTTTTCACGACTTTCAAACCCATTAACCAGGCTCACACCTAGAGGGGTTATATTTGTTTGGAAAAAAGAGTGTGAATAATATTTTGAAGAACTGAAGAATATATTAGTCAATGCTCTTATCTTGACTCTACCATTAGGGAATGATGGGTTTGTTAGTTATAGTGAGGCTTCAAAGAAAGGAATTGGTTGTGTCCTTATGCAGAATGATAAGGGTATTACCTAAGCATCATGAAAGATAAACATTAATGAAAAAAACTATCATACTCATGATCATGAGTTAGAAGCTGTAATCATTACTTTCAAGATAAAGTGACACTATATCAATAGTGAAAATTGTGAGCTATATACGGATCCCAAGAGTTTGAACTATATTTTCTCACAAAAATTACTCAAGCTAAGGAAAATACGATGGCTTTAACCATGCAAGGATTATTATTACACTATACATTACCAGCCATGGATGAAAAATAAGGTGGAAGATGATTTGAGAAGAAAGGATCATGATGTTTTCAACAAGATGGGAGTTGAAAGGGATCTTATGTTCATGGATTTAGTAAAGATGGATATGGGAATAATCAGGGAAGGTGAAACATAAATAATATTTCAAATGGTAGCCAAATCATATTTACTAAAAAAATAAAAAGTTCTCATACTGATGATGATGAGTTACCAAAGAAAACTAAAGTTGTGAATGATGGGAGATTGATCAAATTATTATATGAACATTGGATTTTGAAATATGGTAAGTTTCATTGTGTTCCTGAAATACATGATCTAAAAAGGGAATTTTTGGATGATTCTCATAGCTCTAATTTATCGATACACATAGGTAGCACTAAGATGTAAAGAGATTTGACGAAATTTTTTTGGTAGAAAAAAAGAAGAGGGATATTTCTGATTATGTGTCAAGATGTATGGTTTGTCAATAAGTGAAGGCAAGAAGTCAACATCCTAGGGGAGTAATGAAACCTCTTCCCATACCTGAGTTGAAATGGGATGACATAATGATGGAATTTTTTATGGTACTACGAAATACTCCTAGAAGGAATGATGCAATATGTGTCATTATTGATTGTATTACCAAGTCAACACATTTTCATGCTATAATAGAATATTTACCACATGAATGTTTATCAAGACTATGTATAAATGATTTATTTAGAGTTTATGGAGCACCCTTCTCGATTGATTGTGATTGTGATCCCCATTTTACATCATGATTCTTGAAAAGTCTTAAAAAATCCTTGGATACTGAACTTCGTTTGAGCACTGTATACCTCTCTCAGACAGATAGACCATCAGAATAGACTATTCAAACCATAGAAGACATGTTGAGATATTTTTTACTTGACTTTCAAGGTATGCAGGATCAATATTTTCCTCTGGTATACTTTCACTATAACAATAGCTTCCATTCAATTATTTATATGGAACCATATGTAGTTTTATATCGAATGAGATGTCGCACACCAACTAGTTGGGATGATGTTGGTGAAAGAAAACTCATAGGGCCATAACTTTTTGATAAAACAATGGAAAAGGTGAAAATTATCCAAACCCACATCGAAGAAGCTCAAAGTAGGATAAAGTGAAATGAAATTAACCATAAGAAGGATTTGGAATTTCAAGTTGGAGATCATGTTTCTTGAATGAATCACCACTTAAGGGTGATATACATTTTGGTAAGAAGGGTTAATTGAGTCCCAGGATCCTCATACCTTCCAAAATTCTAGTACAAATTGGAGTTGTAGACTGTCATTTGGAAATGCCACCATGTCTCTCCAAAGATCATGATGTGTTCTACATATCACTATTGAGAAAATGCATTCAAGACCCCACGCAAGTACTCACCTATGAATAAATTGAACAAGAACCTGATTTGTCATATTATCAAGAGCTTTTCAGGATTCTTGACACTAGAGAAAAAATGTTGAGAAACCGGGCAACTCGTCTGGTAAGATTTTGATGAAGAAATTATAAGATGGAAGAGGAAATAAGGGAACTTGAGGAACATATTATGGAGAACCACACAAATATTTTTATACAGTGATATTCATGAAATTTTGAGGAAACAATTATTTGATTGAGGGAAGAATGTAACACCTCAATATTCCACAGTATGTTTTCCTTTGAATAATGCAATAGCTTACACTGTACGCAACATGGAGTTTTAACACACCATGACAATTCAAACAAGCCTTTATGAATAGTAATACCAACTTATTGATAATTTATAAATTTCATTTTTAAAAATGGGCATCCTTTTTGGGTTCAGAATATCAGAATTATCTTAGGGAGAATTTTTTTTATTTTTGTGAAAACATACAATTTTTTATGAATAATGAAATACACGGCATTATTTTTTTAAACAGACATTTTATTTAAATGATTAATTATTTTTTTTAAAAATTATTTTATTTAAAAATTGATACATTATACCCATATAAGTTCAATATAATTCATCAGACTCATTTTATATATATATTAGTTGTATAAAATTTTATTGAACTTTTTACCATCTTTTACACACCTTTTAGGAACAATTTAAAATTTGCATATAAAGAAATTTTACTACTTCTGTGAATTGTATTTCAAAAATCCAAGAGAAACGGTTGACATCAGTAAGTAAAATGGTGTTCAATAAGATGATAATAATATTCTTTGAATAGTATCTTTTGACTATTATTTACCACGGTTAAAAGTATATATGGTAATTAATGATAAAAATGATATTATTGTTTTCCTAAAACATACACTTATTATATTGGAGAAGTGTACATTGAAAAAAATTGACCTTATGAATAAAATATGATAATTTATTCCACATATATTAGATTAGGACATTTATAATTATTTTATGTAAACAAGAGTTAAAAGTGTTTAATTAAAAGTTTAACAAATGAATCATTTTTAATATTGGGTTATATAAAAGATAAATTAGAATATAAATATTTATTCGAAAGCTAAAAATATTTTCTATATAATGGTATTTTATTTATAATTTTTATACATTATATAATTAAATTTATTTTTGACACAATGATGATGCAATAATTACCATATTTTTGAAAGACTAAAAATTTCATATTATAAAAATTAATATAATTGTATATTGAGAATTTTGATTAAATACGCATATTTTATAGATGAATATGAAATTATAGAGATGATTACATAAACTTCTTTTGATATGATAAAGTAGTTATGACATTCACAAAAAAATAAATACCAAATAGTGTCATAAATGACATAAATGGGGATTTAAGAAATAATATATTATTAATTAATGTAATATTCCTAGAAAATATGTTTCATCCAAAGGACATAGATAAGGTATTATATAAAATAATAAAAAAGGTGGGGTTCTCTTGGAATTTTTAGTATGTTTATAAACCATTTATTATAATCATAGAAGAATACATGGTAAAAGTGTAATTATTTAACAATGAGGTAAATCTAAACGATAAGGTTAATATGGTAACATAAACCTATATAAAACCTATTGAGTGATAGTTTTTCAACCCAAACGCACCTTAGCCTAGAAATAAATCATTTTGGAGCCATTATAAACAGAATTTGATTGTATTATAAATTAATTTTTCAAGTTGTTCATAAAGTGACCATCACCTCTCTTATAAAAGGGTATTGACCCTTCTCTCATAATCACATCTCCAAAGACATTTGACTTGGAAAACCCCATCTCAAATATCCTCCTTGCTACCCTCACATAGACTTTGAGTACATAAATTGATAATAAATCCATCCTATGGATCCATTTTGATCAACTTAAAAGAAAACACATAAAGAAGAGGTAATAATTTCACCACCTCTTTCAAAGTTTTCTTCTTCTTCCACTTCCTATTTCTTTGTTGTTTCCTAAAAAAATAACCCAAGTACCTTATATATACTATGATGTTATAATAAATATTTTACAATCATATTCATTATTATTTCCATCCTATGAATGAAATGTCACTATATGTGCGTACATATGGCCTACTGTCTCCACGTCGTGGGGTAGTTTGTCATTCAAACACTTCATTAGGTGGATGTGTATAATAATGAGTATAACTGATTTAAATAAAGAATATAAGATTTTAAGGATTATTTATATATGATATACCATCCAATAAAATATTATTTCACCATCAATAGAATGATATTGTCACTCATGAAAACTTACAGATTACTATCTCCATGAACGCGATGAAATTCATTCTCTATCATAACCATTAAAGAATAATTCTCATTTTATGATTAATAATAATGTTTATGAACATAATATAATTATGTATATGAATAAAATACATCATATACATAACAAATATGGCTTACATAACCAAGCATATAAAGGGAAATGAATCAGTTAACATATGATACGATGATACTACTGAAATATTATTAACAACACAATATTAGAAGATCATATATGATATCATATTTATTTATATGGTTCTTGTATAATTTAATAAAATTTATTTTACATGTATACAGAATATTAAAGAACCATCGATCAAGGAAACATAAAAATTAAGGCTTAATTCTACAATCTCTTAAACATTTTAGGTGGTTTATACGTGAGTTTCTACTGGGACCATTTTATCATCCACATCCGTGTTTCTTAAAAATGTATTTCAAAACTTTTTTACACTTTAATAGACTACAAAATAAAGTCATTTATATCATGTTTTGACTTTTTATAATTTTTTTATAAAGGAATATTTGTTTCATCTTCCATACAAGGTCTATTACAACCTTTTCGACAATATTAATGAAAGAATTATTTTTAACAAATACTGCGAGTGTGGCTATTTTCGGGAATTAAGACATATTTGAAGCTTTCCTTACAATATTATAAAAATATTTTCAAAATAAATGTTCTCATTTATAATTATGTAAATTTTAAATTATTTCAAAATTGAAAGAGATATTTCTCTCAAATATTTTTGAATTAATCTATGTCAACATCCTTTTGGTGGATTTTACACTTGTTTGAAGTTTATTTATTATTATAAAAATCCTCCATATTGTATTGATGGTTTTGTGATATGTTCGTTTATTGATGTGTTATTTTTACACAATTCATGTGGTATAGATAATTTATTGACATTTCTTATGCTAGTTTTAATATGAATCTTTATGTTACATTTCGTCCTTTCTATATGAGGAATGAGTTGGACTTCGTATGTGACGAGTAGAGCCTGCTATAGCTCCTTGATGTATATTTAAGTTTCTTGAGAAAAACAAGTGTCTTGGCATAAGGCCTTGAAAAAACTCTTATTTTTAGTAATTTAACGAGTCCTTCACTATGTGGTTATAAAGACTGACAATATGCATTCCATCAAAATGAAATTGGCAATTGATATTTTGTGGGATTATTCAACTCGTATAATATCCATGTGAATAATTAAATGGAATTAACGGATTTATATTTCTCATATTATGCTGAAATTTATGTTTAAAATGAATTTTTTGTACTCTTATACATTGTCTTATATGTTTATGATTATTTTTTAATGTTTCCGCTATATAATTATCCTTATTAGGCATCTATGCTCACCCATTTTTATGTTTTATTTTTCCAAGGATGGGAAAAAGTATATTATAACTGACCTATAAGGATAGTCTATGGTTGATGAATGTGTTCAACGGAGACAAAATGTTGTTGTTTTTCATTTCATAATAGAATGAAAAACGTATGTATGTAACTTGTACTTCCAATGCTACAAAATTGATCAGTCTATTGGGATTTGATCTCTTGTGATCATGCCAATGTAATGTAATATTGAACCAACTCAGGGTAACAAATGTTGGATAGTTACAAACACATTCCATATTACTCATGGGGATGATATAATTAGAAACATATATTATCATAAAATATGGGGAATATCTATCCTAGGGGATATATGTGAAGAATTTATTTCTCATCAAAGTATATTGGAAGAGATATATTGGACTTCTGTATTGAAGAGGGACCTACTAAAATTGATTTACATGGAGTTAAATACAGATATCAATACTAATCTTAATACTCCCTTTACCATGTGTTTAAAAGATTTCATACTCCATCACAAATCATGGTGTAGTGAAAATAGTCCCATGACATACCCTACCCAAAGGACTGTTGGATCCCTGAATACTTACTAGTATATCAATGATGATTGTCAATATATGAATTTTGGTATTCCAGTTAGGCTTTTAATTAGTTTAGATCTCATCATTTCATTTCTTATATGCATGTTTTATAGATAATTGAAATTTTATACTCATGATACACTTACCTGAGTAAGGATTGCCACATTTGAAAATGAATATCATCTTGAATATTCCATAGTAGTGAGTATTTCACTTATATATTAATGGAATCAATATCAAGACTTTGTTAATTTTTTGAGATATTCTCTAAATATTTGACGCAAACAAATATAACTGTACTTGAGACAGATAATAGTACATATTGGTAGTTATGAACCAAGAAAAAAATAAAAATTATCTCACGCAACTCATAGTCCTACATTATTGGGCATTGTGGGTGTGCATATCATAAGAATAAATACACTAAATATGGATCAAATAGTAGGTAAAAATTCTTGGTTTACCATCACTTCTTTTTTTAGGTCTCATGTTGACACATTGGTGGCTTCCATCAATGACCCAGTTGTCACTCGATCATACTATATTGATCATTAGGATAATGTTCTTTGAGTGAGGGGTGATGGTGTCTGATATTGTAATCCCAACACGGAGTAAATGATTCAGTGATAGTTTCCATGTTATTATGAGATAGATATATATTTTTTATATAAAACACATGGTGATTATCTAACAACATTTTTGTATCAATTTTTGCTAATATTGATTCAGACTGATAGTAAGTTGCAATTTACTCTGACACCCATTAAATCACTAATCAAACTATCTATACATTTTTTTATTTCTAAATTGAACATTCCAAAAATATGGAAACAAAGGTATCCAATCAATGAATATTAAAACCATTATTTCCAGTTATAGGGTAACTCAATATATTCCACCATAGGATAATGAAACATCATAGGATATTGATATCCTTCACCTAAATTCATTAAATAATAAATAAAATTTTCTTACACCACATCTTGAATTTTTAACATCTATCCTCGCGGATAATGTGATGAGCATAACATCTAAATATATACACAAGAATACCGTGATTATGACACTGGTGGAAATATTGCCTCTTCTGATCATATACATCTTGATGAAGAATCCAAAAATATTATATTGATCACTTCCAATCTAGGTTAAAATGAAAGACATTGGTTAACAAGGTGGTATTCCACCAAACACACTAATGATGATTTTGAAACCCATTTGATGGATTTAATTATGGTTTTGGAAGTAAACATTACCTAAAAAATAAATTTATATGTAATATATTGATTTTATTATATCATTATTTTTTAGTTTGAATTTAATGATATTGGGGAAGAAATAAAATAATAATTCGCATGGACTATTCTCACATATTCTTTAGGTGACGTCATTTGGTGTTAACTGAAGCCTTATAATGATGAATTTATTCAAAATAAATGTATTATTGGATGAAGGTAAAAATTTTGGGAAGTTACATGGGCAGGTCTTGGCTGATCTAGAATGATTTGAAGGTGAGAATAATATACGAGAGTGGGTGGCCTTTTATAAGTGATGTGAGTCTAACAATTGTAATTTCTAAATTGAAAAAGGCGTTCCTTCATTTTTCAGAATAAAAATGGTCGAAATAGATTATCATAGAGACATATACATTATAAGATCATAATAGTTCCATTAAATATATTTTAGAAAATCGTTTAGGTCATTTTATCCCTTATTTTTTTACATTAATCCCATTTAAATCCATTTTTACATTAACCATTAGTTTTTTTACATATTTACAATAAAATGTGATCAAAAATTAAGTTGAACATGTTATATGACTTATATTTGTATGATTCCAAACATAGAATACATTTTATTTATATACCATTCCAAAAAATGGACCATTTTAAATGAAAATTAATCAGACAGATACAAAAATATACAATGTTTTTAAAAGTTAAATGTTCAAGTGCTTAAAAAATAATTACATCAAAATTCAATATAAAAATTATTATAATTCCCAAAGATTTAATAATTGAATTAGAAAATTATTTTTTATCTTGAATTATTCTTAAAAAAATCAAAATTATGAATTATTTATGTGAAAATTATGTTTTCAATTGACATTAATTATTTTACAGAATTCATCAAAAACTAATTTTTTTAAAAAAACCCCTAAAAATTATAAATAATATAATTTTAATTTTATTGTTCAAAAAATGGTGTATAAATTTTTAAATAACATTTCTGAAAATTGGATAATTTTTATTTTAAATTTTGTGGTAAGAGCGCGACTGTACTATATTTTATAAAAATAATAATTTCTAGAAAACCTTTTTTTTAAATTGTAAATGATCCTTATTTTATTTATAATAAAAAAGTAAAAAAGTAAACCATTAAAATAAACATTTTTTTTCATAGTATTGTCTGTTATATTCGTACACACTAATTTAATGGTTAAGATATAATGACCATGTTTAAATTATAATATTTTAATAAAATATTGTGTTTTGTTAAAACCAGGTGTTCTGTTCTTTGTAAGGAATCTATCAAATTGAATTTATTTAAGAATAATTATATTGAAAACTCTGAAGATGGTATATTTTCTACTAATCGTTTTGATTAATGTTATATATGATATTAAATATGACTTTCTCTTTTTAGAATCATAGGGTGTAACAAAGATGATCATTTTGATTCTTATCCTTAACATGTGACACATAAAAGCATTAAATATCCTTAACCAATCTCAATTATATGTCTCCATAAGATTTTATAACCTCATTTTAAATGTGTGTTGCATCTCAAAACTTTTAATTCCTCTTATATTATTTTTTGAACTTCATGTGAAAATTCATAAATGGTAACTTTAATGTAATTTCTATGCTTGTTTCATCATTCCCCCATTCATAAGATAATTCTTTTCTATTGATATTGTAAATCAGTAATTTGTAAATATAATCATAACATGTTGAATCGTATTCACATTCCATATTATCACATTATTCTTAATATTTTATTGTAAAATATATTTTATTCTTTAATTTGAAAATGTTATTTTACTTTTCCTGAGAATTAGAATTCATCCTAATAACATTTACAGTCATCATCCATGATTATTTATCTTAAGACTCATACTCCATTTCATTCTTCTAATCTGTATGATTTTGAAAATTTATTGAAAAATATATAATATGATAATCGATAAAAATATTATAAGTATATTTATCATCATAACTTCTTAACCACTTTCAAAAAATTGATTATATATATTACATGAACTTGTAAATAATTGTCATCAATAAATCCACCTGAATATAAAAAATCATCTCATTCCTTTACCAATTAAGAAGACTACATTTCTCATATATTTTAAAATAATTAATATACACATTAAATATCTTATTCAAATATGAAATTTACTTATATCATAACGAACTAACTTACTATGAAGTCTATCCAGCTAGAATGAATTTATATCATAATATTTAAGTGAAAAAATTTATTCAAATATAACTCAAAAGTTATAAAAAATTACTGAAAATCATAAAATCATAAATTATCAAAAATCACTTAAATGGATATAAGTTTCATTTAATCTATTAAACAAATAATCCATTATATCTCCATCGTGAATATGAATGTCTTTAAATTGGGCACCACAAATTTTATATATTTCTCTCATTGACCTAATTATACCATCCATAATATGTCATAGATTTAATGAAATCCATCCAACCATAATTATAATTATTTTCATGCCAAAATTTGAGGCTAATTTTGTCTTTATTTAATGAATCTGTATGTCAATATTCATCCTATTAGTATGATTTTTAAATTAAATATTATAATTAGAGTAAAATAGTAAATTATTATTCCTTGAACACCCAATAGTGTAATGTTATCCATATATTAATTCCTTCCAAATATTTAAAAATTTCAAATAAAATTTATGAATAAATTATATATTTTTCAAATTAATATGACCCATTAGGATCATAAATAATTGTATACAAAATCAACTTCAAAATAGAGAGGCCATGATATCATAAATATATAATAACATTAATATATTGGAATTAGATCCTAATAATTGGTTATATACCAATTATATAAAGGTACCACAAATATTATCGAATATTATAGAGATGGTGTGATTAATTATTAAATGTATTTATTCATGAGTTCATATAAAATCAGCCTATATCATTATATTTTATTGGTATAAACATGATGTGTTTGATTCATCCATTTTTATTACAAAAATCAATGAAAAAATAATTAATTCAACATAGTGCATAATTAAAATATTCCCAAATCCAAAATAAACATTGATATTTATATAAATAATACAATTCAAAATTAATGGAGACATCCATGTCATGGAATTTTATCGTCTATTTGAATATTATCTGTTACTATCATCCACTAGTTACAATGATAATTATCTATCCTTTAATGTTTTGTATTATGAATGTATTCCAACATTATAAATTCAAAATAGTATAAACCCAACATAGCTCATCTATGGGTACAAAAAGAATAAAAACATCAAACTTCAACAAAAAATATTGAAATTATTCCATTAAAATATCACTTATTCTAGGCCTATATGATAAAAAGATTATAAGTTCATTGTGAAAAATAAATTCTAACTCACTAAAAAATTCTTATAATCAATCTTAGATTTATAATTTTGAACATTAGTCACTGATAATTAACCAATAAGTCATACGATAGTTAAGTATTTTTTTCATCATTGAAAACCATATTTATCATCAATTTTGTTTTTTAAGCATCACTTCAAAATTATTCCTACGTTAAAAAGTATGATTATGAGAACTATACTTCATATCTTTTTATTTATGTCACTTTTTCATTCTCTACACTCTTATTATTCTCATTACTTATCAATAGATACATACGTCTCCCTCCTAAAACAATGTAAACTAAACCGAATTTTTAATTATAAATTTCAAATAAAGAAACAAAAATCCTCATATAATATTTCATCAACTTAGATTTGAAATTTTATTTGATAGTTAAATTAAAATTTTTACACCAGCTATAATATATTTTATTTTGTTAAAGATTTTATTTAGTATTTTAAATTTTACACACTATGAGACATCATTAAACAATCAAATATGATAACATATGAAATTAAGGGATAATGGTATGTATTAATTTTAAATTATTATATTTATCAAATGACATTTCATTAATTATTCTGAAATGTATACTCCCATAATATTTATTGCACCACAATATCCATTATTATGATATAATTTCTTCATATACTCTTATGACATCCATTCATAGCCTATTGTTATTCTAATAATTAATAGCCTATGGGAAATTTCATTCTAACATTTTACTAATGAATAATTATTTATCTTAATTCTTAGTATTTACAATTTTTAAAAATTAGGGCTGTAATTCAGGAAAAACTGATATCTCTTCACGACATATTTTTTTATTATAGTGAAAACATTACATCATAATTAAAACTGTAAAAAATGAGAATTATGATATCTCTATTACTACATGAAATATATATTTTATATTATAGTTAATGAATTACATATTATTAAAAAAAGTGGTTAAATATTATGTTTTATGATGTGATATTTTTTAAAATAAATTTTTATAGAAATGCATAAAAATATTAGGAAATAAAATAATGTGTTGGGGATTTATTTAATATATTTTATAAAAACTTCTTGAAAGCCATAATTTAATATTAAAAATAGTCCCAAACATATATGAGATCATCTTTAATATGGTCATCAAGAAATTGAAACACATAAATGTATCTAAATTATTCGATTTTTTGGTTGAAATGAATCCAACACCAAAACTTATGAACACATCCACTTCAACTCCTTCAAATAATAACATTTACCTTCATATAAAAATTTTCGTATGAGAAGGTAATATCCCCAAATAATATATTAGTAATAAAAATTGGGTCTATAATAAAATATTTTTGGAGTACTGGAGCCCTAAAAAACACATATATCTTTAACATTATTTTTTAAATTTAATATATAATAATTATTAATTTATCTAATCGTTTTTACACTAAAAATGTAATTGTTTATTAATGTTAGGTCTAATTTTCTAAATTTATGTTTCATAATTCAATAAATATTTATACTAGTGAGATTTCCATTATTGTTTTTAATTGTTTGACTAAACAAATTTATTTGAACATGAAAATTTTAAATAACATATATGAATTACTAGAGATACATCATTCAATTAAATACCAATTCCATAATTTATATCCTTAATATTTATTGGATGTTGACTAAAATTGAAATATTCAATTTATTAAATTACTTCATAAAATAAATATATCAACTCATATTTATAGAAACTCAATTTATAGTTGAATATGAAATGAAAATTTAAATCATTCATTAAAATGAATCCATAAATATGACATTTATAAATAAATGGCCAAATGAACCATGAATCCAAAAATAAATATTTTTTTAAAAAATATATTTAAGCTGTAATATCTCATATTAGAATAAAAATCTGAGTCCATGGGACAATGAATATTTAATGGATTCAATGAGATGAATATATAATCAGGTAGGATGATTTTGAACTGAATTCAAAAAAATTAAAATTTAATTTAATTAAATTAATAATGAATTAAAATTTTCATATAATGTACATAATGAATATTCACAATGAAAAATTTTATTTATGAAAGGATAATAACCTGATATTCTAATTTGCTCACAATAATTCTTACTTAATCGTGTTTATTTCTTACATATTGATGATATAATTCTAAATGGTTTCATAGTTGTTTTTTAGATTGTGTTCATCATATCCTAAGTGATATTTAGACACTATATTCGCGTCCATAATAATAGTATGTTGCATAAAATGATAGGTTTTACATAACTATTCTAATGATTTAAGGTGACTACTATCCATTCTATTTGATCATGTCTTAGAATATAATTATACCTAATTATAGAAAAAAAACATGTTCCAACATTTTAATATAATCTATTTTGGGACCTATGTTTTGTAAGAATTTGTTTCTTTTATGATTATTATCGAATCATAATAGAATTATTTTATGGAATACAGAAATTGTCATGAATTTTTATTAACATCTTTATATAATGGTATCACTTATAGGAAATCAATTAGAATTTGTGATATGTTTAGTGATCCAAAACATAGTTTAGAATCATTAATTATATATCTATATCCTAAAGTAATGTATAATAGTTAGATTGAAGTATGAGATGAACCAAAACTAGTATTGGGACCTAATGAATAAATTGAGATTATTATGCCAACTATTAATCAGTGGTATGTATTTCAATATATATATATATATATATATATATATATATTGGTAGAGAACCCATGTTCTGGTTATTATACTCTAGGGATATCTTATTATCTTGTAATAGTTACATGATTATTCATATAGATAAAATTATTTATCAATGGCTAACAGTATATTAGTAAAAATGATGAGAATATAAGGTTTTGTGTAAATTTATTTTTTCTGGACATGTTATTCTTATATGAATAGTTAATTATATAGTTATATTCTTTTAACACATGGAAATTTTTGGATGATAGTAAATATATTTATCCTATGTTACAGCTATAGTGAACTAGGATTATTGTTTTCCATGTTGAAATATAGTTTAAAGGAAGTTATGTTTGAATTTGTGTAAATTATATAAGATTTAAATGTTGTAATTTCAAGATATATATTTTTTTAAATCTAATAATATTAATGAAAATTGTAAAGAATCTCATGCAAGTTTATATAGAACAAAAAATGAAATGGATTGCAATTTTTATCCTAGAAAAGGATCATAATCATCTAAAATATAGATTTAATCATATAATGAACGTTATATATGGAATAATAACGGGCATAACAATATCATGGAACAGTATGAAGAATGATATTTCATCTAAGTAATTTAAGTATCACAAAAATATGTTAATTGTGAGATGTATAGTATGAAAGATAATTTCCAAGAACTATGTATATGATATCTCAAATGACTACTAAGCTAAAATAATTTCCTACTATATATGACACACTAAGTTGCATCATTTCTTCTTTATGTCTCACTGAAAGATGTAGATTTAATTTTATAACATACATATTGGGAATCTCCTGGTCTCCCATTTGTTGAGACACTCATGTAATATTTGACATGGTGAAACAGTGATTTTTATGAAGATGAATGTACTTATATATTATCTTATTCATTTTATATTATATTACCTTATATATATATATTATTAATCAGTGAATAAATTAAAAATAGACTATATATTTGTTATTTAATAATTCCATAAACATAAAATTATGAATTCTTCTACCATATCGTTCATTTAAATTTTTTTCTATGGACAATATAATGTATCTATATGGATTACGTTATTTCGAAATAATAAATTAATTTCATGAATATTTACAATTATTTATTTAATGTAAAATATATATTATTAATTATTATATTATTTCCATAATAACACAAATAAATTGTAAAATTATTATGAATTTTACTTTTTAATATATAACCCCTCATGGTGGGTATAATTTCTTAAACGAAAACATAATGCAACACTTAATTTTTGAGCATGAATCAATATTTTTAAGGAAATAATAAAAAACTATGAAATTATAGAATATTATAAATATTTCACATGAAAATTATTTATTTAGTAGATTCATTTATCCCTAAAAGATAAAAAATATCTTTATATCGAATATATATTGGATCTATTATAATGAATAACTATGAACGACTCACATGAACAAACAAGTATGTTATAAATATATAATAAATAAATATAAATAAGTAAAAATAATATAATTTAAAATTAATGAGATTTTTAAATAAATAAATAAATAAATATTTAATTATATGAGAAATTATTGGTACAACCTATGTGAGTTGGGACATATGGTAATAGATTATGAATTAATCACAAATATTTTATTTAATAATTATCATATTTGAATAAGCTTTTCAAGGTTGAATTTTTATGATCATATTAAAATTTCCAAAAAATTTTATTGATAGATAAAAAAATAAATGATAATGATTTAAAAATATTTGAAAAAAATGTGGAATTCATGAAATAAACATTCCTAGGGATAAAAGAGAGAATTATAAAGAAATATCTCAGGCATCATTCCTACTCCCTTTAATCACCAAATTCGTCAATTTTTAATAGAATATCCTATTTTTTTAATTTCATTAATTTAATTTTTCTTCCATTAAATTATGAATTAATCTTTTATTTTATACTAACATAATTATTTATATACCCATATAAAGATCATATATATAGTTAAATCACTAAGTGGGGGTAAATATGGGATCAATTTCACCCTTTCTTTGTAATCTAACAACATATAGAAACATTATAGAGGTTTATAATTTACTAAGTGGGTATAGAATAAAATGTGTGGGCATGATGTAGGGTGGAAAATACTGTAATGAAAATAAAAAATTGACACTCTCTCGAAATAATAGATAAGTAAAGTATTATAGGTAGATTATATGATTCATGATATTTTTCACTAAAATTGTCCTTTTCCCTCTATGGATATATCTTTCTACTATTCTAGTTTTTATTGAAAACTATTATATGTATTAGCCTTTAAATATTATTTTTTCTTATTTATTAATCAAATATTATCTCTATTTATATAATTATTCCTCAATCCCTTGAATCCTTCTGTATTGTAGGTATTCTGATTCATTTATGATAACAATAAACATTAGACACTTCACCATATCTCTCTATATTATTCTATATATTAGTATCTACCTTTCTTATCATCTAAATGAAGAATATATTTTATGGAAACCCCAGAACATAGTTCTTATACATATTTACATTTAACTATATTTATTTGGCTATATTTTTCATCATGTAAATATAAATTAATTCAAGAGATTCCAATTAATTTATCATAAAGTGTTATTATCACTGAATTCCCCAATGATTTTTTATTTATTTTTTTTATAATAATTTCTGCACCTAAATCATTAAAATCTAAATTAAACTACGGTTTCCTTTTAAAATTTATTCATGATTTTTTAATATATTGGATATTAAATTAGGAAAGAAATATGATTTAAATTTGGTTATAACTCTGTTATCATCATGAAAGGAAAATATTATTCTAATAATTCTCAAAAATTTAGATTAGCTGATCTTTTATCTCTAAATAAAATGATTCAATAATAACCACATAGTAGTTTTTATATTTTATTCATCATTTCTTAAACTAATATCGTATACTACAGCATCTAATATATATTTTCTATATGAAAACCATTGGAATTTTAAAATAATTTTTATGGAAACTATCAACAAGAATAATTGAGGCACTACGTGAAACTATTACATGAATTAATTAATATACAGATTATATATAGTGAAGATGATTGTAAATACATTGTTTTATTGATGCAATATGTGTGTTTTTAATCTAAAAAAATATCATTTAACTTTGAGTTTTGTATAATAGTGACAAATGTAAACCTACATTTTATCCCACTCTATACATTCCATTGATCCACTAAAATAACATGGAATAACCCAATGTCATGAGTGCATTGTGAAACTCCACAACTATTTTTTCTTCATATTCTTCTACTGATGACGTACTTTAGCAAGTTTCGTCCTTACATAGGCTCTATTATTCACCCATTGTTTCTCATTTTCAATCAAATTTTATATACCACAATTCATCCTTGGTAAGGTGGCTATTTCTATGTCTGTATGGTATATTTGTTGTACATTTTATCTTATGTCAAATTTCATCACATTTCAAAACATTAACTATTATTATAATATAATTCCCTTAAAAATTATTTACCAAAATAAAATATTATAATTTTATAAAATGTACTCACTAACTAAAAACTATTATTATAATTTTTAATTTCCCTTTTTAAAATCTATTCAACCTATCAAAATAACCCCTTTGTAGGTAGTGTTCTTCACATAATCATCACCAAATTATTTTCTCATTAGGGTATACACAAAAATACTTAAATTATAATTCTTCTCATAATATATTTTAAATCACAATTTATTTTTGGATTTCTAATTCTCTTAATATTAGTACAATCATCAACTGATTTAAATACTAATTTTTGAATAAACATTCCAAAGACACATCGAATTTCCTTTTACTAAAACCTCTAATTATAAATAACATTCTTACTAAAAAACAATATGAACTACATAAATCATCCCATGCTCATAAATTTACCCACTTAGATTTTTTTCAATGCAAAATTTACATCTACACTACCTAAGGGAATGTTATTATTCCCTTTATTATTGACAATTTATTAAAAAATAAATGATCAAGGGATGTTTTCCATATATTTAATCATATTTTATAAATTTGAAAACCCCTTCTTCTGCATGTAGTTTTTTAACTATAACATGATCAAAATTATTGACATAAGAATGGAATCACATGTTTCATTGGAATAATCCATCAATTGTTCAACTCTAAACCTTATTGGGCTCACTCAGTATATAAAACATGGTTGAATAAACTTAGTCAAAAAATATGTATTATTATCATTATATTAGGTGTCTTATACCACAACCAATTTCTCATTTCATGGGTTGCAAACATTGATTTATCAGGAATATTATACCCATAACATGTTATTTTTTATATAAGTTGTCTAGTTTAAAATTTATTTATGAGAACAAATCAATAATATATTCCATTGAATTTAATAACACCCTCAGGGGATTAAATCCATTTCATCATGATAGAGATTATATCTATCCCTGATGAGCATATCATCTTGTTAAATAACTACTAATACATTCATCTAGAACCGATATTTATAATTCTCTTTCAATTAAATACATGTTGGAAGAAGTAAATGAAGTATGGGAATAAGGGTTAAACTCATATACTGAATTTTAAAATAGATTGGTTGATAGTTTCGTCTAAACAAATACACTTAATTATTTTAATCACATAATTTATATAATTATTCATGATTTCTTTAATTTTATGACCTTATTTAAGATATATTCTGGTTTTATTCCATGTATATATTTTCTATTGTGGAGTTATCTTATTCATTTCACCGATCAGTTTAAATGAATTATCTGGTTGTCTTATCATATTTTTCATATATTATACTGGATATGATAATATAGTTATATAGTTCATTATACCTTGACCAATTTATTAGAATATTTCACATATATTATATTTAATCATTGGGTAATAAATTTTAGAAAACCTCTCTTGAAATTAAATATCTTAATGGGAAATTACTCATTTATATTTAGTTCTGGAATTTTCCTCTACTATATAAATAATTATATTCCCTTCCAATTAGTTTGAAAAAATTTCCAAGAATTTATTTTTAATAATCTCAACATTAGTGGTCCTTTCACATGTCCATTAGTATCATCATAAAAGTTTTAACTCTCAACCATTACCTTTTTAATTGTCTTTACATTCACATCATAGGTAACTTTTTGGGTAGGAATGTTATGCACTCCTAATATATATGACCTTATAGAAACAATCTTCTAAATGGATATGAAAGGGAAATCTAATAATCAAGTACTGATGTGTTGTTATAGAGAATAATGTTTTGATAATGTTTACTACCATAAAGCAAAAAATCTGCATTGATATATAAGACAATATGATTTATCAAATAAAAAGGTACTAGGATAAATTTTTTGGTTTCAATATCCTTTTCCTAATGTTGATGGATTTTTGAATGAGATAAAATAATTACTTGATTTCAGTACAATATCACCTTTGATAATTACCTAAACAATTTCAACTTCATCTATTATTTAATGAAAATATGTTGAATTTGTTATTCATGATGGTCTAGCAGATAAATCAATAAAATGATAGGGCATTCCAACTGTCTCAATAAAAAGGTGAGAATAGGTTATCAAATATGCATATGTCTGCCTATTTTGAGATAACACATTATTCTATCAAACATAAAGAATAATATAAAATATAATATCCATAAATGGGTATCATTAAAATCCTTTGAAAAATTAAAAATATAAAACATTCAAAATCGGTGAACTAAATCAACTTAACATTTGTCTTCCATATCACATTTGGTAGTTCTTTGTTTTCACATTCCTAACATGTGAATACCTTATTCATGTATTCTCTTGAAACATTGTAATGACCTAAATTACCATATTACCTTAGTGAAAAGATTAATTCTATCAAAATTCACTCTATCCACACACCAAAAATACCAAAAAATTTATATACTCAAACCATTATATCAAATTTTCCATATATTAGTCTTGAGCTCATTAAAGCTATCGAACATATCACTATCTATTTATCCCTTCACTATGCGTATATCATGTGCTACCCAAAAATATTTCAATCACTTTTAATGGATACTAATATTATATAATTATGGAAAAACACAATGTACCAACACATATATATTACAATATTCCATAATACTTTAAAATATACCCTTAAACACTATTTTTTGAATCCCATTACAAAAACACATAATCGCTCTACCACTTCGTTGTCATACTAAACATCACCAATTGTGATCAGATGTGATTTTCCTTTTTCTTTGGCCTTAATAAGTTGCTGAAATCGATCATCATCAACCTTTTGAATAGGGTATTGGTTATCATAATACCCCATTTTCTTAAACTTGTAGAATTGAGGTGTGTGTGGTGGATTTCCTATAGTGTTCCCTCTATTCACATCATTAGAAACCTTTTTACCGTTACATTGGCACTCAAATTATCTAGGACCCTCTTTTCCACAAATATATCATTTTTAGTCCCTTTAAGACAATATTCACCATGATATTTTCCACACCTTTAGCATAAGAAAACATTCATCTTCTTTTCACCATTTTTTTTGAGATTTTTCTTTGAACTCCTTATTTTGTTTCATGTCAAAACAATTAGATGGGAATGTAACAACATCTTCTAGTTATACCTCAATAAAGAAACACACAATGTCATCGTTGCTACAACATTATCTTATAGCTAATTCCCTTAGAAGTCTTGGTTTTACGCCACAAAAAAATCGATCATCTTAACATTCATGTTGGATGATAAATCTAGAAACATACCTTGGAAGTCTTGTAAAATATGCTTTGTATGTACAAAAGGATTCATCATCCCATTGATTAATCTCAAGGAACTCTTTTTCTATATTTTTTTTAATAATATGATGGAATTAATTATTAAAAAACAAGATCATGGACTCATCCCATTAAATTGTATTAGTTTTATCATGATTCCTTGAATTCTTTAATAGAGTCTCTGAATGGTAAGATTCACCCTCTAAACGATAAATAACCAAAATTAATTTTTCATGTTCCAAAAAATAGAGGATGTAAAATATATTTTCAGTGGTGCTGATCCATTTTTCATAAACAATTGGACCACAAGACCCAATAAAATAATGTGTATGTTGCCTCATGAAGGACACAAAAGATTTTTGTTTCATTCTACACTAATTTGTAAGTCCATAATAATTCATATCATTTGTGAGTATAGCAATAGGAATTTTCATTCCATCACACATAAAATTTGGTTGTTCCAGAGAACCGTCATTCCATTTCTCATTGTTTTTATCATTAACATGTTTCCATCAGGTTCTAGCCATCATATAAAACCCAAAATGAATAGTGTGAGAAGAAAAATCATACTAGGAAAACAACATAATCAAGTGAGAGTACATTCAATAGAAAACATCATATGTTTAATACTAGGTTATACATGATTGTTACCATAAATATAGGATGATAAATTATACATATATGAACCCTTATGTACCTACCTAGACATACCTCATAAATATCTCTATGGATATTATTAATGTTTTTGCATCCTATATTCTAAATGATAACTATGGTTTTCCCTAATCCATTTATAACTACTAAAGCTTGATGAACATGAAAATGAAATTTTTTTGAGGAATACTTAATCCATGGGACAAACTAACTCCCATGACCATATAAATTTAGTGCCCTTAGAAACTTGTAATACAATCTTCTAACTTGGTGAATGATCTTTAACATCTCCTATAATGATCGTCCCATTTTTTCCTACCAAAAACCATTCTTTATATCCGGAGGGAAAGAAACATAAAAATGGGGTGCTCAAATTCTAAATAACAGTAAACATGGAGAACATAAATCAAAACATTAACAAAATATTTTTAAAACATGAACATAATGTTTAAATATCAAAATTCCGAGTCATGAAATAAATATTGGATGTTCGTATGGCATAGATAATAATGCTCCATTTACCATGATAAAATATAATTGGTAAAATAAACTGAATTATAGGTGAAAATTAATCAAATAATTTTTTATCCATAGTATAAAAGTAATTACATCCAAGACCATCACAGTGGATGAAGTCTATTACTGAGCCAAGATTACTGGTCAATCTAGAAAAGTATTAGTGATCTACATTTACATCTCGTTTCATCCCCGTATTACTAAAATATATATGCATTCTACTCTATTCATGTCTATCTAATGAGATATAAATCATTACACAATTAATATTTGGGATATATAGGTCCCACCCGTCTCAAAATGAAATCATTCTTACATTATACACAAAACATAAATCATTCATAATATATTAACCCATGAAATAAAATGCATTTCTTAAACATCATTCCATCATAACATAAAACATATAAAATAAATAGATTTCATAAAATTAATTCCATTATAAAAAAAATCAAAGTAATAATAGGGATATAAACATAACCATATGTAATCATAGATGTAAAATAATTTTGATAAAATCCATGAGCATAATTCATGTGGAAAATATCCTTTAATCTTCAAAAACATTATATTTTCTCATAATTCTATGAAATTTTAAAAGAAATGAATTTAAGTAAAAATATTATTGAAATAGTTCAGAAGAAGATTCATGGAAATATGGTTTCATGAAACCATAAAAATACTATTCATGCATTATAATTAAAAAAAATTCCTTGTACTTTTGTAGGAAAAGTCAAAAAGTAACTCATATGGTAAACAAAATATTGATTCCTTCCATACCAAGTAGTAAAATTAATGAAAAGTGTAACAATGAATTTAAACATACATATCTGAATATTGAACATTTTATTAATATATTTTTAGTAATCCTATACATGGATGATATATATACCCTAGTAAATACTTATATATAAACAATCTCATATAAAAATGAGAATGAAAAATTATCCCATACCACAGGTACGATATGATTCATATGTAATTGAACCTCATGTATAATAATTTAAATAATTTAAATGATTTATTCCATAATCATAATAATTTTTATTATAACATTTATGATCATATTTTCATCAATTTCTTAGTAACATTTCATTAGTAATTGTTATTCGTATATTAAATGCATTATTTTTATATGCATGTTTTATTGGAAAGGTTTTTATTCTTATTTTTAGTTCATAGTTATATAATTTAAAACAATTTATTTTTATAATATATCTCATATTTAATCATTCAATTAATTTATATAATCATTATTTATTGATGATTATGTTGAGCGAAGCACATCGCACCGTGGAGACGGTAAGCAGTACGTATACATGAGGGACGATATCATTCCCATAATTGTGGAATTGTAATGGATCGATGATGTATAGTATCTCAGAATCAATATAATTTTATATTAATCATATATATATTTACTAATGCCTCCATTATACCCATTCATGTAAGGCGTTGTTGAAAAGAAATTTACAGCACGGCGTGGAGATGGTATTCCTTTCATACGCATGAGTGATGATTTTATTTTTCATAAGAAGGGTATAAGGTGGAATATAGTGGTTTCATAATAATAAGATACACTCAGTATGTATGAAATACTAGATTTATTACTTTATAATAAAAAAACTCATGATGTGGAAGAAAAAATAAGATTGAAAGAATTGGTAAATGATATTACCTCTTCTTCGATGTGCCTTCTCAAAATATCTTCTTGGAACATAAGAGTATTTCATTGAAGAATAAAATTACCTAATTTTTTTAGGAATGTTTATAAGGTAAATGGGAAGGGTATGGTCAATATTGAAGGCACCAAATGAAGTGAATAGTTAAGGGAGGAAGTTCCCTTTTATAATTGAGGTGACAGGCACTTTTGGAATCCTCAAAAATTTGAATTTATAAAAATTATAAAATCAATCGAAATTCTTCCAAAATTAGATATAAGGGTAGCCAAAAAATAATAATATTTAAATATCATAATCCAATAAAATTTATACATTTTTATGTAAATTTAATCAGTTTTAATTTAATTGATAATTAGGTAGTCTATTTATTTTTAATTAAGATAAAAAATTTATCAATTTTAAAGATGGAAAATATTAATTATTTGATTTCCATTATACCATAAATTTTTAATTAATAACATTTTATAAAATATAAAAATAATTCCATATTTTTTAAATTGTTTTATTGTTTTTAAATAATTTTTCAAATATTATTTTAAAAATATTTCAATTGTGTCAATTTGTTAACTATTCAATTCATAGATTTTTAGAAATATCAAGATATTTTTTTATCCCATAACCAAAAAATTAATAAATCCCTAATGGGTAAAGTTTATAAATAAACAAAATTGGATAAATTAATTAACCCAAAGTATATATATATATTTTAATATTTTTAATGAAATTTAATTGAAATCTCCACTAATAAAATAATCACTACACCAATATTATATAATTATTTAATTGAATTTTCTATTGAAAAAAATTTGATAAAAAATACTATGATGAAAATAAATTTCTTAAATTTCATAAGAATATATCTAGTCTAATTTATCTTCGAGAAAATCCAACAATAAAAATGTTATACTTATAAATGTGTGAATGAGACAACTTTTACATAACTTTAAATAAAAAATGTCATAATCACTTCTATAAAGCCTTAAATGGTCATTTTCATGGCACATGGATTCTTATGGTCATGATATAATTGACATATTGGATTTTTCATGGTTTTAGACCATTTTATGTTTATTAACCAATTTCTATAAAAATTGGTTAATTGATTTTTCAGTAATTTATAAATTTTTACATTATCAAAGCTTAAGAATTTAATGTAATTATTAATTAAAAATAAATTAACTTTATATAGGTAATTATTGTATCGCTCTATGTACTATTTATATTTGAATATATGACCAACTTATCCATATTTTAAAATTATTATACTTATAAGAATTTTGAGTTTGAAATTTTTCACTACCATTAGTTTTATAAATAGGTATATCGTTTTAATTATCAAGTGGCCCTTAAATGACTACGTTTAGAACCTAAAATGTCAGGGGTATAATTTTATTCACCCAAAATAATTTTGGTAGGTTTTAGGATTATTTTATAATTCTTATTATATTATTTGTTACACTCATTTACTTGATTTAAATTTAACTGTGTTAAATAAAATTTATCGTAGTTACAATTCATAATATCCATAAAAATAAAGTAACATATTATCTTAATTTGGACCTAATGACACCAAATATAGAATCCATTTTTCAAAATTCAAAATATGTAATGGTAAGTAATTAATTTAAAATTAATTTCCTTTGTTACAACTATAAAAAATGTTAATAGAAGTAAACATTTATCAAAATATTGACAGCTGTTTATTCCAATTTAAATGTGAAATTACATCCAATAGTTAGAATTAGATTAAATGATAAAAACATTATCTAATTAGTCTTTAAAACAAATTAATAATATAATATAACAATATAAATTAGTTAGATGAAAATTCATATTTGAATTAAAATGCAGTATTTTTCAATATTCATTAAAATATGAAATATTTTAGAAAAATAAAAAAATCAACAAAAGTAAATTTTTTTGTTCCACATCCAAATAATAATATTATTTTGTCAAATATAATTTATAAAATTGTTAAAAACAAAATTTAAAATGGGTTCTCTATCAAAAGGCGGAAAAACTAGATTTTATTAAATATATATATTTTATCCAAAAAATTGAATTTGTTCTAATATCATGTATATAAAATACAAAACATTAATTTAAATGTTATATTAAATTTATTATGTTGTTAATACTATTCATAACATCTGGTTTACAACCCATTAAATAATAATAATTCAAAAATATATCAATTTTTAGTGAATCTCGGTTTTTTGTACAACTTAAGCTATTAAGGAAGTTCTCTCTTGTGTATAACGCAAAACCAGAATAGTGTTGTATATACTGTAAGATTATACAGTGTTGTATATAGAATACTATAATACTATTGAAGTGTATATTAGAAAACACTAATAAAATTAAAAAGAATCAATCTCATTAAATCTTAGGGTGTCATTGAGATCCATAAAAGCGTAAAATGATAATTTCACAATATAAAACAAACTTAAAAAAATGTATTATTTACTTGGTCTATAATCATTGTGTTTACGCTATTGTTAAATATGGGTAAATTTTTTTATCTAATTTAATTTTTTAGAATAATGAATAATTCGTTATTCTACAAAAGAAAAGAAAATATCATAAATTTTGAGCAAAGTATTGTTTTCAAAAATGTGTTTTAATGTTATTTAAAGGGGGAGATTATTGAGAATAATACTCTGTCTCTTTATGATAATTTTGATGCTCACAAATACCCTTAGTTTTTTTCTAATGATTTTACATAGTATTTTGCAATAGGTTATTAATTTATTTTACTCTTGAAATAATGAGAATTTATTACTTAGCATGGAATCTATTTTAGAGCGTTCTGGAAACACTGTTCACATCTTACGTATATTAATATAGTGAGGAATCTATTTTTAGTGCGTTCTGGAATCACTGTTTATACCCTATGTGGATAAACGTAGCATAAGGATGAAAAGCATGTATACTTTTTTGTGATAAGAGAAAAGTATGGTTAAACAACCATACGTTTTCAGAAATTATGGAAGAAGAACCTTACGTCAAGAAGGAACCCTACGTTTTGGTTATCAGCAAATTATGGAAGGAGAACCGTACGTAAATTTTAAAGGTTACGTTTATTTATCAAAAGTATGGTTCATCAACCTTACTTTTGAAAACAACCATACGTTCTTGGAAAAGTATGGATCAAGTAAAAGTATGCATCTTTACCGTACGTTTTAATATTGAAGAAAAAGTATGGATGAACAACCCAACATTTGTTATCAACCTTACATTGTCAACCCTACGTTTGATGACTATATTATTAACCCTACTTTTGGAGGCCATGTCATCAACCTTAAGTTTGGCATCGGAATTTTCGGCAGACGGTTTTTATGTACAATGATCAGTAAGCTAATTTTTGGGTGGATTTCAAGCCGGATTTAACACTGTTTTTAAATTACGACTTTGACTGATTCAAAGCTATTTTATTAATGGATTTATGATCGAATTAAAAGGAGCTTTTTATGCCGAGTCTTAAGGGAAGTTACGACTTCTCTGTAAATTAAAATTTTTGAATATCGCGAATCAGAAGGCGACTTTTATGGATCAAAATGTGCATGAGATATGATTTATTATATATGCTCTCTCCGAAACACCAAAAAAAATGGTGTGATTGATCTATTATTAAAAAAGGTGGAAAATCAGAGATTGCAACTATTTCACGATTGATCTTCCGATTCAACAGGAGCGTAAAAGCTCTGTTTGTTCAAGAAGAAGGAACTCGATAGAAGATTCACCTGTTCTACATCGAATATCAATTGTGGATCTACTACTGCTGAGGTTGTGAACAATATCTCTATATCTACTACAACTTGATCAACTCAGAACTGCTTCTTCTTGAAGATCAATATTTCTAGAGACTTCGATGCATCTGCTATCAATTGCAGTCTGTTGCAATTGTGAAGATCAACTAGAGATTTCTTTCTGAAATTATTTTTTATTCTTGAGTAACCAGCTTCTCATTATAAGCTGTGCAGGTTCGTGTTTGAACTAGAAGGTTTTGATTTTCCTTGTATTCTAAAGGTGTCAACTGCCTGTACTCAGTTGTGAATCGGTCTTTGGAAAAGTGGACCCGATAGTGAAAATCACCAAGCTCGTGGATTAGAGAATTGGTGGAGTGGACTAGGGGCTTTTTGTTCCCAGAACCACTATACATATTTGTATTCATGTTTTTTACTTTTTTGCTGAATGATCAAATCTGATAAAGTATAAAGGATACAACTCGTTCAAAAGAATGGTTATTGAAAAAATAGCAAAAGACACAATTCACCCCACTTTTGTGTATAATATGTAGATTCAGATCCAACAATTGGCATCCGAGGCGGAGCTTCTGATAGGGCCTTAGAAAGATAGAAGCATTTAAGGATTATACAACAGAGCATCATGACTGATATAAGAGAATGGATGTTGATGGTTAGAGCGCCATATTTTAATGGAGACAACTATGGTTTCTGGAAATCATGCATGATAATATATCTGAAAACCCCAGATATAGAGTCTATTCAAAGATTCCGACTCCTTATGAAATTCATGAAAATCCTGAGGCATGGAGTGCTGCTATAGAGGAAGAGTATGATATGAACTCGAAGGCTATGAATGCAATTATCTGCGGTCTAGGACCAGATTAATTTAACAGAGTATCTCAGTGCCCGACAGCATAAGAGATGTGGCAAACAATAGATGTGGCATATGAATGAATAGATAATGTAAGGAAAATGAGATATGCAACTACAAAACTAAAATTTGATACTTTTAGAATGATTGAAGGTGATAGAATTACCAAATTAATGGGAGATTGACAGAAATTGTCAATAACATAACTGCTCTAGGAGAACATATCAAGAAGGCTGATCAAGCATTAAAAGTAGTGAGAGTACTTCCTACTAGATGGAATGGTATCTCTGCTGCAATCAGATAATCAAAACCTGTCAAAGATCTTACTATGAGAGAGCTGATTGGTACACTGATGATGTGTGAAGCTGAAATGCAAGATGAAGCATATGAACATAATGTGCTTATCAAAAGAGAAGATATTTCCTTAAAGGTAACTTCACTACAAAAGAATAGAAAGATTAAGATCAAAGAAGTCAAAGCTAAATCAGAAAGCTCTGACTAATCCAACACATATGAAGAACTAGCTCAACTAGCCAGAAAATTTAGAAAATTCTATAGCAAGTAAAGAGGATTTATAAAATATTTTAAGGGAGATAAGAAGGAAGTGAGATGTTATGAATGCAAAAAGATGGGACATATCAGACCAGATTTCCCACAATTGAAGGATGAACAGAAGAATAAATTCTTCAAAAGAAATGACTTTGAGCAGAAACACAATAAAGATATAAAAGCCACTTGGAGTGTATCTGAAGTCTCTAGTATCTCTTCTAAATAAATCTTAGTGAAAGAAGAAGTCAATATAAAGGAAAACATGTGTTTCATGGCAGAAACTGACGAGGTACACTCATATTACTCCTCTGAATCACATTCTGAATCAAGCTACGCAAATGAAAAACTTGCAGCCTACTGCAATATGCTTGAAGAAAGATATGAATCACTATTTAAGAAACATAAGTCACTGAAAAATATATATAAAGCCGTTTTATATGAAATAGACACAATGCTGAAACAACATAAAGAATTAACTGATAAATACAATTTGATTAACACTAACTATGTTAATTTTGAATCAATAATAAAATCACTGCATGATGAAGTAGAATCTTACAAACAGGTTTCATTGGTTTTTACAAAAGGATAGAATTCATTAAATGATATTCTTGAAAAAACTTTCATTAAAAAGGAGTGATTTGGAATTGGTAGTAAATGAGAAAAAACAAAGCTATATAAAAATTATTTTGTTCCTAGCTCTAAAAAGCATAATTGTAATTTTTGTGGGGAAAAGGGACATGTAGCTAAAAAATGTTTCTTAAGACAACCTCAAATTTGTGGTATTAAGAAAGCCTATCTTTCAAAATACATCTATGATTCAGATAATTTTAAAAGAACAAAGAAAATATGGATACCCAAATCATTGCTAGCTAACACTCCTGGACCCAACAAAATATGTGTACCAAAGCAATTTGTTTGAATGTCTTTGCAGGTAGAAGGTCACCAGAGAAGAAAAGATATATGGTACATGGATAGTGGCTACTCAAGACATATGAGTGAAAACTCATTGAATTTTTCATCACTCACTCAAAAGAAAGGAGGACTTGTCACATTTGTTGATAATGCAAAAGGAAAAATAATTGGCATTGGAACTGTTGGAGATCCGAAAAATAGTCTCAATCAACAAAGTACTTTATGTACAAGGACTAAAACATAATCTGATAATTATCTCTCAACTTTGTGATGATGGATATACTGTTGATTTTTCTAACAATTGTTGTACTATTTCTAATGATAAACTGTTAAAATTTAAAGCACCAAGAACTGAAAATGTCTATACTTTGGATTTAAAATCCTTGTGTAAACAACAAGTAAACTGCTTGACTGCTAATGTAAGTAAATCTTGGATCTGGCATAGAATGCTTGGTCATTTCAATGTATATGTTTTACATAAGTTAATCAATAAACATTTAGTTTCTGATTTACCTTGTCTCAAATTTGAAAGTGATAGATTTTGTGATGCATGTCAACTTGGCAAGAAACACAAATCATCTTTCAAATCTATTAATAAGGTTGCTACATATAAACCTCTAGAACTTATTTATATGGATTTGTTTGTCCCTTCAAGAGTTGCAAGCTTAGACGGTAAATTATATGTATATGTTTTAGTTGTGTCTATTCAAGATTTACATGGATTTTCTTTTTGAAATTTAAAAATGAATCTTTTACTTTATTTGAAAGTTTCTGCAAATCTTTTCAAAATGAAAAAGGTTTCAATATAATCTCATTAAGAAGTTATCATGGTAGAGAATTTGAGAATCTGGAATTTAATTCCTTTTGCTCAAATATGGGTATTAAACACACCTTTTCTGCACCCAGAACACCTCAACAAAATAGGATTGTAGAAAGAAGAAATAGAACAATTCAAGAAATGTCTAGAACTATGTTAAATAAATATAGACTACCTATATATTTCTGGGCAGAAGCTATGAATACAGCTTGTTATATAATTAATAGTGTCTTAATTAGACTTATTTTAAAAAAGACACCCTTTGAACTATTGAATAACAGAAAACCTAAAGTAAATTACTTTAATGTTTTTGGATGCAAGGTTTATATCTTAAACACCAAAGATAATCTTGGTAAGTTCGATCCAAAATCTGATGAAGGTATTTTCTTTGGATATTCTGCTAACTCCAAATCTTATAGAGTTTATAATAAGAAGTCAAGGATTGTTGAAGATTCAGTTCATGTGAAATTTTATGAATCTGATCCTTTTGAGAAAAGGACAGAAAAAATGGATGAACTTGACTCTAATGATAACACGAGACTTGAGATATTAAAGAATTAATTTGAGAATGATATAAAAGAAATTCCGTCCATGTCAGAGGAACATGATACTGAAAAACCTTTAAATATATTACCTAGACAGTCTAGAATTCTAAAGAATCATCCTTTAGAAACTGTAATTGGTAACTTAGAAACTGGTGTTCAAACTAGAAGAAACTTAGGAAACCATGTGGAATTCTCTACCTTCCTATCTCAACAAGAACCCAATACTATAGAAGAAGCTTTAGATGATGAATGATGGGTAATAGAAATTCAAGATGAATTAAACAAGTTTAAAAGAAACGAAGTTTTGGATTTAGTGGAAAGACCTAAGAATTATCTTGTAACATGAACCAAATGGGTTTTTAGAAATAAACAGAATGACCAAGGCACAATAACTAGAAATAAGTCAAGATTAGTAGCTAAAGGATATAATCAAGAAGAGGGAATAGATTATGATGAGACTTTTGCACTTGTAGCTAGATTAGAAGCCATTAGAATCTTTTTAGCCTATGAATCTTATATAAAATTTAAATTAATTCAGATGGATATCAAATATGCCTTTTTAAATGGATATTAAATGAAGGAAGTTTATGTTGAGCAACCTACCGGTTTTGAAAACTCTCAAAAACCTTATTCTATTTTTAGACTTACTAAAGCTCTTTATGGCCTTAAACAAACACCTAGAGCTTGGTATGAAAGATTAATTTCTTTTCTTTTGAAAAATCATTTTACTGTTGGTATGGCAGACCGAACACTATATAAGAAAACTGTGAAAAATAATGTTTTATTGGTTCAAATTTATGTTGATGATGTAATATTTGGATCAACTAATAAAACTCATTGTCATGAATTTTGAAAATTAATGCAGGAAAAATTTGAAATGAGTATGATGGGAGAATTAAATTTCTTTTTGGGTCTTCAAATATTTCAAAACTATTTTGGAAATCTTTAAAATCAAAGAAAATACATTACTGATTTACATAAGAAATTTGGACTTGAGAACAGAAATACATTTACAACTCCTATGTGTATTAACATAAAATTTGATTTGGATGAAACTAGGAAAACAATTGACAACAAGTTATATAGAGGTATGATTGGTATCTTGTTATATCTTACTAATAGAAGACCAGATATAATGTATTCAGTATGTCTTTGTGCTGGTTTCAATCAAATCCTAAAGAATCCCATCTAACTACTATTAAAAGGATTTTTAGATATTTAAAAGGAACTGTTTTTTAATCTATTCTTTATCCTAATACTTCTGATTTTAATTTTATTTCATATTCAGATGATGACATTGGAAGTTTTAGATTATATATAAAATTTACATCTGGTACATGTCACTTTTTAGGAAAGTCCTTAGTATCATGGTCTAGTAAGAAACAACATTCAGTTTCCCTGTCAACAGCTGAGGCAGAATATGGTTCTACTGGCAGTTGTTGTGCACAAGTGTTGTGGATAAAAAATACTCTTATGGACTTTGGATTGAATTTTAATAATACACCTATTTTATGTGATAATACGAGTGAAATTAATATTTCAAAAAATCCTATTAGTCATTCTAGAACTAAGAACATTGATATAAGGCATCAATTTTTAAGTGATCATGTTATTAAAAAAGATATATATTTAGAATTTATAAATACTGAAATTCAATTAGCAGATATTTTTACTAAACCTCTTCCCCCTGCAATGTTTGATTTTATTAAGGGGGAGTTAGGTTTATTTAATTTAAAAAAATTATTTTTTTTGTAAATTTTATTTTTTTATTGAATACTATTTAAGTTTTTCTTTCTTTTGTCGTATGAAAATTTTATTTGTTTTTTAAATATATGTGATGATGAGTGATTACACATGAATCAAGGCTATCAGAGGCTTTTCTACTTCTAAACCCTTTCACATCTATCGAAACCCTTTCGAAATCAGAAAATCACACTTCCTCTTCTGAAACCCTAACCATTGAACTTCTGAAACCCTAAACTTCAATCCTTCAGAGACTCTCACAGCAATGGTAAGGACTAAAAGAGCCAAGGATGCTGAGCCGAACAATTCCAAGAGACAATGAATTGAAGGAAGAACAATCTTACAGGGTAAGGTAATCCATCTTGACTGGTTATTTCAGTCGAATCTGTTGTTGAAGCAAGCACTGTCGTTTCAGAATCATGAACAAATGTCCAACAGCAAAAATATGGAATTTATGTATGAAGTAGAACATAGATAATTCTACAAATCTGTACAGTTTAGTCTGGGAGATACAGAAGACAATATGATGTCTAAAATAGAGGATAGGGATTTCTCAATTTCTTCAGTAGAGATTAGTCAGATTCTCAACTACCCTCATGAGGGAGTTTGTCATTTTGACTTGAAGAATATAAAAGATTCTGTGCATAAATCCAAAGTCATTATGTATTTTCTTTTTGGTACCATGACAATAAAGAAAATGTTTGTTATGGATTTGGAGCCTGATCAGAAGATTTTGGTAAAATTTATTCGGACCGGAATAGCTCCACGGATGGCAAAAATGGAGAAGATTTTGTACCCTGATATGTATATAATGTTTCTTTTGTTAAGTGATATTAAGTTAAACATTCCAAGATACATGATAAGGTATCTCAGTTATTGCTGTCAAAGCGAGGCCATGATTAATTTATATCCCTTTGGTAGATTTGTTTCTAAGCTGTTGTTTAAGAATGACATGGTGAGATTAGTGGATGCAAGAGTTAATTGTCATCTCAGTAATTCGTTTAATGCCGGAACCTTGAGGAAAGTTGGATATTTATAGAGCACAATTAAAGAAAAACTGTTTCCAGTAGAAGCTGAGGAAGGCTCAGAGAGTGCTCAGGCTCAACCTTCTATGTCCAAGGAGGGACAAGCTAAATCCAGAGTCAGCAATGTCGCAAGAAGTATTCGCTTTGAAGTGACAGATGTTGAGGAAGAAAGAAGCTAGGAGGGACTTTAATCAAGAAGAAAAAGACCAGTAAATGAGGAAGTCACTTCCACTGCTTTTTTCACGAACCAGCCTCGGTCGCCATCCGACCCAGTGCCCGAGCCGGCCCGCGACATGTCTTGAAGGGCGTTCCCGATCCCCACAGGTTGGAAACTAGTGCCGGGCATCCAAATAAACCAGTTGAGAATGGTTTGGCCACTAACGAAGATAAATGAACATAAACTGGACAAGCATATCAATAAAAGAAAATAAACTAAACAAATTGACAGCATAAAAAGGAATAAACAAAGAAACGTGACATACCTCATGTGACCCCGTAGATCACCACGGTACGTTAACTACACTCGCTTCCAAAAGCGATCCAAGACTGAAACCTACAACTGAAAAGTAAAGTAGGTGTGAGCACCGAAATGCTCAGTAGGAATGCCAAAATATAACCACGTCATATTTCCCCGCCTTCAGTAAGAAACCCAATTATGCCAGTTTGAAATTAAGATATAATAAAATAATATTTCTCCTTTTCAAAATCAAGTAATGCATTTTCACTTTCAGGTAAATCATTTTTATCCCACTACATTTTCAAAATAGGTTTCAATCATGTGTTAACATTTCAAAATGAAAAGAAACCAGTTTGGATTAAAATAATGTTTTAAAAAACAAGACATCAAGTATGAAACAACTAAAAAGAAAGTTACATCACTAGAAGCATGTCACAAAAGAGCACCATGGGTAAATCCCTATAGGTAGCTAGAACAAGTGGGTACCTAGAGACCTCATACCTAGGTGAAACGTGACTTAGAAGACCACGACCCTCAGAAAACATGGCTTAGAAGGTCACGACCCTCAAAAAACGTGGCTTAGAAGACCACGAACCTCAGAAATTCATAAGTTTAGTTAGTGTTGTTGGGTCAATCCTGCTTGATAAACCGGGACGAACCGCTGTCGGGTCATCTAGCGTAGTAGTCCTGGTCACCCAACTAGATACCCAGGTTCTCCATTGTGCTCTATTTCATGTGGTGGTGAGTTTTCTTTATCAAGCAAACATATATGTACATAACACTTTCTTCTTCAAAAACACATTCAACATCTCACCACTGCTCTCCCTCTTTGAGCGGATTCCCCATCTTTCACTTCACATAGTGCATAAGCATCAAATTAGGCACATGATAACACATTCAACTTAAAAAAAATCATTTTTTCTAAAACCAAGGGGGGGCGTGCCTCAAGAGAGGTTTTTCTTTTTCATAAAACATTCTTAAGATACCAAACATGTTTAATTACATAAAGGGAACACTTTTTACAATCAAATGGCCAAAAGGCCAAATACCTTTGGAAATACAACTTACCAATTCAAAACCACTTATGAAATCAATTTTCAAAAAAAGTAACTTAAGACCAACGTCTTTTGAAATACATTTCAATTTCGAAAACAAGGTCATAATAGTTTCTAGAAACTGCAAAAAGATTCTATAGCATGTGTATATAGCATACTATAAAACATATTTTTAAAACAATCAAGCAACTTCAAATTTCAAATTTAAAGCATAGGCATAAGGGACCTACCACAAACGTGTTGTTATTTATCGACGACCACTCAAACCCACGTTTGACGCATAAACACACATGAATTTATACATATATATATATATATATATATATATATATATATATACACCTAGCTGCATTGCACATATTCCCCTTGTCATGAGGGAATATGTACAAAGAGGGCATATATATATATATATGCCTTACCCTATGCATGTACATGTAGGATAACTCGAACCCGCGGCCCCAAACCACCGTAGTGAGGCCCAACACACTACACAAATAATTTAATAAAACAAATAAAACACTTAAACAATCTATAAAACACTTCAAAATAACACATCAAAGACTCGCTCCAATGACAAACTCAACTTCAAGTTGGGAAGCCACTTTGAAACCAAATTTACAACAAATAGACATTAAAACATATCTTACATAATTTAAAAGAATTTACAATACATGTTGAGGAATTCACAACAAAACACACCCAAATCCCAATTCCCTTTTGAAAAATGACGCACAATAATAACCTTTTAAAACTCCATCTGTATCACCCACACAATTAAAATAACCAACTACAAAATGGGAAATTTATTAAACAGTTTTCAAAATGCATTGAATGACTCAAAATGAAAAAGACTTAATCAAACTTTATTTTATTACTACACGCACATAGACGCTACACTAAAGCAACAACTGCACCCTCTGCACATACTAACAAGATAACTGTACAATTTGTAAAGCACTATTTAAACAGTTCAAAATGGGTTTTCATAGAAACAAAACATTCATATTAAATAAACACACTATGAAACACATCGAAATCATATGAAACCTAAAGTGAAACTATATTATCACCAGGAAAACTAATCAATGAGTATAATAAATTAATTAAATAAGAAAATTAATTAGTCAGACAACACATATATAGGGGAACACATACCTTCGGTATCGAAACTTCGCAAACACGGTGTGCAAACTTCACCGCATGACAACCACACCTCAAACAATGCAATTAATCCTTAAAACAAGCAATCTGATCAATGACATAATAAATGAACCAAATAACACCAAATACAAACCAAAATCCAAGCTTCACCCTAGTCTCAAGAACACCTAAAAGAGGAATCGACCGATTGGAGGAGAACGCACCTACGGCGAGGGTGCGGGAGGTCGGCTGGAGGATTATAGAGGCCGTCGGGGGTGAATCGTGTAGGAAAAAAACAAGCCAGAATGGAGGGGTGAGGCGGAAGGGCGACTCGGTGAGGAGGTCCTACAAAGGGGCAGTGTGGCTTCGGCGAAGGGAGGGCGGCATGAGGCTGGTCCGACGAAGGGAGGGAAGCGCGACCGAAGGAGAGCCGGGTGACGGAGCTGGGTATCGGGGCGGCGGAAGGGGAGCGCTAGGGTTAGAAGGGGGGGAGTCCACTGCACAAAACAGGAGAGGGGGAGAAGAGGCCCGCATGACGGGAGAGGGGAGAGAAAGAAAGGGAGAGGGAAAAAAGAGGAAAAGAAAGAAAAAGAGAAAAGAAAAAAAAGAAAGAAAAAAGAAAAAAAAGAAAGAAAAAAAGGAAATAAAGATAAAAATAAGGATAAATTTATATCCTAATAAATTCTAACAAATTTAATATTAATAAGAAAACGAAAATAATAAAATCAACCACACAAAAAAAACATTGTTTATTAGGAACAGACATCGTGCATGGTCGCACGCACGGTCATACGCATAGTTGCTTTCCCGCAAAAGAAACCAAAATAATAGAAACGACCAGGTTATAATATTAGCTGAAATAATAATAATAATAATAATAAAATAATAATAATAAAACCAACCAAAATAATAACATCATTATTAATTTATGTCGGACACCACACACAGTCGCGTGCGTGGTCGCGTGTGCGGGTGCGTTTGCACGCCTAGTCGGGATTACGGTCGAGCACTCGTAAAAGATCTCAAATCTCTTTTAAAAAAAGAACTGATTCAAACTGCAACTCAAAAGAATGACTTAAAATAATTAAATTAAAAGAATTGTAAGTCGGGGTGTGACAATTCTCCCCACCATGACACTTTCTGCCCCCAGAAAGTCCATGAGACGAGGTCATCCAAGAGTTCCAAGCAAGACCGGAAAGATGCTTAAATTCAAACCTCAGTCGCCCAAAGACTGAGCATTTAAAATGCCGACGACCTGAAACATCAAATATCTAAAAACCAGAATCACCAAGAAAATGAACAACAACAAGGAATTCACCTCGAAATAGAACTACAACAAGAAACACCTTGACCCCTAACATAGGGATCACCGGGGCTGCTCGAGATCTCCATGAACACTCATCAAGTGACCCACTATCTGAGCTAACCAATTAGCATGGTCGAGGTCGGGCGGAGAAAAAGCAAGGGGTTACACAACCAAGTTCACTTTGAAAACATAGTCTTCCACAAGCTCCTCCTATGGTGGTCTCCCCACCATATTAGGGTTCTCATCAAACATTATCTCTTAAGATCAAAACAATTCACCAACCTAGACAAACATCTAACACTTGGTTGACCATCCAATCTCCCTAGGTTTAGCCAACCAGCACAAGAGGGGACGTCGGCGAGACCCGAGGCGGGTCTCCCCACCATTTTAAAATTTCCTAACACCACAGAACCGGCGTGGGCATTCCATGTTTACTTGAAGCAATACAGACTGAACTCTGCATCATGAACCCACCAACACAGGTCGGCCTGCACTGATTATTCTGACAGTGGACAACACTCCTCCACATGAGATGACTTTGATAGCAGAAACCCCTAATCAAGAGGTGAACCAGAGAGGCGCACAAAAATTCCACAAGACAGAGGCATCTCAGGAAAAAGTGCAATTTCGATCCATTACCGACCACGAGAAGGTTCACAAAACATGCCCACCGATTTTTACAAGGATACTGATTCTTCAGACCTCTTTAAGACTCAAGAGGAACTCCCATAAATTAAGACCACAACAATGATACAAGGCCTTCAGAGATGGTATCACAATAGGGAAATTTATGTTGTCCCCATCCTGACATTGCGGACTTAAGTCGGACCAAGACCGTCCCACGTCCGACGGGTTTTGACTGCGCGCAAGCTTCACCCCGAAACCTATAGTTGGGGCCCTGATGTCAGAAGCATCTACAGCCTCGCAGTCACAAGCTGAACACCTCTGACTAGATCTTCCTCCGCTGGAAAATAAGCCCGTATACTTCTCCTCGTGTCTCGCGCGGCCACTCTATCAACATACCAATAGAGAATTGCAGTGAACGACTTAGAGTGTCTGACTGACCATGCTAGAGGTAGGAGATTGAGCAGTCTGTCAATCGCGCGACACAACTGACAGGAGGGGCACTCCAAGAATAAGTCCCTTTGGTTCACACTCTTCATCAGAGGAGGAACCTGCACTTACCACAATATAAACGGGAGCAACAACTAGTACGAACATTAAGCTGGTTGTTCAACACAACATCTGGAGAACTTGAAACTAGCTCATCAGAAAGGTCAACATACCTCCTTCACCCTTCGTTGACTAGTCAAGCACCTACAAGATCCACCACTTTCCTTCTCCTTCACTTAGGTACAACTGCGGAATGAGACTAGTCTTGAGGGTTGCTCATGGTGTCGCTATTCGCAATGAAAACGGAACTATCACAGTTTTCCGGTTTAGTCTCGCTCCTCCAAACATACTCGAGACAACTTACGCATACACGACATATATAGTTCCTCCAAAACCAGAGACACTTCCAACTTTACCAAAGCACTCAACAACATTCAACTGACATTGTCGTTTAAGAACAGTCGACACCACCGAGAAGAACCTAACTCTGCCACTCCACTGGGAGTCTGAGCCGGGCCAAGAAATGATAGAGACCTGCTGGAACCATGGGAGGTTTCCAGGGGGAATATCCCAAACAATAACAAAAAACAGCCTTCCACAAACCCAAACACATTACAAAACAAACATCAACATTCCAGAACACCAATACAACAATTCCAATTTAAAACGTCAATTCATTTTCAAGGGACACAATCACTTGAAAAAACCAAGAAAAGTACATTAAAACCCAATAACTATTTGAACTCATCGCTTTCATTCTGGACTCAAAACCATTTTCCAACTCCAAAAACATTTAAGTACAAAAACCCGTATGAGAGAAACCCCACTTTTCAGAAAACAAGATGCAGCTTTTAAAATCAAACATTCACCACTGATATTCCTAGATGCCTCGCAGTTTTGCATTTTCGTGCCTCCCACGCACCCATCCACACAATCCACCAACTATCCATTAATCACTTCAACATACACATACGAGCGCCCATAGGAATACCACTGGAAAAGAAACAATGATCTCTCGCTTTCAAAACAATTCATTCCCAATTTTTCCAAAATACCCTTTTTCCATCAATTCAAAAACTCAATACAAATTTCCAAAATGATTCCATTTATAAAACCACCCACTACCATTTCAAACAACCCAAGACATCCTTTTAGAAATTCAACTTCGACAAATCAACGCCAAATTCCAAAAACAAGGTCCAAGAGAAACGCACCCCAAATATCATGTCAACCGCAAATAAGAGCAGCCACAAAGTCCGCTTCATTTTTTAATGGAAAACAATTTCACGTCAGTCCCAAAATTGAAGCAAGACATCACAAACATTAAAGCACCTGGGATAAGGACTAGTGGTTGTGTCTAACCCGACTACATGGTTTAACAGAAAATGCCCTAGGCAAGCACCACCGACTAGGAGCGTCGAACCGTACTCTCGGGCATCACATGGGTCGCTACTCCATGCGAGACCATGCACAGTACTGGTTTACCCCTATTTTCATCCCCATCCACACATATCAAAACCAAAACTTAAATCCTGAACTACCCTTGGTTAGCCGAGGATCGAAATGCAATAGAATTCGCGATGCTCTTCCCTTACCTACCACTCGAGTACCGACAGTGCTATCTCCGATCTACCTGACACCCCAAATAACAAGAACAAAAACTCACTCTGATACCATTTTGTCACGAACCAGCCCGGGTCTCCATCCGACCCGGTGCCCGAGCCGGCCCGCGACATGGCCCGAAGGGCGTTCCCGATCCCCACGTGCCGGAAACTAGTGTCGGGCATCCAAATAAACCAATTTGGAACCATTTGGCCAATAACAAAGATAAATGAACATAAACTGGACAAGAAGGTCAATAAAGGAAAATAAACTAAACAACTTGACAGTGGAAAAAGGAATAAACAATGCAACATGACATACCTCAGGTGACCCCGTAGATCACCAAGGTACATTAACTACACTCGCTTCCAAAAGCGATCCGAGACTGAAACTTGCAACTGAAAAGTAAAGTAGGCTTGAGCACCGGAATGCTCAGTAGGAATTCCAAAATATAACCACGTCCTATGTCCCCGCCTTTAGTAAGAAATCGAATTATGCCAGTTTGGAATTATGATATAATAAAATAACATTTCTCCTTTTCAAATTCAAGTAATGTGTTATCATTTTCAGGTAAAGCATTTTCCCCCACTATAATTTCAAAATAGGTTTCAAGCATGCGTTAACATTTCAAAATGAAAAGAAACCAGTATGGATTAAAATATGATTTTCACAAACAAGACATCAAGTATGAAACGACTAAAAATAAAGTAACATCACTAGTAGCATGTCACAAAAGAGAACCATGGGTAAATACCTATAGGTAGCTAGAACATGTGGGAACCTAGAGACCTTGTTCCTCGGTGAAACAAGGCTTAGAAGACCACGACCCTCAGAAAACATGGCTTAGAAGGACACGAACCTCAGAAAACGTGGCTTAGAAGACCACGAACCTCAGAAATTCATAAGTTTAGTTAGTTTTTTTCATCAATCCTACTAGATAAACCAGGACGAACCACTGCCGTGTCATCTAGCGTACCAGTCCCGGTCACCCACCTAGATACCCAGGTTTTCCTTTGTGCTCTATTTCAAGTGGAGGTGAGTTTTCTTTATCAAGAAAACATATATGTACATAACACTTTATTCTTCTAAAACTCATTCAACATCCCACCACCACTCTCCCTCTTTGAGCACATTTTCCCTCTTTCACATCACATAGTTCATAAGCATCAAATTAGGCACATGATAACACATTCAACTTAAAAAAATTATTTTTTCTAAAAACAAGGGGGCATTCCTAAAGAGAGGTTTTTCGTTTTCATAAAACATTCTTAAGATGCCAAATGGGTTTAATTACATAAAGGGAACACTTTTTACAATAAAATGGCCAAAAATCCAAATACCTTTGGAAATACACCTTACCAATTCAAAACCACTTAAGAAATCAATTTTCAAAAAAAGTCACTTAAGACCAACGTTGTTTGAAATACATTTCAATTTCCAAAACAAGGGCATAATAGTTTCTAGGAACTGAAAAAATATTCCATAGCATGTGTATATAGCATAGTGTAAAACATATTTTTCAAACAACCAAGCAATTTCGAATTTCAAATTAAAAGCATAGGCATAGGGGACCTACCTCAAACGTGTCGTTATTTGTCGGGGACCACTAGAACCCAAATTTGATGCATACACACACATGCATTTATACATATATATGTACACACACCTAGGTGCATTGCACATATTCCCAGCTCCATGAGAGAATATGTACAAAGAGGGCATATATATATATGCCTTACCCTATGCATGTACATGTAGGATACCTCGAACCCGCGGCCCCAAACCACCATAGTGAGGCCCAACACACTACACAAATAATTTAATAAAACAAATAAAACACTTAAAAAATATATAAAACACTTCAAAATAACACATCAAAGACTCGCGCCAATGACAAGCTCATCTTCAAGTTGGGAATACACTTTGAAACCAAATTTACAACAAATAGACATTAAAACATACCTTACATAATTTAAAATAATTTACAATACATGTTGAGGGATGCACAACAAGACACACCCAAACCCCAATTCCAATTTGAAAAATGACGCACAATAAAAACCTTTTAAAACTCCATCTGTATCACCCATACAATTAAAATTACCAACTAAAAAATGGTAAATTTATTAAACAGTTTTAAAAATGCATCGAATGACTCAAAATGAAAAAGACTTAATCAAAATTTATTTTATTACTACACACACATAGACGCTACACTAAAGAAACAATTTCACCCTCTTAACTTACTAACAAATTAACTGCAAAATTTGTAAAGCACTATTTAAATAGTTCAAAATGGGTTTTCATAGAAACAAAATATTCATATTAAATAAACACACTACGAAACACATCGAAATCATATTAAACCTTAAGTGAAACTATATTCTCACCATGAAAACTAATCAATGAGTATACTAAATTAATTAAATAAGAAAATTAATTCTTCAAACAACATATATATACAGAAACACATACCTTTGGTATCGAAACATCGCAAACGCGGTGCGCAAACTTCTCTGCATGACAACCACACCACAAACAATGCAATTAATCTTTAAGACAAGAAATTTGATCAATGACATAATAAATGAACCAAATAACACCAATGACAAACCAAAATCCAAGATAAACCCTAGTCGTAAGAACGACCAAAAGAGGAATCGACCGATTGGAGGACAACACACCTATGACGAGGGTGTAGGAGGTCGGCTGGAGGATGATGGAGGCCGTCGGGGGTGAATTGCATAGAAAAAAACAAGCTGGAATGGAGGGTTGAGGGGGCAGGGTGACTCTGTGTGGAGGTCCGGTGAAGGGGGCGGCGTGGCTTCGGCGAAGGGAGGGCAGCGTGAGGCTGGTCCGGTGAAGGGAGGGCAGCGTGACTGAAGGAGAGCCGGGTGCTGGAGCTGGGCGTCAGGGCGGCGGATGGGGAGCACTAGGGTTAGAAGTGGGAGTCCGCTGTGCAAAACAAGAGAGGTGGAGAAGAGTCCCGCATGACGGGAGAGAGGAGAGAAAGAAAGGGGGAGGGAAAAAAGAGGAAAAGAAATAAAAAAAATAAAGAAAAAAGAAAAAAAGGAAATAAAGACAAAAAATAAGGATAAATTTATATCCTAATAAATTCTAACAAATTTAATATTAATAAGAAAAAGAAAATAATAAAATCAACCACAAAAAAACATTGTTTATTAGGAATGGACATCGTGCATGGTCGCACGTACAGTCATGCGCATAGTACATTTCCCAGAAAAGAAACCAAAATAATAGAAACGACCAGGTTAAAATATTAGCTGAAATAATAATAATAGTAATATTAATAAAAATAATAATAAAATAATAAAACCAACCAATATAATAACATCATTATTAATTTATGTTGGACACCGCACACGGTCGCGTGCGCGATCGCGTGTGCAGGTGCACTCGCGCACCTAGTCGCGATTATGGTCGAGCACTCGTAAAAGATCTCAAATCCATTTTAAAAAAAGAACTGATTCAAACTGCAACTCAAAATGATGACTTAAAATAATTAAATTAAAATAAGTGTCAGTCGGGGTGTGACAGCTTTGGAAACTCCAACAGAACCATTATTTACTTATTCTTTTGTGAGAGAAGTTGTTGCTAATAAAACCATGGGAGATGTTTCTGAGAGAACGGCTCTGGTAGATAAATCAGGAGCTCAAGAAGAAGCTCAATGAAAAAATTAGGAACAGGAGATGGAGGCAGTGCCTGGTGAAGAAGTGGCCAGACCTCAGGAAACTTCTGAAGATATTGTTCTTGAAATTCTAGTGGAAGACAAAGATGCAGATGAGTGTGATGAGCATGATTCTGAAGCTCAAACAGAGGTACTTCAAGAGGATTTTTCTGTAGAGGAGTTTGAAAACTCTAAGGAAAAATCTGTGGACAAACCTTCTCATGAGAAAGAAAAAGAAAAATCTGATGCTGAATCATTGCCTTTGGTATTGCTACATCAACCGGAGAATGTGAATCAAGCATAGGGTGCATCTGATTCAAGGAATGAAGAAGTTGATAAACTGTACAGAAAAGTATCTCAGTTGTAATTTGAGAATGCTTCTCCTAGAAATGCTTTAGATTTAGAACATTTGAAGTTTCAAAAGCTGAAGGAGTGTAATGTTTGAAGGAAATAAGTTGAAATTTTTAAAGGGGATATGCTGACTGCTATTACTCAATTAAAATCGTAAATTGTTATGAAGTCAGATTTATCAGATCTGAAGTTGTTTATGGATAACCAAATTGCATCACTTGCAAATAATGTTGTTAGTGGATCATGTTATTCACTTGATTTAATCAGAAGGATTCAGGATATCACAACTGCGTTGAGCAATATGAATGACATGATACAAGATCTTCAATGTAACAATGCTCCTTTGTCAGTGTTGCTGGACAATCAGAAATTCTTAGTGGATCAACTCACATCTAGTGAACCATCAATTAGAATTCTGTTAGATCAGTTGTCAGAGAAGCTATCAGTATTTGTTGAAAAAGAGTAAAGGATGCATGAGTTTTTCAGAGGCAATTTAATTAAGGATATTCATATGACTTAAGAGAACAGAGAGCTCATTATCAAGCTTGGATATGGGATGATGAAAAGACATTGGGAAACATTTATAGAAATCATGTCTACAATTTAGAGGAAATATACCATGTTGCCTATCTTACCCAAACCTTGATTCCTGTGTATATAATTTTCATGTATATACTACTATTTTGAATGAAAATTTTCTTCGTTGTTTATTTGTATCTTTCCTTATTTGTTTTTATTTCTAATATGCCAATACTCTAGATTTATTTATTGATAAACAGTTCGTAATAGCATTTACTAACAAGTCCGTGTAATATTAACCGTGATAAAATCCACAATTTTTCATTCTTTTTTATATCACAAAAAGGGGGAGAATTTGGATAAACACAACATCACTATTTAGGGGGAGAATTCATTTTATTGAGGGAGAAAATTAGATGAGATATTTGGATTTATAATTATCTTTTTGGTGGATAAGTTTTTATTTAAAAACATTATAACGAATTTTGAAAGTTAATTTTGTTTTGTTTAAATATTTTAAATTATTTTATGGGTTTTGTGATCATCAAAAATGGGGAGGTTGTTGAGGAAAGCATTTTTTTCAACAATGCATATTAATGTTATTTAATGGGGGGAGATTATTGAAAATAATACTCTGTCTCTTTATGATAATTTTCATGCTCACAAATACCCTTAGTTATTTTCTAATGATTTTACTTAGTATTATGCAGGAGGTTATTAATTAATTTTACTCTTGAAATAGCATGAATTTATTACTTAGCGCGGAATCTGTTTTAGCGCGTTCTGGAAACACTATTCACATCGTACGTAGATGAATATAGCACGGATTCTGTTTTTAGCACGTTCTGGAATCACTGTTCATACCCTACGTGGATAAACGTAGCGTAAGGATGAAAAGCAAGTATAATTTTTTGTGATAAGAGAAAAGTATGGTTAAATAACCATACGTTTTCAGAAAAGTATGGAAGAAGAACCTTACGTTAGGAAGGAACCCTACGTTTTGGTTATCAGCAAAGTATGGAAGGAGAACCATACGTAAATTCTAAAGGTTACGTTTATTTCTCAAAAGTATGGTTCATCAGCCTTACTTATGTAAACAACCATACGTTCTTGGAAAAGTATGGATCAATTAAAATTATGAATCTTTTACCGTACGTTTGAATGTTGAATAAAAAGTATGGATAATCAACCCTACATTTGTTATCATCCTTACATTGTCAACCCTATGTTTGAAGACTATGTTGTTAACCATATGTTTGGAGGCCACGTCATCAACCTTACATTCAGCATAAGAGTTTTCGGAAGACATTTTTTTTGTACAACGATCAGTAAGCTGATTTCTGGGCAGATTTCAAGCCGGATTTAAAGTCGTTTTTAAATTATGACTTTGACTCATTCAAATCCGTTTTATTAATAGATTTAAGATTTAATTAAAAGGATATTTTTATGACGAGTCTTAAGGGAAGTTACGACTTCTCTGTAAACTCAAATTTTTGAATATCGCGAATCAGAAGGAGACTTTTATGGATCTAAATGTGCATGTGATATGCTTTATTACATATGCTCTCTCTAAAACACCAAAAAATGGTGCGATCGATCTATTATTAAAAACTCTAGAAAACAGACATTGTAACTATTTCTCGATTGATCTGCTGATTCAATAGGAGCATAAAAGATCTGTTTGTTCAAGAAGAAGGAACTCGATAGAAGATTCACATGTTCTACATCGAATATCTATTGTGGATCTACTACTACTGAGGTTGTGAACTGTATCTCTATATCTACTACAACCGGATCAACTCTGAACTGCTTCGTATTGAAGATCAATATTTCTAGAGACTTCGATGCATCTGCTGTCAATTGCATTCTGTTGCAATTGTGAACATCAACCAGAAATTTCTTTATGAAATTATTTTTTATTCTTGAGTAACCAGCTTCTCATTCTAAGCTGTGCAGGTTCGTTTTTGAACTAGAAGTTTTTTATTTTCCTTGGATTGTAAAGGTGTCAACTGCCTGTACTCAGTTGTGAATTGGTATGTGGAAAATTGGACCAGATAGTGAAAATCACCATGCTCATGGAGTAGAGCATTGGTGGAGTGGACTAGGGGCTTTCAGTTCCCCAAACCACTATACATCATTGTATTCATTTTTTTACTTCTTCCGCTGCACGATCAAATCTGATAAAGTATAATGTACAGAACTCGTTCAAAAGAAGAGTTATTGAAAAAATAGCAAAAGACACAATTCACCCCCCTCTTGTGTATAATCTGTAGATTCAGATCCAATAATAAATAGTTTCATAAATGACATTTCAATCACCATGTTTTTATTCAGAATATTTTTTTTCTGGTCGAAGTATTTGTTATGTGATAAAGTGTCAAACCATGGTCCCATTAATGTATGGTTTTCCTTTTATGCAATGAGCCATAAATCAAAAATAATTAGTTGTGATTTTTTATTTGTGGGTTAATTATTAGAATTTACATGATTGTATAGAAGTTAAGTGTCATTCAAAATATGTTAAGAGTAAAAAATTTACACTAATTGAATTATATTATTTGTTGAATATATGCGGATATTTCATTAGTTGTTTAATAGGTAATTAAATGTAATTTTTAATGGGTTGTTAATAATGTGATTAATGAGAGGATAATATTTAGATAACCATCATATCAAAATTTTGCAGATTTTATTCTTCTACAATCTACTTAACTGTATTTTTATGATTTTTCTATTTGTGGAAAACAATTTCTTGAATGGAATCAGTATGTTATTCACACAAAAATGATAATCATTATGTAACTATAAAGAGACCTGGGATGATAGTGATTGAACCATTCATTATAAAAATGAATGAATAGTTTATGTGGTGGAACCTACACTATGTGGTTGGATATTTTATTTATTTATTCCACCCCTTTAATCACTTTTTAGATATCCCTCTCTAAAATTGACCCTCTGAAAATTATTCTTGATAGTAATAAGATATGATAATTTAAAAATAAATTGGATAATATTTTATTGTTTTATTATTTAATTAAAACAATAATGTTTCAAAATTAATTCAATATTTTTATTATATATTATTAAAAAGGAATAACATTTTATAATATTATTTTTTCCTATAATAGAACATGTAACAAAAATAAATTTCTTATTTAAAAAAATCCTTGTTATAAGACTCAAATTATTTTTTGAATTTGTTATAACATCAAAGATAATGTTTTATATATAATTCAATTTAATTATGAAGTTGATTCTTCTAATCACTGTATAAATAAATATTCATAAAATTATATAATATTTAGTCTTTGATCATATAAACTATATTAATGTATTAGAGTGTAAATTTCATGGACTGAAACATTATTATTAATATTTATCATTGATTAATTAATTCTTAGATATATGGGAATGTTATTTGAAACTAATGTAATATTGAGATACATCCTTCATAAATATCATATTCACTCTTCACTCTTACAAACATTCTTTAATGAACATGTATATAATATTCTTCTTGGGTACACAATTATCTCCCTGATGACCACATACTCGAATATTATTTTGACTATATATTTATTTTGTTAATAATGGTTTCACGATTCTACAATAGAGGATAACTATAAAATCATAGTTTATGGGACATGACAACATTATTGAAGTGTGTTTTAAGGATAGTCTGATGAATGATTTCATTAATATGTACTAAAATGTTATTTATGGTTAGATATCACCTTGTAGATGTGTGGTGGAGTCCCGATGGGCATTATGTTCTACATAATAATTTTGATATGGATGGATTTTTAGGTGATGATGACATTAATTCTGATATGTTATTTTTTCTGATATTTTGGTATTTTTGTTTCTACATGTAATTGAGTATATAATAACAAATCATATATTTCTTCTTTGATAAATTCTAAATTTCCATAAATAAAAAATAACATGTAATCTTGAATGTAACATCACATGGCTTTGAATTATTATCACTATGGTTCTGGTTATTTTTATATACCAAATTTCTTATTAAAGCATATAAAACTCTAGATATCACGAGACTAGATAGAGTAAAATGTAAATGTGTACATGAAGAGTCCTAGATATCCACAAAAATAATGTCTTCCACCATTACACATGCAATGTATATCAGTCTAGACATATCGACATATGCAGGTTGTACACACTAGATAAATATGTGGACCTTATAACTGGGTATTCCACATACGCATTATACATAACTAGTGAGGGAAGACATGTCTTGAATTATATTATACACTCTGTTAATATTTAACTCACATGGATTTGATTTTTTTGGTACATGAAAATATCTATATAATGGACGTAAATTATGTCTAACTTTTAATGAAACACCACCTACATAGAAAATTATTATAATCATTGTATCATTCAACCATGTGTATGTTTTGGAGGTATGATTTATATATTTCAATAAAACCCACAAAAAATGGGAGTGTGAATATTTTAAATTTATGGGGTTTATATTTGGGGAATCTGATAATATTGAGTTTCATATCCACACAGTGATGATGATGTATGTGACCAAATGATTCATGTTACTACAATGTCAGTAACCCTATTTGTAGCATAAAATCTCTAGGTAATGGGCCCTCTATATATATAGTGAGATAGGTATACCAACTAATATGATCGGGAATGTTTCGTCTATTAATAGTGTATTTAATCCTTTACGTATGAGTTGATGGACCCTATATTGATGTGTCTTAAAGAAAGGTATAGGTTTCATGTTACTATTATTGTTATGGTACAATAAGGTTGTGAAAAATTTGATATTTTTTAGGTAAAATGGGTTCTACAAATTTTTGTATACTCTTCATTCTATTCCACTGTTAGATATATTTTTAGTTGGGTTATGGTGATCAATGAATGATTCATTGATGATGAATAGTTCCACTCCATAATTCCATAGAGTCGAGTTGAGGATTTCATGGTACATGAATGGATGATATTTTCTATTATAAGTCCATATATTCCATCAACTCGTGATAAATGATGATATAAACAACAATGATTTAAGGATTCTAATATAACCCTTATTCATCATCGAGGTGAGACTTATATTTGGATTATGGACATGAGACACTTTGGTTAATTATATAAATAGAACTTCCATAGATACTTGTATGATCTGATTATGAATAAATCTAATCCATGTTATGGTGATTGCAAATATCCCTATTTTCTTATTCTACATTCCAAAAAAAGATATAGGTTTTTTCTTATCACACTTTGTAGTTCCTATTTTGTTGTAGTTGATTCAATCATAACATTTATTTCATCTATTATTTCATATTTTAGGGAATACCATATGGTATATGTATCATCACCCATGCACAGTACTGGTTCCCACACGTAATTCGTCTATAAAGATGAATCATAATATGAATTTTGGTATTTTAATCATAGACATTCTTTTTTTGTAGAGTAGACACATGGTAATTCATTGTGGCATTTAGCAGTTATTTTTTAGTGGGTTCCCTCGTTATAGTTTCTTTGTTTGTGGTGGTACATGGTTTCTATTCCATTGAGATCAAATAGTTATGCGAATATATTAACCTTCTATATGTATATTTTATAATATATTATAGACATGTTTTTGACCATCGATCATGTATACTTGTGGGGTGTATTTTTGTCCATATTTTGTTCCTCCAACTATTTTATTGTAGTTCCATTTTCCATTTATACTGATCGAATCATTAAAAAATATTCATAAAATTATATTTTATAACTACTATAGGTTTTTATAGGATAATGCATCATATGTATGATTATGATTTTTTTGTATATTTCAGAATCACCTTGCCTATTAGAGGTTGTATTCGGCTTAGATGTTTAGCTTATTACCTAACTAATAGGGGTCATAGTGGGTCATGTAATGACCTAATTGAATTTTAGAGGTTTGAGTATAAGGGATAGAATTTTAAATATTTAGTTATGTGAGGATTGGTTTTTTAATTCCTATAATAAATTTTAGAAGTGTTTTTAGTTCAATAATAAAACAAAACAACCCAGTATAGGTGTGGTGACCAAAAAATATTTTCACTCGTTATTTAATAAAATATTGACAACCTCAGAACCCTAATCCAATATTAATGTATTACAGTCATGGTTTTTTGGTTATCATATATTTCATATTAATTATCATTATTTCATTAATATTTCACCCCATCAAGGTATGATTTAATTGTATTTTTTTTATCCTACCAAATGACGGATTACATTAAAAAATTTCTAACACATTCATGGAGGAAATTTTTTGAGATCTTATTATAGAGAATAAAACTAATTCTAGTGATATGCTAAGCGATGGTATATTAATTCAAGGAATCATTTGAGATATATCGTTTACCATATGAAAAAAGTATCTATTTCTAGTTTTTCTCAGTGGATACCTATTTTTAGAGTTGATGGAAGTTCTAACTGATTTAGATAAGGCTACACATATACAGTTTTCTCTATGGGTGTTACATTAAATGAGAATTTTAAGACTCTAATATGACCTCAATCATCCTATGGTGGATGGTTGTTTTGAGTTTGTTATAAAAAAATTACATCCATTTCATTTTCCAATTGACGTTGTGATGATTGTTTATTAATTATCATACATGGCATCGTGAGGCATTGTTGGGATATATTATCCATAAAATCATGATGAAATTGATCTACCATGGTTGGAATTTAATACCATATAAAAAATGTTATATCATATGATGAAATGATAATTATTTAGGTTTTGGTTTCCATAAACCCCCCATAGTGTATCATGACCCTTTTTACGTACATGTTTATTATATAGACACACAAATTATTTCCTATAAATGAATACATATGGTTATATTGATCATACATCTGGGAGTTGTGTTTATGAGTGAAATATTTGTCCTACGGGTTTTATCATTATCATATCAACCTATAAAAAATCTCTGAGATATAATTGGAAGATAATTATTTTTATCATAGATTTAGTATAGTGGTTTAAAAAATGATAGAGTTCCCCTTGGATATTTTGAGAGTAGTTTCATGGATGGAACTCCATTTTTAAGGTAGTGTCCAGAATAGTTACCTTACTATTGTTCGAATTCTATCTAAATATTAAAGTTGTATTGGTTGTGAAATAGGTCATGAATAATTAACTAGTGGTAGAAGTCTCTTCCACAAACACACATAAACTAATACCACATTCAATAATTCTTCTCAAAAGTTAGGCGATGACAGTATGAGTTCTGGGTTAATATATCCATTCGATTGATATGACCAGTTATTTTTTTGAAAGAGTAATAATCAGTATTAATTCCTTATGGAATATTTTATATATCAATTAAGATATGATTTATTCACTCCATAGTATTTTTTAGATAGAGATTCCAATGGAGCTTCTGGATAGACACATTCCATCCATTGAATATTCACTTATTGATAATATATGTCACTCATAGCAATGAATATAGTGAGAATGAACATGATAGAGGAGGATGGGTATTTTTCATGAAATCATATCATGGATATGATGAGACCCATTGGTATCATCTATTAACTGAATTATTACCCAATTATAACATTTATGGTGATGTCAAGTTGATCAGATGAGGTAATGTACACTATAAATATTTAATGAACTGATAAACCTCATGAAATTGTACCTAAATACCCAAATGGTCAAATTTATCCATATATTTACTAAAGTGGTTCTAGTGGATTTATAACTTTTGATATTGAAGGAACATGTGATCACTTTCAAGATTGATTTAAATGGTTTTCCTACATTAATAATTTCGATATGTATATCGAAATTTATTTTTGGAAATGTAGATTATCTATTATGATGATATATTTTGTGAAAGTTTGATATTTAAAAATATAACAACAATAGTGTAGTAAATGATTCATTATAGGTAATTAAATGTTTAATTGAAGGAGGTAATGATTATATAGATTACCTCAAAATGGTGGATTCTTGATGAGATAGAGATACAGTCCCTAGCTTTTTACTAGTGATATTAGACCCTTAAAAATCATTACATGAGAATGGTATATATTGTACATATATATATTAGGTGGTCCTACATGAATAGGTATTTTTAGGTGATATACCTAAGGGGTTTTCTATAATGGCATGGATCCGAATTTAAAAAATCAATCATTTTTATTCTTTGGATTTTTTTATGATAGAAAATTTCATCGTGATAGAAATTTATTAAATATTTATGGTTTTTTTAAATTAATTAAAAAAATTTTATTTTGGATTTTGAATATTTTTTAGGTCGAGAAACATTAATAATATGATTAGTATTTGTGTTATATAAATGATGGAGTATGTGGGTATATATTGTATAACTGTTACGGAAATGGTATTAATTGGTTTGAATAAATGAGAACATGTGAGTAAAAAATAAATTTATTACTATTGATATTATTTAATTAAAGATACATTTTTAATGGACGTTATTGTTGGAATATTATCGATTTTAATGGTAAGAGACATTTGATAATAATAAAAATATTTATTGTTCTTACTATTATTAATTATTCAAGAAAAAAATGTATATATATTAGTTATATAAATATATCATTTGGTGTGTGTGGGATTCACTATATATATGTGTAAATTTAATTACATATTTAATGATTGATTTAAATTATTTAGTGGTTAAATATGAAATAATTTTTTTGTGGATGTTATAATAAATGGTGGAAAATGAATTTAAATAAATGAAAATAAATAATGATGAATGAATCATGGCATGGGATATGTGGGGGAGGGTTGAAGAAAGGGAGGAATACATATTTATTAATTAATTAGTGAAATGAAATATCTATGGTGATTTTTTGAATGAAGAGGTGATCATTGAATTCAAGCATAGAGGAGAATACCACACACCCTCTCTTCTCTCCCTTTATCATTATTCAAATATCAATCACCAATATCAATTTCAATATTGATAATATTGACACACCTTTAGCGTAATTGTATTCATCATGTTAATATGATGGTGCATATATTAATTTCTTCCATTGAAATTGATGTATTTTGATCAATTTTTTTAAACATGATATGCTTATTTATTTAATTTCTCTATCGATTGTCATTGGAATAATACACCAATATTGATGATGGATTCATATTTTGTGTTAATCGTATTTGAGGTAGGTGGTATATAACTAAACCCCAAATTTTGGAAATTTTATTAATTATATTTTATTTTATAATTACTAATTAAGGTTTAGTAATTCAGTTCTAGATTAAATTAATTAAATTGTTGAAATAATTAATTGATGTAATTATGAAATTGAGGAAAAATGACATTGTTTAACATAATAAATTAATTGTATAATTAATGAATAGGTATAGTTGGGATTATGAAATTGTTGTTTTTTAATCATTAGTTATAAAATTAATTTTGACAATTATGATATTTTTGGAATTGAATAATTAATTATTTAAATAATTATTGTTATATAAAATTTGTTAAATAGGGAAAATTAATTAGATATTTAATTATTAGATATTTTTATGATTATTTTTTTAATTACGATTGAATAATTGGTGACGAGTTAATTGGGGATGTTGAATTGATTGAGGTCGATCATTTAACTGAAGAATTAATTGGGGTTACTAAATTTTTCCGTATAGAATAATTAGTTAATTAATATTTGTAATGAGATTATTTAATTATGGAATTAAAAAATGAGATTAATTAATTAACTAAATAATTATTGATAGTAATGTGATTATTGAATTTTTGAATTAAATAACAAGATTTAAAAACTAATGAATTATTTAATTAGAGCAATGTGATTTTTTAATTATAGATATATATAATGAGATTAATTAATTGGAGGATAAATTAATGTGAGTAATTTTATTAATATGTTGTTACATTAAATAATGGTATTAATTAATTTATGAGTTAATTAATGTGAATAATGATATTATTAAGTTATTCAGTTAAATAACAAGACCAATTAGTTGAGGAATTAATCATTGTGAGTAGTGTGATTATTTAATTGTCGAGTAACATATTGAGAATAATTAGTTGATGAATTAATTAATATAAAAAATTTGATAATTTAATTGTTGTATTAATTAATGAGATTAATTTATTGATTAATTAATTTGTGTGAGAAATGTGTATATTTAGTTATTGAATTAAATAATGAGATTAATTAATTTGTGAAATAATTAATCTGAGAAATAAAAATATTTATTATTGAATTAAATAATTAGATTAATTAACTCATGAAGTAATTAATGTGAGAAATCTGATTATTTCATTGTTTAATTAATTAATCAGATTAAATAACTAATTAATTAGTAAATTTGAGTAATGAGATTAATAATTTTTTTAATTAATTATAGGTTTAAATTAACTGATGAATTAATTAATGTGAATAATGAAATTACTAAATTTTTTAATTATATAATGGGAATAAAAAATAAATGAACTTTAATTGTAAGTAGTGTGATTATTTAATTATTAAATTAATAAAATGAAGTTAATTAGTTAAAGAATTATTTAATGTTATCCAAGTTATTATTTAATTGTTGAATAAAATAATGAGAATAACTATTTGAAGAATTAATTAATTTGAATAATGTGATTATTTAATTTTTGTTTTAATTGATGATGTTAATAAATTATTGAATTTATTAATGTGAGCAATGTATATATTTAATTGTTAATCTAAATAACTTTATTAACTAATTTTTTAATTAGTTAATATGAGTAATGAGATTTTTTAGTTTTTGAATTAAATACTGGGATTAATTTATTGAGAAATTTATTAATATGAGAAATGTAATTATTTAATTATTAAATTATAAAACGTTGTTAATAAATTGATGGATTAAATAATATGTGGAATGTGATTATTTAATTGTTGAGTTAAATATTATGATTAATTAATTAACTAATTATTTAATGTGAGTAATGTGATAATTTAATTGTGATCTTTAATAACTGTATTAAATATTTTATTAATTAATTAATGGGAGTAGTGAGATAATTTTATTATTAAATTAAATAATGGAACTGATTAATTAATTAACTAATTAATGTGAGTAATGTGATTATTTAAATATTGAATTAAATAAAGAAATTAATTAATTGAAGAATTAATTAATGGGACCTATATGACTATTTCATTTTTTAGTTAAAAAACGAGATTGATAGGATTAATTAATTGATGAATTAATTAATGCATGCAATGTTGTGATTAATGAGTTTAGATTAATTAATTATTGGATTAAATAATATAGATTGTAGTGTTTTATGCAATAATGGATTGAATAAATAATTATTGAATTAATTATCGGATGTTCATATTTGAAAATGAAATTAATTAATTAACTGATTTTGGGTTTGGGAATTGGGATTAATTAAACGTTGAGTTAATTATATGAAATTGATTGATTTTTGGATTAGAATTTTGAAGTGTTATAATAATGAAATTGTGTGATTTATTATAGAAGAGTCACCTAGGTTGATATTGTAAATCAATATATTAATGAACATAGGGTCGAATGATTAATTAAACAAGTTTGATATAATTATGATGATAAATTTGAACCTATATTAATCTAATAAATTGGTTATACAAATGAAAATTTTAAAAAATTAATCATTGGTTCTTATGATGATAGATCTGGTATGATTGATACTAGCCTTTTGATTTTTCTTGCTTAGTATATGAGCTATGTGTTATAAATGTGATTGATTCCAGAGGGTTTGATACTATTTAGCTTGTTGAGTTGTCTTGATATGACTATTTTTTGATGTTAACACCAAAGGGATTAGTTTTTTTATTGTAACGCATAGGGGATAAGAGCATTCGTCTTGGATTCCTGAGGGAAAATTATATGATTATATTAGATTCCTGGGAACCAGCTGCACATTCACATGATGCCTAAGGTTGAGATTATACTTATGCCTAAGGGTGAGATTTGGTTATCCTGATGGAAGAGGAAATATTTTATGGTACTTTCAATGTTATTCATCATCAAAAAGATAATTATCCATTATTTTATGTGATACATCCTACTGTAAGAGGATCTTACCCATGACAGGGATATCTGGTAGGGTGATGAAGTAGGGTTATATGGACTCTATTGTTATCATAGAACTTTAGTTTCATCAGGTTTACTTCATATATATTATTATATTATTTAAAAAATACCTTTTTATCCATATATTAAATTAACTATTTCTATCAAATTATATTTATTTGGACATGTTGGTTTCGACCTACTATGTTTTACAAAAACCCTATTCGGGCCACCGTTTGATATCTGAGATGATTACATGGATGGATGTTTAAACAATGGTAAGGGACCTTATAGCTTATTGATTGATTATGAGAAAGTCTACTGCTTAGAGATGGGATCATCATGGGGTTCCTAACTAGGGTTTGGATAGTTTATTTGTTTTGGATTGTTATTTTTTATGAACATCATCATAACATATATACACATTCAGAATATAATGACCCATTCTTGGAAAACATGGATATTACATCATTTTTTATGAATATTTGTTACATTACAAAAAATACACGCATGGGGACCGTAATAGATTACTGTCTTAGGAAACATGGAAACCAAATCTTCTATCCTAGAGGAATATCTTCAATATATCCTATAAAAATCTTTACCTTTAGTAAGTCTACCTAAATCAATTCTCCATAACCTGGGTAAAGAAAACATAAAAAAGGGGGGAGCTTAGAAGCTCAGTAAGGGTAAATAAAGGAAATGCGTAAGCATAACATGAATGAAAGGGTACAGAACATGAGCATGACATTTTAATATCATACCATGAATATTAAAGATCAAAATAAATATTTGTAGTTCATAATAAATTAATCTTAATAAAACTAATAACATAATACATTAAAGAATAATATAATAATTAAACATTGAATTATAGAAAACACATAAGCATATAATATGATATCCATCGTATCCAAGGCATTGCTGACCATACCCTCTTGGTAGTATGGGTTCACTCTCCATACCATCTTGGTAGTCATGTTTTACTACCACGGTCATCTATGTATCATGATTTCACTCCTCCAACCTTCTTGGTAGTGATGGTTAACTCCCATGACCATTTAGTAGCATTATTTCACTGCCCATACCATCTTCGTAGTTAGTGTTTATTCCCATGTCCATATTAGTAGTAAACTTTTACTCCCAAGACCACATTTTTCTATTTTGGGAGATATAAATCTTTAACCAATGCATTGGAGGTAGATATCTATCGCACTTGTCTTATAGTGAAATCATACATACATGTTCAATAAAATAATAAGATAATATCTTAACCCATGCAACTGAATGGGTATCATAAATATGTAAACATATCATAACCAATGGAAATAAGATATGGATTTTATAACTATTTAATTATAAACAGAACCCATGGAAAGAAGTGGGATTCGAAAGCATATAACCCATAAATCAGAAACAATTTTCATAAATACCATGTCATGAAGTGTAACCCATTCATAGATATAATATTAATGTAACCTTAAGATACTTTAATTATTGATCATATATAACATCAATAGATGAAATCTTATACAGAACATTATTTTGAAATATATCTCAAATATATATCTTGAAGAAAATATCTTTTCATATTTGATAAAAAATATTTTTAATATATAAAACAATTTCAAAATCAGTTTCATTGAAAATAACATTAATTCTTATAAATAAGACCTGAAATCATTTGAATACCCATTTACATGAAAACAAGTAATATAAGATTCAAAACATTTTAAAAACATTTTATTTAAAAAAAATCGAGATCTTATAAAGAAATACTGAAAACTTTTTGAAAACTAATTCATTGAAATTTCAATGAAAATTAATAAATAAATCATAAAACCCATTTAAATTCTTTTATCTTTCAAAACATAAAATATAATCATCAAAAAAAATTTATATACATGTTTTGAAAATTCTATTAAAGAATATAAAAAAAGATTAAAAATGTTTTGAAAACTATTTTCCTTGAAAAATAATGAAAGAATATTGATTGTGTTTTAAAAAAAATTACTTGAAAACTCAAAAAAGGAGAATGAAAACATTTTTAAAACCAATATTCATGGGAACTAATAATATATATTTAAAAATGATTTGAAAACAATTTTCCTTGAAAATATATTTTACATGTATTTTCACTAAAAACTAACTTTTATAAATGAAAATAAATTATCAAATTATTGACGTCAGATTAAAACGTTTATTTCATATAAGGTAAGATGAAAATTCCATTTTCTTGATAAAAAGAATAAAAAGTTACACCATTCATAAATAGACAAGAATATTCCAGTGATACCATTGGTAAAATATAAAATGGTTAAAATTTTATTTTAATGATCATATGAGATTAGTATAATATTATTTGAAACCCTTTTTAGATACATGGTGTTGAAGGAACATAGGTTTTAGAATTAAGAGAGGGTAAAGTATGGATTTTGTAAAAACACTTTATTAACTATCTTTTGTCAATATTATAGAAACTATTTTTAATGTTACCTATTTTCACATCAGTTTTCTTGAACCGATGTGAAAATATCTAAAAATCTATTTTTTAGTCAATTATTATTAAACCGACGTGAAAATCCCTTTTCACTTATTTTTCACTTACGTTATATAATAAAATACGTGAAAAATACATTTTCTCAAAATTTTCAATTCAGTTATATAAGAACCGACGTGAAAAATCGATTTTCAATAATTTTTCACGTTGGTTCTAAATAACCGACGTGAAAAATCGATTTTCAATACTTGATGATGTTGGTTAATTAATAACCGATGATAAAAAGTTATTTTCACTTTAGTTATTTAATAACTGACTTGAAAAATATTTAGAAAAATATTTTTTATTTCCCATTATTTGATTTGATAGGTCAGAGAGATCAAATGAAGTTATGGATAAAAAGTTATGCTTCTTAAAAGTTGATTATCTCAAAACAAAGTCGAATAGAATACCAATTTTTGAAGGCCATAACTTTTAATCTGTAGCATGGTTTGAGCTTTGTGACCTATCAAATCATATCTTGGAAAATGAAACACTTTTTTCAAAATACATCTCACATAGGTTATTAAATAATTGACGTGAATAATAACATTTGACATCAGTTATTAAAGAAACGATGTGAAAAAGTTAGGAAAATTGATTTTTCACAACGGTTTTATAAGAACCAACATCAAAAAGAAGAAAAAAATGAAATATATTTTCAATACAGTTATAATAAAACTGACGTGAAATATAAATGTTATATCCTACCAACTCAAAATTTCATTTTTTTAAATTACGACATCAAAATTTCAAACTTTTGCCTAAAATTTTTAATTACTCCTTTTCTTTTATCATCTAAATTATATGTTTTAATTATATACATATCCTGATTTAATGATCATTTCTTTTAACATCATCATTCCCCCAACTTGACTTCTTTCATATTCAATGTGAATCAATTATTTCTTCTTTCCGCCTTCTCGTTAAGGTATTTATAATCATTTATCCAAGATTTATGTTTTTTTATTATTTTTTTCTTAATTTATATACTATTTAACGATAATTTCATTCAAAAATATTCATTTTACCAAGTTAACTTATTTGATCATCAACATGAATCCACTATTTGTTCTTTTTGATATATCATCAAGGTATTTGTGATTATTTTTCCATGATTTATATTTTATATGAGTATTTTTTTAATTGATATACAATTTAATGGTTATTATTTTATTATAATTATGTATAATACATTATATAATGTTAAAACCATAAATCCTACTACGGATTCTAAAATTCCTTATAAGATGAAGATACGGTTAACTCATTCAATCTTTCCTCAAAAAAATATCTCAAATTTCTGATAGTCATAACTCTTGATTGGTAACTCTGTTTGAGATGTACGACATATAAAAATAAATATTAAGAAAATATCCACAATATGGTAACCATTTTTTACATAGGTTATTTTAAAACTGAAGTAAAAATTGACTTTTAAAGTCATTTCCAGAATATCATTTACGTCAGTTTTTTAAAAACCGTTGTTAAAAACCATAAAACCACATTTTTACATAATTTATAAAATAAAAACGCAAAAATATGATTTTTAACGTCTCCCGAAAAAATATTTACTCAAAACCAATGTTAAAAGGATAAAAACTCGATGTAAAAACAAGTTTTGTACTAGTGTGTACAAAATAGTTAAAAATGAGACCTATATATTTATAGATCATGAATTACTATAAGAGATGAAAATTAATGAATTTTATGAGATATGGACCATAATAATTCATCCATTAAAGCATAAATTAAAGCTATCTAGAAATGTGATGATATTGTCACAATAAACTCTTAAACATTTGATGCATCAGATCATAATCTCTAAGAAAGAAAATAAAATTACATGAATTGTAATATACCATTAAAATAATGATATTAATTATGTGATAATTAATTTGGATTTAAGTATAGATCAACAATTTGTTTAGATGTAGAGAAAATCATGGGTCATAAAGAATGAAAATTGATACAAAATATTTTTACCGATTTGTTAACATTTGAAATAAATACCTTATGAATGAATGTTCACAAAAAAGATATGTTAATAACCATAAATTTACTTATGTGATACATAAAATAAATTCATGGGTGATACTTACACAACATGAATGAAATGAGTTGAAAACATAGAATGTATCTCATGGTAATAAAAAGTAAGAGAAATCCCCTTACTTTGGGTAGTATTCTATTTATTTTTCACATGTGTCTTAATTTGTTATATCTTTTGAATTTATACATTATATTATTATTTTAGGAATTATAAACATGATTTGAATTTAATATATATATATATATATAATATTTATAAAAAAGATAAATATAATATTTAAGTATGAAATAGAGTACAATATACATTGGGATAATAGGTCGTACGTACAGATGAACGTTATTTCCTTTTAATTGGTTTGTGGTGAAAATGAAAGTAAAATACATTGATGTATATATATGTATATATATAATTATTAAATTAGATTTATTATATCATATATATATATCTAATATATTCACTAAAACAATCTTTAATAAAATCCATGTGGTGTATGAATGAATCATATCACAATGAGGGTGCAGTAGTCCACATGTCGTCAAAGGAAATAATCATATTATCAAAATAGGAAAGTAAAAAAATCTATTTTTTAATAATAATAACTAGGATTAAAGATTTAATACATTTAATATATGACATATATAAACCTATTTTCCATCGTAATTTCCACCATGGTAGGTGGTAATAGAATAATTAACAATCATCATTTTGTGGGGGAGTAATTCACCGTATACAGAAACAATAAGTTAATTACACATTTGATGGAGATGTGTGTTAGTGTAGGTTGAAACATTTACATGAAAAATTATTATATATTTTGGATAATATTTTTTTACATAATCATAAATAAATAGAGTTTTATGGGGTGGAAAAATTATATAAAATAAATGACTTCAAAGAATATGTTACCTCTTAATCGGGTAAATTATTTTGGTTTCTACCAAAAGGATTCCTTGGATTTCCTTCTGACCAAGGTAAGGATTTAATAAGAAGGTATGATTGATGGGTTGTGTAATGGGAAATTATTTTATTAACATAAGGTGTTTTGGAGGCGTTACAAATAGAAATAGGTTGTTGCCTTTTATAGAGAAGGAAAAGGACTCCCTTGGAATTATGGAAAATAAGTTAGTTGTGCACATGTCCCATCCAAAAAAATCCAAAAAATAATACCAAATTACCGGTGTATGTTTTGTGGATAATATATTAATATAAAATGGGTTTTGGACATATTCCTTGTCATTTGGTCCATTATTTTTTAGGTTTATTCTCTAATTAAGCATAACTTGACCTTAATAACTATGAATAATTTTAATAAATTTTAATAATATTATTTCCAATAAATTATGTTGTTCAAATTAGACTCTAAATATTATAATGAATTAAATGGTGCATGTTAGTTTTTTTAAAGTCAAATCAAAGAAGAGAAAAATTAATATTAATGTTAACACCATAAATGAGATGAAATGATAGGTTTTTATGTAGAAAAATGGTCAAAATTTTGGTAGTGATATATATTAAAATTAAAATTGACATTTTTTATAATGAATTAAATGAATTAAATGAATTTAATATTTTTAATATTTTTATTATGTGACCTTATAACACATTTATAATATCATATATCATTAATAATTAATTAATTAAAATACAATTTTTAACTAAAAATCAGTATTTGTTAGTATTCATCAAAAAAGGATGTTTCTAAAAAAAACACAACAATTCTACCTAGTCTTAATTTGAAATTATGAATTAAAAAATAAAGTATATTTTATCAAATTAAATGTATATAGGTGTCTAAAATGAAAATTATTATTAAAACTTTTTCATTCGTGATAATGGTATTTTTGAACATAACATTCCTTTACAAGAAAACATATCATTCATTATCAATATATTATATTTATATATGAAAAATATAATAATTATTTCAAAATTAGTAATTAATATTACTGTATGTATTTCTTAATAAATATATTATAAATAACTCATTTAAAATATTATAATAATTGAGTGATGTTTTGTAGAAACTCAATTTTACATGTAACATACGGCCACTCAATGTTCCATGTGAATAGAATGATTGGAAATGTTTATTACAAGACATAAATAAAAAAATTTAATTTATTTGGGTAAAATATATTTGTTACCATAATAATTCTTCTCTTTATATTAAACCGGTTTTCATATTCATTTATAATTAATTCGTAATCTATGAATTCATAGTAAATTTTATAAACCTTATATTTTCATTAACAAGTTAATAATTTTCATAATCTCTAATTTAATGTCATGTTTTTATATTAATATATTCAATAATAATATTTTAAAAATATATTATTGTTTTGAAAACCTCGATCTTGTGTGTTATGAATGTTATTGAGAAATGTCATTGTTGTGTATAACGTAAGCTAACCTAAATATTCTGTGTAGATCATTCCAATGTTTATGTTTCAAGTAGTGTTCAATGATCTTTATATTAAGTATAATAGAAAACTAACATAGTTATTAAATATAAAATGTATTATCATTAGTGTTTCATGTAGCGAAAAATATTAAAAAGGTTTAATTAACTCTAAAAAATCACAAAAATATAAGGGTCTTACATTCTACCCTCTTTAAAAGAAATTTCTCCTTCAAAATTCATTTGGGTTATCTAAGTTATTAGCCCATAATGTTTCTTTCATATAAACCCACATCAAAATGTGAATACTAACTCATCTTTTAAAAAGAAAATTTTGGAACAATAATGGTTATGTAATCTATCATATAATGATGTTTCCACACAGGATAATATAGGTTAGGAGTGAAGATTTGACATCGAGGAAAATCATAAATATTTATAAGGAGTGATTAAGGTCATCAATAATAAACAATTTAATTATAAAACAATAGTTGAGGCCCCCAAAGTCTTAAATCAATGATAATTTAAATGGTCATCCATTCAACAAAAATTTATTAGGATAGAACATTTTATTTTGATCATTATCCTAATGTTGAGTCGTAATTTTATATTCATAGAATGTATGAAAATACACGTTATTGAAAAAATTCTATAAACATATTTTCATTATTTAGTTACTATTTAATAACTTTAAAAGTTATCTATTACATAATTAAATGGATGTACATAAATTAACTTTGATTCCCAAAGGGCTAAAATACACTTTTAGCAGCTCTTTAGGCCCCTAAATGAATGAAAAGTATAACTATTTTTCTATAACTATTCTTAAAAATAAATATCATTAATAAATTAATCTCTAAACATAAAAATTAACATTACTATTTAATCACAAATAATTATTCTCAAAAAATAATTATACATAAATTACGACAACATGTAGTCCAGTGGTAGGCATGAAACCCTTATCGTCCTATAGTCATGGGTTCAAGACCAGCGGCCTTATCAGACATGATTGGTGGTCACCCAACATACATGGTGAGCTTTTATAAATCCACAGTAATATAATTTAAAACATAAATATTATGTACATCCATGAAATATGGTTAATCACTATGTATCATTTTATCCATGGTTTTTTATACATACACATTACATAAATACCTCCATTGATAATTAACATATTTTTTTCATGAATAGTTACCCTTATAACTCGTACAAATTATAGAAATACAAATATTTAGAAATAGTGTCCTGAAATCAACATAACATTGATCCCCAATATATGACAATGTTCCACTTTTTTTACATTCCAAACATGTGAACACCCTTATCATATTATCCCTTGAAACATGGTAATAACCTTAATTACCATAAATTCTTTTACAAGACATGGATTCTTCATTATTCAAAATTATACTAGATATATTTCTAAAATCCATGAAATCCTATAAACACCGTCAATGATAGTATATCCAACATATTAAATAGTACTTACTTAGTTCTGTGGTCATCAGTACAATCCAATTTACCATTTCATAATAGAATTATATGAAAGTAAAAAACATATAAAGGGATACCTTCCATTAGTCCAAACATGACCTTATCTTTAAATCCCTCAACCAGTACATCATGAATTTTCAACATACAATTGTAAATATATATATATATATAATCATAAATAAAATAGACATTATATATTTCATCATTCATATAACATAATTTGTTTGAATATAAATACATATAAATTTGATTATTACACATTTTCCTTATTCCCATAAAAAGGCTACATTATCCTATTTGACAATAAATTTTCTTATTTACATTTTATTTGTAGTCCCATAATCATCAATAATGTAACCACTAATCCTACAACCATCCTAATCCACTTCACGAGCATTCCTCTTGGGGCATTGAGTTGAATAATGAACAATTATTCCTAACATGAACCCCAAAACCTTAAATTAAGTCTTAGGGAGGACAATATTCAAATCCATTCAGTTTACTGAACTATTAAATTTTCCCTTGACATCACATTCATTGTATCATTTTCCACAGTTGAAAAATATTCATGTTCATCAAAGACATACACTTAGGTGATTACTTTCACATTTCTGACACAAAGGAAGCTAAATCTTATTTTCTCTATGGCCTCGATTACCAAAATTCCCAACAAACTGTTTCTTTATCTCCCTTGGTGAGTTGAGGGGATAATTAAGGTACACATTTTTAATCATGTTCCTTGAAAACTGATTAGAGATGATAACATCATCATTCACACAAGTAACCATCCCACTAGACTTCTCATCAAGAAAACCATACATTGCATTCAATATTAATCAAATTCTTTCCAGTCCCATCCATTAAATAAAACTATAATCATATTTTGTGCATTACTTATCATAGTAGAATCCATATACGATGAAAAATATTTACTTATTGGATTTCTAAATCAAGAGTCATTTTTTGATAAAATATACAATATTTTTATCCTAGGATATTCATAAAAAAACTTATCTCTAAATTAATCATAATTATTGGTGTAGTGTTTTTGAATTTACAATCCAAATCCCCTATGAGTGCCAAACCAGGTTTTCAGTAAGGCTCATTGTCTTCTACCAAATTACCCTATGACAGGTCAAGGACATCATGTTAGAGTTGTTACCCCACTGTACATCTATTCCAAATACACATCCACATTTAGTATAAACACATGTATATATTTCTAGGAATCCACTCACACTACCCTTTACCAAAAATCTGGGATATTTTATTAAATGTTGAATAATCCTTCTACATATCCATAGAGACATCACTAGACATATATTTAGAAATATACCTTGTGATATCACTAAATTTTTCTATTCCTTATTTTCAATGGTTGAATAAACCATTCATTTAATACCAACTAGAGTGACCCAATATTGATATACATGGATATTACATCCTTATAGATGACTGTTTAGTAAATTAAAAAAATATATTCTTGAGGACCATAATATATTAGTGTCTTTGGAAACATAGAAACAAAATATTATATCATAGTGGAAGATATTCAGTATCTCTCATAAACATCTCCAGCTATAGTACTTCAACCTAAAATCATTCTTCATAACATGGGGAATGGACATATTAGAAAGGGGTGAGCTCAGATGCCCAGTAAGGGTAAATAAAGGAAATGAGAAATCATATAATGAAAAAGGGTATGAAATATGATCATAACATTTGAAGATCATACCCTTCATATTATATATTTTAATAAATATTTTCATCTCATAAGACCTGAATCATATGGAAATGAATAACATAACCTGTGTAAAATTAGCATAGGAATAAAACATGGAATTTTTTAAAACACATAATTATATACTATGATTTCCATAGTATACTAGGAATTGATAAAAACAACATATTGGAAGTATGGGTTCACTCCCAATACCATCAATGTAGTCATGGATCATTCTAATAGTTATCATTGTAGCATAAGTTGAATCCCCATACCATCTTGGTATTCATGGTTCACTCCCATGGCCATCTTAGTAGAATAATATCACTCCTCATACCATTTTTGTAAACACGATTCACTCCCATGTTCATCTTATTAGTCATGATTTACTGCCAATATCATCTTACACTATATCATGAGATATAAATATTTACCCAATTAATTGGCTGGAGATATATGTCCCACTCGCCTTGTAGTAAAATTATACACACATGTGCCCCCAAAAAATAAAAAAATCATATCTTACACCTTGAAATTTAATGGATATCATAAACATCTAACATATCATAACCTATGAAAAAAATTCATGTTTCAGAATCTTTGTTCATAAACATATCACATGAAAATAAGCAGGATTCAAAAGGATATAAAATGTGAATGAGAAATGAGTTTCATAAATTCAATGACATTAAGCATAACCAATTCATAAAAATAATATTAATGTAACATTTAGATCATTTCTTCAATGTTCATGAGAAACATAAAAAAATATAATATTAGATGAAAATTAATTTTGAAATATCTTTCAAAAACATTTCATAAGAAAAATATCATTTTTTCTTTGAAAAAGTAGATTTAATAAATAAAATTTTAAAATCATTTTCATTGAAAATAACCTTAATTCATAAAAAGAATACTTTAAGTCATGTGGAAATAATTTTCCTTCAAAAATTATAAAATAATGTAAAATAATTATTTAAACCCTTTTTCAAAAAAATAATTAGAAATCTTCAAAATAAATCATTATAACATTTTGAAACCAATTTTATCGAAAATAATTTGGAAACATATAATTAAAGCTTGAAACTGTTTTGAAAACTATTTTCCATTATAACAAATAAAATATGTTTGGAACATTTGGAAAAACAATTTTTAAACTACATTTAAAACTTATAAATAATGCCTGAAAATGTTTTGAAACCCATTTTCCATGAGAACATCTAAAATAATCTTGAAAAAAATTGAAACCCATTTTCTATTAAAACATATAAATGGAGTTTGAAATTTTTTTGAAAACCATTTCTCATGAAAAGAAATAAAATATTGTTCAAAACCCTTTAAAATCATTTTACATAAAAATACAATTTAAAAAAAATTTATTAATTAAATAATCATTAAAAATTATAATAAATCTCTAATGGATTGAAGATAAATATATCCTTACATACCTTACGAGGAGAAAAGAACATTCATTTTGCATTCTAAAAAGAAATGAAAATTTACTCATTCGGAAAGTGAAAAAAAGATTCCAATAAAAACATTGGTTAATGAATGAAAGGGTAAAAATATCTACTATTCATCATAGGGGTTTAGTATAATATTCTTGTAAACATTGTTAAAAATATGTTTTGAGGGAACATTTCTTTCGACCAAAGAGATGGTAAAGTATGAATTTCATAAAAACACTTTTATAATTATATTATGTACCAAAGAGTAAAAAATGGTACTAGTGCATGAATATATCATTAATAAAAAGAGGATAAGTAAATTCATTAATGTATTTAGTTATAGAACATAATAATTCATTTCGGAAGCATAAATGTAAAAAATCCTTAAAAACGATGAGATTGTCTCAATACACTATTACAAGTTGTTAACATGGGATCATAAAATCAATTTAATAAATGGATATTATATGAAGGAAAAAATTTCATGAAAATAATGAGATAGAAGATAGAAATTAAAAAATAGAAGTATATAATCCTCAAAAAAGTGTTTCGGTGCATAACAAAATATAATCCTCAATTAATTAAAATTTTGACAAAACATTTTTAGAGGTTTTATAACTTTTGAAATTTAAACCACGTGAATGAATGTTCATAAAAATGATATTTTAATAACCATAAATATAATTATATAATACATAAAATATGATCATGGTCATTACTTAATCTACACAAAAGGTATTAGTGGTGAACAGATCATGTATCTCACCTGAATAAAAAGTGACGTGAAATCCATTTACCATGTGTCTTGAATCTCAAAGTTTGCATTAAAAAAACCGATATAATAAATATGAATATTTTATAAATATTTTATAGATCTATATTATTATATCTAATTCCATAAATTGTTTTATTATAACCTTATATTACCTACTTGGTATTAATCTTATGTTAAGGTTTCACTTTTGGTGATATTTGGTTTATTATTTTCACGTGTCTTAATTTTTTATATCATTGATATTTATACATTGTATCCAGATTTATATAATTTAAAACATGATATAAATATCATGTATAAGTAGTATTTATTGATTGTAATAATCCATATAAAATATAAAAGTTTGAAACAGAATACACCATTCATGGACATGGATGGTCATATGTATGCATGACCGCAATTTCTATTTAATTTTTTTGGTTGATAGAATGAAAGTAATATATATATATATATGTATATATATTTTTAAATTAGATAAATTATATCATATATATATTATATATTCATTAAATCCATTTTTAATACAATCCATGTGGTATGTGAACGAATCATATCACTTTTAGGGGCGATAGTCTATACATCTTCAAATGTAATTATCGTATTTACAAAAAATTGAAAGTAAAAAAGTATGTTTCATACAAAACAATAAAAAATATTAATGAAATAATAACATTAATATAATATATATATATATATATATATATGTTTTCCATCATAATGTCTACCATGGTAAGTGGTAATGGAAAAATGAATAATCATCATTTCATGAGGTAAGAGATTATCTCACATTGAAACAATATGTTTGTTACCCATTAGATGTACATATGTGTAATTGAAGGTAGGAACCTTTAAAAAGAAAAATTATAGTATATATAGAAGATTTTTTTTGTTATATAAGCATGGAATAAATTAATTTAGAGTGGGTGGATAATGAAAAATAAAATAATGGACTTGAGAGAATTTGTTGCCTCTTAATTAGGTAACTCATTTTGGTTTCTTCCAAAAGGCTTAATTGGATTGACGTACGTACAAGGGAAGGATTCTATGAAAAAGGGATGATTTATGGGAATTTTATTAGTTAAGTTTACACATGTTATTACGAAAAAAGTCATAAAAACATAAATGAATAATTAAATTTTTTTTATAAAAATTTGGAATAAAAATGAGTGGTGGACAGATGTATAAGTAATTTGGGCACTTAATTTTATGGTTAAATCCCTAATTAAACATAATTTGACGTTAATCACAGTGATTAATCTTAATAATATTTAGTAATATTTTTGGTAATAAAAAATAAATAGTTATTATTAGACTCTAAATATTATACTGAATATAATGGTGTAGGATGGTTTTTAAAAAATTTAAATAACTCAAGATAAAAAATTAAAATTAATTCTAATATGATAGACGTAATGAAATAATTGGTTTTTAATATAGAAAATTGATCAATATTTATGAATATTTTATTATAATTTCCATGTGAAATTGATTATGATAATTTGAATTTTATAAATTTATTTAATATTTATCTAATATTACCTTCACTCAAATTTATTATATCATTTTACATTAGTATGTTATTAAACAGAAAGGTGTATTTTAATTAAAATTTTGTGTTTTTAACTATTAATCAAAAAATGATGTTTCAAAGAGTAATCCCAAAAAATCACCCGAGCCTAATTTCGTTGTTTGGAATTAGAAAATGATGTTTATTTCATCAAATTAAATTTATATCTATGTCTAAAATTAATTATATTATAAAAGAGGTTAATTCGAGAAAATGGTATTTTTGAACATAAAATGACTTTACCAAAAATCATATCTTTCATTATCAATATATTTTATTTAAATAAATCAATTATAAAAAATATTTGAAAAGTAGTTATAGTAATTTATATAACTATGTTTTAATGACTTGTGAAGTGCCCAGATCAGTGTGAATCACTGAGAGGGGGAGGGGGTGAATCAGTGATCCCTTAAAAATTTTTACTAATTGATTCTTTATCAATTAAACCTCTATGGCTGGTTAAAGCCTCGATCCACTCTTCTTGTATCTCTCAGCCTTTCCTCGAATGATGCAGTAAATGTAAAGGCACAGGACACAAGGATTTACAAGGTTCAGCACCAAAGGCCTACGTCCTTGCCATGTTGGTTATACGCCCCAACATGGTTTCTCCATTATAATCGGTTAGTATTACAATGGCCGATACAGAGTCCCACTGTATCTCTCCTGAGCCCCACAGGAGGGTCTTTATACTGCGTCCCACAGTGTTACCAGAGTCCCACTGGCCTGCTCCAGAATCCCACTGAAGACTTCTTCCACCCTGAGTCTCACAGGGGGCTTCTCCTGGCTCCTCGAGTCACACGAGTAGCTCTTCTTCTGTTCAGCTCTTCAAGTATCCTCAGCAGCCTGGGATAAAGACTACTGGCCTTGCTCTGTACCTCTGATCACTTGAGCTGATCAGGTCTTCTCGTCTTGCTCAGGATTTATCTCCTTCTTCTCAGGATGACCTGGCTTCTCTCCAACTACTGAATACTCAGACAACTGATATCTTTAACTTCAGTCTGGTCCAGTCTCACTTCACTTCATCTTCATGCACTGAGTGCATGGCAACTCTGCATCCTCATGCACTGACTGCATGTCCTCTCAAACTTCTTCAAGATCTTCTTGGTCTTGGTCAACTCAAATGCACACCACTGAATTAACCTTTATTCACGTGTGCACGTGCATGCATGTAAGCATGCACTCCCCTTCTTCTTCTCGGTGCAATAAGCCCACAAAGGGTGTAGTATCTTTAAGCACACACCTTCTTTGAACTTCACACAATTAATTAAATTTTCTTACACACATAAATGTGTGTTCTTCTTTGTGTGGATGTCTTCTTCTTCTTCTGAGTGTTTACACTTTTAGTGCACACACTAGGTTCAGCCTTCGTGTCTCTTTGCACACACTTGTTTCACTTTTGCACACACATGAGTTGGCCTCCTCCTCTTCTTGTTGCACACACCCACTTTAGTGTTCTTTTAGTTTGTTCTTCAAAGTGTGCACACACAAGGGCTACGGCCTCCTCTTGTTCACTTTGCACACAAGGCACTAAGGCCTCGGCCTTCCTCTTGTTTTGCACACACACAAATGTGGTGGCCTTCCACTCCTTCTTGCACACAACCCGTAGGTGTGCACTCTCTTGGCTAGGGTGTATTATCCTTAAGCACACACACACAAGGTGTGTTAATTCACATCACCCGAACACCTACAGCCCTTCTTTGCACTTAGCACACACACTGTCCGTAGGTGGTTGTCTCCACTTGATCTCAAAGGAAACGCGCAGGGGTGCGGCCAATACTTTTCTCCAATGGCCGCGTAGGGTCTTGGTGCAAGGGCCACTGCCTCGGGTGTGCACGATGCAACACCGCGGGCACACAAGTGCTTACCGCGCAGGGGGCGTGGTGCACAGAGGGAGCGCGCAGGGTCGCGCTGCCCAACCTCTCCTTCCTGTCGCGGAAAGGGGTAGCGCGCAGAGGACTCTCCCTTTCTCTTCTTTCGCGCATGAGGTGCGCAAAAGGAACACACGAAACCAGGAATGGCTTCGGGCTGCTTCGTCGCGCAAGTGGGTTCCGCAGAGCTTTTTACTTCGCTGAGCACAGAGGCTTCGCGGGACTTCTCTCTTCAGAGGATCAGCAAACCGCTATGATGCTCAAGAGCTCCTTTTATAGGCAGAGGAATTCCTTTGATCATCCGCGTGATCTCCTGAAGATTTCAGATCTTCAAGATTTTTTAAATCTTGATTTTCTCCTCGGTTCACCGCGGGTTCTCCTTCTTTATTTTTCTCCTCCAAGTGCATGCGACTTAGAACGCATGCACGACCTTTTTCTCTTCTATCCCATGCAAAACACGAACACACTGAGGCCTCGGCACTTCGTTTTCCTTCGGCCTTCATCGAATTTTCTCATTTGTTGCATGCAAGTATATTTTTATGCATGGATGGGTTCGGTTTGGCCAAACGAGCACGAGGGAGCCTTCAGTTTCGAGAGATATAGCCGGGAGCTCAAAATCGGTTCTCGGGTTGCTCCTGGTTCGACGGAGGCACGCGGGTGGCCTTCAGCTGAGCTCGAGGAAGAAGATGCCTCGGAGCCGTCGGATCATCTCTTTGGATGTCCGCGATCATAATGGGCCACGGCGGATTAGATGTGCGGCCGAGATCTGGCGCACGATCAATCGAGCGGCCAGGATTCGCTCTTGGAGATTTTTCCACGTCCCACATCGAAACGCCTCGCGGAATTTCCGCGGTTTATCACCCAAGCACTCCCATCCTCACCTCAGTTGTATCTTCTCCCTCCACGGTGCCGCCCCGCACCGTGTTCTCTCTGCCGGGCGCGCTTTGCGCCCACTCACGCCTGCGGGTGCGCACCTAGCGCCCATTCTGCACTGCCTGACACTCGCGGGTGCGCTCATGCGCCCCTACCGCGCTCCTCCAGGCGTGCCCCAGATGCCTATGCGGTGTCTTGGGTGCGTCCTGCCGCCCTGGGCTCGCCCCACGGGTTCCCCCATGTGTGTGGTGCCTAGCGCCCATGCCTTGGGGTTGAACCCTCAAGGTGTCCATGGCTGGCCAATTTTTTGGCAAAGGCATGAATAAGGACTTTGTCAAATACAAAGTTCTCCTATGAGTGTAAGACAAATTCCATGTGCCATTCAAGCCATTTCTTCTCCACTTATTCTATTCTTCTTCTTAAGAATTCCATTACTTCTCCTCATATGATCTTCACTTAAGATATGGAATTCAAAAGGTTCATCATCAACTGAGCTCCTTAATCAAATAGATCTTCAACATTCTTCAATGATCCAATCAGAGATCAAGTTGGATCATCTTCAATTCATCATGCACTAAGAATTAGTACATGGACTTCATTAGAACCAATTCATCCACTTAGGAGGTGTGGATGGATCCCATTCATTCTCTTCATGCATTGTCAATACAATGCATGGTCTTCAATCACTGTTGTGACATTGTATCATCAGGATACAAGTTCTTGGAACTTTAAGAACAGCTCAACAATCGTCAGATATTCATAGAGAATGTTTCAACCACAACATCCTATGTCACTTAGTGAATCTCCTAAGTGACATGCATCTTAGTACCATGGCCATTCTCCGTTACTCACCAACACCATCACATCCTTTTTCATTCACATATTGAAACTCCTTGACATCCATCCATTCATTCCTTGACAACAACATACCTCATTGACAACAAATGCAACACAGTGCACTTCAATCTCCCCCTTTGTATTTGTTGTCAATACACTTCTTCAGCACATATGAATGGGTCAATATGTGTGCCAATATTTTCTCCCCCTTATTGGCAATCAAATGCAAAGGTGTGGTGTGGTTCTCTTCAAAATATCACTTCCTCCCTTTGAAAAGTATTTTCTTGAAAAAAACTGAGAGAGGGATGATGTCACATGTTCTCTATAGCAAAGAACCTTTAGTAAATCATCTCTAAGTCTACTTGGGCTAACCCGGTGTATAAAACAAGAGTGATGTAACCAAGGTACTCAATACTGTCCAACATTCACTGTACATGTGAGATCATGCTCCAAGGGGTTGAAATTTTTCAGATATAACAATAAATTGCTAAATCCTGCACATACTTCACAAGACTCATTAGAAAGTTCAGTGCAAAGATAAAGCTCCCCCTTTCATCCATTTGCCTTCAATCAATACTCCCCCTTAATTGTCATGATGAATACAATTAAGAAACAAGGGATGAAAGTATGATTGGAATACCCCCACTTTTCTCAAGATGATATTAAATCCCAAAATATCATCTTCTCCAGATTGGCTCCCCCTCAAGGGGTGCACTCCATTCCTTTCAAACCATCCTCTAGCTGAGAATGATCATCATCTTCAATTCCCTGCAGTGTTAGCACATGTAAATACAAGTGATTAGGGAATAAGATGGAACCTCCTTGGTTCATCAATGTGAACAACAAGGTTGAGAAGATTCTCTCAACCGAGATGTCCCATTTTCACCATTCTTCACACTTGCACATTTGATCTTCAATGATGTTTGTGCTGGTGTGGATCTCAACACATCTTCATGTGAAATCTTCTTCTTCCCTTTTGCCTTAGCAATTGCCAGAACTTCATCTTCAGATCTCTGAAGATCTTTGGCAAGTTGCAACTGATTTGGCCATATGATTAACAGGTCATTTGGAAGTGTGGCCTCAGTTCTGGAAGTTCCACATGGTTCTTTTGATGCTGTCAAGATACCTTTCTTAGGCAACTTGTTTTCAATCAATCCCTTCTGCTTCTTCTGGATTGATTGTCTGTTTGAGTCCAGTCTGCCTCTATTGAATTTCATGGATTGTTTACAAAGATCCATGATATGTCCTTTCTTTCCACAGTAGAAGCATTTCTTCTTGGTGGTACTTCTGGATGCATCACCCTTCTTGGATTTAGACTCCAAGGTCTTCTCTTCCTTTTTAATAATCTTCTTGGGAGCATCTTCCACTTTCTTATGCTTGCTTCCTAAGGATTCTTTTTGATCCAGGTTCTGTGATATTTTCTTCTTTTGAGCTCTGGATACAGTTGGAGATTGACATGTATCTTTTTGACCACTTTTGCAATCATCCCAGATGTTGTCAAGTAATCCAAATCTATTTGTAGTAAACAGATGTCTCTGGACCTTTGGATGCTGCTTCTTTTCTTCTGGCTTGCTCCCCCTAGGCATGGGCTTCCTCTGTGCTTTGGCATTCAGTGGATTGTACCAACAATCCTTTGCACAATGCCCATACTTGTTACAACACCAACACTGACCCACAAATCTTGTCTTTTTGATTCTTTCTGATTGTAGGGTACTTGTCTTGAATTGTTGTGCTGCTTCAGGAGAGCATTCTTTCTTCACGGTCTTCATCCATACTTGTTTGGATTCATTCTTCCATCCTGCACTTTTAGTAGAAACACTTTTAGAAGCATGAGTACAAGATGGTATGGATGGTACCTTCTTTTTAGAAGTTTTTGCCCTTTTATTAGAGGATGTCTTTCTTTTAGAATCATCCTGCTCAATGCATACTTGAGTAGCAACATTTCTCCTTTCAGCTGACTGGGAGGCTTTGGCTTTGGGTGATTGCAGATTTTTCAATATCACCTCGAGTTCTAAGCATTTCATATTGAGGGAGTTCTTCTCATCCTCAATAGTTCTTAGCCTTCCTTCCCATTTCTCTTCCAGCTGCTTTATCTGGTCTTCATGCACCTTATTCATTTCAAGCAATGAGTTGTCAAGCTCCTTCACCCTTTTTACTTTGTCTTCAAGTTGAGCATCTTTAACAACCATTGATACTCTGTGTAATTTTTCAAGTGCACGGAAAACTTCATTGACCATTGTCTTAAAGAATTATTTCTCAGAAAGGCTTCTTTGCAATTCTTCAGTAGTGTCTTCATATCTTTCATTGCAAAGGGAAACAGTTTCATCTTTAGCCTTCACTAGCTTTCTGAGTGTGTTGGTTATGCCAACCCTTTTTTCCAATTGGACTTCCAGAGAATTGGCTTCATCTTCTAGCTGTAATTTTTCTTCTTGAAGATCAAGGAGGCCTGTAGCTATACACATTGCCACTTCCTTGGGGACTGTCTTATGAAGATATTTGATTGCATTTAGTAGATCATTGTTTCTTCCATCTTCATCACAGCTAGAGCAGGCTTCATCAGAAGAATGATAAAAGGAATTGTCATCTGATGTGACTTTCACATTTCTTTCCATAGAAGGAGTTTCTCTGATTGCAACAACCTTCTTCTTCATCTTCTTTGCCTGTTTCTTCATTCTGTTTTTCTGAGTCTTGGCAGATATCTCCATTTGAGGCTGGTCACTCATTTCCTCAAATCTGCACTTCATAAAGACTCCCTTGGATCTTTTAGAGGCAACCTCCCTTTGATACCAGTTGAAGTGCCCAGATCAGTGTGAATCACTGAGAGGGGGAGGGGGTGAATCAGTGATCCCTTAAAACTTTTTACTAATTGATTCTTTATCAATTAAACCTCTATGGCTGGTTAAAGCCTCGATCCACTCTTCTTGTATCTCTCAGCCTTTCCTCGAATGATGCAGTAAATGTAAAGGCACAGGACACAAGGATTTACAAGGTTCGGCACCAAAGGCCTACGTCCTTGCCATGTTGGTTATACGCCCAACATGGTTTCTCCATTATAATCGGTTAGTATTACAATGGTCGATACAGAGTCCCACTGTATCTCTCCTGAGTCCCACATGAGGGTCTTTATACTGCCTCCCACAGTGTTACCAGAGTCCCACTGGCCTGCTCCAGAATCCCACTGAAGACTTCTTCCACCTTGAGTCTCACAGGGGGCTTCTCCTGGCTCCTCGAGTCACACGTGTAGCTCTTCTTCTGTTCAGCTCTTCAAGTATCCTCAGCAGCCTGGGATAAAGACTACTGGCCTTGCTCTGTACCTCTGATCACTTGAGCTGATCAGGTCTTCTCGTCTTTCTCAGGATTTATCTCCTTCTTCTCAGGATGACCTGACTTCTCTCTAACTACTGAATACTCAGACAACTGATATCTTTAACTTCAGTCTGGTCCAGTCGCACTTCACTTCAACTTCATGCACTGAGTGCATGGAAACTCTGCATCCTCATGCACTGACTGCATGTCCTCTCAAACTTCTTCAAGATCTTCTTGGTCTTGGTCAACTCAAATGCACACCATTGAATTAAGCTTTATTCACGTGTGCACGTGCATGCATGTAAGCATGCACTCCCCTTCTTCTTCTCGGTGCAATAAGCCCACAAAGGGTGTAGTCTCTTAAGCACACACCTTATTTGAACTTCACACAATTAATTCAATTTGCTTACATACATATATTTGTGTTATTCTTTGTGTGGATGTCTTCTTCTTCTTCTGAGTGTTTACACTTTTAGTGCACACACTAGGTTCGGCCTTCGTGTCTCTTTGCACACACTTGTTTCACTTTTGCACACACATGAGTTGGCCTCCTCCTCTTCTTGTTTCACACACCCACTTTAGTGTTCTTTTAGTTTGTTCTTCAAAGTGTGCACACACAAGGGCTACAACCTCCTCTTGTTCACTTTGCACACAAGGCACTAAGGCCTCGGCCTTCCTCTTGTTTTGCACACACACAAATGTGGTGGCCTTCCACTCCTTCTTGCACACAACCCGTAGGTGTGCACTCTCTTGGCTAGGGTGTATTATCCTTAAGCACACACACACAAGGTGTGTTAATTCACATCACCCGAACACCTACAGCCCTTCTTTGCACTTAGCACACACACTGTCCGTAGGTGGTCATCTCCACTTGAGATCAAAGGAAGCGCGCAAGGGTGCGGCCAATCCTTTTCTCCAATGGCCGCGTAGGGTCTTGGTGCAAGGGCCACTGCCTCGGGTGTGCATGATGCAACACCGCGGGCACACAAGTGCTTACTGCGCAGGGGGCGTGGTGCACAGAGGGAGCGCGCAAGGTCGCGCTGCCCAACCTCTCCTTCCTGTCGCGCAAAGGGGTAGCGCACAGGGGACTCTCCCTTTCTCTTCTTTCGCGCAAGAGGTGCACAAAAGGAACACACGAAACCAGGAATGGCTTCGGGATGCTTCGTCGCGCAAGTGGGTTGCGCGGAGCTTCTTACTTCGCTGAGCACAGAGGCTTCGTGGGACTTCTCTCTTCAGAGGATCAGCAAACCGCTATGATGCTCAGGAGCTCCTTTTATAGGCAGAGGAATGCCTTTGATCATCCGCGTGATCTCCCGAAGATTTCGGATCTTCAAGATTTTTTAAATCTTGATTTTCTCCTCAGTTCACCGCGGGTTCTCCTTCTTTATTTTTCTCCTCCACGTGCATGCGACTTAGAATGCATGCACGGCCTTTGTCTCTTCTATCCCATGCAAAACACGAACACACCGAGGCCTCGAAACTTCGTTTTCCTTCGGCCTTCATCGAATTTTCTCATTTGTTGCATGCAAGTATATTTTTATGCATGGATGGGTTCGGTTTGGCCAGACGAGCACGAGGGAGCCTTCAGTTTCGAGAGATACAGCCGGGAGCTCAAAATCGGTGCTCGGGTTGCTCCTGGTTCGACGGAGGCACGCGGGTGGCCTTCGGCTGAGCTCGAGGAAGAAGACGCCATGGAGCCGTCGGATCATCTCTTTGGACGGCCGCGATCAGAATGGGCTGTGGTGGATTAGATGTGCGGCCGAGATCTGGCGCGCGATCAATCGAGCGGCCAGGATTCGCTCCTGGAGATTTTTCCGCGTCCCACATCGAAACGCCTCGTGGAATTTCCGCGGTATATCACCCAAGCGCTCCCATCCTCACCTCAATTGTATCTTCTCCCTCCACGGTGCCGCCCCGCACCGTGTTCTCTCTGCCGGGCGCGCTTTGCGCCCACTCACGCCTGCGGGCGCGCACCTAGCGCCCATTCTGCACTGCCTGACACTCGCGGGTGCGCTCATGCGCCCCTACCGCGCTCCTCCGGGCGTGCCCCAGACGCCTATGTGGTGTCTTGGGTGCGTCCTGCCGCCCTGGGCTCGCCCCACGGGTTCGCCCATGTGTGTGGTGCCTAGCGCCCATGCCTTGGGGTTGAACCCTCAAGGTGTCCATGGCTGGCCAATTTTTTGTCAAAGGCATGAATAAGGACTTTGTCAAATACAAAGTTCTCCTATGAGTATAAGCCAAATTCCAAGTTCCATTCAAGCCATTTCTTCTCCACTTCTTCTATTCTTCTTCTTAAGAATTCCATTACTTCTCCTCATATGATCTTCACTTAAGATATGGAATTCAAAAGGTTCATCATCAACTGAGCTCCTTAATCAAATAGATCTTCAACATTCTTCAATGATCCAATCAGAGATCAAGTTGGATCATCTTCAATTCATCATGCACTAAGAATTAGTACATGGACTTCATTAGCACCAATTCATCCACTTAGGAGGTGTGGATGGATCCCATTCATTCTCTTCATGCATTGTCAATACAATGCATGGTCTTCAATCACTGTTGTGACATTGTATCATCAGGATACAAGTTCTAGGAACTTTAAGAACAGCTCAACAATCGTCAGATATTCATAGAGAATGTTTCAACCACAACATCCTATGTCACTTAGTGAATCTCCTAAGTGACATGCATCTTAGTACCATGGCCATTCTCCGTTCCTCACCAACACCATCACATCCTTTGTCATTCACATATTGAAACTCCTTGACATCCATCCATTCATTCCTTGACAACAACATACCTCATTGACAACAAATGCAACACAGTGCACTTCAACTTGTTTATACCTAACTAATTTAAATTATTATACTAATAAGATGATGTTTCATAGAAACATGGTATTTCATGATACATAAGGAAAGTTCTTGTTTCATGGGAAAGAATGTTTTGCATGGTGAATTGAACGCCTAAATGAAAATTTAATTTATTAGGGTAAAACAACTTGGTGACCATAATAATATTCCTTTTTATATTCAATCTATTTTCATATTCATTTATGATTAATTTTTAACTTTTGAATACATAGAGTATTGTATAAACCATATATTTTCATAAATTAGTTATTAGTATTCATACCCTTTAATTTAAAATAATCATTTTATTATATTATATTAAATAATATTATTTTAATAATATAAAATTTTTCAGTAACCCTTAGTTTTATATTTTTCAAACATCATCGAGTAAGGACATTATTTCATATAATGAAAGATCACCTCGTTGTTCCGTGTAGAGAAGGAAAAATTCAATGTTTCATGTAGTATAAGACATAGTAGGTGTTATATATAAAACAAACCAAAAATATTTCGTAAAAATAAATTCATTTTCTTTTAGTTTTGAATGAAATAAAAAATATAAGAAATGATAACTTAACATGAAAATAGAATCACAAAAAATCAGGGTTTTATTGAACTTGTCATTACATTATTACTTTGTTTTAATTCATTTATACATTTACGTTTTTGGATGTCTGGTTATTTATTCATATTGTTTCTATTATTTACACTTCTCTATTATTATTTATTCTTTCATTGGAACTCTTTTTTGAGGGTTATAGTCATCACATTATATTATGTAGACCCTTACTACTATTCGGCAGTGTAACGCCTATGGGGATGTACACTTGAGGACACATAGTCATCTTGTTCAATCACATGAGGGATCACTGAATCAGGGATGTTAAAAAGTTGTGATATTAAAGAATGAAATCTGTTCAATTTATTTAAACATTATGAAAGGTAGAAAAAAGACTAGATTATTTCAGGACATGGTAATGAACATGTGCATGGTAGAAGTTAACCCATGTACAATTGAAAATTTGAGTTCCCTAGGGTGGTATTATTGTTATTTATGTGGGTTGTAATAGTTGATGTTATTTTACCTCTTGTGATGTAATTATAATTTGATGTGATTATTGTTTTGATATTTTCATAGGTTTTACCCGTACCCTGGTAAGGTACATGAGTTGAGTAAGCTTATATCATTATAGTTACTCAAGACTATTTGTGCCATGCCTTAATTAAGGAACCCATATAAAAATAGGTTTTTGGTATGTTTTTAACGTGAATTATTTTCCTTTCTATGACGTTTTAAATTAAAATGGTGGCTACTATAAAATAAGGAAAATTGTAAAATTATGAAAAATGTAAAAAATGGTTGTTTCATAAGAAAGATGAATTTAGGAATGATAATACCCATTGATAATCATGAACTCAGTGTTTTATTGTAAATGTTAATGATAGTGACTTGATTTGGACTATTTGTCGAGGTTTAGAATATATCATTTATGACATATTTGTATGGTATAAAAAAATGGCTTCAATAAATATTAAATTATAGTTGGGAAATTTTTTTATTTTGATCATGATTTGAATCATTTGAAATTCATATATCTCTAAATTTTATTTATATATGAAAAAACTAATGGTATGGAGTAGTGTTTTAATGTTATAAAACACTTTATGGGGATGAAGATTACTCAAGTGGGGTGATTGTAAAAAACCATGTTGTTTTCAGTTGTTATAAATCTTTTATGAAATAAAATTTTTTTATGATGAAATTTATTATTTATTTGGTGTTTTGTTTAAATTTAGAAAAATATTTTTTTGAGTTATAATATTTTATGTGTGGTAAAATATTAATAACATGTTTTTTATTTTTGTTATATAAATGCATTAGTATTTGGATAGATATTGACTAATTATTATGGAATATGATATTAATTTTGGTGTAGAAAATAAAACATGTGTGTAATAAAGAGTATTATTACTATTATTAGAGTTTAATGATAGACATTGCTTGAGGTTTTAATGAATATTATTGTTAAATAATAATGGTGGAAATGATATTAAATATTTAATAGTATTTAAAAAATTTATTATTGTTCTTAATAATCATACGGGAAATAAAAGAAATATATATACTGGTTATATATATATATATATATATATATCTCAGTGTGTGCAGTTTAGTATATATATATGGGTGACGTTAAATACATATATTAAGATGGATTTTAATTATTGTGTGGTTAAATATGAAATAAATGACGTTGATGAAATATATAATAAATGGTTGAATATAAAGTTCAATAAATGAATATAGATAATGATGAAAGAATAAAAGATCATGATATGTGGGGAAGAGTTGATGTAAAGGAGGAATAATCATTAATTAATTATTTAATGAAAATAAATATATGTGGGAAATCATGGCATGAAGGGGTGCTCAATGAATTCAATCATAGCGGACAATCCCACATGCCACTCTCTTCTCCCTATCTATCATTAAAAAATGCAATCAGAAATATATTTTAATATATTAATCACATTGAAACATCATCAGTGGAATTGGATTTGTTTTCATAAGGGGACGGTTCATATTAAATATTTTTTTTAAAAAAATTGTACTATATTGAGAAGATTCGTATTAAACCTAATATGCTTCATTATTTACTTTCTCATTATATAGTTAGTAGAATAACACACCATCACTGATTTTGGATTCATATCGCGTGTTCATTATAGTAGAGGTATGTGGTCTAGATCTAAATCCCATTGTATTGAACATTTATATAGTGTATATAAATTTTAAATAGTTATTTGATGTTCAGAAATTGGGTTCTTGAATAAATTAATTAATTTTGTGAATTAATTAATTGAAGTGATAGTGAATTTAGGAATACTATGATTTTTGAAAATTAATAATTAATTGTAGAATTAATTAATTTGAATGGATTTGTTTAAGAAGTTGTGATGTTTGAATAATTAGTTCCAAAATTAATAATGACAATATATGAATTTTTTAAATTTAATATTTAATTATAGAAAAAATTATTATTATATTTATGATGATGAAATTGTATAATTAATTGGATTTTAAATAATTGTAGAATGTTATGATTATTTGATATATTAAGATAGATCAATTAGTTGAGTAATTAATTCGGTATATTGAATTGATTGAGGTGGAACTTTAAATTTTTCATTTAATTGGAGTTACTAACTTATCTAATCTGCCATAATTAACTGATTAATGTGAGTAATGAAAGGATTTAATCGGTGAATTAAAAAATGAGATTAATTAATTTATGAATTAATAATTATGAGTAATGTCATTATTTAATTGTTAAATTAAAAAAAGAGATTAATTAATTTACAAATTAATTATTGTGTGTAATGTGATTAATTAATTATGGAATTAAATGAAGAGATTAATGAATTTTTGAATTAATTAATGTAATTAATGTAATTATTTAATCATTTAATTTAACAAATGTATTAATTAATTAATAAATTAATCAATCTGATTAATTTGATTATAAGAGTCGTGAATTAAATAATGAGATTAATTATTTGATAAATTAATTAATGTGAGTAATATGATTATTTAATTTTTGAATTAAATAATGACATAATTTAATTTATGAATTTAATAATGTGATCAATGTCACTATTTAATTATTGAATTAGATAATCAAATTAATTAATTAATGATTTAATTAATGTGAGGATTGTGATTATTTAATTTTTTAAATAAATAATGATATTAATTGACTAATTAATTAATGTAGAGAAATGTGATTATTTAATTGTTGAATTAAATATTGAGATTAATTAATTGGTGATTTAATTAATGTGATAAAATTGATTTTTTAATTACTAAATTAAATAATAGTATTAATTAATTGATGAATTAAATAGGGGGCGAAATGAGATTATTGAATTGTTGAATTAAATAATGTGAATAATTAATTGTATAATTAATTAATGTGACTTATGTTATTATTATTTAATTATTTAATTAAGTAATGATATTAATTAATTTACAAATTAATTAATGTGAGTAATGTGATAATTTTATTGTTGAATTAAATATTGAGATTAATTAATTTATGAATTAATAGAAGTGAGGAATCATATTTTATAATTATTGAATTAAATTAAATGATTAATCATTTTAATAATTAATTAATGCAAGTAATGTAATTATTTAATTTTTGAATTAAATAATTACAATATTCAATTGATGAATCAATTATTTTGTGAAATGTAATTTTTTTGTTGAATTAAATAATAGTAATAATTAATTGATTAATTTATTAATTTGAGTAATGAGATTATATATTCATTAAATTAAATAAAATGATTAATTAATTTATAAATTAATTAATTGAAGTAATGCAGTTATTTAATTATTTCATTAAATAATTGTATGAATTAATTGATTGATTGATTGATGTGATAAATGTGATTGTTTAATTATTGGAATAAATAATTATATTAATTAATTGATGAGTTAATTAATGCGAGTAATTAGATTACTTATCTATTGAATCAAATAATGATATTAATTAATTAATTAATTATTTAATATGAGTAATGAGAACATTTAACTGTTGAATTAAATAATAATATTCATTTATCTTTCGAATTAATTTAGTTGAATAATGTGATTATTCAATTGTTTAATTAAATAATGAGGTTAATTAATTTAAGAATTAATTAATTGAAGTTATGTGATTATTTAATTATTTAATTAAATAACAGGATTCATGAGATTAATTACTTAATGAATAAATTACTGGATGGAATGTTATAATTGGTGAGTTTTGATTAATAATTTTTCTGAATTAATTAATGTAAATTGTTGTGTTTATACCATCATTGATTGATTAATTAATTTTTGAGTTAATTATGGGATATTTATATTTCTAATTGAATAAATAATAATTAATTAATTATGTGAGTTTGGGATTTTGAATAGGGAATACTGAATCATTGAAATAATTATGTAAAATTAATTTATTCTTTTATTAGACTTTAGATTGGGAATAATAAATTTTTTGTGTGATTTATTATGGTAGACTCGCATTGGCAGAAGTCGTTAATTAAAAGATCAAATACCAAATGGTCTAATGATTAATTAAAAACAATTGATATAAATATGATGATAATTTGGAACATGGATTAACTTAATCAATTGGTTAAATGGATTGTATGTTTTAGAAATTTATCTTTGTGTCTTATGATGATAAGTCTGCTATGTTTGATACTAGCCTTGTGACTTTGATTGCTTAGCTACTGAACTTATGTGTTATCGAGGAGATTGATTTCTACGGGTATGATACTATTTAGAATTTTAAAATCCAAGGTAAATAATGAACATAACATTTTAATGTTTATTAATATTTTTGGATTAACTATTAATATTACTCTAAAGGAGATGATATTTTCGATAGCGTACCTGATACACAACAATGGGTTTCATTAAAATCTTACATTACACACTAATAATACAATATTATTATTTTTGATGATAGTTAGCGCCTAGCCATTATATTTGTGGGAATGAATAGAACTAACTAAATTATGATTATACATTTCATTGCATATTTTTACATTTATCAAATAAAACTTAGAGTCTTAAAAAATGAATGAATCTAAGCATAAATACTCTACTATTATTTAAAAAGTCGACCTACCATGTAACAACCCGAGATTTTATGAAAAATATTCTTTTTAATTTCATTAATGTCTTGTGTTGTACGCTACAGCAAAAGGATCTTGCACAACACGTATCCTTGACTTGCCTTGCATTACACGCAATCGCGACCTTCCTCGATAGCGTGTGTAGTACGCAATACCGAGTTTCACTAAACAACGATATGCTATTAAAATATTATTAAAACTAGCCATTATGAATAGTAATAACCAATTTTTGAAATTTTGTAAATTTTATTTTTCAAAATGGACTTCATTTTTGGATTCGTAATATCGAAATTAGCATGGGGTGAAATTTCGGTACTTTTCGGATAACTATCATTTTTTGATAAATAGTGAAAATTACTAAATTTTAATGAAAAACAACCTTTTTAATCGAAATAATTAATAGTGATAAATTATTAATTTGAGTGGTTTTAAAGTATATTTAGAATATATTTTTACAATTTAATACAATGTTTTTCATTTTATGTAATTTCACATTTAAACCAAACATAAACAAGTGTCAATATTTTGATAGTTATTATCTCTTAAGAACACGATATTTATTTTGACGATGGGAATTAATTTTGAAATTAATTAATGCAACTGATATGTTTTGAATTTGGTAAAATAGACATCATTTTTGAGTTCATAATATCAAATATAGCTTAGGCCTAATTTTTGGTATTTTTCTAGAAACTTTCATTTTTTTGATGAATAGTGAAACCACTAAGTGGTAGTTAAGAAAAATGAATTTTTCATAAAACATAATTTTACCTCTTCTATGAGTGGAATTTCAAAAATCCGGGAGACACGGTTGATGTCAGTAAGTAAAATGTGATTCAATGAGATGAAAATAATTTTTGCTGAATAGTAACTTTTTACTTTTTTTTACCACGGTTAAAAGTAAATAGGGTAATTACGGGTAAAAATGATATTATTATTACCCTAACACATGTAATAATTCTATTTTATAAGTTTAATTCGACAAAAAACAACCTTAGGAATAAAATATGACCATTTAGGCCCACTTGGATTAGATTAGGACATTTATTATTAATTTATTTAAAGAAGGGTTAAAATAGTTAAAATCAATGTTTAATAAGTAAATCATTTTTAATATAGGGTTATACAAAAGATAAATTCTACTTTAAATATTAATTAAAAGGCTAAAAATATTTCCTACATAATGGTATTTTATTTGTAATTTTTATACATTAAATAATTTAATTTATTTATGACACAAAGATGATGTAGTAATTATCTTATTAATGAAATATTGACATATTTGATGTTATAAATAAGCAAATAAATATAATTTGAGACTTTTTATGAAATAAAAAATTTTATAGGTTAATATGAAATGCTATTATTGATTTGGTTAAATTTTTTCTAACTAATAATTCTGTTATGATTTTCACAAAAACCAATTACAAAATAGTGGCAAAATTGACATAAAATAGTTTTTAAAACAAATATTATATTATTAATTGTTATTTTATTCCTAAAAATCTAAGGTTCGGCCAAATGACTTATATAAGGTTATATATATTAATAATAAACAACTTGGGGTTCTTTTGGCTTCTTATAGTATGTTTATTATCCTTATAGTGTAAGAACACAAGAAGACACGGTAAAATTAAAATTATTTTACTTAATGTTAAATCTAAATGATAAGGTTATAATAGCAACCTAAACTTGTCTAAATTCGATTCGATGAGAGGCTTTCGTCCCATCCCTACCTTAGCTTCTAAATAAATCAATTTGGGGCCATTTAAAACCGAATTTGACTTTATAACAAAATAATAGTTTTAGTTATTCCAAAGGTGCCCCTCTCCTCCCTTATAAAAGGGCACCTCCTCCCTCTCTTCCTCACACCACTTTGAGCCTTCAATATCGGCCAACCCCTACCAAATTCTCTTCTCAACTTCCCTACAAACATCTTATAGGTTCTGGTCTTCTTAAAAGACCAATTTTAGTGCCCTAAGAGGAGGACCCAAAGAGGCACTTCAAAGAAGAGGAAATGTCTATTACCGATTCTTTCAAATTTATTTCTTCTTCCACTTCTTCTTCTTAGGTTTTTTCATTATGAAGTAATAACATCAGTATCCCTCATATACTGATATGTTATTATAATTATGAAACAACCCTTTTTCACTATCTATCCATCCTACGGAAAACGAAATCACTGCACGTGCGTACTTACGAAATACTGTCTCCACGCCGTGGTGTAATCTATTTTCCACCACCACCTTACTTGGATGGGTAAAATGGTGTAAATAATAAATTTATATGATTATTGTAAAGTTATTTTGATTCTGAAATAGTATTTATACACTCCAATACAATTCCACGATCATTAGAACAATATCATCGCTCGTGTGTATGTACGGACTACCGTCTCCACGACACGATGAGATTCATTCTCCACATTAACCATTCATGAATGATTATAAAGTATATATAATAAGTAATCATGAAATATATGACATAATAATGATACTGTATTTATGTGTATATATATGTATGTCATCTACTTAATTCCATTCAACTCAATAAGTAAACGAAAACAGCGTTCATGCGTACGTACGACCTATCGTCTCCATGAACGGTGTATTTCATTCCATTTATTGATCTATTATATATATGTATATTCTGAATATATATTATATATAAATCATTTTTTATATTATGGAATTATGTAATCATGATCTAAGTAATCATATGAATAATTACAAGTCAAAACAGGGATGACAAATGAAACGATTTTACCTAAAACGCTCTTTAACATGGAATTTACAAAAGAACGGGTAAAATAAAGTCATAAGTGAACAATATATGATATAATAACAATGAGTATGATTCCGGAATAAGTTAATGACATTATTTAAATAATTATACAGGAGGTTCAGACACTTACGAAGCAAATCAGACCTAAGGTAAGGGACAATATCACAATCTCATTTTTATTCGAGATTGTTTATACTTTGGTGTTTACTGGGGTGTATTTTATCATCCAAATCCATGTTTCCTCAATATGTAATATTATTTCCATCCACATAAAATTGTTTAAATCCAATTTTACCCTTTAGTGAGTTTTTAGTAAAAGATATGAAATGAATCTTTTGTCATTTTTTGTACGAGGTACTTTTTGACTTTTCTGACAAAAGTACGAGAAGAATGTTTTTTTAACTTATACGGCATGAATGGATTTTTAAAAAATTATTTCCAAGAAGCTTACTTTACAAGTTTTCAAGTTTATTTTTAATCAACTTATTTTAGTTTAGAATTTTATGACATGTTAATAAAGGAAAAGTGTTTTTGAAGTAGAAAGGATATTTTCCTCAAGAATGGAGTTCAAGTGTTTTATCAAAATTATTTTCCATCTAAGATAATAAAGGGTTATGTTTCTATACCTATTATTACATTGATTTTATAATGTTGTGAAGGAATTATTTTTATGAATTCCTTAATCTTATATGAATTTTTTTATGATGTCATGATGTTTAAGATTCCCATTTTTATTACATGGGTTATGCTATGATGTATGGTTTATGATTTTGTGGCACACATAAGAATGGTATCATTATGAGATGGGTGGGACCATATCTCCCTCAAATGCATTGGGTAAAGATTTTATATCTCATGAGATAGACATGGATGGAACGACATGTTAAACCGGTTCAGTGAAACAGGACTGAAACAAGAAGTGAACTCGGTTCAGAAATGGACTTTGTCCACTAAGATAGTCTTGGCAATTAGTCTTGACTAATAAGAAATGATTCTATATGATTATGTGTGTATGCCACAAAGTTTCATGTTTTAAGTTATGATTATTGGGATTATATTTCACTACTATGATTTATCCCATGTTATGATATTATGATCTGTTTTACAGGTTAAGATTTCCAAAATGTTATGTTCTTATGAATATGATGTGATTGATATTTCTTTTTTTTACCCTTACTGATCATTTGAGCTCAACCTTTTATGTTTTCTTTTCCCCAGGATATGAAGAAAGGTTTTAGGTAATAAAAAAAGGGAAGATCTTTATGGTAGATGGTGAAGATCTTTCACCTCGATTAGAAGATTATATTCCGAGTTTCCAAAGACACTAAACTATTATGGTCCTTGTGTGTGTGTTTTTTGTAATGTACTAAGTATTCCGCAAAAGTAATGTAATGTCCATGTATGTTAAGCTTCAGGTCTCTACAATTCATATCAGAGGGAGGTTTAGTCAACCTTTGGAAACTAGGATGCGAGAACTTTAGTGAGATCCTTAGAGATATTTCTAAGGTATGTCTACGGATGTCCCTAAGGTTAAGTATAAGTATAGGTTATAGTACTATAATTACGGTATCCTAAGATGTTAGATATTGAAGGTACTCCCCCTTTAATATTTTGTTTTCCCTAGCATGATTTTTTCCTCTCACACTATTCTTTTTGGGTTTTAGACGATGGATGGAACCCGAAGGAATTGTGTTGATCAATGCAATGGAAAATGCAATGATTTTCCTCCTGAACAAACAAATGTTATGGGAGATGGAGTGCAAAATATTATTGCTATACTTACACAATATATGAATCATTCTGGACTTCCAAATTAGCAGAGAAGGGAACAATATTCTATTGAGTCCTTCATGAGGCAACATCCACCTTCTTTCAGTGGGTCTTCTGATCCACTTGTTGCTGAACAATGGATCAGTATCACTGAAAAGATATTTTCAGTTCTTCAATGTTCTGAAAATGATAAAGTCATCTTAGCAGTATATCGTTTGGAAGGTGAAGCTGATCAATGGTGGAATCTTATCAAGAATACGAGGCCAAGAGATGAAATTGAGTCCATGGAATGAGATGAGTTGAAGAACTTATTTTTCAATAAGTACTTCCCTTGTATTCTTCGAACAAATATGGAGTAGGAGTTTCTTGAACTAAAGAAAAAGGATGATGAATCTATTGGTGTATACGAAGCGAATTTTACAAGGCTTGCAAGGTATGCATCTGGATTTATCATCCAACCTGAAAGTAAAGTTGATCGATTCTTCAGTGGCTTAAAACCAAATCTTCGAAGGGCATTAGCTATAAGAGAATTCAGTAGCTATGAATAAATTGTGTGTTGTGCTATTAAGTTATAAATGGATGTTGGTGTTACATATTCATCTCATGGTTTTGACAAGAAAAGAATGATGGAGTTCAAGGAGAAATCTCAGAATAATGGTGAAAAGAATATGAATGCTTCCTTATGATCAAAGTGTAGAAAGAAGCATGGTGGAGATTGTCTTAAAGGGACTATAAAATGTTTTAAGTGTGGAAAAGAAGGTCATCGAGCTGCTGAGTTTCAAAGTAATGGAAAAAGGGTTACTAATGGTGTGAATAAAGAAAAGACTACAGAGAACGCACCAACAACACTTCAATGCTTCAAGTGCAATGAAATGGGGCATTATGCTAATCAATGCCCTAATCCAAGGGTTAATGATGATCGACATGAGCAACCACTTAAGGCAAAGGACAAAGGGAAGTCACATGCGATCACTATTGGAGATGTTGAATATGACAAAAATGTGGTGGAATGATTAAGTGTTTATGTAATGGGATTCCAAAATAATGTTGTATAATGTATCGTGGAATATTGGAATATTTATGTATTGGCCTATTGTGGTTTCCAATTATTTTATGGTACCGATAACCATGGAAAGTGATTGAGATATTTTTGGTTACCAGATGATATGCGCATAATGAAGGTATAAGAAGATAATGAGATGTTTGATTGTATTCATGAGCTCATGATTGATATAATGACTAAGTGATATCATGGTTTGAGAATAAATAATTTTGAGGATTTTGGTTTGTGGAAAGTGTTAAATTTTAACTGCATTCATGTTTTCACTAAGGTTCAATGGGTATACATGATTAAGGTATTCACATGTTTGTAATTTGACCAAAAAGATATATCTTATGATATATGGGGGATAAATGATGGCATTCATGTGATTGTTATGTGACATTTCAAGTAATCATTTTTATACTATGAGATTGGACCGAAGTATTTTGGATAAGCCTAAAGATTGGGATGGATTATGTTGGACATAAGTTAGTATTCCTTATGGATAGAAGTTTTTTCGATATAATTTATGGGATGTTATAGTAATTTAGTTTTAGAAAAAGGACAACCTGCAGGATAGGCGACAACCCATCGCGTCGGATAAGGCTGTGGGAATCGAACCCACAACTAAAGTGCGACTGGCCTTTATCACCTACCACTGGCCTACAAAAAGTTCCAGTTTAGTAGAAACTAGTTTTATTATGATATAATAAGTATATGTACATTTTAGGAACCATATATGATTAATCTCACTATAGATCAACTTATGTATATTTAATAACTTTTGCTAACCTTTTTTTTGGGACAAATGGAATGACCTGTCATTCTATCACTTGATCTGCTAACACTACACGAATAACAAATTCAACATCATTTCATTAAGAGATTAAGTGGATATTATTCAAGGCATGAACAATAGTGATATTATACCAAAATAAAGTAAATATTTATTCTAATTCAAATTCATCAAGTTTAGGGAAATGATCTTGAAAACCAAAAATGTTGTCCTAGTGATCTTATATCTGATGAATCAGATGGTACCTTAGATCGTCACAAATTTATGGCTTTGTGATTGCTGGATTTTCTATTTCCATGTTTTCTACCACTCTTCATCAGAACATGATGGTTAAATTTCTCTTCCATATCCATATTTTCACCTATGTGGAAACCCAGTGATTAGTTTATTTGGGTAACCGTTATGTTTCATACTTTTGTTTATAAAGATTGGTTTTGGTATTCCTTTTTACGATATAGGATTCTATTAAAGAAACATTCGAGTAGTAAACCATTTATAACCCCGACAAATTTCGAGGGAGAAATTCATTTTAAAGGGGGTAGAATGTAACACGCCGAGATTTTATGAAAAATATTCTTTTTAATTTCATTAATGTCTTGTGTTGTACGCTACACCAAAAGGAGATTGCACAACATGAATCCTTGACTTTCCTTGCATTACACGCAATCACGACCTTCTTCGATAGTGTGTGTAGTACGCAATACCGAGTTTCACTAAACTACGATATGCTATTAAAATATTATTAAAACTAGCCGTTATGAATAGTATTAACCACTTTTTGAAATTTTTTAAAAATTTATTTTTCAAAATGGAATTCATTTTTGGATTCGGAATATCGAAATTAGCTTAGGGTGAAATTTTGGTACTTCCGGATAACTTTCATTTTCATGATGAATAGTGAAAATTACTAAATTTTAATTAAAAACAACCCTTTTAATCGAAATAATTAATAGTGATAAATTATTAATTTTAGTGGTTTTAATGTATATTTAGAATATATTTTTAAAATTTAATACAATGTTGTTCATTGGATGTAAATTCACATTTAAACCAGACATAAACAAGTGTCAATCTTTTGATAGTTATTATCTCTTAAAAACACGCTATTTGTTTTGACGATAAGAATTAATTTTTAAATTAATTAATGCAACTGATATGTTTTTAATTTGGTAAAATAGACATCATTTTTGAGTTCATAATATCAAATATAGCTTAGGCCTAATTTTTGGTATTTTTCTGGAAACTTTCATATTTTGATGAATAGTGAAACCACTAAGTGGTAGTTAAGAAAAATGATTTTTTCATAAAACTTGATTTTACCACTTCTGTGAGTGGAATTTTAAAAATCCGAGAGACACGGTTGATGTCAGTAAGTAAAACATGATTAACAGAGATGAAAATATTTTTTGGTGAATAGTAACTTTTTACGTTTTTTTACCACGGTTAAAAGTAAATAGGGTAATTACGGGAAAAAATGATATTATTATTACCCTAACACATGTCCGAATTCTATTGGATAAGTTTAATTCGCCCAAAAACAACCTTAGGAATAAAATATGACCATTTAGGCCCACTTGGTATAGATTAGGACATTTATTATTAATTTATTTAAAGAAGGGTTAAAATAGTTAAAATCAAAGTTTAATAAGTAAATCATTTTTAATATAGGGTTATACATAAGATAAATTCAACTATAAATAGTCATTAGAAATCAAAAACGATTTCCGACATAATTGTATTTTATTTGTAATTTTTATACATTAAATAATATAATATATTTATGACACAAAGATGATGAAGTAATTATCTTATTAATGAAATATTGACATAATTGATGTTATAAATACCCAAATAAATGTAAGTTGAGACTTTTTATAAAATACAATAATTTTTTAGGTTAATATAACATGTTATTATTGATTTAATTAACTTTTTTAGAACTAATCATTCTTTTATGATTTTCACAAAAATAAATTACAAAATAGTGTCAAAAATGAAATAAAATATTTTAAAAAAATATATTATATTATTAATTGTTATTTTATTCCTAAAAATCTAAGGTTCGGCCAAATGACTTAGATAAGGTTATATATATTAATAATAAACAACTTGGGGTACTTTTGTCTTTTTATAGTATGTTTATTAACCTTATTGTGTAATAACACAAGAAGACACGGTAAAAGTAAAATTATTTTAGTTAATGTTAAATATCAATGATAAGGTTAAAATAGGAACCTAAACTTGTCTAAATTCTATTGTATGAGAGTATTTAGACCCATACCCAGCTTAGATTTGAAATAAATCAATTTTGTGCTATTTAAAGCCGAATTTGACTTTATACTAAAATAATAGTTTTAGTTATTCCAAAGGTGCCCCTCTCCTCCCTTATAAAAGGGCACCTCCTCCCTCTCTTCCTCACACCACTTTGAGCCTTCAAGCTCGTCCAACCCCTTCCAAATTCTCTTATCCACTTCCCTAGTAACATCCTAGAGGTCCTGGTCTTCTTCAAAGACCAATTTTAGTCCCCTAATAGGAGGACTCAAAGAGGCACTTCAAAGAAGAGGTAATGTCCATTACCGATTCTTTCAACTTTATTTCTTCTTCCACTTCTTCTTCTTAGGTTGTTTCCTTATGAAGTAATAACATCAGTATCACTAATATACTGATATTTTATTATAAGTATGAAACAACCCTATTTCACCACCTATCCATCCTACGGAAAACGAAATCATCGCACGTGCGTACGTACGGAATACTGTCTCCACGCCGTGGTGTAATCTATTTTCCACCACCACCTTACATGGATGGGTATAATGGTGTACATAATAACTATATATGATTATTGTAAAGTGATATTGATTCTGAAATAGTATACATACACTCCAATACAATTCCACGATCATGAGAATGATATCATCGCTCGTGCGTACGTACGGACTACCGTCTCCAAGACGCGATGAGATTCATTCTCCACATTAACCTTTCAAGAATGATTATAAAGTATATATAATAAGTAATCATGAAATATATGACATAATAATGATACTGGATTTATGTGTATATATATTTATGTCATCTACATAATTCCATTCAACTCAATAAGGAAACGAAAACAACGTTCATGCGTACGTACGGCCTACTGTCTCCATGAATGATGTATTTCTTTACATTTATTGATCTATTATATATATGTATATTCTGAATATTTATTATATATAAACCACATTTTATATTCTGGAATTATGTAATCATGATCTATGTAATGATATGAATAATTACAAGTCAAGACACAGACGACAAATGAAACGATTTTACCCAAAACGTTTTTTAACATGGAATTTACAAAAGAACGGGTAAAATAAAGTCATAAGTGAAACATATATGATATCATAACAATGAGTATGATTATGGAATAATTAAATTACATTATTTAAATCATTATATAGGATGTTCGGACACTTACGAAGAAAATCAGACCTAAGGTAAGGGAAAATATCACAATCTCATTTTTATCCGAGATTGTTTATACTTTGGTGTTTACAGGGGTGTATTTTATCATCCACATCCATGTTTCCTCAATATGCAATATTATTTCCATCCACCTAAAATTTTTTAAATCCAATTTTACCCTTTGGTGAGTTTTTAGTAAAAGATATTAAAGGAATCTTTTGTCTTTTTTCATACGAGGTACTTTTTAACTTTTCCAAAAAAAGTACGAGAAGAATGTTTTTTTTACTTATACGACATGAATGGATATTTAAAACTTTATTTACAAGAAGCTTCCTTTACAAGTTTTCGAGTTTATTTTTAATCAAATTATTTTAGTTTAGAATTGTATGACATGTTAAAAAAGGAAAAGTGTTTTTGAATTAGAAATGATATTTTCATCAAGAATGGAGTTCAAGTGTTTTATCAAAATTATTTTCCATATAAGATAATAAAGGGTTATGTTTCTATCCCTATTATTACATTGATTTTATTATGTTGTGATGGAATTACTTTTCTGAATTCCTTTATCTTATATGAATTGTTTTATGATGTCACGATGTTTAAGATTCACATTTTTATTACATGGGTTATGCTGTGATGTATGGTTTATGATTTTGTGGCACACATAAGAATGGTATAATTACGAGATGAGTGGGACCTATATCTCCCTCCAATGCATTGGGTAAAGATTTTATATCTCATGAGATAGACAAGGATGGAACGGCTGGTTAAACCGGTTCAGTGAAACAGGACTCAAACGAGGAGTGAACTCTGTTCAGAAATGGACTTTGTCCACTAAGATAGTCTTGGAAATGAGTATTGACTAATAAGATATGATTCTCTATGATTATATCTGAATGCCACAAAGTTTCATGTTTTAAGTTATGATTATTGGGATTACATTTCACTACTATGATTTATCCCATGTTATGATATTATGATCTGTTTTGAAGGTTAAGATTTCCAAAATGTTATGTTCTTATGAATATGATGTGATTGATATTTCTTTTGTTTACCCTTACTGAGAATTTGAGCTCACCCTTTTATGTTTTCTTTTCCCCCAGATATAATGAATGGTTTTAGGTAAGAAAAAAAGGGAATATCTTTAAGGGAGATGTTGGAGATCTTTCACCACGATTAGAAGATTATATTCCGAGTTTCCAAAGACACGAAACTATTACAATCCTTGTGTGTGTGTTTTTGTAATGTACTAAGTATTCTGCAGAAGTAATGTAATGTCCATGTACGTTAAGCTTCGGGTCTCTACATACCAGCTTTTGATGGCGAACCCTCTTTAAATCTAGTTTTGGAAATTTTTATATTTTTTATTTGACAATAGAAAATTCTTCTTTAGATTTTGGGACATCAAAATTTACATCGAGTATTTTTTGGTATTTTCCTGATAAAGTTAATTTTTTAATGAATTGTGAAAAATACTGTATTTTAATTCAACGGTGCCCTTTAATATAATTTATTTATATTTTTAGAATATCTTTTTAATTTTTTATAAACTTTAATTAGAATATATTTTTTTCAGTTAATCTAATTTTTGATATTGGAATTACTTTCACTTTGAAATTGGACATAAACATGTGTCAATCTTTTGATATTTATTATTTCATAAAAACACGCTTTTTGTTTTCAAAGTGGGAATTAATTTTAAATTAAATTCTACCACTTCTGTGTTTTGAATTTAGAAAAAATGGATTTCATATTTGGAATTAGTATATCCAAATTGTTTAAATATGTAACTTTTATTTTTATACAATTTAAATATTTACTTTGGTAAATATTTTATTTACCATTATTAAATGGTATATATAGTAAATAAGGGTAAAATATAATATTATAATAACATTAAATTACCCTAACCTGTGTCCAAATCCTATTTGTTGATACGTATCAGACTATGGGAATTGTTGGGTCGAATTTGGGACCTCATGGAGCCACAAGGTTGTAATAATGACACTTTATATTAATTAATTTAAATTAAAGACAAAAATGACACAAAAAAATATATTTTAGTAAATAAATTTTTACCTAGGGTTATTTATGTTATCATTTAAACTGTGAATATTATTTGGAATGATAAAAATATTTCCTACATCATGGTATTTTTTTATAATTTTTGGACATCATGTAAAATAAATTATTTATGACACAACAATGATACAATATTTAACTCATTAATAATTGATTTAAAAAAATATGATTATAAATATTAAAACAATATCCAAATACTATGACATTATTATTGTATGATTTTATTTCTACCATGAGTGATCATAACATTTACATTAAATATTATTTGACCTTTTGAAACCGAAGATGAGGTTATAATAAATTAATTGTTTCAAACATTCCTAAAGAACCCCTCCCCTCCGTTATAAAATCCCCCACTTCCTACACATTTCTCAAACTTTTCAACCCTTTGGCTTGTAAAATCTCTGCTCCAATAATATCTCAATATCACACTCTTCATCTTATAATCTGTACCTTAGGTAAAAACTACTTAAAAAAGCCTTTTGGTTTAAAACAATGGCAGTTACCCGATTTAAAGGTAATGTCTCCTCTTAAGTTCTTTTATTTTATTTTACTTCTCTAACCCCCTAAACTATTTTTATTCCTTTATATTATAACAAAAAAGTATAATAAATATACTAGGTTGTTTTTATGATAATCATTCAAACTAAACTTACACATGCCTTCATCTAATGGGTAATGAACATAATGTTTTTGTGGATGGAAAACTAACACCTCACGAAATGATGATTGTTCAATTAACTCTGTCTGCCACTCATGGTGGACATTATAATGGGACCATATTTATATGTAATATATATTATGATTATGTTTTATTTATTCTTCTATATTTTTCATTTATAGCATACCATTATGGTTTCTATAATGTGTAAACGTGATAATTTAATTTTAAGAAGTGCGGACTATTGCCCCATCAAAGTGATATGACTCGTTAATGCATTATATGGGATTAATAAAGGATATAATTAATGATATTATATATGATATTATATTTTAATTATAATATAACTATGTATCAATATTTGTTAATTCCATTAATATACGGAATTGAAATAAAAGTACTGTTGATGCGTACGTACGGATTACCGTCTCCATGAACGGTGCATTTCATTTATTATCTCCAAATGTTATGTACTATTATAAATATATATAAATATATATTGGATATATATTATTAATATTATATCTAAATATTGAATACAATTTGGCAGATAATGGATTTTTGACGACATGGACAACTTGTAATTATAAGGTGTTTATTTCTACTCAAGTACCAAATCTCGACGAAACTACTGTTAATAACATAAATGATAACATAATGTTTATAACATGGTAATAAGTAAAATAAAAGGAATAATAAAAATTAAAAAGGTTCTTAATCAATTATAAATTAACAATGGTTTTGTTATTCCGGATATTAAAGAATGATTGAGTCATGTCGGACACGATGTAAGTGATTTCTTATCTCACTTTTAATTTAGTGAGACTTCCATTGTTCACCACTTATTTATTGCATGTGGATTATTGTTTAATTCCATTTGATACATGTATTACGATGATTCTATTTATATTCATGGTATTATGTGATTCATTTGGTGGTTGTTAACTTTTGGTCATATGAATCGATTAATTACAACGTTGTAAATGGTTTTCATCTCACTTTTTATTCCCGTTATATTCATGCTATATTTTACACTATTTAATTTTGTGTAGTGTATGTACTAACAATGATTATATTAAACATGTAATATAATTTAATTTTTGGGTACATACATATTTATTTTATGATTCTTCTTTCATGGGGTGTATGTTTCGTATGTTACCAAATCAGTAAGGGAACCTTTTTAACCCAATTTCTATTCACTGGGTTAATCTTCTAATTCATAATTATGTCATGCTATGATTATGTGTGGAATCACTATTTATTTATTTATGTTTTAATTTCCACTCCACATTGTGTGGATGTACATTTCATACCCATACTCACTCTATTGATAAATTCTGAAGTCATCGTTATGAACATGATAAGAGTAATTTTAACTCATTTTCCATTCATTGAGTTAAACATCTAGGACATTGGTTTTATCATAAAAAGAACATGTGGGAATTTCCTTTGATTTATTTACACTGAATATCCACCCATATTTACTGTATTAATATTATTTACACATTATTATGTAATTTATTTATCCTTAATCTAATGATACCATTTTTATAGGGGATTTCATCTCAATTTACATTCCATCGAGACTTCATTGTTGTTAAGAACCAATTCACTCTTATGTTGTATATATACCCTCCTTTGGCATTATATATAATGAATCCCTTTATTCTCATGATATTATAATTTTTGATTCAATGTTATTCCTCATTTATTTGTATTCAAGTGTCTCTCATTATGATAAAATATATTTAACTAAAACATCATTTTAAATATTTTAAAGATTTATTCATCTAAATAATTATCCTTAATGTCCATGTTTTAAAAATGGTTTTAAGGAAATATTTATGTGGACATATGTGTTTTCAATTGATAAATTCATTTAAAATCTTTAATGTGGTATGGGACACATTGATTCAAAAATATCTTTTAAATGGTTTTGTAAATGGTTTGATAAAGCATTGATTATGTCAATATCTTAAAATGATACATTGTAATAGAAATGTGGAAATGGTATCTTTCCTTTATTAGTTTTTAATGTGTTATGAATATGTTATGTTCCTTGGTTATTGTTTACATATATGGTTCGTTCTATGATAAACCTAGGGCGGGTGAGCACGAGAGAACTGTCCAATGCATTGGGTAACGTGACTGAGGTAAATGTGAATATTTCTCCTAAGAGATTTATGGAATATATAGTGATTGGTATTTCAAATGTGACTACCTATGTAGCTATGATAATTAAAATTTATGTTTGATATGAATTCCACAATTTAGATTTATGATTTGTGATTTTGGCATGTTATTCAAAAATCTTATGATTTCATGATGTATGTTATGATTGAAAAGTATGGTTCCATTTTTTTTGTATTTATTGATGGGATAATGTTTTCATTCCTTATATTATATCCCTTAATGGGATTTTTATGCTCATCCCACATTTTTGAAAAGTTTTCCATTGGATTTAATGATGAATAAGGGGCATGGATGGGATCTAGGAAAAATCATGTTGTCTGAAACATGGAACTAGACATGGATCATTTTTTCAAGAGTTTTTATTTCATAAAAAATGGATACTAAGTTACATTTTCTACATGTAATATTCATGTTGTTATGTAATGTTTATGACCTAATTCTCTGAAATTCTAAACCTGAAAAGATCCCCAATCTGAATTATACATTTAATATAATATTATGTAATCTTTAAGGATGGGTCCTTATAGTTGGTATCAGAGGGATGTTTACATAACTTTAGATTTTAGGGTGTTCTTTAAGCATAAGTGACATTACCATAATGGGAATAATTTAAGAAAGAGTCATAGTTATTTTAGATAAAGTGAATGAGTTTAAGATGACATGAATAATTATATATTTTTATCTACCCTCCTCATAAGATATAATAGTATTATTTTACTGATATAATCAAATATATATTTTTGGTTTTGAAAATGGATAGATCTAGCAGGAAACAAAGTAACAGTGTTTGTGAAGAAAACTGTTATGGTTTTCTGATTGAGCAACTGAATCAAAATGGCAGCTGCAAAGAGAACTCTTATTGTTATTCTCAACCAACTATCAGGAGTAATTATTGACCATCTGAACCTTGGTAATTTATAAAAGGAATCATATATGTGAGAAAAAAACCCCCACTAATGTTTAGAAAAAAATCATAAAGGTTAGTATATTAAAAAACCTATGGGTCAAGGATGTGGAAGGAAACAGATAGAAAATGGTTTAAAGGGATGGGAAGATGCTATAGATGTGTAAATGAAGGTCATAAATCAAGAACCTTGCATGGAAAAAGGAAGCATCTAGTTGACTCTAGGAAAGGCAAATATGTTCTTTCTAAGGGATCAATTGAATGTTTTAAATGTTGTGTGCATGGTAATTATGAAAATAGTTGACCTACGAAGAAGGTTCACGAATTGGACAACCAAAATCATATAAATATATTTTTACCAATACCTAACGCCATTCCAAATGAGGATTAATAAACTAAAAATGACTAATGAAAGGCATGTATTATTTCTTAACACATGTTTTGACATTATTGAATCATAGAATATGATTTTGGATATTTTAGGAAATATGTCTTTTAGTATAAGATGTTTATGAATGTTCAATGGATCATGAAGAATATTGAATGAGTAATAAGTCAACATATAATGGATTCAATAGTTATGGTAGATTTTAGGATAGTGAAATTATTAAACGTATTAAGGTGTTTTTGATGATGGGATTGCATTAGAAGACATTTTATTGTATGTGTAACCCTAATGTTTGATATATGAAAATGTTATTAAAGGAATAATTATCTCTTAATCTGATGAGTAATGGGGTAATTTTATTTTGGGGGAATATATGTTTTTATTATGGACATATAGTGATTTTGTTTTTTTATAGAAATTATTAACCTATCATAAAGAATATGTGATTTGCTTAATTACACTTCAGTATATCGATTTTATTTGGAGATAAATGTTAAAATTTATTGTGGAAGACTATGTGATAAAATCCTTCTGTGTTTTTGGTTTCAATCTTACTTAGGATTATTTTCAATAATTTTAAGGATAATGTTTTATAGAATGGAATTTCTTGTACTTTTGGTACTTTTGGTTGAATATTTTAGATTAAGAGTAGTACTTCTTTTTATAAGAGATTATCTTTTTGGGGATTATCTGATCACGTACTAACCAATTTTGGTTTTGTTTAATATATAAATATAGGGAAAATATATGGTTCATATTTTTTCGATCATGTTATTCACTAGAATTTAATTATAGTGCTTTAAATTTGATCAAGTCATCTTTAATATTTACAGTTTGGAGAAAACATGATCTTGTGGTTGAATTTTATTAAAGTTTGACACTCTACATGATGAGTAACTATATTTCCTTACGATATTAGTCTTTTTATTAATAAAATTCTTAAACTCTAGGAAAATGATCAGGAAGAAAAAATGTTATAAGCCCACTTTTATCATCATACTTTTACCCAACCACAAATATATGGTATTATGGGGGTTATCTTTTCGTGATCAAGTTATTTATTACTCTATATTAATCAATGAGAGTTATTTTCTCTTCTATAACCATTTTTTCATGGAATCCTAGTATCTTTTGTCTCAGGTCACCATTATACTTCTCTAACTTAATTATAAAGTGATAGGTTTATTGAATCTTTTTACGATGTGGGACTTTCAATGATGTTTCTGAGCACAATTTTAAAATTGTGGGGATGAAATTTCCAAAAGGGGGGAAGGATGTAACATCCCAGGTAAATAAAGATCATGAAATTTTCATTTTTATTAATATGTATGGATTATGTAATAATTTTACTCTAAATGAGATGCTATGTTAAATGGCATACTAGATACGCAACAATGGGTTTCGTTGAAATCTTATGTTGCACACTAATAATATTATAATATTATTCTTAATGATAGTTTGTTCCTAGCTGTTGTATTGGCGGATATGAATAGAACTAACTAAATTGTTATTATACATGTTTGTCTAATATTTTTATATTTATCAAATTAACATTAGAGGCTTAAAACAAGAATGAATCTAATCAGAAATACTCTAATATTCTATAAAAGGTCGATTTACATGTTTTTGATGGAAAACCCTCCATAAATATAGTTTTGGTCATTTTTATATGTTATATATGACAAAATTAAATTCTTTTATAGATTTGGGACAAAAAAATTTCATTGAGTAATTTTTTGGTATTTTTCTGAAAATGTTCATTTTTAATGATTAGTGAAAAATATTTTATTTTAATTCAAAGGTTCCTTTTAAGATAATTTATTTACATGGTTAAAATATCTATTTAATTGGTTTTAATGTGTAATTAGAATACATTATTACTAGTTAATCCAATATGGTACATTATAATTAATTTCACTTTGAAATTGGACATAAACAAGTGTCAATCTATTTATAGTTATTATTTCATAAAAACACGCTTTTTGTTTTGACAGCGAAAATTATTTTTTAATTAATTTCTGAAACTTCTCTATTTTGAATTTAAAAAAAAATTGATTCTATATTTAGAACCAGTAGGTCAAATTTGTGTAAATAGGTAACTGTTATTTTTAGAAATTTTAAATATTTACTTTAGTAAATATTTTATTTACCATGATTAAAGGGTATATATTGTAAATAAAGGTTAAATATATAATAATAATAATAATTAACCTAACATGTGTCATAATCCTATTGGCAGATACAAATCCGACCATGGGAATCCATGGGTTGAATTGGGGACCCCATAGAGCCACATGGGAGTAATAATGACACTTTATATTTATTAATTTAATGTAAAGACAAAAATGACATAAACAAATATATTTTAGTAAATAAATTTTCACATGGGGTTATATAAGTTATATTTTCGACTATAAATATTATATGGAAATATAATACTGTTTACTACATCATGTTATTTGTTTTATAATTTTAGGATATCAAATATATTAAATTATTTATGACACAATAATGATGCAATATTTACCTCATTAATAAATAATTTAAGTAAATAAAATTATAAATATTAAAACAATATCCAAAACTTATCCACTTTTTATTAGATGATTTTATTTATAAAATTATTCCTATTAACATTTACTTTAATTATTTGTTGACCTTTTGAGACCGAAGATAAGGTTATAATAAAATAATTTTGTCAAAGTTTCCTAAAGAGCCCCTTCTCTCCCTTATAAAAATCCCTCTCTTCCTACCCTTTTCTCAAACTTCTCAAGCCCTTACCTCATAAGACATCTAATCTAATAAGCTCCCTTTATCCATTTATTTATCATATTAGCCTTACCATTGGGATAAAAAACTTCAACAAACCCTTTTGGTTCAAACCAAAGGGAGTTACCCGATTTAAAGGTAACGCCTTCTATTACGTTATTTTATTTTATTTTACTTCTCCAAATCCTTAAACTATTTATATTCCATTATTTTATAAGAAAAATAGTATCCTAAATATACCAAGATGTTTTTATGAGATTTATTCGAACTACACTTACACACACCTTCATCTAATGGGTAAGGAACATAATGTTTCCGTGGATGGAAAACTAACGCCTCATTAAATGATGATTGTTCAATTAAATCCTACCGCTTCTCATGGTGGCCATTATGATGGAAATGTATTTATATATGATATATATTATTTTTAGTCTTTATTTATTCTTCTATATTTTTCATTTATAGCATACCTGTATGGTTTCAATAATGGGTAAACATGATAATTTCATTTTAGGATGTGCGGACTACCGCCCCCTAAAAGTGACATGACTCATTAATTCCTTATGTGGGATGTATAAAAGATGGAGTTAATTATATAATATATTATATTATACTGTAATAATAATATAAATAAGAATTATTATGTTTTAATTCCATTAAATTACGAAATATAAATGAAAGTAGTGTCCATGCGTACGTACGACTTACCGTCTCCACGAACGGTGCATTTCATTTCTTATACCTAAATATTATGTACTATAATAAATACATATATATATATATATACTGAATATATATGATTTATATGATATCTAAATCATGAATACCATTTTGGAGTTAATTTATTGTTGACTACATGGACAACTTGTAATTATAAGGTGTTCATTTTTACTCAAGTACCAAATATCGATGAAACAATTGTTAATTTCATAAATGATTACATAATGTTCATAACATGGTAATAAGTAATATAAAAGAAATAATAAACTTGATAAATGTTTTAGACCATGTATAAATTAACTTTATTTTATTATTCAGGAGATTAATGAATGACCGTGTCATGTCAAACACGATGTAAGTGATTTCTTATCTCACTTTTAATTTTGTGAGATTTTCATTGTTCGCCACTTATTTATAGAATGTGGTGTATTGTATACTTCTTTTTGATATATATATTATGATTATTCTCTTTATATTCATGTTATTACATTAATCATTTGGTGGTTATTAACTTTTGGTCATACGACTCGATTGATTTCAACGTGGTAATGAGTTTTCATCTCCCTTTTTATTCTCGTTAGATTCATGATATATTTTCCACTCATTATTCTTGTGTATTGTATATACTACCCATGATTGTATTCATTTTTTAATATACTTCATTATTTGGGTACTTAAAAATTACTTTTATGATCCATATTTCCTGGGTTGTTTGTTTCATAAGTTACCAAATCTATAAGAGAACCTTTTAACCCAATTTCTATTACTTGGGGTTATCATCTAATTTTTAATTATGTCATGTTGTGATTATGTGTGGAATCAATATTTATTTATTTTTGTTTTAATTTCCACCCCCCTCTGTGTGGATATAATTTTTGATAAACATATTCACTCCACTAATAAATTCTCAAGTCATTGATATGAACTTGATTAAAGTAATTTTAACTAAATTTCCATTAATTGAGTTAAACATCCAAGTCATTGGTTTTGTCATAAAAAGACCATGTGTGAATGTAAAATGATTTATTTACATTCTATATCCAATCATATTTAGTATATTTATATTATTCACACATTATTATGTAATTTATTAATCCTTAATCTAAGGATACAGTTTTTATAAGGGATTTCAACTCAATTTACATTCCATTGAGACTTAATTATTTTTTTGCACCAATTCACTCTTATATGGTGTATATATAGTCCGTTAGAGTAATATATCATGAATACCTTTATTCTCATGATATTATTATGTTTTGATTCAATGTTATTTCTTACTTATTTTTATTGATGATTTTCTCATTTTGTTAAAAAAATTAAACTAAAATATCATTTTAAATATTTTAATGATTTATTCATCTAAATAATTATCATTAATGCACATGTTTTAAAAATGGATTCTTGGAATTTTTTATGTGGACATTAATTTTTTGAAATGATAAATTCATTTAAAATATTCAATGTGGTATGGGAATAATTGATTCAAAAATCTCTTTTTAAAAGGTTTTGAAAATGGTTTGATAAATCATTGATTATATCAATATCATGAAATGATATATTGTGATAGAAATGTGGAAATGTTATCTTTCTTTTATTCTTATTTTATCTGCTAGGAATATGTTATGGTTCTTGGGAATTTTTTATATATATGGGTGGTTCCTTGAGAAGCCTAGGGCGGGTGAGCCTGAGATATCCCTCAAATGAATTGGGTAACATGATGAAGGTAAACGTGTATGTTTCTCCTAAAAGAATTTGGGAATATACTGTGATGGGTTTTCCAAACATGAAACCCTATGTAGCTGTGATATATAGAAATTAAGTAGGATATTGATTCAACAAGTTAACGTTATGATTTTTTATTTCTGCGTGTTATTCATAAATCTTATGATTTCATGAGGTTTGTTATGATTGAAAAGTATGGTTTCATTTTTTTGTATTTATTGATGGGATAATGTTTTCATTACTTATGCACAAGAGCCTCAACCTAGTTGGTGAGGACTCGCTAGGTGCATCCAAGAGACCCAGGATCAAATCCAGGTGGAGGCATATTTCTGGGTTATTGTAGCAGTACTATAGCATGCATTGTTCGGTACTGTAGCAGCCGGAACTATTCATCCATCTGGGCCTTTGGGCCACTAGTTTGGTTCTTGGGTCATTCAAGGCTTTCGGGCCACCCAAGGCCTTCGGGCCAGTTGATTCTCAAGGCCTTCAGGCCACCTTAAGGCCTTAGGGCCACCCCAAGGCCTTCAGACCACATGAATGCAGGCCCAGACACACTACAAAAAAAGGAGCAGCCCCAGAAGAGGATTCAGAGCAGGTACACTCACCAGAGCATAGCCAAATGGATTGTCAGAATGAGGGGGTATGGCTATGCCATCGGTACGAGCCTATGCTTGCACGGGAAGCCTAGCCAGACGATCATGCAAAGGTGGAGAGCTACTATCAAGATGCAGATGCTGGGGAGGGGCAGTTCCTTGTAGATAGTCTGGTTGAATTCCCTTAAGACCTTCGGGTCATGTAATCTCTTAAGCCTAAGGGCCATGTAATCTTTGAGCCTACGAGCCTTGTAAGGGTTCCCTCTCATCCCTTGAAAGAGGGGTTATCAAAATCATTAAAAAAATGAAGGCCTTCGGGCCATTCAGGTAGGCATTACTTATATTATATCCCTTACTGATATTTTTATGCACATCCCATGTTTTTGAAATATTTTCTACATGACATAAAGAAGAATAAGGGTCGGGGATAGGATCAAGGAAAAGTCAAACTGTCTAAAACATTAAATTAGACAAGACTCTTTTTTTCAAGAGTTAATATTTTATGAAAAATTGGATACTGAGTGGAATTATCTACATGTAATATTCATGTTGTTTTGTAAATGTTATGACTTAATTCTCTAAAACTCTAAAACTAAAAAGATCCTCAATGTGAATTATCCATTTAATTCAAGATTATGTAATTTTTAAGGAAGAGTCCTTACAAGCATGCTGTGTTGTCTGGATAATACTATTATTTAATGTTGACCTCTGAGGTCTTGGTGAATTGTTTCATATAGCATGGGGGTTAGGCGCATGATTACTGGATTTCATTGGGTAGATTATAGGATTATGAAAGATACCAAAGGACCATATTAAAATTCACATAATTCTTGATGGTGAGATTCCAATTATTCTTGAAAGAGATATTTTTGTTAGCCCGAGGGTAGAGGCCACATGGTTATGGTATTCTCTGAGTGATACTTTATTGACAGTAGAATCCGCCTCAGTTTCAGATTACATCAATCTTTTGGATGATCAAACCTCAGACAGGGATACCTGATAGGCTGAAGAAGTATGTGTGGAGGGCCTCAGGGGTTATCCCATAACCTGAGTGTCATCAGGATTATTTCATATACTATATAAATTTTTAAATAAATACAATATTTTTCACTATATTTCATGAAATTTATCTCTTATATTGGATGTGGTTAGACACAATGTTGTTTTCCAACTGATATTTCTGACACAATATTCAATCTTCCCTTTAGTACCCGATTAGATTGCATGGATTCGGTTCTGGACATGTGAAATGGACTTTGTGGTTGATTGATTACTTGTTGAATGGGATAAATCATGAAGACAAGACCCACATGTGGTTCCACACTAGGGTTTTGGAATTTTTGTTTGAGTCCTCTTATCATTTTGTTTTCATGAAAAATAACACATCATATATAAAAATTCAAATTATCATTATATTATTATTTGGATTTATTAATTAGTAACATTCTTTGTTTTGGATGTCAGATTGTTTATTCATATTTATAATTATTTCTTCTCCATTTCAATTATTTCTTCTTTCACAACTCTTTAACATAGGGTATAGTCTCAAAATTATATTTATTAGACCCCCTATTATTTGGGATCCTCTAGAATATATGGATGCATACATATGGTATCATAGCCAACTGACTCATCCATATGGGGGAGTACTGTGTCGGAGATGTTACACATATCACTAACTTCCTCAAGTGGAAAATGGTTTATCATTGTTAACAATTATGGGTGATCGATGTGTATTTCATAAATGATACTACTTTATAGAGTATTGACATGAATATAGGAAATCTTACCAATTATTGGGTTGTTTCCTATATGAATCAATTCTAGATATTGGGTGGAACATGATTCCTTAATGATTATGTTTTTAGTCTCTATTGTTTTATAGGTGTTCTTGTGATGTCTGGAGTTGATAGATTATGGTTATCTAAATGATCAATACATTCCACTTGGAATTAGTGTGGAATAATTATCTAATAAGATGCTTAATGTTACAATATATATTATAGATCTTGGTTTTTTGTCCTAATGTTATCATCAATATATTTCTGAAAATAGGGATAATTATTCAATTAGGTTAATCATGGTAGTGGTTAAAATCTTGTTTGGATATGAAACTATAAAACTATATTTTCTTCTTGAAATGAGTAAGAAGAGTGATACATCATGTACCTTGTTCTTGATTCTTTATTAAATACACTTTATTGGGAGGATTTGAGAAACATCTAAAGTGGACCTAGAAGGTAATTCTTTGAAAAACTCTAACAGGGTAGGTGTATGATCATTGTGTTACTTAGTAAGGGAATATTAAATTGATTATTTTTTTAACTTGTGACATATAGATGGTATGTTCTTAAATGTGGATAGTATAACACTCTTTTGTTAGGTATACATTGTAATGAACCATTTAATAATGGATATTTATAAATTTCTTGTTGACTCATTCTAGGTAAATGGATAAGCATTATAGGAGAAAAATTAATGGGGGTATAGATTATTCGAGGCACGCATGATGTAATAACATTCTCTTATTTAGGAGATTCTTCAAAACAAGATTGATTCAATCGTTATTATGATGTAGTAGAATATTAGGAAAGGATGTTTTAGTGTTTTTGGTGATAGAGAATATACCTTTTATATATGGAGGTGTCCTCGGTTTCCATAAATCATGGACATCTATAGGCGGAGTGAGAAAGTCCAATTACGTGTTATTTTTTCACATGAGATAATTTTATAATATTATAATGTACAAAAAAGATTTTTTTTATTTTCAAAAATGAAAGGGTTTAATAGTGTAGAGGATGTAGTGACCTATAAATTTTCATGATTGAGATTTATCATTTTTTAAATGGTTAAATGAAATGAGTAAATTGGTAACTTCATCATTGTAAACAACCTTTGATAAAATTATTTTAATTTTCTTTCATGGAGAATGGTAATACCCTAGTGTTGTTTTTTTAAATTTTAAAAGCTATAATTAATTTTTTAATAATATATATTTATTATTACATTAATTTTAAAAAACTTGATACATATAAGAACTATACTATCTCATAAATGGGATCTCAAATAAAAATTCTGACATTGTTGTTGTGTCTTGAATTTGGAGTTTTTCCTATAACATGAAAAATTTATCCACTCGAGAATTATAAAAAGGATTAATTAATTTCATGTATTTATTTGAAACACAAAGTTGTCAAATAATGTTATTATTTTAATTTATGTGTTGGTCTTGCGGTTTAATTTTTATGGAATCATCAAAATGACTTTGAATGTTAAAATATCTCCTAACAATAAAATTCATGTTGGATAGTTTAAATTATTATATTCATTTAAGTGAGTGTTTGAATGGGTTTTTTAAAACCAAAATTAAAATCATGTTTACTCTTTAATTACACATTAAATTTGAAACTCTCTAATAGAAAATATTTTAACAAGACATGAATCTCCCTAATAAGAAATTGATTGGGTTTTATACGTTAAAATTATTTGTTTTCACACCGTACATAAAAATAGTGAACACAATGTGAATATATATAGTTAAAAATAATGGGTTATTATCCATTAAGAAATTTTTTACACTTGATGAAACAAAATTGTAAACCAAACATGAATGTATAAAAAAATGATAGGTAATTATCATCCAATCCATTCTGTTTGAATCTAATTCACAAACAAATGTTTCAATCCCAACATGAATCTATTAAATGATAGAATGAACGGTTAATCATGCATTAGAGAACTTCTTTTAGGATGGAATATAAAAACATAGTACTAAGTCCACCACGATCTTATAGATTATCCTCTATATCTGGGGTTTATATGAAATAATTCCATCATCATTTTGATATTCCCAAGTGAGAAAAATGTCGAAATTAGGAATGAAAGTAAAATTGTGTTAACCATGAATATCTTATTGAAAATGTTATTATTATGGTATTGCACTAATTAGAAGCATAGTTTTTTTTCATATGCAGAACTATATATACTACTATCAACATCATAATTCAATACAATTTCTAAATCATCCATCGATTTCATCTGTAAATAACATGTGGTTGCAACCCATTGTGGGTCACAAAATGTTCTATCCTACTAGAAATATCCAATGACAGGTGAAGAACATGATTCTCCGAGAGTACTGCCTATGTGGTAAAACTCAACCATTGAACCTTCCATCACGGTTCCTCAAACACAGAAACTGATAATCTGCATCACCCAAGGAAGACTTCATTTAATCCAGAAGCCCTTGTCACTACATCCAACTACTTTGGGAGCTTATCCTTGTAGTGTTAAAATTTCCACCTTCATTCTCTGATGATGCTAGATCAATATGACTAATATAGATTCTTTTTTGATTCAGGTGATTCCCTGGAGGGAACCTGTCAACTATCATCACCAGCACCATCGTACCGATTCCCACCTATCCCATTAGGGGGATTCCACTTGACATTGTAACACCTTTGACGGTGATATAGATGTAGGAAGGCAGAAATATCAGGTGAAGAATTTGTTGGATACAAATGAGTGGTCTCATATCCCCACTCCTGCGAAAGAATTCTACCAATATATTATGATGTTAACCATTAATAATGCTCATATTCTTATTCACATGGAAAATGTATGTGGTTATATTCTTGCAGGATGCATGGGGAGGCTCATATCCCTACCCCATTCATGAATCCCATTTTTATATTTCGATGGAACAAAGAGGATAGAAGTGGGTGAATATTTCTACTTCAATTAAAGACATAATCTTGTTTATAATGGAGAAAGAAACTCTGAAGGCATATATACCTGAATACACTTGTCTAAAATGCCAAAATATTTTAGAAATAGATGAAGAACTCTACCAGCATATTATGACACTATTTCAGATAAATGGACAAGTCCATACTCAATCCCAAATTCTGGGTAAAATAACACTCTTATAATTAAGAAAAATTGTTTTAATGGGATAAATTTCACATTTGTTCCACCATTGATGAGAATTGTTGGTGTATTCTGATAAATAATGATGAATCAGAATGGCCTCATACTCCTATTACAAACAAGGCTCACTATGTGAGTGTATCTCAAGCATCAGGACTCGAGCACAAGTATGTCAAAAAAGACTATCATTATATTATAAATTCCTAAGATCAGGCTCATATCCACATTCTTTCCAGGGCTAACTACATGAGAGGGTCACAAGCCTCAGGAAATAATCATATTTATGTCAAAGAACTCCAACAGCTTACTCCAAAGGCTAAGGATCAAGAATATATACCCATTCTTGATGAGTATGTCCATGTGAGAGTATAATAAGCCTCAATACAATCCAATATTCATTTCATTGAAACCTTCTAGCATAATTCAGTAGATCTCGGTATCCAGGCGCAAATTCCAACTTTCGATGATTGATGACTATACAAGAATCATTTTAAGGCAATACAAAAGGAGGAGCATATCCATATTCCCATTTTGTAGGTATGTCAAAATATTCCTTTTTGGAATTCATATTTGAACTAGGATCATATTTCTTTTCCAAATGAGGCTTATGAGGTGATAGTAGAACATACCTTGGGGTAGGCTCATATTCTTTTAAAGAAAGACCAGCACCATATCCCAAAGGCTCAATATCAAGCTCAAAATACATTCCTGACTATGTCCAACCATGTTATAGTGGAATATACTATAGGACATTCTCAAATTCTTGTCAATAATGAGATAGATTAATGATCCATTCCAATATCTTTTATAATGTTGGAGTTAATTCCCACATAATCGAATGGTTATAGGTAAGATCCAACAACCAACACACAGTAGGATCATATCCCAACACAATTAACAATGGAATGTCGACATATTTTGGCAACAATGTAGATCGATGACAATAATCCCAACCTTCTAATTGCTCTTGTCCTTATAGAAATTTCACGCACATACCAAACGCCACTAGGGTCTATAAAAACTTCAATAAAATTTTATTATTCTCATTATAGAGATAGCCACCCTAGTGGTTTTATGGAGATGGATCGTAGGGACTCTACTACTGACATCCACTATGGTCGACCTCCCCTAGTGATATCATTCATGGTTAACGAAATCCACCGGATTCCAAAAAATGATTGTATAAAGATGTTTTTAAAAATTTGGCGCCTTCATATGGATTGGTGTTCGAAACCTCATGTTCAAACATCATATGGTTCCACTTAAGCTTTCAGAAGCACTCCACACCCATCAGTAGGTAACCATCATAACCATCATCAATGGTCTTATTAAGTAGAATAATATAAGTATAATGAAGAGGTGTTTGAAAACAACATATGGAAAGAGTTGTCCAGAAACAACCTCCCAATCACGTTTTGTTTTCATGATACTCATGAATATGAGTCCCCATATGAGATAGAAATGGAGTTCATGATTTACCTATGCCAAAAATATCTAGGATACCCATTAAAGACTGAAGGATCGAAATCCCACTTTTCTAAGAAACACGTTTCAATGTTAGAAAATCAATATACTCTATTGTAATATGGACATAGCTTCTATCATCATGGTTCTAGATCTTAAACTGAGAAATTAAAGAATAAATCTACAATATGCGTGACTCTATATCATTATTTGACCTTTGATGCTAATCTTTGAATCCACACCTTGAATCCATATTGGAAGATGGGGAATTATTGGATTGTTACACATTTCCCTAACCTTGTAAAAATAGAACACCTCTAATTATATGCCCTTTAATGTTATATGATCTGAAAAAATTAGGGGAATTGTTAATGCTCAGGCTCATTGGTAACTACAACATAATTCCCCTACTTTAATGATGATTGCACATCATAAAATAATGGATATTATAGACAATAAAACATTCAAATTGGCCCATTTATGTAAAGAGAACACATTTCCGACATGGATGTCGAAGATGAAATCATCCAGACAAAATCCTATAAAAAATCATTCTCATGTTGGTATGACGTCTCTCTCAGCATTTACGCAAGCATAATTGCACTACACCAAGCAAGATAATGTATTGGATTCAATATAATATCTCTACGAGTGGATCCAACCCCTAGTTTGAGATAATATATTCTATATAATCCACCTCTCATATCATTAATTCTTAAGAGGATTCAAAAAATATCCATACTATCTACCAGAAAGACCTATCCCTCTAGGATATACAAATTTATATGTCAATAACCATCGCTAGATTCATAATCCCATAAATCTGTCTAAGGGAAATCACTGGTGATTATAGATGACCTCATCCTTCAAGGTTGGTGGAATTTATATATGCATGTCCTTCATGGGAATTACTAAATCCCAGACTAGAATCATTGGAACATCAACAATAGGACCAATCAATTCCATTTTCATCCTGTATGACCCCAACCCTCATAGGGATGGAGAAATTGACATCATCATTGTCATAAAAAAGAGAATCATCCTTCTATAGTTTGGGAGAAAAATGGTTGGTGTCCCACCTATCACTCCCACAATGGTGAAAAACTCTATTTTTTGGGGTCCATATGGAAACCACAATAAAAAACATCCTCAATGTCGCTTTTTAGTGTCCAAGATGGGAGGAGTTTACAATGAAGGAAATTATACCATTCTGGTGTCACAATATATCATTGGATACTATTTACAAGGGTTAGAATAATTACTCTAATTAAAATAGTAAAAAATCATGCAGTTATGTTGAATGTAATGGAACAACCCCCATTCCATGATATGCCTCTGTTAATTTCGTCACTGTCAACATAGAATATTTTTATCATATCTCAAATAAAAATGCTTTTAACATAGAAAATATAACATGAGAGGAGGGTGATTTGGATTGTCCAACTATGGTTTAACAGACCTAAAACTAGATAAGGCTCCAAAATCTAGAACCTATGAATAATGAGTTTTCACCTATCTAAAAGAACACAACCAATGAAAAGGGAAAATGTTTGGCTATATCATAATCACAATTTTTGTAGAATTGATATTCCTTACATAGAGGGAAATAGATCTCATCCTGAGAGATAAATACAACCTCTCTAATAAAAAAATATACATAGAAAAAATATTCCCATAGGGTATCATCTTTTGGAAGAGATAAATATTCACCTTCTCATAGCTGACCCATCATCCAAAGCGGTGTCTATTATTCAAATTGGATATGGATCAAGAAATTTAGTTAACAAAAATGTAGAATTAAAAAATTATTGTGACATAAATCCATTATTGTGATAGTGTCTCCCTCACCGGGGTGATCATTCAGTCTTAATATCACTCAAGATTTAGTGGGAGTGAATGTGGAGATAGCGATCAATTCTCTTTCAACATGAATAGAAGCCATGGGATGGTGATTCCAACAAATTCTGCCTAAGTGTAAGCCAAATCATTAATTGTTGGAGGGTACTCCACCTCCCCCCAACATTGAAAACCCAACCTTATCTTCCATGGATGGTGCATTCAACCCTGAAAACCATCTCCAAAACTTTGTATGAAAGTGTTGGATGTTGATGGGACCTCTAGATTAATTAAAGGACACCATGATATAGTATTTTGAACATAATATATTAGGGATATATTTTGATTAGTATAAGATCCTTCCATTAAGATCAGTTGTAGGATGATAAGACATTCATTATTAGACTGTTGAAGAATTCATCTGCATGCTGAGTGAAATGAGGACAATCAGCCAAAAAACTAAAAAAATTAGATAAATATTGGGTTTTTGACTTCATATACATGTATAAAATTTAAAATATTTTCTCAGCATCCCTCTCTAATAAGACAAACTACTATAACTATTTGTAGAAAATCTTCGAGATGAGTTACAGATACCACTAATCCCCATGAAGTGTTTGTGTGTGTTGCGTGAGTTCACTGAAAAAAAACATCCTTGGAAGGAATTTGTGAGAAAAATATCTAAAACATGAAACATTAACACAACACATGGGAAATGGGACAACGAATAAAAAGATACAATTATAAATCTCAAGCTAGAATAAATGATAATCGAAGCACCAATTTAGGGTCGGGACCACCCATCACCTCCTCTTATGTAGTGAAAACCACAAAATCAACAATTTCTAGAACCTCATATAAATACGTGTTCCCCATAATTTAGGAGAAGATGATAAAATTATACTCCTAATATTAACATGTTCATGGTTATTTCTCTAAATTCATGGACATCAACCTACACACATTACCACAACCTAAGAAGCCTGAGGTGGTCTACCTCACTAATTTTCATGATTACTATCCTTTCAATAGATGGATGGGTGAAACTATTAATTAATTATTCATCTTCAGGGATTCCCATCAAGGAATGATCAATTATAAACTTCTCAGTTAGACAACTCCATAGAACCTGTGACTTTTATAACCATCACCGCGTTATAAGGGAAAAAAGTCTGGTAGAACTTTCCTACTAGGCATGAGAAGAAGTTAAATAACTGTTTGAATCAAAAAATAGTTAATAGAGATTATTAAAGCCTATACGAATAGTTTTGTAGACCCACGATACTTCCACCAAAAAATGAAGAAACATCAAATATGCCTCCCAACGGTGGGGACGTCCCCTAGAAGTAGGGTGAAGGTTGTGAGGAAGATTAATATTTCTCTCCAAGAAATACCCTAACTCTTTAAAATTTATTCCGTACTAAATCCCCATCTTGGGTACCACCCCAGAAAACATGATCCTTGTCTAAATAATATCTCTCATTTGGGTTTTCCAATGTTATAAACTTGTAATACCCCTTCTTTGATGATGAACATGCTTCAGAATATGAGTTCCTTATGTATAATGAGGGAATGAGAGGTTGCATGTGCAGGAATCCAGGATTCAAGGGATAACATGGACATGGTGGGACCAAATATTTTTTCATGTCTTCATAGAATACATATATGCAGCTAAGAATCATGGGAATACACTCTAGCGACCCCAAAAATGGTACAGAGGTGTCCCAGAACACTCCAATAGTCATCCACACCAACTTATCTTTCCTAACCTTTTTCTGGGGGATTGATTGTCTAATTAAACAAAAAAATTCAGTTGGCCTTCGTGTCCTACAACACTGGTAAAAGATTCCCCCACATCCTCTACTTAATCATGAGGCATGTCTATCTCAAATATCTTTGTTCCGGAGCTACATGCCTTGGAGAAACCCCATATCAAGAAGGGCTGACCTATGGCTAAAGAATATGACATTCTAATATAGTTGTTAGTATCCACATATAGAATCGTATTTCAATACGCACTTAATAATTTAATAGAACAAAGGTAGGAACACCTTAGATCCCAATAAGCCCCATAGGAGTTCAAAAAAGAAGACGTTGTTGCCGATTTTTATCGATTGTAGACGATTTACTCTGAATTCCATGTCGCCATCTCATTCACTAATCATGATCTCGAAGAGGTCATCCAAGGGAACATCAATATGCCATATTTTGGGGTAGAATCAATAATGTCAATGTAAAATGGTCTTCGATTGATAATGGAAATGATTTAATCCTAATCATTGTTTGAGCCCTCAAATGTTTTGGACATAGTGAAGGGGACATGTCTCCCACAAGGCTTGACATTCATGAATTTGAAGAGAACATTAAAAAACCTCTAGAAAAGATAACACATAAATCCTAGTTTGCAGAGATCACATCTTACACTAAATATATTATTATCCAATAAGACACTTTATATAATATCATACATGGAAGACCCTTGATTCATAGACACTTGACAATACCATCAACATTTCATCGGTGTCTGACGTTTCGCATTGATGGAAAAGTCATCATAATACATTATGAAAACTCTCCTATTAATACTTTCAGAACCAGATATGTTGAATTATATTCCTACAATAAGGGAATAAATAACCAATATTGTATGATGATATATAGGTTACAACCCTTAATGGCTTGGGGACTATTCCTCCTAATCTCTAGAGTATGGTTGAGAGTGACTATGTGATCCCCATGAATATGTTCAATGTAAAAATAATGTCCCAATGATCGAAGTAACTCTTTTCCTCAGTGACTATGTAAAATAAAAATAGATTTGAAAAATATCTACAACATCCTCAGAAGTAGTATATGATAATGTATCTTCTTATGGCTTCCCTCATCCATATAGAGATGTATAATCCCCCTGATATCCATGTTCAAAGAAATTGTATCCACATACTCATAAATGAATGAGGTGGAGGATGTCCACATGAACAACCTTCCCACATTTGAGGAAGGAATATCCACCCCCATATATGATCATAAAAAGATAAATATGGGAATGGAAGCGGTCTTTTTACCAACTACAAATAGTTCCACCATGACCCTTGAAGAGTGAGGTAAGTACATTGAATTTCTTACACATCCCTGATATGTGTTCTGTTGGAACTAAATTGTAATGCCTGAAATGAACCCAGATGTGGATATGAACCATCTCAGCATATACGATGACAATCAAGGATTACAACATGATTGAAGGAGGGTGTACCCCTACCATTTTACCTATTTAGAGGATAATATGTCATGTTGATTAAATAAAAATTCATGTGCGAAGTTAAAAACCAAATATTTCTTCCCAACATTGTTTTCATCAATAAACAGAAAGGCAGTATTAGGTTATCTATCTCTTTTCGAGACCGTAATTGGAATTTACCAAAAAATTATTTCCCATTGTCGATCACAAAACTCTTGATTGATTCAACAACATGCTTCGAATGACCACCCTTGTTTATATGATTCCAATAATCAGTTATCTCCAAAATGGTATTCTCTAATTATACCGATCAAGAAGGGAACAGATTTGATGTCAGACATCACATTTCACTTTATAAGATGGTACAAATGAATAAAAATACATCTAAAAATGTGGAATTCATGGAATACACTATATAGGAGTAACAAAAGGATTGATTTTCTCAGTCATGGTAGAAGTCCATAAGGGCTCTTGCAGTTCTCATCATTTCAAGAACTACGCCCTCCCACTGAATCAAGAGGTTGAGATATTACTAGAAAACCATTATATATGATATATTATAATTCACCAAAAAATTTCATGCAAGTTATATCCCTTAACAATTCACCCATCAAACCCCAAACTTGCTATACACTTCGAAACAGTTTAGGTGATTTTATTTTGGGGTAATGGATGTTGTGGGGCAATATCCACCAGCCTGAAATAAGAAAATCAATTACACCCTTACTAAAATATAATTATTTTCCAAATAGGATAAGTAATCACCCATCATGGAATTGGGGATGAATAATTTCATCAAATTCATAAGGTCTCATATCATCACCAGGTTCGGGGACACTCATACAATATCAATGGGAAATGGAACCAACATATTTTCCATATAGTTGAAGCGATTGTACCAAGAGTACAATATCAAATCCAATAACTCATCTCACGATCATATATTGGATAATAGAATGATATAAGGATTCAAAAAGTCTCTAATGAATATATTCTAAAATATAGTAAATAAGGATATGAAATACTAGATGGAAAATCTCCTCCATAAGTTATGGTCTTACCGTACCATCATGTTTACCTCCACATGGTAAAATATATACTCATTGGTGTACTAGACTGAGGGAGTAATACCTATATAGGTCCAAATACCTTCACTTTGAATATCCTATTTTGGATAACTCTTAGATGATGAAAAAATTGAGAAATCCTCTGGATCAATTAAAATGGATTGATGAATGATGGTTGTGCACACTATAAAACCTAGAGGTCCATCATAATCATATCACATTGGCCTTTTTTAAAAGGATTTTCATCTATTTATTCCTCCATGGATATCTAGTGCTTTCTCATAGAACACCGATGATTCTAGGAATGAAACCCTTGAAGATTTAACCCAAATAGAATGGGCCTTACATCATACATAATTATTATTATAGTGGTGTCTAATCATTACCAACAATAAATGGTGAGAGTTTCAAACCACCCACCAATGCAAGGTCTGTCATGAAATAATTTTCATAACTATCATAAAATATGAATCCGCATTTTTGTAAGCCCCACAATCAATCCTTATCACATGATGTTAAACTGTATGTATCTTTCCTTACCACCAGATATAAATACTACATAGATGATGTCCTCTCAGCATGAAATTAAACAACATGGGAATTAAAGAACTATGTACGGCTTGATTTTTCCCATCATAAGATACATAGTGACATACAAAACTATATTCTTGGGTCCTTAAACAATATCCCTTTTCCTTTTATAACTACTACTGATTAATGAACTTACATCAAGATATTCAAATACATGAATAAAATTCTTATCAAAAGATGTTAAAATTTAGGCCTAACATCCTCACCATATGATGTTAAACTATACATGTCATCTAGAACTACTTATGGATTGATTCTCATTTTTCAATGGGATGTGTTGGGACACCTTGATTAGTAATCATGGTCTAAACACTACATGATAAAAAATACCTATATTGTACCATCAATTGCCTCTGTGTTGGGAGAGAAACCATTTTTATTCATTTTTTCTCACACTGATCATATCTAATGTGATATTAGGCACTGTAGTAAGATATTCCCTGCACAAACTAGGCATGAAGGTACACAATTGGTCTTTCATGGTCCGGAATGAAATACCATAAAAGAACACCATGTGTCTATGCATCACTACATTAAATTTCATGGTCAATGTCCTTTTCAAATGACATAAAAAACATTGTACCTAAAGAACTAAATGTGGAATTATTCCTATCATCATTGGATATGTATTGATTCACATATATATAATCCTAGTCCTAGTTGTAATGATCAATAAAAAATTCCCACCTCTCCATATGGGCTAGGAATATGAAGAAAGATTTTCTAATTCAAGAACTGTGGGAAAATTGATTATTATACACAAATAAAATTTAGTGTCCCATTGATTTCTATCTCAGGGTCTATTCATACAATCTAATTACAAAAATACCCCCAATCCTCTTTAAATAATGGTCAAGCCTGGGTAGGGAACTTCATTAAGAAGTATGTGTATCTTTATTCCCATCACCATGGGATACATAGTGACACCCATATTTCCATTCATTGGCCCAACCACAATACAACCATTTCACAACAAGGGAACCATGTCCTCACCAAAATACATTAAAACGAATGACCCCATAGAAAAATGTATTTCTTCATTCCAATTTTCATGAGATACACAGTAATTCTTGGGCTTCCACTATGGGGGTCAAACAAAAACATTTTTTTTCCTTCCATGATGGTTTATTTTCATTCTTACTAAGTGAAATTAAACTAAAATTAATGAATCACGGTCAGTTGATATTAAAAATACAGAAAAATAATGTCCCCCCATTGAAAAATAAACTTTATAATGAATGACCACACCAAAATATATTAAACAACAAAACCCTCAAGAAATACTTATGGTTTTATTCTCATTTTCATGAGATATTTAGTGATTCTTGGGTTGTCATCGTGTGAAAAGAACACAATTTCTATTATTTATCAATGGTTTGTTTTCATCCTTACCACATGATGTAAAACTAAAAGGCAAACATCTTGGTCAAATGACATTAAAATTATCATGTAAGAACGTCCGCAAAATAGAACAACAAGCTACACATTGAATTTTATTACTATATGACAAAAAAGTACATAGAAAATTTCCCCACTACATGATGATAAACTATGAAGGGTATCACTGATCACCAATGTTTTTAATGGACCATAAAAACCTTACACCAGTCAACTAAAGTATGGGGTGCATTTGTCGCCTTTTTATGCTCCTCAAGATATAATCTAAAATTCATACCTTGAGAACCTCAAGTCCCCATGAACCATTCATGGCCCTTTGAGAGGATACCCATCTTCCAGGCCCTTTTCATGACTATACATGTATTCTTATGTCTCTAGAATATAATACTATAGTCCTCAACTATATGAATCACTCTGAAAAAGAGCATTCTTATCCTTTTGATATCTAACATCATGTCATAAATCAATAACTCTGTGTGATCTGAGATACTCCTACAATGACTATCCCATAACATTATTCATAACCTAGGAGGTTTTTTACAGTATTTACAACATTTTTATATCCCTCTTAGAATAATTGTTGTGTAATATTGAACCTAAATATCAAAATGGGTCTTTTTTTTATTGCATCCTCTGTATTTGGTCAATGAGAGAAACAACCAAAAACACCTTGCACATTGTTCAATGTAGTCAGACCATCAATTATAGCTTATATTGGTATAAATAAGAAGAAATTAAATATTTACACAGTGAGACACAAAACATGTCAAGGTAAAAACCCGCAAAGGGAGACCTGAGAAAATGTTACTTCTTCACTCTCAAATCTTTTAATCACAATATTTTAGGAAAATTTATGATGGAAATGGACACGGAGAAATGCTCAACTGGTCTAATGTATATTCCCAATAAAATCCTTGATATGATCACTGGACCCTCTGGTCCAGACATAAGTTATGGTAATGATTTTTTTATACCTCCTCTCTATGAGAATATGTTTACTATGCGCTGCCACAAATTATATGTTAATCAACCCCTTTATTGACTTTATATATCCTTCAAATCACAATTCAGGATTTGAGGTGACTCGTATTACAATGAAACTTTTATAGGCCTTAGAAATGGTATATTCCATCAAGATACCGTTTTCATGGATATGAATGTAGGCCTATGGATACTGCATATATGCCTATTGTTGTCGATCAATTGGGTCACTCAGTATAAAAAGACATTCCAGTTGTTATAATCCAAGAAATCTTCATAGAAGCACTCAAAACATTATTGTGGTTGAACTAATCTCGGAATTACTATCCCATACCATCCTCCTCATCTGAGTACTCATGACCATGACTTATGGTATCTGTAAGAAAATATTTGAATAGATTCAATATCCTAAAATTATACCATCCTCATGTGTACCCTTTCTCTAAAAACGAATGAAACACTCCATTCACAACCATTTATGGCCAACACGTCCTGATTCAAAACAACAAGACACCGTTCTAGATAATTTACAATATGAAAGATGAACTACAAAAAAATGAAAACATACATTAAGTATTAATTTCATCCTCTACCCAATTCCATCATATTGATTCACGAGTCTTCAAAAATATTTTATGGCCATCGTAAAAGAATGGATATTATATTTTTTATTAAATATGATACTGACACATAAGGTTCTTAACCCACCCACTAAAGGCATACACACCTTACAAGAAAGGAGCTCCAATAATTTTTATCTATATAAAGCCCACAAAAAACCTGGAACCTCAAAATATCATGGTACTTAACCAAAATGTCTTCTCCATCTCATATTCATGGACAAAATCTTTTAGGATTTGAATTAAATCATTCATGCTCTAACTATCTTAGCGGACTTGGTTCCCCTAGTATTTCTCCATCCACCTATATCACTTTCATATATATATTATATTTCCCATTCAAAATATAGTTGTATTCATTTAATCTTTTCATGACAATTTATGTATTTTTAGGGATCTCACATATGTGCATATGGTAATCAACAAAATGACCATCTCTGCAAAAAAGGATTTATAAACATAATGACCCTTGAAACACCATGTAATTACATAACTTTATAGTGTTCTTTGAGTCATTCCTCAAATTTCTTCACCGAATTCATGGACCATATATATTTTCTATGTGAAGAGACCATAATCTAAATTAGTAGATGTTACGAGCTAAAATATAATAATCTAAATCAACAGATGTTCTGAGATAAAATCCCATAATCTAATGAAATACAAGTTCTATGGAAAAAAGACCATATAATAAAGAAGTATAAGGTATGAGAAAAAATACATTTAACTATTGTAATATAAAGTCTGAGAAAAAATATATTAAACAAATGAAATAAAATGTCTTAGATAAAAGACCTAGAACTAATGAAAAAGAAGGTCTAAGCTAACATACCTTAAACTAAAGCCATAGAAGGTTTGAGATAAATAACCAAAAACTAAAGAAATAGAATGTATATGCTAAATGACCATAATATGAATTAATAACATGATATGGATAAGAGACACTAAATTATATTAATAGATATTATGAGTTAAAAGACCATAAACTATAGCCCGACAATGATTTATCCTACAAGAGCACATAAGGTCCACCATATCGCCTCAAAAAACATCAAGATATTCTATCACTAATACTATAGTCTAAAGAAAATGGTATACCACTCTCCCTCATGGATATACATTTTAACCATATATCCTTCTACAATCCATGTGATCTCAAGATAGCTGAAGTAGATATACCTATGAAAGAATTTATGGAAATTTTCATTCATGAGTGTCTATCTAGATAGAATCAATTATAATTTCAACATTCAATACCAAGAATTCATGTTTATTTGATATTACTGAATGGATGTGTAATGTTTTCTTGTAATATAATTTCAATGAAATATCATGCATATCATGAATTAATAAAAATGGGACATTAATGTGAAAAGATCAAAAAATTCATTCATTCATAGTGTAAAAAATGGGGGAGGAGTCTCCACCTTTTAGAGACTCTCTGGTGTCTCATAAAAATTGCAATAAATCACAAGGGTCAAACTATTCTAAAAGATGATCACATGTTCTAGCATGGTCTACAAGAGTCTATAAGGAAGTGTCAATTTATTGCTGGAGTGCCACTATCCCAGCCTATTTCACATCAAGTCTAGGAAAAATAGTCTCTACCAATCCATATACTCCATAACCCTCTTTCCGGTATCTTCCAATTATGTTGATGATGTTGAAATATCATAAATCATATGAGCTTGGATTTAGTGAAATAATACAATATGAACTGTAAAACCATCCATCTGAGCCTAAAATTTGGGGATCAATAGTATAACTATCTCCAATTCATTTGACATCTCCCATATGTTCCTAGAAAAAGGGTACCCATCTACATGGTCATGTAAATCTATTTCAGTCATGGCTAGATCTATTTAAGTCACAAAAATTTCTTCATAATTTGAAATAGAGTTTTTCTGGCAAACCACCAAACTGAAGTCATGAAATAACTAATGAAGGAATTACCCTTTGTCATGGAATATTTAAAAATGTATCTCAATAACCATGGAATGAATCTGTTTTCTAATCAACCAATGCTTCTATTAAGACTATGTGATCGATGGAGTATATGTGGTGGGAGGTGGAGGTAACTAGTGGAGAAGGTGAGGAAATTGATGAAAAATACTCAAATTCCCTTTTATCAATTGGTGTATCATCTTTAGCCTATACTAACAAAATAATTTCCTCAATAGTGTCACTTTAACTATTAGGTCGGTCATCATTGAAACGATGATGCTTCCTTGGCATCTTTTTAGGTCTTTAATATATTATATCATCACTATTGAAAGATGTTTTCCTGACAAAAAATGGCATGCCAAATGTTAGAACAATTGAATTAGCATTCAACCTAAATAAGTTACTACCCAAGACTAGGAACAATCCTAGTCAAGGCTAAAAAAATCATCAACATGCATATGTATGATATAAGCATCAGTATCGTTCTGTGAAAAAATCTTTCAAACTAGGCTGATGATCCTAGGTTTTCATTCACCTCCGATGACAGCCAAGGGATGCGGGGAGACCCCTTGGATGTAGGAATGCTTTCAAGAAAATCAATAGGGTGAATATGTCGCATAGATTATCATATCATCTACCCTGGCTGCAAGAACCCCATATTAAAGAGATATCATATATGACATTTCATCAAGGGAACCACTAACAATATTAATAATCGTTCCAACTAATGCACAAAAAGGATTAAAGTCAAGGCTTTCATATTTGCTCAACGCATCATTAACTGTGGAGGGGCTTGGTGACATGGCTTAGAACACTGATATATTAAATAGTATGTAGACGGATTAAGCATTATGGATCCATGTGGCATAATAATATTTATAACAACGAATGTTCCCCTTTATATAGACAAATAATCTTGATAGGAAAACTGATCCTATACCGTGTGGTACCTTGTTATATATGTCCCAATAGTTTTTGAAGACATAGAAGGACTAGTACTTGAAAATTCGGGTATTTATATTCCACAAGACACACAGTCATCACCAATGTGCTAACTACGATCCTTGAACATGTATCCCTTGACAGAAAAAAGTCACATATTAAAAAACATGGCTACAAATCCTTCCGAACAAATGTTTGTGGGGATTTGCAAAGTCACTTGTTAGACCCTTGAGGTATGATCCACAACTTCCAAAATAACCCAATATGATTCAGTACTGTCCCATACTTAATTTGAATGGCACCGATGAAAATTTATGGAATTTTTATTGTTTCGGAAAAAAAAATTAAAATAATGATCTATTCCTTAAATTAAATGGGAAAACACATTGTTATATCATTCCTAAATTTCTCCTTCATAATAATATGAAGATCATTCACCAAAACTGGGGTCAACATGGGACTATCCCAAACATCGACAAAAGATAGGAATTCATGATAAGTATCTCTCATATGGGGAATACCACCATGTTGATAGATGTACCATAGACCGGTTCCCATTTAATCGAGGTAAATATGGAATGTATTGGTGCCATGCTACTAGTGGATGATCATCTATTGATGAATCTTAGGCATGAATTAGTTGATTAATGGGGAAGTCCACTCATCATCATAAAGATAAACTCTATATTTTTTATTAGAAAACTATATTCCACATTTCTGAACCTAGAAGGGATATGCCTAATCATAATAGAAATTAACATTTGGATGGTTTTCCCACATCTTAATCTATCTGAAATCCATATTGTAGATAGATTGAGAAAATATACTCAAATAGATCTGATCAATGGGATGATGCAAAAATTCATACTTATATGAAACTAAGGGGTGTGGGTTTTAAAAAATATTATATATACCTTGATATTGTGCTTCGATCACTAAAATTTCTATGGATGTAATCATTTAATCATAATCAAGAGAAGTTGACACCAACTATTATTATAGATTTGAGTCTCATAGAGGGATGAAAACATCTTACAACAAACTAAAACCATATCAAGGGACTCTCCGAGATAATCTAATATTAAAAATCTATGATGAGAGGATCCACTAAAAAAATATAATCAGAATAAAAATGATGTTATGGATTGACATTATTGTTCCTTTCAATGAAGACCCTATGATAAGCAGTAGAAAAAGAATATTGATGAGAACTGGGTGGCATCTAAATAAAACTATGTGGAATATGTTAGATAGATAAAATAAAATATTGTCAAAACATATAAAAAGAAAAACAAAATTAATTGCATCACATGGATTAGTTTTTGAATTCATTTATCACTTAATGGTCTAGTGAGTCACATAAATCTTATCTGATATTGCATAATCTTATGACCCCTAGGATACTCATGATCGAGTGACATGGATATTGTCACATGAATCACATGATAATTGATAGTTCATATGATCAAACCAACATACTTGTGAAATACTCAATACAATGTCAATCCTAAATGCTAAAGTCCAACAAGTTACCAAGATATATTTTTTTTGTTGATGAATGTGTACCAAACAAACATGTTCCTGGGAATGATTTCTTGGGAAATGAAGCTTTTTGTAGGGTATCAAGATTATGTCTTGTAGAATGATATTTCAACAAAGGAACATGATGGAGGAAAGGTGAGATATTGTTGCATGAATGGTATTTGATGGATAAAGCCTCCTTTTCCAATTTATATATATGGTATTTTTTTAGAATACCAAGCATATTCGGAAGAAAATGTGTTGCACCATACACTAATTGGTGATATTGCCAATGACTCATGTGGCCATTTATTTTATTCTAATATGATCCCTTGCCCCACCAAGTATCAATCATATTGTGGGTCATTTGTTGACCCCCACCAAATGAGCATCTAAAACATCCCAAAAGATGAAATAACTATATATGTGTATTATATTCCTCATAAAATAACCAGAAGAATGTGGTTATCAAAACATGTGGACCACGTTAGCCTCTAAGAGACTATTGATCGTGTGACTATCATAGGGTAACATGATGTAACTAAGTGTAGTATCTAGTCTATAGTAGGTATGGTGAATCCCCTCTTGAACAGTAATTTTACTCTTACAAAGGGGTCTCAAATAACTAGTGGTTTCATGGTGTTTATGGGATAAGCTCCTATATGCCACATGGGTTTTCATTAATGGTCACATAACATGGAATCCGAAAAAATAATTTGAATGTGGGAGGAAAATTTCCATATTGACGAGGCCTTTAGCGGTCGTATAGATAATTCAATTTATCACCGATGAGGGGAATGATTATGTTAGAAAATATTTTAGAAAAATCTTAATAACATTAAGAAATTATAGAATAAGACTGTGGAAAAAAATATCCTTCTAGAACTACTTAGGGACCTAAAAGGCTTGTGATGCTCCTTTGGAAGAATATAAGATATAGATAGACCATGTTTAAAAGGATCCTCATCTCATGAAACCATTTTGGATTTCCATCCATGTCGTACAAAGGAACTCATGTATTTCCAGGTGACCTAAAACTCCCCATATTGACCCCTAAGGACAAAAATATGGATTTGTCTCAGAAAATACCATGCACCGCCTTAGGTCATTTTTGGTCATGTGACACATCATATAAAATATTTTAACTGTCTTCGACATTTCTCATGCAATCTCACAAGATGTATAACCATTCTCAAAACAAATAATGGAAATAAAAGGAAGTGTATGGGGGAGAATATCATGGTCGTAAAACACATGTGATTCAATAAGGATGCCTGTGACAAAGTCACTCAAGACTTATGGACAATCCAGCCCGATCTAGTGAAATCCACATAACAATCCAACCTTGTCGCGTAGAATGTCCCTTAAAAGTCACCCGATATCACAATATGTTTTTTCAACAGACATCTTAATCTCATGAAGGCCATTTGACATTTCTATATGAAAATATGAATTTCTTTTGGTGTTTTCTCATGATTCAATAGATCCAATTTAATTGGAGAAAATACAATAAATGAGGAATTTATTGAGTTCACTCTTAGTCACTAAAAATATGGTCACATTCTCTCAGTGATCCCTTCTAGAGAATTGCAAAGACATGTGGCACAAGAACCCTTCACTGATTCCATACTATATTTCTTCACAATATTCCATGAATTATGAAAAAATAGGATAGTAAGGACAATAAATACCCCACCCAAGCATGTGAAAGGCATTTCTACCTATCATAACTAAGTGAAATAACTCTAAGAACATTATAATAGAATTAGAGTGGGTTTCTTGTAGTAGATGATCTCATTACATATAGGGAATCTGTTAGGTTATATACTAGTGAATAGTCATAGGGACCTTGATTCATGAATAAAGGACCTATCAAGATCATTTAAAGATCACATGATGGACTTCTGGAAGGAAATGTGAAGAAAACCCATGATTTCGTCTAGAAAGTGTGAGATATTAAATAAACTAACACTGAATAAATCTATAGTATTCATAATATAAGGGATAAAGATATCACAAAGGGTGGAAGAAATAAACCAAAAACATGACCACTTACTATCATGTGCTTCACATGAACCATCCAAGACATGTGACAACCCCATGATACATTAACCAGAAGTCATGCCGCAACATAAGTATTCTATTTGGGTCATAAAATGTCCTATAGACATGTTATATATGTCCACATAGTTATTTTTTTGTTTGAAAAATTAGTCTTTTGAATTCCACCTGGCTGATCACCCAATCTTTGTGATGTCCTTCAGAAATGACTCATGACACATATAACAACACATTCTAATGATATCTAAATACTAAGGTAGCATATACACATGTCAAGTAGTTCTCACAACACCCTATGAGAAAGTAAGTCAAGACTCACACTACCCTCCATCCATGCCATCCAATACAAGTGACAGCCTTTAAAACATGTCACTCTAATTCTAATGGTACTATCTATATTTTTCAGCAAGCTCTTGCATTAACATTATGGAAAGTATCTTCAGTCACGTGTCACTATCTAGAAAAGCTGGTCAATTCATGAAATTTCCTTTGGACAAGTCAGCTGGGTCCTAAATTACCCTCTAAGATATATCACACTGAATATTGTGATTCTATCCATATGTGATAACCAACTCTTGCGATGAAACCCTAGAAAGTTAGATCGGTCATGCATCACTATCTAGATAATCTAGGTAGGAATTGTAATACCCTCTGGATAAGCTATTTAGGTAATGTTACACCCACTATATAATAATACATATCACATGGTAATCCCAATAATTGAAAACATTTTCCACAATTAGTGTATAAACCCTAATAAATTGGGAAGCCTCTGAGTGTAATCTATATCATTAAATAAAATATTATATGTTCCAATTTCATGGGAAACCTTCATATTTAATCCCCTAAAATGTAAACTATAGCGGCTCTGATTCTTCCATAAACAAGATATATAGAACAACTCTTAGAGGTTCGAGTTGAGCGTTAATATGCCAGGGCAATGATAGCATATATGTCCTACCTGAAAACGAAATTAACATAATTAAATATCATCCCTTGTTTCTCATAACAAGCATGAAATATGTGGGTTGAGGGAGTTTGAATGGTTTTCTCTTCTACAATATAAAACTCCAGAAATACTAGGAAAATGTCAATGTCTATTTCCCAATCTATTGAACTATGAAGACTATGATCCCATACAAAACCATGATACATTGGATGATTTCATAAGGCTCGATCCCAAACTCAAAATGGGCACCCACTGTAATCCGAGACTCACAATATATTTGATATTTAAAACATCAATATCCAATCATTACCATGGGTTGATCATTCTACCTGATCCTCAAATGGACTAAGAAAACAAATGAACGATGAGAACTCTAATTCCTACCATAATCATGATATATAGAATTTCTCCCTGAGTACTAATCTCTATATTAGACATATCAAGGGGAATCCTAGTGAATAATCCATGTATTTTAATGAAATGAGACTAATTAAATCTTATCACTTGTTTCTTAGACCAAGCATAACTCACATGAGCTTAAAGAGTTCCCAAAGTCATATCATTCACACCATGAATATATACCATCCATAGAAATGTTAGAATCTATGACATAGTGATTGGAATTATATATTCGCCTCTATAGAAAAGCATATACCTTAGGGAATGTCCAAAGTGAATTAGTGAACTATGACAACTCTGATTCATTTTATAACAATGATACATAAGACAATGTTCAATGTCTAGAACACAAATAATCCCCCATTTCAATGCAACTCCTTTTAAGACTCTGGAATTTAAATTATTTATACCCATTAATTCCTTTGGGATGATCACTAAACCTCATTTGTTAGCATACTGAGAAAAAAAATTAACTATGAGGTCCTTGATTCTTTCTATAATTGGGATATATAGGGCATCCCCCCAGGAGTCATTCTTGAATATCTGGTGGCTCAAAGAAATCATATATTTCATTAATATATAATGATAGACAATATGGGTTGTTTAATAATGTGGGATTTTATTACTAAGATAAAAAAAAATTGGACACCTAATAATGGCCAAACACCCTACTCAAGAATATTAACCACCTCTCAACATGTTAGCACATTCCAAATATTTTGATTATACAAATTTGTCTAAAATTATATTGGTAATAGGGGAAAACATCAAATATGTATAGATTGTTTAATAAATGAGCATCCCATCTTTTGCACAAAGAGAGTGACTTAACATATAATCATTATGTTATGCTAACCGATCATGTATAAGGATTTGGAAAATATTCACATACATATATTAAATTTATTATAGAGATTAACAGTATGAATAAATTCCCCCAAAATTGTGTGCTGGTCCGGACCTCCCATCCTCTTGAAAAATGTTATTTCATAAGTTTAATCGATCTTGAAAACCCTGATGGTCATCAAGATTTGGAAATTAGTTTTTACGTTGTTATAGATAGTTGAAATGTTGGGGGTTTTTAGGGAAGACTAAAAATATTCAAATGTTAATGTGAGTGATTGATTAAGGAATTAAAGCTCATATTCTTACTGTCAAGAAGACCCCATCAAAGTCACCTTATATCCCGATGAAAAAAATATCCACCTTATGTTTAGGTAAAGTGTTATGTTATTACTTTCAATGAATTTTATCTATTTACATACCATATAAATGAATTATGTGTAAATAGTGAATTATTTCACAATATTATTGTAGAATACTTTTGAAAAAAGTTATTAAAATTTTACCCAAAATATAATTAGATAAAATCATTAAATATTTTATAGATGGATATAAAAAATTATTTTCATTTAAAAAAATGTAAAAATATTATTTAAAATTTCTCTATCAATTTATTATTATAACTAAGATACATACATTTATTTCATAGTAAAATTCCAAAATTCTCCTAGAAGATGATATTGATGAAAAATATTGAACTATATACATATTATGATATCATCTATTCATGTAAAATAATAATGCATCTCATTTGAAAAAAAAACATATGTATGCTCCAAATGATTTATAATACTTATAATTAATATAAAATTTTAGTCATAATCAACCTACTAAAACATCATTGTCAATACACATTTGGAACTATTAGTTATGGTGGACTAATATTTGTTACATAGATAATATTAATTTTTAAATTTACTTCTTGGTATATTTATTTTTAAGATAGGGTATATTTTCCATTATAATTTTACTTATTTTATATTTCTTGTCACTAAATAAGGAAGCAATATTTAGAAATTTTATTTGTACAATAATGAAATGAATTTCATTATTGGTTTCCCATTAATATGTTTCCTCATTAATTTTTTTAGTAATCCACACAATATATCATGATTTACTGATTTTCATAAAATTAAATTTAACTAATGTGTATAATATGTATACTGTTAAAACAAATCCATTTTCCAAACGATTTAAAAAAAATACATATTAAAAAAACATCACATGTATAAAAAACTGTTTCATAATAAGAAAATAATCCTTCTTAAAAACAAATTCAACTTAATATACATATCTTATGCTCAAGAATCAGTAAATAATATTTTATTTTATTTTATATATTCATGTTCAGTAAATTTTTTCGACTATAAATCAATCATATAATACTATTTATCAATTTTTTTATTAAAATGATCCATTATGTGACTCATTATAGTGATGAATTCTACTATATATAGCACTATATGGGTTTCTTATATCTAACCATATGAGGTACATCTATTAAAATTGACAAATCATGTTTTCTCTATAACATATATTCTTTGTAATTCTAAAATGAGATACCCCTGGAATTTTCTATATCCAATGTAATAACTTATTCCTCTTCCAATCATAACATCTTCCAATAATAGTATATTTCTATATATTCACCACATCACCATGAAATTCAACATAATATTTTGTTCCTCCTAAAAATATTTCTACAATAAATATAATAAAATAATAATATCATACATTACAATATTTATTTCACATAGAAAATAATCTTTAGATCTATAGAAAAATTATAACATATGATTTAAAAATGTAATCTAACAAACATACAATCACTAAAACATAAAAATGGCTATGAATATATATATTTATATTATAGATTTTTTTTTGTTTTTTTATCATTTGGATTATGTTTTACATGTACTTATCTTAAAATAGTTTTTACCTATTAACCATTTCTGGATTTGGATGAACTTTTTCAATATAAATATTGAATCCTTTTTATATCGATATATTTTTCTCTATAAAAAAACTTTTAATAGTGATATATAAAAATCTAAGATAACATTTCAGAATTTTGTTCATAATTTTTCATATATTGGAGCCATAATATAATTTCTCACATATATAGGAGAAATATTACAATAATGTTTATAAAATTATGCTTAGATATGAATGAATTTATAAGATATTTTTACCTGGGTTTTTTGTCTATTTTATAGTTTTATTTAATGGATTTGAGGAGTGAATGGATTCTAATAAAAAAGTGTTAAAATATGAAGGACATATTAAAAATTGCTAATGTGATAATATACACATAACCCTAGAATAATTACAATTTTCCTATATAAATTAAAATGATCAATCAACAATGATTTCTGTAAATATTTTTATACAATTTGGATGTGATATTACAATCTATAAACTATGTAACATAAGCTACACAATTTCTGCACAATGAACACCATATTCATCCATAAATCTTATTCACAATATTTCTAAATACCTAATAAACAATCAAATTATCTTCATATATGGATCATTTATCATTTAAAATCATTACTAAATCCAAGAAATTTCACAAATGATAAAATAATAGAGTGTAAATGAAAAATAGTAATGAGAAACAAATATATCATGATTATTAGTCAAATAACATATCAACAAATCCTTAATTTAAATCATGTTCATATCAATGAAATAATGTGATTAAACAAATTCATAACTTATCATAAGAAATAAAATATGTAATCATGCAACTAAATAGAATATAATGGAAATTATATTCATGTAGATAGGATATAGGCCAAGATTTCTTACCTTAATAGGAATGCCTAACTATGAAAACTAAACATATTTTCTATATAGAATAAATTCTTTACCCAATGAATTAGTGTGATATATAATTCCAAAACCACCCATAAGAAAATATATTTTATAGTATCTATATCAGGAATAAAATTCATAAAATATGTCATATCAATCTATAAGCAGAACCCACAAATTTTATCGTAGAGAAAAAAGTTAATAAAATATTTTACCCAAAATCACATTTAGAGTATACTATAAATTATATTTATGTTATTAATGAAATATTTTTATAGATCCAAAATATAATGAAGTTGATTCATATTGAATAATAGAAAATTATTTAACATAAATATAATGAGAAATTGAAATATATTTTTTAATGGATGTGAAAATTTTAGACAGATCAATCATAAAAAACTATATTAATTAAATAAACCATGAAGTAACAGTATTAAAATACATTTAATCACCAATAAAATAAATAATAAAAAAATTTAATATGTTCAAATTATATTATGTATAAAAAATCCCAACCCCGCTGGAAAAAAGAAAAGTAAATATCATTAACATGTGAATAATAAGACAACAAGTTGCATAATAATTTTTAATATTTTATAACTAGAAACATTGAATAGTATATTTAATAAATACGTTGAAATTTATAAGAAAGTCGCATTATATTCTCAAATATAAATAAATAAATAAATAAATAATTCTATAAAATACTGATAATGATAAAGAATGCTGATACAAATTTGTAGGAAAACATATTTTCTTTCTGAGACTATTCTATGAGAATTTTACTGTATGAAGATATATTTCAGAGAATTATACATTTTTTAACATTTATATCTATTTTAAAATAATATATAAATAATAAAAAATAAAATTTCAATTTTATTATACTTGAGTTTCATCATAATGATTCATGTCCATAATTTTTGATATTTTTTGTAATATAGCATCATAGTAGTTTAGATTTCAGTCAATATGGAAATTATTTCTATCGTAGTTATAAATTTGAAGATTTCATATGTCAAAGATGTTCCCATGTCATGAATTTAAATGTTATATGTGATAAAAATACTCTCTAAATCATATAAATTTAAATATATTATTTATGAATGTTAGATGTTATGATTTACCAAACTATTTATTTCTATTATTTGACATTTTATTACTAATAATCATATTACTCCTATAAGATTTCATAGTCAAATTTAAAACTCACAGGATGATTTTTTGAAGATAATGAAAATAATTCATTAATAATTAGAATATTAAATTATTATGGTAATAAATTTCATAAATAATAGCATAATTTTAATGTGACTTTATTTATGAAATGTTTCAAATTATTGTGAATGTATAAGGATTACTCATGGAAGGATATAAAATGTGGCTCAATTCTTAGGGAATAATGTTTATATCTTTAGGATGTTCACTTGTCCAATGATAAATCATTTTATTATCCATATAATAAAATACAGTCATATTTATTGGAAGGTTTATTTAATTGTTAAAATGAATCATTTCCTTTGATCCACTGATTTAGTATTTACAAAAAAATGAAATAATTCATTTATTACTTTCTTAGAATCTCAATTAAAAATTGTGAAGAATATTTAGAGTCACCAAAATAGTTTCTTCATAGTTTAATTAGAGGGTTATCTATTCCTATCATGATAGATATTTTTTCATCAGTTTGGTGTGTTGCTTTTATAAAAATGGATAGATTGTTTCAGGTAAAACCTATTAGAGGTATCTAGATTGATCTAATTTATTTATAAATTATCTATATTTTATAAAAAATAGTTTTCTACATTTGAAAATCATGAATATTAGGAATGACGATATAGTAACATAATTTTTGGTTTTATATATCATGATAACATGGAAAAATCAAGTCCATGTATCAATAAATTAAATACAACTGCATGGGATTACAACATCCACAATGAATTTAGGTATTACATTTAAAATTGAGGGATTGAAACACTATAGATATATGGTGATATAACTGTATGATAAAAAATTAAAATTCAATTTTTCAGTTGATAATTGTATAATTATATGATGATACTACTACCTATATCTGGAAAAGGTTTTTCCCTCTCCCCCCTTATTATTTTTTAATTATTACAAACCCTAATATTTTTATCTAATGGATTAATTTAAGTGTTTTTCATTTATGTTAATTGAATATCAGGTCATGTTACTAATTAACCAATTCATGGATTTCAAATACTTTTTGTGATCATAATTAAGGAAAATATAGATAAATTGAATGTTTTAAAAAATTTATAATCTAGGGGACTAATTCATGGAAGGACTCCCATGAAATAATTGAAGACATTGGATGCTTTTTGAAGGGATACAAGTGGAGTTGGAAAATAGAATTCTCTACCAGCCAATCGGTGGAGAGAGAATGGTTTACCAAGATAAAATAACTCCACCAGCCAATTGGTAGAGGATAATCACATATCTAGTTGATGAAAATAGTTCTTTTATTTCTTTAGCATGTGTAATAGCTAGTTATCAGAATCAAGTAGCTATTCTTTGGATTTGATGTTCCATTTTCGTGGTGTACTAATGTCTTTCCTTAAAACATTTAATTGGCACATCAAATACATATCTTTACCAATTTGACCGATGAATCATATAAATATTTTAAAAATATATCAATAGATTCATAGATTCAAATAAAAATGATATATGATGAAAAAATCCACTAAAATATTATTTGATTAATAAATAGTGTATTGAAGAGATATCATAATAAGTCATCTTTATAGTCAATTTCTAATTTTCCATTCTAAAATTCTTTATTCTCTATTCCTATTATATCCCTCTACTAAATTTAAATCAATATATATTGAGATATAAGGAATCAAACATATAATGTTTTATTTCAAAAAATGTTTTATCTTGTAGTCTCATACCTTATCTAATAGGTTTGTTGTAATAACAATCAAAAATTAAGGGAGATAAGTGTTTAATAAAATTTATGTAATGGATATGAGTTTCATTCTACTACTTTGAATTGAAAGGTAGGATGGGTTTCTTGATCACATTTATAATAAATGGAGAAATATACAAACATCTTAACTAATGGAGGGATACATAAGTGTTTAGACCAACCTATTGTAAAACATCATTATCATATATATTGTTCTCTCATTTTACAATCCAAAAAGCATCATCATTTATAATCTAAAAAAATATCACATTATTTTGGTACATTGATAATAATAATCTTGAAATTTTTACATTCATAACTATATTTTCTAAATAGTATTGAATTTATCATTATATAATAATCCTTTTAGCAGATAAATATGTGCTAAATATTATCATAATATCCTTTTATTAATTAATAATATTTATCAATTAAATATAATTATCACATCATCTTTGATAAAATTTAATATTTACATAGCACAAATAATATCTCATTTTATTCTTGTTTTATTTTGTGATTTTCATCACCCTTTATTGTTATAATTTTATAAATGAAATTCCCCCCTCGTCACAGTACTCGGGTAAAAAAAAGGATAGTGATAATTCAAATTTATAGAATGTCAATATATGTTTTCCATAATGATGGACAATAACATAATATTGTACGTCTATTTTTTAAATTCGAATTTTTATCGGATAATATGATTTAATTGGTCAATGATATATATTATTTATAAATTTACATTATTGATATATGGTATATATATTTCAATAATATAAGGCATTTAAAACTAAATGAAAAACTGAATTTTTAATTTATAAAATTTTAATAAATTATATTGGAAATATAAAATGGTTGCATATAAATTTATTGACTGTTCAAAATTTATTCCTCAAATATTTTGGAAATGTTTAATAAATTTGAACTCAATATATTTATAACTTATCCTTAATAACCATTTCTATTTTATTATTTTTTATGGTGGTTAAAAATCATGTCAAATATTGTTTTGTATAAGTGATCTTGGCTTTTTGTAGTTTTAGAAGCATTAATTATTAAAAATATATAATTGTTTAAAATGTATTGTGTTCTAATTAAAATATTCCAAGGGAATATAATATGACGAGATTATATAAAAATAGATGTAATGTTTTAATATTTCTAATTATCATTAAATTTTATAAAATATGAAAGATTTTTCACATTCCATGTATTTAAATGATGCATAAACATAAATATTAATTATTTATATCAATATTTTATGCAAATACTATGGTTTGAATTTTAAAATTTTAAAATTATTTTTTTTATGAAATGTAAATAAATGGTATTTTTCAATTATTATTTATTTATAAGCCATATATTTAAATTTTCTGATCTGTTTATTTATATATTAAATTATTTTATTTTTTTTTAATTTTTTACTTATTCATATATAAATATGTTCTCAATAATTTTTAATCATTTATAATCACTATAAATACGAAATACCATGTATTTAATAGTTTCATTCTAATCATACTACAAAAACATGATTTTAATAAATATTTTAATAGCAATTAACTATTTAATATCACAAAATTCAATATATCATCTAGGTAAAGGTTAAATTTTTATTATTTACACTGTTTCAAGTAAATAAATAAAACTGATATTATCATGCTAAATTTAAAAATAAATATAAATTTAAATTAATTTTTCAATAACTAAAATTCATTTTTTCATGCATAATAATAATAGTTTCATAATACTGATTTTTTTTTCAGATGATAAATTTATTTACCAATTAAATTGGAAATAGTTTTGATGATGGTAATATTTTATTTGGTTAAATTGATTTTAGAATTGTTATTTTCCAATATTTATTTATTTTATCATAATTTATATATGAATATAATTGAAAATAATTATTAATATCGAAATATCATTATTTCGATTAACTTATTTTAGTTGTTTTATATTAGAAAATTAACGATTGTTAGCATATAATGTTTATTGTGTTGTTTATATTGAATCTTAGATTACCCAAATCACATCATCTTGGTAGTGATCCATCAAAGATCCCTTGGATGACCACAATAAATAATTTAATAACAGACTACAAACACACAATTCTTTTATAACCATCTTCCAAAATAATCAATCTCATCTACACACGCTAATATAGATACATTATTTATCATCATGGTAAAATCCTATTAACCCTGATAAAAAGAAACTCACATTATAAGCACATTTAATATCAAACATCATCTACACCAAAAAATTATGATGATGAATAACCATTATTATAACATTATTAGAACTGAATACTGGTAACTTTATCAGTTCAATTTATATCATAGATAAAATGATATTTTTTAGTTCTATTTTTTCACCTATAAAACACGTTGGTTACAACAATGAGATTATAAAATTACATCACATTGAAAAAATCGATTCAAAATTAAAATAAAATTTATTATTGATTAAAAACTAAAATAAAACATTAAAACATTATATATCAACGATATTCAATTCATTAAAATATAAATCAACTTTATATTTTCTTATAAATATAAAATTTTACAATGAATTTAAAATCATCATGGGTTATGCTCTCTTTGGAACCCCCATTTTAAAGAGACCAATTACACTAGATGTTTCGTAACACACTGCACGATATCAAAGATAAAATATGAGTGTACATATGAAAATAATCTTTATGTTATTAACACTATAAATAAATAAATGAAATATTAGTATGATATAATGAATTAAAAAAATATAATATTAAACTAAATATAGAAACTCCAATTTATATCGAGCACACCATGTGTTAGATTTACTAGTAGATGATTACTATATATCAAAAAAATACAATGGATGATATATCTAATGTATTAAGTAAATAAAATAATGTTTACATAGTTTAGAATATTTGATAAGTTTTTTGAACTAAAATATTTATTTTAAAATTAGCCCAATAAATTTGAATCATTCTAGTTAAAATATGGATTGAGTTGATGCGTATATGTTTCATACATTTCAAAAAATGACTTTTTGATATTTTTTCAAATGTATAAATATAATTTTGTTTATTTTTATCAGTTTTGACTATGTTTAATTTTTTGTACTAAATTTACAATTTTTTTAAAAGAATACTTTATCATTCATACTGCCCACACCTTCAGTCATGTTAATGTGGGTCCAAATAATACAATTCACAATAACTTATGGATTATTATTTTGAATATTAGGAAAATATGATTGTGTTTTCCTAATTTTTAGTGAGTGACATGTGTATTGATCTAAAAGTTTTCTTTTTAAACTGTAAACATTCATATTGTGTCTTACTAGGCACACCTTGTGTAAAATTGATGTGTTGATAATTCTAACATCCCAAAAATAGTTGGTGGATAATTTTAACAATGTGTTAAGAAAAATACAATGGGAATTCTCATTTTTGATAAATGTTGAATGTATTAAAAAATGTCATTTTAAACTAGAAACATACACGATGAGTCATTTCAGGAATACAATATGTTATATATTCTTGTTTCATATTCATACATATCAAAAATGACTTATGAATCCTTATCCAAAAAATTTCAATACAATAAAAACATGTTTTATCAATTTTTATTATGTCTAGTGGTTTTTATTAAGAATAAAACTTTAGAATAAAACCAAACTTTCAATTATTTTTGAAGAAACCTTGTGTAAATAGTTTTTTTAATTATTATGATTCACAAATAATGTAAGAATAATTTTCATAATTTATCACTAAATTCATATAATTTTTTATCCAATTAATTGTTAGTAAAATTCATTGTAAACTAAAATTTACATATAAAATTAAAATATTCATAATGAGTGTTCTAGGATTTTTCCTCTTCATATGAAATTTGTGCTATACTGGGAGAGCTCATGCAGGTGCAAAAGAATTGGAAATGGGAATCTATCATGAAATTGTATTTGAATTACTGTATATCATATTGAAATGCGGCTAATTACTATACATAAAAATGATTTGGGGCTAATTTTAATATGGTTTGAAGACATTTCTCATGTTTTTTCTTATTTTTTACTATGTAAATTTTGTTTGGTACAAAAATGTTAATTTTAAATAAAAACAAAAAAAATACAGTCATATTGTCTGCAATATGTGGCAGATTGATGTTTTTCCAAATACTATAAATTAAAAATGGCATATGGATCAACATCAAAGAATCATCATGACAATATGAGTATGTTTTCATGGTTTTTATTCACAATTGTAATTTTAAAACAAAAATTTTACTTATAAAAATAAATCACATACTTTACATCATACTGGCCACTAAATTAATCAGACAAGCATGTTGTGTAACGACCCAAATTATTTAAAAGGAAATTAACTTCATAAAAATAAGTCATTAAATAACATGACAACACAACATTATGAAATATTAAGTGTTAAGTGACCATTAAACATAATTTTTTCACTTCTGTGATTGGAATTTCTAAAATCTGACATACACAGTTGGGTTTAAGAAGATTTTTCTGGTCTAATAAAAAACATAATTTTTTGTGAATAGTATCCTACCTCTATGAATATTAACCTACCCATATGAATTGTAGTATTAACCTTGTGAATAGTACATCATCCAAATAAGAGTTACCTTACCCCTGAATAATTATATAAAATTTAGGCATCTTTGAAACTGACAAATTGACCATAGTAATTGTTTTGGTATTTTTTCTTGTTAAAAATAATTAATTATAATTAATCAATTAATTTAAAAATATTTATTTTCACAAAATGTGTTCATAAATTAGAAAATATATGTATCATAGTTTTTATATAATATTATAAGACCCTACGTAATCATTGAAAGTATTATAAAATCAGTTTTAATTTTAAAAAATTGTATTTTTTAAATGAATTATTATTTTAATTAAATATTAAATTAATAATATTGTTATTATTATTCATGAAAAATATACATTATTTTTGGATTCTACATGCTGAAAAATAGTTAGGGAGAAATTTTGGTATTTTTCTAAAATACATCAATTTTTGGGTGAATAGGAAAAATAGAGTTTTTTCACATAACCGGTGTATCCTAAATTGAATCATTAATGATGTAATGATTACATTAACATTCTAGAACATTAGGTTCAGACAATTTTTATTCAATTTCACAAATGGTTCCATTAAATAAAATAAACTCAATTTACAAACCTAAAAAAACCTTCCAAAGCCTAAAGTCAAAAGGTGATTTCTTAAAGTGTCTTTTCCTTTTCTTTCACATTCCTTATAATAAATTGATAAATTATAATTATAAAGACAAATTAAAGACTAAAAAGAGTTATATTATACTAATATATGATTTAGGATGTCAAAAAACTACTATTTTAAGTCTAACTTTTGATATATTATTTTATTTAATATTTTATTCTAAAAACACCTCCCTCCTCATGTATAAATAACCCCTCCACCTCCCCTTAACAAAACACACCTCTCAAGATTCAAGAATTGTCAAAACTCTACCCAAGAATCTTTCATATCCCCTACCCCGTGTCCAAGAGCTTCTGGTCTCATCAAAAGTCCAAGGTTAGGCCCCTTAAAGAGGATCTCAAGAGGAGGATTCAAGAGGTAATTTGTCTTCCTCTTTCATTTAATTCCCATTCAATTTCAAGTCCTTTTCTTATTCTCTCCCAACTTATCATTTTCCAAATGGAATGGTAAATCTAGTATAATACTTATACTATAATGTTACAATACTAATGGTATATTATACAATCCAAAATCTTTCTCCTCTTTCTTTTATTTTATAAAAGAAAACATTGTTCTTAAGGTGTTAATCTCTCACCTTCAAGAACGACATGTTTTCATTCTCATTTCCACAGTTAGATCTGGTCATAAAACCATTTTTATGGTTGAAACAGAATTGTATACATGTATTATGTCCTATTTCATGTTATGGAACTGTCTTATTTACATATTACTAGATGAGTAAACAAAACAAGTTTGTTGTGGCCGAAAACCCGCCCAAATAAACCCAATCGATCATCATTAAATTCCTATGTAATGATTCATCCACATGGTTTACAATGTAATTCATATTAAGATCATTTTAAATTATATAATATCATTAATAAAATGTAATGTATGTTCCTTATGTTTACCCATGTTCTACAAAAAATTCAATTCATGAATACATGTGAAACTCTCAAGAAAACCATAAAAAAACATTCCCGAAAAATGTTTTTAAACTCTATAACTCATTAAAAGGCCCATAAAATAACATAATGAAACCAAAATGACAAATATTAGGGTTATTAAAGGTTATTTAATTTCTAATTGATGAATATAATTTAATTATATAATACATTAAATAGAAGGAAGTGTTCGGATACAAGGTAAGGGGAAATTCTCGAACCCAACTTTCATCCTTCGGGTTCTCCCTCTTTCACTTATTTTTGATATGGTTACTCCATAAATATATTTTGTTCATCATTTTATTTCCTTTTTGGGGATATACATGTTTTGCAATGGTGTTTATGAAAAACCAAATTTCTTCCAAAATAAATCTTCTTTCATGAACACAAATTTTATTTCTCATTCAAGATTGACAGTTCTTGTAACATGTATGTTATTCCCTTATTCATTTGGGAACACAATGTTTATGAATGTGTTCAAATGAGATGAAATAAATTCCTTTTCATTGGATAGTTATGTTCATTTATGTTATATGTTCATTGTGGAATGTATGTTAAATGAAAATGTTATGATGTGACAGGTGCACTCGGAATTATATAGCACAATATGAATGTTCAAATGTGACGGGTGCGGTTGGAATTATACAAAACTCTAATGCATTGGTTAATGTATTGAATCTCATGAGTTAATGTGAAAATATGAGTTAACAAGATGATATATTTTTTTACAATCATGTGTGGTATTTAACCACTAAGACATGATGATTCATGTTTAGGCATTGCCACATTTCAAGCCTATTATTACTACTTCTCCTCATGTTCATGATTATTTGCCTATGTTATGAATATGCTCACCCCATTCTATAATATTTTTTATCTATCCTCTTACTCAACTTCTAGATCGCCCCTTTTGATGTATATCCTCATGTGGATACATGTACTAAGGAGATGTCAAGTGCCAATAAGAATCTACAAAAGAATAAATGAACAAAACATTTTATGCTCAATGTTGTAATTATTATGTATGGTGCTAGTTAACCCAAGACACTAAACTGTTGGATCCTCTATGTGTAATACAATTATAATGATTATATTTAAAATTATTTAGTAGTAATTTATGAAAAGGTTGGGTCGCTATAGTTGGTATCATAGGAAATGATTAGTTAATTTGGGAATTATGATTTGTGATCCCTAGAGAAAACCTCTAGCATGAGTATAAGTACAAATATTCACACAATAATGTTTACATAGGGATTTCATATGTTATGTTTTGTTTAAATGAATATGTTATTCATTACTTGTTGAATTATGTTTTGTTCTAATATTTTCTATTTTAGAAAATGGTGGTAACTAGGAGAAACCATGCCAACAACTCGTGCGAGGGACAATGTCCCGATTGCCTGAATAACATCCCCAATAATTTGGGAGGTGGAGTTCAAAACATCACGGTTATTCTTACGCAATTATCTAAGGATATGAAAAATAAACATAATAATGGGGATCTTCCTCCTTCACCAAATAGAGATAAACTGGATATCGAATGTTTTATGTGTCAACGACCACTAACATTTAGTGGATATTCTGATCAACTAGTTGCGGAAATGTGGGTCAAATCCATGTATAAGATCTTTTCTATTATTCACTATTCTAAGATACAGAAGGTGACACTATCCATTAATCATCTATGTGGAGAGGTCGATCTATTGTGGGATTTGATTAAGAACACAATGCCAAGGGAAGAAATTGAAGAGACAGAATGGGAAGACATTAAGATCATGTTTCTTTATACGTATTTCCCACACACACTTCATACAAAGATGAAGAGAGAATTCATAGAGCTCAAGAAAAAAGAAGGATAATATGTCACAACCTACGAAGAAAATTTCCCAATGCATGCAAGGTATGGATCAGGTTGTGTTATCAACAATGATAGAAAAATTGATTGATTATATAGTGTATTAAAACCACTCCTTTGAAAGGATCTTGAAATTCGAGACTTTGGGTGTTATGAAGAAGTTGTATGTTGTGCTCTCAAAGTGGTGATGGATTTTGTAGAATGGTCCCCACGCTATGGTGATAAGAAACAAAAGATGGAGTTTTAAGGCAGTAGATCTAATGACAATGGTGTGATGAAAATTCAATGACCCACATTCCAATAATGTGGGATGTTACCCCATGGGAACATTCTCAAAGGGAAGAGGAAATGATTCAAGTGTGGGAAAGAAGGACACCTAGCTCAAGAGTGTCATAAAGACATAAAATGGAAGGAGAATGTGATAGAATAAAGGAGAGAACCATTCATGGTTAGGTGCTAGTACTATAGGGAACTAGGGTACTATGTAAGAAAGTGAGCTAAACCATGAGTTATCAAGTGTAATCAGTGTTAATAGCCACCAAATCCAATTGAAAAACTGATGTCTTATGCCATTACTACTTTGGAAGTGGATAAAGATAATGAATTTATACAAGGTACACATCTATTCCCTCATGAATGGAAAAAGTATTATTTTATTCTGGTACTATGCATTACATTATGTCTTGAAAGTTTTCTATAACTATAAAATCGAAGCCCTGAAACCTTGAAGTATAGATATCTATAAAAACACCAAGTGGTGCAATCATTGCAACCCAGCTGTTTGACTCTTCTTCAGTTGGAGTATGTGAAAAGATTCGTCTAGCGAATCTCATAACACATTCCATGGTAGAATTCGGTGCTATAATTGGAATGGATTGGATCTCATTATATAGAGAACATATCAACTGTCGGGAAAAGGAAATATCTTTTAATATTCCAATCCATCACATGATTCAGTACAAATTCGAGGAAGATCATGAATCTCCATTGAGAAATCCTTCCATGCTCTGGGTGATGATTCCCTATGAAGAAGCATACCTCGACTAAAAGTTTGAGTAAATGGAAGGTGCCAACCATGCTAAAATGCACATCGTGAAGGAATACGGTTACGTATTTCTTTAAGAGTTATCCGGAATTCCCCCAGATCATGAGGTAGAGTTTTCAATAGAACTCATTCCCGTAGAAACTCTTATATCAATGTGTCCTTATAGGATAGATCCTATCGAACTGGAGGAGTCAAAGAAATAGGTGAAATAGCATCTAGAAAAAGGGTCTATATGCCTTAGTGCATCACCTTGGGGTTCGCCAGTGCTCTCTGTGAAGACGAATGATGGAACAGTGGAGATATGTATTGACTATCGGGAACTCAACAAGATCACCATAAAGGACAAGTATCCTCTTCCAAGGAATGACGACTTGGTCAATCAGTTAAGAGGAGCTAAATACTTCTCAAAGGTGGATCTTCGTTATGGATATCATTAGCTATAGGTGAAGAAGGAGGATATTCAAAAGATTTTCTTCCATACAAGGTATGGGAACTATGAGTATCTAGTGATGCCCTTCAGACTTAGTAAGGCCCCTGAAATCTTCATGGATTTGATGGATAGAGACTTTGGACATTACCTTGGAAAATTTGTGGTAGAGTTTATTGATGATATTCTCTTTTATCTAAGAACAAGAAGAAATATGAAGAGCATCTATGACTTGTGTTGGCGACATTGGGAAATGATAAGATTTACGCCAAGTTCAGCAAGTGTGACTTTTAGATGACGTAAGTTCATGTTCTTGGGACATGTGATCACAAGTGAGGGAATTTATGTGGATCCTTAAAAAAAAAGGCTATTAAAGAATGGGTGAGGCCCTCTACTGTCTCTGAAATCTGTATTTTTCTTGTATTAGTTGGGATCTACTGACGTTTTGTGAGAAACTTCTCGCAATTTTCAAGCCTGCTAACTAAGATAACAAGGAAAGGGGTAAAGTATGTATGGACGAAAGAATGTTAGGGATGCTTCAAGAGCTAAAGAGAAGGCTGATCACTTCACCTATACTCACACTACTAAAAAGTGGTGAACGTTTTGAGATATACAGCAATTCTTCAAAGAACGTCTCGATTTGTGTACTCATGCATAATGATAATGTGATAGGTTATGACTCATGACAGTTGAAGATCTCTGAGCAAAACTACCCGAAACATTATCTAGAACTGGAAGCTGTGATTTTTGCCTTGAAAATATGGCGGCCCTACCATTATGGTGAGAAGTGTGACATATACACCGACCACAAGAGCCTAAAGTAAATATTCACACAAAAGAACCTCAATATTTGTAAAAGGATATGGTTAGTGCTAATCAAGGATTATGATTGCTCTATTTAGGACCATCCTGAAAAGGCGAACTAGGTTGATGATTCTCTAAGTAGAGAAGATCCTACCACTCTATCTGTGATATGGAATGAGAAATCCCATATCTTTATGGATATGTAAAGCATCAATTTAGAAATCATGATTGTAGGGGATACATCCTACCTTGAACAAATGATTATGAAACCATCTATTCAAGGGATGATTAAAGAAGCACAAAAGGATTATGTGGATATACAAAAGAGGGTGAATGCAGTAAGGGACAGGATGCTGCCTGAGTTCCATATTGACGATGATGGTTTGATTTGGTTTGGAACGCGACTTTCTGTTCCTTCATCACTCAGGAAAAAAGGATCTATTGGACAATGCACATAGCTCAACATTCACTATCCATCTAGGTAGCACCACGATGTACTGAGATCTATGAGGACACTTCTAGTGGAATAACCTGGAGGAAAAGATTACAGAATATATATCAAGGTTCTTAGTGTGTCAGTATGTTAAATTAGAGCGGAAAAAGTTCAAAGGGATAAAGCATCCATTGCCTATACCCATGTGGAACTAGGAAAATGTTACTATGGACTTTTTCATTTCTCTCTCGAAGATTTCGAAGGAAAATAATGCGATATGGGTTGTGGTTGATCGACTCACCAAGAAAGACCATTTTATCACTATTCAGGAAGATCTCTCACTTGAGCAACATGCAAAGATATATGTGAAGTAAGTGGGGAGACTTAGTAGTGTTCCACTCTCAATTGTCTCTGACTATGATCCAAGGTTCACTTTAAATTCTGGACAAGCCTTTAACATGCTGTGAGTACTGAAGTAAATTTCAGCATGACCTATCATCCCGAAACCGATGGCCATTCTAAATGGACTATTTAGACAATTGAAGGTATGCTAAGATCCAAATCACTAGAATTCAAAGGTGGATGCACTAATGGAAAAATTACCTATACCAATGGTTTAGGGAGCCGTTGGGTGATTTGGTGTGGGGAAAGACCTATCCAAACGGTTTGGAGAAAACCGTTGGGAAATTCCTATCCCAAGGGTTTTCAAACCGTTGGTATAAGTCTTTCCCAATGGTTTTCAAAACGGTTTGGAAAGGTCTTTCCTAACGGTTTGAGGAAAACGTTGGGATAGGTAAATATATAAACAAGTGTTCCAGCGGAGGATTGAATCCACAACCTCCACGTTATATATAAATTACTTTACCAATATCCTAGAGTATCCTTTGCCAAAATATTTTTGATAAATATATATATATATTTATATTTATATGTAATTTTTATATTGATTTATTTGACGATATTCAACAAATGTACTAAAAAATAAAGGCACCAATCCCAATGGCTCTCAAAACCATTGGGAAAGGCCTATCCCAATGGTTTTGAGAACCATTGGGATAGGTACCCACCCTTTCCCAATGGTTTTCCCAAACCATTGGGAAAAGTGTCCACAAAGTATAATTTTTCCATTGGTTTGGAAAAACTATTGGGAAAGCCATACCCTTTCCCAACGTCTTTGGAAAACCATTGAGAAATGTGACCTCAAAGTGATATTTCCCAACGGTTTGGCCAAACCGTTGGGAAAGGGGACCTATAATAATGGTTTTTACAAACCGTTGGTATAAAAGCATTGGGAAAGGTCATATTTCCAGTACTGATGGGATCAGCATCTCCCATTGGTTGAGTTCTCATACAACAATAGCTTCCACTTGAGTATTTAGATTTCTCCATATGAATCTCTGTATGGAAAGTAATATTGAACTCCAGCATGTTGGGATGAAGTTGGAGAAATAATGCTACTTGGACCTGATCCTATGGAAGAGATGACATAGAATTTTTAAGTCATTTAGAAACACATCAAAGCTTCATAACAGCATAAAAGTGATATGCTGACAACTGGAAAATATATTTGGAGTTCAACGTTTGAGATAAAGTATTAATTTGAATATCACCATGGAAGAGAGTCATGTTATTTTGGATAAATGTAATGTTAAGCCCAAGGTATATTGGACCCTTTGAAATTTTTGATCTTATAGGAGTTGTGGCCTATCGTCTTACACTTACACTGAATGTGGCTCATGTTCATGATGTTTTTCATGAATCACTCATGAGGAAGTAAATACCTAATCCCTAACATATACTGAACTCAGAGGTGGTACAGCTGGAAGATGATCTCTTTTGTGAGGAGTAGGCAGTAATGATTCTGGACTAGAGAGATAATGTTCTACGCAAAAAGACCACCTGCCTTGTCAAAGTGTTGTGGAGGAACCATAACTTTGAAGAAACTACTTAGGAACCAAAGGAGGTGATAAATGAGATGTACCCTCACTTTTTTGTGTAAAGTTGAAATTCTAGGGTGATGTTTCATAAGGGGGGGGAAAATGTAATGAATCAATGTATTTAAATGGAAAATACCTTCTTAAAAATATTTCATAAAATCACATGAAAGCAAAACATAATGAACTAATAAGTGATATGTGACCTTTAAACATATGTATGTCACTTCTATGATTAGAATTTTGAAAATCTGACATACACGGTTGTGTTCAAGATTATTTTTGCATTATAATAAGAAAATTTAATTTTTGATTAATAGTAACCTACCCCTATGAATAGAAACCTACACTTATGAATATTAGTTTGAACCTTATGAATATTACATAATCTAATCTAAATAAGAGTAACCTTACCCTTGAATATTTAAATAAAATTTAGGAATCTTAGAAAGTGACAAATTGACCATAGTAAATGATTTCGTATATTTGTAAGTTATAAATAATTGATTATAATTAGTAAATTAAATTAAAATAAATTTTATTTTCTTAAAATTCGTTCATAAATTTTCATATATATGTCTCTTTGTTTTTAGATTATTTTATAAGACCCAACGTAATTTTTTGAAAGCATTATAAAATCAATTTTAATTTTAAAAAACATTATTTTTGAAATAAATTTTGATTTTAATATCATAATAAATTAGGAATATTTAGAAAATTATTTTTTAAAAATGTACATAATTTTTGGATTCTACATGACGATAAATGGTTAGGGTGAAATGTTGGGATTTTTCTGAAATACTTCAATTTTCAGTTGAATAGTAAAAATATAGCATTTCACATAACAGATGTATCCTAATTTTCATCATTAATGATGTAATGATGAAATAAAAATTATAAACCATTAGGTTAGGGAAAATTATATTAAATTTCATTAATGGTTACTTAAAATACATAAAACATAATTTCCATACCTAGTAAAACTTTCCAAAGCCCAAAGTCAAAAAGTGATTTCTTAAAGTGTCTTTTCTCTTTCTTTCACTTTCATTTTAATAAATTAATGAATTCTAGTTATAAAGATGAATTAAATCCTACATCAAATTATATAATATCAATATATGATTTAGGATTACAAAAAAATACTATTGTAAGTAAAACTTTAGATATATTATATTATTTAATATTTTATTCTAAACACACCTCCCCAACATGTATAAATAACCCCCCTACCCTTGCCAATCCACACATCTCGAGCTTCATGAATTGCCTAAACTCTACCCAAGAATCATTCCCATCCCCTCCCCCACATCCAAGAGCTTCTGGTCTAATCAAAATACCAATCATAGGCTCATTAAGGAGGATCTCAAGAGGAGGACTCTAGAGGTAATTTCTCTTCCTCTTTCTTTTAATTCCCTTAAAATTTCATGTCCTTTTATTATTCTCTACCTACCTATCATTGTTCATATGGTATGGTAACTCCAGTATCTGTTGGGAAAAAAATCCTTCATGGTATCACTGAAGCATTTTTTAGGTGATTGTGTTTGTTGACAAAGTGGACATCTGAGTGGTGATTGTTGACAAAGCAAAACAATGACATACAAATTTTTTGACAAAGAGGATATCATGATGGAATGTAGAGTTCAAGAGATGATGTCAACGATCCATGTTTGACCTAAGAATGGTGATAAAAGGAATGGATGATCTGGATGTGGTACAAAAGAACAGATACAAGGTGGCGCCGTTTTCTAATGTTTTACAAATTTTTGGGCCTGAAAATCGTCAAATGAAGAAAACTGGTTTTTGGAAATGGGACTTACGCGACGTGTACTTGAGGGCTTGGAAACTTGTGCGCCATATGTTTTTCAAGATCATATGATCCAAATATGGAAATGGGAAAAGTGTCGAGCATGTATTGGTGGTGTCGCGCAAGTGACATGCGCGCCGTGAAAGAGACTTGTGCGCTGATGCCTTGGAAGCTTGAGAATTTGCACACCTATGGTTTTTAAAGATCATAAGATCAAAATATGGAAAAGGAAAGAGGTTCTTACAAGTTTGGAATTAGGTCGCGCAAGTGACCTGTAGGGGTAGAGACCTGCACACCGAGACGTGGGTGCCGAAGGGAGACTTGCACGCCATCGCGCAGGGTGGTCAATTTGCCTATAAATACTGGACCACCCCACCTCATTCTTTACCGGAGTTAAAAACTTTGAAGATTCAGAGTTCTCATCACGCAGGTGTGGTGGTCGTGCATGTGGTGGTGTGTCACGCAAGAGGGACTTACGCGCAAGTATTGGAAGTTGCATGTAAATTGTTAGTTGCACGCCTGAGGTGGTTTAGGAGAGGAAGGAAGTTAGTCGTGCATGTTTGGAGTTGCATAAGCCTGAGTCATGAAAGTAGTTGAGGAAGACTTGCGTTCCAGTTGTGACTTTCTTGCCAATACTTGCACGCTATGATTGACTTGCGCGCCAAGTAAGGTTTATTTCCAGCAGTGATTTTCATGCTGCATGGAAGCTAGTAGTTTGCCCGATACCTTCGGTGCAAAGAGATATTCATCTATGGGTGAAAGATTTACTTCAACGGAGCATCTATATACAGAAGAAGATCCATTCCTTCATAAAAATGAAGATACCTAAAGGTATATAAACTCTGAGTGGATCCTTTCCAGAGTAGTGAGAAAAGGTAGAGGAAGAAGGTGATCCTCTCCAATAGCAGTGAGCCAGACAGAGAGAAACAGGAAGTGACCCATTGGAAAACAGTGAGCTGACCCTAAATCTTGTAATGGCAGTGAGCCTAGGAAAAAGTTAATGTACCCAAACATTGTATCCACAAATAGTGAAGTTTAGTGGAATTTGGTACAACTGGAAACTTGTTGTAGTATGCTCCTTGGACGTAGCCCAGTGAGGGTGAACCAAGTAAAAATCGTTGTGTCATGTGCATGCTTTAATTTCTGTTTATATTATGCAACAAGAAAGTGAGAGAAGATTGTTTCGCTTAACAGCATAACAAGATCAGAACGAGCTTTAATTTTGAATTAGTCATACCCTGATTCACCCCCCTCTCAGGGTACTCATCCTGGTGGACCTAACAATTGGTATCAGAGCCAGGTTGATATTAGGTCTTCTTTCAATGGAGGTCACTAATCATAAAGGGATTCCAATCATTGATAGATGTAATTTTCAGATATGGAAGAATCGAATGCAAAACTATTTCCGATCCTTGGGAATGGATGTGATTTTAGCAGCTATGCATGGTATCACAACTAATATTAATAGTGGTGCATTATCAGAAGCTGAGCATAGAGATTTGGATGATGATTCCAAAGCAATCAATGCCTTATGGGGAGCCATTTCCAAACCCATCTACACAATGGTAATGTCATTTAAAACGTCACATGCCATGTGGAAAAACTTTTGAATATATATGAAGGGGGTAAAAAGGTCATAGAGGCAAAGCTGCAGGTGTTGTGGAACAAATATGAAGATCTAAAAATGAACCTGAATGAGTCTGTTGATGCATTCTTTGACCGGGTACACATTGTTGGGGAAGTTATGTGAGGTCTTGGAGAAGTCATTGAAGACATATATATCATAAAGCGTATCTTGAGGAAACTTCCACCTTGGTTAAATCCAATAGTTTTAGTACTAGATGATAAAGATCAAAAAGAGCTGACACTAGACAATTTCCATAGTACCTTTGTTGCATATGAAATGAGGAATGATGATAATGAGGCTGTGGAAAAGGGGAAGTCCAATGCGGTGGAATTTAAGGCCATGAAGAAGCTTACCATTGAAGATTCTCAAGAATAAGAAGAGATATATGAGGTAATGTCATTCCTCTCCTCAAATCTTCAAATAAGAAAATGAAGGTTCAAAGGGATGCTTTGACATGCTTTCATTAGATGTGGAAAAGCTGGTCATCTTGCTGCAAGGTGCCCCAAAATGTTTCAAGAAGAAAATGATGAAGATGAAGTTGAAATTCCCAAGAAAAAATCATCAGCCTATGTAAAAGGGAAGAAGCAGTTGAAGAGAAATTTCTTTAAGTAGAAGAATCTTTTTTCACAAGAAATAGACAGTTCAGATGAGTCTGAGGATGAAGAAATTGAAGAGATAGAAAACTGCAAAGATTGTAGACAAAATGAAATAGTGGCTATTGTTAGTAGTGCTCAAGAAAAGAAAGAAATTGAAACTGATGAAGAAGAAGAAGAAATTGAAGGGAGAGTTGACATGGAAGTTGAATTAGAAGCAACTATAGAAGAGATAGATGTTTGGAGAGCAAAAAAAAAGAAAGCCAACAAGGTGGTATATGATGCCAAACTCTACATGCAATAGCAAGAAGAAGAGAAGTCTGATCTAGTGAAAGAAATTGAAAATCTTTTGTCTTCCAGGCCAGAGCGCACAGAAAAGGTTGACGAGCATAAGTTCAAGTTGAAGAACAGAAAAGGGAGATCGATTGCTTGAATATAAAAGTGAAAGATCACGTCAAGCGTATCGAAGAGCTTTAAGAGGAAGTTGTCGGTCTATGGAGAAAAGTTAAAGACCATGATAAACCTTTTGATCTCAACACATTCTTGGGAAAGCAGGTCATTACGAAGACTTAAAAGAAGAAAGAAGAGCCTAGTAGTTCATTAGGAAAGAAGCAGCAATTGAGCTCAGAAGTTAAGGCTGATTCAGGGCTTAATCAAAAACAAATATCTGTGGCAGTTGAAGTCAGAATGCAAGCACCCGTCCCGAGATTGAAGGTGGATTTGGAGACAAAGTAGAATCATAATATTCAGAGATCCCAAGGAGAAACTCTTAGTGTTGAAGAAACATGATGGAATACACCTTATATCTGGTGTTATTGTTGTGGAAAGATGGGACATTAACATTATGTGTGTTCCATAGCCAAAAGATATTGAAGGGAACAAGAACAGAGATGGGAGCCAAACAAAGAACAGTTTTCCAGAACATATTTCGAAGGACACTGTTTTTGGTGTAGAGGATTTGGGCACATGGCTAGGTACTGCACTTCGACCATTTAGAGAAATGTGCCAATGCAGAATCAAAACGTTAGCAAGAAGTATATCGATAAACTGACAAGTGAGTAAAAATGCAGAATAGATTTGTGGCTTTGCAAGATTAAGTTGGTCCATCATACTTTGAGAAAGAAAAGAAGCCTCAATCCATGCCGATTATGAAAGAAAAAGTATGGACCAAGAAGAAGAAAATTAAGAAGGTCATGGTGGTAGAGATTTCCCTTAAAGAATCAGAACGCTCTGGTGTGTGGATCCTTGATAGTGGTTGCACATCTCACATGACGGGTTATAAGGATCGTGTTACAGGCATAAAATATGACAAAGGAGTTGTCAAATTTGTAAATGATTAAGGCCTGAATATTGTTGGCTCAAGGAAAGCCATGTTTGGTGGCAAAGAAATGAGACGTGCTGATGTCTTGTTAGTAGAGGGTCTTAGTAATAACTTGCTCAGTGTCAATCAACTATGTGACCCTGGGCACTCTATCTGATTTACCAAGAAGATGTGTATTGTTAAAGGAAAAGATGGAGCAGGCATACTATAGGGAAAATGAACAAAGGGAAATATTTACCTGGTGGGTGGGGAAAAAGATTCATGCTTTTTATCCAGAGAAGAAGAAAACCAGTTGTGGCATAAGCAACTTGGTCTTATATGCCAACCATCCATGGATGATCTGGTAAAGAGTGATACTTATAAAGACCTTCCCAAACTATGACGTGATCGCATTGATACGTGTGATGCTTTCCAAAAAGGGAAAATCATCAGAATAACATACAGGCCAAAGGTACAGAAATCAAATGGAGTTCTTGAACTGGTACATGCTGATGTATTTGGACCTATTTATCCACGAGCTATAAATGTGAAAAGGTACTATGTCTTTTTCATTTATGATTATAGTAGAATGGCCTGTGTATTTATCATTACAAATAAGACAGTGTTGTTTAGTTGCATAAAGTAGTATAGGAGGGAATAAGAAAGGATGATTGGGCAGAAAATTTTGAAGTTTTGTACTTACAATGGTACGGAATTCACAAACAGTCAAGTTGAAAACTATCTCGAGAAACATGGGATAAGGCATCAAGTTTCATCAATAAGAACTCCCCAAAAGAATGGAGTGGTTGAAAGGAGAAATCATATCATCAACAACATGGCCAGAACGATGCTTATTGATAATGAACAACCAGAGAAATTTGGGAAGGAAGCAGTTTTGACATCTGTCTATGTTTCGAACATGTCTCTATTGTGTCTAAAGCAAGGGAAGACTCAGTATGAACTGTGGTACGGAAATAATCCAACGTTGAAATACTTTAAAATATTTGCAATTAAGTGTTTCATTTTCAACAAGAAAATCAGAGGAAGTTTGAGGCACGAGGAGATGAGGGGATATTACTTGGCTAATCAGGGAAAATAAAAGAATATTAATGTTTCAACAAAAGGTTGGGAAACATTTTTGAGAGAAATGATGTCACTATAGTTGAAAATGAACAGAATACTCAACGACCAAGTGAAAAGTTCCTGGATGAAAGTGATTATGAGTTAAGCAACACAGTGGGAGCAAAAGTGGCAGAGGCTGACTCAGAAGAAGATACTGATGATTAACAAGAAAGTGTCAAGTCTGTGTCTGCATGGAAGCCAAAGAGTTGAGATGAAATTGATAGGCATAATTTCATTGGTGATCAGACAGCTGGAGTTCAGACTTGAAGAATGAAATCGTTACAGCAAACATCGTTTTTGTCTTAGGTGGAGCCGAAATTTTTTTTTCGATGCATTTGAAGATAAAAACTGGGTTCAAGCTATGAATGAAGAGCTTTATCAGATTTAGAAAAACCAGACATGGGAGATTATTTCGAGGCCAGCAGACAAGAATGTCATTAGGACTAAATGGGTCTATCAGAACAAGATGAATGAAGATGTAACTATGATTCGAAACAAAACAAGACTAGTGTGCAATGGATACTCACAGATAGAGGGAATAGATCTAGATGAGACATTTTCACCCATTGCAAGGCTGGAGACAATCAGATTATTTTTTTCCATAGTAGTGCAAAAAAAGTTCAAAGTGTTCCATATGGACATCAAATCTGTATTTTCTAAATGGGGTTCTGGAAGAAGAGGTGTACATTGAGCAGCCAGATGGTTTTCTCATTCATGAGGATGATAACAATGTTTATAGGCTGAAGAAGGCATTGTATGGGCACAAACAAGCACCAAGAGCATGGTACTCAAGGCATGATCCGTACTTGAAAAATCTTGGTTTCCAGTGTGGTGGAGTTGATTACAATATCTATTTCAACAACAATAGTAATCAAAGGATGATGGTGTTGGTCTATGTCGATGACATAATATTTGGTGGCTCAGATGAAGCTCAGTGCAGACAGTTTTCTGAATTCATAGAACATGAGTTTGAAATGTCAATGATTGGAGAGATAACATTTTTTATTGGTCTAAAGGTTACACAAGAAAGGAATGGAACATTCATTTCTCAATCCAAATATTCCAAGGAGGTGTTAAGAAGGTTTTTCAAGGAAAATTCCAAGGAGATGAAAACTCTGGTTTTACCCGGATGAAATTATCAAAATATGAGGATGGAACGGCAGTAAATATCACAGAATACTGGAAAATTATTGGATGTTTGTTGTACTTGACCGCAACAAGGCCTGATATTGTTTTCGCCACATGCCATGCAGTAAGATATCAGAGTAATCCCAAGTATAGTCACATGATCACAGAGAAAAGAAATACTTCGGTATATCAAGGGCACGATGGACTTCGGATTGACATATAACGACAAATCTCAGACAGAGTTATTGGGGTATACTGATGCAGACTTGTCTGGTTTAGCGGATGATAGAAAATCAATATCTGGAGGTGCGTTTTATCTTGGCGGACTATGTATTGCTTGGTTAAGCAAGAAGCCGGATTGAATTTCATTAAGCACTGCAGAAGCTGAGTATATTGTGGCCACTCAAGCATGCACACAGTTATTATGGATGAAGCAGCAGCTTGACGATATGGGAGTTGAAGTGAAGTCTCCGATTGGAATCCAGTGTGATAACTCAAGTGCTATCAATCTTAGAAAAAATCCAGTTCATCACTCAAGGACAAAGCACATTGAGATCAAATATCATTTTATCAAGGAGAAAGTGGAGCAAGGGATTGTGAGGTTGGAGAATGTGCCTACAGAGTTACAGGTTGTAGATATTCTGACAAAGGCCTTACCCAAGGAAGCATTCGAAAGGCATCGACTGGCTCTGGGAGTTCAGTCGATTCCCCACACATGAAATAGTGTTGATGTGGAAACCCCCCCCCCCCCTCTCCCGGAGGTATGATGTGTTTTACCTAATGTGCTTATATTTTTTCTCTACTCTGTTACAGACTTCAATGGAGTTTCCTTTGGGTTCATTGACAAAGGGGGATAAAATAGTGATTGTTCAAGGGGGAGACAGTGGGGCTATTTAAGAAATATTGAAAGATAAGGGGAGAAGCTGAGAGGTGGAGTGGCCAGATAGGAGGAGTTATAGCTAGTTGAACGTGCTTAGCCAGAGCTTAGCTTGGACAACATAGGAAATAGGGCTAAAGAGGAGTTGAAGCTGTGAGCAAAAATGGGGAGTGTATTAAATATAAAGATACGAGAAGTGATCAATCAAAGCATAGATATCACGACAGCTGAGGATCGTGTTGAAAGAAGAAGAGAAGAGTGGTGTTGGAATGTGGTATGAATATTTCCAAAAATTGGTATCAGTGAAGTATCAACAATTGGTATCAATTTGGAAATTGGTATCAGTTTGGTGTCAACAGTGGATGTCAAAGTTGAAGTGATTCATTTATGAACTTTTCATTTACTCTTGTTTCTCACGCCGAGCATTGCTCATGTCGGCTTAGAGTATGTGTTGAGTAAATCCTTGATCGCTATCAGAATCGTAATGAGGCCAATGGTGGCTGAAGAATCAACGACATATCTTTTTATGGAAGAGTTGTCAACAAACCCAAAGGGGGAGATTGTTGTGAAAAAATCCTTCAAGATATCATTGAATCATTTTTTAGGTGATTGTGTTTGTTGACAAAGTGGACATCTGAGTGGTGATTGTTGACAAAGCAAAACAATGACATGAAAATTTGTTGAAAAAGAGGATTTCATGATGGAATGTCGAGTTCAGGAGCTGAGGTCAACGATCCATGTTTGACCCAAGAATGGTGACAAAAGAAATGGATGATCTGGAAGTCATACAAATGAACAGATACAAGGTGGCGCCGTTTTCCATTGTTTGCCAAATTTTTTGGCCTGAAAATTGTCAAATGAAGAAAAGTGGTTTTTGGAAAAGGTCCTTCTTCACCGTGTACTTGAAGGCTTGGAAACTTGCGCGACATATGTTTTTCAAGATTAGATCATCAATATATGGAAAAGGGACAAGTGTCGTGCATGTATTGGTGGTGTCGCGCAAGTGACATGCACACCGGGAAAGAGACATGCACACCGATTACTTGAAAGCATGATAACTTGCGCACCTGTGGTTTTTCAAAACCAGAAGATCAAAATATGGCAAAGGAAATAGGTTCACACAAGTTTGGAATTAGGTCGCGCAAGTGACCTGCAGGGGAAGAGACCTGCACGGCGAGACTTGCGCACCGAAAGGAGACTTGTGCGCCGTCGCGCAGGGTGGTCAATTTGCCTATAAATACTGGACCACCCCTCCTCATTCTTTACCAGATATCAACACTTTGAAGATTCAGAGCTCCCGTAGTGTAGGTGTGGTGGTTTCCCAGGTGGTGGTGTGTCGCGCAAGTGGGACTTCCGTGCCAGTATTGGAAGTTGCGCGCCAAGTGTTAGTTGTGCGCCTGAGGTGGTTTAGGCGAGGATGGAAGTGAGTCGCCCAGGTTTGGAGTTGCATAAGCTTGAATCACATAAGTAGTTGAGGAAGAGTTGTGCGCCAGTTGGGACTTGTGCACTGATACTTGCGCGCCGAGATTGACTTTCGTGCCAAGTAAGGTTTATTTCCAGCAATGATTTTCGGGTTGCGTGGAAGCTAGTAGTTTGCCTGATACCTTCTGTGCAAAGAGATATTCATCTACGGGTGAAAGTTTTACTTCAATAGAGCATCTTCATACAGAAGAAGATGCATTCTTTCATTAAACTGAGGAGGCCTACAGGTCTATAAACTGTGAGTGGATCCTTTCTAGAGCAGTGAGAAAAGGAAGAGGAAGAATGTGATACTCTCCACCGGCAGTGATCCAGAGAGAGAGAGAAACAGGGAGTGAACCTTGGGGAAGTAATGAGCTGACCCTAAATCTTGCAAAGACAGTGAGCCTGGGACAGAGTGACTGTACCCAAACATTGTATCCACAACTAGTGAAGTTTAGTGGAATTTGGTACGACCGGGAACTTGTCTGCGTATGCTCCTTAGACGTAGCCCAGTGAGGGTGATCCAAGTAAAAATCGATGTGTCCAGTGAATGCTTTAATTTCTGTTTATATTATGCAACATGAAAGTGAGAGAAGAGTGTTTCTCTTAACTTTGTAACAAGATCAGAACGGGATTTAATTTTGAATTAGTCATACCATGATTCACCCCCCCACTCATAGTACTCAGACTGGTGGACCTAACAGTATCATAAATAGAATTAAATTCTATGATACTAACAGGATAGTATTCCATCCATCCTCCTTCTCCTCTTTTTTTTTATAAAATAAAACGTTTTTTGTAAGGTTTTAATCTATAACCTTCAAGAATGACATGTTTTCTTTTTAATTTTCACCTTCATATCTGGTCATAGAACCATTTTTATTGTAGAACCAGAATATTATATTTGTATTATTTCCTATTTTATGTTCTGGTACTAACTTAAGTATATATTACTATATGAGTAAACAAAACAAGTTCATTGTGGTCGAAAACCAGCCCAAATTAACCTAAACGATCATCATTAAATTGCTATCTAATGATTCATCATCATGTAATACAATGTAATTCATATTAATATCATTTTATATTCTGGAATATCATTAATAACATGCAATGTATGTACTGGATGTTTAACCATGTTCTAAACAAACTTCAATTCATGAATACATGTGAAACTCTCAAGAAAATCATAAAAAGAACATTCCCGAAAAATGTTTTTAAACTCTATAACTCATCAAGAGGATCATAAAATAACTTAATGAAACCAAAATGACCCCTATTACAGTATAGAAGGTTCTTTAATTTCTAATTAATTAATATAATGACATTATACATGACATTATAGATCATTAAGCGTTCAGATACAAGGTAAGGGGAAATTCTCGAACACAACTTTCATCCTTCGGGTTCTCCCTCTTTCACTCCTTTTTATATGGTTACTCCATAAAATTATTTTGTTCATAATTTTCTTTCCTATTTTGGGATATTCTTTTTTTTTCATAGGTATTTATGAAAAACCCAATGTTTTCCAAAATAACTCTTCTTTCAAGAACACATCGTTCACTTCTCATTCAAGATTAATGGTTCTTGTAACATGTAAGTTATTCCCTCATTCTTTTGGGAACCCAACATTTATGAATGTGTAATTATGAGATGAAACCCATTCCTTTTCTTGGGTTATTTATGTTTATTTATGTTATATGTTCATTTTGGCATGCATGATAAATGAAAATGTTATGATGTGATGGGTGCACGTGGAAATATATAGCGCAATATTAATGTTTAAATGTGCCGGGTGTGCCCTGAATTATACATCAATCCAATGGATTGGGTAACGTGATGAATCTCATGACTAAATTTGAAATTATGTGTGAACAATATTCTATCTTTTTTCACAATAATGTGAGGTACTTGAACACTAAGACATGATGTTTCATTTTTATGCATTACCACATTTCAAGTCTCTTATTAATGCTTCCTCTAATGTTCATGATTCTTTGCCTATTTTATGAATATTCTCACCCCATTATATGTTGTTTTTATCTATCCTCTTACTAGGATTCTAGCTCTCCCATTTTGAAGTATATCCTAAGGTGGCTACTTGTACTATGGAGAGTTCAAGTTCCAATAAAAATCTAGAGAAGAAGAAATGAACAAAAATGTTTATGCTCGATATTGTAATTGTTATGTACAGTCCTAGTTTTCCCATGAGACTAAACTACTGGATCTTTTATGTATAATATGGTTATCTTTTTTACCTTTAAAATGATGTAATATTAATTTAAGATAAGTTTGGGTTCCTATATGTGGATGACTCCATCAAATAAAAATTTATTATATATCATTTTCCTAAATTATCAAGGATATCAGAGTTCATTTTCCTGGGTTTTAGTAAGTGAAATATTTATTTTAAAAAAGTTAACTTTTAAATAGAAAATGGTAACACATAGTCATAATGATCACACAATGGTTTGGATTGACGTATGCCTAATTATTAAACAACATAAATTACATATGCATTGTTTTCATAATAAATCAGGACAATCTATTCTTGTTTTATTAGTTATGTGCATAGTATGTATTTATTTTCATGTAATTATTGTTTTAAATAATGACATGGAATTTTAGTTGTATAATACAAACCACCTGTATGATTTTTGTGAAGTTGATTCTAATATATAAAAAAATTACTTATGTATCATTTTTATAAATTATCAATAAAATCTAATGATTTCATGGTTTATAGTTTATGACATGAGTTCCGAACAAAAATGATTATTTTAAATTGATAACATGAAGTCTAATTCATATCGGACACACCATGTTTCATATTGATGTATATATAATTCTTATACGTCAAAAATGGCATATGGATTATTTTTATAATGTATCAATAAAATACTGGTGTTTTCTCTCATTTTTTGTATATTAATTGGTTTTTATTAAAAAATATCGATTCAAAAACATAAAATTAAACTTCAGTCATATCTTCTCCACCATGTAGTAGAATTATATGATGAGAATACCTAGTCACTACAATTGACTTATAAAATTTTCTAAAATTATAAATAAAAAATGACTTTATTTCCTTATTTTTCATTATGTGAAATGACTTTTGACATAAAATGTTACTTAAAAAATAAAACACAAACATTGAGTCAGACTAGGAACACCATGTGTCAGATATATGTGTGGTTGTATTGTAAATATAAAAAATTATTTTTCTATCAGTTTCCAAAAAACTGAGAAAATATTATCATTTTTTACAATTTTAATTACACGATTCATTATTTTAATGTTAATTTAGTTTTTATATAAAAAAATAACATCACATTAAACTAGAAACATCATGTATTAGATTTATGTGTGGTTAATCCCTACGTTCCAAAAACATAGAGTATTTTCATGAAACATTAAGATAATACATGGGATTTTTCTTATTTTTCTACAATTGAAAATAATTTTGAACTTCAATGACACGTTTAAAAATAACTCACATATTTCGATTCATAACTTTAAAATAGTTAATAAAAATGACGTGTGATTTATTTATAAATATAAAAATGGGATACATTATATTATCAAAAAACATTTCAATGACATGTTTTGAAAAATTGCACGTATTCAAAATATAACGTATGGAATCAACATTAAACATAAATAAATAATAAATGGAACGAATACGTCCATGTAGAGAACAATAAACATGCACCTTGGTGATTTATCATTATTGAATAATTGATCAAGAATGTTTTATTTTGTAAGAGTTCTCTGTCTATAATGAGAAAAGGTGCATCTTTTTATAGTTATTGGTCTTTTTCAATTTTAAAAATGCATTTTTTCTTTAAATAAAGCCATGAAGTACCTATGTAAATATTTTGTGATCAATATAGGTATAAATTTAATATATTAATATAAAAATTAAATCATATCTTCATGATCTCTATGAAAATTTTCTAAATCAATAGGATATAAAAATGAGAAGATATTTTACTAAATAAGTGGTATATGAAATGTTCAGAATAGCTAAAAAACTTTTTAGTAGATAAATAAACTCTTGATGGTATTTGTGAAACGAAAAACTTAATTTCAATTGAAATAACATATTTATGATATCTACAAAAATTATGATGCTATGTATTTTTGGAACTAAAATACATAGAAAAGTTCTTATTTTGAATATGTGTCATTCTGGCAGTCCTAAAAGTATTGGAATAAGTAAACATAATATTAACAATTATTATAAATAAAATTTTAATTAATATGAGAATGGATTCATTAGGATTCTAGTTTATTGGTGAATATTATATCTTTTATAAATTTTCAATTGTAATACAGACAATATTTCCCATTGGTTTTTAAACACTACATAAAAATTGGGAAGAGAATGTAACGTTTCTAATAGTGAAATAATATTATTTATACCATAATACATATCCATTTATAAATATTAATAGGCTTATTAAACCCATTGAATAAACCCATACCATTTTTTAATGATATTTAAACACACCACTATAACCAAATCATTAAATTATAATATAAAATATCTTACATGAAGATTGTTTATATAATGTTAAATATAGTGTATTAAAAACATTAAAACATTCAAATATTTTATTGATTTTTTAGTTGTTTATTCAATGAATCGAAAATATAAATAATTGTATTATCCAAATAGATTTAAATTAAAAACTAATTCACCCAATGAAAAAAAAATTAATGAATGAAATAAAAATATATTTGATATTATTAGATTATATTGATTTACCCTTTCATAATGAGTATTAATGAATATTTATAATTTTTATGCTTCCATTTGAACATTTCAGATAATATGTCAACTATTTTAAAATAATAATATTCTTCCAATGAATATTTCTATGTATAAATTATGTAAGGACTAATGAGGCCAAATTTTTATTCATAGGGGCTTCCTGTCACATATTAATAATATATATGTGAACAAAATATACAAATAGTATTTAAAAACAATAAAAATAGTGTGTCAAATATTAGAGAAACATTTTTTCAAATGGAATTTCCTGTATACATTTACAACTGATACTCCCATCCATCCATGGTTGATGATTTCATCTACATTATAAAAAAATATAGTTATAAATGGAATCTCAATAAATAGTTTTTTCAAAATCAATGAAAATAGTAATATTACCTTCAAATTTTATATCCATATGAACTTGTAATTTAGTTAACATTTTAATTATACCATTTAGGAAAAGATACTCATTAAAGATATTTTTTATTAATCATATGATTTGTTATATTGTTTTGATTCAAATCTTCTTTGAATATTTCTTGTCTCTCTAAAAAATATCATTTTTCGGTTTAATAAATTTTCATTAATTATGAATGGTTTTTTAGGAAACATTAATTAGAAATTTCATAATTTTTTATAAACCATTGTTTTTTCTAGATCAAATGGTTCTGCTTTGAATGTTATAGTTGCTTTTTTGTAATAACCATGACTCAAGTAACCCATAGTACGTGTCTAATTTAATACCATGACCCTAGATAAAAGTTATCACATCATTAAGGAAAATAAATTTTAGTTGTATTAACGAACTAAATAAATAAATTATACCTATTTTACGGAGGAAAATAAAATTAAAATCATAGTAATGGAAAGAATTGGATATCATTTAACTAATTCTGAGATTTCTCTATCATATCCTAGGGAAGGGGAAAATATGGGTGTATTAAAATTCATGGTAAAGGCTTTGTACAATCAAAGATATCATGATTCAATAAAGATTATTCAATGTGGAAAGATAAATAAAATAATACACTTTCCCTTTAATCAATAAATGGAGCATGAAATAAGGAATAATAAATATAGAAGTGCAACTAACTAAACGCCCATTCTATTTAATAAATAAAATTTGAATGAAATGCATCCACATAAAATAATAATTTGAAAATATAATATATAATTATAGTAACTAAATTTTCATTTAATTGAATTATAAATTATTAGACATCAAGATATCATGAAATATGATATATCTATTATTAATACATTTCACATAATAGTCAAAAACAATATATAAAGATCGATATGATTTTCCAAAAAAATGTTTCTCAAGAGATTTACCAAATAATCAATGGGAAATATATGATCAATCCCCACCTATAACAACATGTCAAAATCATTACTAATATATTGTAAAATCAATATATATGGTGATCCAATAATTATTATCATTAAATATCCATATTGAGTGAAGGTTTTGGATTTATTAATATTTCCCTAGTTAATCATATAACTATCGAAGTGAATACCATGTGTAAAAATTATATATGTTGTAGGATGTAATCCTTTCCATAATCTAATAATATTGATATTTCAGATATATTTATTCTATAATTAAAAAATTTCACATAAAACTGATTATTTCAAGAGAAATGAAATAATCACAAAAGAATGTGAGATTGTACAATAATATTTACCATTGGTAACTCTTATATTATAAAAACTTAATGAATAAACATGAATCAAAATAATAAACACTATTAATTAATATTTATTAATTCTTAATACATCAATTTTGTATTATATACACTAAATAAAATTGAATATGTTTATATCAACAAATATATGTCAATGAAATGTAAATTGTGACACAATCGCTTACCTTATGATTTTATTTATATGAACATCACTTAACATAATGTATAATTGTTTTATGAATTATATTAATTGGTAACAGACCAATAACCATTTTCATAATATCATATTACACCCTCTAAATCATTTGAAAATCTATTATTTAAAATATTTCATTGTTTTCATTGTTTCAGATGTTAATGTCCTAGTTTTCGGGTGCATATTTTTTCATAAATGGGTTTTTATTCTACATATGATATAAATAAATCATATAATTAATTTAAACTAAGTATATACAAATCATATTAACTCTATAGATACATTATTATAATCATTCTTTAATATTGGGCTTGGAAAATGAGTCGCATCAATTTGTATATAAGGTAGATCGTACGTATGCACACGAAACAATATCATTAGCTTAATAGGTAAAAGGGTAAGGGAGGGTAAGATATATTAATTTTATAGAATTTACATAATTTCATATATATAACATATATTTATTAAATCTTTCCTTTTTAACATCCATGTAATGGATAAATGAAAAATTAATAACATCACTTCACAGGGTGGTAGTCTTCTATACACACAACTAACATTTTCATATTTTAAATGTATGAAAAGTTAGGTTTTATATTTTATAAAATAATTAAATAAATTTAACTATATCATACATATTATATAAAAATACATTAAATTGAAAATAATATTATAATATGAGTGTTTTTTATGGAAAATGAGTGACATCGGTTCGCAAGGTGTTAGTCCATCGTACACAGAATTGACAATTTTACATCCCATTTGATTGAAGAAGATATAGATATAGATAATTACATTAAAATAAAAATATATCAGTATATGGGAGATAATGGTTTTATTATATTAGGATTATTTAATAATATTTTTATGTGGTTGAATATGAAATTAAATAAAAATGATCGTTTAATAATTTTACTTCTTCTTCAGATGACATCTTTATGTTTTCACAAAAGTACTTCCTAGGATTGATTTGGGATCAAATCATGGGGTGAATATTTTTAAGTACGGTGTAATAAATTAATTATTGTAGTGAGTGGGTAGAATTTTTCTTTTGGATATTTGAAGGGGGAAGGTGATGGGATGGTCACTTATAATCGAGGGAGAGTAAACCGATGTAGTGTTTGAAGAAAATCAATTACACCAATGTTTTTATTTACCCACAATACAATAAAATGGGTAATTATTGACCTTTAGAGGTCATAAGTTCTAAACATGGCCATAAATGTGTTTTGGATCATTTATTAGGTCCGGTATAGCAGTTATTATTATTTTTATGTCATAGGTAAATCTATTTTAACCATAACCAAGGAGATTACCCCTTACTACTTTTACTATTCATAATGGTTAAAAAATTGGATAATATTATTAGATAATATAAAATATTGTGAATCCAAATATTCAAACCAATTTTATAAGACTAAAATTATAGATGTAGTGGACTTTTATTTATAATTATATCCATAGATGTAATGAAAAAACAGGTTTCTAATCAAAAAGTTCGCAATGATATGGAAGGTTTTATTGCCAAAATTGAATATAAAAATGATTCCAATTACCTAAATTGTATTTATTATAATATTTGGAGAATATTTTTTTAAAAAATATTTTAAAATATTGGATATAATTATAATAATATTAATTAGAAAACAAATTTGTACCAAAAAATTATTTTTAATTATTCTTCAAAGAATTAATCATTTCAAATAAAAAATAAGAAAATCATTGTAATACAATTTCAATATATTAATTTAAAAAGTGAATTTAATTTTATCAAATATGTTATCATAAATATTAAAAAATAAATTTCAACAAAAATATGTATGAATTAACTATGTTTTTTTCTTTGAAAATAACATTTTTTTTCAGAAAACATTTATTTTTCTTTAAATTATTAATACTTTTACTACTAATAAACAGATAAAAATGAATGTGTGTAAACTATATTTTACCAAAAATTAGTTATTCCTTCTCAGACCCTATAATTTACCGGATAAGTTATGATGGACATGTTTAAATAATGTTGTAATAGAGTATCTTGTTTTTTAAATCTCGTGTTATGTTCATCTCAAGCTATCAAAGAGAATAATCATATTTAAAATAATATTTATAATAATGTATTAGGGTGTTAAATTATAACCTCCTATAAAAACATCGTACAAAAAGTTTCATTGATATTACTTTCTAATCATTTGAGGGTATTTCTTCTTCATAATATACTCTGGTTACCAAGATTTGTCATCTATTTTTAAAATTTCCCATGTTACCTTTACCAATCGAGTCATCTGACTCCTCAAAACGTTTTCTACAGTATCATGAATTTTGATATTTTATTCATAGTGAGATAGACCTGGTTCCAAAAAAAATTTATCAGAGATGATCATGTGCATATGGAATGAATTATAGATCCATTTTATCGATAAATAGACCACATCTTGTAATTTAGGGAGGCATCGAAGAATTTTCAGTTATTTAGATAATCTCAGAAATAAATATGACTGAATAACTAATAGTAACCTAAAAACCAATAAAACATCCAATTTAGGTTAATTTATCTAGTTTAGGCCATTCATTGATTACATTTTTCTTCAGATGATCAACATTGATTCCATCTTTGGTGATAATACAACTTAGTGTATAAACATATTGAAGGAATAAATCACAATTACTAAATTTTCAAAAAAAAAAAATAGATTCAAAGAGCCATAAGAATAATCCACATGTGATTATAATAAAACTCATATAATATATACTACACCAGGATATCATCAGTGAATATCATAAAAATTGATATATTCTTTGATTATTTATATCAATAGATCCATAAGAATATTGGGTGCATTATTAAGTCCAAATGGAATTACTGTATCTTGTAAATTTCCATAGCTCATTCGAAATGTATTCTTTGGAATTTATTTTTTCTTTACTCCTAATTGATGATACACAAAACTAAGTCCAGTCATTGAAAAATATTGACCTTCGTGATGTTGACATAGTAATTCATTAATTATAGGTAGGGTAAATGTCTTGTTTATTGTAATATCAATGATTTATCAATTATAAATACACAAACTACTGGATATATATTTATTGTTAATGATTAGAAACAAGTCTCCCCATAGTGAACACGAGGATAAATAAATCCACTATCATGTCAGTGCTCTAGTTTTTTCTTATAATCCACTAATTCCATAATGGAATATATATATAAGAGTCTTTGATATTGGGCTTATATCATGGATTAAATAAATAAAAAAAAACATTATGATCTTTTCGATGACTATGTAATTTATAAATAATTACACCAATGTATTATTATCGAGTAGGTACATCATCATTTTTATTATTAAATTCTATAACCATATTTTTTCTCTTCTTCTCTATCAATTTCATTTAGATGGAATATTAGTGGTGGATGTAGACATGACACATATGGTGATATCTATACATCATCATCATGAATCATAATTTCCTACTCCTAGAAATAAATTGAAACATAATGTTTTGAAATTTAGGAAATAATAAAAATTCTATCAAAGTAATCCTTAGGTTTGATAATATTTTTAGAATAAAAAGATGTTTATGGGACATAATGGGGACATCATAACACATCATTATTGCAACGAGACATTCACATGGATTTTTGAGGCACTGCACCCTTCATAAAGTAATCAGGAAATATCTATTTTTATTGGAAATCTTAGAATTTATGATAGAGATTAGAGATATATAAAACAAAAAAAATAATTTCATAAATTTCAATATATGATTAAAATATCATCCATCGCATAACTGGGACCTTCCAAAAAGAGGGAGTATGACATCTCTCTCCATATATTTATTTTTAAAGTTCCATTTGATTACTTGAATGGAAATATTGTTATATAAAGTTAATACCAATGGTTAACAATAATTCCACATACCATGAATGTCTACTGAAAATTACAACAACATTTCTTCAATTTTTTAAAAATTCATTTTGGTTTATCCATTAGTTTTATGATTATAGGCAGTGCTCAAATGTAGCATAGTATCAGGAACTTTCAAAAGAATATTCCATAGTTTCATATAATAATAGTGATCATGATCAGAAATGATCAAAATTGGTGAACCATTTAGTCTTACAACATCATTAATAAAAATACATATGAGTTGTACAAGAGGTAATTATTCTCTTATATTAAGAAAATTTGTACATTAACTTTCCAATAAATAATTATCCACATTAAATTATCTTTCCCAGGAGACTTATGTTGTTCTCTAATAATTTACATAGTAATTTCATTTCATTGACACATTGAAATTAGAAAATGATTCATTAATAATATAATATTAGGTCTCATATATTTCACTTTTTTAAAAAACAATCATCTGTAAATAGAGTCCTTAATTTTTAGCTTTTTTATCCCACCAAAATGGTTTCCCAAAATCACTAAAAATCCTTATTTTTGAAAGATGTATAAATATGTTTTATATTTGATAATAATTCATCAATTCCATTTTTATCATAGGTATAGATAGAACACATAATCACTTTTCAAAATTTCTAAACACCATCTTCATAATTGAAATCTAACAAAGTTACATCATTCATAGCATAAAATTTTATTCTGAAAATTCACTCCCACTTATTGAAATTATTTTATCTTTTTTACTGAATATTTTGGTACAATAAGTTGAAATTTTTTTATGTCCAACCTTCATGAAATATTATTATATACATCTTTAATATATCACTAAGCATATAATCCATAACAATCCACATCTGTGAAATTACTAAATGTTCAATCATACAAAATATGTCATATATATTATTTTATGTCCCTAGGTGGCAGTGTATCAAGTAATTATATTTTGCGAGTTACTAAATCTATCACCTTTGTCTCACATTATTATATTTCATTGAAAATATGTATTTTATGATTTTATGATCCATGTATATATGAAAATTTCATGATAGTGATATTTTATCTATATATTCAATGAAAATTTTACACCTGTGAACAAAAAAATATGGGTTGGGTAGTTCTATTAAAGATTCATCAATTGCATTGATGCATATGAAATAACATAATCATTTTCTAATAAAAAAACAAATAATTTTCTTCTTTACTACGTCATTTTATATGAAAACGACATATTTTTCATATGGTACAGTCAAAATCTTGTCATTAACCAACCACATATTCATTACATCAAATCATTATTCACATTCATTTTTCAATGTGAACATTCCCCTTTATTTTTATGTTTTGGTAATGGGTTATGAGAGCAGAAATTGTTTTGGATAATAAAACTATAGTAACATGCTATATTAATTAAACTACATAAATCAGTTACATTAATAATTGTAGTAAATTCATTGAATACATTTTCCGTAACCTGATCAATCGATATTTTATAATTGTATATAATTATGTAAAAAAACTTATTGAACCTAGAAATTACAATTGATGAAATTACCATAAATACATTTCATTCTAAGAGTCTCAATATTAATTCAATTTTAATTTTAATAGTCCTCATAAAATTTAAAATAAAACAATACATCATCAAAAAATACCGTAAAACCATTAAGATTTTCCATGAATACTCTATTTATTAGATTAATTAAAATAGGGGTTAATTATTCAATCCATATGGATTTAAATGAAACTCATAATAAACATGAATTTTTTTAATGGAATCTTCATAATTCCGTACTTCATTACACTCAATTAATAATACCCCAAATGAAGGTTCATTTTGGAATATATTGATACCCATGAAGTTGATAGAATAAGTTAAAAAAGTGTTCTACTGGATAATTATTTTAAAACGTAATATCATTGATTTCTCTATAATAAATGCACATCCACATTGATATATATTTCTTCTTAACAAAGAGAACATCGGATCGACACAGTGAAATACTAGGATGAATAAAACCTTTATCACGAAAATACTCTAGTTGTTTCTTCAACTCAACTAAATCCATAGTGGAAATTGTATAGGGTGTCTTTGAAATTGGTGTTACATCTGGTATTAAATCACGGGGAAAAAAACTCAACGTCAATCGCTGATGGGTTTCCAAGTAAATTTTCATGAAATAAATAAATGTATTTTGGTACAATAGGAACATCTTAAATTTAATTAATAATTTATATAACCATTTATTTGTTTAATCTTCATCCCCATGAATCTTATTTTGAAGATCTACTGGTGGTGTATCTATACATGAATTAGACCATGAAGTCTCTTCTCTAAATATTACAATATCTATATATTCATCAGTAATATTAATTTCCATCTCCTTTCAATAAAATTATGATTAATATTTTTAATTCTAGCCCATAATAAGGATTATATTGAAGTAAACCATAGGTATGATAATATGGTTATAGAATAATGATTTCTTTAGGTGGAATAATAACAATATCCAAACACATATTTTTAAGTGAGACAATAACATTGATTTTAATTTGATAACACCCTTATTAATGTTCTATGAAAATACTTTATTTAGGGATGACATAGATTTTATAAACCTTGGAAATAACATGAAATCCAATAATTATTTTTTAAAATATGAAGAAATTATTAAAGTACCTGCTACCATATCATTGGGTACTTCCACCTCACCTTTTCTGATCTTGTAAACATAGAGTCCCCCCTTAGCTTATTCTATAGACTCTTTCCTTAGCACATGTTGACTTCATTTAAAAACATCCCCATATTCTAATATATATAACACATAACATAATTTTTTTATTTATTCCCATTGCATTCATTAGCCAGATTTCCCTTGTATCCAAACCTAAAAAAACTCATATTCCCTTCAAGAATCTCCTGGAATGATTGATTCAATAGTTAGCACAAGATAAAAAATGTTTAATTTTGTTATTCTTCTTTCAAAAATTTTCATTTCAATGGTCTTCAATTTACCTCCTATATTCATGATTCTGCTTGAACATAATGTATATAGATAATTCCTATATCATTTTTATGGAATGTAAATATATTTCATAATATAATTTAAATGTTTGAGATATCAACACCCTTAGGAGACTCAAAAAAAATCCCTTTAAATAAATTATCAAATTTTCACTCATTATTATTTCTGTAATATTTAGCATACATAGGTAGCCTTGTAAAGGATCCATCAAATAATTATATAATTTCATCTACCTTTTTCATATAGATACGTAACATTCTCACGATTTTAATATTTTTATCAAAAGGGAATTAGGATTTGAAGAATATCTCCTTTAAATATTTCCACTCCATGTGTTCTATTTATTTTTTCTCTATAATAGTGTATATAAATGACCACCATTAATATGGATATAATTTTATATATTACACTAAAGGTGTAACCTTTTCATTTTCATAGTATCCCTTGGTCATAAATATCTTCTCAATATATTTTATCCTTTTCTCATTATTTGTTGAAATAATAGTCCCACCAAATAGTGGATACTTATATCATATGAAGTGAGTCAACATAAGAGAATCACATTGTAAAAAATATTGTTACTCCAATTTAGAAAGGTTATTTTACGTAACCTGATTATGCTTCCATAAAAACTTTATGATCAACGAAATTCTAAAACCATTTTTTTTGTCTTGCTCAGCTGGTCAATATCTACATTGGCCATGAGAATTGATACCCTTTATCATTTCTGGGATCCATTTCTAAAAAATGTAATATACTGAATTACATCATAAAATTATGTTTTTTTTCAAAATTTAAAACTCTATATTATGATTTATTCCAAAAAAGAAATGAATATTTAATAATATTTATTTTTTGAAACATCATATAGATATCATTGGGGATATATTTATTTGAAAATCCTTCATATTGGTTTTTAAATTAAATGTGAATTGTCCAGATTATATTCCCTTAGGGTATCAACCTAGGAGTGTAATAATTCCCTTTTTCAATTACGAGAAAATGATTGATTCAAGCTCAACACACATTAGTTTGGAGTTATTACCCCTTGGAACCTATCATCCAGAATCACATCCACTTAAAATATATATATATATATATATATGGACATATTTCTAGGAAAAATAAATAGTGTCTATCTTAAGAAAACATTCAGATGGTATTATATAATTATCCACAATGTCTATAATAGTGTTTTGTTAGAAAATATATATTTTTCATAAATATTGTTTACATGGTTTTTACTAGTCTTGATGTGATACCAACTGTAACATCCCTGACACCAGTATCCCAGAGGAGGATTATATATATATACACTGGAACTAGATAAAAGTTATAATTTTGAAATGGACCAAATAGTTTATTAGTCTTGATGAACCCTATAAATGTATGTAAAACATTTTACTTAGTTAAATAAAATGGAAAAATGGTAACATAAAATACATTTTATTATCGAAATCATGCCACAAATTCTTTTTCAGATCCCATATAAATGAAAAAAATAACATTATACTAAAATTATCTATAAGGGTTATGATAAGAAGAATATATCATAACTAATGAAGAATATTATATATGAAAATTTAAATAATTTAAAATTGGTATTTTTAATATGTAACATGAGAATTAACTAAGGCATAATCAATATTATATGGTTACAAACTGAACACCCCTGAAATTTAATCAATAAAATGACAATACAGTGAACCAAAAAATATCAATATGAAAATATCAGGGATAATAATAATTAATGAATTATGTATGAATTAAATTGTGAATTTTTTACATCATGATCTGAAAAATCAATATACCTCTATTAACCAGACCATTCACAAGACAATTTAAAACAATAGGTAATAACCCATCTAATTTTGGAAACTAATTAGTTTCATGAATCTTGTGGTTGCATTGAGGGGTTATCTATTACTAGACCTCTCTGGTAATAAATTTTACAAATAACTCCTCATATTTTGATTTTTATTCTTAATTCATGAATTAATATCCCTTAACATTAATTATCATAATTTCTAAATGATATCAATTTATCAATATTTCCACAATCAATAATATAACATTCAAAGTAAAAACTATATGTTGAAATGGTTGGTGGTTTTTGAAATAATAATATCCATTATAATTTAATATTGGTATTTAAGAGAAATTTATTTTCTAATGAAAAATTATCACGTGAAGGTTATTTTTTTAATATAAATTTTAATATGAATAAATAATGTCATATTGTTGAAAAGTGTTTACATTTTTGCTAACATTTATATCGTAACCCCTTGAATATTAAATATGAAATAAATAATCGATCATAATTAATAAATAACTATTATTACTAAATAAAATATTGGGGTATCATATACACTAGATAAAAATGAATAGGTTCATGGCAATAAATATTTCACAATGAAATGGAAATTTATTAAAACACTATTACCAAACAATCTCCATTAGTTGATTAGGATTTGATAACTTGTGTGATGGATTTTATCTTATTACTAATATATAATATAACCATTACAATATTTTTAAAATAATATTAGTTCTTCGTATAATAATAAACCACCCATTGGCTGATAATATTTCATTATTTTCATTATTTCAGGTGTTAATTGCCTTGATTTTTCATGCATGTTTTATCATTAAGAATATTATTTGTCTAAATAAGATATAAATCCATTCCCCTAAAAATTATTATAATTTTATAAATATATTATTTACTCATTAGATAAATAATTTTAACTATTTAAAAAGTTGGGCATGGAATGTCAGTCGCATCGATTCATGTTGATGGTAGGATGTTTTTATGCACAAGTGATGATATCATTACCTTAACGAATGAAATGGTAATTATGATCAAGATATATTTATTTAACATAAATTATATAATTACATATCTATCACATTAATTTACTAAACATAGTTTTATTGTATTCTATATAATGAGTATATGATAAATGAATCACATTGCTTCCTGAGGCGGTAGTCTATTGTACACATGAGTAGCATTATCATATTTTAAACAGAATGTAATGTTTAATATATATATATATATATATATAATTTTATAAATAAATAAATATATATTATATAATATATATTATATTAATACATTAATACCATCCATATTTATGAAATTTTTTTTATGGAAAACGGTTACATCAATTTGTAATGTGGTATTCAGTAGTACACACACTCAACAAATTCAGTTCACATTTGATAGAATAGGATATGAATATATGTTATTTAATTAAAATAAAAAAAATATATTTAAATTTTATACAATTATCTTATTATAATATCATTATTTAATATTTTTTTTGGATTTTGTAGAATAAATAATGTAAAAATTAGAACTTGTGAACAATATCTATTATTTGTGAAACAACATTATGATTACAAAATAATCATTCCTACAGTGGATTTAAAATCAAACCAAAGTATATAAGATGTTTAGATTTGAAAAAATAAGTTGGTTTGGGTGGTATTGGATTAACCAAATGGTTATGGATATTTGAAGAGGGGAAGAGAGGGTGTATACTATTATAAGTGGGGGATATGACACACTAGGATGGTTTAAGATGATGAAATTACAACCATGTATTATCATTCCTAATGCTTCCAAAATTGCCCATTAACGAGTCGTTGAGGTTATATGGTCTAATATAAACCAAAAATGGTTATTTAACAATTTTATATGTCATTTTAACAAATATCTATTCAGTTTAACCACAATGTAATTTAGTTTATATTGTAACCGTGGTAATCAATTTTTATTGATTTTACTATTCATGATGGTCAAAATTTAAGTAGACCTTATTAGATAATATAATTTTTTTAAAAAAATATTGAATCTATTTTTTCTAATTAAGAGTCCAAATTTTGTATATTTCAATTTACATTTATCCCTGCATATGCATCAAAAACTAATTTTCCAAAGTGAAATTTCTCATATTTATATAAGGTTTTAATATCAGAAATCAATATGTAATTGATTAAAATGACTGAAATTTTATTTTTTATAATAGAATTTAACAAAGTTTACTTTAAAACCAAGTTCAAATATAATTTATCTTAATAAATAAATTACGATAAAATGATGTTTTATGAAAATATCTTTATTTTAACTATTCATTAGAAAATGAATATTTCTAAATTCCAAAAAAATTTACCCTTAGAATATTTCTATATTATTTGAAAATAATTGATTTATTTTTATGAAATATATTATTTAATATTTTGAAAAATAAAATTTATGATAATTACCAAGTTGAAAATAAACTTTTTTCTTTGAATGAATGTTTTCTAGAAACATTTCGTACATTTTAATGATTATTATTTTTCTTTTTAGTAAATAGATTACAAATTACAATGTGTAATAATATATTTTTCTTAATTTATTATGTATTATTATTATACAATAATTTTTAATGTATATTTTTTTGTCCATTTTTAAATATATTCTATTAGACTATCACATTTTATTTAAATCTAGTGTTGTTGGCATCATAATATATTGATGAGATAGAATTTATTTAAAATGAAATATATTGAAAATTATTCGGTGTCAAAATGTTCAACCATGTGGAAATCCAAAAAAAAATAATGGGAATAGGTAGCTCATTTCACAACTCATGAACTACACTAAGCCATAATTACATTTGAACTTTTATAAAATTTTTGTTTTGTAGAACATATCATTGGATATTTTTACATTATACCCCTTATAATATGGAAATTGGTCGACAATAATGAATATAAATTAAAATAAACATTACCATGTAGAATATTTTAAAATGAATACAATCACTATGACCACAATTTATAATTTAGTGAAAAAACGATATCAAAATTTATTACCTATATTAAGTATGACTTTCATCGGGAATATCTAGTCTCAATTTAGGGGGTCTTCATATATTTTTTTGTTGTGTTTTTTCATGTAAATGATTACTTCTTAAAATTTTTTATATGAAATGTATCTTCCAATTTTGTTCTTATTATAAATAATTTATATTCACCTAGATCTCATCCATTCTCTAATCTTTTCCCTTTAGGTATTTATTTTCTAAATATATGTTTGTGGAGACCCAAAAAAAACACAAAATTAGAGAAACCATATTATTCTAGACACTTCATGGCCTCTAAAAAATTTATTCATCAAGTAAATCGGAAGATGATTATAATATTATAACTAGATAAAAAATATGGTAAAACAAGTAGAAATTGGTATGAAATACTAATTTAATGAAAGTGGAAAATATTATTATTTCATATGTACTCATTATTCCTATACTATAGGTGTGTTTTCATCAAACTGTATTACATAAACATTACATGATCCTTCTTCCATATAATATAAAATTTAATCAAAGTTGATTTATTTTTTGATTCATCAATGTAACCACCTGTTATTTGAGTTTATATTTCTTTTTAATTGAATTAATTTTCATTAAAATCTTTAGATAGATGTAACCACAGTTATAAATGAACCATATACCATTTTAACCTAGTTATTAATTTTGATGTAATGAATATGTGTAAACAATTTAAGAAATTTTTATGGTTTTAACATATTTAAAATAAATCAGTTTTTATCAATAAATTAATAATAATAATATTCATCATTTGAAAATAAAATCAATATTTGTCTAGAAAAACATTAATATGCACTGATGTGTTTTTTGACTGATGAAATTAAACTAATCATTGTTATTGAAATATTTTTATATAATTTATATATTATTTATTCAAAAATATTTTAGAATAAATCAATTATCATAACATCCAATATAAATAAAGAATAATAAATTTTCAAAATTATTATTATTTTTGAATTAAATATTAATTTTACTTTAAAGGGGTTTCAATGTTCGATGGAGTACCCGATACACAACAATGTGTTTCATTGAAATCGTACATTGTACAATAATAATATAATATTATTATTTTAAATGGTTGATAACGCCTAGTTGTTGTATTGGATGGAATGAGTAGATGTTACTAAAATATGATTATCTATGTTTGTTATAGGTTTTTACATTTATCCAATAAAATTTGGAGGCTTAAAAAGTGAATGAATCTAATTTTAGGCAAAATTTATTTTAAAAGTTTTATCTACCGACTTTTAATAGATATACCACATTAAACATAGTTTTGGTCAATTGTATAAGTTCTATTTGTCAAAATAAAAATCCTTTTTAGAATCGGGACATCAAAATTTACTTTGGATGAAATTTTGGTATGTTTTTTACAACGTTCATTTTTTTAATAAATAACAAAAAATACTGAATTTTAATTCAAAATGTCATTTAATCTAATTTATTTATATGGTTATATTATCTTCTTAATTTGTTTAAATGTGTAATTAAATTAACTCTTTACCATTTAATCTAATTTTGGTTATTGGAATTAATTTCCCTTTGAAAGTGGACATAAACTAGTGTCAATTTTTTGATAGTTATAATTTCTAAAAAACACGCCTTTTGTTTTGAGAGTGGAAATTAATTTTAACTTAATTTCTACCTCTTCTATGTTTTTTACATGGGTAAATTGATTCCATATTTTTAATTGGTTTGTTCAAATTGTGTAAATATGTATCTTTTATTTTTATACATTATGAATATTTTCTTCACTAAGAATTTTATTTTCCATGGTTAAAGGTTAAATCTGATAAATAATGGTAATCAAATATTACTATAATTGTAACACCCCGAGATTTTATGAAAAATATCCTTTTTAATTTCATTAATGTCTTGTGTTGTAAGCTACACCAAAAGAAGCTTGCACAACACGCATCCTTGACTTTCCATGCATTACACGCAATCACGACCTTCCTCGATAGCGTGTGTAGTACACAATACCAAGTTTCACTCAACAACGATATGCTATTAAAATATTAATAAAACTAGTCGTTATGAATATTAATAACAACCTTTTAATATTTTAGAAATTTTATCTCTAAAAATGGACTTCATTTTTGGATTCGGAGTATCGAATTTTTCCTAAGGTGAAATTTCGGTACTTTTCGGATAACTTTCATATTCTGATGAATAGTGAAAATTACTAAATTTTAATTAAAAAAACAACTTTTTTAATCGAAATAATTAATAGTGATAAATTATTAATTTGAGTGGTTTTAAAGTATATTTATAATATATTTTTACAATTTAATACAATGTTGGTCATTGGATGTAATTTCACATTTAAACTAGACATAAATAAGTGTCAATCTTGTGATAGTTATTATCTCTTAAAAACACGCTATTTGTTTTGACAACGAGAAATAATTATTAAATTAGTTAATGTAACTGATATGCTTTGAATTTGTTAAAATAGACATCATTTTTGAGTTCATAATATCAAATATATCTTAGGCCTAATTTTATATATTTTTCTGGAAACTTTCATTTTTTGGATGAATAGTGAAACCACTAAGTGGTAGTTAAAAATGAATTTTTCATAAAACATAATTTTACCGCTTCTGTGAGTGGAATTTCAAAAATCCAAAAGACATGATTGATGTTAGTAAGTAAAATGAGGTTCAATGAAATGAAAATAATTTTTTGTGAATAGTAACTTTTTACTTTTTTTTACCACGGTTAAAAGTAAATAGGGTAATTAAGGGTAAAAATGTTATTATTATTACCCTAAAACATGTCCTAATTCTATTGGATGAGTGTTATTCGACCAAAAACAACCATAGTAATAAAATATGATCATTTAGGACCACTTGGAATAGATTAGGACATATATTATTAATTTATTTAATGAAGGGTGAAAATAGTTAAAATCAAAGTTTAATAAGTAAATCATTTTTAATATAGGGTTATACATAAGATAAATTCGACTATAAATACTCATTAGAAATATAAAACTATTTCCTACATAATGGTATTTTATTTGCAATTTTTAGATATTAAATAATTTAATTTATTTATGACACAATGATGATGCAGTAATTATCTTATTAATAAAATATTGACATAATTGATGTTATAAATACCGAAATAAATGTAATTTGAGACTTTTTATGAATTCCACTAATTTTCTAGGTTAATGTGACATGTTAGTATTGATGTAATTAACTTTTTTCGAACTAATCATTCTGTTATGATTTTCACAAAAATCAATTACTAAATAGTGTCAAAATTGACATAAAATAGTTTTTAAAACAAATATTATATTATTAATTGTTATTTTATTCCTAAAAATCTAAGGTTCGGCCAAATGACTTAGATAAGGTTATATATATTAATAATAAACAACTTGGGGTTCGTTTGTCTTGTTATTGTATGTTTATTAACCTTATAGTGTAAGAACACAAGAAGACACGGTAAAAGTAAAATTATTTATCTTAATGTTAAATCTAAATGATAAGGTTAAAATAGGAACCTAAACTTGTATAAATTCTATTGGATGAGAGGATTTCGACCCATCCCCACATTAGCTTATAAATAAATCAATTTGGAGCTATTTAAAAACCGAATATGACTTTATAATAAAATAATAGTTTTAGTTTTTCCAAAGGTACCCCTCTCATCCCTTATAAAAGGGCAGCTCCTCCCCCTCTTCCTCACACCACTTTGAGCCTTCAAGCTCGTCCAACCCCTGACAAATTATCTTCTCCACTTCAATAGCAGCATCCTAGAGGTTCTGGTATTCCTCAAAGACCAATTTTAGTGCCCTAAAAGGAGATCTCAAAGAGGTGCTTCAAAGAAGAGGTAATTTCCGTTACCGATTCTTTCACCTTTATTTCTTCTTCCACTTCTTCTTCTAAGGTTGTTTCATTATTAAGTAATAACATCAGTATCACTAATACACTGATATGTTATTATAAGTATTAGACAACCCTATTTCACCATCTATCCATCCTATGGAAAACGAAATCACCGCGCGTGCGTACGTACGGAATACCGTCTCCACGACGTGGTGTAATCTATTTTCCACCACCACCTTACTTGGATGGGTATAATGGTGTAAATAATAACTATATATGATTATTGTAAAGTGATATTGATTCTGTAATAGTATACATACACTCCAATAAAATTCCACAATCATGGGAACGATATCATCGCTCGTGCGTTCGTACAGAATACCGTCTCCACGACGTGATGAGATTCATTCTCAATGATTAACCATTCATGAATGATTATAAAGTATATATAATAAGTAATCATGAAATATATGACATAATAATGATACTGGATTTATGTGTGTATATATGTATGACATCTACTTAATTCCATTCAACTCAATAAGGAAACGAAAACACCGTCCATGCGTACGTAAGGCCTACCGTCTCCATGAACAGTGTATTTCTTTCCATTTACTGATTTATTATATATATGTATATTATGAATATATATTATATATAAATCATGTTTTATATTCTGAAATTAAGTAATCATGATCTAAGTAATCATATGAATAATTACAAGTCAAAACACGGACGATAAATGAAACAATTTTACCCAAAATGCTCTTTAACATGGAATTTACAAAAGAACGGGTAATATAAAGTCATAAGTGAACATATATGATATCACAACAATGAGTATGATTCTAGAATAAGTCAATGACATTATTTATATCATTATACAGGATGTTCGGACACTTACGAAGCAAATCGGACCTAAGGTAAGGGAAAATATCCCAATCTCATTTTATCCGAGACTGTTTATATGTTGGTATTTACTGGGGTGTATTTTATCATCCACATCCACGTTTCCTCAATATGTAATATTGTTTCCATCCACCTAAAATTTTTTAAATTCAATATTACCCTTCAGTGAGCTTTTAGTAAATGATATGAAAGGAATCTTTTCTCGTTTTTCGTACGAGGTACTTTTTTGACTTTTCTGAAAAAAGTACGAGAAGAATGTTTTTTTAACTTATACGGAATGAATGGATTTTTAAAACATTATTTCCAATAAGATTCCTTTAAAAGTTTTCAAGTTTATTTTTAATCAACTTCTTTTAGTTTTGAATTGTATGACATGTTATGAAAGGAAAAGTGTTTTTGAAGAAGAAAGGATATTTTCCTCAAGAATGGTGTTCAAGCGTTTTATCAAAATTATTTTACATCTAAGATAATTAAGGGTTCTGTTTCTATCCCTATAATTACATTGATTTTATTATGTTGTGATGGAATTATTTTTATGAATTCCTTTATCTTATATGAATTGTTTTATGATGTCACGATGTTTATGAATCCCATTTTTATTACATGGGTTATGCTATGATGTATGGTTTATGATTTTGTGGCACACATAAGAATGGTATCATTATGAGATGGGTGGGACCTATATCTACCTCCAATTAATTGGGTAAAGATTTTATATCTCATGAGATAGACATGGCTGGAATGGTAGTTTATACTGGTTCAGTGAAACAGGACTGAAACGTGGAGTGAACTCGATTCAGAAAGTGACTTTGTCCACTAAGATAGACTTGGCAATGAGACTTGACTAATAAGAAATGATTCTCTATGATTATGTGTGTATGCCACAAAGTTTCATGTTTTAAGTTATGATTATTGGGATTACATTTCACTACTATGATTTATCCCATGTTATGAAATTATGATCTTTTTTGCAGGATAAGATTTCCAAAATGTTATGTTCTTATGAATATGATTTGATTGATTTTTCTTTTGTTCACCCTTACTGAGAATTTGATCTCACCCTTTTATGTTTTCTTTTTCCAAGGATATAATGAAAGGTTTTAGGTAAGAAAAAAAAGGGGAGATCTTTATGGGAGATATTGAAGATCTTTCACCACGATTAGAAGATTACGTTTCAAGTTTCCAAAGACACTAAACTATTACCGTCCTTGTGTGTCTGTTTTTGTTATGTATTAAGTATTCCGCAAAAGTAATGCAATGTCCATGTACGTCAAGCTTCGGGTCTCTACAGTTGGTATCAGAGGAAAGGATTAGTCAACCTTTGGAAACTAGGATGTGAGAACTTTTGTGAGATCCCTAGAGATATTTCTAAGGTATGTCTAGGGATGTCCCTAAGGTTAAGTATAAGTATAGGTTATAGTAATAGAATTACGGTAACCTAAGATGTTAGATATTGAAGGTACTCCCCCTTTACTATGTTGTTTGCTCCAGCATGATTTTTTCCTCTCAGATAATTCTTTTTGTGTTTTAGTTAATGGAGGGAACCATAAGGAATTTGGTTAACATTTAATCCAATGGAAAAATTGGTGACTATGAGCAACAAAATTGTGTAATTAATAGAGTGAAAGATATTGTGATTATGCCGAATCAGTCATCGTGATATATGATTAACAAGGTGAAATTTAGTGGTATGCCTAATTCATCAAAGAAGAGGAAGATAAACTATTATGCATGTTTTCATGTTGAGGAGCATAAAGAAAGGAAGATTGAGATTTCTAAAGAAGGGAAGAAGAACCTTGAGGAATACCCCAAATGGAGGGAACGATGTTATCTGTGTGGAGAAAAGGGTCCTAGAGTGACAGACTGTTATGGAGTTCAATGTATTATTTGTGGAGAACATGGGCATTAACCAACTCAATGCCCTGACCTAAAAAGTTACTTCTAAATCAAGGAAGGACTTATTCCAGGACAATAATTTAAGAGGATGGATTTAAGTGTTTATGTATTGGTATTCAAGAATAATGTTTTTAAGTACTTTTATTAGAATATTTTTTTATTATTCTATTGTGGTTTTCAATAATTTTAAGGTACTGGTAACCATGAAAAGTGATTCAAATATTTTGGAAAGCAGATGATATGTGCATCATGAAGGGATAAGGAGAAAATGAAATCCTTGACAGTATTCATGGGCTCATGATTGATATAAGGACTAAGTGATATCATGGTTTGAGTATAAAATTTTTGAGGATTTTGGTTTGTGGAAAGTGTTAAATTTTAACTACATTCATGTTTTCATTAAGGTTCAATGGGTATTCATTATTCAAGAGAATACATGATTAAGGTATTCACATGTTTTTAATTTGACCAACAAGATATATCTTATGATATATGGGGGATAAATGATGGCATTCACGTGATTGTTATGTGACATTTCAAGTAATCATTTTCTTTAAACTATGAGCTTAGACCGAAGTATTTTAGATAAGCCTAAAGATTGGAATGGATTATGTTGGACATAAGTTAGGATAGAAATTTTTCGATATTATTGATGGGATGTTATAGTAATATAGCTTTAGAAAAAGGACAACCTGTGGTACGGACGACAGCCCATCACGTCGGACAAGGCCGTGGGAATCGAACCCACAACCGAAGTGCGACTGGCCTTTATCGCCTACCACTGGCCTACAGGAAGTCCCTGTTTAGTAAAAACTAGTTTTATTATATTAAGAAGTATGATATATGAAGTATAAGTACATTTTAGGAACCATATATCATTAATCTCACTATAGATGGACTTATGTATTTTTTGATAACTTTTCATACCTTTTGTTTGAGACAGATGGAATGACCCATCATTCTATCACATGATCTACTAACACATCACGAATGATAAATTCAACTTCATTTATTTAAGATATGAAGTGGAAATTGTCCAAAGAATGACCAACGGTGAGACTATACCAAAATCACAAAAGTATTTCTTCTAATTCCAATTTCATCAACTTTAGGGAAATGATCTTGAAAACCAAAAATGTTGTCCTAGTGCTCTTATATCTGATGAATCAGATGGTACCATAGATCGTCACAAATTTATGGCTTTGTGATTACTGGATTTTCCATAGCCATGTTATCTACCACTCTCCATCAGAACATTATGGTTAGATTTCTCTTCCATATCCATATGTTCACCTATGTGGAAACCCATTGATTAGTTTATTTTGGTAACCGTTACGTTTTATACTTTTCTTTTAAATGATTGGTTTTGGTATTCCTTTTTACAATGTGGGTTTCTATTAAAGATACTTTCGAGTAGTAAACCATTTATAACCCCGACGAATTTCGAGGGAGAAATTCAATTTAAGTGGGGTAGAATGTAACACCCCGAGATTTTATGAAAAATATCCTTTTTAATTTCATTAATGTCTTGTGTTGTACGCTACACCAAAAGAATCTTTCAAAACACGCATCCTTGACTTTCCTTGCATTACACGCAATCATGACCTTCCTCGATAGCGTGTATAGTACGCAATACCGAGTTTCAGTAAACAACGATATTCTATTAAAATATTATTAAAACTAGCCGTTATGAATACTAATAACCACCTTTTAAAATTTTATAAATTTTATCTCTCAAAATGGACTTCATTTTTGGATTCAGAGTATCAAATATAGCCTAAGGTGAAATTTTGGTATGTTTTGGATAACTTTCATATTCTGATGAATAGTGAAAATTACTAAATTTTAATTAAAAAAACAACTTTTTTAATCGAAATAATTAATAGTGATAAATTATTAATTTGAGTGGTTTAAAAGTATATTTAGAATATATTTTTTCAATTTAATACAATTTTGGTCATTGGATGTAATTTCACATTTAAACCAGATATAAATAAGTGTCAATCTTTTGATAGTTATTATCTCTTAAAAACACGCTATTTGTTTTGACAACAGGAATTAATTTTTAAATTAGTTAATGTAACTGATATGTTTTGAATTTGGTAAAATAGACATCATTTTTGAGTTAATAATATCAAATATAGCTTAGGCCTAATTTTTGGTATTTTTCTGGAAACTTTCATTTTTTGATGAATAGTGAAACCACTAAGTGGTAGTTAAAAAAATGTATTTTTCAAAAAACATAATTTTACCGCTTCTGTGAGTGGAATTTAAAAAATCCGAGAGACATGGTTGATGTTATTATGTAAAATGTGGTTCAATGAAATGAAAATAATTTTTGGTGAATAGTAACTTTTTACTTTTTTACCACAGTTAAAAGTAAATAGGGTAATTAAGGGAAAAAATGTTATTATTATTATCCTAACACATGTAATAATTCTATTGGATAAGTGTAATTCGACCAAAAACAACTTTAGAAATAGAATATGATCATTTAGGCACAGTTGGATTAGATTAGGACATTTATTATTAATTTATTTAAAGAAGGGTTAAAATAGTTAAAATCAAAGTTTAATAAGTAAATCATTTTTACTATAGGGTTATACATACGATAAATTAGACTATAAATACTCATTAGAAAGTTAAAAATCTTTCCTATATAATGGTATTTTATTTGTAATTTTTAGACATTAAATATTTTAATTTGTTTATGAAACAATGATGATGGAGTAATTATCTTATTAATGAAATATTGACATAATTGATGTTATAAATACCCAAATAAATGTAATTTGAGACTTTTTATAAATTACACTAATTTTCTAGGTTACTATGACATGTTATTATTGATTTAATTAACTTTTTTTGAACTAATCATTCTGTTATGATTTTCACAAAAATCAGTTACTAAATAGTGTCAAAATTGAAAAAAAATAGTTTTTAAAACAAATATTATATTATTAATTGTTATTTTCTTCAAAAAAATCTAAGGTTCGGCCAAATAACTTATATAAGGATATATATATTAATAATAAACTACTTGGGGTTCTTTTGGCTTGATATAGTAAGTTTATTAACCTTATACTGTAAGAACACAAGAAGACACGGTAAAAGTAAAATTATTTAACTTAATGTTAAATCTAAATGATAAGGTTAAAATAGGAACCTAAACTTGTCTAAATTCTATTGTATTAGAGGATTTCTACCCATACACACCTTAGATTCTAAATAAATCAATTTGGAGCTATTTAAAACCTAATTTGACTTTATAATAAAATAATAGTTTTTGTTATTCCAAAGGTACCCCTCTCCTCCCTTATAAAAGGGCACCTCCTCCCCCTCTTCCTCACACCACATTGAGCCTTCAGGCTCGGCCAACCCATTCAAAATTCACTTCTCCACTTCCATAGCAACATCCTAGAGGTTCTGGTCTTCCTAAAAGACCAATTTTAGTGCCCTAAAAAAAGATCTCAAAGAGGTGCTTCAAAGAAGAGGTAATTTCCATTACCGATTCTTTCACCTTTATTTCTTCTTCCACTTCTTATTCTAAGGTTGTTTCATTATGAAGTAATAACATCAGTATCACTAATATACTGATATTTTGTTATAAGTATGAAACAACCCTATTTCCCGTCTATCCATCCTACGGAAAACGAAATCACCGCGCGTGCGTACGTATGGAATACCGTCTCCACGCCGTGGTGTAATCTATTTTCCACCACCACCTTACTTGGATGGGTATAATGGTGTAAATAATAACTATATATGATTATTGCAAAGTTATATTGATTCTGTAATAGTATACATACACTCCAATAAAATTCCACGATCATGGGAATGATATCATCGCTCGTGCGTACGTACGGAATACCGTCTCCACGACGCGATGAGATTCATTCTCAATGATTAACCATTCATGAATGATTATAATTTATATATAATAAGTAATAATGAAATATATGACATAATAATGATACTGGATTTATGTGTATATATATATATGACATCTACTTAATTCCATTGAACTCAATAAGGAAACGAAAACCGCGTTCATGCGTACGTACGGCCTACCGTCTCCCTGAACGGTGTATTTCTTTCCATTTAATAATTTATTATATATATGTATATTATGAATATATATTATATATAAATCATGTTTTATATTCTGAAATTAAGTAATCATGATCTAATTAATCATATGAATAATTACAAGTCAAAACACAGACGATAAATGAAACAATTTTACCCAAAACGCTCTTTAACATGTAATTTACAAAAGAACGGGTAATATAAAGTCATAATTGAACCATATATGATATCATAACAAAGATTATTATTCTGGGAAAATTCAATGACATTATTTAAATCATTATATTGGATGTTCGAACACTTACGAAGCAAATCGGACCTAAGGTAAGGGAAAATATCACAATCTCATTTTATCCGAGATTGTTTATATGTTGGTATTTACTGGGGTGTATTTTATCATCCACATCCATGTTTCCTCAATATGTAATATTGTTTCCATCCACCTACAATTTTTTAAATCCAATTTTACACTTTTGTGAGTTTTTAGTAAAATATATGAAAGGAATCTTTTTTCGTTTTTTGTACGAGGTACTTTTTTGACTTTTCCGACAAAAGTACAAGAAGAATGTTTTTTAACTTATACGGCATGAATGGATTTTTAAAAAATTATTTCAAAGAAGATTACTTTAAAAGTTTTCAAGTTTATTTTTAATCAACTTCTTTTAGATTTGAATTGTATGACATGTTATGAAAGGAAAAGTGTTTTTGAAGAAGAAAGGATATTTTCCTCAAGAATGGAGTTCAAGCATTTTATCAAAATTATTATCCATCTAAGATAATTAAGGTTTATGTTTTTATCCCTATAATTACATTGATTTTATTATGTTGTGATGGAATTATTTTTATGAATTCCTTTATCTTATATGAATTGTTTTATGATGTAACGATGTTTATGAATCCCATTTTTATTACATGGGTTATACTATGATGTATGGTTTATGATTTTGTGGCACACATAAGAATGGTATCATTATGAGATTGGTGGGACCTATATCTCCCTCCAATGAATTGGGTAAAGATTTTATATCTCATGAGATAGACATGTCTAGAATGGTAGGTTATACCGGTTCAGTGAAACAGGACTGAAACGAGGAGTGAACTCTGTTCAGAAAGGGACTTCGTCCACTAAGATAGTCTTGGCAATGAGTCTTGACTAATAAGAAATTATTCTCTATGATTATGTGTGTATGCCAAAAAGTTTCATGTTTTATGTTATGATTATTGGGATTACATTTCACTACTATGATTTATCCCATGTTATGAAATTATGATCTTTTTTGCAGGTTAAGATTTCCAAAATGTTATGTTCTTATGAATATGATGTGATTTATTTTTCTTTTGTTTACCCTTACTGAGAATTTGAGCTCACCCTTTTATGTTTTCTTTTCCCCAGGATATAAATAAAGGTTTTAGGTAAGAAAAAAAGCGGATATCTTTATGGGAGATGTTGAAGATCTTTCACCACGATTAAAAGATTACGATCAATGTTTCCAAAGAAACTAAACTATTACAGTCCTTGTGTGTTTGTTTTTGTTATGTATTAAGTATTCTGCAAAATTAATGTAATGTCCATGTACGTCAAGCTTCGGGTCTCTGCAATAATAATATACAAATACCCCAATATGTGTTATAATATCTTTTGGTTGATACATGTACGACCATTGGATTCTTGAGGTTGATTTTGGGACCTCATGGTGCCACTTGGGAGTGATAATGATGCTTTATTTAAATTAACATAAATAATGAAAAAATGACATAAAAAATATCATTTAGTAAATTAATTTTTACATAGGTTTATATAAGTTATCTTTTTATCTATAAATATTATTTGGAAAGCTAAAACTATTTCACACATCATGTTATTTTTTGTATATTTTTCAGTCATTAAATATGTTAAAATATTTATGACACAAAAATGATGTAATGTTTATCTCAATAATAAAATATTTAAATAAAGAATCTTATAAAGAATAAAATAATATCAAAAACTAGTCCAATTATTATTGGATGTTTTTATTTCGACCATTAGTCATCTTATTTTCTACTTTAATGTATTTTTTTCATTTAGAAACCGAAAATTATTAAGCAATAAAATAATCTTTTCACACATTCTTAAAGATCTCCTCCTCCCCCTTATAAAAAGACCTAACCTCTAACCCATTCCTCGCACCTCTCCAGCCACATGGATCATCCAACTTCTACCAAATTAAGCTTTTAATATCTCTATCCTCATCCTATAATCATGATATTAATCATAAGGAACTTCAACAAACCCTTTGGTTTCAAACCAAAGGGAGTTACCCGATTTAAAGGTAACATCTTCTCATAAGTTCTTTTGTTTTTTTTCTTTTCCAACCCCATAAATCATTTTTATTCTTTTATTTTATAACAACACATGTATAATCAATATACTGTTATGTTTTAATGAGAATGATTCTAAATAAACCTATACACACAACCATCTAATAGGTAATGAATATATAGTTTATGTGGATGTAAAACTAACACCTCACGAAACGATGATTGTTCAATTATCTCCTACCGCCTCTCATGGAGGCCATTATAATGGAACTATATTTATATATGATATATATTATGCTTATTTTTTCTTTATTCTTATGTATTTTAAATTTATATCAAACCTTTATGGTTTCCATTATGGGTAATCCCGATAATTTAATTAGTGAAAGTGCAGACCACCACCCCCTCAAAGTGATATGACTCATTAATTCCATAAGTGGGATGTATAAAAGAATAATTTAATGATATTATATATGATATTATATATAATATTTTACATTAATTGTAATATACCTATATATCATTATGTTTTAATTCCATTAAAATTAGAAATAGAAATAAAAGTAGCGTTCATGCGTACATATGACTTACCCTCTCTATGAACAGTGCATTTCATTTCTTATCTCCAGATTTTTTTACTATCATAAATAAATACATATACTGGATATATATGATATATATCATATCTACACCATGAATATTATTCTAGAGATAATGGATATTTGACCACATGAACAACTTCTAATTATAAGAAGTTCATTTTTGACTGAAGTACCAAATATCGACAAAACAACCATTATTAACATAAATTATTACATAATGTTTATAACATAGTAATAAGTGATATATAAAGAATAATAAACTTTATAAATAATTTTAATAAATTATAAATTAACTTTAATTTATTATTCGGGGGATTAAAGTATGAATGGGTCAAATTAGACATGAGATAAGAGACATCGTCCCCATCTCCTTTCATTGAGGCATATTTTGTTTTAATACATGAATTTATTTTATATGATGTATAAAAACTTTTGTCATTTCATTTCATTCAATGGGAATATTTTTCTATGAAGTGTTTTACTAAACGAACAAAAAAAAATGTTTCTTTTTAATTTAAGTGGTGATAATGAGGTTTTCTGCCTCCATGATTATTATTTTATATATGGATTCCATAACATGGCGTAATGTTTTAAAAAGGAAAATAAATAACATATAATCTTTTACATATTTTGGCATTGATAATTGTTTTGATATTGGTTTTTTATGTCAATATATTTAAATGATATATTGTTAATGCAATGTGGAAATGTTATCTTTCCTTTATGTTTTTGTATGTACTATAAATATGTTTTGGTTCTTGGACATTGTTTACGTATACAGGTGGTCCCCTGATAAACCTATGGTGAGTGATCCCGATATAGCTCTCCAATACCTTGGGTAACGTCACAGAGGTAAACATGCATGTTTCTCCTAAGAGATTTATGGAATATAATGTGATGGGTATTCAAAATGTAACATCCTACATAGCCATGATAGATACAATGTAAGTATAATATGGATGCCCCTTGATACCTTTATGATTTATGGTTTCCACCGGTTATTCATAAATCATATGATTTTATGAAGTATGTTAAAGAGCATATGTTATGTATGTAATGATGAACTAATGTTTTCTTTCTTTTATTTATTACCCATACTATGTGTTTTATGCTCATCCCATGTTTTGAAATGTATTTCACATGACATAAAGATGAATAGGGTCAACTATTGGATGAAGGAAAAGTCTTGCGGTCTAAAACATGGAACTAGACATGAATATTTTTTTAAGCGTATTTGTATTTATAAAAAAATGGTAACTGAGTAGTAGTGTCTACTTTGTAATACTAGTGATGTAATGTAACAGTTATGGCCTAATTATCAAAAACTGAAAACTTGAGAAGATCCTCAGTGGGAATTATTCATTTAATCCAATATTGGGTAATGTTTTGAGGTCAGGTCCTTATAGTTGGTATGAGTGGTCGGTTTAGATAACATTAGGAGTTATGGTATTGTTAAATTAATATCCATATATTAATTACTGGTAAAATTGAAATGGTAGTATGTATAGATTACCATGTGGCTTCACCTAAGATAACTCTGTGTTTAGAATGGTTTTCCATAGAGGAAACCTGAAATCTATGTTTGGACAACATCAAGAGGAATACAACCTTCCAAATCATCATCATAATATGGTTGGAATCAGAAGAAAACGTTTTTTTACAGTGATTTAACAATTGAATTAGGCTATAAATAGTGGTGGTATCCATGCACGAGATCTGCTAGATCAACCATAGAGAAACATGACAGTAGTGGAGAATTTCAAGAGGAAAAATCTCATTACTTTTAGAGATTCTTCTGACCATGTGTTATACGTTTGGTTGATTAAAGCACTAGAAATTATTTGTGATGTCATGGGGTGATCATGAAATCAAAAGGTTAGTCTCTCTGATTAAAATTTTGAAGGTGAAGCTGATCAGTGGTGGGTGATGGTGATAAATATTAGGGATGGTGAGGAGATTAATTCTCTTGATTGGGATGAATTCAAAGTTATGTATCTAGAGAAATATTTTCCTAAGGTGGTTCGTGTAAGGATGGAAAAATAATTCCTATAATTGAGGCTGGATGATGATTCACTAGCTGCTCCTGAAACAAAAGCCACTCGATTGGCAAGGTTTGCTCAAAATTTTATAAGAGATCATAATAGTAAAATCAAACATTTTTTACTCAGGATTAAATCCAAAGTATCGAAGGGATTTACCTTATCGTGAGTTAAAATGTTATGAAAAACTTGTTATATGTGAGGAGAATGTGGAAATGGAGTTTGCAAATGATTAGGTATTCTTTTATAAAAAACAGAACATGAGGTAAAGCTAGTAGGAAAAAGGTAAATCTCTTCCAGAAAGTCTGATTGTATGAAACTTAAGTTTAATGTTTGTGAAAATTGTGGAAAAAAGCATGCTGGAGAATGTATTTTGAATTCTGGTATATACAATCGATGCAGTAAAATGGAACATAAGGCACATAATTTCACTGAAAAAGATTAGGGTAATTCTAAGACTAAATATGATTTAAATTCAGTAAAAAGTATTAAGTGAAATGAAATGGGTCATTATGGAAATGAGTGTCCAATGAAGATCTCATGTGAGGGAAAGAATCCATATTACTAGAAGAAATAGGTGGTGAAGTCCTTTTAAACTACTTCAGTAGATGTTGGGCTGTCAAATGATGTGGTATCAGGTACACTATTTGTTTTTTCATATTATGAAAATGTGTTGTTTGATTCAGGTTCTACACATTCGTTCATTTTAGTTAATTTTTCTAGTGAGATGGTGATTCCATCTCAAGATATGAATCTTAAACTTATGTTAAAAATCCATGGAGTAAATTTTGAAAAAAAATTATAAGAAACGTTTTGTCCTTAGGTGTGGAAATAATCTAGCTGAAAACTTTATTATTTTGCCTCTAGTAGAGTTTGATGTTATTTTGGGTTTGGATTGGATTTCTATCTATCATACTAAGATTGATTGTAGATCTGAAGAGTCTATTTTCAGAAATATATTCAGTTTGTGCACAAGAATGAACCCTTACTTTTGATGGCATATCATGAAGCTGAGAAACTAGAAAAAGTTTTAAATGAATGTTACCTTGCACATATTGTTGAAAATAAAGAAACTGTTCATATTAATGATGGCCAGTGGTAAATGAGTAACTTGATGTTTTTCCTAATGAGTTTCCTGGTATTATACATGATCGAGAAGATGAATTTACTGTTGAATTAGTTTCTCCTACTATGCCAATTTGAAGACACACTTATCAAATAGCTCAAAATGAACTTTTAGACATAAAGAATCAATTACAGAAATTATTATAAAAATGTTTCGTTTGACCTAGCACATCACCATGGGGTTCCCTTGCCTTGTTTTTTTAAATAATGATGGTTCAATGTGACATTTCATTAATTATATTGAATAAAATAACATCACTATTAAGAATAAATATCATTTACCTCATATCGACGATTTATTTGATCAGGTCCATAGAGCTCAGTATTTTTCGAAGATTGAATTTATGTCAGGGTACCATTAGTTGAACGTAAAGGAAGAAGAAATTTCGAAGACCGCATTTTGTAAAATATATGGCCATTATGAATTTTTAGTTATGCCTTTTGGTTTAACCAATACCCCTACTATATTCATGGATCTTATGAATATAATTTTCCATGAGTTCATGGAGAAGTTTGTGGTTGTGTTCAATGGTGATGTTTTCATTTATTCCAAAAGTAAAGATGAACATAAAATTAATTTAAGGGTTGTCTTCCAAACCTTAATAGAAATGAATCTATTTTCAAAAATCATCAAGGGTGAGTTTTTGATATAGAAAAGTTCGTTCCTTGGTTACACGGATTCAAAAATGGCATAATTGTTGACCTACTAAAACAAAAGTTATTGAAGAACGGACAAGAACCAAAATTATAACTGTGATCCGTTGTTTTATTGGTATTGGTAGGTTATTACTATAGGATTGTTGAAACGTTTTCATGGTTATCTAGTCCAATGACTATGTTAACTCGAAAAGTATTTGTGTTCATTAGGATAAAATAATGTGATGATTTTTCCAAGAATTTAAAATATTATCAGTGAAGGCACCAATTTTGGCACTACATTCTAGAAATGGAGACATTGTATCTATAATTATGCTACATCAAATGGAATTGGTTGTGCCCCTATGATAAATGATTAGCTAATTTCTTATGATTCACATCAGTTGAAACCTCATTAGTTAAATTACCCTACACTTGACTTGGAATTAGCTACTGTTGTTTTTTTATTTAAAATCTGGAGGCATCATTTGTATGAGAGTAAAATGTGAAATATATACTAACCACAAACGTTTGAAGTATATATTCACTCAGAAATAATTGAACATGAGATAGAGAAGATGGTTATAATTAATAAAGAATTATAATTGTATGATCCTTTACCATTCAGGAAAAGAAAATAAAGTGGATGATGATTTGAGTCACAAAAGTAATTCTTAATTAACCATTCTATGTTTGGAACGAGATCCTTTGTTTTTTGATTTGATGAACTTTCGCATAAAAGTTGTTGGTGTAAGAAATTATATTGTTTTTTTTGGGTTTACTGAAATAATCTCTATCAGATAGAATAAAGCTAGCATAGAAGGAAGACAGTGAGTAGCATAAAAATGTATAGTTGGTTCTAAAGGGTATGTTTCCTAAAATTAACTTTGATAATGATTTTGTTTAGATGTTTAGGAAAATATAATTTGTGCCTTGTGATTCCCAGTTGGTGAATGAGTAAATATGTGAAGCTCATAATTCCCCATTTTCAATTCAACCTGGTAGTACTAAGATGTACAATGATCTTCGGGAGTATTACTGGTTGGATGGACTAAAAATAGATATTTATGAGATTACTATGGAGAGTTTGACTTGTAAACTGGTTAAAGTAGAGCGGCAGTTATCGAAAGATATGCATCAGTCTTTACCGGTGCCAGAGTGGAAATGGAAAAATATATCCATGGACTTCGTTGGGGGGTTACCAATCTCATCTCTAGGTAATAATGTAATCTGGGTTATTGTTTATCGATTGACTAAATCTGCTCATTTCCTTCCTCTTCGAAATACTATTTCTGTAGATCAACCTCTTGATTTTATGTTAAATAGATAGTCTGGTTTTATGGTGTTCCCCTCTCCATTGTATCTGATCGTGATCCCAGGTTTACTTCCAACTTTTGGAAAGCCCTTCCAAAGTTATTGTGTACTGAATTATATTTTAGTACACTTTTTCATCTATAATAAAATGGGTAGAAACAATGATCAATTCAGACCATGGAGGATATTCATTGTGTTTGTTCACTGGATTACCGGGGATGTTGGGACAAAAATCTTTCATTGGTTGAATTTTCACAAATAGTAGCTTTCATTCCAGTATACAGATGGCTCCATTTCAGGCATTATATGGGAAGCGATGTCGAACTCCATCTTTTAGGTATTAAGTAGATGAAAGAAAGTTGATGGGACCAGAATTGATAGAAGAGACAGAAAAAAAAAGTTCAGTTGATTCAAAAGCACAAGAGAATAGCTCGGATCAGGCAGAAAAGTTATGCGGATAAACAGAAGAAGGATATTACATTCGTGTTAGGTGATCATGTCTTTCTCAATGTTTCTACAGGGAAAAGGGTGATATGTTTTGGTATGAAGGGAGAGTTGAGTCTGAGGTTCATTGGACCTTATTAAATCCTTTATAATTTTTGATAACTTGCATACATAGTTGCTTTACCTCCATGTTTATCCCAGGTACACCATGTTTTTCATTTATCAATGTTGAGAAAGTATATTCCAGATCAATCTCTTGTTTTCATCCCAAAGTTAGTTCATTTTGAAGAGAATCTATCTTATGAGGAACAATACGTTCATATTTTTTAGTGAAGAGATAAAGTGTTTTGGAATAAGGTACGTCACCAGGTAAATGTTTGTGGAAAAACCATATTGTTGAAAAGGCAACGTGGGAATGTGAATATGCTATTAGGGATAAATACCCCAATTTATTTTATAAGTTAATAAAATTATGAGGATACAATTACTAAAAGGGAGAGGGATATAAAATATGATGTAAATAAAGAATAATACATTTTCATAGTTATTAATATTTTTAAATTAAATATTAATTTTACTTTATAGGGGTTGCTATGTTCGATGGCGTACCTGATACGCAACAATGAGTTTTTTTGAAATCATATGTTGCACGATAATAATATATTATTATTATTTTATATGGTAGTTAACACCTAGCCGATATATTGGCATAAATGAACATAACTAACTAAAATATGATTTTACATGTTTGTTAAATGTTTTTACATTGATCCAATAATATTTAGAGGCTTATAATGTGAATGAATCTTATTTTATGCATAATTTACTTTAAAATATTGATTTACCGCCTTTTGATGGAGAACCCTCTTTAAATATATTTTTGGCCACTTTTATATGTTATATTTGACAAAATATAATTCATCTTCAGAATTGAGACATAAAAATTTACGTTGGATGAAATTTTGGTATTTTTCTGATAAAGTTAATTTTTAATGAATAGTGAAAAATGCTATATTTTAATTCAAAATTGCCTTTTAATCTAATTTATTTATATGTTTAGATTAAATTTTTAATTAGTTTCAATGTGTAATAGGATTTTATTTTTACCATTTAATCTAATGTTTTTATTTTATTTAATTTCACATTGAAATTGGGCATAAACAAGTGTCAATCATTTGACTGTTTTTATTTCATAGAAACACACCTTTTTTGGCAGCACAAATTAATTTAAAATTAATTCTTGCCACTTCTATTATTTAAATTTGGAAAAAATGGATTATTCATTTGGAATAATGAGATCCAAATAGAGTAAATAGGTATCTTTTATTTTTAATCATTATGAATATTTACTTCAGAAAATAGTTTATTTACTATGGTTAAAGGGTAAATATTGTAAATAAGGGAAAACAAATATTACAATATTAATATAAAATTAACCTAACATGTGTTCTAATCTTATTAGTTGATAAATATTTGACCAGGGGAATCCTTGGGTTGATTTTTGGACCTCATGTTGCCACTTGGGAGTGATAATATCACTCTTTTTAATTAACTTAATGTAATCAAAATGACATAAAAAAATATGTTTAAGTAAAATAAATATTTACATAGGTTAATATAAGTTATATTTTCGACAATAAATATTTTTTGAATGTCTAAAAATATTTCCTAATTCATGTTATTTTTTAATTATTTTTAGACATTAAATTAATTAAATTATTTATGACAATATAATGATGCAGTGTTTAGCACATAAAAAATGATTTAAATAAATAAAGTTATAAATATTATAATAAAATAAAAAAACTATCCAATTCTTATTGGATGATTCTATTTCGACCATGATTTATCTTATATTCTACTTGAAAAACTTTTAAAGATTTAGAAAACGAAAAATATTATGTAATAAAATAATATTTTCACACTTTCCAAAAGATCCCCTCCTCCCCCTTTTAAAAATCTCTCACCTCTAACCCATTACTCACACCTCTCAGTCCCCTTGCTTCATCCAAACACATCCCAATTAATCTTCCTACATCCCACTCTGCCTCCTAGAATCCTTAACATTTTCAGTATTCATTTAAACAAACCATTTTGGTTCAATACAAATGGAGTTACCTGAGTTAATAGTAACATATTCTCATAAGTTCTTCGGTTTCTTTTTACTTCTCCAACCCCCTAAAATCTTTTTATTACTTTATTTTATAAAAAAAACATTATCTTAAATATACTATAATATTTTTATGATATGTATTCTAACTACACACACACACACATCCATCTAACGTGTAAATAATATACAATTTTTGTGAATGGAAAACTAACACCTCATGAAACGATGACTGTTCGATTATCTCTACCGCCTCTCATGGTGGAAATTATGATGACACTGTATTTATATATGATATATATTATGTTTATTTTTTCTTTATGATTCTTTATTTTCCATTTATATCATACCTTTATGGTTTCCATTATGGGTAAACACGATAATTTCATTTGAGGATGTGCAGACTACTGCCCTCAAAATGTGATATTACTCATTAATGCCATATGTGGGACGTTTAAGGACGGATTAAATGATATTATATATTTTATTATACTATAATTCTAATATACATATGTATCATTATGTTTTAATTCCATTAAAATAATAAATAGAAATTAAAGTAGCGTTTATGCGTACGTACGACTTACCGTCTCCATGAACAGTGCATTTCATTTCTTATCTCCAAATGTTATGTACTATTATAAATAATAAATATACTGGATATATATATTATATATATGATATCTGTATAATGAATATCATTTTAAATATAATGGATATTTGGCCAAATGAACAATTGGTGATTATAAGAAGTTCAGTTTTGACTTAACTTCCAAATATCGACAAAATGACAGTTTATAACATTAATTATTAAATAATGTTTATAAAATGGTAATAAGTTATATAAAAGTAATAATAATCCTGAAAATGATCTTATGAAAGTATAAATTAACATTATTTTATTCTTCAGGTATTAAAGAATGAACGGGTCAAATCAGACATGAGGAAAGGGACTTCGTCTCAATCTCCTTTCATTGAGGCATATTTTGTTCAAATACATGTTATTATTTTATACTCTGTATATAAAACTTTGAATATTAATTTCATTAAAAATTAATCTTTTTCTATGAATTGTTTTACTAAATGACAAAGAAATAATGTTTCTTTTTAACTTAAGCGGTGATTATGGCCTTTTATGCCTCCACGATTATTATTTGATCTATGGATTCTGTAACAAGCCATAATGTTTTAAAAAGAAAAATAAATACCATATAATTTTTTAGGTATTTTGGAATTTAAAATGGTTTTGATAATGGTTTTGTTATGTCAATATATTAAAATGATATATTGTGATTGTAATGTAGAAATGTTATCTTTTTTTATGTTTGTTTTATCTGTTATGAATATGTTATGATTCTTTGGAATTTTTTATGTATATGGTTGGTTCCTTGATAAAACTAGTGTGGGTGATCATGAGAGAGCTCTTCAATGCATTGGGTAATGTTATAGAGGTAAACGTTAATGTTTCCCCTAAGAAATTTAGGGAATATACTGTGATAGGTAACCCAAATGTAACCCCCTACGTAGCTGTGATAGCTAGAATTTAAGTATGATATGGATGCCACAAGTAAATTTATGATTTATTATTTCTATGTGTTATTCATAAATATTATGATTTCATGTGGTAGTTTAAAGATCTTACGTTATGTATGTAATGAAGAACTAATGTTTTCTTTCTTTTTTTTATAACCCTTATTGATCTTTTTATGCTCATCCCATGTTTTGAAATGTTTTTAACAAGACATAAAGATGAAAAGGGTCAAGGATGGCATCAGTGAAAAAGTCATGCTATCAAAAACATGGAACTAGATATGAATCTTTTTTTTTCATGTGTTTTTATTTTGGTGAAAAAATTTTAACAGAGTAGAAGTGTCGACATTGTAATTCTTGATATGTAATGTAACAGTTATGGAATAATTATTTAAAACTATAAACCTGAAAAGATGCTCATTTTAAATTTTTCATTTAATTCAATATTATATAATGTTTTAATCTTGGGTCCTTATAATTATTTTTTCTATGTAGTGGATAATAATATATAAAATTTTATACTTAAAAGAAGTATTTTTCTTAAAATAGGTACCATCACATTTTATAGATATAATTTTAAAGTAATTTTAATTGTTCAGATAAAATATTTATGAAAAATTAATTTAATTTCTGAACACATCATGTAAAAATTATCTTACTGTGAATTTTTTATAAATTTTCATTGAATAGTGAAAAATACTAATTCTTATTGAAAATTGCCTTTTCATTTGAAGAATTTATATATGTTCACATTTTATTTTTTTTCAAAGTAAGAATAGATCCATTAAAATATTATTAATCCAATTTATATCATTGGATTAAACTTTATGTGCAAATTTGGTATGGAAAATGTTTTCTACCTAAGAACACTTTTCATTTGAAAATGGGTTTGCATCGCTCCGGTAGGGTTGATTTTAAATTAAATTGTTCCACCTAAATGAATTGAAATTGGTAAGATCTATTCCATATTTGGAAGAAGAATTATTAGTATTATATATTTTTTTCAACATTGATTAATGTTACAATCGATAATATATATAGAAAAAATATTTAATAGGTTTAATATTAAAACTGGTTTACTGGTGTTACACCAAATAAATAAGGTTAATTTTTCAATTAAAACAAGTATAAATCCTATTATACGAAAAATAATAAAATAAAATATCCCATATTTTATTTATATTTGTATAATATACCCATTATAATTTATTATCCTTTTATTATTTATTAAAATTATTATTTTTCTTTTATTTTCCACTTTTAAGTAATCATGATACTCAAGTATTGTTTTTATGGAAATCTGTAATTTTTTTACATTGTCCCTAATATTATTCTTCCACATACATATTTTCTTTTAAATGTTTTAGTATATATTTTTATTATACCCTAATGATTTATTGAATATATTTTTATCTATTTTTAAAAAATGTTTTAAATGGAATCATCTAATAATTTTCCAAATGTGTTTTTTTCATTTTATATAAAATGTTCAAAGACTATTTTTTAACATAAATGAATTGAATATAATTTTATACCAACATGAAAAATAATTTATTTAAATATTCCATTACAATTCTCAAATATTCATTCCATCTAAATCTTATTCTTTAATATTTGTGAATTTTTCATATTTTGAATAAGTTATTTCAAAATGAAAATTTATTTTTCCTTAAGAAATATTGGAGTGTTATTTTTAATGTCTATTCACCTAGGTCAACATTAATTGGTAGATATTGTTATTTAATAGGGATGTAATAGCTTCATACAATTTTCTATCATGAACTAATAGGGTTATGAATATGTTTATTGATAGGGAAAGTCATTGAAATTTTTTGTTGTAGTTTTTTATTTGAATCACTAATTAAAAAAATACAATACCAATATTTTGGAACTATTGGTATAAGAACCCAAACAATTTTCATATACTATAAAAATGTTTTGGATTAATGTAATATATTTTTCCATTGGTATGGGACTATAAAAATGATTTTTAAAAATCCACTGGCATAGGTGGATTATATCAACAATTCCTAAATTTATTGTATAAGCTCTATAATGTTAGGCACCTATATAAATATTTTTTTAAACATTTTGTATAGCCCTTCTCGAATAATTCTTAGGACCATTTTTAGGTAGTATAAAATATTTATCATGGATTTGAATATATTACCTCCAAGTAAAATTTTAACTCATTATCATTTAATATAATGTTTAATTATGTGAATTTTATTTGTAAATATATATTTTATATTTACAAATAAATTAAATTTTTATGTATTTAATTCTAATTTCAAATTATACTTATTAAAATTTTTGGTGCCTATACAAACAACTCGTAAGATTATTGGTATATACCAATACCAACAATTGTGAGAATTTTTGGTATAGGTACCTTAATATTTGGGACCTATATAAATTTTAATTTATCACCTATTGTTATAGGGCATGAATAGGGTGACTATATTTATGGGTTTTTTGGAAATCCATTGTGAAATGTGAGACATATAAAAATAGTCTTAGAAAAATATTCTGCATAGGATATGGGTAAGTTACCTATAAACACAATTTTCCCAAAACCATTAGCATGTGGTGTAACACCCAATGCTTCCACTATAGATTTACCTTTGAATAATACGGTATCTTATGTTGCACGCAACTTGTAGTTTTAAAACACCACGACCAATCAAACAATCCGTTATAAATAGTAATAACCACTTTGTCAAAAATAATAAAATTTATTTTTTAAAATGGACTTCATTTTTTAATTTAGAATATCGAAATTATCATAGGGTGAACTGTTGGTACTTTTCCGAAGGTATTCAATTTTTGATGAATAGTGAAAAATATTAAATTTTTATTCAAAACATCTTTTTTAATAAAAATAATTTATATTGTAAAATTATTCTTTTGAGTGGTTTTAAAGTACCATTGGATTATATTTTAATCATTTAATATAATTTAGGTCATTTTATGTAATTTCACATTTAAACATGACATAAACAAGTGTCAATATTTTGATAGTTATTATTTCTTAAAGACATGATTTTTGTTTTGACAATAGGAATTAAATTTAAATTAATTTCTGCCAGATTCTGTGTTTTGAATTTGAAAAAATGATACCATATTTGGAATCAGGATGTCTAAATTGTATAAGTAGGTAAATTTTATATTTCAGAATTATGAATAATTACATTGGTAAATATTTTATTTACCATGGTTAAAGGGTAAATCCGGTAAATAAGGGTAAAAAATAATATTATAATAATATTAAATTACCCTAACATGTGTCTTATTCCTATTGGTTTATATATTTCCGACAATGGGAATCCTTGGGTCGACTTTGGGACCCCATTGAGCCACATGAGAGTGGTATTGAATCTTTATATTAATTAATTTAAAGTAAATACAAAAATGACAAAAACATATATCATTTTGTAAAACAATTATTAAATGGTGTTATATAAGTTATCCTTTCAACTAAAAATACTCATTAGAAAGATAACAAAATCTAATACATAATTTTATTTTATTTATATTTTTTAACATTATATAATAAAATTTATCAATGACACAATGGTGATGTAGTAATTACCTTATTAATGTAAGAATCAAATAAATGGTATTAAAAATATTAAAATGAATATAATTACCATGTTTTTATGACATACACGAATTTACTAAGTGAATTGTAACACCCCGAGATTTTATGAAAAATATATTTTTTAATTTCATTAATGTCTTATGTTGTACGCTACACCAAAAGGAGCTTGCACAACATGCATCCCTGACGTACCTTGCATTACACGCAATCACGGCCTTCCTCGATAGCGTGTGTAGTACGCAATACCGGGTTTCACTAAACGAGATATTATTATAATATTATTATGAACTAGCCATTATGAATAGTAATACCCACTTTTTGAAATTTTATAAATTTTATCTTACAAAATGTACTTCATTTTTGGATTTAGAATATCGAAATTAGCTTAGGGTGAAATTTTGGTACTTTTCGGATAACTTTCATTTTCTGATGAATAGTGAAAATTACTAAATTTTAATTAAAAACAACCTTTTTACTTGAAATAATTAATAGTGATAAATTATTAATTTGAGTGGTTTTAATGTCTATTTGGAATATATTTTTATAATTTAATACAATGTTGTTCATTGGATGTAATTTCACATTTAAACCAGACCTAAACAAGTGTCAATCTTTTAAAAGTTATTATCTCTTAAAAACATGTTATTTGTTTTGACGACCGGAATTAATTTTTAAATTAGTTTATGTAGCTGATATGTTTTGAATTTGGTAAAATAAACCTCATTTTTGAATTCATAATATCAAATATATCTTAGGCCTAATTGTTGGTATTTTTCTGGAAACTTTCATTTTTTGATTAATAGTGAAACCACTAAGTGGTAGCTAAAAATTGAATTTTTTCATAAAACATAATTTTACCGCTTCTGTGAGTGGAATTTCAAAAATCCGAGAAACATGGTTTATGTCAGTAAGAAAATTGTGGTTCAATGAGATGAAAATAATTTTTTGTAAATAGTAACATTTTACTTTTATTTACCACAGTTAAAAGTAAATAGGGTAGTCAGGGGTACAAATAATAATATTATTACCCTAACACATGTCCTAATTCTATTGGATAAGTTTAATTCGACCAAAAACAACCTTAGGAATAAAATATGACCATTTAGGCCCACTTGGATTAGATTAGGACATTTATTATTAATTTATTTAAAGAAGGGTTAAAATAGTTAAAATCAATGTTTAATAAGTAAATCATTTTTAATATAGGGTTATACAAAAGATAAATTAGACTATAAATATTCATTAGAAATCTAAGAAGAGTTCCTACAGAATGATATTTAATTTATAATTTTAGACATTAAATAATTTAATTTATATATGACACAATGATGATGAAGTAATTATTTTATTAATAAAATATTGACATAATTGATGTTATAAATACCCAAATAAATGTAATTTGAGACTTTTTATGAATTAAAATAATTTTCTTTGTTAATATGACATTTCCATAGTGATTTAATTCACTTTTTCGAACTAATCATTATGTTATGATTTTCACAAAAATCAATTACCAAATAGAATCAGAATTGACATAAAATAGTTTTTAAAACAAATATTATATTATTAATTGTTATTTTATTACTAAAAATCTAAGGTTCGGCCAAATGACTTAGATAAGGTTATATATATTAATAATAAACAATTTGGGGTTATTTTGGCTTTTTATAGTATGTTTATTAACCTTATAATGTAAGAATACAAGAAGACATGGTAAAAGTAAAATTATTTAACTTAAAGTTAAATCTAAATTATAAGGTTAAAATAGGAACCTAAACTTGTCTAAACTATATTGGATGAGAGTATTTAGACCCATCCCCACCTTTTCTTTTAAATACATCAATTTGGAGCTATTTAAAACCGAATATGACTTTATAATAAAATAATATATTTAGTTTTCCAAAGGTGTCCCTCTCCTCCCTTATAAAAGGGAACCTCCTCCCTCTCTTCCTCACACCACTTCGAGCCTACAAGTTAGGCCAAACCCTACCAAATTCTCTTCTCTACTTACCTAGAAACATACTAGAGGTCCTGGTCTTCTTCAAAGACCAATTTTAGTGCCATAAGAGGAGGTCTCAAAGAGGCGCTTGAAATAAGAGATAATGTCTATTACCGATTCTTTCACCTTTATTTCTTCTTCCACTTCTTCTTATTAGGTTGTTTCATTATGAAGTAATAACATCAGTATCAATAATATACTGATATTTTATTATAAGTATGAAACAACCCTATTTCACCATCTATCCATCCTACGGAAAACGAAATCACCGCGCGTGCGTACGTACAGAAAACCGTCTCCATGCCATAGTGTAATATATTTTCCACCACCACCTTACATGGATGGGTATAATGGTGTCAATAATAACTATATATGATTACTGTAAAGTGATATTGATTCTGTAATAGTATACATACACTCCAATAAAATTCCACGATCATGGGAACGATATCATCGCTCATGCGCACATACAGAATACCGTCTCCACGACGCGATGAGATTCATTCTTAGTGATTTACCATTCATAAATGATTATAAAATATATATAATAAGTAATCATGAAATATATGACATAATAATGATACTGGATTTATGTATATATATATATGTATGTCATCGAATTAATTCCATTCAATTCAATGAAGAAATAAAAACAACGTTCATGCGTACGTACGACCTACCGTATCCATGAACGGTGTATTTCATTCCATTTATTGATCTATTATATATATGTAGATTATGAATATATATTATATAAAAATAATGTTTTATATTCTGGAATTAAGTAATCATTATCTAAGTAATCATATGATTAATTAGAAGTCAAAACACGGACGACAAATGAAACGATTTTACCCAAAACACTCTTTAACATGGAATTTACAAAAGAACAGGTAATATAAAGTAATAAGTGAACCATATATGATATCATAATAATGAATATGATTATGTAATAAGTCAATGACATTGTTTAAATCATTATAATTGAGGTTCAGATACGTACGAAGCATATCAGACCTAAGGTAAGGGATAATTTTGCAAATCTCATTTTAATCTGAGATTGCTTATTCGTAACTAATTACTAGGGTTATTTCTATCATCCATGTCCATTTTTTATAAAAGTTTTTTCATGTATGTTAAAAGTCCTTTTTACCCATTTTTGACTTTTACTACATGGTATGTATGGAATATTATTTTTGTTTATGTTACGAGGTACTTTTTGACTCGTCCGGCAAAAGTACGAGAAGAATGTTTTTTTAACGTATACATCATGAAAGGATTTTTATGGTTTTATAAATCCTTATTTCCATGAAGCATCCTCCAAAATATTTCATGACTATTTCCAAAAAAAAAATTTCTTTTAAAATTTCATGACATTTTTCGAAAAGAAAATGATTTTGAAGAAAAAAGGATATTTTCCTCAAGAATTATTTTCAAGTGTTTTATCAAAACAATTTTCATCTAAGATGACATTACTTCACATGTGTATGTTTCAAGTATCATGTCTCTATGATTTAAATGGTTTCAATTTTCTAATGATGAAATTATATCCAAATTCTTTTGTACGGATTACGTTATGATGGAATGATGTTTATGAAACCCATTTTATTCTTGGGTTATGATGAATTATTTATCGTTATATTGTGGCACAAGTAAGAGTGATTTCACTATGAGATGGGTGGGACCTATTTATCCCTCCAATGAATTGGGTAATTATTTTATATCTCATGATATAGACATGTCTGGAACAGTATGTTAATCTGGTTCAGTGTTACAGGACTGAAACGAGGAGTGAACTCGATTCAGAATGGGACTTTGTCCACTAAGATGGACTTGGCAGCAATGCCTTGGATACTATGGAAATCATTACATGTGTTTAATGGATGCCACAATTACATGTTTTATTCCCATGCTATGTTATCATTATTTATGTTCCATTATGATCTATTCCTTATATACTTCCATGGTTTAAGTCGTAGCTCAAGATTTTGATGTTTAAACATTATGTTCATGTTTTTAGGTTCAAATGTCTATGGTATGTTTTATTTTATCCATGCTTACCCTTACTGAGCATTTCAGCTCACCCTTTTTTATGTTTTATTTATCCCCAGGATTAAAAGAAAGGTTTTAGGTAAGGAAACAAAAAGTGGAAGATCTTTATGGGAGATGTTGAAGATCTTTCACCACGATTAGAAGATTACGTTCCATGTTTCCAAAGACACTAAACTATTACGGTTCTTGAGTGTCTATTTTTGTTATGTATTATGTATTCCACAAAAGTACTGTAATATCTATGTACGTCAAGCTTCGGGTATCTACAGTTGGTATCAGAGGAAAGTTTTAGTCAACCTTTGGAAACTAGGATGCGAAAATAATATTGAGATCCCTAGAGATATTTCTAAGGTTTGTCTAGGGATGTCCCTAAGGATAAGTATACATATAGGATATAGTCCTAGAACTACGTTAACGATCATAGAATATAACCTAAGATGTTAGATATTGAGGGAAACCCCCCTTTACTATGTTGTTTTCCCTAGCATGATTTTTTCCTCTCACAATATTCTTTTTGGGTTCTAGAAAATGGCTGGAAACAGGAAGATTCACGATAATGGAGGATATGACAGACAATGGAATGATATTATTCATGAGAAACCAAATGAAACGGGATCTGGAAGTCCAAACATTATTATTATGCCTAATCAGCAATCTCATAATATGATCAATAATCTCAACTTTGGTAAGTTTACTGACTCAGATAATAAGAGAAATATAATGTTTCATGATGATCATAGAGGAAAGAAAGTTCAATTTACCTCATGTAAATCATGTGGGAAGAGGCATTAGAGAGATTGTTTCAATGGAACTGGAAGATACTTTGGGTGTGGAAAAGAATGACACAAAGCCAGTAAGTGCAAAGGAAAAGGTTCAGTTAACACCGTGGACCAGGATAATGGTATTGCTACGACATCAACAATTATTAGATGTTTTAAATGTGGAATGTACGGGAATTATGCAAACCAATTCCCTAATGGAAAATCTCATGAAGAGAATCAGCATGGTCATATGGGTAGTATTTATTTGGATGACGATGAGGAGACTACAAATGATATATGAGCTGAAAGAAGTGTTGAATCTCAATCAGTTGTTTTAGAAGGTAGTGGAATGATTGTATGTTTATCGAGAGTTATGTTGTATAGTTAATGGTACTATGGAATATAGAATCATCTAAGGATTGTTACACTATTGTTTTTCTTAAAAGTATTTGAAAGTATATGTTGAATGGTACTAGTAACCATGGATGGTTATTCAGATATTTTTGTAAAGTAGATGATATGCGGATAATGATGGAATAAGAAGATAATGAGATGTTTAATTATATTCATGATCTCATGATTGATATAAGTACTAAGTGATATCATGGTCTGAGTATATAGAATTTTGAGGATTTTGGTATGTGGAAAGCTTTAACTTTTAACTGCATTCATGTTTTCACTAAGGTTCAATGGGTATTCATTTTTTCAAGAGAATACATGATTAAGGCCTTAACATGTTTGGAATGTGACCAACAAGACATATATTATGATATATGGGGATCAACGATGGTATTAAATCTCTGGTAATCGTTTTCAGTATATTATGAGAGTGGACTGCAGTATTATGGATAAGCCTAAAGATTGGAATGGATTATGTTGGAAATAAGTTAGTATTGTTTAAGTATAGTAGTTTTTTCGATATTATTGATGGGATGTTATAGTAATATAGTTTTAGAAAAAGGACAACCTACAGGACAAGCGACAACCCATCGCGTCGGACAAGGCTGTGGGAATCGAACCCACAACCGAAGTGCGACTGGCCTTTATCACTTACCACTGGCCTACAGGAAGTCACTGGTTAGTAGAAACTAGTTTTCTTTTATTAATAGGTATCATATATGAATTATAAGTTCATTTTTGAAACCATATACGATTAATCTAACCATAAGATAGACTTATAACTTTTTATAACCTTTTGTTTGTAATAGATGGAATGACCCATCATTCTATCACATGATCTGCTAACACATAATGAATAACAAATTCAACATTATTTGTTTAAGGGATGAAGTATAAATTGTTCAATTCACGAACACCAGTGAGATTGTACCAAAATCATGTAAGTATTTCTTTTAATTCATCAACTTTAGGGAAATGATCTTGAAAACCAAAATTGTTGTCCTAGTTCCCTTATATCCGATGAATTAGATGGTACCTTAGATTGTCACAAATTTATGGCTTTGTGACTGTTGGATTTTTCATAGCCATGTTCTCTACCACTCTCCATCAGAACTTGATGGTTAGATTTTTCTTCCATATCCATATTTTCACCTATGTTCTCCTACGTGGAAACCCAGTGATGAGTTAATTTGGGTAACCATTACGTTTCATGCTTTAGTTTTTATAGCCAAGTTTTGGTATTCCTTTTTACGATGTGGGTTTCTATTAAATAAACTTTCAAGTCGTAAACCATTTATAACCCCGACAAATTTTGAGGGTGAAATTCATTTTAAGGGGGGTATAATGTAACACCCCGAGATTTTATGAAAAATATTCTTTTTAATTTCATTAATGTCATGTGTTGTACACTACACCAAAAGGAACTTGTACAACATGCATCCCTGACTTGCCTTGCATTACACACAATCACGACTTTCCTTGATAGCGTGTGTAGTACCAATACCGAGTTTCACTAAATGAGATATTATTATAATATTATTATGAACAAGCCGTTATGATTAGTAATACCCACTTTTTGAAATTTTATAAATTTTATCTTTCAAAATTTACTTCATTTTTGGATTTGGAATATCGAAATTAGATTAGGGTGAAATTTCGGTACTTTTCGGATAACTTTCATTTTCTGATGAATAGTGAAAATTACTAAATTTTAATTAAAAACAACCTTTTTAATCGAAATAATTAATAGTGATAATTTATTAATTTGAGTGGTTTTAAAGTCTATTTGGAATATATTTTTAAAATTTAATACAATGTTGTTCATTGGATGTAATTTCACATTTAAACCAGACATAAACCAGTGTAATTCTCTTTATAGTTATTATCTCTTAAAAACACGCTATTTGTTTTGACGACAGGAATTAATTTTTAAATTAGTTAATGTATCTGATATGTTCTGAATTTGGTAAAATAAACATCATTTTTGAATTCATAATATCAAATATAGTTTAGGCCTAATTTTTGGTATTTTTCTGGAAACTTTCATTTTTTGATGAATAGTGAAACCACTAAGTGGTAGCTAAAAACTGAATTTTTTCCTAAAACTTAATTTTACCGCTTCTGTGAGTGGAATTTCAAAAATCCTAGAGACACAGTTGATGTCAGTAAGTAAAATGTTGTTCAATGAGAGGAAAATAATTTTTGGTGAATAATAACTTTTTACTTTTATTTACCACGTTTAAAAGTAAATAGGGTAGTCAAGGGTACAAATGATATTATTATTACCCTAAAACATGTCCTAATTCTATAAGATAAGTGTAATTCGACCAAAAACAACCTTAGGAATAAAATATGTCCATTTAGGCCCACTTGGATTAGGTTAGGACATTTATTAATAATTTAATTAATGAAGGGTTAAAATAGTTAAAATCAAAGTTTAATAAGTAAATTATTTTTAATATAGGGTTATACATAAGATAAATTCGACTATAAATATTAATTAGAAAGCTAAAACGATTTCCTACATAATGATATTTAATTTCTAATTTTTAGTCATTAAATAATTTAATTTTTATATGACACAATGATGATGCAGTAATTATTTTATTAATGAAATATTGACATAATTGATGTTATAAATCCCCAAATAAATGTAATTTGAGACTTTTTATGAATTAAAATAATTCTATATGTTAATATTACATGTTAGTATTTCTTTAATTCTCTTTTTTCGAACTAATATTTCTGTTATGATATTGAAAAAAATCAATTACCAAATAGTATCAAAATTGACATAAAATAGTTTTTAAAACAAATATTATATTATTAATTTTTATTTTATTCTTAAAAATCCATGGTTCGGCCAAATGACTCAGATAAGGTTATATATAATAATAATAAACAACGTGGGGTTAGTTTGGCTTGTTATAGTAAGTTTATTAACCTTATAGTGTAAGAAAACAAGAAGACACGGTAAAAGTAAAATTATTTAACTAAAAGATAAATCTAAATTATAAGGTTACAATAGGAACCTAAACTTGTCTAAATTATATTGTATGAGAGGATTTCGACCCATCCCCACATTAGCTTAGAAATAAATCAATTTTAAGCTATTTAAAACCAAATATGACTTTATAATAAAATAATATATTTAGTTTTCCAAAGGTGCCCCTCTCCTCCATTATAAAAGGGAACCTCTTCCCTCTCTTCCTAACACCACATTGAACCTTCAAGCTCAGAAAAAACCTGCCAAATCCTCTTCTCCACTTCGCTAGAAACATCCTAGAGGTCCTGGTCTTCTTCAAAGACCAATGTTAGTGCCCTAAGAGGAGGTCTCAAAGAGGCGCTTCAAAGAAGAGGTAATGTCCATTACCGATTCTTTCACCATTATTTCTTCTTCCACTTCTTCTTCTTAGGTGGTTTCATTATGAAGTAATAACATCAGTATCACTCATATACTGATATGTTATTATAAGTATGAAAAAACCCTATTTCACCATCTATCCATCCTACAGAAAATGAAATCACCGCGCGTGCGTACGTACAGAATACCATCTCCACACCACGGTGTAATCTATTTTCCACCACCACCTTACATGGATGGGTATAATGGTGTAAATAATAACTATATATGATTATTGTAAAGTGATATTGATTCTGTAATAGTATACATTCACTCCAATAAAATTACACGATCATGGTAACGATATCATTGCTCGTGCGTACGTACGGAATACCGTCTCCACGACGCGATGAGATTCATTCTCAATGATTAACCATTCATAAATGATTATAAAGTATATATAATAAGTAATCATGAAATATATGACATAATAATGATACTTTATTTATGTATATATATATATGTGTCATCCAATTAATTCCATTCTATTCAATGAGGAAACGAAAACAACGTTCATGCGTACGTACGACCTACCGTCTCCATGAACGGTGTATTTCGTTCCATTTATTGATCTATTATATATATGTAGATTATGAATATATATTATATATAAATCATGTTTTATATTCTGGAATTAAATAATCATGATCTAAGTAATCATATGATTAATTACAAGTCAAAACATAGACAACAAATGAAATGATTTTACCCAAAACACTCTTTAACATGGAATTTACAAAAGAACGGGTAATATAAAGTCATAAGTGGACCATATATGATATCATAATTTTGAATATGATTATTTAAAATGTCAATGACATTATTTAAATCATTATACAGGAGGTTTGGATAGGTACAAAGAAGATCGGACCTAAGGTAAGGGATAATTTTGCAAATCTCATTTTTATCTAAGATTGTTTATTCGTAAGTAATTACTGGGGTTATTTCTATCATCTATGTCCATGTTTTATAAAAGTTTTTTCATGTATGTTAAAAGTCCTTTTTACCCATTTTTTACTTTTACTACATGGTATGTAAGTAATCTTTCTTTTGTTTACGTTACGAGGTACTTTTTGACTTTTCTGACAAAAGTACGAGAAGAATGTTTTTTAAAATATACGTCATGAATGGATTTTTACGGTTTTATAAAGCGTTATTTTCATGAATATTCCTCCAAAATATTTCATGACTATTTTCAACAAAATTATTTTCTTTTAAAATTACATGACATTTTGTGAAATGAAAATGATTTTGAAGAAAAAAGGATATTTTCCTCAAGAATTCATTTCAAGTGTTTTATCAAAACAATTTTCATCTAAGATGACATTATTTCACATGTGTATGTTTCATGTATCATGTATCAATGATTTACATGGTTTCAATTTTCTAATGATGAAATTATATCCATATTTTTTTGTACAGATTACGTTATGATGGAATTATGTTTATAAAACCCATTTTATTCTTTGGTTATGATGAATGATTTATGTTTATATTGTGGCACAAGTAAGAGTGATTTCACTATGAGATGGGTGGGACCTATATCTCCCTCCAATGTATTGGGTAAAGATTTTATATCTCATGAGATAGACATGGCTATAACGGTAATTTAATCCGGTTCAGTGTTATAGGACTGAAACGAGGAGTGAAGTCGATTCAGAATGGGACTTTGTCCACTAAGACGGTCTTGGCAGCAATGCCTTGGCTACTATGGAAATCATTACATGTTCTTAATGGATGACACAATTTCATGTTTTATTCCCATGATATGTTATCATTATTTATGTTCCATTATGATCTATGCCTTATGTACTTCCATGTTTTAAGTCGTTGCTCAAGATTTTGATGTTTAAACATTATGTTCATGTTTTTAGGTTCAAATGTGTATAGTATGTTTTATTTTATCCATGCTTACCCTTACTGAGCATTTGAGCTCACCCTTTTTATGTTTGATTTTCCCCCAGGATTAAAAGAAAGGTTTTATGTAAGGAAACAAAAAGTGGAAGATCTTTATGGGAGATGTTGAAGATCTTTCACCACGATTAGAAGATTACGTTCCAAGTTTACAAAGACACTAAACTATTATGGTCCTTGTGTGTCTGTTTTTGTTATGTATTATGCATTCCAAAAAAGTAATGCAATATCTATGTACGTCAAGCTTCAGGTCTCTACATGAATAAGAAACGTTAGGGTTGAATCAATGTATTTATTTTGAAGTAATCAAGTTGTTAGGACTTTGAAAAAAACCAAATACTAAATCGTGTCAAAATTAACATAAATGAGTTTTTGAAACAAATATTATATTATATAATTATATAATAGTACATAAATTATAACTTTATACCAAAAAAACATATATAATGATTGTTATGTCATTAATTAAACAAATTAGGATCTCTTCAAATTTTATAGTATGATTATTAACAAATTATAATAATAATACGAGAATACATGGTAAAAGTTAAACTATTCAACATAGAGTTAAATATATAATATAGGGTTAATATGGTGAGCCAAACCTATCTAAAATATATAGGTTGAAATGTTTCTGACCCATTCCAACCTTATCCTAGAAATAAATCATTTTTAAGTCATTAGAAACCAAAAAACCTTTTATTATAAAATAATATTTCAATTTTTCCTAAGGTGCCCCTCACCCCTATAATAAAAGGGAACTTCCCCATCTCATAAAATCCCACCTCCAAAGACATTTTTCTTTTCCAAATTCTGCCCAAATGTCCTCCGAATTTAAAATCATCTTAGAGGCCTTATTTTGATCATAAATCCATCCTCTGGAGCCATTTGATCAACTAAAATGGAAACAACCAAGAATAGGTAATGATTTCACCACCCTCTTTCATGTTCTTTTTTTATCCACATCCCCTTTATTTTCCTTTCCATTATAAAATAATAACTCTAGTACCTTATATATACTATGATTCTATTATAAAAATGGTATAACCATATACATTTTTCTATCCATCAAATTAATGACAATGTCACCATACGTGCGTACATAGGACTTACCGTCTCCATGTTGTGGTGCTGTTTGTTATCCAAACATGTTATTATTTTGATGGGTATAATAATGAGTATAACTGATGTAAATAATAAATATAAAAAGTTAATGCTTCTGTATATATGATATACCATCCAATTACATACTATTTCACCATCAATATAAGGACATTTTCGCTCATGTGTATGTACAGATAATCATCTACATAAACGCGAGGAGATTCATTCCCCATCATATAAATTAATGAATAATTTTCATTTTATGATTATAAATATTGTTTAAGAACATAATATCATTATTCTTAGTAATAAAATACATACTACCCATAACAATCATGGTTTAACTAACCGAGCATATAAAGTAAAACAGTTCAGTTAACACCTGAAACGATGATACTAGTGAAATATTATTAAAAAAGCAATATTAGAGGATCATATATGATATCATATTTATGTATATATTTATATTATAATCTAATAACAATTTTTACCTATTATAAAGGATGTTAACATACCAACGACTAAGGAAAAGTAAATGGTAAGGGTTAATTTCACAATCTATTTGTTATCTGAGGTTGTTTTTATGTAAATATTTACTGAGACTTCTTTATCACCCACATCCATGTTTTCAGAAAAATGTAAATAAATTTTTTTAGTATTTACTAGAAAATTGGTTAATTTCGTTTATATACTTATTTGACCATATATGTTTTAAAGGAATCTTTCAGTTATTTTCCAAACAAGGTACTTTATGACCTTTTCATCAAAATTAAGGTAAGAATGCCTTTTTTAACATATAAGGTGGGTTCATCTATTTTCTACAATTATAACATTGTCGAAGCATCCCATACATGCATATAAGAAGATTTTCAAATTATATGTTTTCATTTATAATTATATTACTTTCAAATGATTTCAAAATATAAAGAGACATTTCTATAAAAATGTTTTGATTTTATCTATGTCAACAACCTTTAATGGATTTTATGCTCGTGTGAAGTTGATTTATTTTGGTACAAAAAATCAATATTTTATTGAAGGTTATGTGATGTGTTTGGCTATGAAAATTTTATTTTTACAATTCATGTTTTATGGATTATGTATTTAGATTTCGTATTGTAGTTTTAATACGGAGGTTTATGTTATCTTTAAACCTTCTTATATGAAGAATGCATTGGATTTGTAAGTGACAGTTGGAGCCTGCTATAGCTCCTCGATTCATCGGAAGGTATCATGAGACAAACTAGTGCCTTGGCATAAAGACTTGACAAAATATTATTTGTAGTCTTCTCACAAGGCCTTGACAATGTGGTAAAGAAGTGTGGAATTAATAATTCCATCATTATGAATGTGGCTATTGATATTTCATGTCATTATTCGACTAGTGGAATATCCATGTAATTTTTTAAATTAAATTATTTTATTTTATATTATCATTATTATGCTAAAGTTTATGTTTAAAATTATTTTGTTTTAGTCTTATACATTACCTTAAATGTTTATTCTTATTTATGAAAGTTTCCGCAATATTATTATCCTTACTGAGCATCCGAGATCACGCCTTTATATGTTTTCTTTTTCATAGGATGTGAAAAAGTTTTTTATTGTTGAACTGCAAGGAATGGATAAGGATATAAGCGTGTAAAAAGGGGGACAAAATGTTGTTGATGTTTTTATTTCCTGATTTAATATAAAACTTATGAATGTATCTAGTACTTCTAAGGATACTAAACTTATCGGTCTTTCGGAACATCATACCTGTTATCATGCCAATGTTATGTAATAATGCCCCGAATCTAGGTTACTGGGGTCGGGTCTTTACAGTTTGTATCAGTGGAAGTTTAGTACATCCCATGGAAGCTAGATTTAGAAAAACTCAGATTAGATATCATTTCTCTAAGATAGACATTGAGGATTAGTATAGAAGAACTTCCTAGAATTTTATAAATGTAATGATATTTAGAGTTTTCCAAAAAAATTATCCCTATCTGGATATGATTAGGTAGAGGTAGCTCTGGCACATATGTACCTAAGGGTAAAACCTGAAAACAATGCTTTGAGCTAGACTCGAATGGGAACTGGTGCACGACAACGAGCCTTACTACACTCTTTGATATTACACTCTCAGGTGATATGCTTAGGATAATTATCATTTTCATTACAAACCATTATAAATAGATTATGATTATATACATCCTCAAAGAATAAATTTTATGATTATGGATGATATCCATAAACTGTTCAATTTATATCAGCTTTTTTACATGTTTGGATTTTTGTATTGTGATTCATAAACTAATCTAGTATATGCCATTATTTATAAACGGTGCCTAGTAGAAGGAATAGAAACCTTATCAACCCAAGTTATCTAGGTATTAATTTCAATAAAACTCAAGATAATTATAGCTGAGATGGTGATGAAAGTCGTACTGATCAACTTATTACCATACTGGGTCAACTCACTCAGGTTATGAATAATAACCTTACTAGTAAGAAGAGCCTTGATCCATAACACATAGGTTCAATGTTAGACCACTTCATGAGGAAAAAACACCAAAATTCAATTGGAGTACAAATCCATTAGTATCTAATAAATTGATATGTTTTATAGAGAAAATATTTCATGCTTTGGGGAGTAGCAAAAGGAAAAATGTTCTCATGTTAGTTTATCACTTCACGAAAGATGCATATTAATGGTTCCCATTAATCCAAAAACCGGACGAGGATGAAGAAGTATAAAACATAGAATAGAGGGAGTTTAAAGGTATTTTCTTAGAAAAATAATTTTCTTCTTGACCATTTAGAGGATATGGAAAGACAATTTCTAAGTCTCAGGAAAAAGGAGGATGAGAATGTATTAATGTTAGAGGAAAACATTACAAGGATAGAAAGGCCTGCAACAGATTATATATATAACCAAAGGAGTAATATAGATCGATTATTTGATGGGTTAATGCTATTTCTCCATCGAGACATAGTCTCACAATACTTATCATCATACGAAGAAATTATCTCATGCGCTATCAATTCCAAAAGGAATTCTCTATGTCATACGACTTCAAAAAAAGCATGATAATAGGAGATCAGGTGGACATTCTAGAAATGGAAATAAGTGGATGAGGGGAAAAGATGAATATCTATCCAGTGGTAAATGTGGGATGAAACACCCTGGTACATGCCTGATGGGAATTGGATTCTGTTACAAGTGTGGTGAAAAAAGCCACTTAGATTGTGGTTGAAAGGGGAAAAAAGAGGCTGTCAATGTTGACTGCCCTAATTATATAGAAAATGGAAATTATGAAATTCAATTTCATAAGCTCCAAGGGCACTTACCTCATAAAATGAAAAGGATGTAAGGAAAAGCTTATGTGATCACTACTACTGAGGTTGATGCTCTGAAAGATGTGGTGGCATGTAATTTAATGTTTTCCTCTTGTTTAACCAATGGTTTATTTAATTCCAGACCATCACATTGTTTCATATATCCCAGTTTTCTAACAAAATTAGATATTTTCAAATTGACTTAACAAGGGTGTTTTCAGTAAAAACACTTAAGGGATGTATCATCGCAATAATTTTTTTATGAATTAATTCCCATTCGGGAATATAAATGTTATTTATCTGCTAATCTCATCATCTTACCCATGATTGAATTAGATATAATCATTGGAATGGAATGGATTTATGACCATGATGTGAAAAATTATTGTAAGAAGAAGGAGGTCACAGTTTTCGATGATGATAAGGAGTACCTTATCTTTTGAGCAGAAATGTCACTACCTAATTCTTATCTAGATTTACCCATAGTAGCTCTACTAAATTAAATTGTTGGGGAAGAAGAGAATTAAATAACTATGGGTGGGGAAAATAATTTTTTAATAGAGTACTTACCTATTGTGCAAGAATATGTAGATGTGTTTCTAGAGGATTTACCTGGACATCCTCCAGAATGAGAAATTGTGTTTCCATTGATTTAATTCTAGGTTCAATGCCCATATCGAAGAACCCTTATAGAATGGCCATTGTAGAATTAGGGAAACTAAAGAAACCACTAGAGAAATTTAGTAGCAGGGGATTTATTTTCCCTACTGTTTCCCCGTGGGGAGACCCTGAACTTTTTTTAAGAATAATGATGGATCTATGAGGCTGTGAGTTGACTACAGGGAGATCAATGTTACAACAATAAAGAAAAATTATCCCCAACCTCGCATTGTTGATTTATTTGATCAACTGTATAGAGTTCAATGTTTTTCAAATATTGACCTTCGATCTGGATACCACCAGTTGTGTGTGGAGAAGGAAGAAATTCTAAAGACATCATTTTGAACCAATTACGGACATTACGAGTTTATAGTAATTCCTTTTTTATTGACTAATGGACCCTCTATCTTCATAGATCTAATGAATATAGTTTTCAAGGAATATATTCATGACATTTTAGTGGCATATATTGATGAAATCTTAGTATATTCCAAAAACTAGGAAGATTATGAAAATCACTTGCCCATTATTTTAAACACTCTTAGAAGAAATGAATTATATTGGAACTTTGCATGTGTGAATTCTGGCTTCAAAATATTACATTTTATGTCAATATTGTCTCTACGGATGGAATATCTATTAATTATTTAACATCCAAGGCGATCCAAGAATTCCCAGCAACGATGATTATAACTGAGGTACACAGTTTTATTTGTTTGGCAGGTTATTATTGATGTTTCATCAAGAATTTTTCCCAGTTGGCTAACCTATTAACCAATCTCTCACATAAGGGGTTAAATTTGTTTGGAAAAAAGAGTGTGAAGAATGTTTTGAAGATATGTAATGATGATTAGTTAATGCTCTTATCTTGAATCTACCATAGAAGAATGATGGATTTCTTATTTATAGTGATGATTCAACAAAAGGACATGGTTGTGTCCTAATGGAAAATGATAGAGTTATTGCATATACATCACGGAAGATAAAAATTCATTAGCCAAGCTATACTACTCATGATCATGAGTTATCATTTGTAATCTTCGCTTTGATGATATGGAGACACTATCTCTATGGTGAAAATTTTGACATTTATACTGATCACAAGAGTTTGAAGTATATTTTCTCACAAAAAGAACTCAACATGAGGAAAATAAGATGGATTGAAATACTCAAGGATTATGTTTTCTCTACACACTACCACTCAGAGAAGTCAAATAAGTTATCATATGCTTTGAGTAGAAAGAATTAGGGATTTTTCAACCACATGAGAGTTAAAATGGATCCTATTTTCATTGATCTAGTAATGATGGATATTGGAATAACCATGGAAGGTGAAACATATATACTTTTTCAAATGGTTTCCAAACCATATTTTCTATAAATGATAAAGAGTTCATAAACTGATGACGAGGAGGTTCAAAAGAATATTATAGATGTTAATGATGGGAGATTGAGTGACATTATATATGATGATGATTTTTTGAAATTTGGGAAGAGACATTGTATTCCTAACATACCTGATATAAAAAGGGAATTATTGGATGATTCTCACAGCTCCAATTTATTTATACACCCGGTTAGCACAAAGATGTATAAATATTTGAAAGAAAATTTTTGGTGGGACAACATGAAGAGGGAGATTGCTAATTTTGTGTAATAATGTACATTTTTTCAATAAGTGACAGCTAGGAGGAGACAACATGGAGGAGTCATGCAAACTCATATAATACCTGAGTGGAAGTGGGATACTAATATGATGGACTTTTTCATGGGGCTACAAAAGACTCCAAGAAAGAATGATGAAATAGGGGTCATTGTTGATAATCTACCAAGTCAGCACATTTTCATGTTATAAGAGAAGATTTTACACTTGAACGTATGGAAAGAATATATATTAATGAAGTTATAAGACTTTATGGTGTACCCCCAATCAATTGTTTCTGACGGTGATCCCCATTTTACCTCAAGATTCTTGAAAAGTCTTCAAAAAGCCCTGAATACTGACCATTGTTTGAGCACTGCCTAACACCCTCAAACAAATGGAAAATCAGAATTGACTATTCATACCTTATAAGACATGTTGAGATCTTGCTCACTTGACTTTCAATGTATGGGGGATCAATATTTACCACTAGTAAAATTTTCCTATAACAATTGCTTCCATTCAAGTATTCAGTGCCACCATATAAATATTTATATGGAAAGAGATGTCACACACCAACTTGTTGGGATGATAATGGTGAAAGAAAACTAATAGGCCCCGTACTTGTTGAGGAAACAATGGAAAAAGTGAAGATTATCTAAACCCATATCAAAGTAGCTCAAATAAGGAAAAAGATCTATGTCGATAACTGAAGGAAGGTTTTCGATGGTCATGTAGGAGAACATGTTTTCTTGATGGTATCTCCATGGAAGGGTGTTATAAATTTCAGTAAAAAGGGTTAATTGGGTCCCAACTACATCATTCCTTTCGAAATTCTAGAACAAATGTTTATTGATGCTTATCATTTGGAAATGCCTCCAAGTCTCTTCAAAGTTCATGATGGGTTCTACAGATCGTCATTGAGAAAATACATTCCACACCCAACTCATGTACTCACCTATGAGGAAATTACACTCGATCCTGATTTGTATTATTGAGAAGAGCATATCAAAATTATTGATATAAGAGAATATGTTTTGTGAAACCATACGAATCGTCTGGTAAATGTTCTATATAGAAAACATAAGATAGAAGAGGCGATGTGGGAACTAGAGGAACTTATAATGAAGAACCACCTGAAGAATTTTATGTATTAATATTCTAGATATTTCGAGGATGAAACTATATTATAGAGGGGAAAATGTGACACCCCAAGCTTCCACGGTACATTTCCCTTTTAATATTGTAGTAGCTTGCATTGTATGCAACTTGGAGTTTTAACACACCATGACCAATCAAACTAGAAGTTATAAATAGTAATAAACACATTTTAAAATTATATAACTTTTATTTTTCATAATTTAATTCATTTATGAATTGGAATATCAAAATTACCTTTGAATTAATTTTTGGAACTTTTCTGAAAACATTCAATTTTAAATGAATAGTGATAAATACTAAATTTGAATTAAGAAAACATTTTTAATCAAAATAGTTTATAGTGTTAAATTAAAAATTTGAATGGTTTTAAAGTATCATTAGATTTTTTTTCATTTAATATAATTTAGGTAATTTTATGTAACTTCACATTTATACAAGACACAATCAAGTTTCAATATTTTGATAGTTATTATTTCATTAAAACATGATTTTTTTGACAACGAGAATTAATTTTAAATTAATTTCTACCACTTATGTGTTTTGAATTAAAAAAATGGATTCCATATTTAGAATCCAGATTTCCAAATTGTGTAAATAGGTAACTTTTATTTTTAGACATTATGAATAAATACTTCGGTAAATATTTTATTTGACATGGTTAAAGGGAAAATCTGGTAAATAAGTGAAAAAATAATATTATAATAATATTAAATTACACAAACATGTGTCCTATTTCTATTGGTTGATACATGTCCAACCTTTGGAATCATTCGGTTGATTTTGGGACCTCATAGAGCCACTTTAGAGTTATAATGACACTTTATATTAATTAATTTATAGTAAAGACAAAAATGACATAAACATATATTTTTTAGTAAATCAATTTTTAAATGGGGTAATATAAGTTATCATTTCTACTATAAAAACTCATCAGAAAGATAAAATTATTTCCTTCTTTATTTTATTCTATTTATATTTTTTATACTTTAAATAAATAAATTTATTTATGACACAATGGTGATGCAGTAGTTACCTTATTAATGAACGAATCAAAATAATAATATTATAAAAAATAAAATATATAAAATTTTAAATTATTTTAGGATATAAATGAATTATATTGGTGAATATGACATTTTAGGGTTGATTCAATATTTTTTTTTGATGTAATCGGGTTGTGATGACATTCACCCAAACCAAATACAAAATAGTTTCAAAATTGACATAAATGAGTTTTAGAAACAAATATTATATAATTAAATCATATAATTGTCGTAAAAAAATATGGTTTATAAAATGAAAATATATAATGATAGTTATATCATTAATGAACCATCTTGAGATTATTTTGGCATTTTATAGGGTGTTTATTAACCAATTATTATAATAATTCGGGAATACATGGTAAAAGTTAAACTATTTAATAAAGAGTTAAATCAAAATGTTAATGTAAATATGGTGACCCAAACCTGTATAAAACCTATTGGTTGAATGTTTTTCAACCCATAACCACCTTATATTCAAAAGAAATAATTTTGGAGAAATTATAAACAAAAAAATATTTTATTAGAAAAACATATATCAATCTTTTCTTAAGGAGCCCCTCACCGCTCTTATAAAAGGACACATCCCCTTATCTCACAATCACACCTCCAAAGCCATTTGGATTATCCAAAACCAGAAACATATCCTCCCAATATCCTTCACTTCATCCTAGATACCTTAGTTTGATCAGATATCCAACATATGGTGTCCTTTTTATCAACTCAAAAGGAAACACCCGAAGAAGATCTAATAATATCACCACCCTCTTTCAAGAACTTTTCTAATTACACTTCCTCTTTCATTATTGTTTCCATTATAAAATAATATATATAGTATATTTTATATACTATGATGTTATTATAAAAATGGTACAACCATATTCATTAATATATCCATCATATGAATGAAAAGGTCACCATACATGCATATGTACGGTTTACCGTCTCCAGGTCGTGGTGTAGTTTTTTATTCGCGCACATCATTATTTGGATGGGTATAATAATGAGTATAACTGATGTAAATAAAAAATAATTTTTTAATGATTCTGTATATATGATATACCATCCAATTACATATTATTTCCCCATCAATATAATGATATTGTTGCTCGTGAATACGTACAGATTACTATATCCAAGAACGCGGTGAGATTCATTCCACATCATAATCATTCAACAATAATTTTCATTTTATGATAAATAATAATTTTTAAGAACATAATATCATTTTGGATATTAATAAAATACATCTTATCTATAAAAAAACATTCCTTACGTAACCTAGCATATAATGGAAAATGAATCAGTAAACACCCGAAAACGATGATACTACTGAAAAATTATTAACAAAGCACCATTAGAGCATCATATATTATATCAAAATTTTTTATATTTTTATTATATAATTTAATAACATTTTACAAATTATTATAAATTATTTTAACATACCATCGACTAAGGAAAAGTACAAGGTAATGGTTAATTTCAAATATCTTTATTATTGGATGTTGTTTTTACATAGGTATCTAATGGGTCCTCTTTATCGTTCACAACTGTGTTTTCATAAAAATGTAATTCTAATTTTTTTTACTATTTACTAGAATATTGGTTAATATCATTTATACCATTATTAGACCATATATTTTTTTAATGTAATCTTTCCGTCATTTTCCAAACAAGGTACTTTATGACGTTTTTGAAAAAAATAAATATAAGAATGTCTTTTTTAATCTTATACGGTGTGTGCAACTATTTTCCGCCATTATAACATCATCGAAGCTTCCCATAAAAGCTTATAAGAATATTTTCAATATATATCTTTTCTTTTATAATTATATTACTTTTAAATTATTTCAAAGTAGAAAAATACATTTCTTTAAAAAATGTTTTAATTTTATCTATAGCAGCATCCTTTTATGGATTTTAATCTTGTTTGAAGTTGTTTTATTATGATATAAAACTTCCATGTTGTATTGTATGTTTTGTGATATGTTTGAGTGTTGATGTGTTATATTAACCATTCATGGTTTATGGATAAAGTATTGACATTTTTTATGATAGTTTTATTATGAATGTTTTTGTTATGTTTAAACCTTTTCATATGAGGAATGCAATGGACTTAGTAAGTGACGGGTGGATCCCACTATATCTCTTCTATGCATCGTTAGGTTTCATGAGACAAACTAGTGTCTTAGCACAAGGACTTCACAAAATCATATTTGTAGTCTTGGCACAAGTCCTTTACTATATGGTTATAAAGTATGACATTATGAATTCCATCATTATGAATGTGGCTATTGATATTACATGTGATTATTCGACTAGTAGAATATCCATGTGATTAAGTAATTGGAATTATGTGATTATATCTTTTCTATATTATGTTGAAGTATATTTTTAAAAGGATTTTGTTTTAGTGATATATATTTCCTTAAATGTTTATTCTTATTTATGAATGTTTTACCTATATTGTCATCCTTACTGAGTATCTGAGCTCACCCCTTTCAATGGTTTATTTTTCTCAGGATATGAAGAATTGTTATATTGTTGACCTACAAGGATGGGATATATTTATAAGTGTGCTCAAAAGGGGAAAAATGTTGTTGATTTTTTTTTCATAATGTAATGTAAAACTTATGAATGTATCTAGTACTTCCTACGCTACCAAACTAACCGGTATTTCGGGACATGATTCCTTGTATCATGCCAATGTTATGTGATAATGTACCGATTCTAGGTAGTTGGGGTTGGGTAATTCCATGTGGTGTGTATATATTAAATAAAATAATTGTTTTTATAGAACTATATATATATATGTTATGTATAAGGTACATATAGCCAATGTATTTCAAAAATCATTGGTTTATATTCTTTATAATATACCATTACTAATGTTGTTTTCAAAACCATTGTTATATGTCCATGGGTATAACTCCAATTTTTAGTTGTGTATGGTTATATTTATTATGCTTCACATATAATATATTTGGAAACCTTTTTACTTAATAAGTTATGTGAGTGGCCTATTATATCCCCTCAATGCATTGGTAGGTCTAATTTGTAAAACTAGTTGGGGTATTTGGATAAGGCCTTACCCATTCTTATAAAATTTATTGTCATGAGGCCCTAATGACATGTTTTTGATGTAAATATTTATGAATTTTCATATTATGTGATATGTTATTGAAGTTCATGTGATTTTTTGATTAGTCAAGTTATCCATTGATAGGTTTCAATCACTTATAATAATTTATATGGAATTATTTAATAATAATTTATTCCTTATATATATCTATTCATATCTTGTTATTGAATAAATGGATTGTGTTTTTGGATACTTAAATTTCCAAATTGAACGTGAATGAATTATTCAAGAAATCATCCAATGCCTTCATACCCATACCATGAATGATCTCTCTTCCATTTATTATGTTTTATTTTCATGGGATTATAGGATGTGTATTATAATTTATTTGTAGGGATATGTTAAAGGGATCAGTAGTGTAATAAAATGAAATATTTTGTTGTATTTTATGTTTTCAAATGAAATGTTAAATTAATCTATGTATCACATTTTATAAAACTACTAAACTATTGTATCCATTGGGATGTGATGACTTCTATCTAGTACTAATGTAATGAATTAACCATTGACTTTTGGATACTAGATTTGGGATCTTTATAGTAAATATAAGTGGTAGGTTATTAGAAACATTTAGAACTAGATTTAGAAAATCCAATATTTAAGAATATAATATTATTATAGACAATGCAAACATGTGTATGTATAAGATAACTTCAAATGGTTTTTATAATGTAATAATTAAGTTGATTTTTTTAAAAAAAATTTATATCTTTAAATTAAAAGCATATTTCTTTTTTCATTGATACATCCTAGAGAAACCACCATGAAAAGAGTTTTTTTGAGTGTATCTCGTCTATCATTCTTATGAACGATGACTATATGGTCTAAAAAATTCCTTAAATTTTTTTTATATGGAATTATTCTGAGACCTCGTGCTCAAACAAAATTTGATTCCGATGCTTGGTGAGATCAGAATGAAAATTTTTACCTTTTAATTTACGTTCAGTAAACATGCGGGTGAGTTTTTATATCGTTTAAACTAGCACTCAGATCATAAATATGAGGGAATAGTTGAACAAGGAACATTGAGATTCTACATGAAATGACTTAAATTCTGCAAGAATGGGCCAAGATTTTTTTTGTTTTATAGAAAAATACAAAACAAATTTAAAGGATTTTTTTTTTCATTACTCACCATGGGGTGGAGGATGGTGGCGCGATGGAGTAACCACCAAGCAGTGATTGGGAACATTAATAGGGCTCATTAATGTCTTGTATCACGCAGTGTAATTCTGCAATAAACAAAGAATAATATGGACACTATTTCATAACTGAAATAACATAACGATGCAATGTCACAACGTAATATAATCTTTGGGACATTATTCTTTTTAATATCCCAACAAGTGGGAGAATGAGGAATTAAACTATTGGGATTCTCTGATGAACCGATAGTTGTTTTCCTCTTCAAAGAAGAATTATGAACATCTGTGATGCTTCTTCATATTCGATGTGGCTTGAAGAACGGAGCTGGAAGCAGCATCGACATTGTGAAACCTCAAGGATGATTTCTTCGACATCAAATGTCAACAAAGTTGGGGTTGTTTAATTTTAAAATTTATTCCCTATTTTTTTTAAACAATGAACACGGATCATCCCATAAATGCGTTGGTCCACGATTCATGTGTTTATGTAGTAGGGTGGATTTTTTTTATATTTAATTATATGTGGTTGAGTCATCATTTTTGTTTTAATGAAAATACCTAGACCTACCCTGATTATAAACTTCTAATGCCGAGGGAGTGGCCTGAAACAAACAATGCATGAGTCCCTCCATCGTGGGTGTTCATTGTCGCCAAAATCATTAATATATGGAAGGAAATATTTGAATCCTTCATAGTGGGGAAGACATTCCCTTGAGAAAGTGGGAGTAAGAGGCGCAAAGAACGGACCACTAGTGCAGACCTTGTGGTCCGTAATGGGGCCTACTAGCGCGCCAACGTTGGCGGCTAGAGGTGGGTGGTGGCACACCATGACGACATTCTGGTTAAAGGTCTGCGTCTGGTATAGTCCACGACAGAGTGAGAGGCGCCTCCAGCTAGGCCGATGGCTAGAGGTGGTAGACATTGTTCCTTGACCGCCTAAGAGGGCCACAAATTTGGCACTATTCCACGCCCCGTAAGGTGGGCCATGGTAACTCGTAGGCAGAATGGCAGTATCCCCGCTACGACCGACAATGCGATGGTGGTGGAATGAACATAGAATCCGGTTGCGTCCCTATGGCCCAGTACAGTCTAGACCAGGTCATTGGGTGACCCTACGGGCTAGATCATCAGCCAAGCTATGTCGGGTCCAGCATGGCCCATTGGGCCTCACCCACTAGCCAAGCCGGACTAGAACGAATTCGACCCGAACTAGGTCAGGTCAAGTACATATAACTAAACCAAGGTACATGGGACCCCCAGGCTGAGTTGGTCAGGTCGGTCCGACCGGGTTAGACCGGTCCCAAACACAACCTGCCCATTTTTACTAAAAGGTATGTATCTCATAGACTATGAATCTTATTGACTTGCTGTTAGTGGATCTAGGAAACATGAAATGGAGTGTTCCTTCTGATATACTCCACATATGTTTTGGTAGATGTTTGAGTATATCCGGGATGGATCAGAATCGAGTCCACCCTGGCCCTTTTTACTAAATTTCCCATAATATTTAGACTAGATTTCTGATCAATGCGTCGTCTATTACGTTGAGGCCATTACGATGAGAAGGACATTTTGGGCTACTCTATGTGGGATTTCGTGGTTGTTGAGGTATGACTGATGGCTTGAGGAGGGGATTATCCCAGAATCAAGCTTGCTAAGAGAGGGAATATAGTTGCTGGCTGTGACGCGAATAAAGAATAACGATCCTACATGGGTCAACACCAATAGATACTAAGTGGATCATCCCCTAACGATAATGTGTGGGTCATCACCTAGAGGTCCTATATTGGTCCACACCAAGGTATCCTTTTTTGGGTCAGATCCTAGCAATAATTTTCAGGTCTTCACCTAGAGATCCTCTAGGGGTCAGCACCTAGCGATCATGTGTGGGTCAGCAGTAGAGCCTCTAGATAGAATATGATGATCTAGTGTTACAACTAGTCATCCTTACATATATACTTATGTTATAACTGGTTTTAGATGCATATTTTACTATGTGCTATGTGCTGGAGATCTTTCATGGTGGTATTACCTATCTATTATCTTTGATTGTAGTGATTTCCATTGTGTATTACTAAGAGGACTATGGATGTCTTAGGGTCCTTACTTAGTAGTGTTATACTCACCCATGAATGGATTTACCCGCACATATTGTGTCTTGTGTAGTTGATGAACAACCCGAACTGTGACATTGGGGAGCCAAGACTAGATGGTGCTCGAAGGTAGATCGAAATACATGTTGTGTTGTAGTGAAATTCAGAAAAGTGTTCTACCTTCTATTCAAGTAGTATCATTGGAAAACAACCTTCAGAGCCTGAACATATTTTTTGTTCTTTCTTTTTATTTGGTCTTCTATTCTGGCCCCTTAAAATTTTGTTTACCCACTTTACTCATAGTAGTGATACATTGGGGAGCTTGTACTACTTTCTCTCCTTTTTTGATTTAATTGTGGAGCATTCCCTATCTACTTGGGTAAAAAATTGAAGGCAATGCCTTCACTTTTGGTGTTATACCTATTGAGTGCTTTTCACCAGCCCCTGTCCTATGGAAGGAATGTTAAGGGTAGTCACGGAATGGGCCCTGAGGGAATGGTTGTGACAAAGTGGTGTTAAAGGGAGGTTTTTCCAAAATAACTATGAATCTATAATTATCAATGTGTGAAATACATTCAAGTGTCTTGAGTTTGGATTTTATTCTAAGGAGCCTAGTGTTGGTGCGGTGGCTTATGTATCCATAAACTGGGACCCAAAATACCATTTTCTAACTTGTTACATGAAAACACTAGTTTCACGTGTTTTGGAAATGTTTTTCTCTAGATATATTTTGAGCCATCTCAACATGTATAACTTATTGAACATGGAAAATATATTTCTCTACAGGAATCCTCCATGAAGAAATCCAGGTAGGATTCTGGTGAGATATTAGGATGACAGTCCCCCATGCGATGAGGTATGGGTGCATGGACCTCTTATAGAGATTGCACCTTTGGGTGGTGTACTGGAAACACCACCACCCGGAGAGTAAATTTTTCTACCACCCGCACCATAAGAATGTTCACACTGAATGAGAATGCTACATGACTTCCAGAGAAAGAGGCCTTTGAGGTTTTGCATAAAGACAGATCCTTAGGCACTTGAATATTGGATAGAGGCTATTACTCTGGTTTTTTGCCTAATTGAAACACTGGTAGACCAAGAGATTGTTTATACAGCAAGACTTTTTCAGGGCACGATAGGCAGGTGTTGGATATTACACCTCTAAACAAACCTATAGGTGACCATGGTCTAGATGGACATTGAGACCCTCTTTTGGGCAGAGTTCATACTAGTGAAACTATAATCATTGTGCATCCAGCAGATACTTCACCTACAAAAGTGTAGCATGATTGTGGCTTGATACTCAGTATGGTTTACCAACCTCTCACACTACTCAACTAAAATGGCACATGACCCTTTCTTATGGGATTTAACCTTTGAGAAGGTACTCTAACAGATGATTAGGGAATTGATTATTTTTCTTAGCATCCTGACGCATGCAAGAGTGCTAGAGAGATTATTATTGGATGATATATTCTTAGACGAGCCAGAACTGATAGTAAGGGACACCACTGTGAGACAAGTGGCTGAGTCATCTTCAATAAGTAGTAGGCATACACCGTATATTCCCAAATGGTGAATAACATCTAGAGGATCACCCGAGGACATAATGTCCCTAGTGTGGAGATTGAGAGGTATATGATTTCATCTGATGTTTAGATATTGTTACTCTTATAGAGGACAGAGGCACATGAATCATTATAATCTGACTCCCTACAAGGATGTCCATCAGGAAGCCGAGGGATCACAGAGAAAGTGATAGAGGTCTGAGCGAGGGGGTCCATAGGGTGGCCGACATTGCAGGGGAACTTTCGATGTGGTAGGCCGTGGAAGACAGTTCAAGGTACTACAATCACCACCCTAAGAGGTCCACCAAGATCTCCATGATCAGGTAGATAGGGGAGGGGCAAAATTTAGGCGATCGAGGCCTCCAACCAGGATTCTCTAGAGGTTATTAGAGGTACGATCTGTATCTAATCCACCTTAATTGATGTTCTTATAGACACAAGTGTCGGTCACTATTATCATTCCATGGAACTCGTTCAAGGCTCGGAGATTCTAGTGGTGTTGTTGGCTTGATCCTTATGAATTGATATTCTTGTGGGAGGGAATTTTGCAATTTCCCCTTAGTGCTGGTAGTAAGATAATTACTCTACGAGTCGATAGCTTTGGCTAGGATCTCCTAGTAGTAGCGTAAAGGGCTTACGACATCATCTTTTGTATGGAATGGTTATCCTCAATCCATGCTCAAATCAACTATTTTAGGTGAAAAGTGTTGTTTTTTACATAGTATGGGACTAGGTTTCCCTTCACCAAAACTAATTGAACAATTACAGCATAGGATTATCTTTCTTTGAGGATGGAACAACCGATCACTCGCTAGTTGGCTAGCCTCACCCTCGGTATGGTGGGTGAGGGGAGTCGGAGGATTTCTATAGCGGTGGATGAATTTGATGATGTACTTCCCGAAGATGTCCCATGACTACCTCCATGCAACGAGTTAGACTTCTACATTGAATTTTACCCATAGATGACACTGATATCTACACCAGCATATCATATGTCTCATGTGGAGCTTCATGAGTTGAGGGTAAACCTTTATAACTTTTAGAGGATGTGGTTCGTATGACCTAGTTTCTCTCCATGGACAACCCTGGTGTTGTTTTCCAAAAAGGCAGACGGGATCATGAAGTAATTCCTGCACTTCTGGTACCTGAACTGGGTGAATGTGAAGAAAATGTATCCACTACCATGTATTAACGGCCTCTTCAACCAGATGATGATAGTGAGGTGGTTATCGAAGATAGACATCATATCAGACTATCACCATGTTCAAGTATGGGATGAGGATGTAAAAAATACAATATTCAAGTGCGGTTACGGCCACTATGAGTTCCTGGAGATGCCTTTCAGTGTATCCAAATCACAAGTAATGTTCATGGGACTCATTTACCTGATCTTCCAACCATTCATTGACAACATTATTGTGGTCTTCAATGATGACATCTTAGTGGACTCATCCTCAGAGGAGGATAATTCTACGCACCTACGGATTGTCCTAGATAAACTCAGAGAGAACTAGCTTTATGGTAAGCTGTCGAAGTTCTAGTTCTAGATTCATGAGGTATACTTCCTCAGACACATCATCTAATTGGATGGAGTTGCAATTGATCTGGAGAAGATAGAGTCAGTTCTTTCTTGGGATCCAACCTAGGGCATGACCGTGGTGTGGATTTTCCTATGGATGGCTGGGTTTTATCAGAGATTCATAGCTGACATTTACACAGTAGAAAAATTTATTTAATCTTTGAAAAATTAGATAAAACCCTTCATGTGGAATAATATGCTCCAATATAGTTTCCTGGAGCTGAGGTAGAGACTAACAAGTGCCCCCATATTGAGACTACCAGAAGAGGGCATCAGGTATTTAGACTACTGTGATGCAGTAGGGACCGAAAAAGGTTGTTTCTTGATACAGAAGTGAGAAGTGATCACCTACAGCTTGAATTACTTAAGGAAGTATGAGAGGAACTACGTGACCCATGACCTAGAGTTAGTAGAATTTTTTTTCTTTGATTATGTAGCAGTGCAAATTGATGTGTGAATGGTTTATTGTCAAATCTGACCATTAGAGTCTAATGTATATCTTCTCACCGATGGACCTGAACATGGGATAATATCGATGGATGGAGTTCCTTCATGACTTAGACTTTGTGATAGTATATACTATTGGGATGGTGAACATGGTGGTAGATGTACTCATTGGGAGATATGGTTTCCAGCTACTAAGGGATGCGATGGAGTATCTAGATGTGATTCAGATATCCTTCATTAATAGTGATGGAGAATCTTCACTCTAGTCTATAACTATGACTCCATCAATCATACAATGAGTTGGGAGGCATATCCTATGGATGTTGATTCTGAGGCCCGAAAAGATCCGATATCATCTAGACAAGCTCCAGATTGATTTACTATTTGTGTGGAGATGGTCGTCTTTCTTAAAGGATTCGCCTTTGTACCAGTGATTTTCTAGGAGGAGGTGTTGAGGTAGTTCCATAATTCCCCTTTGGTAGTACATCCTTGTGTGGAAAATATGTACCAGGACCTCCAACAAGAGAACTGGTGTCCAGTGATGATGAAAGTGGTGGTCGAGTTTGTTTCATGATGCCTCACATGTCAGCAAGTGATGGTTGAGCATTGTTTTCAAGCAGGCTTGGGCCAACCAATCAAGGTATTAGAATGTAAATGGGATGGAATCTTGATGGGCTTTGTGAGGGAGTGACCACATTCATCTAGGTGACATGATTCCATATGGGTGATCGGTGACCGAATCACCAAGTCAGATCAATTTCTACTCATCGATAGTAGGGACCAGTAGTGGTATTGGGAAACCACAAAGTCTATGAGATATTTCAACTCTATAGGTTTCCTTTGATGATTATCTCACGTCGTGATGTACAATATGTATCTCGGTAGTGGAAGTGGTTGTCGGAGACATTTGGGACTCAGTTTTTTTAGCACAGCTTTTTATCACCAATAAGATGGTAAGACGGAGGAGACCATATATATATTGAAGTATATGCATTGTTCTTGGGAAGTGAATTTTGGTTTCATTTAGGAGGACCACCTACCACTGTAGGAGATTTCATAAAAAAAATATTTCACTCCACCATTTTCATGGAACCATTTGAGTTCTTTTACGGGCTATGTTGCATATGACCTCGAAACTGGACAGACCCCAGGGAGTTTTCACTCATGGGTCCAATGATGGTACATGCTACCACCAAGAAGGTGTAGATCATCCATGAGACAATGAGGGCTACACAGATTCAGAAAAAATATTATGTCAATTAGAGATGGAGACCCTTGGTGTTTGATGAGGTCGATCATATAATCCTTCTAAACTCATCTTGAAGAGGATTGAGGAGACTTGACTAGGGTGGAAGGTTATCTCCGAGGATCATTAGAACTTTTTAGATCCAGAGTATATTTGGTCTGGTGGCATACCACCTAGATCTTCCCCCACATATGCACCGAGTGCATAATGTTTTCCATGTGTTATAGATGAGGAGATATGTGCATGATCCATCACAATTCATCAAATGGGGTGAGATGGACATGGAATATGGGATGATATTTCTGAGGATCCCAATGGTGATGGAGGATGGATAAGATTAGGTTCAACATGTGTAGTCGATTCCTCCAGTGCGAGTTTAGTGGCTGCATGGGAATGTCCTAGAGAGCACATGGGAGGGGGAGACTCATATTTTTACATAGTACCCCAATCTATTTGATTAGTTTTGTTTTGATTTCATGGAGGTAAATCTCTAAGGTGGGGATAATTTAATGTCTCAAAAATTTAGTTTAATTTTGTTATTTATATGGAATTATTCTAGGACCACATGCTCTGATGGCATGTGATTTTGAGGCCCGGTGAGACTAGAACAATATTTTAATCTTTTTAATGGTATATTAAGTAAACGTGTGAGTTGAATATTGTATATATTGAACTAGCACATAGATCCTAAATCTGAGTGATCTTTCTAACTAAAAAGGCCGGGATAATACTAGAAATGAATTTTATTCAATCGAAAAGGGCCAAGTGGAAAAGTAAATTTTTCAGACACTTTGAGAAAATAACAAAATAATTAAAAGGAATTATTTTCTTTATTTACTAACCATTGGGTGGAGGATGGAGACACTAAAGTACAGAGACTAGGTAGGGAGGAGGTGTATTAATGAGGTTCATTAATGGACAATATCATGTGGTGTAACAATGATAAAAAATATTAAGAATAGAGACTTTGTTTCATAAATGAAATTGAATAATGACGCAATGTCGCAGAGTAACCAGAACGCTAAGACACAATTGTTTTTATTAAACCAACATGATGGAGAATGAAGAATTAAAATTTAGAGATTCTTTGAAGAACTAACATTAGTTTTCCTATCCAACAATGAATGAAGAATATCAGAGAGACTTCATCATCTTAGTCGTGCCTTGAGGAATGGAGATGAAAGTGAAATAGACATCATCAAACAACAATGAATAATGATTTGGAATCAAACATCCACAAGGTATTGGTTTTTATAATTATAAAAGTTCATCCACATAATTTTTTTTGAAAAAACGTCCATGGGTCAACCCATTAATGGGTTGATCTGCGATTCGTTTGTTTATATGGGAGGGTGAATTTTATTTTTGGATTTATTTATCTGGGTTTGAATCATCAACATTGTTCGAATAAAAAACCACAAACATCCCTTGATTATAAACTTATAATGCTTAGGGAATGGGACGACACAAACATGGCCCGACCCCCTCTGACATGGTTGTTCTTCATGGACAAAATCGTAAATCCGTGATAAGATAGATTTGAGACCTTTTTGGTGGAGAAGAAGTTCCTCAAAGGCTGTGTATGCAAGTGGTGTGAAGAGTGGACCACTGATGTAGAATAGGTGGTCAACACAAGGTTCTTCTGGAGTGTTGTTGTTGTCAGCAGACGCGGCCTTATGGCAGTGTGCCACACCGATGAACACGAGGAAGGTTTGTGATGCAGTGGGAGGAGCTTTTGACTAGAGGCAGCAGATGTGGTCACTCGACTGCATCGAAGGGCCATAGAAGCGATACCGTACAACATCCTACACGGTGGGTTGAAGTTTCTTGACTGCGACAAAGGAGGAACCCTCAGCCATCCGTGGGGCGATGGCGGCAGACCGGACATAGGATCCAGCCCCGTACCAGCGAGGCAGACTAGTATGCCTCTGGAGGACTTGGGGGTCGGACCTGTGATCCAACAGGCCGATCCTACCCCCAGCAGGTTGGACCCATGCCGGCAGGCCAGACCCGTGCCCTTCAAGTCGGTCCAGACATAACCTGGTCATCAGGCGACCCTACAGGATGGATCCTCGGCCATTGTATTCCATGTCCAATGATGTTTGTTAGGCCTCGTCCACTAGCCAGTCCAAGACAGACCAACCCTGACCCAAACTGGGTCAGGTCGAGTCTGTATAACTAAACTGGGTTATGTGGTACCCCCAAGCCAAGTTGGTCTGGTTGGTCCGACCAAGCCCAAACACAACCGGCCTCTATTTACTTAAACACCAATATCTCCCAGAACCCATATTCCATTGACTTGAATCCAACCAATCCCTTTATAGAAAATTGTAAAAAATTTATATTTAACATAAACTTGATCGATTTGTAGTTTATTGCATTGGGACCCATAAAACAAAACAGTCCCCTTGGGTAACTTTATGTGGGGCTTGGATGGGGTGGGGGTTGAGGTATGACTGATGGCTTGAGGAGCAGATCCACTTTGAATCAAGATTTATAAGTGTGGGAATATTGTTGTTTGTTGTGCTGTGAAAAAAATAATGATCATGTGTGGGTAAACACCTTGTGATCCTGAGTGGTTCTGCACCGACTGATATTGTATGGTTAACACTAGAGATCCTCTATGGGACAAGACCTAGTTATCCACTTTGAGTCAACACCTTGAAATCTACTGTGGGACACCACTTAGCAACCCAGTGCGGGCCAACAACATATTATATTGACATAATAAGATTATATACCTTTACAAATAATAATATTTACTTCTGTACTTATTTTATTCCTAGTGTGAGATAAATCTTTTATTTTGTGCTATGTGTTTTAGATCTTTCTTAATGGTATTACCTCTGTGGTATCTTCCTCTATGGTGTTTTCATTCATGGATTAGGGTGATATTTTTAGGGTTCTCGATGTCCCTACTAACTATTTTTATACTCAGCCCCGCATGGGATTCACCCACACCTATTATGTCTTGTGCAGATGACATACAACCTTGACTGGGAATTTCGGGAGCCAGGACTAGATGCTGCTCTGAGGTGGATCGATAAACATGGTGTGATCCAGTGACATCCGATAGAGAGTTGTACATACCATTCAAGTAGGATACTTGGAGAATGAACTCTGTATCTTTTACTTATTTCAATGTACTTTCTATTCAAGTGTGCTTATATCCCGACCCTTTTAATTTCTGTTTGCACACTTTACTCCCTGTAGTGATAATTTGGGTGGTTTTGAAACTTTCTTTCCTTTGTGGTTTTATTTGTGCGGTATGCCCTTTCTATGTGAATAAATATTTAAAATAAATGCCTCCCCTTTTGGGGTTATTCATTTCAGGTGCTAGTCCCAATCCCCAAGCCTTTGTAAGGATGGATTGGGGTAGTCACAAAATGGGCCCCGGGGGATGCGTCATGAATGTGACTTTCCGTAACTACATATCTAGTATGATAGTCCCCTAGAATATTCATGATTTAATAAAAAAATTTACAAATCATTATGAATGAATTGGCCATTTCTTTATTATTTTAAAACCTCTCTAAATAAACAGTTTTTATAAGTATGCTTTTTTCTACTGATAAAATTTTGTTTTTTTGTTAAGTGTTTCAATAATTTTGAAATTATACAATCGGATTCATAATCTTATGATAAAATAATGTGAATTCAATTTTTTTTCAAATGGATATTATTTATAGGAATGTAATCTATACTAATAAACAAAATCTATGTAGGAAAACTTTTCCTAGAAACTATAATGGTGATGAAACTAATACTGGGAAAACTAGAACTATGATGGGGCAGTTCACACTATTTTTAACCAATAACCTTTCTCCTATGGCGCAACATATTGATCCATAATATAGTGTAATACTGTTAAAAACATTCATTCTAAACAAATACTATCAATAATTGGGAATATAAAATACATTTTGTTATGATTATTTGATATGTACCATAGATAAATTATTTCACACAATAGGGAATGAAAAGAAATAGGAAAGGGTTTCAAGGATGTTTTTCATTTATTATGTGATACAGATCAATGAAAACCATTAATTCAAAACATTAAGGATGAGAAAGAAAAAGTTATCATGGAATGAAATGGTTTTAAGGAAACCATCAGTGAAAAAATATTTTCCTCACAAACAATGATAAGATTTATAAATTCAGGTAATGAATGATAGATAAAAGGAAGTGGAAATTGTTTCTATGTTTGAATCCAGAATTACTAGATTTGAAAGGCATGCTATAAACCATGTTTGTAATTCAAAGAGAAAGAATTATATGTTATTTGATTGGATTAATACAATTCTTCTATAGGAACTAGTCTCCTAATCATTCTCATCATATGAGGATATAGCATAATGTGCTTTCATTTAATAGAATAAATTCTCCAAGTCTTATTATTCTGAAAGAATGAATGATAAGAATAGGGTTGGTGTATAATATAGAAAAGATAATATGAAAAAATGGAAGAAGATAGGGGTATAATTTTAAACTTATAATAAACATGGAATCAAAAACCATAGAACATTCTTAATGGCAATGAATGTTTTCTAACATTTTGGAGGGAGAAGATATTGGTCTCGTGTTTGCAAGGGTATGATAGAAATTTCCAATTATCAAGGCTTTAATAATAAAGGGAATTACAACTATAAAATTTATTTTCTATGATATAAAGGAAATTTTTCAAAAATTATTTCAACCAAAATGGATATGTATTTGAAATCATAATAGATGATATTGATGCACATAAAGATGTGGGGGGGGGGGGTTATATAATAATATCCTAAAATTTAGTTAATACATTATTTGATTCTGGATCATCATTGTTTTATATATTTTTATTCCTTTCAAATAAAATTAAATATTACCTCAGTGCCTTAATAAGGGATTTATTAGTCAATAATCTTAGTGTAAATTCCACTATAATAAATATTTGTACATCAGTTCCCATTATGACACATACATATTTTCAATTTTTCTGAATTCATAATTACACTTATTTTTTATCATAAAAAAATCCTTAGTGTGGATTAAGATTAAAAATATAATGAAAATTCATATTTAAAATAGGGAAAAAATTGACTCATAATGATGATATAAAATTCCTAATCTTTATAGGGGATACTTCATCATCTAAGTCATGTCAACATCCAACCCCATTACTCTCTTGAATGAGAACCATTTAGAAGAAGAAAATACAAAATATAATAATGTAAAATGGTATATTTAAATTAAGGATGTAAATATTTTATAGGAATATATTGATGTATTTTCTAAGAAATCACCTAGAAATCAACCAGAGAATAATGTTTATTTTTCTATTGATTTACTCCATCAAATAATAATATCAATGTATCCATATAGAAAGGCTACAATGGATTGGTTGACTTAATGAAAACCTAGAAGGGTTTTATAATTAGGTATCCAAATTCCCTATTAAATCACCTTATCGAGCCTCCGATCTTTACATTTTAAAGAAATATAAATCTATACGGTTGTTCATTCATTATAGGGGAATCAAGGCTATTACGATAAATGAAAAGTATCATATACCTCACTTTTATGTCTTTATAAATCAACATCACATAGATCCATTTTTTTCAATGATTAAGCATCATTCTAGTTATCATAAATTTCATTTGAAGAAGGAATATATTCAAACATTTCATTTTAAAAAAGATAGGGACATTTTGACTTTACAGTATCTCCATTTTATTTAAAAATGAATCATAAGTTTTTATGGGTTTAATGAAAAGAGTATTCAAGGAATAACATTATTATTTTGTTATGGTATTTTTTTAATGATGTCTTGGTGTATAAAAAAGTTATGAGGACTAAAAAAATCACTTGTTGAACATTATTGAGACTTATAGCAAAAAATATTTATGATATAAATCTAACTTGTTTGAATTCTTACTTCAAAAAAATTATTTTATTGTACATATTTTCCCAATGGAAATAATATCCATAGATCTTGTGAATAAAAAGTAATCCCAAGAAAAGACTACACTAATCAATGTAACCGAGGTACATATTTTCATTGGGTTATTATATTTTCATCAGGGATTTGTTAAAAAATCTTGATAGGTGTACCGGTTAACCTAGATTACTTATAAATTGGTCATTTCCATATTAAAAAATAATAAAAATAATTTTTTGAAGAATTTATTTAGATTTTGGGAAATGATTTGATTTTGAAAATCTCAATAAGAATTGGTGTATTTTTTATATATAATGACTCATCAATGAAAGGAAACTTTTGTGTCTTTATACAGAATTATAATGTTATTTCCCATGAATCATGGTAGTAAATTATTAATTAAACACACTCTCTAACAAATGATCTTGATTTTGAATGAATAATATTTTCTTTTAATATATGGAGGCATCACCTCAATGGTTAAATATATGAGATATATATGGATCATAAGAGTTATAAAAACATATTTCCAAATAATGTGATCAACATGTGAAAAATACAATTACATTAGCTATAAAATGATTATTATTTCTCAATACATTACAACATATGGAAGAAAAATAAGGTAGAAGATGAATTATAAAGGAGATGTCATGGAGTTATAACCAAATGGAAGAGTGATCAAAATCCTATATTAATGAATCAGGTAAATATGAATATTTAAATTATTTACGATGGGGAGGCATCAATATTTTTTCAAATTATTTCCAATCTATATTTGTGTTTAAATATAAAAATTTATTAAGGTGAATGTATATATATATATTTTAAAATTAAATCCATGAATGATATAAAATAATAAGATTACATTTTTGGAAATGATGTTGTTAAATATTTAAATACAATTTCAGTTCCATCTATACATGTGATGAATATGGTATTTTTGGATGATGATACTATCTCCTATTTATTTCTATACTCTAGTAGCACCAAGGTGTATGGATTTTTAAAGGAAAATTTGGCTGGCTAATATGAAGTAGGAAATTACTAAGTATTTTTTATGATGTTTTGTTTTTAACATGTTATTACTAAGAGATAAAATATGAGAGGATTAATTCTACATATTCATATTTTTACATGTAAATGGAAGACATTAATATGTAATTAATTTCAAAATTACATAAGACACCTTGAAAAAATGATGAAATTTGGATTATTTTTTATCAACTCACTAAATATATGAATTTATTTATTAGAAGTTAATATTTACCTCATGATAACCTAGCCCAACATTATATTTAGTCCACATTGCCTTCAGCACATTTTATGGGCTAGGCACTTCTACAGGTGCGGAGTTTAGAGCCCTCCTTACGGGTCTCACCCTGTACAGAAGGAGAGGTCTCTGGGTGACGGAGGATGAATCAGATTCGGAAGTTCTGGTTCGATCTCTTCAGGGTGATTGTGATGTGGATTGGAATCTGGTGTACGTTTTTAGAAGGTGCAAAGCAGAGACCAATCAGGGAAGGTTGATCCATCATAGTGTGAGAGAATCCAACTTTTCGGCTGATGCATTGGCTCGCGGGGGAAGACCAGAGGATACTTTAATAGTGTGTGACAGACTTAATTCTCTTCCTTCCGAGTGTGTCATTGTGATCCGGAAGGACTCACTTGGTCTTCACTACGTTCGACCTCCGTTATTTGTATCCTTTGATTTTACTATCTTCTTAATAAAAAAAATAACTTTCAGCCCAGTATACAAAAACAAATAAATATTTAAATTCATTTGATTACTTCTTATCACACTGAAACATATGGATAGTCAAAGAGAACTATAAAAACATTAGATAATTTTTTTTGTTTTTCTATATTGACATTTATCGTATATGATATCAGTATTTACCTTTTTTACAGTTATCCAATTACAATATCTTTGAATAACGTATTCAAATTGCATTGTATGAAGAATTATATGGAATGGTATTTTTATCTCTAACTTTTTTTGATGAAATTTGAGGATAAAATATCATGGTCCTAGATATTGTGGGAGAGAAAATGAAAAACTTATGGACTGTCTAATCCCATGTCAATGGAGATTAATGAAAGGAAAAGAGTTATACAGATAACAAGAGGAAATACTAGAATATCATATGGGATATCATATTGTACAGAATATATCTCAACAATGAATCATGTATTTTCATAAAATGTTTTAAATTATTTTTAATTCATCCTTATATTTTTTAAAGGCTATTTTAATGGAAATTGTATTTGAAAATTCTGTATCTTTTAAAAATTATTTTTAAAATGAAAATTATATTTTCATAAAGAAATTTTTTTAATGATACTTCAAACTAATTTCCCATCTAATATTACATCCTATGATGTTAACTATACATTACTAGGGATATTATCTAATGATACTTTTCTTACAATTTCTCAAAATGGATTATGTTTATCATCAAACAATGTTTATGAAACCCATTTCACTTCTACTGTTCATACCATGGTAAAACAATTTTAAATCACATATATTCTCCAATTGATATGCTACTATTAATGGATGAAATTATTATGAATCCTATTAAATTTATACATGATATTCTATAATAAAATTAATATTAAAACCATTTTTTATGGGTAATGATACTATGAGTTTTTATTATCATGTGTAACACATACATATGATTTTAATAATGTGATTGGTGGGATCTATATATCCCTAGAAATCAATTGGTAAATATTGATATCTTTTCAAACAAACAACACTAGAATAGGGTGTAAACCATTTCTAGTAAAGGAAATTATATGATATGATAGTTTTGGGAGTGAACCTAGACTACTAAAATGATTTGGGGGGAGAACCCATTCAACTGTTATAACCTTTTCAATGATCCATGACTACTAGGGGAATGGTATTCTATTCATATAAGTATTCAATAATTCCATGGCTTTAATAAATGTTATAATATTTTTGATCGTGTTATTTGATTTCATTATGATTCCTATATTATAAACTACAAATATTTATGCAATTAAATATTATTTTTCTCTTGGATATGTAGGGTATTTTTTAAATATTATGATAATGTTATCATACCCTTATAGACATTTTATGTTTAGGTATTATCCTTGTTTACCCTTATTAAACATCCTAACATTCTTTTCATTTTGTTTCTTTATATGTTCTATGATGATATGTATTATGTTTGATACATTTAAGAAGTGTTCTAATAATAAAGAACTAAGATGGTGTTGATATGGTACACTTATGAGCCATTTTTTATTTAAATATTCCAAATGTGTTATACCTTAATTATTATTGGGAGTCTGTTTGTGTAATGTAATTAATATTCATATAAAAATGTAATATCTTGTTAGGTGAATCCAGGGTCACTGTTGTTTTTATAAGATTATAGGATTAGTTAATATTTGGTTTTTAGGATGGGAAAACATAGTATGATCCTTCTGAATATATCTAAGGATAAGTCAAAGAAAAATTTTATATACATGAAAATACCTTCGAATATTGTATAAGGATAGAGAACATGATTACCTAAATAAATACCATTTTAGATACTAAAGGTAGATGTAGTTCAATCCTATATGTACAAAGGGGCAATAATTATGTAAAATGAATTTCATGCATGCCTCAAATGTTACATGATACATGAAAATACACCTTACTTTACAAATTATTTCACACTCCATAGATATATTAAATGGAATTCCAAAAAACTCTTTCTAATCCCTCATGAAGGATTTAAATAATGACCATGAATAACCTACGTTATGAAAAATTATATATACATTTAAAATAAGGTGTCATGATTCACACATCATATATGTGACTTTTCATGATTATGTGATTTTCTACTATGAATATTTTTATCACACTACTCTTTTTCGTTTAGTCATTGGAGGGAACTAGATGGAACATGGTTAATGTTAAATATGGAAATAATGAGTTGGTGAGAAACCAAATGGGGTGGTAAAAGGTGTGAAGGATATTGTTATTATTCATAATTAGTGATAATAATAAACGATTAATGAATTTATCCATAACTAACTCTTAGACTCAGAAAATAATATAAGAATATAATAAGTTGACGGTTCAAGTGGGGGAGACCCTAGATGAAATAAGATTAAATTTCATATATTTAAATAGTGTGGGATTAATCAGTCAAGATAATGTGAAACACCAAAAAAATTTATGAATAATTTTTTTGAATTAATTTTAACTTCTCTATAGTTTTCATTTCACATTTAATTGAATATAGCTTCTATAATATAAAATAACCATGTTATCATGTCTCTGTATGAAAAACCATTTTGATATTGAGATATATGAAACATGTATATAATCTTGTGGAACACACAACACTATGTTTTTTTTTGTGTTTCGCAAAATGTTGAGTTCCTTCGATAACATGTGTGACACACATGACATAGTTTTTCAAAACAAAAGTGCACTATTATATAATTATTAAAAATTTATTATAGTGTTCTCCTATATATTTGAATAGAGGATATGTATAAGTTTTAATAAAATTTTAATATATTATTAACACATGTTTGTAATATTAATTTTTTCAAGACTGATTAACTATAAATGAAAATAAACCACTTTTTGGAAATATTTTAAATAACTTGCTGGAAACCTATTTTTTGTAGTCAAACATGTTTTTCCTCTATAAATTATGTAAAAAAAATTTTAGAAATTATTTTTTTTGAAAGATGGAGGCAGAGCCCCTAAATATTATAAAAAGATAAGTCTGGAAGGATGAGAAAAGTACAGCAAAGATGTCAGTATTTTTGGAAATGATTTTAATTAAATATATATATATATATATATATATTATTCATTATACTCCTTATTTTCATTTCTATGTTTCTATAAAATATATAAGAGTAAATCCAATTTTACATATTCAGATATATATGTTTTGAAGGTAATTTTAACACCTTTTAATATCAACCATCTTTTAAATTTAATTATTGAAACTTTTATAAATTTTTACACCCATAATAAAATCATTTTATGAAATAGGAGTATAATAATTTACATTTGGTGATTTTTTGGTATTTTTCAATGAAATTTTATTTTTTTAAGAATTGGGAAAAGAAAATAATTTTAATGGAAAACTATATTTTCATCTAATTTATTAATATAGTTATATTGTACATTAAATTGTTTTAAACTATATTTTGATCGATTATAAATATAAAAATAAAATTAGGTCATCAGAATCAGTCACACATTATCATTGGATATAAAAACATTTCAAATATATGAACATTTTCACATTAAACACCCTTTGTCGCACCCCTTCTATGTGATTATTTTTAAATTAATTTCTTCCACTTATTTTTTCAGAATTTGTTAAAACATATTCTTTATTTAGAATCCTTATGTTTTATATTTTATTGTATGTTAAATATAGTTTTTTCCCAAAAATATTATTGAATGTCACTAAAATTAATTAAATTGATTAATGTAGAAATGTGTTCACTTTGAGGTTAAACTTTATCTTAAGGAAGAAAATAAGTTAAATGCATTTGAAAATACATTTTATAAAAATATTTGGACCATTAAACAACTTTTATATAAAATTATCTATTATAGGATACATAATCCATACTAGTGGCCTCTCAAAAGTTTTTTCTTTTTTACATTAACAAGAATACAACTTCTCCACCACTATATAACGGAACTCACCCCACCCCTCACTAATTTTTACCAATCAAGACTACATTATAGTCAAAATACTATTGAAATAACTTACCATACTCCATCTTATCATTTTATACGTCACTCTATGGGTATAAATCCAACCAAGTAATATCTTTGGTGTAAGCCAAAATGAATTACATGAAGAAGTGGTAACATTCTTCCAGGATAACTTTTGATTCATTTCATTCTACACAATTAATTTTTTCATATTAAATGATAATATAAGAAAATAAATTTACTCAATATAAATATGTTGTTTTATTTTACTCTTACCTATTACACTCAAACATGTATCTATCAAATGAGATACTCAATCATTATTCTTTTGTACGGTGGACTACCGCCTTGCGAATTAGTAGAGTTTATTTTTCCATCATCACCATTAATAGTTTGTAAAATTTATTGAAATGTTTATTTTATATTACATATTTGGTATTTATGATTTATTCATTATTCTTTGACTATTATAGGACACATATATTCAAGCTTTTAATTTTTTAGAATACGATAACATCGTTTGTGGACGTTTGGACCACCACTTCCTCAGTGCTATGTGATTTGTTCACACATAAGATGGAATGGTTTTAAGATGGGATTAATACAAAATATGCGATATATGGAATTTTAATTACAATATAATTATAATATATATAAACATTTCTTTCATTTAAATTATTTCTTTCAATACGACAAGAAAATTATAAAAAAAAACTTCATTCGTACGTATGACCTACCTTCTCCATAAAAAGTGCATCTCATTTGCCTATATATTATAGATTATAATAAAAAATTATATAATCAGTATATATTAAATATATATCTTGTATTACATTCTTTATATATTTAAATACATATCTATCAAAAATTACATAAATAACAAGTCAAAACATATTTGCAAAACAAAGAAGATATTACACGTAATCGAAACTTAACATCAAATTACTACTAAATGTGGAATATAAAGTAATAATGTAATCATATATTTTATGAAATATAATAATATGTTTCTTTTTAATATTCATAATAATAATATATTTATTATAAAGGAAATATTAATTGGTATCATGAATGTAATGACTTATCGTATGACTTTTCTCGTCTCACTTTTATTTCTGTGAGATATATGGTATATTCACCAATTATTCTTGTTTTGAGGTGTATATATTGAAATATGAAATGTTATAACATGAAGATAATTAATTTATTTATATTAATAGTTTCAATTGATGTTATTTTTTACGGATCTCATGATTCAGATGTTACACATGTACTAATGGGATTTCTAGTCTCACTTTTATTTTTGAGAGACTTGTCTCTTATTCACCACTCATTTATTTTTTATAGTGTATATAATACCCTTGAATTTATTATAATAATATTATCTATATATTTATGGGTATTAAAAGATCCATGTTAAAATTTATCTTTCATAGAGACAATGGTACAAAATTTATCAAATTTGTAATGTATTTTTTTTCCCATTTTTCATTCTTGAGACAAAAGTTATATTATGCCCCAAATATAATTTTACAAGGTTTATATACTACCCCATGACATGTTTTATCATGAATATATTAATTTAAATTATATTTTATCTTCATGTTATTATATTATTTCATTGGTATTTTTACTCAATGCTACTAATGTGTTGAGTGTTTATTGCTCCGATCTCATTGTTTATCAAGATTTTTTATGATTATGCTTCTATTGATGTAATATCATTATCCATATCTGATGAATTTTCATGAAGTTTATTATCATTATTTTATCAATGATATCATAATGTAATGATATAAATTATCTACTCTTTGGTACTGAACAAATATTTGAAAAAAATTGATGAAAATAAATCGTTATTTCTCTTTTCGATCAGAAATCATCGTTCTTCCAAAAAAGTGTTATCTATAAATTTCATTAATAATTTTGAAATATTATCCAATTTTATTGATTTTAAATATTTACCCATGATATAACTTTTTTATATTTTTTGTTAACATAGTACATTGTTTTCATTTTTCGATCGATGCATGTTTCAAATAATTTTATTGTGAAAAAGGAAAGTTAATCATGTACAAATTTATCTACCATGTAACAAATAATCCCTTAGGACCCTTGCTGTGACTACCCCAAGAATTCCTCTTAAAGGACAGGGGCTTGTAACTAGCACTGGAGGCATCAACCTCCAAGTGGGTGGAATTTTCATGAGTACATGTATACCCACACATGCCCAACCACATCACAACGTACTAAAAGGGGGAAAATATACTAAAACTATAACGAGTAAAAATTAGAGCTAAAATAAAGTGTGAATGAATAGAAAAACAACAAAAAATAACTGAAAAAATAATGTACTAAAAGGATAACTGATGTGAAACTATGCAAAACCCCACCTAATCGTAATATTAGTGAGGCTACTGAAACCTTAAGTAGTATGTCTTTTTCACCTGGTCTGACTGGGCCCCACCAGGTCTTAGGCCACCAAGTCCACTATCAAAGCATCGATATATCCTATGTCACTGGGCTCTACTAGGTCTTGGTCCCTCGAGGTCTCTATCAAAGCATTGATCATCTGCATGGAATACGATACACAATGGCGGGGAAGGCTCAAGGATGAGTAACACAAAACACAGTAGTAAACCCAAAACAAAATAGAAGTACCAAAAAACAATCCTAAAATCATTGTGTGAGAAAAGGCATATAGAATAAGGCACCTGTGACCAGGTATATTCTTTGGTAATGATATTAGCTTCATTAGTCACATCATCAAACTCCTAAGGTACTAGAGAAATCCCTCTCTGTCGAGTACAGTTGACCTACCAGGTCACACAGAAGCCGCTACCCACTATCCATGGACTATTGTGGTACTAATGACTGATGATTACCATGGGAATTCTAGGTTACACAGAGCTGCTCCCCACCATGGGAATTCCAAGTGACATTGATTCTCTTCCAACCATGGATGAACTTAGGTACACCTCCTATCGAGTACCATGGTTTTGTAGGGTCACACTGAGATTCTCCAATCCAAGGGCTTACTAGGTCACAAAGAGCCACATCCCACTAGGTCGTCATTATGTAGTATTCAAGTCTCAGCCAACCACAAGGTTCATAATGTAGCACACTTGAGATAACCTCCCCTCTGGCCATTTTAGCATCTTGACACCCATGAATGTCACCAAAAATCAATCTCAAATATCTTCCCCATCAAGAGGGTAAGAACGCCGCAAACATCCCATAAATCACATGTGAGGTTTGCATGATAATAGTATTTTAGTAAATAGGAGACTAGTTGGGTTAAGACCCGGTCCGACCCAACCAACCCGACCCGGGCTCACACATGCCTCAGTTTAATTAGACGTACTCGACATGACATGGTTCGGGATAGGGTAGTTCGGGTCCGGCCTACAAAATGCGCCAGGCCCAATAATCCATACTGGACCGAGCCCGGTTTGGCAATGGGTCCTACCCTCCGGGACGCCCGATGACATGGTATAGTCCCACCCGGCCTGAAGGGCATGGGTATGGTATTTCGGTGTGGGTATATCGTTCTAGGTTCATGTTCAGCAACTGATGTGGGTCCAACCAACCAGTGTGGGTCAGGCCCTCTAGGCTGCGGGTGAGGCCCTCCAGACTTAGCCTGGTCTACTAGGTTGGCGGACCGATAGTGCGCTAGGTAAGTGGATACATGGTGCGATAGGTGGGCACACCGGCAGTACACCACAGAATTGGGACATGGAAACTAATCCACATCTGGCTCTAGCTGGATGCGCAGACGCAGGGCCCCTCCAGCCGCGGTCGACGGACCGTGGCCGGCACTACCCGGGTTGCTGGGATGGGGGCCACCCTCTCTAGGAGGCGCCCACCTAGAGACGCGACTCATGCAGCCATGGTTTATTGGTCAGGGCCTCCTGCAACCATAGTGCACCAAGCATCACATCGCCAACCACCTTTTCCACTAACACGACGCCGAATGGAGCCGCCACTGCCTATTACTAGTGTTACCTTCTTCGGGCCATCAGAGTTTCTCCTGTGGTCCAGTTTTCGATCTTTCTATGCCTATATACCTCTCCAGTCGCCACCATCCTTGCAAAGACCCCAGAATATAATTGACACCACTTCAAGAAAGCAGCCCCAAGAATGCACGAGAAGAGGGGCTTGGGATATGTTCACATCATCTTGAGCCCTTTACATTTGAGGTTTCAATCAAGTGGGAAGATTTGGGATTTACGTTCAAAAAATTCATACATGTTTTGAATCCCAGATAATAAAACATCAAGAAACATCACCCTTCCACATAAACATGTGAATTCTGAATCATCCTATTCATGAGTTATTATGTGTTAGTCATTTCTAAAAAAATAAGAGTGGGGAAGAACACTGATATACAAATAAAAACCCTACCTTTTTGAGTTTGATGTCGAAACATTGGTCTGTGATAGTTGAAGATATTGACGTTGTCACTTGAGGCTCCATTCTTTCAGCAATGTCAAATTTGCTGAAGTCTCTCCGATGGTCTTTCCCATTATTCATTGGAGGTGAATTTCTTTAGAGATTATTCTGTGAGTCGCCAGGTTTTTATTTTATTATCTCCAACATGCCAAAAAATTAATGGAAACATGTTGTTGTATTTTAGTTATTTTGTGATGTCTCATCGTTATGTTGTTTCATTTATTAAACAATGTCGCTGTTTTGATACCTTTATTTCATCATTATGTTGTATGATACGTTCCATTAATGAGACTCATTAATACTCCTCATCATCACTTCATTTTTGCACCACAGCTTCGTTGTTCACTACTCAATGGATGAAAATAAATATAACATAACGTTTAAAGTTATTTTATTGTTTTTATCCAAAATTATGAAAATAAAATTTTAAGTTCTCTCCCTTCCCATCAACGTTATGTCCATTCTAGGTTTATCTTGGCATTATAAATTCAAAAGTGTCCTCTGATTTTGTATCTGATCACTGGTTAAACATTTATAAAATCTCACTCGCCCGTTTACTGAACATGCATTAAAATAAGATCAAAATTTAGACCTAGGATCTCTGGCCCTCAGAATCATGTGTTGCTAGAGTGTGTGGTATCATAGTAATTAAATATAAATAAAAAATATATGGAATTTCCAAGGCATTAAATATCATCATGAACGCCATATATTTGAAACATATTTTTCAACTTTTCAAGATTTTTTTTAAAAACAATTTCCTAGTATTCTAGATATTCATAATTTTTAATATTTTTTTTAAAATAAAAAGGTTTTTAAAAATATTATGTTTATGAAATTTTAATATATTTTCAAAATTTTATTTGAAAATATATTAATTAAAATTATTCAAAGCCTCTTTTCCATGTTTTGAAGTATATATTTTATGAAGAATGATTTAAGAAATGTATCATGATTAAATGGTGTTTTAAAAGATTTTAATAGATTTATTTAATTGTTTTCAAAAGATTATTTTCTAAGAAAAGTATTTCAAGGATTTCAAGGATTATTTTATATGTATTTAATGACATTTTCAAAGAAATATGATTTCAAAATGTTTTATATTATAAAATAAATCATTAGAAAAGAGATGTATATTTTAATCCAATTTTTTTTAAATTATTTTTAATGTTTCACTAAAAATTTCTCAAACTATTTTTCACACAAAATTATTTTTAAAATGGTTAATGTTTTGTAAATTTAATTTCAATTAAAGGTTATTTTCCATTGGAAATTTCACATGTGATCATTCCAAATCCTTCCCAATATATGATTATATCCTTTGATATAGTTCATGAATTAGTAGGAAAATAATAAATATACCTAATTCTTATTGTCTCTTCTAATGTATTATGATTAATATGAATTTTTTACAAACCCCATTTATTTCACATGGGTTATACAATTATAAAATGATAATGAAACCCATCTCCATTAAATGTTTTTATATTATTTTGAAACCTATGCCTTTTTTATAGTTTATGAGGCGTTTTTATAAAACCCATACATTTTTATGGGTAGTTATATGATAAATGTTTAATTATATTGTGGAACATGAATGTATGAATTGTTATGTGGTAGGAGGGACCTATATCTACCTACAATACATTGGGTAATGATTTTTATCTCATGAGATATATATGGATATAATGTAGAGTGAATTTCCTTTTGAAAATCATGTTATATAATAATATGGTTATGTGAGTGAACCTTTTCTACTAATATAGACCTAGGATTGAACCATGAAAACTAAGACAGTTTTGTATGTAGCACATCATTACTATGGTGGTTTGGGGAGTGAAACCATTCCACAATAAGTAAAGGGTTGTGATAGGTGATGGTGGTGTTCCACCTAGTAGGTGTAGCCTACATATTGTTCCCTTATAAGTATCTGAAATGTGAATTTAGTTATAGGGGATATTGTGATATATTTATGTGTCTACCGCAATTCAATGTACTATTCCTTTTCATTTATTCATATATTATTCTCTTTTTTACCTTGTTATTCATGGCTTGTGAACTAAAAATACTTCTTCTATGATTCATGTATATAATAATTTATATAAATGGAATGATTTTCCAATTTTATTCTCATGTTCTCATACCATTATGGTTATTCCATGATAACATATCATCCCTGTTTACCCTTATAGAGAATCTGAGCAAAACCGTTCTAATGCTTTGTTTGTCTGGGTTATGAATAACAATTTGATGTTGGGTATTCTTATGAATTTTACTAAAGGGGGAAATCATTACAAGTGATGTCGAAGATATTTAACCAAGTTAGAATATTTTTACTAATTATTCCAAATTAACTAAACTAATATGGTCCACCAGCATTTAATTTTTTAATGTGTGGAATTTTCCTAAAAACATGTAATATCCATGTATGTTAAGCCTGGGTGACTATAGTCAGTATGAAAGGGAATGTTTACTCAAACATTGGAATGTTGGATGGGATAAATCATTATTGATACCAAAAAGTAATTTCTAAGGATATATTTAGATGTGTATCTTTGTATCAGAATAAATATGAGTCATTGTTTTGATAAATGACCTATAATTATGGTAAAGTATTGAGACAATGTTTCTAAAATATTATATTTTTGTCTAGATTCAACATGTGGATGTAGATATGGAATTGATTTACGTAGGGTTAATAACCCTAAAAATATCATATTTTCCTAGAATTTATTGAGAAATGGTGTTTGAAAATGGGGATTAATGAACACGTGGTTTGAAACACATAAGTGATATTATTTTGGGATTAACAAAATCTCTACGAACCATCATGAAATATTTAAATAGAAGCATACGATGAATAACCGAGGATAATTCAAAAGTGTAATATAATAAAGAATTAGTTTTCATGATTTAAGCATGCTATAAATTATTTTCATGATTATTTGTTCTTCCTCTATGATTAGTGTTGTAGGATCTTTTTTTGTTTATATCTAGAGAAAAATGAATTATGTTCACATAAAAAATAATAAAAAATTTGGTAACTATGAGAAACCAAATTGGATATTGATAGATGAGAATTATATCAAGATTTTGAGGAATTAATTTGTCTGATATATGATTAAGATAGTTAAGTTTATTAATATTCTTAACACATCGTATTAGAGTAATATGAAAAAATTTTAATGTTAAAATTTTAGTGAAAATAAATAAAAATAAGAGTTGGCTTCCTTTATTTCCAAAAGATTGGAAGAATAACCTGGAAGAATAACTCAACTAGAGGGGAAGATGTTATGTTTTTGGGAAAATGAGCAATTGAGCGATGAATTATTGAATAGTTTATTGTGTTATCTATTGATAAAAATTTCATTTCAAAACACATTTACATGATTAAGGAATTTTATTAAAAAACAAGGAAGGAAATATTATATATAAAAATTTGTACTGGAATTATTGATATGTTTATGTATTTAGATTACATAATTAAATATTATAAAAGATATTATTAAGAAAATTTTTATCATTAATGGTGTGATGGAATATGTGGAATGGTAATAATTGATATGAAAATTGAATTTTTTTTAAGATAAGACAACACTTACATGGACCCAAATGTTGATATAATACTATGGGTATAAAATTATTTTTAATATAAATAAATAAATTAGATGATAGAGATTATATTTGAATGAATTAATGATTTTTTGGATAAAAATGGTTTATGCTATCTCAGATAGAGTATATGAATTTTTTTATTTTAGGAACATATGAAAAAACTTTGGAATAATGAAAAATAAACAATTTTATTAAGGATTTATGTTAATTTATTTCGTAAATATGTTTTACGAGATTATATGGTAAAGGTATTTATGTTTTTGGTATGAGGAAAATAATAAACACACTAATATATATGGGGGATCAATGTTATGATGAATTTTAGACATTTAATTACCTTCTTTATAAATATTTATATATTCATCATACAGATGGGTTATAAGGATAACCATTTGTGAATAGTTTATGTGAAAATTCAGATAAGGTTTCAGATATTAAATTATTATCCCTCTAAATAAGGTTTTATAAATATTTGAGAACATTTGATAACCATTTTTTTATAAAAAAATATTGAATAACCAATAATATTATTTACATATCTCATGATCTAATAATGATTCATTAATGAAAATTAAAATTCATTTCTATTAATAAGAGAAGAAGTATAAATTGATCATCGAAAATAAGGTGATATTGTGTTGACATAATGTAATTATATATTCTCATGAAAATTAATCAACATTATAAATGGGGTCTGGAAATTAATTTTTTTCTCGTTATCATCATTTTTGGATATGAATAAAAATGTTTAATCTTTATTGGGTTATGAATTTTGGGTCGCTAAACTTCTCTTAACAGTGTAATCTATCACTCTCCCTCATAACTTGAAAGTTATATTGCACATCCATTTATATTTTTTAACATTCCACAAATTTTCCCCTATTTGGAAACCTATTTTTGAGTTACTTTAGGTAAAAATTATGATTCCAATATTTTATTTTAAATGAATTTTTTAGTATTCATTATTACGTTTTTGGTTTTTATGAAGGAGCATTCATGTGTTAACCCTTTAATAACATAGATGATTTTTTGTGGTGAAATTATTTTTAAGGGGTTAAAATGTAACACCTCATGATTGTGTGAATTTTTTCCTAATTAATTGAAATTTTTGATATTTCAAATTTCATGCATCAGTTAATATAGATTCTGTTATATGAATGCATTAAGATATTCATTCATTTTATAATACATTACATCGAGCATTCACTGCACCCCAAAATTTCATTAGATAATTTTAAACAAAATAATATGTTTGGCATGTGTTACACATAAATTTTTGTTCCTTTGATAACATAAGGGATGCACATGGCTTATTTTATCCAAACGATGATGTACTGTCAATATAAATATTATAATATTATAATATTTTAAACCTAAAAATATAATGTATTTTATGATTAAAATTGATAATATAATTAAAATATAGTTTAATCATTTATATAGAAAGAATTATGTTGTTAATAATTAACTATAAATGAAAATAAAATATTTTTGAAAGTATTGGGTATCTTTTACTGGAAAAATATGTTTTTGTATTTAACTATGTTTAACCTCCATAATTAAAATAAAATACATTTGATAAATTATTTTAATTCAATATATATTATATTAATTTAACTATTTAACATTCTATATATGTGTTTTATAGATAAGAGTTAAGTATGAATCCAATTTTATGCATGGAGATATATTTGTTTTCTAAAAGGTTATTTTACCTAATTTTAATAGCACACTTATTTTAATATAATTATTTAAAATTTTTCAAATCTTATCTGAAAAAATAAATGTAATTTTAATAAATCGGATTATTATAATTTTCTTGGGGTAACTTTTTTTATTTTTTTTGAGAAGTAAAATTTTATGATGAGTTGTGAAAATAAATAAAATGAAATTGAAAACAAAATTTTCTTTAAATTTATTTTTAAAGATATATTATTTATATTATTATATTAAATGTATATTTGGTTCTATTATATATATTTGATTACAATATATTTCATTTTAATCAATTTCACAATGAAATTGGATATAAAAACATATCAATCATCTGGACATTTTCACTTTAAAAACCCATTGGCTCATCCCTTCTGTGAGATTAATATTTAGTTAATTTCCACCACCTGTGTGTTTGTAAATTATAAAAATGGATTATATATTTTTATTAATATTATTTTATGTCATATATTATGTTAATACTTTATTGTGACAAAAAAAATCAGCAATGTAATAAAAATTAATTACGATGATTAATGTAAAAACGAGTTTACATAGAGGCTAAACAACAACATATAAGGGAAAATAACCAATAACCATGTCAAAAATACATTTCATTGATATATTTTGAACACGTACACTAGTTTCTATATAATCACCCATTATTGGTGGCACATGATGTAAGGGATACCTCTCAATAGTGTTTTCCTTTATGTATTTACAATAATGATACTCATCGTCCACTATAAAAGAAAACTCACCCCTCAGTTATTCACACCTATAATGACCTTTGTATCATCCATAAATAGACCAATAAATATCTTAAGACCCATCATCTAAACCTAGAATACTAAAATTAAGAGTAATTCATACTATGGAAGCCCATTGGTGCGAACTAAAAAGTGCTAACAAAGAAGTTGTAACATTCATCAATGAGAACCATTATTTCATTTAATTATACAATACTTATATTATTTTTATTACATGATTATATAATAATATAATTATAATAAATATAATTATATGTTTTGATGTTAATGTTACAACCTACAGTCAAACACACATTAATCAACTAGGATAAACAATCATTATTCGTGGGTGTGACAGACAGTCACCTCACAAACTGATGTCACTATTTTTTCAATTAACTCTTTAATGGATGGTATTAATGATTTAATTAAAATTTCAATGTAATATTTATGATATTTATTATGAATTTTTTTTATAGAACAACTCTATAATACATACCATCATGCTTTCCATTTGGAGAGAATACAACAACATAGTTTGTGGAAGTGTGGAATATTGCCTCCTCAAAGCAATGTGATTTATTCACACAATTCATGAAATTTATTAAGGATGGTTTTAATAAATATATATTCATTATTTGAAATATTAATTCTAATATAACTATAATATGTATATATATAAAAATTAATATATATCATTTTCTTTCATTCTTTCAAAACGATAAGAAAATCGAAATATAGTTCTTGTGTACATATGACCTATCATCATCATGAAAAATGTATCTATTCTTTATATATTTTATAGATAATAACAAATAAATATATAATAAATATATATTATATTTAAATAAGTATTAACATTATTAGGATTTTGAAATAATGATCACTTAAAAGGACAAAAAATGACAAGTCAAAACTTATACGTAAAACAAACTTGTATCACCCAAAACATTACTTTAATATGGAATTGATAATAAATAAGAAATATAATGTAATATATTGAATTATATAAAATAATATTTTTGTGTTAGATGTTTAAAAATATTTATTTATTATATTGTACTATTGAATGTGTACATAGAATGTTGAGACTTAAGGTTTGGGTTTTTTCATCTCACAATAATTTCTATGAGATGCATGATATATTTAACACATATTATTTTTTTGTTAGTTATATAAATCATTATGAAATTTTATACTATGCATATAATTTATATAATTATATTAAATGTTTTAATATTTTTATTCCTTCACAAATCTCATGATTCAAAAGATTCTTATGTAGTTATGCGATTTCTAGTACCACCATTATATCTGCAAGACTTATGAATTATTCACCACTTGATTATTTTTTGGGGAATATATATATACCATGAATGTATTATATTATTATTATCCTTAAATTTTTGGGTATTCATGTATAAATTTCCTCACAACTCTTTAATGTCATTTATAGTAAAAAAGTTAATAATTCAGTTATATAGTTTAGTTTCAATTTTCCCTCTTTTAGACCCATGTTATATTATTCACATATATTTTTTTACAGGGTTCTTGTAATGAAAATTTAAATTTTGTATCATGAAATTGTATGATCTATCTCATAATTAATCATTTAATGGGGTTGTTTCTTGATAATGCTTTCATTGATGAAATTGTGTGATCCATCTCATAATAATTTCCATGAATGATTTTCTAAAATTCTTATTAATGATATATAAATATAATTATTCCATTTTCTGAATCATAGATACTTATAATGATTAATGATTTTTTTAAATAAAATATGATTTTATTTCTCTTTTCAGCAAGAAATATGTGTTATTCAAAAAATGTGTTTTTAAAATTGTTTTAATATTTTTTTAAAATAATCTATTAAGATATTTAAAATTCAATTTCCCATGTTTTGAATTTTTTAAAAAATGTTTTTAATAAGGAATATTGCTAACATTTTTTGATCGAGGCACTATTTCAATCATTCTATGGGGAAAAAGAAATTTTATGTATGTATATATTTATCCTTCATTATGAAAGAAATTTATTTGTATCTTATATTGTATGTTTTTAAGATTAAATTTGTTAAATTATTTTTTTACCTTACAATTATTGAAATTAAATTTTTTCGATAAAATTTCATTCAAATTAGTTTTTGAAAATGTTTTTAGTTATAGATGTGTCTTAAATGATCTTAAAATTTATTTTATATCTTTTCAAAAGGTTATATTCATATAAATTTATTTTAATCATTTCAGAAAGTCATTTATAATTTTTAAATATATTTTAGAAGAAAAATATTTCCAAATATAGTATATGTAAAAAAATAGTTTTAAATAATCAGAAAATCTAATAATATATGTTTTCGAAAAGTTATTTTTAAATTAATGGATTTAATGATTTCAAATATTATTATATAAATTTTTAAAAACATTTTAAAAGAATAAGATTTTAAAATATTCTATGTTTTAAAGATGAAATTTTAAACATAAAAGATATTTTCCCCATGAAATATTTTATATGTTTTTTGTTCATAATTTATAAGTTTGAAAGTGGTTTCCAAAGAAAAGGATTTTCAAAATGATTTCTATTTTAATTATGTATTTTTATGTAAAGGGAATTTATCATAATAAATTCTTCAAGTTATCTTTTAAAATACATATGTATATATGATGATTTTATTTGATATAGTTAATGATTTACTATGGAAATGATCTAAGCACAATATACATATTTGTTATATAAATTATTTATGATTAAGAAGACAATTTTTTTTATGAAACTCGTTTCTATTCCTTGGTTTATATCTTGATAAAACATTTATGAAACCCACTTCCATTCTTAGGTTATTATATGATTACAGAGCCTGTATCTTTTCCAAAACACATGATATTATGAAATTTTTATGATACCCATTTCATTTCATGGGATATGATATGATTTTTTGAAGACATCCTATTATATGGGTAAGGATATTATGACTGTTTATTATCTAGTGGAACATGTATATATGATTTCATTATGTGATGGATGGGACATATATCGAAATATAATTAATTGGGTGAATACTTATATATAATGAGATTAAAATTTATAAAATGGGGATTGGACATAGTTTAGTAAAGGAAATTTCTGCTATGATGGTCTTGGGAGCAAACCATGATTACTAAGACTATCTTGGTTGTGAATATTGACTACTAAGAAGGCCTTAGGTGTTAACAATGACTACTAATATGTTTTGGGGAGTAAAATCATTTCACTATAAGTAATGGTTTCTGACCGAGGAGTTTGGTGTGTCCTTCGTAATTGGTTTACCCCAATGAAGTGCCTTGATATGTTTTGGTAAAAAACCTTAGCTTATAAGGAATGATTTTTTTATTACATGTCTACAAAAATTAAATATATTATTCCTACATAGTATTATCATGGATTACACTCTTGATTTTCTTATGATTGTTGTCTTCTGAACTGCCAATCATTATATCACGATTCATGATTAGAATTTTGATATGTAGTATATGAGTTTCAAATTTTATCCACATGATTTCATACCCTTATGCTTATGTAATGCTTATGTGTCTTCCATATATACTCTTAACGAACATCTAAGCTCATCCTTTATTATGTTTTCTTTCCTCATATTATAAAGAATAGTTTTATGTAGGGTATACTTATGATATGTACTAAAGTGGAATATCATTATGATAGATGTTTGATTTCTTTAACCAATTTTTAATATTGAGTTCCAAAGGGTCCAAATATAGTAACTAATAAGATCCACATCCATGTATTTTGGATTGTGCCAAATATTCATCACAAAGGATTTAATATCATTATATATTATATCTGGGTCACTGTGGAATATATCAAGTTAATAAGAGTTTATATTATGTGTGGATAATCAGGAAATAATGTAATCTATTTACAAGTAAAATTGAAATGTTTACTTAATACGATGTATCTGAATAACAGTATCAAGTTGTTATAAAAAATGGTTGAATGTTAGAAATGATGAATGAATGGGAATTATACAAATTGAATTCCATGGGGGGTACACAACAATATGATTAGAATGGTGGTATAATTAAAGGATATATATTTTGATGATGATGATTCGAAAAATTAAATACAAATGGAATGATGTATTAAGGAATTGTTTACTAAATCTTAGTAAACTGATTAAGAATGAAGTATAATTATTGATGTTTTTATATACTATAATTAAATAATTATGAAATATTTATTAATGTTTTTATAATTTTTTACATTGAGAGGTCGTAAGATTATGTTTAATGGTATGGATGACCACAATAAGTGATTAAGTGGAAAGATGATATTTAATGGATAAAATAGAATTAAAGGGAATATAACAATTTATATTTTCCTAATGTTGAGATATTACTATTTTAATAAATATATGATTTCTATATATGTAGTAAATTGGATAATATGGTTTCCCATGGAAATTATCAATGATTTGTTGACAAAGTGGTACATGGTATCATTAATAAATCTTAAAAATTATGGGATTTTGGAATATATTCAATAATTTATTGTTTTATTTAAATAATGATGAATATTTTTTGTTTTCATTGAGGTTTATGATAATTATTGTTATTAAAAGGATTCAAGGGAATATATGATCAAGGTATTCACATATTTAGTATATGACCTTTAAGATATATTTTATCATATTTGAGATATTAATGTTAGGTTAGTTTCTAAAATATAATGAAATTATTTATAAATTTGAATTTGGGAAGGTTTATTAGGGTAACAATTAATGGAATGGTTTAAGATAAACGATGGAAGAGTTTTTAGAGATTAATTTATTTCTTTTATGTATGAATTTTTTTAATATTAGCTATCTATGTAATAAAAGTTTTTAGGATGATAACTAGAGATACAAGGAATGTAATATCATTTTTATATGGTTCTTTTGATCCATTAGATCTATAGGAGAAACAAATTCATCTTCATTTCATGGAGTGAGAGATAAATTAGATAATATTCAACGAAAAAACAATAATGAATTTTTTCTTATGATATATAGGAAAGATAATCCTTAGGTATATTATTCCATTAGAGATATTTTATCACATTGGGAAAATAACATATCAGTTGGTACTTCCACTATAACTCCATAAATTCCACATTAACCTCCATGTATCCCTCCTGAGGAAGTACATACAAAAAATTTTAATTTTACATAACTAAGAGTAAACCACATGAGCATAGAATTTCATATGAGGAACAACCAGTTGATTTTATGGATTATGAAATGAAATTTATGTGGAACAATACCACCCACCTGGCTAAGATTATGTGAAAAAATATCAATATTGACAAAGTTTTGTGGGATGTTAAAAATGATATGAGGAAAACGTATCCTCATTGTTTTTCATATTGATGTGTTTTGAGGGTTAAATTCATTTTAAGGGGTGTATAATGTAACTCCCTTAAGTTTTATGTAATTGTTCGTAAAATAAATTATAATTCTTTGATAACTTGTGTTACATGCAACAAAACATTTTAACAAAATGAGGAATTCAAATAAAATATAATTATTAAGTATAATAATTTTGACGTTGCCATTGAAAGGGAATGTATGAATATGATTAAATATATTATGGAGATATATGGATTATAAATATATAAATATTGAATTCTTTGGTGACCCATATCATTAGAAATCCAAATAAAAACTTCCACATTAGGATAAAATTAAAAAAATCCAAAAAAGTATTTTTATGTTCAAAAACATGTTTTATCTCAATAAACTAATCAAAACACATTAAAATAATGATTTTAATGAAAATAATAAATTATATATTACATAATATTGTTATCATTATACATATATATTTCTATTAATGATAAAATAATAAATCAAATTTTATAACATATATATATATATATATTAAAAAAACAATTATACCATACACGCAATTATAATGAAAATAATTTTTTTTTTCAAAATTAAAAAAATTAATTTAAAAAAATTGATCTAATTATTTGATAAAATAATGCACAATATATATTGGTTTTAATTTTTTATAATTTTTTACAACATAAAATTTTCAATGAATATGTAAAATATAATTATTTTTATTAAAAAACTACTTCTCATTACAAAAAATTTTAATCTGGTTTTATAATTAAAATGTTTTCAATTTTATATCAATTATTACACTTTAGTTAATTTTTATCAATTGGATATTTAAACATTATATAAAAACATTGTAAACTTTTGATCAATCTCTCTTTGAAAAATGTTGTCTCGTCACATCCAAAAGTTTAATTTAAAAATAAATTATTTTTATTTTATGAATGGAATTTGTAAAAATTTATTACATATTTTGAATAACCATAATATTTATTATATGATAATATCAACATAATTATCTATCAAAAGTAATATTAAAACTAGGAAATGTTATTTAGAGTAGTTTGTGACAAAAAGTATTTTCCAATAGGTTATAATCAATAGATAAGGATAAAAATAACCATGAAACTTATCCGAAATCCATTTATATCCATGTATAGAACATATACCATATAATATTATATAATTAATCATTATTAAGCCTTTTCCTTGTGAAAAATTAAATTGTCCCTCAATTTTAATTAATAAAAATTACATTACTTTTGTGGAATACATGATACATTTTCCAAACAAATGTTGAAAAAATGTACTAGTCCAGTGACTTTGGAAACATGGAATTATAAAAAATGGTATAAAATCTATGTCAATTATATCCAAAAAGGTTGTTCATGACAATCACCCTTCTTATACAAATTAAACATAATACATTTCTTCATAACATGGGGAAAATGGATCATAAAAAATCATTAGATTATATGCTCGGTAAGCGTAAACAAGGGAGATATGTATAAATATTTACGAGTCTAAGGGTATGAGAACATGATAAAGGAAAAAACATCATTCACTACATATAAAATATCATAAAAATGAATCATTGAATAAATATTTTCATTTCATAAGACTTGAATAATAATAAAATAGGGAACATAATTAATGAAATAATAAATTAGGAATAAGGCATAGAATTATGTAATACAAAAAATCATATAAAATGATTTAAATAGTGGTCAAGGAATTTCATCCATGTTTATATAATTAATAATTTTTCACTTCCCATACCATATTTTTATTCATTGTTCACTCCCACATCCATTTGGTGTTCATGGTTTACTGTCGTAAGCATATTCTCAGACAAGGCCCATTATGTGTATCTCATGATATATAAATCGTTGCCTAATGAATTGGATGGATATATAGGTCCCAACAATATAATAATGATATCATATGGATGTTTTCCATATTAACAAAAATCATTTATCATATCAAAAACCATTGAATGAAATGTGTTTTATAAACATCATTCAATCATAACATCACCCTTGGAAATGAAAGGGGTTTCAGAAATATTATTCCATCATAAACATAAAAAATTATTAAAAATAATAATAAATCATAGATTGAATAATATCATCATAAAAATATTATTAACATCAAATAACACGGTGTTATCTGGAATGTGATTTTTAGAGTTTACTTGAAACATTTTTTTGAGGAAAATATTCTTTCTTATTTGAAATAATTTCGTTTAATTAAAATGTTGCGCAATATTAGATGAGAAAATATTTCATTAAAACTTACATTGAAATATTATAAGGTAATAATAAAGTAATTATGATTAAATTAATGTTAAAAATTACGTTCATTATATATATGTTAAAAACCATTATTCTCATATTTTTTCAAGAAAAGCCATATAGAACGTCGTTTGGGAATAATTATAAAAACATTCTTCCAAACTATTTAATAAAAAAACAAACCTTGGTAAAGAATATTTTAACCAGTTATATATGAATAGTAAAAATATTTTTGGAATAAATTTTATGAATTGTAGGAATTGATGATAAATATTTCATAAATGATACTTTTGTATAAACAATCTTGACAATAAGGAGATTCTGGAATTAACCCTAACAACATTACAGTCATTAGAATCATGTGCCCCATGAAATTAATGAAATTATTTGGATATAAAAATACAATAATATTATTTAAAAAAAAAAATAAATTCATGTTCATTATATACACTATATAAGAGAAATAAATAGTTTGTGAGGACTGTCTCTCACAGATGTAAAGGTGAGACAAAAATATATTACGATTGATCTGATTCCCTCTATACATGTCTAAAACTCCATAAAATTGGTTTTAAACATATTCATAAATTATAAATGAATCATAATAATATTAATTTTATCATATATTATTCATTTATGAATTCATATGACCCGTTTATTTACAATTGAATGTTAAAGCAACGTTTTGGGTAGTAACATCTTCTTTTATCAAATGTGATTGACTTTTTATTCATGATCCTATTTATTGGATAATGATAAAAATAATTAAATAATGTAAATATATATATATATATCATATATATTTTCTATATAATAATTTATCTAAGGTAGATAAATCAAATAGAATAAACTGTTTATGGAGAAGGTAAGCCTTACGTACACGTGAACATTGTTTCTATTTTCTTATCGTACTGAATGATAGATGGTAAATGACTTATATGTATATATATTTCATTTAATTATAATTATTATCTCATATATTTAAATTTTTTCACTATATAAATTTTTATAATCATACATGATATTGATAGCATTGAACATGAATCTTATTGCATCACAGATATAGTAGGTCGTACATATGCACGGGCGACAATATCATACTCTTAATAGTAAAAGTGTGAAGAATAATATTGTATATTAATTATATATAATCAATATGATTTCATATTTATTATTTATATCCCTTATATCCCTATTTATAACTATAAAAATAAAGAAGTGATGAAAAAATTATTTCACCATGGTATGGAGACAGTAAGTCATATATACTCATGAATGGTACAATCATTTGACAAGGGATGAATAAAAGGTGGAATAAAATTTTTCTATAATCATAATAACATATATTCATATAGGTTATATTTTAATTATTACTTTATAATAGAAACAAAAAAATCTGATGATGTAGAAGAAGAATAAATTTTTAAGAGTTCGTAAGGAGAATACATATTTTTCGAAGATCTCCCTCAATATCTCATTTTAGGGACACTAGAGTTGGTTTTTTAGAAGAACATAAACTCTAAAATGTTACTAAAAAATTTTATAAGGTAAATTAGTAGTTTTTTGGATATTTAAAAACTAATTATAGTTGAATAAGTGAGGTAAGAGGTCCCCTTTTATAATTGAGGTGTGGGAAACATTAGGAATGTCTTAAAATATTAAATTCATTTAAATGATTTTATATTTCAATTAAAACCAATGTAAGTTATTTCAAAGATAATATGGAGATGAGTCTAAATACTCTATTAAAATATTTTTATACATGTTTAGATAACAATAATATCCTTTTCTTTTATATTTAACCCTTAATTAGTTTTACGCACTAGGGTTAATAAAGTAGTATAATTTTTTTTAAAAAAAATAGGATAATTGTTTAAAATTTTAACATTATTAATTATATTTGGATCTATTGTAGATTTTTATAAATATTATACAATAAAATAAATTATTTTTTTAAAGTATCATTTCTGTGAATTTGGATATTGTTTATTATTTAAAAAATAATAATATTAAAATTATTTAATAAAAAACCATTAATATATCCCAATAATATGTTATATTTACATATAAATTTTTTCATTAATTATGATTAATTACATTTAATTTAATAATTTAAAAATCATTTATTTGATATTTTCATAAATTAAATAATTACTACAACGTTATTATAAAATCCATTAAATAAATTAATTTTTTGTAAATAAAAAATTATCTAGATGAAGATAAATATATGAGATATGAAATGAATATTTATATTATAAATTAACTTCTATATATATCAATATAATAAATTATTTACTTACTAAAATTACGAGTACGACAATTTTAACTTATCTTTACATAAAATATATTAATTTTCAAATATGAACTAAGGTTTCATAAATAAGTTATAATTCTGGAATAAGGTTGATTTTTGGACGAAATACACTCATAAAAGGAAACTTAGAAAAGTTTTAGGTTAAATTTATAATTTAATAATATATATTTTCATTAATTATCAGTCTTACACATAACGATGAAAAATAATAAGTTGTTGTAGTTAGCATTCATAATATCCAGAATATTATGATTATTCTATTGGACTTTATATATAATACTGATTAAAGCCATGCATGTCTTTTTTTAATTCAAATCATAGAAATAGAATATTTGTGTTTAATGTTAATCCCAATGATGTGGTGAGGAGGGTAAAAATAACAATCCAAAGTTCAACAGTTTTTATATCTAATTTAAAGATATAAAAAATTCAAAAGAACTAAATTTGGTTAATATAAATATAATAGATCTATTTTTAAATTTTAAACAATTTAAACATCAATAATTAATCAAATATTATAGCACTTCTTATTTAAAATATTTTATTGTTCAACATTCATTAAAAAATAAAACTTCTACGAAAGTCCCATAAAATCATATCAATCTAGTATTGACATTTTGAATTCAAAATTACTTTTTATTATTTGAAATTAGTATTATAATAGTGTATAAAATTAATTATATTATTTCTCATATAATGACATTAAAATGTAAATCATTTAAGACAAATAATATATCCTAGCATATAAAGGCTTTACAAAAAATTATACAGTTCGTTACAAATTTAATACCATGAGATTTTTATGAGATATTTTTTTGAAATTTATTCGATATATTTTAGGTCAAACCAAAACAATATTTCACTACACAGAACACCAACATCAAATTCATTAAAAAAACTATATTCATGGTCTTTGTTACACAAAATTTTATGTTATTTTGATAAAAATCATTTCATACAAGACCAAGTTTATCCAAACAACAAATTATTATTCAATTAAATTAATACCTATTAATTTTTATTTCTTGTATGAAAATTATTAACTGAATTATAAAATTTTTCTTTATAAAAGGTAATATAATTAATTATTTGGGAAGCCATTAATTATAAATGAAAATAAAACCAATTTTAAATAAAAGGAGATGTTTTTTTGTAAAAATATTTTGAATAAAATAACTTAGTTTAAAGAATAATTAAATCACAATTTTTGTATATTATTAATTAAATATATTTTTAATATGTTCAATCTAAGGATTAAAATTTATCTAAAATGTTTTCCAGACATGATATAAGAACAAATCAAATGTTTTAGATAAAATAAGTATTAAAAAAAAGCAGTTTCACCACCTTTGGATGGTGCACCCAAGATAAATCTTGTTATAAAGATTTTGTATATTATATTTTAAAAAATAAAAAACATATTTGGAAATGGGATATAGAAATTTACATTGGGAATATATTTTAATATTTTTTTTGGAAGAGTTTCATGTGTTGATGTGTTTTATAAACATACTAAATTTTTAGTTATAAAAAATCATCTTAAACATTTATTTGGATATTAAATAGTATTTAATTGTTTCAAAATACATATTGAATAGATTTTTAACATTTAATATAATTTAAGTTAATGTCATTACTTTTACATTGAATTTTGAAGTAAAAACATTCCAATATTTTTGATATTTTTTATCCTTTAAAACCCATTTTCGTATTCGGAAAAGAAGATTACTTTAAACATAATTACTGATGTTCTGGTGTACTATATTTTTAAAATTGGATTAATATTTTTGAATAAGTGGGTTCAAATTGTGTAAATATATTTCTTTTACTTTTTGGGAATTATGAATACTAATTTCAGTAATTATTTTAAATACAGTAAAAAGGTAAATTGGGAAATTAAAGATGATCATAATATTATAAAATTACCCTAACACATATCCCAAAATAATTTTATGTGTGGGTTTAGACCTAAATAAAAAATATGATGAGATTGTATCCTTTGGAATCCACTTGGATTAGATTAATAAATTAATTTTTTTTATTTAAATGTTAAATAAATATTACTAAAATTTTAAAAACTATATAAATGATAATATAACTTTATACAAAATCTATGTTCTAATATAAAGTCTCATTTTAAAGATATTGTTTTTTCATTCCCCTGTTAATTTATTTTTATTTTTTTAGAAATAAATATTTACCTTAAAGGCGTATACAACGATTATACAATTTTAATAATTGATGAAAACTAAATAAAATAATTTTAATTGAAATGACAATGACCATAAAAAGACCAAAACATTTACATTATATCTTAACCATCATCATAAAAGGGTCGTCTAATTGAACATTTGGAGCCATATAGAAATGATTGTGAAACATATAATATTTTAATTAATGAGATGTTAAAGTTGTCACATCAATTCTTAATAAATATATCATTTTTAATAAATGATTTTCCAGAAGATATTTTTGGATATAATTATTCATCTGGTGGATTTATTTTCCTCATAGTATATCATTAATATTTTTATTAAATAAATAAGTCTATTAAATAATTAAAAAATATGATTTATTAATTATTTTATTAAATTAAATAAAAATTAATTATTATTAAAATATTAACAAAATATATTTTAGGATAATTATAATATTAAATTAATTTTAATGATAAAAGTTTCTTATTAGGAATAAAATAAAATATATTTTTTCTAATTTAATTTTTTATCTTATTTTTTTAGTAAATTAATAAATTTAATAGTGTCAAAATTGACACTATTGATTATTTCTAAAAATGATGGTTTATTTAATTTTTAAAAACTAAAATACATTTTATAAAATATTGAATAACTATTAAATGGTTTAAAATGTTATAAAATTTCTATTTATGATCTAATTGAAATTAAATAAGTAAATATTTAACTCTTATAATATTTAATAATTTGTTGTCATATTTGAAATTAAAATTGAAAAACTCAGGGTTTACTAAAATGATGAATTTTAAATTAATATTAAAACTAGTATAAAATTTATTATTGGTGATATTATAACCTTATATCATTAATTATTTGAAAATATAGCATTTGGGTGGTTTTTGATGTAGTTTGAGTTCATTATAAAATAATATTTTTGAACATTCCAAAAGTGCACCTCACCTCAATTATAAAAAGGAATGTCCTCCCTCACTTATTCCCTTAACTCTATTTCATTAAGATCAATTATACCATGAAAATTTCCATTATAAACATTCCTAATCACATTTTAGAGGTTTTGGTCTTATCAAAATACTAACTCTCGTGCTTTAATAGTAGATCTAGAGGGAGCTCATCGAAGAATATGTAATCTCCTCTATTGAATCAGTCCAAATTATTTCTTCTACCACATACACTCTATGAGTTGGTACCCTTATAATTTAATAACTAAAATATCACTTATATAATGATATGTTATTGTTTTTTATGAAACAACCATATAAAACCTTCTATCTATCCTACAAGAAATGAAATCACCACACGTGCATGCGTACGACTTACCATCTCCATGTCATGGTGTAATCTGTTTTTTCCGCCACCTTACATGGATGGATATAATGATAAAATTAATAACTATATATGATTATTATAAAATTATTTTTATTATATGAAGAAATATATATCATCTTCATCCATACCCTTTCACAAATATGGGAATGATATCGTCACATGTGCATAAGTACAACATACCATCTCTAGGATGCGATGTGGTTATTTCTACATGATAACCAATACATAATTATTATATAAATGTATAGAATGAAACAATTTTATTTATATTATATTAGTATAATTTCTAAAATTATATAACTATATCGGAATAAGGATAACATTAATTTATTTTACACAACATGCATAAGAAAATGAAGTAGTTATTACCCGAATAATGAGTAAAAATGAAATGTTATTAATAGATGGATTATAATAAGATCATATATGAAATCATAACAACGACTATGATTCTCAAATAAATCTATGTGATTATGGGAATCATTATACAAGAGTTTCAGATACATAAATAGGATATCATAACTAAGGTAAGGGATAATTTCACAATATCATTTTTTTGTGAGATTGTTTATTTGTAAGTTTATAACATGGTATATTTGTCATCCATGTCTATGAGTCAAAAATATTTATCCTTTATAGTGTTATAATATTTTTTATATTTATTTTTACTAATTTTTTAATTTTTACTAATGTGTATGAAAGGAATATTTTGTCATTTTCAATACGAGGTACTTTTTGACTTATTGAGAAAATGTACAAGAAGAAGTTTCTTTAACTTATATGACATAAATTTGTCATTATAATTTCATAAAACCATATGAAAATGAATATTCTATTACAATAATTCAATGTTATTGTTGAGGAAGTTCATTTATCTTCAAATTTTTTCTTATTTTATAAACAAAATAATTTTTCAAAAAAGAATGGATATTTTACTCAAGTATTATTTCCATGAAATATTTTGAAATTATTTTCCATACAAGATATTATTATTTGATCTTACATATGATTTAATAGGGATGTGATTAATGGAAAATATTACTATTAAAAATATAATTTTATTATTTGAATGATGGGATGATATTAATGAAATTAATTCCTTTTTTATGTATTATTTTATCATTGAAAGATATATTGTAAATCCATTTTATTCATTGGGTCTTGCTATGATGAATGAATTGAGTTCTTGTGGAACACATGTGTTTGGATTTCAATATGTGATGGGTCAGACCTCTATATCCCACTAAAATATTGGGTAATAATGTATATCTCATGAAGTATTTAATATTTCAATATGAAATGATCTTCCATTATTATTACTAGGCTCGAACCGAAAGCAAACCTAATTCAGTTATAGAGGGATAGATTGTAGAGTGAACATTATTATGTAAAGGAATTCTTCGAATATAATCGTATTGGTAATGAACCTTGGATAATATGGAAATAAGTTTCACAACTTAAGTGTCTTCCACAATTTGATGTTTTATTCTAATGGTATTTTCTCATGGCTCTTGATTTTTTATGATTTATTCCCCATGAACAAGAAAGATTTATTTGATGGCTTAAGATATTAATATATTTTTATATATAATAGAATTAATAAAAGTTATGTTCATGTTTTTACAATCTAATGTTCGCATTATATATTATATTTTCTTTTTTTACCCTTACAGAGCATCCGAGCTCACCCTTTTCAAATGTGTTCTTTTCGAAAGGATATAAATAATGGGTTTTTGTTAGGAAAACTAATGGGTATGATATTTATGAGAAATGTTGAATATATTTAGCCAAATTTTAAGAATTTTTTCTTTGTTTCATAAACAACAAATATAATAATGACTTGGGAGTCTGTTTGTGTAATTTATTAAGTATTTTCCAAAAGAAATGTAATATCCATTTATGGTAATCATGGGTTATTAGAGACAGTATCATATCAAATCATTACTCAACATTTGGAAATTATGATGTGAAAACATTAATGGGATCGCTAATGATATGTTTATGGATATATCTAAGGGTGTCCCTAAAGAGAATTCGAATTATAGGTTACAATCCTATAATTTTATTACAAGTCATAGATAACCTTGGATTAAATATAAAATTTCATATATTGAAATCACTTTCCCTTGATTATGCAAGTTTTTATTATGATAAATTTTTCACCAAAAATTATTGATGATATTAGTCAAGAGAGGGAACTAGGAGGAACTTAGTTAACATAAAATGTTTTAGATTATGAATGTATAAGAATTGTGAAAATCGATTTCCTATATGAGAATATCATGATGAGAATGAGGACGATGTTAGGATTATTTTATGTATTACAAAAAATTAGGAGATCGCAACAGATATATTAGAGGTATGGGATGTTTTAATAGAATTTTAAGAATTAAACATATGAATAATGATTTGATTGAGGTTTAGTAACCATAATACATGATCCACATTTCATAAAATTAGAATGAAAAGAATATTGAAACTTGAATAATGCGATGATAATAAATTTTGATGATTGATGTTTATATGTTTTCGAATTTAGGGATCATTTATATGTATTTTAATAATATATTTTTACTAAGTATTGGAAATGATATGTTGAATAGTGATGAATACATATAAAATTGAATTAAGGGAAATTTAATATTTTAAAGGTAAGTTTACCCTTAATGTGTTCAATATGTAGAGAAATGTATGTTTATGTTGGATAAATATTTGTTCAAAATGATTAATTAGACGTTAGTAATTAAGGATTTGTTGAAATGTCGGTTATGTTATAAAGGATAAAGATTAAAATATTTCTGGGACAGAAGGAACATTTCCAAAAATCATTGTAATATGGAATTGAGCATGTTTTCAATAAGGATATATGGTCATTCAGGTTGTTACCATGAAACAAGAGAATATATGATGAATTTGTTCACTTATTTTGTATGTGACAAACAAGAGAAACCATTTGACATATTAGGGATAAACTTTAATATAAGGTTATGCACCTCATTATAATGTATTGTAATTCAAACTTAAGGATTTTAAGGTTATATATTTAAGGAATGTTTAGGTTAATATTTTGATGAATATTTTTATAATTAATCATTATCTCACCTAGGTGAACTTTTGCATAATTGGTAACATCTGATAAACTTTTTTGATGTGATAAAGACAGATCAAATGATCTATCATTCTAAATATAGATTGTGTCATATGCTAATGATTTTGGAATGAAATATTCAACTTCATTTCATTGAATAAGATAAGATGGGGGAATTCTTCAAGGCAGTACTAATGGTTATGTTGTACCAAAATCAAGTAAGTATATATTCATAATAAAATTCTTCAACATTGGGAACATGGATGGTGATGTAAAAGAGATTATTATTAACATCATTTTTTATGATATCAATGACCTATTTAAAGTTTCATTAGTTTATGGTTTTGTGATTGTTAACATAATCTTGATAACCCAGTTTCATGTGATTAGTTATCTATATCAATCACTCATATTATTTAAAATTTTCCTCCTAGACCACATCTTTACATATGCTATCCTATAGAGAGGCCTATTTATGATTTACTTTGGCTAACTGTTATTTTCTAAGTATTATATTTTTAAAATTTATTATTATTATTTAATTCTATGATGTTGGTTTATTTGAATGAAAATTTCAATTTTTAATCCTTTTATAACCTAGAATAATTTCGGTAGAAATATTTATATTTAAGGGTGGTAGAGTGTAACACACCCAGATTTTTGTATAGATTTTATTTAATTTATTTAATGTCTGTACATTACACTATGATTCTCTTGCACTACAGAGAACAACAACATAGGTTTTGGGATAAAAAACATTATTCTGGTCTAGTGTTACACAAAATTTCATGTTCTTTTGATAGAATTCATTTCACGCAAGAAAAAGATTAAACAAATAAATAATTATTATCATGTTACAATATAACCTAGTCATTATATTGGAGGTTTTGAAAAATATTAACTAAATTATGACAATATTATTTACAAACATATATAAAATTTATTATTTTTTGTGAAATTATTTGTAAATAAAAAAAATTAAATAAAAGGAAACATGTTTTTAAAAAACTATTTAAATGTAAATAAATGAGTTTTTAAAAATTATAAAATCACTCATTTTGGATTTTATTAATGAAATATATATATTTTTATATTTAATATAATGTTTAAAATTTAAATTATATGTTTTGTAGACATTATATAAGAATAAATTCAATTTTATGGATAAAAAATTTATTTTTTCAAAAAATATATTTTTATTCATTTTTATAGAACAACCATTTAATTATAGGCTTGTAAATTTTTTAAATAATATATTGAAAAATTATATTATATTTGGAATTTGGGTATGAAGATTTATATTGGAGGAATTTATAATATCTTTATGATAAGTATCAATTTTTTGAAAAAAAGTAAATATATATTAAATGTTAATCGAAAAAATTATTTCATCTAAATAATTTATGTGGTCAAGATATATTACATTATGGATTTAATATATAAATAGATTTTATTTCTATAATTAAATTTATTTTAGTTCATTGGAATTAATTTAACATTGAATTTTATGTATAAATATTATTATATTTTAAAATGTTTTACCTTTTAAAATTAGCCTTCATATTCGAACAATGGGATAAATTTTAAATTTATTAACAAATATTTTGTTTTATCAATTTTGACAAATTGGCTCCATATTCACAATAAGTGGGTCTAATTTTTTAAAATAAATTTAATTTATTTATTGGCATTGTGGATGGTAACTTCAGTAATTGTTTTAATATGCTAAAATGGTAAATCAAGCAATTAAATGTGAACATAATATTATAAATTTACCCTAAAAATTTACCAAATATAATTGGATGGTTTTTTTTAAATGTAAATTAATCGTGGTTAAAAATAGTATACTTTGGAAACCACTTGGTTGAGATTAGTACATTTAAAAATTTTATTTATAGAAAAGTTAAATATGTCTTACTAAAATTTAAATTACTATATCATTATTGTTACATTTTTATAAAAAGGATATGTTCTACTATAAATAATGATTTAAAAGGGAAAAGGTTATTATTAATTCGGGTAATTTGTTTTAATTTTTAAAAAATAAATAATTACCTTAAATTCTTATTGATTGATGATGCAAAAAATATTAAATTGATGAAAAATAAAAACAATAGTTTTTTTAAATTATAATAACCATTAAACAAAAAAAAAACACTTGAAAAAATATAATTCCTAGAGTTTATCATGGACATAATCACTTCAGTGTCATGTAATTGACCATTTAGCGCCATATTTAAAAATATTCTGACAATTATAATTTTTTATTTAAAGTGATATGAATGTTGAAACATTCATTATTATATATATAACATTTTAAATGTAGGATTTTCTATAAGATATATACAAAAAAAGTATTAAACTGAAATATAATGGATTTATCGTATTCATAGTATTTATTTTTTAATTTTTATTGCAATAATAAGAATATTAAATAAATATAAGAAAATGACGTAGTAATTATTTTATTAATGTACATAAATAATAAATGTTAAGAAAAGTATTAAAATAAATATTGTTTTGGATAATTAATATATCCAATTAATTTTCTAGATGAATTTCACCTCAAAGGAATATAATATAAAAATATTTTAATGTTAAATTTTCTTCTTAGTATTTTGAAAAAATCAACAAATTGAATATTTTCAAAATTGAACCTATTGATTGTTTACCAAAATAATGTTTTATTAAATTTTTTCAAAGTAATAGGGAATTTAAAAATTTATAAAATAATTTTTTATGGTTTAAATTATTATAAATTTTACATTTATGGTATAATAGTCATAAAATATGTAAATATTTCACTCTAAATATTTCAAAATTTCTAACCTTAGTTATGATGAAAATAGATTAACTAAGTGTTAATTAAAGTGGTAAGGTTAAAATTGACAGAAAAACATGTATAATTGTTTTTGGTTTATGATATAACAACCTTATATAATCTCCTCCTAGAAAATATGACATTATGGAGGTTTTCTAATGTAGTTCTATTTTATTATAAAATAATATTTATCGAGATTCCAAAAGTGACCCTCACCTAAATTTTAGAAGGGAACAACCTTCATTACTTCTTTTCCTCAATTTATGCATTAAAACTCAGCCATACCCTACCCATTTACATTATAAAATTTCATATTAAAATTATAGATGTTATGTTTATCACCAAGGACCAACTCTTGTTCTTTAAGAGAGGATCTAGAGAGAGATCATCAAAGAAGTGGTATTCTCTTCAACCGAATCATTCATTCTTATTTCTTCATATAATTCATCTTTATAAGTTATTTCAGTTAAAATGTATATACTATAGTAAAAATAACCTATGGATATTTTTTTATGATTATGTAACAACGATATTCCACCTACTATCCATACTATGAATAATGAAGTAACCACTTCTGTATACATTTGACTTACTGTCCCCACACCGTGGTGCTATCTATTTTTCATCACCACTTTTAATAGATGGGTATAATGAGATAAATAAAAATAATATATGATTAGTATAACATGATATGGATTCTTTAACAAAATATATACTATCCACTTCCATGACATTACACAATTATGTGAACGATATTGTTGCTCGTGTGTATGTATGGCCTATCGACTCCACGATGTGATCTGATTAATTCTTCATGACATCAATTAAATAATGCTTATATAAATTTATATAAATTAAAAATTTGATATATATTATAATAATATCATTTTTAAATGATATATATACAACCTAAGAAGGATAATTGGAACTTATTCGACAAAACGGGCTTTAGAAAATGAAATAATTAATACCCAAATAACGAGTAATAATGAAATTTAGTTAACAAAAGGATAATACAGATGATCATATATGATATCATAGAAATGACTATGATTCCCGAATAAGTAAATTACATTATTAAAATCATTATATAAGAGGTTTTTATGTATACAAAAGATATCAGATTAATCCTAGGGATAATTTTTCAATCTAATTTTTATACGATATTATATATACATAAGTATTTACTGGGGCATATTTTTCACCCATGTCTATATTTATTGTAATTAACCAATTATTCTCATTTTATTGAGAGTAAAATGAGTAATTACTTGGCCTTAAGTTACATCCTCAAGATGTGATAGGCTAGAAATAAATTCCAAAGGGTTTCAAATAACAGTTAGGGATGATTTACCCTTTAAGAAATAAACTACTAACCAAACAAACCAAAACTAAAAAACTGACTATATTATGCATGATAAAAAGATAGACCACACAACCTATTAATTCTGGAAAAAAAATTCAATGTGTCAAACATCACATGAAAAAAAATCTATAAAAATAAACAATGGTAGGAAAACTAGAGACTCCATGAAGAATATTGTCAAAGTGTCTCCAAACACTTATGTACCCAACACCAGCGTAACATGATGTTAAACATAAAGAAGTAGCTACATCCTTTTAAACTATAGATTTCATGTTCCAACAATCCTACTCCATTCTATGATTCCAACCAAAAGAATATAAATGATTTAATTTCAAGTCCAAGTCCAATTCAATTGAAAACTACTTGTTATGGATGGACCGAAAAAACAAATACGGTTTTTAATGACCCACTTTTTCTCCATGGATTGAGAGTTATAGTGATTATTTCTAATAAATGACATCCCCAAGATTATAGAGGCTATAAAAAAATTAAATAGTGTTTCAAAGGAATGTGGGGGATGATTTACCCTTTAATAAATAAACTTCTATCCAATCAAACCATAACCAAACAAATCACTATTTGATAAAGGAGAAAAATAATGAAAACATTACTACTGTTATCATGATAAAAAAACATCAATGTGTGAAAAAGTGGAAGAAAATCAATCTATCGAAGAAAGAAAGGGAGGGAGAACTATAGAATTAAAGATGACTACAACACTCAATGTTCCCCAATCTCCATACTCCAAGATCACCAAACAGCTTGAGTATCACAATGTGGTGATAAAGACGTGTGGAACATTACATTTCCACTATCCTAGAAGATAACATTAGAAAAAACATCAATTTTCCAAAGAATGGGTTAGTATAAAACATAGTAGGCTTTCCCCAATAACTTCCCTACTCATGCCACTATGATAGATGAGTTAAAATCATTTATATAAAACAATTTCCCAAAACAGTTTATAAATAAATATAAATAAGTCCCAAAACTGTTGCAACAAAAAGTAAAAAAGGGATATGAAAACATACATTACTGAAAGATATAATTCCACATAAATAATAATAAATTCTTAAAACCATTTAACAATATCCTTTTTCTGGCATACCCTACAATTTCCCATATTCATACTATCAAACAGGCAAGATTCTTTATGATAGTTCCATACTCATGAGCATTTTATCATCAATCTTCCAAGTCATGAAAATGTAATTATATCCCGTGTGACATAAACACGTTAAAGCCTAGAACATAGTAATATTTTAACCAAGCCTCATATATGAAATATGAACTCACTTTCCAATATGCCCAAGGATTATACCAAAAATACATTATTAATAAAATTACTTTTTAATTGACAAATATTTTACATCAAAACCATCCCAAAGGCAAACCATTTCAATTAAATGATAATTTTTTTGAAAAACCCCATTCCAATATGAAATTTCAAAATAATAGAGAATTCATATTTTAAAATCACTATTTTAAATTCAATATTCTTTTTCAATATTCACAACAATTCATCATGCTATAACAATTTCAAAAAACGATAAATAGTCATAAAAAAAGATTTAGTAAATGCATTGAACGATGTGTGGATAATAAATTTCATGAAATTTAATAAATTTAAAACTAATACATCAAATTTTAGTAATATTTTATGATATTAAATCCACTTACACTGAAAGTTTTGACTAAAATTGATAACAAATGATGAATGCACAAAAAAAAGGTCGATTCACCATAAAACCATCTTTGATCTCTTATCATATCACGATAAAGAACAAAAAACATATTTGGTATATGAAACCTTATATCTACCCAAAATGGTTTAAGATCTAAGAAAACAATAATATGTGAGAAGTAGATATAATTAGATCTATTAAACCAATCAAGAACGATGATGAACGATCACATACCTCTAGAATCCGTCTTCGAATCACCATGGTAAGCCATCTGAATGCCTCCATATTGATGGGATAACCTTTTATGGATGAGGAGAATAATAATACATATATATAACATGTTTGGGAAAACCATTGGATTAATGGAAAGGTTAACCCATATCAAATTTTTTATGATCTTTTTTTAATCATGTCCAATGTTTGGTCTTACGGTTAAACAAACCGTGCACAAACTATTTGATAGCTACTACCTTACAAAAACCCCCAAATGACCTCATCACACTATCTCCCTAACTGTGATAAAAAGTTTTCCAAAGGTACTAACTCAAAACTACAACGGCACACGATTTATATTACTATATTCCCACGATTTTGACCAATTGTTTGCTACCCATGCACTCATACTCTATCCCCCAAAATTTATTTAGTGTTCACCCAACACTCCCATCCTCTACCCTTGTACATTATAACCATGAAAATAGTCATGTGTGGGTTACATAACAGGAACCAGGGTTACTACATTTTGTAAATATTTATCCCTTATATTCTTCTATTATTTATTAATGTTATTTTTACCAATTGCAAAATCACTAATATATGGTCTAAAAAGAATCTTTAGTTGTCTTATATATGAGGTAATTTTTGACATATCTAGAAAATTATGAGAAGAATTTCTTCATTAACATACATGAAATAAATGTGTTTTTATGCATTCATAATTCCTTATTTCCATAAAGCTTCTCTTATATTATTTCAAGGTTATTTTCAATGAAATTCATTTCTTATAAAATGGTATAGAATTTTGAGAAAATAAAATTTTCATGGAGAAAATAATATTTTCATGAAGTATTATTTCCAACTAATATTTCATAATTATATTGCACCTAATATAATATTCCCCATTTTTATATATTATTTAATGGTGGTATTTCTCAATTTTAATATACTTATTATTAAAATTATTTGATTATGTTTATTATTGAATCATATTTAAGAAATTCATTTCTCTTACCATGGGCTGTGTAATGATGGAATGATGTTTCTGAAACTCATTTTATTCAATGGGTTATGATACAATGAATTATTTATGTTCATGCAGAACACATATGTAAGGTTTTTATTATGTGGTGGGTGGGACATATATTTATCTCTATTACATTGTGTAAATATTAATATCTCATGAGATAGACATTACTGTATTAGGAAACGATATTGCATTAGAAATAAAGGGATGGAATGGAATGTAATTTTGATGTAGTAATATAGTGATGGAAAAGGAGATAAATTTGTTTATTAAATTCCTTTTTAAAATATGATGGTCTTGGAAATGATCCTTGGATAATATGTGACTGATTTTCTATGATACTGTTTTTTCTACAATTCCATGTTTTTACCAATATTGTTTTCATATGGATTTTGTTCTTTTATGATTTAATCCTCATGAACTACTAGGATTTATTTCATGACTCAATATGTAGATTATGTTATACATGGTATGATTGTCAAAATATAATTTCATGTGTTTACATTCTCATGTTCATGTTCTGTTTGATATTTTCCTTTTTACCCTCACTTATCATCTGATCTCATCCTTTTCATTTGTTTTATTTTCACTCAGATATCAAGAAAATTTTTGGGTAGGCAAACTAAATGAGGATATCTTAATAAGGGATATTGAATATCATTCACAAAATTAAATGAATATGTTCCATGTTTCTATTGTCCCTAAACTAATATAGTCTTTGGGGCTCTATTTGTGATATTTATTAATTAATCCGAAAAGTATTGTAATATTCATTTACATAAAAATTAAGTCATTCGAATAAATATGTTTTATTTATATGAAAATTTTTAAAAATATGTTATTATTATTCATGTTACTATTTTTAGGTCTAGGTTGTAACAATATCATTTAAATAAATATAATAATAAACTATTCTTTCACAGAAACTCAGTTGTTCATGTAATGCAATCCAAGTCTGTGTTGCATATAGTTCATGAATAACATGGTGTTTCATATAAATTGATATAAAAATAGTGATTCTATATAATAAAAAATATCCATATTCAGTGTTCCAATGTTTTAAAATATATAAAAAATAAATTAATACAAAAACATAATTCACAAAATCTTAGGCTATTGCATTCAACCCCCCTTAAAACAAATTTCTCCCCTCAAATATTTCTAGGTTATCGAGGGATTAATACTTAAAATTTTATTTGATAGAAACCCAAATCATAAAATAAATATTACAACATTATTTTAAATTTATAGTTAGAAAATTAACAGCTACCCATAGTGACTCATAACAAGGTTTCCATGTAGGAGAAAATGGGTTTTATATGAAAACATTTGCATAATAAGGAAATGTAACCACATATTTATGACGGATAATGTTAGAAAACATTCTCCAAATAAATATAACTATAGAAAATATATAACGCAATGATGCTTGAATAAGGTCATTGAAATCATGAAAAATGATGATAAATGGAAAAAAAAATTACATCAAGATTTATTTCCTATTGTTGAATATTTATCAAGAGAATGTATACTTACTTGATTTTAGTATAATCTAAAACTTTTTCATGCAATGATTTATTGAAAATTCATCTCTTATACCATGAAATGAATTTGATATTTTCAAAACTAAAATTTTAATAAATCATATATAAAATTATATGTCATTTTATCTCTCTTTATTAAAAAAACGTTATAAAAATTTATCTTGTCTTCATAAATCCACATCAGGTGATATAATACATTAATATCACAAATATCATATAATTTTTTACATAACCTTTAGATAAATGATTATTCTTATAATACTTTTAATATATGAATGAATGAAATTTTAATAATAATATTATGAAATTTCCCAAAAATAGTGTAGCATTGATCCCATGTTCTTTATAAGGTATCTCTTCATTGTCACATACCAAACATGTGAATACCATTTTATTGTATTATCTTAAAATATGGTAATTTTTGGAATTATAAAAACATATTTTTTGAGAATATTCATGTTTCCTTATTACAATTTATTTAGATATATTCCATAAGACCAAAAATATGTAATCATCATCCGTATTACTATAAACCACTTCGACCTTGATAAAATTCCAAGTGAGCGGGAAAATCCATTAACTATTAATGATGGTAAAGCATGATTCTTCTAGAACTAGGTGAGAAAATAGATTCCTTCAATCCTTATTGGGAATGTTCTTTCACGGAGGCTTCCAATGGAGTAGATACTATCACTTCATCCCGAAAGGTTGTATCTTTTGTGGAGGTGCAGTTTAGAGGGAAAAATGTTTTGTCCCCTAAGAATGTTCCTTTTCTTAAGAAAGCATGATATGGATCTGTCACAGTAGATGTGGATGAGGTTTCTCTCTAGTAGTGAATGGAGATGTGATTATTTTCAGTTCTAGGGAGAACAACCATTGAAAAATTCTATAAAGCCTTGGTCACTTCCTGATCTAAAACATGGAATCTCGCATTGTTGGGGCTTCTCAAGGTAGAGGATTATTGAGAGTGGAAAAGTGCAATACCATATTATCCTATATTGAATAGTGGATATTGACAGCATTTGGAGGGTCTATAATTAAGACTAAAACTAGTTTTATTGAGTCCATCATAATGGGATAAAAATTTCAATCCATTCAAACAATGAATCTCGAAAGCGCAGGTATGGATAAGGATCTATTAGTTGTCTTGAGATTACTGTCATCTAAAGATCCTGAAGGACATTGAATCTGTATTAAGAACTCCTATTATGATTTATAATAACACTATTAATTGATAGAAGGGCCTCTATGTGCGAGTTATAATTGAAATCTAAATAGAGCTCCAACCACCCCATTGTATTTTGTTGGACGTGAAAGGTCAACAAATGAAGGTAAATTTTGTGATTGAGAATTTGCATAAATTTTGAAATTAGTACAAGATGGTTGGGCATGAACTCCAAAAACTTTTTGTGTTTAATAAGTTAGTAAACCAAGATCAAGCTGTACCAGTTGGGAATGAGGTGCCACAGAATACGAGGATTACTATATGAGAATAAAAAAAAGAAAAGATGCACGATAATAAGGTAGTATGTTTGAGAGTGGATGGAGTGTCTTCGGCAGAGATGATGGATAAAGATGAGAAGTAGCATGAAAATATTGAAAGTAAATATGTTAACAGGGATAAAAGGTTTTTAGAGGACATTGATGAAATGATTTTTGGACTCTCCTCAGATGTGTTCACCATGGTTCATGAAATTCTTACAGAATAATCCACTACCAGCTTGATTAATGATGAAATAGAGGTTCATCTATCCTTACATGGTGATCACTCAGATGAGGTAGAGAATGATAAAGATACAGAGGGAGGGTCATTGTAGAAATATGTTCACTTCAATGATAATAATGAAGCAGGGGAGGAAATGGAAGAAAAGAAGAATGAATAGAAATTTTGTACTCATCCAAAATGTGATATGGATAGTAGGGTGTACAATTTTGGGGCTACTGAATTACAAGTGGAATCAATAGTAAAATCAACCATAAACCAGGGTAAAAAGTGTTTGGATTCCAAATAAACACCAAAATGAGAATTCTATTGTTGAACTGTCTGGGTATAGAAAACCCTACCAGTGAAGGATAATTAAGGCTCATTTCTAGAAATTACAAACACGGGACAATCAGAATTTCAAAGCCCTTGATGAAATCCAAAAATATTGGGAATTTATTCTATTGTATAGGATAAAATCCTCTACGTACTAACATTTCCACCAAAAATTATGATAGGATTTGGATTCTTAATGCTCAAAAATTAGATTCTCTATTGATTTTTGTTGTGGACGACCAGATCATCACTTATATTATTATGGAGGGTGGTAGGCATTTTTTCACAATTGTATATTCTCACAACTATCACGTGGACATAAAGATTTTATTGAGGGAAATTCATCAACTAGAGGATTATTTCATTGATGCATAGATTGTCATGGTTTATTTCAACTAAATTATTTATGAGAATGAGAGAATTGGAATTATTACAAATTTCACATAAACAATTGATTTTAGAGATTACATTGAGAATACTGGAATAGTGGAAGTAATTCACATTGGAGCAAAATACAGTTGGTTTAGGAGAAATCATAATGGGATGAGGGTGATTAGAATTTATCTGTACATTTTCAATAAACTAATTCTTGATTCATGGAAATAAATTTCATGTGTTACACTTGAAAAACATAATTGTGGTCATCATTCTCTCATGATTAGATTTTGTAATAATGAATTTGGGAAACAAATTCCTTTTAGGTTCAGTAATGCATGTTCTCTCTTCTAGACTGCTCAAAAAATAGTTCTGAGTCTTGTGGTTCATTATATTGTTATATAAATCCTTATATGTTGATTTAAAAGATTATAATGATAATGATTAAAAATATGTAACTAAGAAAACAATGGTTTAGATCAATGGATGCTGAAATTTAGGGACTTGAATGCACTCTTCATGAAATCCAAGAAGAGGCCTCTAGAGAAAACTTCTCAAGGGGACACATATCATGAGGTTAAGAAATCCCTAAATCTGAATAACCTATTAATGAATAAGGAAAATTTGAAAAATGTTGTGTTTAAAGGTAGGTGGCTACATGAAGAGGATTATAATACAAAAATTTTTAATTCCATCAAAAGGATCTGATGTGTGAAAAGACCTCCTTCCATTTTAAATAATGGAGACATAATTCTGGAGGGTAAACAAAAGCTTACAGATCATAATTTCTAATCTATAGAACTTATTCAATGGGAGGGTTAGATATGAGAATCTGAGAGACAACATCCTTACTAATTTATTAAATTAGGAGGATAATCAATTCCTCACATATATTCTGATGGATTTTGAAATCAAGGATGCAGTGTTTGGTCTCACGAAAGATATATCTCATGGCCTAGATTGATTCACCAATTATTCCTTCCAAAGTTATTATGTGGTCATTTAGAATGAGGTTTTCCATCTTGTTAAACACATATTTAGGAGTGGGACCGTCACTCCAGGATTCAATGCCTAATTTATTGGCCTGATACCTAAGTTGGATAATTCCAGTGAAATTGGTTAATTCGGACTTGTAGACCTGGTGTACACCATTAACAATGTAATTACAAAACATTCCTCTAACAGGCATGCTCGGCTGATTGAAAAATCATATCATGGAACAAATTTAGTTTTATCAAATTCAAAAATATACAAGACTATCTTCTCACTACATCAAAATGTTTTAATATTCATTAAAAGTCTACGAGGGGAGGAAATGTGGATTTGAATCTTTACATAAGAAAAGACATTGATACAATAGAATAAGGATTTATTAAATAAATTCTCATCAGATTTGGCTTCAGTGGATAATTTTTTCAATGGATCATAATTTAGATGGAATCTTCCCACATCTCAATTATGATTAATGGGTCACCAGAGGATGATTTCACATGTTCAAGGGGTGTATTATAGGGATACCCCCTCTATGCCATTATTTTTTTCAATTAATGAGAACTACATGAGCATATTTCATATTGAAATGGTGGATAATAGGAAAAATTCAACCATAAAAGTGACTAGAGGTCAATATTCGTCTTCTCGTTTATTTTTCACTGATGATATTTTCCTTTTTAGACACAATGAAAGAAATAACATCACTCATCTGAAGGAATATCTTTTTCATTATAATAATGTGTTTGGGAAAGAAATAAACTAGATCAAATCTTTTATTTACATTGCCAAGAACATCCCAACATAAGGGAGGAATTATCAAATAAACTATCATTTTCTTAGAGTTTTATCAATTCCATTTATTTATCATGGAGTTCCTTTTTTTGGGAAATTCTAGGGCCTCCCACTTTACACAAGCCTTATTCAAGATAAGGAAAAAATATGCCTCTTGGAAAGGGAAAATCTCTCTCAATGATAGGACAAGTATGCCTTTTCAAACATGTGGTTATTTCAAAACATCTGTATTCCTTAAAGGTATACATCTGGCCTACCTTCTTTGTGTAAAAAAACTCAATGTTGAATAAATTTGTACAGAGTGAAAATATTATGGAATATAATCTCATCACAACTAAATGGAGAAAATGTATTATGACAATCATGTAGGGGGGTGGGGTATTATGAGTTTTGAGTGTTTAAATCATGCATTACAAGCCAAATTAGATAGGAATAATATTCATAGAAAATCATCTTCTCTTGATTTCATGGGGAGAAGCGTTATATCTATGATTATTGATGGGTAGAATGGATACATGGACTCATAAATCTATTCTAGCATGTGTTCGATGTTCAACACTATAATGAGGTATTCACATTGGGTGGTCAATATGGACTCATGTATGAAATTCTAGTATGTCAACTGGAATATGAAGACTCTTATTTATAGTTTAAAAAATAGAGAACAAAAAATTGATATCACAATCTCTATTAACGACCAGCTTCAGCACAGAGATGACATTCCAGATAAAATTGTTTCCATTATTGATAAATATGACATTATTAAACAAGAAGACACGCTGTTATGGGAAGGATCTCAGGAAAGACTATTGGAAACAAAAAACTACTATAGATTATTGATGTAGGGGGGTTTATAATGGATTGGTTCATTAAACAAAATCAAGTTGCCACACTCCAGGTTCTCACTTATTTAGCGACATTGTCGCTACAAAAAACCAGTGGATAAAAATATTTAGAGGGTAGTGATTTCTCTATGATCAAGATGTGATTTATGTCGACAACATCGTGATGATGTTGACCACATTTTTCTATCTTATAACACTTATTCTTCCGTGTGGAATATGGTTCTAGAAATCCTTGAGCTTTCTCATCACAATACCCAATCAGTTATAGAGGCTATGCATTATTTGTTTAGAGTTCAACAGTCCATGAAGCTTCATACACTGCTACAAGTGGAATCCTTTGATTTTTATACATAGTATAGAATTCTCGCAATAATTTTGTTTATCTCCAGCCAATATTAAATGAAACCACTTCAATTAGCATTATTCTTATGTCAATCCCAAATTCCAATGCGATTGTAAATGAGCATTGTAACACCTCAGTTAGGGAATTCCCGATCCTCTGGTGCTTAAATGTTGTAGGTTACTATCCCAATCCAATGGGTATGATGGAGTTTCTTTGAAAATTCCCCTTTAGTAGATGGTTAAAATGATACATGGATAGAGCCTCTAGGGGGTATCTTGGACCTCTAGGCTTCAGGGTAATTTTCTAGGATTTGTATGAGGAGGTGGTGGAGTTCCATTATGGTCCTTACAGGCATGCTACCACATTGGAAGCTAAAATGATGGAATTTACCCATTCCATGGACATTGATTCTCAGAGACACTGGATGAACATATAGTTTGAGAGTGATTCTACCATGGTGAATCATGAAATTTGGACGGGTCAGACAAGGCTGTCATGGAAACATGAAGGTTAGTCGATAAACTAAAATTAGAGGATCTCATCCATGAACTTCTTCTTCTTTCACACCTTCCAGGAGGCAAATTACATTGTCGATGGACATGCCAATAAAGGGATTTTAGAGGAAAGGAGCATCCATATCAATATTATGCATAATTACAAGGTCCCTCTTCTTACTAGGGGAAAATGTAAAATTCCATCATTCAGTCTTGTGTAATGATTTACTTTTCTACGTATAAGATCTGTTGAGCTCTTTCTTCTATAAAAATCCATTTTTCAACTAATTCTTAATCAGTACCACTCTAATTAGTATTTTATAATATACCTATGTTTAATCATAATTAAATAAACATATGGAATAATTTATGGGTTACATTACCTTAATCAAAATATCATGGATAGTGAAATAACCATTCTAGTATATCAGAACCATTCACCATATTCTTGTAAATCCGTAACAAGTCATAAATTGTGAAATCCTTATATAGTTCACCATTCCAAATTCAGGAATCCAAATTCATAAATTATTTCATTATTCTACTTCATCCCTAATCCATTTACATAAATACCTCATCATATTACTTAATAACTCTTTCCTTTCACATTTGATATGCAGTATCATCATCAACAACAATATACCCGTTACATGTACAACCTTTATTATTCCTTCCAGGATCATTCCTCTTAGGGAATTGGTATTTATAATAACCATTCATTCCTCACATAAAAAATTCAATGATTGGTAATACCATAGCAGGGAAATATTTACATCATTCAAATCAAATGAAATGTTTATTTTCCCTTGGAAGTACATTATTTGTGTTGTTGTTTTGAACTAATAAAACAAATTCTTGTCCATTTGAGAAATATACATAGGTGTTTCATTCCACATTATAGACATGTATGAAATTGAGTCATACTTCTTTTATGGTTTACATTACATGAACTTGTAAAAAACAGTTTTATTCTCTTATTTTGTGATTCTAAGAGTTTTATTAAGGAACTCATTGTTAATCATGTTCCAAGAAAACCGATTAGGCATGACCACAATATCTTTTACTTCAGTGATCATCCTATTTGAAATCTCATCAGCAAATATTTCATCACATTCAACATTAATCTATTCTCTTATAGGTCCATCCATTGATTAATACTAGAAATCATTGAATAAGAAATAATTATCAAATCAGGGAACAACATAATCGTGAAATTTTACTTATTAGATGCATAAATAGTGGATGATATTTCTCCAATATAAGACACCATATAATAATCCTATTCTGTTAATATTCATCATTTCTTATCATTCATGATGTTTTGTGGAGAGTTTGTGAATTCCCAAATCATATCCCCTAGGAGTGTCAAACCTGGTGTACAGTAAGCTTTGTTTTCATGTACAAGGTTACAATCAATTCAAGACCAACACACCTTGTTGGAGATGTTAGACCTAGGTACATATTTCGTAGAACCATATCCACACATACTATCCTAACATTTTGGTATTTCCAGGAAATCAAACACATCATACATTTCCAAAATTCAATGAAATGTTCCTATACATTTCTATATCCTAAAAAATATTCTTATACGTATATGTTGGTTTCTCACTATGGGTTTCTCTTCAAATATTCCTATGTTTGACTAATCCTTTTCTTTGATACATATAATAGAATCACTCACTTTTCATAAATGCAAATTGCGTTACTTTTTCAGAATACTTAATACAATAAACATAGAAATGCTTAATAACTGTATTTTTCAATTGCATTTGGAAACATGTAAATATAAATACCTATATATAAGTGATAAAAAATATCTCTCACTAGATTATTCACAATTAAAACCCTTATTAAAACAAAAAACATAACACAAATCTTGATAACTTATGTTAAAAGGAAACATTCAAAAAGGGTGAGCATAGTTGCTCATTTTTGTTAAACAAAGGAGATTTGTACAAATAATCATGAGTATAAGGGTTTGAAAGCAAGATCATGAATATAGATTATCATACTCTTAATATCAAATATTATAATCATGAATCATGGAATAAATAATTCAATTTCACAAGACATGAATCATAAGCAAATAAAGAACATAATCTATGAAATAATGACATTTGAAGAAGACGTCGAATGGTAAAATAAACACAATAATATAAAACAATTTCTATAGTAGTCATGGGATTACATATAATGCTATAATAGTATTATGAGTTCACTTCCCCTGATATATTTTTAGTGATGGTGTAGTCCCATGACCATCTTGGTTGTCATGCTTCACTCATATAACCAACTTGGTAGAAAAGGTCCCTTATGTCTATCACATTATATATAAATCATTAAAAAATTAATTGGAGGGATTTATGTTTCCGTAAAAACACATAATGAAATTATACATATGTGTACCACAAGAATATAATCTTTTATCATACCAAAACCTGTGTAATGAAATGGGCCTCATAATAATCATTTAATCATAACATAACCTATGGAAAATAAATGTTTTTCATAATTACCATTCAATAAAAAATCTGAACATTAGTATAACGAATAATATAAGAATAATTTCATTATATCCTCATTAAAACAAGAGTAAAATCAAATACCATGTTCTTAAAAAGAAAATTACATTCAGATATTAGTTAAAAATAATTCTTTGGGAAAACATCTTCTCTTCGTTAAAATAATTTTCATTTATTAAAATATCATGCAATGTTCAATGAAAAAAATTCATTAAAATTAACCTTTAAACCTTATATTGTAATTCTCAAGGAATTATAAATTCATGAAATCATATAATTCCATTCATGCTGTAAATGTGAAATAAATATTAATGTTGTACTTTTTTCAGAAAAGTCAAAATGTTTCTCTTTTGGAAAACAAAAAAAACCCTCAAAACAATTTAATCAAAAATAATACGTGGGAAAAAAATTACATTAAAAATTTGAAGATGTATATTAAAATTATTTTTGAATAATTCTTTAAGAAACATTGACATGAATGATAAATATTTCCAAATAAATACTTCTCTACTAACTATGCTGATAATAATGAGATTGTTGAATTAACCCATACAAAATTACAATACCTAGAATCATACTCCCAATGAAATAAATGAAATTATATGGATTTAAAAATAATATTATATTATATTTAATACTCATAAAATACATTCAAGTGATGTATATATACCATGTAGAAGATACTTGTATTTTATGAGGCATCAGTCTCGCAAAAGCAAAGGTGAGACAAAATCCCTTAACTTACATCTGATTCCCTCCAGATATATCAAAAACTACATTAAGTGGGTTTAAAAGTATTATTAAATTATACGAAAACTATAATAACATTTGTGCTATCACATATGAATCATTTATTACTTTATATATCCTATTTATTTAAGATTCAATGTTTATGAAATGTTTTGGGTAATAACCGCTTTGTTTATCATACGTGTTTTAACAATCTTTATTGCTTCCTATTACATAGATAATGATTTGAATACATCCATAATAATAAAACTAGTATATATATATATATATCATATTTATATTTTATTTAAATACATATTTAATCTATATATATGTAATGAAATACACCATTCATTGAGACGGTAAGCCATATGTACGAATGAACATTGTTTCCATTTTTTATCATACTGAATGGAAAAAGTTAACTGAAATATGTGTGTGTATATAGTATTATATTACAATAATAATTTCATATTATTCATATTTATTCATTATATAAATTTGTATAATCATTATTAAAATGGTTAGTGTAGATGATGAATCTCATCGCATTGTGGAGACGGTATGCAAGGACCCAACCCCGGTTTCATAGAGCAAGAGCCTTATTTTATGAAATTGGCATATAAAAAATTGAATATTAATAACTAATGACTAAGTAGTTTAGTAGATTTAAAAAACAAAATACATTCATAGGTTCAACATGACAACTATATATGAAATAAAACATAGAAATTCCATGGAAAACATCTATATCTTCTAGGTTAACCCTATTGTTCATTCATAATATACTGCTTCACATCCGAAAGAAAACAATAAAACATAAGAAAGGGGTGATATAAAATGCTCATTAAGGCTTAGAATAACACCTGTAGATAACATAAACATAAACATGATTCATAATGAATAACTGAAAACACATTACTTTAAAATAATCTTGAAAATAATAAAACATGAATAAGAGTTGAATAAATAATTCCCTAATAAAACATAATCATGATAATTCTAATAGTCAAATAACCACTTGTACTATCAATTAAAATTTTCATAGTGCGGTAATTTATAATGCGGGTCATCATAACCATAATTTTATGGCCTCTTGTTGAGACCATTTATAATCAAGTTTTCAATGTCCTATTCCAAGACAATGTTTGTCTCATGAGACATATTGATGCATTGTGGGGCTATAGCTATCCCAACCTGACACACAATAAGTCCAATTAATTCCTCATATGAATGGGTATAAACATAAAAAACATATAAATTTATATTAAAACTATCATATGAAATGTAAATATCTTTCCTCGAACATTAAGCATAAACTCTAACCATTGGTAGTATATTGGTGAATGGTCTTAAGATAAAAAATCCATAGATAATCAAATCATAAACCATTTAATATGACATGGTTGATGATATATAAAAATACTAGTCCCAATTATATATATTATTCAATAGGGGTGTTGAAATAGTCAAAATTACTTTTATAAAATCAATGAGTAATTCTTGAGATAAAAACATGTTAACTTTGAAAAGAATAGTTATTTTTAAATATGGAATGTATAAAAATAGAAGTGAAATAATATATTTTTCATAAAATATAATTATTGATATTATAAATATATATGACTTCTAATAACATATTTATGTTTCTCCTTGAATATATGTAAGAATTTGAGAAATTCCTTTCAATTGGGCTTGTCTTTTTGAAGATTGTTTGAAATATACTTTTAAAACATGTATGTCGCCATAAGATAAAGAAGTATTATGATTGGTAAAAATATAAAGAAACATTACAGAGAATATATTCGGAGTAAATAATAATATATGAGATTTTAATGTTATTGAGAAGGACAAGGAGTAATCCAATAGAAAACAGAGGTTGAGGATGAAAACATCTACCATAAGTATGAAGGTGTTCCTTACATGATCATAATTACCTAAATAATAAAATTTAGGCTGATAAATTAAAAATTATAGAACCTACCCTACATGTACTTGATATATTATATCTTTATTTGGTTCATTAATGACGTTTTTACTGGTTAAGAGATTCAATTTCATTGTTTTGGAGAGTTTTTTCCTTGGTTTTCCAGATTAGTTTACTTATATTTGTGTATGGATAAACATGTACAATGAAAATAGTTGTACAGAATAGAAGTTTTATGTTATTATTGAAAATAATATTAAATGGTTATGAATTTTTTTGCCTATTGGATGTGATGATGAATCATTATATTAAACATCAATGACATTTGTTTGGGTTAATTGTCATTTTTGATCACAACAAACTCATTTTGATTTATAAATTAATAACATGTGTGAAAAAGGATTCCAGATCCTTCTATAATTTATGATACATATATTACAGTCTATTTCAACAATCAAAATATTTTCATGGCCGCAATTAAAGATGATAATTGAAATTTAAAAAAATGTTGTCCTTGATTGCAATAAATTAATAGATCTCAGATTGTCTTTTTATTTATACTATAAAATATATGGAAAAGAGGGAAGATGAATAATTACTGATTTATCATAAGAAATACCATTACATGTATGGCACTAGATTAATCATAACATTTGGAAGAAAGTATTTGAGGAATGAAAAATAAAATAATGGAACAATAAATAAATGAAATGAAAAGAGGAATTTACTTCTTCAAGTAATCTTCCTTGAGCGCCACTTTAGGGGAGAGTATTTAGGATTTTTATATGACCAAGGGATTATGAAAGTGGGGGAAGAGTTTAGGGGAATATTTGAGAAGAATTTAGACAAGGTACTGGGCTTGAGATGAGTGAAGAGAATAGGGGATTCTGGGTGGTTTTTTATTGTGGTGATGACAATTTTCATAATATTTTAAACATTAGTTTTTTATTTTTCTATAAGACAATAAATAATGATGATTCCATGACCAATAATATTAATAAGATTGTCTAAGTTCTATCCAAGGGTTATTACATCAGGGATGATGAGAGGAAAAGAGTATTTAAATCATAATGTATATATAATGTAAATTATCGTATTTCACTGGTCATAAAAAAATCATGTATTTTAGAAAAATCCAAAAAAATTACCCTAAACATTTTATAATGTGTATAATTCAAAAATTATCTCCATTTTATCAAAATAATTTTCTTAATAATATAAATATAATTTTTTAATAAATTCATAATTTAATTAAAAAATAAATATTTAAATCTAATACATATTGATTAATTCTTTCAAAAATTTACTAAGGACATGTAAAATTTCCCTAACATTATAGTACAACAAAATTTATATTTTATATTAAATTTTTTGAAAATTAATTTTATTTTAAATGAATTTAGTAATTTTATGATTCAATTAAATATTTATTAAGAAAAAACACCATCACATTATTATTAATTTCTAAAATAATCTATTTAATTTATACTGTGTGTAAATATTATTTATACCTTCATGGGTGTGATCACTATTCATAATGGTACTATTACTATTCCTAAGGGTACATGACTATTCTCCAAAAATGTATTTTGATCTTATCATACTCTAAATATCATACTGAATGAAAATATGTATGTTATTTTTTCAAAATTCAAATCACATAGGTGGTAAGATTTTGAATACTACCTAGGTTATAATAAAGTGGTTTTTTGTAGAGTCGCATTATTATATGAGTTAAATATTAAAAAAAATTCTAAATCTAATGGTGTAGCATTCTTCACTCCTTACATTATTTTCAACCTTGAAATTCCTAGAATGTCACCTCATAAAAAATTTGGGTAAGTCTTCATCAGAAGATTATATGGCTCCTATGTTGCTCTTGGATTTTATAAATTTTCAAGCATATATTTACCAGTCGAGTGGTCCAATTCCTTAGCACATGTTCTTTAGTTTCCAGAATCTGGATAGGCTCTTCACATTATGATAGGTTAGGTTCCAATTCTATTCTTTAGATGTGAGGACATTCATTGGGTATGGCCTGTACATCCTCAACACTGATACATTGAACACATTGAGTACTTTAGACATTATAGGAGTAATATCCAATCGATATGAAACAAATCCAATTCACTCTATGATTTCAAATGGACAAATGTACCTTGGGTATAGTTTTCCTTTCTTCTCAAATTTTATAATGCCCATCCATGGGGATACATAATAGAAAATTTGATCTCCCACTTGAAATTCCAAATCATTCTTTCGATTATAGATATATATCTATTTCCATATTTAAGATGATTTGATATGGGATTGACTAGTATTTACCATTGATATTTCTTCCTCTATAAGCTTTGCTCCTACAAGATTTCTTTCTCTAACTTCAATCAAATAATTTCATGTATGACATCTATTTCCTTATAATACTTAATACAGTTCCATTGGATTACTTGAATGCAATCTATTATTGTAGTAAAACCCAATTAAATGTTAATATTGATCCCACATACCTTTAAAATCAAGTGAAAATGATCTCAACATGTCTTATAAGGTTTAGATCCTCCATTCTGAATGCCCTTCTGTTTGTGGGTGGTAAGAAGTACTCAAAAAAAGATGAGAATCAAAATCATTTTGAAAATTTTTCTATAATTTCAAATTAAATCATGGATCATGATTACTAATAATTGAGATAGTTGATCCATGATGTCTCATAACATCATTGATATATAGTCATTCTAGGTTATCTAGTGGAAAATTCCCTATTATAATAATGAAATGTGATGATTTTGTATGTCGATAAAAATTACCCATATTACACCATTCTTCATTGTTTCATTTTGTATACCAGTGAAAAAATTGAAAGTGATGTTATCCCATTTTCATGTTGGAATATGTAGAGGTTGCAAGTCACCTCCTGGATGTTGTCTTTCGGCCTTTACTTGCTGATAAACTAGACATATTGATACTTGATCTCTAATTTCCCGATTCATATTGTCCCACACGAAATGTACAACCAAATATATATACATCATATTGATACCATGATGTATAATGAAATTCTAACTATGGGTATCATCCAGTAACTCTGTTTTTATCATTCCATCCAATGGCCTAAAGGCCATTATTTTTTATTGACTTTTGATAATCCACCATTCATGTGGTGAAGAGGAACCCTTAAAAGGCCATGTATGTGTAAGTATTACATGGCCCATAGGCCTTAAAAGAATTCATTTTCCCATAGGCTTCAAACATTACATACAACCTAGACCAACTACTTGGAAATGATCCTCCCCAGATTCTTCATCGTGAAATCAACTCTCCACCTTCGCATGGCTGTTCGGCTAGGCATTCCCATGCATGCACAAGCTTTTCGCGATGGAAGGTTCCAGACCCTCTCATTCTTGCAATCCATTTTAGCTTCTACATTGGTGAAAGCACTTTTCTCATCCTCCTTTTAGAGCTTTTTCTTTGTAGGTCGTCTGGTTTGCATCTTCACTTTATGGTGGCCCAATGTCCTTGAGGTGGCCCGAAGGCCTTACTGACCTGAAGGCTTGGGTGTCCTAAAGGCCTTAAAGGACTCGAGGACCAAATAGGTATCTTGAAGGCCCAAACATGGGCATATTTCCGACTACTACAGTGAAAAAGAGTACCTTTTATAGTTCCCGCTACATTACTACACAGTTCATGCTACAGTACCTGGTACTGTACTGTTATAGTAACCTGAGAATAATGTCTCCTCCTAGATTTGATCCCGGTTCTCCCGGATGCACTCGCTTTTTATATTGGGTACAACTAGAACACAAAATGTCTTTACAAATTTCCAAATCGCATCATCACACATGAAGTCAACCAATATCCCCTCATTTACACCTTTAATTTAGTTTTGATGATTCTCATCATCAAACTGATATGTTTAATTCCATTGCAACAAATATGGTTTGTAAACTAAATAAAAAAATTAGTGATGTTTCACCTTCTTTAATAATTACCATATACATCTTTACTAAGACCATAAACATGGGATCTCATTCAATCCTAATTTTTTTAGGACTCCATGAAATGTCAGGCTTAATAAATCAGCTACCTTATTTCCTTTTCATTGGTGGTATTGTATAGAGAAATCATAATCCTTGAGTAGTTTAATACATCTGTTTTTCCTCATGTTGAGTTTTTTTTGTGAAAAAATATATTTCAAACACATATGATCTATATATATCACATATATTTCATCAAATAGAAAATATCTCTATATCATCATATTAAATATAATAGTTTCTAACTCATGATCATTAGTATGATAGCATTGTTCATGAATTTTCACCTACCTATATGCATATGAAATATATCTATCAATGTTCATAAGGACACAACCAAGTCATATCTTTGACACATAACTATTGATCACAAATACACCATTCCTGGATGGTAGAGTCAGGATTGGGTCATTCACTAATCTAATCTATAATTCCTAAAAACATTCCCCACATTCTTTTTTCCATACAATATTAACCCCTTGCATATAATCCAGATCATTGGGTTTGGGAAATTGGACAATTTTCTGACCGAAACTCTAATAATAACCTGATAATCCCATAAAACTATGTAACCCTATTAGGTTTTTTACGGTGAGACATTCTTTAATATCCTTTCCCCTTATAGAATCAACTGATATTTCATCCTTATGGACAATGTGGCTGAGAATGGAAACTGATTGAATCCAAAATTCACACTTCTTAAACGTCCCATATAATTATTTTCTTCTAAGAGACATTATAATACTTTGCATGTAACTATCATGATCTTCGTAGATTTTGAATTATACCATGATTTCATCAATAAATACCACCCAAAATTCATAAAAGATATTCCTCAAAAACACTACACTGTAGTTCCATTAAAACAAAGGGTGCATTAGTTTGTCCAAAAGGAATTACTGTAAACTCATAATGCACACACTTGGTTCAAAATAATATCATTGTATGTTTTCCTTCCTTACTCGCAAATGTGGATATCCAGATCTGAATTCAATCTTAAAAAATTATTGGGTTCTATGAAGTTGATCAAATAAATCATCAATGAGAGGTAGGAGATTCTTGTTTTTTGTTGTTATAAAATTGATATCCTAGTATTAAATTCACAACCTCATGTATCCATCAATCTTCTTATCAAAATTTATATGGGATACCCGTAGAGAAACACTAGGGAGAATAAATCCTTTATCACTCAATTCAACTAGTGGTTTATTCAATTCTACAAATTTCACATTGTCCATTCTATATGGGGTATTTCTATGGGCCTTGAACAAAGAATTATGTCCATGGAAAACTAAATTTCTCACTCAGGAGGATGTCTAGGTAAATCATCAGGAAACATATCTACATATAATATCACAATAGTTATGTACCCTATTTTAACAATAAATTCCTCAACCATAGTTAATGCATTCCCTTCTTCCCCAATAGTTGAATGGAAAAGATAAACAGGGTGTGGATATAACTAAAAATCACCTAGTAAGGTTTCTTCTCTAAATATAAAGGGCTGAAAACCATTATCAAAAACTGTAACGTCTGTATTCTAGTAATATATCTTTTCATCATAACGTAACATCCAAATCATATAAAGAATTATATCAAAGACAATCATGGGTATGATGATATGTTTTGAAACTAAAAAATATTGATGTTTCATGAGGGGGACTGATCGAAAAATCATTGTTGTAATGATACACCCTTAAGAGTTTTAACTAACAAATCATTTTTAATTAAAATTAGACGTTTCTAATTTTCTTGGAAAACTAAAAAGATATAAATGAACATGATGATCCAGTTTCAATTATAGAATTAGATAAGTTCAAGTGAATGATTAATGGACCTATCATCACATCATTATGTAGTTCAACATCAATAGTTTTGACCGCATAAGCTTGGCCTTACTACATTGGCATTGTTTGGGGAACATTTCCCTGATTCTTAGGACATTCATGTGCATAATTTAATATCTCATTACAACTACAACATTGAACATTGGTTTTTCTATCTTCCCCTTTAATTAACATGATTGGTGGCCTTCTCTCCTCACTTTTAACCATCTCTCATTCCCTTTAAGAAAGTGCTACGGTGTTTTTTCCCACCATTACTACATAGTAGAAGGTCAACTCCTCCCTTCATCCCCATTTCCGTATTTTCTTTTACATTTTTTCATGTTCTCTCTTATTCTATTGTTTTCATTTATAGTTATAAGATATAGAAAATTCTATTTCTTTCTTGATAGCACATGTGACTATATCATCATATGAGAGAAATTAGGGGAGACTAGTTCCCTTCATAGGAATGGTTTTAAACAATGGAAAAATAGATCAATAATACTTCTTGGAATACGTATATATTCCGAGACATGCCTTGATAATTTTGTGAAGTTAGCTTCATACTTTGAAACATTCTCATCCTCTTTTTGGTTCATATTTATAAGCTGTTCTTCCTTATCTACTCTATGTTCACATGGGAACTATTTTTAAATTATAATGTTCTTAAAATCCATCTATTACACACATTATATTTCTTCTTCCACCCTTTTGTTAAAGATTTATGACCACCACTGATCTACATCGCCCAATATATGATAAACTTCCAGGATAATCCTCTCGCATCTATTACATCCCAAGTAGAAAAATATCTTCTTGTAGGAACTTATGTACTACTTAGATACAAATGGTTTTTTTCCGCATAAAGAAATATAACATAGATCCTCCATGTTGTGGATCAGGATGCTCTATATGTGTTTGGATATTTTTCATAACCCGAGGCATTTATCATATTATAGTTATATATTTCGCACCACCAATCCAATCACGAGATCCAACATCATTATATTGCATTAAAGGGGAATCCTTATATGGGATACATGTGTTCATGTGGATTCCACTCCTTCTAATAGGTTCAATTTCAAAATAATTATAATACAATAGATTAGGTTATGAATCATAATATATAATCTCTATGTATCAATATAAAAATCATAAATAAAAATCAAATCCATGGATTATCCCATTATCACAAAAAATGGTTTCCATGAGGGAAAATTTACATTTAAATCCTTTATAATGGTTTGAAATGAAAATTTAAATTATCCTAAGAATATCCCCCAAGATTTTTAAATAATGTATGTAGTAAGTCCCCCTAGCATGTACCAGGATACTTCGAATCAAACACAATAATCCATGTTGGGTTTTTTACTCCTACATACATTATTTACACAATGACGTCAACTTAGAGTATCCAGACATGGTTGTATTTCCTATAATGATCTAGAAAATGTATTATTTTCCAAAATTCAAGGATATTATTATATACTTGTCCTCAAATAAATCTTATATTTTTTCTCTAATCTAAGTTTTCGAAATCTAGTTTCCATGTTTCTACTAAACTTCCTCTGATACCAACTACTATAAACCTGACCCTTGTTTCCAAGAGCTGGTGACTTATTTTAATACATTGGTAAATAAATAATAAATATATATCCAGATGGATGGAGAGGTTTAGTATCATTTAAAAACTAGATACATCCATATTTTTCACATTATAAAATCAAAAGAAAAACCACTTAGAAATTACTTGGAAGACATCCTTATTTCTTTGGTTATCCCTACTATTCAATCACAATACACATCTTCACATCTTGCAAAAAAATAAAACATAATAAAGGGGTGATCTCAAATATTCGGTAAGGGTAAGAAATAAAGATGAAGATATATTAAATATAAACACATGCCATGGTGAATAACTTACCACACATTCCTTTAAAATAAACTTGAACTCATTATGAAAAGAATAAGAGATGAATATATAATGCCATAATAAAATAAAATCATGAGAATAGTTATAGATGAATAACTAAATGAACTATCTATTAACTATATCATAATGAGGAAATTCATAATTCAGGACATCATGAACGTACCATTGAGGTCTCATTCCAAGACAACAAATATCCAATTTTTCAAGGCCTCGTGCCATGACCTAGTTTGTATCATGAGACCTACCGATGCATCGATGGGATATGGAAGGCCCCACCTAACACATAATAAGTCCAATTATTTTTAAATATTAATGGAGATAAACATATAAATTCAAATTGAAACAATCAAATGAAATGTAAATTACTCTCCTCGAACATTAAGCCTAAACAATAACCATTCAGAGAAAAATGTGGAATGGTTTTAAGATATAACATCTACATTCAAAATAAATATAAAAAATTAAATAAAATATAGTAGATGATATATAAAAATAATTTTTCCAATTATATATAATGTTCAACAATATTTTTTAAATATATATAATTACTCAAATAAAATCATTGTGTAATTCTTGAGATAAAAAGTCTTTCACTTTGAAAAGAAGAGTTCTTTTAGAAAAATAATAGAATAAAACCAGAAGTGATCTCATATAGTTTTCTCATAAAATATGAGTGATTTTATGAAAATAATTGCAGATAAAATCATATTATATTTTTCCCTTGAAAATATGTAAGAATTTGAGAAATTACATTGAGTTGAGCTTGTATTTGGGGTGAATTTTTGAAATATCATTTTAAAACATGTATTTATCCATAAAAGAAAGAATAATTACAGTTCTTAGAAATATATATAACATTAAAATAGAATATATGATTATTAAATATGAATAAATTAAATTTTATTTGTCATTAGAAAGACAAAGAGTAACCTGAAAAAATGGATGTTCGGGCTGCAAACCCTTACCTTAAGTATGAAGGTGTTCCTCACATGATATTAATGACCTGAATAAACAAATTATGGTTTAAAATTAAATATTTTAAAAACACATCCTACTTGTAATTTATTTACTATAACCTTATTAGGTTCATTTATGGCCTTTTTAATGGGTTAAGAGTTTCAATTTCATTGTTTGGGTGCATTTTTTGTGATGGTTTTCATGATTAGTTTACATATATTCATGTATGGATAAACTTGTAGAATGAGAATGGATGTCCTGAATAGAAGTTATATATAATTATTGAAAAATTTATGATTAAATGGTTATAAAATTTATTGGGGGTATTATGAGTGAATATGAATCCTTATATAAAACATTAATGACAATTTTTTGATTAACTAGTGGTTTTTTATTACAATGAAATTGTTCTAATTTATAAATTAATATGATGCGTCAAAACAGAATATATGAAATTAAATAAGTTGTTTTACATATATTATAGTGTGGTTAAATGATCAAAAAAATTCATGTTCGTAATTGAAGATTGTAACAGAAATTGAAAACTTGTAATCCTTGAATGTGGAAAACTAACATATATCAAATGTTTTATTCATTTGAAGTACAAATGAAGGGGAAATGAGATATGTTGAAGAATTATTGATTTATGAAAATATAGTAAATGTAATATACTATAGTGATCACAACATTCGTATGAATGTAGGTGAGAAGAGAGAAAGAAAATAAATAACATGAAATAAAATAAATGAAAAGTGGAATTTGCCTCGGGAAGTAATATTCCTTGAGAACCTTTTTATGAGAGATTTTTTGGGTATTTTTATGAGACCAAGGGTATCTGGACATAGGTTAGGGGTATAGGGGGATATTTTAAGGAATATAAATAATGCTCAAGGCCTGAGATAAGTGAAGAGAAGAGGGGAGTGTGGGTGGTTTTCATAGTGGAGGAGACGAGGGATTTCTTAATGTTTTAATCAGTAGTTAGTTATTTTTCCATAATATAAGAAATAATGATGATTCCATGAACCAAAATAGTAGTAAGATTATGTGATTTAAAAAAAAGGGTACTTACAACATAATTCCAGCTAGGAGTACTGTATTAACTCATAATGTATATATACGGTAAATTATCATATTTCTATAGTCATAAAAGATTCTTGTATTTTTGAAAAATAGAAAAAAAATCCCCATATCCATTTGGAAACATGTAGAATTAAATAATGGATCACATTTTTTCAAAATTATTTTATAAATAATATAAATTTTATTTTTAATAAAATCATTATTTAGATGAAAATTATATATTTAAATTTAAAACTACTTTTATAATAAATTAAAAAATGAACTAAGGTCTTATTAAATTATCCTAAAATTATTTTACTACAAATATTTATTTATGATTTCATTTTAGGAATAATAATTTTCTTTTAATTATATTTATTCATTTACAATATTAATTTAATATTTATTACTCACAAAAATAACAACACATAATTATTTGTTTCCAAAAAATGAAATTTCATTTATAAGGTGTCTAAATTTAATTTATAACGTAATTGGAGTGGGTATTATTAATATGAGTCATGTTAATATTCATAAGGTTACATTACTATTCACCAAAAAATTAAGTTCGTCATATCAGACTCTAAATATTTTACTGAATGCAACCATATTTTACTAAACGCAACCATTTATGTCCATTTTTTGAAATTCAAATCACCACAGTTGTAAAATTATATATACTAGATAGGTTATAAAAAAGTGGTTTTTTGTAGAATCATAGTGATCTATGAATTAAGTATTAAATTTATTTGCAAAATATTATGTTTTTACACTATAGGTCTTACATATGAAAGAGTGATGATATAATTATCATAATTGTAAGATGGTGAAGAATTAGATGGTGTATTAATTAAAAACAATCAATATAATTCTATAGTTATTATTTAGATCCATTATATCTATTATTTTATATATCAAAATAATTTAAAGATAAAAAAATAGATTACACCATGGTGTGGATACCGTAAGCCATACGTACGCAAGCATGATACTTTCATTTTTTATACATTTAATATAATGTGTAATTTGGTTTCTACATAAACAAAATAACTTCATAAAATATATTTGATACTTGATTTATTAATTTATAACTTTATCAATATGTCCAGAAGAAGTTGGAGAAGAAAAATATTTGAAAGAGTATGTAAGGAGATTTCCTCTTCTTCGATGATCCCCCTTTATATCTTCTCTTAGGGACATTAGAGTTGGTATTTTAGAATAACAGAACCACTATAATGTTACAATTTAATTATATAATGGAAATATGAATGTTTTGGCCAATATTTAAGTCTCAAATTAAGGGTGGGGGTTCCCTATTATAATTGACATGATGGGAGATTTTGGAAACTATGAAAACATTAAGCTAATATAAACTGATTTTCACTTTCAAATAGCTACAATGTCTATAATTTATACCCTCGTATGTTTATGGGTAGAAATCCACTAAAACAATTATTTTTTTACATGTTTAGGTCACAATATTAACCTTTTATATAGTAATTAACCAATAGTTAAACAAATTACCTTTTACCATGACAACTTTGGTTTTTATTCATTAGGGTTCACATGGTTCCAATAAGATTACAAAAGAACCCCATAATATTGGTTTTTTTGTCTCTATGTGATAGTATATTCATAAGGCCCTAGCCATAAAAAGTAATTACTGTAGAGTTATTTCAAGAATTCAATTTGAGGATCTTTTCAGGATTAGATTTTTAAAGAATTGGATCATAAATCAAGCATTACATTCCATATTTAAACAAGGTGGTTACATCAAAGACAATCTTCATTTTCTTCTAAGAAAGGTAACATATTTAAAATAAAACATGGTTTCTTTCATGAAACATTCTTGACACTATCATCACATCATGTACCTTTCCCTTTACCTATTAAAAACATTTCAAAAACACGGGATGAGCATAAAAAGCTCAGTAAGGGATATAAAAATACTAAAATAAGACATTAGTTTATGTATACATAAGAATCAATGAAATCATACTTTACTTATAAAACATAATCAATTTAACATACCTCATGAAATCATAATATTTATGAATAATTGATAGAAATCATAATATATAAAGGTAACTTGAGGCATTCATAACATTATTACATAGGGGAGTAACCCTCATGGTTACAATTTGAATACCCATCACAATATATTCCCTAAATATCTTCAAAGAAAAATTAGAATTTAACTCCTTCGCATTACCCAATGAATTGGAGATATATCTCGGTCTCACCTTCCCTTAGTTTATCAGGGAACCACCTGACTTCATAAAAAATTCCTAATAACCATAACATAATCGTATCACAAAAAACATGCATAAAGGAAACATAACACTTCCACATTTCAATCACAAGATATAAATACTACCCATTGATATAACCAAAACATTATCATAACCATTTTATATACCAAAATAATATAAAATTAAAACATTGTATTTATTTTTCATTTAAAAAAAGTTATGTCTTGTAGAGGAAGTCGAAAATCAAATAATGGTCACAGTGGAAGAGAAGTCATTGTCGCCACATATATAAGACAAAAACATTCCTTTTGACATTTAGTAAAATGATTTGTGTAAAAAGATTCCTTTTGGATGAAATTAAAATTCAAAGAGTTTTATTATACAAATAATAAAATAAGGTCGTATATAAATTGAAGTATGCCTCAATAAAAGGAGATTGAGACAAAGTCCCTCACCTCAAGTCTGACTTGCTCATGTTCGTTCTTTATATTCCTAAATAATAAACGTATGTAAATATATAATTTCATAAGGAATTCCTTTAAAGTTTATTATTCAATTCATATCACATATTATCATGTTATAATAATTAGTTAATTATGTGAGTTCATATCATACGTTTTGTCGATGTTCAGTACATGAGTCAAAAATAAACTTATTTGAAGAGAAATGTCTATATTGTTATAAGTACATCATCTCTGTAATGGTGTTAATGAGTTAAATATCATATATATCATGTATATATGTATTTAATAATATTTCATAATGTTTGGAGATATGAAATAAAATGTACCGTTCATGGAGACGGTAGGTCGTACGTATGCATGAACGCTACTTTCTTTTTTTGTCATATTAATGGACTTTAAAACAAAAAAAGACATAGATATATTATAATTATTGTATAATATATATGTTATATAGGTGAAATAAGTTCATTAATTATATTATTTATAAATTCCATGTTTGGCATGAACGAGTCACATCACATGAGGGGGTGGTAGTCCACACTTCCTCAGATAAAATTATCGCACATCCACAACATGAAAAGCATAACGATGTGATTTTAAAAATAAAATTCAGAAGAATATAGAAAAAATAAATACCATATATACCATATATAAATATAGTGACATCATAATGGACACCATTAAATGTGTTAAAAGAATATTGAACAATCATCGTTTTGTGAGGCAGTAATTCGCCACCGACAGAAACAGTATATTCTATAACCATTAGATGGAGGTGTGTGTAAGTTTAGTTAGAATACATATCTTAACAACATCCTAGTATATTGAGTATACTAGTGTTATTATGGGATCAAATAATAAGAAGATAGTGGGGAGTGAAGAAGGAAAATAAAAGGAAGAAACTCGAGAGAAGATATTACCACTAAATCGGTGATTTGAGCCAAATGCTTCCTTGGAAAGCATTCTGCCCAAAGTGAATCTTCTAGACGTAATAGAGGTATTTGGAGAGCTAATATGGGAATAATTTGGACAAGACAAGGGCTTGAGAGGTGTGTGTAAGGGGGTAGAGGTGGGGGCCTTTTATAAGAGGGAGGAGAGTCACTTTTGGAAAGTCCTGAAATGTTTCTTTATTATAAAATGATTTTTGGATTTTAAGAATCCCACAATGATATATTTTGAGGATAAGGTGATAAGGGTTATAAATACACCCATCCATTAGGTTTTTAACTAGTTTATGTTATAGATTTTATCATATCTATTAATTTTATTTATATCGTTTATAAATGAGATAATTCCTGCATCATCATGGTGTCATAAATAAATTTATTTATTTACTGTCTAAATTTATTAAAAAAATACGATGTTGTAGGAAATAATTTGAGCTTTCAAATGACTATTTTTAGTCTTATATATCATTTATGTAAACAAAATTAAAATTTGTTTACTAAGTATATACCGACCTTTGTTATATTTCTCTTCTTTTTAAAAATAATGTCATAAATGTCTCTGTCACACCCATGTGACTATATGGGCCCTCAAGATAGGTAAAAAGCTTCCCATGGTTGTCCATGTCTAAAAAAGGATGATTTCGACAAAGTTTTAGGTAATTTTATATTATTATGATATTATTTTATTACCCTTAACAACCCGATTACTAATTAATCACAATAATTAAAGATAATTACAATCGTTACTATTCATAATGTCCACAAACAAAAGATTCTTAATACCATAATTTGGAGCTTATTATTCCAAATAGGAATCAATTTTACCAAATTATAAACAATTAAATATTTTTAACTAATTTAAAAATAACTCCAATTGTCAAAACAAATATCTTATTTTTAAGAAACAATGTCTATCAAATGATTGACAATTGTTTATGTCCAATTTCAAAGTGAAATTAATTTGAATGAAAACCATTGGATTAAATGGTGATAATATATTCTAATTAAATTTTAAAACCAATTAAAAAGATAATATTACCATATAATTAAATTTGATGAAAATGTAGTTTTGAATTAAAATGCAGTATTTTTCACTATTCATTAAAAATTGAACATTGTCATAAAAATACAAAAAATTTATCCAAAGTAAATTTCAATGTCCCAATTCTAAAGAATAAGTTTATTTTGAAAAATAGAGCTTATAAATATTTCAATAGTTAGATTTAAAAATGGTTTTTGATCAAAAGGCGATAAAACAATCTTTTAAAATTATCAGAATATTCTATGCTTATGATTGGATTTACTATAATATTAAGCCTATGAAACACTATCTAAATCATAAATAGGAATAGATATGAAAATCCATTATTCATTTCTTACTTGGGATGTTACATCCTTCCCCCCTTTAGGAAATTTCATCCCCACAATTTCATTACTTATCGAATAAGTGTGGGTATATATCCCTCATTGCATTTTCAGATTCCCATATTCCCTCTTCAAATATATGGTTTTTACATAGAAGTGTTACTTGATGAATGATCTTATTCTGTAACACTTTCTTCTTGTGGTCAAGAATATGGACCGGTTGTTTCTCATAGTATTGATTCTCTTCCAGCTGAACTACATGTGGACTCTAAACATGATATAGATCTGGCATGTACTTCCTTAACATTGTAACATGAACAAAATTATGTAGCTGAGATAAAATCAGAGGTAAATCCACTCAGTATGCAACTGATCCAACTCTCTCCAGAAATTCATAAGGTCCAATTAAACATGGACTCAGATTTCCATTCTTACCAAATCACATCACACTTTTCCAGGGTGAAACATTGAGGAAGTCATGATCACCAACCTCAAAAGAGATATCCTTACTCATGTTGTCCGTATAACTTTTCGTCCTGCTCTGAGATGTTCTCATGTGTTTCTTTATTGATAGAACTTTTTGTGCCATCTCTTCTACCAATTTTGGTCCCATCAACTTCCTTTCGCCTACTTCATCCCAAAAATCTGGTGTTCGAAACCACTTCCCATATAATGCCTCAAATGGTTTCATCTGTATACTCGAATGAAAACTATTATTATAAGAAAACTCAACCAATGAAAGATGTTGGTCCAAATTTCCCTGATAATCCATAGAACAAGCATTTTTCATATCCTCTAATGACTGAATTTTTCATTCTGAATTCCCATCTAATTGAGGATGAAATGCTGTACTAAAATTTAATTCAGTACCCAAATACTTCTAAAGGAATTTCCAAAAGTTAGAAGTGAACCCGAGATCACGATCAGATACAATAGAGAGGCGAACTCTATGTAACCTGACTATCTCTTTAAGATACAACCGAGAAATATTATCTAGGGATAAAGTATCTCGTATATCATGGAAATGAGCAGATTTAGTCAAGCGATCAACAATAACCTAGATTGCATTATTACCACAACAATAACCTAGATTTCATTATTACTACGATGTGTCTTTGGTAATACCACAATGAAGTCCATGGATATATTCTCCCATTTCCACTCTAGCACTAGTAAAGGATAAAGCATCCCATTCAGTATCTACCACTCTACTTTAAACTATTGAAAAGTAAAAAAAATTCCCAGTAACATCAGCAATATATCCTTTCATTCAATCCCACCAGTAGTACATCCGATGATCTCTGTACATTTGAGTACTGACTGGATGAACTGAAAACTGGAGATCTATGGGCTTTACATAACAACTATCTCTTCAACTGTGAATCACAAGTCATAAAAAATAACTTCCCAAATCTCAAAACACAATCATTATCAACGTTTAATTCAACTAACATGCCCTTATGAACAAGCTCTACCTTTTTCTACAACTCACTTTCTTGCTTCTGGGCTTCTTTAATTATGTCTGATAGAGAAGATTTCACTGATACCTAAAATAAAACAGAATAATTTCCTGCACCAATAACTTCCAAGACAAAATCCATCAAATCCTTAACTAATGGATAACATTCCAAACGTAACATGGTTAATGAAGCACTGCTTTTTTGACTCAAAGCATCTTCCACTTTATTTACTTTTCCTAGTTGGTAGTGAATCATGCAATCATAATCCTTGAGTAATTCTAGCCATCTCTACTATCCCATTTTCAATTCTTTTTGAGTGAATATAGATATTAAAGTTTGGTGATCAGTATATATTTCACTCTTTACACAATAAAAATGATGCCTCCAAATTTTTAAAAGGAAAACAACAACATCTAATTCCAAATCATGGGTAGGGTAATTTATCCCATGAGTATTCAACTAACGTGAAGCATAAGAAATTATTTGATCATTCTTCATTAGGACGTAACCAAGTCCTTTCAATAAAGTATCACTATAGATAACAAAATCACCATTCCTGGAAGGTAGTTCCAATACTAGATCATTCACCAATCTCCTTTCCAGTTCCTGAAAACAATCAGCATATTCTTTAGTCCAGATAAACATTACACTCTTCTGAGTTAGCTTAATCAATGGGTTGGACAACCAGGAATTTTTTTTAATAAACCTTCGGTAATAGCCATCCAAACCATGAAAACTACGAATCTCGGTTACATTTGTGGGTCTTGGCCATTATTCAACAAATATTTTTTGCAGGATCAACAATTATTCCATATTTAGAAAAAATGTGAACAAGGAATGAAATTTTTTGCAACCAAAACTCACAAATTCTAAATTTCCCATTCAATTTCTTTTCTTTTAAGTTTTGAAAAATCACCCATAAATGACTTTCATGCTCCTCTTTACTTTTATAAAACAAAAAAATATCACCAGTGAAAACAACTACAAACTTATCCAAGAACTCATGAAAAATTATATTCATAAGGTCCATGAATACAGCAGGTGCATTGGTTAACCCAAAAAGCATAACTACAAATTCATAATGGCCATATCTTGTATGAAAAAAAGTCTTCGGAATATATGTTTCCTTTACCTTCAAATGATGGTAACTCGATCTGAAGACAATCTTGGAAAAATACTGAGATCCCTAGAGCTGATCAAACAAATCATCGATATGAGGCAAATGATATTTGATTGTAATAGTGATGTTATTCAAGGCTCTATAATAAATGAAAAGTCTCATTGAACCATATTTCTTTTTAACAAATAAGACAGGAGAACCCCATGGTGATGTGCTAGGTCGAATCAAACATTTCTCTAATAAATCATGCAATTGCTCCTTCAACTTTAAAAGTCCAATTTGAGTGATTCGAAAATAGGGTTTTGAAATTGTCTTAGCATTAGGAACTAAGTACACAGTAAAATCAACTTCCTGATCTGGTATTATTCCAGGAAACTCATTATAAAAAACATCATAATACTCATTTAGCATTGGCACATCATTAATTCAACGGTTCCTTTGTTTTCAACAATATATGCAAGGTAAGGTTATATGTTTGAGGAATGTTTATGTCAAACTTTGGATGAATATTTTTATAATTAATCATTATCTCACCTAGGTGAACTTTTTCATAATTGGTAACATGTGATAAAGACAGATCAAATGACCTATCATTTTATATATGGATTGTGTGAAATGATAATGATTTTAGAATGAAATATTCGACTTCATTTCATTGAATAAGATAAGATGGGGGAATTCTTCAATGCATGACCAATGGTTATGTTGTACCAATATCAAGTAAGTATATATTCTTAATAAAAGTCTTCAACTTTAGGAACATGGATGGTGATGTAAAAGAGATTATTATTATCATCATTTTTATGATATCAATGTCCTCTTTAAAGCTTCATTAGTTTATGGTTTTGTAACTATTATCATAATCTGGATAACCCAGTTTCATGTGATTAGTGATCTCTATCAATCACTCAGATTATTTAAACTTTTCCTCCTTAACCATGTATTCACATATTCTCTCCTATAGAGAGACTTAGTTATGATTTAATTTGGGTAACTGTTATTTTCTAACTATTATATTATTAAAATTTAATATTATTATTTACTTTTATGATTTTGGTTTATTTGAATGAAAATTTCAATTATTAATCCTTCTATAACCAAGATTAATTTCGGGAGAAATTTTTATATTTAAGGGTGGTTGAATGTAACACCCCAAGATTTTTTTTATTGATTTTATTTAATTTATTTAATGTATTTTACATTACACTATGATTATCTTGCACTGAAGACAGCACCAACATAGGTTTTGGGATAAAAATCATTATTTTGTGCCATTTTTATATAAAATTTCATGTTCTTTTGATAGAATTCATTTCATGCAAGAACAAGTTCAAAAAAACATATAATTATTATTATGTTACAATATATCATAGTAATTTTATTGGAGGTTATGAAAAATATTAACTGAATTATGAAGATATTATTTACAAACATATATAAAATTTATTATTTGTTGAGAAATTATTTGTAAATAAAAAAATATTTATAAATAAAAGGAAACGTTTTTTTAAAAAACTATTTAATGTAAATAAATGAGTTTTTTAAAATTACAAAAACACTCTTTATGGATTTTATTAATGAAATATATATTTTTTATATTCAATATAATTTTTAAAATTTAAATTATATGTTTTATAGACATTATATAAGAATAATTACAATTTTTTGGATAAAAAATTTATTTTTTTCAAAAAATGCATTTTTATTCCTTCTTATGGAAAACCCATTTAATTATAGTTTTTGAAATTTTTTATATAATATATTACAAAATAATATTATATTTGGAATTTGGGTATGAAAATTTATATTGGGGAAATTTTTAATATCTTTATGATAAGTTTCATGTTTTGATAAAAATTAAATATATATTAAATTTTAATCAAAAAATGTTTTTCCATCTAAATAATTTTTGTGGTCATGATATATTGTATTATGGATTTAATATATAAATATATTTTATTTTAAACATTAAATATAATTTAGTTCATTGGAATTAATTTAACATTTAATTTTATGTATAAATATTACTATATTTTAAAATGTTTTACCTTTATAAATTAGTCTTCATATTCGAACAATAGGATAAATTTTAAATTTATTACCAAAAATATTGTTTTATCAATTTTGAAAAATTGGTTCCATATTCACAATAAGTGGGTCTAATTTTTTAAAATAAATTTCATTTATTTATGGGCATTGTGGATGGTAACTTCAATTATTGTTTTAAAATGTTAAAATGGTAAATCGAGAAATTAAATGTGAATATAAAAATATAAAATTACTCTAAAAATTTACCAAATATAATTAGACAGTTGTTTTTTAAATTAAATCAACTTTGGGTAAAAATAGTATAATTTGGAACCCACTTGGTTGAAATTAGTACATTTAAAAATTTTATTTGTAGAAAAGTTAAATATGTGTTACTACAATATTAATAAATATATCATTTTTGTTACATGTTTATAAAAACGATATGTTATACTATAAAGAATGATTTTATAGAGAAAAGGTTTTAATTAATCAGGGTAATTTATTTTTAATTTTTAGGAAATAAATATTTAACTTAAATTCTGATAGATTGATGATGCAAAAAATATTAAATTGATGAAAAATAAATAAATTAGTTTTTTTAATTATAATAACCATTAGAAGAAAAAAATCTTCAAAAAATACAATTCCTAGAGTTTATCATGGACAAAATCACTTGAGTGTCATGTAATTGTCCATTTAGATCCATATTTAAAAATATTTTGACACTTATAATTTTTTATTTAAAATGATATGAAAGTTGACACATTCATTATTAAATATATATAACATTTTAAATATTTTATTTTCTAGAAGATATATAAAAAAATAAGTATCAAACTGAAAAATAATGGATTTATCGTAGTCAGATTTTTTATTTTTTAATTTTTATTCCAATAATAAGAATATTAAATAAACATAGAAAAATGATGTAATAATTATTTTATTAATGTAAATAAAAAATAAATGTTAAGAAAAGTATTAAAATAAATATAGATTTGGATAATTAATATATCCAATTAATTATCAAGATGAATTTTACCTCACAGGAATATAATAAAACAATTCTTTTTATGTTAAATTTTCATCTTAATATTTTTAAAAACTCAGCGAATTGAATATTGTCAAAATTGAACCTATTGATTGTTTATCAAAATAATGTTTTATAAATCTTTTTAAAATTTATAGGGAATTTAAAAATATATAAAAACATTTCTAGTTTAAATTATTATACATTTTCCATTTATAGTATAATAGTCATAAAATATGTAAATATTTCACTATTAATATTTCAAAATTTCTAACTTTAGTTATAATGAAAATAGATTAACTAAGAGTTAATTTTAAAGGTAAGGTTAAAATTGACGGAAAAACATGTATAATTGTTTTTGGTTTAGGATATAACAACCTTATATAATATCATCATAAAAATATGACATTATGGAGGTTTTTTAATGTGGTTCTATTTTATTATAAAATAATATTTTTGGAGATTCCAAAAGTGACCCTCACCCAAATTATTAAAGTGAACAACCTTCCTCAATTATTTTCCTCAATTTTTGCATTAAATCCCAGCCATACCCAACCCATTTAAATTATAAAATTCCCCAGTCAAATTCTATATGTTATGTATATCCCCAAGGACCAACTCTTGTGCTTTAAGAGGGGATCTTGAGAGAGATCATCAATGAAGTGGTATTCTCGTCAATCAAATCTTTCAATCTTATTTCTTCATATAATTCTTCTTTATGAGTTGTTTCTATTACAATGAATATAATATAGTAAAAATAACATACATATTTTTTTATGATTATGTAACAATGATATTCCACCTACTATCCCTACTATGAATAATGAACTCACCACTTGTGCATACGTTTGACTTACCGTATCCACACCTTGGTGCAATCTATTTTTCATAACCTCCTTTCATAGATGGGTATAATGAGAGAAATAAAAACAATATATGATTATTATAACATGATATGTATGCTTTAACAAAATATATACTATCTACTTCAATGACATTACACAATTATGTGAATGATATTGTTGCTCGTGCGTACGTATGGCCTATCGACTCCACGATGTGATCTAATTAATTCTACATGACATAAATTAAATAATGCTTATATAAATTTAAATAAATAATAAATTTGATATATATTATAATAATATCATTTTTAAATGATATATATACAACCTAAGAAGGATAATTGGAACTTATTCGACCAAACAGGCTTATGAAAATGAAGTAATTAATACACGAATAACGAGTAATAATGAAATTTAATTAACAAAAGGATAATACCAATGATCATATATGATATCATAGAAATGACTATGATTCTGGAAAAAGTATATTACATTGTTATAATCATTATATAAGAGGTTTTTATACATAAAAATGATATCATATTAATCCTAGGGATAATTTTTCAATCTAATTTTTATACGATATTATTTATACATAAGTATTTACTAGGTCATATTTTTCAACCATGTCTATATTTCATGTAATTATCCAATTATTCTCATTAGATTGCGAGTAAAACGAGTCATTACTTGACCTCAAGTGACATCCTCAAGATGGGATAGGCTAGAAATAAATTCCAAAGTGTTTCAAATAACAGTGGGGGATGATTTACCATTTAAGAAATAAACTACTAACCAAACAAATGAAAACCAAAATCTGACTATATTATGCATGATAAAAAGCTATACCACACAACCTATTAATTTAGGATAAAAAATCAATGTGTGAAACATCACATGAAAAAATTCTATAAACGTAAACAATGGTAGGAAAACTAGAGACTCCAAGAAGACAATTGTCAAAGTGTATCCAAACACTTATGTACCCAACACCAGGGTAACATGATATTAAAAATAAAGGATTATCTACATCCTTTTATAATATAGATTTTATGTTCCAAAAATCCTACTACATTATATGATTTCTAACAAAGGAATAAAAAAGATGTAATTTCATGTCCAAGAACAATTCAACTGAAAACTACTTGTTAGGGAAGGACCGAAAAAACTAATACTGTTTGTAATGACCCACTTTTCCTCCTTGGCATGAGAGTAAGAGTCATTAATTGTAATAAATGACATCCCCAAGATTACAGAGGGTATAGATAAATTCCATAGTGTTTAAAAGGCATGTGGGGGATGATTTACCCATTTATAAATAAACTTCTATCCAATCAAATGATAACCAAAAAACTCACTATTTGATGCTTGAGAAAAATAATGAAAACATTACAACTTTTTTCATGATAAAAAAACATCAATGTGTGAAACAGTGGAAGAAAAGAAATCTATCTAGGAGAAAAATGGAGGGAAAACTATATACTTAAATAAGACTACAAAACTCCATGTTCCCAATGCTCCATACTCCTAGATCACCAAATAGCATGAGTATCACAATGTGGTGATAAAAACGTGTTAAACATTACATTTTCCACTATCCTAGAAGATAACATCAAAATATTCACCAATTTTCCGAAGAATGGGTTAGTATAAAACATAGTTGAATTTCCCCAATAACTTCTTTACTCATGCCACTATGAGAGATGATTTATAAACATTTATATAAAATAATTTTCCAAAATGGTTTATAAATAAATATAAATAAGTTCCAAAACCGTTGCAACAAAAAGTAAAAAAGGGATATTAGAACTTACATTACTGAAAGATATAATTCCATATAAATAATAATAAATTGTTAAAACCATTTAACAATATCCTTTTTCTGGAATACCCTACAATTCCCCATATTCATACTATCAAACATGCTTGATTCTTTATAATAGTTCCTTACTCGTGAGAATTTTATCATCAATCTTCCAAGTCATCACAATGTAATTATATACCATGTGAGATGAAACCTTTAGAGCCTAGAACATGGTAATATTTTAACCATGCCTAATATATGAAATATGAACTCACTTACCAATATTCCCATGGATAATGCCAAAAATACATTATCAATAAAATCACATTTTAATTTACAAACATTTTACATCAAAACTGTCCCAAAGCCAAACCATTTCAATTAAATGATATTGTTATTGAAAAAACCCATTCCAAAATGAGATTTCTAATTTATAGAAAATTCATAATTTAATATAACTATTTTAAATTCAATAAACTTACGCAATTTTCACAGAAATTGATCATTCTTTCACAATTTCAAAAAACAAATAATAATCATAAAAGAAGATTTAGTCAATGCATTAAACGATGTGTTGATAATAAATTTCATTAAATTTAATAAATTTAAACCGAATCCATCAAATTCCAGTAATAGGTTATGATATTTAATCCACCTACATCGATGGTTTTTACGAAAATCGATAACAAATGAAGAACACACAAGAAAACAGGTCAATTATCCACAAAACCATCTTTGATCTCTTATCCTATAATGATAAAGAACATAAACAAATTGGTATACGAAAAATTATATTTACAGAAAATGGTTTATGATCTAAGAAAATGATAAAAATTGAGAAGTAGATATAATTAGATCTATGAAACCGATCAGGAACGATGATGAACGATCACATACCTCTATAATCCGTCTTTGAATCACCAAGGGAAGCCTTCTGATTACCTCCAGATTGATGGGATAACCTCTTGTGGATGAGGAGAATAAAAAACATGTTTATTACCAGTTTTGGAAAAATATTAGATTAATGGAAAGGCTAAACCATGTCAACTTTTTATGACCTTGTTTTAATCAAGCCCAAAGTTTTGTCTCACGGTTAGACAAACCGTGCACAAACCTTTTGATAGCTACTACCTTAAGAAAAACCCTAAATGACCTCATCACACTGTCTCCCTAACTGTGCTAAAAAGTTTTCCAAAGCTAATACCTCAAAACAACAAATGTGCACGATTTGTATTACAATATTCCCATTATTTTGACCAACTGTGCACTACCCATGCACTCATACTTTAGCCCCCAAAATTTATTTAGTTTTCACCCAACACTCCCATCCTATACCCTATCACATTATAACCATGAAAATAGTCATGTATGGGTTACATACCTAAAACCAGGTTTAGCAAATTTTCTAAATATTTTTTCCCATATATTCTTCTATTATTTTTTAATGTTATTTTTACCAATTTTAAAATCACTAATATATGGTCTAAAAGGAATCATTAGTTATCTTCAATATGAGGTATTTTTTGATATATCTAGAGAATTATTAGAATAATGTTTTCATTAACTTACATGAAATAAATTTGTTTTTATTCTGTCATAATTACTTATTTCATGAAGCTTCCCTTATATTAAATCAAGGTTATTTTCAATGAAATTAATTTCTTATAAAATTTTATAAAATTTTGAGAAAATAAAAATTTCATAGAGAAGATAATATTTTCTTGAAGTATTATTTCTAACAAATATTTCAAAATTATATTCCATCCAATATAATATTCTTCATTGTTAAATATTATTTAATGGGGGTATTGTGCTTGTTTAATATACTTATTATTCAAATTATTTGAATATATTTATTATTGAATTATATTTAAGAAATTTATTTCTTTTATCATGGACTATGTAATGATTTAATTATGTTTATAAAACCCATTTTATTCAATGCGTTTGGATACAATGAATTAGTTTTGTTCATGAAGTATACATATGTATGGTTTTTATTATATGATGGGTGGGGATTATATTTATCCCTAATACATTTTTTAAATATTAATATCTAATGATATAGACTTTACTGTATTAGGAAATGATATCAGATTAGTAATAAAGGGATGTAATGGAATGTAATTTTGATGTAGTATTACAGGGATCGAAAATGAGTGAAATTTCTTTAGTAAATTACTTTTTAAAATATGATCGTATTGGAAATGATCCTTGGATAATATGTGAATGATTTTCTATGATTATTTTTTTTCTACAATTCCATGTTTTTACCAATATTGTTTTCACATGGCTCTTGTTCCTTTATGATTTATTCCTCATGAACTACTAAGATTTATTTCATGACTCAACATTTAGATATATGTTATACATGGTATGATTTTCAAAAGATAATTTCATGTGTTTACATTCTCATGTGAATGTTCTGTTTGATATTTTAATTTTTACCCTCACTTATCATCTGATCACATCCTTTTCATATATTTTCTTTTCACTCAGATATCAAGAAATTTTTTGGGTAGGAAAACTAAATGGGGATATCTTTATAGGGGATATTGAATATCATTCACAAAATTAAATGAATATGTTCCGTGTTCCCAATGTCACTAATCTAATATAGTCTTTGGGCCTCTATTTGTGAAATTTATTAATTATTCTGAAGAAGTAATGTAATATTCATGTACATATAAATTAGTCTATTCGAATAAATATGATTTATTTATATGAAAACATTTAAAAATATGTTATTATTATTAATATTACTATATTTTATGTCTAGGTTATAACTATCTCATTTAAATAAATATAATAATAAACTATTATTTCACAAAAACATAATTTTTCTTGTAATGCAATCCAAATCTGTGTTGCATATAGATCATGAATAACATGGTGTTTCATATAAATTAATATAAGAATAGTAATTATATATAATAAAAAATATCCATATTCTGTGTTCCAATATTTGAAAATTTAAAAAATATAAATTAATACAAAAACATAATTCAAAAAATCTTAGGCTATTGCATTCTACCCCCCCCCCCTTAAAACAAATTTCTCCCCTGAAATATTTCTATGTTATCGAAGGATTAATACAAAAAATTATAATTGATAGAAACCCAAATCATAAAATAAATATTAAAACATTATTTAAAATTTATAGTTAGAAACTTTATAGTTACCAAGAGTGACTCATAACTAGGTTTCCATGTAGTAGAAAATGGTTTTTATATGAAAACATTTGCATAATAGAGAAATGTAACCACAGATTTCTGAGAGATAATGGTAGAGAACATTCTCAAAAAAAAGTTAACAATACATAATATATAACTCAATGATTCTTGAATAAGGTCATTGATATCATGAAAAGTGATGATAATTGGAAAAAAAATTTACATCATGATTTATTTCCTATTGTTGAGTATTTATCAGTAGAAGATATACTTACATGATTTCAATATAATCTAACAATTTTTCATGCTAGGATTAATCGTAACTTCATCTCTTATACCATGAAATGAATTTTATATTTTCAATACTAAAATTTTAATAAATCATATATACAATTATATGTCATTTTATCTATCATTATTAAAAATAAAGTTATAAAAATTTATCGTGTATGCATAAATCCACATGAGGTGATATAATACATTAATATCACACATTTCATCTAATGTTTAACATAACCTTTACATAAATGTTTATGCTTATAATACTTGAAATATATGAATTTATGAAACATTAAAAATAAGATCATGAAATTTTCCAAAAATAGTTTAGCATTAATACCATGTATTTAAAAAGTATCTCTTCTTTTGTCACATACCAAACATGTGAATACCATTTTCATGTATTCACTTGAAATATGGTAATTTTAAAAATTATAAAAACATAAATTTTGAGAATATTCAGGTTTCCTTATTACAATTTATTTAGAAAGATTACATAAGACCAAAAATATGTAATCATCATCAGTATTACTATAAACCACTTGGACCTGGATATAATTCCAAGTGAGCGGGAAAATCCATTAACTATTAATGATGGTAAAGCATGATTCTTCTAGAACTAGGTGAAAAAATATATTCCTTCCATCCGGATTGGGAATGTTCTTTCACGGAGGCTACCAATGGAGTAGATAATATCACTACATCTCGAAAGGCTGTATCATTTGTGGAGGTGGAGTTTTGAGGGGAAAATATTTTGTCCCCTATGAATGTGCATGTGCTTAAGATAGGATGGGATAGATCCTTAACAGTTGGTGTAAATGAGGTTGCTCTTTAGTAGATAATATAGATGTGATGATTTTCGATTCCATGGAGGGCATACTTTGAAAAATGGTATACAACCTTGGCCACTTCCTGATCAAAAACTTTGAATCTCACATTGCTGGGGCTTCTCAAGGTGGAGGATTATTCAGAGTGGAAAAGTGTACTACCATATTATCCTATATTGAAAAAAGGATCTTCATAGCATTTGGAGGATCTATAATTTAAGACTAAAACAAGTTTTCTTGAGTCCGTCCTAATGGGATGAAAATTTCAATCCATTCAAACAACGACTCTCGACGGTGTAGTTATGGACAAGGATCCTTTAGTTGTCTTGGGATTACTGTCATATAGAGATCCTCAAGGACATTGAATCAGGATTAAGAACTCCACATATGATATAAAATCACACTATTAATGTATAGATGGGACTCTATGAGCAAGTTATGACTGAAATCTAAATGGAGCTACAACCACCTCATTGTATTTTGTTGGATGTGAAAGGTCAACAACTGAAGGTAAATTTTGAGATTGATAATTTGAATAAATTTTGAAAGTAGTGCAAGATGGTTGGGCATGAATTCCAAAAATTTTATTTTTTTAAAAAGTCAGTCAACCAAGTTCAAGATGTACCAATTTGGAATGAGGTACCACAGAATATGAGGATTAATCTATTAGAATAGGAAAAAAGGAAAGATGCACGATAAGATGGTAGTATGTTTGACAGTGGCGGGAGTGTCTTCGGAAGAGATGATGGATGAAGATGAGAAACAACATGAAAATATTGATTGGAAATACGTTAATGGGGATAAGTGGTTTTTAGAGGACATTAATGAAAGGATTTTGGGACTCTTCTCAGAAGCATGCACCATGGTTCATGAAATTCAAACAGAAGAATTCACTACTAGGTTGATTAATGATGAAATAAGGGTTTATCGATCCTTACTTGGTAATCACTCAGATGTGGTAGTGGTGATAAAGATACAGAGGTAGGGTCAGTGTAGAACATGTTCACTTCAAGGATAATGGTGAAGCAGTAAAGGAAAGGGAATAAACGAAGAATGAACTGAAAGTTTGCACTCATAAAAAAAGTGATATGGATAGTAGGGCGTACAATTTAGGGAATACTGAATTACAAGTGGAATCAACAGTAAAATCACCCATACACCAGGGTAAAAAAATGGTATGGCCTCCAAATAAACACCAAAATGAGAATTCTATTATTGAACTACTAGGGTCTAGAAAATCGTACCACTGAAGGTTCATTAAGGCTCCTTTCTAGAAGGAACAAAAACAAAATAATTGTAATTTCAAAGCTCTCAATGAGCTCCAAAAATATGGGGAATTTGTTCTGTAGTATAGGATAAAATCATCTATGTACTAACATTACCACCAAAAATTATGATAGGATTTGGATTCTTAATCCCCAAAAATTATATTCTCTAGGGATTTTTGTTTTGGAAAATTAGATCATCACTTGTAGTTTTATGGAGGGTGGTAGGAAATTTTTTTTCACAATTGTATATTCTCACAACTATCATGTGGATAAGAGGATTTTATGGGGTGGAATCCATTAACTAGAGGATTATTTCATTGATTCATAGATTGTCATGTGTCATTTCAACTAAATTATTTATGAGGATGTGAAAACTGGCCGTGTTAAAATGTCACATCAACAAGTGATTTTAGAGAATGCAATGAGAATGCTGGAATAGTGGAAGTAAAACTCATTGGAGCTAAATACACTTGGTATAGGAGAAATAATAATGGGATGAGGGTGATTAAAATTGATTGGTACATTTTCAATAAACTAATTATTGATTCATAGAAATAAATTTAATGTGTTACACATGAAAATCATAATTCTGATCATCACGCTCTCATGATTAGATTTAATAATAATGAAGGAAGGAAACAAATTCCTTTTAGGTTCAATATTGCCTAGCCTCTCTCCCTGACTACTCAAAAATAGTTCTCAGTCATTGGGTTCATTGTGTTGTTATGGAAATCCTTAAATATGTATTTACAATATTATAATGATAATGATTAATCATAGGGATCTAAGAAAAGAATGGTTTAGATCAATGGATGCTGAAATTTAGGGACGTGAATTCACCCTTCATGAAATCCAATTAGAGGCTACTAGAGAAAACTTCTCAAGAGGATATACATCATGAGGTAAAAATAACTAAAGTTGTATAACCTTTTAACGAATAAGGAAAATTTGAAAAATACTATGTTCAATGATAAGTGGCTAAATGAAGGGGATTGAAATAAAAAAATTCAATTCCATCCAAAGGGTCTGATGAGTGAAAATACCCTTTTCCCTTTTAAAGGATGGAGACATAATTATGGAGGGTAAAAAATAGCATAAAAATCATAATTTCTAATTCTATAATAACTTATTCAATTGGAGGGTTAGATATGACCTTGTAAGAAACAACATCCTTACTAATTTAATAAATGAAGAGGATAATAGACTCCTCACATCGATTCTGATTGTTTTTGAAATCAAGGAGGAAGTGTTTGGTCTCACAAAAGATATCCCTCATGGCCCAGATTGATTCCCCGATTTTTTCTTCCAAATCTATTATGTTTTCATTTAGAATGAGGTTTTCCATCTTGTTAAACAAATATTTAGGAGTGGGACCTTCACTCCAGGTTTCAATGATCAATTTATTGGCCTGATACCTACGTTTGATAAGGTGAGTGAAATTTGTTAATTCAGACCTGTAGCGCTGGTGATCACAATTCACAATGTAATTACAAAACATTTCACTAACAGGAATGCTCAATTGACTGAGAAAACATATCTTGGAACAAATTTGGTTTTGTCAAATGGAAAAATAAAAATATTATCTTCTCACTACATTGGCATGTTTTAGTCTTCCTTAGAAGTCCATGAGGGGAGAAAATGTGGATTTGAAACTTTACACGATAAAGGACATTGATACAATGGAATAAGTATTTATTAAATAGATTGTCATCAGATTTGGCTTCAATGGAGTGTTTTCTCAATGTATCACAATGTTGATGGAATCTTCTCACATCTCAATTATGATTAATGGGTCACTGGAGGGCTATTTCACATGTTCAAGGGGTGTATGATAGGGATACCCCCTCTATGCCATTATTTTTGCAATTGATGCGAACTACATGAGCAGAATTCATATTGACATGGTGGATAATAGGAAACATTCAACCATAAAAGTGACTAGAGGTCAATATTCTTCTTCTCATTTATTTTTCGCTGATGATATTTTCCTTTTCAGACACGGTGAAAGAAATAACATCACTCATTTGATGGAATCTCTTTTGAATTATGAGAATGTGTTCGAGAATGAAATCAACTAGATCAAATCATTTATTTACATTAGGAAGAACATCCCAACATAAAGGAGGAATTATCTAATGAACTGTCTTTGTCTTAGAGTGGTATTGATACCATTTATTTATCATGGTGTTCCATTGGTTTGGGGAAATACTAGGGCCTCCCACATTAAACATGCCTTATCCAAGATAAGAAAAACATATGCCTCCTAGAAATCGAAAATATCTCTCAACGGTAGGATGAGTATGACTTTTCAAACTTGTGGTTATTTCAAAACTTTTGTATTCCTTCACGGTATACATGTGGCCTACCTCTATTGTGAAAATAACAACTCAATGTTGAATAAATTTGTATGGAGTTAGTATTTGATGGAATATAATCTCATCACTGCTAAATAGAGAAAATGTTTTATGACCGTCATAAAAGGGGGCTGGGAATTATGAGTTTAATGTGATTCAATCATGCATTAAAATCCAAATTTGATATGAATATTATTCATAGAAAATACTATTCTCTTGATTTCTTGGGGAGAAGGGTTGTATCTAAGATTATTTATGGGAATCATGGATACATGGACTCATCAATCTAGTCTGGCATGTGTTCGGTGTTGAACACTATAATGAGGTATTCACACAGGGTGGTCAATGTGGACTCATGTTTAAAATTATGGTATGTCAATTGGAATATGACAACTCTTATTGATTTTTTAAACAATAAAGAACAAAAAATTGATAGCAGAATCTCTATTAATGACTAGCTTCATCACAGAGATGACATTCCAGATGAAATTGTTTCCATTATTAATAACTATGAAATTATTAAACAAGAAGACATGCTGTTCTGGGAAGGATCTCTGGTAGGATTGTTGGACTCTAAAAACTACAACAGATTATTGATGAAGGGGGATTTATGATGTATTGGTTCATTAAACAAAATAAAGTCTCCTCCCTCTAGGTTATCACTTATTTAGAGAAATTTTCACAACAAAAAACCAGTGGATAAAAATATTCAGAGGGTAGTGATTTCACTATGATCGATATGTGATTTATGTCGACAATATTGTGGTGATGTTGACCACATGTTGTCATATTGTAACACTTTTTCATCCTTGTGGAATATGGTTATCAGCATCATTGAGATGGCTCCTCACAATACCCAATAATTTATGGAGGTTATGAATTAATTTTTTAAAGTTTAACAGTCCAAGAAGCTTCATACACTGCTGCTGGTGGAATCCTATGAATTGTTACACACAGTATGGAAATCTTGCAATAATTTTGTTCATCTCCAGGAAAGATTCAATGAAACCAATGCAATTAGAAGTATTCTTATGGCAATCCAAAATTCCAATTCGTTTGTTAATGAGCATTGTAAAACCTCAGTTAGCGAATTCCCGATCCTCTGGTGCTTAAATGTTGTAGGTTACTATCCCAATCCAAAGGGTATGATGGAGGTTCTATGGAAATTCCCATTTAGTATATAGTAAAAAATGAAACATGGATAGGGCCTCCAGGGGATATCCTAGTCCTCTAGGATTTGTGGTATTTTTCAACAATTTGTATGTGGAGGTGGTGGAGTGTCATTATGGTCCTTGCAGGCATGATACCACATTGAAGCAGAAATGATAGGATTTATCCATGCCATGGAAATTGATTCTCGGAGACACCAGAAGATCATATGGTTTGAGAGTTATTCTACCATGTTGAATCATGAAATTTGGACGGGTCAGACCAGGCTATCCTGGAAATAGGATGTTTAGTGGATAAACTGAATTGGGAGGATCTGTTACACGAAATAATTTATCATGCACACCTTCCAGGAGGCAAATTATATTGCCCATGTACATGCCAATAAATGGATGTTATAGGAAAAGAGCATCTATATCAACTTTATTCATAATGAAAAGGTCCCTCTTCTTACTAGGGAAAAATGTAAAATTCCTTCATTTAGTCTTGTGGAACGATTTACTTTTCTCAATATAAGATGTGTTGTGCTCTTTCTTCAATAAAAAAACATTTTTCAACTAATTCTTAATCAGTCACACTGTAATTAGTATTGTATAATATACCTTTTTCTAATCATAATTTAATAAACATATGAAATAATTTATGGGTTACATTCCCTTAATCAAAATATCACCGATAGTGAAATAACCATTCTAGTATATCAGAACCATTCACCATATTCTTCTAAATCCTTAACAAGTCATAAACTGTGAAATCCTCATATAGTTCACCATTTCTAATTCTGGAATCCAAATTCATAAATTATTTCATTATTATACTTCTTCCCTAATCCAATTACATAAATACCTCTTCATATTACTTCATAACTCTTTTATTTCACATTTGATATGTAGTATCATCATCAACAACAATATACCCATTAAATTTACAACCTTTATTATTCCTTCCATGATCATTCCTCATAGGGAATTGGTTTTTATAATAACCATTCCTTCTGCACTTAAAAAATTCTACGATTGGTAATACTATAGAAGGGAAATATTGACATCATTTAATTCAAATGAAATTTAGATTTTCCATTTGAAGTACTTTATTTGTGTGGTTATTTTGAACTAATAAAACAACTTCTTATCTATTTGAGAAATATACATGGGTGTTTCATTCCAATTAATCGACGTGTATGAAATTGATTCATATTTCGTTTATGGTCTACATTACATGAACTCATAAAAACAGTTTTTCCTCTTATTTTGTGACTCTATGATTTTGGTTAAGGAACTCAATGTTAATCATGTTCCAAGAAAACTGATTAGGCATGACCAAAATATCTTTTACATCAGTGATCATCCCATTTGACTGATCATAAACAAATTTTTCATAACATTCAACATTAATCTAGTCTCTTATGGGTCCCTCCATTGTCTAATACTAGAAATCATTGAATAAGAAATAATTATCAAATTATGGAACAACATAATAGTGAAATTTTACTTCTAAGATGCATAAATCATAGATGATATTTATCCAATTAAAGACATCCTAGATTTATCCTATTTTATTAATATTCATCTTTTTTTATCATTCATGATGTTTTGTGGACAGTTTGTGAATTCACAAATCATACCCCCTAGGACAGTCAAACCTGGTGTACAGTAAGGTTTGTTTTAATGTGAAAGGTTACAATCAATTCAGGACTAACACACCTTATTAGAAATGTTTTCCCTTGGTACATATTTCCTACAACAAAATCCACACATACTATCCAAACATTTATGTATTTATAGGAAACCAATCACTTCATACATTATAAAAATTCAATGAAATTTTCCTATACATTTCTTTATCCTAATAAATATTCTTATACGTATATGTAGGTTTCTCACTATGGTTTTCTATTCCTATATTCAGATTTTTGACTAAAAACTTTCTATGATACCTATAATAGCATCACTCACTTTTCATTAATGAAAATTTCGTTACTTTTTCAGAATACTTAAGACATTACACAGACAAATGCTTAATGACTGTATTTTTCAATTACATTTGTAAACATGTAAATATAAATACCTATATATAAGTGATATACAATAACTCTCACTGGATTATCCACAACTATAAACCTTATTAAAACAACAAACATAACACAAATCATGTTAACTTAAGTGAAAAGGGAAACATTAAAAAATGGTGATCATAAATGCTCATTTTTGTTAAACAACGGAGATTTGTACGAATAATCATGAGTATAAGGGTACGAAGACAACATCAAGATTTTAGAAGATCATACCCCACATATCAAAGATTATATACATGAATCATGGAATAAAAAATTTAATTTCACAATACATGAATCATAAGGAAATAATGAACGTAATCTATGAAATAATGACATAGGAATAAGACGTGGAATGGTAAAATAAAGATAATAATATAAAATTATTTCCATAGTAGTCATGGGATTAAATATAATGCTATCTTTGTATTATGGTTTCACTTCCCATGATATATTTTTAGTGATGGTTTAGTCCCATGACCATCTTGGTTTTCATGGTTCACTTCCATAACCAACATGGTGGAAAAGGTCCCTTATGTCTATCTCATTATATATAAATCATTAAAAAATTAATTGGAGGGAGTTATATGTCCCAAAAAACTCATAATGAAATTATAAATATGTGTACCACAAGAATATAAATTGTTTATCATACCAAAACCCATGTAATTAAATGGGACCCGTAATCATCATTCAATCCTAACATAACCTATAGAAAATAAATGTTTTTCATAATTATCATTCAATAATAAATCTGAACATTAGTATAAAGAATAATATAGAAATAATTTAATTATATCCTCAGTAAAACAATAATAACATCAAATACCATGTTCTTAAAAAGATAATTTTTTTTAGATTTTAGTTGAAAATAATTCTTGCGGAAAACATCTTCTCTTCGTTAAATTAATTTTCATTTATTAAAATATCGTGCAATGTTGAATGAGAAAAATTAATTAAAGTTAACCTTTAAACCTTATATGGTAATTCTAAAGGTATTATGAATTCATAAAATCATAAAATTCTATTCATGCTGTAAATGTGAAATAAATATTAATATTGTACCTTTTCCAGAAATGTCAAAATGTTTCTCTTTTGGAAAAAAAAACCCTAAAAACAATTTAATAAAAAATAATACGTGCGAAAAAATAACACTAAAAATTTGAAGAATTATTTTAAAATTATTTTTGAATAAATTTTTAAGAAACATTGACAGGAATGATAAATATTTCCAAATAAATACTTTTCTATAAACTATACTGATAATAATGAGATTGTTGAATTAACCCATACAAAATTACAATACATAGAATCATATTCCCCATGAAATAAATGAAATTAAATGGATTTAAAAATAATATTATATTATATTTAATACTCATAAAATAAATTCAAGTGATGTATATATTCTATGGGAAGATACTTGTATTGTATGAGGCAGCAGTCTCGCAAAAGCAAAGGTGAGACAAAATCACTTACCTTACATCTAATTCCCAATAGATATATAAAAAACTACATTAAGTGGGTTTAAAAGTATTATTAACTTATACGAAAAATATAATAACATTTATCCTATCACATATGAATCATTTATTACTTTATATAACTTATTTATTTTAGATTTCATGTTTAAGAAATGTTTTGGGTAATAACCACTTTGTTTATCATACTTGTTTTAACATTCTTTACTGCTTCCTATTACTCAGAAAATGATTTAAATATATTCATAATATAAAAACTAGAATATATATATATATATATCATATTTATTTATTTTTTAAATATATATATAATCTAGATATATGTAATGAAATACACCATTCATTGAGACGGTAAGCCATATGTACGAATGAACGTTGTTTCCATTTTTTATCATAATGAATGGAAGAAGGTAACTTAAATATGTGTGCATATATAGTGTTAAATTATAATAATAATTTCATATAATTCATATTTATTCATTATATAAATTTGTATAATCATTCTTAAAATTGTTATTGTAGATGATGAATCTCATCGCATCGTAGAGATGGTATGCAAGGACCCAAACCCAGTTTCTTGGAGAAACAACCATATTTTATGACATTGGTATATAAAAAATGAATATTCATCCCAAAAGACTATGTATTTTAGTAGATTTTGAAAACAAAATCGATTCATAGTTTCAACATGACAACTATATAAGAAATAAAACATAGAAATTCGATGGAAAAAATCTATATCTTCTTGGTTAACCATACAATTCATTTGTAATATAATTCTTCACATCCAAAAGAAAACAATAAGAGATAAGAAATGGGTGATGTCAAATGCTGTATAATAGTAAGACATACATCATCAGATAACATAAACATAAACATGAGTCATAATGAATAACTGAAAACACAGTACTTTAAAATAATCTTGAAAATAATAAAACATGAATAAGAGTTGAATAAATAATTCCCTTATAAAACATAATCATGAGAATTCTAATAGTTAAATAACCACTTGAACAAAAAATTACAAGTTTCATTGTGCAGTAATTCATAGTGCGGATCATCATAACTGTACTTTCATGGCCTTGTGTCTAGACCATCAATAATCAAGTTTTCAATGTCTGATTCCAAGACAAAGTTTGTCTCATGAGACCTATTTATGCATAGAAGGGCTATAGTTATCCCAACCTTACACATAATAAGTGAAATTAATCATATTAATGGGTATAAAAATAAAAAATATATAAATTTATATCAAAACTGTCATAGGAAATGTAAATATCTTTCCTTGAACATTAAGCATAATCACTAACCATTCGTATTATATTGGTGGATGGTTTTAAGATAAAAAATCCATAGACAATCAAATCATAAACCATTAAATATTACATGGTAGATGATATATAAAAATACTAGTCCCAATTATATATATTATTCAATAGTGGCGTTGAAATATTCAATGTTACTTTTATAAAATCATTGAGTAATTATTGAGATAAAAACATGTTAACCTTGAAAAGAATAGTTATTTTCAAATATGTAATGTATAAAAATAGAAGTGAAATAATATATTTTTCTTAAAATAGAATTATTGATATTATAAATATATATGTCTTATAAAAACATATTATAGATTCTCATTGAATATAGGAAAGAATTTTAGAAATTCCTTTGAATTCGTCTTGTCTTTTTTGAAGAATATTTGAAAGATCCTTTTAAAACATGTATGTGTACATAAAATTAAGAAGTATTATGTTTGTTAAAAATTTCACATAGAACATATTCTGAGTAAATAATAATAGATGATATTTTCTTTGTTTTTGAGAAGGACAAGGAGTAATATGAAAGAAAACAGTGGTTCGAGATGAAAACACCTACCTTAAGTATGAATGTGTTCCTTACATGATCATAATTATCTAAATAATAAAATTTAGGCTGATAAATTAAAAATTATATAACCTACCCTATATTTACTTGATTTATTATATATTAATTTGGTTCATTAATGACGTTTTTATGGGTTAAGAGATTCAATTTCATTGTTTTGGAGAGTTTTTTCCTTGGTTTTCCAGATTAGTTTACTTATTTTTGTGTATGGATAAACATGTACAATGAAAATGGTTGTACAGAATAGAAGTTTTATGTTATTATTGAAAATAATATTAAATGGTTATGATTTTTTTGCCTATTGGATGTGAAGATGAATCATTATATAAAACATCAATGACAATTTTTTGGGTTAATTGGAATTTTCAATCACAACTAACTCATCTTGATTTATAAATTAATAATATGTATAAAAAAGGATTCCAGATCCTTCTATAATTTATGATACATATATAACAGTCTATTTCAACCATCAAAATGTTTTCATGGCCAAAATTAATGACGATAATAGAAATTTCAAACATGTTGTCCTTGATTGCAATAAATTAATAGATCTTAGATTGTCCTTTCATTTATAGTATAAAATATAGGGAAAAATGGAGGATGAAGAATTACAACTTTATCATAAAAAATACCATTACATGTATGGGACTAGATTAATCATAACATTATAAGAAAGTATTGGAGGATAGAAAAAGAAAAGAAAGGAACATTAAATAAATGAAATGAAAAGACGAATTTACCTCTTGAAGTAATCTTCCTTGAGAGCCACTTTAAGGGAGTGTATTTTAGATTTTATGTGACTAAGGGATTCTGAAATTGGGGGAAGAGTATAGGGGAATATTTGAGAAGAATTTAGGCAAGTTACAGGGCTTGAGATGAGTGAAGTGAAGATGGGAGTCTGGGTGGTTTTTGTTGTGGAGAGGACAATTTTCATAATATTTTAAACATTATTTTTTTTATATAAGACAAGAAATAGTGATGATTACATGACCAGTAATAGTAATATGTTTCTGCGAGTTCTGACCAAGGGTTCATACATTAGGGATGACATGAGAAAAAGAGTATTTAACACATAATATATATATATATGTTAAATTACCATATTTCACGGGTCCTAATAAAATCATTTATTATAGAAAAATACCAAAAAATTACACTAATTTTTTTTAATGTGTATAATTCAAAAATTAACTCCATTTTATCAAAATAATTTTCTTAATAATATAAATTTAATTTTTAAATAAAATCATTATTTATTTGAAAAATAAATATTTAAATTTAAAACATATTGTATAATTTTTCAAAAATTTACTAAGGACATGTAAAATTTCCATAACATTATAGTACAACAAATTTTTTATTTTATATTAAATTTTATGAAAATTAATTTTATTTTAAATAAATTTATTAATTTTATGTTATAATTAAATTTTTATTACTAAAAAATACCAACACATTATTATTAATTTCTAAAATAATCTATTTAATTTATACTGTGTGTAAATATTATTTATACCTTCATGGGTGTTCTCACTGTTAATAATGGTAATATTACTATTCATAAGGGTACGTTACTATTCTCAAAATATGTATTTTGTTCTTATCATACTCTAAATATTTTATTTAATGGAAATGTGTATGTTATTTTTTCAAAATTCAAATCACATAGGTGGTAAAATTTTGAATACAACCTGGGTTATATCAATGTGGTTTTTTGTAGAGTCTCTGTGTTATATGAGTTAAATATTAAATTTATTTTCCAATTCTAAAGGTGTAACATTCTTGCCTCCTTATAGTATTTTCATCCTCGAAATTCCTAGAATGGAACCTCATAAAAAAATTTGTGAATGTCTTAATCATATGATTATATGGCTCCAAGGTTGCGTCTTCGATTTTATAATATTTCATGCGTATTTTTAACATTTGAGTGGTCCAATTCCTTAGCACATGTTCTTTAGTTTCTATAATCTGGATAGGCTCTACACATTATGATAGTTTAGGTTCCAATTCTATTCTGTTATATGTGAGGACATGCATTGGGTCTGGCGTGTACATCCTCAATAATGATACATAGAACATGTTGAGTACTTTAGAAATTCCTGGAGGAATATCCAATCGATATGCAATAACTCCAATTCAATCAATGATTTCAAATGGACAAATGTACCTTGGGTATAGTTTTCCTTTCTTCCCAAATTTTATAACCCCCATCCATGGAGATACATAACAGAAAATATGATCTCCCACTTGAAATTCCAAATCATTCCTTCAATTATAGATATATATCCTTTTCCTTATTTAAGATGATTTGATATGGGTTTGAATTGTCTTTACCATTGATATTTCTTCCTCTATATTATTTGGTCCCACAAGATTTCATTCTCTGACTTCATTCCAATAATTTGGTGTATGACATCTATTTCTTTATAATGCTTCATATGGTTCCATTTGAATACTTGAATTCAATATATTATTATAGGAAACCCAAATTAAATGTTAATATTGATCCCAAATACCTTTAACATCATGCGAAAATGATCTCAACATGTTTTATATGGTTTGGATCCTCCATTTTGAATACCCTTCTGTTTGTGGGTGGTAAGAAAAACTCAAAAAACATTAGTACGAAATCTTATTGAAATTTTTTCTAGAATTTCATTTTAAATCATGGATCAAGATTAGACATAATTGAGATAGGTGATCCATGTTGTCTCACAACTTCATTGATATATAGTCATGCTAGGTTATTCGGTGGAAAATTCGCTCGAATAATAATGAAATGTGAAGATTTTGTAAGTCAATAAAAAATTGCTCAAATTACACCATTATTCTTTGTAGTGTTTTGTATACCAGTGAAAAAATTGAGAGTTATGATTTCCCATTTTCCTATTGGAATATGTAGAGGTTGAATGAAACCACATGGATGTTGTCTTTTAGAATTTACTTGCTGATAAACTAGACATCTTGATACTTGATCTGTAATTTCACGATTCATATTTCCCCACATGAAATGTTAAACCAAATATATATACATCATATTGATACCATGATGCATAATTAAATTCGAACTATGGGTATCATCCAGTAACTCCATTTTTATCATTCCATCCAATGGCCCAAAGGCCTTTATATTTTATTGAGTTTTGATAATCAATATTTCAAGTGGTGAGGTGGAACCCTTAAAAGGCCCTACAGGTGTAAGTATTACATGGCCCATAGGACTTAAAGGAATTCATTTTCTCATAGGCTTGAAACATTACATACAACCTAGACTAACTACTTGGAACTGCTCTTCCCCAGAATCGTCATCTTGAAATCAACTCTCCACCTTCGCATGGCGGTTTGGATAGGAATTCCTGTGCATGAACAGGAATGTCCTGATGGCAGGTTCCAAACCCTCTCATTCTTGCAATCCATTTTAACTTCTGCATTGGTGAAAGCTCCTTGCTCATCCTCCTGGTTGAGGTTTGTCTTTATAGGTCATCTAGTTTACATATACACTTTAAGGTGGCCCGAAGGCCTTGAGGTGGCCCGAATGCCTTACTGACCTGATGGCCTGGGTGGCCCGAATGCCTTACCAGCAACCGTACTGCTACAATAACCCGAGAATAATTTCTCCTCCTAGATTGGATCTCGGGTCTCCCGGATGCACTCCCTTTTTATCTTGCATACAACTAGAACACAAAATGTCTTTACAAATTTCAGAATCACATCATCACACACGAAGTCAACCAACATCCCCTCATTTACACCTATAATTTACTTTTGATGATTCTCATCATCAAACTTATTTGTTTAATGCCATTGCCATAAATATGGTTTGGAAACTAAATAATAAATTTGTGATGTTTCACCTTATTTAATAATTACCATATCCATCTTTACTAAATCCATAAACATGGGATATCATTCAATACTAATTTTGTTTAGGACTCCATGAAATGTCCGGATTAATAAATCAACTACCTTATTTCCGTTTCATGGGTGGTAGTGTATGGAACAATCATAATCCTTGAGTAGTTTAATACATATCTTTTTCCTCATGTTGAGTTTTTTTGTGAAAATATATATTTCAAACACATATGATCTATATATATATCACATATTTTTCAGCAAAGAGATAATGTCTCTATTTCATCATATTATATATAATAGTTTCTAACTCAATATCATTAGTAGGATAACATTGTTCATGATTTTTTACCAGCCGATATGCATATGAAATAACTCTATCAATGTTCATAAGGACACAACAAAGTCATATATTTGGCGGATCACTATTGATCACAAATACACCATTCCTAGATGGTAGAGTCAATATTGGATCATTCACTAATCTAATCTGTAATTCCTCAAAATATTCCTCACATTATGTTTTCCCTACAAACTTAACCCCTTGCATATAATCTTGATCCTTGGGTTTGTGAAAATGGGCAATGTTCTGACCAAAACTATGATAATAACTTGATAATCAAATAAAATTATGTACCCCTATTATGTTTGTTGGGGTGATAAAATCTTTAATATCCTTTCTCTTTATAGGATCAAACAATATTTCATCCTTATAGACAATGTGGCCAAGAAAGGAAACTGATTGAAGCCAAAATTCACACTTATTAAGCATCCAATATAATTATTTTCTTCTAAAAGAATTCATAATACTGTGCATGTGATGTTCATGATATTCGTAGATTTTGAATTATACCAGGATTTAATCAATAAATACCACCCAAAATTCATAAATTATATTCCAAAAAAACACTACACAGTAGATCCATGAAAAAAGGGTTCATATTTTAGTCCAAAAGGCATTACTATAAACTAATAATAGACATACTTGGTTCAAAATAATTTCTTTGTATGTTTTCCTTCCTTACTCGCAACTGAGGATATCTATATTGGAATTCAATCTTAAAAAATTATTGAGCTCCATGATGTTGATCAAATAAATCATTAATGAGAGGTAGGTGATTCTTGTTTTTTGTTGTTATAACATTGATATCCTAGTAGTCAATGCACAGCCTCATATATCCATCGATCTTCTTAACATGATTTATATGGGATACTTATAAAGAAACACTAGGGAGAATAAATCATTTATCACTCAGTTCACCTAGTGGTTTCTTCAATTTTACTAATTCCACATTGTCCATTCTATATGTGGTCTTTTCTATGGGCCTTGAACAGATAATTATGTCCATGGAAAACTAAATTTCAGTCTCTGGAGGATGTCTAAGTAAATCATTAGGAAACATATCTACATATTATTTCACAATAGGTATGTACCCTATTTTAACAATACATTCCTCACCCATAGTTATTGCATTCCCTTCCTCCCTAATTATTGAATGGAAAAGATAAACTGGGTGTGGATATAACTAAGAATCACATAGTAAGGTTTCTTCTCTAAATATAAGGGGCTAAATAACATTATCAAAAACCGAAACATCTGTATTCTAGTAATATATCTTTTCATCATAATGTAAAATCCAAATCATCTAAAGGATTATATCAAAGACAATCATGGGTATGATGATATGTTTTGAAACAAAACAATATTTATGTATCATGAGGGGGACTAATCGAAAAATCATTGTTGTAATGATACACCCTTAGGAGTTTTAACTAAAAAATCATTATTAAGTCAAATTGGACATTTCTAATATTCCTGGAAAACTAGGAAGATATAAATGAACATGATGATCCAATTTCAATTAAAGCATCAGATAAGTTCAAGGAAATGATTAATGGTCCTACCATCACATCATTATGTACTTCAACATCAATAGTTGTGAAAGCATAAGCATGGCCTTACTACATTGGAATTCATTGGGGAACATTTCCATGATTCATAAGACATTCATGTTCATAATTTATTATCTCATTACAAATACAACATTGAATATTGGTTTTTCTGTCTTCCCCTTGAATTCGCATTATTGGTGGCCTTTTCTCCACACATTTAATAGTCTCTCATTCCCTTTAAGAAGGTGATAGAGTGTTTCTTTCCACCATTACTACATAGTAGAAGGTCAACTCTTCCCTTATTCCCCATTTCCGTATTTTCTTTTACACTATTTTAAATTTATATCTTCTTTTATTTCGTTCATTTATAGTTATAAGATATAGAAAATTATTTTTCTGCATTGATAGAACATGAGACTATATCATCATATGAGATAAATTTCGGGAGACTAGTTCCCTTTATAGGAATGGTTTTAAATAATTGAATAATAGATCAATCATACTTCTGGGAATACGTATGTATTCCGAGACATTCCTTGATAATTTTTTGAAGTTATATTCATACTTCGAAACATTCTCATCCTATTTTTGGTTCATATTCAGAATCTTTCCTTCCATATCTACTCTATGTTCACATGGAAAGTATTTTTAAATAATAATTTTCTTAAAATCCTTATATTACACCCATTATATTTCTTCTTCAACCTTTGTGTTATGGATTTGTGACCACCAATGATCTACATCTCCCGATATCTGATAAATTTACATGATTATCCTCTCACTTCTGTTACATCCCAAATAGAAAAATATCTTCTCTTCGGAACTTATCTACTACTTAGATACAAATGGGTTTTTTTCGGATAAAGAAATCTATCATAGATACTCCATTTTGTGGATCAGGATGCTCTATATGTGTTTGGAAATTGTTCATAACCCTATCCAGTTGTCATATTATAGTTATATATTTCTCACCACCAATCCAATCACAAGAGCCAACATCATTATATTGCATTAGAGAGAAATCCTGACATGGAATACGGGTGTTCATGTGGTTTCCACTCCTTCTAATAGGTTTCATTTCAAAATAATTATAATACACTAGATTAGGTTATGAATAATAATATATAATCTCTACTTATCAAAATAAAAAATATAAATAAAAATCATATGAATGGATAATCCCATCATCACAAAAAATGGTTTCCATGAGAGAATATTTAAATTTAAATCTTTTATAATGGCTTGTAATTAAAAAGTAAATTATCCTAAGCATATCCCCAAATATTTTCAAATACATTATATAGTAAGTCCCACTAGCGTGTCTCGGGATACCTCGAGTCAAGCACAATACTACCTATTGGTGTTTTCACTCCTACATACATTATTTACACAATGACATCCACCTGTAGATTCTAGACTTGTTTGTATTTCCTAGAACGATCCAGAAAATATATTCTTATACAAAATTCTATGATATTCTTATATACATGTCCTCAAATATAATCCTATATTTTTTTCTCCTAATATACTTTTTCTAAATCTAGTTTCCATGTTTCTAATAAACTTCCTCTGATACCAACTATTATAAACCTGACCCTAGTTTCCAAGAGCTGGTGCCTTATTTTTTTAAATTGGTAAATAAATAAGAAATATGTGTCCAGAGGGATGGAGTGGTTTAGTATCATTGAAAAACGAGATACATCCATATTTTCCACATTATAAAATGAAAATAAATACCCCATAAAAATTCCAATGAAAACATCTTTATTTCCAAGGTTATCCCTACAATTCAATCACAATATACTTCTTCACATCCTGCAAAAAAAATGAGGCATAATAAAGGGGTGATCTCAAATGCTCAATAAGGGTAAGAAATATAGATGAAGATATATTAAATATAGACACGTGCCATGGTGAATAACTAACCACACATTCTTTAAAATAAACATGAACTCAATATGTCAAGAATATGAGATGAATATATAATCCCATAATAAAATAAAATCATGGGAATAATTATAGTTGCATAAATACATGAACTATCTACTACCTATTTCATAACAAGGTAATACATAATTCAGGACATTATGAACGTACCGTTAAGGCATCATTCCAAGACAACAAATAACCAATTTTTCAAGGCCTCGTGCCATGACCTAGTTTGTATCATGAGACCTACCGATGCAATAATGGGATATAGAAGGCCCCCCATAAAAGAAAATAAGTCTAATGCTTTTTACATACGAATGGAGATAAACATATAAATTCATATTTAGACAATCAAATGAAATCTAAATTACTCTCCTCGAACATTAACCATATACATAACCATTTAGAGTAAAATGTTGAATGGTTTTAAGATAGAACATCTACATTCAAACTAAAAATAAAACATTAAATAAAATATTTTAGATGATATATAAATATATTTGTTCAAATTATATATAATGTTCAACAATTTTTTTGAAATAGATATAATCACTCTGATAAAATCATTGTGTAATTCTTAAGATAAACACTTTTCACTTTTAAAAGAAGAGTTCTTTTAGAAAAATAATAGAATAAAACCAGAAGTTATCTCATATATATTTCTCATAAAAGATTAATGATTTTATAAAAATAATTTCTGATAAAATCATATTATGATTTTCCCTTGGAAATATGTAAGAATTCGAGAAATTCCATTGAATCGAGCTTGTATTTCGCGGTAAAGTTTTGAAATATCATTTTAAAACATGTATCTCTCCATTGAAGAATGAATAATTATAGTTGGTACACATATATAGAACATTAAAATAGAATATATGATTAGTAAATATGAATAAAATAAATTTTATTTGGGATTAGAAAGACAAAGAGTAACCTGAAAAAATGGTGGTACGGGCGGCAAACCCTTACCTTATGTCTGAAGGTGTTCCTAAAATGATCATAATGACCGGAGTAATAAAATTTTGATCTAAAAATTAATATTTTAAATACCCATCAAACTTTTAATTGATTTATTATAACCTTATTAGGTTCATTCATGGCCTTTTTTAATCGGTTAAGAGATATAATTTCATTGTTTTGGTGCATTTTCTGTTATGGTTTTCATGATTGGTTTACATATATTCATGTATGGATAGAGATGTAGAATGACAATGTTTGTCCCAAATATAATTTCAATGTAATTATTGAGAAATTTAAGATTAAATGGTTAGAAAATTCATTTGGTTGTTGGGAGTGAATATGAATCCTTATATAAATCTTTAATGACAATTTTTTTGGTTAATTAGTGGTTTTTGATTACAATGAAGTCATTCTAATTTATAAATTAATATCATGCCTCAAAATGGAATATATAACATTAAATAAGTTTTAATACATATATTAGAGTCAGGTTCAATGATCAAAATTGTTTCAAGCCCGTAATTGAAGATTGTAATAGAAATTAAAATCATGTCATCATTGAATGTGACAAGCTAACATATATCGGATGGTGTATTAATTTGTAGTATAAATGAAGGTTAAATGAGACTTGATGAAAAAGTATTCATTTAAGAAAATAAAGTACATGTAATGTACTATAATGATCACAACATTCATATGAATGTAGGTGAGAAGAGAAAAACAAAATAAATAACATGAAATAATATAAATGAAAAGTGGAATTTACCTCTTGAAGTAAAATTCCTTGAGAACCTATTTATGGGAGAGTTTTTTGATATTTTTATGAGACCAAGGGTATCTAGTCTTGGGTTAGTAGTTTAGGGGGATATTTTGTGGAATATAAAAAATTCACAAGGCATGAGGGAAGTGAAGAGAAGAGGGGAGTGTGGGTGGTTTTCATAGTGGAGGAGAGGACAGATTTCTTAATGTTTTAATCAGTAGTTAGTTATTTTTCCATAATACAGGAAATAATGAACATTCCATGAACCAAAATAGTAGTAAGATAATGTGATTTCAAAACAAGGTTTCATACAATATAATTCCAGCTATGAGTAGTGTATTAACTCATAAAGTATATATACGGTAAATTATCATATTTCTATACCCATAAAAAATTCTTGAATTTCGAAAAATACCAAAAAAAATCCACAAATCAATTTTGAAACATGTAGAATTAAATAATTGATTCCATTTTTTCAAAATGATTTTTTAAATAATAAAAATTTTATTTTTAAATAAATTCATTATTTAGATGAAAAATGCAGATTTAAATTTAATTTTAATTTTATAATACTTTAAAAAATAACAAAGGTCTTATTAAATAATCATAAAATTATTTTACTAAAAATATTTATTTACAAATGCATTTTATAAACAATAATGTTTTCTAAATAAATTAATTGATTTAAAATATTAATTTAATATTTATTACTCAGAAAAATAGCAACACATAATTATTAGTTTCTAAAATATTATATTTCAATTATAAGGTGTCTAAATTTAATTTATAACTTAATGGGTGGGGTAATATTATTAGGAGTCATGTTATTATTCATAAGGTTACGTTACTATTGACCACAAAATTAAGTTAGTCATATCAGACTCAAGATAATTTACTGAACGCAACCATATTTTACTAAACGCAACCATTTATGTACATTTTTTGAAATTCAAATCACCATAGTTGTAAAATTATATATACTAGATAGGTTATAAAAAAGTGATTTTTTCTATAATCATGGTGTTTAATGAATTAAGTATTAAATTTCTTGGAAAAATATTGTGTTTTTACACTATAGGTTGTACATATGAAAGAGTGCTGATATAATTATCATAATGGTAAAATGGTGAAGAATTAGATGGCGTATTAATTAAAAACAATCAATATAATTCCATAGTTATTATTTAGATCCATTATATCGATTATTTTATCTATCCAAATAATGTAATGATAAAAAAATACATTACACCATGGTGTGAATACCGTAAGCCGTACGTACGCAAGCATGGTACTTTCGTTTCTTGTAGATTTAATAAAATGTGTAATATGGTTTTTACATAAACATAATAACATATTAAAATATATTTTATACCTGAGTTATTACTTTATAACATAATCAATATGTCCAGAGGAAGTTGGAGAAGAAAAATATTTGAAAGAGTATTTAAGGAGATTACCTATTCTTCGATGATCACCCTTTATATCTCCTCTTTGGGACATCAGAGTTGGTATTTTAGAATACCATAACCTCGATAATGTTACAATTTAATTATATAATGGAAATCCACATGTTTTGGCAAATATTGAAGGCAAAAATTGGGGTTGGGGGTTCCCTATTATAATTGACGTGATGGGAGCATTTGGAAACTTTGAAAACATTAAGCTAATATAAACTAATTTTCACTTTCATTGTTAGGGTGCATTTTCTGTTATGGTTTTCATGATTTTTTTACCTATATTCATGTATGGATAAACATGTAGAATGATAATGGATGTCCTGAATAGAAGTTATAAGTAATTATTGAAATATTGATGACTAAATGTTTATAAAATTTATTGTTTTATTAGGAGTGAATATGAATCCTTATATAAAACATTAATGACAATTTTTTTTGATTAACTAGTGGTTTTTGATTACAATGAAATCATTCTAATTTATAAATTAATATCATGCGTCAAAACCGAATATATAAAATTAAATAAGTTTTTTTACATATATTATAGTGTGGTTAAATGATCAAAATGTTTTCATGTTCGTAATTGAATATTGTAATAGAAATTGAAAACCTGTCATCCTTGAATGTGACAAACTAACATATATCGAATGTTTTATTCATTTGAAGTATAAATGAAGGGGAAATGAGACATGTTGAAGAATTATTGATTTACGAAAATACAGTAAATGTAATTTACTTTAGTGATCACAATATTCGAATGAATGTAGGTGAGAAGAGAGAAAGAAAATAAATAACATTAAATAAAATAAATGAAAAGTGGAATTTACCTCAGGAAGTAATATTCCTTGAGAACCTATTTATGAGAGATTTTTTGGGTATTTTTATGAGACCAAGGGTATCTGGACACGGGTTATGAGTATAGGGGGATATTTTATGGAATATAAATAATGCATAAGGCCTGAGAGAAGTGAAGAGAAGAGGGGAGTGTGGGTGGTTTTCATAGTGGAGGAGACGAGGGATTTCTTAATGTTTTAATCAGTCATTAGTAATTTTTCCATAATTCAAGAAATAATGATGATTCCATGATCCAAAATAGTAGTAAGATTATGTGATTTTAAAAAAAGGGTTCTTACAACAGAATTCCAGCTGGGAGTACTGTATTAACTCATAATGTATATATACGGTAAATTATCATATTTTTATACTCATAAAAGATTCTCGTATTTTTGAAAAATAGCAAAAAAATCCCCATATCCATTTTGAAACATGTAGAATTAAATAATGGATAACATTTTTTTAAAATTATTTTATAAATAATATAAATATTATTTTTAATAAAATAATTATTTAGATGAAAAATATATATTTAAATTTAAAACTACTTTTATAATACATTAAAAATGAACTAAGGACTTATTAAATTATCCTAATATTATTTTACTACAAATATTTATTTATGATTTCATTTTTTGAATAATAATTTTCTTTTAATTATATTTATTCATTTAAAATATTAATTTAATATTTATTACTCACAAAAATAACAACACATAATTATTTGTTTCCAAAAAATGAAATTTCATTTATAAGGTGTCTAAATTTAATTTATAACGTAATTAGTGTGGGTATTATTAATAAAAGTCATGTTAATATTCATAAGGTTACATTACTATTTACCAAAAAATTAAGTTGGTCATATCATACTCTAAACATTTTACTGAATGCAACCATATTATACTAAACACAACCATTTATATCCATTTTTTGAAATTCAAATCACCGCAGTTGTAAAATTATATATACTAGATAGGTTTTAAAAAAAGTGGTTTTTTGTAGAATCATGGTGATCTATGAATTAAGTATTAAATTTATTTGAGAAATATCAAGTTTTTACACTATAGGTCTTACATATGAAATAGTGATGATATAATTATCATAATTGTAAAATGGTGAAGAATTAGATGGTGTATTAATTAAAAAAACCAATATAAATCCATAGTTATTATTTAGATCCATTATATCTATTATTTTATATACCCAAATAATTTAAAGATAACAAAATAGATTACACCATGGTGTGGATAACGTAAGTCGTACGTACGCAAGCATGGTACTTTCATTTTTTATACATTTAATAGAATGTGTAATATGGGTTTTACATAAACAAAATAACTTCATAAAATATATTTGATACATTATTTATTACTTTATAACTTTATTAATATGTCCATAAGAAGTTGGAAAAGAAAAATATTTGAAAAAGTACATTAGGAGATTACCTCTTCTTCGATGCTCTCCCTTTATATCTTCTCTTAGGGACAATAAAGTTGGTATTTTAGAATACAAGAACCTGTATAATGTTACAATTTAATTATATAATGGAAATATGAATGTTTTGGCCAATATAGAAGGCTCAAATATAGGGTGGGGGTTCCCTATTATAATTGACGTGATGGGAGCTTTTGGAAACTTTGAAAACATTAAGATAATATAAACTGATTTTCACTTTCAAATTGCTACAATGTATATAAATTATACCCTCGTATGTTTATGGGTAAAAATCCATAGAAAAAATTATTTTTTACATGTTTTGGTCACAATATTAACCTTTTATTTAGGAATTGACCCCTAGTTAAACAAATTATTTTTTACCATGACAACTTGGGTTTTTAGTCATTAGGGTTCACATAGTTACAATAAGATTACAAAAGAACCCCAAAACATGGGTTTTTTTGTCTCTAGTATATTTATAAGGCCCCAGACTTAAAAATTACTTAATATTGAGTTATTTAAATAATTCACTTTGAGGATTATTTCAGGATATGATTTTTAGAGAATTAGATCATAAATCATGGATTACATTCCACATTTAAACAAGGTGGTTACATCAAAGAAAATATTAATTTTTTCCACGAAAGGTATCATATTTAAAATAAAACATGGTTTCTTTCTTGAAAAATCCTCAACACTATCATCACATCTTGTAAATTTCCCTTAAAATGTGAAAAACATTTAAAAAAGATGGGATGAGCATAAAAAGCTCAGTAAGGGATATAAAAATATGGAAAGAAGACATTAGTACATGTATACATAAGAATAAATGAAATAATACTTTACACATAAAACATAAGCACTTTAACATACCTCATTAAATCATAAGATTTATGAATAACTCATAGAAATCATAAGACATAAATGTAACTTGAGTCATTCATAACATTAATACGTAAGGAGTAACCCTCGTGGTTACGTTTGGAATACCCATCACAGTATATTACATAAACCTCTTCGGAGAAAACACAGCGTTTAACTCCTTCGCGTTACCCAATGCATTGGAGATCTATCTTGGGCTCACCTGCCCTTAGTTTATCAGGGAACCACCCGACTTCAAAAACAATTCCCAAGAACCATAACATTATTTTATTACATAAAACATGCATAAAGGAAACATAACATTTCCACATTTCAGTCAAATGATATCAATACAACGCATTGATATAATAAAAAAAATTATCATAACCATTTTCTATACAAAATAATAGAAAAGTAAAAAATGGTATTTATTTTTCTTTTTAAAAAAGTTATCTCTTATAGAGGAAGCCGAAACTCAAATAATGGTCACAGCGGCGGAGAAGTCGGTGTCGCCACATACGTAAGACAAAAACATTCCTTTTGTAATTTAGTAAAATGATTCATGTAAATATATTCCTTTTCTATGAAATTAAAATTAAATGAGGATTATTATACAACTAATGAAAGAACATTGTATATAAATTGAAGTATGCATCAATGAAAGGATATTGAGACAAAGTCCCTTACCTCATGTCCGACTTGTTCCCGTTCATTCTTTATATTCCGAAATAATAATCATAGGTCAAATTATAATTTCTAAAACACTTAATTTAAAGATTATTATTCAATTCATATCACATATTATCATGATATAATAATTAGTTAATTATGTGAGTTCATATCATATGTTTTGTCGATGTTCGGTACATGAGTCAAAAATAAACTTGTTTGAAGAGAACTATCCATGTTGTTATAATTATATCATCTCAATAATGGTGTTCATGATTTAAATATCATATATATCATGTATTTATATCTTTAGTAATATTCCATAATGTTTTGAGATAATAAGTGAAATTTACCTTTCATGGAGATGGTTGGTCGTACGTACGCATGAACGCTACTTTCGTTTTTTGTCATATTAATGGACATTAAAACTAAAAAAAACAAAGATATATTATAATTACAGTATAATATATATGATATATAGGTAACATAAGTTCATTAATTACATTATTTATAAATTCCATGTCTGGAATGAATGAGTCACATAACTTGAGGGGGCGGTAGTCCACACTTCCTCAGATAAAATTATCGCAGTTCCACAACATGAAAAGCATAACGATGTGATTTAAAAAATATAATTCAGAAGAATATAGAAAAAATAAATACTATATATATCATATATAAATACAGTGACATCATAATGGCCACCATGAAAGGTGTTTAAAGAAGATTGAACAATCATCGTTTTGTGAGGCAGTAATTCACCACTGACACCAACAGTGTATTCTTTAACCATTAGACGGAGGTGTTTGTAAGTGTAGGTATAATAAATATCATAACAAAATCCTAGTATATTAAGGATTATAGTGTTATTATGGGATCAAATTATAAGAAGATATTGTTGGGTGAAGAAAGAAAATAAAAGGAAGAAACTCGAGAGAAGACATTACCTCTAAATCTGGTAACTCTTTTGGATTTGAGACAAAGGCTTCCTTGGAAGGACTTCTACCCAAAGTGAGGCTTCTAGATGTAAGAGAGGTATGTGGAGAGATAATATGAGAAGATATTGGACAAGACAATTTTTTGAGAGTTTTGTGTAAGGGGTAGAGGTGGGGCCTTTTATAAGAGGGAGGAGGTTCACTTTTGGAATGTCTTGAAATGTTACTTTATTATAAAATGATTTTGGGATTTTAAAAATCCCACAATGATATATTTTGAGGATAAGGTGATAAGGGTTCTAAATACACCCATATATATGGTTTTTTACTAGTATATGTTATATATTTTACCCAATATTTTCTTTTTATTTAAATCGTTCATAAATGAGGTAATCACTGCATTATCATGGTGTCATAAATAAATATATTTATTTAATGTCTAAAATTATTAAAAAAAATACAATGTTGTAGGAAATATTTTTATATTTTCAATGAAAATTTTATGTCATAGATATAATTTATGTAAACAAAATTAAAATTATTTTAATTAGTATATACATACCCTTATTATATTTCTCTTTTTTTTAAAAAATTAATGTCATAAATGTCACTGTCACACCCATGTGACTCCATGGGACCTCAAGTTAGGTAAAAAGCATCCATGGTCGACCATTACTCAAAAAAGAGGATTTGGACACATTTTGGGGTCATTTTATATTATTATTTTATTATTTTATTACCCTTAACTACCCAATTACTAATTAATCACAATAATTAAAGATAATTACAGTCGTTACTATTCATAATGTCCGCAAAAAAGAGTCTTAATTAAATTATTTGGAACTTATGATTCCAAATATGGAATCCATTTTACCAAATTCTAAACATAAAAATTGTAGAAACTAATTTAGAAATAATTCCCAATGTCAAAACAAATAGCCTGTTTTTAAGAAACAATATCTATCAAATGATTGACAATTGTTTTTGTTCAATTTCAAAGTGAAATTAAATCTAATGACCACCATTGGATTAAATGGTGAAAATATATTCTAATTAAACCTTAAAACCAATTAATAAGATAATCTAACCATATAATTAAAGTAGATGAAAATGTAGTTTTGAAGTGAAATGCACTATTTTTCACTATTCATTAAACAATGAACATTATCAGAAAAATACCAAAAAATTATCCAAAGTAAATTTCAATTTCCCAAATCTAAACAATAATTTTATTTTGAAAAATATAACTTTTAAAATTTTCAATATTTAGATATAAAAATGGTTTTCGATCAAAATGCGGTAAGAAATCTTTTAAAAATATTAGAGTATTATATGCTTAAGATTGGATTTATTCTCATTTTATGCCTCTGAAACACTATCTAATTCATAAGTAGACATTGATATGAAAATATATTATTCTTTACTTACTTGGGATTTTACGTCCTTCCCCCCATTATGAAATTGTTTCCCCACAATTTATTTATATATCGAATTAGTGTGGGTATTTATCCCTCATTGCATTTTCAGATTCCCATATTGCCTCTTCAACTATACGGTTTTTTCATAGAATCTTTACTTGATGAATCACCTTATTCTGCAACAGTTGCTCCCTATGGTCAAGAATCTGGACCGGTTGTTCCTCATAGGATTGATCCCCTTCCTGTTGAACTAGATCTGGACTAAAAACATGAAATGGATCTGGCATGTACTTCTTTAACATTTAAACATGAAAAACATTATGTAGGTGAGATAAACTTGGAGGTAAAGCCACTCAGTATGAAACTGATCCAACTCTCTCCAGAATTTCATATGTTCCAATGAACCATGGACTCAGCTTTCCTTTCTTACCAAATCGCATCTCAATTTTCCATGGTGAAAAATTGAGAATACATGACCACCTACCTCAAAAGAGAGATCCTTCCCCCTGTTGTCCACATAACGTTTCTACCTACTTTGAGATGTTCTCATGTGTTTCTTTATCAGCTGAACTTTTTCTTCCATCACTTCTACTAATTTTGGTCCCATAAACTTCCTTTCGCCTACTTCATCCCAAAAAGCAGGAGTTAGACACTGCTTCCCATATAATGCCTCAAATGGTACCATCTGTATACTAGAATGAAAACTGTTATTATAAGAAAAATCAACGAATGAAAGATGCTGGTCCCAACTTCCCTGATAATCCATCAAACAAGCATATAGAATATCCTCCAATGACTGAATTGTTCATTCTGAATTCCCATATAATTGAGGATGAAAAGTTGTACTAAAATTTAATTCAGTACCCATAGTCTTCTGAAGGCCTTTCCAAAAGATAGAAGTGAACTCGAGATCACGATCAGATACAATGGAGAGGGGAACTATTTGTAACATGACTATCTTTTTAAGATACAATCGAGAAAGCTAATCAAGGGAAAAAGTATCTCGTATAGCATGGAAATGAGCAGATTTATTCAAGCGATCAACAATAACCCATATTGAATTATTACCTCGAGGTGTCTTCAGTAATCTCATAATGAAGTCCATGGATATATTCTCTGATTTCCACTCTAGAACTAGTAAAGGATAAAACATCCCATTCGATAACTGCCACTCTTCATTAAACTGTTGATAAGTCAAACAATTCCCAATAAAATTTGCAATATCTCTTTTCATTCAAGCCAACCAGTAATACTCCTGAAGATCTCCTTACATCATAGTACTTCCTGGATGAACTGAAAATGGAGATCTACGAGCTTCACATAACAACTCTCTCTTCAATTATGAATCACAAGACCCAAAAAATCACTTTCCAAATCTCAAAACACAATTATTATGAATGTTGAATTCATGTAACATACCCTTCTGAACTAGATCTAAATTTTTCTACAACTCATTGTCTTGCTTCTGTGCTTGTTTAATTATGCCTGATAGAGATGATTTCACTAATACCTGAAACAAAACAGAAGAATTTCATGCACCAACAACTTCCAAGCCAAAATCCATCAAATCCTTAACCAATGGATAACTTTCCAAATGTAGCATGCTTAATTAAGCATTAATTTTTAGACTCAAAGCATCTTCCACTTTATTTTCATTTCATAGGTTGTAGTGAATCATGCAATCATAATCCTTGAGTAATTCTAGTCATCACTACTGTCTCATATTCAATTCTTTTTGAGTGAATATATAATTTAGACTTTTGTGATTAGTATATATTTCACACTTGACAACGTACAAACGATTCCTCCAATTTTATAAAGTGAAAACAACAACAGCTAATTCCAAATCATGTGTAGGGTAATTTATCTCTTGAGTTTTCAACTAACATGAAGCGTAATAAAATACTTGATCATTCTGAATTAGGATGAAACCAAGTCCTTTAAATGAAGCATCACTATAGATAAAAAACGCACCATTCCTGGAAGGTAGTGCCAATACCGGATCATTGACCAATCTTCTTTTCAATTCCTGAAAACAATCATCACATTGTTTTGTCCAAATTAACTTAACACCCTTTCGAGGTAGCTTAGTCAATGGGTTTGAAAACTATGCAAGCTTTTTAACAAATAATCGGTAATAGCCTTCAAAATACAAATCACGGTTATATTTGTGGATCTTGGCCATTCTTCAACAACCTTTTTTTTGCAGGATCAATAGTTATTCCATCTTTAGAAACAATATTACCAAGGAAAGAAATTTGTTAGAACCAAAACTCACAGTTGCGGAATTTTGCATACAATTTGTTTTCTTTTAATGTTTGAAAATCACCATTAAATTACATTCATACTCCTCTTTACTTTTAGAAAACAACAAAATATCATCAAAGAAAACAACCACAAACTTATCCATGAACTAATGGAAAATTCTATTCATAATGTACATGAATACAGTAGGTGAATTGGTTAAACCAAAGTCATAACTACAAATTCATAATGGTCATATCTTGTACGAAACACAGTCCTCAGAAAATCTGCTTCCTTTACCTTTAAATGATGGTACCTCGATTTCAAGTCAATCATTGATACATACTGAGCTCCCTGGAGCTGATCAAACAAATCATCGATATGAGGGAAATGATATTTTTCTTAATAGTGATTTTATTCAAGGCTCTATAATCAATGAAAAGTCTCATCGAAACATCATTATTTTAAACAAATAAGACAGGATCACCCCGTGGTGATGTTCTAGGTCAAATCAAACCTTTTTCTAATAAATCATGCAATTTCTCCTTCAACTCTAAAAGTTCAATTTGAGCCATTCGATAAGGGGGTTTTGAAATTGTCTTAACATCAGGAACTAAGTCAACATTAAATTCAACTTCTTGATCTGGTATTATTCTAGGAAACTCATTAAGAAAAACGTCAGGATACTCATTTACCACTGGCACAACATTAATCTGAATGGTTCCTTTTTTTCAACAATATGTGCAAGGAAACATTCATTTCAATCTTTTACAAGTTTCTCGGCCTCTTGATATGTTATCAACAGTAAGGGTTTATTCTTGTACACAAACATAAATTATTTCTAAAAAGAAACTTTTTTAGTTCTACAGTTAATTTTAGCATGATAAACAAAGAGCCAATCCATACCCATGATAACATCAAACTGTACTAGAGGTAAAAAATATGGTTTTCAAGAAGTTTCCTTCAACGAATAAGTATAGGAAGATTCTTATAATTTTTTTCCTTAACATTTACCACAGGTGTTATTACCACAAGTTCAGGAGTCATTTCTTGAGATAGAATTCCCGGTTTACTAGAAACTTTTTTAGAGATGAATGAATGTGTAGACCCTGAATCAAACAACACATTAGCATAATTGTAACACCTAGAGATTTTATGGGAAGTATTATTTTTAATTTATTTTATGTCTTGTGTTCTATGATACACCAAGATTATATTTCACTATACGTAACACAATATCGGCTTGTAGTATACGTGACACTATTCTTGGATCGTGTTACACACAATTTCAAGTTCGTTTGATAGAAGTTATTCTATGAAATGTTGAGTGTATATATATATATATATTCAGTGTATAAATGAAATATGGTTGGATTCTATTATACGTAACAACAAAGGAATTTTTCACTACACACAACCTTGACTTGGAATGCATTACACAGATCAAGACCTTCTCTGATAGCATGTATTGTATGCAATATCGAGTTTCCTTAAACAATTATATGTTATTAAGATATAATATAAACTACCTGTTATGAATAGCTATACCGACATATTAAAATTTTTAAATTTCATCTTTCAAAATCGACTTCATTTTTGGATTCAGAATATTGAAATTAACCTAGGTTGAATTTTTTTATCTTTCTAAACACTTTCAATTTTTGATTAATAGTGAAAACCCTGAGTTATTCATTAAAATAGACTTTTTATTTAAATATTATTTTTTTATTTAAATTTATTTTAGGTTAGAATAGATATATAATATCTCTATAAGTTCAATGTGATTCATTGGAGTCATTTTATAATAATTTTAGATATATAAAAATTTTATTGAACTTTTTACCTTCTTTTACCCACCTCCTAGGAGAATTTAAAAATTTACATAAAAAATAATTTTACCGCTTCTGTGAGTGGAACTTCAAAAATTTGAGAGACACAGTTGATATCAGTAAGTAAAATTTCATTCAATAAGATAAAAATAATTTTTGGTGAATAGTGTCTTCTTACTTTTATTTACCATGCTTAAAAGTAAATAAGGTAAATTAGGGTAAAATTGATAATATTATTACCCTAACACTTGTCCTAATTCTTTTTGATATGTTTAATTCGACCAAAAATAACCTTAGAAATAAAATATGAACCTTTAGGTCCACTTGTATTAGATTAGGACACTTATTATTATTTTATTTAAAGAAGAGTTAAAAGAGTTAAAATCAATGTTTAATAACTAAAAAAATTTAATATAGATATATACATAAGATAAATTTAACTAAAAATACTAATTAGAAAGATCAACATATTTACTACATAATGGAATTTTATTTACATTTTTTAAAGATTAAATAATTTAATTTATTTATGACACAATGATGATGTATTAATTACCATATTAATGAAATATTAAAATAATTGATATTATAAATACCCAAATAAATGTAATTTGAGACTTTTAATGAATTACACTAATTTTACAGGTTAATATAACATATTAGGGTTGGTTAGAAGAAATATTTTCGAAGTAATAAAGCTTTTATGAATTTAGAGAAAACAAAAAATCAAATAGTGTCAAAATTGACAAAAGAGTTTTTAAAACAAATATTATATTATTAATTGATATAATGGTCCTAAAAATCTAAGGATCGTCCAAAAGACTTATATAATAATATATATGACATTAATGAATCAATTGGGTATATATTGGTATTTTATAGTAAGTTTATTAACCATATAGATTAAGAATACAAGAAGACACAGTAAAAGTTAAATTATTTAACTTAGAGTTTAATATAAATGATAACGTTAAAATGGTAACCTAAACTTGTCTAAAACCTATTGTTGAGATTATTTCGACTCATCCCAATCCTAGACTTGAAATAAGTCACTTTGGAGCCATTATAAACTGAAAATGAATTTATTATAAAATAATATTTTATGTTTTTTCCTAAGGTGCCTCTCTCCTCCCTTATAAAAGGGAACCTCCCCCTCTCCTATTCACAAAACATTGAGCATTCAAGCTTTGCAATACTCTTTCCATTTCACTTCTCCACTTCCATAGAAAAAAACTAGAGGTTCTGGTCTTCTTCAAAGAAAAAAGTTCGTGCCCTAAGAGAAGGTTAAGAGGAGGCGCGTCGAAGAAGAGGTAATCTCTTCTACTGATTCTTTCAAGTCTCATTATTCTCTATTTCCTCTTATTTAGTTTTTTCATTATAAAATAATAAAATAAGTATAAATAATATACTTATATGTTATTATAAATATAAAACAAACCTATTTCACCTTCTATCCATCATATGAAAAACAAAATTATCGCGCGTGCGTACGTACGAAATACTGTCTCCAAGCCGTGGTGTAATATATTTTTCTACCACCACCTTACTGGGATGGTTATAATGGTGTAAATAATTACTATATATGATTATTTTAACATGATACATGTTATGAGATATTATATCATCCACTCCAATTCCATTCAATAATTATGGGAACGATATCATCGCTCGTGTGTACGCACGGATTGTCGTCTCCACGACGCGATGGGATTAATTCTCCATGCTAACTATTCAAGAATGATTATAAAGTATATATAATGAATAATAATTAAATATATGACATAATAAAGCTAATTTTTTTATGTATATATATGTATGTCATCTACTTACTTCCATTCAAGTCAATAAGGAATGTAAAACAGTGTTCATGCTTACGTACGACATACCATCTACCTGAATGGTGTATTTCATTTAACTTTTCTATCTAAAATATATATGTATACTGAATATATATGATATATAAATAATTATTTAAATTCTTTATGTAGGTAAATAATGATATAAGAAATAATAATATCAAGAAACAACTAGTCCAAACACGTACGATAAATGAAACAATTTTACCCAAAATAGTGCAATAACATGGAATTAAAAAACGAAGGGTTAATATAATGTAATAAGTGAATCATATATGATATAATAAATATTATTATGATTCTATTACAAGATAATAATATGTTAAATCCCACTATACAGTATTCTTGGACACATATGAAAGAAATTGGACATAAAGTAAGGGATAATTATTCCAATCTTGTTCTTATCTGGGATTGTTTATTCATAAGTATTTATTGTGGTTTTTTATCATCCACATCCATGTTTTATAAAAACTATTCAGGTATTTTTAAAGTCCTTTTTATCCATTATTGACTTTTACCACATGTTATAGAAGGAATCATTATTTTTTTCCATATGACGATCTTTTTTACTATTCGGGCAAAAGTACGAGGAGAATGTTTTTTAACTTATACGGCATCAACGAATTTTTACAGTTTCATAACGCATAATTTTCTTGAATATTACTCTACAATATTTCAGGATTATTTTCAACAAAATCATTTTCTTTTAAATTTTAATGGAATTTTATTAAAAGAAAATTATTTTGACGAAGAAAGGATAGTTTCCACAAGAATTCGTTTCAAGTGTTTTGTCAAAACAACATTCCATCGAAGATGATAGTATTTATTATGATTATGTTTGAAGTATAATGACTATATTATTATAATGGTTTGATTCCTCTTATTATGAAATGATATGTATTTGTTTTATATGGATTATGTTATGATGGGATAATTTTTATGAAACCCATTTTATTCTTTGGGTTTTGATGAATGATTTATGTTTATTTTGTGGCACAGGTAAGAATTATTTAACTATGAGATGGGTGGGACCTATATCTCCCTCCAATGCATTGGGTAAATATTTATATCTCATGAGATAGACATGGATTGAACGATAAGTTAATCCGGTTCAGTGATACAGGACTTGAAGGAAGAGTGAACTCGATTCAGTATGGGACTTTCTCCACTGTGATGGAATTGGAAGGAATTACTTGGATACTATGGAAATAATATCATGTGCATAATGGTTTTCCACAATTAAATGTTTTCTTTCCATGTTATTTATCATGATTAATGTTCATTTATGATTTATTCCTTATGCATTGTCATGATTTATGTAATTACTCATGGTTTTTATGTTTTATGTTCATGTTCTTACGTTCAAATGTTTTGGGATTGTTTTATGTTTCTATGTTTAACCTTACTAAGAATTTGAGGTCACTATTTTTATTTTTTCTTTTCCCCAGGATTTAAAAGAAAGGTTTTAGGTAAGAAAACGAATAGGGAAGACCTTTATGGGAGATATTGATGATCATTTACCATGACTAGAAGATGATGTTCCAAGTTTCCAATGACACTAAACTATTATGGTCATTGGGTGTCTGTTTTTGTTATGTATTAAGTATTCCACAAAAGTAATGTAATGTATATGTACATCAAGATTTGGGTCTCTACAGTTGGTATCAGAGAAAAGGTTTAGTTAACCTTTGGAAACTAGGATTCAAAAACTTTTTTAAGATCTCTAGATATATTTCTAAGGTATGTCTAGTGATTTCCTTAAGGATAAGTATAAGTATAGGTTAAATTCCTAGAATTACAGTAACGATCATATAATTTAACCTAATATGTTATATATTTAAGGTAATCACCCTTTATTATGATGTTTTCCGTGCATGACTTTTGCCTCTCACACTATTCTTTTTGGGTTTTAGATGATGGATGTAACCCGAAGGAACCGTGTTGATCAATGTAATAGACAATGCAATGGTTGTTCTCCTGAAAAAAACTAATGTTCTGGGAGATGGAGTGTAAAGTCTTATTACTATACTGACATAAGCTATGAATCATTCTGGACTTCCAAACGAGTAGATAAGGTAACAATATTCTTTTGATTCCTTCATGACGCAACGTCCACCTTCTTTTAGTGAGTCTTCTAATACACATGTTGCTGAATAATGGATCAGTACCATTGAAAAGATATTGTCCATACTTCACTGTTCAGAACCTGAAAAATACATTCTGGATATTTACTGTTTAGAAGGTGAAGTAGACCAGTGGTGGACTTTAATTATGAATACGAGGCCACAAGGTGAAATTGAATTCATGGAATGGGATGAGTTCAAGAACTTATTTTTAAATAAATAAAATCCTCATATTCTTTGAACAAATATGGAAAAGGAGTTCCTTGAGCTTAAGAAAAAGGGTGATGAATCTTTTGGTATATACGAGGAGAATTTTTCAAGGATTGCAAGGTATGCATATGGCTTTATCATCCAACCTGAAAGTAAAGTTTATCGATTATTTAGTGGCTTAAAACCATGTCTTCTAAGGGAATTAGCTATAATAGACTTCAATAACTATGATGAAATTGTGTGTTGTGATATCAAGGTAGAACTAGAAGTTGGTGTTACATATCCATCGCATGGTTTTGACAAGAAACTAAAGATGGAGTTCTAGGAAAAATATCAAAACAATGGTGAAAAGAATATGAATGTTTCATTATGCTCAAAGTGTGGAAAGAATAATGGTGGAGATTGTCTTAAAGAGACATGAAAATGTTTTAGTTTTGGAAAAGAAGGTAATCGAGCAGTTGAGTGTCCAAGTAATGGAAAAAGTGTAGCTAATGATGTGAATAGAGAAAAGACTATAGAGAATGCACCACCAACCCTTCAATGCAACAAGTGTAAGGAAATGGGGCATTATGCTGATCAATGCCCTAATCGAAGGGTTAATGATGATCGAAGTGAGCAACCACTTAAGGAAAAGGACAAAGGGAGTCACATGCGATCATTATTTGTGATGTTTAGTTTGATAATAATGTTTTGGAATGAGTAAGTGTTTATGTAATGGTATTTCAAAATAGTATCATGGAATCTCATTTATAGTATCGTGGAATTTTGGAATATCTATGTATTGGTTTTCAATAATAGTATGGTACCGGTAACCAGGAAAAGTGATTGAAATTTTTTTAGAAATCAGATGGCATGCACATAATGAGGGATAAGAATAAAATGAAATGTTTAATAGTATTAATGAGCTCACGACTGATATAAGGACAAACTTATATCATGGTTTGAGTATATAAAAATTTTGGGATTTTGGTATGTGGAAAGAGTTAACTTTTGAAAGTATTCATGTTTTCACTATGGTTCTATTGTAATTTATGTTTCCAAAGAGTACATGATTAGGGAATTCACATGTTTTGAATGTGACCAACAAGATATATATTATTATATATTGGAAATAAATGATGGTATTCACATGCTTGTTATGTGACTGTTCAAGTAATCGTTTTTTATACTATGAGCTTGGAAAGAAGTATTTTGGATAAGCCTAAATATTGGAATGAATTAAGTTAGACATAAGATAGTATTGATTAAGGCAAGAACTATTTTCAATATTATTGGAGGATTATTATAATAAGGTAGTTTTAGAAAAGGTACAACCTACAGGACGGGCGAGAAACCGTCGCGTCGGACAAGGTTGCGGGAATCAAACCCACAACCGAAGTGCGATAGGAAATTATTGGCTACCTCTATCCTATAAGAATTCCCTAGTTAGTAGAAACTAGTATTCTTTTATTAAGCGGTATAATAGATGAAATATAAGTCCATTTTTGGATCCATATACGATTAATCTCACCTTAAGATGGACTTATAAATTTTTTTAACCTTATTTTTGAGATAGATGTAATGAATATCATCATTCAATCGCTTGATCTGCTAATACATCACAGAAGACAAATTAAACTTCATTTCATTAAGAGATGAAGTGGATATTTTTCAAGTCACAAACAAAAGTGAGATTGTACCAAAATCAAATAAGTATTTATTTTAATTCTTCAAAATTAGGTAAATGATCTTGAAAACCAAAAATGTTGTCCTAGTTCCCTCATATATGATGAATCAGATGGTACCTTAGATAATCACAAATTTATGGCTCTGTGATTGTTTGGTTTTTCGTAGCCATGTTCTCTACCACTCTTCATCTGAAAATGATGGTTAAATTTCTATTCAATATCCATATTTTCACATATGTTCTCCTGTGTGGAAAACCAATGATGAGTTAATTTGGGTAACCGTTACCTTTCATTCTTCACTTTTTAAAATTAAATATTAGTATTCAGTTTTTACGATGTGAGTTTCTATAAAATAAACTTTCAAGTAGTAAATGATTTATAACCCCAAGGAATCTTGAGGGTGAAATTCATTTTAAGGGGGGTAGAATGTAACACCCTGATATTTTCTGAGAAGTATTCTTTTTAATTTATTTGATGTCATGTGTTTTATGCTACACCAATATTATCTTGCACTATACGCAACACCGTATTAACTTGCATTATACACAACACTATTTTAGGATCGTGTTACACAGAATTTCATGTTCGTTTGATAGATGTTATTCTTTAAAACATTGAGTGTATATATATATATTCAATGTATAAATGAAATATTGTTGGATTCTATTATACACATCAACCAAATAATCTTTCACTACATGCATCCTTGACTGGGCTTGCATTAAATGAATTTCTAAATTCTCTGATAGCGTGTATTGTATGCAATACTGAGTTTCACTAAACAATGATATGTTATTAAGATATTATATAAACTAGCTATTATGAATTGTAATACCCACTTATTGAAATTTTATAAATTATATATTTCAAAATGGACTTCATTTTTGGATTTGGAATATTGAAATTAGCCTAGGGTGAATTTTGGGTATTTTTCTGAAAACATTCAATTTTTGATGAATAGTGAAAACACTAAGTTATTGGTTAAAACCAACTTTTTATTTTAATATTCATTTATTTTATTTAAATTTATTTTAGGAAAAAAATAGATACATAATACATATATATGTTCAATTTAATTCATTGGAGTCATTTTATTGTAATTTTCCATATATAAAAATTTTATTGAACTTTTTGCCGTCTTTTACCCACCTCATAGGAGAATTTAAAAATTTACATAAAACTTAATTTTACCGCTTTTTGAGTGGAATTTCAAAAATAATAGATACACGGTTGATATAATTAACTAAAATTAGGTTCAATAAGATAAAAATAATTTTTGGTGAATAGTAACTTTTTACTTTTATTTACCACGATTAAAAGTAAATAGGGTAATTTAGGGTAAAAATGATATTATTATTACCCTAACACTTTTCATAATTCTATTTCAAAAGTGTAATTCAAACCAAAATAACTTTAGTAATATAACATGACCCTTCATGTCCACTTGGATTAGATTTGGACACTTATTAATATTTTATTTAAAGAAGAGATAAAAGAGTTAAAATCAAAGTTTAATACCTAAAACCTTTTTAATATAGGGTTATACATAAGATAAATTCGGATATAAATATTGATTAGAAAGCTAAATATATTTCCTAAATTATTTTATTTTATTTATACTTTTTAGAAATTTAATATTTTAATTTATTAATGACACAATGATGATGTTGTAATTACCTTATTAATGAAATATTAACATAATTATTATTTTAAATACCTCAATAAATATAATTTGAGAATTTTTATGAATTAAACTAATTATATAGGTTAATATAACACATTAGGGTTGGTTAGAAAAAATAATTTCGATGTAATAATGATTTTATGATTTTATAGAAAACCAAATACCAAATAGTGTCAAAAATGACATAAAAACGTTTTTAAAACAAATATTATATTATTAATTGATTTAATGGGCCTAAAAATATATGATTATACCAGAAGACATATATAATAATATATATGACATTAATGAACCAATTGGGTTTCGATTGGTAGTTTATATTATGTTAATTAACCATATAGTTTAACAATACAAGAAGACACGGTAAAAGTTAAATTATTTATCTTATTGTAAAATATAAATGATAAGGTAAAAATGGTTACCTAAACATTCCTAAAACATATTTTATGAGAATATTTAGACCCATACCTACACTATCCTCTAAATAACACACTTTTTATGCATTATAAACTGAATATGAATTTATAATAAAATAGTATTTTACGTTTTTCCTAAGGTTCCCCTCTCCTCACTTTTAAAAGGGCACCTCCTCCCTCTCCACTTCACACAAATTTGAGCCTCCATGTTTGGCAAAACTCTACCCATTTCACTTCTCCACTTCCATAGAAACCTACTATAGGTTTTGGTATTCTTTAATAACCAATGTTAGTACCCTAAGAGGAGGTTAAGAGGAGGCCCGTCGAAGAAGAGGTAATCTCTTCTACTGATTCTTTCAAGTTTCATTATTCTTCTACTTCCTCTTCTTTATTTGTTTCATTATAATGTAATAACATAGGTATAACTAATGTACTGATATGTTATTATAAATATTAAACAACCCTATTTCACCTTCTATCCATCCTACGAAAAACAAAATCACCGCGCGTGCGTACGTACAGAATTCCATCTCTACTCCGTGGTGTAATATGTTTTTCTAAAACCACCTTATTTGGATGGGTATAATGGTGTCAGAATAACTATATATTATTATTATAACATGATACATTTTCATATATATAATATCATCCACTCAAATTCCATTCAATAATTATGGGAACAATATCATCGCGTGTGCATACGCACTGATTACCGTCTCCACAATGCAATGAAATTCATTCTACACGTTAACCATTCATAAATTATTATAATGTATATATAATGAATAAAAATGAAATATATGAAATAATAAATCTAGTTGATTTATTTATATATATATGTCAAATACTTACTTCCATTCAAGTCAATAATGAAAGGAAAACAACGTTCATGCGTTCATACGGTCTACCGTCTCCATGAACAGAGTATTTCATTTCATTTATATATCTATTATATATATGTATATATACTGAATACATTTGATAAATAAATAATAATTTACATTCTGTAAGTAAGTAAATTATTATATAAGTAATAATAATATCAAGAAACAACAAGTCCAAATATGTACGATAAATGAAACGATTTTACCGAAAACACTACTTTAACATGGAATTGACAAATGAACGGTTAATATAAAGTCATAAGTGAATCATATATGATATCATAAATATGATTATGATTCTATTAAAAGATAATAATATGTTAAAACTCACAATACAGGAGTCTCGGACACATACATAAGAAATTGCACATAAGCTAAGGGATAATTATTCCAATCTCGTTCTTATCTGGGATTGTTTATTCGTAAATATTTACTGGGGTTATTATTATCATCCTTATCCATGTTTTCTAAAAATGTTTTCATGTATGTTTAAAATAATTTTTACCAATTTTTGACTTTTACCACATGTTATGGATGGAATATTTCATTTGTTTACCATACGAGGAACTTTTTGAATTTTCCGGCAAAAGTACAAGGAGAATTGTTTTTATCTTATACAGTATGACGGGAATTTTACGGTTCCATAACTCCTACTTCTCATGAAGATTCCTCTACAATATTTCATGATTATATTAAAAAAATCCTTTGATTTTAAAATTGAACGACATTTTATGAAAAGAAAATGATTTTGAAGAAGAAAGGATATTTTCCTCATGAAATCATTTCAAGTGTTTTGTCAAAACTATTTTCCATCTAAGATGACATTATTTAGTATGATTATTTTTCAAGTAAAATTTCTTTATTATTTAGATGGTTTGATTCTTATTATGATGAAATTATATCCATTTTTTTATATAGATTATGTTATTATGGGATGATTTTTGTGAAACCCATTTTATTCATTGGGTTATGATGAATGATATATGTTTATTTTATGGCACAAGTAAGAATGATTTCATTATAAGATTGGTGGGTCCTATATCTCTCTCCAATGAATCAGGTAATGATTTATATCTCATGAGATAGGCATGGATAGAACATAAAGTTAATTTGGTTCAGTGATACAGGACTGGAATGAGGAGTGAACTCGATTCAGTAAGGGACTTTGTCCTCTATGATGGTCTTGGCAGCAATGCCTTGGCCACTATGGAAATCATATAATTTTCATAATGGTTTTCCACAATTCCATGTTTTTTCCCATGTTATTTATCATGATTAATGTTTCTTTTTGATATATACCTTATGCATTGTAATGATTTAGGTCATTACTCATGATTTTTATGATTTATGTTCATGTTCTTATGTTCAAATGATTATGGATCGTTTTATATGTATATTTTTACCCTTACTGAGAATTTGAGCTCACCCTTTTTATGTCTTATTTTCCCAAATATTTAAATAATGGTTTTAGGTAATAAAACAAATAGGGAAGACCTTTATGGGAGATGTTGAAGATCTCTCACCATGACTAGAAGATGATGATCTGAGTTTCCAATGGCACTAAACTATTATGTTTTTTGGGTGTCTATTTTTGTTATGCATTTATTATTCCGCAAAAGTAATGTAATGTATATGTACTTCAAACATTGGGTCTCTAAAATATTCTAAAAAAACAAACAGAGAACATGATACCACTTCATTTGATGGCCTAACATCTCCTGAAGTAGATTCAATGGATTTTACGACACCTTTCTGCTTGTTGTTTGACTGCTTCCCATCATTTGAGCTCTTTGTTGATCACTCATTTTCATAATGACCCATCTCATTTCAATTGAAAAATTTCACTTACTATAAATCAAATTTGGTATTACCATTACCTATATCTTTTCCAGTTCAATCATGAGCCTTATATCCCATCTTTCAACATCCAAAACACTTTCCATAATTCAAAAGACATTCCCCGTCATGCTTTTACAACATTTATCACAAATTGAAAACTTAGTTTTCTTACCATCAAACCTTTTCAAAGGATTCATCCCTTTCTCATTCCACCTCGGTCTCTTCTTATATTGGTTGTCATAGAACACTTGATCATCGGCCAACTTCATTTCCACCTTCTCAGCACATCGAACAAGCTTTTTATAACATTTGAACTCACAAGAAGCTAATTCACTTAGATATTTTGGCTTTAATACTGAGTTAAATTGATTGATTTTAATATCAAGAACTCAGATAAAATTTGGAGCATACATTTCCAATCGAGTGAACATTTATTAATATGTAGCCACTGATTCATCCTCTTAACTCAATTCCCTGAAATGTTTTTCCATACTAAGTCAAACAGCCTTAGGAAAATATTTCTCAAGAAACATACCTTTGAATTAATCCCAGTCAAGAGAATCAATCTCATCAGCATCCCAGATATTTTTAACCATTGGCCACCACTGATCTACTTCATCCTCCAAACAGTAAATAGAAAGGCTTACCTTTTGATTGTCTGAACGCCCCATGACATCAAAAATATTCTCCACTACTTTAATCTACCCTTCATTTATCACAAGGTATAATGATCCTCTGAATTATGGGGGATGTTGCCTCATGAAAGTTTCCACCACTGGAATGATCCTCTGTGGTTTATCTGGCTGTCCTCGTTCATGGATACCACCACCATTTATCGCTTGAGTCAACTGCGCCATTACTGCAACAAACTATTCAGTTCCAATTTTGACCATCTCCAGATGCTGATTAGGAAGGCCATTTCTTTATGTATTCCTTCCTATCACTACTTCCTTATCTCCTCTATGGAAAACCATCTGAAAAAACTTTTCTTAGATGAAGCAACATGGTAATCTTAAAATGATATATCATTTCAATTAGACCAAAAAACTATTTATGGATAATCATTTAACAGAATTATAACTCTTAATGTTATCTAAACAGACCCCTGATACCAACTATAAGGCCCCAACCTTAAACATTACTTAATCTTGAGTTATTTCAACAATTCACTTTAAGGATCTTTTCAGGTCAATAGTTTTAGAGAATTAGATCATAAATCATGCATTACATTCCATATTTAAACAAGGTTGTTACATCAAAGACAATATTCATTTTTTTCATCAAAGAAAATATTTTTAAAATAATACATGGTTTTTTTCTAGACACTTCCTCGACACTATCATGACATCATGAACCTTTCCCTTGACCTGTGAAAAACATTTAAAAACTGGGGATGAGGATAAAAAGCTCAGTAAGGGATATAAAAATACGGACTGAAAACATTAGTCCATGTATACATAAGAATCATTGAAACCATACATTATTCATAAAACATAAGAACATTATCATACCTCATGAAATAATAATATTTATGAATAACTCATAGAAATCAAAAGACATAAAGGTAACTTGAGGCATTCATAACATTCTTAAGTAGGTAGTAACCCTCATGGTTACGTTTGGAATACCCGTCACTGTATATTCCCTAAATCTGTTTGGAGAAACCATAGTGTTTATCTCCTTCGTGTTACCCAATGAATTAGAGATCTATCTCGGGCTCACCCGCCCTTATTTTATCATAGAACCACCGGACTTCATAAACAATTCCCAAGAACCATAACATAATCGAATCACACAAAACATTCATAAATGAAACATAACATTTCCACATTTGAATCACAATATATCAATACAACACATTGATATAATCAAGACATTATCAAAAACATTTTCAATACCACAATAAATTAAAATTAAAACACGGTATTTAGTTTTCATTTAAAAAAATGTACGTCTTGCAGAGGAAGCCAAAACTTAAAAAATCGTCACGGCGGCGGAGAAGTCGTTTTCACCGCATATATAAGACAAAAACATTCATTTTGTCATTTAGTAAAATGTTTCATGTAAAAATATTCCTTTTGAATTAAATTAAAAGTAAAAAGGTTTTTTTATACAACTAATAAAATAAGGTCGTATATAAATTGAAGGATGCCTCAACGAAATGAAATTGAGACGAAGTCCCTTACCTCAAGTCCAACATGTTTTTGTTTATTATTTATATTCGTAAATAATAAACATAGGTAAATTTATAATTTCTTAAATACTTCCTTTAAATTTAATGATTCAATTCATATCACATATTATAATGTTATAATAATTAGTTAATTGTGTGAGTTCATATCATACGTTTTATTGATGTTCGGTACATGAGTCAAAAATAAACTTTTTTGAAGAGTATTGTCCATGAAGTTATAAGTACATCACCTCCATAATGGTTTTAATGATTTAAATATCATATATATCCAGTATATATGTATTTAATAAAATTCCGTAATGATTGGATATAATAAATAGAACGTACAGTTCATGGAGATGGTTGGTCGTATGTACGCATGAACACTACTTTCATTTTTTGTCATATTAATGGACTTTAAAACTAAATGAGACTTAGATATATTATAATTATATTGTAATATATATGTTATATAGGTAAAATAAGTTCATTAATTACTTTCATTATAAATTCCATGTTTTGCATGAATAAGTCACATCACTTCAGGGGGCGGTAGTCCACACTTCTTTAGATGGAATTATCGCAGTTTCACAACATGAAAAGCATAATGATGTGATTTAAAACTAAAATTAAGAATAATATTAAAAAATAAATATCATATTTATCAAATATAAATATAGTGGAATAATAATGGCCACTATGAAAGGTGTTAAATGACGATTGAACAATCATCGTTTCGTGAGGCAATAATTCGCCACACATAGAAATAGAATGTTCATTAACCATTAGACGGAGGTGTGTATAAGTGTATGTAGATTCCTTATCATAACAACATACTAGTATATTTTGGATAATGGTGTTATTATGGGATCAAATAATAAGAATATAGTGGTGAGTGAAGAAGGAAAATAAAAGGAAGAAACTCGAGAGAAGACATTACCTCTAAATCGGGTAACTTGTTTTGATTTGAGCCAAAGGCTTCCTTGGAAAGGCTTCTACACAAAGTGGGGCTTCTAGGAATAAAATACGGATCTATAGAGATAGTATGAGTAGATTTTGGATGAGCCAAGGGCTTTAGAGGTGTGGGTAACGAGGTAAAGGTGGGGGCATTTTATAAGAGGGAGGAGGGTCACTTTTGGAAAGTCTTGAAATGATACATTATTATAAAATGATTTTCAGATTTTAAAGGTCCCAAAATTATATATTTTTAGGATAAAGGGGATAATGGTTCTAAATAAACCAATAAAATTGGTGTTAAACAAGTTTATTTCTTATATTTTACCTTATCTTTTCATTTTATTTAAATCTTTCATTAATGAGGTAATCAATGCATCATAATGGTGTCATAAATAAATTTATTTACTTAATGTCCAAAAATTATGAAAAAAACTACCATGATGTAAGAAATATGTTTAGATTTACAATGAATATTTAAATTCTAAGTGATCATTTTTGTAAAAAAACAAATTTGTTTTTTTACTTAGGATATACAAACCTTTTTTATATTTCAATTCTTTTTAAAAAAATGTCATAAATATCACTATCACACCCATGTGACTCCATGGGCCCTCAAGTTCAATTCAAAGCTTCCCATGGTCGTAAATGACTCAAAAAAGAGGATTTGGACACATTTTGGGGTCATTTTATATTATTATGATATTATTTTATTACCATTAACTACCCAATTACTATTCAATCACGATAATTGAAGATAATTACCGTCGTTACTATTCATAATGTCCAAAAATCAAAGAGACTAAATTAAATAATTTAAAACTTCTGATTCAAAATATAGAATCCATTTTACCAAATTCCAAAAACATAAATTACAGTAACTAATTTAAAAATAATTCCTGTTGTCAAAACAAATAACGTGTTTTTAAGAAACAATATCTATTAAAATATTGAGAATTGTTTATTTCCAATTTCAAAGTGAAATTATTTCTAATGACCACCATTGGATTAAATGGTAAAATTATATTCTAATTAAACTTTTAAACCAATGAAAAATATAATATAACCATATAATTAAATTATATGAAAAAACATTTTTGAAGTAAAATGTAGTACTTTTCACTATTCATTAAAAATGAACATTGTCAGAAAAATACCAAAAATTTATCCAAAGTAAATTTTTATTAACAATTATAAAGAATAATTTTATTTCAAAAAATATAGATTTTAAAATTATAAAATGATAGATTTAAAAATGGTTTACCATCAAAAGCCTGTAAAGTAGTCTTTTAAAAATATTAGAGTATTTTATGCTTAAGATTGGATTTTTTTCTCATTTTAAGCCTCTGAAACACTACGTAATTCATAAATAGACATATATATGAAAATATATTTTTATTTAATTACTTGGGATGTAAAATTATTGGTAAATTTAAAGTTTCATTGAGTTCAAATAAACATAATTTAATAGAATTATAATATTATACATTTGATTATATATTTTTTTCTTTATTTTCACAAATAAATATATATTTGAAAAATTAATTCTTATTTTAATTTACTTTTGAAAATATAATTATTTTTTGTGATAATATTTTTCCAATTTATAGCTCTAAAATACATTTTAGTATTCAAGGACTTATAAAATTCAGGTTATATATCACTTATTTAAGGATCATGTCCTAAATGAGAATACAATTCTAGAATTTATTTCTATAGAAAACATGTTTGATGTCATATTGAATGACACCATATATTTATCAATGATTGATTAAATCAAATTTTATCATGGTATGATGGAATCATTATTTTATGAAATATGTTTTTTCGGGGTTAAATTCTATATCTAAACTAGCTATTTAATTTATTTTTTTCCTATAAAACCTGGATATCAATTTCTTATTAGATTTTCTAATATATTCATTATGATTTTGTGCTAAATTAATTCATTGAATATCATTATGCATCATTTATTGAATATTTTAAGGAATTATCATCCACCTTTTCTATTGAAAAATATTTTTCATTAGGATAGTGGACTATCAACCACTCACTGTCTTATAAATATATAGTGTATTATTTAATTAATGAAATAAGTGGCAGCCCAATTATGTGATTTATATAAGTTTAGGGTTTATTTTTTTCTCACTTATCATCCATGGGGAGTTTTCCACATTATATGTCAAAATTATAAAGGATATATTTATTTTTAGATATGATTTTCGGTCTTATGGATAGAATATTCAAAACATTCAAATGTATAAATAATTATTTCATAATAAGAAATTTATCCTTCCTCAAAACAAATTCAACATAAAATATTAATATTATGCTCAATAACCCTTATAAAAATAAGTTATTTTATTTTATATATTATATTTAAATATATATTATCCACTAAAAATAAATAAATTAATATCATTTTGGAATTCATAATGAGGTTTAAGGTCTACTATATTTCTCATTATAGTGATGAATTATACTATATGTAGCATAATATTATTTTATTATATCTATTCAAATGTTGTACATCTATAAAAGTTACAAAACATTTTTCCTCCATACCATATATTGTTTATATTTCTAATATGAGATACACATTTATTTTTCTATTTTGAATGTAAAAATGTTTCTTTTACCAAAAAAAATATCATCCAAAATTATTATATTTTTATATATTCACTACATCACCATGAATGTTTACATAATATTTAGGTCATATTCAATATATTTCTTATATAAATATGAAATATTTAATATATCATATAATGCAATATTTACATCAGTTATTAAAAACATATTTTTATCAACATGAATATTAAATAACATATGATATAAAAATTCAATCCAAAAAATATCTAATTACTAAATCATAAAAATTGCTAAGTATATATATATATATATATATATATTATGGAAATAGTTTAATTTTTTTATCATTTGGAGTATTCTATATTGGTAAATATCTAAATAATAATTTCTTATCAATTAACTAATTATGGATTTGAATTAACTCTATCCATATAAATCCAAATATTGTTGTAGAATGATATAAGTGTCTCCAAAAATAAAATTTTAAATTCTGATATATGAAAATATAAAAGAACATTTCATCATTTTGTTCTGAATTTTTCATATGTTTAAGCTATAATATATTTTCTCACATCTATTGGAGATATATAACAGTATAGTTGATATTATCATGAGTATATATTAACAAATGTATAAGATATTTTTTATTAGAGTTATTTTACATTTTAGAGGTTCTATTAATGGATTTGAGGAGTGAATGTATTCTTAGATTAAGAGTTATACCTATGAAGGACATATTAAAAATACGTAATATGAGAATATATACAAAACCCTATAAAAATTAATTTTTACTATTTATATTAAATTAATCCCTCACCAATGATCTTGGTTTATATTTTCATATAATAAAGAAATAAAATGATAAACTATAAGTTATGTAACATATGCTACATAATTTCTACCCATTGAAAACCCCATTCCTCCATAAATCATATTCATAATATTTTCACATACATAAAAAAATAAACTTATCTTGAGTTATGGACCTGTTATAATTAAAAATACTTAATAAATAAAAAAGGTATCCTAAATGATAAAATAATTGAGAATAAATAAATAATACAGATGAGAAAAAAATATATCTTGTTTTGTAATCAAATAACAAATCAATAAATACTTAATCTAAGTCTTGTTCATATCAATGAAATAATATGATTAAATACATTCATATATTATCAGAAGAAATTAAATATGAAATCATGTTACTCAAGATAATTTTATGGAAATCATATTTATATTGTCAAGACATAGGCCATGACTTCTTTCTAATGTTGGAATGGCTACCTAGGAATTCTAAACATATATTCTATATAAAATAAATTATTTACCCAATGCATTAGTGTGTAATATAATTCCAATATAAACCATAATAAAATATAATTCTTAATAACTATATCATGAATAAAATATATAGATGATTTCATATCAATAAATAAGTATAACCCACAAATTTTATCCTTGAAAAAAAATCCAAAAATATAACTATATTCACATTGAGAGGAAAATATAATTTAAATTTATGTTATCAATGAAATAAGATTATAGATCCAAAATATAATAAATAAGATTCATATTTAATAATGGAGAAATATTTAACAAAAATATAAAGGTAAATAGTAATATATTTTATTAAAGAGGAGAATCATTTAGTGAGATAAATTATAAATTTTTTTAACAATTTCATAAACCATGAGAAAACATATTTAAAGACATTTAATACCCAAGGAAATAAAGAATAACATTATATAGGATGATCAAATGATATTATATATTAAAAATCCCACCCTCGATTGAAAAAGAACAGGAAATATGATTAACATGAGAATAATAAGATTACATGTTGTATATAAATTTTGAATGTTATATAATAGGAATTATTCAATTGTATAGGTAATAAATACATGGATATTTATATAAATGTAACACCATATGCTCAAATATCAATAAATATATAAATATATAATTCCATGAAATATTAATAATGATAATATAATTTTAATACAAATGGAGAGCAATATATATTCTTTCGGAGATGCTTATTCGATATTGTTCATATATGAAGACACATCATAGAGAATTATACATTGTTATAAGATTTATATAAGTTTTAAAATAATATAAAAATATTAATATATTAAATTTCTATAATATTATATTTTAGTATCATCCGGATGTTTCATGTCCATTATATTTGATATTATTGATAATATAACATTATAGTATTTTATAATTTAATCAATATAGATACTATTTCCATCACAGTTCAAAATATCCATATTACATATGTCATGGAGGATTTAATGTCATGAATATCAATGTTCACTATTATTAAAATTTTCTATAAGGATTATAAATTTTTATATATTATTTTTGAATGTTATATTATTTGATATACCATACTATATATTTATATCATACGATAATTTATTACTAATAATAATATTACTCTAGTAAACTTTAATGGATAAATTTATAAATCACCAAGTGTTGTTTGAAAGAGAATGAAAATAATTCATTAATAATTAAAATATTAAATTATTATGGTAATTTATTATCTAAATAATATAATAATTTTAATGTTTGGGAATATAAAAAATTTATGAATTAAAGAAGGTTGTATTATGATTACCCATGGAGGGATATACAAAGTGGTTCAAGACTTATGGAATAATGAGTATATATTTGGGATTCTCTATTATGTAAATATCAATCATTATATTATTCCTCTAATAAAAAAATTGTATTTTCTTGGGAGGATCAATTTAATGTTAAAATGAATCAATTTCGATGATACATACACTCATTATTTGCATACAAAGTAATTAATTCTAATATTATTTCTGTGGAATCTCTATCAACGGTTGTGAAAAAGATTTAAAGTCTCAATAAAGGGTTTTTAATCAATTAATTATATGTTTTTCTATTCCTATCATGATAGATCTCATGGAATGAGTTTTGTGTTTTTTCTTTTATAAATCTAGATAGATTTTTTCAACTAAACCTATAAAAGGTATCTGAGAACGATCTATGGTCCTGAGAAAATATAATTTTTTTTCAAAATAGTTCTATACCATTTAAAAACAATAATATTATGTATGATGTTATTGTGTCATAATTTTTTATATTATATATTTTGTTAATATGGATAAATCAATTCTATATATCAATATATTACATAAAACAACATGTGATAACATTATCCACTATGAATTTAGGTATTCCGTTAAAAATCATGGTATTGAAACAAAATAGTGATATGGTGATATAACTGAAAAAAAAATTTTGAATACAATTTTTACATGATCATTATATATTTATGTGGTGATACTGCTACCTATATCCAAAATATGGTTTTTCCTGCTCACCCTCTCATGTTTCTTTAAGTTTCAAAAACGCTCATCATTTTTTGTAATGGTTTAATTTATGTGTTAATCTATTATGTAAATTGAATATTATGTATTGTATTTAATGTACCAAGTCATGTATTTTAAATACTATTAAGGATCATACTTACGTATAATATAGAGACATTGAATATTATTTTGAAGTCATAATCTATTGGATGGATTCCTATAAGGATATATTTGATGGAATTGAAGACATTTAATACTTTTCTAATGGCTACAAGTTGATTTGGAGAATAAAAGGTTCAACCGAACATCTGTTTAAGATATAATGGTTTCCCTACATAAAAAAATTCACCGACCAACCGATAGAAGAGAACCTACTGGTAAGTGGAAGAAAATAGCCTTTGAATCCATTAGCACCTTTACCAGTTAGTCGGCGGAATCTAGTAGCTAGTCTATCACATTGAACTAACATTGAAAGGGTATATTTATTTCATTCATGAATAATATTGAATTGGGAAATCAAATCCTTATCTTGACCAATTGGAGACATAACTCATATAAATATTTTAAATAGATATCAAAGGATTCTTATATTTAAAATTAATAATATATGATGACACTCTCCTATTAAATATTCATTGATTGATCAACAATGTATCAAAGATATCTCAGAATAAATCATATTTAGATCCAATTTACAATTTTCTATTATCAATGTCTATCCTCTCCATTTACATTCTATCCCTCTAGTCGATTTTTTTCAATATATGTTGAGATATATGGATGCAACCATATAATGTATTTTTGTTAAACAAATCAATCTTCTCTTCTCTCCTACCTTATCAAATAGATTTATTATTGTAACCATTGAACAAAAAGGGATATAGGCATTTAATACCATTTACGTAAGGGATGTGTGTTTCTTTTAACTACTTCAAAAAGAAAGGGAGGATGTGTTTCTTGATCACTATTATAATAATGGAAGAAATATATAATCATTAGAATTGAAGGAGGGATACATAGGGTTTCACACCGACCTATAGTCAAACTCAATTATCATATATATATATATATCTCTGATTTTACTTTCCACATTTTATAATCTTTTATCATCTCTACATATATCACATAATTTTGATACACTAATCATAATAATCTTGACATTATTACATGCCTAATTATATTTTATAAATAGTATTGTTTTTTAATGATATAACAATCGGTTTAATTGATAAAAATGTTCTAAATGTTATCATAATGTAAATTTTTTAATCATTAATATTCAAATATTAAATACCATTATCACTTCATCATTATGTTAAATTAATAATTACATTTAACATAAAATCTCTAATTTTATTGTTTTTATATTTTGAAATTTTGATTATCCTTTATTGTTTTAATTTTTACAAGGAATTTTTCCCCTTTCCATACAACTCAAGATAAAATTTTATAGTGTTAATTTTCATTTATTAGATCTTAAAAAATGTTTTTCATATTGATGGACAATGATATACGATAATAAATACCACGTTTAAATTAACATTTTTATGAAATTACATGATTTAATTAGTTAGTTATATATACTGGCTACATATTTTCATTAGTGATATATGGTATATAAATGTAAATTTTATAAGGAATTAAAAAAATATTTCATAAAAGAATTTTTAATTTTTAAAATATTAATTAATTATAATTTGAATATAAAATGATAAAATATAAATTTATTAAATTTTAAAAACTTAATTATTAAAATTTTCTAAAATGTATAATAAATATTAATTTAACATATTTTCAACTTATCATTAATAACCTTTTCAATTTTGTGATTTATGATGGGGTGTTATAAATCATATTAATTTTGTTTTTGGTAGATGTGATCTATGCATTAATATGTTTTGCAAGAATTAATTATTGAAATATATAATTGATTAAAATTTACGTAATTTCATTAAAATATTCCAAGGGAATAGAATTTGAATAGCTTATATAAAGAAATTATGCAATATTTTAATATTTCTTATGTTCTTTATATTTTAATAAATATGATGTATTTTTTACATTCCATGTAATTGAATGATGTATTTTAATAAATATTGATTAATCATATCAATATTTTATTCAAATAATATGTTTTTAATTATAAATTTATAAAATAAATTTTTTATGAAATGTTAAATAAATTTTATTATTAAATTATGAAATATATATATATATATATATATATTCTATATAAAAATTTATGATTTTTTCATTTATTTATTACCTTATTGTTTTTAAAAATTATTATTTTTTGATATTTATAAAAAAATATTTTCAGAACAATGTTTCATCATTTATTTTTAGAATGTATATATTATAAAAAGTATTTAAGAGTTCCATTCATATCATTCAAGAAAACCATGATTTTCATGCACATTTAAACCGCAATTCACCATTTCATATCACACAATTAAAAATATAATTTGGGTAAAACTCAAAAAAAATTATATTTAAAATATTTGAAGCTAATAAATAAAATTGAGATTATCATGCTAATTTTAAGAATAAACATAATTCAAAAATTTAGTTTTCATGAATAGAAATTCATTTTTCATTCAGTGTTAATATTACTTTCATAATACATATTTTTTAAAATGATAAATTTATTTTAAAAGGAATTTGGAATTGGTTTTGATGATGGAAATATATTCATAGATTAAATTGATATTTGAAATTTATGTTTCCAATATTCATGTGTTTTTTTGTATTTGAAACATGATTATATTTTCTAAAAATTATTAATTTTTAAATCTCATTATCTCCTTTAAGATATTTGTTTTTATTTTTTATTTGAAAAACAGTTATTGGTATGATAGAAATGTTGTTGGGTTGTTCATATTGAATCCTATATTACCCAACTCACCACAACCTAGTTGTGATCCATCCAAGATCAATTGGATGATCACAATCTATCCTTTCATTATAGACTATGTAACAATCTGACATAGTTACTCAGTGCTGGTGCATTATTTTAATACATTGGTATGATAATAAGGAATCTTGTCTTGAAGGACCTATCAGTTTAACTATCTTGGAAGAAAGATTACATATATCAATGATACTTTATACATTCTAACTTGAAACAAAACAATAATTATATTTTGATAATACCATTATTCCCCTAGCTTAACCCAATATATCAAATCATAATACACTTATTGGAATTATGGGAATATAAAACATAATAAATCTATGAGCTTAGATGCTTAGTAAAGGTAAATAATATAGAAAAATCTAAAATCTTTTAAGGAAATATGTTAAATAAAAATAATATCTTTATAAACATAAAATATAATATAATATGGAAAAAATAAATAAAACATTACCATATATACATGCACATGGATATTATACTAGAATAATAATCACATGTTATAACTAATTTCATAACGAGGGAATGCAGATTACCGAACATTATAACTACTACATTAAAGTATTATTCCAATACAATTCACAAATATAATTTCGATCCATTGTTCCAAGACACTATATTGTCTCATGAGACCTACCTATGAATTTAGGGACTATATAAGGCCCCTTAATTTACATACTAAGTCAAATGAAGTCCTCGTATGAAAAGGTTGAAACATAACATAAAAATTCGTATTAAAAATAACATATGAAATTTAAATACTTTACCCATACACCATTAATGATATAGAAATTGAACATCTATAGTCAAACATACCATAAAACATTCAATAAAATATGGAACATTGTAGTATAATAATTTAATTTCAATTAAGAATAATACCTAGTAAATGATGTTGACATAGATGAAAATGATCAGTAAAACTCTTTGAGAGAAATGTCCCTTTTCCTGAAATCATTTAAATGTCACACAATTTATAAAGGGATTCATTTAGATGATATTTTTCAATAAATTTTCACCATATCAATTTTAATCTTTTTAATGTATTTAACATTTTAAAATAATAATGTACATATAAATAATTCCTTGAATTCATTATGAAAACATAGATATTAATTAAAAATATTTAGATAAATAAAAAATTAAATAATTGAAAATGTTGATATATTTATATATTCCCTTCCATAAAACAATAAATGATTCCTCTTGAACCATTTTTCATGAATCATGGACTTGGTAGGAAAATATATCCCAGTATATACTTACACATAAACAATCTCGTCTAATAATGAGATTGAAGAATTGACACTTACAATGTACTTTCCTTTAATCGAGGGTAGGTTTAACCCCGGTATAATTACCAATGTTTGTAATTAAATTATAAAAGAACAATATTAATATTTATGATATAATATATGATTTATTTATGAATTTCTACTACCCATTTGATAATAATTTCCATGTTAAATTAACAATTTGGGAAATAATTGCTTTCTTTATTGTACATGTTTTAACTTATTATTCTTGATAATTACCCTTATATAATGATTTACATAATTTAAGAATATAAAAAATTATTTACATATCATATATTTTCAGAATATAAATATGTATTACAGATAAATATATGAAATTGAATACACCATTTATGGAGACGGTAGGCCGTACGTACGAATAAACACAATTTCTGTTTTCATATCATATTGAAGGGATGTAAGTGAATTTGATATATGAAAATACACTCACACACACCCACATATATATATATCCAGTAAAATTATTATTTCATATATTTCAAACTTATTAATAATATATATTTTTATAATCATCATTGAATGGTGAACATGGTAATGAATCTCATTGCGTCGTGGAGACAATAAGTCGTACCTACTGACAAGTGAAAATATCATTCCATTGATGGTGAAATGGTATTTAATTTGATGGTATATTATATAAACAGAATAATTAACATTTTATATTCATTATTTACATTAATTATACTCACTGTTATATTAATACAAATAATGTACTGTTGAATAACCAACTACACCAAAACGTGGAGACGGTAAGTTGTACGTACGCACGCATGGTGACTTTTTTTCATAGAATGGATAAAATAATTAATATTTTTGTACAATATTAATAACAAAAACTCACAATGAATAAGGTATTGGTGTTATTATTTTAGTATTGTAAAAACAAAGAAAGGGGAAGTAGAGGAAGAAAAGAACATTGAAAGATGTGATAAAATAATTACCTCTTATTCGAGTTTTTCCTTTTGATTGGAACCAAATGGCCCATTAATTTTTCTCTCTGCTCAAGGTAAGGCCCAAGAGATTAAGTGAGGGATGTTGGGAGGAGATTTTTTCTGGTTTTGGAAAATCCAAATGGATTTGGTTGTGTAAATTAAAATAAAGGGATGTGCCCTTTTATAAGAGAGGTGAGGGGTAATTTTTAAAAAACATTAAATATTAATTTTTTATAAAATGATTATCTGTTTATAATGAGTGGAAATTTTTTTATTTAGAGTATAAGATGAGGATGGTTTGTAATAATCTCAAGAAATTAGTTTTAGAAATGTTTAGGTCATAAAATAATCCTAATATTTTGAGATTAAACCTTAGTTAAACAGTTTAACTCTTACCATGTCTTCCTGTATTTTTAAACTACATAGTTACTTTTGTTACTATCAACTAAAAGAGAACCCCATGTGGATAATTAATGTAATTTTTATCATTACATAATTCATTTGTATGAATATTATATATTTTGTATTTTTATATCGTTTAATAAAATATTTATTATTTTAAAAACTCATTTATGTCAATTTTGACACTATTTAGTAATTGATTATTGGTAAAGTTATAAAAACATTATTCATTTAAAAAATGTTATTAAATAATCACTAAGAACTCAATTTATTCTTAAAAATTGGCAGATGTCATCAAAATGTTGAAATTACATTTCTTTTAATATTTATAATATCATTTATCTTAATCATTCATTAATATGTTAATCACAACATCATCATTGTCTCATAAATAAATATAATTTCCAGGGCCTAAAAATTATAAATAAAATAACCTTATTTATGAACACTCTTTATATTTATGATGAATATTTATAGTCGAATATATCTAATTTATCACCCTATATTAAAAATAGTTTATTTATAAAAATCTAAATTAATCACTTTTAACTCTTCTTTAATTAAAATATAATAAATATCAAAATCTTAACCAAGTGGATCCAAAAGAATCGTAATTATTTTCTAATATTGACATGGGTCGAATAACGCTTATATAATAAAATTAGGACATGGTTTGGGGTAATTTTATAATATAATAATAATATTTTTTCCATTAATTACTTTATTTACTCTAAACCGTGGTAAAAAAATTCATAAGATAATACCCACCAAAAACTATTTTCAACCTGTTTATCAACATTTTACTTACTGGTGAAAAGCGTGCCTACAAGATTTTTGAAATTCAATTCACAGATGTGGTAAAATTATAAATTGGGAAAATATACAAATGCGCCTAGAATGTTCTTAAAAGACCATAAGAAGTTCAATGAAATTCAATATATCTAATATTATTATAAAATGAATGAAATGAAATAATATAAACTAATATATGTATTATTTATCTATTTTGACTTTAAGATAACTTTTAATTAAAAGTAATTATTTATAAAAAACGTTGGTTTTTATGTATAATGCAGTATTTTTCACTATTCATAAAAAATCGAATGTTTCAATAAAACTACCAAAAATTCCCCCAAATATAATTTTGATATTATGAATTAAAAATTGAAGTGTGTTTTACCAAATTCACTCTTTAGGAGTTTCTAAAATTTATTTTATTATTGTTCACAGATGGATATAAAAAGTAGTTCTATTAGAAAAAATTCTAAATATATAACTATTTTAACAAAACATATACATTTCATTTTTAATATGTGTTATTTATGTTTACATATTATAAATAACATTTAAAATTGATTTTTACCATTCATATTAAAATATTTAATTGATAATTAAATATATCGTTTAAATAATTTTAATACTATTGTGTTGTTTCGTAGTACCTGAATCTTGCGTATAACGCATGAGAAGTCATGGATTCGTTTAATATATTCTATTAAATTACATTTAATTGATTACATACTATAAAATATTGGGGTGTTACATTCTACCATCCTTCAATAAATTGCGTCCTTTCAATATGAAACTGTTCTTCAAAAGTAAAAGGCTGAAATTTGACAATACATTTGTCTAAACCCCACATCAGAAATAGGGTAAATAAAATTAATCTTAATTAAATGGAATGGGAAATGAAAAATTCACAACCCAATTATGATTTCGAATAATAGAACCTTAGTGGAATTTAGAGACACATAATTGGAGGGATGGCGTAAATATTAATACGTAGTGATTGGGTCATCAATCACAAAAAAGTGAAGAATAAATGTAACATAGAGGTCCTCAAATCCATAAATCTATGAGGATTTAAAGTATCATTGGTTCAACAAAACACAATGAATCAGGATAATATATTTTTTTGATACAATTTTTGAAGAGGTTGGATTAATTTTCTGTCAAGATAAGAACTCAATAAAATCATAAATGATTTCATTACCTATCATAATCATAATCTCATCATTTGGTTTTTCTTCGATCTATTCTCACATCAACCCTTACACTAGGAAATGAACTTTAAAAATGAAATTTTTTAATTCCTAAAGAACATTTCATAAATCATAATTCCACAATTACTTCCTCAATCAAGTATATGTTTACTGAAATCGAAAATATTTGGTCAAAGTATCCAATAAATTATACTTTATCCTCAATAAAAGTATATTTTTCTCAGCTTAATCCATCCCAACCTTTAGTCTTATCCAAAATAAATCTGTATAACGTTACATTCCAAAAAATTATATGGTAGTTAAACATAATGAAAATCTCTTTTTGTCACATTGTGACATGTGAAAACCTTAATCATGTATTCTCGTAAAAGATAGTAATATCCTTAATTCCCATTAATCCTTATTGAATACATTATTGCACCATTATTCCAAATATTATACTGGATATACATCTTAAATACAAATATTTTGTAAACTACAATAATGATGGAATAAACAACCAATTAATATGTTCCAAGGTAGTCCAGAATATCCAATGTAATTTATCCAAATCAGTCATCTCTTATTGAAAAATCACTGCCTTAGTATCGAGACCATATTAGGGTTTATATTTCCCTCACCCATGTATTTTATAATATGTATAATTTGTTATGTAGTCAATTTTCTTAGTACCATAAAATCTCAAATCTTCAATGAAATAGTACTGCAGTACAATCCTTATTTATTTTCATATTTCATTTAAACAATTAATCATTGATAAAACACTCAAATGACAAAATTCTTTAATCTAGATACACTAATACATTAATTATTCCACCTTTACTATATTAACAAATTATTACTGACCTATTTTTCTTTGATTATTTGGATCTATTAATCTTTGATTCTTAGGAAATTTATTTATGTTATGCCCCATTTCACTACATTTGAATAACTAAATATGAGCATTTTCTTTCCTCCCTTTGCAATATTTTTATAGATTACCCACTTCTCTACACATTTAACAAACACCTAGTAACTTCATGAACATCCCAGGGGGATTCATTCAATATTTATCACATTTGGGAAAATCCATCTTTACCTTCTTCTAATTATCTATTTTTATCATTTCCATCATATTCTTCTTTTTTTCCCTTCAAAAAGATATGAGTCAAGGAATTATTTAAATATCTTATTAAAACATGATATTATTTCCTCATATGATGATAATACAATGGATATTATTTTCCTTCAAAATATTGTATTAAGACCATGAAAGAACTAGTCTTTCTTACTGTTTGGATCATGTGTGTTGGTGGGGTAGTCATTCCTTCTTCTTGGAACCATTTCTAAACAATTTCATACTCATTAATAGGATATAAATCATAATCCATCATTCTAAACTTGTTAAATACATAACATTTATTAAAAAAAATTATGCATATCAAATCTCATAATAATAAATAATTTTTATTTTAGGAGATATTTACATATAAATCCTTTATAATGGTTTTTAGAGAAAATATTAATTATCCTACACATATCACCCAGGAGTATAAACCCAGGTGCGCAGTAAGGCCAATTGTCATGTACCAGGTTCCCCTGAGTTAGGCTCAAAACACCTTTTTTAAGTTTTTACTCCTAGGTAAAGTTATGATAGAACCATGTCCACTTGTATTATCTAGATAAAAATATATTTCATGGAAAACTCAAAAAATCTCTAAATTACAAAAATTATAGGAAGTTCTTATATATTGACCCTCAAAGTATATCAAAGGGTAATGTTCCCTAATCAGAGTTTATATATATCTTGTTTCAAGGTTTATTTCTTAATATTCATGGATAACAACTATAATGCCCCAACCCCAGTTACTCAGATCTAGTACATTATTTTAATACATTTGCATAATTACCAAGAATCAAGTCCTGAATACCGATCAGTTAAAAATTATTGCAAAATAAATTACATGCATGATTGTTAAATTAAATATTCTAACATACACCAAAACATAAATTATCCTTTAAAAATTCCATTATTACCCTATACTAACACTACATATCAAATCCTAATACACTTCTTGTAATCATGGGAAAATAAAACCTAAGAAAGGGGTGACCTTAGATGCTTAGTAAGGGTAAATAATTTATCGGAATCTATAATATTTTCAAGAAATACTAATAATAAAAACAAAATCTATTTAAAAATAAAAATAAATATAATAATGGAAAAATAAATATAATATTACCATGAAAATATGCACATGGATATTCTATTAGTCGAATAATCACATCTAATAACTAATTTCACAATGAGGGAATGCATAATTTCATACATAATAACTACTATATCAAGTTTTATTACCAAGACCATTAAAAAATATTTTCTCAGGGCCTTGTTCCAAGACACTAGTTTGTATCATGATACCTATGGAGGCATCAAGGTGCTATAGCGGGCCCCACCCATCACATTTTATGTACAATCCATTCCTCGTATGAAAAGGCTGAAACATAACAATTACATTTGTATTAAAACTACATACCAAATGTCAGTAAAGTAACTATAAACCATGAATGATATATAAATAACACATCTATGGTAAAAAATAGCATAACTCATTAATTATTATATGGATGATTTTACCGTAATAAATCAACCTCAATCAGGAATAATACCCAATAAATGATGTTGAAATAATGGAAAATGATCATTTAAAATCGTTAAGAGAAATATACCTTTTTTAAGAAATCAATTAAAAGTCACACTATTTATAAAGGATACCATTTAAAAGATATTTATGATTCAAAGTGTCCCATAACACTATTAATATTTTTTATGTAATTAATATTTTAAAAAAATGACATCCATATAAATAAATCCTTAAAATCATTATGAAAACATAGACATTAATTAAAAATATTTAGAAAAATAAAATCTTATATCATTTACAATTGTGATATAGATAAAAATTAACTTCCATAAAACCATAAAAGATTTCTTTTGAATACATTTTTTTAAACAAAGACATTGATGATAAATAATTTTCTGTAAATATTTACATATAAAAAAACTCGGATAATAATGAGATTGAGGAATTAACTATTAACTTGTATATTATTTTACTCTGTGGTACGTTTAACATTTTTTTAATTACCATAGTATGTAACTAAGTTATTACAGATAAATATTCATATTAATAATATCATATATGATTCATTTATGACTTTATACGAACAATTGAATAATAATATCCATCTTAATGAAACATTTAAGGTAATAATCAGTTCCTTTATCGTACGAGTTTTAAAAAGTTATTCTTGATCGTATCATGCCAATAATGATTTAAGAACATCTAAAATATAAAACAATATTTATAAGTCATATATATTCAGAATATAAACATTTATAATAGATAGATATATGAAATAGAATACACCATTTATGGTGACGGTAGGCCGTACGTATGCATAAACGTAGTTTCTGTATTCATATAATATAAAATGGAAGTATGTGAATGAGATATATGTAGATATATATACATGAATTTTTATGTAATATATTACATACTTATTAATAATATATTTTTTATGATCATCATTGAATGGTGAACGTGAAAATGAATCTCATCACGTTGTGGGGACAGTAAGCTGAATGTATGTATGAGTGAAAATATCATTTTATTGATGTTTAAGTGATATTTAATTGGATGTTATAATATATATAAATATTAATTATATAGTTATACTACTTATTTACATTACTTATACTCATCCAAATAATGTAGTGTTGAATAACAAACTACACCAATACGTGTAGATAATAAGCCCTACAAACGCACGCATGGGGACTTTGTCATTCATAGAATGGATGGAATAATGAATATGTTTGTTCATATTTATAATAACATATATGAATATAGAATGTACTAGATTTATTATTTTTTATGGTAACAACAACGAAACAAGAAGTAGAATAGAGAAATAAACTAGAATGATTTGATAAAATAATTACCTCTTCTCCTGGTGTTTCTTTTAGATTTGAACAAAAGGGCTTATTATGTTGGCTTTCTTCTCGAGGTAAGGCCTCTATGTTGAAGTGAAGAAATTAGCGAGGATATGTGTGTTGGTTTTGGGAAATAAAAATGTATTTTGATGTGTGAATTAAAAATAATGGTATGTGGCCTTTTATAAGAGAGGTGAGGGGAAATTTATGAAAAGCTTCAAATATTAATTTATTGTAAATGTATTTTCTATTTATAATAGATAAAAAAATTTATTTCAAGGATAATATGAATATGAGTCTAAATAATTTCATCCAAATGGTTTTACACTTTTTTCTGCAATAAATGTATCTGTATTTTTGGGATTAACCCTTTGTTAAACAGTTTAACTCTTAACATATCTTCTTGTATTTTTAGAATATTGGGTACCTTTAAATACAATAAATTGAGAAGGGAAACTCAAGTGGATAATTATTGATCTTTAATCATAATATAAGTCAGTTTTTTGAATCTAATATTTTTAATAATTTAATATCATTTTAAAAAATAGTATTTGTTTTAAAAAATCAATTATGTCAATTTTGAAACTATTTAGTAACTGATTGTTTTAAAGAGTAAAAACATTATTCCTTCAAAACAAGGGTATTAAATCATACCAAATATTTCAATGTAATCCAAAAATTTCATGCATTTCATCTAAATTTTCAAATTAAATTTATTTTAATATTTATAATATCATTTATTTTAATCATTTATTAATAATATAATCACTGCATCGTGATTTTGTCATAAATAAATTTAAATATCTAATACGTCAAAATTTTAAATAAAATAACATGATATTGGAAATCCTTTTATATTTATAAATAATATTTATAGTCAAATTTATCTTATGTACAAACCAATTTTAAAAATGAATAAGTTATTAATATTTGAATTTAACAGTTTTTACTTTTCTTTAAATAAAATATATTAAATGTTTTAATCTAATTAAGGTAGATCAAATTTTTGTCTTAATATTGATTTTGGTAGGAAAAAACTTGTCCAATATAATTAATACATGTTTTGGGGTAATTTTATATTATTATAATATTAATTTTACCATTAATTACTATATTTACTTTTAACCGGGGTAAATAAAATTCAAAAACACTATTCACAAAAAAAATATTTTCATCCAATTAATCAAAGTTTTAATTAGTGATAACAAATTCATTGGTAGGATTTTTGAAATTCAATTCACAGAAGTAGTAAAATAACATTTTATAGAAAATTTTCAAATTTTCCTAAAAGGAGGGTAAAAGACGTTAATCTTTTTTAATAAAAATTTATATCTCTAATATTATTATAAAATGAGTCAAATGACTTAAAATGAAATGATATATGTATTATGTATCTATTTTTACTTTAGGATAAGTTTTAATTAAAAATCATTATTATATGAAAATGTTGGTTTTTAATTAATAGGCAGTATTTTTAACTATTTTTCAAAAATATAATGTTTTCATAAAAATACCAAAAATTCAATCTATGCTAATTTAGATATTCCAAATTAAAAAATGGAGTCCATTTTACCAAATTCAATTTTTATAGTTTCAAAATTTAATTTTATAATTCTTCACAAAAGGACCTAAAAGTAGTACTTTTAAGAAAATAGTTCTTCTAAATATATAACTATTTTAACAAAACTTATACATTTCATTATAAATATATTTTATTTATGTGAAAACATTATAAATAACTTTTAAATGATATTTATTATTATTTATATTAGAATATTTAATTGGTAAATAAATATATCATTTAAATAATTATAATACTATTTTGTTGTTTCGGAGAAACTCAATCTTGCGTATAATGCATGCCAAGTCAGTTTTGTTTGCAATACAAGCGATTAAATTACATTAATAGGATAAGGTACTATGAAATAATGGGGTTTTATGTACGAGGTACACCCTATTATTTTACAACCATTATAAAAAATAATAAATCTCATATACACTTGCTACTATAGATACATTATTTTGCATCATTCTAAAAGACTGTTGTCAGTGATAAAATGTCACCCAAATTAAAATCACCTTTAATATCACACATCTTCTATAATAAAAACATGATGATGAAGAATAACCTTCATTATAACTTTTTCATAAGAGAATAATGGTACTTTTATTAGTGAAATTATTATCATTGATAAAAGGTCCTTGTTTAGTTCTATTTTTTCATTGATAAAACGCATAGGTTGCATCAATGAGATAGTAAAATTACATCACATTGTTGCAGTAGATTTAAAATAAAATTAAAATTTATTGTTCAATAAGAAATTAAATAAATCTTAAAAAATAATATATTAATTTTTTATGAAAGCATTAAAATTAAAATTGATTATTAATTTTCATACAAATATTTCATTTTACAACTAATTTAAAAACAACATTGGTTATTCATTGTTTAGATCCCCCTTTAAAAAGAGACCAATTGCACTATATGTTTCATAACACACTACCACATCTCAAAAATAAAATAAGTGTTTACCTATGGAAAAAAATAATTTTTATAGTAAGATAATAAATAATAAATTGAAATATTAATATGATATGCTTAATTAAAAAATTTAATATTTAAACTGAAAACCCGAACTCTGATTAATATTTATTACACAATGTGTCATATTCAAATCTAATTGATTACTACTCATAATTAATGTTATTTTTATTATTCTCCAAAAGTATTAAGGGGATAAAATTTTGTATACATAGTATTGAATAATTTGATATGTTTTTTAACAAAAATATTAATATTAAACTACAATTTTAACACTGAGTAATTCTATGTAAAATGTGGATTGGATTGATGTGTAGATTATTCCATCCTGTAAAAAATGAAATATTGATATGTGAGAAAATTTATAAATATAATTTAGGTGTTTTTCTCAGTTTTTATTATGTTAATGTTTTACACTAAAACGGCAATTTCCTATTACAGAATACACTATATGTCCAACCATCCAAACCTTTTTTCTGATTGATATCTATCCATTTACAATACTTAAGAATAAATTATATATTATTCTTAATAATATTGAGATAGTATGACTGTTTGTTCCTAATTTTCATTGAGTGGCATGTGTTTTGAACTAACATTTTTATTTTAAACTGCAAACATCTACATTGTTCTTATCAGGTAAAACATGTTTCAAATTGATTTTCATATAACTATAACATTTCACAAATGATTTATGGATAATTTTAATAATTTATAAATTAAAATAGAGTGGGGTTTCCTATTTTTTTTGAGCGATGCAAGTGTTAATCAAGATTGTCATTTTTAAACAGGAAACCTTCCCTTTGAGTCATACTGGGTACACTATATATTAGATTTTCATGTGTCTTATTCTTGCATCAAAAATGACTTATGAATCATATTCGAACAATTTAAAGACAATAAAATCTTGTTTTTATCAATTTTTATAATGTCATGATGTTTTTTATTAATTATGAAATTTTACAAAAAACACACACATTCATTTATAATGATGGCACCATATGTAAAATTTATTTTTGGTTAATTATTAATTTTAACAAATATCATATGACTAAGTTTTTAAATTAATCACTATAATTATTTAATTTATTAATTTTTTTAGTCAACAACATGTATTTGGATATAAAATGTTACATTTAAAATAAAAACATGCACATTGGTTGTTAAGGGACTTTTCCACTTCAAATGTCACTCGTGGCATACTAGGAGAGCACATGCAGCTATAGAATAATTTGAAACATGAATCTATCATGAAATTTATTGGAATAAACATATATAATATTTACATGAGGCTAATTACAACCAATAAAAAATTATATTTCAATAATTTTCGAAAGGTTTTGAGAAACGTTTCTTGTTTTTTCCTTATTTTGTCCTCTGGGAACTGTGTATGGTAATAATGTGTTGATTATGAATAGAAAAAAAAATTTCAGTCATATTGAGAGCACAATGTGTTATATTGATGTGTGTCTAATCATTATAAATAAAAAATGACATATGGATCACATTACTAAATCATTATGAGAATATGAGTCCATTTACATGGTTTTTAGTCACCAATGCTTTTTCAAAACAAAAATTTTACATCTAAAAATTAAATGCACACTTTAAGTCATATTGGGAACTAAATGTGACAGACTAGTATATGGGTAACTCCATCAAATAAAAAATTACTTATAGATCATTTTCCTAAATTATCAAGGAAATCAGAGTTCATTTTGTGGGTTTTCAGTCAATGAAACTTATTTGAAATAATATATATCGTTTAAATAGAAAACACACACATTGAGTCATAATGATCACACCATGTGTTGGATTTACATGTACATAATTCCTACTTATCATAAATTATATATAGAATGTTTTCATAATATATTATGTAAATCAATGTGTGTTTTATTAATTTTGTGAATGAGGTTTTTTAATATAATGTATATTTTAAATACCAAAATGGGATTTTAGTCCTACCATACACATGACTTATAAGATTTATGTGAAGCTGGTTCTAATATATAAAAAATTACTTATGTATCATTTTTATAAATTATCATTATAATCCAATGTTTTCACTATTTATAGATTGTTACAAGAGTTTTGAACAAGAAGGTTAATTTTAAACTGAAAAAATATAGTTTGATTCATACTAGCTACACCATAAATCATATTGATGTGCAGATAATTCATATAATTCATAAATCAATTTCTTATTATATCAATATTGTATTAATAAAATATAGGTTTTTTCTCTCATTTTTGTGTATCTTAATCAGTTTTTATACTAAAATGTTGATTCTAAATTAAAAATTCCTTTTTAGTCATATTAGTTACAAAATTTGGTTGATTTATACATGGAGATCACCTATTCACTACAGATGACATATAAAAAATTCACTAAAATAATAAATGAAAATTTATATTATTTCTTTATTTTACATTATGTGAAATAATTTTTGACCTAAAAAGGTACCTTAAAAATTAAAACACGCACATTGAGTTATACTAGGCACACAATGTGTGTTATAGAAGTGTGGCTATTTTGTATACAGAAAAAATTATTTCTCTTTCATTTTCCAAATATAATGAGACAATATTATCATTTTTTTACAATTTTAATTACAAGAATCATTATTTCAATGTAAATGTTGATTTTAAATTAAAACAAACTTTTTACAATATACTGGTTACATCGTGTATTATATTTATTCATGGTTAATTTCAATATACCCTAAATAAATTTTAAATAAATCTCTTAAAACATTAAGATAATCCTAGGTTTTTTATATTTCATTGGGAGATGATCATTTGGAAATATAATGGAACTTTTAAACATTATTCACATGCTTTTATTCCTAATAAGATCATCATGAATCAAAATTATGTATGATTATTTTATACATGTATAAATGGGTTATTTTTCATTTTTAAAAATTATTTCAATGGTATGTTATAAAAAATGAAATTATTATAAAAATAAAGCATGGAATCACCATTGAACATAAATTAATAAAATATTAACTACTAAATTAATAGAGAGAATAATAAACACGCACCTTAGTGTATTATCTTTATTGAAAAATTGGTCAATAATTTATTATTTTGCAACAACATTTTTCTTATAATCAGCAACCAAGATCTATATTAATAGTTCATGGTCTTTTTTAAATGTAAAAAAATGCATTCTCTGAATAAATAAGGGCCATCAAAAATGTATAAGATATTTTTTTTAATCTTTATAGAATATAAAATTATTATATTAATATAGAAAATTAAATAAAAAATTGACGATATCTATGAAAATTTTCGGATTAAATATTATATAAAATTGATAACATAATTAACTAAATAAGTAGTATATGAAAGGAAAAGAATAGTTACCATATATTTACTATAAAAATCAAATCTTGATTTAATTTTTGAAATAGAAAAAAGTATTTGAAAGGAAATCACATATTTATGATTTCTAAAAATATTATAAGGATAATTATTTTTCATACTCATTTTTAGAAAAATTTATTTACTATTGTGAATATGTGGACATCTAATAATACTAGTAGTACTAGAAAAAACAAAATATTAATAAGTATTATAAATAAAATTATAGTTATTATGAGAATACTATTTTGGGATGTTATTTTGTTGATAGAATATTAAATTTTTTATAAATTTTCAAATGTAATAATGACAATTTTTCCAATTATTTTTTTCAAAAATACATAAAAATTGAAATGTGTAAGTAATTTTTTTGATTGTGAAATATTAATATTTATACACTAATACATTTCAAGTTATAAAAATTAATAGGTATATTATTCCCATTTAATATCCCCATACCATTATTTTGATGATATTTAATCAGGTCACAATCAAAAAAATCATTAACACATAATATAAAATATCTTACTTGAAGGTTATTTAATTAATGACAAATATAATGTATTAATAACTATTACAAATAACCATATTTGGTGTATGTTTTTGTTATTTAGGAATATAATCTAAAATATAAATCATTAGAGCATCCAAATTGATTTCGATAAAAATCCCATGATCTTTAAGAAAAAAATAACAATGAATGAAATATAAATATATTTGATATTATTAGATAATAGATATTTACCCTTGCATCATAAGTATTAAAAATGTATTCTCATTTATAAGTTTCTTTCAAAACATTTCAGGAAGTGAGTCAACTATTTTTAAATATTAATATTTCTCTAATGATTCTCTTTATGTATAAATAATGTTTAGAATAATAATTAAAAAAAATTATTCATAGGGTGTTCCCATCACATTGTACTAATATATATGTGTATAAAAAAGGAATAGTATTTAACAATCATCAAAATAATTGACCAGCTATTTCAAAAACATATTATGAAAAGGAATTCCACATATAAATTTAAAACTGATACTCCAATCCATCCATGATTTATGGTTTCATCTACATTATAAAGAATAATATAGTCATTAATGGAATATCTATACATTTTTTCCTTAAGATTAATGAAAACTATATTATTACAATTGAATTATTACTCCATATAAACGTGTAATATTAGTGAACATTGTAGTTATACAAATGTGGTAAATATACTCATATAATCAATTTTTATTAATTATATGATCCATTATATTTTGTTGATTTAAATATTCATTTAATATTTCTTTTATCTATCAATAATATCATTCCATAGATTAATGATTTTTCACTAATTTTGAATTAATTTTCATTAAAAACTTATTATAAATATCATATTTTATTATAGACATTTATGTTTTCAAGATCAAAAGTTTATGTTATAAATATTATAGTACAGTGTTTGAAATGACCTTGAATCTAATAACACATTTTTTTGTTGTCTAATTTATTACAATGGAACTAGATACAAGTTATCACATAATAAAAAATTAAACTATTTAGATGTTTTAAAGAACCATATTCCTAAATTATACTTTCTTACCTAGGGAAATAAAATAAAAATCATAGTAATGGAAATAATTTGGTATCCTTGAACTAATTCTGAGAATTATTCTTCATATTAGTGGGAAAATGAAAAAATATAGGTGTAAAAAATTCATGGTAAAGGTAAGGTAATATATTATATTTCAAGAGTCAATAAATATTATTCACTATGGGATGGTAAATAACATAATACAATTTTCCTTTAATCAATAACATAAGCATGAAATAAAGAATAATATATATGGTAGTGCAACTAACTAAATACCCATTCCATTTAATAAATGAAATAAGAATGAAATGCATCAATATAAACTATGAATACATAAGTATCATGTATAATAGTAATAATATGTTAATTCTCATTTAATGAAATTATAAAATATTTGACATCAATATATTAGGAAATATGATACATTTACTATCAAGACCTTTCACATAATAGTTTAAAACAATGGGTAATAACTAATATGACTTGGTCAACTAATGTTTCTCTACAGACCTAAAGAATCATCAATAGGACTTCTATTATCAGTCCCCTCATATAAATGAATGTCAAACTCATTCCAAATATATTGAAATATCATTTTATTTCATGAACCAATACTCTTTATAATCAAATATCTATATTGAGTAAAGGATGTTGATTTATTTATAATTACCTAGCTAATCGTATAATAATTAATGTTAATATCTTGTGTAAATTGGTATATGTTATTGTAAATAGTCATATGAATCATATAATAATATGGATATTTTAGAGAAATTTAATCTTCATTTAATATTTATCACATGAAACTAATTATTTCAAGTGAAAGTAAACAAAACCAAAAGAATGTGAGTTTGTATAGTAATATTTTCCTTTGGTAAAATTTAAATTATAATGCTTTGAAAAATATAATTTAAACAGAAAATAAAACACATTGATAAATATTTATTCATTCTTAATATATCATTGTTGTATTATCTACACCACATAAAATTGAATATGTTCATATTAAAATTTATAACTCAATGAAATGTAAATTGAGAAAATATTTATTTCCTTATAACTTCATTTTGTTTAACATTCCTTAAAATCAAGTATATTTTTTAAGTATGTCATTAATTTATAAAATCTCCATAATCCTATTTCTAATATCATATATAACCCTTTAACATCATTTAACAATCTATTTGTTAATAATATTTCATTATTTTCATTATTTTAGGTATTAGATTCCATGTTTTCACAGTAATATTGTTTCATTGAGGGTTTTTATTATACATAGGATATAAATACATCATCTAAAAAAATTAATATTTTACCCAATAGATACATTATTATAAACATTATTTAATTTTTATCAAAGAAAATCAGTCACATCACTTAGTGTTTACAGTAAATCACATGTTTACACAAGAAAAATATCCTTCCCATTCATAGGTAAAATGTTAAGGGTGTGTATGATATATTAATTTTATTTAATTTATATAATTTTATATATATCACTTATATTTGTTAAGAAATTTCTTCTTTATTATCCTTGTAAAGAATAAGTGAATAATTAATATCATCACATCACCGGGTGGTAGTCCTCCATACACACGAGCGACATTATCATAGTTTAAATGGAGGGAAATATAGTTTTAATATGTTATAAAATAATTACATAAGTGTAGTTATATGGTAATTATTATACACACATACATTAAACCCATAATTATATCTGACTATGTGTAGTGTTGATGGGAAATGAGTGATATCTGTTAGCAAGGTTGTAGTCCATCGTACACACAATCGATGGTTTTATTTCCCAGTTGATGGAAGAGTATATGGATATATATATCATTACATTAAAATAATAATATATCTGTATATGGGACAAACTATTTTTATTATATTTTAATGATTTTATAATATTTTTATGTTGTGGAATATATTATAAAATAAAAATTATTTTTTATGAATGCTATTTCTTCTTTAGATAACCTCTATAATTTTTTACCAAAATCCTTCCTATGATGGATTTAGGATAAAATAAAGGGATCATTATTTTTAATTGGGGTGTAAAAAATTATATTTTTTTTGTGAGTGGAGGAAAAAATTGTCTATGGAAGTTTGAAGGGGAAACGAGAGGGGATGACCTTTTATAACCGGGGGAGAGGAAACCAATGAAATATTTGAAAAAAATCAAATAAAAAATTGATTTTAAAAAGCCAAAATACTCTAAAATGGATAATTATTTAACCTTATAGGTATTATGTTCTATATAAGTCCATAAAATAGATCATGGCTCTGTTGGTAGGTAATTTTAGATATAATTATTTTTGTTTATTTCACAAGTAGATTAGTTTTTACCATAACTGTGGAGATTAATATTTATATAATTTAACAATAATAATGGATAAAAATTATGTAAAAATAATTATATAATATAAACTATTAGAAATAAAAATATGAAATCAGATTTTCAAAATTCAAATCCTTGAATTAGCAGAATCTGATTGACAATTATACCCACAGACGTAATAAATTTGCATATTTCCATTGAGTAAATTATCATAGGTATTGAAGGTTTTAATATCATAATTCAAAATTTAATTGATTATAATTACCTAAATTGTATTTATCATAATATTTTGTGAGTTTTTATTAAAAAAATTAAAATTTAATCTATCATTTCAATTAATTTTGTTAGAAAGTCATTTTGTACGAAAAAATAATATTTTTCACTAATCGTTAATGAAATAAACATTTCAAAAATAAAAAAATTCAGAATTAGATAATTTTAATTTATTGAATTAAAAACTAAATTTAGTTTTATCAAATATGTTTTCTTACATATTCAAAAATTAATTTCAATATATTTGTGATAAAAGAAACTAAATTATTTTAATTGAAAATAACAGTTTTCTGATAAAATTTCTTTTACTTTAAATTTTTAATAGTTTTTTCCAAATCAAAATATTACAATGAATGTGTGTAAGCTATATTTTTTTATAAATTAATTATTCCTACTCAAATGGTCAAATTTACCGGACATTTTATGAGGGTAATTTTTAAAAAATATCTTAATAGAGTATCGTGTTTTTTTATTCCTCATGTTGTGTGAATATCAAGATATCAAAGAGAATGACCATATTTTGAAGAACATATATAATAAAGTATTAGTGTGTTACATTCTACACACCTATAAAAATTTCATAAATATTACCTTCTAATCAATTGAGGTCAAATATCATTTATAATATTCTCAGGGTCCCTTGTTTTGTCCCCTATTTTATGAATTCTCAAATGTACCTTCACCAATAGAGTTATAAAATTTCTCAATACATTCTATATAATATCAATTATTTAGAGTTTTTAATTATTTTAATATTGAAAAAGTTCTAATAATGTTTCACTGGAGGTGATCACATGCCTTAGGTATAAAATTTATTTCCTTTGAATCGATATATAGACGAGATCCTATACTTTTTTTAGGAAACTCTATTTTCCAACCAGTTATAAAATCAATAAAAAATATGAATGAATTACAAATAGTAACCTACCAAACTAAACAAACTACAAATGTAGGTTAATTTAATTGGTTTAGGCCATTCATTGACCACCTTTTTCATGATAGGATCAACATAGATTCCATATTTGGAGATAATGAAGCAACATGAATAAAATTATTGAAGGTTGAAATCACACATAATAAATTTTTCAATATAGGCCATTAGTTCAAAGAGTATCAAGAATAATCAAAATGTGATTATCATATTCCTCATATAATATATAATACACCATGATATCATCAATTAATATTAAAAAATATTGATATATTCTATTATTATATTATTAAAAAGATGCATAAAAAAATTGGGTGTATAAGTTAATCAAAATGTAATTAATATAAACATGTAAATGTCTATACATCATTCGTAAGGTCCCCATTAGAGTGTCTTCTTTCTATACTCTCAATTGATGATTCCCAAAATGAAGTTGAGTCATTTAAAAATCATGACCTTCATTATGTTGACATAATAAGTCATTACAAAGAATTATGAGAAACATTATTTACTTATAATATCAGTGATTTCTCTATCATAAATACACATCCTCGTGGATATATATTTCTGGTTAATGAATAAGAACTGGTCTCCCCATAGTAAAAAACTGTGAAAAAAACCTTTATCCCGCAACTGATCTAGTTTTTTCTTCTAGTTGTCTAATTCCAAAGTCACCATTAAATAATGATTATTTTTTTGTCTAATATTAGGGATTAAATCGATAAAAAACATAAAATCATGATCTGATGGATGACTAGGTAATTCCTTAATAAATATATCATTTTATTCTTTTAGAGTTGTTATATCTTCATTTTCATTATTACATTTTATAACCACATATTTTTCTTTCTCTTCTTTCCTATGAATTTCATTCAGATGAGATATTAGTGGTGGATATAGACGTTACTCATATAGTGATATCTCTACATCCTCATGATGAATAAAAATTTCTCACTCCTTGCAACATTTTTTTAATAATATTGTGAAAACCAGGAAATAATAACAATTATATCAAAGGATTCCATATTTATGATAATAATGACACCAAATAAATAAGTTTACGTGGCATAATGTGAGTATCTTGACACATACTTATTTCAACGAGACTTACACTTAGATTTTTGAATGAATATAACTTTCATAATGTTCTATAGAAATATCAATTTTTATTAGAAAACTAGGCAGTTATGATAGAGATTGAGGATATATAATCTAAAAAATAATTTCCAAAATTTTATTCTATGATTAAAATACCAACCATCAGATAACTAGGTACAAAAAAAGGTAAAGTATGCCATATATATCCATATAATTATATATAATGTGAAATTTGAATACTTGAATGAAATATATTGGTATAGGAAAATGATACCAATGTTTAATATTGATCCCACGTACCAGGAATGTCATCTCGTAATTACCACTAAATTTATTCAATTTTTTAAAATATTAAATTTTTACTATCCTTTAGTTTCAAGATGATTGAAAGTGCTCAAATGATGCTTAGTATCAAGAGCCTTCAGATGAATCTCCCAATGTTTTAGTGTATAATAGAGATCTTTATAATACATGAAAAAATTAGGTGGACTATTAGGTATTACAACATCATTAATAAAGATACATATTAGTCGTACAATAGATAGTTCTTATCCTATATCGACAAAATTTTTATATTTGGATGGACAATCAATAATTACCCATATAAAAAATTATTCCTATGGGACTTTTGTAGTATTGGGAAAATCTCTAATGTAATTTCATTTCATTTTCACATAGGAATATGAATAGTTTTCATCTATACTCTAGGACGATGTTTCTAGTATTTAAATTTTTGAAAACCATATATCTGCAAATATTGTCACCAATTTTTGGATTTTTTTATCCCCCAAAAATTGTTCCTTAAAATACCTAAACATTTTTTTTACTAGGATGTATAAAGAATATCTATATGTGAGAATAATTTATCAATTATATTATTATCATAAGTATTGATGTAACATATAATCTATTTCAAAATTTCTATGCCCCGTCTTCAAAATTAAAATTTATCAACTTCGAAACATTAATAGATTTAATTTACTTCTAATAATCCTCAATTCCTGATTGATAACATTTTTATCTTTTATAATAAATATTGTATTACAATAAGTTGAGAAAATAGTGATTTAGATACTTTTGTAATAATTCTCATATTCATATTTAATATATCCATGAATATATGATCCATAAAAATCTTAATTCGGGTAAGAACTCAATGATCAATCATAAAAACTACATCTTATATATTATTTTATGTCCCAAGGTGACATTGTATTAAGAAATCATAATCTTTGAGTTTCTCAATCCTTAAACATTTCCTTATAGTATTATATTTCATTGAAAATAAGAATTTTAGGCTTTTATGATCCATGTATATATCTCATATTCCACCATAGAGATAATATCACCATATATTCAATGAACACATTACACCAGTGAACAAAAAAACATTGGTAGGGTAGTTGTATTTTGTATTCTTCAATTGCATTGATTCATTTGAAATAAAATAATTATTTTTATTAGGAAATAACAAATTACCTTAATTAATGCATAATTATATATCATATACCCAACATTTATATTTGGAAGAGTCAATGTCAGATCATCACCCAACCACATATTTAGTTAATAAAAACAATATTCACTTTCCTTAGTCAAAATGAACACACACACATTATTTTTATGCTCTGTTATAGGAATATATGATTAGAAAAAATTCTAAATGATAAACTGATAGTATCATTAAAAAATAAAGAAACTATATAAATTAGTTATGTTCATTGGTGTAGTATATTATTTGAAAAAAATTTCCTTGATATGATCCACTGATATTCCATCATTGCAAATACTTTTTCCAATACAAGAAACTTATTGATCTGAGAAATCACACATTACAAAATTCTTATATAACATTTTACATAAAAGTGTTTCAAGATTGATTCAAAAGTGATTCTAGTGGTCCTAATATAATTTAAAATACACAAATATATCATTAATGAATAAAAAAATGAATAACTTACCTTAATACTATGTTCATTAGATCCATTAAAATAGGGGTTCATTAGGCACTGTAAATGGAATTACAAGAAACTAAAAATGCACAAACATTGTTTTAGATGTCTTCTTCAAAATAACTTCCTTATATACACTCAACTTATAATAGAAAAAACAAAGGTTAATATTAGGAATATGTTTATACCCATGATGTCAATAGAATAAGTTATTAATTAATGCAATTGGAATTTGTTTTAAATATTAATATCAAATATTTATCTATATTCAATACACAACTTCATAGATCAATATTTCATCTTGAAAAATAGAATTTGGGCTCCCCACTATGAAATAATAGGATGAATAAATCTATTACCACCGAACTAATCTAGTTGATTATTTAATGACACTAACACTATAGTTCCAATTGTATTTGGTGTGTTTGATATTGGTCTTACATAAGGTATTAAATTAATGAATAATTATCAACATAATTATATGATGGGTGTCCATGTAATTTCTCAAGAAATACATTATTGTATTTTTATCCAATATGTACATCTTATTTTTTTTTATAAATTTCCATTTCATCATATTTGTTTGATCTTCAACCCCATGAATCTCATTCAGATGATCTACGGGTGGAGTATCAAGACATGAATTATATCATGAAGTCTCTTCTGTAAATATTATGATGTCTACATATTTTTCATGAATATTAATTTCATTCTCCATAAAATAATATTTTGAATAATATTTTTACATATAGTCTATAATAATGGTCACATTGAAATCATCCATAGGTATAATAATATTATTACAAAATAAAGACTACTTTTTTTTGGAATAATGGGAATATCCTAACACATACTTTTTACGGTGAGTCGTCAACTTAAATTTTTAACGGACTACTACATTCCTAATGTTCTATGAAAATTTTCCCTTTTTAGAGAAGACATATAAGTTATTAAGGTATGCAAGAATATATAATTAAATAATTAATTTTCTATATTTGAAACTATGATTAAAGTACCCACCACCATATCATTTGGTACTTCCACCTGAGTTGTATAGATCATGTAAACACGGAATTATCCCCTTATCTTGTTCTATGAAGGAAATCCTTAACACATGGAGAATTAATTTTATAACATCCCCATATCTGTATAGAGAAGACACACAATATAAATTTCCCTTTATTCATATTGAATTCTCTAAACAATATCCCTTGTCTCCACACATATAAAAAAATCCAACTACTTCAAGAATCTAAAATAATGATTCATTACATAGTTCTCAAAATATGAAAAATATTTCATTTGGTTCCTCTTCTTTCGAACATTTTCATTTTATTGGTCTGTAGTAGACCAATTATTTTCCCGATTCTTACTGAACATATAGGATCTAGATAATTCCTACTACATTTTGATGGAATGTAAAAATATTTCCTAATATAATTAATCGGTGTGAAAGGACAACAACTTTTAGAGACATAGATAAATCCTCTTATATAAATGGTCATTTTTCACTATTTATTACATATGTAATCTGTATCATACTTTGATAGGCTTGTAAAGGCACCATCAAACTATTATACAATTGCATCTCCATTTTTCATTACGATAATAAAAATTACATTGACTTTAATCATTTACTCCCAAGTTACATAATATTCAAAGTTTGACTCCTTAAAATATTTCCACACCATGTGTTTATTTTGTCTTCCTATATAGTATTCTATATCAATGAACACCATTGAAAATGATATCATTTTTGACATAACACTAATAGTGTAACATTTTATGTTTCATAAAATCCTTTGGACATATATTTATTCTCTAGAGAATTTATCATTTTCACATATTTTGTTAGATATCTAGTCCCACCAAATGATAGGGGAATGTATCATATAAAGCGATTCAACATTAGAGAATCACAATGAGAAAAATGTTGTTTAATGTAATTTGGAAAGGTTATTTTTCATAACATTATTATTTTTCCATTATATCTTCATGATCTATTAATTTATAATACTAGTTTCATTGGATTGATCAGTAGGAAATCTCTACTCTCACCATGAGAATTGATAACCTTCATCCTTCTATGAACCATTTCTAAACAAATGAAATATAATAAATTAGATCATAAAAATATTAATTGTAATTCAAAATGTTCCATTTTATATTTGTTTTCATACCAAAATAGAAATGAATATTTAATCATTTTTATGTACAGAAGAATAATATTGGTTTCCATGGGGATATCTTTATTTTAAAATCTATCATAATTGTATATAATGAAAATGTGAATTATCCTAATAATATTCCCAGGGGTTATCAAACTCGGAGTGTAAAAAGGCCTTATTCATGTATCCGGCAGTGATTGATAAAAGATCAAAACACATGTTTTGGAGTAATTACACATTGGAACATATGTTCTAGAACAACGTCCACTCATAGTATTTATGTAGGGATGAATTTTGAGGAAATCATATTATCTATTTCTTACAAAAACATTAGGATGATATTCTATAATTATCCTCAATTTATGTAATAGTGTTTTGTTACATAATCTATATCTACTAAAATATAGGTCCAATGGTTTTTACTAGACATCCTCTTATACCAACTATAATGTGCCCAACTCATGTATCCCAACGTAGGTGTCTATAATATTACACTGGAACTAGATAAAAGAGATAATATCAAAATGGAACTAATATTTTATTAGAATAAATGAACCATATGCATTCATGTTACAATTTTTACTTTGGGAAATAAAATATATAAATAATATTAATATAAAATAGTTTGTATTCTTGAACTCATTCCTGGAATTCTTTTCCGTAACCTGTGGAAAGAAAAAAAAGTAATGGTATATTAAAATTATCTATAAGGGTTATGTAAAGTAGAATATGTCATAATAAATAAATATTATTAAATATGCAATGGTAAAAAATTGATGACATATTCCATTTAAATAATAAAATGAGAATTAAATAAGGCATTATCAATATTATAGGGTAACTAACAAAACCCCCATGACATTTAATCAATAAAATTAGAATAAAGTTAACTAAAAAAAATCAATGTTAAAATATAATTAATAATAAAAATAAATGAATTAGGGTTGAAGTAAATTATTATTTTTGGGCATTATGATCTAAAACATCATTATACATCTACTATCAACACCTTTAAGAAGTCACTTTAAAACAGTATGTATACCACCATCAAATTTGGTCAAATGATTAGTTTCATGAGACTTTTTTATTCATTTAGGGTATATATATAACTAATCCCTTCCTGTAATACTTTTCTAAATTACTTCTCATATTTATAATATTATTTTAAATTCAAAAATTAATATGCATTATCATCAAATATCACTATTTATAAAGGATATGGATTTATCTGTATTTCATAGTTAATAAAATAATGTTAATAATAAACACCATATGTAGAAATGGATGATGGTTTATGTGATAATATTAATTTTTATACAATATCATGGGAATTTAAGAGACATTTAATTTCTAATGAAAAATGTTCACATGAAGGTTTTTGTTTTAAGATAAAATATACAATGACAAAAAAATGTGAGATTATATATTGATATTTACCTTTTGGTAACATTTATATAGTTACACCATGATTATTAACCATGAAATAAAAAATTTATAATCATTAAAAAAATACTTATTATTACTAAATAAGACAAATGGGTAAAATATACACCACAAAAAAAGGAATTGGTGCATAATAATAAATATTTCTCAATTAAATGGAAATTGAGACAAACTCTATTACCTCACAATTTCTCCTATTTGATCAAGATTAGAAAAAATGTATGATGATTTTTATCATTTTATTAATTTTTAATATAACCATAATAATATTTACATTATCATATATTATCACCTTATAACATTTTACTACCCATTTGAAAATAATATTTCGTTTTTTGCATTATATTAGGTGTTAATTGACTTGATTTCTCATGCTTGTTTTGTCATGAAGGATTATATTTATGTTCATATGATATAAATACACCAAAAATAAAATTATTAAAATTTTATAAATATATTATTTACTCATTAGATAAGTTATAATAACCATTTTATAAAAATGATCAGGGATAATGAGTCCCACAACTTCTTGTAGATGGTTTGTCGTACGTATACAAGAGCAATGATATCATTACCTTAACAACTGAATGGGTAATAGAGTTGGATATCTATTAATTTTCAATAATTTATATAATTTATTATATATCACACGAATTTTTTAAACATATCCATATTATATTTCATATAAAGTGTATGTGAAAAATGAATGACATTGCTCCATGAGGCGGTAGCCCGCAGTACACACGGTCATCATTATCATATTACAATCAGAATGTTAAAAATATACAATATATCATTTTATAATTAAATAAATATAATTATATCATATATATTATATTAGTAAATTAAATACATTCTCATTTATGACCAAAAAATATATATTTTCAAAACAAATTACATTAGTTTGTGAGGCGATAATCAGTCTTACAACTGGTCAACAATTTTCATTTCCCATTTGATAAAAACTTATATGGATATATGATATTTATTTAATATAATAAAATATGAGAATATTTTATATTATTATTTTATTATATCATCATACATTAAAGATATTTTATGGTTTTGGGTGAAGAAATAATGTCCAAATGATCACTTATGTATGTTGTCTCTTTTTTAGGAAACAACTTTAAATTTTCACCAAAATATTTCATATGATGGATTGATAATCAAAAAAAGTTTATATTATTTTTTTAGTTGACTAAATAAGTTATATTTCATGGTATTGGATGAAAAAAATGACTCTGCATATTTTCATAGGGGATAACAGGGAGTATCTTACTATAAGTGCGAGGGACGACATAATATGATGGGTTAAGAAGAATCAATTGCACCCATATTTTTATTATTCCTAATGATTCCAAAATGGAACACTAATGAACATTATTGGTTATAAAGTCTAATAGGGATGTAAAAAGGTTATTTTTTAATTTTTTAATTCATTTTAACAAAAATATTTTTAGTTTAACCCATAAGTATTTCAGTTTTTACCTTAACTGCGATGATCAATTTATACTGAGTTTACTATTAATAGTGGTACAAATTTAAGTAGAAATTACTAGATTATACAAATTATTTTTATTTAAAATGTTAAATCATTTTTTAAATAAAATTAATCAATTTTGTAGAATCCAATTTACAACTATACTTGTATATGCGTCAAAAAGCGGGTTTCCAACGAGAAAGTTTTCAGAAGTATATACTGTTTTAATATCAGAATTCAATATAGAATCGACTCAAATGACCTATCCTTTATTTAATATAATAAAATTAACTAATTTTAGTTTTTTATAAAATTTAAATACAATTCATCTTTATAAATAATTTAAGAGAAAATTCTATTTTATGTAAAAAACACTGTCATATATTATTCATTGAAAATAAAAAATAAAAAATTCTAAAAAATTAAATATTTTATTATTTTATTTTATTTTAAAAATATTAATTTATTTTTATCAAATATATTCTCTAATATTTTGAAAAAAAAATTCTATTATATGTTCCCAAGAAAAAAATTAACCATTTACTTTGAAAAAATGTTTTTCTAAAAACATTTCTTACGTTTAAATGATTCTTAATTATTATAGTATATAAATAAATAATTAACCTATGTAAAATATATATATGTTAATATATAAAATTATATTAAAACTATATAATTTAAAATCTTGATTATAGTGTTCATGTTTAAATAATATGTTAATAGTCAATCATATTTCGTATAAACCCATTGTTGTGTACATCATAAGATATCAATTAGATCTAATTTATTTAAAATGAGATTTATTGTAAACTATTCGGTGAAGCAATTATAGACAATGTGAAAATATAAATTATCAAGGGTAATAAGTAACTAATTTAACAAATCATGAGTTACACTAATCAATAATCACACATGATTATGTATAAATATTTCGTTCCGTTGAATAACTCCTTTAATAAAGTACATTATACCCCTCAAAATAAGGATATGGATCAGTACTAATAGAAATAAATTAAAGTAAAATAAAACAATTATAATATTATAAAATTAATACTATCACTATCTTCCCGATTTTTAATATAGATACGAAATTATGACAAAATTTATTACCTAATGTATGAATGACTTTTGAGGGGAATATTCAGTCTCAATCTATGTGGTTTTTATATAGTGGTTATTGTTATGTTTTGTCATATATATGAATTCTTACTATAAATTTTATATTAAATATGGATTCCATTTGTGTTCTTATTATTAATTAATATTTTCCTCCAAGATCATATCCATTCTCTGATCATTATCCCCTTGTGCATTTCTTTTCAAAAATAATGTTTGAGGTGGCACACCAAAACTCACACCATTGGAGTATCCATATTATTCTCAACCTTTCAAGGCCACTGATGAATTCATATATCAGGTATATCCGAAGATTATTCTTTCATTTTTTATATAAAAAATATTGTAAAATAAGTATTCATTGGTATGCAATACTGCTTTAAATAATGTGAAAAATATTATTATTTCATACGTACACATGATTCCCATATTATTTGTGCATTTTCAACTAATAAGTATTCCATAATTTTTAACATGATCTTCCTTTCAAATAATATTACATTGAATTGATGTGGATTTATTTTTTTACTCATAAAATGTTACCCCTTATATTTTTATGTTATATTTGTTTTTAATTGAATTTAATCTCATTGAATGATTAGGATATATGTAACCCCAAGTCTAAATGAACCATATAACATTATAAACTAGATATTATTTTATCTTGTATGAATATGAGAATATAAATTATGAAAATTATATGGATTAAACATATATAAAATAAATTCTGTTGTTATAAATTCTTTAATAATAATAATAATCAAGATTGGATAATAATAAAATGTTTTGTCAAGAAAACTGTTTTTATGCGCAAAATTTGTTGTTTTCTAATTAAATTAAGTTAATCATTATTACTTTATTTTTTAATATATATATATATATATATTATTTATTAAATATGTTTTTTTATCATTCATCTATTATATTGTCTATGAATGGGATGAAAATAAATTCAATTTTATACTTAAAGGATGTATTTTTTCTAAAAAGTGGTGAAGTCAAATTTTGCGCAATTAATTTAAAAATAATTGTAATTTTTTTATCAAATAGGTTTAAAATAATTAAATAAATTATTTAGAAAATTATTTAATATTTATTTTATAGTGAATTTTTTATACATTTATTAAAAAATAATTTTTCAATTAATAGGGTAGAATAATATTTTTTATTGAAAACTACATTTTCATAAAAAAATGATATATGTTCTTTTTTATATATATTTTTATATGTAATAATAGTAAAATTATATTACTATTAATCCGATATATATCATTAGAATAAAATATGTTGAAATTTCATATCAACACTTTTTTACTTAATAACACTTCTCTCTAGAAACTTTTTTTCGTCACGCTAGTGGGTTTGATTTTAAATTCATCCATTACAACAAAATGAATTGAATATGTTAATATTGATTGAGTATTTTGAATAAGAATTACTTATATTATATACTCTGTTCAACATAGTTTATTGTAATAATTGGCTATAAAAATAGAAAAAAAAAATTACCACGGTTATTGTTAAAACTAGTTTACCGATGTTAAACCTATAGGCAAGGGTTGTTTTTCCAATACAACAAGTAAAAATCAAATTTTAGAAAAAAATTATATATTATACTATAATGTATTTTAATTATATTAATATCTTAAAAAATTTTATTATCCTTTTGTTATTTACAAAAATTATAATTTATCCTTCATTTCCACTCTTTATGTACTCCTGATTCAGAAATAATTTTTTAGGGAAAACTACCTGTGTTTTTTTACATTCTATGAAATATTGTTCTTCTAAAAAAATATTATCCTTAAAATGTTTTTAATAAAAAATTTATTATAAAATATAGATATATTAAAGATATCTCTACGTATTGTTTTGAAAAATGTGTCAAAAGAAATATTCTAATCATTTTCCCAAAACGACATTTTCTCACTTTCAATTAAAGTGTTAAAAGATTATTTTGAAACTAAAAGGATTGAATATAATTTTATACCATAATAAACATACAATGATATAAATATTCCTTTACAAGTCTCAAATGTTCATTCCATTTAAAATTTATTCATTAATATTTGCGAGATTTTTATATTTTGAATAAGTTATTTCCAAATAAAAGCTGTTTTTTCCATATTAAATATTCAAGAGTTATTTTTAATGTATATTTTCATATTTAAACATTCATTTTTGAATATTATTATTTAATAAGGATTTAATTGATTGATATAATTCACAATATTTCACAACAAGATTTATGAATATGATTATTGATTGGGAAAATTATTAACATTTTTAATTATAGTTTTTATTCAAATCACTAATGGGAAAAATACTATACCAATAGTTTTGAACTAATGGTATAGGAACCCAATACATTTTTACATCCTATAAATATGTTTTTAATTGATTTGAGATCATATCCCATCTATATTTACCTATACCAACAATATTTAAAAAACCACTGATATAAGTGGTCTATACCAACAATTCCCCAATTATTGGTATTGGCTCTAAAAACACAAGTACCTATATATATAGTTTATCAGAACCATTAAAATATTCACACGATAATAATTCATAGGACCATTTTTAGAGGTAGTTTAAAAATGTAACATAGATTTTAACACATCACATTAAACAAAAATTTCAACCTGGTAAGGATTAATCTAAAATGAATTTTTTTTTATATTAATTGTTAAATATGTAAATATATATATATATTATTTAAAAATAATTTAAATTTTTACATTTTTTATGGTAATTTCTAATGTAATTTATAGAAAATTTTGGTTCCTAAAAAAACAACACCAAAAATTATTAGTTTATATCTATATCAGTGGTTTTTAGAATTATTGGTATAGGTACTCGAATATTTGGGAATTATACCAATTTTTTATTAAGAACTATCAGTATATGGTATGTATAAGGTACCTAGATAATTTTTTTAAAAAAATACATTTGTATAAGTTACACATATACAAATGGTTTTGGAAAACCCCATTTTTATATAACATTAGTAAGGTACATATACCAACTGTTTTCCCATGACCATTAGCATGTTGTATGTACATGCTACCTATACCAATAGATTTTATAGAAAAGTTGGTATATGTTATGTATAAGGTATATATACCAAATATTTGTCAAAAACTATAGTTTTATTGTATTTATTAGATACCTATAACAATGGTTTTTTATAAACCATTGGTATAGGTATATGGAGATTTTTCCAATTTTTAGTAATGAATGGTTACATTTATTATGATTCACCCCTTATATATTTGGAATCCATTGGAGTTAATAAGTTATGTGAGGGGCCTATTATAGCCCCTCGATTCATTGGTTGGTCTGATTTGGCAATCTTTTTTTGGTTATTTAGAATAGTCATTACACATTTATAGAATATTTATTGGAATGTGGCCCTGATGATATTTTTATGATGTAAATATTTTTGAATGTTTTAATTATGTGATAAACTATTGGTGTTGATGTGATTATATGATTACTCCTAATATCCATAGACATATTTCAATCTTATATAATATTTTATATAGAATAATTTGATGATCATTTACTCTTATATTTATCTTAATGCTCATGTTATTGATTAAATGAATTGTGTTTGTCGATATTTACTTATCCATATTGAACATGCATGATTTATTCAAGAATGATTCTACATTATTCATACCCATACTGTGAATATTATCTCATCTATTTATTCTTATTTTAGTAGGATGATTGTATGATTCATATAATTTATATGTAGGGATATGTTAATGGGATTAGTGGTGTAATCAATAGAAATAATTTGTTTTATTTTATATTTTAAAATGAAATTTTAAATTAAAGTGTGTATAAAATTTTCAAATACTAATAAACTATTTGATCGATTTGGATGTGATCACTTTTTTGTAGTAACAATATAATTAATTAACCAATGACTTCTGAATACTATGTTTTGGTTCAATATAGCTTGTATAAGTAGGTAATTAGAATCCTTTCGTACTAGATTTAAGAAATTGATGATTTAAGATTATAACACTACTACTGACCTTGGGGAAATTTTTATGTATAGGATAATTTCCTGAGGTTTTTATAATGTAATAATTTTGTGGATTTTCTAAAACATAATTTATATATTTATAGTAATTTTTTTTTCATAGATACATATTAGGGTAATCACCATTAAAGGAGTTGGTTTGAGTGTATCTCATCGATCATTCTTGTGCATAATGACTTTTCACGTACTGTGTATCTAGTAGGAAAATCCCATGGTATATTCCTGGGTTAATTATGTTCTTCTTGACATATCCTTATGAATTATTTTATAAAATATTAAATATTTTCAAACCTCCCAAAAGAAACAATTTTTATGATTATAAATTAGCAAAGAATCAAATTTTTAATTTTTGTTAGGTGTTTCAATATTTTTGAAATTGAAAATTATGATTCATAATGTTATGATTTAATCATTTGTATTCAATTATTTAAAAATGGTTATTATTTAGTAGAATTTAAATTATACTAATTCACATAAACAATGTATGAAACTTATTCCTAGGAAATGTAATTTTGATGAAACTGGTGATTAAAAAATTAACATTAATTTTTTTTCTAGCTCACTATATTTATAAAAAATAACCTCGCTTATATATAGCATCATATTGATCCAAAATGAAGTGAAATATTGTTAGAAAATAGAATTATTCAACAAATTCCATCAATAAATGGGATACAAAAATTCATTTTGAGGTGATTATTTGATAAGTACCATACAGAAGATATTTCACACATTGGGAATGTAATTAAATTGAAACTAATTTGACAAAATTTTATCATCTACTAGGGGATACCAATTTATTCTGACAATTTATTCAAAACACTAAGGATGAATAAAAAATATTTAGAATTCAATATAATGGTTTTATGGAAATTTTCATCGAAAAACATTACCCTGGGGAATAATTAGATGATTTAGAAATTTCGTGAATGAGTGTAAGAAAAAAGGATGATGAAATTACTTCAATGTATGACTCCAACATTACAAAAATAACAAAGCCTGCTATAAACTTTGTGGATCATAAATGAGAAATAATGATCGTTTATTTTATAGGCTAATGAAAATCCTTCTATGGGAACAAGTCTTCTAAAAATTCTCATTATATGAGGAAATAATATCATGTGTTATCATGTAAGGGAAATAATTCTCCAAGTCATTTGATTTTGATAGAATGGCAGATATTAACATGGTGGATGAGCAATATGGAAAAGTTAATATATAAAAAGGGAATAAGGTAAGATTTTAATATCCAACATGTAATAAATTTCAAAACAAACCCCATGGAACATGTATTTTGTAATGGATTTTTTTAACACTTTTGTAGGGAAATACACTAGGCTTGTGGTGTCAAGGGAATGATAGAGTGTTCCAATGTTCAATGCTTCAATTTTAAGTATTTAATAAACTATAAAATTTATTTTCCTAGGTTTCAAGGATATTTTACTATAATATTTTAACCAATAAAGGGTATGCATATGAAATTATAAGAGATTATATTGAAGATCCTACATATGTCGTGGCGGGTAATTTTATTATATCCAAAAATTTAGTTTATTGTTTATTTGATTATTTATCTTTAATGTATTTTATATCTTAAATGATTTCAGAGAAAATTAGATGTTACCTAAGAAACATAATAAGGTGTTTATCAGTCAATATTCATACTACAAATTTTACCAAAATATGGATTTGTAATTCAGTTCCCATTAGGACATATAAATATTCCCTGTATTATGAAATCGTAATTATAATTATTTTTTACATAAAAAATTTAATAATATGGTTTAACATTAAAAATATAATGAAATGGGTTATTTAAAATAAGTGTAAAATTATGAATAATGATGATGATTTCTAATTCCCAAACTTGAGAGGAGAGACTTCAACATATAAGTCATGTCAAAATCCAACTCCATAGCTCTTCATAATGAGATCCTTGGGGATGAATACAATATAATATACTAAGGTAAAAGGTAATATTCAAATTGAGGATATAAATATTGTATAGGAATATAATGTTTTCTATTTATGGAATTTCCTAGACAGCCACTAGATAATGAAGTTGATTTCTTAATTTATTTACTCCATGAAATACTACTATCAATGAATCCAAATATAATGGCTACAATGGATTTCTAGATTTAATAAATCTAATACAATAGTTTTTTAATAAGTTACACAAATTACCTATGTTTCACCTTATAGATCCTTTATTATTTTCATTTGGAATAAATTAGGATCTATATTGTTATGAATTCGTTATAGGGGAATCACTGCTATTATGATAAATGACAAGTATCATATACCTCACATTTTTGACTTATTTAATCAACATCACCTAACTCAATAATTTTCTATGATTAAGTATTGTTCCAGGTATCCTAAATTTCATGTGAAGAAATAATATATTCAAAATATTTAATTTTTAATGAGATAGGGACATTATGAGTTTATAGTAATTTCATTTTGATGGAAATTGAAGCCTCTATTTTTATAGGTATAATGAATATAATATTTAGAGAATACCATTATAAATTTGTTATAGAATTTATTGATTATATCATAGTTTATTCTAAAATATATGCAGACTTAGAGAATCACTTGAGAAACATTCTTGAGACACTTAAAAATATATTTATATTATAATTTTAACAAGTATAAATTCTGGCTTCAAAAACATTCTTTTATTTTACATATCAATATATCTTCTAAACTGGGATTTTTTCTGCCTATGTGTCACCTCTACATGAGACCACATCACCCTAAAATATGTATCCAGTTCTCCATACCTAAAAATCCATCCCAATTTTCCACTGCCACTCGGGATATCATCCCCCTCCCATATTCCCATCCCCGACACCCCTCTCCCTGCTCTAGGGTTCCCAAAACCCTCTCATCTTCCACCAACCATGAATTTGATCTCTATATCCCCTCCACAAATCCCTTCTATGTGATTCCGTTATAACGTCTACCAAAAACTATATCCTCCGGTAAGAAATTGATCACCTATGTGTATCCCTCCTCTCCCTCTCACGTTCTCCCTCTGCACAGGCTAGGGTTTCTGCATCGACACATCCCTCTCCTAGGCCTGCTCCGCATCTGCCTCCATCCGCTCCTCCTCCGGCCTGTTTACCTGCTCCGTGTCGATCTGTTTTGCCTCTCTAATGCTGATTTTCACTTCTTCATCAGCCAGGTAATCCTCCTATGAGTACTACCGCCCTCTATATATCCAATTCATACCCCTCCCAGTCTCGATTTCCAGGAAATCCTCCTCCACACCCTCCTAGGACATGTGCAGTAGTCGTATATTTCAGGTAATTCATCATTCATCCAACATGCTCTTCCATGTTTAAGAAGCCAATGCTTGGGATTATCTGAATTCATTTTGATAAATTTTATTTAAGAAATAAATCACAGAAACTGATCGCGCTTCTGATTGTTGTCATGTTGTTTGCATTTGTATTAGTTTTTTCAATTGTTGTCTGTGTTTTCTCGTCAGATCCACCGTAAAATTGATCATTCTTACTCTTAGCTGGTAATTAGTCTGAAATCTGCATAGAGGTTGTGTTTTGTTTCTATTTTTTCAATTTTTCTCTATGTTGTAAAATTATGTAGTATAAAGTGCTGGTACTCTATAGTAAAATCGTCCCCCGGTACTACTTGTCATATTTGGAAGATTTTTGAATGATCCTGGATTTTAGATCATTATCTTATGGATGAACATGGTTGGTAAAAATGAAATGATTCCAATACATAGTTTATTTGGTCACATTCACCTTATTGGTAGATTTTATATCATTAACTAACTCAAACTCTTCCATTAGAGTGTAAATTTTCACTAGAGAGTGTGGAGGAGCGGCAAAAATAACATAATTCCTAAGGAATGTACATGGGTTTATGGAATGAATATCTTCAATTTAAATGAATATAGAAGGAAAAACATAAGGTAAACATCACTTTTTGATCAAGGAGGTTTGATCTTGGTGTTTTATACCAACTCATTCTTCATGTGGATTTGACTTAAGGATTAGGACTGAACAATTTAATATTTTTTAGATTTCAAGGGGTTTATTATACAGTTATAGTCATGTGCTTCTTGATTTTAACTGGACAGTACTTCAATATGACTTATATGGGAAGGTAACAGTTGTTTTGATTGTTTTTTCCAATGCATAAATGTTCATTTTCTAATGTATTTTTTCATCATGCATGTTTTTATATTCTAACTATCCTTGTTATTTCCATTAATTATTTTTTTGATTTGAATGCTGGTAATATTATGAGATAATAAATTGACCTTGTTGAACATGTTTTGTAAGACCAGTTTTCCATGTTTTTAATAATTTAATGAAATTCCTTTTCTTTGAAAATTTCTATCCATCCTGGTTATTTTCATTAATCTTGTTTTTATTTTAAATGTGGTCATTTTATAAAGGATAAAATTGAACTTGATGTAAATGTTTGGTAAGCCCAGTTTTTCCAGTTTTTAAGAATTTTAATAAAATTTCTTATCTTTGTAAATTTCTAAATATCTTGGTTATTTTCATTAATCGTTTTTGAGATTTAAAAGGTGGTGATTTTATGCTGGGTTGAATTGAACTTGATGATATGGTTTGGTAAGCCTAGTTTTTTATGTTTTTAGTATTATAATGAAATTTATTATCCATGAAAATTTATATTATCATGGTTATTTTCTTTAACCATTATGTTAGATGTGAATGGTGATCAGTTTATGCTGGCTTAAACTGCCCTTTCTGAACATTTTTTGTAAGACCATTTTTTCCAGTTTTGAATTATTTTAATGAAATTTCTTATATTTGTAAATTTATAACTATCATGGTTGTTTTATTTAATCATTTTTAGATTTGAAGGGTTGTCATTATTTATGATTATATATTTTCCCCAATTTTTGAAATTTCATTGGACGAATGTCCTCTTTTTTAACGATGATCATTATATTTTATTTTTTTAATTTATTAGTTTCTTTTAGAATAAATGGTCTCACATATGTTTTTACCTTGATCGATTTTTTTTATGTGGCATGATTCAGTAACATACATACACCACCATTGTAATGATGAAAGACTTCTGTGGTGCCAGGAAATGGTATAACATTCAAATCACTACAAAACTTTCTTGCATAAACAACATTAATAGAAAATGAATTTATGATATGTGTATCTTTCATTACATTTTTCATTAGCTCATTGATTCTTTTAAATTTGGTTTACTATTTATTGTGTTGTTGTGGTTCGTAATGTTTGTTTCTGCATTGATAGAAAAAGTTATCACTAGTTGATGACGCTACCACTGAAGCATAAAGGTTTTCACTGAAGGAAAACAAATTCTATTGGGAGATTCATCTGGTTTTAGAAGTGATGTGGTAAGCCCCTAAATTTGTGGTAATTTGTTTTCAACTGAATGATGCATGTTTACATTCATATGATTTTAAATTGTAGCCTCTAATATAAACTATTTTAAATAGTTCATTCGCTATCAGCATGATGAAGTAGAGCACTGCTGGTTTTCATTCATCCCATCCTCAGTTAAGAAATGAACATATTATATGTGTATCATTCATTACATTTTTCATTATCTCATTAATTCTTTTAAATTTGGTGTATTGTTTATGGTGTTGCTGTGGTTCTTAATGTTTGTTGCTACACAGATAGAAAGGGTTATCACTAGTTGATGATGCTACCGTTGAAGCTTAAAGGTTTTCACTGAAGGAAAACACATTCTATTGGTATATTTATCTGGTTTTATAAGTGATATGGTAAGCCCCTGAATTTGTGTGAATTTGTTTTCAACTGAATGATGCATGTTTACATTCGAATGATGTTAAATTGTAGCCTCTCATATAAACTATTTTAAATGGTGCTTTCACTATCAGCATGAAGAAGTTGCGCGTTGCTGGTTTTCTTTCATCCCATACTCAGTTAATAAATTATATAAGGGAAGTGTAGTCATTGTTAACAAGTCAAAGTGCCCTAGTTAAGCATATTTTTTGGAATAATTTTTTTAATTTCACAAAACAAAAATACCGTTCACCTTTTTATGATATTCTATTTTTCTAATATGAATGTTTTAATCTATTAATCATACATAGATAGGGAAAAACATATATATATTTCTTGATTTCTTATTTACATGTTTTTATATTAGTCAAACATAGTGTGTTCTTAAAATTAAACATTATAGCATCTACATGTAAACATATTGCATGAATGATTAGGTGCTCAGATCCTGGATTAATACCTCTTATTCCACCACTATAACTCGTCACAACTAAATAATTTTGTACAATAGCTTTATTTTCAGGAATTTTTTTTCATCATTCAGTTGATATCAAAATATTTTTAGTTACTTTTACTTATACTATGTGTTACTTGACATATCTTAGATCATTGGATCATTTATTTATAGCATTGGATCATTTTTCATTAATTTTAATGGTTTGTTATTTACTATTAGTTATATTTATTGGTTTTCATGAATTTTTTAGTAAACATCATTATGATATATATTATTATTAGTATACTATTTTTTAAATTTCATAATTTGTCTATGCATTTTACCAAATCTACTCTGATTAAAAATTGGAATTTTTTTTCTTTTTTCCATTTCATTTATTCTTTCATCCAAATCAAGCATATAATTCTTCATTTACTAAAAATTATCAACTCTTTACACTTTCATGGGAGTTGTATTATTCTTATAAATAGGTCATGAAATATTTGAGGCTATTTCAGCTGCTGTAATGTATACTTTATACCACCATATCAAAAAATATGTTTGTTTTTTAGTTGTCAGTACAGGCTGGAATTTCTTATTTCCATGACAGTTGTACATCATGCTGAGTGAATTGGGTGCACGTTCCATCTGAAATTTTAATTGTAGTTGATGATCTTCTACATTATTTCCTCTTATTACATCACTCTAACTCAAATTGTGATTTCTGTATGTAAATCCTTCTCAATGACCTCTATATGTTAGAAAAATGGTAATTAATAGTTAACTCCCACTTATTCTGCTACTATTTCTTTTAAGTTGCTTCTCTATTTGATTTTATGCCATAACATGTATAGTAAAGATAGATTTGTATTAATATTTCCTTTTAGTCTATCCTTTTTAATATAAAAACACACACCAATCATTAGGTATTCTGTAAATTCAACTATTATGTAAATGCCATCTTTTTTGAAGAAATAATGGTCCATCCTTTCAGGTAGTGGGATAAGGGGGTTATTCATTACAGTATCTTTATATTTATGGATTTATTTGGGGTTTCATGTTACTATTATGTGTTTCCTCTCCTGTAACAAATTATATGGATGTATCCCATATCCTCCCAATGGCCTCTCTATGTTGCTGGTGGTCCTCACATCTTTTCTGATCTTTTATGAAAATTCGGAGTTAGGATTAATCAATGGTTTTCTCTAATACAGGTATATGTGCTCAACAAGCATTACTAGCTGTGTGCAAGGATTTAAAGCATGATGGTCTTCCCATCATTGGAGGTGGGATTGAGTTTTATAGAGTTTATTTGGCATATCAAGACACGATTTTAAACATTTCTAATTTATTTTTTGGTATCTTTAAGGGTTTACATCAAACACAGATGTTGCTCAGATTGCAGAAACATTTGCTAAAGAAAAATGACATACCAAGGTGTCCATCCCATCAAATAATTATATTTTAATGTGTTTCTTTTTTTTCTTGTACCACAGTTTGTCCACTGTTTGGTTTTGTAATGCAGGTTGTTGGTGTTCCTCTTATTTTGTGTGGGGATATCAAGAACCAGTTTGGTGAGACCAATGTTGGGTTTGATAAAATATGCAAGGTATTAGTTTTAAGGCTCAACATGAATTATGAAGACAAGAAAATATATTTTGTTCAAAACCTAAACACGCAAACCGTTTTTAGTGTCTGCCATATCACATGCCAAATATGTGTTTTTTGTTGAAATTAGGTATTAATAAATATTAACAAATTTATTTATTGGTTTTGATTCATTTCGAATACATTAACCATGTAAGAGTAATTTTTTCAAAGTAATTGTTTGATTCAGAAGAATAATTGATTTTAGCATAAGATTTTAATAAATGTATATTGCATACAAGTTAACGCCCAGCTCATAAGCAATGTTTGCATGGATTCCCATTCTACAGAGAAGGTATTAATATATTTTTTAGTGTCAAATTTCAACTATTTTTAGAGAATCTTTTATTGTTGAATAGATCATTGTAAGAGAACCAAATCTCATTGATGATAATTTTAATTTTTTTGTTCTCTTTCTCCAAAGTTATTTAATGAGTGACCTTCTATTGTAGTCTTAAACAATATTTAAGTCTGAAACAATTAGTGGTAGACTATTTTTATTTTTATTTTTGGTATTACTACTACTTCGTCCGACTCATGGGCAGAAGGGCTTCACATGTTTCTCTTGAATTCACCCTTCAATCCTATCCAAACAGGGTTACTGTTCTGTAACATTTTTGGTATTTTAAGTTTATGGTTTGGTCTATATTTTTTGGATTGATACAAATTCACAAGAATTTGTTAAAAACATTGATGTAGTAGTATTTAATTCATTTTACATATTCAGTATACATGGTTTTCATATTCCACACATGCCTAATAATATTGGATTTATAATATTGAATATCTAATATTGATCATATGCATAATAAAATTAAATTATAAACAAGGTATATTATTCTTAATTTCGGTGAAAGTTTCTTCTCATGTAGTGTTTATAAGTTAATATTGTGTCAATATAGTATTTCTTTCACTAGAAATACCATATTGATATTTTAGTTTTGAATTTGTAAAATAAGAAATCTGTATATTACATATTATGGAAAAGAGAACTAAAAATAGAACATGGTTATTCTACATTTAGTAGTATATTAAATGAATTTTAAATTATAACTATATGCATATTTCATATTCAGTATATGCATACTGAATACAGATTAATGATTGCAACATAGGTGTATATTTTTTAAAAATATTGTGTTTGGGATTCTGGTAGAAGTTTCTTCTATTTAAAACCTAAAACCTGTTATTTTCCTTGGAGATTTACGAAATCAGTATCCAGAATCATCACCATCAATTTGAAGATATTTTTAAAGTTCTAGAAATATTTGAAAATTCATCACAAATCATGGATTTTCATAAATAGGATTTCATCCATGTAACTTATCAACTTGAATACCTAGATCTTGTGCTTTATATGTGTAATGATGATTATGGATGTTGATTTTAGAAATATCAAGGAGGTTTTTCATATGATGAATATGAAATCTTCATTAACTTATATGCATACTAATATAAAATTGAAAACAAGGTATATTATTTTTTATCTAACTTCAATTATCTTTTCAGGTTCTACCTATCAAATTAGAAACAAGGTATATTGGTGAGATGGTGGATTATTACCTATAATTCCAAAATTATATTCTAGGTATAAAAAGTGATATATTCTGTTGAATACAAGATATTTCATTATGTATTAAAAAGGTGACCATCTCATGAATGTCTCATGTTCTGGGAATATTTACTTAACACCTATAATTATTCATATTGAATTCTTTAGTCTGATTCAATTGTGGAAAATGATTAATTTTCATCCTTTGTCCGATAAACATGTTTAGTTATAATATAATTATGATATGGAAAAAATATTTTTTTTCTATATTAGTTTAGTAGTGCATAATCTTCCTTATTCTTTCTCTATTTATTCCTTCTTTCATGTCTTTAATAAGAACAGATTTCTCCTGGATGTTGCAATGGATGATTCATATTTACACAACTTCGAGAAGATTTGGACTTCTCCGTTCTTTTCTTGTAACAACTTTTCATGCTTCTACCGCAAATGATATGGCCATCGCTACTGCTTCATCATCCTCTTTTTCTTCCATTTCATAAGTTACACATTCAATTTCATTATACATTATTAGAGTTGTATTCGTATCAATATTCACCACTACAAAACCGACCTTTCCCTTAGTGTTGTATGGAGGAAAATTCCTACATACTATATAGATATTCAAATGTGCTTTCCATTAATTTTTTCATTCCCCTTCGCATTCCCTTTCCTTCCATCATACCAAAAACAGGCTAAATGTTTCCACTGAAAGCTTATGTAACATATTATTTTTACTGAAATTGTGTGGCTCCACGACATGTTGATATATTCACAAGCCCCCCCGGTACACATGCCTTATAATATTTAAATATCATCATTAAATTTCCCTATCAAAGTACTCAATTCCCACTTCCACTGCCCTTATTATTTTTTTATTTCATCCACCCATACCATGAATATACAAGTAGGCTTTCATTTTTTATTTTCTCCATGATGTGCATTAAAATTGGTGCACAACACTTTCCCATTTCTTATACATTAGCTCCATTGCTTGCCTAAACCAAGGTTGAGATCCCAAAATATTTCCAGTGTTATAATTTTCCTTATATATTTTCTTATATTCTCTAATATGTTTTTAATATTCTCCCATATATTCTCCTATGTTATTTTCATTATATGTTTTCAATTCTCTATATTTTGTCCAATTGTATTCCAATATTAGTTACTGCTATTTTTTGATTTCAATATATTCAATATTCATATTCTTTATTAAAATTGAAATATAATTTTTTATTCTTGAAAATTAGCATTGAACGTATTGCCGGGAGAATGCATGGGTGAGTACTAGTTATCTCTATAGATGGAATCATAGATCATATTGTGAATAAAATGAATCCCATGAATGAACTTCACTAATGAACATAATTGTGGCTCATAGATTCATTACTTTTTTAAACTATTTTTAGTGATGTGTAAGAAAAATTCCCGATTAGATCATTGGTTTACCCAAATTACTCATGAATAGTTTTTGTTAATTTATCAAATATAATATGAATATTTTTTACAAATTTATTTGTATTGTGGAAAATTATTTTATTTTGAAAATTCCATAAGTAAATGATGTATTTATTATATATAGTGATTCATCAATGATATGGCATAGGTGTGTCCTTATATTAAATGATAATGTTATTTTTTATTAAGCATGTTAGTTATATATTAATAAACCAACAATCCAACCATTGATCATGAGATTGAATCCATAATATATTATTTTCATATATTGATTCATTACCTCTGTGGTGGAATATGTGAGATATACATGGATCAAAAGTGTTTTAAAACATATTTTCTTAGAATGTTTTCAACATGTGAAAAATGTAATGAATTAAACTAATAAGTTATTATTATGTCTCAATACATTACTATATATGGAAGAAAATTAATGGAGAATATGCATTAAGAAAGAGATATCAAGGAGTTCTGACAACAATGAGGAGCGATGGGGGTCCTATTTTCATAGATAAGGTAAATAGGGATATGTACATTATTTAATCGGGATATGAATTACTCTTTACTCAAATTATTTCCAAACCATATTTTTTGGAATGTATAAAAATGTATTAAATTGACAAATATATTTTTTAAAAAATTGATTAAAAAAATAAATGATATAAAATAGAATGATTTCATTATTTGATATTGTGTTCTTAAATTTTTAAATAGACTATGAGTTCCATATATACTAATGATGAATAGGGTATTTTCAGATGGTTATCATAGCTCCTATTTCATTATACACCATAATAGCACCAACATGTATAGATATTTGAAGGAATCATTTTGTTGGGTTAATATGAAGTGGGAAATTAATAATAATTTTTCATGATGTTTGGATTTTTAACATTTTATTACTATGATTTAGAATCATGTATGATTCATGCTACATATGCCTATTTCTACATGAAAATGTGATGAAATTACTATTTAATTTATCTCTAGATTACAAAACACTCATTAAAATAATAATTCAATATGGATTATTTTTTATCAACTCAATAAATATTTGAATTTATTTATTATATATGAATAGTAACCTATTGATTTACTAGAATGACTATCTATTAATGTATTTATAATAATTCATGGTGTACCCCATTAAATTTTTTTCTATCCATGAACCATCATTTACATCGAATTTATGGAAAATTATTCATAATAGTCTAAATAACGAACATCATTTGATCATGTCTTATCACACTGAAACATATGGACATCCCCCAAGAAATATGAAAACATTATAATTTTTTTTCTATTTTTATATATTTACATTTATGGTATGTGAGATGATTATTATTATTTTATAGAGTTTTTCATTATCAGTATCACTTAATAATGTATTAAATAGTTATCGTATAATGAATTAAGTGGAAAGAGATATTAAACTCTAACTTATTGTGATGTAATTAGAGGATGAAATCATATGGGCCTATAAATTTTGGGTGAGAAAATGAAAAACATAATGAATATTCAATCCCATATCAAATAAGATCAATGATGGAGAAAATTTATACATTGATAACAGGAGGAACGAGTTGGAATTTCAAGTGGTAGAACATGTTTTATTAAATATATATTAACTAGAAATCACGTATCCTGGGGAATGGTTTTAAATGATTATTAAATATTCCTTATATGTTTCAATTTTTATATTAATATAAACACATTTTATATTTATCTATGTTTTTATAAGGTATTTTTAAAGTGTAAATGATATTTTCTTCAAGAGAATTTTCTACTTATCTTCCAAAATAATTTCCCACATAAGATTACACCCTTTATGTTAATTATACATTTCTGGGGATATAATCTAAGGGTACCAGTAATACTCATTCTCAAAATGATATATTTTTAAGATGATAAAAAAAAATTATTCCCATTTAACTTCTATGTTTCATACCAAAATAATAAAATTTATAAACACATATATTTTTCAATAATTATTCTATATTGAAAAGTTGAAAATATAATGAATCGTGTTTCATTTTTATAAGTTGTTCTGTGAGGAAATTATTAAGAAAGAAATTTATTTTCATTTTTTATAATGTAATGTGTATTTTAGGATCTTTTAGAACACATATGTGTGATTTTAATTATGTGGTATGAGGGATATATATCTCCCTATAATTAAATTGGTAAATATTGATATCTTATCAGACAAACAATTATAAAATGGGTTGTAAACCAAATTTTTTAAAGTAATTTATCTGATATGATATTCTTGGGGGTGAATAGTTACTACTACAATTATTTGTGGAGTAAAGCTATTCCACTATTATAACCTTGTTAATGATTCTTAACTATTGGAGAAATTTTTTATGCATAAAAGTATGTAATAATTCCACGTCTTCAATCAATGTTATAATATTAAGGATTTTTTATTTGATTTCATTATTATTCATGTCTTATAAACATTGAATATTTATAAAATTACTCATTATTTTGATCTTGGATATGTAGGGTATGTTTTTCATATATTATTATCATGTTCTTACTCCATTAATATAATTTTATGTTTAGTTATTATTCATTTTTACCCGTATTTATCATCTTACCATTCACTTTCTAAAGTTTCTTTCCCTGGTTTATAATGATTGTTATTATGTGGAAAATGTATTATAAGTGTTCTAGTTATGAGGAATGAATTTGGGATTATGTGAAACTTTTATGAGCCATTTTATATTATAATTTTCCAAATTCATTATACCTTAGTGATCATTGGTTTTGTATTTTTGTAAGGAAATTAATATTAATTTAAAAAATGTAAAAACTATGTATGAAAATACAGGGTGACTATAGTTTTTATCAAAGTATAGATTTAGTTAATCATTGGGTATTGGGAAGAGAATAACATATTATGATCCCTATAAATAATTTTAAGGATAAGTCTAATGAAACATTTATATACATTAAAAAATCATGTAATATTGTATAAGGATTGAGAAAGTGGTATCCTATAAATACATCTCTTTCGAGACTCTACAAGTGGACATGGTTCTATCCAAGATTTATCAAGGGGTAATAATTTTAACACCCCATGATTATCTAAAAATAAATTGTAATGCATGAAATTTTGTTTAATATAGATATTTATATGTATTCTTTAAACATAATTTTACTGGTTCTATTTTTTAAATTTCAAAAAATGGTCATCTATAATTGTGTTCAGTAGGTTATTTGGAGTCTATTTGAACCAACTTGTTTTTTTGGTGAATAATAAAATAACCTTATAGATATTAATATGTCCCTAATTAATAGTAAATTGTATTATTATTTTATTTTCTAAAGGCTTTAAGATAATTACGTCTTTAATAATTATTAAATGTGATATAAATGTAGTAATAGTTATTAATTATTAATTTTTGTATTAAGTATGATTTTATTTAAAAATTAAATTAAAATTATTTAGAAAATTATTTTATTTAAAATAACTTCATTTTTGAATTCTACACGTCAGTAAATGGTTAGGGTGACTTTTGGGAATTTTTTTGAAACAGTTTAATTATAAGTGAATCGAAAAAAATATAGTTTGGAGTTTCAATGTGTTAATGACATCATTAATGATGTACTAATTTTATAATAAACCTGGTTGACTTTTGTACAGTGAAATATGTTTTGAGTTGTCCCAATTATCTTATACAATGGTAAAATACCACGGGCAAGCCCATTATTTGGAAAATTCCACTAATGAGGTGTCCCTTGGAAATTATTGAAATAATCCCTCACTTTTGTTATAAATACCAACTCATTCCATCATTAACATCATTCCAAATTTCTCATCAACGATGCTCTAGACTCCTTACCTCCCTATTATCCCTCCCAATGTTTCCTAAAGCCCCCAAGGTTGCAACATTCTTGTTCTAGGAGTTACTCTACAAGGTAAGAAAATATTCAATTTTTTCTTTTTCCATTAACGTTCCCTTTTATGTGGTATACCCTTCATGTTAGAATATCATGTTATTATTCCGTTCTTATTATTGATCTATTCTATATTATGATTCATTTATATATGGGTGATTCTTGACCTATATTTTTTTTAATGATTTCTAAAACCATTTTACATAGCCGTTAGGCTACCAAATTTTCGTAAGGGATTTCTCAATTATTCTTTTATATTGAGCTCCTTTATTTTTTTATTAATTCTTTATCTATCCTTACCAAAGTTGAATGGAATCTCCAAAAATCATTTATATTCCTATGTTTTCCATGTTCGTGTAAAATTCATCATCATTATTCTTCCCCTCTCCCACTTATTCAAGGAATAAAAAACATTATCTTTGATGTGTCGAATTACCCATGTCATGGAGGATGTGATTTAAATTTCAATTAATTCTTTCAATATTGTTCAAGAAACCATTTTTATGGTTGAACCAGGTTATAATATATGTATTATGTCTCAGCTATGGTTCTATAATTCTTTTCTACTCATTCTTTTAATTTCTAAGGCAAAATAAGGTTGTTATTATCAAATAACCACTAAAATAATCTAAACGAACATCATTGATGTTTTAAAATATGCATCATTCTCATATAAAACATTAAATTGATAAATGGTATAAATTATGTTACTAGAAATATGTAAATATCTTTCCATTCTAATTCTGTAGTTCACTTCCACTCGATAAGAACATCCATCATGAACCAATCATCGATATCATGTAAAAAACTCACCCCAAACAGTGCAATGAAAAAAATACTGACAATTAATGGGTGAAATCAGGTAATTAAATGATCATATAAGAAATTATAAACAAAAAAAATGTTTCCTTAAAAAACTAATAACACTATTTAAACCATTATACCAGATGTTGAAATAAGATTGAATAAAGACAATCCTGAGGTAAGATAATTCCTAACCCGATTTCCATCCTCAGGGTTAACCATATTCTTCATTATTTTTTTGTGTATTTAAATTTTTTGTGTTATAAATTATGAATATACTATGTTTAATTGTGTATATTTATATATTAAAAACATATTCCATACAATATATTAAGACTAACTTCTATTATATGATATTTATAAGAAACGTTTCTTTTTGAAATCCTCTTTTAAAATTCTATTTTTCAAAATTCAAAAAAAATGTTTTTATGATAATAATCATGATCTATGATTATGTTTTAAATCTTGTAAATTATTTATGATGAATTTTGGGACATATATTACCCTCCAATTCATTGGGTATGTGTACGTGGGAGGTTGGTCATATGGTTACTCTATGTGTAACTACGATGGTTACACAAATAGTAAGGTAATCGTGAAGGATACAAATTATAAGGTAGCCGAGAGGGATAAAATATTACGTAAGTAATGCCCCATGATAAATTTATCATTATAATTATGTTCATAGGTATTATTTAAATCTCATGTTTCACAATTTATGTATATATATATCAGGGATAAGTATGTCTTTTGAAAATGATTTCATACGTTACAAGAATCGAAGGACTAATGTTTTCATTCCTTCTTTTTATATCCCTTAATGAGTTCTTGTGCTCATCCCATGTTTTAAATAATTTTTCAAGGTTAATGGATGTGTAAGACAAAGAAGTAATCTATGTTAAATGGTTAATAATTTTCAAGGAATCATGTTTTATTTTTTGAAAAAAAAATGGAAAATGTATTTATGGTATCCACTCCAAAAAATGTGTAATGTTATGAATTTATTATGTTCCGATTATCTAAATCTCTAAACATGAAATTATACTCAATGTATAAGGATTTTTTTCATGAATACATTTTTGATTATGTATGTAATACGGTTGGGTCCTTATAGTTGGTATCAGAGGATGCCTTGGATAACTTTAGGGGTTAGGATGGTGTTAAAAGAGTAACATAAATGATTTTTACTCTATCATTATTTTGAATTGTTATAGCATTTAAAGATTTACTTGTTTCCTCATCTAAGCTATTTCTGTTTAGAATGGTTTTCAACAAAGGGAATGGGTATTTTGGAGAGGAGAGTCACCGACAATATGATATCCTTCAGAATCTACAGCTTGGAATGTTAGGGGTTTGAGCCAAGCTGTTTGTGACAGTAATGGATCAGATAATGCATGCAATAAATGGTGGTGGAATCCATGTAAGAGAGAATATAGAGTTACCACAACAGAACATGACTATACTAGAACAATTTATGAGACAACACTCTCCTTCGTTCAATGGATCTTCTGACCCAATAGCTGCTGATGGATGGATCAAAGCCCAAGAAAATATATTCGATGTTATGGGATGTTCAGAAAATCTAAAGGAAAGTCTTGCCATTTATCATTTTGAATGTGAAGAAGATAAGTGGAGTTCAATGGTAAGGAATATTCAGGTTATGGAGGATTTTGATGCTTTATAGTGGGATGAATTTAAATTTATTTTCCCTGAAAAATATTTTATTACGGTGGTGTGACATAGGATGGAGAAGAAATAAGTCGAATTAAAGAAAAAGGAGGAGGATTCATTGGTTGTGAATGTAGCGACATCACCCAATAGGGGAGGTTTTATAAAAATCTTATTCTGGTTTTTTATATCCAAATCAACCACTTTTACTCAAGGCTGATGCCAAGGTATCAAAGGGAATTGGTCTCCTATTAATTCGAAACATATGGGAACCTTTTATGATTTTTTGGGAGGGTAGATATGGAGTTTACTGATGATCACATGCATTTTGGAAAAAAGGGGAAGAAGATATCCAGGTGGAAATTGATGGGTAATAATCAACCAAAAATATCTGATGGTATGAAAATCTAGTTTCCAGTTTGTGAAATATGTGGCATGAATAACCCTATGTAATATCTTAGAAAAACTAGGAAATGTTTTAAATGTGGTTAGTTTGAACATATGGCCTTATATTTCAATGAAAATGATCATAAATCTAATCTTTTTAAGAAAATTTTAAAGTGTTTTAAATATGATAACATGGGTCATTTTAGAAATGATTTCCCAAAAAGAGATCTGAATGATGCAAAGAATCCAGACTATAAGTAAAAAGGTGTTGTGAGATCATTTATGACTATGTTTGCAAATGTCGTGATATCCAGTGAATTTGTATCAGGAACATGGTTTTTTTACATAGATTTTTCTAATGTTTTTGATATGGGGTGTACAAATTTTTTCATCTCTGATGAATTTTTTGGTGAATTGGAAATATCACCTCAACAAATGAAACCAGAACATGTTGTTAAAAAACTAGGAGGAAATATTATAGAAAAAAGGAATTATATGAATATTTCTACTGCGGTATGTGGAATGAATTCACCTTATAACCTTGTTTTCTTACCCATAGTCGCGTTTGATGTTATTTTGAGAGTGGATTAGCTTTCTGTTTATCATGCTAAAATTCATTGTAGAGCTAAAGAAGTAGTTTTTTAGAAAGAGTTTCATTTTGTATACAAGAATGAACCCATACAATTGATAACTTATCATGAAGTAAAAGAAACTTTTAAAAGATGGAAATGAATGTTATCTAGATCATATTTTTGAAATCAATGGACTATTCAGATTGATGATGTGACAGTGGTAAATGAGTACCTTGATATTTTTTCTAATGATTTAGCTGGTGCCATACATAATTTGGTAGTCTAATTTAAAATTGACTTAGTTTGTAAGGTCAATCCAATTTCAAAACCACAATATTGTATGGCTCAAAAAGAACTTCTTGAATTGAAAAATCCATTGTAAGATTTTCTTGATAATGACTTCATTCGTCCTAGAACATCACCATGGGGAGCTCTTATTTTGATTATTAATAAAAAAGATAGTTCCATGAGACTTTGCATTGATTATAGAGCATTGAATAACATTACTGTTAAAAACAATAATCCATTTCCTCGTATCGATTACTTGTTTGATCAGCTCTAGGGTTCTCAGTACTTTTCCACGATCGACTTCAGATCCGGATACCATTAGCTGAAGGTAATGAATTTTGGCATCCCAAAAATAGCCTTTCATACTAGATATGGGCATTATGAATTTGTTGTTATGCCCTTTGGGATTATTAATGTACCTATTGTATTCATGAATCTTATGAATAGAGTATTTAATGATCTCTTTGATAGGTTTGTGGATGTATTTATTGACACATTCTTGTATTTTCCCTAAATAAAGTGGAGCACGAAAACCATCTAAGTGTTGTATTACAAACCTTAAATGAAAATAAACTGTTTGTAAAATTCAGCATATGTGATTTTTTATTGCAACAGATTTCTTTTCATGGTATCATTATAAATAAGGAAGGAATAGCAATTGATCCTGCCAAAAAATAGTGGTTGATGAATTTAAAAGACCCAAAAATGTTATTGTGATTGTTAGTTTGCTGGGATTAGTAGGTTATTACCGATGTTTTGTTATGAAATTTTCTCGATTATCTAGCCCAATAACTAAGTTTACATGGAAAGGGTTTAAATTTATATGGACAGAAGAATGTGATGATTGTTTTCTAGAACTGAAGAAGAGATTGGTAAATGCTCCAATTTTGGCCTTGCCTTCCCGAAATAGTGATTTAGTATTTTATAGTGATTCATCATTGAAGGGACTTGGTTTTATTTTGAAGCAGAATAATCAGGTAATTACTTATGATTCAAGACAACTAAAACCTCATGAGTTAAATAATCACACATATGATTAAGAATTGGAATCTATGGGTTTTTCAATGAAAATTTGGAGGCATCATTTATACCGAGCAAAATTTCAAATATATACTGACAATAAATCTTTGAATTATATATTCACTCTGAAGGAATTAAACATGAGGCAGAGATGATGGCATGAACTGATAAAGGATCAGGATTGCACAATCAATTACCATCCTAGAAAAGAAAAAATTATGGCGGATGCCTTGAGTTGAAAACATCTTGCATCATTAACCATGTTGCATTTGGAACATGATCCCTTGATTAATGGTTTGATGAGTTTTTTCATGGAAGTCTATGGTTCAGGGAATACATATATTTTGTTTCTGGTTTCAGTCCATTATTTGTTATCAGATAGTACTAAGTGAGCACAAAATGAATAATTTGAGTTACATAAAAAGGTAGAATTGGTTAAAATGTATAAGCTTCCGGAATTTTACTTTGAAAATTTTTTAGTTATATAATTTGGAAAATGTTTGTGGGTGCCATGTGATTCTCAGTTGAAGAAAGATTTGTTGTGTGAAGCTCATAATTGTCCATTTTTTGTTCATCCTGGCAGTACTAAGATGTATAGAGACATTTTGGAGTATTAATTGTGGGATGGAATGAAAAGGGATATTGTTCATTTTACAATGAAATGTTTGACATGTCAGTGGGTGAATGCCAAGTAGTAGTTGTTGAAGAGGATGCTTCAGCCTTTTCCAGTGCTAGAGTGGAAGTGGGAGAATGTATCAATGGATTTCTTGGTGGTACTACCTACGACATCTCGATGTAAAAATGAAATTTGGGTTATCATGGATCGCCTAACTAAATCTTCATATTTTCTTTCTATTCAACATACAATGTCTTTGGATCAACATTCCTGATTGTTCCTCAAGAATATTATCACGTTACATGGAGTTCCTCTTTCCATTTTATCGGACCGGGATCCCAGGTTCACATCTATCTTTTGGAAGGGACTTTAGAAGTCACTGGGCACGTAGTTTAATTTTAGTACAGCTATTAAACCTCAATTATATTGGATGTCAGAATGAACGATTCAATCATAGGTGGATATTCTTAGAGATGGTTCAATGTAATTCCATGGATGTTGGGATTAACATCATTATTAATTGAGTTTTCTTATATTAACATATTTCATTCTAGTATACAAATGGCACAATGTGAGGATTTTTACAGAAGGCGGTGTTGGGTACCAGTATTTTGGGATGAAGTCGGTGAAAGATTGCTGATGGGGCCCGAATTAGTAGATTAAGTTGTTGAGGATGTGAAGATGATCCAGAAGCACGTGAGTACAGCTTAATATAGATAGAAAAGTTATGTAGATTATATAAAGAAAGTCTTCTCTTTCTAGGTAGGTGACCATATTTCCCTTTAAATCTCTCCTTGTAAAAGTGTGATTTATTCTGGTAAGAAAGGAATGTTAAGTCTACAGTTCATCGATCCTTTTTAAATCATGGAGAATGTTGGACCATTTTCATACTGAATAGATTTTCCTCTATGTTTGTCTCAGGTTCACAATGTTTTTCATGTTTCAATTTTGAGGAAGTATGTACCAGATTCGACTCATGTTTTGATCCCAGAAGCAGTTCTGCTAGAGGATACCATTTCATATGATGAGAAACCAGATTAGATTCTTGATCGATGGGAACTAGTACTGTGAATAATTTAATCTACCAGGTAATGGTTTTGTGGAGAAACTACATGGTCGAAGAATCAACTTGGGAGTCTGAAATTAATATGAGGGAAATATAACTTAACTTTTTTAATAAGTATATAAAATTGTGACGACCTAATTTCCAAAAGGTGGAGATAATGTAACACCCCAGGGTTTAAAAAAATAAATTGAATGGTTTGAGATTTTGTTTAATATAAATTTTTATAAGTACCCTTTAAACATAATTTTATAGCATCTATGTTTTTAATTTTGAAAAGTGTTCATCTAAAATTGTCTCCAGTATATTATTTAGAGTATATTGGAACTTACATGCTTTTTTGTTGAATAGTAAAATACCCTTATGAATAGTAATATGAATATTAATATGACCCTAATGAATAGTAAATTGTACTATTATTTTATTTTCTTATGACTTTACGATAATGACATCTTGATTATTTTTTAAATGTGATATAAAATCAATTATTGTTTTTAAATTATTAGTTTTTGAATTAATTATGATTTAATTTAAAAATTAAATTAAAAATATTTAGAAAACAATTTTCAAATAATGACTTCATTTTTTTATTCTACACGTTGATAAATGGATATGGTGAATTGTGTGGATTTTTCTGAAGTAGTTTATTTTTTGGTGAATAGTAAAAAATACTGTTTTGAATTCTAATGTGTTAATGACATCATTAATGATGTAATAATGATGTACTAAATTTGGTTGACTAGTTTACAGGAAAATAATTTATGAGGTTTCCCTTGTATATTATACTATAGGAAAGCACATGGTTTTCCGAATACCACTATTGAGGTGTGCCTTTGAAATTATTAAAATAATCCCTCATTGTTTCTATAAATTCCAAGCCATTCCTTCATTAACATCATTCTAAATTCCTCATAAATGAAGTTATGACCTCTTTACCTCTGTACTAGCCCTCCCAAAGTTTACAAAAGCCCCCATGGTCCCAACCATCATGATCTAGGATATACTCTACAAGGTATGAAAATTTTCAATTTTTTTTTTCAATTCATGTTATTTTTTATGTTGTATAACTTCAATGATTCCATACCATGTTCTTATTTCATTATTATCTTTGATCTATTATGTATTATGATTCATTTCTGGAATGGCGACACTTTTCCCCTCTCTTTTTAATATTTTTTAAAACATGTTATATAGTCGTTAGGTTGCCGATTTTTTGTAAGGGACACCCTCAATTATTCTTTTATTTTTATTTTCATTCTTTTCATATTCATCATTAAGAAATTCTTACCTAAGAGGCATGAAATATCAAGAAATCATGTATATTCCGGATGTTCTCATGTACATGGAAAATTAATCATCATTATTCTTCTACTCTCTCACTTATTCAAGGAATAAAAATAGTGTCTGTGATGTGTCGAACTACCGAAAGAGTGGGTGATGTGATTTCAATTTCCATTAATTCATTCAAGTATGATACTGATACCATTTCTATGGTTGAAAAATTTTATAAAATATGTATTATTTCTCATACATGGTTCTGAAAATATTTTGTACTCATGGTTTTAATTTATAAGACAAAATAAGGCTGTTATTTTCAAAGTGCTACTAAATTGATCTAAACGAACATCATTAATGTTTTATGTTATGGATCGTCCTCATATAAAACATCAAAGTTATAAATGTTATAAATTATGCTACTATAAATATGTAAACATATTTCCATTACAATTCTAGAGTTTCCCATCTAATTGATAAGATCATCCATCATGAACCAATCATGGAAATCTTGTATGAACTCACCCTAAAAAGCGCAACGAACAAAATCCAAACAATTAAGAAGTGAAATGTGGTTATGAAATGATCATATAAGATGTTATGAACATTAAAATGATTCTTTAACAAACTAATAACACTCTTTTAAACATTATTATAGAATATATAACTTGTTTGAAGTAAGACAAGCCTATGATAAGGGAATTCTTAATTCAATTTCTATCATTTGGGTTATCTTTATTATTCACTATTTATGTGGTATTTTAATTGTTTTTTTGATTAATTCTGATTATAATATGTTTAGTTATGTATATTTATATATTATATACATATTACATCATGTTAATTAAGTCTCACTTCATTTATATGATATTTATAAGGGCATTTTCTTTTAAAATCCTCTTTTAATATTCCATTTTTCAAAATTCAATGTCACTGTTTTAATGCTAATATTCATGTTGTATGATTATGTTATAAATCTAGTGAATTTTTTATGATGAATGTTGGGACCTATATTTACCTCCAATTTATTGGGTATGTGTAAGTAGATGTTCAGCTGTATGGTTAATTCAAGTGTAAGTGTGATGGTTACACAAATATTAAGGTATTCGTGAGGTTACAAATTATAAGGTAGCCGAGATGGTTACACGATTATGTATGTAATGACCCAAGATACCTTTATGGTTCTACTTATTTCCTTAGGTATTGTGTATATCTCATGATTCACAATTTAATTGTATATATGCAGGTGATAAGTTTGTCTTTTGAAAATGATATCATACGTTACAAGTATTCATGGACTAATGTGTTATTATCTTCATTTTATATCCTTTATTGAGTTTTTGAGCTCATCCTAGAATTTATATTATTTTCATAGGTTAATTCATGTGTAAGACAAAGAAGGAACCCATGGTAAATGTTCAATTATTTTCATGGAATCATGTATTATGTTTTGAAAAAATTGAAACTATTTTTATGGTATCCACTCCGTGACAATGTGTAATGTTATGAGTGCATTATGTCCTAATTCTCTAAATCACTAAACATGAAAAGATCCTCAATGTAAAAGTAAGTGTTTTAATTACTAAATTCAATATTATGTATGTAATATGTCTGGGTCCTTAATATAATTATGTAATATTAAATTCCTTCTTGACTCGAGTGTTACATGGTACATGAAAACACACTTTACTTTACAAATGGTTTAACATTACATAGGGATATTCTTTGTAAATTCAAAAACATCTTATGATCACTCAGGAAGGGTTTAAATAATGACAATTAATAACATACATTATGCCCAATTATCTATAGATTGAAATGAATGTGTCGTGATATTAAATTAATATAAGTAATTTTTCATGAATATGTGATTTTCCAATATAAATATTATTATCACACTATGACTTTTGGTGTATCCATTATAGGAACCAGATAGAACTAGGTTAATGTTAAATATGATAACAATTTATTTATGAGAAATCAAATGGGATGATAAATTGAGTGATGTATATTGTTATTATTCTTTATCAGTGATCACAATATATGATTAATGACATTAACCTTAACCATCTCTCAAAATCATCGTAGAAGATAAGGATAGAGTTTTTTTAGGGTTCAATATGGGCCAACATTAATTAGAGAAGATTTTATTTCATATATGTCGAAAATCTTGGAATAATTACTCAATATAATGTGTAACACCAAATGTTTATTTCAAAAAAAATTGTATTAGTTTTAATTTCTCTATATTTTTCATTTCACATAGCATTGAATATAGGTTGTGTAATATAAAATAACCATGTTATTATTTCTCTGTGTAAAAAACCATGTTAGTATTGAGCTATATAATACACATATTTTATATTGTGGTACACACAACACTATTTTTTTCTTATGTTATGAAAAATGATGAGTTGCTTCGATAAAAAGTGTTACACGAACGACATATTTTTTCAAAACAATAATGTACTATTAATATAATTCTCAAATATTTATTATTGATATACACAGACATTGGAATTAAGGATATTAATATGTATAATTAAATTATTAAAATATTGTCTACACATGTTTATAATATTAATTATTTGGTAACCAATTTAATATAAATTAAAGTAAAACCCATTTGAATATATTTTATTAATTTCTTGGAAAACTGGATTTAAAGAGTCAAACACATTTTACCTAAATAAGTTAATTAAAAGTAATATTATAAATGATTTAAATTAAATTTATACATATATATATATATATATATTAAACTATTTAATGTCCATTTTTTGTGTTTTCTATACAAGATAAAACAATAAATCCAATTTACACAAAATATTATATCTTTTTTAAAAGGTAATTTTACACCTTTTAATGGAAAACCTATTTTAAATTTAATTATTGACACTTTATATACATTATTCTCAAAAAATAACATTTTTTGAAATAGGAGTATAATATTTTACTTTTGGTGATTTTTTTGTCTTTAAATGAGAAGTTTCATTTTTTCTGATTAGTGAAAAGCGCAGAATTTTTATTGAAAATTTCATTTTCATATTATTTATTAATATAGTCAAATTATATTGTAAATGATTATAAATAATATTTTTATCCATTATAAATATATTAATAAAATAAGGTCATTGGAATTAATCACACATTGAAATTGAATAAAAAACTTAGATGTGTGAACATTTTCACTTTCAAAACCCCCTTGTCTCGGCCCTTATAAGTGATTAATTTTTATTAATTTCTTCCAATTATTTTTTTGAATTTGGGGATATAGATTCTATATTTGTTATAACCAGAATTTATAATTTCTTGTTTTTTTAAAAAAAAAAATTTCCAATAATATTAGGGAATGTGATTAAAATTAATTAAAGAAATTAATGTAAAAATGAGTTCTCTTAGTTGTTAATCATTAACTTAATGAGAAAAAAACCTAGAAACACAAAAAAAAAATTTATGGTGATATTTTTAGAAATAAAAATATTTTATATAAAAGTTACTATTATAGGATTCAAATTATTTAAGGGATACCTACGAATAGTTTTTTCCATTTTACATTTACAAGAATATAACATTACTTCCTCTATAAAAGGGAACTCGCGCCCACCCTCACTTATTTGAAAATATAAAAAAAAATCTAGACTACATAACACCCAAATAACATCCCAATTTCCCTAATATAATCTTATAAGACACATATTGGTTACAAATCCCACTATGAAATCCTTTCGGTATAATCCAAAAGGAGTTACCCAAAGAAGATGTAACATTCTTTAACAGGAACATTTGTTTAATTTCATTAGAAACCCCATAAATGTTTCATATTAATTTATTATATAAAAACAAATGTTTACTCAAAATACATATATGTTTCTATTTTATTGGTACCACCTACACTCACATAGATCTCCATCAAATGGGATACTCAATTTCTATTCGTGTGTACGGTGGTCTGTGGCCTCACAAAATAATTTTGTTCATTCATACATTATCCACTTACATGGTTTGGAATAATGATATAAATGATTTTTTATATGATTTTTATGATTTATTTATTCTAATTTATGTATTATTTGACACATATCATCATTCTTTTTGTTTTCTGAGACTATGATAAAATCGTTTGTGGATGTTTGGAATACTGGTTTCTCAAAGTGATGTGATTCATTCACACATAACATGGAATTTATTTTGGATGGTATTAATAATAAAATATGATAGATAAGAAATTTTAATTAAAATATAAATATAATATATATATATCATTTATTTCATTTCTATCAATATAACAAGAAAATTAAAACAATATTCATTTGTATGTATGGCCTACCATCTCCATGAATGGAGTATCTCATTTTTATATATTTTATACATTATTATAAGCAAATATACGTGGAATATATATGAAATTTATATCATTTATTACATTCTATATATAATTAAATAATTATAATCTAAAATTAACATGAATAAAAAAGTGAAAACATATTTGAAAAAAAGCTGATATTACCCAAAATAAAAACATAACATGGAATTGATACTAGATAAGATCTATAGAGTAATAATAAAATCATATATTGTATGATATATAATAATATGTTTCTTTATAATAATTATAATAAACGTATATTAGTTATAAAGTGGTTTTGAATATATATTATGAAAGTTAAGACATAGGGTTTGGGTTTTCTCATCTAACATTTATTTCCATGAGATATATGATATATGCAGAAATTATTCATGTTTTGTGGTGTATATATATAAATACGAAATTATAAATCATGAATTTAATTTATTTAATAATATTAAATGTTCAATAATATATTAATCCTTCATAGATCTCGAGATTCAAATGTTAATCAAGTACTAAGGGGATTATTAGTCTCACTATTATTTTTTGAGATACTTCTTTCTTATTCACCAATCAAATATTTTAAATAGTATACATATTACCCATTAATTTTATTTAAAATTATTATCCATAAATTTTTGGGCAATCACATATCCATTTTATTATCTATCATTCATAGAGATAATTGTTCAATAGTTACCCAATTTATAAAGTAGTTTTTTGTTAATTTTTTCTCTTTAAGACACATGTTATGTTATTCCCCTATACATTTTTATGATTTTTTATGAAACCCTCTAAAAAATTGTATCATAAATATTCTTATATTAATTATATTCCATCTTTGTCTAATTATATTATTTCATGGGTATTTTAATTAAATGTTACAAAATTGGTAAGAGTGTATTTCCATAATCGCATTCTTTATTGAGAGAAATTATTATTATGCATCCATTGATGAAATAAAATTATTTATATCTCAAGAATTATCCTGAATTTAATTATATTTTTTAATTAATGTAATACTAATGTAATGATAAAATGATTCTACTCTTTGATACTTAAGATAATTATTAAAATCTTTTTAAGAAAATAAGACATTGTTTCTCTTTTTGATTAGAAATATTTTGTTCTTAAAAAATTATATTATCAACAAATATCTTCAAAATAATCAAAATATTATCCTATTATATTTTTAATAAATAGTTTCCAACATTATAATTTTTTTTAAAAACTTAACGGGGAATATTATTTCATTTTCTGATTGAGGTGTGTTTCTAAAATTCTTATGGTGCAAAGGGAATCTTCGCCACATATAGTTTTTTCTACCATCACGAACAAAATTTATTTGGAACAGCTTTTTCAAATTTACAATATTAAATTTTTTTTACAAAATAATTTTTCCAGATATTCTAGATATTAATTTATGTAAATTGGATTTCGAATTAATAGGTTTTCAAAAAAAATATGTTTGAGATTTTTTAATATGTTTTAAAAGGGTAATTAAAAATGAAATTCATTTAAATTAATTCGCAGATATTTTTATAATATTTGAAATGTTTTTTAAAAGAAAAATTATTTATAAAATTTTATATTAATAAATTTTTTTTTTAAATCTTTAAAAATATTCTTTTATATGCTTTAAAAATGTTATTTTACAAAAAAAAGTATTTCAAAGATTTCCGAGATTCAATTATATTTTTTAAAATATTATTTCAAAGGAAAATGAATTATAATTGTTTAATATTTGAAAAATTATTCTTAAAATAGAGAAATTTATTTTAATCAATAAAATTATTATATAGTTTTTTATGCTTAATTTTTTATTTCGCATTGCGTTTTTAAATAAAATTTATTTTTGAAAATTGTTTACGTTTTAAAATTTGATTTGAAATTAAAGGTTATTTTTCAGGACCTGTCCTCGGGGCCCGTGATGTGACTACCCAAGCCCGCCTTCCATAGGCCAGGGGCTGGCGACTAACACCAAAGGTTTAAATCCCGATAATTGGGAAGGCATTGCCTTTATAAAAGTAAACAAAACACCACAGAGTACAAGTGGAAGTAAAACACTAAGTAAAACTGAAACAAGCTGTGATTAAAGTAAAAGGGCTGGAAATACAAGCCCAACTGTAAAGTACACGGAAAAAGATAAAATAGCCGGAAGGTGACAAACAGCTCCTGGATCGTCCACCAAAGATTCTACCTGAAGGGTAGGTACAGATAGTGCAGCTCTTGGATCGTCCCCCACAGATCCTTCCTGAAGGGTAAGTACAGATAGCCTCCACAATTCTCTCACCCATAAACCTCCTTTGAGTGTTGTCTCGTCGTGAAGCCCACCACCAGATACTATCTCGTCATGAGATCCACCTCCGGGTATCGTCCAGTCCTTGAACACTCGACCTCTGTCTGCGCTGCCCATCGTCTGCAACTAACACAACGAGGTGCGGGCATAGCCCGTGCAGGGGTGAGTATAACGATAATCAGTAAGGACTCCGAGACCCTCAAGGTTTCACTAAATACAACAAGGATAACCACAAAGAAGATCTCAACAGATAACCTCTAGCTAGGTATATGCCAATACATATACCCAATTTATCAAGTAAATCAATTCAATCATGAGGAAACTCAAAGATTATGAAATCAATGGATAACCACTACCCAGGTATATTCCCATACATATACATAAGTTATAAAGTGACCCATCTCAATCATGAGGTAAAAACAAAGGTCATAGACTCAGCTCAAACCTGGATTTTCATTATCGAAATCGTAACTGCTGAAGATCCCCGTCACTAGAGTGTACAGTGGTCCTGTCACGACTCCGAGGTACTGCTCACTAACCTAAGACTGCTGAGGTACTCCTCCTGTCGAGTACTGCGGGTCTGCCACCTCACACAGTAGTGCTCCTCCACCATGGGTCTGCCACCTCACAAAGTTGTGCTTCCCCTCATAGCCTACAGAGGTACTCCTCCTGTCGAGTACCGCGGGTCTGCCACCTCACACAGTAGTGCTCCTCCGCCATGGTTCTTCCACCTCACAAGTTAGTGCTCCACACTGGGCTATGCTAGTCACTGCAAATCGAATCGGACAAGCAGTCATCGGTCACAGCCAGCTACACGGTCTCTGTACTCTGTATACTCGTCTCCGGGAGGGTCTGCTCCACGAGCTACAGGTCGATACTCCAAGTATCACAAGTCCCAAGAAGAAGTATCTCAAAGTACCGCCTCGTCATTGGGGTCTCAACGCAACAGACGGTGCGTCAATCAGAGGCCCGGTCTGTGAGTTATTAGCCTTTTCATCCCAAGGGCCCAGTTGGTTTCGTATGCGAACCACCCCGGCAGTATCTCAACTGTACCCCGAACTCTCATAGGGTATACCCATAGGGACCGTTTCTCAATGTGATCACCAACGCCGCTGACGGTTCGTCAAACAGAAATCCAGTCTGAAAGATATCAGCTTTTCCGTTCCAGGGGCCCGGTTGGATTTCGGGTACAATCCAACCTGGACATACTCCAACTACATCCAAAACTCAGGCGAAGTATGCCAAATTTTCTCTCTCATCAAGAGGAATTCAACGAGACAGACGGCGCGTCAATTGGACGCCCGGTCTGTGAGTTGTTGGCTTTTTTGTTCCAGGGGCCCTGTTGGTTTCGTGAGCGAACCAACCCGACCGCACTCCGACGACGTCCAAACCTCAAGAGGAGTAAGCCACAAGTTCTGTATTATCAAGAGGAAACCAACAAAGTCGATAGCTTGTCAATCGGACGTCCAGAACTCATGATATAAGCGTTTCTGCTCCGAGGGCCCGGTTGGTTTTATATCCGAACCAACCCGGCCGACCCCAAAGTCCTCCGAAACCTTGATGCAACAAACTGAAATGACCATCTCGATCCAAGGATCACATCGCAACTGACGGTGCATCAATCGGCGCTCCGTATCCCATGTTATGGGATAAAGACCGAAGAGGTCTGAAAATGGAGGTCTGGGCCCGGCCCGGCCCGACCCAACCCCCATGGGTCGGCCGAATCGGGTCGACCCGAACGGGTCCCGGTCCAGCCCAGCTGGGCGTGGCCCTGCCCGGCTGCGTGGCCTGGCCCGGCCTGTGCGGCCCGACCCGGCCTGTGCGGCCCGGCTGGCCTCGCGCTGGCGCGGTGCGACCTGTGCGGGGGTTACAACCCCCCCGGTTGTCAACCCGGCGCAGCTTAAAGCCGTGTCGCCTCAAAGCCAAAACGGCCCGTCCATTCCGGTTCACGTCCCACCGCTGCGGCTCAGCTGCGGCGGTTTGCTCCGGCGGCATGTCGCCACCGCCACCCCCTTCTGCGGACCACCTGACACGCTCCGGTGGTCCGTTTCACCTGCCGCCTTCGCCAACAGTCCTCCTAGGACCCGATCTTTACTGCGAAGGAATTCAAACGCCATTTCGGCCCAATTCGTAGTCGCCCGTCGATCTGCACTCAACGTTCAAAATGCGCCGTCTTCGTGGTTTTCCGGCGCGGCACGACGATGTCGCGCCCCTTTGCTGCGGCCCGACTTCGAGAGCGGATTCATTCAACCTCAAAGGCACGGTGCAACGGTGCCACGCTTCTTCTTCGTGATTCTCTAAATTCCCACACGGTGTGATGGCACTACGTCGCTTCCATTTAAAGCAACATAGATAACCAACAAAAAAAGGAGAGGAGGTTCGGCTGTGTTTCTGCAGTTTGACCTCCTCCGTTATTTTGATAATAGTTGGCCGTTGATATCGAAGAACGTTTAAAATTATTCACGACATGAAAACCAATCCCCTACCTTGCAAAGACGTCACATGTCTTCAGTGATCACCTGATGAAGAATGCGGCGTCTCGCTTCCTTCGACGTGGAGAGAAGGTGCAAGATGAGGCTATGTTCTTCGTCGAAGCTTCGGTGTTCTTCACGTTCTTCAACAAAGGAAATGAAGCATTCTTCTTCAGAGGAGGAAGTTTTTCAAAACAAAAATGCCCTCTTCCCTTTCTCTTAACAAAACATTTCTAACCAAAAAAAAGGCTCCACATTATTTTATTTACCCATGCCATGAATTCAAAATTACAAAATTCAAAACCAACACACTTAATTAATTGATCGTGAGTTGTCAAATTAATTAAGTTTTAGGTGGCATGAATTAAAGTGGGGGGTGAGGAGGAGAGGAGTCACTTATGTTAAAGTGGAGTTACAATATTAAAGTGGAAGGTGAGTTATGGGAGGTCAAGGGGGTTATGGGAAGATCAAGGGGGGTTAGGGTCTCGTGTGGGCCCCACCACCCTCCTAACCTCTGATGGGTAATTCCCTAACATCCACTCAAAGGATATATCTACTTTAAAGAAATAAAAATTGTAACTCAATTTTTATTTTATCTTCCACAAATTTTTAACAACTCCTCCCATGAAAACGCAACTCTGAAAAAGATCTTCTCAAGCAATTACCGGATCTGCAAATCCATCGATTCCCTCGGAATTCGATTTCGTCCACCGATTCAAAAGTTAGAAAATCCCGCTCATTCGTTCACTAAACTTCCCCGAGCTAAACTTCAGAAATTGATTCCGGGCACACCGGGCCTCGGAATCAGGCGCCGTCAGAAACTGCGTTCTTGTAAAATTCCAAAGAAAATTAAGAAAAACATTTCCTTGAAATTTCCGCGTCTTTACATTACTCCCACCTCAGGGCTTTACGTCCTCTTAAATATTTAACACAAACAAGGGGGTACAATAGTGGTACTGAGCACGCATCTAAGCCTTCTGCTCCCATGTGCTTACCTGAAGGTTCCAGTACTGCTAGTAAAAGTGCTCCCGAGGAATCGACCGTCCTCATAGGACCCGCTCCTGTCAATCCTTGATCCCCACTGGGACCTCCGTGAAATACACCCCATCGCCATCGTCCAGCTCCCCATGGTCGATGATATGTGAAGGATCACACACGTATCTCCTCAGTTGAGATACATGGAATTTGTCGTGCACCTGGTGCAACTGAGGTGGATGGGTCAGGCGGTAAACCACCTCGCCTAACCAGCTGTGGACCTAGGAATGGTCCACTGAACCTCGGAGATAACTTTCCACCTTAGCCACATCTCTGTAATCCTCGTCGAGGTGAGACCCGTATAAGGACGTGATCTTTATCCTCGAACTCTAGAGGTCTCCAATTCTTGTTTAGAACTGGAAATCAAAACGACTACTGCCACGAGACTCTTGCCTCAAGGGTCAGATCACACCGTCGGCGTAAGTGTGACTATCGAGTCTCCTCCCAAAGGTGTCTCCAGACGTGAGGGTCAAGTCAACGGCATAACCGGAAACTATAGCTCTGGGACTAGATTCATGTAAGGAAGGGATGATTCGTATCGATGTCTGTGGTTACGACAGCTAGTAGAAGACAAAGTCCACACTTCGAATCATCCTTAGAGCCCTTTTGGCCGCACTCCTTGACCGCATGTAGCTACTCTTTTCCCCTGCCCTCCAGCTCCCTAAGCCTAGAGGGGACAACAAATGAGGGGGGTTGTAACATGTTGAAATGTACACCACCCCATTCTGCTCTCCTAGATCTGCCTCCAAATCTGCTACTCTGCATATTTATCTATCCTTGACATTTACTCTTCTTGAAACATTCACAGGACCAAGTCTCTGAGACTGGCACCAGCTCGCTACATTCCAACTTCTAACATTCTCTAGCTATATTCATTCACACAAAGAACATTTAACCTCAAGGTTATCTCTAGCACCCTAACGTGAGTAGGAGTGCATAGATGAAAAAGTGATGGCTCAAATATCCTTAAACACACCACGCTCAGAGGTCTAAGCTCTATAGTGCCGATCGAATCGTATTCATTGAGTACCCGGAATGTTCGGTACGCCTCGATGAATTCTCAGCTACCGACACGTCATCCTGCCGAAGCTGTATAAGCTCTATAAAACTCTTAGAAACCTCCTCAAGCTAGTCCTCAGCCGCCTCTGAGTCAGGTTCGCCTCAGAAATTGAGGGTGTCTGATGTTGGAACACGTATAAGGCAGTAAGCCTTCATGTGTCACCTACCGGTACCACCGGATGTAACTGCTGACCAACATGTAGTGATGTATAGCTGACACATTACCTGAAGGCACTATCTCAGGCATCGGTCCACGTACCGAAGCCTCATCACTATGCAGACCATCCTCATGGTCATTACTGGATAACACTAGTGGCCAAGACCACTATCCACTCCACTGGTGTCTCAGCTAGGCGGAAAACTCTAGCAATCACCTCCAGCCAGTCCTCTGCTGTCTGGGAATCTGCCTCACCTCATAACCTCGGAGGCCTCTAATGCTGGAACTCATGCAACGCGCTCTGCCAGCATGCACAGTTCGCTAGTATAGCTACTGGCATCTGCTTCCCAACAGGTGGTGGTGCTGCTGGTACACCACCCGGGGGGTGCCAACTTAATAAAAAGGGCCCCGTACCGGAGCCTCGTCGCTCGGTGGGCCGCCATCGAGTACAATCTCAGAACTCCAACTGACTGTCTGTGTAGAGACATCCTGAACAGATATGACATGGTCAAACGATTTATACTTGGTGAGCTGACCTGGTTTGATCTGACTTTAAAACTCTTGGAAACACACACGCAATCAGTGTTTTCATGCACAATGTTGGGAATCAGTAGTCTGGGTCCTGGTGTATGGATACGTCTGCCGCCGCACCAACACTGGACTCCTTAAACTAAAAACCACACTTGGTACCCTTAACACTATTTCTTCACAGAAAGGGAATATCAGAGTTATAAGTTCTGCGGTAGAACCGACTCCTCTGATACCAATTTGTCATGACCCGTCCTCAGGGCCTGTGTCGTGACTACCCCAAGACCGCCTTCCATAGGACAAGGGCTGGAGACTAGCACCAAAGCCGTAAATCCCGATAATTGGTAAGGCATTGCCTTTATAAAAGAAAAAAAACACCACAGAGTACAAGCGGAAGTAAAACACTGAGTAAAACTGAAACAAGCTGTGCTGAAAGTAAAGGGGCCGGAAATACAAGCCCAACTATAAAGTACAAGGAAAAATATAAAATAGCTGGAAGGTGACAAGAATCTCCTGGATCATCCACCAAGGATCCTACCTGAAGGGTAGGTAAAGATAGCGCAACTCCTGGATCATCCACCACGGATCCTACCTAAAGGGTAGGTACAGATAGCATACACAATTCTCTTGCCCATCAACCTCCTCCGAGTGTCATCTCATCGTGAAGTCCACCATCAGATACTTTCTCATCGTGAGGTCCACCTCTAGGTACCGTCCAGTCCTCGAACACTCGGCCTCTGTCTGCGCTGCCCGTCGTCTGTAACCAACACAACGAGGTGCAGTCATAGCCTGTGTAGGGGTGAGTATAACGATAATCAGTAGGGACCACGAGACCCTCAAGGTCTCACTAAATACAAAAAGGATAACCACAAAGGAGATCTCAACAGATAACATCTACCGAGGTATATGCCCATACATATACCCAATTTATCAAGTAACTCATCTCAATCGTGTGGAAAAACAATGATTATGAAATCAATGGATAACCACTACCCAGGTATATGCCCATACATATACCTAAGTTATCAAGTGACCCATCTCAATCATGAGGTAAACACAAAGGTCATAGACTCAGCTCAAACCATGATTTTCATTATCGAAACCATAACTGCTGAAGAGCCCCGTCTCTGGAGTGTACAGTGGTCCTGTCACGACTCCGAGGTACTTCACACTAACCAAAGACTGTTGAGGTACTCTTCTTGTCAAGTACCACAGGTCTTCCACCCCCACACAGTAGTGCTCCTCTGCCATGGGTCTGCCAACTCATACAGTAGTGCTCCCCCTCATAGCCTATAGAGGTACTCCTCCTGTCGAGTACCGCGGGTCTTCCACCTCACACAGTAGTGCCTCTCCACCATGGGTCTGCCACCTCACAAAGTAGTGCTCCCCACTGGGCTATGCTAGTCACTCCGAATCGAATCGAACAAGCAGTCATCGGTCACATCCAACTACACGATCTCCGTACTCTGTATGCTCATCTCCGGGAGGGTTCGCTCCACGAGATACAGGTCAATACACCAAGTATCACATGTCCCACAAAGAAATATCTCAGAGGACCACCTCATCATAGGGGTCTCAGCGAAACAGACGGTGCGTCAATCGGACGCCCGGTCTGTGAGTTATTGGCATTTTCGTCCTAGGGGCCCGGTTGGTTTCATGTACGAACCAACCCGACTGTATCTCAACTATACCCCAAACTCTCATACGGAATACTCATTGGGACCGTTTCTCAATGTGATCACCAAAGCTGATGATGGTTCGTCAAATGGGCGTCCGGTTTGAAAGATATCAGCTTTTTCGTTCCAGGGGCCCTATTGGATTTCAGGTACAATCCAACCCGGCCATACTCCAACTGCATCCAAAACTCAGGCGAGGTATGCCAAAAGTTCTGTCTCATCAAAAGGAATTCAACGAGACAGACAATGCGTCAATTGGATGCCCGGTCTGTGAGTTATTGGCTTTTTCGTTCTTGGGGCCCGGTTGGTTTTGTGAGCGAACCACCTCGACCGCACTCCGAGGCATCCAAACCTTGAGCGGAGTTATCTAAAAGTTCCGTCTCATCAAGAGGAAACCAACAAAGTCGAAAGCTCGTCAATCAGAAGTCTGGAACTCAAGAAATAAGTGTTTCCTTTCTGAGGGCCCGGTTTGTTTCGTATTCGAACTAACCTGGCCAAACCCAATGTTCTCTAAAACCTTGAGTGTAACATTCTAAAACGACCGTCTCAATCCAAGGATCGCATCTCAACTGACGGTGCGTCGATCGGAGGTCTGTAGCCCATGTTATGGGTGAAAGACCGAAGAGGTCCGAAAATGGAGGTCTGGGCCCGGCCCGGCCCGGCCCGGCCCAACCCCCCCCCCCCCCCCCTGGGTCGGCCGAACCGGGTCCAGGTCTGGCCCAGCTGGACGTGGCCCGGCCCAGCTCTGCGGCCCAGCCCGGTCTGCACGGCCCACCCCGGCCTGGGCGGCCCGGCTTGGTCTGCGCGGCCCAGCCCAGCCTGGGCAACTGGCTGGCCTCGGGCTGGCGCGATGCGACGGGTGCGGGGGGTTACAAACCCCCCTGTTGTCAACCTGGCGTGGCTTAAAGTTGCACTGCCTCAAACCCAATATGACCCAGCCGTTTCGGTTCACGTCCCACCGCCACGGCTCAGCCACGACGGTTTGTTCCGGCGGCGCGCCGCCGCCACCGTCTGCGGACCACCGGACGCGCTCCAGTGGTCTATTTCCTCTGCTGCCTTCGCCAACAGTCCTCCTGGGACCTCATCTTTACTCTGAAGGAATTTAAACGCCATTTTGGCCCAATTCGTTGTCACCCATCGATCCGCACTCAACGTTCAAAACGCGCTGTCTTCGTGGTTTTCCGGCGCGGCGCGACGACACCGCGCCCCTTCGCCGCGGCCCGACTTCGACCGCGGATTCGTTCGACCTCAAAGGCACGGTGCGATGGGGTCGTGCTTCTTCTTCGTGATTCTATAAATTTCCACATGGTGCGACGACATTGTGTCGCTTCTATTTCAATCCACGTAGATAACCAACAAAAAAAGAAGAGGAGGTTCGGCCGTGTTTGTACGGTCCGACCTCCTCCGTTATTTTGATAACAGTTGGCCGTTGATATCGAAGAACATCTAAAATTATTCACGACATGAAAACCAAACCTCTACCTTGCAAATACGTCACACGTCATCGATGATCGCCCTATGAAGAAAGCGGCGTCTCGCTTCCTTCGACGTGGAGAGAAGGTGCAAGATGAGGCGACGTTCTTCGTCAAAGCATCTGTGTTCTCCACATTCTTCAACAAAGGTGATGAAGCATTCTTCTTTAGAGGATGATGTTCTTCAAAGCTCAAATGCTCTCTTCCATTTCTCTTAACACAACATTTGTAACCAAAATAAAATAAGGCTCCACCTTATTTTATTTACCATTGCCATGACTTAAAAATTACAAAATTCAAAACCAACCCACGTAATTAATTGATCTTGAGTTGTCAAATTAATTAATGTTTAGGTGGCATGAATTAAAGTGGGAGGTGAGGAGGAGTGGAGTCACTTAAGTTAAAGTGGAGTTACAATACTAAAGTGGGAGGTGAGTTATGGGAGGTCAAGGGGGTTATGGGAAGATCAATGGGGGTTAGGGTCTCGTGTGGGCCCCACCACCCTCTTATCCTCTCATGGGTAATTCCCTAACTTCCACTCAAAGGATATAACTACTTTAAAGAAATAAAAATTGTAACTCAATTTTTATTTTATCTTCCACAAATTTTTAACAACTCCTCCTGTGAAAACGCAACTCCAAGAAAGATCTTCTTAAGCAATTACCAGTGCTGCGAATCCATTGGTGCTCTCAGAATTCGACTTCGAGCACCAGTTCAAAAGTTAGAAAAACCCGCTCATTCGTTCACTGAACGTACCTGAGCTAAACTTTGGAAATTGATTCTGGGCACACCGGGCCTCGGAATCAGGCCCCGTCAAAAACTACATTCTTGTAAAATTCCAAAGAAAATTAAGAAAAAAATTTCCTTGAAATGTCCAGGTCTTTACATTATTTCCCATCAGAAATGGCTCGGGTCATCATTTAGAATACTTCTCTATATAAGACTATATCATTTCATATAGTTCATGATTTAGTAGATAAATGATCCAAATACACATTTATTATTGTTTCTTGGAATGGGTTATGATTAATATGACATGTTTTTTACAAAACCTATTTCCCTTCAATGGATTAAACCCTGATAAAATTCTTATGAATGTTTATTCCATTAATAGTTTTTATATAATTATGATACCTATATCCTTTACATAGATTATTATATGATTAAATGGTCATTATAGACATTTTTTATCATAGGTTATGAGATGTTTTTTGTAAAACTGATATGTTTTAATAGTTCATGATGTGATCATGGTTTTATTATATTGTGTTACATTTATGTAAGAAATAAATATAAGATGGGAGGACTTATATATACTTACAACACATTTAGTTATTATTTTGTATCTCATGAGATTGAAATGGATAGAATATGGATTGAAATTGCTTCCGAAAAGATTGTTTCCGGCTAATATGGTCTTCTGAGTGAACCTTCACTACTAAGATGGTCTTAGGAGTTTATTGTGAAAAGTAAGATGATCTTGGATGTGGACCATGACTGGTAAGATGGTTTGGGTAGTGAACCCATTCCACTATAAGTAAATGGATGTGATTGGAGATAGTGTTGTGTTCCACCTTGTAGGCATAGCCCTCATGATGATTCTTGATAAGTTTCTGCAATGTGCATTGACTTATAGAGATTTCATTGATATACCTGTGTATCTACCAAAATTCAACGTATAATTCCTATAACATTCTTTTAGAAATAATTCTTTTTATCACCTTATTATTTATTCCTTATGAACTGCAAATCATTATTACATTATTAATGTTTATAGTCATTGATATACATTGTATGATTTTCCAATTTTATTCTCATATTCTTGTAACTTTATGTTTCTGTCATGATTATGTATCATCCTTGTTAAACCTTATTGATCATCTGAGTGCAATCATATTTATGATTCCTTTTCCCATGTTATAAATAAATGGATTAAGTAGGGTATTCATGTAATGGTTACTCATGGGAGAAATCATTACGATAGATTTTTAATATCGTTGACCATGATAGAATATTTTATCCATGTTTACAATACTACTAAACTAATTTTTTCATGAGAATCCAATTTTTAAATGTTTTGAATATTCTTAAAAAATAATGAAATATACATGTATTTTATGTCCGGGTCACTATAGTTGGTATCAATGGAAAGGATTTATCAACCTTATGACACTAGAATATGAACAAAATTACTGATAACCTCAGATTATTTCTAGTGATATGTCTAGTTGTATCTCATTAGATATGAATTAAGACAAGTTAATGTTTGGGTAATTTCCCAAAAAAGATGGTAATGTATTTTGAGAGTGGTTTCTATAAAATTACACCCCTATCTTGATAGTATTTGTGGAAGTTGCTCTAGAACAGTATTACACAGGGTTAAAAATCTTGAAATACCATATTGACCTAGAATCGTTCGAGAAATGGTTCATGATAATGGGGATAACTGCACATATAGTTTGAAACACCCGAGGAATATGATTTTGGGATTCAAAAATATTGAAAAGACATTCTTTAAGGATTTAAATAGAAGGTGACTATGAATTACCAAGGAAAGAACTAAGGCATCATAGAATAAATAATTAGGATTCATGTTTTAGACATGATATTGGATATTTTCATGATTATGTGGTCTTTATCAATGATTAGTATTTCTCAAAATTATCTTTATATTTTAGTTGATATATAGAACAATAATGAATTATGATAACATGGAATCTAATTTATAAATTTTTGACTATGAGAAACAAAATTTGATATTTACTTTTGAGAATGATATTCAGATTATGATGAATCAGTCAGTATGATATATGATTAATGGTGTTAACATTATTGATATTCCTAACATATAAAATTAATGTAATATGAAATTTTCATGAATGTTTAAATTACAAAGAACATTGAGATTAAAAGATCCATCTTCCATCATATAAATAATATGGGAAGAATAACCTAGAAGAACAACTAAACCATAACTGTAGATGATATTTTTGTTGGAAAAGGGGCCATTAAATTTGGAATTATTTTGATGTTCATTGTATTTTATATGGAGAAAAATGAATTACTAAATTCAATGTTGTGATTATATAATTTAATTTAAAACCAAGGACTGAAATATTCCTTACCAATCATTGAAGTGAAATTATTGATATATTTGTGAATTTAGATTCAAGATTTAACAATTATAATAGGATTATTCCACATATTTTTTTCATTAAGTATTGTAAAGAATATGTTGAATGTTATTGAAGGATAGGAAATGTGAAATTTTTTCATGGATAAGATAAAACTTATTATGTACCGGATGTCAAGATAATATTAATTTTATAAAATTAATTTTTATATAAATAATTTAATTGTATGATACTGATTATACTAGAATGGATTTTTGATTTATTGAAAATGTTTCTTATGCTATCATAGATGGATTTTATGACCTTTTTTATTTAAGTTAAATATCCAATAAACATTGTAATTAGAAAAAAAATACATTTTCATTAAGGATTTATGGTAATTTAGATTATAAATATGTCTCAAGATATTACACGGTGAATGTATTTATATGATTTGTATGTGAAAAATAATAGAAAAGTAATGATGTACATGGGATCAATGTTAAGAAGATTTTGATATATTTATTATCATTATGTCTCAATATTTATATTTTCATCATTCATAAGTGTTTTAAGATAAACCATTTATAAATTATTTATGTTAAAATTCATCTGAGGTTTTAGATATTAAAGGTATTATCAATCCATATAAGGATTTATGAAAATTGGATATCTTTTGAGAACCATTTTTTATAAATATTTTTGGAAAAACCAATCATTCTATTTACATATCTCTGGATCTTATAATGGTTTATGAATGAAAAATTAATATTACTTTCTTATAATAAGAGACGAAGTAAAAATTTATCAACAAAAAACAAAGTGTGAGATTTTACCAAAATCATGTAATTATATATTCCCATGAAATTTATTCAAATTTAGAAAAGGTGTCATTGAATAAATTTTATCAATTTTATCATCATATTTTATATCAATTAACATTATCAGTCATCTTTGGGTTAGGGATTTTTGATCTGTATCCTTCTCTTGACCATGTTTTCTATCAATCTACATCATAAATTGATAGTTATATTTCTCTTAAATGTACATTTTTTCACTTTCCACCTATGATCTTTAACTAGGAAACCAATTCTTGAGTTACTTTGGGTAACTGTTATGCGTAAAACATTACCTTTTTAATTACGGTTAAAGCATTAATTTATAAAGTGTGGGTTTTAATGAAGGAACATTAATGTATTAATCCTTTGATAACCCCAGATGAATTTTTCTGGTGAAATTATTTTTAAGGGGTCAAAACGTGTCAACCCAAGATTGTATGGATTATTATTATATAATTAATTTAAAATTTTTGATATTTGTAATTTCATGTAACACATAATATAGATCATGTTATATGAATACACCATGTTATTCTTTCTTGGTATAAATTTCCATCTAGAGCTAAGGCGACACAGAAAACTTTGATAAGAATTTTGTAACCATATCCCTATGTTTGGAATGTGTTACAAACAATTCCGAATTTCATTGATACCTTCTGAGGAACACAAGAGCTAGTTTATCTAAACTACAATGTACTATTAATAATATTATTAAAATATTATTTTATTTTTTACCTATCCATTGTAAAGGGTATTATGAATAAGAAAAATTAAATTAATTAAATATGGTTCACACATTTATATAAGAAAAATTATTTTGATACTAATTAATTATAAATAAAAAATAATATGCATTTGAAAATATAAGAAATATTTTTCGAGAAAAAATATATTTTGGTATTAAAGATCATTTTATGTCAATAAATTAATTAAACTAATTTTTATAAATTATTTTATTTAAATATATATTGTATTTGATATACTATTTAACATTGTTCTTCTGTGTTCCCTAGACAAGAGATATGAATAAATACAAATTTATGCCTGGATATATATATTTTTTATAAATGGTTATTTACAACAATTTAATGGTGCATCTATTTAAATATAATTTTTTAAAATTTCAATAATAATATCTATAAAAATTATTTTTTATAGTTTAATATAAAAATTAACTTTGGGAAAATTTTTAATATTTTTTTGTGGACATTAATTTTTCAATGAATTGTGAGAAACACTAAATTTTCACTGAATTTTTTAATAATTCAAAATTAAATTAATAATTGGGTTTCAAGTATATTTGGGTATATTATACTTCTATTATTACAATTTTTTTGGGAATCAATTTCACAATGAAATTGGATATAAAAACATTTTGAACATATAGACATTTTCACTTTAAAAATCAGTTGTCTCATCACCTATGTAATATAAAAATTATTTTAACATCCACCACTTGTGTGTCTATAACTGTGAAAAATTTATTCCATATTTTTAATAATATTTTTTTATAAAATATATTTTTGTCATTATATTTTTGACCAAAATGATTTTGGAAAGTTACAAAAAAAATTCTCATCAATTAATGTAAAAATTAGTTTTCATATTGGTTCAACATTTATAGAATTTGGATAATATCTTAGATCCTTGAAAAAAATATTTTATTGAAATATTTATAAAATTTAAAATATTTTATATCAAATTGACCATTATTGGTGCCACATGATGTATGGGATACCCCTCAATTGTTTTTTTATTCTCTATTTACATGAATGCTACCCACCCTCCACAAAAAAAAAGTTACTCACCCCCTTAGCTATTCACACCTATAAACACATTTGGATCATACATAACCATTCCTATTAATTTTATGACTCTCCTACTATAAACATATATTCGTAAACTTTTCTGAATATCCAACCATATAAACCCTATTTTTAAAACCCAAAAGTATTACCAGAAGAAGCGATAACATTATTCTATGCGATCCTTTGTATCATTTCTTTCTACACCCCATAAATAATTATTATTATTACATGATTATATAATAAAATATTTAAAATAAATAAAATATTATTTCTCCATTTTAAAGGTACAATCATCACTCAAATACATATTAATCAACTGAGATACCCAACCATCATTCTTGGGTATGGCAGACTACCGACACACGAACCGATGTCATTTTTTCATCCATTTTCTCCGTTAAAGGTTGTTATATTGATGGAATTAAATATTTTATATTATATATATGATATTTAGGATGAATTTATTATTATGGAACTATTCAATAACTCATAAAATCCTGATTTCTATTTTGATAGAATACAATAACATCGGTTGAGGAAGTATGAACTATCGCCTCCGTAAATCGATTTGATTCTTTCACAAAATTAGTGGAATTTATTAACGATGGTTTTAATAAATATATATGATATATATTAAATACTAATTCTATTATAATTATTATATGTATATATATTTACATATATATAATTTTCTTTCTTCTTTTCAATATGATAAGAAAATAGAAATAGATTTAATGTGTGCATACAACCTAACATCTCTATGAACAGCGTATCTAAAAATTCTATATTATATAGATAATAATAAATATATATATATATAATTAATATATAAGACATTTATATAATAATTAACAATATTAGTATAAGGACATAATGATCAATGAAAAAGAACAAAAAATGACAATTCGAAACTTAAACATAAAACAAAGCGGGTATTACAAAAAATTACATTTACATGGAATAGTTAATAAATGGGAAATATAATGTAATATATGGAATTATATATAATTTATTTGGGTCTTTTATAATAAACATATGTTTATTATAAAATATTGTATAACATGTACTAATAATGTCGAGATGTAAGGTAAGGGTTTTCTCATCTGGCATTTAATTCTATAAAAAATATGTTTTATTAGCACTAATTAATTTTATATGGTGTATATAATTTCATGTGAAATGTTATAATATGAATATAATTTATTTAATTATTTGAAAAGTTTTATAATTTTTATATTATTTCATGAATTTCATGATAATAAGTTTCTTATGTAGTTATGTGTTTTCTAGTCTCACATTTATTTCTGTGAGACTTATGCCTTCTTCACCACATAATAATTTTGTGTGGTGTATATACATACCATGAATTTATTATATAATTTTATTCTTAATTTTTTTTGTTATTCAAATAAACAATTCCTAGTATCTCTTTCATTTCGTTTATGGATCAAAACATAAAAAAATATTTTATGTAGTTTAGCCTCAATTTTCCCAATTTGAGACATGTTCTTCTATGCGCCTATATTTGATTAAAAGGTGTATATAATGACCATTGAGATTTTGTGTCACGAATATAATTATATTAATGAAATTTAATATTTATGTAATATTATATATTCAAGGGGATTTTTATTCAATGTTATAAATGTTGTAAGAGTTTGTTGCTATAATATCACTGTTTACTGGTATTGTTTTTTGACTAAGCTTCCATATATGAAATATTCTGTTTCATCCCACAATAATTATCATTAAATTTTTGGTCCATTTTTTATTCATGATATATTAATTTAATTATAAAATTTCCCACTCTTTTTTACCTAAGATAATAAAGATTTTTTTAAAAAAGATATGACTTTATTTTTCTATTTGGCCTGAAATCTATGTTATCCCAAAAAATGTGTTTTCTAAATAAGTATATAAATATTTAAAAATTTTATAATATTATATTTATAAGTCAATTTTCATATTTTTTTAATTTTTAATAAATTGGTTTTTAATAAAGAATCTTCTTATCGTTTTCAATCAAGGATATTTTTTTAAGCATTCTATAGAGAAAAAGGAATGTTCAACATGTATGGATTAATCCAATATTATGACAAGAATTTATTTGAATATTCCTTTTCATATTTATAAGATAAATTTTTTAATAAATAATTATCCACAAATATAAATGGCATTATTTTTTATAAAAAAAATTCATTGAAAGAGGTTTTCAAAAATGATTTATGCTAAAGACGTGGATTAAATGATTATTCATTCTTATTTTATAGGATTTCAATTGGTTATTTTCAGAAAAAATGATATGAATTATTTGGTAAATTGTTTTTTATATTTTAAAAGTTTATTTTCAATGAAAAATATTTTATACAAGTTTTATATTTAAAAACGATTTTAAATTATCTTTAAATCATCTATTATATGTTTTTAAAAAGTTATTTTTAAATTTAAGGATATTAATGATTTAAAATATTCTTTTATAAATTAATAAAATTAAAAGGATAGGTTTTTAAAAATATTTTAATTTCTAAAAGGTCATGTAAAATATTTTATTTCCTTATAAAATATGTTAATTTATTTGTAAATCATAATTCGTAATTTTGAAAAGTGATTTTCAAAAAAAAAGTTCTTCCGAAAGTTTATTATTTTGAATATTGATTTTAAATGAAAGATTAGTTCCCATAAGAATTTTTCAAAGTGATATTTTATAATACATATGTATATATGACGATGCCATTTCATATAGCTAATGATTTACAAGGGAAATAATCTATATGCACCATACATATTTTTTATTTGAATGATTTATGATTAAAGTTAATAGTTTTTTATTAAACACATTTGTATTCTATGGTTTATATAGTTATAAAACCTTTATGAAACCTGCTTACATTATAGGTTATTATATTATTATAAAACCTATCTCTTTTCCATAACTTATGATATGACAAAATATTTTTGATACCAATTTAATTTCATGGGATATGATATTATTTGATGAAACCAATCAATTTTATAGGTCATGATATTATGATTATTTTATTATATTTTGGTTTGTTTGTATATGATTTCATTATGTGATTTTTAGGACATATATCTCAATATAATTCATTAGGTAAATAATTATATCTCGTGAGATAGAAATGGATAGAATATGGAATGTACTCAGTTTAGAAGTGGGAATTTTCCACCAAGATGGACTTAGGAGAGAACAATGACTACATAGACAATCTTGTCAGTGATCCTTGAATACTAAGAATACCTTAGGAGTTAACCTGGACTACTAATATGTTTTTGGTAGTAAATTAATTTCACTACAAGTAATGGTTTGCGACTAGGGCATGTGGTGTGTCTTTCCTACTAGGTTTACCACCAATGATGTTCCTTGTTAAGTTTTTTTTAATGATCAATAACTTAATGGGATTGATTATATATGATTATGCATCTTCAAAAATTATATGTATTATTCCCCTATTATTTTATCATGTATTACACATAGTATTTCATTATGATTAATGTCTTATGAATTTCTAATCTTTGTGTCATGATTCAGGTTTATAATTTTTGATATGATGTGTATGATTTTGTAATGTTATTTACATGTGGTCATACCATTTTTCTTATTTAAGGCTTATATGTATTCCTTGTATACCATTACAGAGAATCTAAGCTAGTCATTTCTTATGTTTCCTTTTCCAAATATTATAATGAATAGTTTTATGTAGCGTATTTTTATGGAGAGAACTAAAGTAAAATAACAATACGATAGATGTGGAATATCATTAACTGTTTTCAAATATTATGCTTCAAAGTGTCCAAATACCCTAAACTAATATATTCCTCAGTCATTTATTTTTTAATGCACCAAATATTTAAAATACAATGATTTAATATCCAAGAATGTTATGTCTCGGACACTATAGAATATCTAAATGGAAGGTGAGGTTTTTTATGTGTGTTGAAGAATGAAGCAATATAATCTATTTCCAAGTAAAAGTTACATGTTGCGTTAATAATTAATAAATGTATAGGAATTTTTTTATATGTTTTTCATTGAGGGTTTTCATGAATATGTTTAATGGTATGGATGAACACGATAATTGATTTAATAGAAAAGTGATATTTTTTGGAAATAATATGACTAAAGGTAAAATAATCATTAATTTGTTCCCAATTTTGATACAAGTTGTGGATATATAGATATTATTGACATAGATATAGTAAAATGGACATAATTATTTCCAATGGAAATGATTCATGATTTTTTGAAAAAGATGAGCATGTTATCATTGATGGATCTTATAATTTATTGGATTGTGCAATATATTCAATCATTTATGTTTTTATTTAAATAATGAAGAACCATGTATGTATTTGTTGAGGTTTTATTATAATATGTTTTTTACTAGGATTCAGGAGAATATATGATCACGGCATTCATATATTTTGTATGTGACCATTATGATGTATTTAATGATATTTAAGGGATTAATGTTATGATATTTTGTGAAATTTAATGACATTATTTATTAATTAGGAATTTTAGAAAGGTTATAAGGTTAGAAATTAATGGAATGGTTTATGATATACATTGGTGTATTTTTTAGAGATTAATTGTTTACCTCGCTATATGATTTTTTTGAATATTGGATATCCTATTAAATAAATTCTATTAGTATGATAACTAGAGATACAAGTAATATTTTATCATTCTATTATAGATCTTCTGATCCATTAGTTCTTTTGGCATAAAAATATCATCTTCATTTCATGGAGTAATAGATGATGTGGATAATGTTCTATGAAAAACCAAAAGATGAATGTTTTATTTTGATATATAGGAATGTTTATCCTTAGGTATATTGGTCCCTTTGAAATTTTTTATCATATCAGGATGATAAAAAATTAATTGGTGATTCCACCAAAAATCTCTAAAGATCCCAGTATCATCTTTGTATTTCTCTTGAGTAAGTATATACTCAATATATCTCATGTAAATAAATAATAGGTTAACCATATGGGCATGAAATTTCATATGTGGAATAACCAGTTTATTATATGTATCATACAAAGAATGTGATATGAAACAAGACCACTCACTAAGAAAAAAATATTCTGAAAAAAAGCTATCTTGATGAAGTTATATGGAAACATGAAAATGTAACGAGGAACAAGTAAACACATTTGTTTTTATCAAAGTGAAGAATTTTGATGGTGAAATTTATATTAATGTGGTATAATGTAACAATATTAAATTTAATGAATTTATTTAAAAATAAATTGAATTTATTTGATTACTTGTGTTACACACAACACTGCATTTTATCGAAATGAGGAAGTCAAATAAAATGTTATTATTCAATATAATTATTACTTACTAGCCATTGAAATGTAATATATGAATAGTATTAAATCTTATATATATATGGTTTATAAATGAATATAAAATGATTTCCTTGGTATCCCATTTAATTATAAATCAAAATAAAAAATTCCATTTGAGGAGAAAAGAAAAAAATTCAAAAAAAAATTATTTTTATGTTCAATACCATGTTTTATCACATGAAATTTATGATAACACATATTATTAATTATTTTAATGAAATATATATATATATATATATATATTCAATAAAATTCTTATCATTCTTCATATACGTTTCCTAGTCATGATAAAATAATAAATCAAATTTTATATAAAAGAATTTAAATAATAATTTTTTAAAAAAATTTGTTTTATCACCTTTTGTGAAATTATTTTGAAATTATTTTTCTCATAAATAAAATAAATTAATTGATATATTGATATTAATATTTTAAATAATAATAAATAAAATATATTCGAGTCAATTTTTTACAATTCATTTATAAGATATATTTTTCAACGAAAAGTGGAAATATAATTGATTTTATTAAAAAATGACTTTTCATTAAAAGAATTTTATTATAGATTTACAATAAAAAAGAGTAAAATTTTATACCCACTAATATAATTTATTTAATTTTAATAAATTTGATATTTAATTTTGATAGACAAACATTTTAAACACGTTATAATTCACTCTTTCAAAACGTATTTCTCAACACATCCACGAGTTTAATTTAAAAATTAATTTTTCCACTTCTAGAAATGATATTTGTAAAAATGGATTAAATATTTGGAATAATCATAATTAATTTTATATTATAATCTCAACATAAATCATGATCAGAATTAATATATTAAAAAAAATTCAGTGATTTATGTTAAAAAGTATTTTCCAAAAGATTATAATAAACATATTCGTATAAAAATAACCAAGAAACATATCTAAAACCCATTTATATCCATATATTTAACTTATAAATTATAATATTATATATGTAAACAATATTTATCCAGGTTTCATGTTAAAAATATAGTTACCCTTACATTTCATTAATGGAAATTATATTACTTTTCCAAAATACTTAATACATTATACAAAGAAACTCTTAAAGAATGTATTTTCCTATTGAATTTGTAAAAATGGAAAGATAAAAAAATGGTAAAAACGTGATCTAAATTATCACTAATTATATTCTTCTAAAAGTTCACCCTTCTTATACATATCAAACATAATACATATGATTATAACCTATAGAAAAGGAATCATAAAAAAGGGTGAGCGTATATTCTTAATAAGGGTAAGCAACGAAGATATGTAAGAATATTCATGAGTATAAGGGTAAGAGAGCCCGATAATGGAAAAAAAATATCATACCATACATATAAAATACCATAAACAAGAATAATTGTATAAATATTGGCATTTAAAAAGACATGAATTATAAGAAAACAAGGAACATAGTCTATGAAATAATAAAATAGGAATAAGACATGGAATTATTGAATTCACATAATCATATAAAGTTATTTATATAGTATTAAAGTAATTTCTTCTAAGTTTGTCTACTTTTTATGGGTTCACATCCCATGCAATCATGGTAGTCATTGTTCACTCCATTAACCAGTTGGTTGTCGTGTTTTACATCTATAACCATATTAGTGGACAAGGCCTTGTATGTTTAACATAGGAGTTACAAATATTTACCCATTGAGTTAGAGGGAGATATAGGTTGCAAACATCTCATAATGATATCAAGCATATTTTTTCCACTTGAATGTAAATCATTTATCATATCAAAACCCATGGATTGAAATGTGTTTCATAAACATCACTCATTCGTAACAAAACCCATGGAAATGAAATGGGTTTCATAAATATCATTCAATAATAAATATAAAACATTGTTATAAATAATAATAATTTTAGGATTGAATCATATCCTCATAAAAACATTTGTAAAATCAAATAACATGGTCATATATGGAAAGTGATTTTGAGAGTTTACATGAAAATAATTCTTCAGGAAAACATTCTTTCATCTTCAAAATCGTTTCTATTTATTAAAATAATGTGCAATATTAGAAGAAAAAAAGTCATCAAAAATAACCTTGAAATATTATAAGGTAATACTTAAATAATTATTATTTCATTAATGTGGAATATTCCATTCATGTTGTATGAGTTAAAAAAACCTTCTTGTCCTACTGTTTCATGAAAAGTCAGAAAAGTTCATTGCTTGGGGAAAACGGAAAATTGTTCTATTGAAACCATTTAATAAAATATCATACAAGGGTAAATCATACATTAAAATTTTAATTATTAATTGTAATAATATTTTAGAATACATTTGTAATGGCCCGGACCTCTCTGTCCCATTCCTTTGTCAAAAAGAAGGCCACGAAGTGTTTTTCAGGGTAAAATGGACTTTTCCCACACATTCCAGAATTTTGAAACTAAACGCTGTGTAATTTGAGTACACGCCGTGTACCCCCTTGCCGTGTATACCCCGTCTTGGAGTCGTGTCTTTGTCGTGTGATATAAATGGGTACACGCCGTGTATGTAATACTACACGCTGTGTAGTCTCTCCCCGCGTACGCGTTACCAGTCAAAGGTCGTCTGCCGTGTTGGAGCCGTGTCCTTACCGTTTGAAATAAATGGGTACACACCGTGTGTCCATACTACATGTCGTTTAGTCCCTCCCCGCGTACGTGTTACCGTGTTTTGACCAGTCAACGACCTTGTGTAGTGTTGGAACCATGTCCTTGTCCTGTGAAATAAATGGGTACACGTCATGTGTCCATATTACACACCGTGTAGTCCCTCCACTCGTATGCGTTACTTTCAAGATGTGTGTTGACCAGTCAATGGTAGCATTTTGCGTTGTAGGCCGTGTTGAAAGTCGTGTGGTGACCGTGTGAAACGGCCGAGTACACGTCGTGTACTATAAAGTACACTCCTTGTACTTTTGATTTTCTTGCCTATAAAAGCAGGGGTCCCCTCCACCTTTTCAACTCACCCCTCTCCTCTCCTTTCCTCTGAGCAGAGCTCTCCCATGAGACTCGAAGGCTCCTTTTCTTCCATAATTTCTTCGTTCGAGCTCCGATTTACGATCTGTCAGCGACCATAGGATCATAACGACGAGGTCGAACTTTTGGGCTTGGATCCGTTGTCTTTCCTTTTGCCTTTACTTTCCAACTTCCACCTGAGGAGGTTTTCCTGGGACTCGAAGGAAGAGACGGACGTTGACGGATGTCTTCTAAATTTGATCTGGGGGAGAGTTCTGATCAGAACCTATTGAGGTAGGGATCTTACCTTAGTCTCTCTAGTTTTTGTATCATGCGGGGTGTGTGTTCTCTAGTTTACGTGAAACACTTTTGAACCAGTTTAATAAAGATAATAACTGGCTTACATAATGGGGATGAGAAGTTTGTGAATGTGGTTACATTACTTTATATCCTGTGATATTATGTTGGGAATTGAATATTCTTATGCCTACTGAAAATCACGGTCATTGGGGGCCTATTCTTGTGCAAATATATGTTTCGCTATCATTCTAGACTATTTTTGTGAATGGATCTTTGTGGAATGTGGGAATTGGTTAATCATGTAATGTTGGATAATTAAAATCTGCAACCCTTGTGTGATCACCCCGGTTGAACAAAATGGAATAATGAACATGTGGCTGTTATCTTAGTTATGTGGCATGTGATGGGGGAGTTTTGTGGGTTGTTGTGGATTGGGTGAGTAGCGGAGCTGCGGTCGACTTGGTTGTGGGTTGGTGTGAATGCTATGATGGTGATGGGCAGTGGGGCTGCGATAAATGATATTAAAGGGATAATGATGTACGGGTTTCGGTTTGTTTGTGGTTATGGTGGTTGGAAGCGGGACTACAGAGATGGGATTAAATGTGAATGGGCTATGGGTTGTAAATATTAAATAAAATTTGGAAGAGTTAATGAATAGTGAGGCATGATTGTGGAATGGGAATAATAGTTAATGGGGTTGGTTGGTTAATGAGAAGGACTTGGTTGTGTTGCTTGAGTTTTCCTAACTTGATTTGTGGATGACAGGGATATGTTTTACGAATGATCGATGTGGTTATTTATTGATATTTTCCCAGTAGTTAAGGAACTAATAAACTAATTCTGCTAAAACGTGAAAACCTAAATGGGTTTTGGGTTGTTTGTTGTATGCATGCTTCGTAGTAGCAGTGCCGAGGAACATGCTCAATTTCTCTGTTTAGAAGCCATAGGTTAGGCTGTGTGTTTGGTATACATATATATATATCTGTATCTTTTGTGTTTTATCGCACCCAACCCATGTTGAACACTTAGTGCTGAACACTCCCATTTCATGGGAGAGGGTGTTTTCCCCTTAGTTACTAGCTCCTTCCTATCCTTCTTCCCTAGGCTGTGATGGCTAGAGGTGACCTTACACCTAAGACTCTTCAGGTAGTTTTTGATTGGGGTGGATTGGCCCAAGACTCTTTGGGTAGGCTTACTATTTCCCAAGAACCTTCCGGATAAGGCCCAGGTGTGTGCAGGTAGGATACATGGTTGTGAGCCCAGGTGTGTGCGAGAGGGATATGTAGTTGTGAGGCCTAGGAGTGTGCGGGCGGGATAAGTGGTTGTGAGGCCCAGGTGTGTGCGGGCGGGGAGAGTGTGGCAGCATCAGGACGTTCGCCATTAGGAAGAGTATCTAACAAATGGGGAATGGTGTGGGGTACCCAATACTCTTGTTCTTATATACTACTACCTGTTGTGATTGTGTTTTTGGTGAGTGTGGATGGTGAGGTTGGGTGGATAGAATTCCTTGCTAGGTTTCCTCTTTTGTTCTCACGGGACATTAGGATATCTCCCCCACTTGTGAATGAGAGCTTTAGGATTCCCTACTGAGTATACTTGTATGCTCACCCTACGTTTACTTTCAGGTAACCATGAGGATGACTAGGTCCATGCGGGACCCTACTAGTCAGACATTTGGATTTGTTGTAGTTGATATACTCTTGTTTTCTTTTGGTATTGTACTTTTGAGCTTTCTTGTACATTTACCTTGTTATAAAATTGTTTAAACATGCATGTGGGCTTGGTTTGGTTTTATTTCTACACACTTGTTCTTTTCCATTTTTGGTGGTTGACTTGTCCTATTTCCTGATCATAAATAACAAAAAGGGTAATGCCTCCCATATTTGTGAAAACTCATACCCTTGGTGCTAGTCGCCACCCCGGGGCCTACTGGAGGCGGGACTCGGGGGTCATTATCTTCCTTTCACCATTGCCAGCTTAGGAGGGGCATCCTTGGTGGGAGGGGGTCGTGACAGAATGGTATCAGAGGTAATGGTTGAGAGATAGGATGGAGTCTGGAGTTAGGTACAATGAGGATTACATGGAATGGTAGGGAAAGAGTGCTGGTTAATCTTGGTGCGTGACATAGGCCAGGGAAGACTGGCTAGGACACGAGATTTTAGGGGCCCCCGTGATCTGATGCAAGGACTCTGAGCCTACCAAACGTCCAAGTGAGACTACATTGATTGCATGGTAGAGACCCTATGGAAGGTATATGCATCATCATGATTATGTTTTTTCTTGATTTGGGTGTTCTAGGAAATAAATTGAAATAATGTGATAAAATAAAACCTCGAGAAATTTCCTTACTACTTGGGCTTAGGCGATCTTTGTTTACCATACAGCTATGGCCCCTGGACATCGTCCTCGGGTGGCTCAGACGGTCGAGCCCCAACAGATTCAGGCGGTTGATCAGTTGAGGATTGACCAAGAGGAGGAAGATAGCCAGTGGAAGAAGACTCTCCGTTCTTTCCAGCGGAAGACCCTCAAGAATTCTGAGGGTAGTACTTCGAATACGGAGGCAGAGGGGTGTCTTGAAGAGCTAGGGATCACTTTTACCTTGATCTGTGCTCCGAGGGAGTACTGGGTTCCCCTAGCAGTTAGTCAGCTGAGAGGTGCGGCGCGACAGTGGGGGATGCTCTACCTCGGAGAGAGGATAGAGGCAGAGGTTCCATGGGCTAACGTTAAGAAGGAATTCCGAGACGAATTCCTTTCTTCCATGATCATGGCGGAGAAGTGGAAGGAGTTACTCTCCCTTCAGCAGTGGAGTATGACTGTACGAGAGTTGGGGATAAAGTTCAAGGATCTCCTACACTTTTCTCCGGATCTCTTTCCGGATGAGGAGTATCAGGTGAGATGTTTGGAGGAGGCGCTTCGTCCTTCGCTCCAGTATATTGTCACCCCCTTCACCCTTCTAACGTACATGGTATTACAGAAGAAGGTAGAGGTTGTAGAGAGGATGCACTTACTGGGAGGTGCACCACGAGAGGGGATCCAGCTAGTCTCGTCAAAGGGGAAGGTAGTCAGCATCAGGTCAACGGCGATGGGACCTTCCATGTTCAAGCTAGTGGGGAGCAGGCCCTAGTAGTTCCAGTTCAGATCTTCGGGTCCTCGTCCCTTTTTCACGATCCCAGAACCGAAGTTTTTTTCTTGTGGAGGTTTCGGGCACATTCAGATTCAGTGCCCAACCCGAGCTTGGTACAGTGGAGGTGGGCTGGTTCAGCGCCCACCTTAGCATCACCAGTTGTCGGAGAGGCCCTTCCAGCGGCAGCAGGACCATGCTCCTCTGAGGGCAGATTTTGGAGGAGGAGGCTGACCTCAGGGTGATCCTTAGGTACCTAGACTAGGGCATGGTCGGGGAGGTGGACAACATCAGAGATGCAGAGGATCTGGGCATGGACAGTTGCACGCAGCAGAGTTGACAGCTCCAGCAGGACCTGGGGTGGTGTGAGGTATGATTTGTTTGTTCAGAACTCTTGTCTCTACTTTGTTTGATTTGGGAGCTTCACACTCCTTTGTTGCACCTGGTCTAGGCCACGCTCTAGGACTAGATGTAGAGAGAATTTCTGAACCACTGGTGCTGAGTACACCAGTTGGAGGCCAGACCAGCATATCTTGTGTTTTCCGGGGATGTGGGATGACTTTGGGACCACATCGATCCAGTGGGGACCTTATTCTGTTACAGATGCAGCCATATGATTTCATCCTAGGCATTGACTGGTTGTTTTCTATTACTGCCATTATCGACTAATTCTGGAGAAGCGTCGTGTTATCTGATGTGAATGATCAGCGTGTGGCTTTTGTTGGTGAGGGGAGCTATCAGGTAGGAATCCGGCATGTAGAGCATCTACTTTCATTGTTAGGCGGGTTATCAGTGGTTCCTGCTGATACAGAGATGGTGGATGTTTCGGAGGTTGTTGGGGAGGTCCACGATGTTTTTCCTGAGGAGTTCGTGACTCTACCCCCCCCCCCCCCCCCCCCGACGTTACGTTGAGTTCGGGATAGACTTACAGTCTGGTGCCCGTCTGATTTCGATAGCCCCTTATCAGATGGCACCTTCAGAGTTGCGGGAGTTGCGGATTCAGTTTTATGAACTGATGGAGAAGGCTTTTGTTCGACCCAGCATATCGCCATGTGGTGTTCCAGTTTTGTTCGTTATGAAGGCAGACGGTGGTCTCAGGCAATTCATAGACTACCGAAGGTTGAACCAGGTAACGGTAAAGAACTGTTACCCCCTTCCAAGGATAGATGATCTCTTCCACCAATTGAGGGGTGAAGGTCGGTTTTCTAAGATTGATCTATGATCATGATATCATCAACTGAGGGTAAATGATAGTGACATCTCGAAGATGGCTTTCAGGTGCATGTATGGGCACTTTGACTTTGTAGTGATGCCGTTTGGAGTTACGAATGCACCAGCTATGTTCATGGGACCTATGAACATTGTCTTCCGAGAGTTTCTGGACTAGTTCGTTGTTGTGTTTATCGATGACATCCTGATCTCCTCAAGGTCAGTGGAGGAGCACCTTGACCATATCAGGGCAGTCTTGTAAGTCCTTCGATACCACCAGCTTTATGGGAAATTATCGAAGTGTAAGTTCTTGACGCAAGAAGTACACTTCCTTGGGCACGTGGTGTCTCAGCACAGAGTGTTAGTGGACTCGTCAAAGGTGGAGGCAGTTGTTTCTTGGGTGGCACCCAAGAGCGTGGCGGATGTTTGTAGTTTCCTGGGGTTAGCAGGTTACTATCGGCGGTTTGTTTCAGACTTCTCTCGAGTTGCTGCTCCATTGACAGCTTTGACTTGGAAGAACCAGGTCTTCCTATGTAGCGAACAGTGCCGGGAGGCTTTCGACTACCTGAAAGAGAAGTTATACAGTGCTCCCATACTCAGGTTTCCAGAGGAATGGTTGTTGTATGTGGTGTTTTGTGATTCTTCTGGCCTTGGTCTGGGGTGCCTGCTAATGCAGAAGAAGGGAGTGATCTGTTATGGGTCTAGGCAGTTGCGCCCTCATGAGCGTAACTATGCCACCCATGACCTGGAGCATGCAGAAGTAGTGTTCTCATTGAAATTGTGGCGACATTACCTCTTTGGGGAGTGCTTTGTGGTCTTCTCAGATCCCAAGATCTTACGTTATATCTTTTCCCAGTATGACCTGATCCTACGGCAGCAGAGATGTGTCGAGTTTCTCCAAGGCTATGACTTCGAGATCTCTTACACTGAAGGTAAGGGAAACATTGTGAAGGATGACCTAAGAAGGAATTCACATAGGGAAGTGGTTCGGGAATCCACTGATTCTTGGAAAAAGATGGGAGAGATGGTTGTCTTGCTGTTGAATGCAAGGGTAGAGGGTGTTAGAGGCTATTCGTTTCAGATGATGGTGAAGTCCTCCTTGTTGCAGCAAGTGGAAGAGTCTTAGTGGGGGGACTCTGAGGCGGAAGTAATGTGGGATCATATCGATCCGGGAAATGCTCTAGAGGGATGATCAGAGGACAACCGACATCGGATGATTTTCCATGTAAGGTTGTTTATTCCGGAGGCGATGCGTGAGGGAGTTCTCTGTGGGTTCCATAGCTCAGCCTTGGCGGTACACCCAGGAGTTTCAAAAATGTACTGAGGCCTGAGGGAACAGTTTTGGTAGCCCAGGGTGAAACGGGAAGGGGCAGAGTTTGTGGCTAAATGCCTAGTGTGTCATCAAGTGAAGGTTGAACACCGTGTTCCAGTGGTTTCTTGCATCCTTTATATATCCCCGAGTGGAATTGGGATGACATCTCAATGGAATACGTCACAGGACTACCCAGAGCTCAGGGTGGTTATGACTCTATATGGGTAATGGTGGATCGACTGACGAAATCCGCTCACTTCTTAGCAATTAAAAAGTTGGTCCTGGTGATTACCTTGGCAAAAAGGTATGTAGATGAGGTGGTGTGTTTTCATGGGGTTCCGAAGACCATCATCTCAGACCGGGATACTCGGTTTACCTCACGAGTCTGGAGGGGGTTACAGTATGCTTTTGGCACCCAGCTATGCCTTAGCACTGTTTTCCACCCACAGACCGACGGGCAGACAGAGCGGACTATCCAGACGTTGGAGGACATGCTGTGAGCATGCGTTCTGGATTTCGGAGGATCATGGGTACTACATTTTCCTTTAGTATTGTTTTCCTACAACAACAGTTTCCACTCTACTATTGGCATGGCGCTGTTTGAGGCTTTGTATGGAAGACCATGTCATTCACCCATTTGTTGGGAAGAGGTTGGAGAGACACGTGATCTTGGGCCAGAGGTAGTGCAAAGCACCACAGAGAAAGTCCAACTTGTACGTGAGAGGATGAAAGCGGCTCAGGACCGACATAAGTCTTATGTTGATCGTCGGAGGAGGACCTTGGAGTTCGAGGTGGGAGATCATGTGTTCATGAAGGATTCCCCTCGACGGGGGCAGAGGAGGTTTGGGAAAGCGGGCAAGCTCTCCCCTAGGTTCATCGGACCTTTTGAGGTGCTGAGGTGAGTCGGCAAGGTGGCATATAAGCTAGCCATGCCACCTTAGTTGGAGAAGGTTCATGATGTCTTCCACATCTCCCATCTTCGTCGGTACTTACATGACGAATCTCACATTATCGACTAAGGAGAGTTAGATATGGGATACGACGTGACCTTTGAGGAATGACAAGTCAGAATCAAAGATCGTAAAGAGAAGATGCTCCGTGGATGAACCATTCCGTTGGTTCGTGTGTTGTGGAGGCATGGTGGCCTCGAGGAGAGCACTTGTGAGCGGGAGACCCAGATGCACGCTCAGTACTCGGAGTTGTTTTGACTGGTGTTTCCCTTGTTCTTCTGAGATTTTTGTTGATGTTATACTCTGTACCTATGATATATGGAATGTTTGGCTTGTCGGTTATGAGACCTTTTGTTTCCTTGTTCACTGGGAGTGTGTAACATGTCTGGGCGTGTGGGGAAAGGAAAAACCTGATCCTTATTCAAGACGCATTAATACAGATGCGATTAAATCTATGAAGGCAAGTTAGTGCCGCCTAAAGCAGATAATATCTCGACATAGGAAAAGGAATTTTTCCCCAAACCATGTGTTCGGGCAGTGTGTCGGTTATGTGGTGTTGAGGGAAGTTTGAGTTGAAAAATCCTAATGTATGGAAGTGGGAAGACCCGATTCTTAATCGAGACGCATTAATGAGGATGCGATTAAACCCGTCGAGGCATGTCAGTGCCTCTTAAAGCGGATAATATCTCGATATAAGAGAATGAATTCCAAACACCTATAATTAGGTTTGTTGGTTGGGTTCCTATTATAACGAGAACCCTAAGAGGTATCTTGTTAGGTTCCTCTGGGTTGGTTTTTGAATTCTTGGGGACCAGAATGTTTTAAAAGGTATCTGATGTAATGTCCCAAACCTATCTGGCCCATTCCTTTGTCAAAAAGATGTCCATGATGTGTTCTGGAGGGTAAAATGGACTTTTCCAACACTTTCCAGAATTTTGAAACTACATGCCATGTAATTTGAGTACACGTCGTGTACCCCCTTGCCAGGTATACCGCGTGTTGGAGCCGTGTCTCTGCCATGTGAAATAAATGGGTACACACCGTGTATCCAATACTACATGCCATGTAGTCTCTCCCCATGTATGTGTTACTGGTCAATGGCTGTGTGCCGTGTTAGAGCTGTATCCTTGCTGTGTGAAATAAATGGGTACACGCTGTGTGTCCATACTATACGCAGTGTAGTCCCTCCCTGTGTACGCATTACCATGTGTTGACCAGTCAATGTCTGTGTGTCGTGTTGGAGTTGTGTCCTTGCTGTGTGAAATAAATGGGTACATGCCGTGTCTCCATACTACATGTCGTGTAGTCCCTCCCCGCGTATGTGTTACCTTCAGGCCGTGTGTTGACCAGTCAACGGCCGTGTTTCGCGTTGTAGGTCGTGTTGGAAGCCGCATGGTGACCGTGTGAAACGGCCGAGTACACGCCCTGTTCTTTTTCTTTTCTTGCCTATAAAATGAGGGGTCCCCTCCTCTTTTTCAACTCACCCCTCTCCTCCCATTTCCTTTGAGCAGAGCTCTCCCAGGAGACTTGAAGGCTCCTTTTCTACCATAACTTCTTCGTCCGAGCTCTGATTTACGATCCATCTGTGGCCACGAGATCATAACGATGAGGCAGAACTATTGAGCTTGGATCCGTTGTCTTTCCTTCAGCCTTTCATTTCCAACTTCCACCTAGGGAGTTATTTCCGGGACACGACGGAAGTGACGGACACCGACGGACGTCTTCTAAAGTTGATCTGGGGGAGTGTTGTGATCAGATTCAATTGAGGTAGGGATCATACCTTCATCTCTCTTGTTTGTGCATCATGCGGGGTGGGTTCTCTCTTGTTTACGTGAAACACTTTTGAACCAGTTTAATAAAGATAATAACTGGATTACATAACGGGGATGGGATGTTTGTGAATGCGGTTACTTTATTTTATATCCTGTGATATTATGTTGTTAATTGAATAGGCTTATGCCTACTGAAAATCACAGTCGTTGGGGGCCTTTCCTTGCGCAATTAAATGTTACCCTATCATCCTAGACCGTTTTTGTGAATGGAACATTATGGAATGTGGGAATTGGTTAATCACGTAAATTTGGATAATTAAAATCTGGAACCCTTGTGTGATCACCCTGGTTGAAAAAAATGGAATAATGAACATGTGGGTGTTTTCTTGGTTATGTGGCATGTGATGGGGGTGTTTTGTGGGTTGTTGTGGATCGGGTGAGCAGTGGGGTTGCGGTTGACTTGGTTGTGGGTTGGTGTGAATGATATGATGGTGATGGGCAGCAGGGCTACAATAAATGGTATTAAAGGGATAATGATGTACGGGTTTCGGTGTGTTTGTGGTTATGGTGGTTGGCAGCGGCGCTGCAGGGATGGGTTTAAATGTGAACGGGATATGTGTTGTAAATAATAAATAAAATGTGGAAGAGTTAATGAATGGTGGGGCATGATTGTGGAATGGGAATAATAGTTAATGGGGTTGGTGGGTTAATAAGAAGGACATGGTTATGTTGTTTGTGTTTTCCTAACTAGATTTGTGGATGGAAGGGATATGTTTTACGAATGATCGATGTGGTTAGTTGTTGATAGTTGCCCAGTAGTAAAGGAACTAATAAACTAATTCTGCTGAAACGTGAAAACCTAAATGGGGTTGGGGTTGTTTGTTGTATGCATGCTTCGTAGTAGCAGTGCCGAGTTACATGCTCAGTTTCTCTGTTTAGAAGTCATAGGTTGGGCTGTGTGTTTGGTATACATATATATATATATATATATGTATCTTTTTTTATCGCACCCCACCCATGTTGAGCACTTAGTTCCGAAAAATCCTATTTCATGGGAGATGGTGTTTTCCCCTTAGTAACTAGCTCCTTCCTGCTCTATCTTCCCAAGGCTGTGATGGCTTGAGGCGAACTTACACCTAAGACTCTTCAGGTAGGTTTCGATTGGGGTGGATTGGCCCAAGTCTCTTTGGGCAGGCTTACTATTTCCCAAGAACCTTCGGGATAAGGCCCAGGTGTGTGTAAGTGGGATACGTGGTTGTGAGACCCATGATTGTACGGGCAGGGAGAGTGTGGCAGTGTCAGGACGTTCGCTATTAGGAAGAGCAGATAACTAATGGAGGTTGGTGCAGGGTACCCAATACCCTTGTTCTTATATACTACTACCTGTTGTGATTGTGTTTTTGGTGAGTGTGGCTGGTTAGGTTGGGTGGATAGAATTCCTTGTTAGGTTTCTTCTGTTGTTCTCACGGGACATTAGGATGTCTCTCACACTTGTTCATGAGATCTTTAAGTTTCCCTACTGAGTATACTTGTATTCTCACCCTAATTTTACTTTCAGGTTTCCAGGAGGACTACCAAGGCCGTGTGGGACCCTACTAGTCGGACAGTTGGAGTTTTTGCAGTTGTTGTACTCTTGTTTTCTTTTGGTATTGTACTTTTGAGCTTCCTTGTACTTCTACCATGTTATAAAATTGTTTGAACATGCATGTGTGCTTGGTTTGGGTTTTTTTCTATACACTTGTTCTTTTCCCTTTTTGGTGGTTGACTTCTCCTATTTCCTAATCTGAAATAACAAAAATGGTAATGCCACCCATATTTGTGAAAACTCATACCCTTGGTGCTAGTCGGCACCCCAGGGCCTACTGGAGGCGGGACTCAGGGGTCATTATCTCCCTTTAACCATTGCCAGCTCAAGAGGGGTATCTTTGGTGGGAGGGGGTTGTGACAACATTATATGAATTGTGTACATGAATGATAAATATTTCCCAAATTATACTAAAGTATAAACAATCATTATAATAATTTGATTGTGGAATTAACACTTACAATTCCACAACTCGTAGAATCATGTGACCTATGAAACAAAGGAAATTATATGGATATGAAATTAACATAATGTTATGTTGAAGGCACAAATAATAAGTTCATGATCATTATATACACCAAGTAGATGAAATAAGTATTTTATGAGGAATGTGTCTCACAGAAGTAAATGTGGGAAAAAATACATTACCTTATGTCAGATTCCATCATACAGTTTTGAAACATATTTATAGTTGTTTTAGACATATTATTAATTTATTAATGAAAAGTAATAATATTTATTTTATCATATATAATTTATTTATGACTTAATATGACTCATTTATTAACAGTTCGAAGTTAATGGAACATTTCATGTAATAACTGCTACTTTTATCATACCTATTTTGACTTTCTATTGTTCATATTATCATATAGATAATAGTTTAAATACTTATATAATGTAAAACATGTTTTATATATCATATATATTTAGTATATATTTATATATAAGGTAGATGTATGAAATGAAATACATTGTTCACGGATATAATAAGTCGTACGTACGCATTGATGTTGTTTCCATTCTCTTATCGTACAAAATGGAAGGAGGTAAGTGACTTATATGTATATATATTATTAAAAGACAATAATTATATCATTTACATCATATTCATTAATTATATAAATTTTTATAATCATTCCTGAAATTGTTAGCATTGATGATTAATCTATTTTTATTATGGTAATGGTAGGCCGTACATACGTATAAACGATGATAAAATTCCCTTAATACTAAAAGGATGATGAATTATATGGTATATTTTTTTTATAATAAATATCATGTTATATTTATTTTTTATATCCATTATATGCATCATTGTAGGCATAAAAATCAATAAGTGATGAAAAATATATTTCAACACGGTGTGGAGATGGTAAGTCATGCGTACTAATTCATGGTACATGAATTTTTCATAGGATGAATAAAACTTGGAATAATGTTATTCCATAATCATAACAATATCTCTTCACATAGGTGACAGTAAATTAATTAATTTATAATACAAACCACAGATGAAGAGGAATTATAAGAAGGAACAATTCTGAATAGTTGCTTAAAAGTTTGCATCTTTTTCAAATATCTCTCTCTATATCTCCACTTAGAGACACCAGAGTATCTCCTTTCAGGAGAATAGAACCTCTATAATGTTACTCAGGATTTTTATAAGTGAACTGTATAGGGTTTGATTGATATTTAATTCTCCAATTTAGTTAAATAAGTGAGGTAGGAGGTGCAATTTTATAAATGAGGTGAGGGACACTTTCGGAATCTATAAAAATATTAAATTTGTTTAAATTGATATTTGATATAAAAAAATCCAAAGTAAGTTATTTGAAAGATAAAATTAGGATGCATATAAATAGTCTAAAATCTATTTTAATACATGTTTTGTTAAAAATATTATACTTATCATTTGTATTTAACTCTTAGTTAAACCCTTTAACACTTGTCGTGGCAACATTGAATTTTACACATTATGGTTAATATATATAAAGTAAAAAATCAAAAATAACTCAAAGTGGATAATTTATTTAATTTTAAACTTTATTATATTTATGTGGATAAATTATATATTTTTATAATTATTTTATCATGTAATAAAATATTTTTTAATGTATCATTTATGTCGATTTTGATATTATTAATTATTTATCATCAAAAAAATATAATATTTACATTTTAAACACAAAAAAACTTATAATATCTCAATAATATTCCATATTTATCTATAAAATTTGTTTATGTAATGAATTATTTTAAATTAAATTTAATTTAATATTTTCAATGTGATTTATTTTAGATTCCCATAAATAAAAAAATTACCACAACATCATTATGAAATCAATTAATTTAATTATTTCTTATATAAAAATTAATACTAATTAATCTTGAGGAATATAAATTTATTATAATTAAAATGAATATTTATAGTATAATTTATATTCTTTATAACCATATATTAGAAATAATTTACTTATTAAAAATATGAGTATGACATTTTTATCTTATCCTTAAATAAAATATAATAATTTTCATATTTTTACTTATGTGGCTTAAAATGATATAATTTTTACATAAGGATGTTTTTTCCAAAACCCAATTAAAAAATGAAATATGGTAAAGTGTTATGGTAATTTCCTAATATTATAATATTATTTTTACCATTAATTATTCAATTTACCCTTAACAATGGAAAATAAAATTTTTTTGAAGTTATAATTCAAAATATCCCAAATAGAAATTTTTTTCTATTAAAAAATATATATATTTCTGATTATATCCTTGTATCTTCATTTTCTGAAATTCAAATAATTGCAATGGAAAATTTATGTTTAATGTTAATCTCACATACGTGGAATGAAGGAGGGTAAAAAAACAATCAAAAGGTCAACAATTTATTATTTCTTATTTCAACAAAAAAATAATTCCAATGACCTTAATTAGATTAATATATGTACAATGGATATTTTTTTACTTTTAATGAAAATTTTGAATATAATAATTACTAAATAAAAATGGAAATTCTTAACTATAACGTTTTCTTTTTCAATATTTATCAAAAAATAATACATCTTAGAAAAATTACACAAATTAACCACACCATAATATTGAAATTATAAATTCAAAATTTACTTTTATTTTATAAAACTTGAATTATAATAGTTCATAAAATTATTTATATTATTTCTCATCGAAGAACATAAAAAATTAGTTTCATTAACAATATAATATTTATTAACATATAAAGACTTTACCGAATATTAAACAATTATTTATAAACATAACACCCCTAAATTTTGATCAGATTGTTTTGTTAATTTATTTGATATATTTTATATTAAACCTGTATAATTTTCTGTTACACGCAACACCAACTTCACATGTGGTATACACAACTATATTCTTGACTTGTGTTAGACACAATTTTGTATTCCTTTTAAATAATTAATTTCATTAAATTCCATGTTTATGTGAAGAACAAAATATTATTAAGTTTCATTATAACATATCCATTATAATATTAGGTATGAACATTGATGACTAAATTATGAAAATATACTTTATACATGTACATATAATTATTTTTTTCGCGATCCATTAATTATAAATGAAACCAAAACCATTTTTAAATAAAAGTAAATTTTTTTCTAAATAAATATTTAAATGAAAATAACTGAGTTTATAATATAACAAAATCACTATTGGTAGATTTTATTTATGTAATATATATGAAAAATATTCAATTTATGGTCTAAAATTTTTACTATAGGTTTTTTAGACATGATATTAGAACACAATCAATTTTTTTGGATAAAAGAAGTATTTTTTTAAATGCAGTTTCATCAACTTTTGAAGGTGCGCAAAAGATAAATATAGTTTTATAACACCTTTTTATATTCTATTTGTTAAAATAAAATACCATTTTTCAAAGGGAATATATTCTATTTTAGTGGATTATTTTTTAATATTTTTTTGATAAGCTTCATGTTTTTATGAATAGTAAAAACATACAAAATTTTAATTAAAAAATATTTCCATCATTCAATTTTATACGGATAATTAACATCATTTAATGGTATATAAATTTAAAAAAAATTATTTTTTCCAATTAATATTATTTAGGTCAATGAATGTTATTTTACATTTAATTTTGATGTAAAAAAAATCCAATCTTTTGTAATTTTGTATCATTTAAAACTAATTTACCATTTAGAAAAAAGATTAATTTTAAAACAATTATTAAAAATCTTTTGTTTTGAATTTTGAAAATAATTTTCCACATTTGATGTATGTGGGTAAAATTTATGTAAATATATTTCTTTTAATTTTTGGAATTATGAATACTACTTTCAGTAATATTTTTTAAAAATGCAAAAAGGTAGATCAGGTAATTAAAGATTAACATAATATTATAAAATTACCAGAACACATATCCAAATATACTTTTTTGAGCGTGTTAAGATCCAAATCATCTTTTGGTTGAAATTTTATCCTTTTGAATTCACATGGTTGAGATTAATACATTTAATATATATTACTTATTGAAAAGATAATATTTTTTAATCAAATTTTAACAACTATAACAATTTTAATACATGGTTATATAAGACCTACATTCAAAAATAAATACACCTTTTAAAGATATTTATTTCTCTACCGTGGTTATTTTGTTTCATTTTGTAGAATATAAAAAATTACTCTAATGGATCATACATTAATGATGCAGAACTTATTTAATTGATGAAAAATAAATTAATTTTTTTATTGAATTGATAATCACCATTAAAAGATAAGAAAACATGAACAAATCATCATGTTCCAGTATATGTTGGAAATAATCTTCCAAAGATCATGCTATATAGTATTTGGAGTCATATTGAAATGATTATGAGACAAATAATATTTTAATTAATGTGATGTTAGTGTTGTCACATTGATGATTTAATAAATATAACATTTTTAATGTAGTATTTTCTGAAATATATATTCACCTATAAATATTATTCTAAAATATAGTGGACTTATCTCCATCATAGTATTTCATTTTTTAAATTTTATCATATAAATATGTTTTCTAAGTAATTATAAAAAGCTAATGTAGTAAGCATTTTATTAATGAAGATAAAAAACAATTATCAGTAAACATATTAAAATAAATAAAATATTGGATAATTTAAATATAAAATGAATTTTCTAGATGAAAATTTCATTTTAGGAATGTCATAAAATATTTTTTTCAATGCTAACTTGTTATTTTAATGTTTTATAAAAAATAAATTAATTTTAAAGTGTCATAATTGACACTATTGATTATTTTTGAAAATAATGTATTATTAAATATTAAAAATATATTTATACATGTTTTAAAATATAAAATAATTATTATATGCTTTAAAATGATATAAATTTTTAATTTATGAAATAATTAAAATAAAATGTGTAAATATTTAACTCTTATAATATTAAATAATTTTTTGCCTTAGTTAAAATTCAAATAGAATAACTCTGAGTCTATTAAAATGATAATGTTTTAATTAATATAAAATTTATTAGATGATGATATTACAACCTTATATCATTTAATATTTTAAAATATAACATTTTGGTGGTTTTTGGAAGTGGTTTGCTTGTATTACAAATTAATATTTTTGGAAATTCCAAAACTGCAATGCACCTCAATCATAAAATAGGACACCCTTCCCCACTTATTCAATCTCCTATCAGCCTTCATGGTAGGTTATCCCATGCCCATTTCCATTATCAACTTCCATAGTCACATTCTTGGGGTTATAGTCCTCTCCAATGACAATCTATTGTAATTTAAGAGTAGTTCTAGTGGTAACTTGTTGAACATAAGATAATCTCCTCTATCGATTCATTCAAAATTATCTCTTCCACTACTTTTTATTCATGAGTTTTTTCCATTACAATGTAATAAAAAATATATCACTTATATAATTATATGTTATTATAATTATTATACAACCATATTATACCTTCTATCTAACAATCAAAAATATAATCACCACACGTGCGGGTGTACGACTTACCATCCCCACTCCCCGGTGTAATATTTTTTTCACCACCACATTACTTGGATGTGTATAATGACATAAATAATAACTATATATGATTATTAAAATATTATGTGGGTTATTGAACAATATTTATACCATCCACTTGCATACGATTTCACAATTGTGGGAATGATATTGTCACACGTGTGTACATACGACCAACCATCTCCATGATGCAATATGATTAAATCTGCATTATAGACATTAAATAAAGATTTTAAAAATGTATAAGGTGAATAAAAATTATTTATATAATATTACTATAATTTATAAAATTATATAACTATATCATAATATTTATAACTAAAACTTATTTGACAAAACTTGAAAATGAAAATGAAGAAGTTAACACCTAAATAATGAGTAATAATGAAATTTTATTAACAAACTGATGATAATATGATCATATATGATATAATCACAGTAAATATGATTCTCGTATATGTCTAAGTGGTTATTTAAATATTTATATAGGACTTTCGGATACAAATAAAGGATATAATACCCAAGGTAAGGGATAATTTCACAATCTCATTTTTAACTAAGTTTGTTTACACATAAGTACTTACATGGGTATATTTATCATCTCTATCCATGATTCCAAAATATTAATCATTTATATTTTTATAATATTTTATTAATATATTTTTACCCATTGGTGAATCATTACTTATTGGTATGAATGTAATATTTTGTGGTTTTTGATTCGAGGAACTTTTTGACATATCATGTAAAAGTACGAGAAGAAATATCTTTAAATTATATGATATAAATGAATTTTTACAGTTTCATAATGAGTTATTTAACAAAATATACCATTACAATATTATATTTTTATATTCATGGAAATTAAATTCTTTTAAAATTATGAGTCATTTTAAGAAAAGATGACACTTTTAAAAAGGAATGAGTATTTTCATCAAGAATTATTTTCAAGTAATATTTCAAAATTATTTTCCATCATAGATATTCTTATTTGATGTTACATATATTTTAATATGGATATGATTACATATTAATATTCAAATTTTTCCTATGATTTTATTACATTTATTATGTAATGATATTTTTGAAATTCATTTCCTTTTACTACATCTTATAATCATGGAATGATGTTTAGTAAACTCATTTTACTCCTTGAGTCATGATATAATGAATGCTTTATGTTATTATAGAAACCATATGTTTGGATTCCATTATGTGGTGGGTGGGAACTATGTTTCACTCTAATTCATTGGGTAAATATTTATATATCATGATATAAACATGATATGAATAAGAAATGATCGAATTTTAGTAATAGTATGTTGGAATAGAAAGTAAAACCAATTTAATAATACATTTCTTGAATAAGGAGTGAACATAGATCAATAAATTTCTTATTCCACTATGATTGTATTTGGAATGAGCATTGGAAAATTTGGAAATAATTTATTTGGCTTTTGTGACTTCCATATTTCCATGTTTTAATTTAATACTATTTCAACTTGGCTTGTGTTTTTAAGGATTTATGCTTCATGAACTACCAATATTTTTGTAATGTATTGCGATTTTGTTATATGTTATATATGGTATGAATTTAAAAAAAATTGTGTTTTTACATTCTAATGTTCACATCTTGTTTGATATTTTCCTTGTTTAAACATACTGATCTTCTGAGCTCACCATTTTTATATAAATTTTTCCCTAAGATATAATTAGTGGTTTTATGTAGGAAAACTATAGGGGAATATCTTTATGAGATATCTTAACCAAATTTCTCTCAATTAATGTAATGTGTTCAATATTTCCAAAGGAACTAATAAAATAATGAATTTAGGAATCTATTTCTATAATTTATTAGCTATTCTAATAAAGTACTGTAATATCCATTTATGTTAATATTTTGTCGTTAATGACGGTATTAGAATAAAGGATTACTCAACCATTGGAAACATGGATGCAAAAACATTAGTGACATCCCTAGAGATATTTCTAAGGATATGTCTAGGTATTTCCCTAAGGATAAGTTGAATTATTGGTTACTATTCTAGAATTTGGTAGTGATCATGGATAAAATAGGATTAAATCAATCATTTCTTAAATTGAAATTAGTTTCCCTTGATTATATATTTTTTTCATTATGATTAATGTTTATCACAATATGATTTATGATGTTAGTCAATGGACGAATCAATAATGTACTTGGTTTACATTTAAATTTTTAGATGTGGAAAGTATAAAAATTATGAAAATTTAATTCCTATGTGAGAATATCATGATTATAATCAGGAAGTTGGTATGATTATTTCCTGTACTAATATAAATGATGAGACTGTATTTGACATATGAATGGTATAAGTTGTTTCAACTGTATTTTTAGAATTAAATATAAGAATCCTAATTATAGTGAGGTTGAGGAACCTTAATACATGATTCACAGTTCATATAATTGGAATGAATATGATATTAAAACCTGATTAATTGGTCGGGAAGAATGTTAGATGACTGAAGTGTATATGTTTTGGAATTCATGTATCAGGTGTAAGTATTAATGGTATAGTTATTCATTAAGGATTTAGAAGGATATGATTGACTGTGCTCTATACATATTAAATTGAACCAATGGAAAGGTTGTATTTTTATTAAGGGAAGGTAACCCTTAATGCAATCAGGATTCAATGAATATTGTTTTTTTTATAATGATATGTTGGATATGATTAATATGATTATACTAATTATTTGTTTATTTTAATGTTGGTTATGTTACCATGGATGTAATTTAAAACTATTTGGGACATATGGAACACATCCAATACTCATTGGAATAAGGAAACAAGAATGCGTTCTAAAATGATATGGAAATTCAGGTTGTTAACATGACTCAAGAGAGTACATGATGAACTTTTTTACATGTTTGGAAGGATAAAAACAAGAGAAACACTATGATATATTTGGAATCAATGTCATGCTGAGTTAGTGAACCTGTTTCTAATGTTTTGGAATTTCAGTTTTTCTAATGATTGAAAGGTTAACAGTTTAAAAAAGGTTTATGTTAAACATTCGATGATGTTTGATAGAATAATGTATTATCTCACCATAGGTGGACTTATGCATCTTTGATAACATGTGATAACATTTTTTATGTGAAAAAGATAGATCAAATGTCTATCATTCTATATATGGATGAAATGATTTGTTAATGATTTTGGAATGAAAAATTCAACATCATTTATTTGAATAATTGATGAATTGGAAGTTGTTCAATGCATGCCCAATGGTGATATTTTGCCAAAAAAATGTATATATTTGTTCTCATGAAAATTATTCAATATTATGAAAAGTGATGGTGATGTAAAACAGTTTAAAATAATCATCATTTTTATGATATCAATGTCCTCTTTCACACTTCTTCAGTTTATGGTTTTGTGATTGTTAAAATTCTCAAGATCTACCACTTTATTGTGATCAACTATCTTTTTTAATCACTATAACTATTTAATATTTTCACCCATTCCCATGTATTTACCATTTTTATCCTACATAGAGACCTAGTTATGATTTATTTTGGGTAACTATTATTTTCTAACTATTATTTTTTAAAAGGTTTTTTCAGTATTTGTTTTGATGATTCGGATTTCTATGAAATAAATCATCAAGTATTAAAACATAGATATCCCAGATGAATTTCGATGGAGAAAAAAAATTTAAGGGGGTAGAATTTAACACACTTTGATATTATTTAGATATAATTTTTTAATTCATTTAACTTCTTGTTCACTACCCCAAGATAATCATTCACTACACACAACACTGGCTTAAGATTTGGTATTCACAACAATATTCATGGCATGTGTTACATACAATTTCATGTTCATTTTATAGAATTCCTTTCACACAAGACCATGATTAAATAAAAAACTAAATGTTATTATTTTACCATATATCCAATACATTTTAATGGTGTTTATAAAAAATATTAAATTATTTATGAAAATATTTTTTTCATGTGTATATATTGTAACTTCCAAGTTTCGGGTGCCGCCCAAAGGTGCCCCAAACCCGGTTGGTCACATAACCTAAATCACATTTTCCCAAATGCCAGAGGCTGCCAAATAGCAGTGAGGGGCAAGGTCCGAGAAGGGGGAAACTATTCCCCCATCAGTAGAGTATTCATAGTGGAATAACAATAGTAAACAATAGTGGAAGCAGTATTACCCTAAAAAAATAAACAGCATAAGACTGATAGTAATATAACAATTAGAGCAGTAAGACCATACAACAAAAGTAAACCATAGAAGACTATTTCTAATATAACAAATGGAACATATATAATGATTCATGTCACATGTGTCTAGTAAAATATCCAAAAAAGTCACAATGTTGGAAATACAATACTAAAACCAATGTATAGAAAAGTTGTAACTCCAATAGCATCGAAAGCCTCGGCTTTGTCCCGTGCTCTCTAGCTCCAATATCTATGAATTAACTTATTGTGAAGGGTTCTTTCCCTTATCTATACCAAAAATCATATAATCAGTTTCGGTCCAAAATCATTACCCAAACATGGTGTGAGACGAATCACAGTAGAAAAGCACCAAAATATCCATTTTTAACTATCAAAGAATATATATAATATGAATATGAATAAATGAATAAATAAACTATGAATAATGGAAAAGTAAATTATCTTACAGTTTTCAATTACATTAAATAACATTCATTAAATATTTAATCAGTATAATAATTAAATATTTGGATCTATCATAATCTCTATATGCCATGTGTAATAAAAATTCGCAAAAAACGCCATATATAAAATAAGTTATACCACTTCCAATATTGTACATTTTCTTGGCATGATCATCACATTCATCAGACGTTTATTAGAAACCCTCTAGGAATGTTGTCACTATAAAACCCCTCTAGTTTAACATATCATCAATTAAATAAATAATGACCGTCAAGGAAGGCTCACACAGGCTAACCCCTTTGGTCCCACATAGCAGAAATCATTTAAAAACAACCTCCTGGGTAACATTCAAGGTCAATACCCCTTGGTCTTCTTAGTAATAATAAATTATAATGACCACCTAATACCTCCCACAATCGATGACCAAAGATCCAACATTCATTTAACAATGACCCTCTGGGTAGCATTCATAGTCTAACACCTCTGGTATACAACCACTCGATATCCCTCATAGTGAATACCTATTGGTCAACATAACAAAAAAATTATACATTAATTACCCCACCTCAGGATCCCCTCATAGTCAATTTTCCCTTGGTAATACTTTCACAATGTGAATCACATGCATCTTAGAGAAATAGTAACTCCATCTAAAAAACCCGATGCATTGAAAAAAATAATAATAATAGGCTTTCATGAACAAACAACCATTATAAATAAAACTTGCGAAAATGCACCCATAATTAAGGTACTAAACATTACACCAAAGGAAAACCCCATTCTCAATCAATCAAACTTGAGAAGGTAATAAACATGGTTAAATTAGAAAACACGCAATACCAAAAATATTGTTATTCAGCACTTTTTGCATATATAATCTAAATAAAATAAAAAAAGTCACAAACAACCTACCTCAACGTAGGTATATAACTATAGTTGAACGCAGACCCTCGAATCGTCCATCAAAATTGTAGATCTATAAAATATTGACAACTTTTAATCATGGATCTCTTGGATGAGAGAAGGAATTTTGAATAGAGGATCAAGATGTACGAAGAAATAACCTGTGGGATTCCAACGCACCTACCAGATTTTAGATTAGAAATTGGATGGAGAATTGGTGGCTCGGACATTGATCATCGCACATGGTCACTCCTGGATGATCCAAGGTTAGAATAATATTGATCCGTAAACGAGAAATGACCCCACTCTAATATGTCAATTCAAAATAAAATTACATATCATGTTCATTTAATGTACACATCATGTAGTAGCCTCAACCGGCCCCTACGCTAAGTAGTCTTCATGGTCAAATACAAACCATGTACTCTTCCATTACATGGCTAGTACAAGGCTACATGCGGAAACCGGGGATAGGGAATGTAATCAAAAGTACACGATGTGTACATAGAAAAATTCTCATTCTTCCATTTCCCCCCAAAACACCTAAAATCATGATATATGCCTAAAATGAAGATCTAGGTTCTTAAAAACTTCCCCAGTTATAGAAATTCATCTTTGAATTTCCCTTCTCAGGGTGGTGAAGAAGAACTTAAATCAACTCTGGCCATTGGGATCAAACATCAGCCCCCCTCTCCCATTTATCTTCATGTACTCACCCATGAATTTATATCACCCATACTAGAGGAACCAACTGAACACAAATAACCTTTTTGTTAGGATCCAAAATCTGATTATGGTTCTCCTCGAATAAAGAATCCATGTCCAACTCAAACTAAATGGGCTTAAAATTTGATATGGGTATGAAAAGTAATTTCTTAGCTGAGAAACATGAAAGACATCATGCGTAGCATGGTATCTCTGAGATAACTGCAACCAATAAACAATTGTGCCGACCCTCTCCAAAAACTCAAATGTACTGATGTATCTCAGTGAAAGCTTCCCCTGACTCATAATCCACCTTTTTCTCAACCTCGGTGTGACTTGTAAGAAAACATGTTCTTTGTCCTTGAACTCCAGAGGTCATCTCCATCGATCAACAAATGATTTATACTGAGACTTTTAAAAATCCATATTTTTATGAATCAACACCACATTATTTATTATATCCAAGACAAGAGGAGGTCCCATCATAGCTGCCTCTCCCCCCTTATATCAACATAAGGGTGATTGGTATGGAAAACTATAAAAACCCCAATAAGCTTCTATATAAATTGTCACCAAGAAAATTGTTATGGTAGAAAAAGTCCACTTGGGGTATGTGTCTCTCCCAAGAGCCCTAAAATATACGACTTTTTCTCAAAGCATGTCTTCCAAATCCTGAATCTTACACTTAGACTGGCCATCTGTCTAGGGATGGTATGTTATACTCAGAAGTACCTTGTACCCAAAGCCCAATGTAGTCCATTCCAGACATGAGAAATAAAACAAGATTCCCTTTCTGAAAATATTTAGTGTGCAACCCTGTGTAAATGTACATTATTAATTATGTACATCCTTCACATCTCATCAGTATTGAATATTTCCTTAATCGGTAGGATTTTTGAAGCCATATTGAGTCTTTTATCAACAACACAAACCCAATAATTCTCTAGAGGCAACCTTGGTAAACCCATCATGAAAACTATAGCGACATCATTCAACATTATCTCTGGAAATGGAAACCATTGTAAAAGGCTTATCATCCTCTAATTCTTCAACTTCACCAATCGATATGTGGAACATCTCATAAAAAATAGATATATACCTCTTAATACATGGCCACCAATACTAAAAGTGTTGTTCTCGATACATCTTGGTGACCCCTGGAAGAACTTCCTAAACTGAGGAATGAAAATCTTACATCAACTCCTCACATATATCTGATAAATACCATATGCATCCATGAACACACAATAACTCATCATCACTTATGGTCCACTCCTAGCACACACTCCCATAGTAATAGGCCATATGAATATGATAGATACTTCATTCTCACTCGATCTAGTAGAGTAGATGTAAAATCTATAGAAGAAAGAAAAGCATGCCCATATATGCCATGCACCTCCAAACACATCTTAGAGAATATAGCCATAAGTTGTCACTCCCTGGTGGGCTATTGAACTGCTTATATCTTAATCCACCTTCAAAACACATTAGACATTATGTTTCATTTCCTCGGTGTGTGGGGAAGCTAAAAGTGAAAAACTGAAGGTACTTTACTCACTATCGTTGTCTCAAAATTAGATCACGCTGAGTAAAGATATACCGGAGACTCTTGTTTTATTTTTATATAACAAAATGAACACCCAAATTATAATGTCTTGAAAAGCATAAATAATTTACAACTATATATTACTAGATATCATACGTCAGGTAGTTCCTCTCATGTGGCTTCCACTACCGAGACCCATACACAACAAATCATTCCCCATGCATAAGAACTTCTCCCAGCCCAATACCTGATGTGTCACAGTAAATGGTGTAACTCATTCCCCTCTCTGGAATAATAAGTATCAGTGTTCAAGTAAATATCTCTTCCACCATCTGAAAGGCTGAATCGTAGAAATCTTTCCAAAATTACTTTTCACCCTTCTTAGTCAGTCCAATTAATGGCACTACTAAGAATGAGAAGTATTTTATAAAGTGTATGTAGTAACAAGCCAGTCCCAGAAAACTCTATACCTCAAATTTTTTCTTATAATCCTCCTAGGTAACAACATCTCCAACTTTTTGTTAGTCTAAAGATACTATTTTCTCTTAGATAACATTAACTAATATGTGAATTTGGTCCATCCAAAATTGGAAATTTTTGATAATATAATATAACTAATACTCTCTCAGGGTACTCAATACGATCTCAAGATGGATGGAATGGTTGTGTCGAGTTTGATGGTACGCCATGATATCATCCATGAAGACTACCAAAAAATAATCCATGTAAATATGCCACACTATTTTTATTAGGTCCATGAAAACTATCGGCACATTCATGAGAAAGAACAACAAAACTAAATAATCGTATAGAGGATACTTTCTTAGAAAGGTTTTAAGAGGTATATTTGATGGTCTAACATGAATGTTATGATAACAAGATCTCAATTAAATCATTAAGAACATCCAGGATCCTCTATGTTTATTAATGATTCAATAAATCCTTGGAAAGGGGTATCAGTTTTTAATTGAAAATTGCTTCAACTTTCGATAATCCACACAATGTCTGAGGGTACTTTCCACCTTCTTCACAAAAATGACAGGAAAACTACAAGGAGAAGAATTTGGTTACACAAAACCCTTTACCTGTAACTCTTCTAATAGCTTGTTGAGCTCCTATAACTCTGGTGTAGCCATCTTATATAGAGGAATGGACATTGGTGCTTCACTTGGAACAAGCTCAATAGAGAAATATACCTCTCTATCGAAAGGTAAAACTGAAAATATGTCTTTAAAGACATCTTTGAAATGATCCACCATAGGATAAATGTTTATATGTGAAGTCCCTCGGTCATATAGATATAAAATAAAGATATGGGTTGTAATTCCACTAAACCCTTGACGATTGGGTCCAACTTTGCTTTCTTGGACATCCCAATCTCCCTTGTGTAGAAAAGTCCTTCACTCTGTTTATTTGAAAGTTATCCTGAAATGATATAAGTAAATGAAAGATTGGAAATAGGCTAACCATTACATTCTAAGAATGAAATCGAAGCAATTCAAATCTAATACATAATGGTTCCATAAGAAGTGGCACCTGCTAACCTCAATAGGGCACTCCATCCAATGATGAACACAAGTCGTCCTAATCCCCAACAGAGTGTCTAACATCATAACATCCTCAAAAGTGATGATATTGAGCCCAAGGATCTCCACAATAGCAGCCTATATAATACATTGGTAACTCCTTTATCAAAAATAGTATAAGATAAACTAAAAAAAACTAGAATCATACCACTATGCATAGAGGGTATGGGATCATGCTATTTCTAGGTTTGCTCCACTACAAAAGTATGACTTATACCCTAACCCTATGACCGTATTTGACTACCCTGAGCTGATCCACCCAAATATCATTGAATTCCTTCCATTTTAGAACCATGACCACAACCACCTCCTTAGCTAGAACGGCCTGACGAACTCCAGTTCCATGACTGTGAGAAAATGGTGTTCCTACTCCAGAATGTGGAGTTATAATAGAACCCCTATCACTCACTAATTTTGAGAACAACTGGAAAAAACACTGAAGGGTACCCATATTGTCGCATAATCAACACTCAACTAGGTCCTTCAAGTAGTGTGGTCTCATATTCCCACAATACCCACACAAGAATCATACCACCTTGCTACGAGAAGTAACATCATGTGAAAGCTACCTATGTTACTTCTAGCTATCTTTCAAAGGAGTACCAGCCCTAGAAGTTGAACATCCCAGGGTCGAATCTCCTAACTCCCTCAAATTTTGATCAATAATCTTCACTTAGTTCACTATAGCATCACTGAAGTCATCCTGAAGACACTCACTTGTGATTGGCTGTCATACCTGAGACAATCCTCAAAATTCCTATCCAATCATAACTCATCACCTCCAAAAATAGGTGCAAAGTCCTTATTCTTTGTAATACGAGAAGATTAACCCATCACTAAAAGAGTTCCATGATCTAAATGCATGAACTCTTGGGATAGATAGACCATCAAAATCTCTTGATATAATCAGTCATAGAAGGTCCTATGAAACTCTGCCTAAGTCATATCCCACTGAAGTTCCACCTGTGAGATAGTATGCCACAATATCTTGGAGGAATCACATATCATGTTCGTATCGAGCTTCAGCCTCATCTCTAGAGGAGACTCCAAATGATCAATGATAACAAGCATGGACTCCAACCATTACTCTATAGCCTTTGGTCCTCCATCCTTAGAAAAGTGAGAGGTTGCTGATGTTGGAACACCCTCCTCAACACTTCCATATATGGGGCATGATGTGGTACTCTCTAAAAAGTCTGTAAAATCCTCAAAAATCAATCATGAAATTGTGAATCATCGCATGTGTCTTGTATAATAGCCGGTTCCAAAATGGTCATGACATGAGGATCTTCTAAGAGTCTCTGATCTTCCATTTCTGGTGTGTTTTTTCATTTCCCTGTATCATGCGTAAAACTAGATGAATTCATGCTGGAATGCATCTATGAGGTTAAGCAGACACCTCAGTTAAAGAATATCATGGAAAATACATAGAATTTAAAGAAAGGAAATAGATAATAAACATTCATGTTTTACCAAACCGGGTTACACGGTGTGTATAACATTTACCCGAAGTGTTCCCTTAACCTTTTAACATGGAATGTACCTCTTCCAAACCTGGTTCTGTTACACCCATACACACAAAATTTTCCTCCAGATACATGACGTGAACTTGAATTTTCCCTCACACTCAGGTACTTTTACATGGATCGAACTACACCTTTTTCTCTTATGTAACACAATATAGTGTTTTTACCCTAAAAAAAGTGTATGACACGTTTTTCTCATCCACCTGTTTCATTTTTTAAACACCATGATACATAGTTGATAACTACATGACATGCATAAAAGAGACATGGAGCGTAAAACCTCTGCTTAATTCACTTGTGTAATAAGTCACATAGCCTGATACAAAATTATTTATAACATGACGTGTAAAATTTAAACACATTGTGTTCTACAGAAACCTCTTAACCTTGTGTCTCTACTCAAACAGTCAACCACATGATCATGAACTAATTTTCATGTACTCCTAGTACACATTTTGTACTTATGAATATTCAGTTTCTCTATAATAGAAAATCACATGACATGGGTACATAACACCACATGCTGTGTTTTCTTGGTTTCCAGATAGTAGGCCTCTAGAACTACTCTTTGACCCTTAAAAACATAAATTTGTGTCCAATTCATGAAAAATTATGACCCTCGAGAGCCCATACTCCCATGAATCAATGTTTGTAATCCATATTCATATCATAACTTGACAAAAGTCAAATAAAGTTCAATCACAATCCACCGGATTATGATCCAAGAGAGTCCATGACACCTCAGGGACTAATGTTTGGTGCCCATCCAAATTACACTTTACAATTTCCAATACATTATCGAAATAATCAGTATTCTATCATGGAATCTATAACAACAACATAAATATCTAGAACAACATTAATCACAAAAACATGTAATTATTAATTCAACCTAAATGGCATGAAAAGAATGCATGACATGTGTTCTCTATCAAGTGACTATATGATGTGTGAGATGGCATACTCTCTTCTCACTGGGTTGAAAAAGCATTAGAACATCCATAATATCATTGGTAACTGGACAGAATAAGTGAATCATTCAATGGTGAAATCAAATCCACTGTAACAATTTCAAGACCAGAAAAATTGCAATATTTGAGGTAACATGGCTTTTCTATGTACATGGGTTAGAAACTCCAAGGCATATTTTGTTAACAACTTCCTATTCCTTCTTATCCCTATATGTAATCTCTATATAGAAAGACAAAGAAGAAATGAAACTCAATCGATTCCACATTGTAACATCTCGGTTCTAGGTGCCGCCCAGAGGTTCCCCAAACACTGTTTGTCACATAACCTCATGTGCATTTCCCCAAATGCTAGAGGATTCTGACTAACAATAAGGGAAAATGTATTATAATAGGGTATATATGCCCTCTTTGGTAGAGTATACACTAAGGAATAAAAATAGTATTAAATAGAAGAATCATTAATATCATACATGAAAAGTAATAGTGGTAGACTGATAGTTATATAACAACTGAAGAAATACTACCATACAACTAAATTAAATATTGGAAGACTGATAATAATATAAAAACTGAAGCCTATATAGTGATTCATATTACATGGGTCTTGGAAAATATCCACACAAGTCACAATTCTTGAAATAAAATACTAAACCAAAAGTACATAAAATGAGTAACGCCATCAGCGTCGCAATGCTCGCCTTGGTCCTATGCCAATACTACAAATATGGCCATTATAATAGATAGAAATAACCATTTACAGATCTAGAAGCACTTTTAATCGAGGCACTGATAAAAGGGGGTAGTTTTTATGAGCACTAAAAGTGTACTGATAATGAATATGTTATAATCAATTTGGTTCCAAAAGCAGAATACTAACAAGGTGTCAAAAGAATCCTAATAGGCAACCACCTAAATATTTGTTCATAACTATCAGGGGATATATATATTAGGTAATATGTACAAATGATTAAATTTACTAGGATGGTATCAAAATTAAATAGTCATATGGTTTTTATTTACATTCATTTACATTAGTTAATTATTTAATCCGTTGAAGAACAAAATCTCGGGATCTAGCCTAATCTTTGTATCACCTATGTAATAGAAAAATAGATGTCTCAAATGACCATCTAACAGACAAGTAAGACTGAGTCCAAGATTGTTCTTTGTCTTTATAGGCTTATTACATTCACCAAACATTCATAAGAACCCCCTTGGGAATGTTATCACAGTCTTACCCCTCTGGATTAACATATCATCAATTCAATCAATAATGAACCTCTAGGAAAGATCACACAGTCTAACCCCATTGGTCCCCCATTGCATTAATCATATTCAATTGACCACCTGGGTATCTCTCATGGTAAATAACCCATGGTCTATATAACAAAAATATATTATATTGACCGAATTGAATTTCTAACATTTAATTCCCTAAGGTCCTACATTCATTTAATAACAAACCTCTACGTATCTCTTACGGTCTAGCCCCTCTTGTCTATGATCACCTTGCATCTCTCACAGTCATAACCTCTCACTCAACATAACAAAAAATTATACATAAATGACCATACCTCAGTAAGCTCTCATAGTCAATTACATGCATCTCGAATAAACAGTAACTCCATCATAACATCATATGGTATAGTAAAACAAAACCATCCTAGCATGCTTTCTAGGACAAATGGCCATTATCAATCAATCATGGTAAAACACACACATAATTATGTTATTAAACATTAGGACTGAGAAAAAAACCTTTCTCAATCAAAGAAGCCCTAGATATTATTAAATAAGGTTAAATTCCAAAACACACAATACCCCAAACATGGGTATTCATCACATTAGTAATATATAATCAAAAGACAATCAAACAAAGGAAAGAACCTCTAACATATATGTAGGGAGACCACAATAGTTTAATACTTGCTATTGCAATGGAAAAGATAGTTTTATATTTACAAAAAGGTCCAGAACATTCAATATTAGATCTCTTGAACGATAAAAGGCATTAAGAAGAGTTGATCAAGAATAAAGGATAACACATAGTTGGGATTCCAACACACCTAATAGAGTTTGGATTGGACATATGATGGAGAATCGGTGGCTTGGAATTTGAAATTTTCTCCAGGATTCTCCTGGACAAACAAAGCATAGAATAATAATGATATGTAAACAAGAGGTGCCCCACTCAGATATATCGATTAAAAAAAGTACATAGCGTGTTAATTTAACGCACCCATCGTGTACCAGCCTTAAATTAACCCACTTAATGAGGTATTATAGGACACTCTACCCATTTTTGATCTTCAAGAACTTCGGGCACTAAGGACCTGCTAGGCATTAGCCATTCTACACACAGTTCCTTTTCAATCACAATAACATGATTTTGCAGATGAGGATTCACTGGTCGTCTCCCCGACCTAGTTCTAGAAACAATTCCACTACCACTTTCTTCTTGCTAGATCCTTTGCTTATTTGTTTTCGGCTCAACAGAGTCATCTCTGAAAGAAGGAAGTTTGGTTTTTTCCATTGCTGGTTCGAAGGATTTAGAGTTCTCTAAGGATTTGGGAGCTAAGGTTCGAGGGTTATAGTTTGAGGCTCGGTGGATTTTGAAGTAGCTCAGACATTAGTTTTATCATTTATGAATCATAAAATAAATGAAAAAAAATGAAATAATGTAAAAACGATTCAGATTATGGTGGCAGACAAAAGTTTTAAACCAGTGCGCACATCGGTGAGAATTTCTATTTGTGAGGTTTTACATTGGTGAGGTTTTCTATCAGTGAGGTAACATCAGTGAGGATTTTACATCCATGAGAATTTTACATCCGTGAGGATTTTACATCGGTGAGGATAGATACTGATTGAGGATAAACATTCATAACTCGTGTCTAATGTAAATTAACCTATCCGAACTCAAAGGTTTAGTGAAAATGTCGGCTAATTGATGTTTAGTGCCTATAAATTCAAGAGTAATATCACCCTTTTGGTAATGATCTCTCAAGAAATGGTGCCTTACATAAATGTGTTTGGGCCTAGAGGGAGACACAGGGTTCTTCGAGATATTTATTGCACTATTATTGTCACAGTTAATTGACACGTGCCTAAAGTCATATCCATAGTCCAAAAGAGTGTGTTTCATCGACAGAATTTCTGCACAACAACTACCAGCAGCTATGTACTCTGCATTGGAAATATATAATGTTACAGAATTCTTCCTCTTACTACACCAAGATACTAAGGACTTTCCTAATAATTGACATGTTCCTGAAGTGGTTTTTCTATCCAACTGGCATCCAGCAAAGTCAGCATCTGAATAACTCATTAACTCAAAGGGTTGTCCTTTGGGGTAAAACAAACCAAAAATTAAAGTTTGTTTAAGATAATTAAAAATTATTTTAATGGAAAGTAAATTTGATTATTTTGGATTAGCATTAAATCTTGCACATATACAGATACTAAACATAATATCTGGTCGACTAGCAGTAATGTAAAGTAAGCTTCCAATCATACCTCTGCAATTGGTTTCATCCACTGGTTTCCCAGTTTCATCTGCATCCAATTTACAAACAATACACATAAGAGTTTCACTTTCCATAATACTATCAAAACCAAAACGTTTTAAAAGATCCTTTGTATATTTACTTTGATTCAAAACAATACCATTTTCATTTTGAAACACTTGAAATCCAAGAAAATATTTAATTTCTCCCATTAAACTCATTTTAAATTCATTTTGAATTAACTTTGAAAAATCAGTACATAAATAATGTTTAGAAGATCCAAAAATAATATCATCAACATAGATTTGAACTATTAAAACATCTTTAGAAATTCTTTTAATAAAATGAGTTGGATCAGCAATCCTTTTAGTAAAACTTTTTGAAATAAGATAATTACTAAGTCTATCATACCAAGCACTTGGAGCCTGTTTTAAACCATATACTTCTTTAAGAAGTTTAAAAACTTGATTTAGAAAATGAGGATTAGTAAATCTAGGTGGTTGTTCAAAAAAAAATCTTAAATAATAAAACCATTCAGAAAATCACTTTTGACATCCATTTGAGATAACTTGAAATTTAGATGAGCAGCATATGCAAGTAAGATCCTAATGGATTCTAATATGGCTATAGGTGAAAACGTTTCCTCATATTCTATACCTTCTTCTTGACTCTATCCTTGTGAAACTAGTATAGATTTGTTTATAACTATGTTTCCAGACTCATCAACTTTGTTTCTAAAAACCCATTTTGTGCCTATTGTTGAAGTGTCCTTAGGTCTGTCAACTAATTCCCAAACATTGTTTCATTAAAATTGATTTAACACTTCTTGCATAGCCATTACCCAAAATTCATCATTGATAGAATCATTGATATTTTTATGTTCTAGCTATGACAGAAAGGCTTGATGTTCAACCTGATTTCTTAGAGAAGCTCTAGTTTGTGTCCCTCTATCATGATTACCAACAACAGCATCCAAAGGATGATTCTTTAGAATCATTGTTGATTTAGTAAAGGTAGGACTAGAAATTTCAGGTTCATCTATAGGTTTGGGTTCCATAGCAGCAGATTCTGGAATATGTCCAGAACTGGATGTTTTTACAGCAGGTTCTTTAGATTTATCATTAAGGTCCAGAATACTCAAATATTCCTCAATATTTTCAAGAGAGGTTTTAGGTTCATGTGGTTCAGTTTCATCAAACGTGATGTGAACAGATTCTTCCACACATTTGGTTCTTTTATTAAAGACTCTATTGGCTTTTCTTGTAAATGAATAACCATGAAAAATTCATTCATCACTCTTAGAAGAAAACTTGTCCAGATTATCCTTTGTATTAAGAACAAAAGCAATACAGGTGATGACTCTAAAGTAACTAAATTTAGGTTTTCTATTATTCCACAACTCATAAGGGGTCTTCTTAAGAACTGGTCTAATTAAGACTGTATTAATAATATAACAAGCTGTATTCACATCTTTAACTCAAAAGTAAATAGGCAGGTGATATTCATTAAGCATGATTCAACCTATTTCTTGAAGGGTTCAATTCCTTCTTTCTACTACACCATTTGGCTGAGGTGTTCTAGGAGCAGAAAGGTTGTGACTATAGCCATTGTGTGAGCAATAAGTATCAAATTCATGATTTTCAATCTCACGGCCATGATCAATTCTTCAAGTTTTAATCGTAAGTCGACTAAGATTTTCTACAAATTTTGATTATTTAACAAAATAAGAACAAGCTTCACTTTTCTGAGCTAATAATTATACCCAAGTATATCTATAAAATTCATCTACTAGAACATAAACATAGTGCTTCCAATTTAAACTAGAAACTCTTGATGGTCCAATAAAGTCCATGTGAACCATCTCAAGAGTTTGAGAACTGGAAACTTATTTCTTTGATTTAAAAAAAACTTTATATCGCTTTCCCTTTTGACAGGGACTACACACTTTGTCATTTGGGAATTCAAGTTTAGGTAGGTCTCTAACAAAGTTCTTCCTAGTTAATTTTTTAAGAGAATAGATTTTGCAGTGTCCTAATCTTCTGTTCGAAATTGAATACTCCTTATGAAAAGCATTTAGGGAAGTAACATTTTGATTAGCTAAAGAATTTAAATCAACTACATAAACATTTTCATTTCTTAAAGCAGATAATACTAAAACATTTTCATAATTAAAAACATTACAAGAATCATTTTCAAACATCACATTAAATCCATCATCACATAATTGAGAAATACATAACAGTTTATATTTAAGTCCATCTAAAAATAAAACTTTAGAAATTAAAACTGAATCAGTGTTACTGGTTTGGCCTAGGCTGATGATCTTTCCTTTAGAATTATCACCAAAGGTGACATGGACTCCATCAACCTTTATTAATCTTTTGAAGCATCAATAATCTCCAGAAATATGTCTCGAACATCCACTATCCATGTACCATACCTTCTTGAGAGAACTCGTTAAGCATGTATCCTACAAAAAAGATTTAGATAGGAAATGATTTTGGTACCCAGATCTTCTTGGGTCCAGAAAGGTTAGCAATCAATGCTTCAGATACCCATATTTGTCTTATGGGACTCATATAATTTACAGAGTCAAAAGACATTGAAAGATAAACTTTATTTGATCTATAACCATATGAATAACTGGTTGAAGCATATGAATTTCCAGAACTAGAATAAGAAGAATTTTGTCCAGACATAGGAATAAATCGAGTTTTAGTGAACTGTCTCTGCCCAGGATGGTATCCCAAACCAGTAGTGTATTTAGGTGCAACTTGTTTACCTAAAATTTTAGTAATTGTGACTTTTCCATTTTTAAACTTCTCTAAGTATTTTATAAGTTTCTCATTTGACAATTTCAGTTCGGTATTTTCCTTTAATAGTTGAACATTCTTCTCTTTTTCAATAGTAAGTTCTATTTTAACAGCAATAGTGAGAGCATGTTGTTTCATTAATGATTTTTATTTATCCTTATGTTAATTTCATGTATCTTCTAGCATATTAAAGTATTCAAATAATTCCTTACTAGTCATGTTTTCATAATCAGAATCAGATTCGACATCATCTTCAGAATAATAAGAATTTAAAACAGGAGTATCTAAGGTTACCTTAGATGTGTTCGTAATGAAACACATGTTGGTATGATTCTTCTTAGAATCAGAAACCTCATATTCAATTGTTCTGTCTCCATATGCACTCCAGGTAGCCTTCATAGCTTTCTTGTACTTCTTGTCCTTATAATATTATTTATTTTTGACTTTTAATTTTGGAAAATCAGCCTTCATGTGTCATTTCCTTTTACACTCATAGCATACTATTTCATCATTCTTTTCAACTTTCTTCCAATCCTTCTTCCAGTGTCCCTTGTTGTCATAATTTCCTTTGTAGTTAGATTTCCTGAAAAATTTCTTCTTCCTATAAATCTTCTTGAATCTCCTGGCTATTTGAGCTATCTCAGCATCACTATCTGAATTATAATCTTCACTGGTTAAACTCTCAGTAGGTATTTTCATTTTCTCCTTGTCTTTACTCATATAGGAATTAGACTTGAAAGATACGGATTTTCTCTTAGGTTCATCATCTTCCTCCTTATTCACTTTGAGTTCTTCCTCATAAATCATTAATTTACCAATAATCTCCTTTACTGGAAGTGCTCCAATGTCATATGAATCTATGATTGAGACAGAGGTGCCTCTCTATTGTTCTGGTAGACATCTCAGTATGCTCATAATTTGTTCCTTAGTTGGAACAGATTTTCCAAGTGAACTCATTGTATTGACTATCTCATTAAACCTGAGATACATATCAGAAATAGTTTCATCAGTTTTCATTTTAAAATTTTCATATTTAATAGTATATGTATTCAATCTCATTACTTTACCATTGGTTGTTCCTTCATGAGAAACACCCAAAGTATCCCATATTTTAAAGGTAGTTTTACAAGTAGAAATTATATTAAACTCTTCATCTCCTAAAGCACAGTATAGAGCATTCATAGATGTACAATTATTATTGATATCAGTCATTATAGGTTCATCCCAAGTTTTCCTTTCAGTATCTGGAATTTTATATTGAGAATCTATAGAGTCCAAATATCAAAACCCATACTTTCTAAATAAATTTTCATTTTCAGTTTCCACTGGGCATAGTTTGTGCCATTGAAGAATGGTAGACGGTTAGTAGCAGCACCCTCTTGTCTATTATCCATAACAAGATTATAGAAAATAGTATTAAATAGATAAAAATTTAGAACTAACAGAAATTTAAGATCTTTAAAGATGCAACTAAAATCACAGTTAAAAAATAGAGTATTTCAAAAATCCTTGAACAAAAACAAACCTTCAATACGAAATGTTTTTTCGGAGTGGATACTCAAGAGGGGGGTGAATTGAGTTCCAATTAAAATTTCTGTTAAAAATATTTCTCTTAAAAATCCCCCAAAATAAAAAAATGTTAAAGTGTAGTGAATCTATACAGACTGTAAAGGTTCAATTTCTTTCTCAAAGATTAGTTAGAACTCAGTTAACTTAATTTGAATATTAAATTATCTTTTGAAACAAACTTACTAATTTATAATAAGTATAAACACTTGATAATTAAACTATCAATGTTTGTTTAAAATAGTTTTGTATTTCAATGTAATAGAAGCGGAATATGTAAAATATATATGTATTACTTATAGACTTAAAATAAAAGCACAGAAAAGTTAACCAAGAGGTTCAGTATCAAGCCGAGACTTAGTCCTATCAACAATTTATATAAATTGATCCACACCCTGGATTGGGGGTAAACAATAGTACACTACTGTTCAGGTACAGTGTCCTCTACCATAGTTCTTCATGGGAAAAAATAGCTCACAGGCTGTTCAGGTGTTAATAGACCTCTACCACCATCCACAGTGGGAAATAAAAGAGTTATGGAGTTTGAGAGAGGATTTAAGAATCCTCCAGTTTAGCACAAGATACATTGTGTGTTTAAAATAAACAGGAGACCCACACTGCTCAAAATGTAAAGAAAGAATCACTAAGAGAAGTATGATTGAGTTTAGAAATGCTTTAGTGATTAGCAGTGCAACTCTGGACTCATTTGGTTTAACAGAAAAGCTTCTGAGTCCTTCTCTGGTTTATCTCAAAAAACAGAGTGTCATTTTCTTCTTTGATTCATGGTCCAACTTAGCAGCCTGAGTGCATGAAATTCTTGTTGTATTTCTTCACTGAAGATGCAGATTGTGTTCTCCTCTAGAATAAGTTTCTTCATATATGCCCAAGATTCTTGGAGTATGGATGTAGAATGGAGAAAACAAAATGCTCCACATTTGAATTATTGTTCATCTCTTTCTCTTTCACCTTTCATGTGTCTTATTTTAGCTTTCAAGGAGTGTCATATGCATCTATATATCCAGTGTCCACTTTCCATCACTTTATAGCTTTCAGCTTCGGCAGAAAAGAAAAATCGCCTTTTGCATGGGTACTAGGTATGGTTCCCCGACATGCAACAGAAATCATTAAATAACATTAACTGCATTAAAACAATCAAATGTAACTGTTAAATAAATAAATAAATAGTATGAAGAGTATAAGGTTTTACTGGTTGGTCAAGCATTAGTAGCATTCTATGGGTAGACGTGCACGGTGGACTTTTTGTCGCAGAACCTTCCATCAGTAGCTCTTTTGACTTTGCATCGGTAGCTCATATACCGGTGACTTTAGTTTCATCTGTAGATCTTGTTATCTGTAGCCATCTCTCCATCAGTAGCTCTTTTTATCAGTAGTCTATTAGTAGACTTATACCATCAGCAAAATTCTATCGGTAGCTCGATATATCAGTGACTATACTTGTATCAGTAACTATCTGTGAACTAGCTCTATCGGTAGACTTCTGTCTATCGGTATCTCTGGTCTGTTCTGTATCGGTAGCTCGGTAGACTAGTTCTATTAGTATAATTCCTTATATTAGTAGCTCTGGTTAGTGATTCAGTACTCGTATTAGTAGGCTTACTCTATCGGTAACTTCTGGTAGACATGCACCTCGATAGCTCGGATGTTATGTCGGTAGACCTTTTGTCTGCTTACCGGTAACTCTGGTGTGTCGGTGACTATCTGTCTATCGATAGACTAAGTCTATTGGTTGACCGAGTATCGGTAGCTCTAGCTAAAACGTAGACCAGTAACATAATACTTATCTATTTTATACACAACATATCTGAATGGGTTAGAATTACTTCAGAACATATATAAACATGGATAAACAATGATTAAACTATCTCAGGGATTATTTTAATATTATTATCATCTTGAGCACAGATTGAAAGAATTAATATATAGAAAAACATTAGATTGAGATTATCAAAGTCTATGAAAGCACAATTGGGATTATCAAAACAGGTGAGGTTAACAAAAATATACTTTGGGTGAATTTTTATAATCTTTATGAAAAGTTTCATGATTTAATGAATAGATAAAATATAGTAAATATTAATTAAAAAATATATTTTTCACCAAAACCATATATATGGTATAGTTATTTAATATAACGGATTTAACATACAAATATATAATATTTTATCATTAAATATTATATAGTTCATTGGAATTAGTTTTACATTTAATTTTGATGTAAAAATATTCAAATATTTTGAAATGATTTAACTTTGGAAACATGTATTCTCATTCGGACAATGGGATTAATTTTAAATTAATTACTGGATATTTTGGTTTTTTAAATTTTGAAAAAATTGATTCATTATTTGGAATTAGTGGGTCTACATTATTTATTTAGATTTCTATTATTTTTGGAATTATTGATATTATCTTCTGTAATAGTTTTTTATATGGTAAAATGTTAAATCATGTAATTAAATTTGAAAATGACATTATACAATTACCCTAACACATTAACTAATATTTTCTGATGATTACCTTTCAACCTAAATCAACCTTGTGTCGAAATGGTATACTTTAGAAAGATCTTGGATGTGATTATAACATTTAATATATTTTATTTAATGAAAATATAAATATTCCTTACTCAAAATTTAATAGATATATCATTTTTAATATATAGTTATATGAAAATAAGTTATATTATAAATAATCATCTAAAATATATTTTTTTTATCATTGTAATTTATTTTTTATTTTAAGTAAATAAATAATTTTCTTAAATTCTTCAACAATGATAATGAAAAAAATTTAAATTTGAACAAAAAACAATAAAATAATTTTTATTAAAATTATAATAACTAATAAAAGTCAAAAAAAACTTAACCAAAAAACATTCTTTCAGTATATCATGGACATTATTATCTGATGTTCATGTAATTTACCATTTGGATCCATATGTAAAAATGTTACGAGACAAATAATATTTTATTTGAAGTGATGTTAATGTTGCCACATTCCTGTTTAAATAAATATAGCATTTTCAATGTAGGATATTCTAGATGATATATTCCACAATAATTATTCTACTAATATATAGGATTTTTATCTTAGTCATAATATTTCATTTTTAAATTTTATTCAGAAAATAAGTATATTAAATAATTACAGAAAACTGATGTAGTAATTATTTTATTAATGGACATAGAAAATAGATTTCATTAAGTGTTTTAAAATAAATACAGTTTTGGATAATTAACATATTGACAGAATTTAATAGAGTAATTTTACCTCTTAGGAATATAATACAATAATTTTTTTAGGATAAGTTTTTATCATAATATTTTAAAAAAATGAATTGAGTCGTATCATAGATGGAAATATTGATTCTTTATCAAAATATTTTTTTAAAATTATTTAAAATTCAAAATACATTAGAAAAATAATAGTTTTTTATTGTTTAAAATATTTTAAATTTTCCATTTATGGTGTTATTGATATTAAATATGTTAGTATTTCACTATTATAATATTTAATAATTTTCTACCTTAGTTAAAAAGAATATTTAAAAAACTTCATGATAATTAAAAATATATGGTTCAAATTGATTGAAAACTTTTCTAAAGTTAATTTTTTTATGATATTACACTCTTTTATCATCTAATTTTAAAACATATGACATTTTCTAGGTTTCTAGATGGTGTTTTATTTTATTATTATTATTTTTTTGAGATTCCAAATGTGACCCTTACTTCAATTATAAAGGCTCGTCCTTCCTCACTTCTTTTCCTTACTTTGAGCATTCAATATCAGTAATACCCAACACATTTACATTCTAAAATTCCATAGTAACATTCTAGTGGTTCTTTTCAAGTCCAAAGGCCATCTCCAATGCTTAAAGTTGAGATTTATAGGGATGTCATCTAAGAAAAAGAAATATCCTGTACCGATTAATTTAAACTTATTTATTATGATACTTCATATTCATTAATTATTTACATTTTAAAGTATTAAGTTCGGTGAAAATTATATAATTATATTCTATTATTATTGTCTAATAATCATATTCCACCTACTATCAATCATACAAAAAATGAAATAACCACTTGTGTATACATACAACTAATCATTTCCACACCGTTAGTGTAATCCATTTTTCATCACTGCCTTACTTATATAGGTATAATGATGGAAATAATAACTATATATGATTTTTATAACATGATATGGATTCTGTAACATAATATTTTCCATTCACTAACATACCATTACAAAATTATGGGAATGATATAATTTCTCCTGCATAGGTATGACTTACTATCTCAATGATGTGATACAATTAATTCTACATGATATCCATTAAATAATAATTATATCAATGTAAATAATGAATAAATATGATATATATTTTATTAATATATTTTTATAAATGATATAAGTATATACTAAAAAGGATAATTTGATCTTATTCAACAAAACATGCATAAGAAAATGAAGTAATTAATACCTGAATAACAAGTAATAATGAAATGTCATTAAAAATGATGATAATGTTATCATATATGATATCATAAAAATGAATATCATTTTGGAATACGAAAATTACATTATTAAAATAGTTATAGATAATGTTCAGATATATCCAAAGGATATCAAACCTAAAGTAAGAGATAATTTCCAATATCATTTTTATCTAAGATTATTTATACATAAGTATTTATAATGTAATATTTATCATCCATGTCCATGTTTAAATAAATAATTATCATTTATATTCTTCTACTATTTATTAATGTAATTTTTTAACATTTTTTACTATTTAATAAATGGTGAGAAATGAATCTTTTGTTGTTTTTGATATCAGGTGATTTTTTTACTAATCTGGAAAATGTATGAGGAGAATATTTTCATCAACTTAAATGATATGAATCAATTTATATGATTTTGAAAAAATTTATTTCCATGAATTTTTTATTGCAATATATAATATTTATTTTCATTGAAATTCATTTATTTAAAATAGTATGTAATTTTAAAAACAATATTTTTCAAATAAGAAAAAATATTTTCTGAAAGTATTAATTTCCTGAAATATTTCCAAATTATTTTCCATACAATATAATAATTATTATTGTTATATATTATTTAATGGTGATTTGTTTCAATTTTAATATACATATTGTTCCTATAATTTTATTATGTTTATTATTGAATGATATTATTTAATTCCTTTCTTTTTCATGGATTATGTTATGATAGAATGATGTGTATGAAACCCACTTTATTCCATAGGTCATGATATGATTACTGATTTATGTTCTTGTGGAACACATATGTTTATTTTTTATTAGGTGATCGGTGGGACTTATATCTAAATCTAATGCATTGGGTAAAGATTTATATTTAATGAGATTGAAAGCACTGTAAGGGGAAATGATCTCAGTTCAGTGATAGATGGATAGAATGGAATGTAAACCCAGTTCAATAATAAAGGTATGGAATAAGGACTAAACATGTTTTACTAAATGCCTTTTTATAATATGGTAGTCTTTAAATTATCCTTGGATAATATTGGAATGATTTTATATTCTTATGTGTTTTTCAAATTTCCATGTTTTATGCGAATGTTATTTTGTCAAGGCTCTTGTTCCTTTATGATTTGTTCATCTTAAACATAGAAGATTTATTTCACAACTCAATGTTTTGATATATGTTAAATTTTGTATTATTTTCAAAAGAAAAATTCAATATTTTATATTCTCATGTTCATGTTCAGTTTTATATTTTCGTTGTTTACCCTCAATGAGAATCTGATCCCACCATTTTCATACGTTATCGTTTCACTATGATATAAATAATGGTTTTAGATATGAAAACTAAATGGGGATATTATTATGACATATATTTAATATCATTCACCAAATTAAATGAATGAGTTCTTTGTTCCCAAAGGATATAAAAGAATACAGTCTTTGGATGACTATTTGTGTAATGTATTAAGTATTCTGCCAAAGTAATGTAATATCCACATACCTCAAACTTGGGTCTTTAGAATAAATATGTTCTATCTGTATGAGAACATTAAAAATTAGTTATTATTATTCATATTACTATGTTTAATGTTTAGGTTATAACTATCTCATTTAAATAATTATAATAATAAACTCTTCTTTTTTAGAAAATCAGTTTCTCATGTAATGTAAGCCAAGACTCTGTTGCGTGTAGCATAAGTACAAATTGGTGTGACCTATAACAAAATATAATCATATAGATTTTATATATTAATTTTTTTTTATATTTACTGTTTCATGATGTCAAAATATAAAAAAATTTAAATTAATTCATAAAATAATAAATCACAATAAATTTTGGTATTGCATTCTACCCCCTTAAGCAGAATCAGTCCCTTGAATTTTTTTTCATTTATCAAAATTTAATACTAGAAATGATAGTTCATTGAAACCCACATCGTAAAAAATATATTTAAACTTAATTAAAAAATTATGGTTAGAAACATAAAATCTACCCAATGTAACTCATAATTTGTATTCCATATAGGATAAATAGTTAAAATGTGAAAACATTGACATAAAAGAGAAATGTAACAATCAATTTCTGATTGAGAAAAATAGATAACATGGTTTGAGGAATGTTAACAATCAAAAATCTATAACTCAAAGTGGCTAGAATAATCTCATTTATATCCTAAAAATGATGATAAAAGGAAATCCTTTTACATCATGGTTCATTTCTTAATGTTGCATATTTATCAAGGGAAGATATAATTACTTGATATTTGTATAATATAACACTTTTCCATAACATGATTAATTTAAAATTAAGTTCATATTTCATGATATTATGTTTATAAATTCAATTCTAAAATTTTAACAGATCATAAATAGAATGATAGGTTATTCCATATATCCTTACTATAATAGAAGGTTAACATATTTTATTGGATATTTATAAATCCACATATGGTGAGATAATACTTTAATATCAAAAATGTCTTCTAGTGTTTACCATAACCATTGATTAAATTGTTAACCATAAAATAATTAAAAAATATTAAAGTATATATCTTTAGAAATAATATCATTAAATTTATAAAAAAATATTTTTTCATTGATCACTTTTCTATTATAATGTATATCTTGTTTGTCACATACAAAACATGCAAATAACATTTTCATGTATTATATTGAATCATTGTAGTTACTCAAATTTCAATACATATGTATTGATAATATTCATGTTTCTTTATTCTAATATATACTATATCTATTCCATGAGTTAAAAAAAATTTAAACATCATTTGAGAGACCATAAACCACTTTGTCAACAAATCCTTAACCAGTCCCACAAAAATCAATACCATCCAACATATATTTATCTAATAATAATTATATCAACATCTAAAATAAATTATCGATTACATCCCACTAATTAAAATATCACTGTAAATGAAATGAAATTTCTTTTCTATCAGAACCAATAAATATAACCCCCAAAATCATTTACAAGACATAAAATACACAATCCTTATATAGTTCACTATTCCCAATTCTGGAATCCATATTCATAAACGCTTTGATTATTCTACTTCTACCAATATCCATTAGGATAAGTACCTCATCTTATTACTTAATACTTCATTCCTTTCACATTTCATATATAGCATCATCATCATAAAAAATATACCCATTACTTGTACAACCTTGATTTTTTCCTTTCAGGATCCTTTCTCTTATGAAGTGGGTTATCATAATAACCATGCATTCCACACATAAAACATTAAACTATTGTTAATACTTTAGGGAGGAAAACATATCAATCCTTTGAATTAATTGAACTTTGCATTTTCCTTATGAAGTTACCTTCATTGTGTTCTTATTTTCCACTAACAAAAAAACATCATTTTCCTTCGAGACCTTCATATGTGTGATTCATTCCACATTATTGACATGTATAAAAATTAATTTTATTTAATCAAACGTATACATTAAAAAACTCGTAGAAAACCTATTTATTTTTCTACTTGGTGAGTCCAAGAGTTTTGTTAAGGTATCCATAGTTAATCATATTCCATGGAAATGATTTTCTCCTAATAACAGCATCCTTTACTCCCGAGATCATCCCATTTGACTGCTCATCAACAAATATTCCATCATATTCAACATTAATATAGTCTATTATGATTATCTCTTTTAACTAAAACTAGAAATCATTGATAAATAAAAAATTTTAATATTTGGGAACCACATAATTGTGAAATTTTAATTATAAGATTCATAAATCATGGCTGTTACATTTCTAATATACAACATCGTATGTTTATCTTAGTTTATTAATATACAACATATTTTTAATCCTTTATGATGTTTTGTGGATAATATTTCAATTCCCAAAGCATGTCACCCTAGAGTGTCAAGCTAGGTGTAAAACAAGGCATGTTTTCATGTACAAGGTCAAGATCATATCTGGACCAATGAGCCTTTTCTGAGTTATTACCCCAAGGTACATCTGTGATAGAACCAAATCCACTTGTAGTATCCAGACATGGATGTATTTCTAGAAAACTACTCAACCTATCCTATACCAGTTTTCTATAAAAATATAATATACATTTTTTAACCATATATTTATCTATAGGATTGTAATTTGGTTTCTCACTAATTTTTTCTCATCTTATCTTCCCATGGACAACTAATCATTCACTCTAATACCAATAATAACGACCCATGATTTACATATAATGAAATTTCATTACTTTTTCAGGATACTTAATACATTACCCAAACCAATTCATAATAAAAATATTAGTCAGTTTCATTTAGAAACATGAAAATATGAACACTGGTACATAATTGATCTATAATATCTCTCACTAGAATCATCTCAACCAACACCCTTCTTAGAAACATAAAACATAATACATATCTTGATATCTTGGGGGGAGGAAACATTGAAAAGGGTGGTCTCAGATGTTAAATTTGTGTAAATAAGGGAGATATGTAAAAATATTTATGAATATAAAAGGTATGATAACAAGATCCTGAATGTAGGAGATCATACCTTGTATATCAATGATCTTAATCATGAATCATGGAATAAATATTAGATGTTCATAAGACATGAATCATAAGGAAATAATGAACAATTTACATGAAATAATGACATTGAAATAAGATAAGGAATTTTGGAATACATATGAGTATATAATATTATATCCATATTAGTCAATGCATCATTTCCAAGGACATATAATCTTATTGGTTCACATCCCATATCATCTTTTTAGTCATGTTTCACTCCCAGGACAATCTTAGTAGTCATGGTTCACTCTCATAACCACATTGCCTGAAAATATCCCATATGTATATATAATTATATATAAATAATTAAAAAATGTATTAGAGGGAGATATATGTCGCATGCATCTCATAATGAAATAATACATATTTTTACCATAATAATATTAATAATTTATCATATCAAAACTTTTGTAATGAAATGGGCATCATAAACATCAATAAATCATAACATAACCTCGATAAAATAAATGGGTTTCAAAAATATCATTCCATCAAAAAAATAAATAATTATTATAAATAATAATAAAGATATAGTTGAATTATATCCTCATTAAAACAATATTAACATGAAAAAACATGTTCTTAAAAAGATAATTATTTTGAGTGATTTCTTGAACATATTTCTTAAGGAAAATATCCTTTCTTATTCAAAATCGTTTTCTTTTATTGAAATACAGTACATTATTAGAAGAAACAAATTCATTAAAATATACGATTAAAACATATATAGTAATCTTCATGGAATTGTGATTTCATAAAACAAAAAAATATTTCTATGCATAATAACATTAAGGACCAATATTCTCTTACTTTTTTAGGAAAAGTCAGAATAATTTTCTTTTTGATAAAAATGAAAGAATAATTTAAAATTATTTTAAAAATATTAATAAAAAGTTGAAAATAACATTAAAATATTTTAGAATAATATCAAAAATATTTGGAATAAATTTATGTGAAACATGGATATGAATGATAAATATTTTCAAATATGAGCTTTTGTATAAACAATCCCGATAAAAATGAGATTGTTTAATTAACCCTAGAAAAATTAAAATCAGTAGAATAATATGACCCATGAAATAATTGAAATTACATGGATATAAAAATAAAATTATATTATGTTTAAGACTCAAAATATACATTCATCAGAAGTATGTACACCATGTAGAAGAACAATGTAGTTATGAGGCATGTGTCTCATAGAAGTAACGGTGAGACAAAAATCCCTTACCTTAGGTTTGATTCGGTATGTACATTTCTAAAACCCAGTTTTAGTTGTTTTAAACAAACTATTATCTTTAAAATATTCATAAAAATATTTATGATAACATATATGATTCATTTATTACTTTATATAAACTGTTTATTAAAAATTTCATGTTAAAGAAATGTTTTGGGTAATGAACACATTGTTTATCAAACATGTTTTAAAATTATATTATATCTATTATTACTGGGATAATGATTTAATTACTTACATAATGTAAATTGTATTTATATATCATATTTATTTAGTATTTAAATTTATATAAAATCTATATATATGAAATGGAATACACCATTAATGGAGATGGTAAGCCATATATATGCAAAAATGTTGTTTCCATTTTCTTATAATTTTGAATGGAAGAAGGTAAATGAAATATGCGTATATATATATTATTCCTTTATAATATTTATTTCATATAATTCTTATTTATTTATTAAATAAATTTATATAATCATACTTCCAACGGTTATTGTGGAAGATAAATCTCATCACATCGTGGAGACGGTATACTGTACAGACACATGAGGGATGATATAATTTTTTTAATGGTAAAAGTGTGAGGAATTAGATGGTTTATTAATTATTAATTATCAATTATATGTAATATTTATTACTTATATCAAATATATCCACAATTATACCCATAAAAATAATGTACTGATAAAAAATAGATTACACCACAATGTAGTGATGGAAAGCCTTTCTTAAGCAGGTGTGCGACATTAGTTTTTCATAGGTTGAGGAAAAGGGGTAAGATATTTTATCTATAATCATAATTAAATCAAAAAATATAGATTATAATTGAGTTTTTACTTTATAAAATTATCAATACATGAATAGGAAGTTGATGATGAATCAATTTGGAAAGAATACGTAAGGAGATTACAACTTCTACGATGATCTCCCTCTAGATTCTCCACAATGAGACACCATAGTTGGTGTTTTAGAATACCAGAACCTATATAATGTTAATATTTAATTTGACAAAGGAAATATACAAGTTTCTAATGATATTGGAGGCTCAATGTGATGTGAATAAGTGAGGGTGGAGGTTCCCTTTCATTATTTATATGAGAAACACTTTAGGAAACTCTTAAAATATTAAACTAATATAAATTTATTTTTGATTTCAAATATCTCCAATTTTATAAATATTTTACTTATATAGGTATGGGTATGTATCCACTCAAAATATTATTTATATACATGTTTATGTAACATTATTAACCTTATGTTTTGGCATTAACAATGAGTTAACCCCTTTAACATTTTCCATGACAACTTGTGTATACACTCTTTTGGGTTCACAATGTAACAGTAAAATTAAAAAAGAGCCCCAAAATGGTCATTTATAACATTTTTAACCTTATTCTAGTTATTAAGAATGATTATGAGTTATATTTAGGTTTAATATATTTAATAAATTTTATTTTTTAAAGCATCATTTATGTCATTTTTGAAACTATTCATTATTTGTCTTATAAAAAAATATCATATTAAAATGTTAATTTTTAAACACAACTTATATTATCTGAATAATATGTCAATGTTATTGTTTTTAATTCTTATATGAGATTAATTATGTTAAATTATATTTATTTTGATATTTTTAATATCATTTATTTTATTTATTCATTAACTCAACAATGACTGCATCGTCATTATGCAAGCCATTAATTAAATTATTTCTAATCTACAAATTAAAAATAAGTTATCATGAAGAATTAAAATTTATTATTTTTATAATGACTATGTATAGTCGAATTTTTATTTTTTATAACTCTATACTAAAAATGATTTCTTCGTTGTTATTACGAGTTTTTCTTTTTTAACATATCTTTAAATAAAATATAATAAATATCATATTCCTAAACAAGTGGTTTAAAAAGATTTTAATATCCAAATAATGTTGGTTTTATCTAATCCCATACATATAATTAAATTGGGACAAGTTATTGCGTAATTTTATAAAATTGTAATATTATTTTATCCAATAATTTTTCAATTTACCCTTAACTATGGTAAATAAAAATTTCAAAAATTTAAATTAAATAATAAAAAATTATTATGTTTATCAAATGAGAATTTAATTAAATTCTAATTATAACCATGTCTGTATGTTTCTAAAAATTCAGATCATACAAATATAAAAATTGTGTCCTTTATAATCCCACAGATGTGGCAAGAAGACGATTAAAAAGAATGTTTAAAAGTAATATAATTTTTTATATATAATTTTGATATAAAAAGATTCCAAATGATGTCAATTGGATTAATATATTTTTAATTGTTATATTTTGACATTAAAATTCAATTTAAAAATTAATAGTTTTTTAAATGTAATGGCTGGTTTTAACTATAGTGCATTATTTATAACTGTTTATCAATAAAATGAATCTTCTCAAAATAACCCAAAAAACCACCCTAATCAATTTTTTTATTAAGAATTTTAAAATGATGATTATATTTTAAAATTAAATTTATAATGTTGTCTAAAATTATTTTTATTATTGTTTTCATAAAGCCATAAATATAAATCCCCTTAATAATATATTATTTCAAAATATATAAAGACTATACAAAAAAATATACATTTCATTATAATTAGGTTTTATTTATATGGATACATTTATAAATAATTCCTATTACTAGGTTTAATGGTTGGGTTATAAATATATCATTCAAATGATTTAATTAATAATGAGTTGTTTCACAGAATGCTAGTTTTGCAACAAAACCACATTTTAAATGAAATATATTTTTTCAAAAAAAAAATAATTTTCTCATAATTAATTATTTTTTTATTAGAACGAAATATGTATACATTATACTATTTAATATGTTTATAAACTATATGGATTTCATAATTTATTTATTAATATTTATACACTTAAACTGAACTACTAGGTTAAATTAGTCTTGTATTAAAAATAAAATTTCAATATAGTATTCTGTTTCTATTTAACCTGGTGTTTCCTACATTGAAATATATCAACATGATTGAATTGGAAAAAATATATTTTAATTTCTTATAGATCTATTTTTTCTTCTATTCTTGGTTTTGCATGTTATTTATGCTTTAAAACATGATATTCATATGTCATGATCTTGTTTTGTTAAAAGGAAAACATCCAAAACCTCATTACCTCGAGTACCAAGCACTAAATATCTAAGCAACATCCGGTTAAAATAGTCATGAACCTGAACTGGTTTAGTGCATCACCTATCCATAACAATTTTTATATATAACAGATCCTTCTACACATGTTGTGACCTCAAATAACACTACAATATATCCTTACAAGACCCATTCTCACTAAGTCATAACCCTGATAGACAATAAGAATAATATATACCTTTAATGAATTTCTTTATCCGCACAACTGAAGCCTGAACGTCATGTTATCCATTTAAAAAGAAATGATCCCATCCCATGATATTAAATATCTTCATGACTGTTGTTCAATATAATGCCATGAATTTTTTATTCCATTCCTAAGGTGACAGATCCACTCAAACTAATCCACGCTTTGTTGAAAAATATATTATTTTACATCCACATGTTATAGCATGAATTCGACCCATGTAGTTCTCATCTTGATTTTATTTAATATTGTGGGAAAGATAAATTTCTAGGGGTAAATATATTATTTCACCCTTAAATTTTACATTAAATAAACTTTCTTAGAGATATGTTGGTTTTTTAATATAGGTTTTAACCCCAATAAGATTTGGGGTAAAAAGGGTGTAACATGGATCCATGTATATGATCTAATAAAAATATTAGATTACATTTAATCAAGTCATGAGCATTTTTATTGGTAAATGTTTATTTTCTATAAATGGGAAAATAATTGTGAAAATTGGGATCATTGCTATGTTATAAATGGGTTTTTTCATTTATGTGAAATATGTTCCATTTAAATCTAGTTTCACAACAATTTTCAATCATAGAATGATCAGTTAAATATATTAATTAATTAATTAATTAATAGGATATTTAATGGGGAAACCTTAAAGGACCTTTATAATATATATTATATGATTATCTTATAGGGTTAAAAACATAATTTATTAGAAACTCTATATATAAGCGAGTTGTGAGAGAGGTTGGATGACTGAAGCAATATTGATGGTGAGTTGATGAGTGAAAACCAAGCCGAAATAGTAACATTGATCATATTAATCCCAAATAATAAATGGAAGCATGGATGAATCCACCAATCAAAGTGAAATTCATCATGCCATTATGTTTAAATTTTTTACTTATTTATTTTTTACACTGTATTTGATCTTTTACCAATCATATAAAAACACATATAAAATCTAATATATAGTCAACCTTGTTGTAGCCCGATCACATTAAATTCTATGGTTAATTTCATGAATCACTATTTTATATTCACTAATTAATTATATTTTTTAATTCTTAATTATTATATATTAATGATTGTATTGTTGTGATCAACCATGATATATTAATCACATTTTTTATTTATGGATTTACCCCCCTTTGAATCTATATTCACCACAGACAATTGTTTTGTTTTTTGTTTGACCAACCCCACTGACTAATTATTTTTTCATATTTTTATTGGTTTTATGAATCATTAATTTATATTAGAGCTTCTGATCAAGTCATGTGTAAAAATCAAGGATTAAATAATGAAACGGTGATGGGGCGAAACATGGGTGGATTATAGAGAATTTAGATGTTCAGATGTAGGAAATTCATCTTTGTTGATAAAGATTCAATGAAGGATTACAATTCGAGAAATATAATTCAAAATAAATATTTATATGATATTAAATTCATGTATAAAAATGGTGGATTGGATGATTTCTTATTATGTTTGGACCCATGAATGGGGTTGGAAGATGATCAAAATCTTACTTTTCTGAAGAAGATCAATTTGAATATGATATTTTTCGATTTCATGATTTTTTCCAATCATACATGGTATTTCTCTTATATTTTATAGTGGAGTTAGTGTATCTATCAGGAATGATATTTTTCATATTGAATTTATATAGAAACTCTAAAATTATTGACTACATTATGTGTAGTTTGAATGAAAAAACATCATGTGTCATGGGATACATTGTGCTATGATTTATAACCATTATAAATATAACATGATTAGGTTACAATGACCTCATGTTGTGTGACTCCAGATGTCCCGACCCGACATGTATAATATGTATATTCCATAGAACCTGAGTATCATAACATTCCATGTGGATGTTCCACACAACATGAGACCATAGAGGCACCCAACTCTAGTAGTAAGGCACATGTTTATTTCCAAACATGGACACACACATGGTGTATCTAATCCCCAATTCCCTATAATGGGTCTTTTCACATTCCAATTAGAATTCAAATTCATGACTAGTAAGGTGATTTAGGTAAATATCTCATTTACCACATGTGGATGTCGATGTAGATTTAATCACCCTGTAATTGGACCATTAATAGGATTATTCTAATTATAATTCATTGATAAATGAGATGATGAACAATCTTCCAACGTTGTAGATATAATTGTGGAAAATGAATTTTGAATTCCCATATAAGTATCACAGATATTGGTCTGAATCATTTGATAACCATTAAAAATGAGAATCTTCCCCACCTGATTGGGTCATGTGATCTTATACTTATGAATCCAATCGGGTTATTGTCCCCAACTAGTATAGGTTGTGAGATACTCTCTATTTCTGGTCAGTATCCCAATTTGCTAAAAATATGGTATATAGTAAAATATCCAAAAAGACCCTAGAGCACTTGAGAGGGGGTGAATCAGGGAGTCAATGTTTTGATTAAACCTGTATGATGGATATCTGATATAATTAAAACATTCAAATGCAGAAGGAAGGAACATCACTTTTTTACATGGATCCCCAATAAGGGATATTTCCCAGGAGCATATGCTGATGGGTTGTTGGTCATACAAAATTCTACTAATAATCACTAGATATGAATTACAATGGTTTAAAAACATACAATAGGTCCCAAGAACACTACCTTTTGAAAGGTTCAATGATAGTTCACTGCTTCTCTTAGATCGCTTCTATTGAGTCCTCATAACTCACTACATTGGTAGAGGTCTTACTTTGTTTATCAGCATTAAGATATCATCAATATATAGGCATTAAAAACATTATATCAGGTTTATCATTAGACTTTAATTGCATCATGTTCTTGATTGGATGCACTTTTATGTTCAATCTTCATCTTCTATGAAAAAAGTGAATGGACTAAATGTACATCTTCTTCTTTATAGAATCAAAAACTTCCTTTATGATGTTTCCACTTCTGAGAACTGTGCCTGATTATGTGAACTGTCTCTGATTTGGATAAGAGGTCTTCTCGACATTCTTCTCCTTCTCCTAGTACCATGTCTGCTCTACGTACTGCATCTGCTCGGTGTAACTCACCTAGTCCATCTATCGTGCCTTCTCATCGTACATCTCCTTCTCAATATATTGTGCATGCTCCATGTACCATGCTAACTCTACATACCATGCAAGCTTTTCCTATCGCTCCTACTCCAGGTACAGAGCCTAATCCGCCTACCGATCCTTCTCCACATATCGTGCCTGCTTCGCGTAATGCACTTTCTCTGGATACTGTGCAAGTGTACCACCTCTATGTATCACATTGGTGTACCATTTCTTCTTTTTGTGGAATTATTATTCGAATTATGTGAATTAGTTATTCTCCTTCATACATCTTTTTCTTACGAAAAGTTTATTTTTCCGACTGTTCCTTACAATTTTACGAACCATTTCATCTTTTGTGTATCGCTTCGTCCTATGTAGAATTTTTCTCCTATACCACTTTCGGACCTAGCCGACTTCTTACACCATGATGAAATTTTTTTATTGAATATTTTTTTCCTTAATTATGTGATTAATACTTCTTAAATAGGTAAATAAATCTAAAAAATTCTCTAATTCAATTTAACCAAATTTTCAATGTGGAACAATCTTCAACGCATAATGAACTCCATCTACATACTATAATCCTCCACTATGTATCATTTCCCTTTGGCATATCATAACCCTGTCAGTCCGTGTACTGTATCTCTTCCACCAACAACCAGCAATATCATGTAACATAACTCCTTCTACAACGAGCCGTCACCAGAGACCATTTTTGGATCACCGAACTGATCTGTGTACTATTCGCACTACTAGTTACATAGTAATAAACCATTCCCGGAACATGGTGTGTGGTCTATGTTCTGAGGTAATTAGTTCGCTTATTTTCCAATTTTTTTATCATTACTAATAATTTTCACTCTTAAGTGAACACCCTTATTTTTCCAACATCAATCATCCAATTTTGAGGCCTGAATAGTTTTCAAACAATGGGTAACTATGACACCTTCAATATATGCTTTGGAAGGACCACTCATTCTTCATTACTATCAATATTTTTCTTAAAAAATCTGCAACATCCATCATGAACTTTATCTGTCATGATTTATAGTCTTTTATCGATCACCATGAGCACTTTCAGATTTGCAAAAAAAATTATTGCAACATCACAGTCTTCTAGAAACATCATTCATTCCTATCAGAACTTAATATGATTAGTATCACCTTTTTCAGAATTATATTATCACCCTTAAATAAGAAAATCACTATGTGACCCCTCATGAAATAATTCACATTTCTTAAAGTATCATTTTCATGGTTTATTTGAACGATGAGATGTTGCATCATCACTATATATCTTCAATCCTTTCAACACTCTATGAGATGGTGTCAATGTTGTTGACATTGTTTCACCATTTATAAATGTACTTTGAAATTAAGATATGTTCAACTATTGTTAGAAATACCACTCTCAATAACATTCGAGTTCTTCACCATCTCTTTCTTCATTTTAATCTTCATTGAAAATGTTTGACAACAAATACAACCTTATACACAAATTGGTCCCAAATATCTCCCCTTTGAATTTTTTTGTTAATACCGTAAAGTCCTTATCAAATGAATGTTTTAATATCAAAATGATCATATTCTCACTCACATTACTTTCATTTCACTTCTCCCCCCTTATTTTTAAAAAAATAAATTTTTATTGGAAAAGGGTATTTGTCCATACTTAAGAAATGTTTCATTAGTGATTTCACTCATTGTCAACATGAGAAATTCTCAGTGTAGAAAACAAGATAATTTAATATTGAGAACAGGGATGTCTATTATTCACTGATATTGATACCACGTGAGATGAGAACTCATGTACATTGTCTTCAAGGGTTTTACACTTTCATTCCAGGATAAAGAAATTGAATGTAATGGGGTATAATAAACCATAAACTCCATAACTGATTTCAATAAATATATCAAAAACATTGAAGTGAAATTGGCAGGATATGTTTCCATGGTGAACATCAATTCTTCTTATGTCACTGATTAATCTAGTTACTCCCACTTTGTAATATCAACATCATTATATGTAACCAATGATGAGTGATATAGAAATTACATACCATTTCCAATGACATGTTCTTCATAAAATTTCCAATGTAATTGAATGTAATACCAAATGAAGTATATAATAATTGAAATAATAATTCTTACATGTTTTTTATTTTTCTCCCCATAAAATGGAAATACGCTTCTTCATATTTATCTAGAGTGATACTTCATCATTTTAATGTTTGAATATAAATTGAATAATCTTCCATGGATGGAATCTTGTTCATCTTTTATATTATGAATTGACATCCCTATCCACTTTTCAAATTCTCCCCATGGAATCCTGCGTCACCTTTAATTCCTAGAATTATTTGTATAAATACAATTCACAAATGATTAACAGAATGTATTGTTTATTTGTTGCATCATAAATATGGGCTACATCGTTGAGATGCTTTTCTATACCATGTTTTTCTATATACTCCAGTCTTCATGCTCACACATCTAATCATTTGTTCTGATCAGTGTTGATGTGGCGTGGCTCCCTTCACATGATCTTCATATTTTTGTGGATAATTTTTCTTCATAACATCCATCATGATTTATACATTCTTAATCATATTAAGGACTTCTTCTTGATTAATTATTAAGTTTTGACAACATTTATCAATGTGACTAGATTCCATACACCCCTCACACAAATTTTTTAACACATGTGTTTTAGTTGTTGTTAAATATCTCATGCACTTTATCTTCATCATGTGAATGTTTTTATTTTCCTTTACCATTGGCCTTAGCCTATTCTTTTTCATGTTTCTTCATTCCTTCCAAATCATTTGGAAAGATGACCAAACTGACATTTATAACTATTGTAGTAGGTTTCCATCTTCCACACAGGTTCAACGGAGTTTCATCTGTCATAGTTTTTCTTTTGGATGAATTTCACTACAATTTCATGGAGCCAAAGTACAGGGTCTTCTTAGTTTCAATACATGCGATAATCATGGTAAATTGGTGTTCACAATATTCCTTGGATTTCATCCCAAGTTATTTTCTTCCTAATTAGAGGGTTCCATAGTTCTTATCTTCTTATAAATTATGAACACATGTTGAGATGGGAATGTACCTACCATGTGACCACTTTCATTACATATATCACAAATGTTATCAAGAATTACAAATTTGTTTATAGTAAATAGATGATTTTGGATCTATGAATATTTTTTTTAATCTCTGAATTTCAACCACATGAGGTCGACTTCTTTTTTGATTTTACATTATGATAATTGTAACAACAGTTTAATGAATAGTGCCCAAATATATTGCATCATCAACATTAACCCACAAATCCTAATTTCATAGAATTACGTTATTGGGACTTATTCTTGACTTTTTTAGCTCCATGGGGAGAATATCCTTTCAAATTATTCTTCATATTCACAATTGACATGCAGATAGGTAACAACCTTTCCTCATCCAAACATGTTTTGAATTTATCTTCCAGTATACACTACATATGGAAACATATTTAGAAGTATGAGTACAAGATGGTTTGGATGGTACCTTATTCTTTTCAGTTCCTTATGGTATATCATTGAATGATGACATGATCTTCATATCACAAGTTAGAGGCATTTGAATTTTAGGATCCTCTAGTGAGAATTGAGTATGAAAATACATTGTTTCTTAAGATAGATTATCAACATCCATCCAAAATTAATTTTTTATTAAAGAGAAAGTACTTTTAAGGGGAAAGTGGGAACCCTCACAACTAGATAGTTTCATATCCAAATGATACAACAGATATATTAAAGAAAAGAGTGATCTGTTTGGAAGAATTTTCAATGAAAAGAACACATAGAGTATCGTGTACCTTACTTCCAGGGATGTCCTTCAAGGTGCCCTTGATGAGAAGAGCCATGTTGTCCTTGTATTTTTTGAGATCCTCTTTGCTAAGATTTCCCAAGTTGCAGCCTTTAAGCACAATTTGTTCCTTCTTATCAGCCCACTCGTCTTTCTCCTTTTTAGTAGCCACCTGGATCGGTCTATTCTTATACAAATCATTGTTATCCAAAGTTTCCTCCAACAATTCCTCATCTGAATTCATAAGTAGGTCCCTATTTTCCAAAATAGAGACCATTTGCATTGTGGGTCAGCTTTATAAACCTCTTCATGCTACTGCCCCTGGCCCCTCTGCACCACACCTCCTGATGTTGACTCAGGACAAGAAACATCACAACTTACCAGAGTCGGGTCCTTAGAGATGGAAGCCACCTCTTATTGGGAAAGGTATTTGGACTTGTTCAGGGTTGAGCTTCCAGCCATTGTAGAGGCCTTCGGGGACAAGTTTCCCATTCCAGCAGATCTGGTAATAGGAGGGTCGGGGATGTTGAAGTAGTCCTTCCTTCTGTGCTCCCTCTGGTTGTTCGAGATAAATCCATCAGAATCCATGATGTTGGTTTTTCCTTTTCACATTGAGGATCTAAAATAGTCCTCCTCTATAACAAGCTCCTTGGGCTCGTCAATGTGTGAGGCCTCAACCATTTCCACTTGGGATGTTTCTGCATCAGCTATAAGGTCCTCACCATGATCCACCCCTACAACCTCCTCATAATTGAGCCACTGATCTTCACCAAGCACTACATACCGGTTCTGGGAGGTCTTGATTGGCCCCCCTGATAAGAGTTTCTCCACATAAGAGGGATTCTATGAAGCCTTCTTAGTCTTGGTCAATACTCCTATCTTCTCAATACCACAGCCCATATATTGGAAAATGTTGGGACTGTATTCCAAAGACAAGCATTAAGAGGCCTCCTTGGAACTATGACCCTTGCTATCAACCTTCGATATGGAATCATTGGATGTTTTATGAGCAACCATCTAGAAGGCCTTTGTAGATTCCCAGGGGTTCCCATAATTTTCGGATCCACCCTTTGACTGACCTGATCCAAAGCCGTAGGAAGGGGCCTCTTCTCATGTACTACCCCGCACCCTTTCATGTCGTCGCCCGAGCTTCTTGCACCTAGGTCACAACACAGCCGATCATAAACATCTGAAACAAGTGTCCCAAATCCTCTAGACCACCTTTCTTGGATGCACCCAAAGAATACCCCTTGTCATTTCCCAAAGGAACCTACCTGGAGAAGTCCTCACCGAAAGGGATATGATCCCCCTTCTCCTAAACATCCCGGTGACCCTCCTTAAGAGCATCCTCTGAAGCATTCACCTTGGAACTAGGCCCAACAGATCGACCGAAGGGGTCGGCCTCATCAGAACTTGTATCCTTCATCTTACATTGGGGAAGATTACGCCCCTGTCGATTGCAGTAGTAGAAAAACTTAGTCCATGATTCGAAGAAAATCAATTGGCATTCCTATACTCCCCCTAAATCACAATCCACATGACATCGGGAGGAGGTTGAGAGAGATCCATTTCAACACATAGCTAATCCAAAATCAGATGTTTCATGGAAGAAGTTCGTCGATCAGTACAAAGGAAGCATCCGATGGAATTACCTATCGACAGGAGTAACGCTGGATTTTGGAAAGGCAATGGAAGGCCAGGGAGATGAATCCAAATCAATGTTGTAGAAGGATCCCATTGCATATGGAGGTTGAACGACCACTGGAGAAGATGAAAATGAAATCCCCTAACAGATATTTCAGGTCCAGACCACGCCCGCACAAGGTCTTCCTCACTTGAGAAGCTAAGAAGAATTTGTCGTGGCCCAAGCAACACAACAACCGCTCGCTAAGCTAATCCCCATTCCTCATTCAAAATTCTATCAAACAACTCAATTGGGGGGGGGGGAAGCACCGCACGAACCGAGCTACCAGAGATAAAAAGAGAAGCGTGGATGCTTCGTTGAACACGTAGCATAATTTAATTCTAAATCAAGGAGTCATGTTCTTTAATCTTCTTGGATTTTCCTTCTTATTGTAGACCATTGATATTAGTTCAATTTTCTAGTTTCCCTTAATGAACACATATTTTTTCTTCAAAATCCTTTCTGACTCTCTCTTTTTCTTCAACATGTTTGAGCCATTTTGATGTATTTATTTCATGATTCTTATTTGCTTCATTAAAGGATTCAATCTGTCTAGAGACCTTATAACATTATGATGTTTTCATTACTAACCATTCCTTCATATTATCATATTATCATCCTAATTAGGTGATCTGAACTAGTATATACCGAAGATGTCTACAAACAGCAGCCACTCTTTCTTCATGAATATCATACAGATGGGTTCATAATTTATAATGATCACATGAAAATGAGATATATGTATATTTCTTCAAATGGTAGAAACTTGATGCACCATCTCTTTACATTCCATGGTTGATATTTTATCAATATTCTAAGGGCATGGAGAACTAATAGCTACATATTTTTGGACATGAGGGACTTCTTCAACTACTTATCATCTTTCTTTTTCCTATTTGTCATGGTATTGTTGGATATATACTTCTGCACATATATGAATAAATTATTCTCAGGACTGAAATTCATTGTTGACCAATGAAAGAAAAATAAAATAATATTTTGAATATAATTACTTTAGAGTATCCAATATATGTAAACATCCCTCTGATACTAATTGAAGGACCCTATACCACCCTAAGAGAGGGCTGAATCAGGCTGTCAACATTTTCTATTCATTACAGGATCATGTTCCCACGTTGGTAGGATCTTGTTTAAACCTTTATAATGGATATGTGAAGTAATTAAAACATTCACATGTATAAAAAATGCAACAATATTTACTTGTTTCACCACTAATGGCTACTTCCAAAGAGAATATGCATAATAGGTTGTCAATCGAACCAAATTACACTAATTTTTAATAGATATAGATTATAATGGTTTGGGCACAGTCACTGTGTAATATGAATAATTCCTTTACAATGTTTTAGTGATATCTCACTGCTTCCCTCAGATCACATCCATTGACTCTCCCTAGCTCACTTCATTAGGAGATGTATTACTCCTTTTATCGACATGAAGGACCCTTAAACAGATAAGAATTGATGTCTGTGTCTCTAATTTAGCATGATACATTTCTTACATCAAGGTCCATAGTTGATTATCATTTATCTTCCATATTATTCTTTAGTAAAAAAACTGAACGTACTAATTATTCTTCTTATTTTATCTATAATTACAAATAATCCTTTATGATATTTCCACTTCTACGAACATTCCCAGATTCTACGGACCATCTCTGATCTTTGTACCATGCATGTTCCACGCACTGTGCCTACTCCGCGTACTGTTCTTGCTCAGTGTATCATGCCTTTATTTCATACCATGTATGCTCTTCATATCATGCCTACTTTGTGTACCTTTCCAGCTCGGCATACCACACATTCTCAATGTACCGCACTAGATCCACATATTGCACCTGCTTCAGGTACTGCTCCTGCTTTGAGTACCATTCCTACTCCATGTACCGAACCTACGTACCGCCTCTGTGTAACATCATGGAATATTGATTCTTCCTTCCACATACTTCTTATTGAAATTCTACAAATTATTACATATCCCACTTACTAATTTTTATTCTTCAGAATTTATTCTGTAGTTCGTTCCATCTAATTTCAAAAACCATTTCAACTTTCATGTAACACTTTTTCATACTCCAAATGTTTCCCGCATAGAACTTTCAGACCTAGCCAATCTCTTCCCCATCGATGCCATTTTATTATCTAATTCACTCTTCTATAATTTTGGGGTGATAGCTCTATATATATAAAAATAACTCTAAATGTTTCACTAATAAGATTAACCAAAACTTTCATTGTGGTCCAATCATAACTGCATACTCAACTCCTTTCGCATTCTGTAATCCACCACCGCATACCATTAACCTTCTACGTACTGTAAGGATTATGGTACAAGTACTCTATCTCTTCTTCCTATGACAGACCATCCCATGTACAACTACTCCTTCTAGCGTGATTCGTCACCAGAAACCGTTTTCAGTTTAGTGAACTGCTCTGCATATTGATCCCGCTGCCAAGTATGCAGTCACGAACCATTCCACGAACATGGTACATGGTCCATGTTCTAAGGTATGTAGTTGCCTTATTTTTTAAAATTTCTTTTTCATTTCTCATACGGTTCACTTCAACATGAAAAAACATCTTTTTATTACATCAATCTATTAATTTTGAGGCCCAAACATTAAGAAATCCCAGGGGAAATGTGCCACCTTCAATATCTTCTTTGAAAAGAACATACCTTCTTTTTTACAATCATCTTTGTACATAAAAAATTAGATTCTTTCATCACGATTCTTATCTATCATGATATATATTCTTTGATAGATCACCTTTAACACCATCAGATTTACAAATAAAATTATTTCAAATTCACCGTCTTCTAGTGACATCATTTTTTCCAATCATAACTGAATATGATTGGTATCACATTTTCTCATCTTTACACGATCATAATTTAATATTCAAATATCCACATGATTCCTCATGAAACAATCCATGTCTATATAAGTAAAATTTTTCATGGTTTCTTTAAAGTTGAGATATTGGATGATCACATTATAGCCATAATCCATTCAACACTCTATGATATAGATTCATTGTAGTACAAAATGTATCATCATTGGTACATGTACTTTGAAGATAAGATCAATTCATTATTCGTCTGAATTACCACTATCAATAAAATTTGAGTTTTTCTCCATCTTATTCTTTATTTCCATCTGTATTAATAAATGTTGACAACAAATTCAACCTTATACACGATATGGTCCCAACATATCCTTCATGGGGGGGGGGGTCAACACCCCCATATAATATTAGGGAAGAGGGATCTGGAATTATAGAACCAAATAAGTTATATGGGTTTTAAGATAAAATAATAAAAATATCATAGATGGCATGTGAAATCCTTCTGGATCATTTTTTGAGAATGTCACAGTTTTCATTAACCCTTGGGAAGAAAAATATACCTTTTTATGTAAACATTATCCAGTGTTTAGGTGGTCCCCCCTCTCAAATTCTAATGGATAGAAGGTTATTTCAATATTATGCACTGAATACTTCAACAGGATAGTTGTTTCTTTATATCCATAGTATTTTCCTTTGAAATGTGATATTATATTTGGATACCGACTTCAAGAGTTTTGGATTATTCTATATTCCATGAAACCCTAGATTCTCTTGAAATGTGGGTTTGAGGATTATTGCTATGAAGGTGATGTTTCTCAGCATCACCGAGACTATTAGTACTTGATCACATCTGGATTATTCTTCTTAACATCCCTTCAAATACTTATTTTGTTCCAATAACATGAGCTAACCAAGAATAATTACTTTCTTTATTATACACCTCCTTGAAAATTCATGTACACAAAATTTAGTGTATTATTGTTTCCTGTTCCCTTAATGGTTTTCAAGGTATCCTGTAGTGTATAATTGTACTCAACCGTACAAGGTTCTTAGACTCGTACATGTTTTGAGGGTGTATAAAATATAAATCTTTGAGATGGATATATGGGTGTAGAGTCTACCAAAATCATTTAGAAATGATGCAAGGAAACATTTTTTATACTCTGTTGGTAGATAATTTTTGTTTCTAATAACTATTTATACCAAGTTTTTCTCATGATCAGATCTAGCATATTGGAAGGAAATTTTTAGCTTTGATGGTTATAATTTTTTATATTGGATATTCATCTCGTATTTTCCCTAGTTTTCATTATGCTATTACTACTAGTTGTACTTTAGATCTTTGTAGATGTATCATTCATGTGTTATATTCAGTTCATTTGACAAATTTTTTTATCATGTTCATGTTTTTGTTTACATTATTCACTGGTTCTACGAGACTGTTACATGTTGATAAATGAAAATTCCCCCCATGTGTGTGGTTTTCTAACTCAATACTAATCACTGAAATTTGGATTATTAGAGGGACAATTGGAGATGAACACAGGGGTCACCATTAGTCAATGTAGGTCCCTATAGGGTTGTATCATATTAGTGTGGAATTGATGTCATGTTTTTCTCATGTATGCAAATTTGAGTTAGCAGTCATGTGATGATTTTATTGGGGAAGTAAGAGACTCATGTTAAGGTGGAATCACATTTAGATTATAAACTAACAGAACTAGTAGAGGTTGGAAAATCACATATCCCTTCTCCTAGAAATAGAAAACTTGTTAGTTAACCTAAAACCCTAATACATCGATTATAGAATACATGTAAGTTGGTATATGAATCAATTACAATTCTATAATGATCCATCTTGTCTCTCCCTTTCTAGATTGTCCTAATATTCACTAAGACTTATGAGTGAAACATAATATTTATAGATTTATACCCATTAATATACATCTAGTATGTAGATGAAAGTTTTCAAAATCCCATGCATGTGTCTGGTCCTCTGAACAATATATAGTTGGGGATTGGGATTTTATCAGGAGACATTGTTAGTAGGTTTCATCACCCCTTGATTCTATGAATTCTTTCTTCCATTTAACATATAGAGTATATATATCATTAAACATATGGTAGTTCTGATTGGGGTGGAATAAATTAAAAACTGACCGGTCGTGCTATAGGAATTCAATGACCTAGGCCTCATTAGTTTTTTAGGATATCCTAATCCTTGGGTGAAGAGGATCAACTCAATTATGGATCTTATGATTCCATATTATTTAAAATATTTTTTTCAAGATGATGATTAATGGTTTGATATTCTAATGTTGCCATGTCAACCAATAATGGAAATGGATTTTCTCAAACGCAAGATAGATGTACTTTTCCACAGTTGGAATATGAGACTTTTTTAGTGGTGGAGTTACTATAGGAGAAAACTCACCCCATCATTGGGTAGAACAACTAAATTTAATTATACATTAGGAACATGGAATTTTCAAGAAGTATTCCGACTTATTTTACAGTGTTCATGACTAATCTCATTTACCTAGGAAGACTATATATAAATTGGTTTCGAATAGTGGATGACAATTCTTATAGAACAAATTATACCTGAGTCACCAAAATTATACATGGAATAATGGAAACCATGGTGAATATTTACCATATAAATGGAGGCATGTTATATTTAACTCGAGGAAAACATGAGTAGTGTTATTTATATATTAACACATTGTATATGGTGAATATGGGGATATACTTGTTGGAGACCAATAGGTTTTTTTAAATTTTTATGTTCCTGAAATAATGGTGTGAGATTCATTGGTGTTGGTTTATGCATTAAATCATCCCCCTGATCACCACCCTTGGTGAGAATCCATACCATTGTAAAGGGATAAGAACTTTGATGTGGTATGATTCATGAATAGGATTAATATCCTTGGGATGAAATTAATGTGATCCAAAGTATGTTTTCTTTATTTTTCCCAGTAGAACCTCATTTTATTTTATGAACGAAGTTGTTTTTTACATTGTTCCATATGTCTTAATGTTATAGATAATATTTGATCCTTAAACAAGAACAAATTAAGTTTTAAGGATTTATGTGATGATGACTATTATTCCACTATCGATTTAGTGGATGGAGTTTACCCTTGATAAATAGGAGGTAGAGTAGAGGTTATTTCGTGCTAGTGAAGAGGTATTAGGGGAACCACTTTACTGTGATTATTTTATACACTATAGGAATCAAAAGGTGTTTTTACTTTTTAATATTGAATTGGGCCCTATCTTAATTTGAGGTTAAAACCCCACATATGAGGTAAACTAATAAAACCCTATGGAGGATAATTTATTTATCCATAAATTGGTGTGTGTGGGTTAATTAACCATGTGTGTAGTGAATATATTTCCATATTGATAACATTTTTAGAATGTTTGGATTCTTCATAGTGGTGAGATAGGGTTGCCACATAATGAGGAGATAGTGTATACAACAAACTACCTTTTAGGGATGATTTATGTATTTTTCATGTATTTAACCAAATTTATACATGAAATTATTCATACTATATCTTTTTAGGAATAAAAATTCTTTTAATATGAAACCTAAATTAAAGGGGTTATCTAGATCTTTATATACTGAGATCATATGGGGTTTCCAGATCAGAGCAGTGTAATCATGGATTAGAATGGAGATTTTCTCGCCTTATTTACATTTTGGTTCCTCTCAAAATTATTATCTAGGAAGGATATTTTGGTAATAATGCTGACTTAGTGATCTTATAGGACAATATGTTTATCATGAAGGTTTAGAGAATTTGATTCACTCTATATGGGGGATAGTGGTTTTCCGTGGAGTATTTTATGGGTGTCATAATGAGCATACAGAATAGATACCACTCTATAAATACATGGGGCTTGGAATACCATTCCTAGTTGTTTTATTTGGGAATACCCATTAAAAAACCAATCCATTGGACACTCATCAGTTCATATACTGAAGAGGTCACATACCATAATGTTGGACCCTAGTGTGAAAAAGGATATTAACTACTAATCAGGGAATAATTCATAACACAATGAGACTACTCCCTCGAATTTGAGTAAAACAATACTGGGAAAATATAAAAACACACTTCAAATAATAGGTTTATTCATAAAGAAATAAAAAATTGTAAAATAAATTCCATGTAATCCATGAAAAACATACATTGGTCACCCTTAGAGAAAACCTAGTATATAAAATCAACCCAAATTACAATTCACACACAAAGACCCAAGAAAAATCTCTAGGTCACACTACATTACAAATCTCTAAATTATTTAGGATGTGACATCTAAATCCCCTACACATCATGTTATCAACATGAATATAACCATTAGGAATTCACATGGATTAAGGTTCCCATAAAATGTTATGATAAGTAAATCTCAATAGGGGATCATCATGGACCCTAGAATAAACTATCATATAAGTGTATGCATGCAGAATATAGTAACAATGTTTCAAAAGAACGTATGTTATCTGGTGCTAACCAGCTCACCATGATGCCCAATATATTCGGAAACCATGTTTTAACTAGGCCATCATGACACCTGATCATACCCACATTGGAACCATATTAGAATCCACCTCAGCACCTCATCCCATGAAACACTATTGATTCCCATCCTATACACATAGACTCTAGGTTGGTGGAATCTAAAATTTAACCCACTAAATGATTTCCATGTCTTGGTTATATGTCTGTATCATGACCCATTTCCATACAATTAAAGGAAGGGGTCATCGGGTTGTCTCACATAACCCCACTACCCAACCCCTCATGGGCAGTCCACTTTCATGACCCTAGCTTCTCAGGGAATGGTCTAATTCATCCATATGAATCAGACCCCAGGGTGGTCCTTGAGCTATGCCTCTAATGAAAAGGTCTATAATCCACACTAAACTATCCCAATGTACTCAAAGTAGGCCACAAACACACCTACCCATCCTTGAGGACTCATTGGATGTCACAAACACACATACCCATCTTAGAACACTCTGGACGGCGCACAAGCACACTAAACCTTTCTAATAGTATATATGTAGTTCAAAAAAGGATCACCCAAACCCTAATGAATATATTGATATTTAATAAAAAAACACAGGGTTATATAGTATCACGTAGATCTCTAGAAGATCCCACGGTTATAGTATGTTGAGACCTAGAAATTTATCCTGTACACATCTCACTTCTCCTGTCAGGGAACCCATTAGGACCTCTGGAACAATTACATTGTAACACCCTGAGATTTTATGAAAAACATTCTTTTTAATTTCATTAATGTCTTTTGTTGTACGCTACACCAAAAGAAGCTTTCACAACATGCATCCTTGACTTGCCTTGCATTACACGCAATCGCGACCTTCCTCGATAGCGTGTGTAGTACGCAATACCGAGTTTCACTAAACAACGATATGCTATTAAAATATTATTAAAACTAGCTGTTAGGAATAGTAATAACCACCTTTTAAAATTTTAGAAATTTTATCTCTCAAAATGGACTTCATTTTTGGATTCGTAGTATCGAATTTAGCCTAAGGTAAAATTTTGGTACTTTTCGGATAACTTTCTTATTCTGATGAATAGTGAAAATTACTAAATTATAATTAAAAAAACAACTTTTTTAATCGAAATAATTAATAGTGATAAATTATTAATTTGAGTGATTTTAAAGTATATTTAGAATATATTTTTACAATTTAATACAATGTTCGTCATTGGATGTAATTTCACATTTAAACCAGACATAAATAAGTGTCAATCTTTTGGTAGTTATTATCTCTTAAAAACACGCTATTTGTTTTGACGACGAGAATTAATTTTTAAATTAGTTAATGTAACTGATATGTTTTTAATTTGGTAAAATAGACATCATTTTTGAGTTCATAATATCAAATATATCTTAGGCCTAATTTTTGGTATTTTTCTGGAAACTTTCATTTTTTGATGAATAGTGAAACCACTAAGTGGTAGTTAAAAAAATGAATTTTTCATAAAACATAATTTTACTGCTTCTGTGAGTGGAATTTCAAAAATCTGAGAGACATTGTTGATGTTAGTAAGTAAAATTTGGTTCAATGAAATGAAAATAATTTTTGGTGAATATTAACTTTTTACTATTTTTTACCACGGTTAAAAGTAAATAGGGTAATTAAGGGTAAAAATGTTATTATTATTACCCTAACACATGTCCTAATTCTATTGGATAAGTTTAATTCGACCAAAAACAACCTTAGGAATAAAAGATGATCATTTAGGCCCACTTGGATTAGATTAGGACATTTATTATTAATTTATTTAAAGAAGGGTTAAAATAGTTAAAATCAATGTTTAATAAGTAAATAATTTTTAATATAGGGTTATACATAAGATAAATTAGACTATAAATACTCATTAGAAAGATAAAAATATTTCCTACATAATGGTATTTTATTTGTAATTTTTAGACGTTAAATAATTTAATTTATTTATGACACAATGATGACGCAGTAATTATCTTATTAACGAAATATTGACATAATTGATGTTCTAAATACCCAAATAAATGTAATTTGAGACTTTTTATGAATTCCACTAATTTTCTAGATTAATATGACATGTTAGTATTGATTTAATTAACTTTTTTCGAACTAATCATTCTGTTATGAGTTTCACAAAAATCAATTACTAAATAGTGTCAAAATTGACATAAAATAGTTTTTAAAACTAATATTATATTATTACTTTTTATTTTATTCCTAAAAATCTAAGGTCCAGCCAAATGACTTATAATTGGGGTTCTTTTGGCTTGTTATAGTTATTTTATTAACCTTATAGTTTAAGAACACAAGAAGACACGGTAAAAGTAAAATTATTTAACTTAATGTTAAATATAAATGATAAGGTTAAAATAGGAACCTAAACTTGTCTAAATTCTATTGGATGAGAGGATTTAGACCCATCCCCACCTTAGCTTCGAAATAAATCAATTTGGAGATACTTAAAATCGAATTTGACTTTATATTAAAATAATAGTTTTAGTTATTCCAAAGGTACCCCTCTCCTCCCTTATAAAAGGGCACCTCCTCCCCCTCTTTCTCACACCACTTTGAGCCTTCAAGCTCGTCCAAACCCTTAAATATTCTCTTCTCCACTTCCATAGAAACATCCTAGAGGTTCTGGTCTTCCTCAAAGACCAATTTTAGTGCCCTAAAAGGAGATATCAAAGAGGTTCTTCAAAGAAGAGGTAATTTCTGTTACCGATTCTTTCACCTTTATTTCTTCTTCCACTTCTTCTGCTAAGGTTTTTTCATTATGAAGTAATAACTTCAGTATCAATAATATACTGATATGTTATTATAATTATGAAACAACCCTATTTCACCATCTATCCATCCTACGGAAAACTAAATCACCGCGCGTGCGTACATACGGAATACCGTCTCCACGCCGTGGTGTAATCTATTTTCCACCACCACCTTACTTGGATGGGTTTAATGGTGTAAATAATAACTATATATGATTATTGTAAAGTGATATTGAATCTGTAATAGTATACATACACTCCAATAAAATTCCACAATCATGGGAACGATATCATCACTCGTGCGTACATACGGAATACCGTCTCCACGACGGATGAGATTCATTCTCAATGATTAACCATTCATGAAGGATTATAAAGTATATATAATAAGTAATCATGAAATATATGACATAATAATTATACTTTATTTATGTGTATATATATGTATGACATCTACTTAATTCCATTCAACTCAATAAGGAAACGAAAACAGCGTTCATGCGTACGTACGGCCTACCGTCGCCATGAACGGTGTATTTATTTCCATTTACTGATTTATTATATATATGTATATTATGAAAATATATTATATATAAATCATGTTTTATATTGTGAAATTAAGTAATCATGATCTAAGTAATCATATGAATAATTACAAGTCAAAACACGGACGATAAATGAAACAATTTTACCCAAAACGCTATTTAACATGGAATTTACAAAAGAACGGGTAATATAAAGTCATAGGTGAACCATATATGATATCATAACAATGAGTATGATTCTGGAATAAGTCAATGACATTATTTAAATCATTATACAGGATGTTCGGACACTTATGAAGCAAATCGGACCTAAGGTAAGGGAAAATATCACAATCACATTTTATCCGAGATTGTTTATATGTTGGTATTTACTGGGGTGTATTTTATCATCCAGATCCTTGTTTCCTCAATATGTAATATTTTTTCCATCCACCTACAATTGTTTAAATCCATTTTTACCCTTCGGTGAGTTTTTAGTAAAAGATATGAAAGGAATCTTTTGTCGTTTTTTGTACGAGGTACTTTTTTGAATTTTCCGACAAAAGTACGAGAAGAATGTTTTTTTAACTTATACGGCATGAATGGATTTTTAAAACATTATTTCCAAGAATATTCCTTTAAAAGTTTTCAAGTTTATTTTTACTCAACTTCTTTTAGTTTTGAATTGTATGACATGTTATTAAAGGAAAAGTCTTTTTGAAGAAGAAAGGATATTTTCCTCAAGAATGGAGTTCAAGCGTTTTATCAAAATTATTTTCCATCTAAGATAATTAAGGGTTCTGTTTCTATCCATATAATTACTTTGATTTGATTATGTTCTGCAAGAATTATTTTTATGAATTCCTTTATCTTATATGAATTGTTTTATGATGTCACGATGTTTATGAATCCCATTTTTATTACATGGGTTATGCTATGATGTATGGTTTATGATTTTGTGGCACACATAAGAATGGTATCATTATGAGATGGGTGGGACCTATATCTCCCTCCAATCCATTGGTTAAAGATTTTATATCTCATGAGATAGACATGGCTGGAACGGTAGGTTATACCGGTTCAGTGAAACAGGACTGAAACAAGGAGTGAACTCGGTTCAGAAAGGGACTTTTTCCACTAAGATAGTCTTGGAAATGAGTCTTGACTAACAAGAAATCATTCTCTATGATTATGTGTGTATGCCACAAAGTTTCATGTTTTAAGCTATGATTATTGGGATTATATTTCACTACTATGATTTATCCCATGTTATGAAATTATGATCTTTTTTGCAGGTTAAGATTTCCAAAATGTTATGTTCTTATGAATATGATGTGATTTATTTTTCTTTTCTTTACCCTTACAGAGCATTTGAGCTCACCCTTTTATGTTTTCTTTTCCCCAGGATATAAAGAATGTTTTTAGGTATGAAAAAAGGGGAGATATTTATGGGAGATGTTGAAGATCTATCACCACGATTAGAAGATTACGTTCCAAGTTTCCAAAGACACTAAACTATTATGGTCCTTGTGTGTCTGTTTTTGTTATGTATTAAGTATTCCGCAAAAGTAATGTAATGTCCACATACGTCAAGCTTCGGGTCTCTACAGTTGGTATCAGAGGAAAGGTTTAGTCAACCTTTGGAAACTAGGATGCGAGAACTTTAGTGATATCCCTAGAGTTATTTCTATGGTATGTCTAGGGATGTTCCTAAGGTTAAGTATAAGTATAGGTTATAGTAATAGAATTACGGTAACCTAAGATGTTAGATATTGAAGGTACTCTCCCTTTACTATGTTGTTTTCTCCAGCATGATTTTTGACTCTCACAGAATTCTTTTTGTGTTTTAGTTAATGGAGGGAACCAGAAGGAATTTGGTTAACATTGAATCCAATGGACAAATTGGTGACTATGAGCAATAAAATTGTGTAATTTCTAGAGGGAAGGATATTGTGATTATGTCAAATCAGTCATTGCGATATATGATTAACAAGGTGAAATTTAGTGGTATGCCTAATTCATCAAAGAAGAGGAAGATAAACTATTATTCATGTTCGCATGTTGAGGAGCATAAAGAAAGGAAGATTGAGATTTATAAAGAAAGGAAGAAGAACCTTGAGGAATACCTCAAATGGAGGGACCGATGTTATTTGTGTGGAGAAAAGGGTCATAGAGTGACAGACTGTTATGGAGTTCAATGTATTATTTGTGGAGAAAATCGGCATTACCCAACTCAATGCCCTAACCTAAAAAGTTACTTCTAAATCAAGGAAGGAATTATTCCAGGACAATAATTCAAGATGATGTATTGAAGTGTTTATGTATTGGTATTCATGAATAATTTTGTTGAGGTACTTTTATTAGAATATTTGTGTATTATTATATTGTGGTTTTCAATAATTTTAAGGTAACGGTAACCATGAAAAGTGATTCAAATATTTTGGAAAGCAGATGATATGCGCATCATGAAGGGATAAGGAGAAAATGAAATGTTTGACAGTATTCATGAGCTCATGATTGATATAAGGACTAAGTGATATCATGGTTTGAGTATAAAGAATTTTGAGGATTTTGGTTTGTGGAAAGTGTTAACTTTTAACTAAATTCATGTTTTCATTAAGGTTCAATGGGTATTCATTCTTCAAGAGAATACATGATTAAGGTATTCACATGTTTGTAATTTGACCAACAAGATATATCTTATGATATATGGGGGATAAATGATGGAATTCACGTGATTGTTATCTGACATTTCAAGTAATCATTTTCTTTATACTATGAGCTTGGACCGAAGTATTTTAGATAAGCCTAAATATTGGAATGGATTATGTTGGTCATATGTTAGGATAGAAATTTTTCGATATTATTGATGGGATGTTATAGTAATATAGCTTTAGAAAAAGGACAACCTGCAGGACGGGCAACAGCCCATCGCGTCGGACAAGGCTGTGGGAATCGAACCCACAACCGAAGTGCGATTGGCCTTTATCGCCTACCACTGGCCTACAGGAAGTCCCTGTTTAGTAGAAACTAGTTTTATTATATTAAGCAGTATGATATATGAAGTATAAGTCCATTTTAGGAACCATATATCATTAATCTCACTATATATGGACTTATGTATTTTTTGATAACTTTTCTAACCTTTTGTTTGAGATAGATGGAATGACCCATCATTCTATCACATGATCTGCTAACACATCACGAATGACAAACTCAACTTCTTTTCTTTAAAAGATGAAGTGGAAATTGTCCAAATAACGACCAACAGTGAGACTATACCAAAATCACGAATGTATTTATTCTAATTCCAATTTCATCAACTTTTGGGAAACGATCTTGAAAACCAAAAATGTTGTCCTAGTGCTCTTATATCTGATGAATCAGATGGTACCTTAGATCATCACAAATTTATGGCTTTGTGATTGCTGGCTTTTCCATAGCCATGTTCTCTACCACTCTCCATCAGAACATGATGGTTAGATTTCTCTTCCGTATCCATATTTTCACCTATGTGGAAACCCGGTGATTAGTTTATTTGTGTAACCGTTACGTTTCATACTTTTGTTTTTAAAGATTGGTTTTGGTATTCCTTTTTACGATGTGGGTTTCTATTAAAGAAACTTTCGAGTAGTAAACCATTTATAACCCTGAAGAATTTCGAGGGCGAAATTCATTTTAAGGGGGGTAGAATGTAACACCCCGAGATTTTATGAACAATATTCTTTTTAATTTCATTAATGTCTTGTGTTGTACGCTACACCAAAAGAAGATTGCACAACACGCATCCTTGACTTTCCTTGCATTACACGCAATCACGACCTTCCTCGATAGCGTGTGTATTACGCAATACCGAGTTTCACTAAACAACGATATGTTATTAAAATATTATTAAAACTAGCCGTTATGAATAGTAATAACCACCTTTTAAAATTATAGAAATTTTATCTCTCAAAATGGACTTCATTTTTGGATTATGAGTATCGAATTTAGCCTAAGGTGAAATTTTGGTACTTTTCGGATAACTTTCATATTCTGATGAATAGTGAAAATTACTAAATTTTAATTAAAAAAACAACTTTTTTAATCGTAATAATTAATAGTGATAAATTATTAATTTGAGTGGTTTTAAAGTATATTTAGAATATATTTTTACAATTTAATACAATGTTGGTCATTGGATGTAATTTCACATTTAAACCAGACATAAAGAAGTGTCAATCTTTTGATAGTTATTATCTCTTAAAAACATGCTATTTGTTTTGACGACGGGAATTAATTTTTAAATTAGTTAATGTAACTGATATGTTTTGAATTTGGTAAAATAGACATCATTTTTGAGTTCATAATATCAAATATAGCTTAGGCCTAATTTTTGGTATTTTTCTGGAAACTTTCATTTTTTGATGAATAGTGAAACCACTAAGTGGTAGTTAAAAAAATGAATTTTTCATAAAACTTAATTTTACCACATCTGTGAGTGAAATTTCAAAAATCCGAGAGACATGGTTGATGTTAGTAAGTAAAATGCGGTTCAATGAAATGAAAATAATTTTTTGTGAATAGTAACTTTTTACTTTTTTTACCACGGTTAAAAGTAAATAAGGTAATTAAGGGTAACAATGTTATTATTATTACCCTAAAACATGTCCTAATTCTATTGGATAAGTGTAATTCGATCAAAAACAACCTTAGGAATAAAATATGATCATTTAGGCCCACTTGGATTAGATTAGGACATTTATTATTAATTTATTTAAAGAAGGGTTAAAGTAGTTAAAATCAAAGTTTAATACGTAAATCATTTTTAATATAGGGTTATACATAAGATAAATTCGACTATAAATACTCATTAGAAAGATTAAAAGATTTCCGACATAATGGTATTTTATTTGTAATTTTTAGACATTAGATAAGTTAATTTATATATGACACAATGATGATTCAGTAATTATCTTATTAATGAAATATTGAAATAATTGATGTTATAAATACCCAAATAAATGTAATTTGAGTCTTTTTATGAATTCCAATAATTTTCTAGGTTAATATGACATGGTAGTATTGATTTAATTAAATTTTTCCGAAATAATCATTCTGTTATGATTTTCACAAAAATCAATTACTAAATATTGTCAAAATTGACATAAAATTGTTTTTAAAATAAATATTATATTATTAATTGTTATTTTATTCCTAAAAATCTAAGGTTCTGCCAAATGACTTAGATAAGGTTATATATATTAATAATAAACAACTTGGGGTTCGTTTGGCTTGTTATAGTAAGTTTATTAACCTTATAGTGTAAGAACACAAGAAGACACGGTAAAAGTAAAATTATTTAACTTAATGTTAAATCTAAATGATAAGGTTAAAATTGGAACCTAAACTTGTCTAAATTCTATTGGATGAGAGGATTTCGACCCATGCCCACCTTATCTTAGAAATAAATAAATTTGGAGCTATTTAAAACCGAATTTGACTTTATAATAAAATAATAGTTTTAGTTATTCCAAAGGAACCCCTCTCCTCCCTTATAAAAGGGCACCTCATCCCCCTCTTCCTCACACCACTTTGAGCCTTCATGCTCGAACAACCCCTGCCATATTCTCTTCTCCACTTCCATAGGAACATCTTAGAGGTTCTGGTCTTCCTCAAAGACCAATTTTAGTGCCCTAAAAGGAGATCTCAAAGAGGTGCTTCATAGCAGAGGTAATTTCCGTTACCGATTCTTTCCCCTTTATTTCTTCTTCCGCTTCTTCTTATAAGGTTGTTTCTAATGAAGTAATAAATTCAGTATCACTAATATACTGATATGTTATTATAAGTATTAAACAAGCCTATTTCACCATCTATCCATCCTACGGAAAACGAAATCACCGCGCGTACGTACGTACAGAATACCGTCTCCATGCCGTGGTGTAATCTATTTTCCACCACCACCTTACATGGATGGTTATAATGGTGTAAATAATAACTATATATGATTATTTTAAACTGATATTTATTCTGTAATAGTATACATACACTCCAATAAAATTCCATGATCATGGGAACGGTATCATCGCTCGTGCGTACGTACGGAATACCGTCTCCACGACGCGATGAGATTCATTCTCAATGATTAACCATTGATGAATGATTATAAAGTATATATAATAATTAATCATAAAATATTTGAAATAATAATGATACAGTATTTATGTGTATATATATGTATGACATCTACTTAATTCCATTCAACTCAATAAGTAAACGAAAACAGCGTTCATGCGTACGTACGGCCTACCGTCTCCATGAACGGTGTATTTCTTTCCATTTACTGATTTATTATATATATGTATATTATGAATATATATTATGTATAAATCATGTTTTATATTCTAAAATTAAGTAATCATGATCTAAGTAATTATATTAATAATTACAAGTCAAAACACGGACGATAAATGAAACAATTTTACCCAAAACGCTCTTTAACATGGAATTTACAAAAGAACAGGTAATATAAAGTCATAAGTGAACCATATATGATATCATAACAACGAGTATGATTCTGGAATAAGTCAATGAAATTATTTAAATCATTATACAGGATGTTTGGACACTTACGAAGCAAAGCAGACCTATGGTAAGGGAAAATATCACAATCTCATTTTTTCCAAGATTGTTTATATATTGGTATTTACTGGGGTGTATTTTATCATCCACATCCATGTTTCCTAAATATGTAATATTTTTTACATCCACCTACAATTTTTTAAATCCAATTTTACCCTTCGGTGATTTTTTAGTAAAATATATAAAAGGAATCTTTTGTCGTTTTTCATACGAGGTACTTTTTGATTTTTCTGACAAAAGTACGAGAAGAATGTTTTTTTAACTTATACAACATGAATGGATTTTTAAAACATTATTTCCATGAAGATTCCTTTAAAATTTTTCAATTTTATTTTTAATCAACTTTTTTTAGTTTTGAATTGTATGACATGTTATGAAAGGAAAAGTGTTTTTGAAGAAGAAAGGATATTTTCCTCAAGAATGGAGTTCAAGCGTTTTATCAAAATTATTTTTCATCTAAGATAATTAAGGGTTCTGTTTCAATCCCTATAATTACATTGATTTGATTATGTTGTGATGGAATTATTTTTATGAATTCCTTTACCTTATATGAATTGGTTTATGATGTCGCGATGTTTATGAATCCCATTTTTATTACATGTGTTATGCTATGATGTATGGTTTATGATTTTGTGTAACACATAAGAATGGTATCATTATGAGATGGGTGGGACATATATCTCCCTCCAATGCATTGGGTAAAGATTTTATATCTCATGAGATAGACATGGCTGGAACGGTAGGTTATACCGGTTCAGTGAAACCGGACTGAAACGAGGAGTGAACTCGATTCAGAAAGGGACTTTGTCAACTAAGATAGTCTTGGCAATGAGTCTTGACTAATAAGAATTGATTCTCTATGATTATGTGTGTATTCACAATGTTTCATGTTTTATGTTATGATTATTGGGATTACATTTCACTACTATGATTTATCCCATGTTATGAAATTATGATCTTTTTTGCAGTTTAAGATTTCCAAAATGTTATGTTCCTATGAATATGATGTGATTGATTTTTCTTTTGTTTACCCTTAATGAGCATTTGAGCTCACCCTTTTATGTTTTCTTTTCCACAGGATATAAAGAAAGGTTTTATGTAAGAAAAAAGGGGAGATCTTTATGGGAGATGTTGACGATCTTTCACCTCGATAAGAAGACTACGTTCCAAGTTTCCAAAGACACTAAACTATTACGGTCCTTGTGTGTCTGTTTTTGTTATGTATTAAGTATTCCGCAAAAGTAATGTAATGTCCATGTACATCATGCTTCGGGTATCTACATACATTCTCAAACTATCAATACAATACCACACTCACTAATCATTAGAGATATTACAATCTATTGGATAACCCTGAACTAGAACATATGGCCTTGTCTATCCTAATATTATTCCGTACCACTCCAGCATGTTCTACCCATGGATTGTCTTAATACATTCTACTAGAGGCCCATTGGTATCTCAATACCATGTACCAAATAAAACAAATGACCCACACCTAGGTCCCAATAAAATCTTATAAAGGAAATTAATCATCCCATCACCTGGATAAACCTCCCTTCTATGATACCCATCAAATTTTGAAAGTCTCATACCATTTTCAATGATCACAAATCTCCCAAACAACACTCATAAGGGCATACCTCACCATACCTGATATGAATGACCATCTCACCCAACACCACTAGTCATATTCCTCACAAACCCATCAACATACCCTCATTAGAAACTTCTTATTCCACCCATAAATTCTCTCATTTCTCTACACCCATCCACGGCCTCACATCAACTCAACTGATACACTCTCCCCTTAGTGACATAATCACCAAAAAAATAAAAAGTTTTCAACTTGATAAGATGAAATTATATTGAGTATAGAAGTCCCATCGACATTCTATCTCATCTTCTCATGGAATTCCTCCATCTTCATTCATTGACATGTAGAATTCAACATTCATGCATGTAACCATTCATTCGAAAACACTTTTATGGATTTTTATTGAATGGACCACTTGCCTCTATTAAGGAATAATCAAACAAGATAAGTCTCTTTTCACGTCGATCAAGCCCATACATGCCCAATATAAATTTATATCATCTCAAAATATCTTGTATTGCACCATAAATCATCAAAAATTAAATATCAATATTTATAATTATTTATTTATCTATATTCTAAAAATTATAATTCAACCAGAATAGATGGGGAATTCATCCCACACCGAATCAACAAACAACCACTGATATAAGGCTCATGGTAAATCCCAAGAACTATCATATCCTAAATATCTGACCACCGTCATCTGAAAGACCATACACATTATGTAATTTTACAAAAAATATAGATAAAATAGGGATGTTTCTTACCTCAAACAAAACTACTCCTAACTATGTGTAGACACAACCTCATCTCATCCTTTTGTCACTGAACAAAAAATTCATAACGTAAAAAAACTATTTGATCTTGATCTAGGAAAAAATAACTATATTTTACATAAAATCATAATATATAATGGTTTAGTTATCAAAATTGAGAACAAATATAGAAAAAGAATAGATTTCCCTGAATCACTACTATAATACACGTGAAACCACTAAACATAATGGGGAAAAATGGGATGAAGATAGATTTTGGCACCAGGCATATGGCCCTCCCTTTATACACTCCTAATCAAGAAATGAAATGGAGCCTAACCCCAATTTGTTTACTTCTAAAACCAAACACCAGCCCATTCATGGAATGGTACTTTTGTTCACATCGTTAACTACGTGGATTGTGGTCCTTACCCTATTACATATTGAATTCTATGACATTAACACCTATTTCTGATATAAATGGGTATTTTATACTATATTTATAAAAGCATATCCATCCACTGTTACTCTAACACATTCCCAAAAATGAAGGAATCCGCTAATCGAGAATGCACATCCAAATCATCATTCTAGTATGTATAAAAAATTATAATGTAAATATGAGTTTTGGTTCTTGAACTAGATCCCCCAATAAATGAAAAAACATATAATACATCTTAAAATAATGACCTGGAAATCAATTTGTATTAAAAACAATATCATTGTGAACCCTAATAAATGATGGTGTATGAGAATATTTTAGGAGATTTTAAATTCTTGTTCCCCAGAAGGATTATTTCAGGGGATATGTGGTTGATAGAGTATATTTATCTAAAATGATAGGATTAAATTATTCATATTGTGACAGGTTGGGAAAACTAATGATTATTAGTGTGGAATTGATTACTATCATATGTAGTTCTTGTGAATGGTGATATTTTCAATAGTTATTTCAAATGGTAAAAAAACTGTGTAGTGATATCATTGAATACAGGGGAAATTTTTCCCAACATTGTGTTATATATTATAATAACTAAAAAGGATGTTGTTCAGGATTATATTGAACCCAAAATTTATCTTAGGTTACAATAATGAAATTGTGGAGAATTTTATTTATTTGAAACTTTTTGTATAGGTCTCTAATGTGTTTTTAATATAATTAAAAAGTTTTCATTATGAAGTATGAATTAAATATGTTCCTATAGTGAATGTGTGAAGTAGGTGAGTTGATATCTATAATAACCTTATGGATTTATTTTTTAATGTTGGGGAGAGGGGCTCTCCCACCATATATGGCCCTACTATTGAACCTTGTATGGTTGATAATCTCAGTCTTTTGGGTTTTATATCATACAACATGTTGGGACAACACCAAAATAAATTGTATAGGTAGAGTGATACATGATAAAAGAAAATTCATGTTTTATCTTCATTATTGTTTTAAATGTATTGGGATCATCATATTTTCAAAATAATAAGCCTTTCATTCTCATTCATAATGATTCTTTATATTTTCTTGGATCTCTCATCTCTAATGATGAAGGGTTTTTATGTAAGGGTAAAAATTATTACATGTGTGGATACTCAAGAGATTCATTATTTTCCATTTGATCTAGTATCCTTTTGGAGGGAAATAGGATTTACGATGGGAAGGATGTAGTGACTTAGGTTTTTTTATGTGGGTATTTGGTTGATTTGGATGTTTGATGTCTTGAGACTTTTCATTGAGTAAAATGATAATTTCCCATATAACTGACCTTATAAAAATTATGATGGGTATTTTTTTAATTTGAGTTTTTACCCTACTTTAAGACGGTGAAAAAAAGTGAGCCTTTGAGCCTTGAAAAAGTATTACAATAATACTATAATTTCTTGGTCAATGTAGGATAATATTTGTCAATATTCTCATATATATTAAATAATACCTTATATTATAAATTCAAGACAGAGTTAAGTCCAAAATATTATTTTTACCCAAGGGATGAAATAAGTATCATTCCCATCAGAGTTCTCAGGTGTTAATTATTAATCATTGATTAATTAAATAACTAAATTATTTAACTCATTGGTTATTAAATGGAGAATCTTTATAATCCATCTATAAAACCTCACTTATGATTATCTTTTTTTGGGTCAGGTTCTTATATAAAGGGAAGCCCATGTGACAAGGGAGCCGGGATTGTGGGAGGATTAATGATGCATTGAGGTCCAGTATTGTAGGGAGACATGTTTCATGGAAAAATGATAATCATATTTATATATAATGTCAAAAAAACATGGCTATGATAATAGACAAAAGTTTTGATTTTTTTCCAAGATGTAGGGTTTTGTTATCTATGGATTTTTATGAGATATTTCAGATTTTTTTAAACCATGGAATAGTTTATTGAATAGGTAAAAAAGGAGGATTACATGAGTCAGAATGATGGAATATTATTATATTCTTTCTCATAAAAAGGCAGTAAATCTCCATGGAAATCATCACAACATGTAATTCCCTAGTTGACTCCATTATTGGAAAGACTGTCTGTTACAATATCTTCTTCACAAAAATCATGAGTGATAATGTTGTTGGTTTCCAAAAGTAGTGCGATAAAACTCATCCAACGGGATGTAAGAAGCCAAGCATGATGCACTAGACCCTTCTACAGAGCAGGGAATGTAGTGGTTGAATCACATTCAATCCAAATATTGTTCTAAACTTTTTTCTTGGCAATGTCGACAACATATATGACCCTTATCATTTCTACTTCTAGAGATGTGTTCGTACCACATCAACCAAAGAATATCCATGACAATGTCCAAGATAATATCTGAAGATAGCACCTCCTCATGCTGGTCACGAATTGACTTTTGAGGAACTGTTAACATCCACATCGATCAATCATAAAATTTGGGCTTCGCAGAATACCTCAAATGATTATCTATGCAACCTATAAAGGGTATAAATTCAATGTCGATGAAGTATTTCAAGGACTTAAATGGTGTTATCACATCAATATTTCTGAATAGAGTCAGCATTGCAAACAACAATGAGAATCTGTTCCCTACATGGATTAATCTTAAATGAGTAATTATTATGAAGAATATTATTTCTATCAAACCAAATTACATGTAGTAGATCATCAAAAAACGGTTAAGAAGATATTTTTAATTTGTTGAGAAGACTCAAAAACAACACAATGATGCTTCTGGTAGATGATGGAATTAAGGAGTAACCATCTACACCCAAATATTTCAAAAATAATGTTTCATAGAGCTGAATCTATAGAACAAGAAAAAACAGATTGTTAGTATCTTTTCTATGTTTGTTGACCATGTGACATTTAGAATAATGTTGGATCCCTAAAGACTGCAAGAAAATTTCAGGGTGGGACTCTTTTATGTTCAAAACTCCAAACAAGAGTTAGTATCAAGGGATTAATCCAAGGTTTGATAATGTATTTAAACCATCATATGCTAGAACAAGAATCAATTAAATTTTGATTATAAAAATTCTTGGAATTAATCATACCATTAAAAATGGTTTCCCATATGAAGAAGTAATCATATTTAGAATAAGGATTTTATCACTGTCACTTCTGATGGTTTCAATAAGTGGTATGTTTTTGAAATTTCGAAAAACCCTTATAGTGGAATCATTGTTGTTAGGAAAATAATTAGGAGTCAGTATGGAAACTAATGGTTCACTAGTCTACTTTTCAAACCAAAAATTTATGGTTGAATCATAGATTACCATCCATCTAGAGTTTTTTATAATGTTGGCATATGATTTTCTAATGGATGACCAGATGAGATAATTGATGTAGTTCAAAAATCTATTCATTATCTTAGTACTGATGATTTTATTGAGGAAATCAATAATGTCAAACTAATTATTAAGAAACCTCCAAGTGAGTCTCACATAAAGAGTATCATTAAATATATTCATATTTTTTATGCCAATATCACTTTTTACTAATGGTTTATAATAGGTGGCCCAAAGGGTGGTCACAATCTTCCATTCAATTGTGCTTCTTGTCCAATCAGAATTTTTAAGTCAAACATTATCTTTTTTAGAATACCTGAAGTCCATTTGTAAACCATCATTGAGTAGACTATTTTTGATACAAAAGTTGATTTGACAAGAATGATTCTTACAAATATATAGAAGGATTTACCCATCTTAGAAGAAAGTTGATTTATAATTTGGTCAACAATGGTGGAGAAGTAGTTGAATTTTGGTCTTCCCCGATATATTGGCATGCCCAAATAGGTGAAAGGGAAGGATCCTTCTTTGATTCCTAAATAATTGATGATGTCACCTTTTCTAATGGAAGATAAATATTTTCCAAAGAAAAAATAGGATTTGTCCTAGAATATAGTTTGAGAAAAAATTTCATTATAATCAGACATACCATTTTCAAGAATTTATATGTTTTATATATCCCATTGAAAGAACATGATGGTTTCATCATCATATAAAAGATTTGTGGGCATATTTAATTATTTAGAAGCCTAAATATGTTTAATCTTGTTTTGGTCCACAAGGAAAGTGAGCAGCCTGTTTATGTAATCTACCTCAATAGCAAATTGAATGGCAGAAAGGGGATCCCATTTTATTACCACCTTGTTGCATTTATAGAATCCCTTGGGGGGACCATTGACATGGACAAAGATGAAAGCATAGTTGAATGAAGAGTTTATCATAATAATCATAGATTCACTAAAGAAAAAACATTTGAGAACATTATAGATGAAACTCTAATCAATTGTATCTAAAGCATTCCTAAGATCATGTTTAATGGAAACATTACCTACTCCTGTGGATTTGTTATGGATATTGGTACAGTCAGTGTTGTGAAAAATATTTTCTTGAATATACCTACCTTGATAAAACAAAATTGATTCAAATATATAATTCTATTGCATATTTTAGTAATTCTATTAGTAAAAAGATTTGAAAAAAATTTATTGAGGGTGTTAATAAGAGAAATAATATGGGAAAGATTAATCTCAGAGGCATTTTACACTTTTGGAATTTAAGTGATAAATTGTGCATTTAAACCATAAGGAAGAACACCATTGGAAATGAAAATATTGAAAATATTGAAAATATCCTTATGAATAATCTCCCAGCAGAGTTGGAAAAAGTCTTTATTGAATCCATATGGACCCGGGGCACTATCAAAGATAAGACTAAAAATAGTGTCTTTGATTTCATGATTAAGAGGGGTGCTTAATAAAAAATTATTTTCCTCCTTAGTCACCAATGTCAGAAAGATATCTGGATGGAGATCATTATTGACATCTTGTTCATTAATTAAATTATGAATGTAAGAGACCACATGATTTTCAATAGCTTCCTCAATATCAATGAGATTTTTTTCATCTATATGAAAATAAAAAGGTCTACATGTTTTTTTGACTCTTTGTAGAAAATTATAGAACTTTATATTTTTATCACCATCCACAATACATTTATCATTGAAAATTTGTTTTTGTGTGTTATCTTTAAAAACAAACAAAGAGATGAGCTTAATGGAGTTATCAATTTCATGTTGTGGATCTAAAATAAAATTAGATCTAGTTTTGGAGCTTTGGATTTGAATAAGTTATTTCTCAAAAGAGTGGATATATGTGTCATGTTTCTTAGATATGGAGCCACACCAGACATTAAGATTCTACTTTAGGTACTTAAATTTATTAACAAAAGAAAACACATCATTGTGATGCCTCCTTCATTCCCAAGAATTTTTTATGAATCTAGTACAATATATATTTGCAAACTAGGAATTATTAAATTTGAAGGATAGAGAGGGTTTGGTGCCTTTGGATAAAATATTTACTAGAATACGATTATGAATTGAGTTACGTTTGGTTAAGGTGATGCTCAAAATAGTGTCCCATTTTAGAAGAGAAAAGATATTAGTGAAAGCTCTATCAAGTTTCATAGAAACTACCTTTTTGTAGTGTCGTCTATACGAAGTGTAATTAGAACTAGTATGATTGACATAAATAAGATTACAATCCTCAATGGATGATCTAAATTCTCTTGAGGAGATATAAGACTGGGACGACCCTATTTTTTCACTAGATGTTAGAATCGCATTAAAACACCCAATCACAAACCATGGATCGTGGATATTATTCGCTAAAACAAAAAGGGCATGCCAATTGAATCTTCATTCTAGTAATTGATTCTTAAAATATATCATTGTGAAAAAAGTTTATAAACCTTAAAAGATAAATTACATGTAAAAATCGTTTCAGAAATTTGGAGGCATAAACACACTACAATGATGAGTGATAAAAAAATCCAAAGAGGATCAATCGTGTTACCTGTTTTTTCAAACACCTAGGAAATTATAACCATAAGCACAAAGATGCATTACTTTTGAGTAAAATTTGATTTTAGCCTCAAAAATAGAAAAAAATGGTTTATAGGTCATCAGAAATATTTTAAACTAGTATAAGTTTCATGGTTAGAAATACCCAGACAATTTCAAAATATGAAATTATTTGGAACATGTGTTTGGAATTAGAACCCCCTTTAATTGATCCACCCAAGACCTTCCCCCTCTATGATCTTCTAAAATCTTGAGGAGAGGTTAGACTTGTTTTCATTCCTAGCTTAAACCAAGAGGATACATCAAGTTCATTTGATGTACGAGTATTATCAGCACTATGATCCTTTTTAGAATATTAGGCAGTCAAGGAAGTCTACATTGGGATATCCTTTTAAGGCTCAAATATTTGTTTGTCATGTGAGTTAGGGAAACAGTTAGAGCCGTAAACATGGAAAGTATTCTGAGTATCCATTACGTCTGATTTATCAGAGGTAAAATTTTTAATTATTTTAGATACATCGACATTAAAAGGTATAGCCATTGATTTGTCTTTTGAAGTCTCATATTGTTGTTTTAATGTGTATTAGGTAATAAATTAGACACAATAATAGGTTCAATGATCTGGGATCCCATTACCTCTGATATTTCAATAATTATCATTGATTGTGTGTATGTGGGAGTAACTAGAAGTTCCATACCTTACTTATCTAGTTTGGGATGGTTATGATCTTTGTATGCCTTTTCATAGGATATCTCAAGAATTTTAGAGGTAGCATGGGATGCTACAGCTTTCCTATTGGATAAATCCATGATCTCTTGATCTTGGCCAGCATCCATAGAGTCGGTCTTGGATGTGTCTTCAGCAACCATAGCATATTGTAATTTTCATACATGTCCAGAACAAGATTACCAATCTCACCTAAGTTGTCTTGTTCTATACTTTCATTTTCTTCATCTTCAACCATCTCATACCAGCTCGTACCTGATGCCTCACATAAGATAGGAGCTTTCTTTACCCAAATTCTTTTTTTCTTCTTTGGTGCTTTAGGTTTCTCCAAGCAAATTCTATTGCCTTTTTTCTCCTTTTGAGCCAACATCAATTAATCAACCCGTGTTTGTTCTAGCTAATTTTGCATCACTGTGAAATTCAATAGGGAATGACCAATGATCATAATAATCTCAACAAAATGGAGGTTTTCACTCATATTCAATCTGATCCCCTGTTTTATACTCATTCGCATTAAATGCGAAAATATATGGATGCTTTGATTCCCGGATGACCTCTACCATAACCCACACATAAATCCCGAGTTCAACATTTAGAGTATGGTGATCAATCTTTAGATGTGTACCAATATAGGATGTTATGTCATTTAAAATCTTGGGATTCCAAAAATACTAGATGAGCCTGTGTAAACGGACCCAGACTTGCGCCATAGTATTCCTAAATATATGACGATAGAAGAAAAAACCCCATTCATATAATCTAAGAAAACCTGTTTTGAGATGAATGTTATCCAATTTCTAAACTCGATCAACCTTGTCCTTTGGTCTTAATAAGAGGTGGAAATATCCTCTACCAATTAGGATAATATTCTAATATGAGAATCCCTAAATGTGTGTGATCTGCAGTTTAAGATCCTCGGGTGACAATGGATTGTCTCCCATTGAGAAAAGAAATACAACCCATAATCGAGTACGTACACATTTTTGATCATTGATGCAGTGATTCAAGATCATCCTTGACTTCAAAGCATCTATCATCCAATTTATTGTAGCATGAAGGCTTCATTGAGTTTTCATTTTTAGGTCTGAACCCTTGAGTGCTTAGAGAAAAGAAATCACTTTGGGTTTTCTAACCATCTACGATTAATCTTTGTAAGATGTGATTCCACAACCATCAAAGGATTTTTTTACATTCGGGATGGAAAGATGCCATACTACAACCAGTTAGTGGAATTTCAAGATGTTCATCACAGGTTTTGAGGAAAAACCCTAGGAATCGTGGGGGAGAATTCGAGAGATCCCGAGCTACCATTGTCATTCTTTTATATTTTATTAATAATTTCTTAACTCATAAAAATTATATTTTGTTATCGGCCTTTGAATAACTAAATTTATTTATGATATTTAGTTGATTTCATGAATAAAAAATTAGTTTATGTTGGAGTATGTCATTTTGCATTGATTTTTGATTCCCATCCCTGAAACATAGCCAATTCATGAAGGGAATCATGGAATAGTCCTCTTTTTTGGTTCAAGGATTTCTCCCTCTTTTATATGAATGTTACTTAGAAAAATAATTTGGTTATTGACTCAACCATCTCTATTAATGACCAATCATCCCTTTCATTTTCACTTGATCTATGTTTATTTAAATAAAATTTTAGTAGATGATCGAGATATGAGGAAGGATCATGGATGATATAAATATAATAGATATGGGAAGCATGATTGGATTTCAGAGCAGATAAGAATTCTAACATTGGGATATTTATGTGGGATGATGAATCTTGGTAGTAGGATCATGATTTTGGAAAAAAAGGTCAGTTGAAGATTTTGAATAATGTATTATCCTTGTTTTACGAGGTTTGACCAAATAATAAATATTAATAATTATTTTCAAGATAAGAGAAATAAAGTATTTGGGGGGTAATGAAAATTTGACTTTTATGACGAATAGTCGCCTAAATAATTATTCCAGAGGTAATGTAATCTCATTCAACTATTATTCAGGTTTTTGGTTCAATTTCATGGGGGATTACATAGATCTAGAATAATGGATGGTTTAAATGATGATTTATAAGATATTATAGAAAAATCATGACAACATGGTGTGTCATATGGAAGAACACACATCATGTGTTGTGGGAGATACAGAGATAGGGTTTCCAAAAAAATTAAAAATAATTGGACCACGAGGTATTTCCCACACACCATGTTACCATATATGAACCAATTCTATGTGTACTAGAGGTACATCCCAAAATACTAAGTATCGTTCAACACAATGTTGTTATGGCACATATCATGAAACCTTGGGCGAATGTGAAATAAGAGTTAAGACACATGGTGAGTCTCAAACCTGAACAATCACATCATTTATCTCATTTCACAAACCATGTAGTTGTAATTTTTACATGCAACAGAGAATGGAAGTACATGGAAATGAATGTAATTTCGGTAAACATTCCATGCACCCCCTATGGAATGCATTATACTTTTCCTTGGACTATAATTAGATCTTTATAAAAACCATTATATGTTAAATTACATGATGAATGAGATGGTGTACTTCTTTTGAATTCATATATGGTTTCATAGACTTCAATATCAAAATCATGAATATTGGCTTGATAATCAAACAACCATGATGAAGTGAAACCCTCCGAAACATGATAGATTTCGTCAAGGTGTAGTGTCCTCTTATCATACCTTGGTATGAATGATTGTCCCCCCACCCATGGGATTGGGGTATGAGATCCATTAACTATGAATTAGATAGGTTCTATATCCCCCCTACTACCTAAGGGTTTGGGATCCTTTATTTTAGTGTTTGGTATCCCCATTGTTGGATGGGACTGAATAGGGTGTAATATACTCCATTGGGGAAAGAATCCCCCTTAAATTAAAAAATGGTACAGGATACACAATTATAGGTTTTGATAAGTCATTTAGGTTTAAGGATCATATTAATAAAATATCATTGAAAGAAAATAGAATCTTTCAATATCCTATTGTGATCCTTTCAATGTTTATATTTTACCCTCTGGTAGAACCTAATACCTTGGTTGATGAAAATAACATAGGGTTGAGTGGGTTCAACTTATTTGTTTTATATTGGGGTTTGTCTACAAGAACTTATGAAATAATGTCTTCATTGGGATAAATGTTTCCTCATAATCCTAGGGTGTTATCTAGAGATGTGATATTATAGATAGTTATTAATATAATGAATTTTGGATTATTTTGAATTCTGAGTACCTATGGGTGATCATGTTAGGTGGATCTAAGGATTCAATCTATGTTTTTTGGAATTATCAATGTAATTGAGACTTTTTTGTCAATGAATATCTAAAATTTTCTTCTTCACGGCCTTTTTAGTACACCATAAGTCGTAGTAACTTAGGTTGACATTGTCTAATTATTTTACTTATTCTCATTCTTCTAAACACCTCCCGTGTCAAGTGTATTGTAGATTTTTTCTTTACTATCCCTTTACAGTTTTTATGTAATCTTATTGAGTATGTATATAAATACCCCTTAATGGTACTTAATCCCAAAAATTATGTGTTAGTGTGGATTTTATAGAGTTAGGAGATAGATTTATGGTTGGGAGATTACATTACCTCTTTTGAGATGACATATAGAGACCATAGGGTGTAGTGTTTGAAGAGATTTTGCGGAACCCAAGGTGTTGGTAGTAAGAGATGTATTTTTTTGATCTAAGAAATAGTGAGAACCTATCCATCCTAGATTATTGTAAATTTTTAGTATTGGTTTTTTTTTGTGTATTTTGAACCTTTTACATTATTTTAGTCAAACTGGATATCTTTTAGATCTTAGTAGATTCCACATGTTTAGTTTATTTGATGAATTTAAATATATATAGATGGTGGTTTTTTTAGATTATTTTATTGAGATATTATACTAAATCATGTCGATAAAAGATAAATCCATCCATATGTATGATTTTTCTACTATAAGTTAGTCACCAGACCCCACCCAATAAGAAATGGGCGCAGCAAAAGCGTGGTTGGGTCATCACACATCTTAAATTTTTACCATTATCAATGACTATTCTGGGATCAATACGAATATGAATGGCAGTCTCCAAAGAATAGAATCAATGATTTAGATAAACAAGGTAGAGGCCCAAAACCTTTATATAGGATCTTGCACATCATTTTTTTAATTAATTTAATTAATTTCATAATGAAAAGAATAAATTGGATCTTTGGTATTTTTTCATTGATAATGTTGATTATTCGAAATTACGCTTCCGGGTTATCTCGTTGCTCATGCAAGGATCCAAACTATAATCCCTCTAGAGTAGATCCACATGGGATCTTATGGCCTCTAATCGACACCACTCGTTCTCCTGGTGCTAGAGTGGTGAAGTGAGTGTCTTGTATCTGACATTATTAATGGATTTTTCTTTGGCTATGAAGAACATCTCTCGTTATTGTGAGGGGTGGGAAGAGGATTTGAGGGAGAAATAATTTATCTCAAAAATTCTCAATTCACCAAGATTTGGTGTGTTGTTTATAAAAATATAGATGTACATTTCTATTTATATTCATGGAAATTGTTTTATTATTTTTAATTACACAAAAGAAATTAAATACATTAATGAAATTAGATTAAACACATTCTCATAACAATAATATAGCGTCATTATTTATGGTGCACAAACATGCGCAAAATGAAATTGTGAATGAATTTAAGCGTCACAAAATAATAGTAGTGTCATTTAAATTGTGTTAACTAATAATGATTTTCTCTCATGAAAATAATTATTTTACAACTGGACCGACAATTGTCTGATCAAACTCCACTTCTATTTATTGAACACACGAATAAATAAATAAATAATATATTATCTTAAAAAAATATTTTATTTATAAAATAGTGAATAAATATTTATTAAATCTTTAATAAATTTAAAAATATATATTTTATTTCATTTATGTGATCATCTTAACTTGAATAAAATTATTTCATGGTCTTGAGAATAATATTTATTTCATTATTTAAATTCAGATAAAATTTAACTGAGACAACAACAAACTTATAGTGTGTGACATTCTAGGATTCTCTCTCGTTGGAATTAGGCAGGTTTGCCTTATGTCCAAGAGTACTGTCTAGCTACGGTTTATGGTATCCTAGAGAAAGAACATATAGTCACAAAAATGACTTCCACATATGAATTCTCACTGTCTAATATAAACTGTTTTTCTCAATATCTCGTCATGTATGTTTCATGATAGGGTCATCAACCATTATTCTTAAAATGTCATTCATTGACTACCTGAAATAAAATCATTGTTACTCTGTAGCCATGGAAATTTTTGTGATGGATCTATTTCAATCAAAGGGCTGATATATCAACTTCCATAAATGGAAGGGAAAAATCCTTTCTCAACTTATCAATTGATATAATGTCACTCATGACACACACACCATATCCTACTTATCTCCAAGTGTGTGTGATGGTTTTTGTCATCAAATCAATGTGCATGAGTGGTGACATGTATTAATGATAATCATAATGTCTAAGTATCATTACACATTCTTGTAGATAGATATGTCTTATGAAACCAAAACATGTGGAATTCTCATTGGCATGTCGGTTCTCATAATCTCATGTCATGGAGATTAACAAGTGAGAGTTTTGTGAGAGGAAGTTTCATCTACATACGAGTACTCTCACCTGAAGATCTTCATGATTTGTGCCCCTTCATTGTATGTCATCCATCCATAGAACTATATTTAAGAATATTGTTATATAATTTCAAGGTTCTTATCCTAGAGGGGATCATCCATGACCTTATCAATGCAAAAAATACTCCGGAACATTATTACTTCATATTAATGCAGAACAATGAAAAGTATGTAATAAGACTTTTAATATTTCAATACATTAAATATCTATGTAATAAAAGTACAACCAGATAATTCTAGGACACCTACTCTTACAAACTCTCACTTGGACTAGAGCCAACTGCTAACAAAATGCCGTCCACTAAACCTCACATGGTGATCATGTTTTTTCTAAGTAAAGGTATTAGTGAAGGGGTCTCACATGTTGTCTTCTGTATAAATACTACTCACTAAAACTTCACCCTCTCGGAGAAAAATTCCTCAAGAGATGGTACTTCTGAATTATGTGCTTCATCCACTGATGTGACCTTGGCTATATTGGGAGAACTGCCACTGCAGTATTATCACATTATAGTGTGATGGTATCTTTATTTATAGGTATCACATCCAACTCCTAGATGATGCTTTGCATCCAAAGTGATTCTTTTGCTACCTTAAAATTTGTGATATACTCGTCCACTACTGTAGAATCTGTAACCACACACTACATTGAGGTCTTCCAACTCACTGCACATCCATTCAAATAGAACATGTATCTCGCTTGTAACATCATGTCATATTGATCAGTCTAGAAAAATAACATCTACATATCCTCTAATAACTAGTTCCTCATCTCCTCTATAAACCAAGAACATATCCTTGGTATGCCTCAGATACATTAAGATAGTATTGACTAGCATCCAATGGAAGTCACCTGGGTCAGCTTTATATCTGGAAACCACACATAATGCATAATCAACATCCAGCCAGGTACATATAATGACATACATGACTGACACAATTGCTAAATCCTATGGATTTTTTATCATCATCATTTTTTCTACATGTGTCTGAGGACACATTTTCATGGAAAGATGTATGCCATGGGACACTAGAAACAATATCTTCTTAGATTGATTCATACTGAATCTCTTCAGTATCTTATAAATGTATGTAATTGACTTATGCTCAACAATCTCTTGGATCTATCATGATGGATCTTGATCCCATGAATATATGCTGCCTCACCCATGTACTTAATGGAGAAGAATTAATTCTACCATGCCTTAACAGACTGTAAGACTGGTATCTCATTTCGAATAACTAATATTACATTAACATATACTATTAGGAAAAAGACTAAATTCCCACTAAAAAATTTGTATATACCAGGAACACATTTATTCTTAATAAAACCAAATTTTGTTATGGAATCATCAAAATGAATGTTCCATGACCATAGTGCTTTCTTTAATCCATAAATGGATTTCTGCAACTTTTATACCTTATTGGCATCTGTTGGAGTCATAAATCATTCAGGTTGTGTTATACAGACATCTTCTTGAAGGTACTTATTAAGGAAGTTTGTTTTGACATCAATTTTCCCAATCTCATAGTCATGATATGAAGTAATGTCAAATAGAATTATGAGGCATTTCAGAATTTCAATAGGTGAAAATGTTGTAGTCAATTCCTTGATGCTATTTAAACCCTTTTGCAGCCAGTCATGCCTTATAGGTTCTGACTTGTCATTCCTTGTCTAGTTTATTCTTGAATACCCATTTGCGGACCACATTATTTACATATACTACAGGATCTACCAAAGTCCGGACATGGTTTTTGATACATGGAATTCATTTCAGAATTCAAGGCTTATTTCCACTTGGAAACATCTGTTCCACTTAATACATCCATGTGGGTTAGATAGTCATTACTATCAACAAATAATGAGTCACAATCCACAGTAACTAGAAAACTATATCGTTTCGGTTCCCTAACCTCTCATGTACTCCTACATAGTACTTTTTTCTCTATAACAGATTCTTCTTCCATAAGGCTTTGGGGAATCTATTCTTGTATCAACTCTTGTGTACCTTGAGCCTCTACTTCATCTAAGTCTATCTCACTCCCACTATCTCTTTTGGAGATGTGATCCCTCTCAAGAAATATGGAATGTCTTTCCACTATAACCCTTTTGTATGAAGGATTTTATAGGTAATATCCCATTGTTTCCTTGGGGTATCCTACAAAGGATCACTTAGTCCCTTGGGGTGCGAGTTTGTTACCTAAAGAGGACTTAATAAATTATTCACTACCCTAGACATGTAAATTTGATAACATGGATTTTATTACAATCTATATCTCCTATGGAATACCATTTATCAATTTAGTTAGTACATGGTTTATTATTTGTGATATTTTTTAAGCACATATCCCCGAATGAATAATAAACGACTCACATGAATCATCATTGACCTCACTATGTCCAATGGGGTGTGGTTCCTCCTTTAGCTCACACCATTTCATAGGGGCTTGTATATGAAAGTGAGTTGGGATAGGATCTCAGATTCCTGTAAGAAATCAATGAAGTATTGATTAAGATATTCTCCACCTCGATTTGAGTGGAGTATCTTAATCTTCTTACAAAGCTAGTTTTCAACATCATTTATGTTATCTTTGAACATATCAAGAGAATATGCCTTATACATCATTATTTAGATATATCAATATCTACTAAAATCATATGTAAAAGTTACAATGTATGAGTACCCTCCCCTTACTTAAACCTGAAATGGTACATACACATTTGTATAAACTAATTCAAGAAGTTTTTTTTATCCCCTTCACCTTTCCCACTAAATAGGGCTTTAGTAATTTTTTCATGTAAAAATGCATGGAATACACCAAGTGGTTTTAGTTCGAAAGAATCTAAATATCCATCTTGATGTAACATTGTCAATAATTTATTGTTTACATGACCAATTTGGTGATGACAGAGTTGTGTATGGAATGGGTCATGTGAAGTATCTTTGTTATCAGTTTCCTTTACTTGGTTTTTGTAATCCAACACGTAAAGATCATTGTATAAAAGTTCCCTACCAAAACAGATGCTATCATTGTAAAAAAGTAACATTCATTTCCAAACATGAAAAAAATATATGTATCTAATATAGACACTAAAATAATGTTTTTAGTAACAGACAACACAAAAAAACAACCATTTAACACAAAACATATCCCAGTTGGCAACATGGGGTTGTAGTCCTCGATAGCTACAGTAGAATTCCTGGCTTCGTTGACTGCTCGTAGATCTACCTCACCTCAGTCAATCTTTTTAAATCTACTTGGCTCATTTATTTAGATACATATTTTATCACCACAACCTGTATACAGTACAAATATTGTTGAAACATATAGATTTCATTCGATAATAAATGCACCTAAAGCTCTCATTTTCTCCTTAGGCTGGGAGCAGTTCTTCTTCTAGTGTCCCTTCATGCCACATGGGAAAAAACACCATATTATTCCTTTTCCTCCACTTTGATATTCCTTATCACTGAAGGTCATGAAGAATATATGGGCTTAATTATATTTTTATTCCCTTTCCTCTTATTCACCATATGGAAATAAGGCTTTTCACATTTCATATTTTTGTCCACATGGAGAATGAGGATAAGAAGATAAGTCCAAGACTTCTCAATGTTCTTTATATTGAAATTAACATCAATGTTAGAGAAGCTCTAAGGGAGTGATGTGAGTATGACATCGGTGAACAGTTCATCAGGGAGTGTAAACCCTAGAATCTCCAAGCTCTCAATGTAGAAAATACGCTTGACTACATGAGGCCTAGCTGTGGAACCTTCCCCAACATTACTCTGAATGAGTTCCTTGTAGATCTCAAGCCTTTCATGTCTTGATCTATCCAGGTAACGACCACAGAGGTGCTCGAGCATTCTATAAGCTTCAATGTTTTCATTACACTTCATGATCTCACTAGGCATTAATGATAGCTTCAAACATTGAACGTCGACCCCATCATTAATTTTTTTCTCATTGACAAAGAAATCATCATCACTCACCTATTTGGCTGGATGATCAGGTAATTCTAACTCCAGCATGTTAGAATTCTGTTCAAGGAGTAGGATAACCCAAAGGCGTATAAACTAATCCTAGAAGTTACGACCAATGAGGATGTTGTCTTTAACAAGAATTGATTATTGGGATAGTGTGGTTGATGAACTATTCATTATTAATCTACAATTAAAATAGTATATCCTTATTACCTTATTGATTACATTTTATGAGAAATAATAAATTTTATTAAGTCTCCCAGTATTTTATGAAGTCATAATGGCCCTCACCATTGATCTCAGAATATCCAGGTTCCCTGACATTCTAGTGGAAAGGATCCATATTTCCCATAGCATAAACCCAAAAATGGATGGTCAATCTATTTGAAGGTATATAAGTAATTAGGTCTTTGCAAAAAGCAGTCTTGCATCTCCATTATCTATTGAGTGGACTCCCCAATCCTGAAATCATGGTTTTTTATTTTCTCAACGGTTGCCTCCAATATTACACCACGTCCAGCAAGGGCTACTCCTCTTGATGTAATATGGTTAAGTCAACCTGAAACCTTTCATAAGGGCTTCCTGTATAAAATTATGTTTCCCAACAAGGGTTAGTCAAACACATAGTTTAATTGAAATTTGACCTTAATCAAATAACAGAAGGCATCGTCTGACTTAATATTATATTTGAGTTATTTTTATCTATTATTTTTGAATTTCTTATTATCCAAATCACATGATTGTTAATATTAAGTGGAACTTAATTATGTTATTAACCGTGTCTTGATAATATTTTCACATAAGAATGGTTTATTTTAGTCACATATTTCATGATTATATAATTCATTATTTATGTGATTGTGACAATGAATCTATAATGATAAACCATGAAACTAACTGAAATAATATAAAGGCCATGATCATGATCTTTTCTGATAGTTTGTTTATCTAGTGGCAGATAAACTTACCCTAACCCAGGGGAGAAACATCTTGAACCTTTTGTTATGATGTATATAGCTTTCCACCTATCCAACTCTATATATCATGGGACTGGATTTGTCTCGACTCTATATTAAACAACCTCCACTAGCTTGGCAGTTCCATCTATTACATATGCCTTCTTTTAACTCACATTAAGGTGAGTAGTAAAAGTGTGTTTTACATAAATTAATCCTCAGGCAAGCAAACCCTATATATTAATGATGAAAAGGTTCGCATGCCCACAAATTTAATTTAAATAAATAAATTAAAAGAAACCATCCACATAAAATGTTATTGGTCTATCTCATGATCATCCATAAATTAAATTATATTTACACATAAATAAAACTAGAATTCAATTCCTTAATTCTTCTTTTTTAAGATAAATCACGCTCGAATCAATTAATTATTATCTTTAATCAATCAATCCTTTTTCTTGAAACCCTTTTCTAAAATTCCTTGAGATTTTCATCCATCATAATTTTAAACAAATAAAATCAATTTATTTTTTTTTGTACATAACTTGCTCCATGGAGGCAACCTAGTGATTTTATATTCATAATAACCCAATAATTTCAAATGAACATGAAGCATATGTTAAATTACAAACATATGTTTAAAACAACAATCATGTGTTGTGCCTCAATTTTATTCCCACACAATGGTACAATTATTAATGGTTTGAATAATATAATAATAAAATTTAATAAATCTGCATAATTTGGAAGAGTACACAGTATGTAGTTCCAATTACATAGTGTGTACTATTTTTCTTCACTTATCCAATGTACAGGGCTAGGGAAATAATGTGTGAGTGTACATAAAAATTCATTAGAGTACAAGACATGTCAAGTGGGACACACGCCGTGTAGTTCTTCATTACATAGTTTCTAGTTAGGAAAGCAATGCATGGGGTATTCGGTCTTACCCTAACCCGAAGGAACTACATGTTGTGTCCAGTTGTCCACACAACATGTAATCTGGAAACAACATGCCACCAGTTCTTAGTCAACACACAAAGTCATTTAGACTTAAAAAAACTCAAATTTCATGACTTGGTTTGGAGGACTAGACCAAATGCATTGAACCTTGCCAAAATGACACGTAATGCTGAATTCACGTTATGTGTTCTGGTGTTGAATGGCCAGGAACCTTTTTCACCTCTAGATGAGATCCTCTATTTTATTTTAATAAAAATTAAAATAAAAAATTGTTTCTCTATGTTGAATGAGAAAAGAAAGAGGGGGAACAGATCTCAAGATTTAGATTTGCAGAATGATTTACATGAATTGAAACAATTAAATTATTAAAAGTTAAAATCATCAAAGAAAATTTAAAATAATTGTAAACTATTATGTAACCACTCTGAAACCACTTGACCATTATGAGAGGAGCAGAAGTGCGGTTGGGCCGACACCCAACATTAATTTTTTCCATGTCCAGTGATTATTCTAGGATTAATACATCGATAAACACCAATCCCCAATGAATATAATAAAATATTGTGTTAAATATGGAAGAGGCCTGAAACCTTTATAGAGGATCTTGGACATAATTTTTATAAATAAATTAATCTACTTCATTAAAAAAATACTTGGATATATTTTTTTCTTCATTGATGATTTTCATCATTCAGAATGACCCTTCTGAATTTTCTCGTTTCACTTTTGAGGATCCTAACTAGAATCCCTCAAGAGATGATTTACAAATACTCCAATAGCCTCTGATCGACACAACTCATTATCTGGGTGCTGGTGCGGCGAAGTGAGTGTCTTGTGTCGGTCGTTCTTGATCGCTTGTTCATTGGATATAAATAATATCTCTCGTTCTTGAGAGGGGCGGTAATAGGATTCGAGAGTGACATTATTTAGAATAACAATTCCCAATTCACCAATTGTGCAGTGTGTTCTCTATGGAACAATAGACACATTGGTCTATATATATTCCAGGAATGTTAGTTACAATATATAATTGCATAAAAAAATTAAACACATTATTGAACATAGAGGAAACCCATGCTTATAATAAAAATACCACATCATTATTTATGGTGCTTTAACTTAAAAAAACGGAATTATGAATAATATTCAGCATCCCAAAATAATAGTTGTGTCATTATTATTTTAACTTGTACAAACTAATAATTATTTACCGTGTTGCAAATAATTTTTTTACTACTGGATCGGCCTTGGTCTGATTGAACCACAATTTTATTTATTTAACACCCAATTAAATAAATAAATAAATTATTCTCTTAAATAAATATTTTATTTACAAACTAGTAAACAAATATTTATTAAATATTCAATATATGAAATAAATAAATATAATTCTATTTATACAATATTCATTAACATGAATAAAATTATTCAATTGTATTGAGAATAATATTTATTTCATTAACTAAATTAAAATATAATTTAACCGAGACCATCAAACACACTTAGTGTATGACCTTCTAGGATTCATTCTCATTGGAATTTGGCAGGCTTTCCTAATGTCCAAGAGTACTATCTAGAAATGGGTCAAGGCACCCAAAAGAAAGAACGTAAAGTCGCAATAATGACATCCACATACCAATGCTCATTGTGTAATATAATCCCTTCTCCCAATATCTCATCAAGCATATTTTGTGATATTGTTATAAATAATTATTCTTGTTACATCGTTCTTTGACTATATGTAACATAGTTGTCGTTAAACCATGTCCATTTAATTTTTCATGATAGTTCTATTTCAATCAAAGGGATAAGATATCAAATTCTATTAATGGATGGTACAAATACTTCCTCGATTTATCCATTAATTTCTTGTCAGTTGTGACACACCCAATGGACCCTACATCGCACCAAATGTATTTGTGATGAGTTTCGTCGGTAAATCATTGTGTGTCATTCGTGACACATATTAATGATAATCATAATGTATATGGATCATTACCCATAGTCGCAGATTCAAATATCTGATGACACCAAAACATATGGAAATCCTACTGGTGGGTTTGTTCTCATAATATCTTGTCTTGGAGATTACCATGTGAGTGCTCCATGAGAGGATGTCTCATCTTCTTACGAGTACTAGCACCCGATGAACTTCATGCTATTTTTCCATTTATAGTATGTCATTCAACATTAGAACTATATTTAATAATATTGTTATAGAATTTCAATGTTCTCAACAAAGTAGGGAACTGCAATGAACTTATCATTGAAACAAATACACTAGAATATTATTACATCATAGTCATACATAACAATGAATAATATGTAATAATATGTTTAATATTTAAATAAATTAATTATCCATGTAATCAAAGTACAAACAGTTTGTTCTAGGACACCAACTCTTACAATTCTCATTCCATTAAACACCTAATGTGTGAAGTGTCGACCAGTTTTTTTCTTTATAATCCCATAGTGGTTTTTAGTAAATCTTACTAAGTATGTTTATACATACCCCTTCATGGTACTTAAGCCCAAAAATGATGTGTTAGAGTGGGCGATGTAGTTTTCCTAGATAGATTTGTGGGTGGGAGATTACATTCCAAATTTTGAGCTGATACGTAGAGGCCATAGGGTGTAGTGTTTGAAGAGATTTGATGGAACCAATGGTGTTGGTTGTAAGAGATGTATTTTTTGGATCTAACAAAAAGTAAGAACCTATCCATCCTAGATGATTTTATATTTTCAATATTGGGTTTTTGGTGTGTATTTTTATCCTTTTTCATTATTTTATCCATACTGGTTATCTTTTTGATGTTATTAGATGTATCATGTTCAGTTTATTTGATGAATTTAAATATATATTAACGATTTTATTGTTTATCTAATTTACAAGAGACGTGATACTGATTCATGTTGATAAAGGATAAGGACTTCAATATGTGTGACTTTCCAACTATAGGTTAGTCACCAGCTCCTACTCTATTAGAAACTATCTTGGGGTGGAAATATCATATTACTGGTAGTACAAGTGGGACCCATAAAGGTCAGTTCATGTCCACTCATCCTTCAAAATCAAGATCATCTAGGACCTAGGATAGGCCCAACCCACCATATCATTAATTCAACCACAACATTGCAATCATCGTATTCTAGTTCAGAAGATGCTATTAATTATAAATATGTATTATAAGATCAAAATAAGGGATGTAAACTTTTCTCCTAAGTGTTTTAAAACAAATTTAGTTAAATAGATATATCATCTCAGTGAAAACTTTATGGAAACTCTTTTAACTAAATTTCATAAAAATTCCTAATGAACCTTTTTCTACATTTTCATTATATTTTTATAGATATGAGGTTGGATAACCTGATTGTTTTAGGGGAAAATGTTATCTATGTAATGTCCATTTTCCCACCAAGGTGTGCTTGAGAAATTCTTAAAAATATTTTTTTTGGAATATAATTTTCTTTCTCAGATATTTAATTCAATTTATTTTTTTCCTTAATTATTCCACTACTATCGTTGTCCATCCATTCCCATCTCTATATATTATATCATGTGTTTCCTCTTTTACATATGAATGAATAACTGGAAAAAAATTATTATCATCAAGGAAGATTGGCCTAGCCCCACCATAGAAATAAGTCCTCAACATGGGTGAATATAATATAAGATAGGGGAATCCCCCTACGCAAAGACTTGGAACTCTAGAGGATGTGACCCCAAATCGTTAAAAATGATTAACCTCTCTCCTGAGCGTCTAAAATCTGTAAGCATGTCCACAACATAATTAATCTTCATCCAACTATGATGTATGTTTTGACATGATGGATCCTCCATAACCCAGATTTGGATAATGTAGGTCAAATATCCTGGATTCTCACACCTCCCATGGAATATCTTCCCAGAACATTAAAGTCTGACTCCACTTCTAATACTTGAAAGTTGTGCTCATTGAAATCATGAAGTCTGGTAAATAGTCCACATGCCTCCTCCCCCAGGGTACTACCAAGTCCATTGAATACGAAGAATGAAACAAGGACTGAACTGAATGATTCATGTAGGACTCCTCCACCTCTCATGATAACATTTCTGAGGGATATATTCACGTTAAGATTTATCCCACTATTAGGATGATTCCAGCCGACCCATCCTCCTCCCAAACCACTATGCATGGAAGGTCTACTGAGAATGTTTCACACCAGAGCCGAGTGATGAATACCTTTCAGTAATGAGATCATCTTACATATTAAAGTCATAACCCTCATATGAAGCAATGAACTAGATAAGTGAGATCATAGCCAGGATTGATTCTTTTCCTCCAAGATAACCAAACAAATAGATGCAATGATGATGTCCTGGACATTGAATTTCATGATATTATTCTCCATAATGTGAATCCATGAAGACAAGGGGCCTTAGAATGAGTACTACTGCATACATGTTCATGGATGAGGGGGGAAAATGAAACCATAGTTCGGTCGCCCAGTCACTCAGCGTGAAGAGGTGCTCAGTTCATTCCCTCCTTGGGATTGCACATTAGATTCACTATGATTCTAAATGAATACTCCTCCTTTGAATGTTTTCATCCATTGGTATGACTTAATTTTAATTTCAAAAACAAAAAATATTGTTTCTATGGGTATTTATTTAAACCATGGTTTTTTGGTGCACTGCTCAGAAGAACTCTCTACATGTCTTCTCCTTCTAAACACATGGATGGAGAAGATTCCCATGTTTGATTTAGTGTAGCAACAAATATCCGCTTCATCCATCAAGATAATACTATCAAAAACAGACTTATGCTCTTCTATAAGGACTACCTCTATAAGAATTAGATACTTGCTTGCTTCCATAAAGGTAATGTTTGGGAATGTATAACCTGAGAAAAAGAGTATCTCCCCCACCAAGTTATACTTCCAGAAATTTATGTCACCTCTTCCTATGATCCATGGAGTAGATTTGTTTAGATCTCCATGATTATCAAACATACATTGTTCCAATCTAATATAACCAGCTCTTTGACCTTCTCCATAATCCCAATGATCCCCGTACCTATTCTTAAAGAATGAATCCCATGTTAATCTTCCCATAATGATGTCCCAAGTGATCCTCGCTTACATGCCCTTATGCCTTCAACTATTTCACATAACCCCACACCACCCTCATCTACTGGTCATTCTGTATTCTCCCAATCCACCCAATGACAGTGTTCATACTAGTTGTCATCCCACAAAAATGCTGACATTACCTTTTTCCCTGGTCATGCATATTGGTGGATTAATAATGAAGGGAGTGTCCTCTATTCACTCTCATTTATTTAAATCGACATTTTTTAATTGTTTGTGTGTTTTTGTTTAATCCATGGAATTTATATTTCATTTTCAATTTCTCAATAATTTGTAAGGGAATAAATAAGGTGATGTTTGATTCAACTTTTTTGTGATGTGATCTGATGTTGTTAAGATCCATCAAGATAATTCTTTTTTGTTGATGTTGATCTATCAGTTACACATAAATTGAAGTATGTCTCATCATCTCATTTGTATATGTTCTCATACTTAACCAAAATAATAGTGTTAGGTAGTGTTGAGCCATTATTAATGGGTTATTATAGCTAATTTAACAGAACATATGAGTACAAAATTGATTATATAGAATGAATGTGATAATAATGTGATTTTCAGAATAGACAACCACATATTCTTCCAAAGATTAACAAATTCAGTTAATTTTTTACATTAATATTTATCTTGAAAACTCAAAACATTTGAAAAATAAAATTAAATTTCATATATAATTTTTATTTTATAAAATTTAAATCTTAAAAACATTAAGAAGTAATAAACTATAGAACATGTCAATAAGACACACCTATATGAGAGATAACCCAAGGTCAGCCACTAGGCAACGCCCTTAGGAATAAAAGTCATTATTGATGGACAATGGATGGTCTAGAATGATCTTCCACAATTTTCATGAACATCCATAGACCTTGAATGTTTCTTTGAACTCTCTATATATTATAAATTTTACATTATTTTTTTATTTTATTTCACTTATTTCCAATATCACTAAGATAATAATATATTGTGAAGTATTATTTGTAATGGATTAAAATAATTATTCCAGTTTTAAATGGTCGATGAAAATAATTATTTAGTTATATATCCCCTCTCTATCTCAAAATCAAAAATGACAAGTCCATTTTCCCTTTGGTTCCCAAATAATAAAAAAATTTACAATGGAAAACTTACATACAACATGAAAAATCAATAATGTTAAATCAGGGGCAGTGTAAATAGTATCCACTAATTTTATTCTACTAGCACAAACTATAAAAATCAAAATTTTAAAATATAGGAGAAAGAGGCTAAAATTAAATAGTTAAATGAGTAAAAAGAACAACATTCATCCCAATTCCCTGGATTCAAAAGTCAACAACCACATGAATAAAAATTGGAAGAATAAAAAGAAACTATGAATTATTATATTGATATTAGAGAAAACAATTTGAACACCCACAACATTGGATGTCAATATATTTTTCAAATCCTATGTATGCTACAAAATGGATTCATGTAGCATATTGTGATTGATAAATCCCACTTTTGAACTAAACAAGAAAATTAAACACCATTTATTTCCATATAAAGTGGATAAAAAGTATATACGTTATAGGTATTTGTTTTCGACGCTTTCCATCAGGGTGCGCGCACACATCCGTCATGCGGGGGGGGGGGACGCGTGGCTTGTTGCCCAGAATTCCCGCTTTCCAAAGGTGGGTGACATCGGTTCCTTATTCAGGGACGTTTTATCCTTGATCGAAACTGGGATGATGGGATATCGATTCTTCCTTCTGTGGATTCCTCCTTGGAGCTCGTCACCTATTCTGGGTCTCCCTCATAGATTTAATATAGGTTCTTGAATATCATTCCTGGTGCCATATCTGTAGAGACGCCAGTTAATTACGATGCTTCCGTCGAGATGCTCCAAGGGGTCTGGTCGGGGCAGCAGCCTTCAGTGAGGAGAATGATCATGCTAGAGTGTCGTTGGCATGTCTTGACACTAGGGGAGTGGCATTTCTTTCTTCTGTATCCTATTAGATGTATTCTTGAGGGCGTGGAAGCCCGAGGCATCCCAAATCGAACTCAGGGAACTTGAATGCCTTAGGCATGTATCTGAGGTTTTCCTCATCTTCCCATGTTTAATACGGGGTATGCCACGAGTTTAACGTCTTGCGGAGGCAGATCGCACTGATCAGAACACTGAGGGTGGATCAGATTGAAGAACCCCTTGGGGGGATCACCGATGTCGGGGCTAGGACGTGGGCATCCTCCTGGATTGTGGAGTGGAATGAGGTGGCATGACCCCTCCGGGATGTGGCGGCCTGGGTAAGGATCAGGATGGGTGATGAGGTGATGAAGGGCTTGAACCTCATGGAGGCTTTCTACATACCATGCCTTGATATGTTTCAAAGTCCCTGTAATTCACTGATGCAGTAGGACACCTGAAGAGGCGACCCATGAGAATGAACGCATGGATTGGAGCCTGGAGGAAATAAGACCTCTGGTCTAGGGAATGAGATTCCCGAGGCACGTGGTCTCAAGGGAGAGGTTAGGATGAGACGTGGATGGGGGATATGGGGCTTACACTCTGAGGTGGCCCATAATGGTGTTGGTGAACTGATGTAAAGGGGTCAGCATGACTGAGTGGTGGGCTTGACCCTCGTGGAGGCTACCTATGAACCATGCTTTAGCATGGATCAAAGTCCTCGTAGTTTGGGTGGTGCAGTTTAACGTCATGCGGGATGAAGCAGACAGTTTAACGTCGTGCTAGAAGACATACAGTTTAACATCATGCGGGATGAATGTATACATTGTAACGTCATGCGGGACGAGGGCATACAGTTTAACGTCATGCGTGACAAGGGCATACAATTTAATGTCATGCGGGATGGGTAATTTGGGGCTTACACTCTGAGGCGGCCCAAAGTGTTGGAGAACTGACGTGAAGAAGTCGGAACGACCAGGTGGTGGGTTTGAACCTCATGGAGGCTACCTACGTACCATGCTTTAGCACAAATCAAAGTCCCTGTAGTTCACTGGGATGGGGCTTACACTCTGAGGTGGCCCATAAGAGGATTTCATGGTTGATGCTCACTCTAAGCCCACATGATTCATGCTCGGTGTGAGAAACAAGAGGCAGCAGGGACAAGACAATCATTTCCCAAAGTGTGCGTCCTTGATATGTTGAATGGGGCTTACGCGCTAAGCGGTTCAAAGAGGAAATAGGGGCTTATGCGTGGTTAGCAGCCCTTAGTGCCAGTGCTTACTCCAGGATGGAGGCCTGTGGTGCGACAAAGCACAGAGGGACAGAGATTTGGGACCGAACAAAATAGATGCCTTGTTCCCTATCACGCTCTCCACTGGTCGTGGCAGTGGGGATATATGGAGGTGCATGGGTGCAGCCTACTTTAGGAGAGGCTAGGGGCTTACGCTCTGAGGGAGCCCTTCCCCCATGGACAAAAGGCACTCCAAAATGGAGGATATCATTCCATGTGAGGATGGTTCCATTCCCGTGGAGACGAGTGGTGTAAAGAATGCCCGAGCTGGGGGGACACTGTGTGCGAGGCATGGGGTCGGATCACAGTTTAACCTCATGTCTTGAGGACGAGGTTCTTGGTAGTTTAACATCCTACAGCTCGGACAAGGTGGGTTCGCTCCACACCACTAGGGATTTCATGCCCAACACCCTCTACCCCTTGTGGGAGGGAAGGCATCGGCAAGGCCATGGTGAAGGGGGGCTGCAGGGCGAACCATCAAGGGCTCCACATTAGCATGGTTATGTTGGATGGGGCTTACAAATGGAATCTGCCCAAGTTCCACTAAGGAGTGGAAACGATGGATGAGTTTTATGCGTGGATGGATCCTATAATGTCTTCCCCATGTCTGGACATGAGGGTATCCCAACTCACTGGTGGGTTGAGGTATGCACCTATGCGCTATTGCACAAGCGGGATAATGCCAAGGGTGTTGGAATCGACCCAAAAAACGGGATGTCAAAAGTGTGAATCACTTGTCTGGCATTAAGATTGCAATGAGAGTGGCGTGGTGATAAAGGATAACTACTGACCATGTTCGCAACACAGCATCCTGTCGCGTTAGCCTAAAATGGGGACAAACAAATGAGGCTCAGCTGCTGACCGTGTTTGAAACACAGGACCTGACTCAATGTGTCGCCCAAAGTCTTCTGGGGCATTGGCCTAGGACAATAGGCAGACCATGGGTCATTCATCTATACTGTTACAACAGGCAGAAAAAAGTTCTATCATCGGTATTTTTGCAGCAGACGGACCACATGTCAAGCATCCATACTATTAGGGGGTCCTTTCTGACATGGAGGTTGATGCAGATCCGAATGAAGGACACGCAAAGCATGAGGTGGAGTGATGGAATGTTTGAAAGGGTTTCAAGGCTCTTGAAACTATTCCACTATAACCCTGGCATTGGGCATCTGATTCTTGTCATATAAGGCATCTCTTGTTTGGAAAAAGAGGCATCCTATTACTGAGTGATAGGGCATTCTACTCAGGGGAATTGATAATAAGAATCTCAACTCACGACACAGGAAACGAACCAGGAGGAATATGTCAACTCAAGGTGTTTCATTATGTGTGGAGGAGTATCTTAAATCATTGTATCCCCAAGGGTGAAGGTGGGTGCGCATAAGGGTGCAACGGGAAATCTCGACGTCCCGACCCGAAAAGTTCATGGTGCGGCTCTCCATTTTTCATGGGGGTCTGTGACGGTAGCGAACATACCGGCCCGGAGGGCCGAGACCACACACCGGAAGAGACCCCGAGCGGGGGTGCGAGGGCACAGCCCCCTTGGTATGGACTAGTGGGTGAAATCCTCTATATTGTTGCATGTAATAGGAGCGACATACCGGATAGGATTCGCGCAATAAGGGAGGCATGCGCGCAATAGGGAAGGCGTGCGCGCAATTGAGGCTGTTGCACGGAAAACACCAGGTCGGCGTGAAATCAGGGAGATTTGGCATGGAAAAGGGGGTCTGAGGTTTTGCGCGCGACTTGAAGGGACTGTGCACAAAGGAAGGTATTGCGCACAAAAGAAGGAATTGCACGCAACAGAAGTGGTGTGCGCGCAAAGGAATTATTGCACGAAAATTTGATAGCATCCACACAAAAGAAGAAATTGTATTCAAGGGGAAGACACCGAAGGGATTGGAGTTCAGTCTAAGCCAAAGGGGATCTCACGCAAAGGCGGACCCTAGGGAGACTGGGCGTGAAAAGAACAGGGCCCGAAGTCCATACTGCACGCGCGGAAGTCCTATTTCGCACACGAGAGCCGGTTGAAATTCTGAAACCCCAAAATAGAATGGGTATCCTTCTATATATAGACCGCAGGCAATGAAAAATCCGGTTGGTGTGCGAAATCTTCTGCGCCAAGACCTATCAGTGTGAAAGGCCTCACCGCGCCGAACCTGGCGTGCAAAAATTTACATCCACCACGGGCCCCTTTGCGCGAATCTCAGATGTCCTTCGCATGGGGAACATTTTTTCTGTGAAGGTCCTACTTAATTTCACGCACCACTTCCGGGCCCTCCAGATCGAGCCTTCGAGTCCTAATATGGATTCACTTCATCATTTCAGAACTTCCTTTAGGAATTACGAGATTTTTTTGTGTCTACAAATTCCCCCCTTTGAATTGGATCGGCGAGAGGTCGTAACGATCTGATTCTGAGGGAAACGCCAAAATGATGAGAGGTGATTTTTGTGGGCACTTTGCACGCAAAATCCAAACAGGGCATGATAAACTCCGGGTCGGCACAGAATTTTCTTTCCGCGTGGCGTGGAACCCTAGCCTCGGCGATAAAAATGGGCCCCATGTCCCAGTTCTGTACTCAATATTTTCTGCGGGATAGGTTCAATGCCCTCATGCGTGAAATTGCTTCCGTAGTTGCGCGTAAAAATGCTCTAGCAGCACATAATTCCTTCTGAGTTTCAGGTGCATTTCGGCACCAACTCAGGGTATTTCGTGCCAACAGTTCTGATTGCACGCCTAACTCCTGAATTACACACCGCATGTCCCAATTGCGTGCAACCCTTTCTAATTCCATGCACCTCTTACAGATTCCGTGCAACTCTCAAAACATTCGAGATGGATGCAATCCCAGTCGATGATGGGGAAGTCGATGCTCGTAAAGCTGAAATAGTGGCAAACGAGGAGATCTACGGTGCCAAGGAGGTTGTTTCCGACAACCTCACATTGTTCAACCTACTGACCTTTTCCCAGAAAGGGTATCCTCTGTCCAACAACCTTCGGCTCTGGAACATCGGCATCCTGGAGGAGGTCCCACTGCCGGGCTTTGAGGTGGACACAATGCAGTCATGGGTAACCCGGGAGGACAACCTTCTTCGTTACAACATCACCAACAATGGTCATCCTTCTAGAGAGACCAGACAGATGGATTGATATGTCCTGAACCCAAGGACTAGGACCATTGATGGGGGTGATCCTGTTGCAGAGAGCTCCCCGTCCCTTTATGCAAGCACGTTCCGTCAGATCATCACGGATGATACTAAGGATTGGCTACAAGATTGGGACTTGCGGTCCGGATACAATGTCACCAGTGAATGGGCCTGGGCGTACTGGGTTCGCCATACGTGCGACCAATTCGGGGCCAAGCTGTGGCACATCATTCTGTTCAAGGTGGTGTGGACGTCGCAATTCCACTTCTACCGTCAACCCGAACTTGGTCTGGAGCTGTTCACGCAGTGGTCTCCTGATACCAACACATTCCATCTCCACCATGGGGAAGTTGGCATCAGCCTCTGGGGCGTTCAATACATCGGAGGTCTCCCACTGTAGGGATACCAATATGACGAGTTCATTCCTCCAATGAACACCTGGGAAGACAGGTCACAGACCCCTATGCTGATGTGGCACCTGTTGGAGCTGGCCAAAGAGAGGCTGGGGGGCATGGACTTCTTGAAGGACATTACCTACAAGGACTGGTTCAACTAGTTCCTAGAGAAGGACCCGGGAATCAAGTTGCCGGGGCGGGGTAAACGGTGCCCAATTGTGGCTTAGAGAACCAAGAATGGGTCGTATTGGAGGACCCTGGAGGCGGGGTAATTTCAATCGTGGGGATACCGCATCATTGAGGCCCGAGACCCGAACGTCCTATATACTGGGTTCCTCGCCACCTTCCTGAGCGGGTGGCTCCTGCCCGTGCGGGATGCAAGGATTGGCATCTATCCAGCAACACTGGTGATGGAGGGCACCATGGCCACCAAAAAAAGGTTCAATCTGGCGATCCCCATGTTGGCTAGGTTGTATGCCATTCTGGGATGCATCTCTAGAGGGGGGTCGCCTTAGAGAGTATGTGGCCCCATCCATATCATTCACAACTAGGTGGCATCGCATCATGGAAGATACACCTTTCCGAATGTCGTTCATCCTCCGGGAAACAACCTATGGCCATCTCTCCAGAATATTGTCAGGGTTGCACCGATGACGCTCAATGAGGGGGGTGTAAGGATCTGAAATGGTAACCATGCCAACTTCAACTTCATAACGTTCCCCACCCCGGTCATCCAGATGGTGGATAATGGGCAGGGCTCGCTGGCGCAGCAAGAATACTTCCAAAGCATCCGAGGTGGGGTACTTGTAGCTCAGATTGACGGGAAGGTCATCTATGAGCCTTACGTGTCGTCCCGATTCGCCAGGCAATTCATGTGCCTCTAGAGAATTCCGAAGAAGGTATTCACAGATATCCAGGAGGAGAATAATCCATGTTTCCTTCGTCAGATGTGGCAAATGTTCACCACCTATGGCTCGGGTGACATCATTACCCTTCCTCCCACTGCGGTCGATGCCAGCTTATCAACCGAGTTTGCCGAACACTGGACAATTGCGTACCCTGAGGGGATTTTACGCAAGCGTGTCCGGAAACTCGTGACTATCCGCATGGAAACCTGGTGACGAGGGAGCAGGAAAGGTGCTGATAGAAGGGGGGAACCAGGGGCGCGTCAGGCAGCGAGGCATGCACAGGCTGGGACCTTATCAGTGGGGACATCGCATGGTGTCGCTGGGACCTTGTTACCTGGAGGGGGTTCACACGAGGTGTGTAGAGAACTGCCCAGGAAGCAGATAAGATACCTACTCGAACCTTCCCAAGATGCAATTTTCCCAGTACTGTGGTCGGCCTGGATGACCCAGTGGCAATCAATGAGCATTGAAGCCATCTGGTAGAAGATAATGTAGGAAGGGATCCAGCTGCCAGAGGTTGGGCTCATCCGGGTTACCGACCGGGTAAACTTCCATCAGCGTCATGCATATCTAATGGCCATGGACACATACGCGCACCAAAGGGGTCGGCGTGCGGAGCCACCTTTCCTAGTGAAAATGATGCTTGGCTGAGAGCATGATCCAGAAGTGATGGCGCCAGGAGAAGGCGACAGTGATGATGAGTCAGAGGGAGTGGAGGAAACATGAGAAGAAGAAGTCTAAGGAGAATATGAAGGAGAAGGTGAAGGAGAAGGAGAACCCAAAGGTGAGGGGTCGCAGGGGGTGGCCTACCAAGGGAACGTGCAGGGGAGTGGTGAGATTGTCAGCTCAGACATGGAGATAACCGAACTGCTTGAGGTCTGTCTCTATCCTTATTCATCTTCCTTCTTCATACATTATCTTCTGTAATTTATAATCCATCATTCTATTTACCTTATGATCACATAGGCGCTGATCTGGCATCCCCAATAGAGGAGGGAGGAGAAGCGCCGGTGGGACATGATGGTGCTCCGAAGCCCATCATCAAACTGACAAGCACTGAGGGGTATCCTTCCAAGACAACTCCTATAGCGGCTAGCTCACTTGAGGCTGATACTCTAGGTTCATGTAAGTCCCCTGCTTCGTTACTGGTGATTACAGTCAGAAAACCCAACTAATCACAATGATCCTCGTATAGTGATCTTGGCGTTGGAGGCTCGTCGGGCTGCTGAGCCCGGGTCGTCCGTGAGTGGACCAGTGGCGGACATACAACTTCCTCTAGAACATACCTCCCAAACTGAGTCGGCCCCGACAATTGGAAAGCAGGGGGCAGCAGAAATCAATGGTGTTGTCATTTGAGCAAGGCTGTAAGCTGACGGAGGCACCACTGTTGTCGGGGGGAGAGAAGAAGGTAACACGGACGTCGAGGTTCCTATTCCTTGTGAAGGAATCCTTGAGGCAGACCTTGCTGCTGACATGCTGACTGCCTTTCTAGTATACCGGACTGCTGATCCTGAGGAGATAGATGATTCAGACTCGGAAGCGGCTAGGGAGAGCTTGATAACATGGCACAAAGGGTGGAAGTGTATCCGAAACTTTCTTAGGTAACCTCAGATGGATTGGCTAAGGCCGATGGGATAACTCCAGACCTGTTTGCGCTTCCTGTGTGCTGGAGGGGCTGACGCTAAATGTTTTCATATGAAGGTCTGCAATTACATGGACAAGATGATACGTGAGAGCCACCAGCACACTAATGTTTCCTAGTGTTGTGACAGATCAGCGAGCACCCGATAATTCCTTAGGGTGGAGAAAGATGTCTGATGCCTCAAAGGGAAGGTAGCAGAGAAGGAGGTCTTCATCGCAACATGCTCTGATCTCGTGGAGCAACTGACAGCCCAGTTGGCTGACGCCCAAGAACAACTGATGGAGCCGAGTCACCAAATGATCGTATTTCAAACGGAATGAGCACAGACACAAGCTAGGATTGGTGAACTGCGCTCTGCAGCTGCTAAAGAATAGAGGGTCTTCAGGGAGTGAGAAGCAGTCCTGGAGGCCACTAGTCAAAGGGTAGCGGCACTGGAAAGATCAATCCAAAATGATGATCCTTAAGGACCCTGTTTTGGCCATCTCATGAATTTTTTCTTGTACTGCTAATCATTCTGATCCAATATATGGACATATCCATTTATTTTTACCTTTGGTTTGATATTTTCAACCATAATCTACCACTTCATGGGAGCGTCAACCAAGCTTCAGGCATCCGAAATCGGGCCCGGACTTTTGAGGAGAGGACCTCAGACCGATTGATATATCACCCTCTCAACATGTCCTAACACACGAGCGGGGAAATGCTGGGGGCAATGAAATCCATCCGAACATAGGGAGATGAAAAAATTGAATCACGTTACCCAAATCTGGAACACTATGGGGGGTGCGACGATGGAGGATAACTTTTAACTGTGGCAGAAACGTAGCATCCATGTCACATTGGCCTGAAACAGGGACAACAAATGATGGTTCAACGCTGACCATGTTTGTAACACAGGGCCTAACTAAAATATCATAGATGAGTCTTTCGAAATGATGGCCCAGGACAGCACGCGGACCAAGGTCTCTCATCCATTCTGTTACAATTGGCAGACCAAAGGTCTATCATCCATATTGTTACAGCAGGTGGACCAAGGTCTATCATCCATGTTGTTAGGGGGTCCCATAAAACATGATCAATCTTCCAGAATATTTTCCCAGGACAGTAGGCAGACCATATGTCAATCATCCATACTGTTACAATAGGCATACCAATGGTCTATCATCCATATTGTTATTGCAGGCGGACCAAAGGTCTATCATCCATATTGTTATGGGGTCCCATCAAACATTTAAGAGGATGAGGATCCGAATAAAGGGGCACCCAATGCGTGGAAAGTGGAATGGTGGTTTGTTCAAACAGAGTCCAACACTCAAAAAATTGTGCCATCGTGGTGTAGGCGCATTAGGAGGACATATTAATCTTGTCACAGATCATCTCAATTTTCAGACAGGACCTCTCCGGTGAGAGAACTGTCACTTCTCAATATAACTATGGGGCATCCCGAACTTATTCAGGGTAAATGTCACAATTAAACCACTCCCCAAAAATCCAAGCCAACGGGTCGATAGTGAGGAGGGATTGGATATGGTAACCCCTAGGATTGGAACCCAGACTAAATGTCCAGGCGGTCCTACGTATCACATAAGGATTAGAATCAAGCCACACGTAGTTCTAGAAAAAGATCTTAGTTTAAGGACATACATCTCGGACCAAAAAATTATGGGAAGTGGGAGGCACATGGTAAAGTGGTTAGGAAACCCCACATGAATGGGGGAAATTCCCTGCTTAACATGTGCTCTTTGGGGACGTGTTTAGGTCGAGGGACCAAACATGAAAAGTTAGGCTGGGCCTGTGGGGAAGTACCAAGGCGCTCCTACGTATCTCACAATGATGAGAATCAAGCCATACATAGTTCTTGGGGGAGACTTTTAACGTCGTGCGGGATAAAAAATAGGGGGGATAATTTTCAGAACAGGGCGCACATGTTTTGACTTATCTCAAACCTAGTGTGAATGAGGATGAGATCCTGCTTATCACGCCATGCAGTCCTGTGGTCAAGGTCCCAAAGGTGGGAAAAACATGATGAATTAACGGACCTCAAGATATACCCTTAGACAAGAGGTCTGGGCGTTCCTACGTGCCCCATGAAAATGGGGATCAAGCTGCACGTAGTTCTTGAAGGGTAGCACGACACGACATGGTACCTATGCAAAAGATGAAAAAGGTTTGCGGGTCTAGCCCTCACACCAAAAGAAGCGGAATCTGATATATCTTGTTTTTCCTTAAAGGTGAATGGTTTTTCATTCATGGAATGACCGACCTAGGGTAGAAACTCTTGGTGTCGCCACAGTAATCAAGCCATATATAGGCGTTTGACAAAATGGTATGGTAATGGACTGATACCCAACGTGATGCCCCTTATGGGAAAGTCACCACAATGCAGTGCCGTTTTTCGTCATGCGGCCAGGGCGATATCATCACAGTTTATGGTCGTGTGGTTGGACCAACCAACACAGTTTAAGGTCATATGGCTCGGACATGGGGTAACATTCACGATGCGACAAGGCATACCCAATGTAGATGAGGTCATATCCTCAAAACATCACCGTGCACAATTCCAGGAGAGGAGCCTCGGGCCAAGGAGCCGACAAGAATCCAACAATCAGGGGGGGCAGGAGACACTAGCTTCCAGCTGAGCTGGGACCGAAACTCAATGTCTGGGCGACTCCCTGTTTCCCATGGCGATGAGGGTCATGCATTTCTTGATTATTACAAAAAACCCAAGAATATAACCTTAGCGCTCAGATCAAGGGAGCCACAAGAGACGCTGTTACACAGCTTTGTCCGTCTGAAGTGTGGTGGTTCACTGAGGGTTAGTGCAAGGAGTGTCGACATTCCAGCTTGACACGATGGGGTGGAACATACTGGGAGTCATGCAACCAGCATTCAGGGCCCGTAGGAGCCGGAATGACGACTGAGGACTACTACAGACCATGTTCGCAACACAACATCCTGTTGTGTTACCCTAAAATGGGGACAAACAAATGAGCATCGACCGATGACCATGTTCGCAATGAAGGATTTGTATCAATTTGTTGTCTAACACCCTCGGGGGCGTTGTACCATGATGGTAGGAGAGCCTTTAGGCGTTGTATCCAAGCCGTTCTTGTGGGTCCCTCTAGGTGTGAGAGATAACGGGGGCCCGGATTAAAGGGAGCATGAAGCTTGACATGTGGATAGAACATGACTAAGTCGAATCTGACACTCCAGGTCCAAGACCATAGTACTCTGAGCACATTAGCGGACCACTGGAGATGGTCGAAGGGCTCAGTTTGAGAGCGGCCTACAGATGGCGGATTCCTGGGAGAAGGGGGCATGGTGCCAAAAACCATGTACCACACCTATGTGTCCCTCCGCGGGGAGGGATAGGAAAAGAGACCAAGGTGACCGGGAAATTATGGGGTCTCCTAAGAGATGGGATTGTACCCGAAGCCTAGATGTTCTGGTGGTCCTATGTTTCCCATAAGGATGGGAATCAAGCTGCACATAGTTCTAGAAGCATAGTTTAACGTCATGTAGGACGATAAGAGGCATTTCATCCACGAATGTGTATGGCGCGGTGGGTAACACATCTTGAATGAGGACATAACCCTATTCTACACCGTACACTCTAGGTAAGGAATGGGCTAAGGGGCCCAAGAAGGCTAAGGGGCCTAAGGCTAGGCCTCGGTCAGGAAGGCCTGACCAACGTGCAGTTTAATGTCTTGCAATGAGGACGAGCATGCAGTTTAAGGTCATGCTGGGCCACTATACAGTTTAAGGTCATGGGGGACCACAATTCAGTTTAAGTTCATAGGGGACTGCTATCCAGTTTAAGGTCTTGGGGGACCATAGGGGACAAAATGAAGGACCATATGCAGTTTATGGTAATGATGAACCCTTTGGCTCAGGAAAAGTACTACTTGAGGAACTTGGCGTTGGTGGGAGGAGTTACACACTCTCCATCCATAGTCACTAGGGAATACACACCATTGGGATAGACCTAATGGATGATGAAAGGCCCTCTCCATTTGGGATCCAACTTGGGTGGTTTCCTACCGGGAATCATTGGCGCCCTGAGGGCCAGTACCAGATCGCCTTGCTGGAAAGTGCGGAGGCGATCCCTCGTATTTAAAGCTCGAGCCATCCTGCTCTAATACCTTTCCAGGTTATGCAAGGAGTGAAGCCAATTCTCATCCAGTGCTTCTAATTCTGCTAGATGGATTTCAGAAACTCTATCTGGTGCTTGCTGGTCGTAGACCGCCATGCCCAATGAGAGCAACTTAATCTCGATGGACAGGATGATCTCATCTCTGTACACCAGGGAGTACGAGGTCACCTCGGTTGAATTACGAGTAGTCGTCCGATAAGCCCAGAGGGCATTGGGGAGCCTGTCCAGCCAACTTTTCCTATTCTGACCAACCATTTTTTACAAAATGTTAGAGAGGGTTTGGTTAAACGCTGTGATATATCCATTCTCCTACATGTGATAGCGGGAGGTGTGGTTAGAGCGAATGTTGTTCTTCGCATACAATTTCTTCAGCTTGGCCGCTCGGAAGTTGGTTCTGTTATCCGTGAGGATAGCGTGAAGAACTCCAAATTGATAGATGATGTTGGAACTCCTGAAGTCAGTGATAGAATGACCTTTGACTTCCTTGAGCAGAATTGACTCTGCCCACTTGGAAAGGAAATCTGTAACGGTCAGAATGAACCGGAATTGGCGATCCATCGCCGGTGGATAAGATCCTACAACATCCAACCCCCATGCTACAAAGGGACAAGAATACATGACAGTGTGGAGGAGATCTAGTGGCTAATGCCCAATGTTAGCATGAACTTGTAACACGTGACACCTCTTGGTGAACACGATGTAGTCAAGGATCATGGAGGGCCAAATGTACCTCAGACACCGAATTTGGTGAGACAACTTCGACCTGGCCTGATGGGCTCCACAAGAACCAGCATGAACTTCTTGCATGACCTGAGGGATCTCGACTCCTTGAAGACAAAATAGGAGAACACCATCAAATCTTCGCTTGTAAAGGATCTTCTCAAATATGGGACCTCTCTGACGGGTAAACTGCAGTGCGCGGTGTCGGATTCACTCGCGCTTGTCCTGATCAGATAGAAGATTACCGCACTATAGGTATTCAACCAAGGGAATCCTCCAATCAGGAACTACCTCAATCACTGTATCTGAAGTACCCGGGGCCCCTGACGTAGGGTCAACAGTGGTAAGATGGTTCACCATCGAGTCGTGATCATCCTCTAGGGTAGCAGGAGAAATGACTCTCTGATGCGCTACGTGGATAATTAGGGCGTCCTGTTCGGTCTCCAATGGCGATGTGGCCAGGCTGGCCAAAGCATCTGCTCGACCATTCTATGACCGGGGAATATGTGCGATTTCCGGCCAAGACGGGAACTGAGCCATTAGACGGATGGTGCACTCCATCAATGGCATGAGTTCTGGATTTCAGACAACATAGTCACCATTGACCTACCTGATGACCATCTCGGAATCCCCTTTCACATGCAGATGAGGCACGTCGATCTCGAGGGCCAGGGATGAGGCCAGGGATGATGGCATGATATTCGGCCTCATTGTTGGTGCAGCCCTCTGACAATAGGAACGAACATGGAAGAACGGCTTTCTCTGGGGTGATGAAGACGACACCCAGGCCCACTCTATTGAGAGTAGGATCGTTGAGTCTTCTACCGGTGGGTCTCCGGGAGGGACAGTCAAAGTGCATCTGCTAGCATGGGACAACATGATCGACTGAGAGGATTACCTCATTAGGAAAACCTCGATTCAGTGGCTGATCCATGGAGGTTGGGTGGGAAGCTAGAAATTCTACAAATGACTGTCCTTTGATAGCCTTCTGAGGCACGAACTAGATGTCAAACTATTGTAGGATCACTTCCCAACGCATTAGTCAACCAGTGAACATTGGTCGGTTCTGGATGTATTTCAGCGGGTCTACCCAAGAGACCAGCTGTACCTCGTGGTGTTTCAAGTAGTGTAATAATTTCTATATGGAAAATACGAGTGCTAGGTAGCTCTTCTCGATGGGAGAATATATAATTTCCTTATCGAGGAGCATACGGCTGAGGTAGTATAGGTTGTTTTCTGTTCCCTCGTTATTCTTCTGGGCGTGAAGTGTGCCGAGGCACCGTTCTAGGGCGGTCACGTAAAGGACCAGTGGCTTCCCAGAGATGGGTGGCATCAAGACCAGAGGTTGGAGTAGATACTACTTGATATCCTCAAAGGCGGTCTGACACTCTTCATCCAATTCATAGGTGGCGCCTTTCTTCATGAGTCGAGAAAAGGTCTTACACTTTCCTACCAGATTCGCAATGAATTGGATTACTTAGGCTAAGTGTCCTTGAAGACCTCGAAGCTCCCGAGTATTACTCGAGGGAGGCATCTGGCTGATGTACTTGATCTTCTCTAGGTCGATCTCGGTGCCTCGGTATCTGAAAACGAATCCATGAAACTTTCCGGAGGTGACCCCGAAGGCACACTTCAATGGGTTCATCTTCAGGTGGTGGGAACGGATGAATCAAAACACCTTCTCAAGGTCCTTGAGATGGTCTTGGCGCTGTCGAGATTTAACCACCAGATCATCCGCGTAGCACTCCACCAGTGTCCCGAGAATTGGCTTGAATATGCGATGCATGACCCGCTGATTGGTGGAACCTGCATTCTTTAGGCCGAAGGGCATAACCAGGTAACAGAAAGTACCTTGGGGGGCCCTGAAGGCAGTGAACTCTTTGTCCTTGGGGGAAATCTGGATCTGGTTGTACCCAGAAGACCCATCCATTATGGAGAGGGCTTAGAACCCGGTCGTGGCATCAATCAACAACTCTGTCACTGGAAGGGGAAAATCATCCTTTGGATAGTGGCTGTTGATATCACGGAAGTCGATACAGACCTTGATCTGTCCGTTTTTCTACCTAACTGACACAATTTTGGCTAGCCAGTGGGGGTACTGAACTTTCTTGACAAATTTGGCTCTAATAATCCTGTCAACATCAGCCTCAACCATGTCACCATGAAAAGGTTTCATATTTCTGGGAGGATACTTGAACCCACGATGGTTTGCTATAAGGCCAAGGCGGTGGATGGCTACCTAGGGATCTAGCCCTTGCATCTTGTCGTAGCTCTAGGAAAACACATCACAGTGCTATCTGAGGAATTCTACGTACCATCGCTGCTGCTCGGGGGGCATAGCGGTGCTGACCAATGTGGGACTCGGGTCCACCTCGCTACTGAGGTTCACATGTACTAACTCATCGACCATGGTGGACATGCCCTCCTCAAAGGTGGGGGGTGCATCTTCCATGTCATCTCCACCCATAGAGGGATCATCCGCGGGGGGATTATTTTCAAGGATACAAGACCCTGATGGGAAACTAGTGCCATCTTGGGTGGTAGTGGTCATCATATCAAGAGACTCACACGCCACTGAGACCATGGAGATGAAGGCAGTCGATCTAATCCCATCCGGTCTTCGGCCCAAGGGGCCATGCTTGATGACATCAAAGAAGTAGTGGCGCGACGGCTTGAACTGGTTAATCCCAGCCCAGCGGAAGAGTCATGTACAATGCACCACTGTTTCCATGATCCTGACGTCCCGATACCGTATAGGGGTAGGAGGTTCAGGAATCACTTGAGCCTGGTTGGTGTAGGATTATGGGGTGATTTTCCGCTGTCGCATGGACCTAGGAATATGCCATCATCTTGTACCCGATACCACAAACACTTCCCCATGTCGTGGGTCATGGCCACCAACCGATGGATTGGGAAGATGTTGGCGTCTTCCACACCTGCCCAAGGATCACTAGTGAAAGTGGCAGGCTCAACCACACATGCTAGAACCTACTTATCCATTCTCTTTTATTAGTTGGGATCCAGATAACGGGCTTCCCAAGAGGCAAAAGGAGACCCATCTCCTTGTAGCATGCCTACTCGACCATTAAGGGAGTATTTGAGGAACTAGTGATATGATCAGGGCACCGCCGCATAAAGGTGGAGCCACTTCCTACCCATCAATGCATTGTAGTCGGTGTCCTGGGAGACAACCACGAATTCGGTGTAGGAAATTATGCCACCGAACTGGGCCTTCAAACGAATCTTTCCGAGTGGAGTTTTCTCGGTCCTATCGTACCACTGTATCCTCAGGTTGAAGGGAGTCAAATCATCCTAAGATAGGCCCAACATCCACAGTATCTGAGTTGGGATTAGGTTAATCCTGCAACCCGTGTCAACAAGACAGTGATAGACTTCCAAATTGTTGAACTGGCCAGTGATGTATAGTGGACGAATGTGCCACTGTATGGGAGGGTCTTCATCTTCACCAGAGAATGAGATAACCGCCTGACATTTGGCGTTCTCAATAGCCTCAGCGTGGAAGGCTTCTACAGCTGCTACCTCCGTCTCAAACTGGAGGGGGCTCCTCAGGGCCTTGGTGAGCACCTCACGTATTTCAGACGATAGATGAAGAGACACAAGGATAGAAATCCTTTCTGGAATGCTGACCATGTGATTCATAACATCATACTTTTAGGCCAAACGTGAGCCCCTGCTTACAGGAGGCCGTTCTGCGATTGGAGGCATGACGGGCCCTGCCAGCGGGACCGGTGGCTTACTAGTACTAGGCACGTCTCACTGTTCAGTAGTCGAAGATCGGAGAGTGGCTACCATATTAGGAATGGAATGCTGGGGTCGGTTGGTAGCAGGGCAGAGCTGGTCGCGGCCCGACCGAGGTGGTTTTGCCTGATCCAGCAACACAAACTGTGGTGGAGGCGGAGCTGTCAACACCGAATAAAGGGGTCGCGTGTGCTGAGCTCTGTACGGGGCCTGTTGTCTGGTCTCAGTGGCATGCACGGCCTAGCTGGAGGTGCCGACTATCATTCCCCAATGATTTATGTAGCCATGGCTCCGCCGATGTTAGCGACGGCTAGGAACATTTGGATGGTCCACCTGGAATTCCTCATTGACGGGAGTCAAAAAGGGATTTACCAACTCTACGATGTTAACTGAAGCGTACCCCTACCTATCACTCGAGGAATCATCCATTACCGGGTGGAGTCTCTGAGGGATCCCCATTTCCGGGGGCATGAAGTCTCCAAGAGTGCGGGATGACGAAGGCATTGTAAGGGTGCGTTATTTCTTCTTGTGTCATCCCTACCTTCTCTTCTGGGATGATGATGCCGAAGTAGCGACTATAGCTTCTGAGGGATCTGGCTGATTCAGGCACGTGCGAATGATGCCATGGGTGCGGGCAACCGTCTTGCAGGCCATCCAGTCATTATACTTCTAGGAACCATGTTCGCAAACCTTCTCCCATTCATCCTTGCCGCTGCTACCACCCTCTACTCTCACAAATACACCTACTACTTATGCCGGGGCTGGGCCCAACCTGACTATATTTTTGTCAATATGGTCTTGGAGCTAGTCCATGAACACGTAGCATCGCTGGATGGTGTTCCCAAGGGTCTAGTGATAAGGGTAGTAGTTGGGGTGATCAGTGAGATGCGCCTCTTCCAGCTTCTAGCACTCGGGAAGCAGCACTATTCTCTTCTCTAGAGCACTACGGAAATAACTAGGGTCATGAGCCTCGTCGAACGAGTATGCCCGATTCGTTCGGTCCAAAAAGGGGGATCTTGGAGGCTGGCCTTGACGAGGGGACGGAGGAGCATGTCGGGGAGGTGAAACCTGATTATCTCGCCTAGGTGGTGGTAGTGCTTTACGCAGAGGTGTCTACCGATTTTGAGGCAGTCGCTGCTGGGCTGGAGGCTGTGCCCGTTGGGGTGGACCCCTATGGGGCTGCGGAGATGGCCTCACTGGTAGCAACTCTAGTTTCCTGGGGGCCTCTATCTCGGCCACAATAGTGGGCTGGGCTCTGGAAACTCTCCTTGCATGGATTACAGGAGGAAGGGGGCGTGCCTGGCCGGCCTGTTGTAGGGATTCTTCGAGGTTTTGAGCCTTGTATGAGAATTTCCAAAACCATCCGGGGTAATTCTAAGTGATCAGATAAGGAACCAGCTCCGTCTTGATGTTTTCTATGCACATTGTCAGTAATTTCACCCGAGTTAATGGAATGTCAAGGGAGTACGTTATCCCCTTCCACTGGGCGACGAAGTACACGAATCGCTCATCAGGCTTTTGCTTTCACCTGAAGAGGTCTGTGATGTTCATCTTCTGGGTTGTGGAACTGAACTGATAGAGGAATTTCCTATGAAGGTCCTCCCATCTTGTCACAGATACGACAGGGATCTGGCTGTACCAGACGAATGCCGACCCTTCTAGTGTCTGAACAAAGCAACAGAGCTTGGCGGCCTCCTATTGCACTGGATTTCCTATCTTAGTTCTACACCTTGAGTTGAAGTGAGCCAGGTGTTGTGGCGGGTCTCCTGTCCCGTTAATAGGGGTGAAAGTAGGGTTCCCAAATCTCAGTAGGGCTGACATTCCATCCACCCATTCTGGGTATGGATTTCCGTCTGGTGGGATTTACACCTGTCGAGTTTCCAAAGCCTCCAATCTAGCGATGAGAGCCACCATCGGATCATCTGGATGCGGGTTCCTGTCCTGATGGGGATCCCTAACCACAAGCACATTGTTGGGCTCTTCAATCCGGTAGTCAAGCTCAGCAGCTCACAGGGAGGCTGGTGAGCGACTCTTGGGGCAGCGAGAGAAAACCGATCGGGGTCTGTTGGGTGATCACGTCGCTCAGGGGGGGTCGGTGAAACGTATCGCGCCCTCTTGCCATGAGCGCTAGCCTCTCCTCTATCGGTGAACACGGCATGATCACAGTTTCCCAGGAGAATCTCGTCGAGGGGTAGTTGTTCCTGCCCCTACTGTCCCGGCCTAGGATCACTGTAGTCAGACCACTGTTCTGCAATGCATTCGGCCAGAAGCACATCGACCAACCTCTTCTTCGCAGCAAGCTGTTGGCGCAGCGTGGTCTTCATGTGATCTTTCTCTTCCTTCGGCGATGAGGCAGATGGGTTGGGGAGCTTGACAGCCCCAACGTGTTCTTTACCATTGCTGATATTCTGGCTCAGTGTTAACACCTCAGTGGGTGCGGGGAGACCAAGGAGGTTTCTCTGTTGACGAGTAACCCTCCTGGATTGATCCAGTATCGGCCTGTCCTTAGGGGGTGAGTCCCCGTCGAGACGTTCCAAACCGTTCCCCTATCCTGATAGGTCGGCCATGCTGACCACTGCTGCCCTTGGGGGCATACCCTCAGAACCGCTTGGTGAGTCGGGCTGTTAGGGAATCATATTGAATAGGAGGGAAGTGTAATACCCCCATCCATGGACATGTGCGTGGGGGGTGGATTCCTCAATAACTTTTCGGAGTACTTGAAAACTCTAGACACATTGTTGATGGAGGGACCTATGGTGGTCATGTGACTCAGGGTGCCGAACCATGGGGAGTGTGGCCAGGTCGACCCGACGACACTGCCCACCGATATCCTTAAGATATGATGGACTCCCGGGATAGGGAACTTTCTGGTGGTGAAGACGAGAGTGAGTCGCCCGGAGAGTCTGCCAGAAACATTCAAACTCTCCTAGGGTGAGCAATTCTGGTATATCAAAATCTGATCCTGCGACCGGCCAAAACTTCTCAGGGATGTGGCCTGCTGGGAGGACAGTCCAAAAGCTCCACAACTCAGGTTCAAGATCTGACCCTTTCTGGGCCCTCTCATCAACCGAGAATGCCCATGGAACTGCAAGCGGTGCCGAGGCAGGCTGCTGGGCTGGTGCACAAGCAGGAGGAGACTACGGCGAGCAGGTTGATTGGCTGTCAAATCCTAAGTCATCTTCCAAGGGTTGCAGCATCCTGGCTGTCACATCACGATAGTACTGGCCGACGAACGGGCCTCCTGTCACAGTGTTGGAACTTTACAAGGGTGTGCCATGTCGTGACTCTTTCGTCGGTCTCTAGTTCTTCTCCCTCTCTGACCGAGGTGGAAGGTGATTCAGGAGAGGCCAATGGTAACTACAGGTTTGATCCCTAGGGGTACACCAAGTCCTCGTCCACCTGGATATACCTTTGGAGGGAGGTGGGGATCATATGGATCTCACATTCAGGGAGTATGAGGCTGACACACCGGGTCCCTATCCCTACCCTAGACTCATAGAACTAGGGGGAGGGCTCCATTTCCGAGTCGTACTCCGCCTTAGAGTCCAATAAACAGACTGGTCTGATTTCCATCCGGCCTTCCCTGGCATTTCTTCTATAGCGACGATGTCCCACCTTCCTACCCCTGGGTGGATCCTTAGTGCAAGGATGATTTCCTTCATGTAGTCCTCTGGCCGCAATAGTGCTGGGGTGAAGAGGACTGAGGTCCGGGGTGTGAGGAGCACTGGGGCGGAATTCGAAAGGAACATGGGGAGGACCTCCATGTAAGTGAGTGACCGTATATGCAATGGCTCCATACTCGCGGCCATTGATAGGGGAAGTAACCCCATAAACCATGCAGTGGGTGTTGGAAAGAGCCATACCCAGAGCGTAGTTGTCATGGGGAAGCCTTCTTCTTTCCAGATTGGTGGCACGGAGTGGGCCTTCACGCTGGGTGGGACTACCACAAATTGGTCCGCGGTGGCCATTGCATGTGCCAGCAACTGGAAGAGTCGACCCAACCTGCCTGTGTGGTGGTTGGGGCCTCGATTCGGGTAGGGAATGTAACTGCCCCTGCTCAACATATGTGGGGGTTTGATTATAGGAGTCATTAGTGGATCGATCCACAGTGGTTGCTGACGTTGATGCCCAAGGGTTGGCATCCTCATTCGCTCACACCCGACGCTGACGTTTGGTCTGATGGGTTGGAGCCAGTGGTGCGGGCACATGGATTGCCTACTCTTCGGCTCAGGGAGTCAGGCGGTGATGTCGACGCAGCTTGGTGGGGGACCGTGCCATGAACCCCTGGAGCGGGTCCCCGATCGGGCGAACACGGACATCTCCCACCACATTAGCATAGAGAAGGGTGGTGTCGAGGCATTCCAAGGATAGGCTCCCGAAACGGTTGAATGTCAGTGTGGGAAGTAGTGGCTCCCTGCGCGGCCCTCGCGAGCGGCGACGGTGGTGAAGCACAGCTGCCTCTAGATCAAAACAGGACATGTCCCTGGTCGGGATGACCCCTTCCTCCTCGTACCTACTCACAAGGTCATTGATCACCGATCGTTGGATAATCTCTGACAGAGAGAGGGGGCGTGAGTGCCCGACAGTCGCAGCGGTTGGAGCAGCTATGGAAAAGGTAGGATCATGCGGGGTGGTCACGTCTATACTGCCCATGCCCCTACGCCAGTGGGTAGGTGGCGATAGAGCTCCGGATGCAGCAATCTGATTCCTAAAAGCAGGGAGATGAACCCATTAACACAGGTAGGAAAAGGAATTGAAAACCAATAGTCCAACATCATTCCGTCTTCCGTGGTTGGTAAGAGGGATCCATGCTGACGACGTCACATAACGGAGTGCTCAACGTCCTGACTGCCCCAACCCCTGGCGGGTTTCACATTCTGGTGCCGGGTTCCTGGACCTAATGACATGGTAATCTTCCGACACCCCAAATGCTACCGGTCTCCATATTGAGGACAAGAGCTTCACAACGGGTTCCCCATTTTCTGTTTCCGACACTTTCCGTCGGGGTGCACGTGAGCATCTATCTAATGGGGGAGGATGTGTGGCATGTTGCCCAACATTCCTACTGTCCAAAGGTGGGTGGCATCTGTTCTTTTTTCAGGGATGTTTTCTCCTTGATCGAAACAGGGATGATGGGATGTCGGTTCTTCATTCCATGGATTCCTTGTCGGAGCTCGTCACCAAGTCCGGATCTCCCTCATATATTTAACAAGGGTTTGTGAATCTCATTCCTGGTGCCATATCTTTAGGGACGCTAGTTAATTACGCTGCTTCGGTCGAGACGCTCCAAGGGGTCTGGTCGGGGAAAGAACCTTCGGTGAGAAGAATGGTCATGCTGGAGTGTCGTTGGCATGTCTTGATGCATGGGGATTGGCATTTCTACCTTTTTTCCCTTATTAGAGGGCTTCTCGAGGGGGTGGAAGCCTGAGGCATCCCACATCGAACGTGGGGATCATTCATGCCATTGGCTTGAATCTTAGGTTTTCCTCAACTTCCCATGTTTAACACGGGGTATGCTGCGAGTTTAACATCTTACTATGGCGGATCAGACTGATCAGAAAACCCAGGGTGGATCAGATTGAAGAACCCCCTGGGGGGAACACTGATGTCGGGGCCAGCACAACGGAGGCATCCCGGATACTGTGGAGTGGAATGAGATGGCATGACCCCACCAGGATGTGGCGGACTAGGTAAGGATCAGGATGGGTGATGAAGTGAAGAAGGGCTTGAACCCCATGGAGGCTTCCTACATACCACGCCTTGACATGGATCAAAGTCTGTGTAGTTCACTAATGCGGTAGGACACCAGAAGAGGTGACCCGTGAGAATGAACGCATGGATTAGAGCCCGGAGGAAATAATACCTCTGGGCTAGGGAATGAGCTACCCAAGGCACGTGGGATCAAGGGAGAGGTCAGGATGAGACATTGATAGGGGATATGGGGCTTCCACTCTGAGGCAACCCATAATGGTGTTGGTGAACCAACGCGAAGGGGTCGACATGACTGAGTGGTGGGCTTGAACCTCGTGGAGGCTACCTACGTACCATGCTTTAGCACGGATGAAAGTCCTCGTAGCTCGGGTGGTGCAGTTTAACATCATGTGTGACGAGGCATACAGTTTTAAGTCGTGCTAGATGATATACAGTTTAACGTCATGTGGGATGAAGGCATACAGTTTAACGTCATGTGGGATGTGGCCATACAGTTTAACGTCACGCGGGATGAGGGGATACAGTTTAACGACATGCGGGATGGGAAATTTGGGGCTTACGCTCTGATTCAGCCCAAAGTGTTGGCGAAACGACGTGAAGAAGTTGGAACGACTAGGTGGTGGGCTTGAACCGCATGGAGGCTACCTACATACCATGATTTAGCACGGATCAAAGTTCCTGTAGTTCGCTGGGATGGGTCTTACGCTCCGAGGCGGCCCATAAGAGGATTTCATTGTCGATGCTCAGTCTAAGCCCACGTTAGTCATGCTTAGTTTGAGAAACAAGAGGTAGTAGAGACAATATAATCATGTCGAAAATGGTGTGTCCGTGAGAAGTTAAATGGGGCTTACGCGCTAAGCGGACCAAAGAGGAAATAGGGGCTTACACGTGGTTTTCACCCCTTAAGGTCGGGGCTTTCCCCAGTATGTAGGCCCGTGGTGTGACAAATCACAGAGGGAGAGGGATTTGGGACCGAACAAAGGAGATGCCTTGTTCTCTATCACGCCCTCCACTGGCCTTGGCAGTGGGGAAGTATAGACGTGCTTGAGTGCAACCTTCCGCAGAAGTGGCTAGGCTTACACTCTGAGGCAGCCCTTCCCCCATGGAAAAACACCAATCCAAAAGAGAGGATATCATTCCATATGAGGAAGATTCAATTCCCGTGGAGAGGACCAGTATAATGAATGTCAGAGCAGGGGGGGACCCTGCGTGCGAGGCACGGGGTCGGATCACAATTTAATGTCAGGTGTTGAGTACGAGGTTCATGGTAGTTGAAAGTCTTGTAGCTCAGACGAGGTGGGTTTTCTCCACACCCCTAGTGCTTACATGCCCAACACACTCTACTCGTTCTGGGAGGGAAGGCATCGGCAAGGCCATGGTGAAGGGGGGCCACAGGGCGAACCATCGAGGGGTCCACGTTAGCATGGATATAGTGGATGGGGCTTATGCATTGAAGCGGTCCAAGTGCCACTAAGGAGTGGCAATGATGGACGGGGCTTACCTATGGATGCAGTCCATAATGTCTTCCTCATGTGTTCACATGAGGGCATCCCAACTCCTTGGTGGGTTAAGGTATGCACCTATGCACTAGTGCACAAGCGGGATAATGCCAAGGGTGTTGGAATCGGCCTGAACAAAGGGATGTGAAAAGTGTGAATCACATACATGGCATTCAGAATGAAATAAGAGTGTCATGGTGATAGAGGATAATTTCTAACCATGTTCAGAACACAACATCCTGTCGCGTTAGCCTAAAATGGGGACAAACAAATGAGGGTCTACTACTGACCATGTTCGAAACACATTACCTGACTCAATGTGTCGCCCAAAGTCTTCCGGTGCATTGGCCTAGGATAGAAGGCGGAACGTGGGTCAATCATCCATACTGTTACAACATGCATACCGAAGGTCTATCATCCGTAATGTTACAGATAGCGGACCACAGGCCAAGCATCCATACTGTTAGGGGGTCCCTTCAGACACTGAGGTGGATGCAGATCCAAATGAAGGACACACAAAGCGTGCGGTGGAGTGATGGAATGTTTGAACAGAATCCAACGCTCTTGAAACTATGCCACTGTAACCATGGCATTTGGAATCTTATTCTCATCACATAAATAATCTCTTGTTTGGAGAAAGATGCATCCTATTGCTGAGTGATGGGGCATTCTACTCAGGGGAATTGATCATAAGAATCGTAACTCACGACATAAGAAACAAACCAAGATGAATATGTCAAATCAAGGTGTTTCATGGTGTGTAGAGGAGTATCTTAAATCATGGTATCCCATAGTGTGATGGTGGGTGCACATAAGGGCACAATGGGAAATCCCTACATCCCGACCCGAAAAGATCACGGTGCGAATCTCCATTTTTCATGGGGGTCAGTGAAGGTAGCGAAGGGATCGGCCCAGAGGGGCGGGACCGTATCCCGTGAGAGACCCCGAGAGAGGGTACGGGGGCACAGACCCCACAGTATGGACCAGTGGGTGAAAGACTGTATACTGTTGCGTGTAATTGGAGTGACATGGAGGATAGGCTTCACACAATAAGGGAGGCATGCGCACAATAGGGCAGGTGTGCACGCAATTGAGGCTGTTGCACGGAAAACACTAGGTCGGCGTGAAATTGGGGAGATTTGGTGAAGAATAGGGGTTCTGAGGTTTTTTGGGCGACTTGAAGGGACTGCACGCAATGTAAGGGATTGCATGAAAAAGAAATGATTGTGCGCAACAGAAGAGGTGTGCACGCAAAGGAAGGATTTCGCGCAACATGGTCGGCCTCCACGAAAGAGAAGAAATTGAATACAAGGGGAGGACCCCGAAGGGATTGGAGTTTAGTCTAAGCCAAAGGGGGTCTCATAGAAAGGCGGACCCCAGGGAAACTGGGCGTGAACAAAACCAGGCCCGAAGGCCATACTGCATGCACGGAAGTCCTATTTCGGGCACGAGAGCCGGTTTAAATTCCGCAACCCCAAAACAGAAGGGGTATCCTTCTATTTATAGGCTGTAGGCATCGCAGAATCTAGTCGGCGTGCGAAATCATCCGTTCGAGGACCTGTTGGCATGAAAGGCCTCACCGTGTGGAACCGGGCATGCAAAAATGCGTGCCACCCCGGTCACCTTTGCACGAATCTCGGATGTCCTTCCCGCGTGCAACATTTTTTCCGTGCAGGTCCTCCTTAATTTCACTCACCACTTCTAGGCCCTCTGGATCGAGCCTCTGAGTCCGAATATGACTTCGCTTTTTCATTTTGGAACTTCCTTTATGAATTATGGGCTTTTTAGGCATCTACAGTATTCCATATGGATGACATTTTGGATGAACCACCTCTTATACACATTTCACCATACATTCCAAGATCTCTATAGTTTGAAAATTAAATCCTGATGGGGGATATATTTGGATTTTATATAAATTTGATTTTTTAATTTTTCACAGGATTACTTTCAAGATGACTATATATTATTTGGAATTGTAAATCTAAAACAATATTATAGACATTAGTGTATTTTAATGTTGAAAATAAAATAAGAATAGTAAGATAACAATATTCACAAGAAGATATATATTTAGAGAAGAATATAACATTCATGTGAATTTATTTCAATCTTTCACTATACATATTAATTGAAGATATACTAGAGGTGAAATATATTAAAGAAATAATTACCTCTTAAATTGAGACTAATAAAAAAATCATATATCATTCATCCAAACTTATTTGTTTTCAAGAATATTACTGGATGTAGGGTGGAAAATATATGTTTTCAATAAGGAAAAATCAAATAGATGTTCGAGAAGACCTATGGGAGTAGAAAACCATTGTGCTTCATACCAAAAAATCCCAATCATCCATCAAATTATGGGTGAGTAACTAGTAATATCTTACTATGGGTAGTAAAACACACCATATGTTTTGGGGGATAATCCAAAAGAATCTATACATTGTTAAGATAAAATCAATACAACATAAATAGAGCCACAATAGTGAACCACCATCAAACAAACAAAACATCCAAAGAAAATCTGCAAAAATTAAAACCTAAATCACAATAAAAAATCCATCACACAGTTTCACTCCTAAAAATATTTCCATGAAGTCAATCCATATATTCTTAGTAGAAAGATCCCATGGTTGAATATAAGGTATAAAAACCCTATGTCTACATAATATGACCAGAACTATATATCTTTATGGATTAGATGAAGGAGAAAACATGATAATCACATAACGAATAATGCAGTATGGGAGTCAATAGAATGACTACGAGGATAAAATAAAAATATGATTGCATAATCATCTCATCTATCAACTAGATCCCCAAACAAACACCTATAATGCAATTAAGAAAATAAATTATAACCATATCAAAATTACTAGGTTAAAAAAATCATATAATGGGAAACATATAGAACATAGGGATTGAAGGATTGAAAAACACACTTATAATAATCTCAAATGTGGTTCCCAATATAATTGAAGAGAAAAAACTGTCACAATGGGATGAGATCTTCATGGACACAAACAATAGAGAATCAAATATCGGTGGAATAATACATGATGAGTGACCAAGTGGATATAAATATTAAATTAATAAGGGGCTGAAATCTAATAAATAATTTCAGACAGAGATATGAGGGAGAAAATAATGAATAAATCTAGCCAATAGTCCCCCACCCCCATACTCTATTATTTCTTCTAGAAATGGGGATGACCTCATTTGTTTAAGGCTAAACTTTCCAATTGGTTTCTAAAGGGTTTATTCCTAGAACCAGAAACATCCAATGAGTCTATATCCATTTGGACCTACTTTCCAAAGGTAGGTGCTCATTAGTTGTGGACTGATGAGGCTTAAGAATTTTCATTGGTCAAGAGGATGGGAGGTCAGACTCATCACACCTTTTGAGGGGAATTATTGTCTACTCTGGGACTCTCTTATAGATTTAAGTTATGTTCACGAATCCTTATTAATTTACCAAGAATGAAAATGAGTTTTTCCATTAGATTTAGAAATCAATTATTTATGGGTAAGGGATTTAGAGAATCATTTATATGTATTTGTGGTTCTCCATCGATAGAGAATAATCCATATTTATTAGTGATTCTTAGTCAATGGTATCTTTAAATACATTATATATAAATTCCTTGGTGATTATGATAACTATACTAGTTTTTTAAGCCACTCAGTGGGGAACTTGATGTTTATTGTAATTCAGAAAGACATGGATTATTTTGGAGTTGGGATCGTACCCGCAGATGGGATGCCTATCTATACTTATTAAAAAGGAATCATAACCCACATAGTTTGATTAGATGGATATATTTTAAGGTTATTTGGGATAGAAAAGAATTAATGAGAGATGGGCTTGAACCTTAGAAAGTCTTCCTACGTACTCAAATTTTAAGGCATATATCAATGTCCACATAGTTCGGATAAAGAAATATGGGGTTTATACATGGTTAATGACCTAGAAAGAGATGTTGTGATTATATTCAAACTCTGAGCTCGCGTGAGTCATGCTCGGTGTGAGAAAAAAGAGCAATCAATAAACTCGACATTGGTTCCATAAAAGATGCAGTTATATGAATTGATTTAGTGCATACATATGTTTGACTGCCCATGTAAATGGATACTAGGACATAGGAATGAAGCCCAGGAGCAAGGTCCATAATGGTATTTCTACTTTTATAGAGATTTTTATTTTTAACCTCGGGCTTACTCTTGAGAAAGAGACCCAAGTTAATTGGACTTGTAACTTGTGGCTTACTCTTGATAAGGAGGCCCAAATTAAGAGGGACTCAGAATTGGGTTGTAATCTTGAGAAGGAATCCAAAATCAAAATAAAATAAGGTTGGGGCTTACTCCAAAGTAGGAGACCCAAATTAATGGAACTTATAACCTAGGGATTAATCTTGAGAAGGTGGCCCAAAGTTAAAGGAAATTATGATTGGGACTTACTCATGAGAAGGAGGCACAAGTTAAATGAATTTATGATTGGGAATTACTCGTGAGAAGGAGGCCCAAGTTAAGGAAAATTATGATTGGGACTTACTCTTGGGAAGGAGGCCCAAGTTAAAGGAAATTATTATTAGGACTTACTCCCAAGAAGGATGCCCAAATTAAGGGAACTTATATCCTGGGGATTAATCCTGAGAAAGAGGCACAAAGGTAAAGGAATTTGTGATCAGGACTTACTCCTGAGAAGGAGGCCCAAGTTAAAAGTAATTTTGATTGGGTATTACTCCTTAGAAGGAGGCCCAAGTTAAAGGAAATTATGATTGGAACTTACTCCTGAGAAGGAGGCCCAAATGAAGAGAACTTTTCATCTCAGAGGATGAGGTCATATAAGAAACCCCTACACATGGTGACATAAAGATTATAAGTATCATGGTTTTGGGAGAGGTTCCTATAGAACTCCTTTCAGACAAGGAGTCCAAAAAAGGAACCATGCCGTAAATGGATTTGAAGAGGGTTTTGAAGGCCATGTCTTAAAGATGAGAGGTTAGTTTGAAGAAATGGGGTGACCAAGAAGGAGGCACGCAGGTATTGTTCTGGTGCACAAGTCCTGGTTGCATAAAAATAAATAACCGCCTTGAGTCTCCATGGGAGACGAATAATCCATTGGGTAATACTTGGGTGACATAGTACTCAATCCCTTAGTATCATCCCTAGAGGAATCCAGAAGAGTGGCGCGCAAGTTCCCTTGAGAGGGAAAGGCAGCGCACAAGTGTCTTCATTTCCCATAAAGGGTATACACTTTGGTATGAAAGTGTTGATGAATTCTGACACTTAGTCCTAATTATTCGTCTTTATAGCATCCATTAACGGTAAATAATTACCTTAGAAGTGTTTGGAAGACGTCAAAAAAAGACATGGGTGACCAGAGGTTTAATCTGAATTTTGGAAAATTCGTCCATTAAATGGGTTGCCCATAGGGGGTATATAGACCACTGGTCACCTTTGGTGAAAAGAATCTTTGGGTGCATAGGTGACCTGTGTGCCCATGACTGGCGCGTAGGTGACGTGCGTTCCCAAGGCTGGCGCATAGGTATACTTGCGCTCCTTAATTCCATTGAACAATTCTTGATGAATATCCCTTCATCATTGCTTGAGGTACTCTCCTTAGTCAATATTTGGACCCTGTGATGGAACAAGACATCAAAAAAAGCCCCCCCTCAGAGTTGGATCCAAAAAAGGAAAGAGGGTTTAACTCTGAGTTGAATGAGAAACCAAGGTTTTTTTGGCATGCAGGTTTTGAGGTGCGCATGTTACGGCGCGCAGCGGTATGACCTCGCCTATAAATATGGGTTCCACTCTTAGGAATATCCCCCGGCTTCCAAAGCATCTCGCTCTCGTCGCATAAGTGAGCTCTGATCGCGTACGTGTCTTGGAATTCTGATTGTTTTCATTTCCATTCATGTCTCGATCCTACAGTGAGTTTTTGACCTGCGTGACAGTACTTGCGTGACCACACTTGTGCGACCACACATAGGTGACCACACTTGCGCGACCACACTTGTCCGACCACACCTGGGTGACCACACTTTCGTGCCTTAATTCCTTAGGCATTTTTTTTGTTTTTCATCACATTTATTTCATAAAAACAGACTTATTTAAAATTTACCTATTTAATCCTTGTGAAGATTCAATGGATCCCAAAATAATTGGATCGGCTGATGAGTTTGCTAGCAAGGGAATTGATGATATGATGAATATTGTTGGCTATGACTATTATTATATCTCCAATAGTACTCTCCTTGATTTTCCAAGAGCTTGAAGAATTATCTTGTCAACTTCCCACAGAGCATTTACTTGCCTTTATATGGCCATGGTCATATGCAAGGAGTCAACGTTCCAGAGGCAACGAATTATATTCCTCATTCCTAGTTTCCTACATACACCAATCTTTCTTCAGAAAATGTCTCAATTGCAGGATCATTTTCCAATGTTGGGACAGTGTAGAAGGCATTCATAATCCATCATAGCCCATTTGCTCAAGATCTGAAACCTCACAAGCCTGAGCGGAAGCCGCATTTCTATCCCTCTATTTCGGTTGTGTTGTACATTAAGAGTAGTAACAATGGTGTGAACATTCAAATTTTTCCTCCATGCAATTTCCTTGCAGATATGAAAATGGAAAACCCATGGGATGATATGTGTTTTGCTGCCAGTTGGTGGAGAGAAGACTATCATGACATTAGAACAATATCTAAAAAGAGTAATCTCTCCAAATGGCTCTTTACTTCCAATTATCCATTCTCAAATATATTTATCCATCTTCCAAGTCTCTTGGACAGAAACAGACTCACTGTTTGATCAGCATAAATGTTTTTCAATCCGCACTCAAGAACATTCTTTTACCATTGTTTCAAGAAAAGCTGGTATCACTTCGTATCTTACTGTATCGAGTTGAATGAATGTATTCCAGGTGGCTGTTGATGAAGCTCAGGATGCCGTAAATCAAATCAAAAGTTATGTTGAAAGACTCTTGTAATTCTTGAAAAAGAGAATCGACTCTAATCTGTGGATGTCCTCCTAACTCTTGTCCATCAATGAAAAACACTTTCACCATCAATCATCAGTACTTGTATTCTTTTGCTACCTGCTTTAATTAATTTTACCTAAGCCAATGGGCCTATTAATCATAGTTTGATTTGTCTCGTGTGATGCAAACAACCCCAATAACATTGCATCTTTTAATTGCTCAGAATTACCTAAATCATACAAAATGTATGTTTAATGAGCTAGGACTCGAATTTTATTTATAGTTACCTTGTCTTTTGTTGGAAATTTAAATTCATGCACATCATACATGAAAAGGATAATTTTTATGGTCGAATAGCTTTGACCGAATGGATTAAAATTGACTCAATTCCTTGATAATTTTCTTGAAAATATATTACCACCTTCAATTATAGAGGGGAAAATTGTAAAATGTGACTTATGAAAATTTGAATCTGATTAATGACATGGGAAAAGGGATAAAAGGCACTAGAGAAACTATTTCCTAAGAATAAAGTTACCACTAGTTGACAAACCCGTTAGGGGGTTGAAGTATACTTGGCCACTTAAGGGAATTGGATGCATAGTCAAATAATAGAATCTTTTGGCTGACAGGTCCGTTATTTAGTGTACATATACAAGGCCGCCTCGGGGCACGTGCTTCATATTCAGGCAAAAGAACTCTCAGAAATTTTATTTTTCTATTGATAAAATCCAGTGAACGTTTATGAAGATTCAAATTTCCCAAAGCATAGAGTCTGTTGTATGGATAAAGGTACTTGAATATGGAGAGGATATTCCCAATAATGATTATCAAATAATTGGATGAATGTCACTCTTGCGAAGGTGTGATCCAAATGTATGGAAGGGAAATATAAACCATAGACATGAATATTTTTAGATCATGAATAAGAGTATGGGACAAATATGTTAAAGATGAATGTTTTTGCAGATCCCTACATATCTTCATTAAGACCAATAAGGAAAAAATAGGTTGACCCCTCAAACATTATGTTAACATTATTTGACAAACCCGTTAGGGGGTTGACTTATGCAGGGCCACCTATGGGCAATGGCTACATAGTCAAATAATAGCATCTTTTGGCTGATAGGTTCATTATATAGTCCATTTATGAAAGGCCGCCTAAGGGCATGTGATGCATGGTCAGTCAAGAGAATTCCATTATATCAGGAATTTTGTGACCAGAAGTTAATTAAAGGGTTATGGATTTGTGGAAATATTTTAGTTTAGGAGTATAACACATAAAAATGGGTATTTTCCAATGCATTAATGAGATGCAAAGAACAGTGCTGACCCTAATCATGTTGTGGCTGGGTCCTAAATTGACATGTTGGATTTCACTACATATCTCATTAGGATGAGAATCACGCCATATGTAGTTCTTGAAATACAGTTTAACGTCATGTGAGATGAGAGCGTAGGAGATCTTAGTTCGGTGTCTTAGAGCTTGGACCATAATGAAGGAGACACAATGTATGTTTGTTATAAACCTAATGTGAATAAAGACTAGGGTTTTCATACCACATTCATGTGCTTAGAGAAGGAATTTTCTACTAAGGGACTGAATGTTGAGTCTGGGGTTAGGCCCAAAGACGTGGGGCTTGGTTCGATGGATGCTCGAATTTTCCTCTGTATCCCATAAATATGGGATTCAAGCCATATGTAGTTCATGAAATACCCTCTGTACAGATTTGGTTCCTACATGTGAAGGGTGAAAGGGGACTTTAGTGAAATGATGGTTTGATCCTAGATTAAAGGATCGGTAATTTCCATGTATGCACGTAGTCCTTGGAATATGATATGATTGAAGATCAATTCCAATAATTATTCCCTCTCCGGTGAGGGTGTTAGAGACTGTTGTAGTTTATTGTCATACATGACAAAATTGCGAGTAGTTTAAGGTCATATGCATGGAACAGTGCTGCATAGTTTAACGTCGTGTAGATAGGACGTATTGCTATGCAATTTATGTTCTTCTAGAGAGGAAAATGGTGGATTGTAATGTTTAACGTCATATAGAAAGTATGATGATGAACCAATGTGAATATATTTGTTTCGGAGTGGGGGGGCTTCACGGATCAACATTGTATGAGACGGAGGTGAACTGATGTGAAGATATTGGTTTTGGGATTGACACTCAGGAGGTTGCCTACGTACCGAGCCTAGAAGGAGAGGATCAAAGTCCGCGTAGTATGATTGAGAATGAATTGGTGATCGAGTTGTACTTGAGGACAACCCAAAGATGGAGTTGGAACACACACATGGTTAAAGGCAAAGAGAGGGTGTTGTGGTTGAAGAATACTCTAAGATCACGTGATTCATGCTCAGTGTGTGAAACAATAGGTAACATCAACCCTAATGATGCAAAGTTTAACTTCATGTAGGACGTATAAGGGATTGTTTCACCCTTTAAATGTCATGTGTCACAGAGATGGGGTGCTTGGAAATTTAACATCTTGCAACATGGATGAACTGTTTAACATCATGTTGGAAGAAAAATGGGACATAGTTTAACGTCATGTTGGATGATAGATAGGTTATGCAGTTTAAAGTCTTATATTGAGGACTATAGGGATTGTGCAGTTTAATGTCTTGCAGTGAGGACTAAAATAGTTTATGGTCATACGCATGGACTAGTGCTGCACTGTTTAGTGTCATGTAGCTATGAAAATAGGTGTATTTGTGTTTACACAAAATTCTTCTTCAATAATCTTGCATTGGTTGAAGTTGTAATTAGTTCTCCACCCATTGAAATTAAAGAACAATCTCTATTGGAGTAGAAATTATGTATTGAATAAGGCCCTTCCCACATTGGATCATGCTTAGGAGGCTTCTTCCCTGGTATCATTGGATTTATGAGGACCAAAACCAATTCTCCTTGAATGAATGAATGAAGATGATCTTTTTTATAGAAACACCGTGCTATTCGACTCTGATAGACTTCTAAATGGTGCAGAGTGCACACTGATTTTTCATCTAATTATTCCAATTCATCAAATCGCTTGAAAGATTTCTCATCTATGGATGACTGATCACAAATGAATACTCTATGTGAAGGTAATTGAACATCAATGGGAAAGACTGCTTCTGTTCTATATACCAGTGAATATGGAGTTGATCGTGTAGAAGTACGGGTGGTGGTCCGATAATCCCATAAATCATGAACATTTTTATCAGGCCATGTTTACTTATCTTTATCCTCCATATTTTGGAGTATGTTTGAAAGAGTATTATTTAAGGCCTCTATTTGGCCATTGGCCATTGCATGATACTGAGATGAATGGTTCGATTTGATGTTGTATTCTTGAAAATACTTTCTTGCCTCAGATGAACAGAAGTCGATGCCATTGTCTGTCAATATGGTATGAGGGACACCAAATCTGGTAATGATATTAGACATGATGAAACTAACAATTCTTTTATAACAAACTTCTTTGAGAGGTATTTCCTCTACCCATTTAGAAATGAAGTCAGTATTAGTAAGAATATACTTAAACTGCTTGGATGTAGCCGAAGGGTAAGGTCCTACTACATCCATTCCCCATGTGAAAAATGGCCATGAGTATTTAGCTATATGAAGAATCTCTGGGGGTTGATGAATGAATTTGGCACATACTTGGAAATAATGACACTTCTTAGTGAAATCAACACAATATTGCATCATTGAAGGCAAGAAGTATCCAAGCCATCGAATTTGACCAAAAATTCTATGTCCAGTCTGGTGGGCACCACAAACTTTTGCATGTACTTCATTCATGATAGCCATTGCCTATTCACCATCAATACAACTAAAGATAGTTCCATCAAAACCTCGCTTGTAGAGAATTATTTGGTGATCTAGGCTATCACAACGAGTAAAATTGACCACACGTCTTCGGACTTGTTCTTTCCTAGCTCTATCAGGTGGAAATGTTCCTTTTTGATGGTATTACCTAATTGGTGTCATCCATCCTATAGTATGACCATATGGTTCAGAAATTGGACTGATTTCATTGATTTCCTCTATTCTGATTTGAAAAAAGGTGAAATCACACAATGGTGGGAAATACTGATGATTGTTTCGTCCCGGTTATGATCTTCCAGGGCTGTGGCTACATTAGACAATGCATCAGCTTGGGTATTTTGTGATCGTGGTACATAGGAAAATGTTGTTTCTGAGGGAAATTCTGCCATTATATCTCTAACATAATCACACAAAGGGGTTAAATCTTCTTTTCTGATGGCATAATCCCCATTGATTTGTTTGATTACCAAATCTGAATAACCTTTTACCCTTAAGTGATTCACCTGTTCCTGAAGCGCCAATTCCAATCCTACGATGAGAGCTTGATATTCTGCTTCATTATTTTTACCACCTCCCATCAATAAGAACGCATAGGGTAGCACTAACGTTTTTGGGGAAATAAGCACGATTCTTAACCCAAATTTTTTTAATTCATGATCTCCCATTTTCTTCCCTGTTGGACTTTTGGAGGCACCATCAATGTATATTTTCCATGTTTGAGGATTATCTTGAATAGAGAAGACTTCTTCAGCAGGAAGTTACATATTTAAAGATGTATCTTCTACAGATGGGTGTTCATCATGGAAATCAGCCAGAGCTTGGCCCTTTATTTCCTTTTGAGACAGGTACTGTATATCTAACTGCTGCAAAATAACTTCCCACCTTGTCAGACGTCTTGTAAGTATTGGATGACTAAGGATAAATTTCAGTGGGTTATTGTGAGATAACAATTAGATCTCATGATGTTCAGGTAGTGTCTCAATTTCTGAACTACAATGATTAACGTTAGGCAGAACTTTTCAATACTTGAATATCATGTTTCTGCCTCAAGCATTGTCCGACTGAGATAATAATGGATGTTTTTATTCCCAGGATTATTCTTTTGGGCTTGTAAGGCACCAAATGACTGCTCTAAATCTATCACATTGAGAATATGTGGTCTTCCTTTGATAGGTATCATTAATACTGGTGGACTCAAGAGATATTTCTTGAGAATATTGAATGATTCTTGAAATTCTTCAGTCCACTGGTAGTTGACTCCCTTCTTCATTAATTTGGTGATGGGTAAAGACTTGCCTGCCAAATTGGCAATGAAACGCCAAATATTGGCCACATGTCCCTAACATTCTCTCAATTGCTTCAAATTTTGATGAGGTGACATACCAAGGACTGATTTTGTCTTCTTAGGATTATCTTTGATACCACTATGGCGTACAAAAAAACCGAGAAATTTTCCTAAGGTTACCCCAAATGCACATTTCGAAGGGTTCGTCTTCAAATTGTATTGCTGAAGTTTGTTGAATATGATTTCTAGATCGAACAAGTGATCAGAGAATTGTCTAGATTTAACCACCAAATCATACACATATAATTCATCAAATTTCCCTAAAAATGTTTTGAAGATATAGTGCATGGAACGTTGATACTTTTCACCTGGATTCTTCTGGCCAAAGGGCATTACCTGATAGAAAAATATACCTTGAGGAGATATAAAGGCTATAGACTCTTCATCTTCTGGGGCCATTCATATTTTAATGTACCCAGTGTATCCATCCATGAAGGAAAGTTCTTCATAGCCAGCCATTTCATCAATTAAGATTTCTGTGATTGGAACTGGAAAATCATCCTTTGGACAATTCTAATTAATATATTTGAAGTCAATGCGAACTCTAATTTTTCCGTTCTTATTTTTCACATGGAAAATATTAACGAGCCCTTTGGGATACTAAACTTCTCTGACAATGTTATCCTTGATAAGATTATCCACTTCAGATCAATTTTGGAGGCATAAGTTGGGTGTGTTCTTCTGGCGGCTTTCTTGAATCCTCGATGTTCTTTTGGAAAACCTAAATGATGAGTGGAAACATCCTGATCAAGACCTGGAATTTCTATATAATTCCAAGAAAATACATCTCGATTTTGCTTTAAAAATGTAGTATACATATCTTGAACTTCAAGAGTCATGGTCGGACTAATTAATGCGGGTCGTGGATTTCCTTTTGTACCCAGATTTATTTCTCTAAGTTCATACATAGTGGTAGAGATACCATCTTCAAATGCTGGAGGAGAATCTCTTAGATCTTTCTCTTCTTCTTCAACATGTGTTACATCCTCTTTTTCTACTTGCATAGAATATAATGAAGAAGAACTTCTCTGGTCAGGGGAGAAGTTAAAACTTGAACATATTGAATAAGAGGCTTCCATTTCTGACCATATCGATGATGAAGGGTCCTTCTGTGGTCATTAAAGAGAGATGAGGGATTGAGAGTCAACATCATTATTTTCATCTGGTTTTACTATAACATATTCTAATATGGTTGATGAATTATATGATTTTTGGATTTTAGTGGATGAAATGAATACATCTCCATTTCATCTTTCTTCACTACTTGGCAAATCAACAATTTCTCCCATGCTGTCTGGCTAGATTGTCATTACTGACATTATGGAAGTTTTCATAAGTGTGTTTGGATTTAGGTCTATCCTATCAATATGACTAATAGTCAACACATAATTTGTACTGATATTTATGAATGGGTTTACTAGAATCATTACCAAACCATATGGAGAATTAATTTTGGTGACCTTCTTTGCCGTGGATTTTTCTTTTCCCTCCATGTGATAAAAATATGCCTCAATGTATTAAGATTCACATGTTTTGAATGGGGATTTGTCTGCATACAATGTCCCAATTTGACCATTGAAACAATATTTGAGACACTGATAGTACGACGAATGTATGGACACATGTTGATGTATCCAAGGTATTCCATACAAAATGTTGAAAGATGTGTCCTGATGAACAACCATGAAATCTGAATTAGACACAAGGTCTCCAAACTGAAATCTTGAGTGTAATCTCGCCCAGAGGTTCTTTTTTAGTCCTATCATATCCTTGAAACATCAAAGTAGAAGGAGATAAATCAGATTTGGTGAGGCCCAATCGATGAAGTGTATGAATAGGAATGATATTGACTCCTGATTCATTTCTAATGAAAGCTCGTCTGATGTCTATATCATTGACTTTTCTAGATAAATACAAAGGTCTGATATGTCCATGTAAAACATCATCGTCATCTTTATCTATAAAATATATCACTGCATGTCATTATGCAGGATCATCTCTATATGGTAGACCTCAGCCGTTGCAATTTCAGTTTCGAATTATTGAGGACTTGAGAAAGCCTCAAAAGGCGCCTCCTGGAGATCTTTTAATAGAATCAAGGAATCCATAATTGATAACATGGCCAGTACTTGGGAAAAATGTTTCAAGATATCATACTTTTGTTCCAAAGGTCTGAATTTTACATTATGAAAATGTGGTTTTGTGGGTTCCTTGAAAGTTATGCTTTGGTAGTAGATGCATTCTGTATTCGGCCACATATACAGTTTTGGCAGGGGTATGATTGAAATAGTGGATTCTAGAATATCCATGTCTTCCCCTATGTACTAGACCTTCGTCTCTTCCTCTAATTCTCCTGTTTGATACATGGAACTTAGGCTCATCAAAATCAAAACTTTCATTGGCATAAGGATCTGTTAAATAAATCATGTTAACAGAACCAAAGATAAATTCTTCATCTGATAAGATTCTACCTGATTTTCCAATTTAGGCTGTTTCATTTGGTGGGGTGGTGACCATGATTTTGAACTATATGGCATAAAATCTACCAGATTCAAATGCAATTTAGGCTTTGATGCGAACTCATCTTCTTCTGACTTCTCTTCTTTCTTCAAATTACACTGCTTCATTGATGATTTTCTTTTTGAGGAAGGAGGTTTGGCTGTGGCATTCATAGCAGAAGACTCAATTGGTTGATTCTATTGTGTTCGTAAAATTGAATGAGTTCAATTGATCGTTTTCCTGACCATCCAATCATCATATTTATGAAAATTTTTACTTTTGACTTTGTGCCATTCGTCTTCTTCCTTTGGATCAGTACCAATAACACATGCTACTTGGGATGAAGATCCTTTCAATTTTACTTGTCCAGAGTCCATAATCTTTTGTAATAGTTCATTAAAGACAAAACACTCTTGAATAGGTTGCCCCAAAATCTGATTAAATGGGCAATAGTTGGGGAGGTCTTCATCACCTTCTTTGTTCGGCCTTTTGGGCCTTGGAAACTAAACTAGATTATTTTCTAGAGCTGAGATGAGGTAGCTAGTAACTTGTTCATTTCGGAAAGAATAAAAATTGTTCTTAAAATCTTCAAACTATTTCTGCCTTTGATCTCTTTGATCATCTTAACGAGGTGTCCATTGTTGTTGATGCTCAGTAGGTGGAGCCCTTCTATATGATGAGGGTTTTGATGTGGAAGCAGGTACATGTGCTTGTTTAAACATAACTATTTCAGTCTCTGCTTTCCCTATTCTCCTTCCAAGAACTAATGGAATTACAAGTGTTTTAGCCTTAGTCATCATATGAGAGTCTTATATTTGTTGAGCGATTTAAGTAAGGTCTCGAAACCCTCTTGTGTATTTCACAGGGATCAACGATGTGTATAATTCATCACGCAGATTTACCACACAGAATGGAAACAATTCTTCTCGAGGGAGTGATAAAATTAAGGAATATGTTAATCCCTTCCAGCGAGCAATAAAATCTGAAACACTTTCATTCTCCCATTCCTTAAAATTGATAAGATCAAAAAATGTCATCTTTGGCAATGTTGAGCTAAATTGAAGAAGGATCTTTTGACGGAGATCCTCCTACCCAGTAATTGACCGAGACTGCAAGCTTGTATACCAGACGAAAGAAGGTCCTTTTAATGACTATACATAACACCTGAGCTTAACTGCTTCATGTTTTTGAGGGGTTCCCATCATAAGATCACAACCTGAAAAAAAAATTAAGTGTTATTATGGATCTACAGGGCCATTAAAAACTGGGAATGTGGTACTCACAAAATTTGATGGGGGAGGAATTTCATCCACCCATTCAAGGTAAGATCTCTTCTCCAGTTGAACTGGTGCACAATTTCCTTCCATAGCTTCCAAACGAGCTGTTAATGACTCAATGGTAGTCATTAATTTTTGAGAAACATCTGGTTGAGTTTGGACCTGTGCAGGTGCAAGAACTAAAGTTTTCATGGTTGTTGTGACCGGTACTGTCACGGATGGTAGTACTACTAGTTGTCGTTGCGTACGACCAATATGATTAGACCTATGAGAGTGTACTTTTATAGAGGTATATTATTGATCCGTCCCAGTAGATTCAACAAATTACCTTGAGTGATTAACTCCAGCATTCTTAGGAGGAAGACTAACTTGAAGTAGTTATGCATTTATCCACCTTAACTCCTCCATTTATTCTTCTTGTTGTGTGAACCTTTACTCTAATAAGAGTGATTGAACTTCTCCAAAGGTAGGGTTGAATTTAACCTAGCTTTTCCATTTCCCCTTATTGGAAGCCTTTTAGAGAGGCGGAAGTTGGTTATTTAAAGAAATACCTAGATTCTGGGAAAGCCTCTACTTCTAGGTACACACACCTTCTTCATTTGTTTCAGTACGTACAACCTCTTGAAAAGAAACTTCTTCATCCGATTCTCCTGAGTGAGCCTCATGTTCTGGGTTATTGGTGATAATAGAATTGATGACATTTATAGATTCATAATGCATTGAAGCCCTTCTGTCAGTGCTTCTGTGATACTCTCTTCTTTCATGTCCTTTATGAGACATTGCCTTTTGTTTGGGTGATCCCTCAAGAACTTCTTAATGAACCATAATTTTGAGGGAGTCTCTTGATAATTCGGCTCTGCTTTCCACTTGTGGCATCTTTTGTAATTGAGAGAATACTAACTTTCGCTAAGGAAGAAATTAAGAATTTGAAAAAGTCCCCAGTCCGGTGGACTGGGGCTATTTCTGTTTTTCCTACTCAACTCCTCGAATACTGTCTAATGATTCTGTGGGTTGGGTTAAATAATTCCTCAGTTTGGAAAGATGAGGTGTCTCTTGAACTTCTATATCTGAAACTTTCTTAAAAGGTCTCATGATTTTATGGATTTTAGTCCGGAAATTGGTCGGATGCATCATCCTACATCCACTCAAATCACATGGCTCAGATGACCATTGGATTATTTATGACACATCTGTCACCTAATGATGTGCATGCTCTAAATGAGAATCATGTTCGATATTCTCATTTGCTTGATGCAAGAGTAATTCGACATCTTTTTCTTTATATTCCTGACTTTGGGAAGAACTAGTTGAGGCTTGTTTTTGAGAAAGCATTTGATTACACACAAAACTAGTTGGATGTGGCCAACCATGGGAGATAACATTGCATGATACCACTTTTGGCATGATTTGTTGGCTGGAGAGCATAGTAAAATGAAATTCTCCATGAACACCCCATCCCTGGATATGAATATTAGATGGCACATTAGAAATTAACTGGCACAATCTTTTCAACGCGCCACAACATGAACACTGAAGGGCTCTCTACTACTTTTCAACCTTTGGATTTCAGGAAAATGAGAGAGATTCCAAGTCAATTTGACATTTCAACCCTTCTATTATCATGACATGATTTTCATATTCATCATAAGATAATATTTTCTATTTTAAGTGACAAAGAGTTTCTATATGTTCGGAAAAATATCGTGAATACAATATTATATCAATGTTTCTAGAATATCATACTAAGAGTCAACCAAATTCTAAAACAAGACTGGTATTTAACCATTATCTAGTTTTTTTATCATATTCATCACTTCCTCTTTTTCATTTGATGTGGATTATTCTACCTGAATGGACCAAAGTTGGTGCTTCTTTGATGTTTCATCAGATTCAACAAGATTGGTAGAGAATTCATTTGTCAAATTTGAATATGATCGACCCAATGGTGGTTTGGAGAATGACCAACACCCTGTGTATCTTTTGGTTGAGAAAGTATTTCACCTCCTAGTGGTAATGCATTAGACATGAATGGTTTCACATTTTCAAGTGCCACAAGATTAGAGGGCTTTCTCATTACTGCATTGTCCATTGAAGAATTTTCCATGCAATGAGAATTACTACTGTGGAGAAGACTTTCATAGCTAAATCCATCATCATGTGGAGGATCACCATGGTGGGCTATAGTAAAATATGAAACCTCTTGTTCCATGGACTTCTACCCACACAGAGGGTTATCGTGGCTCTCATATGAAGATGATAGTTTGAGATTGACCGAATTGTCATGAAGAAATCCTTCATGAATAAGTGTCTGATGAAGCAATTTCAAATTATTGTTGTTAATTCCAGGATTCGAAAATAAGAGAGTAGAATCTTGAGATGTAAAAGATATGTGTCTGAGGGCTTCAAGAACTCCAGAATTGAGCAAGGCCTTATTGCAAATTGGCTCTTGATTTTTCAACTATGTTGGATGGGTCTTTTTCTTGGACGCCTTCTTACTCACATTTGAAACCACTTATTGATGAAACTGGTTATTATGGGTAGGTGTATGTGCCTGATCAAGAGAAATGGTCAGGTTAGGCTGATTATATCTATTTAAATCGGGTGTCTGTACCCGACTTGATTGTCCGTATGACATGGGGGAGTATGCCCCATGACCATCCTGGACTAGAATAGAGGTGTGTATCTGATCTGGAGTAACATGTTGATGAGTCACTCCATTGATAGGAATAGATTTCGTGTTTCTTTCCCTGTGATGTTGCTGAAGTTGTTATAATATTATGACAGGTTTTCCAGAATATGGGCAGGGATTTTCATCTGCCCTTTTTCCATTGTCAGAATGTGCTTGGATACTTTAGCTGCGGGAACGGGAATAAACGTCCATTCCATGTCTGGGGTAGTTGTATGTGCCTACTCCTGTCCACCTTTTCCTGTCAACAGATAATGACAGTACTTACGCATAGGGGTAGAGAGTTGAGTCCGCTCCAAATTTGTCATCAGACCTTTCCAAATGACTTCTCTGAGTGCTTCCAAATGAGACTGTTGGTAGACTTGATGAACATTGTCTGTTGTATATGCCTGCTCGATATTCCCCATAAAGAATGGTTGATGGATTTCCTTCAATACTGGCAGACGAGGCTACTAACAGAATTGGTGATTGTAAGCAGGTGTATGTGCCTGTTTACAGGCAGTCACCACATTTGGTTGGTGAGCTCTTTTGGGTGCAGTCAGACGATCCTGCTGACCGGCTGATGAATTATAAACAGGTGTATGTGTCTGCCTATAGTACTCCATCATAATTTCATGATGGCATTGGTGGGTTTTTGCCATACAAGTCTTCTGGATAATGGGATTATAACGGACGGGTGTGTGTGCCCGCTCGCTGCCTTCCATCATGTTATGTTGATGGACTTTTTCGAAGGAGACATAGGTAAGAACCTGCTCCCTATTGGCTGAATTTCACCTCTGACGATTCGTCTTGTATGCTCGGGTCTGAGGAACTAGAGCTGAACTCTTATAGGTGATACCCTCATCATGTTGAGGTTGCTCTACCACACGAGTCTAGTGGCGAATGTTGATGGGAGTCCTCGATAATGACTCATGTCTTCTTGAATTAAGGCCTTGAGTGACCTCTTCATTCACCTCCCTATAATATGGGAGGTACTGGTTGTTGCGTTCTGGGGATAACTGCCCGAAATTTTTGGAGACGGTGGTTAGCACCGCCTGTTTCTTGATCACTGGTCATCACTGTCTGGACAACCAGGGTGAGTTGTTAACATGGAGGGCTTGTCAAGCAGCCTCTAGTGTTTGGATGGTACCATGTTGACGGTATTACTTTACCAACACATTAGAGACCTAGCATCAAATACTCTGATTAGGTCATGTCGTCCTCAGAGCAGACGATGATCTAGCAGAAGTAGTGGCTGAGGCATTCACATGTGTGAACATTAATGAATCCATCCTATGTTGTAGAGAGATCTTGGAAAAGATTTAATGTTTGATGTAGCATACATAATCATGATATGTCTCGCCAGACTAAATCTTTTGGTTGAGAACTTATGTCATTGACTGCTTTGTTGGATTTCATATTGAGTTTAATAGGGTCCTAACAAATACGTAAAACCTCATTTTAACTTGGTTAAGGATTGACATCGGGTTCACCATTTTTTGTTTCATTTGGAATTGGGGATTACCACATTTGTTTAAGGATCAAACCATCCAATCAGTTTCTAACGGGTTTATTCATAGAACCGGAAACACCCAATGATTCTATATCCATTTGGACCTACATTCCAATGTTAGGTGCTCATTAGTTGTGGACTGACGAGGCTTAAGAATTTTCATTGTTCGAGAGGATGGGATTTCATACTCATCACACCGTTTTGAGGGGAATTATTGTACACTCCGAGGCTCTCTTAAAGATTTATGTTATGCTCATGAATCCTTATTAATTTAACAAGTATAAAAATGTTCTTTTCCTTTATATTTAGTAATCAATTATTGATAGGTATGGGATTTAGAGAATATTTTATATGTACTTGAGGCTCTTCATCGATATAGATTCATCCATATTTATAAGAGATTCTTAGTCAATGATATCCTTCAACACATTATATAGAAATTCCATGGTCATTATGATAACCATACTAGATTTTAAGCCACTCAGTGGGGGCACTTGAAGTTTATTTTCTTTTAGAAAGACAATGATTATTTTGGAGTTGGGATCATACCTGCAGATGGGCTACCTACTTATCCAGGTTAAAAAAGAAATCAGAACCCATGTAGTTCGATTAGAAGGATATTGTTTAAAGTCATATGGGACCAAAAATAATTAATGAGAGATGGGATTGAACCTTATAAAGGCTTCTTACTTACTCTACTTTTAAGGTAGAGATCAAATTCCACGTTGTTCAGATAATGAAATATGAGGTTTATACAGGGTTAATGACCTAGAGAGAGATTTCGTGAATACATTCACTCTCTAAGCTCACATGAGTCATTATATGTGTATGAAAAAAGGGGTATCAATAAAATTGATGATGGTACCATCAAATAAGCAGTTATTAGAAATGATTTAGGGCTTATGAAAGTATGACTTCCCAAGTAAATGAAGACCAGGACTTAAGAAAGAAGCCCAGGACAAGGTCTATAATGTTATTAGTACTTTTACGGAGATTTGTAGTTTTAACATGGGGCTTACTCTGGAGAAGGAGACTAAGGTTAAGGTGACTTTTATCTTATGGATTACTCCTGAGATGGAGGCCCAAATTAAGAGGGACTTTTGATTGGGTTTTATTCATGAAAAGGATGCCCAAATCAAAAGAAAATAAGGTTTGGGTTTACTCATGAGAAGGAGACCCAAATTAAGGGAACTTATAACATGGGGATTAATCTTGAGAAGGAGTCCGAAAATTAAAGGAATTTATGATTGGGACTTACTCCTTAGAAGGAGGGCCATGTTAAAAGAAATTATGATTGGGGCTTTCTCATGAGAAGGAGACCCAAGTTAAAGGAAATTATTATTGGGACTTACTTTGGAGAAGGATGCCCTAATTATGGGAACTTATAACCTGGGGCTTAATCCCAAGAAAAAGGCCCAATGTTTAAGGAAATTATGATTTGGAATTACTACTAAGGAGGACCAAGTTAAAGGAAATTATTATTCGGACTTACTCCTGAGAGGGAGGGCCAAATGAAGGGAACTTCTCATCTTAGAGGATGAGGTCATATAAGAAACCCCTAACCGTGGTGACATAATGCTTGTAAGTCATGTTGTTTTGGGGTGGTTCTTATAGGACTGCTTTCAGACAGGGAGGCCAACAATGGAACCCTTCCATAAATGTCTTTAAAGTGGGTTTTGAAGGACATGTATTAAAGAAGAGAGGTTAATTTGAAGAAAAGAGGTGAAAAAGAAGGAGGCGTACAAGTATTTTTATGGCACGCAAGTCCTGGTCGCGCAAGTATACTTGCGCGGAATGAGTCACCTTGGGTGATGAAGAATCCATAGGGTAATACTTTGGTGAATTTTAACTCAAGCCCTTAGTATCATCCCAAAAGGCTTCCAGAAGAGTGGCGCTCAAGTTCCCTTGAGAGGGAAAGGAGGCGCGCAAGTGTCTTCATATCCCTTAAGGGGTAGACACTTAGGCGCGCAAGTGTTGATGAATTCTGACTCTTATTCCTTATTATTATTCTTTAAAGCTTCCATTCTAGGTAAATAATTACCTTAAAAGTGTTTGGAAGATGTCAGAAAAGGACTTGGGTGACCATAGTTTGAATCTGATTTTTGGAAATTCGTCCTTTAAATGGGGGCCCATAGGGGTATTTATAGTCCACTGGGCACCTCTGGCGTAAAAAACTCTTTGGGTGCTCATGTGACTTGTGCACCCATGACTGGCACGCAGGTGAATTCCGGGCCCACAGCAGGCGCGGAGGTATACGTGGGCACCTTAATGCCTTTGAAAAATTCATGATGAATCTTCCTTCTTCTTTGCTTGAGGTACTCTCCTTAGTCAATCTTGGGACTCTGTGACGGAACGGAGTGTCAAGAACTATATCCTATGAAAAATTCAAACTATGTGATATGAGATAGGTTTCGAGAGAGAGGTGACTTTAACATTCGTTTATTTTATAATTTTTAATATAATAATGTTTTTCATTCAATTGTAGGAAATAAGGTGTTTATAATCATTGATTCATCATAAAGAGGATCTATTGAAGAAAATTAAAGGAAGATATACACATTACCATAAAATCCCATAAATATTAATAGTGGTTGAGTGAACTTGTTACTCAACATTAATATTATATGTTTTTTAAATATTTGTTTTCTTTTGAATGACATTTTGTATTAATAGTCAATTATTATTTTATATTCTAATATTTTTAAATTTCATTCAAAAATTTAATTGGTTTAATTATTATTCAAACAATCATTGTGAACAATTAAAAAATATAAAAACCCAAATTCATTATTTGGGAGCAAAATCTTATTATCAAATCTAAAAAATAAAAAGACTACAAAAATGACCTTTTTTCTTTTGATTTTTTCCATGAAATGATTATTATTTTAATAGGAAATTTATGATCAAAATCACTAATTATTTCCCTAATTTTTTAATTTTTTATTTAGTTTTTATTAACCATAATTTTACATATTTTTTATAATACACCCACTTTTATGAGATTAATGTGGATGCTTTGTGTGAACTATTTTATGGATTAGGTAATTCTGGTGAGTAATTTTGAGCCACAGATCGACATGAAAATATATAATTGGGATATTTAAGGTTTCGATAATGTCCTTTGGATATTTATTTATATAGAGTACATGTTTTGGAACATATGAATTAAATATAGAGTCTACCCAGTACTTATTGGATTGGTATAGGGTTCCCAGAGATCCCAAGAGTCATGTGGGTTATTTTGTGATGTCCACATGCCACAAAGTGGACCTAGGTTGGTTCCTAGTTCCCTGATACTAGTTAGTGGAAGGGAACCATGTAATTATTTCCTTTATATGTTTTTTTAATTTTTTTATTAAGAATTTAATTATTTTAAAATTATATAAACTAGGTCTTTAAAATCATTATTTTCTTCCATCGAGAGAACATGACAATCTCCCCCTCCATATCCCCTCTCTTTCCTAGAAAATTTAAAACCATTTTTCATATGTTATAAATTTTTTCATTATCTATGATTCATTGTGTGAAATTTTTAACACCATCCATTTTAAGATTATATTTTTCTCCAAATAATGATATTTTTTAACTAAAATTTATGTTTTACGTATTTTTTTCTAGATTATAGATTTCATCCTCCTTAAACAAAATATCATTCTAGAACTATACATGTATACTTATTCTAATACAAGGTAGGTGGTTTCTACATATTTACACTATAAGTATGAGTTTACTATTTTTATTTGGATCCATGACCTACTTTTTTTAACATCTTTTGAATGTTAGAAATACATCTTTAGTTCATAATTATATTTTCTTACAATATTTTCTCATTCAATGTTAGATTATTCTCTTATTTGTTTAACATTATGTAAATTTTGTATACATGTGTATACCATTAATAAATCACTTTAAATTTTATTATACCTTTATATAGAGTGGATGACATTTATATTACATGTAGGCATGAAAAATATTCATGCGGGAATATCTCTCCGTTGATTAAATGAAAAAATATGGAATACGGTGTGGTAGACCACATGACTATGGATCGATAGTAAGGGAGACTGTTTGATTTTTTATATCTATATGATCACCTGTAAGAAGAGACTGTAAGAAAAACATGATCAAATACAATTGATAGTTTTATAATGTAATTGATCAACTGCATGTGTAAATGATTAAACATAAGGAATCATGTTTTGGGAAAATCAATCAAATGTAAGGTAATTATGACCATAAATAAGACTCGACAAACAAATAGATATGTCCTGCCACATGACTTGACAAACATCCTCATTATTGACTCTATGAATAATGTTTCTAGAGTTACGATGAACTATATTTAATATTTTTTAGGTCTTCATATATTTCACTCTACTGAATGTTCTTATTGATTATATTCATTTACCTAATCATATTATAAATTATTATTAATAACATTAAAACAAAAATATTTATTAGTATGAATTATATTCTTGATTAATTTATCATCAAGTGGTTTTAATACACATATTTTTTTCTTTGAAAAAGTCATGTTACAAAATTAAATTTTTTAGAATTGGATAAAATTTCCTCACATGCACATTGGACAATTATAATGTAAACTATTGTTGATATTTACTGTTGTATTACCTTTTATATTGAGAGTGGTTGTAAATATTGATTATGAAAGATATTGAAATCATTTTAATGTGGAAATATTGAGAATTTTATTTGGGAATGATAAACTAAACAATTATGATTTTTTTCTTTATAGATAAAGAAATTCGTTTCTTCTAGAATGACGAAGATCAACAAAAATATTCTTTTATTGTTCTTGTGAATGAAAAAGATTCATGTATCATTTTAAATATAACTAGTTGAACATAGATTTTGGATATTTCTTAACTACGTTCTATGTCACATCTTCAATATCAACTATATATCTTGGATAATCATTATTCATTAGATTGATTACATCAATAGGAAACACTTCTTCATTGAAACTTAGAGCTTAACTTATTCCACTAGTCTCTATGATTCTAACTTCCTAAAATTATTCTACGTGTGATGTTATTTTCGATTATTATAACAATAAATGGTTATAAATGGTTATATTACAAAATAAAAAATTTATTTCTAGGTTTTACAAAACTGATAAAAGTAAAGGATATTTGTTTTTCTATAGTCTACTAAAAGGCTGTTTTGATTTCTCCTAATGTCAAAAAAGGAAAACTGCAGGGTTATGACTTCATGTGAAGAAAATAATATCTTGGATTTTTTTTAAATGCACAATAAATGTGATTGTAAAGTATTTTGTCTCCCATAAAATGATTGATATTCCATAGTTATTTGGTTTAATTTCTCTTTGTGTTTGACTGAATTGAAGAGTATAAAATAACCATTTAGATCTAAACTATAATAAAATCACTATATATATGGTTATTATGTTTTTACTATATAATTTATTGATAGAGATAATAATTCAATAAATATTTTTAAACAGTTACATACACCAAACTATTTACTATTCATCCATCATTAAATTCGGAACAATCGAAGTTATGTTTGACCACTATCTTTTGAATATTTATATCTCACTATGATAATAGGCTTCAAATAAAAAATGCCAGTATATTTTTTTTATTAATTTAGGTTAATTAATTTTTAAATTATTTCGAGTGGGAACCATATATGTTCCATAGGCCTAACACATAGGCCGCATTACATTGTCGTTGATTGTATGGAAACTAGACACCCAATTGAAATACCTAACCTAACTGATAATGTTTTCCTCTTCTCTAAGGAATCAAAAATAAAATGATACCAAAAAAGAAATCCATATGTAGAATTGAATGGGGCTTGGTTCCGATGTCAAACCAATGCCCTCTCATTCATGCAATTAGAGGGAATTTCTGGTGGATTCTTCCTACTATTACCTCATCTTATACTAGTCTTGGATATCTAATAGATAATATATTTATCATTCAAAGAATATCTTTTACATCAATGATAACCCCAAAATAATTTCACCCACTCCATCATAGGCATTTCATCCTCCGGCACCAAATCAGACTACCTTGATTCTAAGGGACACCACTTCCCATCGAAGATTCAGTTGAAGATCTCATGCACACTCAGCATAATTGGAATATTTCTTCATATCTTGAGATGACTATAACTATCTTTATAGATATCACACCCACATTCCACATCACTGATGAAACCAAGACTGATGTATGATTTTCTCTCGCCCGCCTATAATGAGGTTCCCATCGAGGATCTTAAAAAACCTATTGTCGTCAAGAGATTCATTGTTCCTCAATAGTCATCTTCACCCATGATAGTACCCCACCCCTAAGGCCCACCATTTGTTCACATGTTCTACAACCTAGGCTATCGCACAGTAGGTGATATTTCACTATAAAATCGATGCTATCGATACTTTATCCTAGGATTAAATATAAGATAAAATAGTTCCATTACACTAGGATACAACCCTAACTTCCTAATAAACTAATCATTTAACATTTAAGGAAAAAAACATCATGAGATAGCATGGAAAATATAGAATTATGGATAGAATCATCAGGGACTTACATTCATTTATGATATAGACTATTGATGTTGACAATCTAACATGGATGATTTTCTTAGGAAGCTATACAATGATAGTTGTACTATTTTAGTTATATTTTATGAACTTATTGATGTTATTCCTAGATCATTTATTTATAGTAATGAAATTATGATTGTTATTAAATAAAAGTAAATTGGTATTTTATATTATAAAATAAGTAAAAAATTCTACAATTGTGTATATACATATAAAAAATGGCAAGAAACATGGTGTATTCTAAAAGTTCCCTATTTAGGTTCAAATAATCGTATAATAATTAAGCTGATCATGTTAATAGCTTAGTATCGTGAATTTGAAATAAGATAAGAAGAATTAATAAATGAATTTTTTATAGATTTAGATGATTTTTTAATAGCGTGAGAGTCATAGGATAAATAATAGATAATTTTATTTTTTGTTAAATGGTTATAAGATCTATACCAAGAAAATAGAATGCAAATAATGTAGAATTTAATAAAGTAAAATTTTCATTGCATATATTTTATAATTATTTATTGGATATTTATTAAAATCTGAGTTAGAATTTAGAAATATTTCTCAAGATTAAAATATAAAAATAAAATGAATTTATTTTAAATGAATATTTTCAACATACTCTTCTAAATCTGAAAAAGTAGTCATGTTAATGATATAGTTTTTCTCTAATACAAACAATATGATATATGAAGAATAAATGATACCCTAAATTTTTGAGAAAGGACTATCCTACAAATGTGTGTTAGTAAAGGAGAAAATTCAATGATATTTCTAATAATGATTATAATGTTATATGTTATTATTATAGAAAAAGAGGGAATAAATATACTAATTTCTTAAAAAATAATAATGAAAGGAAAATGAGAGAAAAAAATAAAGGACACAATTTATGGTTTGTTGGGGTTACACATTGTAATGAGATTATAGTGATGAAATATGTTTTAGAAAAGAATTAGTAAAAATTTTTAATATATTCATCAAAATATATATGTAATTCATATTGAAATTCCTCATATAAATATGACTCTAATCCCATTAAAGATGAGTTATACTAAGGGACATATAGACTAAATCACATGTTTAAAAAGATTATTGTGTCATTTAAAAATAATAATTGAAAAACAATGAAATATTTAATGAGAATAAAAATTCAAGATATAATCCTCAGTGGTCAATTGATAAATTACCTAATAGCATAGAAGGTGTTTACACTAAAAATAAAATATATAATTATTATTATTTTAAATGAGATAAATCTTTAAGAAATATTTTTATTTATCTTTTTGAATAAAATATTATCAGAATAAATAATATATAATGGTTGAAAAGGCATTTGTGAAAAACATTAATGTGGGAAAATTTCTGATAAAAAAATATTTTGATAAAAAATCATTAAAATAAAATTAATTCACCGATAATATAACCTATTACTAAATATGTAGTATACTTTTTTTGAAATGTAAAGATAGAAATGTTTCAAGTGTCACATGATTTACATGTCATGTGAATAACCATTATAAAAATGATTGTTCCATAATATTTTCAATGTATCCATGTAATATAAAGGATTTTATTTCTTTCCTCTGATATTTCTTGTGAAAAATTGTTTAAAATTAATATGTTTTGTTATTAATTCTTATTTTATTCCCATATGACCTAAAATTTTTTGTTACCAAATTTATCTTATGTCTTCACCTTTTGAAAATACATATTTGATGTATGAAAAATGAAACATGGTACATAGAAAAAGGATGTCCACAACCTATGAATGGTGATACGAAAAAATTTATATACTTTTAGAAGTGTGTTGGTTATAATGGTTCATTTGGTTATAACTTAAAGTGAATAGTAAATGGTTTTTTAATGTTTTGAATTAAAAATTCTATTATCATTTCAATATTTTATATATTCTATGTTTAAAGAGTAATATAATAATTATTTTAAAACATTATGACCATTATATGAATTTATATTTTGAAAAAAATATATGTTTTTAAAATATGGATATGTCTTATTTTAAGAAAATAGAAATGTTAAAATTTATTTAGTTAATTTTTCGGAATTTACTGAAGAAAATGTAAATTGTGTAAATATTGTACAATCTAATTTTTTGGCATAGAATATTTAGTCATGATAATTTAATGTTTCACTAAAATATTTAAAAACAAAACGGTAACGGATCATCAAAAGATAAATATGGATATCCTCTATTGAAAAGTATGCAATTAAAGTAATGTTTTAAATCATTTAATCAGTTAAGAACTTATATAAAACATTAAATTTTATATTTATATCTATCAGGCTACAAGAAAACTACTTGTTTTGGATATGAAATGATTATAGATATTATTTAGGATTACTATATTATATTAAATGGCCTTATTTTATTTTACTTGAATTTTTTAATATTTGTAAATTTATTATTCATTGTAAATTTATTCATTATTAATATGAGAATATAATTTTATCAAATATAAGTTATATGGTTGTTGATTTTTGAAATTTGTATCCTAATAAATTATATTATGATAAATTATATAATAATAATTTTTCATCATCAATGGAAACATATTTAGTGGTCTGCTTTAATGAGAAATTGGACTATTTGAGTAATTCAAAAATGTTAAATGAATAGATTTTTGAAAAATAATTATATGAAGAAGCTATAAAAACGTCATATCATTTTTATAATATAATTTTACTTATACCATTTGAAAATAAAACTACTTATGAAATATATATGGCAATTAATTATATAATTTTACATTTTAGTGTATTTGGTTGTATATATTTCATCATTAATACTAAGGGTTCACTATAAATATTTAATTCAAAATCTGATGCTACTACTTTTCTAGGATAATATTATTCTTTTAAGGAATATATAGTTTAAAACAAATAAAAGTTGTTGAATAATACATTCATATAAAAATTGATGAAAATAATTTGAATGAAATAAAATATGATTTAGACCATATTGAACAGATATTTTGATATTTTCACATTGGCGATGGATAAAATTCACAATTTGATGTTTTTATTGAGGGGTAGAGTCTCTTTAATAAAAAACATTAATATTTCATAATGTTTATATAATGACCCAAAATTTCCATATAATTTTTCAAAATCATCTAGAATATTTACGAGTCTGTGAAAATAGAAGGCATGTGATTCTTTGGCCCAGAGATCCTGAAATTAATTTTTGAACAATTTTTAAGGTATGATCAGTAACCGTGCAATCGATGACTTCTATATTTTGAACCTGTGCTCGGATTAAATATCTGATGGCATTGTTGAATCCGTAACTCCTTCCAACAAGTTCCTCGGAATGGTTTGTCTTGGTTTACTTCTATGAATATGTGAATTCATATTCTCTTTATGAAGTTTCAACACTTCCCTTGTAATAATGCTAACGTCGAGGGCGCGGGCCGAACCTAACAATTCCCAGACCCTGCAGTTTTTATAGTTTTGTATTGTTCATTATTATAGTCAGAAAAATAAAGTGGTAAGGCAAAAAAGATATCAACATAGTGTGGGTGGCATCTCGGGAGGCCAGTAGCTGCATAAAAGAATGAAATCTGACCACTATAACATAAACAGTGGCCCTTGGAAGTTCCTCATGTGCAGCATCACTGGCACGGGGGCGGCATCCGGCCATCGAAGGCTGTAAGAAGGTGGTGGTGCCTGAAGTCACCACAGTGGACAAAGGGGGAACTTCGTCATTGCCTGCTACGTTGATATAGTGGTGCACCATGAAAGCATGTCGTTAAAGAGGGCATCAAATTTGAGCTACGATAGAGGGAAGACCCAAGCCTATGGGAGACACTGTTGACTGGTCAATGCAGACCGGTCAGGTTATGTGACACCACCCTAGCCCTTCAAATTGTGGAGCCCGAACAAACAATTTTTTTTTCGGGGAGGCCTACTTTAACTAGCTGGAGGGCCGCACCCAACTGGGTGGACAGGGCCGATTTATTTGCCTAGAATGCTAGGCTAAGCACAGTCAGTTTGGGTCGGGCCCACCAGACCGTGTCGGGTCGGCCTGATAGGGTAGGACCGATCCCGAACTGTTTTTAGGTCAATTTTTCCTAAAGAGGTTTATCTCTTAATTCAGACACCCATTTGAAAAACTGTCTATGGTGTTGGATCCCATATGAAGAGGTGGTTCTTTTGAGATACTCCACATGGGTTTTTGAAAATGTTGGTGTATGACCTAGTTAGACTATACTCAAATCCAACAGGGCCCTTCATTTCAATTGATGTAAAATTGATATCTTGAAGACCGGTTCATCGGAAACAAAAGCACACCAAGTGCGGGAATCTTGTGCCTGGTTGTCATGTGACATACGACCCATTGTGGATCAACATTAGAATGACCATGTGTGGATTATTGGTAGCGCGTCCCGATGAGGACTATCCTTAGAGGTGTCTTTCGTGAATCAGTGACTTATGACCCTATGTTGATCAGGGTCTTATGACCCTATGTGGATAGAGGACTTACGACCTTGTGTAGATTGAATACTTATGACCCTATATAGATCCATGACTTACAAACATATGTAGATCCATGACTTACAACCCTGTGTGGATCAATGACTTATGACCTTGTGTGGATCAACAGTAGAACTACCCAATGAGAACCAGCCGTAGTGTGGCCCACCATGAATCAGTGACATACGAGCCTTTTTCAATCGACGATTTACAACCCTGTGTGGATGAGGGACTTACGACCCTCTATGGATCATTGACATAGTGAATTCCTCTTAATTCAAAAGTTTAATTTCCCAAGACAATTAGATGATTTAGATTTATGACTAATCATTGTTATTATTATTATTAATGTTTTAAACCTAGTTTGAGTTTTGTCCTAACAAGTTCTTTGTGATTTGAAATCATGCTTTGATGTTATTCTTTTTGTGAATTCTAGGATACCATCATGAGTATCAGGGTACCTACAGGGTATTCTTATACTCACCCCGACACGATCTTCACACGCACTTTGTTGTGTCTTGTGGAGATGATGACCAGCATTGACAGAGGTTATAGAGTCAAGACTAGATGGTTCACGATGAGGATTAGTTAATGTGGAGAGCCATAATGACGACCAGTAAATATCCTTCATGTAGGATCCTTGGTGGATGATCTCAAGAGATATTTTTGATTTATATTGAATTATCTCATTCAGTTGGGCTAATATACTAGCCTATTACTTTCAGTTTAAACATTTACATCATCAGTTTTACTACATGGGTTACTTTTGTTGTGTATCGGGTCTGTGTGTTTGTACGTTTAAAGTAAAAGTCTTCCAATTTTAGAGATATGATTTTATGGTTATAATCTTGAACCCCTGTACTATGGAAGGTGGGAATAGGGTAGTCATGACTTGGGGCCCGGGGAGGTGGGTCATGAAAAAGTGGTATCAAATGGTGGTTAGTTGTACAATAAGAACTAATTGTCTATGTTTTCAATGGAGTAGTAGTGTTAAGTGTCTTGAGTTCGGGTTTCAGTTTGGGGAGCCCAGTGTTGGTGTGGCAGTCGGAGTAACCATACACCAGGACCCCGAATTCTGATTCTGGACTTGGTACACAAGAACATTGTTTGCATGTGGTTAGAAAATATTGTTTTTCATTTTTGATCTCTTTTGAGTTGGCTCACCATGAATAAACTTATTTGCTGTGGCACATGTGTTTATTTATAGGATGCAACCACGTAGAAATCTAGCCCAGATTCCATAGGGAGTTCATGATGATAGAAAACCGAGCGATGATGCTTTTGTATAGGGTCCTATAACGGAGATGAAACCTTCAAATGGTGTACTAACAGCACCACTACCCATAGGGAAACAATTGCCGCCAGACTTACCTATAGACGGTGCATGCTGACATAGCGCGCTGTACGAGTTCCAATGGTAGAGGCCTATGAGTTATTGAAGAGGGATGTATCCATAGGAATTTGAGGACTGGATGGAGTTTGTGGCTATATTTTTCCACCAAGTTAGGACACCGGTAGGCCAGATGCTGATACTAGATGCTAATGTATTCCATGGAATGATAGGGAGATGGTGGAGTCTGATGCTCTAGATGCACGATGAGGAGACCCTCACCCGGTTGGACTTCGAGAGCCTTTTCAGGGAGGAGTTCATTCCATTCACTCTGTGCTCTATGCATATTTAAGAGATCATTCACTTACAGATGGGAAAAAAGATAGTATTGCAGTACTCGGTGAGATTCACTAACCACTTCCGCTACTCCACCAACTAGGTACGAGACCATTTCTTCTGAGACCAAACCATTGAGTAGGGTATCTAATGGGGTATTATAGTGTCAATGATATCACCAAACTTACCAATTTAGGGTGGAGTGTTATGGTGATCACTTATAGTGGAGAGCTTCCTAACTGAGTAGACACCGATAACGAGAGACAGCACTAGAGGACACGTGGCAGAGTCATTTTCCACATGTAGTAGGAAAAATAAGTAGGTGTCCAATCAGGACAGACCTTCTAGTAAATTCCCCTAGGATGTAGGGTCAGATGTGTGGAGCTCATGGGATAGAGGAAGTCAGCAGAGGAGAAGACTCTACAAATCGTGTGGTGGGCAGGGTTATATGGCTTGTGAATGCTTAACCCGTCATACCAGTGATCACTAGACGATCAAGGAACTGCTGATGTAGAAGCATATATTTAATCGGGTAGGTCCAATGGGTGTAGAACATGGTAGTTGAGAAGGTCGTGCAACAGGCAGTGTGTGACAATTTGTGGTTCTACCACCAACACCTTCAGGTGGTCCACCCCGACTTTAGGGAGCAGCTGGACATGGACGCAATCACCTTTTCACAGATGAGGCCTATGCCCATGGATCTCTTGAGATGATTTGAGATATGATATGAGGCTACTCCACCCTAGATGTTGTTATTATAGACAGAGGTTCTATTCAATCTTTTATTTCCACAACTCTCATTCAAAGCTCTGAGTTTCTAGTAGAGCCATTTGCACGATCCTTAAAATTAGAAACTCCTACGGGAGAGGATTTGATGATTACAGACTTGTTCAGAAGTGTGAGTTTACTCTAAGAGGTGATATCTTCGTCTGGGATCTCCTGGTAGTATTATTGAGGCTTATGATGTCATTTTGGGTATGGACTACCTATCTATAGACCATTCTCAGATTGACTGTTTTATATGAAAAGTGTAGTGTAGTTGCGAGGATGGGACCAGGGTTCCTTCACTGGTTAGAGGGGAACCTTTTCCCATTAAGGTGAACATTATCAGAGGAGGTTTATATCGATCAACAATTAGTTGGATTTCCATAACCTTGGTGTATTGGATGAGGGGAGTCTAATTTATCATGTTGTGGTAGAGTAGTATACTGATGAATTTCATGATGATGTTCTAGGATTAACTCCTCATATAGAGGTAGAAATCTACACCAACTTGTACCCAAGGACAACGAAAATTTCCACACCAACAAATCAGATGGCTCTCGCAGAGATTCATGATTTGAGGGTACATTACGAGGACTTTCCGAGGAAGGGGTTCATAAGGCCTAGTGTTTCTCCATGGGTAGCTCCGACTTTATTCGACTAGAAGGTAGATAGAAGTTTTAAGCATTTTATGGATTGTCGACACCAGAATCAGGTGACAATGATGAAAAATTTTCCATTGTTAAGGATTGATGATCCCTTCAATCGGCTGAAGGGAACATGGTGGTTTTCGAATATAGACCTTAGATCAGGCTATCATCATCTCATTGTAAGAAATGAGAACGTTCTAAAGATGGCCTTCAGCTGCTGATATGACCACTATGTGTTCATGATGATGCCTTTTGGTATGACCAACTCCCATTCTGTGTTCATGGGACTCATGAACATGATCTTCCAGCCTTACCTCGGTATATTCATGGTGGTCTTAATTGATGACATCTTGGTGTACTCAGCATCGGAGGAGGAGTATGCAACTTATATGTAGATAGTTCTGGATACACTCTGATAGCCCCATCATTATGGTATGCTATCAACATGCTAGTTTGGGATATGAGAGGTCCAATATCTAGGACACATTATCTCAGAGGCTGGAGTAGAAGTGGATCTGGGAAAGATAGAGGTAGTACTTTCTTGGGAGCCAACCAGGAGTGTGACTGAGGTGCAGAACTTCTCGGGATTCGATGGGTGCTACCAAAAATTCATATCTCAATTTTCTAGAGTAAAATCACCATTTTCAACTTTGACAAAGATGGTTCAACCATTCTTGTGGAGAAAGAGATGTTATCATAATTTTCAAGAGCTAAGGTGGAGACTGACAAGTGCACCCATCTTGAGGCTACCAGAAGATGGTTTTGGGTTTGTAGTATTCTGCGATATATCAGGGACCAGACTAGGATGTGCCATGATGGGGGAACAATCAGTGATTGCTTATAGCTCACGAAAGATGACGAAAAATTACCAGAACTATGCTTCCCATGACCTGGAGTTAGAAGCATTGGTCTTTTCATTGAAGCTGTGGAGACACTACTTAATGTTAGAATGGTTTACTCTCTTTTCTAATCACAAGATTCTAAAGTATATCTTCTCATATAAGGATATGAACATGAGACATAAACAATGTCTAGATATCCTCCAGTACTATGGCTTAGAGATTTTTTACACTCCTTAAAATGGGAACGTGGTGGCAAGAACACTCAATTGGAGGTCTCGGTTACAGTTGCTGAGTGAGGCGACAAAGCAGCTAGCTACATTGCAGTTATCCTTCGTGTAAAGAGATATAGAATCATACCTCCAGTCCAAAGCTGTCACTCCCCAACTCCTTCAATGAGTATGGGAGGCACAGATTGGGGAGATTGACTAAGAGGCCCAACGTGCTCAGATATCCTCAGGATGGGGTCCTGAAGGATTTTCTATTTGTGGGGAGCACATAATCCTTTACAGAGAATGTACCATGGTACCAGTGGCACTACAAGAGATGGTTTAGAAGGAGTTCCAAAAATTCCATTTGACAGTATATCCAAGTGTGTTAATGATGTAACTAGACCTCTATAGTTAGTACTGGTGGACAGGGATGTAGAAAGTAGTGGTGAAGTTAGTTTCACAATGCCTCACATGTTAGAAAATTAAGGTTGAGCATCAGGTTTCAGCAGGCTTGACTCAGCAGATTGAGGTGATGGAGTGGAAATGGGATGAAATCTCTATGGACTTCGAGACTACACTATGACATATTTCTAGGGGCCATGATTCCATTTGGGGGATTGTTGACTGACTCACCATGTTAGCCCACTTCCTATCCATCTAAGAGGAGGGATCAGTAGGGTGTTTAGGACACCTCAATTTACAAGAGATAGTACGACTTCACGGGGTTCCATCGACAGTAGCCTCAAATCGTGATGCTGGTTTTATATCCTGGTTGTGGAAGTGATTAGATGAGGAATGCGGGACTCAACTATGCCTGAGCACCTCCCTTCATCCTCAATCATGTGGTCACATGGATCCGACCATACATATTCTTGAGGACATGATTCTTGCTTGCGTCCATGATTTTGGTCATAGTTGGGAAGACCACCTTCCCCTAGTAGAGTTCACATACACCAATATTTTTCAATCCACCATAAACATGGCACTATTTGATGCTAGGTATGGGTGACCATGATGATCACCTATATGTTGTATAGACTATAGAGAGTAATAACTTATCGGTCAAGAGTTGGCATGAATTACCAATGAGATGGTGCAGATCATCCAAGAGCAAATGAAGGCTGCACAGAACCAGCATAAGTCTTATGCTATCCTGAGACAAAGGTCCTTGTAGTTCATGGATGGAGACCTTGTCTTCCTATTGTCTCACCCCGATGCAGATTAAAAAGATTTATTCTGGGCAACAATATTTCTCTGAGGTTCATTGGTAATTTCTAGATCCTCACCAGAGTAGGCTTGGTGGTGTACTATCGATCTCTTCCCCCACAGATGCACATTGTGGAATCTTTTTTCCATGTGTTGCAGGTGAGGAGGTACGGGCAAGATCCATCACACGTTATCGACTGGGGCGAGCTGGACATTGATGATGGGGAGATGTTAATAGAGTTCCCTGTGAAGATAATGTATCAACTAGAGTGGGTCCTTTGTGGGAAGTCGATTAATCTATTGGGAGCTCAGTGGAAGCTTCAAAACCTCCAAGAGAGAACATGGGAGCGGGAGGCTCAAATATGTGCTCTGTATCCACACTTGTTCCCTAGATTTTTTATGGATTTTGAGGATGTAAATCCCTATGCTGTGGAGAATGTAAAAATTTTGAGTTTCTATATAATATATTTTTTAAATTTTATAGTATTTTTATGAGTCTGTGAAAATTGATGACACATGATTCTGAATCTAAGAGAGCACAAAACAAATTTTTGATCTTTTTTACCATACGTTTAGAAAATGTTCGAGCAATGATTTCAATCTTCTGAACCGGTGCTCAGATTAAAAATCAGGGGGCGTCATTGAGTCCATAGTTGTTTCAAAATAGTTCTAGGTTGGGTTTTTCCTTGATTTATTTCTAATATATTATGAATTCATGTTATCTTGATGAGGTTTCAACTGTTCCCTTGTTAGAACACTAACGCGGAGGGTGCGGCCCGAACCGAACAATGCTCATACACTCCTTTGTTAATGATTTGGTTGAGTTCATCATGGGTGACTGAGAAAAATTGTGGAAAGGCTAAAACAAGGTCCACACAGTGTAGGAGGTGTCCATGGAGGCCCGTAGGTATAGACAGGAATAAAATCGGGCCATCAGAACATCACTGGTGCCCCACAGACGTTCCACCGGTGCAGCACCACCAGCGCAGTGGTGCTGAAAACAATTGCTGGTATCCGGGCATCAGTGGATGTGAAGAGGTGGAGGTGCCTAATGGTGATGTGGTAGACTAAAGGGGAAACCAACTATCACCAGCCACTTTGAAGTGGGCGGCGCGACACGGCAGTGCGCCGCAGAGGAAGGACGCGGCTCCGAGCTGTGGAAGAGGGATGACCGGTGCCACATGTCCCGCTGTTGACAAGTACAGATGGGCTGGTCAGGTGGAGTAGTTCCACTATGGCACCGCTAATTGGTGAGGCTGAACTGACTTAGTCCATTTGGGATGGCCGACCGAGCCCAACCACCGGGTCAAGCCCCTAACCCAGCGGGCCTCGCCCGTGGCTAGCGGGTCGAGCCCCCAGCCTAGCGGTCCTATCCATCGGCTAGTGGGACAAGCCTAAAAGCCAAACTAGGCCCATGTTAAAAGGTCTAATCCAAGAAAGGTCAGGTTGGGCCTAGAAGACCGGGTCGTGTCAGTCCGACTGGGTCAGACCAGACCCAGGCCCTTTTTAGCATAGTTGAGCTTTAAGGGGATTATCTTCTAAACCAGATATCCGTTTGATGAACCGTCTATGGCGATGGGACCCTGAATACAAGGATGAACTTATGAGTTTCTTCTCTTGGTGTTTTGAGTAATTTGGTGTGTGGACATGTTGGATCGGTCTCGAATCCAACCGGGCCCGCCGCACTAAAATGCATATAACTTACATATCGGGGGTCCGATTGACACGCCGTCTATTAAATTGGAACTCTGATAACATGGCAGTTCTTTATGTTACTTATTCAAGGGACATCATGGCAGTATTAGTTCTACTAATATCATGAAAATCGGTTTCTTTGAAACTCAAGCGCACCATTTGTGGGAATCCTCTGGTTAGTTGTCAAGTCACATTCGACCATTTGTGGATCAGCCTCAGAATGACCCTGTGTGGATTTATAGTAGAGAGACCTGAAAAGGACCTCCCTTAGAGAATTATGTCATGGATCAGTGACTGGTGACCTTTTGTCGATTGGGGACTTACAACCCTTTCTGGATCGACAACTTACGACCCTATGTGGATCGACGACTTACGCTCCAGTGCATATCGACGACATACAACCCAGTTTAGATCAATGACTTATGAACGTGTTTGGATAAAAAATATCATGACCCGATGAGGACCCACCATAGAGCATCCCTTTGTGGATCAAAAACTTACGACCCTCTATGGATTGATGACTTATGACCCTATATGGATTAGTGACTTACAACCTTGTGTGGATCTATGATAGAGCGACTTCTTCTTGGTTCAACAATATGTTTTCCCAATGGAATGATATGATTATATTTACGACTAATCGTCATAATTTTTATTCATTATGATACATTCCTAGTTTGAGATGAATCTATATTTTTGATTTGTGATTGATATCATGCTTTGTGGTTATTAATTTTCGGAATTCTAGGAGTCCATCGAGAGTCTTGATGGCCCTAAAGTGTACTTTTATACTCACCCCTACATGGGATTCACCCACACCTTGTTGTTTCATGTGCATATGATGTAAAACTATGACCGAGGTTAGAGAGACACGATTATATAGTACACGGTGGTGACCAGTTGATATAGATAGCTGCAGTGATGACTAGTACCTATACTTTAGGTATGATCCTTGGTGGATGATATCAGGAGTTTTTTTCAATTTCTGTTGCATTGCCTATTTTATTTGGCCAGTATACTATCTCCTTTACATTCAGTTTACACTTTTACATCTGTAGTTTTACTATGTGGTTAACTTTTTTTGTGTACCTCGTGTTTTTTTCATGTTTAAAGGAAATGCCTTCCAATTTTAATGATATGCATTTTCGATGCTAGTCGCCAACCCCTGGCCTATGGAATAAGGGTTTGGGGTAGTCAATGAATGGACCCTGGGGGAAAGGTCGTGAAAATTTTGAATCAAAGGGATGTCAGTTCTACCAAAAATAAAAAGATTTTATGTTTTTCATGGAGAAATGGTGTTAAGGTTTTGAGTTCGGGATTTAGTTCGGGGAGTCCAGTGTTGGTGTGACGAATAACGTATCAATACACTATGACCCTAAATTCTGATTTCTAGCTTGGTTCATGAGAATATAGTTTCCATGTGTTTTGAATATGTTTTTTTTCTTCCTCATATCTTTTGAGTCAACACAGTAGTTATAATCTTATCGACTGTGGTGCATAAATTTATTTACATGTTGTTTCCACGTAGATAGCCTTCCTAGATTCCAAATAGAGTTCATGATGATTCCCCCAAGTGTTGAGGCTTCGGTGAAGGGCCCTCTTACATCGACGGTACCTTTGGGTGGGGTACTCGCAGCATGACTACCTGTACGGAAGAATTTTCTACTAGCCCCAAAAAAGTACAGTGCAAGCTGACATAGTGCGTTCCACAAGTTCTAACAGCCAATGCCTCTGAGGTTCTGAAGTGATATGTATCCACAGGAAACTGAGGATTGGCTGGAATGTGTGGACATAGTTTTCTTCCTAGTTGTTGCACTAGTAGAAAAAATGGTGATCGTAGCTACTAGACTCTTCAGGGCACGATAGGGGGATGGTGAAGCCTGACACTATAGATGTTCGATGAGCTGATCATCACCTGGTTGGACATAGATAGTCTCTTCAGGGTGGATTTCATTCCAGAAACCTTATGCTCTGTGCATATTCAGAAGATCGCGCACATACATCAAGGAAACCTAATAGTAGCCTAGTACTTAGAGATATTCAATAACCACTCCCACTACTGCACTGACATATTATGGGACCTTTTCATCAGGTCCCGAACCTTGGAGCAGGGTCTTCAATGGGAGATTTGATCATCGATGATATCGCTCAACATACCGACGTATACAAGAGTGCTAGAGCTCACACTTCTGATAGAGATTTCTAATATTATAAGGTACCATAAATGAAAGCCACCACCGGATGACACATGACCTAGTCATCTAATGAATTTTAAAGGTGGACTAAGAAGGGGTCGATGTAGGACATGCCTTTTTAGTTTATGTCATTAGGATGTAGGGTCGAAGGTGTAGAACTCACGGGATAGAGGAGGTCTGCATATGAAAAAACCATGCTACTTGTGTGGTGGGAAGGGTCACGTGGCTCGAAACATCCAGACATTCCATATCTATGATCAAAAGAAGGTAAAGGTACAGTCAAGGTAGATGAAAAGATTCGAGCAGGGAGGTCCATAGGACGACATACATGGAAATGGAGAAAGTCGTGCAGTAGGTGGTGGGCGATGGTTTGAGGTTCTTCCGCCACCACCTTCTAGTTGTCCACCCCAACCTCATGGAGTAGGTGTACATTGACGAGCTCAACTTTGGTCACCTGAGACCTAAGACCATGGCACTCGAGACATTATTCTAGGTACAATATGTGTCTACTCCACCCTAGCTATAGTTCTCATAGACAAAGATCGAGTGATTCATTTACTTGCACGACTCTTTTTTGGATCTTGTAGATTCTAGTAGATCCATTGGATCAATACTTACTTTTAGAGAATCCTACGGGTGAGGATTCAACAATTACACACTAGTTTCAATGGTGTGATATTACTCTAGGTGGTGAGAGCTTTGACAGGGATCTCATAGTAGCAGTGTCGATTCCTTACAATGTCATTTTGGGTTTGGATAGGCTATCCACAAACCATGCTTAAATCGACTGTTATAGGTGAAATTTGTGGTGTGACCATGATGATGGGACCATTTTTTTCCATCACAAGAGAGAATGTATCCTTTCTCATCTTAGGATGGACTTTTTTGGATGAGGGTGCAGTCGATCACTCATTAGTACTCTCACGTTACCCTCGTTGAAGTGGACGAGGGGAGTCTGAGTTATCGGTTTGTGGTGGACCACTTTGCTAATGTATTTCCTGATTATGTTCGGGTAATAAATTCTCATATATAGGTAGGCTTATATTCAACATGTACCCTAGTATGACATTTATATCCACAAAATCATATCGGATGTATCCCACAGAGATTCGTCAGTTGAGGGGACAGATGGAGGACTTGTATGGGAAGGGGTTCATGAGGCCCAGTGTTTCTCCATGGGAATCAATGATTTTGTTCACCAAGAATGCAGATGGGTGTTTGAGGCATCATGTGTACTATCAACTCCTGAATCAAGTGACCGTGAAGAAAAATTATCCACTCCCGAGGATTGATGATCTCTTTGATCAGCTTAAGGAAACATGGTGGTTTTCGATGATAGATCTCAGATCAGGTTATCATCAACTCTGGGTACGGGATGAGAACTTAACGAAGACGGTCTTCAGATGCTGGTATGGACACTATGAGTTCACGGTGATTCATTTTGGCATGAAAAACGCCTAAAAGTGTTCATGGGACTCAAGAACATGATCTTACAGCCATGCCTTGATCGCTTCATGGTGGTCTTCATTGAAAACACCTGGTTGTACTCAGTAGTGGTGGAGGATCATGCCACTCATCTACAGATAGTTCTAGATACACTCTGAGATCACCATCATAATGGAAAGCTCTAAATGTGCCAGTATTGGATACATGTGTTCTACATTCTAAGACATGTTATCATGGAGGCTGCAGTTGCGGTGGATCCGCTGAAGATAGTGGTTGTTCTTGCTTGGGAGCCACCCAAGAGTGTGTCTGAGGTAAGGTGTTTAATGGGATTGGATGGGTACTACCAAAGATTCAAACCTTAATTTTCTAGCGTAGAAGCACTCTTGTCAGTTTTGACAAAGAATGGACATCCTTTTTTTCGACAGACAGATGCCATTAGAGTTTCTCGGATCTGAGGTGGAGACTGACTAGTGCCCCCATCTTGAGGCTACTAGAATAGGGCATCAGGTGTGTAGTCTACTATGACACATTAGGGACTAGACTGGTTTGTTTCTTGATGTAGGATCAATGGGTGATATTGTATGTCTCAATGCAGTTGCGTAATCATGAGAAGAACTATGATACCCAAGACCAGGAGTTAGCATTAGTGGTCTTTACTTTGAAGATGTGGATGAACTACTTGATGGTAGAATTATTTGTTTTCCACACTTATCTCAAGTGAATCATATATATATTCTCCCAGAAGGACATTAACCTGAGATAATGGTGATGGATGAAGTTCCTCCGAGACTATGACATCGTGATTCTCTACAATCATGGTAATGGGTACATGGTGTCATACACACTCATTAGGAGGTCCTTGTTATTGTTGCTGAGTGAGGAGACATATAAAATAGTTGCATTGTAGTTTTCCTTAGTTGATAGAGATATAGAATCATACCTCTGGTCCATGAATTTCACTCTCTCAATCCTTTAGTTAGTACGGCAGGCACAACATGGGGACATAGACTGTGAGGCCAGACGTGATTAGATATCCTTAGGATGGGCTCCTAAATGATTTTTTTATGGTGGGGAGCATGCCATACTTTATTGATGACACACCATGGTACCAGTGACACTACTAGAGGAAGTGTTGAGGGAGTTCCACACATCATCATTTATAGTACATCCTGGTGTGGGGAAGATGTAACAGGACCTCTGACATCAGTACTGGTGGCCAGGGTTGAAGAATGCAATGGTGGAGTTTGTTTCACGATGCTTCATTTGTCATCTTGGGAATCATTAGCACTAGGTTTGAGCAAGCTTGACTTATTATCTTGAGGTTCCAGAGTAGAAATGGGATGAATCTCCATGGAATTCATAATAGGGCTACCATATATGTCCTAGGGACATGATACCATCTGAGTGATCATTTCCCGACTCACCATGTCGTCCCACTTCCTACCCATCTGAGATCAGGGATCACTAGTGGGATTGGGACGCCTCTATGTACTGAAGATAATGCAGCTTTATAGGGTGCCATCAACAATCATCTCAGATCATGATGCTATTTATACATATTGGTTGTGGAAGGGATTATGTGAGTCATTCAAGACATAGTTACGCTTGAGCACCACCAATCATCCTCATATAGATGGTCACACACAGAAAACTATACAATCACATGAGAATATGCATTGTACTTGAGACATTGATTTTGGCCGCAGTTGGGAGGACCACCTGCCATTGGTGGTGTTCGCATAAAAATATAGTTATCACTCTATATCTTCCTAGAACCGTTTGATGCCTTGTATGGGCGACCATGCAGATCACCTCTCTGCTTGACCGACCAAGGGTATTGAAAACTACTGGGTCCAGAGATGGTAAAAACTACCAACGAGAATGGAAATATAATTCAAGATCAGATGAAAAGTTCACGTAGCCGAAAAAAGTCTTATTCCAATAAGATATGGAGGCCTTTGGAGTTCAGGAAGAAATAAAATGTCTTCCAAAAGTTCTCACTTATACAAGGATTGTGAAGATTTGGTCAGGGCAAAAAGCTATCTTCGAGGATCTTTGAACCTTTCCAGATCCTATGAAGAGTATGTGAGGTGGCATACCACCTAAATATTTTCCCACAGATGCACTGGGTGCATAATTGTTTCCACGTGTCGAAGCTAAGGAGGTACATATATGATCCATCGCACGTTAATAGATAGGGAGAGCTTGACATTGACGATGGGGTGATGTTCGCGGAGTTCCTTGTAGAGACATAGGATTGACAGAAGCGGGTCCTTCAAGGGTAGTTGGTTCATCTTTGGCGAGTTTTGTGGTAGCATGGGAGCCTCCAATAGAGAACATAAGAGCAGGAGGCTCGGTTATGTTATCAGTACCCCACTTGGATCTCTAGATTTATTGTGGCTTTTAGGGAAGTAAATCCCTAAGGTGGGGACGATGTAAAGACATGGAATTTACATAGAAATGTTTTTAAATTATCATGTATTTTTAAGAGTTTTTGGAAATTGAATGAATGTTATTCCAAGGTTCGGAGATCCCGAAAAGAATTTTTGAACTTTTTTTAAGGCACATTCAGTAAACTTGCAAGCATATATTTTTATCTATTGAATCGGTGCTTTTATTAAAAATATCAGGGAACCATTGAATATGCAGTGCTTTCTAATGAGTTATATGTAAGGTTTTTTCATGATTAATTTATAAGAGTTTATGAATTAATTTTTTCTTGATGACGTTTCAACTCTTCCCTTGTTATAACGCTAACAAAGAGGTAATGGGCCAAACCAAACAAGGTATAGACCCTCTGCCATTCATTGATTGGTTGTGTTCTTCATGGGAGACTAAAAAACAAGGTGGGAAGGCTAAATTGAGGCCCACTTAGTGTAGCCAGCATCTTGGGAGGATCGTAGGCATAGAAGGGAATGATATCGGACCACCAGAACTTCACTACTGCCCCATAGAAGTTCTGCTGGTGTGGCACCACCAGCGCTGTTGTGGAGGCCAGACATTACCGGTAGCATTGAAGTGTGCGATGCACAATAATAGTGCACCGTGGTGGAGAGTGGATGTGCACCAGTGGGTCACTCTGTTGACCAGTTCATGTGGACTGGTCAGGTGGTGCAGCACAACCCTATCGCCACTAATTGGGGAGCCCGAATGGACTTAGTCCATTTGGGGATGCAGACGTCCCCTAGCTAGTGGGCCACACCCATCCGGGAGGGACATGCCTAGCTTGCAGCCTAATAGGCCAGACGGGGCCCAGCTGGACTGGGCTGAACCAAGCTGGTTTCGGCTGGGCCTAGTGGACCAGGTCAGGTCGGTCGGACGAGTGGACCGAACTCGGACCCTTTTTAGCCTTGTTTTGCATAAAGGGGTTTATCTCATAAACCAGACATCTATTTAAGATCCATATATGGAACTAGAACCCTTAGTAAGAGGAAGTACTTTTTAGTTACTCTACTTGGGCTTTAATGAATGTTAGATTATGGTTGGGCTCGATCAGTCTCGAATCCAACTGAGACCTCAGCACTAAAATGCCTATAACATACAGACCTAGTGTCTGATTGACAGGCTATCTATTGCGTTGGAACCCTTATGACATTGGTGTTATTTGGGTTACATCTTCACAAGACTTAGTGGTGGTTTAGGTATGACCAGTATCTTGAAGGGATGTTTCTTGAAAACTCATGCACACCATGTGTGGGAATCATGTGGTTCGATGTCATGTAACAAATGACCCTTTCTATATCAGCATCATATTGACACTATGTGGATCATCAGTAGCACGAATCGATGTGGACTAGCCTTAGAGCGGCCCATCGAGGATCAATGACTTATGACCATGTGTGGATCGAGGAATTATGACCCCATGTAGTTTGAATAATTACGACCCTATGTGGATTGATGAATTTCCACCATGTGTGGATTGAGGACTTATGAACAAGTGTGGATCGAAAACATTCAACCTTGTGTGGAACAAAAGTAGCATGTACCAATGATGAACAGCTTTAGAGCATCTTGTCGCGGATTAGTGACTTACAACCATGTGTGTATCGATGACTTATGAACCTATGTAGATCAATGACTTACAACCATATGTGGATCTGTGATAGAGAGACTTATCCATGGTTCAGTAGTGGAATTTCCCAATGGCATAAGATGATTTATCTTTACATCTAATCATCATTATTCCTGTTCTTTATGTTAGATACCTTGACTGAGCTTAGTCTTTAGTTTTGCTTGGTGATTGAGGTCATTCTTTGTGGTTGTTTCTTTTAGAAATTTTAGGATACCTTCAGGAGTCTAGGGGTCTCTACTGGGTACTATTATACTCACCCCTAAATGGGTCTCACCTGCACCTTGTAATGTATTGTGCAGATGATAGATAGTTTTGACCGATGTTAGGGATTAAGGACTAGATAGTGCACGGTGGTGACCAGTTGATATGGAGAGCCATAGTGATGAGCAGTACATATCATTCATGTAGGATCCTTGGTAGACGATCTCAATAGTTTTTATCAATTTCTATTGTATTATCTCTTTTAGTTGGACTGGTATACTGGCCCCTTTAATTTCTGTTTATAGATTTACATTAGTATTTTTACTATGTGGTTTACTTTTTTTGTGTACTTAGTCTATGTGATTTCTGGTTTAACAGAAATTGCTTCCCATTCTAGGGATATGACTTTCTGGTGCTAGTCGCCAACCCCTGACCAATGGAATGCGCACATGGGGTAGTCACAACACAGGCCCCTAGGGATGGGTCGTGATTGTTTATTGGGTATCATATTTAGTTGGTGATATAATTGATCATGTTAACTCTATAAATTATTTAACATATGTTTCTAATTATCAGGATATATATATTTTTTTAATACAAATAATGATTACGGTGATTCAAAAAGAAGTATGGAAAATCATGAATAATTTAATTAGTTTGATTATAATAATGTTTAGAGATTATTTTAATGTGAAGAGATCAAAATATTATTGTCACCCAATATATCATTATAATTAACATAAATAAATACAATAAAATTATTAGAAAAAACATAGATTAGTAAATCATGGTAACAATTAAGAATAAGGAATGTATTTTGAGGAGTCTTTTTTATTCTCCACTAAAATAGGGTAATATTAATATTAAATTTTTATAACATTTATGAGATTAATTATTCATAAACAACATTTTAATGCATTTTACACATTAAACATTATTTCACTTTGTGATTGTAATTCTTTGTTAAAGTGCACTATTACAAGGAACATATTTGAACACATCCTAAAATAAAACATATTCTTGATTGTATTTTCATATATTAATTTTAGGACTCCTATGATATAAGGAACAATTCATGATTTTTTAGCACAAGAATATTCACATTGAAAGACAACCAATGTTGGCCTTGAACCAACAACATTCTGGGAAATGTAAACTGGACAACATCCCAACAAAGTGACTATAGAGGCCAAGATCCAAGCCCAATGATTCTCAAATTATATGTTAAGATAGAGTAAATTATGGATCGCATTTAATACAGTAGTGAAAAGAACTAATTTTGATTTTATAATGGAGTTCTAGGCGTCCCAATTTGGATATAAAATTCTAGGCTAGATTCCACAGCGCCGAAATACAGCGGACCATTTAGATAATATCACACAAACTAAAATTTCATTTGGGACGAAATTTTATAAGAGGTTATGAAATAATTGAAGATTTATTTTATTCTTCTATGTCCCACTCTAGGTCGGAAATATAGAAGGTCAGTTCAACTCTTCTATTTGGTGGATTCAATCTACCTTCTACTTCGGGTCAAGGGTGGAAAAGTCTAAGTTTCAAAAGTTTTCCACCACCCTAAGCCTACCATACTCAAGTGGGATGAAAATAAATACTGTACGTTCTACCCAAGACTCCTAAAATTCCTATTTAAGGAAGTAGTGTTTGAGGATTTCTTGATTTTGGATTCTTTCTTTCAATTTAATGTAATGCTGCAATTTTTTTGTCTCAAGTTTGTCTTTAACTTGTATGATGTTCTAATTCATACTAGTTTCCTAAAAAAAGTTCTTCTTCTCCTCTTATTATGTTCTTATTCATATCACGTTGATATCGATAGATCAAGGTGTGAATTTATTCACACCAAAACTTGTGAAATTATAAAACAATGGTGGAGTGATCGTTATTTCATCGTCTTTTTTTTGCTTATTAAATTATTCCCTCATGAGAATACATACCAATTTAATTGAATCCATTGCATCAATAGAGGGATATAACACTCATGGGTTGATCCAAGGGAGTAGAAATTGTTTTTTTAATGTTATTTATCACCCCATTAATGTCTATTCCCTTTTTTTAATTGATATTTTTTTGATTATTTTAAAACATCTTCATCCTTGTTGAATTTTAAGGGCACATATTTCAATAGCTAATACAAACCTTTACCTTGGTGTTCTCATAAATTTAATCCTCCAAGTGAATATGTGACTAGTATTATGATTTTTTGGTATTAAACCGATAAGAGATGATTTTTTTATCTTATTAAATAAAAACATCTTGAATATAATAAATTGAAACTGTTAAAAAATAATTTCATCCAATCCACCCCAAGTGATAACCTAGGATAAACTCATTCTTTTAAAATGATTTTACTTATGTCTGTTAGAGTTCACTTAAACCCATCTAAAAACATCTGAGTTTTTCCAATTTCTTTCCAAAAATAGTCCATATAATGTACATGAATATATAATTTTTCTTAATTCTTAGTGGTTTCGACAACCCAAGCTAAACTACACGTGACTTCTTAAACCTAAAATCGTGGGTAAATTTGGGCAAGGCCAAATTTTGGCACCATTGTCGGGGACCCAATTAAGCCATTGAAACAACCATTCTATTCTTCCCTATTTCTTCTATTCTAATCCAAATTCTCTTATCTTTTCCCTTTCACATTGATTTTTTTGCGCATGTCTGCCTACACTCGTCACCAATCAAACCGCCTTGTTAATATGGATAGTCTAGGGGTTGGGGAGAGAAGTACACCAAGGGAAATCATTCCATTAGTTCCTAATCATCAAAATACTCTAGAGTCAAAAATTGAGCCAATTTTTACGGAATTTATTCAATGAAACAAACTTATAAACTCGGTTGGGAACCGAAATAGAAATCCAAATGAGGAAACACCAATATTTTGGAATGTATTCAATCAAACCATGAATGATTACATAACAAGTGCGTAGACCAATTCACCCTCTTGCATCAGGGATGCTACCCTAGGATAATCCCACTGTGATTAAAAACCTCATGTCCTAAACCACCTTCCATATATCCATGTGATGAAGTCATAAATTCCAAACCATTATGTCAAAGAGTTCATTGCCATTGTGGAAACCATGTGTCCACCACATCAAATTGAGTCATTTATGATGAGGTTATTCCCATTAACACTTAATTATAGAGAAAATAATTGGTTAAAAATCCTAGAAATGCATAAATCCACTCCCAGGACCATTTACAATGTGAATTATACAAATAATACTCCCCTCGTCACAAAAAAATTTCACCTAAAATAGAGTATCCGCAAGGTATTTGAAAATGAAGGGGTGTCATTTTATAAAGCCTGGGAAAGGTTCAGAGGCACAACCAACATGGTACCTCACCATGGATTTTCTATCCGAGAAATTTTTTGAATTTTCTATGAAGGGTTGGTCTTGGGGAACAACCAATTCATTAACATGAGGTGTAATGGGATCTTTAAAAACAATGCCCCAAATAATGCTTACGAGTATCTAGAAAGCCTTGCTGAATAGAACCAAACCTGGGGAATATAACCTTATTATGAAAACCCAAAAAATACTACAATAATGAATACACATAGTGAAGAGGAAATCCATAGGAATAAACTTGCTACATTCACTAGGATGCTCGAGGTGATCAATCATAAGAAGTTCCGTGGAATTCAAACTGTTGACCTTGTTTTCACACGTTGTGATAAACATGACCTCAATCCTGACAACTACCCTACCGTCCCTTCCAATAAAAATGTTCTTCTTGGGGCACCACCATCTGAATTCAAATCCCTATACATCCAAAATCTCAATAACAAAACACATTTAACCCAAGGTATAATGACCACCCAAGCTTCCACTATAATGATAACCAACATTCTCTACAACCACAAGGAACAAATCCCAACCCTAAAAAAAACCATCCAAAATCATAATAAAATATTACCAAAACCATCCCAATACCGACACCCTCCAATAAAATAATAACAAACCACCCAAAAACCAATGAAAAAACCAATACAAAAACCAGTTTATCCTCTTGGGATTAACTGACCTGCACAAGCCCCTACTCAACCAGTCCCTATACAAATCCTAGAATAGATGTGTAAAAATGGAGAAAATATACTCAGATGTATCATTCAATAAACATGAACTACAAATCATTAAATCCAAGAAGGTTCCCATTCCTACCATGGAAGTACCACCCTTGACATTAAGGGGCGAATCCAATTACACAAAAACCTCTCATAAACAACTCAATGCAGTAAATGTTTTATAAAGTGGGGAATCCATCAAGAAACCTGAAAAGCCATTGTAGAACATTTAAAATCTTCAAAAACTCATTAAAATGATGAAGAACAACCAATATATTCTAAATGATCCAATGACAATATTAAGGAACTAAAACCACACCGAACAATCAAAAAACCTTATCCCTTCCCTCAACGCCTAAGAGGAAAATCTAAAGCAGAACTGAATAAAAAATTGAGTGAAATCTTCTCTCAGGTTAATTTAAACATTCCACTTATTGATGCAATCCAAACCATTACTACTACTCAATGTACCATAAGGAATTGTTCACTTTTAAAAGGATATGTTCAAACAAAAACCAAGTCCTTTTTGGATTCTAATTTCAATAACACCATTCAAGGGACCAATCTTTCAATGTTGGGAGATCCAAGATGTCAATACATAAATGTTGAGTTAGGAGAGAAAACATTTGTTAAATCCCTTTGGGATCTGGGAGCCAGTGTGAACCTCATTCCATATGCCATGTATTGTCAGTTAGGGCTCGAAGAACCCCTACCACCATTTGTCACAATTATACTTGTTGATCATAGTTTTCAAGTTCCAAAGGGGATTCTAAAGAATTTTTTAGGGAATATTGAAAATTTAATTTACCCAACTTAATTCATTTTCCTTGATAATCAGCCATGCATAACTCCCTGCGAGAAAACACCAATCATCCTTGGTCGTCCCTTCTGTGCAACAATCTTTACTATTATCCGAGTCCAAAATTGAATCATGACCATCACCTTTAGAAACATGAGTGTAGACATGAACATCTACCATGAAAACTATAAAATTGGGGATGATGAAAAGATACATGATATTAATTGTATTGTTAGTGTTTATAGTGAACTCTAAGAACAGCAAGGTATTACTGAAGGATATTAAAGTCAAGAAAAGATTGATATTAATTGTTCACAAGATGGAAATTTGTCTTATTTTCTTGAATCTATTTTAGACAGCAATATTGATGATTTTATAGAATTAAAAATTAATAATATCATTGGTAAAATCAATAACATTGAGTATATGACCAATCTTGACACTTATCTGGCCAATTTACTGGATGAAATTTCTGTTCACAAGGAACTAACTCTTTCAAGAAATATAAAAAAAAGAACCCGAGTTCAATACAAAGTCCCATCCTTTCTTAGAAAGTGTTATCAAAGATGATCTCAAATTTAAGGTCCCACCTTCATCACTCATGTATGCATTCATATGGTAAAATTGATCCTTTCCTGTTGTCATTTCATCCTCTCTTGAATCCAATCAATAGATAATTCTACTGGATGTTCTAAGAAACCATAAGAAAGCAATTGGATCAACACTTTCTCAAATATCTAGGAGTATCCTACTCATTAGAACCCATGAAATTATTCTTGAATCTGAATCCAAACCATTTTTTTATCCTCAGCCGAGACTCAATTCAAATCTTATGTTCACGGTAATGAAATAACTTCTTGACTTATTGAATGTGGGTATTATTTACCCCATTTCTAAGAGTGACTGAGTATGCCCAATCCAAGTTGTCCTAAAGAAAGATGGAATCACTGTGATCACCAAAAAGGATTGTGACATTCTTCCCACAAGGGTCAGTAGTGGATGGAGAGTCTTTATAGACTATAGGAAGCTCAAATCTTATACCAAGAAATACCATTCTTCCTTTCCCTTTATTGATCAAGTCCTCAAGCGAGTGGCTGGTCATCGATTATATTTCTTCCAGGATAGATTTTCAGGGTATAATCAAATCAATTTCACCTTAGAGGACCAAGTAAAAACAACCATCACATTTCCATTCGGCACCTTTTCTATCAAATGCATGCCCTTTGGGTTATGTAATTCTCTTGGTACCTTCTAGCTGTGCATGATTGGAATCTTCTCTTACATTGGGGGGGGGGATTGTTTAGAGGTATTCAAGGATGACTTCTCCATCTCATGGAACAATTTTGGGGGAACCCTTATAAATTAATAAAGGTTTTTTCCAAGATGTGAGGATAATAATCTCATCCTAAATTGGAAAAAATGTAACATAATGTTAAAGGAAGGACTTGTTCTTGTTCATCACATTTCTAGTAGAGGGATCGATGTTGATAAAGCTAAGGTCAACATCATTTGTCACCTTTACTCTCCTATAACTATTATGGAAGTGAGGACCTTCTTAGAACATGCTGGTTTCCATAGAAGGTTTATTATGATTTTCATCTCTATTTCTCAACCACTTTTTTGCTATAATACTGAAAGGTGATCCATTTTTATGGACATAATGCTATGAGGAATCATTCTCTACAGTCAAGTCATCTATTATCTCTCCACCTATCATGAAATATTCAAATTGGAAGCTTCATTTTGATCTAATTTGTGATGTGAGTGACTTCCTTGTAGGTGCATTCAAAGGACAACAATGTGATAAAACTACATTTTTCATTGCTTATGCATTTAAATCATTAAATGATGAAAAATCAACCACACCACCATTGAGAAATATTTTATTTCTATTCCCTTTTCCTTATATAAATTAATATCCTATATCTTAGGATCACCCATAATTTTCTCCATCGACCATTCATCCATAAAATATCTTTCCCAAAAACAAAATTCCAAGGCTAAATTGATTAGTTTGGTCCTTATACTTCAATAGTTCAATATAAACATTATGGGTAAAAATAATGATGAAAATTATGTAGTTGAACACCTCTCTAGGATGGAATTCATAGACAACTCACATCACATTTGTTTGTCGGATTCATTTCCTGATTAGCACCTCAATATTTTGATTGATTTTCCATGGTATGATGAGATGAAAAACCATTTTTCTACGGGTGAAATTCCAAAATTCCTCAAGACCCATGCTAATAATAAATTCATTTCTGATGTCAAACACTATGTGTTTGATTATCCTTACCTCTTCAATTTATGTCATGATAAATTTATTAGGATATGTCTTCCTGAGTCTGAGAATGAGTTCATTCTAAAAAATTTACATGGAGAGGCATGTGGAGGCCACTTTTTAAAAAATAAAACCACTACAAAGGTACTCCAAAGTGGTTTATATTGGCCTAACCTCACTAAAAAGTCCTTCTAATTTGGTAAAAGTTTCCATCAATGTCAAAGATTAGGATCCATTTCTAGAAGGAATCAAATGCACCTCACCCCCATTCTGGTCATTAAAATCATTGATTGTTGGGGAAATGATTTCATGGGACCCTTCCATAACTTTAGGAGATACCTCTACAAACTCTTATCTGTTGATTATGTCTCGAAATGTTTTGAGTACATTTCCACTATGTCCAATGATCATCATGTTGTGATCCAATTTCTAAAAGAGCACATATTTTCTTGATTTCGAATTCATAGGGCTATAATACATGATCAAGGAACCCATTTCTATAACCAAACATTCAATTCACTCATTTATAAATATGATGTTTCTCATAATGACTCCACTATCCACCATCCTCAAGCCAATTTTGATGTTGAGTTATCATATAGGGAGATTAAACAAATTCATGAAAGAACTATCTAACCTTCTAGGAACGATTGGTAAGAGAAACTGTTGGATTCCCTTTGGGCATACTGTAAAGAATTTAGAACCATTCATGTAATGTCACCATATAGTTTTGTTAATGGAAAATCATGTCATTTACCTATTGAAATTGATGATAAGGCATTTTGAGGAATAAAAAAATAGATTTTGACATTTCATTGGCTGATGGAAATAGGAAATTAGATCTTCATAAACTTGAGGAACTTAAGATGGAGGCTTATGAAAAATCAAGGATAAATATAGCTAGTGTTCAAGCCTACCAATCTATGAATATCAATGCCAATCCTTTTGAACTGGGAAAATCCATGATCTTGTATAGTTAAAAACTTCATTTATACATGGGAATGATAATATCTAGATGTTCAAGTACTTTCATAGTTCATCATGTGTACCCCCATGGGGCAGTAGAGATTCAGGATCCCACAAGTGGTCATATTTTCAAGGTCAATGGTCATAGGATAAAACCATTCATTGAATCATTCTATAAATAGGAAACAGAGGTTGGGTTAAATGAGACAACCTATGAACTAAGAAATAATTTATATATTTAAGGTTTTTTTCAATCTAACAACATTTTAAAAATAATTGCACAGGAGGGAACCCATGGTTTTCATGTTTCCAATCTTTTTTAATCATTTTTATTTTTCAAATAGAATTAATGAATTGTTTTGATATTTAATAAGAATAAAAAAAATTGATTTTTTACTTGTTCTTATATTATGAGTATGGATGGGTTGGAATGGGGAGTTCCATATTCATTCGTGTTATTTTGTGTGATCCTTGAGTAATACCTTACCATGAAATATAAAAATAATACAATGTATCATGAGTTCATATTATTTTTATGTGTTTTTAGGTTAAAATAAAAATACAAAAAATAATAATTAAAAAATTTAAAAGGAGACATCATAGGTTGTGGGGAAGACCTTTTCACAACCAGCGAAGCCTTGGGGACTCAAACCTAGGACTGAAGGGAGACAGGGGAGCATGCTTCCCACTAACCTACCGATTATATTGATTTTTTATTCTATAATTTTTGTATATATACCTGTGTTTTATTTTATTTATTATATGAATATATATATATATATTGTTTTTTTTCTTGGTTTTCCTTTTCCCTTTTCCATTTAGGAACTCTGCAAGTGTTATAGATATCAATGGACTAAATTGTAGCATCAAGAACATTAACCTCAACCACCTGGTGACATTGTTACATGTTTATAATTTCAAATTCCTTTCAGAACACCTCTCATATACCACTACCCTTTCTAATTTTTATTTTTAAACACTAGAGAATGTGTTATTATATGTTGGTGGGTGAAATGAATGAAAAGAAAATAATCATTTCTGAATAAAAAATCTATGTAAGGAAAATGTTCATTAACCTTGATCATGATAATACACACTACAGACATTGAAATTGAATATCAAATAATTTTGCATGTCGTGATCCTAATTTTAATCTATGTATAATTTTATGAGCATAGATTATGGAATGTGTGGTTATCTAATGTGAAATTTCATCTTTTGTATTTTTATCCAAAAAAAGATCACAATGTACATCTTTTGTAAAGTGGGGTATTAGTTTGAGTTTATGGGGTCTCACAAATAAATACCATAGGTTTGGTGATCATTTTTGTTCTAATATATGTATTCAATACAAAAAATTATCAAATAATAACAATAATAATTTTACACGTACAGAAATGAGATGACCTAATGCGTGCTTTTTAGCACTTGGGGGGTCATGAATCCATAGTTGTCTAGCCCACCGTTAGTAATTTATTCTCTATTTAGGGTAATTTTACTTTGTTTTTGACGTATTTAACTTGAGATTATGCTCGAGTATGTGGGATTTACAATGTTCCCTAAAGATTTTGAGCATGGGAGTCATCGGAAAAGTCTTGTAACATGGGTTGACTCTATTGAGTGAAATTTCAATTACCATAGAAACATATAAAAAATTAATACTCATCAGAATATTGAAATTTGATTCCACATAGCACTTTTGTAATTTCCCCCATGAATTAAGATGAACCCCAATGTATATTGTGATTCACAACACATCCTCTGGCTTAATTGATATTAGATGAAATATGGAGATCAATTTGAATAAATAAATGGGCATGGGATTGGGATATTTTTATGAAACTATATTAAATTAAATAATTTTTATGGGTTTAATAGTTTTTTGGTATAAGGGTTGTTGGTGATCATTGTGTATTAAATTTTTTATATAAAATGGAATTCCAATTTCATACTTTTGAGATACATTTTTCTCAGGACAAGAAAAAATAAAGTTGGGGGTGTGATTAGCCAAAAAAATTGGCTAATATTAATTTTTAATATTTACAATATTCATGATATTAATTATTCATAAACACCATTTTACGAAATTTTACATATTAAACATTATTTCACATTATGATTGTAATTATTTGTTAAGTGCACTATTACATGATAAATATATGAACACATACTAAAATAAAAAATTGTCTTGATATTATTTTCATATTTTATTTGCAGGTCTTCTATGCTATAAGGAACAATTCATGTTTTTTTAACACTAGAGGATTCATAGTATAATACCACCAATGTTGGCCTAGAACAGACCACATTTTGGGCCAAGTAAACTTGACAGCATCACAATAATGTAACTATAGCGGCCAAGATAAAAGCCCAATTATTCTAAAACATTATATAAATATAAAGGAAAACATGGAGAAAATTTCCTCTTACAGTGACAAGAGAAAATTCAGATGTTATAACGGATTTCTAGGCAGCACGATATGAAGATAAAATTTAGGGTCAAATTCTACAGCCCATAAAAACAGCACACCATTTCAATACAATCTCGCCAAAAAAAGAGCATTTGGGAAGACACTGTACGGGATGCTAGAAAAAATATGGAGATACATTTTATTCTTCAATTACCCACTCTAATTCAGCCATATAGAAGGTCATTTTGACGCTTCTATTTGGTGTATTCAAGCAGCCTTGCACTTCGTGTCAAGGGTGGAAAATTCTATTTTCCACAAGTATTACACTACCTTAAGCCTATCATAATCAAGTGGTATTACATTCCATATTAGATTATAAAACCAAGGCTAATTTAATTCCTATTTATGAAATTGGTGTTTGAGGATTTATTCATATTGGATGCTTTCTTTCATTGTTATGATATGCTGCAATTTTGTTGTCTCAAGTTTGTCATTCACATGTATTTTGTTCTAATTCATCTTACTTTCTTAATAAAAAGTTATTATTATCAAATTATTTGGTTCTTACTTAAATCACGTTGATAAAATTGTGCCATGGTGTGAATTTATACACACCAAACCTTGTGAAATTATCACAAAACAGTGGAGTGATCGTTATTTCATGGTCTTTTTTTGGCTTCTTCAATTCTTCCCTCATGAGTCTAATTCCTTCTTCCATTGAAAACATTGTATAAATGGAGGGATAAAACACTTATTGGAAGATCCAAGGGAGTAAAAAGGGCTTGGATTGGATGTTATTTATAACCCCATTAATGTCTTGTCACTTCATTTAATTGATATTTTGGTTTGATGATTTTAAAAATTTTTTGTCCTTGTTGAAATTTAAGGCCACATATATCAAGATCTAATTTGAACCTTTACCTTGAAGTGCTCATTAATTTGATCATCCAAGTGTATATGTGATTAGTATTATGTTGTGTTGCTATTAAACCAGTATGTGATGATGTTGTTGGATCATTTTGAATAAACCCATCTCGAATATAAGAAATTGAAACCGTTAAAAAAGAATTTCATCCAATCCACCTCAAGTGATAACCTTAGATCAACTCATTATTTTAAATTGATTTCACTTAAGTTTCTTATTTGTCACTTAAACCAATCTAAAATCAACACTTGTTGGCCACTTTGTAGAAATAAATAGTCCATAGAATGTACATTTCTATAGGTTTCTTTTAGGCCTCTGAGGATTCGACAACCCAAGCTAAACTACAAGAGACCGCTAAAACCTAAAATCCTATGTAAATTTGGGCGAGAAGAAATTTTCCCTGATTTCTAGTTTAAAATTTATAATATTTATTTTTTAATATAAATTTTAGTGACGAATTAATGTTTTTAATATGGATGTAAAATGATTATTTTTAAATGGTTATAATTTTAGAAAAAATTAAAATAGAAGCTGGTATTTGAGAATTAATATATACCTAACCATGTCATAAATCCTCTGAAATATCATTATGGGTTTCAATATGTTCCCCAATAATTGTATGATAGGTCATCAATGTTATTTTTGAATAATGGGTTTTCAAAGGGGAAGCTGATCAAACAAATTTCACTTATCTTGATTTAAACACTATCCTAATTTTTCAAATATATGTTCGTGACATAATATTTGAATATTAATGTAATATAATTTGAAATAAATTTTAAAATTTAATGTATTAAAAGTTATAAATAAATCATATTGGTGAACTCATATTATTTTTAGGATTCAAAATATTTTTACTGAAAGATGGTATCTTTCTTAATCATATAAAATATACTAAATAATTTCTGAAAAGGATTCATATTGATGGTTGTAAAATAATAAATGTTACAATGAATATATCTTTAATTCTAGATTTTGAAGATGTATGAATACATATTGATAATAATATATTAATATATACGATAATTATATTTATTTATTTTATACTATCGATTCTGAATTTAGTTTTCTTTGATTTTTTATTCATAAATAAATAGAAAAATTAAAATATTTTTATGTCACTTTATTTTTAAATGTATAGTTTCATGGAGTTTAAATAAACAAGATTTAGTAGCATTATAATCTTTGATGATGGATTATATTGTTTTTGTATCATTCTTTCACAATCTTTATATATTATATAAACTCTTTCTGATTTTAATTTTATTTTATAAATGATTCTTATTTTTTTTGTGATGATAATTCCTTAATTTATATCCATAAAAATCCTTTTCAGAATTCAAGGTCTAATAAAATTCATTCTATATATAATTTTCTTAAATATATTATCTGAAAAGGGAATATAATTCAAGAATTTATTTCTGTAGAAAAAAAGTATGATAAAATATTTAAAATTCCCTTATATTAAGTTAAGATTGGTGAAATAAAATTTTAACATGGTACGATAGAATCATAATTTTATCAAATATGTTTATTGATAGTCAAATTTTGTATCTAAACCAATTATTTATTTAATTTTTTCTCCTAAAAGACATTGGTAATAAATTTTCAATTGTTAATTTGTTATATTCATTATTATTTGGTACTAAATTAGTTCATTATATATCCATATGTATAATTTATTAAAAATATTGGGATATTTTCATGTATCTTTTGGCTTCTAAATATTTTATTAATAGTAGAGTGGACTATTGACCACACTCACTCTTTTAAACATGTAGTGTATAATTAAATTCAAGAACTTATGGGGATCCCAATTATGTGTTTGGTATACCTTTAGGAATAATTTATTTCTCACTAGCCATCCATGGAGAGTTTCTAGGTTTGATGTTAAAATAGAAAGGTTATTTTCAGTCTTAGTAACTATTTTCTCTCTTATGGGGAGAATATTTAAACATTAAATATTTCCATGTTAAAGAGGAAGACTTTTTAAATATTTTTAAGAATTTCATTAATTGTGATAAATTTTATCAAATTTATATTTCTTTCGAAATTATGAAAAATGTGGGAAAGATTTTGGTGGATCCTTGATCCAAATTTTTTAATTATTTTTTCATAGTTATAAATACATATTTATATACAGATTATAATTTTTCATATCAATGTTGCATTTATTTTTAAATTATCCTTTGTTAATTTTACATTTACACGCCTTCTTGATATATATGTTTTCCTTTTTTTAAGGTCATAATTTTTTTCACCATTATATATGAAAAAAATAAGGTACCCTAATCATTGAGTGACTAAATTAGAGAAACGTTTGTGGGCCATATGACAGCCTATATTGTAATGTATAGAACACAATACCTTGAATCCATGTTTTTTTAACTTTTGATTTAGACTAATGAAAATATTTGATCAAGTGTAAGGTATTAAATTGACATCAAGAACCAAAGGATCAACCATAATTGACAATTTAAAACATTAATTTACCTAACAAAAAATTAAAATATTAACCATAATGAATATATGATGAATAACATTGATTGAACGAATGTTAATTATGACTTACTATAAGACATGACCTATAGTGAGATCTGACTACCCATGAGATGTTATATATTGTAAAGCGATCAACCATATGAAGAATATTTCTAGAATTGAAATGTTATTTTTCATATTTCTCTGGACATTATATATTTAAATATACTATAAGATATTGTTAAATTTTGTTATTGGTCTAATTAATTACTAAATTCTTATAAATTATTTTTAGGACAATTAACTTTATTTTAAATAATTCTATATTCGATTAAATGATCATCACCTAGGTTCAATACATTCATTTGTTTCATGTAAATATTCACATTTTGAAGTTATATTAATACAAATTTGAAAATTTATTGTCTCATACATATATTGGTTTTATAATTTACTTTAATTATAATATATAATTTTTTAAGAGATCTTATGATATTATATATAAATTTATATTATACAGGATATCCATCTGAATTAAATTAGTAAATCACGATAGTTTTTTTTTCAAGGAATGAATCACTAAATGACATTGATGTTTTCATTCCATCTAGTTTCATTTTTTTATTTCAAAACACTTTTAAAGGGAATTGATAACCCTTGCAGCAGTACAGATTAATACCCAAAAGATAGGACATTTTTGTTGATGAACAATTTGATCTGATTAAAATCAAACTCCCTAAACAATATCCAGGGTATAGAGCTTACCTGAGTGCTAGGATCGAGCTTTATGATGTCTCATAATATTCCACCAAGATGTCCCAAGACTGCATATATTCTTCCAAGTTAATCTTGCCCATGTTGAAACCTCTAATAAAGATGCAGTTCTACCTATCAATCCATTTACCATGCCCCTTTGTCATTTCCACTTTACGAATTTTCCCCATCATTTGGTTGATGACTTCTTGGAGAGCCTTAATATCTAAGACTTGATCCACCATTTCTTCATCGGAGTGAAGAATAAGGTCCACATGATTCATGAGCGATGCAATCTATCTCTGATAGTCAAAAAGAGTATCTTCCTCTCACTGATTCCCAGGAGTCTGAGCAGATCGCACATCCTCACTCTGCAACCCAGGAGGGTGAGAAACCCCTTCCAGGGGAGGTTCAGCCACAACGGACACCCTCACGGGCATGCCAGCACCATTACATGTTTTCAAATGAGGATTATCTTTTTTTTCTGACCATGTTACTGGAGGACTGTGTGGGTTGGAATAGATTTTCCTTGGGCACGGCCTCTAGGTATGTTTGATAAAACCTTCTAAATCTATAATGGTGTTTTTTCCCTTCCTGGAAGAGGATCTAAAATAATCCTCTGCAATCCCCACTTCTTTGGACTCACCAGGGGAGTCCGAAGATGAATCCTCTACTTGGGAGACCTCCCCTACCTTAGCATACTCCTCAACGGTACTATCCTCCATCGCAATAGCTTCACCGGGAACATGACCCTCACCTTCACCCAACACAACAAACTGGTTTTCATAATTATTGAAACTCCATCCAGATTTTGCCTTCTCAGTATAAGAAGGTTTTTCTTGCATAAACTGCACTGATATGGCTGGACCGCTTGGCTGTACAAATCCATGACCCATGTATTGGAAATTAATTAGAGTATCATCCAATACCAACATTTGGGGATCATCTCCCAAGGCTGTTTCCGCATCAACAGCTGCAATAATGGAAGCTTCCTCGAGTGGAAGCAGTGGAAAACCCATACCAATGTCCAAGTGCACCTCCCACTCCTTTTTCCCTTCCACTTCCTAAACCGAACCTTCCTACACGTTGAACCCAGCCCTTCTGTCAGGACGATCTCCACAAGAACTGGTATTAACCAAGTGCAAATGTAGTTTCCTATTTTTAATCTATTTTACTTGAATGAACTATTTATATTTTGTTCAGTATGACTCTATATATATCAGGAGGATATTATTGAACTATTTTTTGAGACATGATTTGGTGATTAATTTCAATTCATGGCTAGGATTAATTTATTTGATCCTTTACTTGTATAGAAAACACTACTACCCCAAAACTCAAATCATTACATGTTGAACTAGTCCTTATAAACCATACTTATTTTTATTATTTAATATTATTTTTATTCTAGGATATACATACCCTAAAATGTAAGATTTGGGTTATACTAACCCATAGAAAATATACATGTCGTTTGTTCCAATAAGATAAAAAGAATCAGGTCACTTGTTCCTAACTGCAATAAATGGTTGGTCTAAATTATTCCACCAAATAAAAAGGTATCTATCTTGGTTTTGACTATAAGTGAGAAAACATAAGTCTTCGAATATGAAAATAGGTTTAAAAGTTTGTTGTAAAGGGTTTTAATCCCATTAAAATTTTTATAATGCATACTTAGTGGCAGATATTTCTCTTCACATTTGAGAAGAGTGAAGAGTAGATTATGGGGATTTATATTTTATCTAATATGAAAACCACTATATTCATATATTTTTTGTTTCCACCCTATTATGTATGAAATTTGATAATAATTCTTTATATATTTCTAATGGGGTTAATTCACCACCCCCCTCTTAACTATTTGGACATCTAATCATTCAGATCTAATATATTTTTCATCTGATTTGTGGTATGGGGTAGGATCCTATGTGCATCCTAGAATGAAAACATGTTTTGTCTATATGGTTTGATGTTGATATCTAAGGGTGATCTCATGTGAGTATGAATAGGGTTACTCCATGTAATTGTTGCTCCTAGTTATAGGATTAGTAGATTAATTGGTATGTTTATGTGAGTTGTTGTGTGATGGATCGTGGGATATATTTCTTTAAAGGATTACTTGGGAATATACTGAGTGGGATTCATATGGGTTGGGTGGTGTTGTTATTTTTTCATGGTATCAGGGTGGTATTTTTTTCCCGATGGTGGGGGTAATGGGTGGTCACTAAGTTGTTGACATTGGCTATTAGTTATTCCACTCACCATAAAGATGTTTCTGTTAGGGTAATGTTTAAAATATTGAACAATGTCTATCATACATGGGGAGGAATTTTCCATTGGGGGATGTTATATTAAGGGGTTGTTTTGATCCTAGTTTTAGGAGAGATGCCTGATGTGTGTTTGGGTATTCAAGTTAATTCAATGGTTTATGTGTGATAAACTGTGTCGGTTCATTGGGTGGTTGATATGAGCCTTTGGTCCATATAGAGTGGATTATATTTTGTTAGAGTTATTGGTTTGAGGACATAAGATATCTATTGATGTGTAAATACAATGGTAAATTATCCTACTCCCACACTGAAAAAAGTATATTAGGTAGTTTCCAATGGATTTACAACCATGTAGTTGTGTGGGATGTTTTTATATTATTGTTTATCATGAAAATTAATTATTATGATTCTATATTTTTATGGATATTATATTGGGACAAAAATGGTGGTTGAATATTGATTTCATACTTACACCCTACATGGGCCATCCGGAATGTATGTATTCGAATATCTGAGGATATAAAAAAGGAAATTCATTTTTGACTAGTTTGTAACTGGATGCAGGTAAAGTGGATTATCATATGGGATGTTTATGGTTTTGGGGGATATATTGGGTAGACCATGGGTGTTATGTTGGTATTTGTTGATATTTTTTTATATTGATTTTGAATGGTCTATGAGTGACTGATTTATATTTTTTTGACTAGCATGAAATTAGAGATGTTTTTTTCACATCGAGTGATATGTTTATATTTTTACCTATACAGATTCTTTTTTACCTGTTAATTTTCTTTCATCCCTTATTTTTTACAATTCATTAGGTAATGGGTATAATCACCGCATTATCCTCCTTCAACCACATTTCTAGTCTATTATCCGTAGTGTATTGGGAGGTATGTATGAGGTCATTGGACCTATGAAATGTGTGTAATTTTGTTGAACTTGGCCATGGATTCTTTAAAGTGGTACCATAGTATGTAAAATCTCAACCAAAACTCATTTTAATGGAATTATTGATATTCCACTAACATTTTATGATGTCCCCCTGCCACAAAAGGCTGGAAATAAATTCCATGGGATTTAAGAAAAATTTGGGGGGAATATATACATTAAAAACTAACCTATAATATAAAACAATAATGATACATAATATGATTCATGAATTAAAAAAACACCTTGAATATATACATATGGTAAATTAAGTGTCATTTCCAAAACAAAATAAAATTTATTGTCTAAAATATTCTCGGTAATAAGGTGACACTAATGTAGACTCTAATACTTCACCATGCCCATGATCTCTCCACTAATCAAAAAACCATCATGAAGCACCATTGTAAATGTATAAAATATTTCTATTAACTATATTATAGTAAACAAAATATACATATTCCACATGTTTTATATGAATGGTTGAGTACGTCAACTCAATAAGAAAACATTGAGGCTTCCCAAATACACCAACAGGATAGAATCAAGTTATCATAATATATGTAAAATAAGAAGAGTGCATAAAATTATTTAGTAAATATTATAATATAAAATAAGTGTAATAAATCAATTGAAAAGTATACCCATGGAATGAACATAGAAACACAAATCCATCTTAAATATCAAAACATATCTCATTATATATGGCCATATAAATAGTTTAACTCAATAATGATACCCATCCAATTTGATCGAATCCTTCATATTGTGGAATTATATAATGTTTTTCAAATAGAATGGTAACAAATTCCCAACTAAAAAAGATACCCCCAATTCTACATGAATACATACCGATAGTGTCTGTGTCAATAAATTACAACCAAAGTTTTTCTTCATTCATATTATCATTAAACAATTTCATCAAACATGTTTTTGAGGCATCCACCACCCACTAATAAATAACCCATAAATTGGGGTATTTATGTAGGGTTATCATCAATGGTTTCATCAAGGAATATGTAAAATCTAGTTAATAAAACAAGGATATAAACATATTAATAGAATTGAAATGAGAGAGAAGACACATACCTCAAATGAGGAATCATTTGAGGAATCATTCAACAATTCAAAAATTAAGACACCCGTTCCAGTTTATTAGTGAATCTAAAAAAAGTTTGATAACAATTATCCATAGAAAATAGATATAACCATGAAATCCCTATCTAAGCGATTTCATTAATAAATAAAATAATGGAAATACAAAAAATATAAGGAGAATGAGAATTTTAACAATTTATTTCTTAGGGAAAAAACAGGAAAATATTTTTTAAAAATCCTAAATGAGTGATAATAACCAAAATAACCAATAACAATCGTAGAGTTCTAGTGGATAATGTTAGTTCTATATGGACTAATGGTGCATAGAAATTAAAAGGGTTATATATGACTAACATAATTCATGGGAATAAATAATAAATCATATGATGAATTATTTGATAAGTATAACTACTGAAAATTAAGGCACATATCTCATAAATTCCCAAAACCTATTCCAATAATAACAATATTCTTTCCTTAAATTTGAATGAATTCCATAATCTAACTCCGGTAATTAGATTTCAGCATCTGTTGGAATTTACCCTCAAATATTTTCTCATAATCCCACCTAAACAAACCATAGTTATGTATAAAAAACATGAAAATAGAAAATACCTAAAATAATGAATGTTAGAATCTCCATAACATCATTATTTACATCCATAAGAAAATAGAGAATAGGATTGTCATTGACGATTTCAAACTATTTATCCAGAAAAATATTTTCTAATTCTCAAGTTTCCACATGATTCATACAACGCTATAATAATATCCATAAAAAATATATAAATATTCTTCCAATAATATTTTTTAGTCAATCCATTCGAAAATCTAATATATGGATAAAATAAACATCCATTTCATGATTAATGTTATCCTAATAAATATAAATCATATGATCTATGTAATACATTATTAACTATGATATATATAAAACATTATCAAAAACACTGAATGTTTTTAATATGAATTATTGGTATGAAACATCACTAATACATTCCATAATCATGAATTTTCCATCATACCATGAAGACCACATTCATTTCTTTCTCACATGGTGGTGTCCCAATCTCACAGACACATTTAAGAATCCAAGATCACCTAAATCAAATGATAAGGTTCATCAATGGTGAACCACATAAGGTTTCTGATAGATATAGTTTATTAAAATTCATTTCACAATAATATGGTTTTTATATGTCATATCATAGAAAATATTGGGTCTAATTAGTGATGTACTCCCCCTATCTACCATTCAATGTAGAGATTGAAATATAATATCATACAATTCCTCCAATTGATTTGTCTATATCATGTCCTGATAGCTGTTATTAAATGAAATTTACACTAAATATGAATTATATTCCCACGAAAAACTATTACCTAGAATTTAATATTTTATTATGTCTTAAAATTTCTATATCATATGTTATTAAGAGACATTATTTTGAGGATGGTCTATTGTTCACATTTTTGACCCGGTGCCATGTTATTGATTTATATAATTTTAAGACAATGAGCTAAATCTAGGGTCGCAAATAGAAAAAATTTAAACTATTACATAATGAAACATAACCACTTTTCAAATGTAAAATTTCACTATGTATTCTTCCGTGTTGGACTAGAAAATTGGAAGGAAATGTGAAATCTTGGTTGGTCAGTCGACAATCAACCAAATAATATCATGAAACCATACAATCTATTTCAGTACTTTTATAACGTCAATAGTAATATATTTCCATTCCAATATGGGTATTCATATTTAATTTAAAATAGTAATTGATCATTTATGTTAATATTTTATCTATTGATGTGAGAGGTATATCATTACATATTTAAAAATTTTCTCTTTCATTCCAAATAACCAACAATGGGATTTCATTTACCTATACATTTTATGAATACCCTGGGGTACATGCCTTTTTGAATGGTGAATTAGGGAAACAAAATTTCATTAGAATATTGAATAAACTATGTTCTGGTCTTAAAATCACAATATTGAATTTCTTTCCACTTTACAACACTAAATATCTTCCTCACTGTAAATGTATCTTATAATTGAAAGACAGTTTGGGTCTAATTGATGTTCCCCCATAACCAGGTTAACTAAATAAGTAATAAGAGTAAATGTGAAGAAAATTAATTCCTGATTATACTCCATGAAATAGAAATTCATATCTGTAATTACACCCATTAATTTCCACTGGTCGTGAGCTACCCGGATAACCTGGTTTTACAACTTATGACTGAAATAATCAACTATATAATTTACTTTTCTTTATATATAAACTGTTCAAAATTAAACCATATAAAGATATTCTATCAATCTTCATTTCATCATGATTATATCCCTATGTTAAAATACATATTTTTAATTTAATAGTAATAAAACATGAATAAAATTTTACTAATGATGTAGTGGTGCCATATTTCGAATGCATATAGCACCACAAAAAATTCAATATCATTAATTGGATAAATTTTTTGGGTGTTTCTAATTTCCATGAGCCCTAAGGTATATCATGGTAATATTTTATAAAAACACAACTCATCCTAAATCCATATGCACCACAATATACTACCTATCCTTGTACAGGTTCCAGATATATGGGCATTGTTTTGGATGTTTTTGATCCTTAGTGTCTTGTATATATTTTTACCAACCATAATTCCCTTTGAATTGTGTACCTTTACATTTAAAAGTAGTTATATGATTTTATATTATTAAGAAATCCGATACAAAGTGATGATAATATAAGACTAGTCATTAAAATCTCTATATCCTAAATATTATTTTAGTAGGTAGTCATGAAATTACTGGTTCATTCATTTCCCGATCAACCAAATGGATTTTAAGAAAGTAAAATGCCCATAGAAATTTATTTCCTACAATAATAATTCACACTAATATAATCTAGTATACAATTAATGTTCATTAAATGTACTAAATAAAATCTTTATATTGCCTTCATAATCATGTATTTTTGGAGTGAATACCAAGATATTGTTAACAAATATGATGAAAACCATTTCAAGGACTTATAAAAAAAATTTATTTATCAATATTCTGAAAATTAAATGTGAGATATTAAAACCAAATTCTTTGAAAAATTATTCATGATGACCATGATGGTTTCTAAAATTTATATCGGTGATATCCTCCTTCTAAAATCAATGTTTGGAATGATATAATCATGGATTTATATTGGATAAATATTTGAAAACTTCTAATTAGTCATAAAATTCCTTGATTTAATGAAAAGAAAGTGGGTCCATTAACATGAAATCGTTTTGTTGTAATAATAAACACAATATTAACATGAACCATGACCTTATCTACAGGAAGAACTGGATATTCCCATGTTGATAAACATGGTTAATGAAGCTCTTTTTCCAATTATTCCAGTTAGACTTATGATTCTTGTAAAATTATTGGTTTCATTAAATGTAATAGATGGGAAACAATAATTTCCCCAAAAGTATATTAATACAATATTTAATTTCCCATTGACGTGGTAATCTAGAGAAATATTATGAAATGAAATCAAGGTATCAGTAAACTACGATAGGATGAGTAATATTCCAAATTTCATCAGTCACATTTAAGGTTATCACTACTGATTAGTAATTAATTCTTTCTTCCATATACTATAGTGGTCATACTATATCAATATTTATATCCTTATATATAATTAATTGATGAACAATCCCATTTGTGGATTAGAATACTACTCTTTTGATATAACAGTTGATGCAATATTGTAATCCTACCTAGTAGTTCTCTCAAATGAGTAAATCGAAAATATAAATCCCTTAAATAATAAGCTCCAAGTAAAATAAAACTACATCGATGGTGAAATAAAAACTTAGACACTAAAATATTCTATAATCCCATTTTCTAAGAGGTGACTTAATGCTTAGGATATGATACACCATTGTTACATGAAAACAGAATTTATTTACAACCTGAGAAGAAGTAAACTAATCGAATCAACAATAGCCGACAATAAATATGCGTAAGTGAATTTGAGAAGTATAGTTCGTTACATTATTTGGGGAAAAATTTTCATCTATGATTTTTTATTATATTCATATAGTTATTCATCAGAACCTATAGTGTAGTCCTCGATCTACGACAAAGGAAGTGTCAGCTGTACTATCGGCATGTCATTAGAATTAACATGTGATTCCCATGTCTGAGGGAGAGACTAGTTTTGATGAAAGTTCATAATTATGAATTAGAAACATGAGATATATTTGATCCATCCTAAAAAATTTACCATAGTGGATTAGTTCAATAAAAAATGGGATTTCCCAGTTTACTACGATTATGGAAATCTTGTGGTGATGTCCTATGTTCTATATACATATTCTAGAATGAATCAAATTCGAAAGAAGATTTTTTAAACATTAATGTGGAGGAAAATATATTCGTCCAAAGGGAATGGTTCTCTAATTCTAACATACCCTAGAGGTAACTATACCTTGTAAGATTATTTACATCATTGGGGTTTCTACCTTTTTCTAGTTGGAAAAAGTTGAGTTTACCCATTTAGTTACCATTAATATTTTTTTCTTGTAATAGTTCCCTGTTTACTATATCTGTGTAGTTTTCAACACGTATAATGGAAGAAATGTAGTGATTATTTGGTCGAATACCTGATTGGAATATCAATCCCCAAATTTATTCACTAAAATCTACCTCTATTTTATAGTGATCTAAGAATGTGGACTGAGTTTCTTATTCTATAACTAACAATATACCATGTTTAATATGAAATCAGTAATTCATTCATGAAAATTGGAAGGACTATGGATATAATAATTTGTTAAAAAATCATAACATCTTTTCCAAGTGTGGAATTAATAAAAAATATATTGAATAAGAACTACACATCACTATCTTGTAGTTTCATGAAGCATGAACACTACTATCGTCGAATTAATTTCTACTAAAGTTCTAATAAATTAATGTATTTTTTCATCATAAAGTGGCCATGATTCTATTTTCCCAAGTCCCGAATCACCTAAAATTATTTTTGGGGCCTATATTTGGAAATCCAATGAGTGATCTGCATGATGCGGTTCATTAGTTTTATTTCTATTTAGAATAGATTTGAATTATTAGATAATGATTTTATATGAAATTTTCTCACTTATTTTTTGGTGGAACCACAATCATTGTCACACCATCTATTTTTCCAAATTCACCCAATTACCATATTTTTCATGTGTTAAAAATATTTAATATATTATATTACATGATAATAAGAAAAACCATGGTATCTTATCTAGAAGAAAAAATAAGAAGAAATAAAATATTCCTAAAAACAATTTATTGGGATGGAACGTAATCAAGTGTTTGATACATATAAAATGGATTATTTTCTTCTTTATGTTAGGATATTGTTAAATATAAAATATTTTCCTATATATTGAAATATATTGAAATATATTTTTAATAAAAAAATATATATTACATTTTTTGAATAAAGGACATCATATTAGTAATTATATTACATGATAAAGATAATATTAATGGTTAATCAATAATATTTCTAAATTGATATGCCTTATTAAAGATTAAAGGATAATTTTATTCATTACATGAGTATGTTTTTCTCCCAAAACCATTATCAATAAATAAATAATATTACATGTTTAATGAAATTGATTTAATATTTAATAATATACATTTAATAGGTTATGAATTGAATACATATAATAAATAATCTTTCTTATTCATTCTACCATGTTAGATAATTTTATATATAGAGCATAACATTGATATTATACATGTCGAGATAAACATAGGTTGTAGTTTCATCAATACATTGCTATATAAAATATACTATAGATGGATTTAATGAAAGTATATACCTAATATATATGGTAATATTTATGGAGTTACTCCCACTATAAAAGTAATAATTAACATACATAACTCCATCCTATCATACATAATCCCCATGATAAAAAAATTATTCTTTTTCATTGATTTTATTCTATAAAAGTTCATATTAGGTATTCATCAAATCTATTTTTTCACTAAAGGAACTGATGTTATTCATCATGAAATATCATGAATATTTTATATTAAAAATCATAATAAAACCAGTATCCCTATATAGAATATCATTGATGGTGGTTATAATGTTTTTCACTATTTTATATTACTTTTTCAATTTGTTTTTTCAGTAATTATTCGATCATAAATTCTGAAATGAAACATAGAGTGAACATATGATTTATTATTTTTAACTAGACATGTACATTTGAAATCTATTTTATTATAAGATTTTATATCTAAGGATTCATTTAGTGTATGAGATATGGTTTTGTGGAATGGAATTTTTACATAAGTTGTATGCTTTTGGTAGATGTATGAAAATAATAAATGGATATGTTAAGAATATACATAGACTGGAGACCTCTATTATTGGAAAATTTATATGGGATGATGTGGTTCAGTTCTATAATAATTACTTTTTTATATTTGGATTAAATCAGTTTCCATACATCTCACCAAGAATTAGTCAAAAGTGATGTAAGGGGATCTATGAATCAAAATTAATGTCAATGGAATGTGATAAAATAATGAAATAAAATTTATAAATTTCAAGAAATACTGGTGAGGTTCGAACATATTTATCATCACATATTTTTGTATTGAAAATGAAATATCTGAAAAGTAATTATTCATGGATGATTATGGAGAATAAAAATGAATTTGATATAAGGTTTAATTAGAACATTACTTCTGATTAAACAACATCTAATATTTTGAAATAGGTTTTTTGTGGAACTTAGTATTGTTGTGACCACAAGAACCTATTTTAAAGTAAATGGTCAAACATTTTATAAAAAAATTATTCTTTTATAAGAATAATTTATAAATGGAAAAATATAATTATTAACGTAATTATTTTTTTAGCGGTAATGATAAAATACCAATTTCTATATAAATAAAATATTTTAAAGTTATTCAGAATGTATGGGAAATTGATAAAATTAATTTTCAAGTACCACTTTTTATGTGTAACTTGGCTGATATTAATTTTATTGAAAATAAGATGTCTTTTAATTTAAACTAATTGATTTGAAACAAATTAGCTATCGAGAGGATCTGTTTTTCAATTATAAGTATATTAAGTATACATATTACATAGTTAACCCATCCAATGATCGATTGATTATTATTTTTTCTTGGAAATAAATACATGTGGGAAATTGAAATGTCGATGATGTTGTGGAATTATGTTATATTCCTCAATTTATTACATGAATTCTTCAGGATACTTACGACTATGATAGGGAAATTTATTTATTTTTATGCAAAATGATCACATATAAGGAATATAAGATAACATTTCATTAATCTTATAATAATTTGGGAAAATATATTTTTTATGTACAATAGTTAAGCTCATAAATATAACAACACATTATTATATTTATGTTCAATAATGTTTTTATAAATGTTCTTCTATTTTAATATTATTACATATTTTATTATATTTATACAAAATAACAAGAATCTAAATAACACACACCCATAAATCATAGTTGGTAAAGCCTTATCCCACCCAGCATAAAATGTCATGAAACTATTGATCTCATTTTATTAAAAAACATGGTATGAAAGCCAAGTACCATTGTGGATTTAGAACATGGGTGTCCTAATTCCATAATATGTAAATGCTTGTGAAAATGGTTCATACAGAGTTGTAATCCAATTTTATTCCATTTTAAAATTATTATTCCATATCACCCCTCTCAATAGTCATCACACAATGTTACTAGTATGAATGGTTTTTACTCCAACCAGAAAAGTATCATCATGGAGGACTTCGACGAAGCATTACAAGGATCCCCTATATTCTAATTCAGATATACATGTTACAATATGATGAATTGATTGGTTCTAACACACCTATAACTCTTTCACATCTCCCACATAGTGATTACTAAATAATGCCTCTATATATCTCCCACCTACTAAAATTTAGAATATTAGGACTCCCAATGAGTTAATTTACATTTGAAATGGAACTAATCTATCACAAAATAGAAATATATGTTTAAAATTTGGTTTTTAACGGTTTTAGCACACCCATCCCTATTTTGAGGTAGCCTAGTCAATGGTGCATCAATGTTACAAAACAACACCGCTTTCATATTTCACCAAATATTTCATCCATTCCATCCACGACACCTATTTCCCAAAAATAATTTTATGAATTCTCTACGACTCAGAGTTATTTTAATTATGATTTCCTCTATTCCCAATTTCATATGGGCCCATTTATGTGGCCTAAAAGTCCACCTTGGGAGAATTGTTTCATCGATACACACCACCACAATACTTACCATGATACCTTATACAATAATTGATACAGGCCCTCAAAATACCATCTCTACCCTATTTTGATCCTGAGTCCCATAATACAAGATTATGACGGTTTACTGCTTCTCTAGTCTACCAACTTTTATTCTACCATGTTTATAAAAATTTTCATATATTATCTTTATAGTAATATATTATTTGTTCAAAAACACTAAGATTATTCTTTTTTATTATAAGTAATTTATATTATGCATTTTTCATATAAACTTTTTTCATCAAATGGGTTAGGTTCCATAATATTTATATTTATATTTATAATATAAATATTCAAAAAATCACTTCTTATAATCATTTACGTTTGTTCATGTATAACTACATATATTTAAATAACCATATCATACCATTATATTACAAAAAAAATTGAATAAATAGGATCATCATCCATGTTCTGCGTATATATCTATAAAAACATAGCTTTGGAAATTAAACTAATTTAGGTAATTTTAAAAAATGTCACGAAATTATATGTCTCTACAGAGCCTACTATGGATGATTCAACCGTTTATGAGTCTTCTTAATCATATTTGGATAAAATAACCAATGGTGGTAGATGTGTGATTATATATTTAACTAAACATATGCTTCATCTTGTGTAGAAGAAGCGGTTTCTAGTTATGTTTTAGAACAGTGTCCTAGTTGTCCAAATTAAGATGTTTTTAGGGTTTTAATGGACTTACATTTTGTGGTATTAATAGAATCATATATTTTTATTCGTGGATTAATGCACACATAACAAAATATAATTTTTGGGGGTGTAAAAGAGAATAATATTTCATTTTCATTTTCCCCTAGGTTTTAAATAACATATATTTAATTTACCTAAAAAATACTCCTTAATTGCGTTTATAATTTGACGTTTTTATGATAATAATTAATAACATATGATTAAATTTTTTTTAATTAAATGGATGGATTTTAAATAATATTTTTCTTCATATCACAATTTTTATAAGAAGAAGAATAATACAAATTCATGTATTATATGTTGACATCAGATGTAGATATATTGGGGAAGTTTTTCACATATTGATAAGAGAAATTATTTCTGTGATATAACATTAATACTAGAAAATCAATTCATATTATTTATTATTAATTACACAATGAATTATTAATTTATTATTATGAATCATGTGTCTAAGATATCTCACTGGGAGATCCTATCACATTTCATTTACACTCATAATTTGTTACATTAAGGGTATATGATACTATAGAAAATAATAATTGTTGGAAAATTTCACGAATTAGAAGATAAATCAAGTAGCTCTAAAAAGGTTTTTTTTACTCATCTCTCTAACCCTTGTTTTCATTAAAAATTTTAAATTGGAGAGAATGATTAAAAAAGGGACGTATTTTTCTTATTAATCAAATGAAAAAAATAATTCTATTTTAAGAAGTTAATTATTTATGTGTTCAAATATATTTTTTTCTAAATTAATTCCATTAATATAGAATTTAAATTTTTCATTTTAGGATGTCTTTAATGGGAATGAAACATAGGTCAGCTTCATCCCTAATGGTCAGACTGATATTCTTATTACTGCATTAATATAGAAAGAACACAAATGATTCATAAGAGGATATGAGGCTGGGTTTCAATATTAGGTAAGAATATTACCATCCTAGTGTTTCAATAAAATATAATGAATGATAATATAGAATAGAACCTTGATTTCACAACTTTATGAGATGTATTAATATATAGTGGAGTGAATTAGATCATATGTATAGTATATATTTGATGATACATCAATATAGATGTATCTTTCACAACCTACCTATAGAACTCCCCCACCACATCACTCAAACATAAATGTTTACTATGAGTTATAGGACTAGGATCTCAATTTCCATATTATAGTATACATAATTATATATGATTTATATTATTATGTGAATAATAAAATTATGTATTTAGATAAATTTATAGTGACTATAAATTATGTCATTGATATATTTTCTTTAGTTTCCTATCTTATTATGGATGATTCCACTATTGGATAGAGTCCACAAATTGTTTTATTATAGCCATCGTGGATTGTTTTCCAATTTGCATGTGAAATATTTGTTTTTTTAAATATAAATTTTATTGAAAATAAATGGATATTTTTTGTTACATTTACTTCATATATGGGTATCAAAATTCTAATTAATCCCTTGATAATAAAAAAGTCAAAACCAACATATTCAGATACACCATTTTCATCCAAAGGGATACTAAAATTATCAGATTTTTTATTTGCATAATTTTATTCATTTTGAAGGATTTTTATACATTTTTAGGGTGGATATATATAAAGAATATTAAAAAAGATACATTGGATTTTCTTTATGGTCATGAGCGTTTGGTACTAATGTTTTATTTTTTTCAAAGTAATACAATTTAAAATATAATATTTATTTCATTATTAAAATATAATTTGAGTGATTTAATTTATTACTTGTATGATTAAGTATCTCAAATAAAATTAATGTAGAATTAGATCTATTTTATTTAGGGTTTTATGGATCCATAATGTATTTCAACAGCTATAAAATACCTACACAAACAATCTATATTTGAATATATTTTTCAATATTGAAAAAAAGTTATTCAATACAACTTCATCCAATTTATTGATTTCTTGGATGACATATATAATAAAAAATATACTTTTCATTAGAATTTTATTAATTCTAGAAATTTCTATTTTACTAGACAATAGATGAATTTTATTGACCTCCTGCATGAATTGAAAATATATTTTTTATTCTTTTTACATTCATATATTATGGAAAAAATTAAACATTTTTTTAATCTTATTATTTATTATACTCTTATAGTAATTTAATCTTAAATTGTTATCTGTTACACATTTTTGGGTAATATTTTACTTTGGAAGGTTATAGAAGGGGTTTTTCATGAATCACTTATCATAAAAAATGTTAAATAAATTACTTTTTCCTGTGTTGCTATATAAATTTTATATTATTTAATAATATAGTTTTCTTACAAATATTTATATTATTTATTATCTTAAAAATAATGTTTCAAAATTATAGTGTTATCATAAAATTATTATTGTTTTATATAGTTTTTATATATTACAATTCTTTAATCACATTACCTTGTCCAAAAAAATGTGACATTTTTCTAAGGAATGATTCATTTAAGAAATTACATTTTAAAAACATTATATTTTACTTTTAATTATATAATGTTTTTGGAAGATTTTTTTACTCTATAAAATCATATTCTTCTACAAAGAAAAAATATCATTGATGATTACTTTCAATCTTTTCTATCAATACAGTTAATTTAAATGTGGGTTGGAAAAATATTATTTAATTAACATTGACCTTATAAATAGTTCTATAGTATAATTTAGAATGGTTTAATATCTATATTATTTAATTTCTACTTCTTCTGGTCTCTTTGGTTTTTCTATTTACATGGAATAATGTTTGGTATTGTAGATGTTTTTTAAAAATATATCTAGATTTCAATAGTTATTAATATGTCAAATGATGTGAAAAGGGCCTTAAAATGTCAGTTACTAAAATAATATACGTTTTAAGGTAGTATTTTATATTAGATAACCTATATTTAATGTTACTTTAAACCATTTCTAGAGAAGATTATAACCATCTGTTACCATTTCAACTAATCATGATATCATTTTATTATATTGGCTCATATAACTAACATTAATTCCTCACTTTAAACATCATTATTATCAACTCTAATGTTTAATTTTCATTTAATGATTTAATTTTTTATTTAACAGTGTATTTTTTCAATATATCATTTGAAATATTGTATTAAAAAATTTCATTCATGAATATATGTTGTATTTCAAAGGCATCATTGACATAAAAGATAGAAAATGATACTCCAATATCTACTTATATTCTTAATATGATTATATGTAAAAATAATATAAAATTTTTGCGATCACATCTTATGTAGTATATCACAATAAATTTCAATATCTAATGATTTGTATATGGATTCCATCAGTTAATTGTTAATAAATTCATATTATATTTACCTAATATATGAAATGAATATTATATAATTGAACATGAAATGGAAAATGAAAAATGAAGTTCTATAATAAAGTTATAAATAAATAATTGTAAAAAATCCATATAGAAGAAAAATAAGAAATTTTTTAGAGTATTAATTAACATATATTCATCAATAAACCAAAAAACGGGTACCATCATGGAGGGGAAATTTTTCCATTAATGTATAAATGATAATAAAATAATTGTGGAGATCCCATATCCTCAATTTATGTTATAAACATTTATATTATTTTAAAAATATATATAAAATATATATATATAATAAAATTATAAATATTTACATGAGTTTATTAATAAGGAGGAATTGATGAAATGATGTAACATTATATGTTCTAAAAATAGATAAAGAGTATATACTTTAGAGGATGGAATTCATGGTCCACCCCAACATTATATATTTATTTTGTAAAATAATATATAATGCTAAATAATCTCACAATATCTCATCTAAAGATGGAAATGAATTTTGTGTAAATGAAAAATAATTTTTTAAAATGAATTAATGTTTAGCTTGAAACACATGGTCCAAGATATGATTACTTGATCTATAAAAAACATGAAAATAAAATAATGGATAATACTGTAATATTTTAATGAGTTTAAAATAAAAAATACTTATCAATGAGTTATTATAAATATGAAAATAATGCATATATTTTTTTATTGAAACATATTTTCAAGATAAATACACTATATTTAAATTATATTATATGTAAATACTTCATTTAATATATAGAATTTAATTTATTTCTTTGAGATTTTAAATTAATTAAAAAAAATTATTTATACACAACAAGAGAATGAATTGGAAGAATATATTATTGAAATATACATTCAAACTGACTAGTTTGAGTAAAATAGATCCTTGCGAACTTCAATGTTTGGATAAAAATATTATAAATTAAATATATATTTCATAGAATCTATTTTAAATCAAAACAAAATTCACTAAAAATATGAAATACTTGAATGGAATATAGGGCATATCCATAAAGTATATTTTTCTAAAAGAGTTACATTGATGTTTGTTACAAATTTATTTAACCCCCAAAACCATAAACTCTATGGAATGGTTTCAAAATGAATAAAAGCAAAAAACTAAATATTGGTCTATATATTTACTATTTTTTGGTGAAATTAATTTTACCTCATAGAATTGTATTTCATGAGGAAAATATATTTAAATTTGAATTTCAGTTATTGAAAATAAAAATTAATATTCCTAGTCTCACTATGAATAATATATTATATAAATCTATTTCAATGCTCTTATTCATCCATGTATTTTATATTTTAACATGAGAGTGGAATGAAAAATAATAGTTTAGATGTGAAACACTATGTTAGTCATAATCAGTATACATGATGTAAAAACATGGGTCATCAATATATGTTATGATTTATTTGAGTATGGTCTCATACATAGATAAAAATTTCATTCACGAGAAAAGATTTTCGAATGATGTTTATATGTTCCCATTCATTTATATAGTATAAAGTGACATACACTATTTATAATGTATACTTGGGGTTCATGTTTAATTGAAATCCCTAAAATATATGGTTTATAATGAACCATTCATGTGTAATAATATAATTTGATACCCTTATTATTCCAACCCTGAGATCAATCTAAAAATTAATTTTTTTTATATCATACTTATAATGAGGTGGTTTTTTATATTTGGTGGGTCTTTTTAATAGGATATGATTAATCCTTATGTATGTTTGGTATAAACTTATGGCCCTCAATAAAATCATATATAATATGTATATGACCATAACTAAATGAGTGAAATATAATGTGATATTATTTTGGATGAATGAAAAGTGATATATTCATCCATATTTTATAGTGATAACTTTTTTAAATGAAAATTTGAGTTTGACTATACAATATTGACATGTTTTAAGTCACATAGTTGTACATCATTCCTAAATTAATGGTATTTGTTAAATTACTCTTAATACATGAGATGTAAAGAATGTATACTTTTATAAATATACATTTGTTTTATAGATATTATGTTGTTTCATTTAAAATCATAATAAGAACTAATACCTTGTTAGTGGTTTCTCTTTACATATATCTATGGAAGAAGAAATTATTTTCATTTTCAATGCTATAAAATATATCTAATTTTCAAAAATGGCTATCTAAAAAAGGTTTAATTTTTTTTAAAATTATTTTTCACTACAATTGGGATTTTAATGATATATTATCCAAATGATTTTTTTGAGGATATTCAATATATTTTTTTGTATTAGTTCAAAAAAATGACATGTGTTGTGATATATGTTAAAAAATGAACAAAATATATGAGGATTTTGTGTAATAGGATACTTTATAGAGATATTCCATAAATCCATTGAATGATATTATAAAATTAAGGTAAAGTCATATTATATGATTTTTATTTTAATTTATTTAGTTTATATGATAATGTATTATGTCGGATTATTTCACCCCTGATAGAAATGATAGTTTCTTTTAAATATTAATATGTGATTTTCTATAGACAATGATCAATTTCCATAAATTATTTAAATGTTAAATCCATTAGAAAAAGTAGAATGAAATGTTATAATATATGTAATGATTGATAATTTTTAGTATTTTAGAATAATGTTTTAGCATTAAAGGGGTTTCCTTATAGGGATATATATTAATATGATCACTCTATGTTAAATAGTGTGAATCCTTATGATACTCTATTAGTTGAATCTCTACCCTTATGTTCACCCTTTACCTAATTAAAATGGAATATTTTGGGTTGTTTGGAGAGATCCTTCCATGATCAATTCATGGGGAATATTTTATTCAGTTGGTACGTAAGTAATGAATAATCAATTTCAATTTTAAGATAACTCTACAGGGCATTATGATGAATATTTAATTTTATTATAAATTAATTTTCATCAATTACTTTTATGTTCATCTAAAGATCTCATGGGAGATCTTGTGGATTTTGTTTTTTTGTGTGTGTTTTCAATTGTTTTTAAATAATTTATAGTATAATAAATAATATAACTAGGATCCTGGAATTTCTTTTTCTCATTAATAAAATTGCAGTATAAAAAAGTTATTTAACCAAGAAATAATGATTTTTTCAAATAAAAATTATTTATTGTATCATGAATCATACATGTCAATATATGACTCACTAAAGTGGTATTACCATGTTAAAGTGAAAATAGTCTTATATGAATTTTTATTCCCACACATAAATTGATTTACAACCAATGATTGTTTATTTATTAAAATAATAAAAAATATACAACAACTAAATTATTTATTAAGATATCATTAGTGGATATAGTTAAACCAAACTAATAAATAAATATATCAACTTATATACACTATAGAATCTATTTATGGTAGTGTATAGACTTAATTAGAAGATAAATGAAGATGATCTCCAAAATCAATTGTTAAAAAACCTATCAAAATGTTGTTTATAAAAAGTTAATATAAAAATAAGAAATCATGAAAAGGGAAGTAAAAAAATTAAACCAAATGGAAAATTTTATAAAATAAATTTTTATTATGGTGATATATATTTTAAAAATGAAATATAATGATACATTTTTTGAAATAATGTACATTCCAATGATTAGGTAACCAAAATTATATTTTGAAAAAAAAAATTAAGAAAATATTTAAAATGATATTAAAAGGAAACTCATAACTTTTTCCATCTTCAGAAACATCAACATGGATTAAGTTAATTGGATGATAAGTAATTTTTAATGAGTATTTGAAATTAAAATGGTGATATCTAGATACAAGGAAGATATGAATAAGGAATATTATATATTAATTTGAATTATATATTACTAAAGTTGATGAAAAAAATTTAATTATAGAACCATTTAATGTTTATCTTCTAATTAGAGTTTTATAAAAACTATAAAATTGTGTAATTTATGTATAATGCTTTCATCATTATGAAAAAAAATAATTATTATATAAAAGTATCAAAATCATTATACATACTCTTACTAGCCCAATTATGCAGAAACAATTAATTTTATTTACTTTTATTATGTTTCAAAAGCACGTGAGTTGATATTGTGTAGGAATATTATAAAATAATATGACATAAAATTAATTTTTAATTTTTTTAATTACTCTAATTCATAATAATAGATTATTTATGTATTTATTATAATTACTAATTATTTTTTCAATACTAAATTTAAAAAATAGTTGTTAATAATTTAATGAAAAATTTATAAACTATTTTATTCTATAATCACTCATATAATTTTAATATAAAAAATAATATTTCGTTATATTATTATATTTTTTTTGTATGATATTTACTTCAAAATTTTACATAACCAAAAAAAAATATCTATTCTGTTAGTCAAAATATTTTTTTTATTTACATTACATTATATATATTTCTCTAATTCAAATCATTACAATACATGTCTTATTTCCCAATTTTTTATATGCTGGAATGCCCTCTTAAATAAAATATATAGTTTTTATATTATAAGATCAGAATTTTAAGAATAATATATATAATCCGTTATGATAATAATAACAACATAAACTATAACAAAAATAAACATACATGAAAAAATTAGGCTTCCGCATTCTTCCCTTTAAAATATTGTGAACTCATAAAATTCACTCAATCACAAAAAAATGTGGATATTTTCACATATTATCTCTCATATTGCCCCATATATATTTGTATCAATAGATCATTAAAAAATTATCTTATTTGATAATACCTTCTTCATATTATGAAAGATCTAAACTTGGTTTTTTAATTTCGGTTTTAAGATATAATATATAAAAATTCAAAACATTTTTTATTTAAATATATATATATATATATATGTGTGTGTTTGTGTGTGTAAGTATATTATTGATGTTAATTATTTACATTCCAATTGTTTTTAGGTCTCCACATCAATGGTTGTCATAAAAAAATACTTTTTACAAATTTCTATTCCATGATTTTTTTGTACCCCTTATTAATCATTTTACCGAAGAAATTAATTTATATGATGAAGTATTTCATTCAAATTATATCTTTGAACAATTAATTTTAATCAAATACTGGGTTTTAGTTTAACTATTATCAATATCTAGGTAATCCATTTTTCAGAACATTACAATCCCCAGGAATGTTCTCTAAGATACCCACTTATATCATTTTTCAAATAACCTTGGATACAAAAAAGAATATATTTTTTCTCTATTTATGATATTATGAAAATTATGTCATCTTCTAATTAAATTTATTTAAATAAGTATAATCAATTGAATTCCATATTTTAAACTTTTTATCCCATATAAAATTATATTTTTGGGTGTAATCAAACTCTATATCCACCATTCCCACACAATAAAAAATTATATCATAACATCTAACATCGTGATATTGTAATGCCATTAAATTCAGTTTTTCTAAAATATGTAAAATATTTCATTTTTAAATTCATTATTATGGAAAATATATTTATTATAACTTTATAAATTATAAAATTTTATTCACATAAAAAAAATTAAAATTCCATTCATTTTTCATTAACTCATACAGTGTCCTCTTCCTCAAATGTTGAACCACCATAGGGAAATATGGTTTAATGGAATAAAGAAATAATTTATAATAAGAGAATAAAAATGGAAATATATGTATATATTTTGTAAATACTGTAACCCCTTCCACATTATTAAACATTATATTTAGTCATTTCTCCACCTTATGAGAGGGATTGAGTTTTCTCAATAAGTTGCACCTTTGATGTTGATACAACCTATAAGGTTATGTAATTTTCCTGATCATTCAATTTTAATTATGTGGTATCTAGTGTTTTAAGAGTTTTTTTAAATTAAAAAAAAATTTAAATTTTTTTTCTAAATCTGGAAGAAATATTAATCTTTACAATTTATTTAGGAATTTATTTTATGATTTTTAAAGAGATTTAATTATTTGAGAAGAAATTTTATTTTTGAAAATATTAATAAATATTATTTTAATTAATAAATGATTCTACAATTAAAATGAATATTTTAATAAATAACATTTTATAGTAACATTTTTTATTTATATGTTTTTAAAAGGTATTTATTTCAATTATAAATTATTGGTGAGTTAATATCTTCTAAAATTTGGGTATGGGTCATTTAATCTCTTACATGTAGGTAGTTTTATGGACTATGTGAATGTGGTTTGCTTTGTGATAGTGTACACATACTTCTCATGATTTGGTATATTGGAATCTCATTTGTAGGTAAATGAAAAAATGTTTTCATGTATATATAATTTAAATTTCTCATTTAAGGTTTATTTTATTCTCTTTATCAATGCATAATGTTTTGGAGGGGGTATATCATGAGTAGGTAGATCGACTATTTCATATGTGTTAGTGAGGTTTTGAACATCCTGTATAAGGTATAGTTAGAAAAAGTTATGTGTTATTATAAAACAATTTACACTATTTCAAGATGTGTTTTTCACATGAGGCAAACATAATTTTTCAAAACAATATCTATATCTCCCCTTTTTTGACATACAACTATTTTTTCAGATAATTTTTAAAAATATAAAAAATATAAATTAATTTAAATTTGTTATGTGGAACATGAAGGAAAAAATCTTGACATCCTAATATTTTGGAAAGATTTAAAATGGCTCTTGTGAGTGGGATTAAATGGAAACAAATTAGTGAGAATTAAATAAGGAATGATTTTGTTAATACTAAGAAAATATCTGAAAACATATTTGTTTTCATATAAAAATAATATGGTCATTCTTTTTTGAGTTTTATGAATATTTATATGTTTCTAGGTTATCCAAACTAAATTATTCAATAACTATTATCCTTATTTGATTCATGTAAAGTGATTATCTTCTATATTTTTACACAATTCTACTATGGTATTCTAGAATTTTATAAGAGGTTAGGGATCATAAACATCTATTATTATTAGTAAAAGTGTGAATTTATCAGGTTTTAATTTATATATAATGAATATATTTAATTGTCATTCAACTTATAATAACTATAAAAAACAAAAGGAAAAAGTAAAAATAGAATTTTAGGCAGTTTATTTATTATTTACAAACATGGAAATCTCATTTGGTAAATTTAATATTATATTAATATATTAATTAAGAAATATTAAATGTTATTCTATATAATAAATAATATTACTCAATTATTTATATATAAATGACATCAAGTGAGGTTGTTAGAATTTATGGTTTAATGAATTAGAATAATTGAATGAAATATAAGATATTTAAAATACAATAGTTTATAACATTTATTAATAAAATAGAAATAAATTGCTAATATTGATGTTATTAATTCACTATAAAAATATTATTAATGATATTTAAAAAGATATAATGACATGATAAAGGTTATTATTGATATTTTATTCTTATTATATGATGAATTAAACTTAGATTATCTCACATGTCATTAATATTATTCTTCCTTTGGAAACAATTCCATGTAGTTAATAAATTATAACCATTTAATTATTCAGAAGTTATTACATGATTATAATAAATTGATCACTATCACTCTAGTAATTAACTAGGATAAATAAAAAATAGTATCTCATGTTGTAGGGTATATTTTTAATGTTTTATGAAAACAATTATTATATAATTATATTAAAGAACTTCTGAAATAAGAAAAATATTAGATGTGAGGAAAGCTAATAATTAATGTTGAATATTAAATTAATGGTTGAGTTTTTTTGTGATTGGTTGTGTTTTAAAAATGTTTATTCTCTCTTGATATTTAATATATAGTGTCATATCTTCTTTAATTCTGTGTTGTTATTTTTTTACCAAGGATTAATTTCTTTGAATCTAATAATCCTTGTAATGTTAGATGATGTTATAATTTAAATAAAAGTGGAATGATCTGTATAACTATTTATCTTCTTCAAAATGATTAAATATTGGAATAATACCAACTGAATGTTTGTGATTTTCTCAACCTTTTATTATATTTTAACTATATGTTTCTTGTTGTGGAATACCAATGAATAGTATTTTTTTCAATTGAAAGACAAAGTAATGTAGTTTTTTGTTAATAATTAAATGTTTTTGGAAGAAAGGGACTGATGTATATTGAGATTGGTTTAAAAATAATTATTCCATGGAAATAGTTACATTGTGTGTGAAAAATAAATTTATTATGTATGTATTATCTAGGGTAATTATATCATTGATATGATTGATTGATAACATATTGTGGTTGGAATTATTTGAAAAGAAATGGAATCACGGTCTATAGGCTATATTTATGGGTGGTTATGTTTTTATTTCTTTGATGGGAACTAGTGGATATAATGAAATTCCCTAAATATTATGAGGTGGTAGATTTTAATCTGTGATATGGTGTGGGGATGACAATGTGTGGTCGGGATGAGTTCATAGAAGGGATATCTCATCATTACCTTTATGTATTTGTTAATTATTTCTTAATGATAAGAATGGAATGTATTATTTGAATTATCATTTTCAAATATCCTAAATATGTTAGAATTTGTTAATTTTATGTTAATTTTATGGTGGAATCATGTGTAGATTTATAGACTGCCCAGATAATAATGAAGGATAAATGAGTTAATAAATTAATGGGAATGAATCTTGATATTTTAATTGATGAATAAATACATTATAATGTGATAAGGATAAATTATATGTATTATAGAACTAACATAATAGGTTACAATTTTAATTAATAATGGAATGTGTAATAATATTAATTAGTAATTAATTAATTAATTAATGTGGTCCTTGATGATTGTATTCTCGTTTGAGACTAAGACCTTAGCAGTGGAAGTAGAGGGTTTTGTATGATGATATCGTCAAATGATTCCATTTCAAGGTAGTTTTCCATAGTGTGGTTTTGGTTATATTTTACATATTTACTAAATTACTATACTACCCTACCCATGTTGATAGGTAAAGTAAAACCCAAATGTTCTGGAGGGTGGTTTGTCCAAGATACTTGATAGATATGTAATATATGGATGAATTATCCATATCATCCAATCTCTCATCATATATAGTTATTTTATGTATATCAAGGGATATAATAGCTTATGGTATAGGGTACATCCCTATTTGTAACCAAATTTTCCATAATACCATCTTTACTTGTACCAATGTCAATTCATCGCTAACCTAAAGAGCATTCCCCATCCCAACTGCCTCACAACAAGTGCCTTGAAATCTAGAAACCACCATTTGGAATGATTTTGTCCATAATAATAGATTATAATAATAATATATATACTGAAGAAACATTATATAAGAAATAAATCAATAAAATCATATTCGGTAGAGACAGATGATAAAAAATTGAAAATATTAGCTAAAAATCCTTCCGTGTGGTCAATGAACACCCATTATATCCCAAGTCACCTCCACTTTACTAACCATGATTGGAACCAAAACGGACGAATATGTGTCTATGATAACATATTATATGAGCATAATGTCAGTAAACACCAAATGGTACAAGCATGGTGTGAGCTACAAGTCATATTAGGATTCAATGAAAGATTAAAAAGAGTTAATTCAAAAGGTAATTTAAATAATATAAAAGAGAACTAAAAATAAGAGAGTATCGGGATTTATATTTCAAAATCGGAAAATTAATCAATTGAAATCATTGTAAAAATCTATTGGTGTTAAAACACAGGTTTAATGTTTTTGAAACATGTATCATAATATAGTCAAAAAACAGTCCAATTCATCATTTGAAAATAGAACCTTTTCTGAATTGAATTTCACAATATGAAAAAATAAATATCATTAGAAGTAATCACATGGGCCTAATATTAACATTTTTAAATTAATAAATAAAACAAATTCATGGTGCATTATTTTAATAAGCATCTCAATAAAGAATAATAATCCTTCAAGAACGGTTACTCTAATGATAAGTAGTGCCAATCAACATTGTCATGTATCAAGTGTCAATTTTAAAGATGTCATGGGTAGAACTAATGTAAGATAGTGATTACACCATAGAAATGTTCTACAAAATTATTAGGACTATATTTGGAGAAAACATTTATTGTCATGGGTCTCAGTCCAACCATATCCACACACTCCTACTTTCTTAATTCCAAGTCTCTTTCCAAAATATTTCATAAATTATGGGGATCCACTAGACATGGTGTATCACCACTATAAATTTATAAACCATGGTCATACCATATAAAACAATAGTTCTTCCTAACTTTATAAATTGGTCAGTGAGATAATCAAGTTATGGGGATCACAATGGGTATCCTTATCAATATAAATCATCGGATCATTCCATAAAATATCAAATTATGTGATCATGCACTTAGTACAAATCTCACTCTCTCCCTCAAGATATAAAAAAGTAAATAATAACTTTTTAAACACAAATTAATGGGAATCAAAAGAATCAATTAAGGTATAGTATGTCATTATTACAAGACATGATAATTATGAACTGTTAACTTAGATGTTAGGCATCACCAATTAAAATTGAAATCCACTTCCTCAATTCATTGAAAAGGTGTAATAATACATAATGTATTTCACAAAACATCATCAAATTTCAAAATGATATTTTAAAATAATCTTGTATTTTTTATAAAGACCTAATGAATTACAAGGATGTTTTATAATTCATGGGGATTGAATTCGTTTCAAAAGCTGATACTACACCTACTATAAATGTAAAAAATAACTCATTTATTATCACCAAATAATTTCCATTTTAAAAAAAGTGGGAAAATCATTAAAAGTTGGATCATGGTATTTTTTAAAAATTATTAATTTGAATCCCATATAAAATAATTTTATTTTTAAAAAATTAATTATAATGAGTCATTTTAATTTAAAAAATAAAAAAAATTCTTATTACATTCACTATAATAAAAATTTAATTACAAAATATACTTTAAAAGAAACCAAAATAAACATGGAAATAATTAATTTTTTAAAAAAAAATATGTGGTATCAAAATAATGATTAAATATATCTATTCAATATAAAATTCCTATAAAATTATCACAGATGTTTTTAGGCTCAACATACATGGAACACCTATTAAGAGGAAGAAATGTGTGTATATGATTTCTTATGAACCAATGAATTACAATACAGTATAAAAGAATAAAAACTGAACTTTTAACAATATTTTCTGATCGAAAACCACAATGAGAATATCCAAAGGCGATATAATGGTTATAAAGATCAATAAGTAATACCATGAATCATGAACTAAAAAATGAAAGATCTATTCACCAAAATATAATTTAGAACGATTGAGAACATGTAGATTTTTTTCTCTCAAATAATGAGATAAAGTAGGATTTTTAGGGATAGAAGTTTCACTTATAGGGTAGGGAAGAAACACAACCACAATTATTTCAATCAGATAAGAAGAGAGGATAGATGACCCAATTAATATCTTAGAGCCTAAAAATCCATGGAATTCAGTTAGGGTGAAACATGAGTGATTATAGGATGAAACTAGGGTCACTTTATTTTTATTCGAATTCCCATGTTAGTTAAAACACATTTCCAAGGTTTAATGGTTGCGATGCATGGAAAGATGTATTTGGGCACCTAACCGTGTATAAGGCCCATTCCTTAAACATTACTTATTTTTGAGATAAGTCAATAATTTTACTTTAATTCACACCAAGGATCTTTTCATGTTTATAGAACTATAGAATTAGGTCATAACTTATACAAAACATCTATAATATATAAATTATACACTTCTACTCACTATTCGTTTTTATCATAAAAAATATCATTAAAATGAAATATGACATCATTTCATGTTTTAACAGCATAACATTTCCATGATCTGATCCCTGACACTATTCATCTTTATGACCAATGAAAAAATTTCAAAACATGGGATGAGCATAAAAATCTCATTAAGGGATACATAAATAAAGAAATCTTTTAGGCTTTGGATAACATAAAAACCATGAATACTTTATTATAAAGAAATACATATCACCTTTATAGAGTAGAAAAACACTTCACTTAATATAAGCTCATTTCATACCATTTTTTAACCAAAAGATTTCCACAAGCCCATGTAAAGCAACGTATAACATATAAATTTATCTTTGGACATAAACATACTTAAATGGAATAACCATGCCGTTGACTTCAACACATAGCACTAAATGGAGTAACTAGACGACTGACTTCCATACAAAATGTATTGGATGTTATAACATAACCAATCATATTTGTTTTATCATGAAACCACCCATCATTTGAGTTATCATGTAACCACACATCCTTGGTTTATCACGTAACCACCCATAAAATGATTATGTACCATTATATAATCATAACACATAAAATATTGAAAATATCAACATTTCACTAGTAACATTTCATTTGAAATCACAACAAATCATTTCAAATGTTTAAATACTCAATCCCTTTCAAATACAATTTTCAATAACAAAACACCCTATAAAGAAAATAAGGTATTTATTTTCCTTTTAAAAACATTACGGCTTATAGAGGAAGACAAATAATGATTATGGTGGCAGAGAGGTCATTATCGCAGCATAAGTTAAAAACTTTTCTTTTTTTCATTTACTAAAATGCTTCTTAGAAAAAATATTCCCTTTGAATTAATGTAAAATTAAAAGGGCTTTATTATACACTGTATAAAATAAATAGGTCTATATTATCAAGATATGCCTTATTGAAAGGATATTGAAATGAAGTCCCATACCTTCACTTCAATTCACCGCGTGTGTTCTTTTTTCATCCTGAATAATAAGCATAAGTTGATTTTAACTTCTAAATAACAATTTTCACGTTTATTATTCATTTTATATCACTTATTACCACATTATAATTATTTCATAACTATTTATCTTATTTTTCTGTTGTTTTCCGTATTGGGTACATGGATTGAAAATGATCTTGTCAGAATTATAAATTGTCCACATGGTCAAATGTAAATTTTCATTAGAATAATATTCATTATTTTAATATCATATATTTCAAGAATATATATATTTATTAAAGTCCATAACATTTAGAGGTAATAAATGAAATTCACCATCCATGGAGACGGTAAGTCGTACGTACGCATGAACACTACTTTATTTTTTTTGTCATACTAATGAAATGAAATATAAATGATACATAGTTATATTATAACTCCATTAAAATAACATCTGACATATATGTTACATAATTTAACTAACTCCATCCTTTATAAGTTCTATGTGTGGAATAAATAAGTCATACTACTTTGAGGGGGTTGTAGTTCGTACTTCCTCAATTATGGTATTTATACATTACGGAAATAATAAAGGTATTATTTAAATAAAAAAGAATCATAGAGAAAATTTAAATATAATATAAATCATATATAAAAATAATTCCATCATAATGGCCACCATGTTATGTGGTAGGGGAAAATTGAACAATCATCGTTTCCTGTGGAAACAATTCGTTGTACACAGAAAAAATATGTTCCTTTCCATTAGATGTAGGTGATTGTGAGTGTAGTTTGGATACATTTCATTACAAAATACTAGTATATCTAGGTTATTTTTGTTGTTATGAAGTCAAATAACAAGAATATAATATTCAGTGAAGACGTAAAATAATGGAAAGGAACTATAGAAAAGACGTTACCTCTAAAACACGCCACTCCCTTTTGTTTGATCCAAAAGGATTCATTAAATTCTATTATACCAATGGTAAGGCTCTAGGTTGAAGGGAGGGATTTTGGGAGCTTATTTGGGAAGATTATTGATGATCCAAGGGGCTTGAGAGGTTTCATTAAATTGGTAGAGGTGATGTCCTTTTATAAGAGGGAGGGTGGGCACTTTATGAAGGCATGTAAATATTATTTTATTATAATGTATTTTTCCATTTTAAATGGAAAAAGTCATTTATTTCAAATATATTATTATATTGGGTCCCATAACACTCAACAAATAGGTTTTAAACATGTCCAAGTCAGAAATCTAACTTTATCTTTTATATTTAACCCTCAGTTAACAAATTTTACTCTTACCATGCCTTCTAGTATATTCATAATATATGGTTCATATAGTTACTATAAAATGCCAATAGAAACTCAAGTGGTTAATTAATAAATTTTTTAACATTATGTAAGTCGACTTTCTGAATATCAGAGTTTTTGGAGTATTATATCATTTAGTATAATAGTATTTATTTTAAAAACTCATTATGTCAATTTTTATACTATTCATTACATGACTTTTGTAAAATTCCATAACTTTATTACCTCTAAAAATATTATTTAATTCAAATATAACAAGTCATAATCAGACAAAAAATTGTTTTATGGCATAAAAAGTTTCAAGAAAAATTGTTTTTATATTTATAATCTCATTTATTTAAGTCATTCATTAAAAATGTAATCACTACAACATCATTGTGTCATAAATTTATTTATTTGAGGTCTAAACAGTATAAAATGATACCATGATGTAGGAAATATGTTTAAATATTACTGACTATTTATAGCAGTGTATATCACTTATTTAACCCCATATAATATTTTTTACAAAAAGATTCATGTTTATTTCATATTTTACAATACATTAAATTATTTTATATAACATGTCATTATCACTCCCAAGTGAATCATTAGGGTCCAAAAATCGTTCCAAGGATAACCATGGTCGTCAATATATAATCCAATTGGAATTAGGACACATATTAGGGTAGTTTAATATTATTATTTTATTATTTTGTATCTGTATTTACCAGATTTACCCATTTACCAATTTAAATAAATTTATTACTGAAATTACCATTCAAAATGTCTTAAAATAAAAAGTGACTATTTAAATATTTTGTAACTCCTAATTCCAAATAAGGAATCCATTTTTTTAAATTAAAAATACATTATTTGAAGAAATTAATTTAAAATTACTTCCCGTTCTCAAAAAAAAGTGTGTTTTTATGAAGTATTAACAATCAAATGATTTACATGTGTTTATGTCCAATTTCAAAGTTAAATTACTTTTAATATCCTCAATTGAATTAAATGATAATAAAATAATCCAAAAATACTTTAAAACAAATTATGTGGACAATATAACTATTTAAATAATTTATATGAAACAACATTTTTGAATTAATATGATGTATTTTTTAACTATTCATTAAAAATAAGCGTTATCAGAAAAATACCAAATATTTCATCAAAAGAAAATTTTGATATCCCTATCATATAAAAGATTTTTATTATTCCATATATAACATATATAAGTGTAAAATAAACTATGTTTAAAACAGGTTCCCCATCAAAAGGAGGTAAAAATATATTATTAGAAAAATACTTCTTTTATTCGAAAAAATTGTATTTGTTCAAATATCATATATTAAAACCATATAAGATGAATATAAAACATTAAATTGAATATTTTTCATATATGTTTCATTAAATACAAATCCATAAAAAGTTATGTCAAAACACAATTATTCTCTTTTGAATAGATTTTCATAAAAACACATCTTTTATATCCAATTGGTTTTTATTTCCATATCTAAGAAATTTGGTAACCAATGAATCATTATTTAAACATGTGTTAACCCTATTTCAAAATTCAGTTTATACTATTCATTCCTGCCATTCCAATGGCTAGGAATTGAACACCATTTAAAATAATAATATTATTATTGAATTATATTTTGGTATAACTAAATGTTGTGTGCAACGAAAGATTTCAGGGAAGCTCATTGTTGTATGTTGAGTACACTATCAAAAGAATAAGACCAATTAACATAAAATTAATTTCCTATTCATAACTATTAATAAGAATAAAAAAGTATTATTCTATAAATACCTAGGTCAATACATCATTTCCCCCATTTAGAAATTTCATCCTCAAAATTTTTAAAATTTTCCTCAGAAACATCATTTAAAATTCTACATCAGATAAATAGTCAAAAAACTATCACTTTAAAAGAAATAAAAAGAAGCTAAAAAGTCACACAAAATAACACATAATAGGATTACATGTAGGAAAACATGGATATGGAAGAAAAAAAATTATCATAAACTAATAGTGAGTGATAGATAATATGATCATAGAAAGTTAACCACCACGCTATAAATTTGTGGCTGGGAAAATGTCTTATCATAAAAGGAAGAGTATAACTTTCTTTCATCAAGATACATTCCATAGAGTTGAATAATTTTATTACTACATCATCTGTGTTCATAATTATATATACATACTTGAAAATTAGTTTTTTGTCCTTTAATAAATTTCCTCCACAAGTCGTTCTTTTCACCAAATGATGAGTATTCAATATGGATTAGTCACACCAAATGAGCTAGAATAAAATTCAAGAGAATCACATAATACACAAAAGATAAACTATATATATTTCCTCAATCATTATACATTAATCAAAACCAAAATGGTTATTACATGTTCAGTTAATCCTCAAAAATGATAATCTTTTATAAAAATATATACTACTCTTCATCTCCCAAAGTCAAAAAGAAATACCCAAAGTAACAAAAAGTCCATTCAATAAAAAATTGACCTTAAAACTATTTAAAATAATCCAATCTAAGATATAATCACAAGTTTCATAATTATTTGATCATATAGTCTTCTATGATAAATATTAACATTAATCTTCAAATAACATCGACTACTATTAAAGTCTCATACTATAATGTAATTAACCTAATCACATATTTTCTTTGGTAGTTTAATAATTTCCATAAATAACCCAAATTTACATATGTCCATAATAAAAACATATAATCTTCCCAAATTTAATTAAAATATTACTCCTCAAATAAAATCCCATTGTATTCAATTATCCTTAGGAATATAGTGTTCCCAAAAAAGAGAACTTCATCTAAAATAACATTTATCATTTAATCACCAAATAATTTTCCTATTATATGGATATCCATTTGACAAAAAATAAGTTCCAAAATCAATATATTCTTGATTTATAAAATCATTTTACTAAAAATAATAAACCATATTGTCTAGGGACTTCATTTAGGCCAGTGGTAGGCGATGCACCTTGGTTTCCCTTCTTTTCTGAGTTCGATTCAGTGGCCATTCCAGACACGATAGGTTTTCACCCATCCTATGGGCTTCCATTTAAAAAACTGTATAATTCTAATGACATTAAAAAATGATATAGAATTATTAAAAATTTACACAACATGTTCTTACATAAAACTAATTTCATAACTCACATTTTGTATCCAATGAACTGATAATGGATAATTACCTCAAATTTAGGGATCATATAAACACTAATGGTTTTTTATATCTATATAAATAAAATAAAATATAATTCCTCCTCAATTAACATTTTTATATAAACAATTAATGGATATAAATACATTATGTCTTCCAAAATAACACCATCATTAATACATTTAAACATATAATCACCATAGGTCTGACTAAACTATTTAATTCCTAAAATGTAGTCATCATAATTATCGAACATTCTTCATGTTTGTTACCCATGTTTTTACATCTTATTCTTTTATAATTAATTCCTTCAAAAAAATATAGCATAATGTCATAATATTTCAAAAATGTTAAAGTATGAGCTAAGAAATAATCGATACCATTATTTGGTGATTTTTAGTTTCCTCATCAATAATTGGAATCACAATATGTATTGGCAAAAATATATTTTTATAGTCCAACCAATCCCATTCCCAATCCTTCTTTGTAGACATATATTTGGGTAATGACCATGAAATCCAAATTCAAAACATTCAATTTATGCCTCAGAAATATCATCTTTCCCTTTCAGAGAGTGAACTGAAAGCTTCCTTTTTCAATGGTTGGTTATTTTTTATATTACCATCATTACCACATCTATATCATCTTCCCATACCATGGAAGAAATTTTATACGTGTTTCTTTCCACATCCTTGACACATTTGTTTCTTAATATACTTACCTTTATGATTATTACCTGATCGCCCATAGGGATTAATTTCTTGTATATCTGATGCCTTAGAAAAATCCCTAAGGTCCAATTGGTCAATCATGACTCCAGATAGTTAGTTATGAGTAACCATGAAATTTTTCATTACTGCCCCCATTTCATTTTGTTTCATATTCATAAAACCATCGTTGTTTCCTTCATATTCATTTTTACTTTGGTGACTGCTAGATCCAGCCATTTACTATAAAACCAAAATAGTCAATGTGATTATATAAGTAAAATCATCATATAATATCTTATGAGGATGGTAAAAAATAAGATATACTTATTCAGGTTATATTAAAATAATTCAATTTATCTAAAATTACTATGACTCTTTTTAATATGCTGACCATTATGGTTATTTCCCTTATGATTAAATTAAACCCTAACCTATAAATTTATCTTAACTGGCCTCTTTTACCAACTATAAGGCCCCAGCCTTAAACATTACATATTCCTGAGAGAACTAAATAATTTTACCTTAATTCACATCAAGGAACTTTTTGGACATAGAGCATTATAAAATTTGGTCATAAATTATACATAACATCTAGAATATTACATGTAGACACTTCTACTCCCTATAAATATTTTTTTCATTATACAAAAACTCTTTTAAATGAAATATGACAACATTTCATGTTTTAATAGTTTAAATTTTATTTTAACCCATCATGGACTTTATTCTTCCCTATGTCCTGTGAAAAAATTTTCATAACGTTGTATGAGCATAAAAGTCTCAGTATGGGATACATGAAGATTGAAAACAGTTATTCTTGAGATAACATGAAAACAATGTGTAATTTATTATAAAGAAATACTTTTAACCTTTAAGAAGTAAAAAAATACACTTCATGTAATATAAGATATTTTTTAATCATTTTGTATCCAAAATATTAACACAATCCCATTGAAAGTAATATATAACAAATAAAGATATCTTTTGACATAAACAGACTTAAATAGACCAACCATGCAGTCAACTTCCACAGATATCACTAAATCGAAAAACCTTACGTCACACTTCTATATCCAATGCATTGGATGTTATAACATAACCACCAATATTAGGATTATCTCTGAACCATTAATCATTTGGTTTATCATGTAACCACCCATCATTTGTTTATCACGTAACAATCGGTCAAATGTAAAAGTACCATTATATAATCATAACACATAAAATAGTGAAGATATAAACATTTCACACATAAAATTTCATTTGAAATCACATACAATAATTTAAATATATTGAAATAAAAAATAATTTTCCAAAACATTTTTCAAAAAAAACCAAAAAACCAATTAATGGTTTCATTTCCTTTTAAAACCATAAATTCTTATATAGGAATCCAAATAATGATTATGAAGGCGAAGTGGTCATTATCGCTGCATACGTTAAAAACATTCCATTTTTCATTTATTAAAATGATTCGTTGAAAAATATTACCACTAAAATAAAGTAAATTTAAAATTGGTTTATTATACTCCATATAAAATAAAAGGTGTAAATTATCAAGATATCCCTTTATGATATGATATTGAGACGAAGTCCCTCACCTTGAGTCTGATTTGTCATATATGTTTCTTATTCTTCTGGAATATTAAAATTAATTTAATTTAAACTTTTTTAAGAAAAATTTACATGTTTATTATTCCTTTTATATAACGTATTACCATGTTATAAAAATTACATAATAATTTAGGATAATATCAGTTGTTTTGGTGATATTGTGTATTTGGGTTAAAAATGATCTGTTTATAATTAAAATTTGTCCTTGTGGTAAACATTAAATTATCTCCAGAATATTATTCATGATTTAAATATCATATATATCAATTACATATGTATTTATAATATTCCATAGCATTTGGAGATAATAAATGAAATGCACCATCTATGGAGACAGTAAGCCATGTGTATGCATGAACGCTACATTTCATTTATTTCAAATTTTAATAAAATAAAAAATAAATGATAAATCGGAATATTTTAATTATAGTGTAATATCATAAGATATATATGTTAAATATGTTCATTAACTCCATCCTTTATAAATTCCATGTATGTAATGAACGAGTCATATCACTTTTAGGGGTCGGTAGTCTGCACATCCTCAAACCAAATTATCATATTTACACATTACAGAAATCATAAAGGTGTTATTTAAATTAAAATAGACACATAGATACAATATAAATATAATATATATCATATATAAATACATTTATCTCATAATGGCCACCATGAGAGGAGGTAGGGGAAAATCAACAATCATCGTTTCGTGAGGCCGTAGTTTGCATTACACAGAAACAGTAAGTTCATATCCATTATATAGAGGTGTGTTTAAGTGTATTTTGAATACTTATAATAAAAACCTCCTAGAATATTTTGGATACTATTTTTGGAATTTATACAAAATATTAATATAATATAGAGTGAATAAGTAAAATAATGTAAAAACTATAGAAAGGATGCTACCTCAAAAACATGTATCTCCCTTTGATTTTATCCAAAAGGCTTTCTTGAATTATCTTATTCCCATGGTATGGATCTAGGAGGAAGGTGGGGATGTTGGGGAATATTTTGGGAGACTTTGGATGACCCAAGGGGCTTGAGAGGTGTGACTAAATGGGTAGATGTGATTCCCTTTTATAAAATAGAAGAGGGGAAAATTAACAAAAAATTGAAATATTATTCTATTATAAAAAGATTATTGGTTCCAAATGGTTCCAAAGTAATTTATTTCCAAGATAATATGTTTATGGGTCTAAAAAATCTTATCCAATTGGCTTTAGAAAATTATACATAACAAATATAACTGTAACTTTTAGATTTAACATTTATTTATCTAATTTTACTCTTACCATGTCTGCTTATATGTTAATAATATATGGTCAAATAAGTATTTATAAAATTATCATACAACCTAAATGGGTTAATTAATAACATTTTCACCATTATATTAGTCATTTGGAAGAATATTATATTTTTAGGACTATTATATCATTTAATATAATTGTTTTTTTTTCAACTCATTTATGTCAATTTTTATACAATTCATATCCCGAATTTTTAAAAAAACATAACGTGATTCATTCGAAAAAACTACATTGATCAATGATAAAAAGTCATAGGAATTCCTAAAATTCGTTTATTATATAAACTGATTAAAAAAATTATTCCAATATTTATAATCTCATTTATTAAAATAATTCATTAACAAGGTTATCACTTCCTCATCGTTGTGTCATAAATTTATTTATATGATGTCTAAAAATTATTAATAAAATAACATGATGTAGGAAATATTTTTATATTTCTAATAACTATTTATCTTTATGGAGATCACATATAGAACCTCGTGTAAAAATTGTGTTAGGAAAATATACAAGTTTATGTCACATTTCTCTTTACATTAAATCAGTTAGTATAACCTGTATTTATCACTCCCAAGTGGATTCATGGGGTCACCAAATCAACCCAAATATTTCCATGGTCTGAAATTTCTCATCTAGTAGTATGAGAAAACAATATAGGGTAGTTTAATATTATTATAATATAATTTTTTACTCATATTTACCAGTTTTACCCTTTTACAAAGGTAAATAAAATAATTACGGATGACAATATTCATAATATCTACAAATAAAGGTTATCTATTTACACAATTTGGACCTTCTGATTAAAAATATGCAATCCATTTTCCAAATTCAAGACATAGAATTGGATGAAATTAATTTAAAATTAATTCCTATTTTCAAAACCAAAAAATGTGTTTTTATGAAGTAATAACTATCAAAAGATTTACATGTGTTTCTATCAAATTTCAAAGTGAAATTACATCCAAGGATCATAATTGAATTAATTTATAAAAACATAATATAATTAAAATTTAAAACTAATTAATAGAATAATCTAACTATATAAATAAATTAGATGAAAAGACAGTTGTGAATTAAAATTTAGTATTTTGTTACATTTCATTAGAAAATGAACTTTATCAAAAGAAATACCAAATATTTCATACAAAGTAAATTTTTATTTCCATATTCTATAAATGAATATTATATTGTAAAATAATACATTTAAAATTGAAAGAAATAGTATTTACAAAGCGTTCTCTATCCAAAGGCAGTAAAACTGCATTTTTAGAAAAGTCCATATTTTATCTAAAAAAATGAATTTGTTCTTATATCATTTCTAAAATACATATAAGATGAATTTAAAACATTAAATTGAGTAAATAGCATATTTTTTTCATTAAATAAATATCCATAAAAGGTGATATAAAAACAGTAATATTCTTTTTTAAATATGTTTTCATAAAAACACATCATTTAACTTCAGTTGGTTTTTATTTCCATTTCTAATAAATTTGGAAACCAATTAATCTTTATTTAAACATTTATAGACCATATTTCAAACATTCAATGATATATTCATCCCCTATATTCCAACATCTAGAATTTAAATAAAATTTAAAATAATATTACAATTATTATATTATATTTCTGTATATCTCAATGTTTTGTGCAATGTAAGAGTTCAAGGAAACTCATTGTTGCGTGTTGAGTACGCTATCAGAAGAAGCATCCCATATAACATTAAATTAATATCTTATTGATTAGTATTAATTGAAATAAAAAATTATCATTCTATAAATACTTGTGTTGTTACATTGTGCACCTTTATTGGGTTCCTAGTTTATACATATAGTTAAACATTATATGTGTTAATCATGAAAACCCTCCTCTTTCCGTTGTTGCATGGTGTGGAGGGGGTCTACACAATTATAACTGACTATGTTCCACCCTCAAGTTCCTCAAAATAGAAATATTTTTTTTCGATCAGAACAGAATTATTTTCCCCAATGAGGAACAAACTTTTCATAGCCTCAAAGGAATCAAAAATATCCAAAAACACCCTAGAAGAAGATACATTCAATAGATAATCGAAACAAAGTTCCATATCACCCGATAGATGGTAATTTTGTGATATAATATCACCATCATAGTATGTTTTAACCTTAAAAGTATTCTATTATAAAGGATATAAAAATATATAACAAATGTAACTCCCTCACTCATGTTATGTGGTGAATGATCATCCAAATAGATGATAAAATCACCAAATATGATGACATAATGAATAACAACCATTAGAACTGGAAAAATAAATTGATAGAATTGAATACCTTTCATAGGTCTCCCCATCATTTAATAATTCAATATAATAGTTAAACATGTGAAAAAATGTACCCTCAAACCCTAAATAAGATACCTCAAACACTCACAAATGGGAACCATGAAAGTTTAGATATAAAAAACCTCAATGAAATTACATATAAAACATCTCAATGATTATATAAGGGAAAACCCCAATGATCAACCAATGATTAAGTATCTATTATCTTTGCATGTAACATTAAATTAATTCCACCCTAGTAAAGAATTCGATGGTAACCCAGGATTCTCAACACCCTGTCTAACACCTCAATCAGATCATCAACTCATTCACCAATACCTCATAGGTCCTCATCAATAAGGAATCTACATTTTCCCACTAGTATTGTTCCACAACAATGTCTATCCACATTTGAACAAAGAGAGCTCAAAATAATATGGTCTGTATAGAAATAGGGAGCTAAGCTCTCATGTGTGTGATCATCCATCACATTATTATTGACATATAATAATGAAGGTAAGAAAAAAAAGATACCACGAAACAACCACAAACCTGATGATATCCAACATTTCCCATATAAATATTCCCATGGAAGTAATCAATATAATGGATATCAAAGAAATAATAATACACATCACTAAATGTTATCAACACAAGATTCATCTCCATCACTAGGAGTAAAAAGAACCTCAAGAAACCAAAATTTTCCAAGAATAAGGATAAAAAATAAAGGGTGAACATCCAAAAATAAAAAAACACATAACTAATTTTTTTTACCATCATCGAGATTCCTACAAAGGTTACTATATGTTAATCCACAATTATAAAAAAAATATGGCAACAAGATCTATAAAATAATTACTTTTCAAATATTAGATAATCTAAAGCAATGTAAACTCAGAAAGATTAAACCAAAATATCATAAAACAACATGTTGGGCCAATATCCATTACAACCAAAAGCTCATACAATACATGAAAATCATTTAACTAAATCATATGGCTTGATCAATTATATCATGAATCATTGTCTTCCCCATAATTAATAGATAATGATTCACTTTAAAATATTCCCCCTTTGATATCCCAAATTACAGAATGTCATATGGTGATATAAATGGAAAAACCATTTATATACATTCGAGGAAATCGAAAACAATTTATTGGGTCGAGTAGCTTATCCACACTAGAACAACATGTCATATCACATTACTCCCAAAGAATTTTTTCAGAGAAAAAATAACTCCCAAATACCACCAAATGAGATATCTTCTCGAAATCTTACTACTATTGATACATCCTCCACATTCCATAAATCATCTATCTCTACCTCAACTAATATGGTATTTCCAGATATTCTGGGATAATAGGTTGAATGTGTTTCTATTATAACATCTCCAAAATCTAGTTAAACTCATTTTTTTAAAAGATAACCAGTAAAAAATTCCCCAAAAACAGTACTCAGTTTGAAACAACAAGTACTGCCCTTAAAAATTACATATTCTTGATTTTTAGTCAAGAATTCACATTAATTTAATAAGATAATTTTTTTTCTTATAGTTTTAGAGAATTATAAAATTAATCATACATATTAAAAACATAAATTTAAAAATGTACACATCTAATCAGTATCTATTTTCCCAATATATAAAACTTTTAATATTTCGTAAGAATTATTTTCATCGAAAATCTCCATGAATACAAACTTCTTCCTTTCATTACCAATCCCTAAACAATATGTGAACATTTTGAAAAATATATAGGAGAAAAAAAATCTCTCTAAGAGATATAAATAGAAAAGAAACCATTACTTAAATAAATACATGAAAACTCATATAATTTTGACCTTTATCTTCAAATTTCATTTAGAATAAGAAATAAAAAAATTAAATGAAATAAATGCACAAAAATTTATAGAGGAAAATCATTAAATCCTTATCATGAAATTGAAACTCCATTAGGTGACTCAAATCATCATATATTCATAAAATCCATTCATATCACTTTAAATTAGAATAAACATACAGTTTACATAAATTATTATCATTATCCAATGCATTTGAGAGATATGAAAGGATCACCTTGTGATATGTGTACTACTCCATGTTAAGCTATAATTTTCTTCCATATCACTATCAAGGAAACCGTAAGTGAATTTTTAATAGGCCTTCCCATCCCTATCTAGTCCACCCCATATTAAGTTGCAACGGGCTTTCCTGACATTATTTAGGCCACACCATGCTATGTCGTAATGAGCTAACTAGGTGCAATATATGCCACACCATAATGTTATTATCATGAAAAACATTATTAATAAAACATTTTCATCACAAAAAGAATATAAAATTTCTTCATAACTCATATGAAAAACATTTTTGGATAAAAATATAAATTTTTTTATTAAAATCCAATTTTTAATACCAAAACATAATTTACATGAAAAAACATTTGAACATAAAAAATCCCAAAAAATGGAAATAATTTTTCTCCATTTATGAGATAATTTATGATTTAAATGGAATGTTGACTTTAAATAATAGTCGTGGTGGTCAAAAATTCATTATCTCTGTGTATTTTAAGATTATCACATTCATTTTATATAGAAAATGTTAAAAGATTCTATTTAGGATTCCTTGTAATAAAATACATAAATAGAAATAAAATTTCATTTATAATAAATTACTAATATATAAAATATAAAATTATATCTATAATATTTACAGGGGTAAATGAATTTGAAATTAAATATTGAATCATTTAAACATTTAAAATGATATTTTTGAATCTATGTGTGTCATGAAACATGGAAACCATTTCATCATAATCGAAATGAAATAATAACATTTAACAAAACATTAAATTAAAATATTATAAATAAATTAATTATGTGATATTTTAATAGATATTTATATACAATATATTAAAAAATGTGGGTGTATAACATCAAAATATGCTTCAATGAAAATAGACTGAGATAAAGTCCATTACCACATGATGAACACTTAAATCATAAAAGACATTAAATAATAACATTAACAACATTAAATATTGTGATAATAGATATATTAACGAAAAAACATGTCAAATGATTAGTATATAAACCATATAAAATATGATAGTTGTATAAAATAACAAACATATCAAGTTAAGGATAATTTCAACAAAAATCCAATTTTTATTTGGTAACAATGAAATAGTAATCCACTTGAAAGGGAAATTCAAAAATAGATATGTAAAACTGAAAAAATTAAAAAATATTAAGAACAAAATAAATTAATCAGAATTAAATACACTATATAAAAGTAATTAGGTGAATAATAAAAAAAGACTCAATATATTGTCAATTGAGAAGAGAACCCTTAAAATGATGGTAACATTTGAATTAGAATAACAAAAGGTAATATTCATCAAAATTAAAAACATAAATTCCATAAATATAAAATAATTTTTGATATAATATGTGAAAAAAATTTAGTTTATAAAGTCACAAAATAATTAATTGGGGAATATTACATTTATCTCACAAATATAAAATGTGAGATAAAAGTCCCTTGACCTGAGTCTGACTTACCATGTCTGTCATCATCTTCTTTAATAATAGCAATAAGTTAATTTTTTGAATTCATTCCATTATTTATATTTATTATTAGTTTTATTTAAATTATTTCATTATTGTATACAAATACATAAACCATTATTTTTATGTCGTGTGTTTTTACCATTTTTTTTTATGTGTAAAAAAGAATCGAAGGTAAACTATTATCAAAAGGGTAATTATTTATAACATATCAAGTAATCATGAAATAATTATCATATTTATACATAAAATATATTTTACAACCAATCATTAAATATAGTTAACAAATGAACCAACACTTCAATCATGGTGATGGTAGGCCATACGTATGCATCAGTAATGTTCCCTTCATCAATGATAATTATGAAGAGAAGGAAAGTCACAATTATCTTTTAATAAATATAATTATATCATAGATAAATGTTAATTTAATAATATATAATTATATTTATATATATTTTGTTTTAAAAGAAATCAAATCGCTTCAAGGAGGTGGTTGTCAAGAAGTCCGCGAACAATGTTAACACTTTTTTAGTCTATGAAAAGGTGTTAAATATACTGAAATATTATATTTTGAGAAAGGTAATTATATCATTAATATAATATAGTTTTTATTTATGCAACATATTCTTAAATAACCACGTATTTAATATGTTCCATGTAATATTTGAAAATACACCACTGCTTTCAGGATCCATTATTCCACAAGTCCACAAAAGATGATTTCATATTCCCACAAAATGAAAATCGTAATTGAAAGTTTTATATAATAATTATAAAAGTATTATTAAATAAAAAATACAATATATATAATATAAAACCAGTATTTAAAAAATAATTCCCATCCATGATAGTGGTAATAGAGAAATTAAAAACATTGTTTCATGAGGTGGTTTTTCATCGTACCAAGAGACAATTACTTCATTGCCCATTTGATCGATGTGTGTGTAGATATAGGTCAAAACCATAACACAAGAAATTATTTGTATATTTTTTTATAATTATTATTTTATATGATTATGGAGTAAGATTAAATTAAGTGTTATAGAAATACATAAAACAAATGTACATACTATTTAATATTTCATCTTCCTCGAGTAACTCATGTTTTCTTGCACCAAAGGATATACATTGTTATATTTCTAAAAAAAGTGAGAATCACAATGGGAATCCTTATCACTATAAATCATGGGATAATGCAATAATAAGTTCAATCATTGGATCATTCCCTCTGTTCATATCACACTCCCACCCATGAACTCTCTCAAATTAAATAATCCATTTTTCAAAACCCATCATTAGGGAGAACATGAATCATCCATGTTACAAAAAGGTACCATTAAACATGAGGTTCATCATTAATTTCCATCTTGGATTTCAAGAATCATAAATTAATATTAAAAATATCTTATTAGAATCATTCAAAATTGGTAATAATCCCCACTTTCTTTCATTAAACATCATTACAATGGACAATATGAATTTAAAATATACATTTATTTAAAAAAACATCCCTAAGGGATTCAAATGATGTTTTCTAAATAAATAGGATTGAAATCATTTCAAAAAATGGGTCTATATAATATTTCCATGTTAAAAATCACTCATTTCAAATCACCCCTGAAATACCATATAAATGAAAATTAGGGGAATCATACAATCAGATTTCATAGTCATTTCACAATTTCAAATATCTAAAACCCTATGAAAAGAACTTAATTTTTCAACCCAATTCATTCAAAATATGAATAAACATTTTTAAAATAAAATAATATTATACCATTTAGTCTAATCAAAATATATGTTTATAATATCATTGAAAATAAAGGAAATCAACAAAGATTTAAAAAATTTATAAAATATAGAGAGTGGTCAAAATCATGGTCAATACATTATATGTTCAATTCATAGAGAAGGATAAAATAAACATTTGAGATTAATATAAATGGAAAATGAATTAAGGGGATAGAATTCATGGCTTTTAATTCAAAAGAAAAATTGATTTATAAGATTATGTAGAATAGTTTGAACACCTACATTTAATAGTATGATCCAAATAATTACCATGACAAGAAACACTAATGGAGAGAAGAAGAAAAGAAATTTTAATAAGGAATCCCTAGAATAATAGTCTGAAAAATAATATATATGCCCCTCAAAAATACATTTATATCCACTAAACAAATATAGATCTACTACTATAAATAAAGTTTGGAAGGGAAAAAAAGTGTATTTTAAGAGAAGGAAGTTTCAATTACCATTGAGGAATAAATCATTACCAATGAAAACGTATAGATCTATCAATAATAAATAAAGATAGAATGGAATAAAGGATAAGTACAAGTAAGAGAATTTATAATTACTATATAGGGTACACAGTCAATCCCGATCACATCGATCTGAAAAGAAGATTGGATATAGGTGCCAATTTTTCGCTTGAGAGCCTCCAAAATCCAAGGAATTTAATTAGGGTTTAATAGGGGTGATTATAGGTTAAAATATTGGTTTTATATTTTATTTAGAATTATATGTGGAATTAGATCCTTGTATAAGTGTTTCATGGATGGGAATCATGGTTAATAGTTATTGTACACCCATACAGGGCTATTGGAAATGGTTCATAGTTTGGCCATACAACTAAACTTACCTACCTCTAACCATGAAAACCCCATCTATCCATGTCTATAAATATTGGAGGAGAGGACCTATGGTTTTCACTAGAGATGATCCATCTGTTGGTTCATCAAAATGGGGGAACACAGTTTTATGTTCCAAATAGTGATGTTTTCCTAACCATTCACCAACCATGGATAGTATCAATGGCCTCCATAACATCCAAAAATAACTCTTTAAATAAATAGAAAAAATAGATCCATCCAAAGGGGAATCCAAAAAAGGGGTCAAAATCAATAGAAATATTGTAACATGATGTTACAACAAAAGGGTTGTCCTAGATATCTGTTTGAATTTACATTTATTTGCTTGATATAGTAACATGAGGTATAACACATAATTTTATTCAATAGTTTTTTCTATGAATTCCTAAAAATGAATGTTCATATAATTTTATAGCCTATTATATAATCAATTTGAATTAGAATTAGTGACATTGTTGCATATATTTGGTTAATGCAAGGGATTATGATGATGAGATGGACGTATAGACTGATTCCAACATGTGATGTTGATCCATTCATAGGCTAGGGATAATAATTCTTGAGGATAGGATAACACTAGGGTTGACATGACTTAAGGAATAAATGATCATAGGATGTGTGACATTGGGGGATAATATTGACCAACCAGTGGGGAGGATATGGAATAGTACCATCAATTATTTATATTCGTCTAATATATAATGATATCTTTATATGTTATACGCATAGAGTGATCTATGTTTTAGATGTGACAATATACTAATACCTTTTTTTGGTTATTATTTGGTACCATTTGTTTACTCGTTCCGATTTAATATGATTCTATCAAAATTTTCATGAGTGTTTTCTAGGAGGATCCTACTAGGTATATTTTGTTTCTAACCTATGTATAAATAAACTAATTTTTTTGTATTTGGAATTAGGATACTTTTCGAGCTAGATACTACTAGTACATAGAATTGTTTTCGATATGATGGAGCTTCATTGTCACTAATAAGGAATTATTTCGGGTTTCTATGTAACCTTACTTATATATGAAATTGAATTTTTGTATTGAGGTTTCATATTTATTTATAAATGGGATTTGGTTAGTGGTTTTGTTTTTTTCTATCATAATTTACATATAATTATATTGAGGGTAATGCCTCTAGGTACTAGTCTCCATCCTATGGCCTATTAGAGTTATGATTTGGGATTTATTATCTCCCTTTATTCATTATCTACGCAAGAGTTGTAGCTTTGGAGAGAGGTTGAAATGATAAAGTGGTATCTTTGATAATTGAGAGTCATATGATGAAGTATTGAGTTAGGTATCAGTGAGGATACATAGGTTGGTAAGGAAAAAATACCATGTAAGTGTAGTGAATGTTTTAAATAAGGATGACTGGTTATCACATGGTGTTTAGAGAACATTAGGATCTAACACAATGACATTCATATTTAATGAAGAAAATTAAATTAATTGATACTTTTGTGGGCTATACAACAAGGAAATGATCCTTCATCAGTATTTTCTACACCATTGTTTCAATTGGTTAGGAAATGGGAATTATGTTAAAAAGTGTTAGTTAATTAACCTCAAATAATACATGTCTCAAGTTAGGAGTCCCTAATGATTGTTATTTTAATGGAATGACAACAATTTTACATCATTACTGGGTCATCACTTCACATATTCAACAAGATTTTCCCAAAAATCACAACATAGTTGAGTTCAAAAACAATTCTTATTGGAGGAGGAAGCTATATGGGTTTCAATGAAAGATTCCACAATAGGATGTGTGATTTTTGTTCTGATTGTGATACATAGATTTGGTTGAAAGATGAGGATAAAGCATTAGATACTTTTTTTATATATGTAAGCCCAGCATTTTTATTATATATGATGATAATTCATGATTAAACACAAAAGTGGTGGTTTTTATTCCTAGAGGGATGAGAGGAGTTTATTAATTCATGCGAGAAGAACAGTGATCAGTATTGGGTTATGATCTTTTCTTCTTTTGTAAAGGTTTCACTCTAGTTGATGTTTTTTTCCATTTACATGGGGATTTCTGAGTTCTTCTCTTGATATTATATTGACCCATCTAATACCATTCTGAACATTGATCTTTTAATTACTAACCCCTATAATTCAATGACTCAAATTATGGTTATTCATTTTAAATTAGTATTCCCTTACAATATTTCTTATTTCTTCCATCATTCACTCTAATTGAAACCCACATGTTAAATCCCATGTTACATTTTTTGTACCACTCCATCCATTGACTACCATCCTATATGATAATTTCCTTTTATCATGAGCTATCTATGATAACATGAATACCTAATTCTTGATATACAATTAACATACCCTGAAGTGTGGCTTGTATCGCCATGGGTTGGAGACTATCACCTGGAATCATAACATATAATGGTGTGATGTTTTATCCACATAAATAGTGTATTATATATATACAACTCTATATCATCACAATAATTCTCCCCTGGGGAATAGAAAAGGAATTAAAATAGGTATGTAAACCCAAATTAAACCCACAAAGTAACATAAAGACATGATAAACATCCAAATTAGAAATGGACACAACATTCTAATAATAGAATTTGAACAAATATTTCCACATCTATGTGATGTTTCTCCCTTAATCACACATAGAAGAAATAATTCTACAAAAACATACAGGAAAATGTAGGGCATGAGATATAATTCCAATAGGTTATCACAATGTTTTCTATACAAGATTCCAAAAATAAAAAACTAAATCATGATTTAGATATAAAATAAAACAGACATGGCAGTATAATTTCATATATAAAAAAACATTATTTTCATTTTGATTGATGCAATCATTTTAAAAATATTATTATGTAAAAATATTATATAACACAATTTAAATAAATCCATATCCATTTCAATTGATTTTTTTTAAAAAAATTGAAAATATATCAAATTAATCACTCACAAGAAACAATTTCACCTATAAATTATAACGATAGTTTTAAAGAACGGGACCCTCACACACTCAAATATGGGATCATGATAATATATAGATACATACCAAATATACTAGTTGATGAGAAGTAATCAACTTCCCATCAAGGATAATATCTATTTCAATATTTTATTTTCTGTGTTTTAAAGCATCAAATAGAACTTGTTTCTCCAAAAGAACTCACAAAATTTCTAGGATTTCATGTGATCAAGAAAAAAAATCAATAACGGGAAAATTATTTTAAAAATGTGTAAAATAAAATTTCTCTATTTACTATTACGATATGTTAATTTCATTATAAAAACCCAAACATGGGGTTTTAATCAATTAATTGCATTCACCAATGAAAAATAAAAAGATGTTATTATCACATCGCATAATCCATTTTCACAAAAATAAATTTCACATATCAATTTCAAAAATCAAATTCCACAATTTCTATAAAATTTAAATCACACCACGATTCATTATAATTAGTTTTTCCCTAAACATTATTACATATTAATTTAAATGAAAATTTTTATCTAATAGTATTTTCTTTATAAAATTAAGAGAAATTTACATTAACTAAAGAAAAAAATGGTTATTAAATTATAATAACATCAGTAAAATCACGTATTGTAGTAAATAGGTCATCTATCACAATTAATGTAATGGGGAACTCCAATGAAGAAGAAAAAATATTAGATATCTAATAATGAAACATGTATTCAATATCTAAAATGATGTATTTTAGATCCATCAAAAATGGGATAATCTAATACACTCTCTGTGGGAGATAAAAACATATTGGTAGGGACCAAGAATAAATGATTCACATACCTAAAGAACACTAAACATGATTTTCTATGGTTCAAGAATCATATATATGAATTTAGAGGAGGTAAATTGTTTTCCTAAGATACTTATCAAACATGTAATTCATGATATAGGATGTTAGGGTGGAGATGGATGGAAAAAAGAGGGTTCAATAATTTTTTTATCATTTCATGGAATAATAAAAATTCTCATTTATGGTTATCTTATAAAGGATGTGTGGGTTTTCAAACCATGATCTCTTACCATGAATCCATCTAACGGGGTCCACAATTTTTAATAGGAGGGTGAACAGTGTTGAAAAATAGGAACCATCTAGGAAAGACCCCACTTCTGGGGTTTTAAGGTTTATAAGGGGAGATTTCAAGGTTTGGAAAAAAATTGCACTAATCATGAACACCCCAAAAAGCACCAAAAAATCATTTTTCACTTATAGAACCCCTAAAATAGACCCAAAGAAATAATTATCAAAATTAGGTTTTAGGAGTACCTGAAAACAATAATATGATTTTATAACCTCATCTAAATAGAAACATTATATCCGTTGAATGTGTGTTATGATGTATCAATGTCATAAAGAGGAGGCTACAACAATATCACTAGTTCCGCTCTCTCTCCCAACACTCATGAGTATCGAAACCATGAATCCATATCAATCAATAAAAATATATCTTCCTCCTCGAATGTGCCTTGGTTTCAAAATCAACTATCCTAAAAAAATTCTTAATCATAGAAAAATCACGCTTGACAGCAATATCACTCTAGATCATAATATTGGATAGATTAGAACCATAATTTGGTAGATATGATATATCAAAAATTTCATTTATTAACATCAAATTTGGAGGTATTTCAAAATGGTTATCTATTTTCCCCACATTCTCAACAATACAAAAAGTTCCAAAAAAAATAATATCATGCTATCCTTTCTTACAAACTCATCAATGACAAGAATGGGGTCAAACATTAAAGAACACAGGGTCACAAACTAAATATTCTAATAGTAAATGACAATGGTCAGCATAATATTTATACGAGCTCTGTGCTATATAAAATCTTTGATGAATTAACAAAATATTTTTAAACCAAACAAACCTCTTCCTGACCAAGGAACTTTCATCGAACTTGGAGCAACATATGAATGATTTTTCTGGTTGGGTATACACGTCCTCAAAAATATCCATTCTGATCACAAACTATTATTTTATTGTAAAAATACTTAATTAGTCACAAATAATCATACCAATCCCGACTAATGGTATGAATATAGGCACAAAGAATATCCTCATGAATATTTATAGATCTCCCAGTCTATCCAACTATTTTAGAATGATAAGTCATACTCAATCAAACTCAAGATCCCAGTCCCTCTTCAATGACTCTCTAAATGTGACATGTAAGCTAGGGATCCTGATCTAATAATATAGAAGATGGAACTCCATGAAAACAAACTTTATATTTCACAAAGAAAATTCCCAAATCATGAGCATTGGTTAAATCATGAATTTTTATAATGTTCTTTGATTGTGTCTGCCTGTTGATCACCACCCATATCAAATTATTCTTTCTTTGGGTACATGGAAACCCAAAAAAACAATTCAGATATCATCCCACTTCCATGTTGTAATTAGATGTGGATGAAGCAAAATTGATGGTATTTGGTGTCTGTCTTTGACTTTTTTCCACGTATAACATTGGGAAAAATATATATGAAATTAAACATTATATACCTGACCACCAGAGTTATCACCAAATATCATATAACTTCTTCATGGTTTTGGGGTGTAGCATCTCGAGGATTTCATCAAGATTAAATTCTAGAGGATTTATGATTTTTTTGGCTAGTGTATGGGTTGTTCAATAAGCATAGTATCATAATGAAAATCTATGTTTTGGAACACATAAAAGAGTTTCATTAAACTTGGATTAATGTTTGAGGGGTATAATGGGTGTTCCTTGGATTTTTGGATTCATCGAACCCAAATCCTCAAAACCCTTGATGTCTTGTAGGGGCACATTTTTTAATAAAATTTTGAGACCCTCCCATAGTAATTGTGTGGAAAATCGAGATAATTTTCATGTCTCTCTTGATTTGCTATATCCTTGTGAGATGATACATGTAGATTTGTGGGATGGTATAGATTTTTGATGGGTGTATTTTCAAATGTAAGGTACATTTAAAAAAATTGTGGACTTATCTTGGGAAAGGTTGTTCATTTATAGTTCCATAGCACACAGTTTGTGAAAAAATTTGACAACTGTATATCCATACTATACACCTCAATCTATTACGATGAATTTATGTTCACTCCCATAATGAACGTAAATATTACTCCATTTTATTTCATCCTTCCTCCCCCCTTGTTAAGCACCTTTCCCCTAGGTGTGATCTCCTCACCTATCTCACACTATGTATGGAAATATACCCCTCATCTAGTTTCTATTATGAATTCCATTATGTGCATTGGGTAACTTGTAGAATTTTTTTGACTCCACATGATTAACATTTTTATTTTTCTTTAATTACTAATTTCATAATCCATGTGTGTTATTATCCCTTATTTTCACGGTGTTAGATGATTATTTCAGCTTCTTAAATTCTGGCGCAAGTCAAATCTCAATACATAATGTGTGAACCTTCCTAAATATGATGCTTGTGTTCTAGATACTTTATCTATGTTTTTTAAACTTTTTTTTTATTATTTTCAATTGGGCCCCTTATTGGACCCTTCTAGTGATACAACTTAAATGTTTATTAATTTTTTAAAATGGTTCTCCATTGTATTATGTGACCTTAGATAGAAGGAAATCCACATGAATGGTTTTTCTCCATGTTCTATACCACCCTATGGGTGGTTTTATTTTATAGGCCTTTCTAATTGACCTCAATTTGATAATAAAATATGAGTAATGTTGCATATAAAATATAATACATAAAATGATAAATTTAATTAAGAAGAGTTATAAAAAAAATTAGTCTCCATTGGTTACGTTTATTCCTTTATTCTTAATGATTATGTCATATAACATTTCTGTTACACCTTAGGAAATGTTTTGTATTTTATATGACTTATTTAAAATGAATTATATATTTCACTTATGAATTATTTTTATTATTTATTCCTATTTAAATATCATGTAAATATTATTTTATACAGGTTGATGATGTATGATTATGCCTTATTCATTATGCATGTTTCTTAGTGACATATAATTTTTTCCATGTGTTCATGTTTGGTATCTTAATTCTGATACTTGTGACTAGTGACCTGTTGGATAGATTTGGTTTCCTAGAATAAACTGTTTTACTTTTATTACATTAATTTTAAATATAATTATTTATTGAACATATTTTTACTTATTCTATAGGACTATGATGTAATAATGTGTTATAGTATTTGTTTTATTGATTATGTCATGATAGTTCCTCTCTATGATGAGAACCATTGAATACTAAAAAATATTCATAAATATAGTTTTGTGGTTGGATGAAATACTATGATGGTACACATAGTATAAAGACCTTCATGTGCGAGTACTCACAGGAAGATGAGACTTCATCTCATGAAGTTCAAACATGGTAATCTCCAAGACTTGAGATTATGAGAACAAACCATCCAGTAGAAATTCCACATCTTTTGGTGTTATTGGATATTATTATCTATAATAATGTGTGATGGTCCTTATAACATAATATTACCATTACTATTAGTCACTACTCATACATTTTTATTTACTGATGAAACTTGTCATGCCATATATGAAGTAGGGTATATTGGGTTCCTCATGAATGAGATGTTATTAATGGATATGTTGAGGAAGGATTTGTCCCTTATATTTATAGATGTCAATATCTAGGACCTTTAATTTAATTATAAATGTCCCCTTAAATTTATTGGCCATGGTGTAATGATAATTCTTTTTTTCAGGTAGTCATAGAATGATGTATCAAAAATATAAGATGATGACACTATCATGAAACCGACATGATTAGATATTGTGACAAAGATATTATATTAAAATGTGAATTTTCATATTTGGATGTTGTCATTGTGACTTTATATAGATTCTCTTGGATGTTGTCATTGTGACAAAGATATTATATTAAATGTCCCTTATGTTGTCATTGTGACTTTATATAGATTCAAATGAGAATTAATCGTAGAGGGATACACACAATGTGTCGCTGGTGATCTATGTTAAATAATATTTTAATTTAATTAATGAGAAAATGATAACCTCATGGCTGAGAAATTTTTTTATTCAATTTAGAATGGTCCCATAAATTGAATATAAAATTTATTCAAAATTTTTTCAATAAAATATATTAATTTATTTTATTAAACCTTTAATAAATATTTATTTACTAGTTTGGAAATAAAAATATTTATTTAAGATAATGAAATGTTTAATTATGTGTTTCATTAAATGGAATATGAGTTTAAATGGACCAAAACCATTTCATTTGATAAATTAATTATTTGTTATTTGATAAAAAAAATTCCTATGGGTGCAGGAATTTATAATAATAATTTTATCATTATGGGTAATGAGATTTCTTTTATGAATAAATTTTTCATAATTTGGAGTAACAAAAATAATGGTTTTTTTATTATGTGGCATATGGTTTTCTGTAATAGTTATAATTACATTTAATTCTTGTTTCACAATTTAAAATTGTAACTGAAACCTCATATATATTAATAGGTAGGTAAATATATTATTCCAAAAACTGGTGAATTTTGAATTGATGACACAAAAATTATCACTCTAGACTACTGTAGACGCCGAAAAATGCTCACGTAATGAAGAAGGTTTCCAAACGACAAAGTGAAGTCATATTTGGATTCGAGGACCCAACCCGGGGGGCCTGGAGGAGGCACGTGAAAGAAATTCATAAGTGCGCAAAAAATTGTGCACTGCATAGAATTTTTTGAGATTCATGACAGTCCGGCGGCGGGGGTGCGAAATATTTCGCGCCCCACCCAGCACGATTGAAATTTTCGCGCCACCTTTCTCAGCGTGAAATAATTTCGCACAGACCAATTTTATGCTCCCTTGAACCTCTATAAATAGAAGGCGGCCCACTTCGATTTCCAGGCTGAAGAATCTGAACTGGCTATCGTGTGCGAAATTCACCTTCCGCGCATGCAAAGATAGCTATCAGGTATTGTTTTTTTCACACCAAGTTGCCTCGGGGTCCACCATCACACGAGATCCCATAGGTTTAAGACTGAATTCTAATATTTTGGGGGTCTGCCCCTTGCACGCAATCCACTCTACTTGCACGCAGGCCAGCTAATTGCGCACAATCCACTTCAATTGCCCGCACCCCAGGAATTGTGTGCAATCCCCTTCAATTGTGTGGACCCCAGTCATTACGTGCGGCCTCTCCCAATTGCCGATAATAAGTATTCCTTGAGAGCAATCCTTTCAGTTGCCCGCAAAACCTCATCTCCATTTGCGCACTAAACCTCGTTGATTTCACGCTAGCCCTGTGTTTTTTGTGCAAGGCTACTTATTTCGCGCGCATGCCTCAATGGTTGCGCACAATTTTCTGGGACCCCTCACCTCGGTACTTCGTGGGCATACCTCTATCCGTGTGTCTGATGCTCTCCTCATGGATGACATTTTTAGGCATCTCTCACCCCCTAGGCATCCACATTGTGAATCGTTTTCCTGTATGACCTTTTAGGCTCTTATGAAGTAACTTCAAAGTCCCTTGGACGGTTCTTCCCGTTGCATTGCTTCGCCTTATGCTTCTTCGCATAGGCACACTAACGGCTATTGCTTCTTCGCATAGCCATGAAAAAGTGGACCCCTCGATGGCTCGTTCCATGGAAAACCCTCACCACAGCGTTGTCGATGGCTTCCCTTCCACAAGAAGCAAAGGGTACCAGTTATGTAAGCCCTAGCGTTGCGGAGTGCACCCACCTCATCTGAGATGCAAGACGTTAAACTTCAAAGAGCCATCATCCTCATCACATGACATTAAACTATGACCTCTCCTTATGCCCTGCATATAGAGCCCCCACCTTGGAAATTCTCCACGGCCACTCGTCTCCACGGGGATGGGATCACCCCTCACATGGGATGATATCCTCCTTATTCGAGTGGCATTTTTTCGCGGGGAAAGGGTAACCATCTTGCTGTACGCCCCTACATTTCCTTGTAGGAGGCAGCATCTCTTTTCCTCCGTTAATCTTCGGTCCCTAGGTCCAGCGAAGGGCGTGGTGGGAAATAGCGCTTCTCCGTTCTTCGGTACTGAGTCCCTCTCCCATTGTGGTTTGTCACCCTCTAGCCTCCATAATGGAGTAAGCCCCAACTTCTTGGGCTACTAAGCATGCATAAGCTCATGTTTCCTCTTTGGGATGCTCCATGCGTAAGCCCCACTCCATCTCCCATGGATGCACCTTTCGCGACGTGATCACCAATTCTATGCTATCTCTTGTTTCTCACACTGAACATGACTCACGTGAGCTTAAAAAAAGCATCGACCATGACCCATCACCTTGGGCCACCTCATAGCGTAAGACCCACACCATCATAAACAATGGAGACTTTGATCCATGTCAAGGCATGGTACGTAGGAAGCCTCCACAAGGTTCAAGACCCAATCCATCCCGAACTATGGGGACTTTTATCCCTGTCAAATCATGATACATAGGAAGCCTCTATGAGGTTCAAGCCCAACACCCGATCGTTCTGACCACCCTCACGTCAGTCCACCAACTCCTTTGGCCAACTCAGAGCGTAAGTCCCATACCATCCTGAACAACGGGGACACTGAAACATGTAAAGGCATAGTACGTAGGAAGCCTCCATGAGGTTCAAGCCCCAACCCATCCCGAACAATGGGGACTTAGATCCATGTCAATGCATGGTATGTAGGAAGCCTCCATGAGGTTTAAGCCCACCACCTGGTCATTCTGACCACCCTCACGTCAATTCACCAACACCTTGGGCTGCCTCAGAGTGTAAGCCTCATACCACCCCAAACTACGGGGACACTGATCCATGTCAAATTATGGTACGTAGGAAGCCTCCACAAGGTTCATGACCACCACCAGGTTGTTCTGACCACCCTCACGTCAGTTCACCAACACCTTGGGCCGCCTCAGAGTGTAGGCCCCATACCAACCCAAACTATGGGTAATTTGATCCTTTTCAAGGCATGGAATGTAGGAATCCTCCACAAGGTTCAATCCCATGATCCATCAGGACCCCATGTCAATCTTTACGTCGGTTTACCGACCCCATGGGCCACAATAGAGCATATGCCACAAATTCCACCTGAATAACGTGGACTTTGATTCCCTGATATGGGGATATGTAGAAAGCCTTAATGAGGTTCGATCCCATCACTCCTGTCTCATCCTGGCCTCTCCCTCGAGCCCATGCATCTCGGGAAGCTCATTAACCTACCCATAGGTTCTATTTATTATGGGTCTTATCCACACGTCCATTCTCATGGGTCGCCTCCCCAGGAATCCCATCATCTCATTGAACTACGCGGACTTCAATTCCTTACCATGTGGATATGTAGGATGTCTCTCTGAGTCCCAGGCCTAAAACCACCGTCACCCCCATTCCCTGTTCCAGTAACATTTTAACAATATATGGGAATACACCCACATATTGGCCCGAATATCGGCGTTCCCTCCAGGGGGATCCTCCATCTAATCCACTCTAATCATAGTTCAAATTAGTCTAATCTGTCTCTAATGGATGTCAAGTTTGCGGAATACCATCTATTAGACATGGGAAGATGAGGAAAACTTCAGATACATGCCAATGGAATATGATTCCTAGCATTCGATGCGGGATGGCTCAGGCTTCCATGCCCTTGAGAATCCCTATAATAAAGGGCAAAAGAAAAATTTGTCAATCCCCCAGAATCCAGACATGCCGGTGATTCCCAACATGCCTACACCTCTAACCAAATGTTATTTCCCTATCCGGACACCTTGGAATGTCCCGACAGAAGCATTGTTATTAACTGGTGTCCATGATGATATGACGCCAGGAAGAGTTTCAAGAACAACCTCTTAAATCTATGAGGGAGACCCGAACTAGGTGACGAGCTCTGAGAAGGAATCCTAGAAGGGAAGAATCGACATCCCATCATCCCATTTAGATCAAAGAGTATATTTCCTGGAATAAGGAGAGGATGAACCCCACATAAGGAAAGTGGGAATGCGGGGTAACAGCTGCACCTCCTCTACGTGACGGATGCACATGTCCCGGAGAAAGCATCATAAACATAAATGGTGAACCCAACGTCAAAGATATTCTCCTCAATATGGATACTAGTAATGTTTGAGGCACCAATGGATTAGAATGTCCCCAGACCCCGTCATCTGGAACTTGGTCCCACCAAGAAAACAATGGGCCTGGCATGAAACTCACCATAAGTTGGGGAATTTAGGATTTTGATCATTCCATTCTACAACATTTTCAGCGTGGATCCCTCTTATTGTCCATGGGAGACTGAAGGACGTTGGGACACTGGTTGTCTATTTTTTTCCTATCAGTATTAATGAGTTCATCTCCTTGCTCTCAAGAATCATGTTGTTTCATCTGATACCCGATCACTTCCTGCCCACCTGCGTAGGGGAAGGGGCAATATCAATGCGTCCACCCCATGTAGTTCTGCCTCTTCCATGATGGCTTCGACCGCCATGACTGATGCATGCCAACGACCCCTCTCCCCATTGGAAATTATCCATTGAAGGGTAATTAATGACCTTTTACATTGGTACGAAGAGGAGGGGATAATCCCCACTAGGGATATGACCCACCTAGATCTTAAGGCGGTTGGGCCTCGCCGTCAACGCCGCCCTCGAGGGCCACACTGGGAGCCACTGCTCCCCACCCCAGTAATCAATTATTTCGATAGCATGTCCTCGGAATTCCTTGACAACTTCCTACCCTATGCCGATGAGGTAGGGGATTTCTAGGTTGGCCAGATCAGAGTCCCACTCCAAGGGCTCCTACTAGGCTGTGTCAACACTGCCACCTGGTTCCCCAAGGCAAGGAGCAGGTATGCCACACGACTGCACCACCAGTTGTGGTTCACCTAACCCGACACCAAATTCGGGAACAAGTGGAAGAGGATACCTACAATGGGTCATCAACTTCAGTGACTACTGTGGATCATGCCATCATCGACTCATATCCCTAATTCCCAGGTATAGGTTGATTAGGGGAATTTATACACCTGACCTAGATCGAGGCACCAACCGCCTCACGGGCAGGCAGGGTCGACTCTCTTGGTCGTCGGCACAGGGGATGGTCACTGCAGACCAATCCACAACAATGCCACCCATTGTAGAGGCCCACTCCGTACCGCCACTATGGAAGGTGTAGGCCCTCCCTGCATCCAACCTCGTCTTGGAAGTCAGCCCAGTGCCACCTTCAACCCAAGCGAGGGTCTCCCCTATGACAACAACACTCCATATGGTGGTATGTCTGGCACTCACTACACTGGGTATAAGGTCACTCTCCCTACCACAGACCGTAGGTATGGAGACATTGCATGTCATGTCACTCACCAGAATTGAGGGCCTCCCCATGTCCCCTTCGATATTTTCCCAGGTGCTCCCCTTACTGCGGTCCACCCTAGCGGGAGCTCTATCCACCCCAGCACCAGTTTGGCTAAAGGACCTCCTCGTGCTCAAAGTGGGCCTTGCCCCAATGAGCCACCAAGGGGCAGGAGATAAGTTGGTCGCCACCACAAGAGGAATTCTTGGGATGGCCGTACAAGAATCAAACTAGTTCGCTTCTCAGACTCCAAGGTGTTGTACGACTCAGTGCTGGAACCATCCCCTTAGTCCTCCGAATCAAAGGCCGGGGTAGGAACGAGGCACATCAGCCTCGTACTCCTGGAACGTGAGGTCCATAGGATCCTTGTCTCCCTCTAAAGGAATATCCAAGAGGACAAGAACCTGGAATGTCCCCAGGGACCAACCGCGCAGTCACAACCATCATCTTCGGAAGCGCCCCCCATCTCGGCTAGAGACTGCAGAGAGCTATTTTGGTGGTCAATGTCGGAAGAGCCACAACATAGCTCAACCTTGGTAGGCGAAGATTTTGTTTCAAGAGATTTGGTTTCTAGTCCATCCTATCATGACATAGTGGCCAGGACACTAAAATCCTTATAGGAAAACCTGAGGTTCAGCGGCCAGTCAGCCCACTCACCGTATTCTGCACCGGCCAGCCCACCGTCCCCGCGGTCTACTTTAGTGCCTCTGCCAGTTACACAGCCACCCCCAATTGATGAGTGGGGAAATCAAGGGCCAGACCCTGAATCTGAGTTGAGGAGATTCTAGACTATCCTCGTAGAGGGCCCCTTCCCTGAGAAGTTTTGGCCGATCACATGACCAAATTTTTGTGCGACAGAATCTCTCACCCTGGAGGAGTTTGAATGTTTCCTCCAGAACCTCTGGGAAACCCACATCCATCTTCTCCACTGAAAACTGTCTTGTCCACGGAGCCAAGTGCACCTTGAAGACAATGGAAAAAAAATGCCATCTGGTGTATCTGGTTGCGCTCCCTGTGGTCCAGCACCCTGAGTCACCTGGTCACCATAGGGACCTCCAACATCAATGTGTTCAGAGTATCCAAGTACTCCGCAATGTTTTTAAAGAGGCTACCCCCCACGTGATAGTCCATGGTTGGGGGCAGTACGCTGCCCTACTCTTCAGTGTTATTCTCAAGTATCCCAACTCACTATGAAACATTGAGTTCAAGCCCCTGAGAAGAGTTTTAGTCAACATGACTGATCTGTCGAGTGTGGAAAAAGAGTTAGAAATTATTAATGTGAAACTCCTGTTTGAGGACGTTCCACCACTAATGGACCCATCAGGGAGGATTATTCATCAGTAGGAGAAAGACACATTGCAGCAGAAACTTTCTAAGTTGAAGAAGTAGTTCTATGTACTTATGGATGAATGCGTTTCTGGGCGAAGACCAAATTATGGTGATCCCAGGCCAGGGCAGCAGGGGCAAGGATAACTACTCTTTGGCGAGCTGCCCCCAGGCAACCCTGATCATGCCTCACTCGCTAATAGGGTGGAAGCTGGATCTCATGGAAATAGGGAATGGTATGTCTTTCCAAACCCTCCTTAGAGGCATGAAAATCCAAAACACCTCACTCACTCTCCCCTAGCCGACCCAAGGGTCACTCCACCAGCTGCTCTATGAGCCGCTGAGCCTGTCTACTGCTTTGATGAAACTGTAAACACACTAATGGTTAGGAATCCCTATCAAGACTGGGACCCATGTCCAGATGATCCAATGGAAACACTCATCACCTTCCAAGAGGCATTGGAAACATGACAGGTGGCGATCCCACCTGATGGAAAGCCATACCCAGCATGGGTGGATGACATGCAGACACCTCCAGGTTTCCGGATTCCCACCTTCTCCCCCTTTAATGGGAACGGGGACCCGCCACAGCACTTGGCCCACATCAAATCAAGGTGTGGGCCTATTCTAGGGACTCCAGCATAGTAGAAGACTTCCATGATCTGCAGTTTTATTCAGACAGTGGAGGGGCCGACGTTCATCTCGTATAGCCAGCTCCTCGTCGGATCTGTGACCAGCTGGGAGGACCTTCGTAGGAAATTCCTCTACCGGTTCAGCTCTACCACCCAGAAGATAATTATCAAAAAACAATTCAAGTTCAAACAAAGGCCAGATGAGTGAGTCTCTTATCTCCCAGTGGAAGGGGCTCACATACTCCCTTGACATGCAACTGGCTCAGAATAAATGAATAATGATGTGCATAGGGAATGTCAAGACGGAGCTGGTTCCCTCCTTGATCACTCATAACTATCTTGGAGGGTTCCAAGACTTCTCAGATAAGGCCCAGTGCCTTGAAGAAGCCCTGCAACAGGCTAGTCAGGCATGCGTGTTGCCCCATGTAATCGTGTCAAGGAGGGCTGTCAAAACCAAACCCACCGCGGTGGCCCAGATAGAGCCTCCCAGAGATCTAGAGTTACTACTAGTAGAGCCAGTTTCTCAACCCCACAGAGGTCCGCCTCAACAGGCACAACTTCCAACCTAGCAGTGACCACCTCAAAATCAACAGGTGTGTCCGCGTAATGCACTGCCACCACCTCAGCGAGATAATCAAGTTCTGCCTCCTCGAGAGGCTCCTCTGGCCCCTCGTCAGGTGCAGGCCCCTAGATCCCCCTTTTTAGAAAGAAGAAAACATAACTACTCATTTAACGAGTCTCAGGTCCCCGGTTACTTCCACAGCGTCTTGGAGCAGGGAATTATGCGACTGCCAGAATGAAAAAAGCCAGAAGTGGAGAATCTCACTGATCACCCCAACCACTTCCCTTATCGCTGGATCGTCGGAAATAATCTCAGGAAATTCTATGTGTTCAAGGAAAGGCTCCAAGACCAGATTGAAAACAAAATAGTTAGGTTGGGCTCAGCCCTGTGCAAGTGGCAGGTGTCTTTGTAAGGCTATATTGCATTAACGGCAGCGAAGGCGGGTGACATCAGCTTTCTAACTGCGGTTCATAGAAATATGACAACTGGATGGCCCAAAAAGTGGTCTCCCATGCCCATGGCATTATCCATGTGGGCCTGAATTAGCCGGAGGCTTCAGATGCTATGGCCACCACTGTTGCATCATCATACCATCCGTCCTTTTTCCCAAATGTGCAAGAATCATGAGCACAAGAAAAAGCAACGCTCCCCGCCAATGCCATCATTGTCCCGCATTCTCAGTGGACTTATGCTCCTTGAAAAGGGGATCCCTCCCATTTTATGCCCAGTGATGGATGACTTTTTGAGTGACAGTCAAGGGTATGCTTTGGTTAACACCGTTGAGTTGGAAAACCCCTATACTACTCCCTACTAGGGGGAATGCTAGGCGAACCTCCCCAATGTCCAGAGTCGATGCCAACATCGGAAGAGCCGCATCCATAAAGGTCTTTGGGGAATGTCAATTGGAACCACTATCCAGGCCATTCATGCCACTTAGACCAGATAGCAGGCCCAGTGCAGAACCTAGCTTGTGTATCCTCTTCACCCGCTGTCGACAGGCCTGCCTCCACCACCGTTTGTGCTACAAGATCAGGCCGAACCACTTCGGCTATGCCTTGAATAGTTTCTCCCAACTACATACCAATCTCAGCCATCTGGTTCTCATCTCGCAGCTACTCTTCGGGATTCAATTAGTAAGCAGTGGGATATTCCCAGCACAAGCCAGACATCGGTCCAGCCGGCAGGGCCCGCTATGCCTCATGCCACAGAGCGGCCTCCTGTAAGCAGAAGTTCATGCCTAGAGTGGAAGTATGATGTCCTCAAGAACCTTGTTGGAATCCTAGTGAGACTTTATATCATTGAATCCCTTCTCCTATCACGATATAGGGGTGAATCCCTCACCGAGGCTTTGAGAATCCCCCTCCAGTTTGAGACGGAGGTAACAACTATAGAAGCCTTTCATGCTAAGACATTTGAAAATGCAAAATTCCAGGACATCATTACATTCTCTGGAGAGGATGAGTGCTCCCCCATATAGGGGAACATCCTCCAGTTTTACCTCACATTCCAATTTAACATCTTGGAGATTCGCCACGATCAAATTGACACTGGCTCCAGAATCAACCTTATCCTGACATGGACACTACGAAAGCTATTGCTATCTGAGGATAACCTGACTAACTCCGAATTAAGAATCCAAGGATACGATGGGATAAAGTAGACTCTGGTCAGAAAGATCCATTTGAAGACCCAATTCGGCAGCCTAGTTTCCTGCACCGAGTTTATGGTTTTCTCCCAAGACACCACGAACAATGCCTTGATTGGCAGGCCATGGCTCCACCTGCACACGGCGGTCCCCTCATCGTATCACCAGTGCCTTAAGTACTGCCTAAATGGTCAAGTATACATAATCCAAGGTGATGAATCTATTTTCGCTTATTGTGAAGCCTGATATCTGGACACTAACTACTACAAGAGCAAGGATAAACAAGTCCAGGAATGTGGAGTTGATCTCGTCAATGCTACGACCATCCCTTGGGTAGGCCTGAATGATGACTATGTATTCTCAATCCATCGGTTGGTGTCCAAGACCCCTGGTAGGGGACAATATTTTTTCATTTCCAGGACAAATGAGAACCATGCTCTCAAATCCAGGCTGTGTCGGAAGATCACTTCATATTCTTATGCGAACCAGGATTCAGTGATCCTAGAGCCTCCCACTCCCATCAGGTATCAGAAAATTCCAGCTCATGGAAACGGAATTATGTCATACTTCTTTGCTTCACCGGGATGGAATAAGTCGGCTCCGGTCGACACTCCACCATTTCTTTGATATTATCAAGCATGGCCCCTAGTGCCGGAGACTCGATGGGATCGGGTCGACAGCCTTCATTGTTATGGTCTCTGCAGTGTTGGAGTTCCTCGATGCAATAACCATTTCCACTAAAGCATGTACAAGCCTCATGTCATGTTCTTATAGCCCGAAGGATGCTTCTCCCACTAGAAATACTTCCTCAATAATGAAGAAGAGTGTTTGGAGGACACCCCGTTCCTTTGAAGAAGGCGTCTCCGCCACGGTCGACGAGTTGGTACAAGTGATCCTCGGAAGTGAGGAATACCTTAGACCCACATTGATCAGTGCCTCCATGCCCCCCGAGAAGAAGCAGTGGTACGTAGGTTTCCGTAAATAGCATAGTGACATGTTTTCATTGAGTTACAATGAGATTCCATGACTAGATCCTTGGGTAGTCGTCTACCTTCTTGGTCTTCCGGAAAATCATCGCTGGTTAAAAAAACCTCTCAGAAACATGCACCCTTCCAATGATTCCATGATCGAGGCCAAATTTGAAAATCTCATCAAATAAAATGTCATTAAGGAGGTCATGTAACCCAAATGGTTGGCCAACATTGTACCAATCAGGAAGAAAAACAGACAGATCAGAGTCTGTATCGACTTCTGCGATCGCAACCGCCATTGTCTGAAGGATGATTTCCCCTTCCGGTGACTGAATTGTTGATTGATGCTATAGCTAGGATCCAAGCCCAATCCTTCTTGGATGGTTTATCTGGGTATAATCAGATCTATATTTCCCCTAAAGACAAGGAGTCCTCAACCTTCAGGGTACCCCAAGGTTCTTTTTGTTACCAGGATATGCCCTTCGACCTGAATAATGTAGGTGCCACCTATCAGTGGGTCCTGCATCGCATATTCAAGCCAATCCTCGGGAAATTGGTAGAATTCTATGTGGATGATCAGGTGGTCAAATCTTTCCGTCTTCAGAACCATCTCAAGGATCTTGAGATTGTGTTCGTCTTCCTCCGTTCTCTCCACCTAAAGATGAACCCATTAAAATGTGCTTTTGGGGTCAAATCTGGCATGTTTTTTGGCTTTTTTGTCAGGAACCGGGGCATCGAGATAGACCCAGAGAAGATCAAGGCCATCATCCATATTCCTCCACCAAGTAATATTCTGAAGCATCGTGGTTTCCAAGGCCACCTAGCCTACAAATGATGATTCATTGCAAATTTGGCTGGAAAGTGCAAGCCATTTTCTCGGCTCATTAAGTAAGGATTTTCCTACGAGTGGGACGAGGAGTGCCAGACCGACATTGAGGAAATAAAGCAGTATATACTCCCGCCTCCAGTCTTGATTCCACCAATCTCCGGGATTCCGCTGGTCCTCTATGTCACTTCCTTGGGATGATCTCTCAGTGCCCTTTTAGCTCTGAAGAATAATGAAGGGATGGAAAATAGTCTCTACTACCTCAACCGAATGCTACTCGATACAGAGACCAGATACACCCCCATCGAGAAGAGATTCCTCTCACTGGTATTCATAGTACAAAAATTAAAGCATTAACTACAACACCATGAGGTACAGCTGGTCTCTCGGGTAGACCCGCTGAAGTATATTCTGAATCGCCCCATGTTGACCGGCCGTTTAGAACGGTGGGCCACAATCCTCTAGTAGTTTGATATCAGGTTCTTCCCTTAGAAGGATATCAAGGGACAGACATTGGCATATTTTATAACTGCCTATACAACTCTCGTTGACTAGTCCATGGACCTAGATTTCCCTGATGAGGCAATCCTCTCGGTAGATCCTGCCATCCAATGTTGGAAAATTCACATTGATTGTGCCTCCCGAAGCCACACCGGTTGGTGGATCAATGATCTGTGACTCAACATAGTAGGCCTGGTTATTGTCTTTATTACCCTGGCACAAGCCATTCTGCCGTACTCATAAATGTTGTTAGAATGCTGCACTAATAACGAGGCAGAGTATAAGGCCATCATTTCTAGCATCAAGCAGGCCCTTGAAATCGATGTGCCCCATTTGCATGTAAAAGGGGAATCTGAGATAGTCATTAAGAAAGATGATGGTGACTAAGTTGTTATGAAGAGAGAGATTGTACCACTCTTAGAGTGCACCCTCCAGTTAATGGTACAATTCCCTTTTCAACTAGAGGTTACCCATGTGCCTCGGTCACAAAACGGTTGAGCAGATTTCTTGGCCATCTTAGCTACATCACTTGCAGAGCCCGAACATGATGATTTGATTATCCATTTGGAACATTGGAGATTCATAGCTCATGTTACCCCGGATGGTGATGACGGCCCATAGGTAATCCATCTAATAGTCGGTGACTTTGCATCAGGACCCCCGTGTCATCCGGATGCAGAGATCAAAATGATTGCCGATTGGAGGACAACCTTGGTAGAATACCTATAACATGGTAATCTCCCGTTAGAGTGGGCTGAGCGTGAGCGAATCCAAAGCCGCGTGATATTGTATACCCTCCAGAGTGGTCCCAGTCTTGAATAGATCCTATAAATGTGCATATTTGATGGTGTTCTCCTCTGTTTCATTCAAGGGGTTGAGATTCCATAGGTCATGCAAGAGGTTCATGCCAGTTCCTATGCTGCCCATCAGGCTGAGCCAAAAATGTCTCACCAGATCCATAGATTAGGTTATTTTTGGCCCTCCATGATCTATGACTTCATCAAGTCCTCCAAGAGATTCCATGCATGCCATGTTCAGGAAATCTTTGTGCATTGGCCACCAGAGGCTCTCCACACTACCAAGTACTCTTGGCCCTTTGTAGTCTGGGGATTATATGACATATGACTATAACCACTGTAAATTTCTCACCAATTCCGGTTTTCCTAACCGCTATGGATTTATTTTCCAAGTGGGAATAGGTAGTTACACTCAATGTAGTCAAGGCCCGTTCAATCGTTTTCTTCGTGATCTCAAACATCATCCACCGATTTGGAGTCCCTCACGTCGTCCTCACCAATAAGCACACCAAATTCTGAGCATCCAAGTTGAATAAGATGTACGCTAATTACAAAATCTGTTCAAACCATACCAATTGCTACCACGCGAAGGAAAATGGGAAGATCAAGGAGTTCAACAAAACCCTCTATAACATTTAAAAAAAATGGTTGGTCAGAACAAGAAGTGTTGGCCGAATAAACTTCCCAACTCCCTCTAGGATTATCGGACAATGAATCGCAATTCCACCCAGGTGACCACATATTCCATGGTGTACAACACTGAGTCTATCCTTCCCATCGAGGTTCATCTGCCCTCATTGCGCACAATGGTCTATGACCAGCAAGCAACAGATATATTGGATGAAATTCGTTTAGCTGAATTAGAAGCACATGACAAGAATAGGATCCATGCCCTGTTTTTGATGCTTTCGCTGGGGTGTGTGCATCCGTCTGTGAGGATGCGCTGCTTGTGGCCCCACATTACTACTTTCTAAAGGCGGGCAGAATCCGCTTTTTATTCAGGGACGTCTGGTCCTTGATCGAAATGGGATGATGTGATGTTGGTTCCTCCATCCGTGGATTCTTTCTCGGAGCTCATCACCTAGTCAGGGTCTCCCTTATAGATTAAGTCATGGTTCATGAATCTCATTCCCAGTTCCATATCTTCATGGACACCGATTAATTACGCTACTTATATCATGACATTCCATGGGGTCTTGACATGGTAGCGACCTTTGGTGGGAGTAGATGACAACATTAGGCATGTCAGGGAATTTCTGGGTGCGTGGAAATTGTCGAACCTATATTCTTCCTCATAAGATAGAATCACAAGGGTTCAGAAACCGAGGAATCCCACGTCGAATGTTGGGAATCATATTACATAGTTAGGTCTCTAAGGTTTTCCTCAGCTTCCCATGTTCAACACAGGTTATTCTTCCAGTTTAACATCTAGTAGAGATGGTGACGCCAAGGGCATGTCTTCTGAGGCTTTCCTCACCTTCCCAAGTTTAACAGAGGGTATGCCACAAGATTAAAATTTTGCAGAGATTATTACACCAAGGGCGTTTCTTCTGAGGTTTTCCTCAGCTTCCCATTTTTAACACAGGGTATGCTGCGAGTTTAACATCTTATAGAGACGGTTATGCCAAGGGTGTGTCTTCTGAGGTTTTCCTCGGCTTCCCATGTTTAATACAGGGTATTCCATGGGTTTAACATCTTGCAAAGATGGGTATGCTAAGGGCGTGTTTTCAAAGGTTTTCATTAGCTTCCCATGTTTAACACAGGGTATTCCGCGAGTTTAACGGCTTGCGGAGACGGTTACGCCAAGGATGTGTCTTCCGAAGTTTTCCTCATCTTCCCATGTTAAACACAGGGTATTCCATGAGTTTAACATCTTCTAGAGATGGTTACACCAAGGGCATGTATTCTGAGGTTTTCCTCATCTTCCCATGTTTAACATAGGGTATGTTGCGAGTTTAACGTCTTGCGGAGACGGTTAGTCCAAGGGCGTGTCTTCTGAGGTTTTCCTCATCTTCCCATGTTTGACACAGGGTATGCCGCGAGTTTAACGTCTTGTAGAGATGGTTATTCCAAGGGAGTGTATTCCGAAATTTTCCCTAGATTCCCATGATTAACACATGGTATGTTGCGAGTTTAACGTCTTGTAGATACAGAATGAGAGTGATCAGAACGTCCCATAGAGACGAATCAAATTGGTACATCCCATGGAGGGAACACCTAGGAGATGACTGGATCAGAACGACCAATGAGGAAGGATCCAAGGTGGTGTGCCCCATGTTCTGGAGATGTCACACCATAATGGTTGATATGGAAACAGCTAAGGGTGGATGAAGGAGAATGCACCCCAAAATAGGGGACAGTAGTGTTTACCATTGGATGGGATTGAGCCTCATGAAGGTTTACTATGTACCCTTTGTATAGGATAGGGATTAAAACCCACGTAGTTCGAAGGGGTGTACACAATGGACAGAGACCCAGAGACATGCTCGGGCTTACGCATGGTTAGCTACCCGGGTGCCGCAAGGAGCGACGCTAGGATGAATGTCATGATCTCACCAGGATGTGGCAGCCCATGTAAGAATCAAGATGGGTGGTGGATGGATTAATGAAATGAAGGGGGAATGAAATGGGACCATCACAATGGTGACGGTGTAGTTGGGATTGAGCCTCATTGAGGCTTCCTACGTATCCTCATGGTAAGGAATCAAAGTACACTTAGTTCGGGATGGATTGGGGCTTACACAAGGGTGTTGCCCGAGTTCCGCTACTGAGTGGAAATGGTGGATGGGGCCTACGATCTGAGGCGGCCCATGGTGGTATGAGGCTTACCCTATGAGGTGGCTCATGGTGGTATGTGTCTTATGCTCTGAGGCAACCCAAGTACCGCTATGGAGTGGAAATGGTGCAAGGGGATTATGCTCTGAGGCGGCCCATGGGGGTATGAGGCTTACACTCTGAGGCGGACCACGGAGGTATGGGGCTTACGCTCTGAGGTGGACCATGTGCCTCTATAGAGTTTCAATGGTTGATGGGGCTTACGCAAGGGTGCTGCCCATGTGCTGCTATGGAGCGACAATTGTCGATGGGGATTATGCTCTGAGGCGGCCCATGTGGTATAGGGCTTACACTCTGAGGTAGCCCATTGTGATATGGGGCTTAAGCTTTGAGATGGCCAACAATGATGGATGGATGGGGCTTATGCTCTAAGGCAGCCCACATTGATGGATGGATGGGGCTTACACTCTGAGGCATCCCACAATGGTGGTATGGGGCTTACACTCTGAGGCGGCCCATGGTGGTATGAGGCTTACACTCTGAGGTGGCCCATGGTGGTCTGGGGATTACACTTTGAGGTAGCCCACAATGGTTGGTGAACCGACATGAAGAGGTCATAACGACTGGGTGGTGGGCTTGAACCTCGTGGATGCTTCCTACGTACCATGCCTTAGCACGGATCGAAGTCCACGTAGTTCAGTAGGACAGTTTAACGTCATGCGGGATGGGGGAATTTGGGGCTTACTCTTTGAGGCGGCCCATGGTGGCAGTGAACTGACGTGAATGAGTCAGAACGACCTGGTGGTTGGACTAAACCTCATGGAGGCTTCTTACGTACCATGCCTTAGCACAGATCAAAGTCCACATAGTTCGGTATGGTATGGGGATTACGCAAGGGTGCTGCTCGTGTGCCGCTATGGAGAAACAATGGTGGATGGGGCTTATGCTCTGAGGCAGCCCACGGTGGTGTCTTCCCCATGCCTGGCCATGAGGGCATCCCAACTCACTGGTGGGTTGAGGTAATCACCTACGCGCTATGCACAAGCAGGATAATGCCAAGGGCATTGGAATCAGCCCAAAAAAAGTGATATGAAAAGTGTGAATCACATTCCCGACATTCGGAATGCGGTGAGGGTGGCGTGGCGATAGAGTTTAACTATTGATCATGTTCGAAACACAGAATCTATATCACGTTAGTCTAAAATGGGATCAAACAAATGAGGGTCGACTGCTGACCGTGTTCGAAACACAGGACCTGACTCAAAGTGTCGCCCAAAGTCATCTGGGGAATTGACCCATGACAGCAGGTGAACCATAGGTCAATCATACATACTGTTATAGCGGGAGGACTAAAGGTCTATCTTCCATATTGTTATAGCAGGAGGACCACAGGTCAATCATCCATATTGTTACAACAGGCGGACCACAGGTCAATCATCCATACTGTTAGGGTGTCCCTTCAGACATGGAATTGGATGAAGATCTGAATGAAGGACATACAAAGCATGAGGCGGAGTTATTGAATGTTTAAATATATTCCAATGCACTTGAAGGTATGCCACTGTGATAAAGGCATTAGGCATCTTATTCATGGAACATAAGGAATCCCTTATTTGGAACAAGAGGCATCATATTATTGAATGATAGGGACTACTACAGTTTAAATTCATGTAGATAGGACTATTGCCATAAGCCGCCTAGAATGGCTGGTGTTGGGTCTTATGCCAGGGCGGCCCTTTCTGGTTCAACCTGGCATAGGAGCCAAGTGATAGGGTTTGGAGGATATTCCTGAGGAATGGCTTCACTCAAGGTACATAGGGAATTAATGATGAGAATCTCAACTCACGACATTGGAAACGAACAAAGAAGAATGCATCAACTCAATGTGATTCATGGTGTGCAGAGGAGTATCTCAAATCATGGTATTCCAAAGGTGGGAGGTGGGTGCGAAAAAGGGCACAATATAAAACCCTGACATCCCGTCCCGAAATGTTCACAGTGCGACTCTCCATTTTTCATGGGTGAAAGCATGGAAACTATTGCGTAGGGAAGGCATGGGCACAATTGAGGCTATTGCGTGGAAAACACCGGGTCGACGAGAAATAGGGGGGCTGGGCGCGCAAGATAGAAGTCGGGTGTGCAATAGGGGAGAAGTGCGCACAATACTGGGTGTGTGTGCACAATACCGATGGAGGGCGCAAAAGGGAAGGAATTGTAGGCAATAGGTATTCCATGCGCACAAAAGGATGTGGTGGGCGCAATAGGGAAGGCTTGTGCGCAATAGGACTGGTGCAACACTAGCGCACAAACAATCGGGCCTAGTGGCACTATTACATCCAAAAATTTTGTGTGGCATAGAAAACTGGTCAGGTTGGCCCTTTTCCATGAACATTTAATTTTTTTCATGCTAGAGGGGGGTTTTCCGTATGGGCGCGGAAACATTGGAATTACGTGCATCAGAGCGGCAGTCACCCTCCAAGGTCCTCTCGAAGAAGGCAGTGCACTTGTATTAATAGGCGGAAACTCGGGCGTCGAATGTGTAACATTCCGAGCGTGCAAATATGGGCGCGTAAAAAACTTCACGCACAAATGTTTTTCCACGTGAAAATTCTTTTTTACGTGAAAATCCATAATTCGCCCCAAAACCGTCCAGGATGGCCATTTCCAGCAGCCCGACTTCAAACAACCATAACTTCTGATCCATAACTCCGTTTGGGCTCCACGACTAGTCAAATCGAATCTTTCGGAATGAGCTACGCTCTGAGGTAATTTATGGGAGCTTTTGAAAAATTGTGAGGATGTGTTTTATGGGGTCAACATGCCCGGAACAATCTAGAAAGGCATCAGAGCATGATGGCTTGAGCCTTCAACAAGAATTTTCACCTCCGCTCTTTACTACAAGGAGACTTGGTGCAGGCTCCGAAGAAAACAATGATTCATGGTAGGATACCAGCCAAGTTGGAGACCAAATGGGAATGACATTTCATTGTTCATAAGGCTTTTCCCAATGGAACATACTCCATGGTGACTATTGATCGTGAGAGGATAACCCCTCCCAACATTGCCAAGTTCCTAAAGCAATACATATCTAGAGACCCAATGTATGGAAGGACTATAAACTATCTGTTCCTACATAAAATTAAACTAGATGGTCCTGCATGACCTAAAACTGCATGCCAGTCCATCATGATATTAAACTGCATAGTCCCTCATTCATCAATGTGTCCGAGAGTACTCTGAGGCGGCCCATGTGCCGCAATGGAGTGGAAATGGTGGATGGGGATTATGCTCTGAGGTGGACCATGTGCCACTATGGAGTGACAATGGTGGATGTGGCTTACACAAGGGTGTTACCCATGTGCCGTTATGGATCGGAAATGGTGGATGTGGATTACGCTCTTAGGCGGCCCATGTGGTATGGGGATTACACTCTGAGGCGACCCATGATGATATGGGGATTATGCTCTAAGACAACCCACAATGATGGATGGATGGGGATTATGCTATGAGGCAGCCCACAATGATGGATGGATGGGGCTTACACTTTGAGACTGCCCACATTGGTGGTATGAGGCTTACACTCTGAGGCGGACCATGGTGGTATGGGGCTTACACTCTGAGGCGGGCCATGGTGGTATGGGGCTTACACTCTCAGGTGGCCCACAATGATTAGTGAACTGACGTGAAGAGGTCAGAATGACCGGGTGGTGGGCTTGAACCTCATGGATGCTTCCTACATACCATTCCTTTGCACAGATCAAAGTCAACGTAGTTTGGGAGGATAGTTTAACGTCATGCGAGACGGGGGCATTTGGGGCATATGCTCTGAGGAGGCCCATGGTGGAAGTGAACCAATTTGAATGATTCCGAATGATCGGGTTGTGGGATTGAACCTTGTGGAGGCTTCCTACGTACCATGCCTTAGCGCAGATCAAAGTCCATGTGGTTTGGTATGGTATGGGGCTTACGCAAGGGTGTTGTCTGTGTGCTGCTATGGAGAGGTAATGGTGGATGGGGCTTATGATCTGAGGCAGCCCATGGTGGTGTCTTCCTCATGCCTGGACATGAGGGAATCCCAACTCACTGGTGGGTTGAGGTAATCACCTACGTGCTAGTGCACAAGATGGATAATGCCAAGGGCGTTGGAATTGACCCAAACAAAGGGTGATGAAAAGTTTGAATCACATTCCCGACATTCGGAACGTGGTGAGGGTGGCGTGACGATAGAGGATATCTATTGACCGTGTTGGAAATACAGTATCCATATTTTGTTAGCCTAAAATGGTGACAAACAAATGAGGGTCGACTGCTGACCGTGTTCGAAACAAAGGACCTGACTCAAAGTGTTGCCAAAAGTCTTCCGGGGTGTTGGCCTAGGATAGAAGGCGGACGATAAGTCAATCATTCATACTGTTATAGCAATTGGGCCAAAGTTCTATCACTTATATTGTTACAGCAGGCGGACCACAGGTCAATCATCCATACTGTTAGGGGTCCCTTCAGACATGGAAGTAGATGATGATACGAATGAAGGAGACACAAAGCGTGAGGTTGAGTGATGGAATGTTTGAATATATTCCAATTCTATTGAAGGTATGCCACTGTGATCATGGCATTAGGAATCTTATTCTTGGAACATAAGGCATCCCTTATATGAAAAAAGAGGCATCCTATTATTGAATGATAGAGATTACTACAGTTTAAAGTCATGTAGATAGGAATATTACCATAAGGCACCTAGAACGGCTGGTGTTGGGTCTTACGCAAGGGCGGCCCTTTCTGGTTCAACCTGGCATAGGAGCCAAGTGATAGGGTTTGGAGGAGTTTGTTGAGGAATCGATCGACTCAAGGTACTCAGGGAATTAATGATGAGAATCTCAACTCACTACATAGGAAACGAACCAAGAAGAATGCATCAACTTAATGTGTTTCATGGTGTGTGGTGGAGTATCTCATATCATGGTATTCCACAGGTGGGAGGTGGGTGCGCAAAAGGGCACAATGGAAAACCCCGACGTCCCGGCCCGAAATGATCATGGTGCGACTCTTCATTTTTCATGGGTGCAATCCTGGACACTATTGCTTAGGGAATGCATGGGTGCAATTGAGGCTATTGTGCAGAAAACACCTGGATGGCGTGAAATAGGGGGGCTGGGCGCGCAATATAGGAGAAGGGCGTGCAATAGGGGAGAGATGTGTGCAATACCGGGCATGTGTGCACAATACTAGCGACATGCGCAAAAGGGAAGGAATTGCAGTCAATACGGATGCCTTGCGTGCAAAAGGAAGTGGTGCGCGTAATAGGGAAGGCTTGCGCGCAATAGGACCGGTGTAGCAATGGCGTGCTAACAATTGGGCCCAGCGACACTATTGCATGCAAAAATTATGTGTGTCGTGGAAAACAGGGCAGGTTGGCCCTTTTCCGTGCAAAAAAAAATGTTTTGCGTGCCAGAGGGGGGTTTTTTGCATGGGCGTAGAAACATTGGAGTTACACGCATTAGAGCGGCGGCCGCCCTACGGGGTCCTCCCGAAGAAGGGGGGGTGAACTTGTATTAATAGGTGGAAAACCGGGCGTCGGGAGTGTAAAATTCTGTGCGCGCAAATATGGATGTGTAAAATTCCACGCACACAAATGTTTTCTGTACGAAACCCCTTTTTTACACGTAAATCCATACTTATCCCCAAAACCGTCATGGATGGCCTTTTCCAGCAGCCTGACTTCAAACAGCCATAACTTCTGATCTGTAACTCCATTTGGGCTCCACTACTAGTCAAATCGAAGCTTACGGAACGATATACACTCTAGGAGCATATATGGAAACGTTTAGAAGCTTTTGGGGACGAATTTTATTGGTTCAACAAGCCCTGCACAATCTTGAAGGGCATTAGAGCAGGATGGATAAAGCCTTCAACAAGAAGGTTCACCTCCACTCTTTCCTGCAAGGAGACTTGGTGCTGGCTCAGAAAAAACCAATGATTCTTGGTAGGATACCAGCCAAGTTGGAGCCCAAATGGGAAGGGCATTTCATTTTCATGAGGTTTGTCCCAATAGAACATACTCCCTAGTGACCATGGATGGTGAGTGTATAACCCCTCCCCCCATTTCCAAGTTCCTCAAGCAATAAATTTCCTCATAACTAAGGTCTGGCATGACTATAAAATGTCTGGTCCTATATGACATTATACTGGATGGTCATGTACAACCTTAAATTGCATTCCAGTCCAGTATGATATTAAACTGCACAGTCCCTCATTCACCACTGTTCCATGCCCCTTTTTCCTCCTAAGAGTTCTCCAAACCATTTTTTCATAATCATCATTGAATTGGCCTCACCAATGTTGAGCCCCATGGACCCTTTGCATCGGTTTTCCAATGTGTCCGAGAGGACTCCAGTCTAGGACCTGGAGTGTCAGATTCAACTTGGGCAAGTTTCATTCACTTGTCAGGATTCTAGTTTCCCTTCATTTGGGCCCCCATTATCATTCACATTCGAAGGGACCCCCAAAACAGCATGGATGCTAGGCCTAAGGTATCTCCTACCATTACGGACCAATGCCCCTGAGGGATTTGGACAACAAATCAATACATGTCTCGTTTTGCGAACATGGTCTGCGGTCGATGCTCATTTGTTTATCCCCATTTCAGGCTAACACGACATGATGTTGTGTTGTTAACATGGTCAATAGTAATCCTCTATTGCCACACCAGTTGTAACGACCCGAAATTTTTAAATAAATTTTGTTTCCTAATTTTATGTGTTTTTTTATACTCAACAAAAATGTTTTATTTGATAAACATGATTATAATTAAAATGAGATCAGTGGGTTTTGACTATTATATAACCATCGGTCAATATGACCGCTGTGAACAAAATGTTTTGATTATTGTCTCTAAATATAAGTAATCTTGGTTAATTATTATAGAAAGAAGATTCGATGGCCTCACCTAGTAGTCTTGGACCGATCGAAGCCCATCTAACAGAGCTTGGGAAGGAGGTACCACCACTGGGCTTTTCTCTGGATCAAATCCAAGCCGAACTTCATCATGTGAAGCTGGAACGGAATCTCCTTCGTGAGAAGTTCAAACTGATAGAAATTACTACTCGGGAAATGTTGATTGAGCCGCCCCAAGCTTCTATCACCCTAGCACACCTTACTCTTAGGTCCTATGCTGGTATTATAAGGGGTTATGTAACGAGACCGTAACTACCTTGTGTAATCCTTGTTTTAAATAAAAATTGGGATTTCTTCTTATGATGAAGATTATGAATTTTGAAATGACCGGATAAATATAGTATGCATATTTTTGATGAATTTTAGAAAAAGGATATTTTAAATATGTTTATGTAAACCCTAAATAATTAAAAATGTGTAATGATTTTCAAAAAATGGTCTGCTGCAATTATGTTGAGTACTAAATTTAGAGTCTAATAAGATCAACTTGATTTTTGACGAATAGTAAATTATGAATAGTGATTTTATGATTAGGATTAGTAATATGACCAAATGGATTAGTAATCTCACTTAAAAAAAGTTTTAAAATAATCTTGGCACCTTGATTAAGTAATGTGATTCAATAAAATAGTTAAATAACGGTTTAATTAATTATTATTCAAGTATTAGTTTTTTTGGGTGAATAGTGTTTTTTAATTAAAAATTTAATTAAATATAATTAGATAATTATTTTTATAAAAATGACTTTATTTTTGAACTCAGAGCATCGATATTATATTATGGTAATTTTTGGGGTTTTTTTCTGAAAAAATGAATTTTCGATGAATAGTGTTTTTATTTAAAAATTAAATTAAAAATATTTAGAAAATTATTTTTATAAAATGGATTTCATTTTTGAAATCAGAGCATTGATATTTGGTTAATGTGAAATTTTGGGATTTTTCTGAGAAAGTTGAATTTTCAGTGAATAGTAAAAATACAGTTTTAGGGTTTCGGTATGTTTAATGACATCATAACGGTTTCATGATGATTTCATGAGATCTTTTGAGGGTTGGCCGGCCAAGGGTGATGAATTATTGTTTTGGGGGCCCCATGTGGCCTAACTCCATGATAAATGACAAGGGAGAGCACATGGGTTTGAGAAAAGCACATGTGAGGTGTCCCTTGGCCATTAATGCCTTGTCCCCTCACTTTCCCTATAAATACCAAGCCCTCCTCTCATCCATTCGACTCCCCACTCATTCCCAACGAATTTCTGGTCTCATTACCTCTCAAGGAGTCCTCCCAAGGTGCCCCCAAGCCCTCAAGGTCCCAACCTTTGAGGTTTAAGAGTTACATTTTAAGGTAAGGGATCCGACCTCTCTCTTTCTTTTCAAGTAATCTCTTTTATGTCTTCTCTTTTATACTCCATGTTATTATGTTGGAGGATGTTCTTTTATATTCATCATAATGCCTATTTCATGTTCATATGATGAGAGACCCCCCCCTTGCTCTCATCAATTCGTTTTAAGAATGTTTAAGTGGCGCCGTTAGGTTGTCGAATTTTTAAGGGATTCTTTCACCTTCCTCGTTTTCAAGTTCTATTTTCATTCAAGTATTTCATGTTACTTTTTATTATGTTGGGGTATGATCTCTAAATTATCATACTGATCTTTTATGATCATATGATGAGAGACCCCATTTGATCGCTTCAATTCAGTATTTTGAAGATTTAAATGGCGCCGTTAGGCTGCCGAATTTTTAAGTGGTTCTTCACCCTTCTCGTTTTGAAGTTCTACTTTCATGTCAATTATTTCAAGTTCCTTTTTTTTATATTGGGGGTATGATCTCTATATATATCATACTGTACTCTTATGTTCATATGATGAGATACCCCATTTGATCTTTTCAATTCAGTATTTTGATGTTTTAAGTGGCGCCGTTAGGCTGCCGAATTTTTAAGTGGTTCTTCACCCTTCTCGTTTCGAAGTTCTACTTTCATGTCAATTCTTTCAAGTTACTTTTTGTTATGTTGGGGAATTATCTCTATATCTATCATACTTAACTCTTATGTTCACATGATGAGAGATCCTATTTGATCTTTACAAATCATTTTTTTTGATGTTTAAGTAACGTCGTTAGGCTGCCGAACTTTCATAAGAGAAATCTAGTTTTTTTTTCTTCCTTCCATGTTTTTCATTTCAAATGTTATGTCCTTGAAATTTCATTACCATGATCATGTATCCTTCTTATTCTGTCCATGTACTATTTTACGGGTCATTTATGAATGTTTGACCCATTTTACCTCTCTTTTAATGTCTTCTAAAACCTCGGAACATTGCCGTTATGCTGCAGAATTTCTGTCTCAAAATGTCTATCTCTTTCTCTAAAGTCCTTTTATTTTATTAAGTGAATAATAAAAGCTCTTTATTCTAAAGGGTTATTCACATATATACCAAAATGTTCTATTTTAAATTCTGGGATTTACATACATGAGACCCACCTTCCTTTTATGTGGGTTTTAAAGTGATATAAAGATCATGTCTTTAAAGCAGTTTTTAAAAAGTTATGATTATGAAATGAAACCCATTTCCTTTATGCTATATGGGTTATTTATGAGATGTTTGATGATGATATATGTGGCTCACATGATAATAAAGGCAAATTTAAGGGTGCGCCCTGATAGCGCTCCAATGCATTGGGTAATGATGTAACCACTAGAGATTACAATTTTCACGACACCTTGGTGAATAACCTTGGTAATTTTAAAATGACACCTTGGGGATGGACCTTGGTGATATGTTCATGATTGTCTATGTTAAATGATGTAGCCACATCTTCAAGTTATTAAAAAGTTTTATTTTTATTATGATATGCCTCATGATTTCATTTTCATGCATTAAAGTTCTTTTCATGACTTTATTGATGTATCTCAAGTTCATATGTAAAATGTTTCACTTGTTTCCCTTGCTGGGACTTCTGCTCACCCTTACTTTTGATGTATGTCCCCAGGTTATGAGATGCAGTAATGAGCCTAGGGTGAACATGAGGAGAAGCCTTTCAAGTGTTTAAGAAGAATGTTTTTTTTTTGTTTCATGTTTTATGTTCCTTGTTTCCAAGACACTAAACCTTAAAGATCCTCAGTTCCGTGTAATGGAATGAAAAGTTATGTTATAAAAAGACAGGATGAAATAGTTGGTATCAAAGGATGGTTTAGTTATTTGTGGAAATTAGGATATGAAAACTCTAGGAGGAACCCTATATCAAAGTTTAATATAGGAAATCTTCCTGGTATTTTGGTGAGTATTGAGTAAGGGGTTGCCAAGCAAATACATCCCTGTCTGGATACGAGCAGGTAGAGGTGGCTCTGGCACAGATGTACATAGGGGTAAAACCCGAAAACACCGCTTTGAGCTAGACTCAAACGGGAACTGGTACACGACAACGGGCCTTGCTGCACTCTTGGTTACGACACTCTCGGGGGATATGCTCTGGTAAATTCATAAGCTTGGTATGAACCATTGTTAAAGGAACAAAGATAAAATAAAATAAAGGTTCACATAAGAATATATGATCATTCATAACCTAGATGGGAACCTAGGAGATCACAAGTTAGGGTATACCTTTCATATACAAGTTATCCTTATATGCTTTCAGTTCCTTTTCATGATTATTAGCTAAGTACTTAAGCCCCTAATTATGCTTTCTCTTCTTAGTTAATAGAGGGTAATGGAAGAACATGTTCTGACAACCAATGTGATAGGAAATGCGACGATTTTCGTATTAATATGACAGGGATGATTAGAGGATTAAAATATGATTATTATTTTGGAAGACGTTCATTATTTTGGGAACCATATTTGATCGAGGTAAATAGATTACTACGGTATTTTCATTGAGGAGTAAGGTTGACTTATATTTTGAAGAATCGATGAATTTAAGGTGAACTTATAGTAATTTAGGTTACTTATGGGAATGACTAACCTATCTTGGGTAAAATATGTTTAGGTTAGCTAATTTTTTTATAAGATGTTAGGAGTGGTTGATGTTGTCAGGAGATGAAGAATGAAGTTGTTTTGGAAGACTATGTTATCAAATCCTTATTGTATTTGGGTTTCAATCTTAGTTTGGTTTGTTTTGAGAAATTTTAAGGACCGTTATTTATGGAATGGTCTATGATGAACTTTGGGTAGTACCATGGAACTTTGATTATTTAAAAGTAGTTTCCATTCCTATGCGATTCTTTCTTTTTGAAGAGTTGTTTTACCTTAACCTTTCTGTTTTTGGGATAATGTTTAAAGATAGAAGAAATAGATAGTTAATCTTTTGTAGATTATGTGATTCTATAGAAGATGATTTTTGTGCTTTTATGAGACCAAGTGTTTTTTAATTCTCATCATTTGGAGAAAAGATTAGTGTTGGTAGGGACTTGTTAAAGGATGAAACTCTACTTGAAGGTAGGTATATTTTCTTATGTTTTTGTTCTATGTAGTAAATGAAATCCTCAAAATTATGAAAAGAAACGTAAAACAAAAATGTTGTTGGTTTACGTTTCCTACTAGGTAATCAAAGACCGTTTACACACATCATAAGTTTGGGATTTTCTCATGGTTAACTTTATCCTAATCATGTTCTCTATCACTCTCCCTCAGAACTTGACCCTTTGTTTTCTCCTCCATGTCCATGTTTTCCTACATGGAACCCTAGTGTGGGTTAACTCGGGTGACCTTTTTACTTCCCTTTCTTTATTTTAAAGTAATAGTTTTACCGACTCCTTTTCCGATGTGGGACTTTCAATGAAATTTCAAAACCCAATTTTAAAATTGCGAGGACGCAATTTCTTAAGGGGGGAAGATTGTAACAACCCGAAATTTTTAAATAAATGTTGTTTCCTAATTTTATGTGTTATTGTTATACTCAACAAAAATGTTTTATTTGATAAACATGATTATAATTAAAATGAGATCAGTGGGTTTTGAATTTTATATAACCATCGGTCAATATGACCGCTGTGAACAAAATGTTTTGATTATTGTCTCTAAATATAAGTAATCTTGGTTAATTATTATAGAAAGAAGATTCGATGGCCTCACCTAGTAGTCTTGGACCGATCGAAGCCCATCTAACAGAGCTTGGGAAGGAGGTAGCACCACTAGGCTTTTCTCTGGATCAAATCCAAGCCGAACTTCATCATGTGAAGCTGGAACTGAATCGCCTTCGTGAGAAGTTCAAACTGATAGAACTTACTAATCGGGCAATGTTGACTGAGCCGCCCCAAGCTTCTATCACCCTAGCACACCTTACTCTTAGGTCCTATGCTGGTATTATAAGGGGTTATGTAACGAGACTGTAACTACCTTGTGTAATCCTTGTTTTAAATAAAAATTGGGATTTCTTCTTATGATGAAGATTATGAATTTTGAAATGACCGGATAAATATAGTATGCATATTTTTGATGAATTTTAGAAAAAGGATATTTTAAATATGTTTATTTAAACCCTAAATAATTAAAAATGTGTAATGATTTTCAAAAAATGGTCTTCTGCAATTATGTTCAGTACTAAATTTAGAGTCTAATAAGATCAACTTGATTTTTGATGAATAGTAAATTATGAATAGTGATTTTATGATTACGATTAGTAATATGACTAAATGAATTAGTAATCTCACTTAAAAAAAGTTTTAAAATAATCTAGGCACCTTGATTAAGTAATGTGATTCAATAAAATAGTTAAATAACGGTTTAATTAATTATTATTCAAGTATTAGTTTTTTCGGGTGAATAGTGTTTTTTAATTAAAAATTTAATTAAAAATAATTAGAAAATTATTTTTATAAAAATGACTTTATTTTTGAACTCAGAGCATCGATATTATGTTATGGTAATTTTTGGGGTTTTTTCTGAAAAAAATGAATTTTCGATGAATAGTGTTTTTAATTAAAAATTAAATTAAAAATATTTAGAAAATTATTTTTATAAAATGGATTTCATTTTTGAAATCAGAGCATTGATATTTGGTTAATGTGAAATTTTGGGATTTTTCTGAGAAAGTTGAATTTTCAGTGAATAGTAAAAATACAGTTTTAGGGTTTCGGTATGTTTAATGACATCATAACGGTGTCATGATGATGTCATGAGATCTTTTGAGGGTTGGCCGGCCAAGGGTGATGAATTATTGGTTTGGGGGCCCCATGTGGCCTAACTCCATGATAAATGACAAGGGAGAGCACATGGGTTTGAGAAAAGCACATGTGAGGTGTCCCTTGGCCATTAATGCCTTGTCCCCTCACTTTCCCTATAAATACCAAGCCCTCCTCTCATCCATTCGACTCCCCACTCATTCCCAACGAATTTCGGGTCTAATTACCTCCCATGGAGTCCTCCTAAGGTGCCCCCAAGCCCTCAAGGTCCCAACCTTTGAGGTTTAAGAGTTACATTTTAAGGTAAGGGATCTGACCTCTCTCTTTCTTTTCAAGTAATCTCTTTTATGTCTTTTCTTTTATACTCCATGTTCTTATGTTGAGGGATGTTCTTTTATATTCATCCTACTTCCTATTTCATGTTCATATGATGAGAGACCCCCCCCCCTTTCTCTCATCAATTCGTTTTAAGAATGTTTAAGTGGCGCCGTTAGGCTGCCGAATTTTTAAGGGATTCTTTCACCTTCCTCATTTTCAAGTTCTATTTTCATCCAAGTCTTTCATGTTACTTTTTATTATGTTGGGGTATGATCTCTAAATTATCATACTGATCTTTTATGATCATATGATGAGAGACCCCATTTGATCACTTCAATTCAGTATTTTGATGTTTTAAGTGGCGTCGTTAGGCTGCCGAATTTTTAAGTGGTTCTTCACCCTTCTCGTTTTGAAGTTCTACTTTCATGTCAATTATTTCAAGTCCCTTTTTGTTATATTGGGGGTATGATCTCTATATATATCATACTGGACTCTTATGTTCATATGATGAGAGACCCCATTTGATCTCTTCAATTCATTATTTTGATGTTTTAAGTGGCGCCGTTAGGCTGCCGAATTTTTAAGTGGTTCTTCACCCTTCTCGTTTTAATGTTCTACTTTCATATCAATTCTTTCAAGTTCCTTTTTGTTATGTTGGGGAATTATCTCTATATCTATCATACTGAACTCTTATGTTCACATGATGATAGATCCTATTTGATCTTTTCAAATCATTTTTGTTGATGTTTAAGTAACGCCGTTAGGCTGCCGAACTTTTATAAGAGAAATCTAGTTTTTTTTTCTTCCTTCCATGTTTTTCATTTCAAATGGTATGTCCTTGAAATTTCATTACCATGATCATGTATCCTACTTATTCTGTCCATGTACTATTTTATGGGTCATTTATGAATGTTTGACCCATTTTACCTCTCTTTTAATGTCTTCTAAAACCTCGGAACATTGCCGTTATGCTGCAGAATTTCTGTCTCAAAATGTCTATCTCTTTCTCTAAAGTCCTTTTATTTTATTAAGTGAATACTCAAAGCTCTTTATTCTAAAGGGGTATTCACATATATACCAAAATTTTCTATTTTAAATTCTGGGATTTACATACATGAGACCCACCTTCCTTTTCTGTGGGTTTTAAAGTGATATAAAGATCATGTCTTTAAAGCAGTTTTTAAAAAGTTATGATTATGAAATGAAACCCATTTCCTTTATGCTATATGGGTTATTTATGAAATTTTTTATGATGATATATGTGGCTCACATTATAATAAAGGCAAATATAAGGGTGTTCCCTGATAGCGCTCCAATGCATTGGGTAATGATGTAACCACTAGAGATTACAATTTTCACGATACCTTGGTGAATAACCTTGGTAATTTTAAAATGACACCTTGGGGATAGAACTTGGTGATATGTTCATGATTGTCTATGTTAAATGATGTATCCACATCTTCATGTTATGAAAAAGTTTTATTTTTATTATGATATGCCTCATGATTTCATTTTCATGCATTAAAGTTCTTTTCATGACTTTATTGATGTATCTCAAGTTCATATGTAAAATGTTTCACTTGTTTCCCTTGCTGGGCCTTCTGCTCGCCCTTCCTTTTGATGTATGTCCCCAGGTTATGAGATGCAGTAATGAGCCTAGGGTGAACATGAGGAGAAGCCTTTCAAGTGTTTAAGAAGAATGTTTTTTTTGTTTCATGTTTTATGTTCCTTGTTTCCAAGACACTAAACCTTAAAGATCCTCAGTTCCGTGTAATGGAATGAAAAGTTATGTTATAAAAAGACGGGATGCAATACCAGTCCCTTCAGGCCCTGAATTTTGTTTACATGATTCACATTTTGTTCCATCACATCATGTCCATGTAGAATTTCAACACTCCTGGCACTATACCTCAGAGCACCTCCGCACATCAAGGGGACAAAACTGCAATACGACATCCTTCGAGTCTCCCACGGTCCGAGCTCTAAGACCATAATGTAAGATCTTCTCTAAGCACTATGTGTGGATAGATTCTTATCCTAATAGGGATATGTAAGATCACCTGGATATCATTTTTATGGGTCCATCTCAGCTGGGAGATAGCTTCTCCTACCCCTTATCCTCTATCCCTTAATGGATTCTTAGCCCGGGACTCCTTTCCAGGAGTTGTACACGGTGATGATGTAGACCTGGTCCTCATTCATGTTGGGTATTCTTTATCGCATCATGCACATTCCTTCACATGTCCAAAGCCATATGTCTTTAAACTGTGCTATATGGTCCTATCACATGACCACAAACTCTGATAATATCGTCCTGGCCGCACGACCACAAATGGCACTACATTGTGATAACCTCATCATAGGGGACATCACATTGGGTATCAGTCATCCACCATACCATTTCTCAATGCCAGTATATCGATTGATTTGTTTGTTGATGCCAGGAATTTCTACCCCATGTCAATCGCTTTGAAAAAAACCATTCACCTTAAAGGACAAATAAGATACATCAAATACTGCTTCTTTAGGTGTGAGGAATAGACCTATATGCCCCTTTAATCCTTTGCACTGGTACCTTACCGTGCAACTCTCTAGAACTACTTAGGGCTTGATTCCTATCTTTATGGGATACATAAGAATGCTCGGGCACTACCCCAAGGGCCCAGCCTGGCTTTCATGTTCGGTCCCTTGACCTAAACACTTCCCCAAGGAACCCATGGTAATTTGGACTTATGTCCTCATTCACCTTGGGGTTCATAATCACCTTACCATGTTTCCCTTGCATTCCCCACCGATCCCTGGTCTGAGTTATAAGACCTTAAACTATGAACCACTCTTTAACTATGTATGGCATGATTCCCATCCTTATGGGATACGTTAGAACGCCCAGACATTTCGTCTCGGGTCCAGCCCCGGGAATCACAAATCCCATCATTTCTCACCGTCAGCCCCTGGCCTGAATCCTCGGGGAGTTGTGTAACTACAGTGTTTTCCATGAAAAAGTTTGGGATGCCCCATAATGACATTGGGAATCGACATTTCTCTCACTAAAGAGGGCTTATCTCAATGTTGGAATGATCCATGATCAGATTAATGCGCCCGCCTAATGTGCTTCCACCACAGTGGTGTAATTTCATCAGTGTTAGATTCTATTCGAACAAACCACCACTTCACCTTCCACACTTTGTGTGCCCTTTATTTGTAACCTTATACTCATTCATGTCTAAAGGGACCCCCTAACGGTCGGGTCTCATGCTACCTCGGCTCACCTACTGTCTAGGGCCAACGCTCCAGAAGACATGGGATGACACATTGAGTTAGGTCCTGTGTTTCGAACATGGTAAACGGTCGACCATAATTTGTTGTCCCTGTTTCAAGCTAACGTAGTAGGGATGCTATGTTTTTAACAAGGTAAAATGTTTTCCATTACAGCCATGCCCCTCCCACAGTGTTCCGAATTATGGGTAACATGATTCACATTCTTCATTCCACTTTGATCGGACTGATTCCAATGCCTAGGGCATTGCCCCGGTTGTGCACTAGAGCACATTTAGAAGACGATACATCGATCAGTCTGAGGTCCTCTTCATTTGATCAGGCCTCCCTCTTCTCCTCTAAAATCTGGGTTCAAATCTCGAATTCCTGAAGCATGTTCGACGCTCCCACGATCCAACGAAGTAATTGTACGAGAATCCCTTGTTTCTCACATCGAGTATGGCCCACTTGAGCTTAAGAATGGATTTCTATTTATTTAGGGATTATGGAAGAGCACGTTAAAAAATGGGGATATGTAAATAAAGTTTTCCATACATACAATTCAAAATAATAAGATGTAAGGAAATATAAGTTTATGGGTTTGTCAAAAAAAGGGCCCTTAAGGGTTGGCATCTAGGATGGATCGTTCCAACACTGTTACTTTTTGGATGGTGGAATTCAGGACTACTTCACGCCCCTTGAGGACCCTCTCTTCATCAGCAGTCACGAAGTTCAGTTCGTTGACCCTACCCATGCCTGTGACTCTTCGGTCCGAATTTCAGTCACCTGGTGACTCGCTTCCACTTGTTGCTCTTGGGCATCTTCTATCTGGGCCCTCAATTGCTTCATGAGCTCAGAACAATTTTCGATGAACATTTCAATTATTTTATCCTGTTCTTCGAGGTGTCGAACCTCCTGAACCGCCTTCAGAAATGCTCAAGTACTCCATGAATCATCCCAAAATTGGGTGACGTCGGAGCGCCGGCTGCTCTCGCGCACCTTGTTGGCTTTGTAGTCACGTACCTTCAAGTGAAAGTATTGAGCATATACCCCTCCAGCACACAAGAAAACACATCTAGGTGTGGATTGATCCCATCCACATCAGCCATTCCACCTGAGGCTGACTGAGAAAACTCTTGATGCACTTCCACCCTTTGTGTCACATCATCCAGCTCTCCTCGACTGTTTCCAGGTCTGAATCATCAATTTCCTCAGGATCAATAGGCCGATAGATAGGAAAAATGACCAACATCCTAGTAGTAAGGTCTTCTTCGGATATTCCACCCAGGGGGTTGGGCTATTCAGAATTTCAAAAACCTTCCTCTTTCACTTCCACCCTGGTGCAACCCTCGTCATCTTCTGGCCCTGCCCGGACAGTAGCGCCACCGGGGTCCACCGCTCTCTGCTCGCCAATTGATGGGGCAGACTCAGTTTGGGAAGCATGTCCTGGATAGGGTGGTACATTTTTTACTGACTCGCTCGTAGTAGGACTGGGCTCAACAACCCGACGAGCCTCCAATGTCGTGATCACTGTACAGACAAAGAGCACCCTGATCAATTGATTCCTATGATGGTATGTACCAGTATCAAAGCAAGGAACTTACAAGAACCCAAGGCATTAGCCTCCAGTGTTCTGGACACTATGGGAGTTGTCATAGTGCGGGATCCCTCATTTCTCGTAAGTTCAATAATAGGCGTTGGTACCCCCACCATGTTCCATTAGCGCTTCTACCCCTCCTTAGACTAGAGAATCTAGATTAGCACCAATATGCTCTTGAGTAAGGTATGGAGGGTGGATTAATGATTGAAAAGGAGAACGTATATAAGAGAAGGATAGATAAAGGTTGAAACATACCTCGAGTAGTTCAGTCACATCCATATTGGAGCTGATGATATCGCCACTCTCTTGGAGACTCCCTTGGTAGGACGCCCCATGAGACACTTCACCTTCGGTCTCCTCTACCCCATCACCTTCTGCTTTGGCCTCCTCCCCCTCTATCTTTCCACCCTATGACTAATCATTTCTGTCATCATCCCCCGACGGTATCATTTCCGGATCATGATCCTGGTCAAGCATCACTTTAACTACGAAATATAGCTCTACACACCGACCTCGTTGGAGTGTGTACATTTCCATGGCTGTCAGATACGCATGTTGTTGATGGATGTTCACCCTTTCAACAATCCGAACTAGCCCGACTTCTGGAAGCTGGATCCCGTCTCGCACTATCTCCTTCCAGAGGGATTCAGTACTCACCGACTTCCGCTGGGTTTTCCAAGTTGACAATAAAACTGGGAATATTGAGTCATGATAAGTTTGAAGTAGATATCTTATTTTCATCCCGTGAAGTTCTCTAGCTGCTCTGTGGGACCCTCCACTTGGGGATGAGGGCGTTTCCACTCCATGCGACATCCCCGATGCTGAATTACCGGCATCCATGGGCCCTATTGTACGATGTGCTTCTGGCATTCCCCCTCTAACCGTACTCTACCTACCCTCTCGCCACCAAGGTTCCACACTGGAAACCTTGAGTTTACGAACTCATTTCCGCAAAATCCCATCGGGGTATGCTATGGTCCAATGTTTGGAAATCTCGGTCGAGAGGCCATCATCAACTCCAGTGGTAGGAAATGTGATGATGTCACCAGAGCCATATGTTTCGAACATCAACCATAGTTGACGAAGAGCGCATGGTTGCCTTTCTTCCTAGACATCTGTGTAAAAAAATTTCAGCATCCGCTGAAGGCACCCAAACTATCTGGAGATCCTGGAAGGCACATAAGGCTTTCATAAGATCTTCCCATCAATCCGAGACAAAAGAACCACACCTATAATGCTCTGTAAGAACTCCTACTACTCTAGTTAGCCTTGCCCCTTGTCTATCATCTGGACAGTCGGGTAGGGGAATGGGTTAAAGGAGAATTTGGCATGGTAAAAAGTTATGATCCTCACTCCTTCCACATTGAGCGGCAGCGGCATGACCCTAGAAATGTTCATCATGGAAGGTCTCATACCATTACCTAGAGGATAGATGGAATTTGGGAAGGATTATCTGCTGCAATGAGCCACAACCCAGCCATATAAGATCAGGAAGGGTCCACAGATTCTCCTAGGTGACCCCCCTCTTGAGATGCATCTCAAAATATCATATAGATGATCTAACATCAGGACCCCTAGAATAAATCTTTTGTTGGTATCCATGATGTCAGCCATCACCAGGGTCGCTGGATGGACTCCCATCCTTGCATACCTCACCGGTAAGAGACACCTTCTCCGGAACGAGGCAAGAAATTCAGTGTACCAAACATTCAGGTCATGACTCTCATTTGTGCTATATCCCCATGACTGGTAGTGCCCCTCCTCTTGGATCCCCCTGTATGATCCACTCTTACTCCTCTGTGCCACGGTTTGACAATGTCTCCCTCACCCTAACATCATGACTGCCAGATCCCTTTTGAGGAACAGGCTAAACCAGTCCTTATAAGTGATGTTTTTCAAGAAATTCTTGACCCCCAACCTTTCCATATCCAGCTACACCATATTCCATGTCAGTATGGGGGTTCGTGATATGTCACCACATGTGCTCTTTGGAGGGAGGAATTCATCGTTTTGGTGGCCCTCAAAACAGATACACCCGATACAGGGAATGTCTCAAAGACTGATACCGAATTCCCTATGATAGAGATGGAAAGTGTTGGTATCAGGGGACAACTGTGTGAATAGCTCTGGCTCGAGCTCGTGCTGGAGGTAGAAGTGAAATTGCGATCTCCACGCCGCCTTGAATAAGCCTATATGTCGCTACTTGAACCCAAATTGGTCACATGTATGGCGAACCCATTACGCTCAGGCCCATTCGCTGGTAATGTTTCTTCCGGACCATAGGTCCTAGTCTAGTAACCAGCATTTAGCCTCACCAGTAACGCTTGGACAGAAGGTTATCATGTTCAGGGATGGGGAGCTCTCCGCAACAGGGTCACTCCCTCAGATTGTCCTAGTCCTGGGATTTAGGAGATGAACGTTTTTATGTCCGGTTTCCCTTGTAGGATGACCGTTGTTGGTGATGTTGTAGCGAGGGAGATCATCCTCACAGGTCATCCATGGCCACTGTGTATCCACCTCAAAACCCGGCAAAGGGACCTCCTCCAAGATACCGAAGTTCCATAAAGGTAGATTGTTGTATAGGGCATACTCCTTTTGGGTGGGGGTTAGAAAATTTAAAATGGTATAGTTATTGGAGACAATCCTTTTGTGCCATAAAACTCTGGGTTGGTGACCATTTTAGCCCTTGGAGCAGTGAAATCCCCCTCATTAGCCTATTTTGCGGCCATATTCTTCGAGCAAGTGTTCAAGTAGCTGACATGGAATATGAGAGATGGGCGCAAAATTTCATTTGCTGTCACGAAATATCAAACAAATGTGCGAAAAACCCCAGGTTTCCACGTAAAACGACGCCTGATCTTTATGGAATTACACCCAGCCAGAGCAGTTTTTGCGTAGGACTGGAGAAAGTTTCGCTCATGAGAGCTTGGGGCTTGTCACGCGAGAGAATTCATATGGACCATGGGACCCACGACGGCATTTATAGGCAAAGCCTATTTTGCGTGCGCACACGAAAAGCGGATTCCGTGGGTTCTTGAGTTTTGCGCACCACCATTGTCTTTTGCACGCCGCCTTGGTGCTTTGCGCACATGGACCCCCCGGAGTTCTGCATTTCGGCGTTTCCCTTGAAATGCGACCGTTGTGACCCCTCACAGATCCAATTCTAAGGGAGAATTTGTAGATGCCGAAAAATGATCAAGTGATGAAGAAGGTTTCCAAATGACAACGAAAAGTCATATTCGGATCTGGGGACACAGTCCAGGGATCCCAGGGGAGGCGCGCAAAAAAAATTCATATGTGTGTGAAACAATGGTTCCCCGCACTAAATGTGCTAGGATTCCCGCGAGTTCGGAGGTGGGGGAATGAAATATTTCATGCCCTGCCCCGCATGGTTGCATTTTCGTGCCGCTGCCCTCGGCACACAATTATTTCACACCGACCTGTTTTCTATGACCCCAAACCACTATAAATAGAAGGCGACCCCCTTCAATTTCTGGGTTGAAGAATCTGATTTGGCTCTCATGCGTGAAATTCTCCTTTTGCACACGCAAATATGGCTCTCAAGTAGGGTTCTTTTCACGCCCAGTCACCTCGAGGTCTGCCTTCACGTGAGATCCCCTTAGTTTAAGACTGAGTTCTAATCCCTTCATGGTCCATCCCTTGAACGCAATCCAATCCACTTGAGTGCAGGCCAGCCAATTGTGTGCAATCCCCATCAATTGCGCGCACCCCAGGCATTGAGCTCAATCCCCTTCAATTGTGCGCACCCCAGTCATTACACGCGACCTCTCCCAACTGTGCACAATTAGTATTCCTTGCACCCAATCGTTTCAGTTGCACAAAAACCCTCTTCTGCATTTTTGTGCTAATACTCCTTGATTTCACGCAAATCTACTTATTTCACATGCTATCCTCAAATTTTGCAGGAAATTTCCTGGGACCCCTCACCTCGGTACTCCGTGGGAATTCCTCTGTGCGGGTGTCCAATGCTCTTCTCGTGGTTCCCATTCACGTGCTTCTCTCACCCCCCAGGAATCCACATCACGGATCGTTTTTCCGTATGACCTTCTAGGCTCATACGAAGTAACTTCAATGTCCATTGGACGGTTCTTCCCATTGCGTTGCTTCGCCTTATGCTTCATTGCAAAGGCATGCTAACGACTACTTCTTCTTCACATAGCCATGCTAACTTGGACCCCTAGATGGTTCGTTTCATGGATCCCCCTCACTGCGGTGTTGTAGATGCCTTCCCTTCCACAGGGAGTAGAGGGTACCAGTTATGTAATCCCTAGGGTTGCGGAGCGCACCCACCTCATCTGAGTTGTAGGATGTTAAACTGCCAAGATTCATTGTTCTCAACACATGATGTTAAACTGTGACCTTTCCCCATGCCCCACAAGCAGGGAACCTCACCTTGAACATTCGCCACACCCAATCGTCTCCACAGGGATGGGATCACCACTCACAAGGTATAATATCCTCTTTATTAGAGTGGCGTTTGTCCACGGGGAAAGGGAAGCCACCATGGTGTAAGCCTATAGCTTTCCTTACAAGAGGCATAATGTCTACTCCTCCTTTTATCTTAGGTCTCCAGGGCCAGTGAATGGCAAGGTAGGAAATAGTGATTAACCTTCTTTTGGCCTCGAGTCCCTCTCCTGCTACGCCTTGTCACCCTCGGGCCTCCATCCTGGAGTAAGCCCCAACTTCTCGGGCAGCTAACTACGCATAAAACCCGGTTTCCTCATTGGTCCACTCCATCCGTAAGCCCCACTCAATCTCTCTTGGACGCACCTTTCGTGACGTGATCGTCAGGTCTCTCCTATATCTTGTTTCTCACAACGATAATGACTCATGTGAGCTTAGAATAAGCACTGACCATGACCCAACACCGTGGGCTGCCTCAGAGCATAAGCCCCATACCATCCCAAACTACGAAGACTTTGATCCATGTAAATGAATGGTATGTATGAAGCCTCCACGAGGTTCAATCCCTAACCCATTCCAAACTATTGGGACTATGATCCATGTCAATGCATGGTACGTAGGAATCCTCCGTGAGGATCATGACCACCACTCGGTTGTTCCGACCACCCTCACGTCTGTTCACCAACACCTTGGGCCGCCTTAGAGAGTAATCCCCATACCACCCCGAACTATGGAGACATTGATCCAAGTCAAGTCATGGTACGTAGGTATCCTCTACGTGTTTCATTCCCAAAATCCATCCGAAACTATGGGGAATTTGATCTATGTCAAGGCATGGTACGTAAGAAGCCTCCATGAGGTTCAAGCCCACCACCCGGTCGTTCCAACCACCCTCACGTCGGTTCACCGACACCTTGGTTGTCCTCAGAGTGTAATCCACATACCATCCCAAACTATATAGACTTTGATCCATGTCAAGGCATGTTACATAGAAAGCCTCCATGAGGTTCAATCACCCACCTAGTTGTTCCGACCGCCCTCATGCTGGTTCACCAACACCTTGGGATGCCTCATAGCATAAGCCCCATACCATCCCAAACTATGCGGACATTGATCCATGTCAAGGAATGTTACATAGGATGCATCCATGAGGTTCAATCCCACCATCCATCAGGACCCCAGGTCCACCTTCATGTTGTTTTACTTACACCATGGGCTGCCTCAGAGCGTAAGCCCTAAATGCCACCAGAACTACATGGACATTTATTCCCTGCCATAGGGATACATAATAATCCTCCATGAGGTTCAAGACCATCAATCCCATATCATCCTGATCTCTCCCTCGAGCCCATGCATCTCGGGATGCTCATGCCCCAACCTAGAGGTTCTGTTTCATCTGGGTCCAATCCATACATCCATTCTCACGGGTTTTCTCCCCAGGCATCCCATCATCTCATCAAACTACACAGACATTGATTCCCTGCTACAGGTATACCTAAGATGTCTCTCCGAGGCCCAGCCCAAAACCATCATCACTACATTCCCTATTCCATTAACTGATTAATAATATTTTTGAAGCCACCCACATTTTGGCCCCAATATCGGCATTCCCTCCTGGGGGTTCCTTAATTTGATCCACGGTAATCATTTTTCTGATTAGTCTGATCTGTCTCCGCTGGACATTAAACTTGCAGCATACCCTGTTTTCATCGTGGGATGCTGAGGAAAACCTCAGATACAGGACAATGTCATATGATTCCCTGCATTTGATGTGGGATGACTTGGCCTTTTGTTCCCTAAAGAAGCCTTAAAATAAAGGGCCAAAAGGCAGACATTCCAATCCCCCAGCGTCCAGACACGCCCGTGATTCCCAATGTGACTATTCCCCAAACCAATGGTTACTGCCTTGACCGGACCCCTTGGAATGTCCTTACTGAAGCAGTGTAATTAAATGGTGTCCATGAACATATGTCACCAGGAATAGTTTCACAAACAACGTCTTAAATCTATGTGGGAGACTCGAACTAGGTGACAAGCTTCAAGGAGGAATCCATGGAATGAAGAACTGACATCCCATCATCACGTTTTGATCAAGGAGCAGACGTCCATGAATAAAGATCAGATGCCGCATGCCTTTGGAATGCGGGAATGTAGGGTAACAAATGTGTGTCCTCTATGTGACGGATGCACGTGACCAGAAGAAAGCGTCAGAAAAAATTACTCTACTATATCCCTCTCAATAACGTGAGACATTATTTAAAACCAGAGAACAATCGATCAAGAACGATCGACACAAGACATTCAAATCACCGCTTTAGAAACTTAAAAATGAGTGATTTTTATCAGAGACCATTGGAGCACATCTGGATTACTAGTAGAGGGATTATAATTTGGATCCACATGAGCACAATGATGAAAATCTATAAGGGTCATTATAGACAATAAATTATCATCAACAAAAAAAGTACCAAATAAAGTTGTTTAATTTATTTAAAATTAAATTAAATTATTTATATACATGATGGGAAATATACTCTCTCAAAATTCTGATGTTTTCCATTCATTGTCTATATAATTTATATAAATCCATGGATTCTAGCATTCATCATCGTTTTGAACTAGGATTGATCATAGATTACCAGGAAAACAATGTTGGGACCCACCAAACATCCATGCTTATCAGGCCTCTAGATCAATCAAGTTGTATCAGAGTGGGATCATCATATTTTATAATTTTTTATTTAAGTATTTGATGATACGTTCTTTAATAATTTAGTTTGTCAATTCATGGTTAATAGTTCTTTTACTCTGAATTTCAGGACTTGTTCTTCATCCTTTCGGTTCGTGAAAACATAAAAGAAATCTAATTTTTTTGATTAAAATTAAATCAAGGATCTTATCAAGAGGCTAAAATAATTTTGTTTATGTAACATGACATTACACACCTTGTATTCAGAGTTACACGCTGTGTAACCTTTTATACACGCTATATAATCCATATTACACGCCACATAGTCATGTTCAGTGCATCAAGAGATATTCTAAAATTACTCAGGCCATGTGAATTAATGACACACAGTGTAGTTAATTCTTACATAGTGTATTGACCATGATATAATTCTACATGTTCAGATATATTAAACCTTATGTATCCCACTAGACATGTCTTGTAGTCCCTCTAGGATAAGGGAACAATAGTTTATCACATACATGGATAAGCCAAATTGTAACCATGTAACCCTGCGATAACACATTGTGTGGTCCAATGGACATGCCATATACTCAGAGATTTTCATAAGTATGCCTCACACACTGAGTCCCTAGGCATGTTCTTTTGATATGAGGGTGAATGAATTAAACATGATGTAGTTGGAATAACATGCCACGTACATTACCAAATTACATAGAATTAAAAATTTAATGTTTGCGTAATATTCAGAATTACATATCATGTATATTTGAATGAGTGTTTACCATATTACCTCCAAGGTTATGCAAAATAATCTCAAAGAAATTCCAAAATAGTTTATTATAATATGATTTATTAAATATAGATAATAATTATTCAATTCAAAAACAGTTTATCTTTAATAATGATTATGAATTGAATGATAGTTTTATGAAATGTGTAATTAGTTTCATGAGTGTGGATGATCATGAGCTAGACATGACCTCTGTATGTTATTGGTTTCCTTTTAATTTATTTTAAAATTAAATTTTTGGCATGTGATCCATATATCCTCATCAATATGAAGGGCCTGAGTTCCCATGGTTTCTTTTATGTAACCCATCCTTTTACACTAACATGTGTGTGAGTTAAAGAGCATATTTAATGGATAGAGATCCCCATCATATTGAGGTAGTCTGAGTTGGATCCAAGAAAAAACCAATCCCTGGAAATACAATGGTGGACCAGTGAAAATAGGTAAAAATGAATCATAAAAGGGTAAAGGTGTTTCCACCATAGTTTAGGGTTAGTTTATAAACATCTAAAGAAACTAACCATTATAATATATCTGGATCATCCCTCTTAATTTATTTTACTTTTTTACTCTATAATGTTTTTCATTATGGATTTATTATCATGAATACATAATTTATTAATTAACCAGCATCCATTATGGAACTGATAGAAACCTAGATTATGAGTAAATTTTATCAAGATATGCTCACATAACTATGTTTCACTTCATATAAAAAGGCATGTGATAAAGTTAATATGGAATTTATGCATATGTGATAAAAACTCCTTAATAAAATATTAACTTAGACTAATACTTCTATAACTTGATTAAGGAAAAGACTCGATAAACCAATGAGTTTGACTAACCCTTATTGCAAAACATACTTTTATACAGGAATCACTTATGAATGTTTCAGGTTGACAAACCATTTTACATCAAGAAGAGTTTCACTTGAAAGAATTGGTGTCCATTTAGAGGACTTTGTTGATGAAATCCAAATCAGTATTTCAGGATTAGGGAGTCCACTCAAAGGATCATGGATTTTGAAGCCTAAAGAGGGAAAAGACCTGCCTACTAAAATACCTTAAAATAGCTTGACCAACCCTTTTGGTATTATGTGAATGGGAATATGGATCATTTCTACTAGATTGTATTAACAAATAAACATTCCATGGTTAATGGTGAGGGCCATTGAGAATTTATAAAATAGATGGAGACATAAAAAATTAATTTATTATTACTCATAAAATGTATTCAAGAATATACTAATTATCCACTCTTTTAATTGTAGAGTAAGTATGACCATCTCATCAACAACACTATCCCTCCGATAAATACAGTATAATGAAAACATCCTCAACGTAAGTATCTTATAGGAATGTTTTAGATGAATTTGGGATATTCTACACAATGAACATAAAAATTAATTGTTGGAGTCCTTATTATATGATATGCCTACCCAAGAGGTGAGTGATGAATATTTCTTTGTCTATGAGATACATAAGAATTATTTGGTTGATGTTAAATGTTTGATTTTATTATCAATGTCTAGTGAACTCATGATGTCTCTTGAAAACATGGATTCCTATAGCATGCTTGAAAACCACCATGGTCTTTACTAGGTGAGAGAAAGACATTAATTGTTTGAGATCTACATGGAACTCCTTCAGAGTAATCTTAGAGAGGGTGCCCCAACTGGCCCTCACTGGTCAAGAGCATAGGCAACATTGAGAGACTTGAGGTTTTATGGTTTTAAATCCCTACAGAACTAGGTACTGATCTCATACTCACGTCACTCACTAAGAGCTTCTCAATTTTTTTTGTGAATTTCAATATGAACAACATTGAGAAGTCCTTAGAAGATATTCATTTCCTGCTTCAACAAGTGGAAAAAGACATGAACCGTGAAAATCCTCCTTTACATATAGTGAATAATAGTAAAGGAAGTAGAATGGATTTAATCCCATAGCTTCTTCACACACTTATACAAAATAAAAGATCAAGTGGTAGAGGGGAAAATGATACTATTTTGAATTGCTTTTAACTAGAAGGGCCACTGGAAAAAAGTTCCCCAATCTAAAGAATCAAGGGGAATCTTCTGATGCATTAGTTATCAAGGGAAATATATATATTTCTCAAAATTGGGTATTAGGTACCGTTTGTGGTGCACACAAATATATCAAATTATAGAAACTAAGTAGATTCATGAAAATTGAATGAGGTGAAGTTGAGCTATGAGAAGCCAATGGAGCTACTCTTTCTGATGTAGCTATCGGGGACTAACACATCACGTTGCTGACTAGGATTATCTTGGTATTAAAAGATTGTTATTATGTTCCTTATGTAAACAAAAACATTATTTATATATCCATACTAGATACAAAAAGATATATTTTTCTGGTTGAAGATGAATGTTTCTTCATTAATAAATATATTTTTTTTGGGAAGGAACATTTATATAATGGACTTTACATATTGGATTACACAAACATGTAATATAAACCAATAATGAAGCAACTTCACATGACTCATACCACACCCATCTTTGGCATCACAGGCTAGGTTATGTAAATGAGAAATTCTCAATAGAGTTACTTGAACAATGATATTTAGATTCATTAAAACTGAAAAAACTTGGTGTATGTCACATAATTATACAAGGAAAAATGACCAAAGGCTCATTTAATAGGAAAAGTTATAGGGATAAATAGTTCTAGAATGAGTTCATACTAATGTTATTAGACCATTTCCAATTGAAAAAAGGGATGGGTACTCATACCTAATAACTTTTGATAATAATTTTAGTCAATATAGATATATCTACTTAATGAGGTATATGATAGGTTATTTTGATATGTTCATGGAATACAAGAATGATGTTTTTAACCTTCATGGAAAGAAGATTAAGAAACCTCACTTAGATCGAGGAGGATATTATATTAATCTACACTTCATTGATTACTTATGAGTGTTTTGGATCCAATATTAACACAATCCTCCTTATACACCCTAGTGGAATGGTGTAAGAGAATGGAGAAACAACACCATGTTGTTCCTGGTGAGATCAATGATGAGTCATTCATTTCTTTCATTATCCCCATAAGGACATGATTTACCAAAAGCAACAGACATACTATACAAAGTACTGACTAAATAGATAAATGGTATTACATTTGATATTTGGAGTGGAATAAAAGACATCCTATCAAATATAATTTTGTGGTGATGTGAATCATTAGTTATGGCATATTCATGTTACAAACTCTCACCTCGAGGCACAAAGTATACCTTTATAAAATACCCCAGTGAAACAATGGGATATTACCTATACGACCATTCAGACAAAATGGTTGTAGTGGTAAGACATACCATATTACTTGATATGGATAACATCTCAAAATGAGATAGTAAGAGTGAGATAGACTTAGATGAAGTTAAGGCACAAGCTACACATGTTTGGTATGAGAGTAGATTCCAAAAATACTTGAGGAATAAATATCTATTCCCGAGTCGCAAGTACATCGTAGGAGAATAGAGAGGTTAGAGAACCAAAAATATATATATTTTTCTAGTTACCATGAATGGTGACTCATTATTAGCTGATATTAATGATCATCTATCCTTTAAAGAAGCAGTATGTGGAACAAATGTTGTCAAGTGGCAGGAATCCTGGATTTATAAAATAGATTCTATGTACTGAAACTAGTTATGGATTTTGGTTGATCCTCTAGTAGATGTAAAGGAATCTGGTTTCAAAAGGGTATTGAATAAGAAACAAGACATGTATGGGCATTTCAGTACCTATAAGGAATGACTTTTCCTGAAATGGTTTAAACAATGTTACGGAATTGACTATAAGAAAACATTTTCACTAGTTGAAATGACGAAATCCATCAAAATCATAATTTCCAATTCCACATACCAAAACTATGGGATTTAGAAAGTGGATGTCAAAACAACCTACCAAAATGGAAACCTTCAAGAATATGTTCATATAACACAACCTGAGGGGTTTGTGACTCAAATGTATTACAATAAGATATGAATTTATCAAAAATCCATTTTTGGGATAAAAGAAGCATCCCAATCAAGGAGAATTCATTTCAATGAATCCATAATGGAATATGGATTCATAAAAAATTAATGTGATCATTGTGTCCATAAACGGTTGAGTGGGAGTTTGATTATTTTCTTAATCGTATATATTGAGGACCTATTACTTATTGAAAAAGAAATACTATTCATACAGACTATTACGAAATGGATGAATAAATTCTTCCCAATGAAGTAATTAGGTGAGGCCATATATATTTTGGCGATCTATATCCATTGTGACATATCCAAGAGATTTCTAGGCTTTAGTCAAAGTTCATACAATGACAAGATAATGATGAGATTTAGTATGTAACAATATTATAGGGGAATTTTTCAATCATCTCATGGAACTCATGGTTCCAAGAAAATGTGTCCTCAGACGCATGAAAAAATAAATAGATTGTAAAGGATTCTATATAGATCAATGATTGGGTTAGTCATGTATGATATGATATGTACTAGGCTAGATGTTTCGTACGCATTTAGTGTTGTTTGAAGATATCTTGCTAATATATATGACCTATATTGGATGGAATTGAAGACAATGATTAATTATCTGAGGCATATTAATTATTTTTTTCTACCCTATGGAGGAGTTGAGGAACTAGTCATAATAGGATATGCAGATGCTAGTTTCTCGACTGACCAAGATGACATGGTGTCACAAATGGAATACATTTTCATTTTGGATAAAGGTTTTATGATCAGGAAGAGCTCAAATTAGTGTGTGATTGAAGATTCTCTAGAATATTCTGATTATATAACCAATTTTGAGGAAAATAAAGTATAATTTATGATGTGTATCTTCATCTAAGAGCAAGATGTGGTACCTAGTAGTAATGATCCCATAGCACTGTTTTGTGAGTATACTACTATGGTGGCTCTTTCATAAGAGCCAAGGTCATATAAGTGGTAAAAGAACATACTACAGTAGTATCATCACATGAGGTATTTTTCATAGTGAAGTAATGTTTCTGTGAGAAAATATTCCATGGAAGACAATGTGGACAACCCATTTAATAATTCCTTGACTCAACAGAAACATTATCATCATGTGAGTTCTAGAAGACTGAAGGGTGTAGGTAGTTGGTTATAGTCTTAGTGGGAGTTTGTTAGATTTGGTGTCCTAGATTCAACTATTTTTACATTTATTAAATGAATATTTAATATAAATATATATTGAACATCTTATAGAATATTTTTCATGTTTATGATGTAATAATGTCCTAGAGAGTTTTTCTATTGATAATTTAATGGAATTTCACTGATATGATGAGAAACTTTGGATGCTACAACAATATTATTAAAAATAGTTCGACATCTGGATGAAAAATTATGGTTGGACATGTAGTATACAGACTGTTAGATTTGAGTTCTCATAATCAGATGAGATATCCTCTCCTGAAATCCACACTTGGTTATTTCCAAAGAACTGGAGATTATGAGAACATACCCACCTGTAAGAATTCATCATGTATTGGTGTCATCAGATATTCCAATCTTTGAGTGTGTATAATGGACATCAGACTTTATTAATATCATTAATATGTGTCATGATTCAGGAATTTTGATTTACTAACGAAAATCAAAACACTATATGTTGGAAGGAAGTAGCGTATGTTGGGGGCATCAAAATGACTTGTTATTAATGTAATAGACAAGGATCGTTTTTCCATTAAATTTAAGAAAGATGATATCTCAACCGTTTGATTGAAAATGCACCTTCTCCCTTAATTCCTTGTCCATTGTGTAATAATTATTTTATTTCACGTAGATAGAAAATGACGTATCAAGCATATATGTTGATGAAACTATCCTAAAAACTGATTGATGAGATATTTTGAAAAAAGGATTATATTATACAATGATCATTTATATGTAGATGACTTCATGGAATATTTATGTTCTATTTCATGAGTGCCTTGACTAATTTCTAGATAGTAATCTTGGACATTAGGAAAACCAATTGAAATCAAACTAGAAATAATCCTAGAGGACCATACACTATGTGTTTCATGTGGTTTGGATTAAATACTTTTAGAATTTAATTAATGAAATAAATATTATTCCCTTGACTGAGGAATAATTTTATTCATGTTAACATGAGATCATAAATCATCTAAATCATTATTCACTAGATTGTGAATAAAATATACCTATTTTTTAACATTTAATAAATATTTATTTACTAGTTGGAAAATGTAAATATTTATTTAATAGAATAATTTATTTTAATTAGTTGTTAAAAAAATGGAAGAGGAGTTCGAATAGACCAAGGCCATGTCTGTTGATAAACTAATTATTTATTAGTTAGTAAATAATGTTTATCTATTTGGAGAAAGATATAATAATATTATTATTATTATTATGTGGCACAAGATTCCATTATGGTTCTTTTATGCACAAGTTATCACAATGAAAATAATGGTTCTATTATTTTTATTATGTGGAATGGGTTTTCCCTAATAGTGTAATTTCATTTAATTGGTGTTTTGCAATTAAATATTATATCTGAAACCCCTTTTTGGTTAATAGGCATGTACATCTATTGTTCCAAACACTAGTGAATTGATAGTTTTTGGGAAAATAATCTTCTCTCTCAACTCCTCTCATACCTCCCCCTCAAGAATGAGAGATATTAATCATGGTTGAAAAATTATCGATCAAGAATTGTTGACCCCAGACATTCTTTTTGTTTTTATATTTCCTAAAGATTGAATGGTGTTGTTTAGAGACCATTGGAGCACATTTGGATCACTTATAGATTGATTCTACTTTGGATCATTGTGTGCAAAGTGATGACAATATAGAATGGTCATTTCAGATGATCAACGATCATAAACGAAAAATGTACCGAAGACCCATGTATTTAAATTCATCGTAAATTAATTAAATTAATTACAAACCTGATGTGCAAGATCATCTCTTATGGTTCTACTATTTTTTATTCTTTATCTAATTTTTATATTTCTATAGTGGATATTGGCGCTCATCGATGTATTGATCCTCGATTGGTCATTTATTAGAGAAAATGAATAGTTAGTACCCACCCAACGTCATGCATCCACTACATCCAGATCCAAAATTGTGTCTATTGTCATATTCCATCAATTATTGGATTGAACAAAATGAATGTCCAGTATTATTTTGAATGTTCCAATCATTGTTCGGTAGCTGAAAATTATATGATTCACCTTCTTGTTTTCTTGTAGTCAACTTGGGATTGGACTTATGGAATCTTTGGATGGAATCATTGTGTTAATCTTGGAACTAATTGACACATCTAGAGCGACATATAGATTTCATTTTATAGTAACTCATGTTAGATTATCTTATAATCTTGAGTGAGACTAGTTCCCTATGTGAGAAAATTGGATGTGACCCTTGGAAATATGGTTATACCACTCCTCATTTATTACTCAGTCCCATATGTGATAAAAATAGTACAAGACTAGAAGTTAACGTACCATGATGGATATGAGGAACACTATTATAGTGTCACCATGGGTGGACTCTGTGGTATTGGTAATATTGAGGAATATTATAATGGCCCTTAAGATTCTAATATGTTTTCATTATAAGGGATCATGATTCCATTATTTAAATTGATGGATTTATTGTTTGGATAATGTTTTATTCCTTTTTAATTAATTATGAGCATGCCTAATTGACATACTAGTTATGTATCTTCAAAAACAAAAATCAATATCGAGGTCAGTCCACATTTGATGCCATTTTAATGTGGAACATTTTTTATACCATATTAATTCTTTATGAAACCTTGGATGAGACATTGATCTTAAGATGAAGCAGGTAGAATATGTTGGGTATCCCTTGAGGAACCCAGCCTGAAGTTTTATATATATTTTAATCATCTTATACGCACCTATGATGCCTCGATTTTCATTTTATATTTCATAAACTAGATTGATCTAGACAACCTTGATGGTATCATACTTGGGTTATATCTCACAACCTACATAATCCTCCATTTCATTAGGTTACTCAGTACGATATCCTTTTTTATATGTCAATTATTTGATTTCATGTGTTGTTATGTGTACTTGGGAGATAGGGATCATAGAAAAAACGTGGTACTCATGATGATTTTATAGATAGACATTATAATTTTATTTATCTTAGTTTAATGTGATGTCTATGGTACATTCCTCTAATAACTAGTTGCACCATCTTGTGATGCATTTATTATTAAATGTATTGGCATGGGCCACTACCTTTTATTCATTAATTATATTTGTATTTCACTGCATTGTCATTTAATATTACAATTTTTCCTATTTTCTATTTATTATTCATTATATACCACTGATCATCTCTAACCATGATAGTAAAATCTCTAAAATATACCAGCATTATATCCTTGCTCAAAGCCGGTAGCCTGTGCTATATGGGGAGATATGATTGAGGTCATTTGGTGACTGTTTCGACTAATAGTTTATTGTTGGGTCTATCTAAGATTTTTCAATGAGCACCTTAGAAAATGAATGAGTAAGAACAATATGAATAGTTATTCCTGGTAGTAATCACCCAGCATATAGTGAAATTTTCATGTTTCCATGGATGGGATGTTTTTTTGTGTTTTTCATTGTTATTGTTGACTGTGATTTTTCCTTAAGTGATTAGATTACTTTCTTGTACTTACTAATTTGTGAAATTTATGGTATTTATCCTCAGATAGGTACTGTAGGTATGTAGTATTACACACATTATTATAGGACCACAAGGACTCACATTCCATGTATATTCCATTCTATATAGATTTCATTGTTAGTCTAATTGATATTTATGATGTTCTTTCAATGATATTTATCAAACTATTATATTCAAAGATATGAAATTTTTATTAAATTTTTAGTTTCCAATATCATTGGTTTTGTGTTATCATGCTTGTAGTGTAACATTGGTTTTTTATTTATCTGGTCTATGTATACTTGTTTCTATGTCTAACAATATTTATTATTTATTATTTATGCCTATTTTTAATAATTCTCCGGTGACTAGTTATGGTTCCATGCCAATATATTCCATGATTTTATGTTTTTCATCATTTTTACCATTCTTCAATTCATCTGACTTCGGGGATTAAATATTACAATAAAGTGGTGGGTTTAAAAAAATTCCATTACAAATATTCTTGGTGCTTTATAGAATTGATTAATAGTGAAATTCTATTTGAAAAATGATCCATGATATGATTGAGACATGAACCATTAGTTTCTTGGGATAGAACTAAATGGTTCTGATAAGAGTAGAGCCAATATACAATTTATAAATTGCGTATGTTCTCTATGAATTGAAGATTAGTGACCCAAATAAGAAGATCATCCTTCATGAGCCTTATATAAATTTAGATACCATTGAATTATTATGGGCGTTGTAAAATTATTTTTTTCATATCTAAAATCGTGGATTTAAAAATTTCTTGTGACTCTTTTGTGTGGGAGTGATGAATGATGTGGATAATCTTTTAAAAGATCAATTGGACCAAAATTATGACATACATGTTCATTATTACACACTTAAACATAATTTATTACATAAACATAACTTAATACAACATAGAAGATCGAGTGTTCTAATATTTTGGGGTCTTAGGATCATTAAATAAAAGCATAAAACATGAAATAAAACATCTTTATTGAGAAATACCTTTACATGACCACTATATTCTCTCTTACTTAGCATTGCATGGGATAAAATGAGAACATGCATAAGAAAAGGGTGATCAATAATGTCCAGTAAGAGAATAAATATGGAATAACATGATGAATACAATATATGTTAGAAAATAGCCATACCAATGGAGCACAGGATAAACATGGATATAAAGGCATGATAAATCATGATAATCATTACATAGAAATGTGGAAACAACACATAACATGGAATTTACATGAGCAAAGGATCATTACACAAGAAGCATGAGTAAACCCTCATTGCACATTATGCATGAGTAAACCCTCATTTAACTTGAATTAGCATGATTCAACACTCAATTCACAAGACGTATCATGATAATATACTTGACCAATGCATTAGAGTGCTATCAGGCCGCACCCTTCTTAATCATTTCATTTCAAGAAAAAGTGTGCCACATGGATTATAAAACATGGATTCATTAAACATCATAAATTATTCTATGATAAAGGAGTGTTGAATTCATAAATTTAACTCTTTAAAAAATATGTAAATGGTGAAATGGTAAATTCCCCAGATAGAGAAATGGCCAAGGTATTCACTACATAATGACTTTGGAATGGAAAATTGCGGTGCAATTTTAGAACCGTAACGATATGACATAAGAACTCATAAAAATTTGTTACGAGAGAGAACGAGATGTCTCATCATATTTAAAAGAAATGGATTGAATGGGGTCACATATGTATATTTCCATCCAATTGTAACAGAAAATAGGTTTATGATACAAATGATTTACTTTATTGTAAATGAGAAGAGAGAAACTCCTTAAACAATTTCGGCACGTTAGTGGGTATACATTGATGGAATCTATGAGCGAAAAATGGTCTCTCATCATTCAAACATAAAGAGGACAGTATAGGGGAAGTGGAAAATCACACCTCAATAATTATAACTGAAAATAAAAGGACATAACAATATTAAAAAATTGCATAAAAGAGAAAGGAAGAAATCCCTTACTAGGAAGGGTGATCCCAAAAGTTTTGGAGAGGATTGAGACAGGATTCTTGGGAGCTTGAGGCACCTTTGGAGGATTCTAGATATTGGAGGGTAGGGGTTTTTCAATATCTAATGGCTTTGAGTAGATAGGATGTGGGAGATTAGGTGGGTTTATATAGGAAATGAGAGGGAATTCTTTATTATTTAGGTTTGGGACACGTCACATTAAACTAATCATAACAACAAACAAGACCATGTTTTTTAACAATGGGTTTTTTCAAAGGGGGTCGTAAAACAATATTTCATATGGAAAATGGCCAAACTTATTAATGTAATTGGGTATCATAGGTGAAGGTGAGTCACACTCTCAAGGAAAACAATTTAAAAAGACAAAATGTTTTATAAGTCTTGAGGGTCCACTAATGCATTCTAAAATAAATCAAACAAATCTAAATTCACATTATTTTAATGGTAAAACATATATTGGCTGAAAAATATTTTTATATTATTTTATTACATCACTATTGGGTCATTATGATGTTGTAAAACACATTATATATTTTAATGGTATTTAATTATTACCCACAAATTCGACGGTCTCAGAGAATTATGAAAAATTCACCATTGGATAATTTCGACATCCAGATTCAAAAAATAATATTTATTTCATATAAATAATTTTCTAAATATTTGAAAATTTTAATTTAAAAAAATAAAAATTTATTGAAAATTCATGGGTTTGGACAAATATAGTTTTCAAATCTTAATAAAAATTTCAATTTTATTCAGAAAAATTTTACAATCATTTATATTTGATAATATGAAATTTATTAATAATATTTTATTAAAATATTATTTAATTAAAAAACCCATTAATTCATCAAAATGTATTTCTTTGTTGAATATTAACTAAATAAATACGATTTCTGCACTAAAATCTATTTACAATGTAACAATAATAAAATGAATGTATATTCATTATTATATACAAAAATAACGCACATGTTCATATAGTTATGGTCCTGTTACATAAACCCCTCATAACACCTACACAGGACTGAGAGGTAAGGTGTGCAATGGTGATAGACTCTTAGGGTGGATCGGATAACATCACTCATGTTGTAATCTCTATCAACTTCCATTTCTCTCGTAGGCTGTTCTGTTCAAGATTTATGTGTTGAAGCATGACTTGGTCTTGGTCAAGAGCAATGCCCAACGATGCCACCACTTTTCCGAGCTCCAACATATGGGCTATGTACGGGGAAAATCTACTTGATGAGGCCATCACTTCCTTTTTTGAGTTAGTTGGATTTATTAAATCCCTATATTTATATTAATCATGTGACCATTGTTCAATGGATATATTATAATCAGTCACAATTCTTAACGGTTTTTTAAAATCCAAAACATAGAACCAAATAAGTACATATATTTTACATAACCATAAGAATACATTTAAGTAGACCAAGAGGAATTTTCATTAATGAATCTTTGGGTCGTTACAATCTTCCCCCTTAAAATATTTCACCCTCTAAATTTTCTATTCCCGCACTAAAAGAGATGTGGGTAACATTGCTTCATCAATTCCACCGATTCCCCCATCACTTCATCATAATTTTTGGTTTCTCCACAACACATTCACAGGGGTCATTGTCTTAATTCATTGAACATTTTCTCTATGATCTATGATCTTCACTAGTTGCTCCTTATAAGAGAGATCATCCTCTAGCTGTACTACCTATGAAACGAGTACAAAGAAAGGGTATGGTATGTACATACATAATAAGGATACATGAAAGACATGATATACATTATCCATGGTATCTGGAAGTGCATGTCTATAGGTCACAACCCTGACAAGATCAAGAATCTCGAAGGGGATGATGTATCTAAGACATAACATCCCATTCTTTCAAAACCTCATGACCTTCTTCCACATTGATATGTGTAGAAATACCATGTCTTCAACTATAAACACAAGGTCTCATCGACGGTTATCAATATTTCACTTATATTGACTCTAGTTTTCCTTGATATGCTGCTAAATGGTTTAACCTTATCCACCATTTCTTCAACCTTTTATGGTCCTAGAAACATACGCTCACCGACTTCATCCCAGCATGTCGGTGTTCTACACCTTTTCCCGTAAAGGGCTTCATATGGTGCCATTCAGATGCTTGAGTGGAAACTATTATTTTATGTGATCTCAACCAAGGAAAGGTGTTGATCCCATCATCCTTTGAAGTTCACTGAGCACATTCTCAACATGACCTCAAGTGTTTGGATAGTCCGCTCAGATTGGCCAAAAATTTGAATATGATAAGCTTTACTGAAGTACATCTCAGTATTTAGAGAATTTTGAAGACTCATTCGAAACATAGAGGTGAATCTTGGATCTTCATCCAAGAAAATCAATAGTTATACCCCATGCAGCCTTACCACATCTCTGATTTATAACTGTGGCAGTTGATCCAATGAAAAATCCTCCTGAATTGCAATGAATTGTGCATACTTTTTAAGATGATCCACAACAACTCATATTTCATTGTTGACTTTGGATGTCGTTAGAAGTCCATTGTAAAAGTTCAGGGTGATGTTATCCCATTTCTATGCTAGTATGGGCAATAGTTGCATCATCACCTTAGACTTCTTCCTCACTACCTTCACTTTTTACACACCAGGCACTTTGATGTATACTCAGTGATCTCCTTCATCATATTATCCCACCAGTAATTCTCTCCGAGATCTCAATACATATTTGTGTTTCCTGGGTGAATAGAGAAATTCTAACTATGTGCATCATCCAAACGATCCTTCTTCAGCTTCATACATGATATAACTTGTAGTCTTATCCAAAATCTCACAATTACTTTTTCATTTCCATTGAACTCCAAATATTTCCCTTTTCTGATAGCTTCAACATTCTTTTGAATTCACTCATCATCCTTTTGGGCATCCTTTATCTTTTCCAAAAGAGATGGTTGAGAAATCATTTGTGAAAGGATTGATGATGTACCCTTTTTTATGATTCCCATGTCTATCTTCATCAAATCTAATAATATTGGATCATTCTCAATTCTCATCAATGATGGAATCGCGGGGTCCTTTAAACATAGAGCATATTCCACCTTGTTCTCCTTCCCAGGGTGGTAATGGATTGAGAAGTCATAGTCCTTGATTAGTTATAACCATCTTCATTGGATTATGTTCAACTCTTTCTATGTGAATATATAATTGAGGCTTTTGTGGTTCGTATATATTTTACTCTTCTTCATAAAGAGATAATGCTGCCATATTTTTTAGGTGAAGATCACCATAACCAACTCCAGATCATGTGTTGGATAATTCTGGTCATGAAATTTCAATCACCTTGAAGAATAGGAAATGACTTTGTCATTTTCTATCAACACACAACACATGACCTTCTTCAAAGAATCACTAAATACCATAAAAGGTTCTCCAGTTGCGGGTAATGTTAGCACAAGCATAGTGATACCCCTCCTTTTCAACTCCTTGATGATTTCATAAAATTCATCACTGTATGAAAACATTACTCCCTTCTGAGCTATCTTGGTAAGAGTGTTGGACAATTGTGAGAAATTTATCACATATCATCGATAATATCCTACAAACCGCGGGAATCTACGGATATCCATTACCGATGTTTGCCTCAGCCAAACATCTATTTCAACTGTCTTGAAGGGATCTATAGATATCTCATTTGTTGTGATTATATGGCCCAAGAATGATACCTCCTTCAACAAGAACACACACAAGTTGTACTTTTCATATAGATTGTTCTTTCACAAGGTCTGTAGTATAGTTCATAGATCCTCTTTAGGATACTCCTTAAAATTTAGATTATATTAGAATATCAACTATAAAGACTACCACATATTTGTTGAGCTAATCTCTAAAGTCTCTATTCATCACGTCCACGAAGATTTCTGGATCATTAGTGTGTTTGAAAGGAATTATTATGCCTTCATAGTGCCTGTATCTTGTAAAAAAAGTAATCTTGGGTATATCATCCTTTCTTTACCCTAACATGATAATATCACAACCAAAAATCTACCTAAGAGATGTATTGTGATCCACACAGCTGATCGATCAATTCATCAATTCATGGGAGGGGATACGTGTTCTTTATCATGATTTTATTAATCTCGTGATAATCACTAAAAGGTGCATTGACTCATCCTTCTTCTTGATGAAGAAGACTGGTTCTCCCCATGGTAAAGAACTTTGGCATATAAACCCTTTATCTAGATTATCCTGTAGTTGTATCTTCATCACCTCAAGCTCCACAACATCCATTCTATATGGAGTCTTGGATATTGGCATCACCCCTGGTATAAGATAAATTTAGAATTCAACATCTTTTCTTGGAGGAAGACCATGCAATTCCTCATGAAAAACTTCAGCGAATTCCCCCACAATAGGAATGTCTTCAAGGATGGTTGCCTCATGAGACTCAATCACCTGATCTAGATATGTGTCCTCATAGGGAAGTAATATCCACACTTGAGATGATGGTGCTAAATAAGATTCATCTTCCTCCATGAACTTGTATAAAATTAGGGGTTGATTCGCCAAATGGAGTGTTATTTCCCTCTCATGGAAATTTATTTTGGCTTTATATATGGAAAGACAATCCATGCCAAAAATTGCATCAAATTCAACCAGATGGAGTATAATGAGGTTCTTTGGGAAGTTGAATCTACATATTGTGATCAGGGTGGGGATATATTCATGGGTGGAAATGATTTCCCCATTTTTCATACTCACCAAAAAATTCAAATCCCTGATTTGTAGTGGTGTTGGGATTGTTCCAATAATCTTTAGAGACACAAAATAATGCATAGAACTACATAAGATAACCCTACCTTTGACATTTTGATTCTGGTTCTACTCTATCTGATATATAAATAAGGATGTGTATAATAAAGTATTAACAGATAAAGGAGAATCAAAAGACAAAAACGGATGACATATAAATTACTTATATTTCATTAAATTCTAATTCTATAGGATTCAATCTATGTTATACATGATCTAATTTCTAACATGTATTCTTAGGGAAAATTTTAGTATTCCATTAATAATGGTTCATACGATGCTTTTGAATTTACCAATGCATATCATCTGGGAGTGTCTTAACCTAGAGTGAAACAAGGCCCATTGTCTTTTACCAGGATTCCCTTGGTCATGCTCGAAACTCCTTGTCGGTGTTTTCACCCCTAGGTACATTTGTTTTATAGCCACCTCTACATGATCATATCTAGTTAGGTATGTATTTGATTGATAAACCACATAACCAAAACTCACCAAAGAATAGGGATGTGTTTATTATAGTTAGTCTTATCCCTAAGGCTTTCACTAGGTTTTTCTAATCCTAATCCCAAAAAATAACTTCACCTATCCCCTGATACTAACTTTGACAACCCTGTTCCTTTTTATACACTAAAACATGATTTATTACATAAAATTCAATAGATACAACATAGAATATCGATACGTATAGTGTATTTGGGGATTAATATTATCAAATAAAAACATCAAAAATGAAATACAACATCTTTATTGAAAACATTCTTTACATGACCACTATATTCCCTCGTACTTAGCACTTCATGGGATAACAAGAGGACATGCATAAGAAAAGGGTGAGCTATAAAGTCTATTAAGGGAATGAAAATGGAATAAAAATAAGTATAAAATACATGTTAGACCATAGGCATATCAATGGAGAAAAATATAAACATGAACATAAAGGTATGAAATATCATGACAATCATAACATGTAAATTTGGAAACAACACTTAATATGGAATTAGCATGATCTGTAGCTCATTGCTCAAGAAGCTTGAGTAAACCGCCATTTGCACATGATGCATGAGTAAAAACTTATTTCACTTGAATCAGCATGAGTCAACACTAATTTGACATGACGTATGATGATACTATACTATAGCCAAGGCATTGGAGTGCTATCAGGGCGCAACCTTCTTAATCATTTCATTTCATGCACAAGTATGCCACATGAATCATAAATAGCTGGATTCATTAAACATCATCATTTATTACACGAAAAATGAATGTGGGATTAATTAATGATTATCTTTAAAAAAATAATTAAATGTTCATAAAGGTGAATACCCTTGATAGAGAAATGGGAAATGTATTCACTACACAATGAATTTTTCTTGGAAAACCGCAGTGTAATTTCGGTAGCGTAACAGTGTGACATAAGAATTCATAAAAATGGTTGTTGGGAGGGAAATGGGTGTCTCATAATATTTACATGAAATGTAATATTTTGAGGTTATATAGGTACATGTCCCAATAGTTTTAATGGAAAAATGATTCATGGAACAAAATAATTACTTAAATGTAATCGAGGAGAGGGAAATTATTTACAAAATTTTGGTATGGTAACATGTATAAATGGAAGGCATCGATGAGATGGAAAGGGGCCTGTAATCATTAAATCTTAAAGAAGACTTTATAGGTGATGTGAAAAATAATACCCCAATATTTATAATTGAAAAAAGGGAATATCAATATTAATAAACATGGGAGAAAGAGAAAGGATGGAATCCCCTACTTGGATGTGCGATCCCAAGTAGAGGCTTTAGAGAGGCTTCTTGGTAGCTTGGCTCACCTTGGGAGGATTCTGGAAAGTGTTTTTTAGGGGTTGGTCGAACTCAAAAGGCATTGAGTGAAGAGGAAGTGGGAGATTGGGTGGGTTTATATAGGAAAATAGAGGGGATTCATTAATATATATGTTTGGGGAAACTCACATTAAACAAATCAAAACCACAAACCAGACCATGGTTTTTGCCCATGGTTCATCCCAAAGGGTAGTGGAAAAAATTATTTTATATTGAAATGGCTTAAATTATTAAAATAATTGGGTGTCTTATGTGGTTGTGAGTCACACTCTGAAGGAAAGAAATTTAAAAGGAATATTTTTTTATAAGTCTTGGAGGGTCCACTAATGCTTTGTAAAATAAATCAAACAAATATAAAATTACATTATATTAATGGTAAAACATATATTGTCCGAGCATAATGATTATAGTATTTTATTACATCAATATTGAGTCATTATGATGTCATAAAACATATTATATATTTAAATGGTATTTAATAGTTACACAAAAATTTGATTGTCTCATGGAATTATGAAAAAATTACCATTGGATAATTTTGATATTCTGCTTCCAAAAATAATATTCATTTTATCTAAATAATTTTATAATTAAAGGAATTTTTACTTTTAAAATAAAAATCTATATTTATCAAAAATTCTTGGGTTTTGACAAAAATATATTTCAAAACAAAATAAAAATCAAAATTGTATTGATAAAAAATTGTATGATAATTTATATTTAATAAAAAGTAATTTATTAATAACACTTTATTAAAATATTATTTAATTCAAAAATCCATTAATTTTGGAAAATATATTTGTTAGTTGAATATTAACTAAATAAGTTTTATTTGTGCTTGAAAAACTATTTATAAAGTAACAATAATAAAATGAATGTATATTAATTATTATATACAAAAATAATGCACATATTTATAGTGACATGGTCTTGTTACATAACCCCTTATAAAACCCACATAATACTGAAGGGTATAGTGTGCGATTGTTATAGACTCTTGGGTGGCTCGGATAACATCGATCACGTGGTAATCTCTATCAACATCCACTTCTCCCATTGGCGATTCCATTCAAACATAACGTGCTGAGGCTCAACTTGGGATTAGTCATGAGATAACCCCAATGATGCGACATCTTTTCTATGCTATGAAAAATGGGATTTGTATGGGGAAAGTCTACTAGATGAGGCCATAGCATCCCTCGTTTATGTAAATTGGATTTGTTAAAGCCCTATATTTATACTAATCATGTGATCATTATTCAATGGCTATATTAGGAATGGTCAAAATTATTAATGGTATTATAAAATAAAAACCATAATACCACATAAGTGCATACATTTTACATAACCATAAGACGACACTTATGTAGACAAAGAGGAATTTCCATTACATAATTTTTGGGTCATTACAAAAATAGGTCACCAAGGTAATTGTTTTAAGAAGATAAAATACTATGGGAATTTTAAATATTTTATCTTTGAATGGTTTGGGTTTTTTATATTGGAACCTAAAATGTCTTAACGAGCCCTATTTGGATGCCTTTTTTTTGTATGTCTTAGATATTAGCCCCATGGGGTTTAAAATTTCTATGTGATGAGGGTTATTTATTTTTGGAAAACTTTTTTGATGGCGTTACATATATGCATTTTATGAAATATCACATGAATAGTTCTATATTAATTAGGAAAAGGCCTATTTATTTCCTTTGAGTTATACTTATATTTATCATTAATTAATTAAATTTCATTTCGCAACATAAAGAGTGTTTTCATTTATAAATTAAAAATGTATTTTTCTCCAACTATTACAACAGTGAAAATTTATAAATTAATGGGTGATGGTTAAAATGAGGAATATGAAATTAAATGAACATTTATAAAAGGATCTCAATTAAATGATTTATGTTCAATGAAAATTTTAAATATGTTTCGTCTTTTTTCTGGAAGTAATTGTAAATAATGTTCCAATTGTCGATGCCTTACGAATTGTATTAGTATTTAATTAAAAATATAATCTGAAAGGTCTAAAGGGTTAATTGAGTTTTTTAAATGATTCAAAACGAAACCATAAGTGGTTTTGTTAACATCATCCCTTTTGGCATGGTAGTTTTAATTGCTCTTGATTATTTACATCAAAAGGGAACGTGAGTGTTACCCATAGCCCATTATTTTATATCACTAACATAATAAATGGTCCATGAATACTAATGTCTTTTATCGGTGTGATCTCATTTATGGTCAACTCTTTATGATTCTGTAATAAGATGTCACGTACAGGGTATCCCCTTCAAAACCTTAAACCCTTGTAAAATTATATTGATCAGTTCTGATATGTGGTACTATTTGAGTTCTATAGTGCAGTGTTGGAAACTTAACTTCTAAACGACACCCTTATATTGATGGATGCTCGTGTTGCATTTTGATTGAATTTTTTTCTATGAGAACCATTTAATTCTCAGTTTTAGTGGGTTTGGAGACCCATGGAAATGGTCAACCAAATAGTAGGTTATGAGACCTTCTTCTCTTCCTCTTCCTTAGGAATGGGGGACTCAGTGCGTCACCATTTGGTTTAAATGTTATATAGGATGATAAACGCATGGTTTCAATATTCTTATGGTCCATGGGGAGATGAATTCTTAGGGATGATAAGCCTATGGGTAGTGTCGATGTTATTCCATTTTTTGGGTCATACATTGGTCCACGTGGAACCCTTCCTATTGATAAATATTTTAGCAACCCACTTAAGTTAGATTTTAACAATTTAACTAATAAATTTTTAGATTTTATTATGGGACACCTCCTTAGTAAGGTGATCTGGGTGTTGGAGTAAATAAACCCATCCCAATGATCGTTGTAATTTTTTAAATAACATTAGGTGATTTAGGAAACTGCTCAGCTGTTTAGAATTTATTCTTAATGCAATGATGTGTGGGAGTGATACTAAATGAAGAATCATGCATACACATAGTGAAAGCCTGACCATGCACACTGTTAAGTGGCTGATTTCGTTCAATATTTGGGTTAATTATTCAAATGGTTGTAATTTATGTGTCTAGGACCCATAATTAGTTGTCCTTGGGGAATGTATCGAGTGATGAGATCACTTCTCATAATAATTGTTATATTCATACTCTGTAATGAGCTATAGGAGGATATGGTTGACAAAGGGAAAGGGAGGCCTAAAATGGTGGAGACTGATGGCATCCCCTCGGATAAACTTCACCCCTCAGGTTTGGGAAGAGAAGTGATACACACATAACCCAAAAGGGCCCTTTTTGAAATAGTGTATTCATCTTTTGAATTCCATGAGCCTCATGAGTTTTGAGTCATGTCGGTTCTTTCTAGGAAGCAGAAAAATGAATTTTTGGTGTTGTATGAATGATTTTTAAGAACTGTTTGAAATGGAGAGACTTCGATGTTTATTCTCAATAGTGAATAGGATTCCTCACATGGTAATGGAATAGTTTTAGGTTATGGAAATATGTTAGGGTATGTATCTGAGATATTACATGGAAACAAACTTATGATGGATCAATAATCTTTATCCTTGTCTTGTCAGTTACAAAAAGATCAGAGCCTCAATAAGAACTTTGTTTATGTTTTAGAAGAAGTTCCTCAAGAACTTTTTAGAATCTTATGAAAAATCTTATTATACTGTTGCTTTAAATATGATAATGTAACCAATATTTTCATCATTTGGGTATATTAAGAGGGAGTTTTTATAAGGCCATGAAAATTATTTAAAAGATGTTGGGATTGTTGGGTGGTTTCATCAATGTTCTGTTCCTAAATCACAGTTCATGAGGTATGTTTAGTCTTATGTGACACTAGGGATCCCATGTACTGATTCATTGTACACACTAAGACATACTAGTGATATATTTTGACTAGAATTCCATGTATATCCCATTTTATTGATTGTAATTACTCTAGATAAGTTTGAATTTCGGGTTTATCCCAATGTCTCACATTTTAATGTCAGTGTATGGAATAAGTAGATGATATCCTTGGTTCATAATTCATGATTCTGAGGTTACCTTGAATTTAGTTGGGTTCAAATATTTTGTTATGGATATTGAGCCATGTGTTCTAAATCATGTTTACAGACATGTTTGTACCAATTCATAGTAGCAAAATTAGGTATTGTTTCTATAGACATCACCAAAAGCTGGTTATGAGCTTCAGTGAAAATTATTGGAGAAAATATATAGGATCTATCATCTATAAGGAACCTTGTATTGTATTGAAATTAATATTCCTATATAGTAAAGAATTTCTAAGAAAAATAATCTGGTTGTGTATTGAATCGATTCTTATTTTGGGAATGGAACTATTTTGTAAGGGACCATTTTGGGAAGGCCGTCAGGATAATATGGGTGCAATGTAATGGTATAAAATTATTTTTTGTGGAAATATACAACACAAGTTTTGAATTGTAAATCAGATTTTGACTATTTCAATATAATGATGATAATGTTAATATCTTTGGGGTGTCAGGATTCTAATTAAAAGAAAATAAACCATACGAATAATCAGAATTACTAAGACATGGTTGATAAGAAATTTAAACAATGATTTACTATGACATTGTTTTGTCCTCAGATGATGAAAACTATGGTGGATTTTCCATATGTAATATAAATAGATAGAAAATTACCTAATCATATATTGAGCTAGATTGGATGGGGTATGATTTTTCCCAATGCTTCATTTGGAGTATATTCATTGGCTTTATTTTATGTACCTTATATACCACATTCTTCAGTGATGATCATAGGTTCCTTCGGAATTCAAGAATGTAACATGCTCCTTTAAAATGATTGTTCCATATATGTAAGAGAGGTTTCTAATTGATTTCCTCCCCAAGGATTATTTCGTGTGATAATATGTAAGTTGGGGATATTGAAACATCCCACGAGGTCGTACCAGATGAAATTTAAAGGTTTATAATTTTTTTTATTTTTTGATGGTGTATTCATTAAAATGAGTATCTTAATGATAATACGATTTTTGGAAAACTTAAATATGTTTATTGTACATTGATTAATGTATTAGTGGTTCCATGGTTATTCCATAGAGCTTCATGAGTATCGAAACTAAAGCCTCATAATTAGAGAAGGATGATGGGGATATATGGTTTTTTTGAAACCATAAGACCCTCTATAAGTAACTATGTGGATAATGTGGTGGATATTGAGGTCTCACATTGTTTGATATAACTGTGTGAGAGGATTCACATGACTGTTCTGGTTTGTGTAGACCCTTGGTGAAGGGGTTTTGTGAGGGTTGCGCACAGTTAGAAAACTGACCAAACAACCCATGCGAGGGGGTTCCTAGGCAATTCCACATCATGTGATTACCTTATGTTTGGTCCAACCATACGTATAAACTATTCACCTCAATATATTTGGGGAAATTTAAGATTTTTAACCTAATTAATTTAAAATCTAAACCCCTTTTATTTCTTCATTCCTCCTTCCATTCATTCAAATCCTTTCTTCTAGTTTTGAGCACCTCTCCTCTTCTCATCTAGGTATGGAAATATATCCTTCATCTATTATCAATTATGGGTTCTTTATTTTATAAATCTATAAATAAACTCTCAAATAATCATTATTCTCTTGTTTGTTTACATATCTTTATATAATCATAAATCTATGTGAGAAATGATTCCAAAATTTCTGGATCTTTGATGAATTTTCTGATTTCTTCTATTTTGGCACAAATCAATAATCGATACCAGATGTGTAAACAATATTAATCATTAGGTATGTGGTCTAGTTTCATTTATTGTTGCCTATTTTTATGTGTTTCATCATCATGCTACATCTCAGACCCTTCTGTTGATGAATTAATAATGTTAATTAATTTAATCGCATGGTTATCCAATATATATTATGACCTTAGATAACGGTGAATCCACACAGATGGTTTTTCTCCTTGGTTATCCAATATATATTATTGTTGCACATGTAATAAGTTTCTTTCAAATGGCAAATTGAAAGAAAATAAGTTGTAGACAATGTTTTAGGACCCTTTGTTAATTATCAATGCTTTAAGCATTACACCAACACCCAATAACATGTATATTATACCTTATTCAATGTGACATATGTCATATAACTTATTCAATAATCATTTTTCACTGTACTAATGCTTCGTATTTTTGAATTATGATTATTACTTTATCATGTACCTCTTATTTTAGGAAATTTTAGAATGTATTCCAAATGACTTATGATTTATGGATGTTTCCTAGTATCATAATCTTATTTCCATGTGTTCATGTATTATATCATTCGGATTATAATTGTTACATGATCCTTGTGCCTATTTATTTTTTTATTAAATGATATCCTTCCAAAAATAGCTTGGATTGTCTTTTTTAGCATGAGATATTGAAATTTCTTATTAATGTGTGTGAATATATATCAATGATTGAATTGTTTATGGTCTGGGAGTGAACTTGGGTCTTGATATAAGGAATATGTGGATGGAATCTATGTGATTGGCTTAGAACTACTTAACATTCCATGAGTTACAGTTGGATTTGCTGGTATAGGCTATCTAGGTGGATTATCATATACTATTGAGTGACACAGATTCCCCAAGGGTGAAACAGTGGATATTCTCATTCACAAGATTGATATATCATTCCACATGTGATACTATGTCCAATAATTGAGATACCAACTATGGTCTTAGAGGTTACCATTCCATGTGTTACAAGAGAGACACCATTATCTGTTACCTTTGTTAGAAATTGTGGTATTGGTTATGTTGAGGGAACCTATAGTGACCCTTCAGACCCTATTATGGATATCCATGTATGGGATAATGATTCTATTACATCATATGATATATTTATATCTTTCACTATGTGTGATGTCTTTTTAAATATGTTTGAGAATAGCTAATTGACATACATGGGATGCATCAGCCAAAAAACACAAGCTTGGTGTAGGTTCCCACTTGATTCTTTATTAATGTTTTCCTTTGTGAATAGAATATTATTCCTATAGGTTCCCCTTTCTCAGAAATCTGTTATAGGCCAAATAAGGTAGAATCTATTGGGTATACATTTTGTAGTTCATATCGAAGTGTTATTAGTTTATTAATCACTATATACTCTTATATATTGGAACATTTTTCATTTTATAGTGCACAAACTATATTGATAAAGACTCCATTTCTAGTCAGCAGTGGGGATTATATCTCACACCCCAATCAATCCACCATTGTGTTGGGGTACATATTTATATCTTCTTAATCGTGGGTAGATAGAATGATTTCTTTTGCTGTGTTGTGTACTTGATAGATAGGGAGCACAAGAACAATCTAGTATTCTAAATTCTAATGGAGTTAACATTTGGGATCTCATTAATTTTATTGTAATGTATTGTATGTTGTTCCTAATTCTTATTTCTAGTAGTACCACTTAGAAATTCATTCATTATTATATGTACTGGCAATGAACAATTACTTTTATTCAATAATTATATTTTGCTTTCAATTATTTGTCTATAATTGTAACTATTTCATCAGTTTTCAATTTATTTACACATTATATACCATTTAGTGACATTTAACATGAGTTTATAGTCCCCCCACCATACCAAGATTCAAAACTTCCTCCTAGTCGGAAGCTATTGGCATCTAAGGAGGTGTGCTTGATGTCACCTGACGACCGATTTGGCTACCATTTTACTGTTCAGTTGTGATGTGAAGCCACATTAGGTGCACAACCAACTGGTATTTATGGAAATACACTATCACATATTTTATGACCACTAATGGAACAAGAAAATGTTTAAAAATACACTGAATACCCACAATGAAAAAAAAACACTCAACGACGATCTCCCCACCATAATGAAACACTCTAATTCTATAGAACTCATATTAAAGATGTTTTCCCTGAATGATCATCTCCAGAAGAGATGTGGTCAACTGAACATTGGAAAAAACCTTTTCCCCATATTCACTAATTCAAATATGAAACTTCTCAAAAATATCCCTCAAATTCCACTGTTATGATGATTCTTTCATTTCCTAGTTTAAAATTGTTTTCTGAACACATCAGTGATGACATTCCATTTTTTCGGTGTATAGTTGATGACTAAATAAAATTATTTCAAGTATTCAACACAAATCCCGTATAATAAATCCAAATATTTATGTGATGATAGGTAATTTATAAATTTATGGTTGGAATACATATTAAAACATTCTACCAAAATTTAATGCAAATAACTCTAATGTGCGTTCATCACATATTCATGTTTAATGTCTTCTATAGAATAATTATTCTTGTGTGTCCTATGATTTCGAGAGCCATATGATACTAAATTATAACCCTTTATAATAATAATTCCAAAACCTATACGTAAAAACTCACAATATATGAAATTTCCCATCCCGACTGCTAGAGGATTCAACAATACTGTAATAGTCAAAATACATTTCAGCTCATCAAAAGAACACTACAATTTATGATTTGAAGAAAACATTTCTTCCTTCTAATTTAGTGCATTCAACTAATAATCCATATTCATGAAATGTTTTATGAACTCATGATAATATTCCTCTAGTCTCTATAAGCTCCAAACATCAAAAACATTACGCAATTCCCCCCATGTAATAATAGCTTTCACCATTTGAGAATAAATTAAAATACCATGATCTAACACCAATTATCCCCAAAAACATCACTTCCTGATCCAGAAATCAAATTTTGGAAGCTTGTCATAAGGTGGGTGATTTCTCAACAATTCTAGTACTTCACTCATACGAATCACATCACAATCCTTAGGCATAGTGTGAATGAGAATGTCATCAACAAAGAACACCAAAAAAATTAGCAACATACTAATGGGATATCATATTCATTATTAACATGAACACTAAAGGCACATTTTTTATACAAAATTAAATTAACATATAATGAGAATCACTACAAAGAAATAGTACAATAGAAGAGGTTATTTAGAGGTGGTTCTGTATAATCCCCTCAAAATTAATTTTCTATCACATTAGAGAGGGTTCTAAACAACCCCCTGTAAATTCATTTTCAATAAAAATTAGAGAGACACTATAAACAACCCCCTAGAATCGTCAAATATTTAGGGGGTTCATAACCCCCTCTAATTTGTTTATCATTGAATTTTTAATATTTGGTTTTATTTTACATCTGGTTATATCCAAACCACTGTAAATTTAATAATTAATTGAAATATATATTATGATGGATTTTAGAAAAGCTATATATAGAACATTTTTTTGAATATATATATATATATATATATATTATTTTATATAAGGAAAGTGTGGGGGTTCACAACCCCCACTAATTTAAGATATTAGAGAGTGTTCATGAAAAAATGGTAATCCCAAAGATTAGAGGGGCTTTTTAACACCTTATAATTTAGGAAATTAGAAAGTGTTTTTATCCCCCTCAAATTAATGACATTAGAGGGGGATTTTATCCCCGTATAATTCATGACATTAGATGGGGTTTTAAACCCCTTATTATTTCATTAATCAACAGGGGTTTGGAACACACCCCCCAATGGATGACATTAGAGGGGGTTTTGATCACCCTCTAATTGATGAAAATTGAGGGGGTTTTGATCCCCCTTTAATTGATGACATTAGAGGGGTTTTTGAAACCCTTCGGGTAACACCACGGGGTTCCACATTACATTTCTATTTGAAGAACACAATAGCTTTCGTTGTACATAACTTTGAGTTCTAGCACCCCACAACCAATCAAACTATTCACTATGAATAGTAATACACTATTTTTAGAAATTCCATAAATTGTATTTTTCAAAATGGACTAAACTTTTGGATTCAGAAAATCATAATTATCATAGGGTGAATTTTTGGTATTTTTATGAAAACTTTCAGTTTTTGATGAATAGTGAAAAACACAGCGTTATTGTTTAGAAAAGAGAGTTTATTTAAATAATTAGTTATTTTATTTAAATTTATTTAATCTCAATATAGATAAATAATACCTATATATGTTGAATATAATTCATTGGTGTCATTTTATAATAATATTAGATATATAAAATTTTATTGAACATTTAACTTCTTTTACCCACCATCTAGGCACATTGAAAAATTTCCATAAAACGTAATTTTACCGATTCATTAAATTAAATTTAAGAAATCAAAGGGACATTTATTAAACGAGATATTAAAATGCGGTTTAATAGAATTAAAATATTATTTTTGTAAATAGTATCTTTTGAATTTTATTTACCATGGTTAAAAGTAAATAGGGTAATTAAAGGAATAAATGAAATTATAATTACCCTAACATATGTTTTAATTCTATTGTATAAGTGTCTTTCAAAAAAATTCAATATTAGAAATAAAATATTATCCATTGGATCAACATAGATTATATTAGGACATTTATTGTTATTTTATTTAAAGAATAGTTAAAAGTGTTAAATTCAAGGTTTAGTAACTCAATCATTTTTACCATAGGGTTATGCATAAGATAAATTCAACTATAAATATTTATTATAAAGATAAAAATATTTCCTACATATTGGTATTTTATTTCTTATTTTTATACATTAACTATATTTTTTATTTCTGACACAATAATGATGCAGTAATTACCTTGTCTTTGAAAGATAATAATAATTGGTATTATAAATATTAAAATAAATGTAAATTGAAACTTTTTTGGTATTACGCTAATTTTATATTTTAATATGACATTTTAGGGTTGATTAAATATATTTTCTTTAAATTCATATTGTTTTTCTATCTTTCAAAAAACCAAAAACTAAATATAGTTAAAATTGTCCTAAAGGGGGTTTCAAAACAAATACTATATTATTAATTGATATAACATTCTTAAAAATCTATGTTCCATCCAAAGGACTTAGATGAGGATATATATATATATATAATTAAACAGCCTGGGCTCTCTTGTATTTTTATTGTTTGTTTATTAACCATTTATTATAATAATACAAGAATTAATGGTAAAAGTTAATCTATTTAATTAAGAGTTATATATAATTATAAGGTTAATATGGTGACCTAAAACTATCTATAACATACTGGTTGAGATGTTTTAGACCTAGTCCCACCTTATCAAGGAAATAAATCATTTTTGAGACATTATTAACATAATATGATTGTATAATAAAATAATATTTCAAGGTTTTCTGAAAGTGACCCTCACCTCTCTTTTAAAACGGTACATATATTTCTCTAAATTTTACACCTCCAAATCCATTTGGATTGGTCAAATTATACTCAAATATACTCAAAACTACCATCACTTCACCCTAGAAGAATTACATTGATCCGAATCTAACCTGAGGATCCCTTTTGATCAAATCAAAAGCAATCACCTAATGAAGGGGTAGTAATTTCATCACCTCTTCCAATGTTCTTTTCTTCTTCCACTTCCTATTGCATTGTTGTTTCCATAAAAAAATAAGAATAACAGTACCATATTCTTACTATGATGTCATTATAAATATTTTTCAACTGTATTCATTATTCTATCCATCCTATAAATGACAATGTCTCTATATGTGTGTACATACGTCTTATCATCTCCACATCATGGTGTAGTTTGTTATTCAACACTTAAATATTTGGATGGTTATAATAATTAGTATAATTGATTTAAATAATAAATATAACATGTTAATTATTATCTATATATGATATACCATACAATTACACATGACTTCACCATCAATATAATGGTATTATCGCTCATGCGTACGTACATATTACTGACTCCACGAATGTGATTAGATTCATTCCCCATCGTAACCATTCAAGAAGAATTTTCATTTTTTGAAAAAAATAATGTTTATCAACTTAATATAATTATAGATAAGAATCAAATACATCATATTGAAATCAATCAAGACTTACATAACAAAACATATAAAGGAAAACGATTGAGTTAACACCTGAAGAAATTATACTACTAAAATATTATTAACAAAGCAATATTAAAAGATCATATATAATTTCATATTTATGTATGTGGTTATTGAATTATTAAATAACAATTATTTAAAAATTATACAGGAGGTTAACGTACCCTCGACCAAGGAATATTATAAGGTAAGTGTTAATTCTACAATCTCTTCAACATCTGAGGTTGTTTATATATGAGTATCTACTTGTACGACTTTGTTGTCTACATCTGGGTTTCTTAAAATTTTATTTCAAAAAATTATTACTATTTCCTAGACTATGGGTAGAATTAATTTATACCCTTTTTTGAATTTTTATAACATGTTTATAATGGAATCTGTTCATTATTTTCCAAACAATTTTCTTTATGACATTTCTAAAAAATATTGAAAAGAATATTTTATTTATGTTTATGGAGGGTGCAGATTTTTTACTCCATTATAACATATTTTAAGATTACCTTACAAGATTATAAGAATATTTTAAAAATAAATTATTTCGTTTATAATTATGTAACATTTAAATGATTTCAAAAGAAATATATATTTCTCTCAAATAGATTTGATTTAATAAATGTCAACATAAATTGATGTATTTCACAATTGTTTGAAGTTGATTTATTATGATAGAATCATCCATATAGTATTGATGGTTTTGTGATATGTTTGACTATGTATGTGTGTTGATGCCGAAAAAAAGTCTGTAACTCTCGGAGGAAGTTTTGAAATGACGAAGAGAAGTCATATTCGGAATCAGAGGCCCGATCCGGAGGCCCGGGAAGTGGTGCGTGAAAAATTGGGTGAAGTGCGCGGAAAAAATGTCCCGCGCGAATGGAAACCCGGGATGCGCGAAAAGCCCCAGTGCCAGCGCGAAATAATTTCACGCCCGCATCCCGCGCAGTTGATAATTTCACGCCACCGCCCCTATCACGCAATCATTTCACACGCCGCCTGGATTCCGCGCCGGAGGTCGCCTATAAATAGAAGGTGACCCCCAACGGTTTGGGGGTTGAGGAATCCGAAGTGACTCTCGTGGGCGCAATTCGGCTCCCCCCGCGTGCAAGATGACTTCCAGGTAATCCCTCATTTCGCATAACCTTGCCCCGGAGTTCGCCTTTGCACGCAACTCCACCAGCTTCAGTGAATTTTCCCCCTCCCTAGGGTTCTAGCCTTTGCGCGCAATCCGTGTCTCGTGCGCGTAATACCCTACTGTGCGTGCAAAACCCTGCGTGTAGTTCCCTCTCAGCGCGTAATTCCCTTGCTCCAATTGCGCGCCTCCCTGGTGTTTTAGGCGCAAACCTTCCCTTTTGCACGCAAAGCCCAGGACCCATCACCTTGATGCCCCTTGGCTGCCCCCCTACACCGGCACCTGATATCTCCCCTGCCGGGCATGCGCGCCATGCGATGTTTTCCCGTACGGCCTTCCAGGATCATGCGAAGTAACCTCAAGGTCCCTTGGGCCATGTTTCCCATTGTGTTGCTTTGCCTTATGCTTCTCCGCATAGGAACGCGAACGACTATTGCTTCTTCACATAGCCATGCTAACGTGGACCCCCCGGTGGTTCGCCCTGCTTCCCCCCTTCGCTATGGCCTTGCCAATGCCTTCCCTCCCACAAGGGGTAGAGGGAGTTGGGCATGTAAGCCCTAGGGGTGTGGAGCGAACCCACCTTGTCCATGCTGCAGGACGTTAAACAACTAAGCACCTCATCCTTAACAGAAGATGTTAAACTGTGGTCCGACCCCGTTCTTCGAATGCAGGGTCCCCCCAGCTCGGAATTTTTTTATGCCCACTCGTCTCCACAGGAATGGAATCTTCCTCACATGGAATGAGATCCTCCTTGTCGGAGCGGCATTTGTCTGCGGGGGAAGGGTCTCCTCAGAGCGTAAGCCCCTAGCCTTTCTTGCGGATGATTGCACCCGTGCATCTCTGTACTTCCCCACTGCCAGGGCCAGTGGAGTCCTGTTCCCACTGCGCTTTGTCGCACCACAGGCCTCCACCCTGGAGTAAGCCCAGGCACCAAGGTCCGCTAACCACGCGTAAGCCCCTGTTTCCTCTTTGGGCCGCTCAACGCGTAAGCCCCATTCCTTTTCTCACGAACGCACCCTTCGCGACGTGATCGTCTGGTCCCTGCTGCCTCTTGTTTCCCACAACGAGCATGACTCACGTGGGCTCAGAGAGCACATCGACCATGACACCCTCTTATGGGCTGCCCCAGAGCGTAAGCCCCATTCTAGCGAACTACCTGGACTTTGATCCGTGCTAACGCACGGTGCGTAGGAAGCCTCCGTGAGATTCAAGCCCACCACCCGGTCATCCCGACCTCTCCATGTTGGTTCCCTGACCACCTTGGGCCGCCTCAGAGCGTAATCCCCGAACCTCTCATCCCGCATGACGTGAAATTGTATCTTGTCCCACATGACGTTAAACTGTACCTTGTCCCGCATGACGTTAAACTGCATTCCCCCAATTGGGTCGTCTCTGAACGTAAGCCCCATGTCTCACTCCACCATCCATCCTGATCCTTACCCTGGCCGCCACATCCCGGTGATATCATGCCACCCCATCCCACTCCATGGCATCTAGGAAACCGCCCATGTGCTGGCCCAAACATCGGTGTTCCCCCTAGGTTTCCTTCAACCTGATCCGTCTACGCAAGACGTTAAACTCACAGCATACCCCGTGTTAAACATGGTAAGCTGAGGAAAACCTCAGATGGTACACGTTCCCCACGTTCTATGTGGGATGCCTCGGGCTTCCGCGCCCTCGAGAAGCCCTGTGATGAGGGACCGAAGACAGACATGCCAACAACGCCCCAACGTGACCATTCTCCTCACCGAAGGTTGATGCCCCGACAAGACCCCTTAGAGAATCTTGATGGAGTCAGTGTAATTAACTGGTGTCCATGTAGATATGGCACCAGGAATGAGCTTCACGAACCCGTCTTAAATCTATGAGGGAGACCCGGACTAGGTAATGAGCTCCGAGGAGAAATCCACCGAAGGAAGAACTGATATCCCATCATCCTGGTTTCGATCAAGGAGCAGACGTCCCTGAACAAGGAACAGATGTCACCCACCTTTGGAAAGCGGGAATGCAGGGTAACAAGCAGCGCATCCTCCCCACAGGCGAATGCGCGCGCCCCGGCGAAAGCATCGGAAACAAAAAATGGTGAACCCGACGTGAATCTCTTCTTCTCAATACAGGGAACGGTATCCGTCAGGGCGTCGGAAGAATAGCATGTCACCAGGTCCGGGTAACCCTCACCGGGATGTGAACCCGCCAGGGGTCGAGGCCGTCAGGATGTTGACTACTCCGTTCTGCGACGTCGTCAGCGTGGATCCCTCTCGCCGACTATAGAAGACATAATGACGTTGGGCCTTGGTTGTTGATCTCCATTCCTGTTGATAATAATGGGTTCATCTCCCTGCTTCCAGGAATCAGATCACTGCATTCGGAGCTCGGTCGCCACCTACACACCGGCACAGGGGCAGGGGAAGTACCGACGCGGCTACCCCGCGCGGTCCCACCTATTCCACAGCCGCTCCGTCTTCGACCGCCGTAGAAGCCGGGCGCTTCCACCCCCTCTCCCCGTCAGAAATCATCCAGCAGAGGGTGATCAATGACCTGGTTCGTATGTATGACAAGGAAGGGGGCATCCCCACCAGGGGCATGGCCAATTTAGATCTAGAGGCGGCTGCGCCTCACAACCATCTCCGCCCTCTAGGGACGCGCAGGGAGCCTCCACTCCCCACGCCGACATTCAACCGCTTCGGGAGCCTATCCCCGGATCACCTTGACATATCCCTCCCCTACGCCAATGAGGTGGGGGATTTCCGGGTCCACCCGATCAGCGATCCGTCCCAGGGGTTAACGGCAAGAACCCCCGCCAGGCTGCGTCGACGCCGCCGCCCGACTCCCTGAGCCGAGGAGCAGGCAATCTTCATTCCCAAAACACAGGTTCCGGCCCATCTGACTCGATGCCAGCGCCGGGCGCGAGCAGGAGAGAATGCCCGTCTTGGGGCACCAACATCAGCAACCACTGTGGCCCGAGCCACTGCTGACTCCTGTTACCAGATCCCCGCACACATTGAGCAGGGGCAGCCACGTGCCCGACTGGGATCGAAACCCAGACCGCCCTACAGGCATGTTGGGTCTATTCTCCTGGTCGCGGACACTGGCAATGGCCACTGCAGACCAATCCGCAGTAGTGCCACTCACCATGAAGTCTCATTCCGTGCCACTGATCTGGGATGCCGAAAGCTTCTTCGTGATGGCTATGCTCCAGGTATGATTCGTTCCAGCGCCCACTGTATGGGGTATGAGGTCACTCCCCCTACTATTGGCCACGATCATGGAGCCGTTGTGTATCCAGTCGCTCACTCACATGGAGGTCCTCCCCATGTCCCTTTCGACATCTGTCCCGGTGCTTCTCGCACCCCGACCTTCAGTCCCCTCTACCCCAGCTCTATTGTGGCCGGGGGACCCCATGACAAAAATCGTCCTTACCCTGAGGAGCTACCCAGGGGCAGGAAGGCCGGGCGCCGTCGCCATAGTAGGAATGTCAGGGGAGTCCGGACGGAAATTAGACCAGCCCGTTTCTCGGATTCTAAGGTAGAGTACGACTCGACGATGGAACCTCCCCCCCAACCATTCGAGTTGAGGGCAGGGATGGGGACGCGGCGCGTCGGTATCGTACTCCCCGAATGCGAGATCCGTATGATTCCCTCCGGCCTTTGAAGGTATATCAAGGAGGACGAGAACGTGGCGTACCACCGAGGATCAAGCCCAAAGTTGCCACTGGCCTCCTCGGAAGCACCTCCCTCCCCTGTTAGGGAGGGTGAGGAACTTTTCTGGGGACCAATGGAAGAATCGCGAGGCGATACACCCCCGGCGAGCACCGACTCTATGACAGCAGGCCCATTCACCGGCCCATCCTATCTCGACGTGGAAGCCAGGGCACTGCAACCCCTGGAGGATGACCCAGGGATTGGCGGCCAATCGGCCTGTTCGTCGTATTCCCGGACGGCCAGCCCATTGCCCCGGCGGCCGGCCTCAGCGCCATTTCCAATTCCCCGACTTTCCTCGGTGGACGAGCAGGGGCAGCAGGTTCTGGACCCCGAACCGGAGCCGTGGAGTTTCTGGACCATCCTTCCAGCGGGCTACTTCCCTGAGAACTTTTGGCTGGTCGCAGAATCGTATTTTGATGTGCCAGAGTCACCACCCCAGGAGAGTTTGAATGCTTCCGCCAGATTCTTCGGGTGACTCACTCCCGCCTCCTCCATCAGCTAGCACCTTATCCCGGGAGCTAAGCGCATCTCGAGGATATCGGTGAGCAGTGTTGTCAGGTCGACCTAGCAGCACTCCCCGCGGTCCGGCACCCCGAGTCGCTGGACCACCACGAGGCCCTCCAGCAATAATGCATCCAGAGTTTTCAAGTACTCCTCAGAGTTATTTAGGAAGCCACCCCCCACATGCATGTCCGCGGATGGGGGCAGTACGTTGCTCTCCTCTTCTGTGCGATCTGCCGACAGCCCGATCCACTAGGCGGCCCTGAGGGAACATCGGCAAGGGCAGTCGCAGTCAACATGGCTGACCTTTCAGATGAGGGAAACATTGTGGAGCCCCTCGACGGGGACTCACCCCCCAGGTCAGGCCGCTACTGGACCCATATGGGAGGATTACTCGCCAACAGAGGAGCCTCCTAGGTCTTCCTGTACCCACGGAGGCACTGACACTGGGCCGAAACATCGGCATGGGTAAAGAGCCCATTGGGTCTGTCAAACTCACTGACCCATCTGCCTCAGTGCAGAAGGTAGAGGAAGATCTCGAGAAGGCCACGTTGCGCCAAAACCTAGCTGAGAAAAAAAGGCTGGTTGATGAGCTCTTGGCCGAACGCATTGGAGAGCGGCGGCCTGACTACGGTAACCCTAGACCAGGACAGCATGGGCAAGAGCATCTACCCCTTGCTGAGATCCCCCCAGGCAACCATGACCGTGTCGTGTTCTCCGACAGGGGAGACACTGGAACCCATGGAAAGAGGGCGCGATATGTTTCGCCAAACCCTCCCAAGCAGCGAGACAACCTAGGGGACCCTACTCAGTTTTCTCCCACCGCTCCGAGAGTCACTCCGCCAGCTGCCCCGCGGGCCGCTGAGCACGACTACCATATCGAAGAGCCTGGAAACGCGCTTGTGGTTAGAGATCCCCGTCAGGATAGGAATCCGCATCCAGATGATCTGATGGAAGTACTCATCGCCCGCTTGGAGGCCCTGGAAACTCGGCAGGTGGAAATCCCACCAGATGGCAAGCCGTACCCATCATGGGTGGATGACATGCCGGCTCCACCAGGATTTGGGAACCCCACTTTTCCCCCCTTTAACAGGACCGGAGACCCGCCACAACACTTGGCCCACTTCAACTCGAGGTGTGGGCCTATGTTAGGGACTCCGGCGCAGTAGGAGGCTGCCAAGCTCTGGTGATTCGTTCAGACACTGGAAGGACCAACATTCGTCTGGTATAGCCAGCTCCCAGTTGGATCAATGACTAGCTGGGAGGACCTTCACCGGAAATTCCTCTAACAGTTCAGTTCCACAACCCGGAAGATGAACATTGCAGACCTCTTCAGGTGCAAGCAAAGGCCCGACAAGCGAGTCGCGAACTTCGTCGCCCGGTGGAAGGGGCTCACGTACTCCCTTGAAATGCCACTGACTCAGGAGAAATTACTGACGATGTGTGTAGGGAACGTAATGGTGGAGTTGTTTCCTTCTCTGATCATGCATAATTACCCTGGAGGGTTCTGGGACTTCTCAGACAAGGCTCAGTGCCTCGAAGAAGCCCTGCAACAGGCCAGATAGGCTCGCCCGCTGCCTCATGTAATCTCTGAAAAGAGATCCTCCATAGCTGAGCCCGCTGATGTGGCCCAGATAGAGGCCCCCAAACAGTTAGAGTTGCTGCCAGTGAGGCTAGCTCAGCAGGCTCATAGGGGTCCACCCCCACAGCCTCCGGCCCAGCAGCGACCGCCTCAAAATCGGCAGATGCCTCCGCGTAATGCACCGCCACCACCTATGTGAGGTAATCCGGCTCCGACCCCTCGTCCTGATCCTATGGCCCATGGGCATGGTCGGCCCCCAAGAGTCCCCTTTCCAGATAGAAGGAATCAGACTTACTCATTTGGCGAGGCCCAGATCCCCGGTTATTTCCGTAGTGCCTTGGAGTAGTGGATCGTGCGACTGCCTTAGTGCCAGAAGCTAGAAGAGGCATGTCTCACTGATCACCCTAACTACTGCCCTTATCACCGGATCCTGGGACACACCATCCAGCAATGCTATGTGTTCAAGGACTGACTTCATGACCAGATTGACAACAACATAGTCAGGTTGGGCCCAGCCCCGGCACCGGTGGCAAGTGTCTTTGTGGGATCAGATGGCAGTAGTGACAATGGGGATGCGTGGGAACAGGTTTCCGACCATGGGTCCCGGAAGCATAGTGACTGGATGGCCCACTGGATGGTCGCCAGTGCCCATGGCATCATCCGTGCCCGCCTGAGTCAGCCAGATCCCTCAGAGTCTGCAAGCACCGCTTTGGCTTCGTCGTCCCAGCCAACATCTTCCCAGAGGAGCAGGCAGCGACGCAAGAAAAAATAACGTGCCCCTCCATTACTGTCATCTTCTCGCATGCTTGGAGATTTCATTCCCCCGGAGATGGGGATCCCTCCGAGACCCAATCCGGTAGTGGATGACCCTTTGAGTGAAATCCTGGTGTACGCTTCGGTTAACACCGTAGAGTTGGTAAATCCCTATTTGTCTCCCAATGACGAGGATCGCCCGGTGGACCTCCCCGAAAGATTGGGGTATGCTTCGATTAAGACTGTCGAGTTGGTAAATCCCTTTTTGGATCCCGATGATGAGGAGCTCTAGGTGGACCTTCCCGAAAGCCTGGGGTACGCTTCGGTTAACACTGTAGAGTTGGTAATTCCCTTTTTGGCTCCCGAAGATGAGGAGCGCTAGGTGGATCTCCCCGAAAGCCTGGGATATGCTTCGGTTAACACCGTAGAGTTGGTAAATCCCTTTTTGGCTCCCGACGATGAGGATCGCCAGGTGGACCTCCCTGAAAGCCCGGGGTACACTTCGGTTAACACCGTAGAGTTTGTAAATCCCTTATTGGCTCCCGGCAATGAGGAGCACCAGGTGGACCTCCCTAAAAGCCCAGGGTACGCTTCAGTTGACACCATAGAGTTGGTAAATCCCTTTTTGGCTCCCAACGATGAGGAGCACTAGGTGGACCTCCCCAATGTCCCCAGACGTCGCCAACGTCGACAGAGCCATGGCTACGTGAATCACCGGGGCACGGCAGTCGTCACCTCCATTCAGGTCAAGCACACTACCGAGACCAGGCATCATGCCCAGTACGGAGAGCAGCACTCGTGGATCCCTCACCCGGTGACAACAGGTTCGCTTACACCACCGTTTGTGTTGCTGGATCGGGCAGAACCGCCTTGCCCACGCCGCAACCAGCCTTGCCCTGCCACTGGCCGACTACGGCCTTCCAGTCCTAGCATGACAGCCACCTCCCAGGCTTCAGCTAGTGAACAGAGGGATGTGCCTAGTACCAGCCAGTCACCGGTCCCGCCAGCAGGGCCCGTCATGCCCCCAATCGCAGAGCGACCTCCGGTAAGCAGAAGCTCACCTTTGGCACGAAAGTATGATGTCATGAAGCATCTGGCTGGCATTCTGGCAAGGCTTTCCATCCTTGAGGCCCTTATCATATTGTCTTAAATGCGTGAGGTGCTCGCCAAGGCTCTAAGGAGCCCCCTTCAGTTTGAGACGGAGGTAGCGGCCGCAGAAGCCTTCCACACTGAGGTGATTGAGGACGTCGAATGTCAGGCAGTTATCTTGTTTTCTGGTGAAGATGAAGACATTCCAATACAGGGGCACATCCGAACGTTGTACATCACTGGCTAGTTCAATGGCGAGGAAGTCCATCGCTGTCTTGTCGACACGAGTTCTGGGATTAACTTGATCCCAACTCGGACACTTCGAAAACTGGGGTTGTCCGAGGATGATTTAACTCCCTCCGACCTCAGAATCCAAGGGTATGACTAGACCGAGAAAACTCCACTCGGCAAGATTTGTCTGAAGACCCATTTTGGCTGCTTAATTGCCAATTCTGAATTCAGGGTTGTCTCTCAGGACACTGCCTACAACGCATTGATGGGCAGGTCATGGCTCCATCTTCATGCAGTGGTTCCCTCATCATACCATCAGTGCCTCAAATAATCCCTTAAGGGTCGAGTGGGTGTGCTCCAAGGATATGCGTCTCTTTTTTCATCTTTTGAAGCTCATTACCTAGATGATAACTATTACAAGAGCAAGGACAAGCAAATCCTGGCAGGTGAGGTTGAGCCCACCGCTGTCACGAGTGATCCCTGGGCAGGTTTGGATGACGCATATGTCTTCCCAATCCATCGGTTGGAGGCCACAAATCCCAATATGGGAGATTGATTTTTTGTCTTGGGTACCAGAGAAATCCATATTTCTGGGTCTAAGTGACGGCGGGAAATCACCTCGTACTCTTATACCAACCAGGCTCAGGTGATCCCCGAGCCTCCTACCCTGGTACGATATCGGGATGTTGGGCTCATGGAAACGACAGTATGTCATACATGTCTGTTTCTCCAAGACGGAATCGACCGGCTCAAGACAACGCGTCACCACTGCTTTGATGTCGTAAAGCATGGCCCATTGGGCCGAAGACCGGATGGGATTGGATCAACCACCTTCATCGCCATGATCTCCGCGGTGCATGAGTCTCCCGTCGTGACGACCTCTGCCGCCCAAGCCGGTGTCAGCTCCCCATTAGGGTCGAGCATCCCCGAAACGGCTCCCCCCATGGGTGATCCTTCCTCAAGAAGATAAGAATACATGGAAGATGCTCCTCCTGCCTTTGAGGAGGGCGTCTCCACCACGGTCGACGAGCTAGTACAGGTGAACCTCGGTAGTGAGGCAAACCCGAGACCCACTTTGATTAGCACCGCTATGCCTCCCGAGGAACGACAACAGTACATAGAATTCCTTAGACAACACTGTGATGTGTTTGCCTGGAGTTATGACGAGATTCCGGGACTAGATCCCCATGTAGCTGTCCACCGCCTTGGCCTCCCAGCAAACCATCGCGGGTTCAAGCAGCCTCGCAGGAAAATGCACCCCTTTCATGGTGTCATGGTTGAGGCCAAAGTTGATAAGATCATTAAGGCCAACTTCGTCAAGGAAGTCCAGTAACCCAGGTGGCTAGCCAACATTATGCCCGTCAGGAAGAGGAACAGGCAGATCAGGGTCTGCATCGACTTCCATGATCTTAATCGACACTGTCCGAAAGATGACTTTCCCCTTCCCGTGACAGAGCTGTTGATCGATGCAACGTCCAGGTTCCAAGCCCTCTCCGTCATGGATGGGTACTCTAGGTACCACCAGATCCAGATGGCCCATGAGGATGAAGAGTTCACTTCCTTCAGGACCCCCATGGCACTTTCTCCTACCGGGTTATGCCCTTCGGCCTGAAGAATGCAGGTGCCACCTATCAACGGGCTATGCACTGCATATTCAAGCCGATCCTCGGGACACTGGTGGAGTGCTACGTAGATGACCTGGTGGTTAAATCTTGTCAGCTCCAGGACCATCTCAAAGACCTTGAGAAAGTGTTCGGTTTCCTCCGTTCTCGCCACTTGAATATGAACCCGTTGAAGTGTGCCTTCGGGGTCACCTCCGGAAAGTTTGTTGGATTCATTGTTAGGTATCGAGGTATCGATATCGACCCCAAGAAGATCATGTCCATTAGTCTGATTCATCCCTTGAGTAATATTCGGGAGCTTTGAGGCCTCCAAGGCCACTTAGCCTATATACGCCGATTCATTGCGAATCTGGCCGGCAAGTGTAATCCCTTCTCTCGGCTCATGAATAAAGGCGCCGCCTATGGGTGGGACGAAGAGTGTCAGACCGATTTTGAGTAAATCAGGCAGTATCTGCTTCAACATCTGGTCCTGATGCCACCCGTTCCCGGAAAGCTGCTGGTCCTTTACGTGACCACCCTGGAGCGATCCCTCGGTGCCCTTCTCGCCTAGAAGAACAACGAGGGAACAGAGAATAGCCTCTACTACCTCAGCCGCATGCTCCTCGATGCAGAAATTAGATATTCTCCCATCGAGAAGAGCTGCATGGCGCTTGTATTCGCCATACAAAAATTGCGGCACTACTTGCAGTACCCCAAGGTATAGCTGGTCTCTCGGGTAGACCCGTTGAAATACATCCTGAGCCGGCCTATGTTGACCGGCCGATTGGCATGCTGGGCGGTGATCCTCCAGCAGTTCGACATTAGGTTCGTACCACAAAAGGACGTCAAAGGACAGGCGTGGCAGACTTCTTCGCTGCCCACCCAACCTCTACGGACTATCCACTGGATTTGGGCTTTCCTGATGAAGCAATCCTCTCAGTCGATCACGCCACCCCATGCTGGAAGATGCACTTTGAAGACGCCTCCTGAAGCCCTATCGGTAGAAGGCTCAATGATCCTAGGCTTAACAGAGTAAGCTTGGGTATCGTCTTCATCACCCCGGAGCAAGCCGTTCTGCCATATTCTTTCTTGTTTTCAGAAGGCTGCACCAACAATGAGGTAGAATATCATTCCCTCATCACTGGCCTCGAGTTGGTCCTTGCTGCCTCTTATTTCCCACACCGACCATGAATCACGTGGGATTAGAGCACACATCGACCATGACACCCTCTTATGGGCCGCCCCAGAGCGTAAGACCCATCCCAGCGAACTACGTGGACTTTGATCCATGCTAACGCACGGTGCGTAGGAAGCCTCCGTGAGATTCAAGCCCACCACCCGGTCATCCTGACCTCTCCATGTCGGTTCCCTGACAACCTTGGGCCGCATCAGAGCGTAAGCCCCGAACCTCTCGTCCCGCATGACGTGAAACTGTATCCTGTCCCGCATGACGTTAAATTGTACCTTGTCCCGCATGATGTTAAACTGCATTCCCCCAATTGGGTCGTCTCAGAACGTGAGCCCCATTTCTGACTCCACCATCCATCCCGATCCTTACCCAGGCCTCCACATACCGGTGAGATCATGCCACCCCATCCCACTCCATGGAATCTGGGAAGCCGCCCACGTGTAGACCCAAACATCGGTGTTCCCCCCTAGGGGCCCTTCAACCTGATCCGTCTACGCAACACGTTAAACTCACGGCATACCCCGTGTTAAACATGGTAAGCTGAAGAAAAACTCAGATGGTACACATTCCCCGCGTTCGATGTGGGATGCCTCAGGCTTCCGCACCCTCGAGAAGCCCTGTGATGAGGGACCGAAGACAGACATCCCAACGACGTCCCAACGTGACCATTCTCTTCACCGAAGGTTACTGCCCCGACAAGACCCCTTGGAGCGTCATGACGGAAGCAGCGTAATTAACTGGAATCCATTTAGATATGGCACCGGGAATGAGCTTCACGAACCCTTCTTAAATCTATAAGGGAGACCCGGACTAGGTAATGAGCTCCGAGGAGGAATACACAGAAGGAAGAACCGACATCCCATCATCCCGGTTTCGATCAAGGGGCAGACGTCCCTGAATAAGGAACGGATGCCGCCCGCCTTTGGAAAGCGGGAATGTGGGGTAACAAACAGCGCGTCATCCCCACAGATGGATGCGCGCACCCCGACAAAAGCATCGGAAACAATGTGTTATTTGTATACCATTCATGGTTTATGGTTAAAGTATAATCATTTCTTATGCTATGTTTAATAGGAATGTTTATGTTATGTTTCAACCATTTTATATGAGAAATGAATTGAACTTAGTAAGTGAAAGGTGGAGCCTGCTATAGCTCCTAGATGCATCGTTAGGTCTCATGAGACAAAGAGTGTCTTGGATCATGCACTTGAATAAATCATATTTTTAGTCTTGGCACGAGGCCTTGAAAATGTGTTTATGATGTCCAACATTATGCATTCCATCATTATAAAATTAGCTATTGAAATTACATGTGATTTTTCAACTAGTAGAATATCCATGTGAATAAGTAAATGGAATTATTTGATTTATCCTTGTCATATTATACTGATCATTAAGTTTAAAATACTTTTGTTTTAATCTTGGACATTTCCATAAATGATTATTCTAATTTATGAAAGTTTCTTCTATATAGTTATCCTTACTGAGCACCCGAACTCACCAATTCTTATGAATTTTCCCATGATGGGAAGAATTATATTATGACAAAACTACAGGGATAGTCTAAGGGAGATGAATATGTTAAAAAAAGACACAATATTCTTGTTTTTCATTTCAAATGTAATATAAAACACATCTTTGTATATAGTACTGTCAAGGCTACTAAGATGACCAGTCTTTCGGGATTTGATCCCTTGTGATCATGACAATGTTATGTAATAATGTACTAACTCAAGATAAATATGGCCAGGGTGTAATAGTTGGTATCATAGGAAGGTTAGTATAACACAAGGAAGCTAGATTTTGAGAAACTCTGATTGAAGAAAATTAACCTAATATATATTTTGAGGATTAATATATAAGAACTTCATAGATTTTTGTTAATGAAATGATTTTATTTATTTTAGAAAAACAAATCCTTATCTCGATATGAGAAGGTAGAGGCAGCTCTGGCACAAATGTACATAACAGTGAATACTATGACAAGGTGTTTCAGGATTCACCCAGGGTATCCTGGTACACAAAAACGGTCATTACTGCACTCTTGGTTACAACACTCCCAGGAGATATTCTTAGGAAAATTCAATTTTCCATTACAAACCATTATGAAGTATTTATGAGTTAGTTATTCCTGAATGATTTTTTTATGATTATGGATTATATTCATAAACTATTCAATTTATGTTTGATATTTTACTAGTTTGTAATTATGTATTATGATTCATAAACTAATCTAGATTATGACATTGTTTAGAAAGGATGGCTAGTGAAAATAATGAAAACCATATCAATACACGCAATCTATGTTGGGATTTACCTCCTAGTAAAGATTATTATAGTGGATCTCTTGATGTAGCCAGTGCTGAACAACTTATTACAATACTGGGATAACTCACTCTGGTTATTATTAATAACCATAACTATATGCAGCACCCTGATCCACAGCCTGGAGGATAAATGACAGACCACATCATGTGGAAATGACCACCAACATTGAATGAAAAAAAAATACAATTGTAGCTGAGAAATGGATAAGTTCCTTAGAGAAAATATCTCATGATTTGGGGACTAGTGAAAGGGGAACAGTTTTCTTTGTAGTTTATCGTCTCACAAGAGATACAGATCAATGGTGGTTATTAATTCAAAACAGAAAAGAGGATGAATAAGTATCAAATATGGAATGGAGGGAGTTTAAATAGGTTTTCATAGAAAAATTATTTCCTCAATACCATCAAACAGATATGGAATTATAATTTCTGAGTCTGAGGATCAATGAGGATGACAATGTTACAAAGTATGTGAATAATATTACATGGTTATCAAGGCATGTTGCGGAATATATACGTTACCCAAGGAGTAGGATTTATTAATTGTTTGATGGATTAAAACCATTTATCTGTTGATCATTACTCTCTAAATCCTTCTCATAATATAAATATATTGTCTCATGTGTTGTTAAGATAGAAAAGGAACTCTCTATGTCTTGCGAATTTAATGAAAAGCAATAGAAGAAGAGTTCTGCTGAAAACACTGGAAATTGAAATAAGGGGAAGAAGGTGAATGTTGAATTTATATACTACATTAAATGTGGGATGAAACACCCCAGTACCTTCCTAAAGGTAATGATAGTCAGTTAATATTGTGGCCAAAACATCAACCAAACTCGTGATTACAAGGGAAAGAATGATGTTGTCAATGTTGGATGCTACAATTGTAGAGAAATGGGGTATTATGAAAATGAATGTCCTATGCTTTAAGGAAACATACCTCAGAAATGGCCATGGAATCAAGGACATTATTATGTGGTCATTACTAGTGAGTTTGAAGCTTTGAATGACATAGTGGAAGATAATTTATTTATTTCCTCAAATTTTTCCAATTTTTTATTTGATTCGGCATCATCACATTGTTTCATATCTTCTCTATTTTTAACTAAAATTAGATATTTTCAATTTTATTTAACAAGAGAGTTTTCAGTAATAACTCTTAATGGAAGTATCATCGCAATAATGTTTTGTAAATATTTTCCCATTAGGGAATATAAATGTCTTTTATCATCTGATCTCATCATCATACCCATGATTTAATTTGATATAATCCTCAGTATGGATTGTCTTTCAGACCATGATGCGAAGATTTATTGTAAGAATAAGGGGGTTACAATTTTTGATGATGATAAAGAGTACATTCTCTTTGTACTATAAATGTTACCACCTAATTCTTATCTATAACCACCAAATAGCTCTACTAAATTCAATTATTGGGGAGGAGGAGAGTGAAATAATTATGTGTGGGGAAAATAATTTTCAAATAGAGGACATACTTATTGTTCATGTATATGTTGATGTGTTTCCATAGGATTTACCTGGACATCTTCCAAAATAAGAAATTGAGTTTTCCATTTATTAAATTCTTGGTTCAAGGCCCATATCGAAGACCCCTTATAGAATGGACACTGTGGAATTAGTGGAACTAAATAATCAACTAGAGAAATTTATTGATAAAATATTAATTCGCACTAGTGTTTCTCTATGGGGATCCCTTGTTTATTTTTCCATGAAGAATGATAGATCTATGAGGTTGTTCATAGACTATAGAGAAATAAAAGTTATAATGATGAAGAACAAGTATCTCCTACTTATTATTGATGATTTATTCGGTCAACTTCATGTAGCTAAATAAAATTTTAATGATTGACCTTTGATCTCGATATCATTAGTTGTGTGTGAAGAAGGAAGGCATTCTGAAGACAACAATTTGTACCAGGTATGGGCATTACGAGTTTACAGTAATTCATTTTTAAATGACTAATGAACCCTCTATCTTCATGGATATAGTGAATAGTGTTTTCAAGGAATATCATGATGAATTTGTAGTGGTATTTATTGATGATATCTTGGTTTAATCCAAATCCTATGAAAATAATGAAAATCATTTGCGTAATATTCTAAAGACTCCCAGAAGAAATGGATTATATGGTATTTTTAGAATGTGTGAATTCTGGCTTCATGAAATTTCATTTCTTGGCCATATTTTCTCTACGGATGGATTCTCTATCGGTCAATCAAAGACCAAGGCAATCCAAGAGTGGCTAGCACCGCCAAGTATAACAGAGGTATGGATTATTATTGGTTTAGGAGGTTATTATCGGTGTTTCGTCCAAGATTTTGCCTGATTGGCTAACCCATTAACCAATATCACACGTAAAGGGGTTAAATTTTTTTGGTTAAAAGTGTGTGAAGAATGATTTGATGAACTGAAGGTTATATTAGTCAATTCTCATATATTGACTCTACCATCAGAGAATGATGGGTTTGTTATTTATATTGATTCTTTAATGAAAGGAATTTGTTGTGTCCTTGTCTAGAATTGTTAGGTTATTGCCTAGGCTTCATGACAGCTAAAAATTCATGAACAAAATCATCCCACTCATTACGTTGAGTTAGGAGCTATAATATTTTCATTGATGATATGGAAACACTATCTCTATGGTAAATGATGTGAGATATATACTGATCACAAAAGTTTGATGTATATTTTCTCACAAAAAAGAACTAAACATGAGGCAAACACTATGGAAATAACTACCCAGGAATTAAGATTTCACTATACACTACCACCTGGGGAAGGAAAATAAGTTAGCAGATGCTTTGAGTAGAATAGAACAGGGATATCTGAACAAGATGAGAGTTGAAAGGTATCATCTGTTCATGGATCTATTAAATATGTATATGGGAATAATCATGGAAGGTGAAACATCAATACATTATCAAATGGATGCCAAACCATATTTACTAGAAAGGATAAAAAGTTCTCAGACTGATGATGATGAGTTTCTAAAGTAAAATAAAGTTGTGAATGATGGGAGATTGATTCACATTGTATATGATTTTGGAATTTTTAAATCTGTTAAGATGCATTGTGTTCCAGATAAACCTGATCTAAAAAGGGAATTGTTGGATGATGTTCATAGCTCCAATTTCTTTATACACCCCGGTAGCACTAAGATGTATATAAATTTGACAGAACATGTATAGTGGAACAACATGAAGAGGTAGATTGCTGATTATTTTTCAAGATGTATAGTTTGTCAATAGGTTAAGGTAGAAAGAAAACATCTTGGAGGAGTCATGGAACCTCTTCCCATACATGAGTTGAAATGGGAATATGTGACAATGGACATGGTCATGGGGCTAAAAAAGACTCCTAGAAGGAATGATGCAATATGGGTCATTGTGGATCGTCTTACTAAGTTAGCAGATTTTCTTTCTATAAGAGAAGATTTACCACTTAAACATTTAGAAAGACTATATATTAATGAAATTGTATGACTTCATGGTTTACCATATTGATTTTTTCTAATTGTTATCCCAATTTTACATAAAATTCTTGAAAAGTATTTAGAAATCCATGGATATTGAACTTCATTTGAGCACTTCCTACCACCCTCAAAGTGAGAACAATCAGAATAGACTATTCAATCCTTAGAAGACAGTTTGATATCTTGCCCACTTGAAATTCAAGGTGTGTGAGATCAATATTTATCTCTAGTGGAATTTTCCTATAACAATATATTTCAATCAAGTATTCATATTGAACCATATGAAGCGTTATATGGAAAGAGATGTCCCACACCAACTTTTTGGGATGATGTTGGTGAATGAAAACTCATTGGCCCAGAATGTGTTGAGGAAATAATGGAAAAATTTATGATTGTCCAAACCAACAACAAAGAATCTCAATGTAGGAAAAAGAGCTATGATTATAACCAAAGGAAGGATTTGGAATTTCAAGTAGGAGATCATTTATCATAAAGTTATCTCCATGGAATATTGTTATACATTTCAGTAAGAAGGGTAAATTATTTCCCATGTAAATCAGACCTTTTGAAATTCTTGAACGAATTGGAGTTGTAGCTTACAATTTGGAAATGCCTCCATTTATCTCCAATGTTTATGGGGGGTTCCACCTATCACTGTTGAGAAAATACATGCATTAACTAATGGATGTACTAACATATGATTAAATAAAACTAGAACCCAATCTGTCTTATTGTGGAAAGCCTGTCGAGATCTTTGATACTAGAGAACAAGTGCTGAAAACCGGATGGCTTGTCTGGTAAATGATCTATGGGGAATCAATTCGATGGAAGAGGCAACATGGGAACCCAATGAATTTTTGATGAAGAACCACTTGATATTTTTACACATTAGTATTCTTCAAATTTCAAGGAAGAAATTATTTTATGGAGGGAAGAATGTAACACCACAAGTTTCCACGATACATATCTCTTTGAATAATGAAATAGCTTGCATGGTATTTGACTTCGAGTTATTACACCCCACAATCAATCAAACAATCTGTTATAAATTGTAATACAAGGTTTTTAGAAATTATATAAATTTTATTTTTCAAAATGGACTTCATTTTGGTATTCAGAATAGAAAAATTAACTTAGGGTGTTTTTTGGTATTTTTTTGGAAAACATTCATTTATCGATGAATAGTGAAAAACACTACGTTATTATATAAAACCAACATTTAATTTAAATAATTTTTTACTTTATTTAAATTTATTTTAGGTCAAAATAGATACATAATACCTCTATATTTTCAATGTAATTCATTAGAGTTATTTAATAATATTATTAGATATATAAAATTATATTTTACTTTCAATGTATTTTACCCACCTCTTAGGCACAGTTGAAAATTTGCATAAAATGTAATTTTAGCCCTTTTGTGAATTGAATTTCAAAAATCTGAGAATCACAGTTGAAATCTATAAGTAAAATGTTGTTAAATTGGGAAAAAATAATTTTTGGTGAATAGTAACTATTGAATTTTATTTACCATAGTTAAAAGTTAATATGGTAATTAAGGGTAAAATTGATATAATAATTTCCATAACACTTGTTTCAGTATTATTAGATAAGTGTTTTTCGACAAAAATTTACTTTAGAAATAAAATAAGATCATTTTGGTCCACTAAGATTATATTAGGAAAATTATTATTATTTTATATAATGGGATGTTTTGAGTTTTCAATTCAAATTTTAATAACTAAAGCATTTTTAATATAAGGGTATTCATCAGATAAATTCGAATATAAATATTTATTATAAATATAAAAATGATTCCTATATATTGTTATTTTATTTATAATTTTTGGACATTAAATAATAGAATTTAGTTATGACATAATCATGAGGTAGAAATTATCTTATTATTGAAAGACTAAAATAATTGATATTTTATATATTACAATAATTGTAAATTGTGATTTTTTTGTACTAAATGAAATTTAAAGGATAATATGACATGTTAGGGTTTATTAAATTTGTTTTGAAGTGATAAAGTTTTTATGACTTCCACAAAAACCTAATACTAAATAGTTTCAAAATTGACACAAATGAGTTATTAACAAAAATACAATATTATTAATTAATATAATATTCCAAAAATATAAGGTTCGTCCAAAGGACTTAGATAAGGACAGATACAAAAATAATGAACTACATTTGGTTCTCTTGGATTTTATAGTTTTTTTATTAACCATATATTATAATAATATAAGAATACATGGTAAAATATTACTTATTTGACTAAGAGTTCAATCAAAAAGATAAGTTTAATATGGTGACCTAAACTAGTCTATAACTAATTAATTGATAGGTCTTAGACCCATCCCTATATTATTTTAGAAATACATTTTTTTGGTGCCATTATAAACCAAATATGATTGTGTAATAAAATAATATTTCAATCTTGTTTCCAAAATGACCCTCACCTCTCTTTTAAAAGGGTAGATTCCTTTCTCTTACTTTCACTCCTCCAAAGCCATTTGGATTGGCCAAAACCTACACAAATATCTTCCCAAATTCCCTATATTCAACATATAAGTCATACTTTGATCATAATCTATCCTAATGAGACCGTTTGATCAAATCAAAAGGAAGCACCTGAAGAAGAGGTAATAATTTCATCACCTCTTCCAAAGTTCTTTTCTTCTTCATCATCCACTATCTTTGTTGTTTCCATACCAAAATAATAACCCCAGTACCTTATACTAAATGGGATATTATTAATAATATCATCCCAAACGTATTAATTATTCTATACAACCTGTGAATGACAATGTCTCCATACGTGTGTACATATGGCTTACCGTCTCCACATCGTGGTGTGGTTTATTATTCAACACTTCATTATTTGGATGTGTATAAAAATGAGTATAATTAATGTAAATAATAAATATAAAATGTTAATGATTCTATATATATGATATATCATCAATTTAAATACAATTTCACCATCAATAGAATGGTATTGTCAATCATGATTACATACAAATTAACGTCTCCACAAACACGATGATCTTCATTCCCCATCATAACTATTCATGAATAATTTTCATTTTGTGAATACAAATAATGTTTAGGAATAGAATATCATTCTTGATGTGAGTAAAATACATCCTATCCATATCATACATGACTAACGTAACATAACATATAACGAAAAACAAATCAGTTGACACTCGAAACTATTATACTACTGAAATATTATTAACAAAGAAATATTAGAAGATCATATATAATATCATTTTTATCTATATCGTTATTGTATAATTTAATTAAAATGATTTATAAATTATATAATTGGTTAACATACCCTTGACCATGGAAATGTACAAGGTTAGGGTTTATTCTACAATATCTTCATTATCCGAGGTTTTTTATACATGAGTATCTACTTCGACCTCTTTATCAGCCACATTCATGTTTCATAAAAATGTATTTAAATTTTTTTACTATTTTATATACTATGGGTTAATTTAATATATACCCTTGTTTGAATTTTTTATAAAATTTTTATAAATAAACATTTATTTCATTTTCCAAACATGGTCTTTAATGACATTGTCGACAAAATTATCAAAATAATGTTTTTAACGAATACAACAGGTGCAACTATTTTCCACTATTATAACATCTTCGAAGCTTCCCTTAAAATATTATAAGAATATTTCCAAATAAAATCTTTTCTTTTATAGTTATGTATCATTTAAATTATTTCAAAATAAAGAGACTTTTCTCCCAAATAGTTTTGATTTAATCTTTGTCAACATCCTTTGATGGATTTTACACTTGTTTGAAGTTGATTTATTAGGATACAATATTCCCTATTCTATTGGATGTTTTGTGATATGTATGACTATGGATGTTTTATTTTTATACCATTAATGGATTATTATTAATGTATTAACATTTCTTATGCTTTTTTTAATACGAATTTTTATGTTATGTTTCATCCTTTTCATATGATTAATGCATTGAATTCGTAAGTGACTAGTGGAGCCCGCTATAGCTCCTCGATGAATTGGTAAGTATAATGAGACAAACTAGTGTCCTAGAATAATGCCTTGAAAAAATCATCTTTGTAGTCTTGGAACGATGCCTTGACTATGTGGTTGGGATATCGGGAATTGTGCATTCCATCATTACGAAATTGACTATTAATATTACATGTGATTAATCGACTAGAAGAATATCCATGTGAATAAGTAAAATAAATTATTTGATTTATCATTTCAATATTATAATGATGATTCTGTTTATAATTCTTGTGTTTTAGCCTTATACATTTCACTAAAATTTTGTGCTTATTTTTGAATGTTTCTGCTATATTGTTATCCTTACTGAGCACCTGAGCTCACCCCTTTCTATGTTTTATTTTTCGCAGGATAAGAATAAATATATTATTACTGACTTGCATGGATTGTCTAAGTGATATGAATGTGTTAAAAGGAGACACAATGTTGTTTTTTTCATTTCATAATGTAATATAAAGCTTATGTTTTTATCACGTAATTACAAGACTACTAATATGATTTGTCTTTCAAGATTTGATCGCTTGTTGTCTGACCAATGTTGTGTAATAATGTACTGACTATGGGAAACTAGGGTTGGGTAGTTACACTTCTATTTTAAGAAATTAAAGGGAGGGGGGGTTTAACCCCTCTAATTTTTTATATTAGTGGGTATTGTCATCCCCGTCTAATTCATGAAATTTGATGGGGGTTATTAACCACTGTAAATCTGTTTGATTAGAGGAGGTTATAAACTCCAACTGAATATTTATTTATTTTGTAAAATAAATCCCATATATATTAATTAATTTTTAATATATATGTGGGTGTGTGCTTCAATGAATATATATATATATATATATATATATATTACACAAACACATTATATAAATGTATTTAAATACATTATAAAACATATATATGAATACATTATATTAATATTTTAAGTAAATACTTATTCATATAAACAAATATGTATACATATATCTAAATATTGATATTTATAATATAAATGTAATTATAAATATATTTATTCAAATTTATAAAGTTTATATATGGTTTTATAAATACCATACAGTTATATTATGATTTATATTATGAATATATTATATTAAATACATATTTATTGTATATTTTTGTATAAATACATTTATATTCTATTTTTTATAAAAATATATATGATATAGACAACATGAAATATAAATTTACATAATCATATATATTTTATATAATATATATATATATATTAGAAATATTACATTATATTTAAATTTATATATATTATATAATTATTTTACATATATTGTATCATTATATTTTAATTATAGATTAATATAGTACATATATATATCATATAATAATTAATAATATTATTGTTTCACAAACACGTACATAAATACATTTTTATTGTAACACCCCGACCACAGTTACCCAGAGACCGATGCATTATTTTAATACATTGGAATGATTACAAGGAATAATGTCCCGAAGGACCAATCAGTTTAGTATTCTTGAAAACAATATACATACATAACTTCAACATTACAAATTGAAAAGAAAAACAACACCAATTTATTATATTATAAACATCCAAGCCTCTTAGATTATTCCTACAAGTCACTCATAACTAACTCCTTCATATCCTACGAAAAAGAAACATAAGAAAGGGGTGAGCTCAAATGCTCAGTAAGGGTAAGAAATACTGCGGAAGTTAACATAAATATTAAGCATGGTGAATAATTGAAAACACAATCCTTAACGAATGATAAACATGATCACTGTATGGAAGCAGTATGAGATGACTAATTAATGGCATAATAAAACATAGTCATGGGTGTTCTACTAGTCGAATAACCACATGAAATATCAATATATAATCTCATAAGGATGGAATGAATAATTCCAGACATCATTATTACATATTTAAGACCTCATGCGAAGAATACAAATAAGATTTTGTGAAGGCCATGTGCCAAAATACTAGTTTGTCTCATGATACCTATCAATGCATCGAGGAGCTATAGCGGGCTCCACCAGTCACCTAGTAAGTCCAAGGAATTCCTTATATAAAATTGATGAAACATAACATAAACATTTTTATTAAACTATCAAATGAAATATCAATACTTTAACCATAAACCATGAATGGTATAAAATTATCACATCTACAGTGAAACATAACACATTCAATACAATTTGGAATATTTTATTGTAATAAATTAACCTCAATAGAGAATAATGTAGTATATTGACATAGAAGTAAATAATCATCAAATCTATTTGATAGAAATATCCCCCTTTTTTCTTGGAAACATTTAAAATTCACATTATTTATCAAGAAGCCATTTAAAATAGATGTTTGAATCAAAGTATACCATACCACTTTGATACTTTTGAAATGAGTTAACATTTTAAAACATTAATTTCAAAGTAAATAAATCCATAAACCCATTATTAAAACATGGATATTAATGATAAAGATTTAGAAGAATAACGTATTTAAACATTTAAAATGATATTTTAGTTTGAATTCATAACCAAATAAAAGATGCTTGAATAAAAATAATTGAGGTAATAAAAACGTAATTATATCATTAGAGTAAATGTATTCATGATATATTATTTTAAAGTATAATATATACACCAACTAATAGTGAATTTACGCATAACAACAAAAAAGTCTCAATGGAATGTAAGTTGAGTTGAAATCACTTATAAAGACTGTATCCTTAGGTTGAGGATAAATCAATTAAAAAATTATGTGTGAAAAATATAAATACACTAAATATGGTTGGATATTCTGTGTAAATCAATCAGATGACATTCACACATATTCTTGTAAAAAAAACACCAATGACTTGAATGTTAAACTCAATAAATGGAAATTGAGTTAAGATTACTCTTATCATGTTCGTCTCAATGACTTGAGAAATAATAAATGGAGTGGTTATTTGTACCAAAATAATATCCACGCAAAGGGGAGTGGAAATTAATACATAAATAATAAATAGTGATTACACACATGATCATGGAGTAAAATAATCAATGATGTATGCGTAAAGCACAATGAGTGGAAATTGAAATTTGAAATTCCCTTTCTAATTTGGTAACTCACGAAATATAGACCCCATGAAAGACGTATTATTCAATGAATTTTTAAATACCCAAATAATAAATTATATTATGAAATTAATACAATAATGGCCAGTAAATACACCACACAAAAGGAAATAGTGGCAATACATCATGAATCTCACGGGAATAATAAGTGAGATGAAATCCCCTTACCACGTTGTAATCAATCAAGTCATATGACTAAAATTTAATAACCACCAAATTATTAATATAATACCATGAATATAAATAGGATCATGACAATATTTTTCAAATGGCATTACATAATACATTATATGCAATAAATAAGTAGCAAATAATGGAAATCTCATGAAATTAAGAGCGAGATAAGAAACCCCATACTTTGAACTTTTCCTTGGTCGAGGGTAGGATAACCTCTTGTATAATGGTGAAATTATTATTATTAAATTATAAATTAACCATATAAATTAATAAAATATCATGTATGGTCTTCTAATATTGCTTTGTTAATGATATTTCAGCAGTATCACAGTTTTGGGTGTTAAATGATTGGTTTTACTTTATTTTCATTGTTACATAAGTATTGTTTTTTATGGATAGGATGTATCTTATTCATATTAATAATTAAATTAAGTCTTTAAATATTATTATTAATCATAAAATGAATATTTGTCTTTAATGGATGTGATCGGGAATGAATCTCATCGTGTTCGTGGAGACGGTAATCCGTACGTACGCATGACGAACACTATCATTATTTTGATATAAATTTCATACATAAATTGATGTTGTATCATATAAAAATAATCATTATCATGTTATATTTTTTATTTAAATCATTTACACTCATTATTATACCCATCCAAATGATTAAGTATTTGAATAACCAACCACACCAAGATGTGGAGATGGTAATCCGTACATACACACATATGGTGACTTTGTCATTTATAGGATAGATAGAATAATGAATATGGTTGTATGATTTTTATAATAACATCACAGTATACATATGATACTGGATTTATTATTTTATATTGGAAATAATAAGGAAAGAGGAAGTGAAAGAAGAAAATATCTTGAAAGTGGTGATGAAATATTTACAATTTTTTCGCATTCTTCCTTTTGATTTGATCAAAAGGTCTCTTTATGTTGGCTTCATTAATAAAATATGGCCTCTAGGTTGAATTTAGGATAGTTTTTAGGATATTGATGAAGGGTGTGTCTGATCAAAATGGCTATGAAGGTGTAAAATTGAGAGAAGGGTAAGTGCCCTTTTATAAGAGGGGTGAGGGGCACCTTTGGATGAGATTGAAATATTATTTGATAATAAAATAATTTTCTATTTCTAATGGATTAAAAATTAATTATTTAAAGAGTAATGTGGTTATGGGTTTAAAACCACTCAACCAATAGGTTTTATATAGTTTTGGGTTACTATATTAACATAATTTTTTAGATTTAACTCTAAGTTAAGTAGTTTGACATTTACCATGCATATTTGTATTTTTATATTATATGGTTAATAATAATATTATAAACTTCAAAGAGAACCCCAAGTGGTTCATTAATGATTAACCTATCATTATATAAGACTTCTAGATAAATCACATATTTTTATGACTACTATATCAACCAACAATATTGTATTTTCTTAAAAACTCATTTATGTCAATTTTGACATTATTTAATAATTGATTTTGGTTAAAGTCCTAAATACATTATTACATCTAATTAATTTCCTTTAATCTACCCTAACACGTCATAGTCAGATTTAAAATTTGTGTGCATCATCAAAACTTTCAAATAATATTTGTTTTATTATTTATAATACCATTTATTTGATTGTTTCATTAATAAGGAAAATAATTCATTCTTATTTTGTCATATATAAATATATTTATTTTATGTCTAATAATTATAAATAAAATATCATGAGGTCGGAAATCTTATTCTATTTCCAATTAATTTTTATTGTCGAATAGTTAAATTATATTACCTCATATAAAAATTGTTTTACAAAAAGATATCTTTTTTTGTTATTTTTTCATTACTTTAGAGTATTTAATATAAAATGTCATTATCACTTCCATGTGGCTCCAAGGAGTCCCAAAATCGACCCAAGGATGCCCATGGTCGGACATGTATCATCTCATAGGGTTGTGATACGTGTTAGGTTAATTTAAATTTATTATAATATTATTCTTTTAACCTTATTACCTAGATTTACGCCTTTAAACACGGTAAATAAAATATTTACTGAAGTAATATTCCTAATGTCTAAAAATAAAAGATAGTTATTTACACAATTTGGATCACTGGATTACAAATATCTAATATATTTTCCAAAATTCAAAATAAATAAGTGGCAGAAATTAATTTAAAATTAATTCCCGTTGTCGGAACAAAAAACGTGTTTTTATGAAATAATAACTATCAATAGACACTACAATAGAATCGTCGTTTATCAGCTGTTATTTTTTCATTTAGCGGCGGTTTTAACAGTTGCTAAATTGTGTGGTGGCAGTTTCTGGAAACCACCAACTAATAAAGTGTCTCCAATATTTTCACGGCGGTTATTTTCATTTAGCTGCAGTTTAAGGAAATCATCGTAGCTGTCTCATTTTGCGGTGGTTTTAGTGGCGGTTATAACCGCCACGAATAAACTCAAATCCAGCGGCCGTAAAACCACTGCTAAAACCAGGGGAACCGCCGTGGGATGAGATAGCCATGATGTGACTATTTCACGGCATTTATAACCGCCTCTAAACATAAAATAAACTTTATGGTTAGTGGCGGTTTTTAATATTTAGCGGCGGTTTAAAACGCCGCCAACCCGCCGCCAACTTACATTTCACGGCAGTTAAAACCGCCGCAAAAATATGCCCAGAAAAAATATTTAGATTCTACTGTCCCACTGCCCGGACAACCAAATCAAACCAGATATAACATAGAGAACAAATATAATACATTAAAACAAATCCATGAAAACAAATGTAATGCCAAAAGTAGTGACACACATAAGGATAATAGCATCCAATCAGTGAAGACAGAAATCATTAAAATACTAAATACCCTACCTTACCACAAAACCCTAAAATAATTCCATATATTCCAAGCAGTGAACACAAATAAGGGTAATAACATCCAAACAATTATTATATATATTTCCCACTTTTTACAACACATGGAAGCCCCAACCCCTCCCATCCAGACCACTACCAAGCAGCACACACCTCGAAACACACTAGAATTTGTATCAATATCTTAAGAATATTTCATCATCCAATTTATTAGGAATATAACCGTGATTTAAAAATATGACATGCCTTAAAAATTGTAACATCCATTTTCAACTTCATAATATCCTCATAAACATCATTCAAAAAATATCTTATATTATGGAGCATATAACTGTCTTATCCACTTTCAAAAAACCATATCAACAAAGACTTCCTATTATTCAACAATTTGTGGACATTAAATTTACTTCTAGAAAACCATTATATCCTCTTCTATGAAACTTATAAAACATATAACTTCATGAACAACATTCAATTCCAACTTTATTCATCAACTATATTCATAAGGAACAATAACATGGTTTAAATCTCTTCTAAAGAAATAAATTCATCACATGGAATATCACCTAATCAATAATGCATATCTCAGTTTGGATCTCCCAAACTATAATCAATATTTCAATGATATTCTCACACAATCCATAATGATTCTATTGGTAAGAATCCGACAATAATTAATTAAAAATCACATCCCTTGGAAGGAATTTCTCACAACTGATAATAAACCTTTTGGTTGAAATCTTCCCTAACCCATAATCAAATTTTTAATAGTTTTCCTTCCTATAAAATAACACCATGTGATAGGAGGATTTTTATTTTCTATAAAACCTAACCCAACTATAATATTGAGCGGTAAAATCTGATATGATGAATCCCATATCACATTCACTCAACTAATTGACTATTATAAAACATATAACTATATGAAAAATATTTACTTCTACCACTATAATGAACATAAGAAAACTTATATAGAACCTCTAATTCCCTATAGTAACACATATAGAACCTCTAATTTCCTGTAGAAAAATCACACTGCAAGAGAATGAATTTGAGAAGTTGATCACCCCCAATATGATTCTCTAGTAGTTAAAGAAATTCTAAGGGGTCTACGTGTACCTCTAAGTCCCAATTGAATTGTAAAATAAGAAATAGAAGTATCAAAACAATAGTGATATGTATATGTCCCAGTTGAATTATAAAATAAGAAATGGAAGTATGAAAACTATATTGATATGTATATGTGAGAATATATAGAATACAAATATCATACCTGAAACTATATTGAGCAGTATCTGATCATGTCCCTCCCTTGTATACATCATCATATATTGATTCAATGAAAGTGGAAAGGTCTGATCAGTATATGAGAGAAAACATAAAATGATAATACGTTGAATGATATTTTCATTTGTTTAAATTAAAATTCTAATTTAGTCATGACATCAAGCACATTAAAATCACTAATCACTCATGAACTAAAAACATTTCCATAAACATAGTGATACATAGTATAGAAGCATCAAAAGAGAGCATCAATCCTCTTGCAGTCCCTTCAAATAGGATTTTGCAAAAGGTATGACCTTTAAATATAATGGTTTTAACCATTGATGAAAGGTATTGAAAGATATAATAAGACAATAACATTCATATTTAATTTTTACTATAAAAAAACCAAAACAAAATCATCACTGAAACAGCTCATGACAAAGAGAGAAGCGAGAGAACCTGCACTATTAAATGACCATCTCTCTTAGTTCTTCCTAATGCCCATCAGCTTCATGCAGCTGGGAAACAACAAATATACACATCAAACATATTTAAAAAACAACTCATGAGAGAAAACCATAGTATTGTGCAAGAAAATATTGATCTGGCTAGGGCAAACATGATTGTATATTAGACCTTCCCACACTGTCTATCATTAAAATTAAAAACTGTTAAACCCAGTTTTATTATTGTGTATATCTGAGTCCCACATCAGATTACTCTATATTCATTCACCATTAGTCATTAATTTTACTACCATGTTTACAAAATTATCTTACTATAATGGTCGAGAGTTTCTTAAATGATAAAAACAAGAAGTAATCCATATCAACAATTGTTAATCAATAAGATTCAATGCATAGTAATACCATGAAAATCCAAAAAGTACAAGTGACTCACTTTTTTCTTCTAATTAACTATTAACTAGTTTACTATCATTATTTATTTTGTTCTTCTTTAAAGAGTGTTCCCCCATGTTCTCATTCCTCATAACCATGAGTAATAAAGTAGTCATAACCAAACACATAAAAACAATAATATAGGACCCTTGGAAAAGTTATTAGTAGGCTAGTCAAAAAAATTATTCCTAAATGATGTATACCACACTCGAGAAATCAAGGCATAAAAAGAAACATCATAAATCAATAAAATGCATAAAAGAAAAATGAGAAATCAAGGAAATTATAGGACATGAAAATGTGTGGTGGAAACTATGTGCCATGAATATTACATATACAAACCAACTGTTTTCATATTACAAATGAACAATACAACTACTCAGGGTCCAAAGATGCATCATCAACTTCTCTACCTTTATCTCCACTTTCTGATGTCACCTGTAAGAAAATTATATTGAAAATTAAATATGATTCCATATTTATATTAAAACTTTAAACCAATGAAAGTTATAAAACTAAATGATTTGGATTTTTTGTGATTTAACTACATACCACCAGTTGATGCACTACCACCGGGGGCATATCTGCTCATCTGCTAACGTATTTCAATCAACTCTTTCTGAAATGCAGATATCTTCTCTCCCTGCTGGTGAACTGTGCTTCGTAAAGAAAAAATATATTTCTTATCATCTCTGGTTATGAGCTGACTAGAGTCAGGAGTAGATGTAGCTACTATCCCCGATGGCCTGCTAAAAATATCAGATGGTATGGGACCCAAACCCATCCCACGCACTCTCCCAGCATGCTCCTTCCCAAGGACCTTAGCAACCGGGTCATCCTGGGAGACTGAGTAGGACTGTGCAGGATTGGAATCCCATAGCTCTATAATTTTTACCTATAAATAAAATATAAATATATATTAATATAGTAATAATTGATAATAAGTTATTATGATGAAAAATTGACTTCATACTCTATCTTCTATAGCAAGATTGTTAACAAAACTTCCATCTGATTTCTTGTGAACATCCAACCACAGTTCAGTCCTTGATACTTCATGCCCTATACTCTATGACTGAATTAAGCAAAGATAAATCAACAATTCAATATATTAAACAGATAATATTGACTTATAAATATTTAAACTAATTAAAAGATTACCAATGTCGTTCGACTTCTAGAAAAACTTTTTGAGCCCGCAGTGTGCGGGATGACTTTCTTATCCCGGTTTGATGCATTTTGTCTTGAGAGATCCTGAAATAAATAAAAGGAAATTTAATACTGATGTATTGAATGTCATGTCCTTTTCATATATATGTATAAATGTAAAATGAGGATAATATAATAATATATATTTCAATTCCATCCTCTTCTGATCAGGATGTCTGTCAACAAACACTTTCCACTGCTCTTTTGGTACCCCACTGGGTGGCTTCTCATACATTTGCTACGTGGTCAACAAATTATCGTTGATATCACACCATAATCTCCATTTGAAATCTTTCCACTTCTTACCTAGATTTTTCAACATCCACTTCCATGCTATCAAATCAACAACGGTAAAGTGGAAGAACATCTGTATACAGAAATTCATTTTGAACATATTAGTAACATGACATTCAATTAAACTATAATGTAATAAATTTACCTTTATTTGAGAATCAAACACTTCATTTTTCTAGCTTGAAGGAATGTGTCTCTAATCATCATATGAAATGGGATGGGAAATGGGCTCCGCTGCCAACTGGCCTAGAATCTGGCCAAGTAACCCCACGACACCATCCGTAGGGACCCCATAAGAATCAAATGGAACAACAATCTTCTCTCTATTCAGATTCCAAACATTTCCACTTCTTATATTTTTCTCCACTTTTGAATTTTTGTCATCGTCAATGAGAAAACAATTAGTATAAACAAAATGAAATAAATTTATTTAATTAAATTTTTTACCTATGATAGTGACAGTCTAGTGTGTCCGGGATTAACTCGAAGGGGCACGTCGCTTCCCCACTGCTGAGCCTCCTAAAAGGGGAGTCAATGACTCACCCTCTACTGGTACATCAACGGATGGTGTGAGAGATGGTGCAGGGGGAGATGGTGCAGGGGTGTCAGCACCTGGTGTCTCAGATGTCGTGGGGAGGGAGACAGATGGATCGCCATCTGTCTCGGAACTAGATGAAACAATATACCGCTTCTTCCATGGAATTCTTGTCATTTAATCAAATAAAATTATCTTCAAAATATATATTTCAAAAAATTATGGAGAAAAAAAAATTAAAATTGATAATAGATGCACAGTACTAACAAACAAAATATATATAACAATGATAATGAATGACTTCAGAAATGAAACAAGTGGTTGTTTAATAAATAAATAATTGTATATAAAATCATTTTCCCCTTCAATAAAGTTGGTTTCCTGCTCCATTGTTTCATCCACTTCATTCATCTTTGCGAGAACAATATTTTCAATATCATGATCGACAACTAATTCTGCGTCCTGTTGCTGATTAAATTCAATTTTAGAGGTCAAATTTTCCACTTCATCACCCATACAATACAAATCTCTTTGTATTACATGAGCAACTACACTCCACCCTTCATCGGAAACATCATTCACATAATATACCATTTTTTCTTGCGATGCTAAGATATATGGATGATGTAGTTCATGATCACCAACATCCATCAAGCGAGAGAAGTTCATAGAAGTAAATTGCAAGGAATCTCTTTTAACACCTCTGATAATATCGACCCATTTGCATTTGAATAAAACAACTGAAAATGTCCATGGTAGTTTAATTCAATAATATCATAAAGCTTTCCATAGTATTCCACTTCAGCAAATGTAAATATACTACTATTCTGTGTTTTCAAACCCACTTCTCGATCGACTGTACGAAATCTAAAGCAATTCACATTATAAGCATCGAACTTTCTAACTTATTTTTGAGGACCTCTAACAAGAAACTTCAAATCATCTGACACCTCTACTCGAGTATCAGTATTCATGATCTGAAAAAAGAAATATACTTTATTAGATTCACAAACACTACTGGAAAACTAACCTTTACCAACGGTTTGGAACCGTTGGTATAGGCCTCCAAACCGTTGGTATAGCCTATACCAACGGTTTGGAGAACCGTAGCCAAGTAAGCCGTTGGGATAGGTCTATACCAACGGTTTTGGAAACCGTTGGTATAGGTAATATGAAATCTATACCAACGGTAATGGAACCGTTGGTATATAAATTCCAAAAATAAAACATCCGCCGGGATTTAATCCCAGGACCCCCTCGTTTATAATCGAACGACTTAACCACTAAGATAACATCACTTTGTAAACATAATTTCATAAATATATATATGTATTATCATAATTATTTAAATTTTTTATTTATATAATGTTCTCAGTTAGAAGGCCTGGAAAAAAATTAAAGAATCTATCCAACGGTTTTCAAAACCGTTGGGATAGGTTTGTGTGGGTTGTACTTTTCCCAACGGTTTTGGTGAACCGTTGGGAAAGAGGACTCTTTCCCAACGGTTTTGATGAACCGTTGGGAATGAGGAGAGAAAGAGGACCCTTTCCCAACGGTTTTGGTGAACCGTTGGGAAAGAGGACTCTTTCCCAACGGTTTTGATGAACCGTTGGGAAAGAGGAGGGAAAGAGGACCCTTTCCCAACGGTTTTGGTGAACCGTTGGGAAAGGGGAGGGAAAAGGGACCCTTTCCCAACGGTTTTGGTGAACCGTTGGGAAAGGGTAGCTATACCAACGGTTTTTACAAACCGTTGGTATAGAAGTGTTGGGAAATATCATCTTTCCAGTAGTGAAAATATATGTGTCAAACTAATATTCGTATTTATTGCAATATATATGAACGTACACATCGTGAAAACCATTCTACAAGATCTTTATTAACAACTGTTGTTATATCTTTCTCATTTCATTTTCGGCCTCTCATTAGTCTCTTTGTTTGTATCATCAACTCTTCAATAAATGGATCTGCAATGCCACTATTCAGTAGCACATATCTATGTGCCTGTAATAATTCCAATTCAGTTAGTGTCACATTTGAGGTCCTCCCAACTGATCAACCAATAGTAGGAAATATTTTGGATTTCTTATGTATTTGAGATTGAGTCGATGTGTCGTCATCACATCTAACCCGATTAAATCTTGTCTCAATATCATCCAGGTATCGAGAAAAAAATGTAATACACTCCTCAGCCAAATAGTCTTCAACAATGGAGCCTTCTGGTTGACCATTATTTCTCACCTATGATTTCAAATGTCCAAGATATCTCTGAAATAAAATAAACATAATTATGCATTTAATTAAGTACCAAAAATTGTTTAATTAACTATAAAACATATAAATAATATACCTCTCATTTGGATACATCCATCGATAATGATTGGGGCTTCCTAATTTAGCTTCCTCAACCAAATTCACAGTAAAATGCATCATTATAGTAAAAAAGGACGGAGGAAACATAATCTCCATTGCGCAAAGGGTCAATACAAACCTCTTCTAGAGGTTGTCAAGCTGAAATGGATGTAGACATTTCTGACATAGTTGTCTGAAAAATGTGCAGAACTGCAGTACAACAGCAGTAATTTTTTCATGTAATAATGCACGCAATGCCAATGGTAGTAACTGTTGTAACAAAATATGTGAATCGTGACTTTTCAATCCATGTAACTTACGATTATTCAAGTCAACACACCTCGAGATGTTACTTGAATACCCATAAGATACCTTGAAATTCTTTAACATTCGAAGGAATGTATCTTTATCCCAATTTTTCATTGCAAAAATTGTTGAAGGATACTTTTCATTCTCATCTGGTCAGAGATCGTGTTTTATGTTCATTGCTTGTAAGTCATTGTGAGCATTGAGATGATCCTTCGACTATCCATGATCATTAAGAAATGTGAAAATCAAATTGTGACATAATTTCTTCTCAATATGCATCACATCAAGATTATTCCGCAATCAATTAAATTCCCAAGATAGATGTTTAATGAATACACATTTTTTCTTCCATTGTTGCGTTCCGGTTTGGCTTGACGATGCACTTCGGACCCGTTTTCCACTATCATTCAAATGATGAACCTTCCCAAATTCTGTTTCAACATTTTCAAGTTTTTTCAATATTTCAAAACCATTTAACAACATTGGAGGTGGTCTACGATCAATGGAACCATTAAATTTTGATCTGTTCCGCCGAAATATATGAGATGCATCGAGAAAACATCAATGACACAAGAATCACCATTTTCTACTATGAGGTGGCCGTTTGGGCTCAAAATCAATGTTACAAATGGGACAAGCCAAACCCGTGTAAGTGTCCCAACCAGATAAATTCCCAAGCCCAGGGAAGTCACTAATGCTCCACATTAAAGCAACATGCATTTTGAACATTGTTTTAGAAGATGTATCAAATGTATCAACACCGTTGCTCCATAACTCCTGTAATTCGTCAATCAAAGGCTACAAGTATACCTCAATATCATTTCCAGGCATTTTTTTTCCAGGAATAATCATCGAAAGGATAAAATATTTTTATTGCATACACATCCACAGAGGCAAATTATAAGGGATCAAAACAACATGCCAAATGCTATAATTGGTACTCAAAGTCCCAAATGGTTTGAATCCATCGGTAGCCAATCCCAATCGAACATTCCTTGGATCAGCTAAGAAATCGAGATGTAATGAATCAAATGTCATCCATGATTGAGAATCTCATGGATGTCTCATTAACCCATCATTGTTGTTATCTACAAAATGCCACTTCATGTGTTCACCGGTTTTCGATGACATGAATAATCTTTTCAATTGAGGCTTCAATGGAAAGAAATGCAAAACCATTGCAGGTGTACTCATTTTCTTCTTCTCCATGAAATTATGTTCATTCAGACTTCCAACTTCACCCTTTGCCTGCCATCTAGAAGAAGAACATTTCTTGCAATTCTGTCTACTTGAATCCTCTCCCCAATAAAGCATACAATCATTGGGACACGCGTGTATTTTTGAATAATTCAGACCAAGCTTGTTAAAAACTTTTTTCATATCATAAAAATATTCTGGGATTTTTGATTCAGGAAAGGCATCACGAATCAATTCCAATATCATGGACATTGCCTTATTTGTATTCCACATATACATTTGATGTGATACAACTTCAGCAGAAACGAAAGTTTTGAATATTTCAAAAAAATAAAATAATACACTTGATTTCCATCGTCAACAAAATCATGAAACACATTTTCCTCAGTGAATTTTTCTCTTACATTTGGTTCCACAGAATCAAGAGGAGGATCCAATTATATGTGAAAATCTTGACTTTCCTGTGTTACAGTCTCAAAAACATCACTTGTCACGTTGCAATTTGTAGCACCCTCTTCTGGTTTTTCTTATATGTTTTGATGATGATAGTGGTGTCTTACAGTGCCGAATGAATCATTTATTAGTTTTTTCATTTCATTTTCCATTGTCGACGAACTTGGGACATCATTCTGTGGATTAACATTAGTGCTCAATCTTTCTGTAAGATTCAATTCTCTATGCCAAATCCAACAAAAATATTGAGCAGGGAATTGCTTTAGTATTAAATCTTAATAAACCTCATCTCTCTTCAACCATGTTCTAAATTTACATTTAGGACATGTACATTTTATTCTCCCGTCAACGGATCGATTAGAAATTTCAAAATCTAAAAACACATTCAAACCCTTAACATACTGAGGTGTGTTCCTCGGTAATGTGATCCTACTTTTATCCATGTATATCACAATGTGCCTACACAATAAAAAAAATTAAAACACATATTTACTACTAAATAGAGAATGAGATTCATATATACGATATTATAAGATTAAAGAAACATAATATAATAAAGATGAGACCCTATGTTAGATATGAACCCTTAGTGTTTGGGATAGGGGAAGTTTCTTTGGTAAAGTGAAAAAGTGTGCTAACTACGTGGTAGCTACTTTACCATGAAAACCAAAACACATTGTTAATTTGGAGTAACCCCAACCTAAGTTCTCTATAGATTCTTCATATAAAACTCTAATGTCGAATAAATCTATTATAAATAATGTTTAGGGAAACCCTTATGATGCTTACAAAACTCAACACATTGTTAATTTGGAGTGACAAGAACCACATGAGGGATGGTAGTCTTGAGGCCTGATAAGTGGTGGTGTTCATGGAAATGTATGATGAAATAACTTGGGCGATTAGGTTTTGGGGTTCTATGAACCTGGTGTGGATTGAATTCCTAGACCTCTCTTTGGTGTATTCAAATAGAACAGAGTGGTGGTGTGACTTGAGGGTGATTTGGATCATATATGTGTTAATGCTCATGAGTGGAGAATTATGGTTAAATGGGACAATCAAGGATCTGACCATGGAGTTGAACTAAGAGTCAGATTCAGTCTTCGGTGTGGGCATTGAACATTTTTGTTATTCCTTGAGGTTTAAGGCATCGTGGTCGGGATATGATAGTGCATTGGTGGGTGGGATTGAGAGGATTTGGTATAATTCATCTAGAAAATGAATTTCTAGTTTTTTTGCATAAATATTTATGTGGTATGGTGGAGACCACATCAGAAATGTCATTCAACATGCGGCTGATGTGGTTTGGGGATCAAACTAGGGTATTTGAAGAATAGTTGATGTGTCTTGGCATAGTGTTTGGAGTTTCATAGTAGAATCATGTTGGGAATTTGGAGATGAAATGTGGGGTGTCGGTACTATCATCCAAGACAACATAATAAGATAATCAGAAGTATCAAAAGTATAAGGAACTCCATATCTAAGTGTCATAATTCATTATAGTCAAGTACGTCTTATAAATAAATAGGTTATCCATTTCAAAAAATAATGAAAAATAAAAAGATACAAATGCAATGAAAGTGATTACATTCATCCAATACTATACATATTAATGAAAAATCATCTAGTTTGGATAACATATAGAGAAAGAAAATACAAATACAATTTAAATATAAAATAAACCTAGATGAACTATCTCACAATAAAATTTCCCAAAAAAAGTCACAACCATATTCACAACTCAAAAAACATCTCCTTGTGATCCCCAAAAAGCCACAACATTCCAATATAATATTGAAACACTTTTTCAATATAACATTTATTTATCATTAAGGCATCACATAAAATCATTATCCTATAATGAGTAAGAAAATAAATATCATTTTAGTAAAATTGATGAATATAGATCTATAGGAAAGTAGGTAGTGTGATTTAACAAACCTACACTTATATAATGAAATGTTTTAGAATACATGAATTAATTATAATGATGTGTAAAAAAATAACCTTAAATTATCATCTAAGTCTTGGAAATTGAATCTACATAGAGATAAATTCCTAACTTGGAAAAAGTTTTGTTACATTAAATATCAAAATGTAACAACTCCTTATATAGTGTTTTGATTTTATGGATCACTAAAGAAAAATTATATAATCCCATACACTTATGAAATTGTATTCAATACACATAGATTCAAAACCACTAATATTTCATCTCATTTAAATATTATTCAATGGGTGAGACATGTCATGAATGGTTAATTAAGGTTTAGTCATCAAGATATAAGGGGAAACAACATTTTATGTTTACAAAGGAACATGAATAACCAGTCATAAATCATGATTATAATGAGCCTTTAAATAATAGATTAATTATTATTATAATATTGAGAGTCTTCTATGTATGTAGGAATCCAAATCATTCAATTTAGGAATTAAAGATAGAATGTTTTACAAATAATCATAGTAACAAATTACACAAACATGGAATGCAGATAAACATTACACATAACTAATTATTCATAGTATATAATTAATCATTCCTATGAAATGTGAATCCTCTATGCATAAATTGAGGCATGAATATCCTTGTCTATTTTCGTAATGGTAAAATAGTTAAATCATCCAATGTAATACAATGAAAAGAGGTAAATCACATAAATCATTAATTAATTGAATTATATCTTTATCCTATGGTAAAATAAGAATGAACATCAATAATGTATATCATAAATATAGTCACATTACTAGAAACATGTGTTTTGTCTTTTCTATGGGATGGATAAACCTAGAAATGAGTTTTTTACCAAGTAAAAACATATTAGAAATTTTCTATCTATTGTCACATAATATAATGACAAAAGAAAATAAATGTAGGATAAGACTTCTCATGCCATGGGTCATATTCACTAATATGTAACTAAGCCCAGGTTCCACTAGCCCTAATGTGCACCTCCCTATATTCCAATGGATCCTAACTAAAATTTTATGTCTAATGGTGGTATAATGGTGAGACTATACAATATGGATCAATACTAAACACAATTAAATCATAAATAAAAGAATGATAACAAACAAAAATCATAATTTTAATAACCATAAATCATGTGTGATAACCAATTTCATTTAAAAATTATAACTAAATAATTATTAACCACTACCCTTGTTTTAATAAAACAACCAAAATATCATTACTAATAAACTCTAATACCTCTATCATGACTCGATTCTTCAAGAACCCAACCTGGGTTGGCAGTGAAATTAAGTTTAAAAAAGATTCAAAAAAAGTAATTTCTAACCTTAGGGTTTGTATAGGTCGCCAGGGTCGCGGGGGTTCGGGGGAAGTTGGGTCGTTGGGGGAAGCTGGGTCGCCAGAGTCGCTGGGGTCGCAGGGTCGTTGGGGTCGCGAGGTAAGAGGGGTCGTCGGGGGAAGCGAGGTCGCAGGGGTCGAGGGGGCCGGGGTCGCGGGGGAAGAGGGGTTGCGGGGTGAGATGTGGGGGGGGGGGGGGGCGCTACTGTTAAAAAAACAGTGTTTCACGGCTGTTTATTATAAACCACCCTGAAACCTTTTTTAAAAAGGATTAGCGGCGGTTCCAAGAACCGCCGCTAGATGAAAGTTTTGTTGTAGTGAGATTGCCACTTGTTTATGTCCAGTTTAATCATAAGATTACATACAATGAATTAAATTATATTAAAAGATAAAAATATAATATAAAGATAATTAAAAACTCTTCAAATTTATAATTTAACACTATAAATTATTTTGATAAAAAAGTTGTTTTTAATTAAAATATAGTATGTTCACTATTCATCAAAAAATGATGGTTTTCTGAAAAACTCCAAAACTTCACCTAAAGATAATTTCGATATTCCAAATCCAACAATGAAGTCCATTTTGAAAGATAAAATTTAAAAAATTTAAAAAATCGGTATTACTATTCATAACGGCTAGTTTGATTGGTCGTCGTGTGTTAGAATCTCAACGTTGTGTACAATGAAAACTATAACATTATTCAAAGGAAAATGTACCATGGAAGATTGGGGTGTTACATTTATTGTATACTTAAGTATAAATAAATTTATATTAGATTATGTATTAAAATTTACATGACATTAAAAAAAATAAAAATAAAAATAAAAATAAATAAAATATATTATTTATTTATATATTATATTATATCATAATTATTTTAGTCAATAAATTTATTTGTATTACATAATTATTTTATGTGTATTAAAATATAGCATATTAGTTTATATTAATTATATATATATATATATATCATCTAATAATAATTATTAATATTATTGTTACACTCACACATACATAAATAAATTTCTATTGTATACTTATGTATAAATCCATTTATATTTGATTATGTATACAAATATACATAATTTATAAAAAATTAAATATAAAATTAAATATAAATATAAATATAAATATATAAATTTTTAATATTATATATTATATTACATATATTTTATTATAAATAAATTTATATGTATTAAATAATTGTTATCTATACATAGTAGTCTACAATATTAATTATAAAATAAATTATTATATATATATATATATATATATATCATTTAATTATATTAGTTGTTTCTAATTATATTAATATATTTAATTTTGTGTGTCTGTATATGTGTGTTGGTGATATAATATAAATGAATATAATTACATACATTAATATATAATATAAATATACCTAATATAATATATATTATAATTATATTATATCAATAAATACAAGGGGGCATATGGGGGTGTCTAGTTTGTCAATTGGGGGTTGGGGGGGGGCCTGGTGCCCCTAAAGGTTCAAGGCGTTTGAGGTAATTTTGTGAAAACCAACTCTAATGCAATCACGATTAAGGGTGGTTCAAACCGCCCATAAATCCATAAATTAGAGGCGGTTTCTATTATAACCACCTCTAATGTGTTAAAATTTTTGGCAAAATTAGAGGTGGTTTAAACCCCCTATAATGTTACCACCACTAAATTCACTATGAATTTAGAAGCACTTCCTCACAGGCGCCTCTACTAACATTATGAGGCCACATTAGTGGAGTTTACACACAAACAACACTAATATATTTAGAAGTTGTTATAAACTATTCAAATGTAAAAAATAATCCCTTCTAATGTGGTCATTTTTAGTGAATATTATTCATTATCAAGAAGACATTTTTTTGAATGTTGGATTCATTCATTCTTAACTTATGATAACCAGATTGAAGAAAAACCTTTACAAAACACTTCCCCCATTGAAATGTTCAAATAGACCATAAATATGATTTAATTCTTACTATTTATTTACTATGACATGATTAATTTTTTCAGTAATCCCCATTATTGAAAAGTTACCCCTCATCTTTCTTGGTGAATTGAAAATGATCATCTGAAGCTAACACACTCGGGCGTATAATAAAATTCATTAAAATATTATCTAGATAAGTATTTAACTCTTCCATTTCTATTTGTTCAATGCATTAATAATGAATAGACACTAGTTTAGAAATTTGATATAAATTAATAGAAAAATATACCTCCTAACCTGTTGAAAACTAGAGAAGTCTGAAAGAAATTTCTCAAGAAAATGAATTAAAAATAGATGGAGATCAATAAGATCCATCTAAAAAATAATACATGGATATCACATTTCTTAACTAAAGTTAAATATTTATGGCTTTAAATGACTTAGGGACCCATTCCTCATAAAAGAGATGAAACACCCCATCAGGTGTAGTAAACAAGACCCATCGAAGATAGAAGTAAAATAAATCATTATATTCAATGATGAAATACATCATAAATATAAAATCAATTGGTTTCATGATGATAATAATAAATTCCTATGAATGTTAAATAATTTATAACTATAAATAACAATTTATACATTGACGAACCTACACTATTTACATTCTAAGGGTTGTAGAAATATCTAAAGCATAAGGAAAACTATCCAAAGGAAGATTTAAATGATTTAAAATATGGGTTGAAATGAATGAATTGGATACACCATTAACAAATAATACAGTCACTAATGATAAATATATGGTGATGTTACGCCTCACATTAACTGGACACAAATATACTTCCTATGGAGACTTACATTATGTGAAGTATCAAATTTCAGATGTTTATGGATGCAACACCTTTTCTTTTGAAGCATTAGATTTCACAAATGTTCATGTTAGTAAAAATGATCGTGTTCTACTATGTGGAGTATAATATATATGATAGATCTTTTTCTAGTGACAATAGTGTCTTTAAGAACCACCTATCATGGTTTCCTTGGAGAAAACACATTTTGATTTTTCATGCTTTCCACCCAATTTAAAAATAAAAGGACCCCCTACAGGTGCTTCAAGAGGTCTAGAATAACCCTACTATCAAGGAAAATCATGAGAATCATCATGCATTAGCATTCCATTTAAGTAACTCACTTAACATCCACTTAGAGAAAATGGAACTCATGATAAACTGGTCTTACAATCCAAACCATGATCAACCATCAATACATTATCCAACACCTCAATATAAGAAGATATCATTTGTAAGAAAACTAGAAAAATGAATATAACATTGAATCCCATCTCTGAATTGAAATCTTTCATATTATCATTTGAAAAAATATCAATTTTGAACTGCACAATCTAAGAAAATCATTTTGGGAAATCTTTCATGGTCTTATCAACCTTTTTGTGTTTGATAAAGTACATGTCCATAAAAAACACTATTTAATATATACAAAACATTTCCTTTTATATAAAATTAAATTCATTACAATATAATCTATCATGCTTCTTTTCTTCCACCATAGTGTCCCACCATAACCATCTAGGTCCCTTTATCATGATTGTGGTGCATTTCATCTTTATTGAATCACTCATTTCCAACAACTCAACTAAATGATAAATCCTCATCAACCATTCCTTATCATCTAGAGGATAATTTCAGCCATGGAATACCGGTGGCTTCTAGAAAAGGAACTCATGATCATGGTTCTAAAAATCAACCCAATATGTTTCCATAAATAGAGGCTGAACGGGAATGGGTGCAAGTGATTTCCCCAGAGCATGGACACAACACATAATATCATACACTAGATTTGTTTACACATGATTATTTTCTTAGTTAGTTTCATTATTGGATTCCTCCTGGATCCAATAAAATCCTCTTCTCAAGCTAATTATGCCAAAAAAAATCACTAACAATATTTAAGATCACTAAATTATGAGTAATAGGGAAATTAGTCAAGTTCAATTGATAACCAATACATTAATTTCAAATATATAGATCAAATAAAAGTAAAATACAAGAAATAGTCATCAATAAATCTTTACCAAAATAGTCACGGTTACTTAAGTCACATAATGGTTTGTATTGGCCATGCACACACTCATAACTACCTTCTATGTCCCAAAAAATTTTCAAATGCCAATAGACATCACGAAATGATAATTAACCATAACCTTTGATGAAAATTTGTCATTAATCGTCTTGGATACCCTAGTACCCTGATAGACGAGGAATCACCTGCATGGCTCGAATGGTGTTTCTGATCCCCATGGGTTGGTGACTAGTACCTAGAAAAATACAAGATAACAGTGGGAACAATTATTCCACAAAAAAACTGGATAAAACATTTACATGTTAGTATACATAAAACAAAACTCCACATTGATAATAGTACAAGATGTAAACAAGGTATATAATTCCAATGTTCAGCAACCAATTAATAGAATGACATGATAAATAGACCAACTCCCAACATACAATACACAAAAATATCATATTATCAACAAAAAATGCCACATAAAAGTGTGGTTTCCCCTTTCTACAACCTCATATGAGTATCTCTACAATTCCCAAGTAAAAGGTAGGGTGTGAGATAAATACTAGTAGCGTCTCACCAAGTGTTAAAAACAATATTCTAATAATAAATAAACCAAATAATTCATTAGATTTCTAATAAAATAAGCATGGAGGTACAAGATCATATTTAATACAAGATACATTTTTCATTTCATTTAATGGAATCATTTCAAATAAAGTATTAAGTAAAAAGTTTATATAATATAGATTATATAAATTCATATTCATGAGTGAAGATATTTTACAAAAAAATTGTATACATCAAAGTAATCAAACCGGAGAAACATTGTCATCTTCAATGAACAATAATAGTTCTAGGTTATGGTGTCCTCACACAATAAAATGATTTATCATAGAATTATGTATAAATACACCCCTCAAACATTGGTTAAAGAGGATTAATTGAAATCCCATCAGTGAAAATATCTTCTCACATTGTTTTTTTTAGTTTCATAAACGGTCTAATATATCATGCCTATCTCTAATAACACATTTTCAAACTAGGATTCCATTTTCTCAAAAATCCAATCAATAATGGGAAAATTGTTTTAAAAACGTTTAAAGTAGAATTTCACCATTTCCCATTTCAAAAGATCAATTTCCCTCTGAAAATAAAAAATGGGTTTTTATTCAATTCATATCTCTTCAATTTTAAAACCAAATGGAGGTTCTTATCAAATTTTTAATCCATTTTCTCAAAAATCAATTTCATAAATCAATTATAAAAATAAAATTCCATAATTTTCATCATATTAAAATAACACCCCAATTAATTAGGATTAGTGGTTTTTCCCAAAACCGATTCCATTTTAATTGAATCCCAAATTCACATAAAATAATTCTTTCACACTAAAATTGAAATCATTTTAATTTAAATCAAGAAGATCAGGGTTTATTAAATTGGTAAAACTTATATGGAACCACATATCGTAACATGGAGATCACATATCAAAACACTCAAAATTTGAAAACCCAAAAAATAATGTTTATATCAAAGATACAAGAATAAAACTTATCTTCAATTACTAAAAATTAGTATTTTATATCTATCAACAACTTGATTATATTGAAGACCATAAGAAGAATATAATAAGTTATCACGAGAGACCACAAATAGAATAATCACATACATAGATGAGATTGAATGTGATTCTACATGCATCAATATTCCAAGAAAGTGGTCTAGATGAGCTAAAACATTTCCTCAAGAGCTATCTCAACCTTGGAATTTTGGAAATAAAGATTTAGGGCTGAGTGGGAGGTAAATATAGGCCTCTATATTTTTTTAGCATTTTATGTAATAATATAAACATGTGCACACAATTAACTAGTTAGGGTTGCATAGTTGTTTGATCTATTTTCCCAAATCATATGTCCCTCCAATGTTGTTCATGGTTTTTACAAGTTGGACTGTAAATTCTTGTGTTTCTGAACGAGGTTAAAATATGAAGGTTAAAAAAAATCAGTTTATCAATGGGTCATTTGTAAAATAGACCTCCAAAATTGTATTCCGAGTGTTAGAACAACTAAAGGTGTAGTTTTTGGACTTGGTTATTTTTCAGATAATTTTAGTGGGTATTCCAATGAGTCTCGGATGCACCTGATCTGGAAAAGTTCATTTTAATGGATCTGCACCGGTAGCGCAAAGTTGCGGTCCAAACTGTGCTATTTACACTTCTTAATAAATTATTTAATTTAACTAAAAAATATTATAAGAAATGTCGTGTTTAATTAAAATATTTATTTAATAATAATAATGAAGTTATTATTATTAATAATTTGGTTGTTTAATTAAAGGAATAATATTGAATTAATTAAATGTCGGTTGAATAAATTAATGTGGCTTTTGTATTTATCGAAGAACCATTTTAATTAAATAAATATTTTCATATTTATTAAAGGGCCAAATATTATTAAATAGAGGAATGTGTTAATAATAATAATTTTATTATTATTATTGTGGTGTCATAAGTTATTTTGATGCATTGAGTTTTTAATTGTTTCTTAAAGGAGTGTATCATTTATGAGAATTTAATGTGGCTTATTAGCTTCTCAATAAAATATTTAATAAAATGAGGAGTTTCAGATTTAATGAAGTGTATTTATTTAATATTGGTGTAGGTTTTTTCAAATGTTTCAAAAAATAATAATGAGATTATTATTATTTAATTTTATGAATGTAATAATTTTTATTATAATGGAAATTATATTAGGTGTTATGTGTTGGAGTTTTTATAATATTAATGATATTTTATTAAATTGGGGGTTTGGGTTTTAAATAAATGAATGTTTGAATAATTATAATGATGTTATTATTATTTTTTAGGTTATTTAGTTAAATAAATATTAATATAATTTTACGATCAATAGGGAGTTTCATATTTAATTACTTAACATTTATTAAGAGAATAATAAATGATGAAGCGTTTTTAATTAAATGGAATGTTTTTTACTTATTAGATAAGTGTATAATGTGTATAATAATAATAATAATAAAATTAGTATTATTAATTTAATTGTTGCATTCAATTAAATGGATTAATTTAAGGGAAGAAAAAGAAAATAAAAAGGGGAGTCATGACTTTCAGGTGGTATGACCCCCATGTTTCTCCTCCTCCATGCATGTCGTAGAAGAATATCTAGCCTCCTCCTACGTACGAACCTCCTCCTCAATACCTACTATTTTGCGCAACCCCTAGGAGTTCCTCTCTATAGGAGTGCGACACCTAGGCAGAGCTCCTACAGTGTGCGACGCCCATGGCACGACACCCCTCAAGGCAGTACCAAGAGGCGCACCACCCCCTCTCTTCAACTCCACTTTCTGTATGACGATATCTCTCACACTCTTCATGTAACACCCCAGGTAAATAAAGAATAGACATTTTCATATTTATCCATATTTGTGAATAAAGTATTAATAATACTTTAAAGGGTTGCTATGCTCGATGGCGTACCCAACACGCAACAACGAGTTTCTTGGGAATCTTACGTTGCACTCTAATAATAAAATAATATTATTTTAAATGGTAGTTAACATGTATCCGTTGTAATGGCGGGAATGAATAGAAATAACTAAAATATGATTAGATATGTTTTTAAATGTTTATACATTTACCCAATAAAAGATAAAGACTTAAAATACGGAAAGAGTTCAATTTTAGGCATTTATACTCTAATTTTCACGAAAGGTCCACTTATCACCTTTTGATGGATAACCTTCATTAAATATAGTTTTGATCACTCTTATACTTTATTTTGGACCATATATAACTCTTCTTTAGAATCGGGACATCAAAATTTACTTTGTGTAAATTTTTGGTACCTTTCTGATAAAGTTCATTTTTTTAATGAATAGTGTAAAGTGTTGTATTTTAATTCAAAACCTCTTTTTTTTCTAATTTATTAATATGATTAGATTATATTTTTAATTGGTTTTAAAATGAAATTAGAAAATATTTTTACCAGTTAATCCAATGGTGGTCATTGGAATCAATTTCACTTTGAAATTGGACTTAAACTGGTGTCAATCTTTTGATACTTATTGTTTCACAAAAACACGCTATTTGTCATGACAGCGGGAATTAATTATTAAATTAATTAATTTGACTTATATGTTTTGAATTTTGTAAAATGGAATTCATTTTTGAATTCGTAATATCAAATATACCTTAGGGTGAATTTTTGGTAATTTTCTGAAAAACTTAAATTTTTGATGAATAGTGAAACCACTAAGTGGTAATCAAGCAAACTGATTTTTCAGTTAAATGAAATTTTACCACTAATGTGTATTGAATTTTGAAAATCCAACATACATGGTTGTCATTAAGAAGTAAAATTTGGTTCAATGAGATTATAATAATTTTTTGGTGAATAGTAACTTATTAAGTTCTTAATCGTGATTAGTGGTAATTAGTGTAGTTTAAGGTATAAATAATGCTTTAATAATATGAAATGACCTAGACACATGTCACAACCTTATTGGTTGTGTCATGGACGACCCAGACAAGCCATGGGACAACTTTGGGACCCCATGGAGCCACATTAGTTGGAAAATGACAATAATATATTTTTATTTAATGTTAAAATTAAATTGACACAAACATGAGTTGTTTTAATAAAACAATTTTTAAGTAGGGTTACACAAGTCCATATTTTGATTATAAATAGTCATTGGAAAGATAAAAAGCTTTCCTACATCATAGTAATTTTTTTATAATTTTTAGACATTAAATAAAATAAATTATTTATGACATAATAATGATGCAGCGATGACATCATTATTTGACGATTTAAATAAAATAGAAAGATAATGCAAAATCTATAAACTACACATGTCCAAAACTTATTGGATGAGTGGAGTTCGAAGCCTTATCACCTTATCCACGAATTATATCAATGTGGGACCTTTTAAAACCGAAACACATTTTCAAATAAAGTAATAATTCTTTACTTTCCAAAAGTGCCCCTCCTCCCCTCTTATAAAAGGCCCCCACCTCTACCCCATTTCACACACTTCTCAAGCCTTTGGCTCGGCCAACCTCTGCCCAATTACTCTCTCCACATCCCTCTCCTCATCCTAGAGGATTCCATTTGGGCAGAATCCTTTCAAAGGAAGCCTTTAGGCTCAAATCAAAAGGAGTTACACTTTTAAAGGTAATTCATTCTCTCTTGTTCATTTGTTTTATTTTGCTTCTCCAACCCTCTAAACTCTTTTTATTTACTTCTTTTGTAACAACACCAGTATCTTCAATATACTAGGATGTTGTTATAATATTTATTTGAGCTACACTCTCACACAACTACATCAAATGGTTAAATAACATACGGTTTCCGTGGATGGCGAAATTCTGCCTCCCGAAACGATGATTGTTCAATACTCATTTAACACCTTCAAGGGTGGCCATTATGATGTCACTATTTTTATATATGATATATAATATGTTTATGTTTTCTTTAAGATTCTGTATTTTTCATTTTTGGCATACCTTTATGGTTTCCATTATGGGTAAACACGATATCTTCATTTAAGGAAGTGCGGACTACCGCCCCCTAAAAGTGATATGATTCGTTAATGCCATATGTGGGACGTGTAAAGGATGGATTTAAAGTTATTATATATGATGTTATACTGGAATTATAATATACCTCTATATAATTATTATTTCTTTCCATTAAAGTATGAGATAGAAATGAAAGTAGCGTTCATGCGTACGTACGGCTTACCGTCTCCATGAACGGTGCATTTCATTTCTTATCCCCAAATGTAATGTACTATTAAAAGTACATGTATATAATGGATATATATAATGAATAGTATATATAAATGATGAATATAATTCTGGAATTAAAATATACATACCTCCCATTTAGTTTTAATTCCATTAATATGACAAAGAAATGAAAGTAGCGTTCATGCGTACGTACGGCTTACCGTCTCCATGAACGGTGCATTTCATTTATTACCTCTAAATGATTATGTAATATTATAAATACATGTATATGCTGGATATATATGATATATATGATATCCAAATTAGTAATGTCATTCTGGATATAAATAACTTTTGACCACACGAACAACATGTAATTGTAAGAAGTCAACTTTCGACTTAAGAACCAAATATTGACAAAACAAACATTATTAACTTAAATGGTTACATAATGTTTAAAACATTGCAATAAGTGATATAAAAGTAATAATTAACTTTAAAAAGGTTCTTAATCAAGTATAAATTAACTCAAGTTTATTATTCAGGACGTTAAAGAACGGTCGGGTCAAGTCGGATACGAGGTAAGGGAATTTCTTAACCCAATTTCCATTCTTTGGGTTAATCTCCTACTTTCAAATTATGTCATGATATTATTATGTACTATCTTGTATTTGTACTTTATTTATGTGTACTTATAGTGAATACACATAGTAGATCTATTTTATTTTAAAAATGATCTTTGTAAGGTACTTCGTCTCAACCTCCTTTCATTGAGGCATATTTCGTTTTATACACAACTTTATTTTATACGGTGTATAAAATCCTTTGACTTTTACTTTTATACAAAAGGAATATTTTTCTACGAAGCGTTTTACTAAACAACAAAAAGGAATGTTTTTTTAACGTACGCGGTGACAATGACATTTTCCGCCGCCGCGAGTATTATTTGGTCTTTGGCTTCCTCAACAAGCCGTAATGTTTTTAAAATAAAATAAATACCATATACTCTTTTATGTATTTTGGTATTGAAAATGGTTTTGATAAAGGATTCTATTATGTCAATATATTAATGATATATTGTGATTGAAAAGTGGAAATGTTTTCATTCCTTTATATTGGTTTTATGTTTTAAGATTTTATATTGGTACTTGGACATTTTAACGGGTGGTGACGTTATAAACCATATGACGGGTGGTGCCGTGAATACCAGGACGGGTGGTTACGTTATAACCTCCAATGCATTGGGTATGGAAGTCGGCCGTATGGCTATTCCATTAAGTATGTATGGAAATTGGCCGTATGGCTATTCCATTAAGTGATATGTGTGGAAGTCGACCGTATGGTTATTCCACTTAAGTATGTTTATGTCCCAAGTTACCTTTATATATTCTATGTGTTCTTTATATGGGTTTTATGGTAATCCTTTGGTTACAAAAAGGTAAGTAATGATACTTTATTCAGTGAAGATTTTTTTTACTACTTCATGAAGGTGAAGGTATTACTTTGATATAGTATACATGGTTTACTTGATGTTTGAAAAACTAACAGTTTTCATTCTTTTTGTATCCCTTACTGAGCTTTTTATGCTCACCCCAAGTTTTTTTGAAATGTTTTTCACAGGACTTAATGTGGAATAGGGTCAAAGATGGGATCAAGGGAAAGTCATGCTTTATAAAACATGGAATTAGACATGTTTCTTTTTAAGAGTTTTTTTTATTTATTCTATGGAAACTTGGTAGAAGTGTCTACTTTGTAATCTTTTGAGATGTAATAGTTATGTTCTAATTCTCTAAAACTCTAAACCTGAAAAGATCCTCAACGTGAATTATTCTTTTAATTCAATATTAAGTAAGGTTTAAGGCTGGGGCCTTATAGTTGGTATCAGAGGACGGTTTAGACAACTTTAGGGATTAGGAGTTTTTGTGAGGCACATGATTAGTCGCTATATCTATTATTTCAGTTAAATCCTTGTTTTAAAACTTTTTTTTCAGGTCAAGTAAAGTCGGTTACGAATGGAAGGAGAAGGATCTCAAACGACATTCCTATATCTTCCTGATGACATGCTTGCAATAATTATTGCAAAGTCATCTTCGGATGATTGTGAAACTTTTTCTAGCATACAACTCACTTGCAAGCATTTGTTTGAGATATCAAACACCTCCGCTATACCTCGTTATCATCGTGGATCATGGGTTGTTTTTAGAAAAATACTATTTTCACAATATTCTCATGTTTTCAAGAGAGGTAAATATTATCAAGGTATTTTCAAATATTTTACCTTATCATAAGAATTTGAAGCATATTATGATTTTAAAAATGGTGCTGAGGAAGGAGACCCTTGCGCAACCTATTTATATTTGCTTTTAAAATATAGTCTCACATCTCATACTTATGGTATTTTAAAAGGACCAATGATAGAAAGTTTCAACTCAATTTCGGTCCGACTATTTTTTAGAAATCATGTTTTATCAGATGTTTTGGAATTATATGTCCTACATGATTATTTTCCAAAACTGTTTTTCTGTGAACACCCATATGACCCATGTTGTGCGAGGTGTATTTGGATGGAGGAAGAAAATGATTTTGAAGGATCTCTAAATCATTGTTGTAATGCATGGGACTTCTACCTACGTGAACAAGATGACGATGAAACCAAGTGGACGCCATGATCAAGGTATGCTATTATGAGTTTGTGTAAGAAACCTAGAAAGAGTTGAAAGTCAACATGACAAGTAAGTATGTTTCCTTAAGATCAAAAAATAAATCCCTCAATAAAAAGTAACTTAAAGAAAAAATGTTTTCTATTAACTTTTCCTACTGGGGAATCGAATACCGTTTAACCCATCACAAGTTTGTGATTCTCTCATTGTTAACTTTCTCCTAAACATGTTTTCTATCACTCTCCATCAGAACATGACCCTATGTTTTCTCCTCCATGTCCATGTTTTCATACTTGGAATCCTAGTATGGGTTAACTCGGGTGACCTCTGTACTTATCTTTCTTTATTTTAAAGTGATTGTTTTACCAACTCTTGTTCCGATGTGGGACTTTCAAGGATGTTACCAAGCCCAATTTTAAAATTGCGAGGACGCAATTCCCAAAAGGGGGGAAGGATGTAACACCCCAGGTAAATAAAGAATAGACATTTTCATATTTATCCATATTTGTGAATAAAGTATTAATAATACTTTAAAGGGTTTCTATGCTCGATGGCGTACCCAACACGCAACAACGAGTTTCTTGGGAATCTTACGTTGCACTCTAATAATAAAATAATATTATTTTAAATGGTAGTTAACATGTATCCGTTGTAATGGAGGGAATGAATAGAAATAACTAAAATATGATTAGATATGTTTTTAAATGTTTATACATTTACCCAATAAAAGATAAAGGCTTAAAATACGGAAAGAGTTCAATTTTAGGCATTTATACTCTAATTTTCACGAAAGGTCCACTTATCACCTTTTGATGGAGAACCATCATTAAATATAGTTTTTATCACTCTTATACTTTATTTTGGACCAAATATAACTCTTCTTTAGAATCGGGTCATCAAAATTTACTTTGTGTAAATTTTTGGTACCTTTCTGATAAAGTTCATTTTTTAATGAATAGTGTAAAGTGTTGTATTTTAATTCAAAACCTCTTTTTATTCTAATTTATTAATATGATTAGATTATATTTTTAATTGGTTTTAAAATGAAATTAGAAAATATTTTTACCAGTTAATCCAATGGTGGTCATTGGAATCAATTTCACTTTGAAATTGGACTTAAACTGGTGTCAATCTTTTGATACTTATTGTTTCACAAAAACACGCTATTTGTCATGACAGCGGGAATTAATTATTAAATTAATTAATTTTACTTATATGTTTTGAATTTTGTAAAATGGACTTCATTTTTGAATTCGTAATATCAAATATAGCTTAGGGTGAATTTTTGGTAATTTTCTGAAAAACTTCAATTTTTGATGAATAGTGAAACCACTAAGTGGTAATCAAGCAAACTGATTTTTCAGTTAAATGAAAGTTTACCACTAATGTGTATTGAATTTTGAAAATCCGACATACATGGTTTTCATTAAGAAGTAAAATTTGGTTCAATGAGATTATAATAATTTTTTGGTGAATAGTAACTTATTAAGTTCTTAATCGCGATTAGTGGTAATTAGTGTAGTTTAAGGTATAAATAATGCTTTAATAATATGAAATGACCTAGACACATGTCCCAACCTTATTGGTTGTGTCATGGCCGACCAAGAAAAGCCATGGGACAACTTGAGGACCCCATGGAGCCACTTTAGTTGGAAAATGACAATAATATATTTTTATTTAATGTTAAAATTAAATTGACACAAACATGAGTTGTTTTAATAAAACAATTTTTAAGTAGGGTTACACAAGTCCAAATTTTTATTATAAATAGTCATTGGAAAGCTAAAAAGATTTCCTACATCATAGTAATTGTTTTATAATTTTTAGACATTAAATAAAATAAATTATTTATGACATAATAATGATGCAGCGATGACATCATTATTTGACGATTTAAATAAAATAGAAAGATAATGCAAAATATATAAACTACACATGTCCAAAACTTATTGGATGAGTGTATTTAGAAGCCCTAGCACCTTATCCACGAATTATATCAATGTGGGACCTTTTAAAACCGAAACACATTTTCAAATAAAGTAATAATTCTTTACTTTCCAAAAGTGCCCCTCCTCCCCTCTTATAAAAGGCCCCCACCTCTACCCCATTTCACACACTTCTCAAGCCTTTGGCTCGGCCAACCCCTGCCCAATTACTCTCTCCACATCTCTCTCCTCATCCTAGAGGATTCCCTTTGGGAAGAATCCTTTCAAAGGAAGCCTTTAGGCTCAAATCAAAAGGATTTACACTTTTAAAGGTAATTCATTCTCTCTTGTTCATTTGTTTTATTTTGCTTCTCCAACCCTCTAAACTCTTTTTATTTACTTCTTTTGTAACAACACCAGTATCTTCAATATACTAGGATGTTGTTATAATATTTATTTGAGCTACACTCTCACACAACTACATCAAATGGTTAAATAACATACGGTTTCCGTGGATGGCGAAATTCTACCTCCCGAAACGATGATTGTTCAATACTCATTTAACACCTTCATGGGTGGCCATTATGATGTCACTATTTTTATATATGATATATAATATGTTTATGTTTTCTTTAAGCTTCTGTATTTTTCATTTTTGGCATACCTTTATGGTTTCCATTATGGGTAAACACGATATCTTCATTTAAGGAAGTGCGGACTACCGCCCCCTAAAAGTGATGTGATTCGTTAATGCCATATGTGGGATGTGTAAAGGATGGATTTAAAGTTATTATATATGATTTTATACTGGAATTATAATATACCTCTATATCATTATTATTTCTTTCCATTAAAGTATGAGATAGAAATGAAAGTAGCGTTCATGCGTACGTACGGCTTACCGTCTCCATGAACGGTGCATTTCATTTCTTATCCCCAAATGTAATGTACTATTAAAAGTACATGTATATAATGGATATATATAATTAATAGTATATCTAAATGATGAATATAATTCTGGAATTAAAATATACATACCTCCCATTTAGTTTTAATTCCATTAATATGACAAAGAAATGAAAGTAGCGTTCATGCGTACGTACGGATTACCGTCTCCATGAACGGTGCATTTCATTTATTACCTCTAAATGATTATGTAATATTATAAATACATGTATATTCTGGATATATATGATATATATGATATCCAAATTATTAATGTCATTCTGGATATAAATAACTTTTGACCACACGAACAACATGTAATTGTAAGAAGTCAACTTTCGACTTAAGAACCAAATATTGACAAAACAAACACTATTAACTTAAATTGTTAAATAATGTTTATAACATTGCAATAAGTGATATAAAAGGAATAATGAACTTTAAAAAGGTTCTTAATCAAGTATAAATTAACTCAAGTTTATTATTCAGGACGTTAAAGAACGGTCGGGTCAAGTCGGATACGAGGTAAGGGAATTTCTTAACCCAATTTCCATTCTTTGGGTTAATCTCCTACTTTCAAATTATGTCATGATATTATTATGTCCTATCTTGTATTTGTACTTTATTTATGTGTACTTATAGTGAATACACATAGTAGATCTATTTTATTTTAAAAATGATCTTTGTAAGGGACTTCGTCTCAATCTCCTTTCATTGAGGCATATTTCGTTTTATACACAACTTTATTTTATACGGTGTATAAAATCCTTTGACTTTTACTTTTATACAAAAGGAATCTTTTTCTACGAAGCGTTTTACTAAACAAAAAAAAGGAATGTTTCTTTAACGTACGCGGTGACAATGACCTTTTCCGCCGCCGCGAGTATTATTTGGTCTTTGGCTTCCTCAACAAGCCGTAATGTTTTTAAAATAAAATAAATACCATATACTCTTTTATGTATTTTGGTATTGAAAATGGTTTTGATAAAGGATTCTATTATGTCAATATATTTATGATATATTGTGATTGAAAAGTGGAAATGTTTTCATTCCTTTATATTGGTTTTATGTTTTATGATTTTATATTGGTACTTGGACATTTTAACGGGTGGTTACGTTATAAACAATATGACGGGTGGTGCCGTGAATACCAGGACGGGTGGTTACGTTATAACCTCCAATGCATTGGGTATGGAAGTCGGCCGTATGGCTATTCCATTAAGTATGTATGGAAATTGGCCGTATGGCTATTCCATTAAGTGATATGTGTGGAAGTCGACCGTATGGTTATTCCACTTAAGTATGTTTATGTCCCAAGTTACCTTTATATATTCTATGTGTTCTTTATATGGGTTTTATGGTAATCCTTTGGTTACAAAAAGGTAAGTAATGATACTTTATTCAGTGAATATTTTTTTTACTACTTCATGAAGGTGAAGGTATTACTTTGATATAGTATACATGGTTTACTTGATGTTTGAAAAACTAACAGTTTTCATTCTTTTTGTATCCCTTACTGAGCTTTTTATGCTCACCCCAAGTTTTTTTGAAATGTTTTTCACAGGACTTAATGTTGAATAGGGTCAAGGATGGGATCAAGGGAAAGTCATGCTTTATAAAACATGGAATTAGACATGTTTCTTTTTAAGAGTTTTTTTTTATTTATTCTATGGAAACTTGGTAGAAGTGTCTACTTTGTAATCTTTTGAGATGTAATAGTTATGTTCTAATTCTCTAAAACTCTAAACCTGAAAAGATCCTCAACGTGAATTATTCTTTTAATTCAATATTAAGTAAGGTTTAAGGCTGGGGCCTTATGCTTCATGAATCTTATCTACCTTATCAATGTGAGTTCTTATGCACATATCTCATGATTTTCATCTGCCATTTGACGCCCCTCTCTTTCCTTGTTTTCTCTGCCGAAACTTTAAGTTTCGGGTTTAATCCGATCATTGTATTCCTCTATTCTTTAGTTATGTGAATGTTGACTTAGGACCATTAGTCCAAAACACAGAATTCCATTCCAAGTTCTAGGTGGATGGCCTCGAATTTTTTTCTTCATTGGTTCCGGTAAACTTACAATCCCTTTTTTAGTTTTGCAACTGTTATATTAATGCATGTTAATTTTTTATGACTCCGCAGTACAATGTTATAGCTACATTATTCATTAATTTTTTTTATTTGTACTAGTTTAATCTATTGAATTTTTTTGATCAATGTAGACAACACACACACACACTCAAATATATATATATATATATATATATATATATATATCATTGTGTCTGTGAAGCTGTGCACACATGTGACTGCGGACCAGTTGTCGACTGGTTGCCTCCGAGTACATTAAATCATAGCAGAATAAAAATGGTTCCACCCCGAGGTAGGGTCCCAAATCATTATCACATTATTTAAGAATTATTTCCTCTTTAAATAATTATGAAGTATGAGTTTCCTTTATTTTGGACTGCTAAATTTCCTTTAAATGATGATTAAAGATAAACTACTTGTTAGTAGTAATGTAATATCATGCTCATCATGGTTTATATCATTATATGACTTCTTGTTGGTGCTGATATATGATATATCAATGAATGAAAATTTTTAAGTTATTAAATGATGCCGCCACATTAGATAAATGAGGACTTAATTATGTGTTGGTTTTAAGCATGTATTGCAAATTAGGTTTAAGTGATATGATTAATTCGTTAAATTATTTGAATAGATATGTTTGAGTAATAGGGTAATTACTTTAAAAATTAATTATCTAGACATGAGTCAAAAAAATTGGGGCCTTTACATATTATTGAGAATGTAGAATATTTTGACATGTTCAGAAAATAAATTGCAATTTGGTAATAAATATTTGATGAACTAATTATTACTTGATAAATTCTCACCAATTAATTAATTAATGAATTGGTTTATGAGATGTGAATTAATTAATTAATTTTTGAATTAATTATTTTTTATTAATTAATTTAAGATTTTGAATTTATTTAATTATTATGACTGTTGGCCAATAATACCTTTGGTTGCATTTTTTTTACATGGCTCAAGTTTTTTAGGATGGAGTGGTTTACGATGTGTGTGTTAATTATAAAAGTCATTGTTGAAACACAGTTTCAGTGGATGGTCTTAGACTTGTTAACAATTTGGGATATTAAATTAAGAATAATTAATTGATAATTAATTATTAACTATTGAGATGTTCAATGGTTAATTGAATGTAAAATTACTAGATGAGAGATTTATGTTGTTAATTAGTTGTTGAATTAATTAACGGATTGGAATAATTAATTTATAATTAATTAATTTATGGTCTTGGTGTGATAGATATTTTAATGTATTGTGTTTTTTAGAAAGGTTAAAATCTTAATGTTTTTGAATTTTTTTCGATTTATCAATGGGTTGTGAGACAATGACTGAAGCTCCAAATAGTCATGGGGCGATAGACATGGTGTTCTACACTAATGAGATATATATATATATATGTGAATGATTGATAAACAGGTTTTGAGATAAGGAATGAAGATCCAAATAATCACAGGGTGTTAGACATGGCGTTCTACACCCATCTTGCATGAAAATATTCTTTTATGGGATATGGACTGATGATCCAAATACACATGGGTTTGAGATAAGGACTCTCACTCCAAATACTTACGAGGGTGCTAGACATGAATTTATACACACATTAATATACATTTTATTGTTTCTCTAATTGGTCATACATATGACAACCCTTCTTTTTATTACAACTTAAACATGCTTTATTACATAAAACTTCACTTGATCCAACAAAGAAGATCGAGAGGTTTACTGTCTTTGGGGCTTAGGATCATTACATAAAAACTTTAAACTTGAAATACAACATCTTTATTGAAAACTTCCTTTACATGACCACTACATTCCTTCGTACTTAGCATTGCATGGGATAACCTGAGGACATGCATAAGAAAATGGTGAGCTATAAAGCCCAGTAAGGGAGTAAACAATGAATAACATGAGGAGTGAAATACATGTTAGGAAATAGGCATATCAATAGTTCATAATAGAAACATGAACATAAAGGCATGATAAAGCATGATAATCATAACATGGAAATGTGGCAACAACACTTAACATTGAATTAGCATGAGCCAAGGCTCATTGCACATGGAGCATGAGTAAACCCTCATTGCACTTGAAGCACGAGTAAACCCTCGTTGCACTTGAATTAGCATGAGTAAACACTCATTTCACATGACATATCATTATACTATACTTTACCCAATGCATTGGAGCGCTATAAAGGGTGCACCCTTCTTAAACATTTCATTTCATGCATAAGTGTGCCACATGGATCATAAAACATGGATTCATAAAACATAATCATTTATCCCACGATAAAGGAATGTGGAATTCATACATGAAACTTTATAATCAATAGTAAATGTGCATAAAGGTGAATACCCTTGATGGAGACATGGGCATGGTATTCACTACACAATGATATTGGCTTAGAAAATCGGTGTGATTTCGGCAGCGTAACGGCGTGACATAAGAATTCATAAAAAAAGGTTGATGAGAGAGAAAGGGGTTCCTCATCATATTTACATGTAATGGACAGTAAGGAGGTCATATAGATACATGTCCCCACAATTGAAAAGGAATTTAGATTCATGATACAAAAGTATTGCTTGAATATAGAAGGGGAGAAAAAGGTTCCTTTCCGAATTTCGGCATAGTAACGGGTGTACATGGGAGGCGTTTAATGAGAGAGAAAGGGGTCTCCCATCATTCAAACAATAAGAGGGCAGTATGGGAGAGGTTCGAAACCATACCCCAACATTCATAATTGAAATTAAAAGGGCAATACAACTTAATGAAAATTGACAAAAATAAGAAAGGAAGAAAAAAACCCTTACTTGGAAGTGTGCTTCCAAAGGCTAGAGAGAGGCTTGTGAGAGGATTCTTGGGAGCTTGGGGCACCTTGAGAGGATTCTAGAGAGAGTAGGGAAGAGGTTGGACGAACTTAAAGGGCTTTGAGTGAGGAGGAAGTGGGATCTTGGGTGGGTTTATATAGGAAAGGTGAGAGAATTCTTTATTATTTAGGTTTGGGACCCCTTATATTAAAATAATCCAAACCACAAACCATCCCACGGTATTTGCCCATGGTTTCTGGAAAAGGAAAGAGGAAAAAAATATTTTACAAGTCCAAGGTCCGAACTTATTAAAAAATTAGGGTTGCTTATGTGGAGGTGAGTCACACTCCCATGGAAATTAATTTAAAAAGGCAAAGTGTTGAATAAGTCTTGAGGGCTCCATTAATGCTTTGAAAAGTAAGTCAAACAAACCCAAAACCTCATTATTTTAAGGATAAAACACATATTGGCCGAACATAAGGATTATGGTATTTTATTACATCACCATTAGGTCATTATGATGTCATAAAACACATTATATATTTAAATGGTATTTAATTTTTACCCAAAAATTTGACTGTCTCAGAAAATTATGAAAAATTCACTGTTGGATAATTTCGACATCCTGATTCCAAAAATAATATTTATTTTATCTAAATAATTTTCTAAATATTTTAATTTTCACTTTTAAAATAAAAACCGACATTTATAAAAAATTCACGGGTTTTGACAGAAATGGCTTTCAAACCTTAATAAAAATTTTAATTGCATTCATAAAATTATAAGATCATTTATATTTAATAAAAATTAATTTAATATTAATAATAATATTTTATTAAAATATGATTTAATTCAAAAATCTTTTAATTTAATAAAATATAATTCTTAATTAAATAATAACTAAAAACACCATTTGTACTTTAAAAATTAATTACAATGTATCAAAAAAAATTATATTCATTATTATATACAAAAAATAATGTACATGAACATGGTGCTACTTATTTGTTACATAACCCCTTAAAATAGCCGCATAAGACCTAAGGGTAAGGTGTGGGATGGTGACAGACTCTTGGGGTTGCTCGGATAACAACGCTCGAGTGGTAATCTCTATCAACTTCCATTTTTCCCGTAGACGATCATGTTCGAGCTTGACTTGATGAAGCTCAGCTTGGGCTTGGTCAAGGGAAAAGCCCAAAGACGCCACCTCTTTTCCGAGCTCCGACAAATGGGCATCGTAAGGGGAAATTCTACTGGATGAGGCCATCACTTCCTTTATCTGAGTAGAAATGGTTTCGTTAAAGCCTTATATTTATACTACCCAGATGATCACTGTTCAACGGCTATAAAAGTAACGGCCACAAATCTTAACATAAAACTAAAGAAGTTGACATCTTATAAAAACATTTTCTTTCATAAAGAAACATTTAACTGGATCAAGAGGGATTTTCCATTAATGAAACTTTGGGTCGTTAAAACATTCCCCCCTTAAGAAATTTCTCCCTCGAAATTTTCCTTTTCCCACACTAAAACAAATGTGGGTAACTTAGCTTCATCATATCCTCCAACTCCCAAGTTGCTTCTTCAAACTTGTGGTTTTTCCACAACACCTTGACGAGGGGCATTGTCTTATTTCATAGAACTTTTTCTCTACGATCTAAGATCTTCACTGGTTGCTCCTCATAAGAAAGATCATCTTCCAATTGTACCACCTCGGAAGAGAGTACATGTGAAGGGTCCGGTATGTACTTCCTTAAGAGGGATACATGAAAGACATCATGCACCTTGGACATAGTCGGTGGAAGTGCTAGTCGATAGGCCACAGCCCCAACACGATCAAGAATCTCGAATGGGCCGATGTACCTTGAACTTAACTTCCCTTTCTTTCCAAACCTCATGACCTTCTTCCACGGAGATATGCGCAAAAACACCATGTCTCCGACTTTAAACTCAAGGTCTCGTCGACGATTATCTGCATAACTCTTCTGTCGACTTTGGGCTGCCTTGATATGCTGCTGAATGGTTTTCACCTTCTCCACCATTTCTCCGACCATTTCTGGTCCAAGCAGCTTACGTTCACCGACCTCATCCCAACATGCCGGTGTTCTACACCTTTTCCCATACAAGGCTTCATATGGTGCCATTTGGATGCTCGAGTGGAAACTATTATTATAAGAGAACTCAACCAGAGGAAGATGTTGATCCCATCCTCCTTTAAAGTCCATTGAGCATGCTCTCAACATATCCTCAAGTGTTTGGATAGTCCGCTCGGATTGGCCATCAGTTTGAGGATGATATGCCGTACTAAAGTTTAGTTCAGTGTTCAGAGCATGTTGAAGACTCTTCCAAAACTTAGAGGTAAATCTTGGATCTCTGTCAGACACAATAGATAGTGGTACTCCATGCAACCGTACCACTTCCCTGATATATATCCGTGCCAGTTGATCCAAAGAGAAATCCTCTCGAATAGCAATGAAGTGTGCAGTCTTTGTAAGACGATCCACAACAACCCAGATTGCATTGTTGCCTTTGGATGTCCTTGGAAGTCTGGTGACAAAGTCCATGGTGATGTTCTCCCATTTCCATTTTGGTATGGGCAATGGTTGCATCATCCCCTTAGACTTCTGCCTCTCTGCCTTCACTTGCTGACACACCAGGCACTTTGATGTATATTCAGCAATCTCCTTCTTCATATTATCCCACCAAAAGTTTTCTTGGAGGTCTCGATACATCTTTGTGCTCCCTGGGTGAATAGAGAAATTTGAACTATGTGCATCATCCAAAAGTTCCTTCTTCAGCTCCGAACTTGATGGAAAACATAGTCTTTTCCCAAACCGCACAATTCCTTCTTCATTAAAATTAAACTCTGAGGATTTTCCCTTTTTGATAGCTTCCACTTTTTCTTGGATTCCCACATCATCCTTTTGAGCATCCTTTAACCTTTCCAAAAGAGATGGTTGAGCAATCATTTGTGAAATGATTGATGATGTTCCCTTCTTTATGATTCCCACGTCTATCTTCATCAAGTCTAAGAAGATTGGATCCTTATCAATTCTCATCATTGATAGAATTGTTGGATCCTTTCTACTTAGGGCATCCGCCACCATGTTCGCCTTCCTAGGGTGGTAATGTATTGAACAGTCATAATCCTTGATGAGCTCTATCCATCTTCTCTGGCACATATTAAGCTCTTTCTGTGTGAATATATATTTAAGACTCTTGTGGTCAATATATATCTCACATTTCTCTCCATAGAGATAATGCCGCCAGATTTTCAAGGCAAAGATCACCGCCGCCAACTCCATATCATGCGTTGGATAGTTTCGCTCATGGATTTTCAACTGCCTTGAGGCATAGGATATCACTTTATCATTCTGCATCAGCACACATCCTAAGACCTTCTTCGAAGCATCACTGAATACCACAAAAAGCTCCCCACTTGTGGGTAAAGTGAGCACGGGTGCAGTGATAAGCCTCCTTTTCAACTCCTTGAAGCTTTATTCACATTCATCACTCCAAGAAAACTTTACTCCATTTCTAGTTAGCTTGGTAAGAGGGTTGGACAATCGTGAGAAATTTCTCACAAATCGTCGATAATATCCAGCTAACCCCAAGAAGCTACGGATATCAGTTACCGATGTTGGCCTCGGCCATCCCTCAATTGCATCTGTTTTGGAGGGGTCCACAGATATCCCATTGCTTGTGATGATATTACCCAAGAATGAGACTTCCTTCAACCAAAACTCACACTTTCTGTACTTTTCATAGAGCTTTTCCTTGCACAAAGTCTCTAGTACAGTTTTTAAATGCTCCTCATGGTCCTCCTTGGTTTTGGAGTATATTAGAATATCATCTATAAAGACTACCACAAATTTGTCTAGGTAATCTCTAAAGACTCTATTCATCAAGTCCATGAATATTGCTGGAGCATTGGTGAGTCCGAAAGGCATTACTATGAATTCATAATGCCCGTACCTTGTACGAAAAGTAGTCTTGGGGATATCTTCCTTCTTCACCCTTACTTGATAATATCCCGACCGCAAGTCGACCTTGGAGAACTATTGTGCTCCACGCAGCTGATCAAACAAGTCATCGATTCTTGGGAGAGGATACTTGTTCTTTATCGTGATTTTGTTAAGTTCACGATAATCGATGCAAAGCCGCATTGACCCATCCTTCTTCTTGACGAAGAGGACTGGTGCACCCCATGGTGATGCACTTGGGCGTATAAACCCTTTATCCAGATTCTCCTGTAGTTGTTTCTTCAGCTCTTCAAACTCAACAACAGCCATTCTATATAGAGTCTTGGATATTGGTAGCGCCCCAGGTATAAGTTCAATTGAGAACTCAACATCTCTTCTTGGAGGAAGACCAGGAAGTTCCTCGGGAAATACTTCAGCGAATTCCCTCACAATAGGCATTTCTTCAAGGGTGGTTTCTTCCTTGGACTTAATCATCTGAGACAGATATGCGTGCTCATAAGGCAGTAATATCCATGCTTGAGATGATGGAGCTAAAGGAGATTCATCTTCCTCCTGACACTTGTAAAGAATCGGGGGTCGATTCTCCATATGGAGTGTGATTTCCCTCTCCCGACAATTTATGTTGGCTCTATATAAGGAAAGCCAATCCATGCAAAGAATTGCATCAAATTCCACCAAAGGGAGTATGACGAGGTTCGCTGGGAAATTCAATCCACATATTATAACAGGGGAGGACTTATACTCATGGGATGCAATGATTGCCCGATTTGTCGTACTCACCGACATCTTTACTTCCATGATTTGTGGTGGTGCAGGGATTGTTCTACTAAACTTTTGAGATATAAAAGAATGCGTAGAACCTGAATCAAAAAGTACGTTCACTAATCTTGAATGAATAACTAGCATACCTGTCACCACTTCGTTGTCGGGGTTCACTTCAGCAGAAGTGATGGAAAAAGCTCTTCCTTGCTGTCTTGGAGGTTGTTGATTGCCTCCGATAACCCTTGGATTAGGGCACTGATTTGCAAAATGACCTGGTTCTTTGCATTTGAAGCATTGAACAACGCGTTAAGGTTCGAACGGAGCGTTCCTCTCCTCTGTCGCAGCCGCGGGTCCTTCTTTCTGACAGTTAACAGCTAGGTGCCCTTCTCTTCCACACTTGAAGCATTTTCTTGTCCCCCTAAGGCAATTTCCAGGGTGCTTCTTTCCACACTTTTGGCAAGTGGGGTGCTGGAATTTCTTAGCGCCGTTGAATTTATCCATCGGACCACCAGCATTGAAGTCCACCTTACGCTTCTTGTCCCCATGATACCCCTGTGATTCTCCGATCTCCATTTCAACCTTGAGGGCACATCGGACAATTTCCTCATAGCTGTCGAAGTCACGGATCGCTAATGCTTTCCGCAAGCTAGGCTTCAGCCCACCAAAGAAGCGTTCAACCTTGCATTCGGGGGTAACGGCAAAGCCGGAAGCGTATCGTGCAAGCCTTGTGAAGTTTGCCTCGTACGCTCCCACAGATTCTTCGTCTTTCTGTTTGAGGGAAAGGAAGTCACTTTCCATCTTAAGACGGAGGGTGCGTGGAAAATATTTATCGAAAAACATCTTCCGGAATACCTTCTATTCCAAAGCCTCGATATCCTCCTCAGGCTTCGTATTTTTGATCAATGTACACCATTGATCAGCTTCACCCTCCATACGATAAGCCGCTAGGAGAACCTTCTCTTTTTCAGAGCATTGGAGGATGGAGAATATCTTTTCAATGGAGTTGATCCATTGTTCAGCAATCATGGGATCGGATGATCCACTAAAAGTAGGAGGCCTTTGTGTCATGAAGCTTTCAATAGCGACTTGTTCTTTTTTAGGGGGGGTTGAATGTTCCTCTTGACCAGTGTTTCTATTCAAAACATGAGTTAGCTGAGAGAGAAGCATGAAAAAGTTCGCGATTCCCGCTCCCATTGGATTGGGCATCTCATAAGTACAGTCATCACACTGATCTTCACAACGGTTGTTAGCCCGAGTTCTCCTATTACCGGCCATTGGCTGGAATAAAAGAAAAGTTAGGGGTAACACATAAAGGGTAATCCAAAGACAAAAGTTGATGGCTTATAAATAAACTTTAATCTCTTTAACTCATGATTCTATAGGATTCAATCCAGGCTTTTCATGATCTTCCTTCTAACATATATTCTTAGGGGCATTTTTCCCTTAATAAGGGTTCATACTAAGATTGTGAATTTATCAAAACATATCCCCCGGGAGTGTCGTAACCAAGAGTGCAGCAAGGCCCGTTCTTGTGCACCAGTTCCCGTTCGAGTCTAGCTCAAAGCGGTGTTTTCGGGTTTTACCCCTAGGATACATCTGTGCCAGAGCCGCCTCTACCTGCTCGTATCCAGACAGGGATGTATTTGTTTGATAAACCACTTACTTAGTATTTACCAAAACTTAGGGAAGTTTTTATTATGCTTAGTCTTGTATCTAAGGCTTTACTAGGGTTTCCTAATCCCAAAAATAACTAAACCTATCCTCTGATACCAACTATGACAACCCTGCTTTTTATTACATCTTAAACATGCTTTATTACATAAAACTTCACTTGATCCAACAAAGAATATCGAGAGGTTTAGTGTCTTTGGGGCTTAGGATCATTACATAAAAACATTAAACTTTAAATACAACATCTTTATTGAAAACTTCCTTTACATGACCACTACATTCCTTCGTACTTAGCATTGCATGGGATAACCTGAGGACATGCATAAGAAAAGGGTGAGCTACAAAGCCCAGTAAGGGAGTAAACAATGAATAACATGAGGAGTGAAATACATGTTAGGAAATAGGAATATCAATAGAGCATAATAGAAACATGAACATAAAGTCATGATAAATCATGATAACCATAACATGGAAATGTGGCAACAACACTTAACATTGAATTAGCATGAGCCAAGGCTCATTACACATGGAGCATGAGTAAACCCTCATTGCACTTGAAGAACGAGTAAACCCTAGTTTCACTTGAATTAGCATGAGTAAACACTCATTTCACATGACGTATCATGATACTATACTTTACCCAATGCATTGGAGTGCTATAAAGGGCGCACCCTTCTTAAACATTTCATTTCATGCATAAGTGTGCCACATGGATCATAAAACATGGATTCATAAAACATAATCATTTATACCACGATAAAGGAATGTGGAATTCATAAATGAAACTTTATAATCAATAGTAAATGTTCATAAAGTTGAATACCCTTGATGGAGACATGGGCATGGTATTCACTACACAATGATATTGGTTTAGAAAATCGGTGTGATTTCGGCAGCGTAACGGCGTGACATAAGAATTCATAAAAAAAGATTGATGAGAGAGAAAGGGGTTCCTCATCATATTTACATGTAATGGACAGTAAGGAGGTCATATATATACATGTCCCAACAATTGAAAAGGAATTTAGATTCATGATACAAAAGTATTGCTTGAATATAGAAGGGGAGAAAAAGGTTCCTTTCGGAATTTCGGCATAGTAACGAGTGTACATGGGAGGCTTTTAATGAGAGAGAAAGGGGTCTCCCATCATTCAAACAATAAGAGGGAAGTATGGGAGAGGTGTGAAACCATACCCCAACATTCATAATTGAAATTAAAATGGCAATACAACTTAATGAAAATTGACAAAAATGAGAAAGGAAGAAAAAAACCCTTACTTGGAAGTGTGCTTCCAAAGGCTAGAGAGAGGCTTGTGAGAGGCTTCTTGGGAGCTTGGGGCACCTTGAGAGGATTCTAGAGAGAGTAGGGAAGAGGTTGGACGAACTTCAAGGGCTTTGAGTGAGGAGGAAGTGGGAGCTTGGGTGGGTTTATATAGGAAAGGTGAGAGAATTCTTTATTATTTAGGTTTGGGATCCCTTATATTAAAATAATCCAAACCACAAACCATCCCATGGTATTTGCCCATGGTTTCTGGAAAAGGAAAGAGGAAAACAATATTTTACAAGTACAATGTCCGAACTTATTAAAAAATTACGGTTGCTTATGTGGAGGTGAGTCACACTCCCATGGAAATTAATTTAAAAAGGCAAAGTTTTGAATAAGTCTTGAGGGCTCCATTAATGCTTTGAAAAGTAAGTCAAACAAACCCAAAACCTCATTATTTTAAGGATAAAACACATATTGGACGAACATAAGGATTATGGTATTTTATTACATCACCATTGGGTCATTATAATGTCATAAAACACATTATATATTTAAATGGTATTTAATTTTTACCCAAAAATTTGACTGTCTCAGAAAATTATGAAAAATTCACCGTTGGATAATTTCGACATCCTGATTCCAAAAATAATATTTATTTTATCTAAATAATTTTCTAAATATTTGAATTTTCACTTTTAAAATAAAAACCGACATTTATAAAAAATTCACGGGTTTTGACAGAAATGGCTTTCAAACCTTAATAAAAATTTTAATTGCATTCATAAAATTATAAGATCATTTATATTTAATAAAAAGTAATTTAATATTAATAATAATATTTTATTAAAATATTATTTAATTCAAAAATATTTTAATTTAATAAAATATAATTCTTAATTAAATAATAACTAAAAACACCATTTGTACTTTAAAAATTAATTACAATGTATCAAAAAAAATTATATTCATTATTATATACAAAAAATAATGTACATGAACATGGTGCTACTTATTTGTTACATAACCCCTTAAAATAGCCGCATAAGACCTAAGGGTAAGGTGTGAGATGGTGACAGACTCTTGGGGTTGCTCGGATAACAACACTCGAGTGGTAATCTCTATCAACTTCCATTTTTCCCATAGACGATCAGGTTCGAGCTTGACTTGATGAAGCTCAGCCTGGGCTTGGTCAAGGGAAAAGCCCAAAGACGCCACCTCTTTTCCGAGCTCCAACAAATGGGCATCGTAAGGGGAAATTCTACTGGATGAGGCCATCGCTTCCTTTGTCTGAGTAGAAATGGTTTCGTTAAAGCCTTATATTTATACTACCCAGATGATAACTGTTCAACGGCTATAAAAGTAACGGTCACAAATCTTAACATAAAACTAAAGAAGTTGACATCTTATAAAAACATTTTCTTTCATAAAGAAACATTTAACTGGATCAAGAGGGATTTTCCATTAATGAAACTTTGGGTCGTTACAATACATGAAATGAATTAATATTTAATGAAAATCATTATTAAATATTGATTTGTGAACAGAATTAGAGAAAGGGTTCAGACTTATTAATGAATTGGGTGAATCACTATTAGTGGATGGACCTAGGAGAGAATCATTGTTTTTAGTGGACTAACTTGGTTATAGTATATGAGAGAATAAATTGAATATCATATGACAAATTATCCAAGACAAATAACAAGCTTAGATTCAGACAATACATTGATTACTTAGATAGTTTTGAGAGATATTTGTGGTGAATGACTTATACAGGGGATGTCAGGCATAGGCCAAATCTCGAGAATTTCATAATCTAATGAGGTTTTAATAATTGATAAATAAAAATGATTGTGTAATGATTTTTGAGAATTCTTGAAAAATGTATAATGTAGGTACAGACCCTAGATGAGAGCGGAAGCAGGTACATGGGTATATAGTTACTTTGAACTTCTTACATTATTTATTCATTCATTCACTAAGTTTAAATTATTTATTAAATGTCTGGATTTGGGGTAGACACCAAGAGTTCTGACCTACTGATATTTATATCTCACTCCCAACTCGGGTCACCATTGCAATGCAGTTCCCGAGTATATTCTATTTGGTTACATGATTGTACTGTTTGAATTTTCTTGGGAGATAGGAGTAGAGGACTGAGTGGAAGTTCATGATGATCGATGAGATAGCCCTCATGTTTTTTGAGTCATTATATATTTATTTCAGTATTGGAATGTAAATCATGATATTTTGTTCATTGTTTTCTATTTTGGTTCAATATGCATGCCATGCATGCATATTCTATATAATTGGTGTTGGACACTTTTATAAAATGAGTACTATTTTTCTTCCACCACTTTATCATTTATTAGACTGCTTTCACTATTTATTTCCAATATAAATTATTGATCTATGATATAAGGGTATAGTCTCCCCACTTACTATCGATAGACCCTCGCTGCTAGCCAACAACCTCTAGCATACGACGAGATGCACTTGAGGTCAGGTGATGATCAGTTCGGCCACCGATTTAGTTGTGAGCCAAGTCAAGATATTACAAAGTGGTATCAAAGGGGGTTCTTTTCTTTTATCTTACTATTTTGGGGTTGGTAGACAAGAGTCTAGGAATTTGTCGGCACTTGGGTTAATAGTTGTGCATGGGACTGATCACCAAAAAAACGAGGAATAACCAAGTGTCCAGGGATGTGAATTGATGTTTGTAGTATTTGATGTCACAATTTATACGATTTCACCTTGAGTGATTGGTGTATTTTCCACTACTTATTGATTTTGAGAATTTTGAAAAATAATTGTCTTATCATGATTTGGCATGGATGTTTCATACATGCATCATCTTAGGCACTTATATATTCGCATGTCATGCATATAACATGCCATGTAGTTGCATTAGTAGGATGCCTGCTAATTTGGATTATGTTCCTTGGGTGAAATGCCAGGTTTTGGTCGGCTTTATCATGCCTCCGTAGATAGTATATTTTAGTGATAGATATAACATGCACGAGTTATTATATTCCATAATTATTATCATGTTTTGTTGTTGTTCCATAGTTCTATGTTATTGCATGATTTTTTGTTACTACTTATGATAACATGCTAGAGATGTATTCAATTGTGAAAGTTTTTCTAATGTTAAAAAGTTAAATGAAGGTTGATTGTTATTAATGGGAGCCAAATTACATAGATAATGTGTATGGGTGCCATATTGATTGGTAGATGACCACCCATGTGTTTAAAATTTATAAAACTATATTATGTTTGAAAATGGTTGTAAATGTAAAAATATTAAGTATTAATTGAAATGACCAATTATTTGGTTGATTTTTGAAGAACCCAGGTTGAATAAATGGGACCCTCAGAGGTTTTTTTGGTAAAAGTAATTTAGATGATAAATTGCCTATTTATATTTGAATAACAATGAATTTTAAATGATTAAAGTTGATGTTTGTGATAACATGCCTATTTTTTTATAGGGAGTTGTATTGAAAACCATGTGATTTCTATGAAATGTGCATGTGTGTTAAAAGTTTGAAATGAAATTATTAGAATGATAAAAAATAGGCATTTCACCCTCATGAATTTGGTTTTTTGTAACCAAGTGAGAGGGTTGAAGTTTATGTTTCGTAAGGGATTAAACTATGGTAGGAAGTACCATTCAAATTTTCTATATCATTAAAGTAAGTCCATTCCACAACCAGAGAGAACATCTTGGAGTTGGGTGTTATGGCACTCTGATATGTTTATGATATGACTTTTATGATCAGGGTTTGATGTGGTTATTGTGGATCGAGAAATGTCACATGCATGTGTTAAGAGTTATGAAATCGCGTGCCAGTGAGCATCTGATCTTTTATTTTGACGTCATGTACAATCTTAATGTGGGTATTTTGACATCGTTTTCAGTAAACACGTCAGAAAGAGATGATGAGTTTTTAGAACATAGTTTTCCGAAATTAGTTCGATTAATCTTCTTAATGATCATTTTTCTCATAGTGCGTTCTTCGAAATACAATGTGAGTGTCCCCTATCTTGACCCCATCATGTATACACTAAGATTGTTTTGGTCTTATTCCATGCAACAGTTTAAATGTTGTTGCACTTGAGTAGTTGTTGTTTATTTAGTACGCATGATGTTTGGTTTCTTTGGGCTATTAATTAATTCTTGTTGGGGAACATATTTTTTAAATAGACTTTTATGGATTAACTTGTAAATTTCAATAGATATCAAATAAGGATTTTGTTATACATGTGGATGGATTTGGAATAGTTTTAGAGCCACGTCATCAGATAAAGGGTGAATGTGGATTTTGGGTCTGTGGAATCTTTTGTGGGAAGCATGTGAAACCTGTTCTATTTGATGATCAATATTCAACTGTTTTTATTGATAAGGTCCCTCTAATGACCTCAGATATAAGCAGTATTTCGAAGTTTAAGCTATAATGTGAACTTTGGATCGAGTTTTAAAGGCTCAGCAGTTAGGCTAATGAAGTGTTAGAGGTGTGTATGGCATTTGGAATAAAACATTTCAGTTATAATGAGATTAAATGACCTTGGTAGGTCAGTTGTTTTTATAGTTGTTCCTGATGGATTCTTGGGTATGATAACTTTTTAAAGTTGGAAGATTGTAAAGTCTCATGTTTTTTAACTGATTTAAAATATACTATTTTTTAAAAACATTTCGGTTTATCAATGGGTTGTGAGACAAGGACTAAAGCCCCAAATAATCACGTGGTTCTAGACATGGTGTTCTAGACCAATGATAAATGTATGTGTCTGATTGATAAAAAGGTTGTGAGACCAAGACTAAAGATCTAGATACTCGCGGGGTGCTAGACATGGAGTTCTACAACTATCTTGCATGAAAATATTCTTTTATGGGACATTGGCTGATGCTCCCAATACCCATGAGTTGTGAGACAAGGACTGATGATCCAAATACTCACGAGGGTTCAAGACAAGATATTATACACCAATTAATTGACATTGGATTGTGGTTCCTATTGGTCGTACATGAAATGAATTAATGGTTAATGAAAACTGTTGTCCCAGAATGTTTTGTAAATTGAATTAGATAAAGTGTTTAACCATATTAATGAATTGGGTGAATCACTATTAGTGGATGGACTGAGAAGCGAATCACATTTTTTAGTGGATAGACTCGTTTATAGTATAGGAAAGATTAAATTTAATAACTTATGACATGTTATCCAAGATAAAGCACAAGCTTGGATTCAGTCTTTACATTGACTACATAGATGGTCTTTAGAGAACTGTGTGGTGAGTGAATTATATGGGGGATTTAGACCATAGGATGAATCTCAAGACATTCACAATTTAAATTGGTTTGAAAAATTTATTAATGAAAATAATTTTGTAATGACTATTTATAATGCAAGAAAAATGTATAATGCAGGTTTAAACACCAGATGTGGTAGAAACCAGTTGTCCCGACCTACTATGATTTATATCTCATACCCTACTTGGGCCTCCATTGCACTGGGTTACCAGGGTAGTTTCTATATGGCAGCAAGATTGTGTTTTTTTCATTTACTTGGGAGATAGGATCAGAGGACCGAGTGAAAGCTCGGGATACCCGAGGAGACCGCCCTTTGGGATTTGAGTCATTGATTATTTATTTCTATATGGGAATGAAAAGAATACTATTTTGTTCATTTTTTTCCATGTTTGTGTCATCATCATGTCATGCTTTCATCTACTGTTTAATTGGTGCTGGCCACATTAATAAAAGGAGTACTATTTTTCTGCCAATACATAATAAATTTTTGAAAAAATTCAATATTTATGGCCATTGCCAATTATTGAAATCTGATATTAGGTTATTGTCTCCCCACTGACTATCCATAGACCATCACTCCTAGTCTTCAGCCACTTCCATACTGGGAGATGCACTTGAGGTTATGTGATGAGAGGTCCGGCCACCAGTTTAGTGGTGAGGTGGGTGAGGACGTTACAAGGACACAAGGTTTTTAAAATTGTTTTATAGTCATGAAATCCCACACTATATAGTTTTTCATGATTGAAACTATGTGGGTGTATGGTTTAGAAAAACAATGTGGAAACCACACATAACCCCTAATGTTTTTTTTAAAAATCCAGGTATTTACCCAAATAACCCCTAAATAAGACCCAACCACAAAATGATCAAAATGAGGGCCGATCAGTAATCGAATATAGGAACAATATGTTACACCATTAGATATTGTTTGTACATCTCATTACTTGAGTTTGGTATTTATATGGAGATATTGTAAAAGCAATGAGATTATATGAAATTATTTATTTCATTAGAAAACTCTCTCCTTGGTCTTGGTGTTGCAATTATATAGTTCAGAGAAAGGGGATGCATTTATCATATGCATTCTGGTACTCTTCTCTTGATATTGGCGTGGTAGTGATTTTTTTGGGGAGAAGGGTTCTTTGTATACCATCTTTATTCATAATAATATTCTTTTGGGCCTAATGTTATGGGTCATGGTCTTGGTAATTGATTATTAATTTTTTTAGTCTTTTACTATTTCTATCCAAGTATTACGTTATATTACTATATTTGGAGTTAAATTGTTTCATTCAATGTATTATAATGGAAATCAGTTAGTGATGCGTTTGTGACATTTTATGATGGTATTTTTAGATGGTTTTCTCATATACTTGTAACATATGTTACGGATTCAAGAATATAATTATTCGGACCACATCACCCGTCATGATATATAATTTTCATGATTCATTTGAAATCCATTATGAGTGAGTTAGGGCTTCCCAAAATATAAAATATCAGGGTCGTAGTGATCTTGAACCTAGTAGTCCAGAGGCGGTTTATTCTTTATTACATTGTCATATGATATATGGAATATCATCATAAATACATTATAGATTATTAGTATTTATAACCAAGAAACATACACGATTATCATATTAAATCTAAATAAAAAATTACAATATAATTTTTTTTTGAGAATATCATTATTCACATTATAATATTATTGCTTATATTTTATAATATACATCCTGGAATCCTACAAAAGGAAATATAAAAATGGTTAACAAAAATATCAAAAAAGGGTTATTTATAATGGAATCAATTATTAATTAATATGAATAACCAATATGGAAATTTAAATAATGAAACACACATTCAATGTAATCAATAAACTGAAAAGTAAGTGCATCATGAGATAATATCAATGTGAAAATATAATAAGTAGTCATAAATATTCAATTATAAATAATTTAACATTCCCTCAATTAAATAAAAAAAAGTTCTATCATATTTTGATAAGGAATAATTAGTATGGTTGTTAAATAACTAAATACATATTCCATGAAATTAATAAACTGAGAATGAAATGCATTCATGGATAATATGATTGTGAAAATATGATGGATAATAATAAAATATTTCATAATCGAATACATTCTTAATTATTATATGTCATGATCTTAGAAATCGTGTTACCTCTACCATCTAGACCACTCAAAAGATGGTTTCAAAATAGTATAAAGAACCATTTAATGCAACCTTAGTTATATATCTCATGAGACCTATTAATTCATCAAGTGGATAATGAATTGGCCAATAAAATAGGATAATATTATTTTTTTATCATATAATATTAATTTTTTTTCATTGTTTACAAATAGTAGTTTTATTTTATTTTATTATTTGAACCACATTTCAAATCATTATTAAATTTCTATTTAAAGTGCATCAATTTGGGGAAATTTATCATCATTTTCTGGAATAAATTATTTTAATTATTTTAATTTTCTAATTTTTTGGATATTAGTCACCATAATTTGTTGAGTTTTTTTTATTTTATCACAAATTGATTTTTCATATGGGGATATGAACATTTTTTTGACATGGATGCATATATTTATGAAGAAAATAGAATACTCTTTTGGCCCATCAAATACTTATGGATCCATAAAATCAGGATAAATGAAGAAAAAATTTTAAATGGAGTTATAGATCAGTATGGGTAAAATTTAATAGAACAATTAGAAGAGTTACATTTTTAGGTTTCAATGATATCCAGGGAGACCAAGTTTAAATTTAATTTGTTAAAAAGATTTTAAGGCCAAAAATGCCAGCACAATATTTCAACCATACAATACTAATGAATGATCCAATATAGAAAAATTTGTACATAATTTGGAGGAACTCCATATGAAAAATAATTTTTTTTCTAGGAACTTCCAACATTCATAAATAATCAATGTTATATGATCAGGTCAACAAAACGTAAGAATATTTATCTGATTTATCCAGTAAAAGTTGAAAATTACACTATTAGATTATTTACCACATATAATTTGACTATCCTAGTTAACAGGGTTAATATTTAATGATTGGGGATATCCCTAAGGCTCTCATATTTTATATTTAAGGAGTTAGCGGTGCTAAAATTAGGACTATATGTTTATTTCATTCAATTAAAATGTTATGATGTCATATTGTAATCTCAATTTTTTCTCATGTATGATGTATCAATCACATTAGTTTCATAATAAAATTCTTAATTCTTATACAATTATATATTTATTCCCATGTCAATATAATTCAATCAATGTGTGAATTTATTCACACAATAATGTCTGAAATTCATTACATAATGGTGGAGTGGATGTAATTTCAATTTTTTGTCTTGTTCTGTCCCACTTATTTATTATACATATATCATCAATTCAAATTATTTCATTTATGGAAGGATAAAATTAAATGGGATGATACTAGTGAATTGAGAGGGGATTGGTTTAATTTTATTTCATGTGATTTAATTTTTTAGAAATTTAATTATTTAATTATTTCTATTCGATGATTTGTTTTATTATTCATCATTTTGAAAATTAAAAATTGGACATATTGAGTTATAGTATGATACAATTATATTGATTCTGAATTTAATTGTCACCTATGTGAATTGGTAACAAGTCCATGAATTGTGTAGCGATTATACAGGTGAATAATGTTGAGGTATTATCTCTTTTTTTAATTATCATGAATTAGAGATATTAAATTTTCTAAGAAAACATACACATCTAAACTAGAACTATCGAAAAAATTGAATTGAATCATATTATTTATTCATTTCCATTAAATATATTATTTGATTCAGTCTTTAAATAAATTTATTCTATTAGGTATATTAGAAATATATTTTTTCACTTATAATTAACCCCATAGTTAGATACTTTATATCTAATCCACCAAAAAAATCTGAGATTCCCAATGTTACCTCTTCAGTCATTATGGATTATACCCACACATATACGAAAATGAAAACTTCAACCTATGTGGTATGGTTGGGAATAACCAAGTCTTTTGATATTTTTTGAGGAACTAAATAAGTTATCATAGACAATCACATCTTATTCTCACCCCATTTTTCAATTCTCAACAGCAATTTCACCCTTATTGATGAACATTTTGATCAAATACAAAAAGTGGAAACTCTCCCTACTTTGATTACCCAAAAAAATGTTTAATTTAAAATAACCATCAATGTTTCTACTAGTGGGAAATGAACGAACAAAATCAACCAAAATAATTTAATTCATATTCTCCACATAGTATTCAAAGATATAATGATTTTAAATCACTTCCGTTCGAATATGAAAATCCTCTATGGAAATTCCATCAACATTATTTTCCTCTAAGAAAAGGAAATTTGGATAAAAAACCTATCTAGCCTAATTCACAAGAAATAATTCACAAAAAATGATAAATAATAAGGACATTAGATTATAAGGTATCATCATTGAGAGAAGAACAACAATGTATTGAAAGAGTTATAAAATGCACTCCCACTCTAGTTGTCTCTTCCTAATCATTTATAGAATAATATTATTACACATAGTCATATTATGAACTAATATAACTTTAAATTATTTCCAATATAGTGAATAATAATGAAAAACAATAATTAATACTTCTCAAACCCTTAAAAGCATCAAATTTAGATTTTTTGGAAACTCACTTTAAAATATCATTAATGAATGTCGGATAATGAGGTGAATTGGTTTGGGAGAGTTTAATTTCATTATAATTAGAAATAGGGGACTATTAATGAGTGCTTAAATCAGAAATAATTTTATTTTATTATTCAAAAGTAGAGGTTTTTGACTAAATATATTTAAGTTATGTAATTTATCTCTAATGATTATTTTCTGTAAACACAAATCACTAATACATTGGTTGAAGTCACAAACTTCAAGACCATACCCATTATTGAAATTGATATGTCTAGTTTTTGTTTGAATATTCTGTTCAAATAGAACCAATTTTGAAGATAAATTTTGATAGTAAATTGATTTTGAATCCATGTCTCAACCTCTATCTAAATGTGCTATCAAACTAAAGACAACATTCATGGTCCACAAATCCCCTCGCAAGTATTCCATTATTTGGGATAATCAAAATCATTTTTACATTTTTTCATCATCTATTTAAAATAATAAAGATAAAATTATCCTTGATGCCTTAAGAAATGTAAATTGTAAAATTAGATATATTTTTTGATATTCATGGTATTATCCCATTCATTGGAAAATATATTATTTTTCATTGATTAATTTAAAAACCTTTTCTTAAACCCTAATGGAGACTCAATCGTGATTTAATTATATAGGTGAACAATATAATCCTTAACATGCTGAAATAAGGTATTGGGTAAGTTTGGGTTCCATGTTGAGCTAACAACATTAAAACAATCACTTTCTAAGAGGTAACCTACATAATACATTGATTTTAATATATTTCATTGGTTTTTTGTTTTTTATGAGATCCCCATAGGCTTTCCAATTTTAAATAACATATCTTGTGTGTAATTTTTTACATTTAAAGTAGTTAAATATTTTCATTTGAAACACCTACCTTCGAGAGTTCAAACTGAACCTTCAATGATTCTGAAGAAATATACTTTTCACACAATAAAAATGTGATCAATTTTTTATTGATTGGTTATAAAATTCATAATATGTTATTTATTCTATTATTACATTTCAATTAACCTTCTCCCAAACCTTATTCCCAATTCTGATCTACCCCTTCTCTTATGTTTTCAACACTGGGGGTAGTGTCATTATAAATTGTTAATGAGTGAAAATAGATTTTGAAAAAAAAAATTGGATTTTCTAAAAAATTCAATTCATTATACATTTAGGAATTAATTTACATTGAAAAAAATATATATTTAATGTTAAATTATTTTGAATTCATTGATTCTGGTATTTATATATATTTATTTTCCCGATCCTGAATTTTTGGAAATTGTAGTTGTCTAATTTTACTTTTCACTATTTATGTTATCTAACTCATACTTAAAATGTTAGAATGCATGTACTCTAGATTTTTTATGAATGACTGACTTATTGGGCCTATTTCATTATAGAATAGGGTATGAAAATAATTTTAGTTTAATTTTAGTATCCACAAAAATGAAAAGAGAATATGTAGAATAACATTGAATCTCATTTCATGATCACTAAAACATGGGGATCGATACTTGGTAGATGTATTTCATAAAGTTATCCTTTACATCTCTATTCTATAGTATGGAATTTAAAAAATGTGCATCATTCTACAATAGGGGATCATGACTCCATAGTTTGATTTTTGGGACCATATTTTGTATGATGATTGTATTTGTTATCAATGGGTTTCCGTGGATTTTTATAATGATCAACATGAATAAAGGAACTCTTCTAAGAGAAATGGAGAATGGAATTACAATGATTGATACACTGATGATACATTTTCTTTGTAATAATTAAAAAAAATTAGAAGAAGAGGGTATGAAGAGGCATAGAGTTTCTAGTTGGACATGTATTTCAATGCATAATATGTTTTTACTATGTATTTTTATATTCCTTACCTAAAAAATAGGGCCAGCCCACTAGCCATCCAACCATCTTGAACCTAAGGATCAAGCGGGACCAGAAGGGCCGACCGCCCCCACAGGAAGCCAACCCCGCCTTCCCAAATGTGGTGCATGAGGGACTTGTATAATCCCTAGGTTATGAATTTTGGGCACTAGGAGTGCACCTGATGAGGCATAGGGGTTTCTAGGAGCACGGTTGAGGAGAACAAATGTGTTGCAACACCAGAGGGGGGAGAAGAGTAATCTAGAGCTAAACCCACCCAGATTGATTGATAAACTATGACTCATATGCATCTCCATTTCAATGTGGGATGATGATTTTAATGAAAATTCTAATCTAAGGAATTTATATGATCCCACACATGATCTCGGCCACACATCACATGTTGTGACTTGTTATATAATATCAGCCATTCATTAACCTCATGCCTCGTATGATTCATCTAGTACTGTATGATCACCTCCACCTAGGTTTTCTTTAACCTTCAGGTACCCGCACACACCCATGAACCGGTGCTCGAGCCGAATGATGACCTCACCACTTTGAGCATTAATTGAGCTTATATTAAGCCCACATAGATCGTCTTGATACTACAAACACATTCCTGAAAATACATTTGAATGCATGCGAATGGAATGAAGAACAAGAAATTGGACGATGAAAACATAGATTCCAAGGCCACTTGGATTCGATCAAGGATTCAAAAAGTGGTACATGCCATCATGAATACATGAACGATCAGATATAAGTCCACAAGTTTGAAAAAAGAAAAATACAAGATATACGACATATCTCTATATGTGTTTGAATATATTAAAGAACCATAGATCTTAGTTATTCAAGGCAGAATCTAGATGAACATATCATGTGGATTTTGGATGTATAAAACATCATATCTCTACTTATAAATAGAGTTCCAGCAATTCAATAAGTGCATGATGCTTCCAAGCATTCTAAGAGCTCAAATTCTGAGAAACAATGTTTCTCCGATCATCATGTTCGAGAATGGTCATGCATGATATATGAAGCATTCTGGGGTCGTGAAAAGTATCACGTGTACCATTCAGGTTCACAAAGAAGAATAAATTCATACCATTATGGTTCATAAAGAAGATTAATTGTGTGCCACTTGGGTATGTGAAGTAGGTGGAGTTGTGATCCATTCATGGTTTACGAATGGAGTTCTCGTGAACCATTCTGGGTACATGATGAAATGGTACCACTTACCGTTCTGGTTCTTCAAAGAGAAGGTCCTCCAAACCTGCTCCATTTCGGAAAATTAGTGAATTTTTTAACACTTGGTAGGTGAAGGAGGCTCGAACTATCAGTGTGTAGGTGTTCTACACTTCCCGTGTGTGAGGAGGAGTCACGAACCATCTTAGTTCACAATGGTTTCTTGTATAATCTATGTAAAGAATAACTACATACCCTAGATGTCAAAAAGGAAAAAAACAACTCAATAAACCAGAGACCGTTTGGGTGTTTAATGAACAAGAAGATATCACATGCATGATGCACATGAAAATAATATGCAAGATTTGAGAATCCCATGTGTGAAAGAATAAATCAAAAATTAGACTACCCCCATTAAAGTTTGGAAGAAGGTTCATGGATTAACATATACACGACTGATAAAAAATGAATGAACTAAATAACGCTTTGGGTGTGCACATGAAAAGAATACAAACAAATGTGTGTACATGCATGCACTTTTCATTTTAATAAATTCAAGGCAGCATGTGTGTACATTTTTTGAAGAAAGAATAATTAAAAGGTTGAGATAATTTTTATTCTTGCATGCATATGTGAAGACATTAGATGAATGAGACCAAACTATTGGGAATGTATGTGAAGAATAATATGAAATAAAATAAAGGGAAGAGTTAATTTAATGACTACATGAATGATCTCATACATACATGTGAAGAAGAAAGAGGAAGGTCTGATTCTGATGGTGCATAGTGAACAATTTTTTAGTGTTTGAACAATAAAAAAAATAATTAGAATTTTTTCGATAAAGAATAAGATATCTTAATACATCTATTTGTTGCACTGGAGAAGAATATTGATTGTAAAAAGGCAATGAACTTTGGACCTCGAGGAAAGAAAAGAGTCATGCTAAATAGGATACAAAGACTTCCATGCCTATCCATTTAAGGTACTATCCCGTCTATAATATGTGTGTGGCTTCACTCCAGGTAGTGAGCCAGGGGGAGTCAACGGAAGTGATCCATGGGAAGCGGTGAGCTATCTCAAAACTTTTGTAAAGGAAGTGTACCTAGGACAGAGTGACTATACTTGAACCATGTAATCCATAGATAGTGATGAATTGTGGAATTAGGTATGAACGAAAACACATCAGCCTATGCTACATGAATATAGCCATTAGTGGTGAGACAAGTAAAAGGGTTCTGTTTTCCATGTGCAAGTGAATGTTTTTATTACAACACATATCCATCATACATGTTTACTTACGTTCCTACGTACGTGGGAACACGAAACTCTAAAAGGGAGAAAAATATGACACCCAGATTCACCCACCCCCCTCTTAGGGTGACCTAGGGGCCTTCAATTAGCGCCAGAGGGAAATGGTTTAAATTTGTCAGATATTTGTCAGTAATTATATTCAGAGGAGGATTTGATTTTTTTTCCTAAGTCAATAATGAAGAGAAATATTGGGGAATTCTCAGTTATCTATTAACAAAAGTCTATACCTTACAAGAAAATGATGAATAAGAAAAAGAAAGGGAAGAAGCAGTTTAAGAAGTCCCTAATTCCTAATGAAGGTGCAATAGCTTGTTCTCAATGCCAAATTAATAATGAAAAAGTATCATGATTTGAATGTAATGAACAGGTGGATCAGGTTTCCGCTGAAAGAAAGGATTTTTACACAAGTGGATATGATGATCAATCCTCTACATCACATGAGATGAAAATAGATAAATTAATAAACTATCTTTATGATATTCCATAAGAAATAATTTTTGGCATTTGTAGAATAGTTGAATGTATGCAGGTTGAGATCACCTAAATGGAACGAGATGGTGATAATGTGGAGAAGGGGTTGGATGAAAACAATCCGTGAATGCCTAAGGATCTTTAAATAGATTTAATACTTTTATGAGAAAGAGGGATATGATAACACTCTGGAAGAAATGATCCATGTAGTTAAAGATGAGGAGAAAAATGAGAATTGAAGTCAAGGTTATAAATTTTAAAGAGACATCGAAGAAGAACGAAGATCATGACTCCATATCAGAAATGGAAATTAATATGAATTAAGATTGGGCAGAAAGATTCAAAAAGGAATGTGATGTAGTGATGATTATGATTGATGATCAAAATACCATCCTCAATATGGAATGTCTAAAATTGGATTCCCAGTTGACCAATCATGAGAAGACACATATAGAGACTTCATAAAAGAATGAAAATGTTTATACTGATACTCAATGCTCATTAGAGGATTATAAAGCTGAAATAACTCCAACATGTGATTAAAAGATAATGAATTCACTCATTATCTCTCATAATTAGTTTTGAAAGTTAAGTTACCATCTATACAAACATGTAATATTATTTACAAATATGTTTGTACTAAAATTGCATGTTGGAAAAAAATTCTAAACATGTATGGATATGGAAATGTGAGGCGAAGAAACCTACCACCATAACTAGGATATATATGAAGAAGAATCTAGAATACGGTTCCCCAGATAGATCAAAACATGTTAAAAGGAAAGGCCAATAACCTTATACAGAAGATATCTAGAAGACAATTTTTTTTGTCAATTTTGGTGCAATAACAGATTTGGGAATTTTGAACTGGATTGTTGTTAAAATACTATAAATGGGGTAGCACAGAGAAAGCCTATGTCAAAAGGGAGAAAATCAATGAATAAAAAGAAACATCAATGGATCAAGAAGCATATGTATACCACACACAGGTTTGGAATGCTAAAAAAATCTATGACTAATGCAATGGGAGTGTTCATAAGAATGGGGCATGTCTATCTCAACATATATTGAGAGATAATTAGAATAGACGATCACATAAGCTATCTAAGAATGAAGAATCTATCTTTGGATGAAATACAAAGAATTTTTCAAATGAAAATTCTACCAAGAAGACTCCTAGAAGAAATGTATAGAAGTTATTCTATTTAAAATATATGAAGTTGAATAGGGGTACATCCAAAAGAATTCCAAAAAATAATGACACTTTGAAGAGTCCATGTGGAAAATACAAATTTACTTCCATTGTTCCCAAAGACATACTAGTTATCTAGCCTAAAGATTTTGAAATAATCAAAATGAAATGATATTCACTGGCAATGTCTTGTGTAATATTAATTAATAATATTTCACATGTTGCTAAAGAATTCATGTGTGTGAGGTGCAATAATGATGGTCACACTGTTAAGAATTACAGTGCATTTATTCCAGCCAATGATTAATTCCTCCGGATGACGAAACATTAACCAAGAGACTCTAGTACTTTGAATGATATTAAAGAATGGAGACTCACACACAATGAGATGGAATAAATATTGACATCCACACAACCAATGGGGGAACTAATGATAAAATGTCAAAGTGGGAGTAGTAGAGAAAATGGAGCATCTTGGTTGAGAAAATCATCTTAGAATTCTAGATCATAATTTTTATGCAAGGAGGATCCACCTTATTCCCATAACACTTTTTGTATTGTAATAATTTTATAGGGAATTAAGGTGTTGAAAGTAATCAGGGGGAGAACTTCATAATTGTTCCCATGAGGGGGAGACACATAAAAAATTTACCAGGGTTATTATTTCAATTAGTATCAACTACATTAGTATGAAATAGAATTATTATGAAGATTGTCTGAAACACATTTCATTAGAAATGATATGTCATTTCACAATCTCTCATCCTTGGTTACTCAAAATAAAAACTATTTTACAAAGTGGGAGTAACTAAATCAATATGTGACATAAGAAAATTGGAAAGGACCATGAAGAAAAGTATATTAATTCTCATCACAATGAGGTATCATGATCATGGGATAATGGATATCTTCATTGCCTATATCAAATCCTTCTATTTTCTACATAGAGCATTTCATATGTAGACATAGATTGATATGATTGATGGATCAATTGCATATGTATCTACTGATACCCTCTATATGATAAATTTTATATTTCCTATCAATAAAGTGGAGAGAAAGTGAAATAAAAGTTGAAAATTTAAAGGGAAAGGGCAGATAGAAGACACTCATTTTGACTTTGACATTATCATTTTAGAGAATGTTGAAGTATTGTAAACAAACAAAAACTGTGATATTGTTGGGACAACATTGTGTATGAATATTGTATTTGTTGTAAATTGATGTTATTGGATGTCAATGATGATAAACATGAAGAAATAAACCCTCCTAAGTGAAATGGATAATAGAATTTAGATGATTGATTCACGAAAACTGAGTGTTCTTTTGAATAATTTAAAGAAATGAAGAAGTAGAGGATTTCAGGATAATTTTAATTGCATGTTGGCCACACATTTCAATACATACTTAGTTTTTGACTAAGTATTTTTAGAAGCCTTACATAATAAATAGGTTTATCCCACTAGCCATCCAACCATCCATAACCTGAGGCTCATACAGGACCACATGGGTCCACTGCGCCAACTGGGAAGAAGCCCAGTTATTCCATAAGAAGAGCATGGGTTCATGTATAATCACTAGGGTATATATAGGGGTTACCTAGATAGCACCCAAGGAGGTAGAGTGGGAGCTATGATTTCTCCAGAGGAGAACCAATGTGGGGCGACACCATAGGGGGGATGAGTAATCTGGCACTAAGGTAGCACAAACTAATAAATAAACTACGACTCATCCAGATATCTGTTTCAATGTGGGAAGATGAATTTAGTGAAAAATATAATCTATGTCGTCCATCTGATAAATAGCATGATCTCGTCCACACATCGCATCTCGTTCCCATTGATATAATCCGGGAAATTCGTTATCCCCACGCCACGTATTATTCATCAAGAACTATTTGATATCTTCCACCAAGGTTGTCTTCAATCTCCAGACACCAGCATGCACCCGTGAACTAATTCTCAAGATGAACTATGAACTCACCACTTTGGAAATCAATTTAGCTTAGTTCAAGTCCACAGTGATCATTTGGATCATACGAAAACATGCTTGTAATTACATTTCCATACATGCAAATAGAATGAAGAACACATGATTGGCTGAGAAAATGATGATCCCATGTCCACATGGATTCAATCCAGGATTCAAAAAGTGATACATTCCATTTTGAATACATCAATGGACATCGAGAACGCCATGGGTTTGAAAAGGGAAACATTCATGATATGTGGCTTACCTCCACATGGGTTGTAATATAATAAAGAACCGATAATATCAGTGATTCAAGTCAGAATATTGAATAGAGGATCATACAGATTTTGGACACAGATAAAATCATATCTCTACTTATAAAAAGAGACCCATCGATTTGAGATGTTCTTACTGCTTTCAAGCCTTACAATTTCTCATGTTCTCAGAAACAGTGTTTCTTCGATCATCATGTTTGAGAAGGGGAATGCACGATCCACGAACTCTTGTCAGTTCATGAAGAGCATCCTTCGTACTCTTCTGGTTCGTGATGATGAAGAACTGCGTACTGTTATGGTTTTCAATGAAAAGGAAACATGTATTTCTTGGGTACGCGAAGTAGGTGAAGATGTGAATCATTCTTGGTTTGTGAAGAGAGTTCCCACAAACCATTTTGTGTTTGGGAGGAAATGTCACCACATACTATTATGGTTGTGCATTGATAAGGCCACCTGATCTAGGTCTATTTCAGCAATGTGGAGAACCGTTTACCACATGTTATGTGGAGATTCCTTGAACTCTCTATGCATAATATTTCCATGCATCCCATGCGCGTGGAGCAGCTGCGAACTATCCTGGTTCACAAAGGAGGCTTGCATGCTCTTTGCAGTGACGAACTCATTGCCATTGGTGTGAAAAAGGAAAACAGAACCACCATAATAAAACTGAGACAATTTTTTTGTTTAAAGAATAAGTGTGGATGTCATGAATGATGCACATGAAAATAATATGCATGACATGAGACTCCCAAGTATGTAAGAAAATATCATTCAGTGGACTACCCCCATTCGGTTTTTGAGGGATATTCTTGGATAAACATATACATGACACATAAAAATTGAGTGATCTAAATAAATATTTTGGTGTTTACATGAAAAGTAGACAAACAAAAGTGCATACCTGCATGCACTTTTCAATTGAATTAATTCATGGAAATATGTGTGAAGAATTAATAATTAAATGGTGGAGAGTATTTTAAGGATTGATTGAATTTGTGACGTCATTGAATGAATGAGCCACAATTGTGGGTGCAAGAATATGAAGAATAAAAACAAATAAAAGAAAGTGGAGAGTTTATTTAATTACTACATGCATGGTATTATGCATATATGTTATGAAGGAAGAATAAGGGATGTTTCTAATGATTCCCAGTGAACTTTTTTCAGTGTTTGAACAGTAAAAAAAGAATTTATGATTTGGGCCAACATGAATAAGAAGTCCTATTACATATGGTTATTATAATGGAGAAGAATATTTACAAAAAAATATAATCAACTATAAAGCTTGGTGAAAGAAAAGACTCAAGATAAATAAGAGATAAATACTTTAATTCCTATCTATTGATGGTACCTTGACATATATAAACTATGTGTGAATTCACCCATGGTTGTGAGCTACGTGGAGTCAACTGAAGTGATATTATGGAAGCATTGAATTATCTCTGATCTTTTGTAAAGGATGGGTGCCTAGGAAAAATTGAATATACCCAAACATTTTAATCCATAGCTATTTATGAATAGTGGAATTCGGTACGACTAAAAACCAGCCGGCGTATGCTCCGTGGACGTATCCCTTAGTAGTGATCGAAGAAAAAGTGATGGATTGTCCTTCTACATGTGAATGTTTCAATTACTACACATATCCATCATTAATGTTTAGTTATGTTCCGACCAATGTGATAACAAGATCTAATAAACAAGATAATAATGTGCAACCTGATTCAGGCCCCCCTCTTAGTGTTACCTAGGATCCTTGATTTGTTTCCCAGATTTTGACTTTTAATATCTGTAATAGTTCAAAAAAACTAACAAAGGTAAACTAAAAAATTGGATACTCGTATTAAGGATTAATGTAATCTACACATTTACAATAGAATTAATTACCCATTCATTTAGAATATGGGGACCTTGATTTAGTGATTAAACATTGAATTTTTTAGGAATTAAATTGGTAAATAATTTTGGGTAATTATCCTATTGTTTGGATACCTCTTCATTTAGTGATTTTAACCTTCTTTGAAAATAATATATCCAATATAAATGTATTGAAAAACTTGGAACGACCCATATTATATAGTTTTTTTCATTAAAAATTTTAGGTGTTTCATTATTCTATTACATAAATTCACTTACATACATTAGTAGTATATTTTACCAATTAAAACCTACACCATATTAGTCGATATCATTTACAATCCTCCAAGAAAGTCTCAGTGTCTCATTATTACTTTTTCGAACCCAATGGATTTGACCCACGCATATTTTACAATGATTACTAATACATGTAGGTCAAATTTAGGAATAATTGGATATGTAATATTGGTCCCCACCATTCAAAATCGTTCTAAATCATTCATCATAAATTTAACAATCTATTCAATTTCTAAACAATGTAACGTATCATCATATATAAGAATTGAGTCATGAATACCGATTTATCAATATTTCCCCAAAAATATTCATTGTTGAACTCCATATGTAAAAAATAATAAATTTTTAAGTAATATATATATATATGATAAATAGTGTGGATAATTTTGGGAAATTTATTTTCCAATGATCACAATAAAGTGATTATTTTAAGTGAAATTTAATGAAAACAAAAATGAATCAATAAAGTGAATGTCAAAACACTCCATTTAAAAAATATTTCAAAACCATCCATAAAAAAATAAGGATGGTGTCAATATGAAATATACCCATTACGTTAATAATAATTTTTTGTTTTCATTTATGAATATAAGTACCATAAATGATATTTAGAAATACTTTTTTTTAGAAAAAACCTCTTTCATTATGAAAATATCATTTTCAATATAAAAGATCATAAAAATTTTTAAATTGATTTTCTAAAAAAATAACCATTTAAAATCATAAACTAATATTTAAATCATTGAGTGTACATTATGAAAACATAATCCATACATGGTGAGATCATTAAAGAAAATATTCATTTCAAATATTCATTAAAGTCCAAAAATGATATTTTTTTTAAAAATAATATTAGAATTTCATTCATTCAATTATTTAAAAATAATAATTTTTTTTAATTATTTAATATAAAATTTATAAAATATTAAAATAATTCTAGAAAACATTTTTAGAAATCATGTTTTCGGTAATAAAATAGTTTTCTGAGAGAAGGTAGAAATTGAGTCATATTTTGATAAAAAACATTTCCTCAATCAAGTTATTTACAAAAGAGTAATAAATATTATTATTACTTATAAATATAATGAGTAGATCAATTATAATAAAATTATGTTGATTTGTTATAAAATTATCACATAATTTTCATTCAATTGTAATTGAAGAATAAATAATCTCGATTAGAATGTAATTTTGAAATAAACAATCATAATGATAAAAATGTATAAGTATGAATTATACAAAATAAATTGTTATGTGTATAAAATGTAAATATGTATAAAAAATTGTAAATACTAAAATATAAATTCAAATTTCTTTACACACATAATATTATAATATAAAATACATTGAAAGAGTAATATAACCCAATGAAATAAAATTATGTAATGAAATTATTTACCACATGGAAAAGTTTAAGTCAAAACCACATTGATGAAATAATTAAAATTGGAAATTAAAATAAAATAAAATATTTATGATTCATGATACTACTAGTAATAATTGTAGTATATACAAAATAAAAATGTAATGATGTTCATAACATTAAAATATACCTCAATAAAGATACATTGAGAATAAATCACTTACCTCATGCTTCCCCTTGGTTGAAAAGGATTTATCCTCTTATATAGTGGGTTTAAAGATCTTAAAAACATATTATATAAATATATTAATATTTATAATATCATATATTATCCATTTATAACATCTTATCACTATATAGTGAAAAAAAAGTACTTTATTTTCAATGTTTTAGTTGTTAATTACCTCGTTTTATCAAACATGTTTTATCATGAAAGATCTTGTTCTTCCCAATATTGTATATTTCTTTCATCTATATAATAATATTATTGACATAATTATCATATATGTAAACCAATTTAACCTGTAAAACTAATCATAAAATTTGGTTTTTAAATATCATGTTTGTTACGATCATGGAGATGGTAGTTAGTATGTATGTATGAGTAACATTAGCATTATTTATTGATTATTATGGAGAGGAGGTATATATTATTTTCACAGTAAATAACAATAATAATATCACATATACTATATAATTTAATAACATATACTAATATATATCATCTATTTTTTGTGGTGATTAAAAGAGACAAGTTACTTTGTAAAGGCGGTAGTTCACACGTACAAAAATGTTGTTATCATCTTTAATTGAGTGAAAATTTCAGAACTAAGTTTATTTTAAGATTAATAAATATTTCATAAATATAATAATTATTAATTTACAAGGAATATATTTATAAAATTTAAACATATTATATTCTATGTAAAGCGATAGTGAAAGATGAATCACATCACTTCACGAGGCGACAATCCACCATTCACATGATTAATTCTATCATACCCCACTGAGAATGGAAATTAATATATTAATGTAAGATATAATGACACAATTTGTATAAATATTTTATAAATATAATTTTTTAACATTATATACATAATTTTACCAAATTATAAATGGTGGTAATAAAATAATTAATGACATTGCTTCATAAGGTGTTTGATCTCCATACATAAGAATGATGATTTCATAACTCATTTGATTTAATTAATTTTGGTTTCAGGAAACTAAAACAACATTAAAACATATTATTATATGTAATTTAATTATTTTATTATATAATAATCTTTTAATAAAAATATTATGGGGTGGAATAATAAATAAAATAAAAATAGTTTTTGATGAAAGTTACCTATTCTTTCGGAATCTTCAATATTTTTTTCAAACAAATCCATCCTAGTTTATTTTTATTCCGAAAATACGTATTATGGAATTATATGATAGAAATCAAGATATTTAGGAATTTATTATCCTATGTAAATGGCTATTAATGTGTGAAGAAGAGAAGAGGGGGGTGGTCTATTATAAGTTAGGTGAGTAGAACACTTAAGGTTTTTTAAATAATTCAATCATATTCATGGTTTTATCACTATAAAAACATTAAAACTATATATTGAGGATTATTTAGATATAAGGTAAATAAATATAACTAAATGGGTTTTTACATGTTTTTATTTAATTATTAATCTTTATAGACTTAGTTTAACCCCTAGTAAATACCTTTTTTACATTAAGGGTGATAAATAATTTTTAATATTTTCATTAATCATTTTGGTCAAAAACTAATTTTACATTGTAAGAAATATTAAATTATTATAATTAAAAAGATTTAATCAATTTTTGGAAAAATAAATCATATAAGTGAAAAATTTAATTTTTAACTAATCCCACAAATGTCAAGGGAAAGCAGGCTTTCAAATAGAAAATATTAAAATTATTAAAATTATTATGATTAATATTTCGTATGAAAATGATTCCATTGAACTAAAAAATATTAATTAAAATATTATTGAACTAATATTTCTTTTAAAATAATTTAGATATATAAATTATCAACAAAAATTATTTAAATAAAAAATCAATTTTCAATTTAAATTCAGTATTCTTAATTATTTATAAAAAATTAGAATTTTTTAAAAAAATTATAAAAAAAACATATGAAAATTTTTATATATTAATTTATAATATTAATATTATTTTTTCATATAAATTTTCTTATTATTCAAATAATTTTTCTCAATTTATGGGCAGAAAGAACAATTAATCCATATTTTAAAAATAGAGTTTTTTAAAAACATTTCCATTTCTTTTAAATGATTATTATATTATTTATAAGAAAAAGATAATAATAATATTCATATTTTAGTTAGTGATATTCATACCCACCAATTTTACATCTTGGTAATAATGGTATGTAGTATTACACTTCAATTACACTCGGTGTAATGTTTTCTACAAGCTATCAAAGAGTTATATTTAAAGGAATATATTTTGTGGGATATCTAAACTCAGTGTTGTTTGTCACATATTATATCGATTAAGTTTTTCACATTTTATAATTCCATGGTGTAAAAATCTCCCCACATTAGATAAATTTCATTTTCACAGTTTAAAATAGACATAGATAAATAAGATTTTGACATTTGGAAATATCACTCTTGAAAACACCACAACATAAAATGGATAATAAAATATCCTCCTAATAATTGAGAAAATGATGTAAAAGGGCCTTATGTGATAACACATAATTATTTTTTTATGTAAGATAACATTGTCCGAATGGAAATATGTCGACATGGAACAAAATCATAAATAATATTAGAGAATGATAGAGGTTATTAATTATAATAAGACTAATAATCACTAGAATGTCAAGGGTCTAAAATCTGTAAATATGTGTGGATTTAAAAGAACATATTGTTAATCAAATAAAAATGTAATAGAATAAATTATTTCTTGACTATTTTCCTAAATATGAGAAATTATTTTACTTTTTAAGAATATAGGGTAATATACTTACATGAAATGTTTCAATTTTATATAAAAAATTTCATCATTTGGTTGGGATTCAATCAACTTCAATTGAACCCTTAATCCATGAAATAAAGATCCAAAATGTTATTCTTTATTCCTATTACACAAAAATTCACTTTTAAGAGGCCATAACACTATAAAAGATTGACTATAAATTTCTTATATATCTATCTATTTTCTAAAAACAATATGGTTAGAACAAGATGTATAATATATTAAGGTCATATATAAACCCCAATAAGGACACCAATTTTTTATAAATAAAATTTATTCATTAAATAATTTAACAGAAAAAATTATATTCACCTGGACGTTACATATTCCAGTGGTAGGTGATAATCCTTTACCGTCATTTGATTATATGATCAAGCCCCACGATATTTCCCCATGTGACATGGTTTCACCATGGGTAGTCCATTTTCCAAATAATATAAATATACTTCCTAGAATGTTCTAAAAAATTATGATGTGCATCCATGAAATTAAATTAGTTATTAGAGAACCGTATTTCTAATGTTTTCAATACAATTTTGTTTACAAATCCTAATAATCTTATTTGAATTTTATTAACATGTCATTAATGATCATATAAAATATATATGATTTAAATTAAATTAATATTATCTCTATAAAATGTAAAATCATTATTTCTCAAATAACATTTTATCTAAAACAGTACATACAATAAATATTCCCAAAATTTCTTTAATATTGGTATACTCAGATCACCTTAATCCTAAAATGAGGTATTTATGACTTTTATCTTATGATAAATATTAAAATCATTAACCAATTATGGTGTCTATACATATTATTTTAATGAATGAACATGTGTCTCTAAAATTCTACAAAATCCAATGATGATTCATGATTCATAAAACACAAATAACATTGGTAAAATACGAATACAATTTCATTTTGTGAATGAAAATACACAAATAAATCAACCATTTAATTTTAACATAGGCCCTTACGGGTCTACTGGTTAAATTAGGGCATTCATATTCATTATAAATTCGAATCCTTCATAATAGTTTGTAAATAATTTTTCAATTATCATAATCATATCCCCTCAAACTGTTAAACATGGTGCACAATAAGGCTCATTATGATGCAGTAATTGATGATAGGGTCAATCTCAGTGCACTCTTTTTAGGGTTGTTACCCCTAGGTATCTAGGTGTTAGAACCATGTCCACATGTACTATTTATATAGTGATTCATTTCTAGTAACAAAATATATTCCCTACCAAAACATGATGACATGTTTCTATACTTATCATCATATTCTATCATATGTTTTTATGTGTCTTCCTAAATCTATTTTCTATGTATTCTACTATTATTCCTATGATAAAAACTATAACAAACCTGACCCTGGAATCCTTGATATAGTTCGTGCATTACTACTTTTTCATAAGAAACAAGTAATCAAATCGTTAATGACCAACTGATTTATTAGTCTTGGTAAACTATACATGATTCACATGTTACATTTGAATGAGGAAATGGAAACATATTTATTTTTATGAATAGTGTTACTCCCTCTAGAACATTATTTCATATATTTTATAGTCGGATTCAAGGACTCCTAGAATAATATCACAAATTTTAAAGACAATAAGAACCCTAATTGATATTAAATTATGATTATTCCTATTTAAAAATATCATTTTTAATGAAAAATAAATTAATATATGATTTAGTGGGATATTCGTAAGGTTAAAATCCCAGTTAATGCAATTTAATATTCATTTGAATATATTTACTGTTAGGACCTCAAATCTCATTTGATTTTTGGGCATATAGATACTCAAAGTAAAATATTGAAAATATTAAAATTATTTTATTACCCTCATGAAATTATTAAGAAATTAATAAAATATCATCCAAATGGTGTGTCATATGAGAAATATGATACAATTTGGTAGGTTTGAGACACGTGATTTACCACAATGTAGGACATAAAATTTTGGTGTTTAATACATGTGTTCAGATCACATTTGATGATAAATCAATTCATATATATTTTTACAATATTTTTCCAAAAAACCTATATCTCCTAAATAATACATTATAAGAGAATTGTGATACAACAGCTTATTCCAAAATGCATTTTTCCCCGAGGTGGGATGTAAAATTTATGTGTGTAGGGATTTTGATAACATCACATATGATAATAATTCTTTTATTATTATATATGTCATTATTATTACATAAATTAATTAGACTAATTTTTTTATCTATATCTCATTTTCTTCCTCGTATTGAACCCATGAAACTCAACCGATTTAATCCAAAATCACCCAAAAAACTCTTTTTCAACCTTTTCATTTCTTAACGAGTTAATGGGGAGATCGGAAACACTCCATTGGTTATTAAAAAAAATTCAAAATGGTGTTTTAGAATTCAATAAATAAACACATGGCATGAGTATTTGAAATAACTAAACTATTTCAACATTGTCATTAATTGATTCTGTTGATGTTGGGAGATATCTAAAAACCTTATAAATGATTAAGATACCTCTTTTGATCTAATTTTAAGTATTAATTACTCTTCTTGGTGTAGGATTTATACAATTTCCCCCCTCTGTGCATTTTGTTCTAGTCTGGAGTGAAACAAGTTCATTTTACTTAAATTATTTTTCATTTTCTATTCAACATATTCCAAAAAATGAAATTATTTTTTATAGAATAATAAAAAATCATATTTATCAAAGGCTGATTACAATGTTTTTTGGATATTTTTAAAAATAGAAACGTAATTGTGTAATGTTATCAATAATAATTATAAATAATTGAAAATGAAAACTTCATATAATTGACCAAATTAACCACATAGAATTATGATAATTATAATTGGAGTAAATTATAAATAGATTATTATTATAAAATTATCAAAATATATTTTTTCTTCTTTCCATTGATTGATTATAAAAATTATCAAAGAATAATTACATATATTATTTAAATAAAATTATCAATAGATATCAAAAAAACATTGTTACATTTTGGAGGATAATTTGTAAGGAAAATTATTAAATTATAATTACACAAATTATCCACGTTTAATTATCATAAAATTATCTAGTGGTAAGGATATTAAATTGTTAAATGATAATTATGAAAATTTTAATGTCTAATTTTTTTATTTTATTGACAAATAATATTAACAAATACCACATTTCTTCTAAAAATATTTTATAGATAAAAATTTTTGAATTTTTTTTATAATTATTCGTTAGGATAATATTTGTAGTTAACATGTTATACTAAAATGATGGTTTTCAAATTATCCAGGGGAGATAAAATATCATCATATTTGATATTTTTATTACTAATTTAAAATATATACATATTCGAAAAAATATCATTCCATATAATATTTTAAATAATGATTTAAAAATTATCCATGATAGATAAAATATCATCCCATGTAATATTTTGAATAATAATTTAATGATTATGTAAGAGGGAAAAAATATCGTTAAATATAAAAAATTAAATTCTTATTTGATAATTTTACCGGAGTGATAAAATATCATCACTTATGATATATTAAATGATAATTTTAGAATTATCTAGGAAGTAGAAATTATCAGCACACACGATATTTTATATCATTATGAAATAAAATAACTAGTTTTAGTTCTTGGAAACCATGAACAAACTAGAGCATTGATGTTTTGGAATTTATGATATTAAATTTCAGAAGACGTGTTATTTAATGTTGAGGTCTCCACTCAAGTTATTGATCCACAAAGGGTGGTATATCATTCCTTGGAAATTGAGTACCTTTGAGGTATGATGATCCTTACTTTATTGGTCTTGCATTTAGAATTATTGTCTTAATGATTACATTTTTTGACATTTTGATTAATTGTTATTGGTTTCAATCTCTTGTGTATATGTGTCCCATAAGACCAATTGTGATTCAGTATGTGATATTAGTGTTGATTTTACCCATTTTTTTGGTTATGACCACATTTTTTGTGCATGCTTCTATATAGTCATGTTTGTATGTTATTTATACTTGTGAGCTCGACTGGTATATGTGTTGATGTTCCTTGGACATTTATAGTGGTATTTATGATACATCGAATATCATGGAATATTTATACCGTAGTGGGGTAATTCTCTGGATTTGGATGATATCGACATTTGACTAGAGCTGGGGGTGGAGGTACAAGGTATCCATGGTTTCATGTCGAGGGTGTTCATGTGGTTTCCATGGTTGTAAAAGTGTTATTCACTATGTGACATCCAAGTCAATGTGAGGAATATATATTCTCATCCGCAATATTTGTGTGACATGGTTCTCTTGAGTGATAGATGATATTGTGTATCATCTCCATGAAACCTTGATGATGTTGTATAAGGGGTAGTTTTGTTCTTTCAACTTGTTTAGTTTTTATCCAGCATGAAGGATAAATTAGGTAAAACTAAGGGTTATGAGAAACACTGTTCATTCACAACCGATAAGTTTTGGATTTTACTTTTAATCCATTACACATATAATATATTAATGACATAAACATTTATACATTAGCACATCAATTTAAGGATTCATTTTTGGTGTTCCACTGAGTCTTTTACTAATACCATAATTGAATTTATCGATGCCCTGGTTGATTTCTTGAGGTACCCAGTAAAGGGAATAGTCCTTGTGGTGGATGGATAAGTAGGGGAACCAAGGAGATCGAGCGAATAGGCATAGACACTGATGTACCCTATAGTTGTTTAATTTATTATATTATTTCATTACTATATAAAACATTACAATTTGGTTACTATTATTTATATATAATGTATGAAAAAATTTGGATCAACATTTACTCTGATTATTTTTCTCATTACCAAGTTATTATTTTTTTTATCCTAATGAAAGACTTGATACAGAGGGAATATCATTCACCCGATTCCATATGAGATAGTCCCTACTAGTTAGAAATCACTTGCGTATGGGGAACATCACAACACGTCATGTGTAATTCCAACAGAGACCCACTCATTTGTGCCAGAATGGAACAAAAAGGGATCAGATCAATAGGGTTCACTAACTCTTTCATCACATTGTCATGGGATGGGACAGGATAGACATGATATTTAACATTTGGTACTCAGTTAGGGAAACTATGTGAGTATCTTGTCATCACTCTATTTTGGGATTCCACATTTCTATAAAGAGAGGGAATTTTTTTTATTGTTACTATTGATTTAACTCACCATGGGTTTTGTACACATTTTTGATATTTGGTTTACGTGATTTCAGGTTTTTTCATGAATCCTGAGTAGGAAAATATATTACCATTCTATATATATACTTATTTTTTTCTTCATATTGGTTCATTATTAAAATCCTTGACATGCGAAATATCTTAAGGATAGTTTCTCTTATTGATGGATAGATTTTTTTGTCCACCTATTATGATATTTATTTACATTATTTTATTTTTTAAACAGATCATACTATTTAGTTGGTGTATATTTGACTATAGTGACTAATGAGATGTGACTCATACCATAGTTAATATAATGGGTAGACAATTTAAGACTTCCCATGTTCTTAATTATACTTATATAACATAATATTCCTTCAAAACGATGATCAGTGGGACCTATTGCTGAGTAGGATCACCCAAATAACATCCTTACACTATCTCTGGTGGTGTTAGAAGTGGATCCTTAGCAGCCACCAACAATATACATGGTTGACTACTCCAGGTATTTCCAAAAACATCATCCCCCATACTTCCAGGGAACTGGGGGACCTAAATATACTAAGGACTATGTGGTTATCATAGAGGATATCTTCTTCCACATAGTTATTCTATCAAATATAAAGGTGGAGCTGATATCATTCATTCTATTGTGACTGGCTAGGTGTTTTGGGGGGAATTATGGTATATAAAAAAAATGTGAGGGTCAGAACTATGAGGACATAAAGGCCCTATTTTAGAGTGTTTTACATGAAATTATATATATCAATTTATCATATAAGTTCATGGATATTCTTTAGGGATCTATGGAATTATAACCATACATAGCACATTTTACCGAGATTTTTCATTTTACACCGCATATGGCTAGTGATGAGGCCTAGAAGGCTAGAATCATTATAATAAAACATTGAATCAACCATAGAGAGTGTATTTAGATCATTGACATACATTCACACCTATAGGTTATAAGAAATCCCTTGATCATTGAGAGGATTCTAGAAGATGGTAGAGCAGCTGAAATTTTCCTTCAATTAACTACTAAGACATATTGACCTCCTGCTAATATTTTTAATAGCTAATTAAATGGAAGGATGTGGATGTATAAAATCATATATTAGATTTTTATAATTTAATTGAAATGGATTTCAATAAATTTGATTTCATATGGATGTGACTACCACTTCATTAACTATGAGATTTTTGGAAAATACATTCAAATGGTCCTAGTTCTCCAGTGTCAATGTCAATTATGTGGTAAGATATAAAACATACAATGATTTTGTTCCAAAACATCAACAATGATTGGAATACTAGCATATCCTGTAAAATGGATGTTTGGTAAGTCACCTCAATATTAAATCATATTTCTCAAATGACAGTGGTACATTGAGTGTTTCATAAAGCTAATAAAACATGACATTATGTACTAGATAAAATTCAAAAAAATGAGGGTTGGGGACCACACACCATTCATGGTATGATTTTAATAAAATCTATTTTATCTACTATATTATTAGATAATAGTGCTTACCATTATTTCATCTCTATAAAAGTATTTGTTCGACATGAGTTTCCATTCATGTTATCTTCTTAGATAGTATTCCTTTAACCATGGTTGGGAATGACAGTGGACTGTATTTACTAGTGAAAAATACTTCTCTTTACAAATATGTCCATTGATATTTGAGGGAATTACTGATTCTAGGGATGATGGCATTAAATGTTATTCCCGACATGCACAATATTTCAATCGCCCTTGCTTACATTGATTTCCATCAAAAAGGTGTATCCATTAGCTCAACAAATATAGAGAAGTTCATGATGATTGGAGATTGTTAATGGGGGTAGGAATATGTTGACCATATTTTATTTAGTTGGGAATGAACATAAAACAGATGGTAGGTTAGGAACATTAAGTACGTTTTTTAGAAGTATCGTCATCATTTATATGAGGTGTGGATCCCAATCAAGATTTCTTTTCAAGATGAATTCATCAAAATCCCTCTTGATATGGAATTTTACAATGAGTTTGATATAGTCCAATGTGTGAAACTAAATTTTATGGCCCTGTATCATATGGTTCCAACCGATATTAAGGAGATCAAGGCGCCGATTGATGCCTTAGAGAGGAATTGATTTATTAAATCTAGTAATTCACCATTGGAAGCATTTTTTTATTCTCCATGATGGAATAATATGGTTTTTAGATATGAGTTGATTATTTTAAGCTAAACCATGTGATGATGATCATTTGATATCTATTAACTAGGATCTTTGATCTTTTCAATCAACTACGGGAATCTTGGAGGTTCTTAAAGATTGATATTCGATCGGGCATCCACAAGTTGCCTGTTATAAAGGAGAACATTATGATGACTGTGTTTATATGCATTTATAGATTGTGTGAGTACATGGTGATATCATTAGAACTGTGTAACTCACTAGTAGTGTCCCAAAACCTCATGAACTAGACATCTCAATTATAATCAAACTAATTTTTTATAGTGTTTGTAGTTGATATCCTCATATAATCAATGACAATAGAACAACTTGACTGGCCTCTTGATATATTCATGCATATTCATTCAAAACCTGTGATTTATGAAAATCTATAAAAGTGTGACTTTTTTATTTGAGAGGAAATATTCCTTGGAAATATGGTGTCTGAGACAAGTATATCTATATGCTCAAATATGGTTGATGAAGTCTTTTCATGGGAACATCCCTAGAAATTGTTTTATATTTGGATATTTTTGGGGTTTGAAGGATATTACTGATGGTTTATCCATGACATCTCCAAAATATTAAAACCCATGGATGTGGTAAAAATTAAGGGAGTTACATTTCAATGGTCTAATAAATGATATGAGGTATTTTGTTAGTTAAATATATGGATGATGATTTCTCTAATTGTGACACTCTATATGAATGGGATTTGTTAGAGAGTGTTTTTTACACATCTAGAACTGGTCTGGGAGAAGAGATAATGAAAATTGATCAGGTAGTAGCCTATGGGTCTCATCGGCTCAGTCCTCATGAGAAGAATACCCTACACATGACTTGGAGTAGGGATCTTTGTTCCATTCTATGAAATGTTGGAGGCACTATCTCTTGGTGGAGAGATTTAATGTTTTCAAGGGATACAAAATCTTTTTCTATATCATTAACCAAATGGACCTAAACCTATGAAATATGCACTAAGATGAGTATCTAAAGAGGTTTTTACTTTTTAATAGTGTATACACCATGGAAGGTAATGATACAGTGGATTCTCATGGCCATAATTCATTGGTTGAGAAAGAGATTGACTAGAGGACTTTAGAAGAGCAGTGGTTCTTGATGAGGTTATTGGATGACTAGAGGGTCAATGCCTTTAAGGATTGGGGATATATTAATTTTTACCATTTACATATTAATTGTTCTTTTATTTATTGAGTTAATCCTAGTGAAGATTTTGTACCATAGTCTATTCTGATTATAGACCAACTAGCTGGGTGTGACAAGATACTCAGAATGATTCTTGGTGACAATAATGTAGTTATAGGCCTTGGGAGAGTGGTAGTTCCGGATTCCATAAGAGAGGAGATGATGAGTACTTTCCATTACTATATATGGTTTCTACTTCTTGGTTTTAACAATATGTACCATTAATTCAAGAATTAGTTCTGGTGGCCATGGATGAAGAGAGACATTGATGGTTTCATCACCCGGTGACATCTCAGTTAGAAGGAAAAGGCTATGCAACCACATCTTGGTGGGTTATGGTATCCACTTCCAATAAAATATATAAGTTGGATTACATAATGATGGATATTTTTATTGGATTAACTAGAATCTCAAGGATTCATGAAGCAATCTGGGCGATTTTCAATCTGTTAATGTAATGATTTAACTATTTACCTATCTGAGAGACTCACATATTGGAGCAGTTGGAAAATGTCATTGTCTAGGATTTCATACAACATCATAGAGTTTTCTTAAAAATTTATTATGATAAAGACACATGTTTTATATCATGATTTTGGTAGGGAAAATATAAATACATTTGGGATCAATTGATATTGAGCACAACATACCATCTATAGAATGATGGGTGGTCTAGAATGTCTATACAAATATTGTAGTATAATTGTTGATGTAGTGTTCTGGATTTTGGTTGAGCATGAGAAGATCACCGAGAAATGACTGATTTTACATACAATATGATTTACCTTATTTTGATACAAACCCTTATGAGGCTCTTTATTTGAGGTCATGTCACTAAACGTTCTATTTTCATGACTTAGGTGTTGTTTCTATTGTTGGAAATAATGTGGTTCAAGAGTCATCGGACCGAGTGCAGTTAATATAAAATAGGTTGAGAATAACATACATTAGACTAATACACATGGTGTTTTCTATTGGAAATCAGGGTTTTTTGAGAGTAGATCATTGATTAGAGAATATATATCTTGGTGGTAATGTTAATCTAGAACAATGTTTTGCTGGACCCTTTGATATTATTGAGTGGATATGGGACATAGAATATCATATGGAACACCCTTATAATTATCTAGGTAGGCATGACATGTTCCATGTGTCATAAATTCATGTTTACATACCTGAACATGAAAATATTTTTGATTAATATGATATTGAGATAGAGACAAATGAATCCTTTTTGGAGCATCTGGTACAGATCATAGACCAAAGAGAGATGCTTTTTTGAGGAATGATACAACCTCTAGGTCAAATTCAGTGGTTTTAATGATTAATCTAAGATGAAACATGTGAGAACAGGTCTAATGTCCAAGTCCAGTGACCTAAGTTGTTTGAGAAAGACAGCTAGAGATACTTCACATGCATCAGATGTCAATTGATGAGAGATATTATAATATCCAACTTTTTCAAGAAAATAGAATACCCCATTAGTGATAAATTATATTATTTTAACATGAAAATTAGTTTTTTTCAATAAGAATATATTAATTGATAATTTATTGGCCTCTACATAAGGATAATACTCTTGTTACCAACATGTAATTTTCTATGGACTTTTTAAAATGATTTTTGTTGATATAAAATGAGATTCCATGGCATGTATAGTTTAGCTACAATAGGAATAAAAATATGAAATATATTATATTATAAGATAGTAATCTTCTAAAAATAATAGAATACATCCAAAATAGTGCATCATATGAGAAATTTAGGACCACTATTAGGTTCAGGACATTGGGGTTATCGTAAGAAAGAAACAATATTTGTTCTCGTCAGGTGTTTGGTTACATTGCACATGATGATACATTAATTAATATTGTTATTATATATTGTTAAAAAAATAAATAAATATCTCTAAATGGTTATATCCTATTCTAACTCTAATATGTATCATTTGGTGAAGAATGTAGGGTTTTCCTTTGGATGGATGTAACTTTTATAGGTGCCCAGTGTTTGACTGTAGAGGCCCGAATCTTGATTTACATGGACATTACTTTAATTTTGTGGAATACGTAATACATAACAAAAACCAAAACTCAAGTATCATAATAGTTTAGTGTCTTTGGAAACTCGGAACGTAATCTTCTAATCGTAGTGAAAGATCCTCAACATCTCCCATAAAGATCTTCCCCTTTTGGTTTTTTTCCTAAAACCTTTCTTTAAGTCCTCGGAAAAAGAAAACATATAAAGGGTGAGAAAAAATGCTCAGTAAGGGTAAGAATGGATAAAATAAAACAAATCATATATATTTGAACTTAAAAACATGAACATAATGTTTAAACATAAAAATCTTGGGAAATGACATAAAACATGGCAGTATATAAGGTATAGATCATAAAGTAACATTAATCATGATAAAATAGAATGGGAATAAAACATGTAATTGTGGAATCAATTAAGAACATGTAATGATTTCCATAGTAGCCAAGGCATTGCTGCCAAGACCATCTTAGTGGACAAAGTCCCTTACTGAACCGGGTTTACTTGTTGTTCCAGCCCTATATTACTGAACTCGATTTACTTGTCGTTCCAGCCATGTCTATCTCATGAGATATATATCTTTACCCAATGCATTGGATGGATATATAGGTCCCACCCATCTCATAATGAAATCATTCTTACTTGCGCCACAATATAAACATAAATCAATCATCATAACACAACGAATAAAAATGCATCTCATAAACATCATCCCATCATAACATAATCCATATAAAAAAATGGATATCATTACATCATAAGAAAATTGAAACAATGTATATCATAGCGACATTATACTTGAAACATACACATATGAAATAATGTCATCTTAGATCGAACGATGGTTTTGATAAAACACTTGAAATGAATTCTTGAGGAAAATATCCTTTCTTCTACAAAATGAATTTCTTTTCACAAAACGTCATGAAATTTTAAAAGGAAGTGATTTTTTTGAAAATATTCATGAAATATTTTGGAGTAAGCTTCATGAAAATAATTCTTTATAAAACTGTAAAAATCCTTTCGTGTCGTATAAGTTAAAAAAACATTCTCCTTGTACTTTTGTTGGAAAAGTCAAAAAGTACCTCATAGCATAAAAAAAAAGAAAGATTACTAACATACCATGTAGTAAAAGACAAAATGGGTAAAAAGGAAATTAAACATACATAAAAAACTTTTATAAAACATGGACTTGGATGATAACAATAACCCCAGAAAATACTTACGAATAAACAATCTCGGATAAGAACGAGATTGTAATCGTTATCCCTTACCTTAGGTCTGATATGCTTCGTACGTATCAGAACCTCATTTATAATTATTTAAATTATGTCATCGAATTATTAAAGAATCATATTCATTATTATGATAACATATATGGTTCACTTATGACTTTATATTACCTGTTCTTTTGTAAATCCCATGTTAAGCGATATTTTGGGTAAAATCATCTTATTTATCGTACATGTTTGGACTTGTTTTTCTTGATGTTTTAATTACTTATATCCTGATTTACTTACATCCAGATTGTAAATAATGATTTATATATCTTATATATTCATTATATATCTAAAAAATACATGTATTTATAATAGTACATAACATATGGATGTAAGAAATGAAATGCACCGTTCATGGAGACGGTAAACCGTACGTACGCATGAATGCTACTTTCATTTATATTTATTATTTTAATGGAATTAAAACATAATGATACATATTTATATTATAATTCCAGTATAATATCATATATAATATAATTAACTCCATCCTTTATACATCGCACATAAGGCATTAAGGAATCACATCACTTGGAGGGGGCGGTAGTCCGCACTTCCTCAAATGAGATTATCGTATTTACCAACAATGGAAACCATAAAGGCTTGATATAATTGGGAAGTAAATAAGAATAATGAAATAATAAACATAATATATAGAATATATAAATATAGTGCCATCATAATGGCCACCATGAGAGGTGGTAGGAGAAAATCAAACAATCATCGTTTCGTGAGGTGTTAGTTTGCCATCACAGAAACATTATGTTCTTCATCCATTAGATGGAGGTGTGTGTAAGTGTAGTTCTAATACTTCTCATAAAACATACTAGTATTTTCAGGATACTGGTGTTGTCACAAAAGAAATGATAAAAAGAGTTTAGGGGTTGGAGAAGTAGAATAAATGAAAACAACTTAATAGAAACTATCGCTTTTAATTTCGGTAACTTCATTTGGATTGAACCAAAAGGACTTCATGGAGTGTCTTCTGCCTTATGTAAGGATTCAAAAGGGAGGATAGGGATGTAGGGAGCTTAGTTGGACAGATTTTGGATGATCCAAAAGGCTTGAGAGGTGTGAGGAATTGCATTGATGTGGTCTCCTTTTATAAGAGAGTGGAGGGGCACTTTAGGAAAGTGTGAAAACTTTATTTTATTATAAACATATATTCGGTTTCAAGAGATCAAAAACACATTAATCTCAAAGATAAGATGACTCGTATTAGAAATAAAATCATCCAATAGGAATTGTACTGGTTTTGGATGATATTTTACTCATTATAATCTTATTTATTTAAATCATTTATTTATGATGTAAATACTGCATCATTATTGTGTCATAAATAATTTAATTTATTTGATTTCTAAAAATTATAAAAAAATATATAAGAAATATTTTTATCTTTCCAATGAATATTTATAGTTGAAATGATAATTTATGTAGCCCATTAAAAAAATTAATTACTAAAGGATTTTTGTTAATTCCAATTTTGTCTTTACATTAAATTAATTAATCTAATGTGTCATTGTCTTTCATAAGTGGCTCCATGGGGTCCCAAAATCGACCCAAGGATGCCCATGGTCAGAGATTACTTATCCAATAAGGTTTGGACAAGTGTTAAGGTAATTTTTAATTATTATAATATTCTTTTAACCTTGAATTACCGTATTTACCTTTAACAGTGGTAAATTAAAGTAAAAAAGTTACTATTCACCAAAAATTATTTTTATCTAATTGAAACACATTTTACTCATTGATACAAACCATGTCTCTTGGAATTTCAAAATTCAACTCACAGAAGCGGTAAAATTATGTTTTACGAACAATTGCAAAAGCTCCTAGGAGGTGGGTAAAAGACAGTGAAAAGTTCAATACAATTTTTTATAAATCTAAAATTATTATAAAATGATTTCAATGAATTTAATTAAACTTATATAAGTATTATTTATCCATTTTTTCCTAAAATAATTTTAAATCAAATAAATTATTATTAAAATAAAAATTCAGTTTTAACCAAGAACTTAGTGTTTTCACAATTCATCAAAAATTGAAGTTTTTCAAAAAAATACAAAAAATTCAGCCTAATATATATTTGATATTCCAAATTAATAAATGTTGTCTATATTTCCAAATTAAAAACATAGAAGTGGCATTAATTAATTTTAAAAGTAATTCCTATTATCAAAACAAATAGCGTGTTTTTAAGAAACAATAACTATCAAAAGTTCATCACTTGTTTATGTCCAATTTCAAAGTGAAATTAATTCCAATGTCCAACATTGGATTAAATAGTGAAAATATATTCTAATTACACTTTAAAACCAATTAAAAAGATAATCTATCCAGATAAATTATTCCGATGAAAAAAGTTGTTTTTAATTAAAATATTTCATGTTTTTACTATTCATCAAAATATGAAATTTATCATAATAATAATAAAAATTTATCCAAATTAATTTTTCATATCCTGATTCAAAGGAAGAATTTTATTTTTTTCAAATTGAATTTATAAACATGTCAAAAACTAGATTTAAAGTGGGTGCGCCATCAAAAGGCGGCAAAACTGCATTTTTTGAAAAATACTTATTTTACCCAAAAAAATTATTTTCTTCTTATACCATGTTCTATAAAATATGTAAGATGAATAATAATGTTATAAAATTAGAAATGTAGTTAATAATATTCATAACATCTTGTCCATAATAATATTATAACAATATATCATTGTTTATTGAAACCTGGTATTCCGTACTGCACACGCTATCGAGGAAGGTCGTGATTACGTGTAATGCAAGCCAAGTCAGGGTGGAGTGTAGTGAAAGACTCCTTTATTGTTGCATATAACAAAATACAACCATATTTCATTTATACATTAAACAATGTCTATAATTAATGTTGCGTAGAATAATTTCTACAAAACAAACATGAAATTGTGTGTAAGACGATCCAAGAATAGTGTTGAGTATATTGCAAGCTAATACGGTGTTGCGTATAGCGCAAGATAATCTTGGTGTAGAATACAACACAAGACATCAATGAAATTAACAATAATAATTCTCATAAAATCTCAGGTTTTTACATTATACCCCCCTTAAAATGAATTTCGCCCTTGAAATTCATCGTGGTTATAAATGGTTTATTACATGAGAGTTTCTTTCATAGAAACCCACATCGTAATAGGGAATACCAAAAAATATCTTTAAAAACTAAAGTACTAAACATTACGATTACCCAAATTAACTAATCATTGGGTTTCCACATAGGAGAACATAGGTGAAAATATTGATATGGATGAAAAATCTAACCATCATGTTCTGATGGAGAGTGGTAGAGAACATGGATATGAAAAAGCCAACAATCACAAAGCCATAGATTATTGATGGTCTGAGGTACCATCTGATTCATCAGATATAAGTGTACTAGGTCAACAATTTTTGGCTTTCAAGATAATTTCCCTAATTTTGAAGAATTTTTTAATTAAAATAAATTCTTACTTGATTTTGGTACAATCTCATTGTTGTTCATGTCTTGAACAATTTACACTTCATCCCTTAAAGAAATGAAGTTGAATTTGTTTTCCATGAAATGTTAGTGGATCATGCAATAGAATGATAAGTCATTCCATCTATCTCAAACATAAGGTTAACAAAGTTTATATACATAAGTCCATCTATGGTGATATTATTTGTATATGGTTCCAAAAATGGACTTATACTTCATCTATCATACTTCTTAATAAAATAAAACTAATTTCAACTAACTAGGGACTACCTATAGGCTAGTGGTAGGAAATAAAGGCCTGTCGCACATTAGTTGTGGGTTTGATTCCCACATCCTTATCTGACGCGATGGGTTATCGCCCGTCCTTTAGGTTGTCCTTTTTCTAAAATTACATCATTATGACATTCCATCAATAATATAGAAAATAGTTCTAGCCGTAAACAATACTAACTTATATCTAACACAATCCATTTCAAATCTTTAGGCTTATCCAAAATACTTTTGTCCATGCTTATAGTGTAAAGAAAACAATTACTAGAAATGTCAGCTACCAAGCATGTGAATACCATCATTTATCCATGATATATCTTGTTGATCACATTCCAATCATGTGAATACTTTAATCATGTATTCTCTGGAAAAAATGAATACCCATTGAACCTTAGTAAAAACATGAATGCGGTCAAAAGTTAACTCTTTCCATATACCAAAATCCCAATAATTCTTTATACTCAAACCATGATATCACTTTGTCCTTATATAATTCATGATCTCATTAATACTATCAAACATTTCATTATCTCCTTAGCACTTCTTTATGTGCATATTAGGTGATTTCCAAAAATATCTAAATAAACTTTTATGGTTACCGGTACCATTCATCATAAACTTTCAAATCATAAGGAAAGACAACAATGTAACAATCCATAGATGACTCTTTATTCCATAGTTCTATGAGATTACTTATACAACATTACTCTTGATACACATGTAATCATTACACTATATTCTTAAACCATTGACCGAGATTCAACAATTCTTTAATCTCAAATAACATTTTTAGTCTATTCATCATCATCCACATAAATACTACCCATATGACCATGCTGATTCTCTTTATGAGATTTTCCCTTAGGTAATTGGTTTGCATAAAGCCCGTAAATTCCACATTTAAAACACTTAACCATTGTTGATGTCTTAGCAATACTATTATCCTTGTCCATGGTGTTAACTGAACCTTTTCCTTTACAATTACTAGCTTTTTTTCCTTCTTTTCCACACCCAAATCATCTTCCATTTCTTTTGAAACATTCTCCTTGATGCCTCTTCCCACATGACTAACATGAGGGAAATTGAATGTTCTTTCCTATATGGTCATCATGAAACTCCATCATTCTCTTATTAGCTAAGTCATGAAACTTACCAAAGCAGAGATTATTGATCATATTATGAGATTGTTGATTAGGCATAATAACAATGTTTCGCCTTCCAAATCAAATTTCATTTTCTTGATCAATAACAATATTATTCCATTGTCCATCATATTCTCCATTATCATGAATCTTCTTGTTTCCATCCATTTTCTAAAACCCATCAAGAATAGTGTGAGAGGAAAAAATCATGATTGGTAAAACAACATAATAAAGGGGGAGTAACTTCAATATCTAACATCTTAGGTTTAATTCTAAGATGGTTACCATAATTCTAGGACTATCACTTATAAATAAATTTAACCTTAGTGACATCCCAATACATACCTTAGAAATATTTCTAGGGATATCACTAATGTTTTCACATCCTGGTTTCCAAAGGTTAACTAAAACTTTCCTCTGATACCAACTATAGAGGCCCGAAGCTTGACGTACAGGGACATTACATTAACTTTTCGGAATACTTAATACATAAAAAAAACCAAAACACAAGGATAATAATAGTTTAGTGTCTTTGGAAACTCGGAATGTAATCTTCTAATCATGGTGAAAGATCTTCAACATCTCCCATAAAGATCTTCCCCTTTTGGTTTTCTTACCTAAAACCTTTCTTTAAGTCCTGGGGAAAAGATATCTTATTAAGGGTGAGCTAAAATTATCAGTAAGGGTAAGAATGGATAAAATAAATCAAACCATATACATTTGAACTTAAAAACATTAACATAATGTTTAAACATCAAAATCTTGGGCAATGACATTAAACATGGAAGTATATAAGGCATAGATTATAAAAGAACATTAATCATGATAAAATATAATTGGAATAAAATATGTAATTGTGGCATCCATTAAGCACATGTAATTATTTCCATAGTATCCAAGGCATTGCGGCCAAGACCATCTTAGTGGACAAATTCCCTTACTAAACTGGTTCTACTTGCCGTTCCAGACCTGTATTACTGAACCAGATTTAATTTCCATTCCAGCCATGTCTATCTCATGAGATATAGATCTTTACCCAATTAATTGGAGGGAGATATAGGTCCCACCCATCTCATAATGAAATCATTCTTACTTGTGCCACAACATAAACATAAATCATTTATTATAACCCAAAGAATAAAAATGGGTCTCATAAACATCATCCGTCATTACATAATCCATATAAAACAAATGGATATCATTTCATCATAATGAAAGGGAAACCATGTAAATCATAGAGACATTATACTTGAAACATACACATATGAAATAATGTCATCTTAGATGGAAAAATGGTTTTGATAAAACACTTGAAATGAATTCTTGTGGAAAATATTCTTTCTTCTTCAAAATCAATTTCTTTTCACAAAACGTCATGCAATTTTAAAAGAAAGAGATTTTTTTGAAAATAGTCATGAAATCTCTTATATTAAGCTTCATGAAAATAAGGCTTTATAAAACCATAAAAATCCTTTCATGCCGTATAAGTTAAAAAAACATTCTCCTCGTACTTTTGTCGGAGAAGTCAAAAAGTACCTCGTAATGTAAAAAAAAGAAGGATTCCATACATACCATGTAGTAAAAGACAAAATGGGTAAAATGGACATTAAACATACATATAAATCACTTTTAGAAAACATGTTCTTGGATGACAACAATAACGCCTGCAAATACTTACGAATAAACAATCTCAGATAAGAACGGGATTGGAATGGTTATCCCTTACCTTAAGTCCGATATGCTTCGTACGTATCTGAACCTCCTGTAAAATGATTTAAATAATTTCATTGACTTTTTAAAGAATCATATTCATTGTTATTATATCATATATGGTTCACTTATGACTTTATATTACCCGTTCTTTTGTAAATCCCATGTTAAAGCAACATTTTGGGTAATATCAACTTATTTATCGTACGTGTTTGGACTTGTTGTTCATGATGTTATTATTACTTATATCATGATTTACTTACTTCCATAATGTAAATCATAATTTATATATCTTATATATTCATTATATATCCAGAATATACATGAATTTATAATAGTACATAACATATAGAGGTAAGAAATGAAATGCACCATTCATGGAGACGGTAAACCGTACGTAGGCATGAACGCTACTTTCATTTCTATTTATTAATTTAATGGAATTAAAAAATAATTATACATAGGCATATTATACTTTCAGTATAATATCAAATATAATATCATTAACTCCATCCTTTATACATCCCACATAAGGCATTAACGAATCACATCACTTTGAGGGGGTTGTAGTTCGCACTTCCTCAAATGAGATTATTGTATTTAACAACAATGGAAACCATAAAGTCTTGATATAATTGGGAAGTAAAGAAGCATAAGTAAATCATAAACATAATATATATCATATATAAATACATTTCCATCATAATGGCCACCATGAGAGGCGGTAGGAGAAAATCGAACAATCATCGTTTCGTGAGGCATTAGTTTGCCATCACAGAAACATTAAGTTCTTCATCCATTAGATGAAGGTGTGTGTAAGTGTAGTTCTAATACTTCTCATAACAATATCCTAGTATTTTGAGGATACCTATGTTGTCACAAAAGAAAGGATTAAAAAGAGTTTAGGGGTTGGAGAAGTAGAATAAAAGAAAACAACTTAAGAGAAACTATTACCTTTAATTTGGGTAACTTCCTTTGGATTGAACCAAAAGGACTTCTTGGAGTGTCTTCTTCTTAATGTATGTATTCAAGCAGGAGGAGAGGGATGTAGGGAGATTATTTGGGCAGAGTTTGGACGAGACAAAGGGCTTTAGAGGTGTGATAAATTTCATAGAAGTGGTCTCCTTTTATAAGGGAGTGGAGGGGCTCTTTAGGAATGTTTGACAACGTTATTTTATTATAAACATATCCTAGGTTTAAAGAAATCAAAAACACATTAATGTTGAAGATAAGATGGTTAATATTGAGAATAAAATCATCCAATAATAATTGGATAGGTTTTGGATGATATTTTAATCATTATAATCTTATTTATTTAAATCTTTTTTTAAAGAGGTAAATACTACATCATTATTATGTCATAAATAATTTAATATTTTTGATATCTAAAAATTATAAACAAAATACCAACATTTAGTAAATATATTTAGGTTTCCAATTAATATTTATAGTCGAAAGGATAATTTATATAGCCCCTTATAAAAATTAATTACTAAAATATTTTTTAAGGCCAATTTTGTCGTTACATTAAATTAATTAATCTAATGTGTCATTGTCTTTCATAAGTGGCTCCATGAGGTCCCAAAATCGACCCAAGGATTTTCATGGTTGTCCATTACTCATCCAATAAGGTTTGGACAAGTGTCAAGGTAATTTGGAATTTTTATAATATTATTTTAACCTTGAATTACTGTATTTACCTTTAACCTTGGTAAATAAAAGTAAAAAGATACTATTCAACAAAAATTATTTTTATCTAATTGAACCAAATTTTACACCTTTATATTAACCATATCTCTCGTATTTTTGAAATTCAACTCACATAAGCAGTAAAATTATGTTTTATGAACAATTGCAAAAGCTCCTAGGAGGTGGGTAAAAGACGGTGAAAAGTTCAATACAATTTTTTATAAATCTAAAATTATTATAAAATGATTCCAATGAATTCAATTAAACTTATATAAGTACTATGTATCCATTTTTACCTAAAATAAATTTCAATCAAATAAATGATTATTTGAATAAAAATTCGATTTTAACCAAAAACTCAGTGTTTTCACTATTTATCAAAAATTGATGTTTTTCAGAAAAATAACAAACATTCAGCCTAAGATATATTTGATATTCCCAATTAAAAAATTATGTATATTTTTTCAAATTAAAAACATTGAAGTGGCATTAATTAAATTTATATTTAATTCCCGTTATAAAAAATAGCGTGTTTTTAAGAAAAAATAACTTTCAAAAGATCATCACTTGTTTATGTCCAATTTCAAAGTGAAATTAATTCCAATGACCAACATTGGATTAAATGGTAAAAATATATTCTAATTACACTATAAAACCAATTAAAAAAATAATCTATCCATATAAATTATTGTGATGATAAAAGTTGTTTTTAATTAAAATATAGCGTGTTTTTACTATTCATCAAAATATGAAAGTTATCAGAATAATATGAAAAGTTTATCCAAATTAAATTTTTATATCCTGATTCCAAGGAAGAATTTTATTTTGTCAATTTTAATTTATAAACAAGTCAAAAACTATATTTAAAGTGGGTACGCCATCAAAAGGCGTCAAAACAGCATATTTTGAAAAATACTTACTTTACCTGAGAAATTTATTTTCTTCTCAAACCATGTTCTAGAAAATATGTAAGATGAATAATAATGTTATACAATTTAAAATGTAGTTAATAATATTCATAACGGCTAGTCCTTAATAATATTATAACAATATATCATTGTTTAGTGAAACCTGGTATTGCGTATTGCACACGCTATCGAAGAAAGTCGTGATTGCGTGTAATGAAAGCCAAGTCAGGGTGGAATGTAGTGCAAGACTCCTTTATTGTTGCGTATAAAAAAATACAACCATATTTCATTTATACATTAATCAAAGTCTATACTTAATGTTGCGTAGAATAATTTCTACAATACGAACTTGAAATTGTGTGTAACACGAGCCAAGAAAAGTGTTGCGTATACTGCAAGCTAATACGGTGTTGCGTATAGCGCACGATAATCTTGGTGTAGTGTACAACACAAGACATCAATGAAATTAAAAAGAATAATTCTCATAAAATCTCAGGTTGTTATATTGACAAAATCAAACATGATAGTAAATTCATAATAATTATTTATATTACTATGAAAATTTTAATTAATTAAAATTAACTGCTTCATTTATCTCTAGTCATCTTCCTCTTGATGAACCCATAAAAGTCTACTTCTTGAATCCATCATCACCCAAAACAACTCGATTTTTGACTATTTCACTCAACAACCCCACAATAGGGTGATTTAAAACACCTTATAAGGGTTCAAACACAATTAAAAAAATGCTCTTAAGTTTTGAAAAAAAATGAATGAAACATCGATATATAAAATAGTCAACCATTTTTAACTTCATTATTGATAAATTCCATAAAAATTAAATGTTCTCAAATCTCGTTGTGCATGATTGGGTACCTCTAGAGATTGGATTGTTTGTTATGATTCATATAATAATATTTTTATCCCTTCCCTTTTCCTTCTATACATGATGCACGCTACATGCTACAAAGCATAAATAAAGGTTTGATTTATTAAATTTATTTCTCTCTTTATTTTCATCAAATTTCGAACAAATAAATTGATTTTTATATTGAATAAAAAAACTAATAATTATTGAAGGATAACTCTATTATTTTTGAGATAATAAATTTTTTTATCAAACATTAATTATGTGAAAAAATCATAAATAATAATGAATAAGTAAAATATTATAATTTTTGAAATTTATCTATGGATAATTATATAAAATAAAAAATATATATAATTTTATGAAATTTCCAAAAAAGATGATTGTTAAAATTATCAATGTATGCACTTCATTGAAATATAATTATTTTGAATAAGCAAAAAATATTTACTAAAATATGGGGGATAATTTGGTAGTAAAATCAATACAATATTAGTATAAAATTATCCAACTATAATTACAATTTAATTATCATTTTATAATGATTTCAAATTATCAATGGATAATAATAATAATTGTGATGAATAATTTTTGGATTTTATCAAATAATTTTTATAAAGAATACAACATGTGTTATTGAATTAAATTAGCAATAAAATTTTTAAAATTTTGGTTTATAATTATTTTGGATGAAAATTTTATAGAGAATGTGTTACCAATAAATAATAATTTAAAAAGTATATAGGAATGATAAAATATAATCAAATGTGTTATTTTAATAGATTATTGGAAACATATACTAGGGAGTAAAAATATCACCACATGTAACAATTTAATTGATAATGGTAAAAATATTCATGAGAGATAAAATAAAATTTCATGTGATATTCTAAATAATAAATTGAAAATTATCCATGATAGATAATATATAATCTCATGTAACATTTTACATTATATATTGATAATTATCTAGGAGATATTAAATATCTTCACTTTTGATATTTTAAATGATAATATTAAAAATTATTGGGAGAGAACAAGTATTCTCACTTGTTATATTTTATTTCTTTGTGAAAAAAATAACCAGTTTTGGTTATATGAACCCTTGAAAACCCTATATCTTCATGAGGTTGATGTTTCTGATAATTAGGTTGTAAATATGTTATCTTGACAGTTGAGGTTTTCACATCAGATATTGAAGAACATTGGCTGGTTTACCATTCCATTTATGTCCATAACCCTTATGGTAAGATGTTATTTACCTTATTTGGATTGAATTTACACTTATTTTCCTTCTAATTATAATTTTATAATTTTTTTATTAATCATGTTTTGTTATGATCACATGTGGTTTTTTTGTATCATATAAGAATAATTTTGATTCCATGAGTGATATTAGTTTATCATTTATACATGTTTGGTTATGATCACATGTTTTTGTGTATGCTGGCATATACTCATGGTGATTTGTTATTCCCACTTGTGTGATCACACTGTATATGTGTCTCCAAGCCTTGTGGTTTTTACGTGGTATTTGAGTTAGGTGGATCATCATGACATATTTATCCCATAGTAGGAGAGTTTGATTGATTGTAATGATAGAGACACAAGGCTTGAGGAAAACCAAGAGTTATAAGGAATCCAAGGCATATTTTGTTATGTTTTGATCAATATTACATTGATATTCCATGTTCCACTCACCAAGTGATAACATTGTCTATGTGGGAACTAGATATTATCTTTCGAAGGATCTGGTTGACATGGTTCTCTTATGTGATAGATGACAAAGAGTATCATCTCTATACTATAATCAAGATACTATACAAGGACTGATTTTAATCTTCAAAATAATTTAATTATCATATACAATTGAGCTAAAGTAGGTGTGGTTAGGGGTTTGTGGAAGCTTTGTTAACTCACTAGTGCTTAGTTTTAGATTTAATGTTTATGCATTTATGTATTTATTTTGGTTATGGAACAAACTGTTTTACAAAAGAACGTCAGTTTAATGATTCATTTCTTTATCCTACTATGTCTTTTACTCATAACCTCCTCAAGAATTTTCTTTGAACCTGTAGAGTTTATCAGATTCTTGATGAAGTGAACCAACTTAGTGGTGGATTGTTAATCTTGTGGAGCACAATGATGATGTAAACCTGGGAAAACACTAGAATACCTCACAACTCTTTAATTTTTCATATACATTAATTATTTATCACCACATTGGTGGATTATAGTGTTCCCCATGTTTACATTATTATTTAGTGTTGGATTGTTAATCGTGTGGTGCACAATGTTGATGTAAACATGTGTGAACACTAGAATACCTCAGTGGTGGATTTTAAATCCTGTGGAGCACAATGGTGATGTAAACCCTTGCTATTAGTTAGAAACCTCTTGAGTATGGGGAGGCACACATCCAGGAATGATGATTTCAACCTATAACCATGTGTTTTTGGTTAACATGTTACACCTGGGAAAGGGAAAAATATAATATTATGCTCAAATGATGATTAAGGATAAAGTACAATAGAAGAAACCAATAATTAATAAGAAAAATCAAAATTTTATTTTAAATAACAAAATACACATTCCATGTAATCAATAAAAGAGGAAGTAAGTGAATCAAAATAAAATATTGATGCTAAAATATCATGTCGGATAATCAATATGGAAAGGTAAATTACTAAACACACATTACATTTAATCAATATCTTGGCTGTCATAGTTATATATATAATAATCTATATGACAAGGTAAATAACTAAATCGACATTTTTTAGTCAATTAACAATAAATTAAATGCATATAGAGATAATAACATTAAAAAATTATTATGGAAAATAATAACTAAATACTTAATCCGTGAAATGGCTAATTATTGGACACCATGATCTCAACCATCATGGCACATCTACTGTCATTGCATTTCATATGACTGTGTTAAACTGCAGGTAAAACAAAATTTAATCCTATTTTAATTATTTTTCTAATGAAACCTACCAATGCATGGGGCGATATAATATCATCCACAACCATCACTGTAAGTCCAAACCATTCTCCACATATCGAATAATCGATCTAATTCTTGTGTAATGAGTTTTATAATAAAATATCCATACAATGTAAATAATATAAATTTACCAATATTTCCATAGATAAATAAGATTTAAAAATTATATATGTATCCTGAAATTAACTTATCCATGAAAATTACTAAGAATATTTAAGGGATTTTTGATTTCCAATTATCAAAAAAAGTAAATATTTCAAGGGATGGTTAAAGACTACAAATTGAATCAAGAATTTGTATGTCAATACATTAATTAGTCAATATGATCATAAACTATCAAAATAAATAATTAAGATCATATAAATACAACATATAACCATTTGAGTAGGAATAAATTGTTTTTATAATTATTAAAATGAAATACCATAAAAAAATATTTAAATAAATTCAGGAGTAAAATATCGTTTTTATTATGAAAATACTCTTTTAAAACTAATTCCTAAAAAACATAATGAAACTAATTTTCATTCAAAATAATCATTTAATCTAATAAAGGAACCCTTAAAAAAATTCATGGTCATAATTGTATAAAATCTTATATATTCCAAGTACAATAATGTCATGATTACTTTATCATTTTGGACAAAATATAAAATGAGAATTATCCATAAAAATACAGGAATATTCTATTTAGAAATTTATAAAAACATTAAAAATTGATAAAAAAATTATTTAATAAATCATTTATACATACTAAACATTATTTCTTAGAAAACGTGGTTTTTTGAAGGAGGTGATTTTCAGACTAAATATAAACATGATGTCAGACATTCTTGAAAACCAATTTCCTATAATTTTAAGTACCAAATAGTAAGAACATGGTAATATTTGCTGAAATTGTCATGAATAACAGTAGGATAATAAAATAAAATGACGTTATAACAAATTTATCAAATAATCTCTATCAATAAAAAGTCAAGAAAAAAATATATTGATTAGAATGATATTTTTAAATAAGCCCATATAATGATAAAAACATTGAAGTGTGAATTAACCAATTAAATGGTTTCTTGTATATAATATGCAATCATATTAAATAAGTGTAAATAAAAAATATATAATAAAATTTCATTTCACAAATAATCATAGAATATCATCGATAGATAAAGAGTAATATAACAATATGAAATTAAATTTAGTTATGATCTTAAATGACACATGGTAACTTTAATTTTAAAACCCCAAAGATTAAATAATTCAAATAGAAATATAATATACTATTTATTTTTAAATAATAATTTTATTACTTTTAAAAAGTTTATTATATACCCTCTATGAATGGAATTAGCTGTATAACAATACAATATTATTTAATAATGAGAAATAGAGATGAAGTACCTTACTATATTCTTATCTTTGGTTGAATGTTATTAAAAAAATATATTATGGTTTAAAAAATGTTATTATCTTATTAAATAACCATATATATATTTATAATATCATATATGATCCTTTGAGAACATATTATCACAGTTTCATTAATAATAATTCATTATTTAAAAGATTTTTTGTTTTAATTACCTTTTTTCATATGTGTTTTATAATGAAATATTCAATTAATGATCCCATTTTGTGTAATATAATCCACATAATAATAATAAAGGAATAATTATTATATTTCACACAAATTTTCTTTTAAAATACATCACGAAAGATGGTTATGAAACAAGCCATGTGTTTAGATCATGGATAAGGTGTGTTTTACAAACGTATAAGTGAATTTTCAATTATTCAATGATATTTTTGGAAAAGAGGTAAGAAATATTTTATATTAAAATAGTGATAAAAATATATCATAAACATTAATTTTTATTTAAATATACTTATATATATCATCTAGGCAATTTGGTAATAAAAAGAGAGCAACATCTCTTCATGAAGGTGGTATTCTATACGTACCTGAACCATGTTATCATCATCAAGTGAGTTAACTGGTAAGAAAAAGTATTATTTATTAATAATGATAAATATTTCATAAATATATAAATTATTTCATATATATAACATATATTGATTAACATTACCATTATTATAGTCCATTTAAAGATATAGTGAATGATGAATCACATCGTTTCGTGAGGAGGTAGTCTGTCGTATGCATGAGTTACTTTATAATAGAAGTAAAGGAATAGAATGTAAATATATATATGATATAAAGACACCATATATATAGTCATTATATAAATATAATATATATATATATATATATACTTCAGATCCATCATCATAGGAAACCATGAATGATGGTAATGAAAGAAAAAATGTCATCAGTTCACGATGAGGTAGTCTACCGTATACAACAATGATGGCTTTATAACCCATCAGATGGATGTAGAGATTGTTCTAGGACATTAAAACCACATAATAACACATAGTTATATGTTTTATATTGATATTATTATATCAACATGGATTTTAAATAACTCAATGGGGTCGGGGAAGAAAATAAATATAAATTATTCTTCATTGGGTATTGTCATTAATATTTCACAAAAAACATATATTGATTGGATTCCTAAAAAACATTTTTTAGGATTGAATGTTGGAATTTGGGTATATATTTTGGTATTTATTGTCCTAACCAAATGGTTTAAGGTGGGTATAAGAGAGGATAGTGGGTTGCCTTTTATAAGTGAGGTTATTAACAATGATTTTATTTTTTGAAACGATTGATTCATTCCAACTTTTTTATCATAAAGAAGGTCATTAAATTGGTCTATTATCGAACCTATAAGGGATAAGGACTATGTATGGTGAAACCATTATTGTTGTACATACTTTTATTTCATTGTTAACCTTTATATCCTTAGTCTAACAAACAATAATTTCATTTTTACCTTAATCGTAGTGAATAATTTATAATGATTTTAGTACTCATTTTAAAAATAAAATAGTGTTTAAAATACTTCAAATTAGAAATTATATTTTTTATAAAAAATTCCATTTATCAAATTGAATTCACATAATTAGAAAATTTTAATTTCAAATTACTATTATGGACGTGATAAGAATATTGGGTTTGAGATAGAAAATGTTCAAAATATACATGTTTTTTTATATCATAATTCAAATAGAAAATGATTAAAATAACATCAATTGGGTTGATTGAAATATAATTATACTAATTTTATTTCAAAAAATATTTAAATTATAATTTAACATTATAATAAATTTCAACTGAAATGTAGTTTTCAATTCATATTAGGTATTTTTAATAATTATCATATAAAGAAAAATTTAGAAAACTCCCAAAAATTTACCATAAGCTAATTTCAATACGATTATTTTGAAATTTAAATTTATTTTTTAAAATATTTTTTCTAATATTTTTGAAGCATAAATTTCAATTTTGTGTGTAATGTGTGACGAATATGTCTTTTATAAAAATATATTCTTTCAAAAAACATTTATTTTTCTTTTAAAAATTCATATTTAATTTCTAATAATTAGATAACCAAAATTTTCAACTTTGAATTAGTATTATTAATACTCAAAAATATAAATTCAATTTTATAATGTTATACTATATTTTCTTTGTAACACATCCATGGTAATATTCCTTTTAAAATAATTTAATAGTGTGTGATATACACAACACTGAGTTCAAGCACACCACGACCTATCAAACTAACCATTTAAAAAGAGGTTATGAATAATATTAACCAAATTTTGATTTTGATATATCTCATATAATTTTAAAATTCATATTTTGTTTTTCTTAGACATAATATATGGTAAAATTCAATTTTTTAGATAAAAGAAGAATTTTAAAAAAATGCACTTTTCAGCATTTTAATGGAAAACCCTTTTCAAAATCCAATATTTGACACTTTTATATATTCAATTTGATGAAATTAAATTATTATTTATAATATGTACAATGAATCGTAGTCTGGATACATTTTTGGTACTTTTTTGTTAATATTCAAATTTTGATGAATAGTGAAAAATAATAACTTTTAGTTGAAAATAAATTATTTCATTAAAATAATTTATAGTGTTCAATCATTAATTTGAATGGTAATAAAGTATAATTAGACTATATTTTTATCATTTATCAAAATTTAGTTTATTTGATATAATTTCGCATTTAAATTGTATATAAACACATGTCAATATTTCGATCATTTTTACTTCTTAAAATCCCACTTTTTGGTTTTGATAACAAGAATTAATTTAAAATTAATTATTAAAAATTATCTTTTTTGAATTTGAAAAAAATTATACCATATTTATAATTAGTATTTCCAAATTTTTTAAATAGGTACCCTTTATTTGTATACATTATGAATAGTAATTTTAGAATTTTTTTTTATTTTCTATGGTTAAAGGAAATTAAGGTAAATATAGGTAAAAAATAGTATTATAATGATATAAAACTACCCTAAAAATTTTATAATCCTATTTTATGAGATGTTTATGACCATGGGAATCCTTAAGACGATTTTAGAACCCCATGGGGCCACATGGGTGTGATAATGACATGTTATAAGAATTAATTTAAAGTAAAGATAAATATAACATAAACATGTATCTTTTACTTATACAATTTTAATATAGGGTTATGTTGGTCGGAGTGGACACTCGAGAGGGGGGGTGAATTGAGTTTCAATTAAAATTTCTATTTAAAATCCTTTACAAAAATCCCCCTATTTAAAATACTAATTGAATTGTAGTGAATTTGACCTAAAGAAAACTTTCAGTTAGGTTCTCAAGGGATTGATTAATTCGAAGTTAATCTAATCCAAAGATCATATTAGCTTTTTAAAATAACCTAATGATTTTCAAGTAATGCAAACACTTGCTAATTCAATTATCAGAGTAACTTTAAAAACAGTTTAAATTTTAAAGCACTTAGAAGTAGAATAAAAATGTTTTAGATAAAACTAAACAAAGCAGAGCAGATATAACCAAGAGGTTCAGTCTCAAGCTGAGACTTAGTCCTCTCAAAAAATTATATAAATTTGATCTACACCCTGGATTGGGGTTCACAATAGTTTACATCTGTCCTGGTCAATGAACTCTACCACAGTTCTTCATGGGAAAGAAAAACAACTGCAAATACAGCTGTCCAGGTCACACACGACCTCTACCACTATCCACAGTGGGAAATAGAATATGTAAGGAGTTTGAATGAGGATTTACAGATCCTTCATTTAAGGTTTAGGAGGCAGTGTGTGTGTAAATTAAAACTGATGACACACACTGCTTGTAATGTAAACAATAAATCCCTGAGAAAGATATAATGTTTAGAATGGCTCTAGTGACTGTAGTGTAGCTCTAGAATCCTTCAGATTGATCATAAATGGTTCTGAGTCCTCTTCTAGTTTTGGTCTGGAAAACAGAGTGTCTTTTGCTTGACATCTAGGATCAGAGACAGTGAAAAAGTAGTCGATGAAGTTCTTTAAAATCCTCGTGAAAATACACTACTCTTCTTGAGTAAGCATGAGTGTGTATGAGCTTCTGTTTCTTCTTGGTCATGCATGTATATCTGTAGGAGATCTTCTTGTGCATGTCACTTGTAGATCACTTATGTATGTATATTGTATATCTCGCAACAATAGGGACTTCTTATATTTATGGCAGGAGCTCCGGAAAAAGAAATGATTTCTTTTTTGCAGGTACAAGGTACGGTTCCCTGACATCCAACAACCATCATTAAATAAATGACAGAGCATTAAAATATACATGATATTACCATTGGTTAGATTAAATAAATATAAAGAAATTAAGGTAGCATCGTATTCTTTGGAACGGTATATTTGGATATCGGTAGCCTTGTGTATCGGTAAGTCTTCGTATCGGTAACCTCTTATATAACAATAGCCTTTCTATCAGTATACCTCATGTTTGTCGGTAGACTTGATCGGTAGCGGTAGACTTAATGTACCGGTGACCTTTCGTGTAAAGGTGGCCTTCATATACCGGTAGGATTTTACAACAGTGACTTGTCTGTATCGGTAGGCTTGCATAACGGTGACTTGTTTGTTTCGGTAGGCTTGCATAACGGTGACTTTTTTGTATCAGTAGGCTTTCATAACGGTGACTTGTTTGTATCAGTAGGCTTGTTCTGTAACAGTGACCTTCACGTATCAGTAGAATTGTTTGTATTGGAGACCTTCACGTAACAGTAGATTGGTTGTACCGGTGGACTTGATGTATCGCTGACCTTCACGTAACGGTAGACTTGTTGTACTGGTGGACTTTATGTATCAGTAACCGTCATGTAATGGTAGACTTTACAAATCGGTAGCTTTGTTCTGTAACAGTGACCACTTTTCTGTTTAAGCATTCTATTGGAAAAATTAGTTATGTTGGAATATATATTTATCTAGTAACCGAATTCTCTGAAGATAATTTAAATATTATAATATATGAATATGTGCATGGTGTACAGAAATACAGAAATAAATAATTAATCATTAATCAATAAAGGGATTATCAAACTATAATTGTGCATAATTGGGATTATCAAAATATGAGTTCAACTATTTCTCCCAGAGGGTTCAACAATCTCCCCCTTTTTGATAATCAGAAGAGTGTGCAGGTTCAGAGTGAGTAGATGGCTTGGGAATAGCTAAAAGAACAACTGGAGGGTCAGCCACTGAAAATGTACCGGATCTAAAATTTGTGCTATCCTGTGGGATCATATGAGTTAAGCTTTGAATATCCTGAACTGGAGTCAACTAGGGTGTACTCCTAGAGGCAGAGGTAGGAAGAGTAGGAGGTACAATCACAGGTCTATCATCCACATCCATGAAGGGTAGCAACAAGTTCCTTAAATTCATAATAATACTACCTCCTCTCTCCATTTCTGACACAAAATCATCTTGATTTTCATTGAATTTATCCAAGGGAGGAGTAAGCTCCCTGAGCTTAATAACATGTTCTCTGAAATCTTGAGTCATTGGAGGCAACTTCATATTCTCCATCAAGAGCTTGCAATGATTGGTCATTTGATGCTTGGTATAGAGCTTCTCAATGTAAGAATCCACTTTATTCTTCATTGCCTCTTGAGAAGCAGTAGCTGCCCGTAGGTGATCACGAACAAAACTACTAACTTCCCTAGTGGTAGCAAGGATCTGATTATCTGAGGTACCACTCGTACTGGCCTTAGCCAACTCTTCCTGGATTATAGTTCTGATCTGGTCAAAGTTCACAGTTGAGCTGGATGAGGGAAGGGGTTTTACAGAGAATGCTACTGTCTCTTTGAAAGACTGTGTTAGAGTACTAACCACCTTATGAACAAGTTCATCTTGACTGTTCAAAAGCTCTTTGAATGATTTCTTAAAAGCCTCAAAAACTTCCACAAACTTCTTGACTACTTCTTTAATATATCTAATATCATTATTCACTTGGGTTTGAGAGCTGTTCATGGCAGTCAATGAAGCAATCGATTGTCGTAGGGAAACCACGGTGCATGTCCAAATCTCAATTTGAGTATGGAATACTTTCACTTCATCCATCATTCCCTTAACTGGACTAGACACAACACATCCCAGAGATAGCTCCAGGGATTTGTCCACACTCCTCATTTCATCAACCAGGCTTGTCTTTAAATCTCCCACTGATTCTCTCAGTGATTCTGTCATTTTAGCCTTTAAATACTCAAGGTCCTCCTTGGTTTCCAAATTATCAGCCACAACAGGTTGGATAACTGAATCCCTTTGAGGCTGGTCTTCCTCATCTAAATCTCCATAATTATGTCCAATAAACCTATATCCTAGATCTGATGACCAACCTTCAATGTCATACAGTACAGAAACTGATCCAAGATGCTCCCCCTCACATAGAGCATTCTTTTGAGGAATCTCCTCTAACTGTTATGCTCGAGGTAACTCTATATCCTCCTCTGCAACTTCAGCAGATTCCATAACCATTTGCTCTAATAGTTCAACAGTGGGCTGAGTCCTATCCTTTTCCGAGTCATCAATGAATCCCTCGGTAATGATAGTAGGTCCCACTACTGCGTCCTGATTAGGCACTACCTTGACTGTACTATCTATCAGAGGGCTCAAACTGAGCTCTTCTTCTTAATTTTCTTCATCATCTGCTTCATCAGCGGCCTTATTTTCCCCATGAAGAAAATGATCGGATTTGGTTGCCTCATCCTCTTTAGATGTGTCTTTGACAACATTCTGCTATGCTTCTTCTTCTTCTTCTTCCGTGAACTCAGTATCACTGTCCTTTAGAACAGTTTCTCTCTTCATAAGTTCTCTTGGAGGGCTAGCTGCTCCATAGGAAATATTTTGGAGTACAGGACTAGGAGGTAAATCTGGGTCTCCTCCTTCCTCAATGGACGTATCTTCCTCCTCAGTTTCATCCTCATCATCACTATAGATCGGCTCTGGCTCATCTGGTCCAAGACCAGGATCCCTCTCATCCTTTGGTCTAGAAGGATGGTCCACAAGAGTGTAATTTTCATAGATTTTACCTTCATCATTAACCCATGATTTCTTCCAAGGGTTCCAGCTAACTTTCATATACTTACAAACAGTCCTGGTGATGCAGTAATTATCCTTAACCACAACAGTTTCATCTTGAGGTCCAGCTACCTCCTTTGCCTTCAACATAAGATAAATCATCTTGGAAAAGAATAGTGCATTGGACTTAGACTTTTGTCAAGTCATATCCTCAATCTGAATCATTAGAAATATGAACAAATTAACTGTTACTCCATGCTTTAATAGATACAAAAAATAAATATCCTGAAATCTGAGGGTAGAAAAATCTCCCCTTCTTGGACTAATTGCATGCTGAATGAACTTAAAAAGTAGTTTATCCTCCCCTGCCATCTCTGTATTAATGACCATTCTAGGAGTTCTATTTCCTATCAATTTTAACAAGTCATACTCATAATTCAAAAATTCACTAGCAGTAGGTATGGATTTTGAATAAAATTCATAATCACCTTCATGAGGAACTCTAAGGTTCTCAGCCCATTCAATAGATGAAAACAAAAACTTTTGACCATTCACAAAGGAAATCATACTATTCTCCTCTTCTGAAGTCTCAAAACCGAAAAAATCATAGAACTCTTTTACTAGTACTGGATAAAAAGGTCCATTATTGTTCATGAAGCATTCTAGCCATCCTTTCTCTTGTAAAATCTTCAAGATCAAGGAATTACTTTCCAACAACCATTCCATACATAACTCCTTTTCCATTACAATTTCTTGCTTCGATAAATGCGAATTCACAAGATTACTTCGAGCAACACCTCTACTGCTTCCACTATCACCAGCATTGGTTACTTTCTGCTTCATAGCTTGTGTTGCATCTCTCCTTTCATCTACTGAGGGTCACCTCACACGGGCCATTTCAGATTCTGAGGCTTAGGGTTTTGCGAGTTTGAGATGTTTAGGTAGGAAGGATTCGAACAGACGGGTTTGCGATGATTGAGTGAAGTCTAGAGTTGGGTTTAATATCATTTAGGATTCACATATAAAAAAAATCTCATATTAAAAAAAAGGATTGAAGTCTCGGCCTTAATATGAAAAATTTAAAACAACGCGAGAGATGTACCGGTTAGGTGTCCTTAAACGGTGAGGTCTCTCCTAACGGTGAGGTTTATCCTAATGGTGATGTTTATCCTAAGGGTGAGGTTTATCCTAACTGTGAGGTTTATCCTAATGTGGTGGTTTATCCTAACGGTGAGGTTTATCCTAACGGTGAGGTTTATCCAAACGGTGAGGTTTATCTGAATAGTGAGGTTTATCCTAACAGTGAGGTTTATCCTAACGGTGAGGTTTATCCTAATGGTGAGGTTTATCTTAACGGTGAGGTTTATCCTAACGGTGAGTTCTATCTTATCGGTGAGGTTTATCCTAACATTTTAAGAGTAAGTTATCATTCCTAATTCATGTCTAATGAAACTTAATCTTTCATAACATAATGGCTTAGTGAAAATATCAGCTAATTAGAGTTCAGTGCCTATAAATTCAAGAGTTATATAACCTCTTTGGTAATAATCTCTTAGAAAGTGGGGTCTAACATCAATGTGTTTGGTTCTAGAGTGAGACACGTGGTTCTTTGAGATGTTGATCGCACTAGTGTTATCACAGATAATTGAAACATGTTTAAAATCAAATCCATAGTCCAATAAAGTGTGTTTCATCTACAGAATCTGTGCACAGCAACTACCAGCAGCTATATACTCTGCTTCAGCCGTAGATAATGCAACTAAGTTCTGTTTCTTACTACACCATGATACTAGGGACTTTCCATGTAAATGACATGTTCCAAATGTGCTCTTTCTATCTAACTTGCATCCAGCAAAGTCAACATCTGAATAACTTATTAAATCAAATGATTGTCCTTTTTGGGTAAAATAGTCCCAAATTAGTAGTATATTTATGATATTTGAAAATCCTTTTAACAGAAATTAAGTGTGACTCTTTTGGGTTAGCCTGAAATCTAGCACACATACATACACTAAACATAATATCATGTTGACTAGCAGTAAAATAAAGTAAACTCCTAATCATACCTCTGTAATTAGTTTGATCCCCTGGTTTCCCAGTTTCATCAACATCCAATTTACAGGTGGTACTCATAGGTGTATCACTTCCCTTAATACTATCCAAACCAAAACGTTTTAATAAATCCTTGGTATATTTACATTGATTTAAAATAATACCATCTTTATTTTGAATGATTTTAAATACAAGAAAGTACATTAGCTCTCCCATTAAGCTCATTTCAAACTCATTTTTCATAACCTTTGAAAATTCAATACATAGAGAATTTTTAGAAGATCCAAAAATAATATCATCAACATATATCTGTTCTATTAAAACATCTTTTGAAATTATTTTTATAAAAAGATTAGGATCAACAATTCCTTTTGTAAATCCTTTTGAAATAAGAAAAATTTTAAGTCTTTCATACCAAGATCTTGGAGCTTGTTTTAAACCATATAATGCTTTAGAAAGTTTAAAAACTTGATTTTGAAAGTGAGGATTTGTGAAACCAGGTTGTTGTTCCTCAAAAACTTCTTCAACAATAAAACAATTAAGAAAAGCACTTTTCACATCCATTTGATATAACTTGAAATTCAGATGTGATGCAAAGGAATGTAAGATCCTAATTGCCTCTAATCTTGCTACAGGTGCAAAGGTTTACTCATATTCAATTTCTTCTTCTTGATTGAAACCTTGTGCAACTAGTCTAGATTTTTTTCTAATGATTTTTCCAGATTCATCAACTTTGTTTCTAAACACCCACATTGTTCCTATGGTTAAAGTGTCCTTAGGTCTTTCTACTAATTCCCAGACCTTATATCTTTCAAATTGATTTAGTTCCTCTTGTATAGCCATTACCTAAAATTCATCATTGATAGCATCATTGATATTCGTAGGTTCTAACTATGAAAGAAAGGCTTGATGTTCAACATGATTTTTAGAGAAGCTCTAGTCTATGTTCCTCTATCTAGATTACCTACAAAAGCATCTAAAGGGTGGTTCTTTAGAATCATAGTTGGACTCGAAAAGGTAGGGCTAGATATTTCAGGTTCATCAACATGTTGGGAATCAAAAGAAGCAGGTTCTGGAAAATTACCAGAACTGGATGTTTTAACTATAGGTCCACTGTCTTTATCATTAAGTTTCAAAATAGAGAGATCATATTCAGGATTTTCAAGAGAGGTCTTAGGTTCATGTGAATCAGTTTCACCAAATTTGATGTGAATAGATTCCTCCACACATTTGGTTCTCTTATTGAAAACTATATAGTATTTACTAGAAATAGAATAACCCAGTAAAATTCCTTCATCACTCTTGGATGCAAACTTGTCAAAATTATCTTTGGTATTAAGAATAAATACTATGTGACCAAAAACTCTGAAATAGTTAACCTTTGGTTTCCTATGGTTCCACAACTCATAAGGGTTCCTCTTAAGAACAGGTCTGATCAAAACTCTATTGTTACTGTAATAAGATGTATTGAAAGCTTTAGCCCAAAAATAAACAGGTAGGTCATACTCATTGAGCATGGTTCTAGGAATTTCCTGAACGGTTTTATTCCTCCTTTACACTACACCATTTTGATGAGGTGTCCGAGGGGCCGAGAAATTTTGACTATAGCCATTGTGTGAGCTGTAGGATTTAAACTCATCATTCTCAAAATCACGGCCATGATCACTTATCAAGGTTTTAATCTTACGTCCACTAAGGTTCTCTACAGACATGGAATACTTAACAAAGTAAGAACAAGCTTCACTTTTGTGAGCTAGAAAATATACCCAAGTATACCTAGAATAGTCATCTACAAGAACATAGACATAGTGCTTCCCATTTAAACTAAAAACTCTAGAAGGTCCAAAAAAATCCATGTGAACCAACTCGAGAGGTTGAGAAGTTGACACTTCCTTATTTGATTTGAAAGAAAATTTATGTTGCTTTCCCTTTTGACAGGGATTACAAACATTATCTACTGGGAATTCATGTTTTGGTAGGTCTCTAACTAAGTTCTTCCTAATAAGTTTTCTAAGTGAACGTACATCGCAGTGTCCTAATCTTCTGTGCCAATGCCAAGACTCATTATGAAAAGCATTTAAACAAGTAATGTTTTGCATATCTAAAGAATTTAAATCAACACCATAGACATTTTTATTTCGCAAAGAAGAAAATAATAAAGCATTTTTTTGAATTAAATACATTGCAAGAATCATTTTTAAATTTAACATTCAAAGAATCATCACATAACTGAGAAATAAATAGTAAATTATACTTAAGCCCATCAACAAATAGAACTTTAGAAATTAATACTAAGTCAGTGTTACCAATCTGGACTAAGTTGATGATTTTCCCTTTAGAATTATCACAAAAGGTGACAAAACCTCCATCAACTCTGACTAAGCTTTTAAAACATGAGAAGTCTCCTGACATATGTCGTGAACATCCACTATCCAAGTACCAAGTCTTTCTAAAGGATCTCTTTAAGCAGGTTCCCTACAAAACAGATTTAGATAGGAAATTATTTTGGTACCCATGTTTTCTTGGGTCCAGACAGGTTAGCTAATAAAACATTAGGTACCCAAATTTGTCTTATGGGTATCATAAAATTTGTAGAATAAATAGATTTTGAAGGATAAACCATGTTGGATCTATAACTATGAATATAACTAGTTGAAGCATATGAACTTCCATGAGTATAACTATCTACATTCTATCTAGATTTAGGAATAAATCTAGTTTTGGTAATTCTTCATTGTCCAGGTTGATATCCTATACCAGTGGCATATCTAGGTGCAATCTGCATACCTAGCATTTAAGTAAGAATATCTTTGCCTTTTGTGAACTTTTCTAAATCCTTCCTATGTTTCTCATTTGAAAATTTCAGTTCAGTGTTTTCTTTAAGTAACTGAGCATTCGTTTCCATTTCTATGTCAAGATCAGATTTATGTTTAATAGTTAAAGCATACTGTTTATTTAAAACTTTGTATTTGTCTTTCAGCTCATTATAGGTTTCTTACAACATATAACAATATTCAAACAGATCATATTTTGACATATTTTTAGAATCAGAATCATCTCCAGAATAATATGTATTTATATCAGGTTTTTCAGATGTTACCTCAGAAGTTTTTTTCATAAAACACATGTTTTTCATTATTTCTGTTTTCAGTCTCAGAAGCTTCAGATTTACTAGAGCTATCCTCAGAAGCACTCCATGTAGCCTTCATGGCTTTCTTATACTTATTGTCCTTATACTCATACTTATTCTTGTATTTCATCTTTGGAAAGTCTTCTTTTATATGTCCTTTTCTTTTTTATTCATAGCAGACAACTTCATCAGATTTGTCAAATTTCATCCAGTCCTTTTTCGAGTGACCCTTGTTGTCATACATACCTTTGTAATTTGATTTTCTGAAAAACTACTTCTTCCTATAAAACATCTTAAATCTTCTGGCTATGTGAGCCATTTCTTCATCACTGTCAGATGCACTTTCATCACAGCCTGAGCTATCACTCATGGTCTGAATTTTCTCGTTATCCATATTATTTGAAGTAGATGTCTTGAAGGAAACTGACTTAATTTTTGGTTCATCTTCTTCTTCTCTGTTTACATTAAGCTCTTCTTCATACATCATCAACTTACCAATAATTTCCTTGACTGGCAGTTTACCAATATCATAAGATTCTTTGATTGAAACAGAAGTGCCCCTCCATCTTTTAGGTAGGCATCTCAAAATTCTCATGATCTGCTCCTCTGATGGAACATCCTTTCCTAGTGAGATCATTGTATTGAAAATTTTGTTAAACCTGAGATACATATCAGAAATGGGTTCATCAGTCTTCATCGTAAAATTATAATATTTAATAGTATAGGTGTTCAATATCATTTCAATAACATTGGTTGTTCCTTCATGAGAAACACCTAGAGTATCCCAAATTTCATATGCAGTCTTACAAGCAGATATTCTATTAAATTCCTCATCTCCTAAAGAAAAATACCGAACATTCATAGATTTGAAATTATTATTGTGAGCTGTCTTAGTAGCTTCATTCCAAGTAGAGCTAACAGTAGTGGGAATTTTATATTCTGATTCTATGGTAGTCCAAATATCAAAACCCAAGCTTTCTAAATTAATTTTCATCTTAATCTTCCACTGAGCATAGTTGTTTCCATTGAAAAATGGTGTTCTATTAGTAGCAACACCTTCATTTTTGTTATCAATGATAACTAGGTTGAAACAAATAATTTAAAGAGATAAAAATTTTGAAATAACGGAAATTTTAAGAACATTAAAATACAACTAAAACCACAGTTGAAAAACAGAGTACTTCAGAAAATATTTTAACCTCTGATACCAAATTTTGTTCGGAGTGGACACTTAAGTGGGGGGGTGAATTCAGTTCCAATTTAAATTTCTGTTTAAAATCCTTTACTAAAATCCCCCAATTTAAAATACTAATTGAATTGTAGTGAATTTTAACTAAAGAAAACATTCAGTTAGTTTCTCATGGGATTTATTAATTCCCATTTAATCTAATTAGAAGATCATATTAGAATTTGAAACTAACCTAATTATTTGCAAGTAAATGAAACACTTGCTAATTCAATTATCAGAGTAACTTTAAAAAAAGTTTAAATTTTAAAGCACTTAGCAGCAGAATAAAAAGGTTTTAGATAAAACTAAACAAATCATAGCAGATATAACCAAGAGGTTCAGTCTCAAGTTGAGACTTAGTCCTCTCGACAATTTATATAAATTTGATCCACACACTGGATCGGGGTTCACAAAAGTTTACAACTATCCAGGTCAAATACCTCTACCACAGTTCTTCGTGGGAAACAAAAACAACAACAAATACAGTTGTCCAGGTCACACACGACCTCTACCACTATCCACAGTGGGAAATAGAAGATGTAAGGAGTTTGAATGAGGATTTACAGATCCTTCATTTATAGTTCAGTAGACAGTGTGTGTGTTAATTAAAACTGATGACACACACTGCTCGTAATGTAATCAATAAATCACTGAGCAAGATATAGAGTTTAGAATGGCTCTAGTGATTGCAGTGTCACTCTGGACTCCTTCAGATTGATCATAAATGGTTCTGAGTCCACTTCTGGTTTTTTTCTGGAAAACAGAGTGTCGTTTTCTTGACATCCATGTTCAGAGACAGTGAAAAAGTAGTCGAAGAAGTTCTTCAAAATCCTCTTGAAAGTACACAGCTCTTCTTGACTAAGCATGAGTGTTTATGAGCATCTGTGTCTTCTTGGTCGTGCATGTATATATGTATGAGATCTTCTTGTTCATGTCACTTGTAAATCACTTCTGTATGTATATTGTATATCTTGTAGAAATAGGGACTTCTTATATTTATGGCACGAGATCCGGTAAAACAAATGATTTCTTTTTTGCAGGTACGAGGTACGGTTCCCTGACATCCAACAACCTTCATTAAATAAATGAAAGAGCATTAAAATATACCTGATATGACCATTGGTTAGATTAATTATTGATAAATAAATTAAGGCAGCATCAGATTCTCTGGAATGGTAGATTTGTATATCAGTAGCCTTGTGTATCGGTAAGTCATTGTATCGGTAACCTCTTGTATAATGGTAGCCTTTCTATCGGTAGACTTCATGTCTGTCGGTAGACTTGATCGGTAGCGGTATACATAATGTACTGGTGACCTTTTGTGTAACAGTGGCCTTCATGTACCGGTAGGCTTGCACAATGGTGAGTTGTATGTATAGGTAGGCTTGCATAACAGTGACTTGTTGGTATCGGTAGGCTTGCATAACGGTGAATTTTTTGTATCAGTAGGCTTGCATAACGGTGACTTGTTTGTATCGGTAGGCTTGTTCTATAATGGTGACCTTCACGTATCGGTAGACTTGTTTGTATCGGTGACCTTCACGTAACGGTAGACTTGTTGTACCGGTGGACTTGATGTATCAGTGACCTTCACGTAACGGTAGACTTGTTGTACCGGTGGACTTGATGTATCGGTGACCTTCACGTAACGGTAGACTTTACGAATCGGTAGATTTGTTCTGTAACGATGACCACTTGTCTGTTTAAGCATTCTATTAGTAGAATGAGTTAAGTTAGAATATATATCCATCTAGTAACTGAATTATTTGAAGATAATATAAATATTATAATATATTAATATGTGCATGGTGTATAGAAATACAGAAAAAAATAATTAATCATTAATCAATATAGGGATTATCAAACTATAATTGATCATAATTGGGATTATCAAAATATGAGTTCAACTAATTCTCCCAGAGGGTTGAACAGGTTATATGACTTATCTCATTGACTATAAATATTCATAGGAATGATAATAATATTTATTATGTCATGTTATTTTTTTGTTATTTGGGGTCATTAAATAATTAATTTTATATGTGACATAATAACGATATAATAATTTACTTATTAAAGAAATAATAAAATAAATGATATTATAAATATTCAAATAAATTTAATTTGAATGTTTTTATGCCATCCACGAATTTTACAAATTTCAATAACTTATTAGTTATGATTTAATGCCTTTTTTGAGAAGTAATAAATTCTTTATGACTTTAAAAAATTGAATTACTAAATAAAGTCAAAATTGACATAAATGAGTTTTTAAAAAACAAATATTTTTTTATTAAATTATGTAAAAATTATAAAAATATAAATTTTGGAAAAATAACTTTTGTAGTGATAAAAATGTTCTAAATGATCCACTTTATGTTATCTTGTCATTTTATCTTAAATATATTAACCATGCCGTATGAAAATGCAAGAGGACATGGTTAGAGTTAACATATATTACAAAGGGTTAAATATAAAAGATAATGTAAATTTTTTTACATAAAAATGTCTAAAACCTATTGGTTTAGATTATTTCTACCCATAATTATATTATCCTTGAAATAATTCAATTTCGATCTACAATAAATCAAAAAAATGTATAATATATTAATATTTCAAGATTTTTTCTAAAGTTCCCCTCACCTCTCTTATAAAAGGGACCCTCCCTTTCTCTTTAAATCAAAACTCTACAACCTTTTTCCTCCAAATAAAGTTACCCAAATATCCTACCAAATTCCCTAAATTAATTATATAGGAAATGCATTGGGCATAAATCCAACTTAATGAGTCTTTCTGTGCAAATTAAATAGAGACACCCGAAGAAGAGGTAATCGTTTTGTCCCTTATTTCAAAGTTCATTTCATCTTCTACTTACTATTATTATGTTATTACCATATTAAATAATAACTCCAGAATCTATAATATGCTGATATGTTGTTAGGATTATGGGAAGAACATATTACACTTTTTACCCATCATATGAGAAAACAATACCACCATGCGTGCTTGCATATGACTTACCGTCTCCACATTATGGTGTTAATTTTTTTTCATGTACAAATTATTTATATGGGTATAAAGATGAATATAATGGATTTAAATTATAAATATAATATTATAATATTTCTCTAAAATTAATATTTCTTCCAAATTCTATCTATTAAGTCATTAATGAAATGATATCGTCGCTCGTGATTACATACAACTCACCATCTCCACGACACGATGAGACTAAACTTCCATGTTCAAAATCCAACAATAATTATAAGAATAAATATTATTAATAATTATGAAATATATGAAATACAAGTGATAATGGGAATATATATAAATACATATATTTTATTAAATTACTTCCATACAATATGAAAATGGAAACAGTGTTCTCGCATACGTACAACCAACCTGTTCCACAAACAATATATTCCATTTCCTGAATCTATTTATTATAAATATTTATATTTATGATATATAATTTATATTATATAATCTGGATGTTAGTAAATCATTATATAAATAATATTATCAAGAATAAAAAATAAAAACATGTGTGATAATGAAAGCAAAATTACCCGAATTGTTGCATTAACTAGGAATTGTTAATAAATGTGTAATATAAAGTCATAAAAGAATCATATTTGATATCATTAATATTATTATGATTCTGATATAAGTTAATAATATGTTTAAACACATTATACAACTGTTTTAGACATGTATATTGAGTAGCAGTCCTAAGGTAAGGGTTTATTCCTCAATCTCATTATTATCCAAGAATGTTTATGTGTATGTGTTTATTTGGAAATACTTGCCATCAATGTCCATGTTTTATAAAAATGTTTTCAAAATGAATATTTTACTATTTTATAGAAGGGAATATATAACTCTATAACAATTTTAAATGTTTTAGTGATTTATTTCTCATCAATTTAATTAATTTCATTGTTTTACAAAAGATTTTAAGGATTTATTTAAAAAGATATGATTTGTTTAAATGCTAATTAATTTCAAAATATTCAAAGTGATGTGGGAAAATTTGATTAGAGAATCACTTTTATATGAATTCCTTCATAAATTGGGTAACTTTTAAACGAATTATTAAAAATGGATATTTCTCTCAAATGGTTTTATTGAATACTTTCAATTATGTCAACATCATTTATTTGATATTATTCTTGATTGAGGTTGATTTATTAAAATAAAATCATCCATATAGTATTGAATGATTTATGAATTATTTGACTATGGATGTGCTATTATTATAACATTTTTGGTTTATGGTAAAATTATTAACATTTTGTATGCTATATTTAATATGAACATTTATGTTTTATTTCATCCTTTTCTTATGAGAAATGAATTGGACTTAGTAAGTGATGGGTGGTGCCCACTATAGCTCCTTGATGAATCGTTATGTCTCCTAGGACAATATAGTGTCTTTGAACAAGGCCTTGAAAAAGTATTTGTGAATGGTCCTGGCACAAGGCCTTGACGTAGTAGTTATTATGTCCATCATTATGCATTCCATCATTGTGATATTAGTTATTACATATGATTATTATATAAGTAGAATATCTATGTTCATGTTGATATTGTCATTTTTTATTTAGTTTTACTATAATATATTCATGTTTAGATTTAATAGGCTGTGGTTTTTATTGTACATCTTTCCATAATAGTTTATAGCTTCTACTGAATTATTTACCCTTACTGAGCATCTGAGCTCCCCCTTTAATAAGATTTATTTTCCCATGATATGAAGAAGTGTATTATGATTGATATTTATGGTTATTATAGAGGGATAATGGAATTATAAAAGGATAATTTATGATATTTTTTATGTTAGTATGTGTAATGTAATGTTCATGTATGAAATCTATTTTGAAATACAACTAAACTGATCAGTCCATTAGGAAAATATCATGTGTAATCATGACAATATATTAAAATAATTCACTGAATCTAGGATTCTGGGGTCGAGGTGATACAAATGTTTATTTAGACTCATGGTTGAGTTTTTTTGTAAGCTATTGAAGAGATAGAGTTAAAATAATATATTTTGTGGTTTATATATCCTTGGTGACACGTTTCGCATATTATATAAAATAAAATACTCTAATTTTGAAATTTTTGGGTGATTTAGTAGTTTTGTAGAAGTGTTCCCTTGATATATATGACTATGAAAACACTATTTATACTGGTCTATGTTTTTGTATTTCATAAAGAATGTAATGGGGTGTTAACAATAAAGTCATGCAATGAATAAAAATCTATTGCAATAAATGATAAATGGAAACATTAAATTTTTACTGTATTAAATTTTTTGTGATTTTATTAAATTAATATTTTCTAACAAATATAGAAGTTTTTCAGCTGAATTAAGTTAATTTATTCATCTTCATGTTTTAGGATTCATTTATTGTATTAATTTTGATTCCCAAGTTTTATTTTTTTTCTTATTGATATTAACAAGACAAAAAAAATAGTACAGAAGTGTCAACATAAAAATAATAATGTCATGATATAATATAATTCTTAAAGTCAAGTAATTATTATGGAAATCATTCCAAATATGATATGTTAGATACTCTTCCTATAATATACTCAATTTATTATAAATATGTGTTGATTTATGATAGAACTTTCTAAGGTTTTTAATTATAGCAATGGGTGGATTATTTAAAATTTGAGGTTGTTGATAAATTAAAATAGTTAGTTCACTAACATTTTTTGGTTACATTAATTAAAATTAAAATAATGTTTTTTTGGAAAATTTTATTTTCTTTATAATATCCTATGGAATGTCATTTATATTGTGTGATAATATATGTAGTAATATTCAGTGATACCAACTTTGAAATCAAATATTTTTTAATAAATAATTTTCTTTAATAAGTATAATAATTTTTTATAGAAATGATTAATTTTTTTAAATATAGTTTTTGAAAAATCTAAATTTAAATTTTTTACAAATAAAAAGAAATTTTTTTGATTTTCATGGATCCTTTTTATAAATAAAAAATATTTTTTTTGAATTAACTCATTTTTATCTAAAAATATTTTAAATAAAAATGTTTTAATTAAAAATCAAAAGGAGTATACTTTAATGTGTTAATATATTTTTATTTGAATTTCTATAAAATTTTTAATCCAAATATTAAAAAACACAAATACATTTATTGAAAGTAATAAATAATTTGAAAAATTATTTACGTTTTAAACTTATTAACCAACATGGCATAAAAAATCATACAAGTATAATGTCAATGATTATTGTCAATATCAAAAGATGTGTTCCATATTAATTTTTTGTTATGTAATGTGAGTATTATGAGCTTAATATTTATGAAAGAATCATAACATTCAAATTCTAGTACCAAATAATCCTGAAATGTTATGAAAGTTACAGATAAAAAAATTAATTATTTTTAGGCTATATTTGCGTTAATGGTAAATCATTAATGGAGTAGACATATAAATTATGTGGTAAATTAAAATCATGATGCGTGAGAATGGAATATGAACAGATTGCATTTTAGAGAAATCCCTTGAAATATTTTTGGGGTAAAATATATAATAATCTATCCCAAATGATTTTTATTATTATTGTTCAAATAATTTTGACGAAATTGTTTCTAATAGGTGTTTCCCACTATACTATTTATATTTTTGTAATTATTGTTTTATTCATAAAAATTTCTTGTTGGGTATGATATGGATATTTTTAGGTCCTTTCTATGATTAGTGTGACTTTAATTATGAATGATATTCATGGATTCATGCTCATTATTCTGGGATATTCACCAATGTATTCATGTCTAATGATTTATGAATATCCATGATCATGGTTAAGATGTAAATAACTTGGGAGTGTGTTCTGAGAATTTTTGATGATGTTGTGTGGATATATTATTTGGTCCTATAGAGTGTTGGTATAGTTCCCATTATAGAAAGATACTTTAGAGGTATCTTATAAGGTGGATTGTGTATTCCCAATTATTTCTCTCTCGATTCTACTTTTATTCTAATTTTTTAAGAAGATAATTTTTTGGTGTGTATATAATGTAATGATATATTATTTTCCATATACATCCTTTCACAATCTATAGTGTCAGGTAGTTCAGTATTTTTCTAAAAAAAATTATTAAAATTGCTTTGAAATTTTTAATACCAGGTTTTAAAATTGTTATAAAATATTTTGAAGTAATTTTAATTTTTATAAACAATTTTGGAAAAAAAGTTGGGTGTTTTATGGTGTGTTAATTATTTTATAAGAAATTTAAATTTTTGTTACAATAATATAATTTAGTTATTTAGTCATTTTATTTTTTTATTAACTGTAGAAAAAAATCCCAAAAAAACAAGGCCATGGAAAGGCCAAAGAATATAAGCCTAAGAAGGCCTATAGTTATGCCTTTTTCTAATTGTCATGAAAAGGATTGTTATTCTTTTATTAATCCTTGATATTTATGGTTTAGTCTAATGCTTCTTGGTAATTCAATGTGATTTAAGGCTTTGGGCCACCTAATGTCTGGTGAAAAATGATTCTTGTGTTTGACTAAATTGGAATCTCTCTTGGGGTAGCAACATGAAGGTGGTCCAGTGTAGGTTATCTTGGTAACTCTGCTAAGTTTTTTAATCTTCCATTTATCTATGTGTTAAGGTCATGTGGGGTATCTCGTGTTTAGGTGTGATGATTCTTGCAATAAGGTAATAATGTTTTTAAACTGGTTACAAAAGGGTCATTTTGAACCATTTCTGCAATAATAGTAAAATAGTATACCATTGTGTATAATGTTAATTTCATTTCAAGGTAGTGAATATTGTAATAGAATATCTTGTTTTCACCTTATTTTTATCTGTATATATTTTTCACATAAATAATGCGTATATTACTGGAATAAGTGGAATTAAATAATTTATGAATAAAATAGATATAAATTCAAAAAATCATATTATTTAGGATGATTTAAAATGATTCATATGAGGTAGATTAAATGGGGATATATTAATGATAATTAATCAAAGAAAACATGAGGCAATTTCATCGAGATATCTAAAAATGAATATGATATCTTTAAAAGATTATATATTTCTTCTTGTTTTAGTTTCCAATTTATCATTTGACTATTTTTGATAAAAACTTTTTTATTAAATATATACATTCAATATTCAATATTTTTGGGACCCTCATGTGATTCAATACAATCAATTATCCTCTCTCACAATATTTCATTAATTTTTATATGATATAATTCTTTAATATTCCAAGAGGTATGGGATTTGAAAAAATATTATTATTAATTATAGGTTGATGATTAATATATTTTAGTACAATTGAAATGAATAGATACAATTGGATTTGATAAGATAAAAATTCTAAATAGAAAATGGTAGAAGATAAAATTGAATCATATTTAGTTTCATTATAATTCAAATAATTGAAATAATAAGCTATATAATTTGTATGATTTTAATATGGAAATTAATTAATAATATATTTGAAGATATTGAATAAATATTATTATTATAAATATAAATATAAATATAATATCACATGATTATTTTAGAATTTTTATTGCATGATTATGAATTATGGAATGAAATAAAAGATATATAATATGAATTAGATTATTATATTTATTTATAAACATGAAATCAAATTCTATAATTGATGTTATTAATTAAAAATATGAATAATACAAAAGTGGGCGAATAGGGTAATCAAATGTTACCAAATATTCTAAATATATTCTAATTATTATTTTAAAAAATTAAATTGATGTGTTTTTAATGTATTAAATATGTTTCTTCATCTGTAATAAATTCATGCAGTGAATAAATTAAATCCAATGAATGTTTTGAATTTTTTTTTTGATGAATGATAATTTATTTTCATAATAGAAATTCTAAAATACTGTTAAAAATAATAATGGTATCACATATTTTAGTGTATAATTCAACCATTTTATGAGAATAATCATAATATAATTATATTACAGAAGACATAAAGTGGAAAAATTATGTGATATGTATAATTTATTGCATTATTTTGGTGATAAAATAAGTATCTGTGGTTTTTTATATCTTGTTATGGAGTATGTCTGAATTTCATAATTATATTTACTAAATAACATTTTATCTAATTTTGTGTATATGGTGGTTTAATTGCTTTAAATAGATAAAAATTAGGATTTTAATGATGTTATAATTTAAATTAATGTGGCATGATAAGAATAATTACTTCACTTCTTAAAATTTATTAATCATGGAAATAATTCCAGAAACATGTTCAAGAATTATTAAAACATTTATTTTCTAATGTGTAAAGGTTATTTGATGTATAAAATAAATGTATTATAAAATAGTTAATTCAAGGTAAAATTAAAATGGTTGTTTGTTAAAGAATAATTATTTGGGTGTTAATGAGCATATTTTTTATTGTGGGAGGCATAACAAAACTGATTCCATGGTCCAAATTCCATTGATTGTGTTCTTCAGGTATATTTAAAATGTACGATTCTCTTGGAAAATTAGAGCCTTAACGTTAAGAAATGATAATTTGGGGTTTTTATTGAATTATTTGAAGAGAGATGTTTTAGAGTCTCTTGAGATATATTGTCAGTTTTTTAAATGTAGGGCATTGGGTTGGGAGGCCACAACTATACTGTTGTTTAATTCTAATTATGGAAGGTCATATTTTATTGTGAAAATTTGAGTACGGAATACATTGATTCAATATGGATGAGTTTATAATTGGGATTACCAATAGATATATTTATATTTTTCTTGATGATTTATTGATGTACACTAGTTATTTATTTGATCAATCTTAATCTACTCGATTTAGTTTTACTCAATAAACTATAATTAAATAAATATGTGGTAGCTTAGGTTAAGTCGTAGAGATAATAGATTATAATGAATGAAAACTGAATTATTAAATGAATATGTATGGTTCTTTATTTACTAACTAATGTTAACATACATGATAATTTACGTAAGGAGAATTATTACACTGAATGCACTAGCGGGAATGATAAATGGGTTAATCTGGTTAAGGAAGAAGGACTAGAATTAATTAATTATTAATTTAGTAATTAAAGTTTAAAATTGATTATGGTCATCTTGTATGAGTCTGTTGCCATTGTAGCGTAACCTATGGGTTGTTTGTGGTGATAATGAAAATAGATTCTATGGATTGGTAATTTTAGTTTGGGTTTTCAAGATATTATTTATATTTTCATATTTCATATCCCACCCCTCCCACATTGATATAAAAATAGTAACCCATATGTTTTTTGTGTGCTGGTGGGTCTCTAATATCATTTATGGTGAGGGAATAGATTATTGACTTCTCCCACTACCCATATATCCCTTTTGGTAGTTAGTGTAGGTATATATCATGTTTTATTATATTTTGTTATATAGTGATTTCCAACATTTTATTTGATAGATCTTGGTCTAACAATACATTAATGTGCAGACTGTGAAACCATTAGGTATAGTAACTACTTGGATCTAGTAATCATTTCTATTGCTTCCCAAGGGTTCATGTGGATGGGTTGATATGGATTAATGTATAAATAATTTATAAAACCAGTAGTGGTTTTTGGGCATAAAATTTGTTAATGTTGGAGATGATGATAATGAGATATTTATATGGATGAATTCCAACCTGATATGTTAGGACCTATATGGGAATGAGGTAGAAATGTATGTGATCCACCTCACATCATGTATAACATGACTGATGTAATGTATGGTTATAGGATGTGTGCCATTAGGGATTGATAGAAATAAATTTATTAGAATGTGGGAGAGGAAAATCTAATTTTTAATAAATGATTATGGAATAGAATTATTATCTTTTATTTGTTACATTGTTACTGATCAACTATGAGTATTGAAAAATATTGTGCAACATATTTATCTTATGATTTGGTTCCATTTTTTTCTAATTGAGATTAAGTATTATTATTTTAATTTTATCCTATGAGGGTTTATATAGAATCCTAATGAGAATACATGTTTTAATCACCCTATATATATATATATTCTTTTTCTTTGGTGATAATTGGTTATCAATAAGAATATTACTAGTTTAAGGAGTTTTTGGATGTTTAGGGCCACACCAGAAGATTTATTTTAATTTTTTCTGTTGTTTTAGTTATATATGTCAATATATTCATGTAATGGGATTTATTATTCTCTTATATAAGATAGTTGGTCTGTGGTTTCCTCATCTTATTTCTTATACCATAAATTTATATTATGGGTAATACACCTTTTATCTCTGACCTGTATACCCTCGGTTATAGTCTCTGAACCCTGGCCTATTTGAGGTGGGCTTCAGGGGGAATTATCTTCCATTCTTCACTGTCAGACGTAGAGAGATACCATTTTATATAGGGCTTCATGACAATACTACATGCTTCATTCAGAATATAAACATTTTTTTCTTTCCTATCATCATGATAAATTCCCCTATCATCATATTCATTGATTTTTTATAACATATAGATAATTGACCTCCTTATAACTGATGTTTTCAGTTCTATTATCATTCATTCATTTAACTTTCTTTTTATATTTGGATCATTTTATCCATTTATCGATGGTTTTTATAGATATGTTAACAAAATGTATATATTAAATCTCAAGTATTTTTATAGCCTTCGCATTCTATACCTCAATATAATTTGATGGGTGATATGTATTACTTTTTTTTTATTTTTCTTGTGGTCACAAAATTTATTAAAATTCATTTTTTTGGAATGAATGTCGTCTATGTAGAATGAAATAAGGAATTTTCCAAAGGAATTTATTAGGACCATTATATTGGGGGTCCTCCCTTTATAAAATCTGGTTATTCATTGACAATTTGGTGAATCTATTTTGTTAAGACCTATGTAAGGATTAAAATATTATCATTGGTAATATTTTTCTTCAATAATAAGTGTGTGTGGTGGTTTATCCATCTTTCCCCTTATAAACATCACATGGTTTTGGGTGATTGGTGTGAGTGGAATAAGGTAAAAGATCTTATATAAAACAAATATTGACATATATTATTATTCTCATATTCTTGGTCATTTAGGTAATAACTATCATAAGAGGTTGAATCTTGCTAAAAATTATATGGATATATCGGTACACTATATAGTATTTAGATCATTATATAAGTACTCACCCTTTATTAATGATTATGAAAATGAATTATCCATGGTAACTAATGTTTTATATATATAATTTATTATGTGTGTTATAATGATGATTATGGTTATGTTATTACCAGAGATTATATTTTTATTTATGTAATTATATAAGTTGGTGGTAATATATTTTGTGTTTCTTCTTCCAGTATGAGAAAAAAATGACTCATCGGATTATAAAAATTGTTAAACCCTCTGATCTAGGTATGATATCCCCTATCTAGGAAGAACATAGCCCAGATGTTTATAATGATGACACCAAGATTGGAAGGTCCTTATATGTTTTATTAGAGTTATTTTTATTGGTAAAAACATTTTCTAAGAATATTTATTCCCATTTAATAGGTTTATACCGTTTTAGATTAAGATGCGGAGATGCTAATGGAATTGGATATCCCATCCTCTAATATTTTTAAATATCACCAAGGATAAAGGATGGATAGACTCTAAAGGTATCCATTCCAATGCCTCAATATTATCACTTATAAGGGAAGTCCACTAAAGTGTTATTGGATGTTTAAGAATCTATAAATTTCAGTAACCTTATTAATGTTCATAATTACTTCAATTTTATAACCACTATGGATAAATTTCATTCTATTATGAGTGACAAACCATAATAATTAATTCCTAATAGTTTTTTAATGTTAGGGGTGTTTTTTCAAAATAGGTATCACTGATAACATGTTTTTTTAAAATTTCTTATATTCCACATTGGAAAAAACACCCCAACAAGTAAAAATCACTATTTTAGGTACTATAAGAAGAGTATGATTATTATTACGTGATCGATGTTATTTGCTATGATGAAGTTTTCTTTGTGATGAGTGATGGTACAAAAAAATATTATACCATAAGGAGGGTGGAAATTTTTTTATGTCATATTTAATTTTCCCAATATTAATATGCCTAATGCATTGTTATTTAAAACACCACACTATTTAATATAGTGTATATATAACAATAAAACTATATAGAGACTGATAAAACATATTTTAAATGGTTAATTTAAATATTAAAAATACAAGGATAATCCATGTAAATTTAACATACATAAAAACTTTAAATATCACTGATTTTTTTTACAATATTTGGAGTTATAAGGGTCCATATTTTCTCTAGTCTATACCTTTGTATGCTTGGTGATAGATCAGGTGGTCAATATTTAGAAACATGGTTGTGGAAGAAATTCCTTGCTCAAACATGGTCTTAATAGAATCTATTTTTAATCACATACTAATTGTTTTTAGGTTTCAATTTAGAGGTTATTCCTAATATAATGTCAAAGAGTGGATGTCATTTTCATGGAATGAATGGTTTTCTATTTTTATGAATGAGGAAAATTAATTTTCAATAAATTTTTATCCTTGGAAATCATGATATAACATGGTGTTTGATTCATCAATGGGTATTAACAAGAATTGATATAATTTGGAGAGCTCCATAATGATTCTAATAATTATCATCCCCATTCATGAACCCTATATCAATAGGAGAATTTTTTTAAGGTCCTTTGAATCCACTATAATAATATTAAACTCCTTATATTCTATATATTGTTTTGTGGTAATCTGAGGTTATTATTCCTTCTCGATTGGTACATTATATTTTTTCCTTTTATCAACTCTAGGTATGGGATTTCTATTCACATTTATTATGGTTTCTATAAATTAATGATATATGGATCTTTTGGGATAATGTTTTTGAGATTTTGGGTTTCCTATGGAAGAGGTAATCAGAGTTTGGTATTTTATATTCTAATATTTCTTAGAGAAAATTGTTATATTCAAGCTATGTGTAGTGTTATGTAATCATTATCTTATATTAATGTACATTAATTGGATTATCATGCATTCTCACACTGTGTAATAATGGAATTAACCTAATAAAGAAAATAACATGGTAAATTATGGGATAAAGGTGGTTTTAGTTTGGGTTTGTTACCTCATTTAAATTTATTTTTGTTAATGACTCATCTTTTTCTACAATTGTGTTAAATATTTGTGTAGTTTCTAGTATTTTTTATAACATATTTTATTTCTCCATAAATTTTATAGACAATATAAATTTACAATAATTTTAATGATCACATGATTAATTGAGGAGGTATATAATTTAAAATCTGTTATTCTTTTATTTTTATTGAAATTGATCATAATCCTAGACATATGATTAAGTTATTTCAATATTTTCATAGAAAATAAGTTATAAGATTATTTTTTCAAAAAACCTAGAATTAGAAAACCCAATAATTCAATTTGGGAATTAGAATTCTTGTTTTCAATAGATAATTAATTTTAGGTTTAGCTATTCTATACCACATTTGAAAGGCATGTATTTCATGGTTATATATAAATATGGACATTCCTATGTGTGGATAATACCATTTTAATATATGTATAATATTTTTCTCCTTTAACCTTGTTGTGGTTTTTTTCAAATAACGTGTAGTTTTCTTCATGATGTTAAATGGTTCAAGGGTCTATATATATTTATAGACTAGCAGCTTGAGGCTATTTGAAATATGTTTGTTTTGATATAATGGGGAACATTTGATACAATATAGTTCAGGATCCAATGTTGTACTTATAGTTTTCTGAAGTGGTGGAATGAATTTTTAAGGTCCTGAGAAATGGTGTGGTATTATGGGTTATGTGGAACATTTTTATAGTCATGCTTGGTTTTTCATTCCTTTTAAGGAAAAATTCATGTTCTATGGAATATTGTCTAGATATTTTAGTTTTTTATGGGTTCTCACTAGTTTACATATTCTTAATTTTATACAAAATGTTGAGTTATGATGTGGTATCATAGGTACTAGGATTAATTTATTTGAACAGTAAATTTATAATAAAGAACCCCTAGGATGGGGTGTTTCTGATGATGGTGATTTTGAAAAAAAAGTTAATTTTAATTGATGGAAACCACATGATGGATGAATGAGAATCTCTAAGGTTCATGGGACTCAATTATAGAATTGTTAATTTGGTTTAATAAAAAAAATTGGATTTAATGAAATGGTTAAAACATATTTAATAATGATGACCCACATAAGAAAACAATCAAGATAATTCATTATGACTTTTGAACATTGAGTATGATTATTAATATGTTAGTATTAGATAATTTGTAACTGTACTATGTAAATTTTATTTAATTAAAAATGAATTTAATGATTCTATTATTGTGTGATACCTAGTCATTAATAGTGGAATCAGGGGGTGTTGTGTGATTGTAGTGAGAAATGAGTATAAGGATATGTAGTTTTCCCAAGTGTGGTTATTACATGTTACTAATTAAATTTTTATGATTTGATATAATCCCCCACCAACAGTGGTAGGGAAAACAAAAAGTACATTTTTTAGAAGGTATTTTCACCAACATCTTGGATGCTGAGGAAATATATGACTGACTTCTTCCACTCACATGATCTCTCTTTGAACATTGAAGAGTAAGTTTATCCTATAATTAAATTGTTTATGTTATTGGGTGTGTTCCTATAGGAATTGTGATAGATCGTGGATTACTATACAACTATACATTTATGTGTGGGATATGATGTCTTGAAGTATAGCTCATACTTTTATTTAGTCATGATGGTTTTAAATTCCCACGGGTTCACATTCCTGATCTATACTGGATTATGTTGTAATGAACCAGTATATATTATATTGTATTTAATGAATACACTTGGTTATGGAAGGGATAGTGATGATGATGATATATATTTGTGAAATTTTTCGAATATGAGATTTGGGGACCATTGCTGGACTGAGGTAGGAAGGAGAGATGCATGAATCACATGAGGGATGAGATACTAATGTATGGTATGGGAACATGATTTGTGAAATTAGAGAATTAGAAAGACAAACCAGTCCGGATATAAAACCATAATATTTTAATATATTATTTCCTTTAAATATTTCAACGTTTTTGATAGATGATGCACATGAAACACCCAGCTTAAATGTAACTACACCATATCTTTATAATATATATATTAAGAATATCTATTAATATCATTCATTTTAATTAGTGTGAATGAATGAGATTAAATACATTAGAAAATATTTATATATAAAATAATATATACTTTTAATATGGTTGAAATTCAATTACTATAGATACAAATAATAAAAAAATATTTTCAGGTTTAATGATTTATTTTTTTGGAAAAAAGATGTTTTATTTCCAGAATATAATTATATTATGGTTAGATAATAATAAAATATAATGATAATATGAATAATATATTAAAATTATATTAATTTTTAATTTATAATAAATAAGAATAAATAATCAATAGAGTTTTTAATAAGTATGTTATCTAGTATGAATAGTTTTCCAATATTTTTTTAAATATTATTAAAATGTTGAATTATAAAATTTTATAATTTTATTTTGAAAAAAATAACCAAATTTTTTTATTAATAATAATTATATAATATTAATATGAACTTATAGTGTTTTTATATGATTGTTTATTTTTAAGTAAAAAATTTGAAATACCATCTTTAAAGATAAAATAAATTTTATGACGTTAATATAATATAACAATAAATTTGAAATCTGGGAATCCTTTTTATAAGATAAAATATTTTTTTATGTGAATTAAAAATTTTAAAAATGTTATAAAAAAATTAGAATCCCGTGTTTGATATTTTAGAACATATGTAATATTTTTTGAAAACATTTTTCTAATACATTATAATTTTTTATTTTAAATTTAATCATTTTCAATTTTATAAATAAAATTAAATGAAATAGATTTAAAATTTATAAATTTTTTGTCAACTTTTCTAATAAGTTTAACTATATTTTTAGTCATAATGATTATGTTCCCTTAGGTAAGAACTAATTACCATAGTAATAGTTAAAAGTGTGAATGTAATAACCGAAGGGGTAATGAGAACATAACATGGTAAATATATTTCTATACATGCATAAATGTGGTATTTCATTGAAGATATATCTTTCAAAATAAAATATTTATCAATTTTGGAGCCACGTAAAATATTTACCTTGTTCACACTATATATAATGTTTAAATATTTATGAGAAACACTCTTAGTATATATAAAGGGGCCTCCCACAACCCATTCGTGGAACTCTTAAAATTCCAGTTTCAACCTAAAGGCCTAAAATATTTCTATTCTATAGATTAATATTTCCCAATATTGATATTTATTTTATAAAGTAGTGTCCTAATCTATCCATTTCCAAGGGATCTTTAAATGAAATTTCAATGTTCTCAACATGACTACTTATGTTTACATGACATATTCTATTTTCATTTTTTATTTCAAATTATTCCTTTCAAATTCTCATGTAATAAAATGATTATCGGTAATGTAATTAGTGTTATTATATTATGGGAATAATCATTAATCCCCTTTTTTATTTTCTAATAGGAAAAATGAAACCCTAATTCATGTTTTTTGGACAACTACCACCATGATGCAACATGTTCCATTTTCATTCACCATAATAAAAGGTTGTTATAAGAGGGAAATTAATAAATATTTATTATATTTATATAATTTTTTTATGTTATATATAACACATTGTATTACAAATCATTCCTGTTATAAAAAACATAATCATCAACTGACCATACGTGTGTACTACCGCCTCTATCGAATGATTAAATATTATATTTCATTTCATAAATTCCATTCATTTTTGGTCATACAGATTGAATTTATGTATAGTTATTATTTTCACAAAATTTTTAAGATTTTTTAAGAAAAATTTTAGAAACTATTAACAGTATTGTTGTCTAATTGTTATTGTTAAATAAATCATTTTATACTACTGAATAAATATTAAAATGATCTATTTTTCCCATGTAATGATTTTTTATAATTTATATTTAATTTATAATTATTTAAAATTTTGATATATGACAGAGATAAACAAATATCTTTTAATTTTTTATAATGATATTACATCTAATCCACCTCATAATTACCCATTAGTCATGGTTGGTTCATGCTAGAGTCGGTTTAACTACCAAATAGAAAAAGACTATAAATTTATATAATGGATGAGTATACTTTTTTATTTATATAATATGATAATAATATGTAAAATAATTTTTTTAGTATTTTTAAATTAATATTTTCATTATTAATGAATTAATCACCCTTTATTCATTAATAAGAACTGAAACATGCTCGTCCTTGATTCCACCCATACGGATCATGACCATATATTCCATGAGATCAAACTATTGATATGAAATCTATGTTAGATCCTATATTCTAGTACCTTTAATTATCATGTAATGATTAACTTTTAAACATGAATTTGAACTACACTATTTTGAATAAACTACTTAAAAATATTTAGATTATTTACTCATATTGATGAAAATAGGTAAAAATAACTAGTATTTAGATTAATATAATGATTATAAACGATGATTATGAATGGCTATAGTTATTAATTATTTTATTATGTATGTATTTATTGAACATAATTTAATTATTTTTTAATTTGATGTATGTATGGAATGAATTATGATCAAGGTAAAAGTATGTTTTCCACATTTTTAAATTCTAGAGGCATGATTTATATTGTACACCATTGTTTTTTTAGGTGGTTTGATTACTCCCTAATGAATTAATTTAATCTATAATGTTATAAGGGTTTCCTTGTTCTCAATTCTGGTTCTTTGAGACATAATACATTTTATACAGCGTTTTTTATTTATAGTGTGTATTCAAACCCCGTGGATATTTTTTTTTCAATATTTGTATAATATTCTGTTTATAATACAAATTCAATTATATTTTGAATGTGGCTACTGATTATTATTAATCCCTATAACTTAAATTTTTTTATCCCTCAAATTTCCTTCCATGAGATATGATTATTCTCTTGAAATTATTTCATACATGTTGGGTTAATTTATCCGTTTTATTAATACGGGTTATTATTTCTATCCTTTTCGTAGATATACATTCCTACCATATAAACCCCTTGATAAATTTTTATCTCTTATTAGGATAAGTTCTTTTAAATCCATCCACATATATGTATGTGTGAATCATGATCATATTATTATAACACCAACTAGGAAATATACTATTTAATCCAAATGGCATTAACAAAAAAATTTACATATTTACAATTATATGATGTTGATCTAAAAATATGTTTATTCTATATATTTGGGGAGAATTATTTTTATTTTTTATGTTATTATTCCAAAATAAATTACTATTATAAAGATGCATGTGTACTTTTTAAACCAAAACATTCATCCCTTATATGGTTTATGATCATGTTATCCATTATATTAAAATTGGGAAAAGTAAAAAAATCGTAAATTAATAATCCAATATGGATTATTATTCATAATTTGACTATTTATTGGTTGAAAATCCATTATCTCCTTATTAATAATCTATAATAATGTTATCTACCCTTTTTACATGGGAAAATCATTGATATAATTATATATTATTAACATATAATATAGGTTTCTTCAAAAATTAAATTTAATATATTTAATTGTATATATATACATTTTTTTATTACAAAATATGTTCCATAGGAAATTGTGTGAATTTTTTTTACTCATATAGAGAATTAATTTAACTTAATCAATTGACAGGTTGTTCATGAAAGTATATAGCACCTAGATGCATCAACATGTACCATGAGACAAAAATGGTATGGTTATATTGTCTATTCCTTACTTATTCATAAATATTTCATTATATAGATCCAAAATATTTATATATAAATATTACTTCGTAATAGATGAATATTAATTACTTATCATTAAGATTGATTCATTAACTATAATGCTTTAGTGTCAAAAAAACATGGAAACATAAATAATTGGTATATAAAAGATCAAAAAATTCATATACTTATTTACTTTAAACATATCTCCCTTCATATAAATATCATTCTTGAAACCCTTCTTCATGACCTAGGTTAGGAAAACATATGAAATGGTCTTCTCAGATTCCTGGTAAGGGTAAACATGGTATATATCAATCAACAATCATATGTGGCCACAAGATATGAATATGGGTAAGAGAAAATTGTCATGACTTACAATAATCATAACCAATACTCCAAATATCATAAAACATGAATCATGGACAAAGGTATTTACAATCAAAATAAATAATACATATGAGTATAGAATCCTAAATAATCATTTATGATATATGAGAACAGATAATAAAAATAATAAATGATTTTTTTTATTCACGTAAGTATATAAAATAATTTCACTCGTGAATGTTCACTCCCATAACTAAAATTTTTCAGAAATTGGTATAATGGAAATTCTATCCTAATTAATTACAAATATATCTTTGGAGTAAATTCAATGTAGTTAACCCCATCATATCTTCGGATTTTATTATATTTTTCATCTTTTAGGAGATTCTTGAGTCTATCATCATTACCCAATGAATTTGAGGGGTTTAACAGACCCACCCCTACATGGTGTATAACATAATCACCAATACCTGGTTTATAATAGAACCAAAAATCATATAATCCTAATCCACTTATATGTTTTCCTACTGATGATTAAAAAATTTATCATTACCTAAAATATTTTCCCAACGAATAAAGATGAATTGCCTAAATATTTCATCACAAAAAAAATAAACCATTAAGGGAAAGAATATATATTTTTCAAATTGGATCTTATACCATGTAAATCATACGGTGCATCAAATATTATTTTATATATGAAAAATACCATTAAAAGATCACTGGAACAATTCATAAGGAAAAGTTCCTCTATAATATAAAATCAATAATTTGGTATATAAATATTATCAAAATTTAATATAAATAATATTTATTAAAATAAGAAAGGTAATTTATTAATGAATATTCTAATAGATGTTTTTTCAAGAGGTAATTGAAATATGTTCATCTGGTTTGTGTTAAATCAAAAAATTCAATTGACGTTTTTATTAAAAGTTCAAAAGTATATTTTTTTGGAAAATGACATGAAGATTCCATAAATTTTTAATAGATATTAAAAAATCATTAAAATTAAATTTAATAAATATTTTTAGAGTATTAAATAAATTTTTGAAAAAATTTCATTAAAGATATATACATGGAAGAATGTTTTCTCTATCGAAGAAAGAAATGAATTCATTTTTCATTGAAAACATTCTTTCATTCATTTATTAACAGAAAGAGTTAGAATTTAAAAGAACAAATCATTTTTATAGAGATACATTTATATTAAGTGTTTATGTAATATTTTTGATAGATATATCACATAATTTCATCTTTGAAAAATATAAGAAAAACTATTCCTGTTAAATAGGACATTGAGACATTAAACTCGTACCTCAAATCCTTATTTCTTCATAAGAATGAAATCCACATGAATAAAAAATTTCTATTTATTATTATTTTGTAATGTAATAGTAATAATATATATTATAAAATTGATGGTATAGTTATATCAAATTATGACCCATTTGTTAACAATCAGTCATTATCATCATTATTTTGGGTGTCAACATTTTCATTTTTCATGTGTATTATGGTTCAGCAGTTATAGTCTAATTGCTTTGGCTATAATTTAATCACCTCCAAAATTTGAATAATGATATAAATATAATATATATGAATTATAAACATGTTTAAAAAAATCATATATAGGGGTGATAAAACAGAATTACATCACTATATAGAGGCTATAATATGTATTAACACATGAGTGATGTTTCTATTTATCAATGGATGGAATGAGAAAAATAATTTTAGTAATTAATGTTTATATGAAAATTATTATAAAATAATTATCATATATAAACATTATCTATCATAATAACAAATAATGAATAATAGTAGGGTGAAATTAATTGTATAGTTGCATGAAGAAAGTAGTCCACACATATGCAAGAGCGTAATTTTCATCTCCCATTTGATTATGAATATGTTTAAAATCGTTGTGAAAAAATCATAAAAACATATAAGTATATGAATGATATTTTATTAATCATTTTCTTTCTGATACGACTTTTTTAACGAAAGTATATAAAGAAATAAAATTGAAAGAGCTTTCATAATATTTATAACCCTTCTTTGTGAGACCTCATTCGACTTACACCTTAATCCCTAAATTATTAATTTTACAAAAAGACCACTTGACAGAGTATGGAATTAAAAAAAATTGGATATTTTTCATTGTGTATTTTAAGATATAAAAGGATATATCTATTTATAAAGGGAGTTAGAGGGTTTCCCTTATATAAGTTAGGGGAGGGACATATATGGAATTTATTAAATGATATCAATTTTATTAGGTAAAATTATTGGAAAAGTGGAACAAAATGACCCAGTATTTGAATTTTTTATAATATATGTTAAAAAATATCTATAATAAATAAATAATTTGTTAGTTTTATTGGAAATTATACACTTATATGTTGGTTATACTCCCATGAAACATAATTCATCCTCAACCATGGTAGCAAAATTCAACTATTTATAGTATTCACTATAAAAAAAATAAATTAGAAAAATATAAATTATTTCAATTATTAAAATAGAAAATATGTAATAAATTTAAGTATATTAAATTTTTATATGTTTTATAGATTAATTTTAAATAAGCACGCAATCTGCAATGAATACACATTTATAATCATTGAATTTTTATGCATAAAACATAATTTACATTTATTCTATTCTATATAAAAACCAAAAATGAAGGGTAAAATATTATATTTAATTATTAATCTAAAATTTATTTAAAAATTCTAATCAAATTATATTCAATTAATTTATTTCAATAAAAACAAATTATGCAGATAAAAAACATTTTTTAAAAATAGTTTTTTTTATTTCCAAAATGAACCTATACCAAATTTTTATATAATAATTATTCATATATAATTAATTATTTTATTATAAATTAATGGAATTTATTTTTAATAAAAAAATCAAAGCATAATCATTATGTTACATGAAAATAATAGCATCTACAAAAAATCATATTTTAAACTATTCTCTAAAAATTAATTATTTTTACAAAAAACAATAAAATTTCAACATAAGAGAATATTGAGATGATTTATTAAAAATTGATATTAAATTAATAAATTTAATTTTCTAAAAAAGATATAAATTAATTATAATTTTCTTCATAAAATAAAATTACAACTTTTTTTTGAAGAAAACATAATTTTGAATCATAAATTGACATTAACGAAAACATAGTACCTATTTATTATAAATTTATCAATAAATTAGAATTATTTAAAAAATTATAAATATTTTTCATACTATGGTTATTACAATTCATACCTCCAAATTCACTTTATAGGTTATAAATTTTTACCATATCAATGTTCATTTGAAGACTGGGTTATGTGTAAAGAATGCTATTGAGAAATTGTAATTAATTTTAAAAATATATTTTAAAATATCAGGGTGTTACATACTCTCCCACCATAAAAATATTTCATCTTAATAAATTTTAATTTTGTAATAAATTTTTTTATATTTAATAATTATTTTAATGAAAACCACTATTGAGAAAAGTAATAATTAAACCTCCAAGGAAAGGGTAAGTGGAGAACATAATGGCAACTTTAAAAACACATAGTAGAGTTCCCAAATAATAAACAAATAAGTGGGAACAAAAAATATTGACATGCTTTAAAAAAATAAAATTTCAAAAGAATAATATAGTTATGGGTAAAATTTTAATGTGGATGTTAATTTAAAAAATAACATAAATTAATGGCATGTTGTGATTAAAATCAATTCATCAGAAATGACAATAAAAAAGGTAAGCATTTTAATTTTCAAGATCATTTATCAAAAATTTGAGAAATTATTTTTGTTGAATGTTAGAAAATTTAATTACTTTATATATTATAATATATAGATATTATTTATTTATTTGGTTTTTTTTAACGAGATTCCAACTATTTTCATCCATATTACAATGATGAATGATTAATATGAGTTTGTCATTCCTGAAGCCCAAAAATTACATTGTATTGGATCATAGGACCCATAAAAAAATGTCTAGACATAATTTCTATCTCTAAATATTTATGAAATCCAATATGGTTAAAAAAATTATCTAATATTGATCAAAAATATTATGATTAAATGGCACATTAATCATTAAAACATTAAGAATAATACCCAAACTCCAACTTAAACCATTCCAAAAATTGTTAATATTAAAAATCCTCCTAAATATGTGTAACAAAACTCAAAACTCAAGAATTTAGAAATGGTCACTAAACATTGAAAATAAATATTACTATATTCCTATAATTACATAAAGTATCTCTCAATGTAACATACCAAACATGTGAATACCATATTCATATATTTTATTGAAACATGCTAATACATTCCCAAAATAACTTGAATCAGCATATAATATCAATGAAAAAACATATTCCTCCCCAAAAAATAACACCATCATTATTCATTAAATTTAATCATATACTAACCAATATATTCTGTAAATAAATAATACAATAGACATCATCAAAGATAAAATAAATTACCTTTTATCAAAATCACTAACTAAATTCAATATCCACAATACTATCCAATTTACATTATAAAATTCTATAAACTCTTTATCAAAATAAAAAATATTATCTCTTCCTCAAGAATGTGATATGGTATATCTACCCCTCAATAATGAGTTTCCCAAAAATATCACTTTAACACTAAATAGGTTTTCTATGTTATCTAAACAATTCAATGTATTATTACAAATCAATAAATAAAAATTAATGTGGGACAATACATGGATGGTTTGATGATTATTTTAAACAAAATATCATTAATTAATGATTTTTAAAACATAATTATCAAATCCCAATACCATAAAACATCAATTATTTCATATAAATGATTATTATAGTATATTTCCTTCCTTATTCTATGATTAATCCCATTGAATAGAGAATCAGATCAGATAATTCTAATGTTCCAAAAAAATAATAAATTAAACTATAAAAGGTAACTTTTGATCTACATTATTAAAATATATTGAATACTTCATTTTATGACATCAATTAATTTCCCCATGTACTTTTACACAAATAAAACATATTTGTGTTCCTTTTAGAAATTTAATCAAGTGATTATTCCATCATTGATAACATGTAGGATATTAAATCTTCTTTCGACCATGATCTTTGTGAAACTCAATTTTTATCTAATCTCGTTCATTAAAAATTTCAACTATGTTTAGGTTGTTAATCATAAAACATGATATATTTTATGAATAGTCATATTCTTTCACATTGAATCACCCAAATCTCTTTTATAAAAAGGTAAATAATTTTATCATCCATCACATTCATTGTTAACATTATCTTCCCAGGATATTTCCGTTAACTAAATCTAACACATTGCTTAAGAATTAATAATGAGTAACCATATAATAATTTAAAAAAATTCATAGTATGTGTAAAGAAAAAACATTATTTTTTTCCTATAAAACAATTTGATTATCCTAGGGAATTCATGGTTATTATCAACATAATTCATTCAGGATGGTTCATAAATAATATAGGAGTTAATCTAAGGATATCCCATGGGAGGGTCAAACATATCTAAAGTAAGGTCCCTTTCACCATGCATAAGAAATGATTGTTGATATATACTTGACCACATCTCTTCAGGGTTATTAACCCTTGATACATCTATTCCAAAACCACAAAAACAAAAGTTATCAATAAAGGGTTGTGGTGGATAAATAAAACCAAAATACACTTATTGATACAACTTATGAATTTTCAATAAACATACATTTATTATAATGGATTTCATTAAAGTTTTCATTTCCTAGTAACTAAGAATAATTATCTCTTCTATGATACTATCTATTGTGATCCCAAGAACTCATGCATAAATTTTATATCCAAATAGATGAATATTCATTACATAATTTTAAGATCCTTTCCTAAAACATACTTTTTTATTATCAATGGAAACATGGATACAAAAAGAAGTACTAAATAAAATACCTATACAATTTCCTATTAATTTCCTTATAACAATCATCCTACATATACACATCATACATATAAACATTCTTCATAAATTGAGGAGGAAAATTATATTACATTTTTAACAAAAATTATATATAAAGGTATAAGTAATTGATATTAATAAATGATCATAGGTTAGAAGAATATTAGAATAAGATAATGATAACATGATCATAATTTAAAATAATCTTACCTAATCAGTCAATGATCTTTAAACGTAAATAACCGAGTATGGTTTTTTCAATCAATGGCCATAAGTTATAAGTGGTTAGAATCACCAATAATCAATATTGAGCTAGGATAATGCATCATAATTATAATTCATTATTTTTTGGATTTTAAATAAGAATAAAAAATCATTTTCTTAGTCAAGGTTCTCTCCCAAGTCTATCATTATTTTCAATGTCCCATATTAATTATTCTTACCTCGTCATTTCTATATTTTTTAGGAGTGACTTCCACAAATTTAAATACATCATATCTTAGTAGTTTTTTTACTTCTTTATCACATTATAGTTTCTCAACTCCACTACCATTACTACATGTATTAGATAGATATAACTTACTCACCCATACATGGTTTATAATCATACCATCAAACCTTCATTTATAATGAAACTACATTTCAAATGATCGTAATCCATTAGTATTTGTTCCACATGGCCTGAGAATAATTTTTCATTACATAAAATATTAACACATGTATAGAAAATTAATTTTAGAATAATTTCATCATCATAAAATTTAATTATTTAGAAAAATAACATATACGAGAACACTAGATCATATCCTCTGAATAGATTAAAAAAATCAATGTCTATTATTATAGAAAAAATATGCCTTTATAATATCACTTTAACATTTCATGGGTGAAGAACCATTGTTATTTTTTAATCACATATTTGAAAAATAAAAATTTCAAAATTTTAATGGATAACTTTTTCAATGAAAATAAACACAAAATATTACAATGGAATCATCAAAGAAAATACTATTCATGATGGTGGTAAAAACCATTCATGAGGAGCGCGTTAAAGTTAAAATTACATTATCATTTTTAGTAAAACTTATAAAGTAAAAATTTTATTAAATAAATAAAATAAAATATATATAATTTAAAAAAATGTACATGTAAGATCTTATTCCGTGTTCATTGATAATATTTCATTATAATTGTTGGTTTGGGAGATTACTACTTAATTTTTCATATTTATTTTGGAATGATAGTTATGTTCCATGCACTATGATCATGGATTCTTGATCTCTAAAATATAAATAATGATATAAATATAATTTATATTAATTATAAACACTATAGTTTCTATTTATATAAATCATTGAGGATAAATTAATTACATCACTATGTAGAGATGGTAGTTTGTACATATATATGAGTGACATTTCAATTTTTGTATAGACGGAACGATAGATAGGTAAATAATAAATATTATATATAGAATCATTATTATAAATTAAATATAATATATAGATATTAAATATATCATAATACTAACTATGAATATTTTTGGCACAAAATCAAACTTATAACTACGCTGAGGCAGTAGTCCACATGTATACACGAGCGATAATTTCTTATCTTTTTTTATTAATAGGAAGTCATAAATGGATGATAAATCATCATAATAAAATATATATATGGTATTTATACTATATTAATCATTTTATGGATATATCATGTTTAAATGATGTAGAATAATAAATATTATTGAATGAGTTTGTTTAATATTTATATATATTCTTTGAAAAACTTCATTTATTTTACACCTTAATCCTTGAAATATTGGTCTTAAGATAAGAACACTATTTTAAGATTAAGTTAAATAATATATGTGGGTTTTATAGTATTTATTTTCCATTATACAAGGATAAAATTTTGTGAATAAGGGAGGTGGATGGATACCCTTTTACTAGAGAGGGAAGCGATAAACATGTAATTTCTTAAAATATCTCAACCATATAAGGTAATGTTCATGTGAAAGTTTCTCCATATTGATTGGTGTTATATTTTAGGATAATATATCATTTAAATATATTCCTCAAACTACAATTAATAATATTGGGTATGTATCGATAACATTATGTCTTGGTTTAATCCCTCAGTAAACCCATTTTAGCATTAACAATGGTATAAATGTTTTTCTATTTTCACTGTCAACTATGACCAAAATTAGGTTAATACTATTAATAATTATTATTTAGAATGATTACAAATACAAAATACATCTTAACAAGATTTAATTTCTGTAAGTGTAAGAATTTAATTTTAAATATATGTACAAACCATAATAAGTATTGTTTTTGAGAAATGAATTTTTAAGAAGAAAACACATTTTACATCCATTACATTCCTTGTAAAATCCATAAATGAATGTCCAAATATATTATTTAGCATATAATATATTAATATTGAACTAAAATAGTATTTAAATTTATACTAATTTATTTTATTATGAAAAAAGCATAGTTTGTATAAAAATGTTTTTTTGGAAAATGTGTTTTTCACCTAATAATAAACTAATACCAAAATAATTTCTAGTGTTGATTCCATTTTAATTAGTTAAATTATTTATAATATATATAGAATTATTTTAATTTATGATCAAATTAAAAATTAGTACATTTACATGAATATATATTACAGTTTGTAAACAAAAAAATGAATTTTCACTATTCACCGAAATTTTTTTTAAAACAAATAAAAAATCCACACTAAGATAATATTTACATGAATAATGAAAAAATGATATTAATGAATTTAAATATTTTTTATAAAAAATTTATATAAAAATTATAATATTGGTGTACAAAATGTAAAAAATCTATTTTTTAAAAACCCATTTTTTGAAACACAAAATGGATTTAATGAAAAATGAGTACATATTTACAATATATTAATAAAAATGTTTATATTATTTACAATCACTATAAATATTTTTCACAATTTGGATATTACAATGCATAACATCCATTTCGAAAACTTGGTAATAAAGGGTTACTTTGTTAGGGTTATTTTTGAATATGGATAGTGTGAAATGAATACTATCAAACCCTTGTTATTTTTTTAAGGAAAATATATTCTAAAATATGTGGGTGTTATAGTCTTCACTAATGTCTTGAAGTCTTAAAAATTTAGTGGTAAAATTCTTTAAAAACAGGTCATTGATGCATTAAATTATTAATTCCATCAACATGAGATTAGAATTATTGATATCCACGTTATAATTTATTATCTTGGTTATTGTATAATCCATGTTTCGTGTTAATTATAGATTCTTAGTGTTTAACTGTTTAGTCCATAATATTTATTGCATTAATACTTCATTTATTACCATTACTAGTCATTTGTGCTCATCCCTTTCATATTTTTATATTATCTAGGTTCTGATTAAAGGTATGACACTTGATGTGTTTAGAATGATAACATGTTTGGGAAAAATAAAGTGAGACAATGAATAATTTTCTTTAATTATGTAGTTTCTTATATATAATTATAAATATGTCTATTAGTTGAAAAATAATCTATTTTTATTAGTTAATGATGTGTTATAGACCTCTGAGTTTGTATACAAGAAAAAACCATTGGATGCATCATAATTTATAACTATTTAAATTTTTTAATTATGGATGGTCAAAACAAGTATTTGATAGTTCTTATAAAAAAGTGTATATTAATTAATTTTTTATGTCACCTCGGATAGAAGTGTGATTTTTCTATATCATAGTTAGTGTTAAATTAGAGTTCTAGATAACTTTTGGTATGAGGATGTTTACTGAGGATAATTTATGAATGATAAGGTGAGGTTGATCTCAATTTCAATGTTATATATAAATATTTGTAATAGTATATTATTTAATATAATGGCAATAATGAACATTTTATTTTTGGATTAAGACCATCAAACTTCAATAAAAACCCTAAAATAATTCTAAGTATATTAATACCATCATAATGTTTTGGTAAATTGGATATTATGTTTTTATTCGTAGAAAACAATCCCTCTCTAGATACTAGAAAATGGTTTTGGTTATGGAACAAATGTACCTATATGTAGTCACCCCCAAAAGTGTTTACCAAGAAGTGAATCAGTTAAAACCTTGATTCATAATGAGTGGGATAAAGGATGCACACCTGGAGAGGAACTCCTAGGGGATATTATTTTAATAATCACAATATCTTTATAAACAATAATAATGTATTTAATATTGTAATTAAATAATTGTTTAAAAAACCTAATATAAAAATTAACAATGAATAAGCAAGGGTTGGACAAGGGTGTCATAGGCTTATCTGATAGTATCATATTTTAAAAGATGTTTTAAAAGGGAAGACATATTCAGATTGATGTTTTCATTTTCATATACTGTATATTATATTAATATTCTTTGGTTTAAGTATATGTTTGAAATAGGATCACAAAAATAATATATAGAATGGTATGTTTCCAAAAAAACAATATATATTTAACAGAATTCAAAAGAATACATAAAAGGATGTGATTTTTAAAATATGGCTACAATGGACACTATATTTCCGATAGGGCCATGAGTGGGATCTTTTAAAGAAAAGAAAATTAATTTTGAGAATTAATGGATTATTCTGTTTTTCTAGAGGGAGTTTTGTGAAAGAATTATGGGGTGCACTGAATAATCTGTGCGGTGTGAAAACCCTTGCACGGATAATGAGATGTCAAATGAAGGATTTTGCTGCTACCGACCACAAACCCACCAATGAACGTGAACATAAGAGATAATGTGGGCACTCAAGATTCCCCTCAGTGTGCAACGCCTGGAAAAATCCAATTAAGCATCAAAGGGATCCATTCACGATGACCTTATCAAAAACAAGCCAAGAAAAGGTCATAAAGGATGAGAGTTTAGAATGCAATATTCCCCTCTGTCCACAAACCGTTTCGTGCCTAATACGGCATGGAACGTCCACTTGTGCTCAACTCCTCTTGTGTACCGCCTCTGAGGTTTTAATAAATAAATAGTGGAGTACCCCCACCCTTCAAAGAAGGTTTCAAAAGATGAACCTACAAGCTACTACAGGAAAGAAACATCTTCCACGACCATGCAAAAAACACTATGGCCTCAAGGTATTGGATCCTTTGTGAAAGATCTCCCAAGGATACTCTTTAGGGCGTGACCTATTTGGCTTGATCTTCATCCATTTACATTTAACCTTATTCATTTATGCACCAAATATCCCTCTTGTGCGTAAGTTTCTCCCTATATAGAATAGGTTTTTCATTCCTCCATCTGGTTTGTGTGGAACTGATCTGTATTTCACCAACCTCTCATCTTGCATGCTTCCCTGCTCATGTGCAACATGTGTCTTCCATAACCTAAGACCCCATGTCTGATCAACTCTTATATTCGACACCCCTATCGTATACATGCTTCTCCCGTATGGATCTCCAGGTTTTTACTAAGTGATTTTAAGGTCCCTTGGGGTGAGATTCATATTGAATTTATTAGCCTCATTATTTTTCTCATAGGCACAGTAATGGATATTGCTTATTTGCATAGCCATGCTAACATGGGCCCCTCAGTGGATCACTCCATAACAATACCTCTCCATAACATTTTTGATTCTTTCCCATACCCAAGGGTGGGTAGTTATCGGTCACATAAGTCTTATGGGTGCAGAGTGAACTCGCCTTGTCCAAACTGCATGATGTTAATCTACCAAGTACCACCATCCTCATCACATGACTTTAAACTGCAACCTCACCCCAAGATATGAAAATGGGGTTCCACATCATGAATATTATCCAAGCCTGCTCATATCCACAAAAGTGAGATCATCCTCACATGTAATGAGATCTTTTTTCTGGAGTGGCATAAGTCTACGGGGAAGGGAAACTATCCTATTGTAATACCCTATCCTTTGTTGTGGGAGGTAGCATCCCTTCTCGTCCTCTATTCTTCTATGCTAATGACTAGAGGAGAAATGGGCACCAAGACCCTTGTTACCCCATCCCTCTCCCTCTAGAAATTTTCTCCATTGGGCCCCCCACTTGTAGTAAGTACCGACCTCTATCTCCCTGGGCCACTAACCACACATAATCCCATGTTTCTTCTTTGCCATGCATAATCCCATGTTACCTCATTAGGCTGCTAACCACATGTAATCCCAAATCCAGTTTATGCGGACACACCTTTCTTAACATTGTCATTAGGTCTTTCATACCTCTTGTTTCTCACACCGAGAATGACTCACATAGGCTTAGAGTAATCATTAACCATGGAATCCTTTCTGGCCACCTTAGCGGGTAAGCCCCAAAACCATCCAAACGATGTGGAATTGGAAACTTTTCTTCTAGACAGGGTTTATAGGAAGCCTCCATGAGGTTTAATCCCAAAAACTACTCATCCCGAACACCTTCAATGTCAGTTAACCATCAACCTACATTACATTGAACTGTATTCCACATTACAAACTATGTGGACATTGAAACATTCCCTTTCCATGCAAGGTACTTAGGAAGCCTCCCTGAGGTTCAAGACTAACACACATTGATCATGACTGCTTCAGGTCGGTTCATCCTCATCCTTCACAACATTAAACTTTATGCCTCATTTTCATCTAGGATGATGATAAACTATTTACATTTGAACTATGTGGGTTTTGATATCTATTTCCTATACATGATATGTAGTAAGACTTTCTATGGTTCAACCCCAAAAAACATTATTCCATTGTATCCCAATCAGTTGTAACCCATTGTACCCCAACCAACAGTAATCCATTGTATACCAACCAGCGATAAGCTATTATAACCCCCATCCATCGGTAATCTGTTGAAGTCTGCAATTGATGGTAAGATGTTGTAGTCCCCATTGTGGGATCAACATATCTGGTCCACCCGTCGAGTGTCAGAATATATCAGGCTTATAACCATGCTTAATCCACAGTATATCATCAATTCATTATCATATGTGTACACCCCGATAGATTTACGCTATCCTCAAAACAATGTGTACACTGATTCCCTCGCATGAGGATACGTAGGAAGCATACCTGAGGTTTAAGCCCATCACTCATGTCCCCTCATGGTATCTCCCTCGATCCCCATGTAATTAAGGAAGATAATGCCTCAACCTGAAGGATTTATTTCCTCTGTGTCCAATCCATGCATCTATTCTCATGAGTTACCTCCTCAGGCACCTACACCCCACCGATCTACGTGGACTTTAATTCCCTATTATCGGGATACATTGTCAGTCTCTTAGAGGAATAATCCCAACATAATTATCATCCTCACGTAGATTCAAACTCATTCTCCATCAAATTATCTCAACCATACATCATCTATGTCGATTTCACCCAGGCCACCACATCCTAGTGAAATTATTTCACCCATATTCTCATTACCCTTTGTGGAAGTCATGATGCTAACCAAGCGTAAGACCAAACATGTCTCTGGGTCGTTTTGCTCTGCATACACCCTGATTCATCACACACTGAACTATGTGGGCTTCGTTCCCTTTTGATGGAACCAACCACCTTTGGGTCCATCATTATTATACATTGTAATTCACCTATGTAGTAGGACTCTCTGGCTCTCCCTCCTGGTGATGAAACCATCTGATCCACTTCCATTAGTGTTCCAATCAGTCTGATCTGTCTCTACTAGTTGTTAAACTCACAACATATCCTATGTGAAACATTAATATATGAGGAAAACCATAGATTTATGCCTATAAAATATAATTCCCCACACTCAATTGAGTGATGACCTAGGATTTCGCACCCTCGAGATGCCCAATCAGTTGGGGAAGAATCCCAGACGCTTCAGTGTTCTGTGGTCCAGACACACCAGTGATGTCTAACGTGACTATACCCCATATCAAAGTATTCTACCCTGACTCGACCACTTGGAATGTCTAGCTAGAAGAACTGTAATTAACCGGCATCCATGAAGACATGGAACTGGGATGAGTTTCACAAACAACTTATTAATCATTATGGGATACCCAAATGAGGTGATGAGTTCTCAAGAGGAATCCATGAAAGGAGAAAATGACATACCATAATTTTGTTTCAATCAATGAGAGAAAGTCCCTGAATGAAATACAGATTCAACCTACATTTTGAAAGAGGTAATGTGGGGTAACAAATAGCACGTACCCCAAAAGAATGAATGTGCACCCTGTTGAAAGCATTAGAGAGAGAAATATTGAATTCAATTTGAAGTTCTAATCTATAATTTAAATATTACTAGAGTTTGAGGCATCATTGGATAATTGTGTCTCCAGATCTAGTGATCTGGTGCAAGGTCCCACCAAGTAAATAGTGGTCCTAGTGTGAAACTCAACCGAAATTGGGGAAGTTGAATGTTAGAGATCCCAGTATGTGACACTTTCCACGTCGATCCTTCTTACTAACCATGGAATATGGATCGGGGATGGGGCACAGGAAATCACATTTCATCTGTTCAACACTACTAGTTGAATATCCCTACTTTGGAAGACCCAAGTTCCTATGACAAGAGATCTTTCACCACCCACCAACTGATGCAGTGGTAGGGACAACGTCAACTATAAATTCACAAAAGTACTGCTCTCTTACACGATAGCCTCCAACTCTACAAATGTTGGGAACCCATTAGCCATCTCCCCATCAGAATTAATTTAGAGGATGGTGATTAACGACCTTGTCTGATGATACAAGGAAGTAGGGATTATCCCAAGTCACAATATGTCATGAAAAGAACTAGAGGCTTATGTGCCTCATTGTGACCTCCACCCCCAAGGGCCGCACAGGGAGCCACTGCTCCCCACTCCAACCAACAATCATTTCGAGATCCTTTCCCAGTAATGATTTGACAACTCCCTCCGGTATGAAAATCAGGTGAGGTTTGTCTGGGTGATCCCAACTATAATACCATTATAGGGGCCGCTAAGGAGGTCTCCCACTAGGCCACATCAGCACCACTACCTGGACCCACTTTATGAGGAGTATGTAAGTCTTTCACCTGCACCATCAGCACCAGTTCGGTTAACCTGACGCTAGCGTTGTGCACATACTGAGGAGGACACACACCAAGAGGGATCAACATCAATAACTATCATTTTTCGTGACACCTATAATGCATAACATCAATCACTAGTTCATAATGAGCAGGGGCATCTATATTATTGGCCTAGATGGAGTCCCCAACTGCTCCACCAGTATGTTGTAAAAAATATCTTGGTCTACAACATAGGTGGAATCCATTTTCGGCCGACCCGCGATGTTGACATCTAGTACGAATGTCCTCCCCATGCCACCTCCAATGAGAGTGCAGGTCTTTCCCACACCCAATCATGACATGTAGGTCCTCCCGATTCCAGCACCAATATGATTATAGGTCCATCCCACTGCTAATCTCATCATGGAGGTCCTCCTCATGCCACCATCAATCTAATTGAAGGTCCTCCCCACTGCATTGACACCTAGTAAAAAAGCCTCTTCTACACCCAAACCCTTAATTATAGAGTCGTTACTCCAATCATAGGTCACCATTGTGAAGACACTACCAGTCTATTCAACCTTTAATGTGGGGGTCTTCCCTGTGTCATTAAAGTAGCTGATGAATGTCCTATTCATCCTAGAAAGTAGATAAGTGAATGTTTTTCATCGCTTCATGGGCTCCCAAAATGGAGGCCCTACCTGTGTTCATCTCGACCTATATGAGGAACTTCCTTGTAATGTTGATGCCAAAGAAAGCAATCTTGGAGTCCCTTCCTGTTCTTCCTCTAGCTATAGCAGAGGTCTTACCCACTCTAGCACATCCTGTAGAGACTCCCTTCACACATCATTCAATAGACATAGAGGTACGCTCTATGTTCCCGTTGTAATTTTTTCAGGTGCTCCTCACACATAGATCACCTAGAAATAATTCCTCTCCATCCCATCATTAGTTCATCAAAAGGTTCTCCTCATGCAACAAACCTAATCTGTCCCAAAGATCCATTCCAGGGCAGGGGTTGGGTTGCTGAGGCCATAAGAATAATAGTTAGATGTTTCAGACCATGATTAATCTTATATGATTTTCAGATTCCAAGGTGGAATGTTATTTATCAATTTAGGCCTCACCTCGATCCTCTATGTCAAGGGCTGATGTAGGAATGAGGAATGTTAGCCTCATCCATATGAAATGTGAGTCCATCGGATAACCACCTCCCTCAATAGATATATCCATTAGGAGGATGATCTAGCATTTTTTATGGCATGGTCATGCGGTCCTCCCTATCATCAATAAGATCATTCTATACCTCCACCGGGGATCATGAAGACTTATTCTGGGGACCAATAGAGCATGAACAAGAACCTAAACCACCATCCAAAACTGCAGCCCATGCACAAGAAATAGTGGTCTCTAGTACTTCTTATCAGGATGTGGTGGCTCAGTCATTGAGTTCTTCACAAGACATCCCATGATTTGGTGTCTTGTCATCTCACTCTCCGTATTACCCACCATCCAGTATATTATCTCAGCGGTCTACGTTGGTGCCGCAACTGGTCCCCCAGCTACCCCCAGTTGATGATTGTGGAAAACAAGTTGTTAACAGTGATTCTGAGCAAAGATGAATGGAAGGACATCCTTACAGCAGACCATTTCCCTAATATGTTCTAGAAAACTGTAACAACGAACATTAGCCTGCCAAAATCACTTACCCATGAGGAAGTATTTTATTTTTTCCAAAACCTATAGATAATAAAATTTCGTCGCTGTTATCAGTGAGTGGCTTACCCCAATAGTTATAAACACTTATAAAATTTTAGAAAACAATTCCATAGAGATTAGTTGAGTGTGCTCCCTATGGACTAGCACCCTCAGTCGCTTAGTCAACACCAGACCCTCCAGAAATGATGTGTCCAAACCATTAACGTGCCCTGAAAAATTATCATGGAAGCATACCCCCACATTTATGTTTGTGGTTAGAGGTATTATGATTCCATTACATTAAATTATATTCATCATCAGCCGGACATTCCAGGAAATATTTTGGATATTTTTTTAGGAGGATTCATGGTTAAAATGGCCGACTTACAAGTGAGAGAGAATGAGCTAGAGCTCCTCTGAGAGGACTCACTCTCCGAGGGACTGTCACACATATTGGATCCATTGGGAAGGATCACTCACCAGAAAATACATTTACTGAGTCTTCTTGTACCTATCGAGTCATTATCCCTTGGCCGAAATCCCAATAAGGTTAAGGTGCATCTTGGGGTCATCAAACCCTTTGAATTTTCTGACTCAGTGTAGAAGAAAAAGGATGATCCCAAAAAATATTTGTTGTGAAAATATCTCCTTGAGAATTTAATGATGGTCGATGACCTCCTTGCCGAACATCCCGTTGTGCGACAACTAGAATATGATGACCCTCGGTCGTGGCAGTAGAGGAAGGTGCAAATTTTCCCTAGGGAGTTGCCTATAGTCACCTTGACCATTCTACCCACATAAACAAGATAAAGGCTGGAGATTATTGAAATATTATGTGGTATGTATCACCAAATCATCCTGAGTAGTGTGATAAGCTTCTGGACCTGGCTCCGGATCCCCAAGACTCTCTAGAGGTGGTCCTCCAGCCACTCCCCAGGTCATCCCACAAGCCTCCCCAGAATACATTGGGCCAGCTTATCATATTGAAGAACCTTCCAATGCACTGTGGTCCGGGAACAATGTCATTAAAGGAATCCCCTACCACAAATCTGATGGTGATGGTCCTTTCTCGCCTCGAGGAATTGGAAACATGATAGGTTACAAATCCACTTGATGGAAAGACATATCTGACATGGGTGGATGATATGCATACACCCTCGGGTTCTAGAAACCATGCCTTCTCCCCTAAAAATGGGACAGGCGACCCACTATAGAAATTGGACCATTTAATCTAAAGGTGTGGACTAATGCTAGGAACCCCAAGGTAGAAAGAGGCCGCCAAACTCTAGTGTTTTGTAATGACATTAGAGGGGCCTGTATTTGTCAGGTACAGACAGATACCCATTGGGTTAGTCACCAGAGGGTAAGATCTTCATAGATAGTTTATTTTCCAGTTTAACTCTACCACATGGAAGGTTAGTATTGCATACCTCTTCAGAAGAAAGCAGAGGCCTAAAGAGCATGTCGCTGACTTTGTTGCTTGGTGGAAAGGAAACACCTACTCCCAAGATATGTCGCTGACTCAGAAAAAACTTCCAACAATGTGTATGGGTAAGGTCAAAATTGAAATGTTCCCGTCTCTCAATACTCAGAATTACCCTGAGGTATTCCTGGATTTATCTAATATGGATTAGTATCTTGAAGATGCATTGCGGCAGGCCCTACATGCCTATCTGTATCCTCCTACAATTCCCCCGAGAATAGCCGCTAAGGTCGAGCCAGCCGCAGTAGCATAGATATGGTCCCTCAGGAAAATATATATTTTTACCAATAAAGACACCTCTGCAACCTCGCAGTCACCTGCCCTATCAGGGATAGCCTCTAGCCCTACTGCGCCCCCTCAGAATCGGTAGAAACCCCTGAGTAATCTGCTGCCACCACCCATGTGAGATAACCAGGTTCTATATCCTTGGTAGGATTCTACATCCCTCATCATGTTAAGGCTCGCAAATCCCCCCTCCCAGACAAGATAACCCATAATTACTCATTCAATGAGGATCAGGTCCCCAGTTTTTCTGATGTTCCTTGTAAAATAGAATTCTACTTTTTCCTGGATACAGGAGGTTAGAAGAGGTGGATCTCACTTATTGCCCCAACTCTTTCCCCTATCAACATATATTGGGGAACTCTCTCAAACAGTGCTATGTGTTTAAAAAATAGCATCAATACAGGGTTGGTAATAACATAGTCATGTTAGGCCCAGCTCTGGCACTTGTGTCATGTGTATACTTGAAGCCAGAAAATGGTATTGACAAGGAAGGTTAGTGGCATAAGGTTTCATACTATGGGTATCAAAAGTATGATAATTAGATGGCTCATAAGGAGGTCCCTCATTCCCATGGAATTATCTGTGAACATTTGAATCAACCAGATCCTTCATGATTCCATATGTTATCTACAACTACTAATTTGGTGTCGGCGTCTAAAACTTCCCCCTCTTAGAAGGTCCAGTGTCAGCGGCGCACAGGAAAACAACTTCACCCACTGATGCGATCATCATCATATACACTCAGTGAATTAATGCCCCCCATAGATGGCGATTAACCCCAAGATCCATCCGATGGTGGAAGATTCTTCAAGATATGATCACGGGTTCTCCAGGGTTAACACCATGGAGTGGGTAAACCCCTATATGGTTCCTAGTGATGAAGAGTTCCATATGGATCCTCCCAACATCCCCAGTCATCACCAGCATCAATGAAACCATAAATATATGGTTTATTGGGAGGCATCAGTGAATACTTCCATCCATGTTGTTCATGACACTGAAACTAGACAACATGCCCATCATAGAGCTCAGAACGCACATTTTTCTCATCTGATTTCATCAGGTTCACATTCACCGTTGTTTGTGCTACTTGATCAGGAAGAGACACCCCGACCACACCTCGATTAGACATGTTGTGATATGGACCGATCTTTTTCATCTGGTCATCATTCGGTAGTCACTTAATGAGTTTTGACTATTGAGAATCAGGTCCTTCACAATACCAGTCATCTGTAGGTTCAGCCAGTAGTTCCCCCCATAACACTTTCCACATAGAGACCTCCTATCAGTAGAATTTTACTTTTAGAAAAGATGTATTATATTCTCTAGAATATTTCCAGCATCCCCATGAGGCTATATGTCCTTGAGGCTCTTTGTCTATCGATAGATATGTGTGTGGCCCTCTCCAAAGAATTAAGAATTCCCCTCCAGTTTGAGATGGAGGTAGCATCCACTAAAGCCTTCCATACTAATGAAACCGAGCACACAAAATGTCAAGTTATTATCTCTTTATTTGGAAAATAGTAATTCTCTCCTATACATGTGTATATCTTCCCAGTGTATATCACTATAAAAATTAATGATGTGGAGGTATTCCACTATCTTGTTGACACATTCTCCGGTATCAACCTTATCCGGACAAAGAAACATCACAAGAATGGTTTTTCTGAGGCTGATTTGAGTCCCTCTGACCTAAAAATTCAAGGTTATGACAGGGAATAACAAACACTCGTTGGGAAGATCTACCCAAAGACCAAATTTGGTGGCATATTATCCAACACCTAGTTTATGGTTGTCTCTGAGGACACCACCTATAATATGTTGATGTGTAGCCCTTGGCATTACCTGCATGTAGTGGCCTCATCATCGTATCACCAGTGCCTCAGGTGATACTTTAATGGTCGAGTAGGTGTAATATAGGGTGTTGTATCTCCCTTTGCCTCCTGTGATGCCCGCTTCCTAGATGATGACTATTAAAAGATAAAGGACGTGAATATTTAGGTTAATGAGGTTGACCACGCTAAGGCTGTGATCGACCAGTGGATAGACCTAGATAATGCAGACCTTTTTTATCCACCCATTAGAGGCTATGACACCCAATCTTGGGAAACAAATTGTTTTTCATGGAATGAGGGGGAGGCACAATTTGAGGTTTCTGGGATTCCTTAATATCACCTCATATTACTACACAAATCAGGCATGAGTAATCCTAGAGCCACATACTCCCATAAGGTATCAGGATGTATGCCCCATGGAAACGACATTACATCATAATTTATAGTTTCTCTGGGATGGGAAAAAAATTCACAATTCTACACACCACTATTTATTTAATATCATCAAGCTTGTCCCCTTAGGCTGAAGCCCAAATGGGATCAGGTCGATAGCTTTCATCACTATGGTTTTGGTAGCACAAAAGTACCTCGATGCAGTGCCTATCGCCACTCAGGCTGGAACCAGCATCCCATTGGGATCTGTTGACTCAGTGGAGTATCCTCTCACCATGGATCCCCACTCAATTAGTGAATAATAGGATTTGGAATATGCACATCTTTCATTTTAAGGGGGTGTCTCTACTAGGGTCTATGATTTGTTATGGGTGAAACTTGGTAACGAGATGGATCCAAAACCCACATTGATCAACACCATTATGCCTATCAATGAGTAAGAGTGATATGTTGACTTACATAAGCAACACTATTTTTTATTTTCCTAGATTTATGATGAGAGTCATGAAATATATCCTCAGGTCTCGATAAACTACCTTGTCCTTCCAGAAAATCATTGCGGGTTCAAATTGCCTCCTAAAAAAATGCACCCTTCTCACAGTGAAATGGTAGAGTCCGAAGTTGATTAACTCACTAGAGAAAAAAATGTCAGGGTGGTCTAATAACCTAGATGGTTAGCCCACATTTTTCCTATTAGGAATAAAAATAGACAGATCAAGGTTAGAATCAAATTCTGAGATCTCAAATATCATTGTATGAAGGATGACTTTCCACTTAATAAGAATGAATTGATGATTGATACCACCACTGGGTTTCATTATATCTCTTTAATGGATGGTTATTCTAGGTATAACCAAATTAGAATGGCCCCTATGGAAGAAAATTTGACATCCTTCAGGGCACCACTAGGTACATTTTTTACCAAGTAACGACTTTCGGCCTAATGAATAAAGGTGCCAACTATCAGAAAGACATGAATCACTTATTTAAGTAGATCCTCTGGACAGAGGTGGAATGCTATGTGGATGATATGGAGATAAAATCTTTCCAGTAGCAGGAAAATCTCAAAGACCTTGAGAAAGTGTTCATCTTATTCTGTTCTTGCCATCTGAAGATGAACCCATTAAAGTGTGACTTTGTGGTCACCTCCATATTGTTTCTCAACTTCGTTGTCAGATATAGAGGCATCAAGATTAATACAGAGAATATTAAGGCCATCATTCAGATTTCTCTCCTGATAAACATTCGATAGCTTTGAGGCATTCAAGGCCACTGGACCTACATACGCCAATTCATCACAAATTTGGTGAGCTTGTGTAAGTCCCTTTTCTTGGCTCTTGAAGGACGGAATTATCTATAAGTGAGACGAGAAATGTCAGAATAATTACGAGGAAATAAATAAGTACCTATTATAGCCTTCTATCTAGATTCCACATGTTTTTTAGAAAACTAATGGTGTTTTATGTGACTACCCTGGAACCATCTATTGGTTACCTTCTCAGCCCGATGAAAAATGACGGAATGGATAACAGTATATGCTATCTCAGTCACATTCTCCTTGATATAGAGACTATATACACCTCTATCAATAAAATATACCTTGTGTTGGTATTCACAGTGCATAAATTATGACATTACTTATAACACCATGAGATATAACTAGTGTCCCGACTGGATCCACGAATGTACATCCCAAACCTCTCCATGTTGATAGGACTTCCATCTCGGTGGGTAGTAATCCTCTTGTACTTTGACATTAAGTTCATCCCGTATAAGGGTATTTAAGGGAAAAGTGTTGGAAGACTTCCTTGTTGCCCATTCAGATTCCTTGGACCAGTCCCTGGACCTTGATTTTCCACATAAGCCAATCCTCTCGGTAGGACAAACTATTTTGTGTTGAACAATTCACATTAATGGAACTTCATTAAGCCCTACCAATAGAAGCATCAATGTTTCCAGACTCAATTGAGTGGGCATGGGTTTCGTCTTCATCACACCAACACTATACTTTATTATATTTTCATTCTTATTCTCAGAAGGTTATACCAACAATGCGGCAGAGTATTCGGTTCTCATTACTGGCCTTAATCTAGCCCTCAAGATTTATGATCCCAACACTCATGTGAAAAGAGAATATGAACTATTCATTAAATGGATAATTTTTTACTATTTTTTCAAGACTCTAGATATTGTACCACTTTCGGAACATACCCTTAAGTTGATGTCTTAATTCCCATCACAGTCAGAAGTTACCCATGTCCCTTGATCCCAAAACAGTCGAGATGAGGGATTTTTCAGCAATAGATATATCTCTTCTTGAGCCTAATCAGGATGATTTGATTATATTTGTGGCACACCATATATTAATCACCCATGTCCCTCTAGGTGACGATGATAGCATAGAGGTAATCAACCTTACCTCCAGTGCCTCCATGTCAGGAACTAAAGGTCCCCCTATCAAAATTCTATATGTGACTCCCAACTGGAGAACCCCCATTATCATTTAACTCTAGCATGGAAGTATCTCATCAGATCGAGCTAATAACGAGTGAGTCTGACATCAGGAATTATAGTTTAGCCTCCAGTGTGGTCCCAGTCTTGAGCGGATCCTCTATAATTGAGGGTTTTTGGTGTCATCCTCCATTGAATTCAAGGAGGTATGATTTCTCAGGTCATCCAAGAGGTTCATGACAGTACCTGTAGGGCTCATCAGACTGGGCCAATACTCTCTCACCAGATTCAATGACATGGGTATTTTTATTCCTCCATGATATGTGACTGTATCGAGTATTCAAATAGGTTCCATGCGTTCCAAATCGAAGTTATTTTTTTTCATCAGCCACACGAGCCTCTCCACACAAACAAGTACTCACGGACTTTTTCGGTCTAGGGACGAGATGTCTTGGGACTATATCCACAAGAAACAGCTCACTAGTATAAGTTCATCCTGACCGCTACAGTTTTCATTTCCAAGTGGGATCTAGCTTTTCTTCTCAAGGAGTTCGAGGACCATTATATCATTGTATTTTTGAACTCCATCATCATCAACCAATTTAGAGTCCCTCACGTCCTCCCCACTAATAACAGTACCAACTTCTAGATAGGCGAGATGAATAAATTGTATACAAAGCACAAAATCTGTTCTAACCATACCTCCCTCTATCACCCATTATAAAATGGGAAGATTAAGGTGTTCAAAAACACACTCTCTAACATCCTATATAAAATGGTTGGTTAGAACAAGAAGGGTTGGATGAAAAAACTCCCAAATGCCTTTTCGCCTTATTAGACAGTGACTTTTAATTCCACCCAAGTGACCTCATACTCTATGGTTTACAGAACAATGTTTTTCCGACCCATCAAGATTCATTTTCCTTCATTACACATAGTTATCTATGATCAGAAAACACCAGATAAGGTAGCTGATGTATTTTAGGATTAAATGGAAGTATAGGATGAGAATAGTCTTTGTTCCCTACATAATCTAGTAAAGCATCAGAAAAATATATCCATATCTTTCAATAAAAATGAATGCCTATGCTCTTTCTTGCAGGGTGACATGATTTTTGATATGATAACACTGGTGATACCTAGTAAGAAATGACTAAAACTGGAGCCCAAATGGTATGGACATTACATCATTTACAAGGTTTACCCCAATGGTATGTAATACTTTGTTACCATGGATGGTGATCATATAACTCCTCCCACCAATTCTAAATTCAGGAAGTAATACTTTTCCTGAGTAAACAGTCTATAAGACCGTAAACTGAAACGTCTTTACCACACTATATTAAAAAGAAAGATCTGTCCATTCTTAAGTACACAAAACTACCCTATATTTATCCCTCATTACAATAAACTACAATTTGGTCTGAGATCTATTACCTTAAACTAATAACTTCATGTATCTATCATCCCAAAAGATGATAAAATAAACCTTCAAGAACTATGTATGGATTCATTAAAATCTTCATGGGATATATTGGAATGCTCATATTTTTTGTGTAAGATTCCATCCCCCAATCTCTTCTCTTTGACAACCCCCTGGGTCCAATTTCTTTTGAGGATCTGACATGTTGTAACATATCCTTCTTTGGCCCCACTCATGTCAGGATGACATTGATCACACCATGTTCCCCTCCACATTCTTCTATCCTCCAATGTTCTCACTACATGACATTAAACTACATGTACTATTCAGAACTACATATGGCGTGATTCTCATCCTTATGGGATACATAGGAACACCCAGACATTTAGTCAGTAGGCCTAGAACTAAAATTCATGATCTCCCCAAGTGCCTGAAAACATGGTGTGGTATGAAAGTTTTCCATCATTCATGTCAAGTTCATCATGACTTCACTATGTATAACAAGACATTAAACTACACAGGCATATTCATGCTTCACACATACCATTTATTTGGTTCTTCGTCATCTTTTACATCGCAATGGACCCGCGAAAGACATGAATGTTGGGCCTTAGATATCTAATATCATTTTAAGAATACATCCTCGAGGATCTCGAACAACAAATTTCTACACTTCCAACATTGTAAATATGGTCAGAGGTTGACACTCATTTGTTTTTCACATTTCTGGTCACACGATGTGTATGCTACATTTTGAACACTGTCAATAGCCATCCCCCGTCGTTAGCACCAATCCTGTATGTCCCAAATATTGGGTGCGATGATTCATTTGGTCATGCTATCCCTTCAAACATATGTTTACCTCAAATAATATTATTTATCTAGTGGGGATCGACCCTACATTATCTCCTTCCCTCAAGGTCGTACCCTTATATGTTGGGGAGATCTTGATCATATTCCTTGTTTCCCCCCTGAGAATTGATCATGTGGGAATTGGAGATTTGGTAAGGAAATACCCGCATAATGGGTTATGAATATATTGTCTGAGCCATATGACCTTAAGCCAAGATCATTCACCATCCTCACCACAAGACGTTAAAATGCAAACTTGATGGGACTTCTCATCCTTGGTCCCTCGACCTTTTCAGCCCCTAGGCCCAAGATATCATGTTGGATAGTGCGTCATGGTATGGAATTCATGTCCTCATTCACATCAGGATATTGTTTTACATTCCATACATATCCCCTTGAGAAATTCGTCATTCATCATGTGTCCTTACCAAATGACATAAAACTGCACAACATCTTGCAGAATAATGTGTGGCTTGATTCCCATCCTCACGGGATATGTATGATCGCCCAAACATTTATTCATCAGGTCAAGTCACTTTTCCATTAAACCACCTCATCTTCTTGGTCCCCAATACTGAGTCCATTGGAATAAGGTATTAGTTGTGGTAGGGTATTAGATCCCCATTCATGTTGGGGTTTTAACAACAATGCCACACGCCTCTCACTCTTGAGTTCTCTTCCTCCCCCTGTTCTACAATCATCATTTCGAGTTGGCTGCTCTTGAATTAGGCCCATGAAGCCTCTTTAAGAGTTCACCAATGTGCCTTACAGAACTCTAGTTTTGGACCTATAGTGTTGGATACAACATATATATGTTATCGTCCATTTTCAGGCTTCATGTTCCCCTTTATTTGAGATTTCATCATCTTTCACATCCAAAAGCACACTCGAATGTCATAGAAGCTAGGCCCTAGGGATCACCTACCATTTATGGCCAATTTCCTTGAGGATCTCAAATAAAAAATTTATACAATTCCCATATTTCAAATATAGTCATAGGTTGACACTCATTTGTTGTTCCCATTTCAGGTCTCATGATGTTAATGTTGTGTTTCAAACATGGTCATCGACCATCCTCCATCGTTGCCCCAAACCCCATCCAACCAAAAATATTAGTTGTGTGATTCATATCTTTTTCAATTCTATCACGTCCATGTGCAATTTCGACACTCATGGTGCTATCCCATAGTGAGTGTTTCCACTTTATGAGGACAATGCCATGGTGAGTCGTATTTCGAGGCTCCACACCGTTTTTCTTCTTTTCATATATTTTGCATGTTTTAAAGACCATATTTTCCCTTGTTTCCCACATCGAGCCCAAATGACATGGTCTTAAGAATTTTTTTCAAGGCTTGCACCCATTTGGAATAGTCTCTCTTCTCTATGGTCCGAGCTCTAAGACCTTAAACTAATATCTCTCTAAATCCCATCTAAATGGAATAAAAACAGTATCTCCTAGAACTACCTATATCTTGATTCGCATCTTCATCGGATATGTGGAAACGCCTGAATATATCATCTTTATGTCCATATCAGGTTCCACTAATTACCTCATTTTTTGGTATTTTGGCCCTAAAATTCATAAGATTTCATGGTGTGGCGTGTTTGGGCTTATGTCCTCATTCACATCGGTTTTTTAATAGTTTAGCCACATACATTCTTTCTAGAAGATTGTCTCTCCTGCCTTTCATTCGACATGATGTTAAACTGCACTTTCAGCACTATGTATGGCTTTGATTTCCATTTTCATGGGATACATATAAACACTACGAAATTCCCCGCATGGGTCTAACCCAATATTTTCTGACCTTTTTTGGCCCTTCGGCCCGAGTTTTCTTACATGGAATTGTGTGGGGTGTGGTTTATCCCTAATCCTCATTCATGTTGGGTATGCTTTATCATGCTAGGCATGTTCCTCTCCAAAACCTTTTTTCATCAATATGTTACCAAGAAATATGATTTTAAACATTGTTTCCTAGTCCTACAAGACATTAAACTATTACGTCTTTACTACAAGACATTAAAATGCAGTGGTTTGTCCTATCATGTGACCCTAAATTGTGACATTATCGTCCTGGACACACGATAAAGAATAGAACCATATTGTGACGTCCTCACTTAAGGGGACATCATGTTTTCTTTCAGTCATCCACCATACCATTACTTAAGGCCTACAAATGGCTTGATTCCTATAGCAACACATCGATTCTCCATTCGAGTTTTGTTTCTTCCCAAAAAAAACAACACACATCCATCCTAAAGGAAAAACAAGATCTATCATATGCTGCTTATTTCGGTTCTTGGTCTAGACCTGCACGACGCTGTTTTCCCTAGAAATGGTACCCTATTATTCCACTTCCTGAACTATGTATGGTTTGAACCCCATCATCATGGGGTATGTATGAACGTACACACATATTTCCTTAGGCACAGACCAATTTTTTTTTCTTTCCCTTGACCTAAAACCTCCCTGGGAAGCACATGGGGTGATATAGACTCATACTGTCCTCGTTCACATCAAATTTTATAATTACTACACCACATTTCTTCCTCCCTCCATTCAATTTATATTCCGAACTCTAAGAGCATAAAACTAAGATATAACTATCCTTGTCACAGGACTCTACACTTCACCTTCAAGAACTATGTGTGACCTGATTCCAATTGTCAAGGGATATATAGGAATCATGAAAATTCTGTCTGCTTGTCTAGCCCCAGGAATCATAAATCTTTACCCCCCCTTTTGACCGATTTTCCCGATCTCTTTTGGGAACATGGGGTATGGCATGTAACTCTTGGGTTCTCATTCATATCGGGTTTTTCAAAAACCTCTCCATGTGCCTCTGTTATTTTCCCAACCTGTTCTGAGTTATAGGAAAATAAAATATGATCTTCCCATAGGATATGTGCATTGGGTTTTCCTACATCTCTACCATTCACGTATTCCATTAAAATATGACCCCTCTTAATAGTCCACTATACAACCTTAAGCTAATAGTGATTGATCCCCGAATCATTGAAATTAGAAAGGGATTCGACTCCCTTTGTAACGCCCCAACCCCAGTTACCCAGAGTCAGTGCATTATTACATAACATTGGCATGATCACATAAAAGATCAAATCTCGAAAGACCGATTGGTTTAGTAGCCTTGGAAAAACTAGATATATTCATAAAGTTTTACATTACTTCATAAAGTGAAAAACTACTACAAAAACATATTGTATCCATATTCCACATTCATATCCCCACATAATAATCATACAGGTCATTCATAATTTACTTCTTCACTTCCTGGGAAAAATAAAACACAGAAAAGGGGTGAGCTCAAATGCCCAGTAAGGATAACAATATAGCGGAAACTTTCATAAATAAGGATAAATATTTAAGGCAATGTATAAATAAAACAAATTACTTTTAAACTTGAACTTAAACATAGTATGGAAAAAGTAAAATGAAATAATTCCATTTACTTATTCACATGGATATTCTACTAATCGAATAATCACATGAAATATCAATAACCACTTTCATAATGATGGAATGAAAAATGCCAGACTATCATAACCACATAGCCAAGGCCTCGTGCCAAGACTACAAATAAGATTTTGCCAAGGCCTTATGTCAAGACAATAGTTTGTCTCATGAGACCTACCGATGCATTGAGGATCTATAGCGGGCTCCACCTGTCACATATTAAGTCCAATGCATTCCCATATGAAATGGTTTAAAGATAACATAAACATTCGTATTAAAACTAGCATACCAAATGTCAATACATTCACCATAAACTATGAATGGTATAAAAATAGAACATCCACAGTCAAACATATCACAAAACCTTCAATACAATATAGAAGTTTTGTATCATAATAAATCAACTTCAAATAAGCATAAAATCCATCAAAGGATGTTGACATAGATGAAATAAAAACTCTTTTTAGATAAATATCTCTTTCTATTTTGAAATCATTTACGAGTCATATATTTATAAAATAAAATATTTTCTTTGAAAATATTCCTATAAGCTTGTAAGGGAAGATTCGATGATTTTATAATGGCGGAAAATAACTGCACCCTCCGTATAAGTTAAAAAAACATTCTTACCTTAATTCTGTCGAAAATGTTAAAAAGCACCTTGTTTGGAAAACGACGGAAAGATTCCTTTATAAAACTCTTATAAAAATTCAAACAATGTTATAAATGACTTTAACCCATATTCTTTTAAATATTAATTATGTTTTGAAATACATTTTTAAGAAACATGGATTTGGATGATAAAGAGATCCCAGTAGATTATTACGTATAAACAACCTCAGATAATGAAGAGATTGCGAAATAAACCCTTAACTTGTACATTTCCTTGGTTGGGGTAGGTTAACCTCCTGTATAATGGTGAAATAATTGTTATTAAATTATACAAGTATAATATACATTCATATGATATCATATATGATCTTTTAACATTGCTTTGTTAATAATATCTTAGTATTATCATCGTTTCGGGTGTTAACTTACTCGCTTTATTTTATATGTTTTGTTACATAAGAACTGTTTCTCATGGATAGGTTGTATATTATTCATATACTGAATGATATCAAGTCCTTAAACATCATTTTGAAATCATCAAATGATAATTATACTTGATGGATACGATGGAGAATGAATCTCATCGCGTTCGTGGAGACGGTAGTCCGTACGTACGCACGAGCAACAATATCATTCTTTTGATATTAAAATAATACATAAATGGATGGTATATCATATATAAAGAATCATTAAAATGTTATATTTTTTATTTTCATGAGTTACACATCATTATTATACCCATCCAAATGATAATATATTGAATAACAATTACACCACGACGTGGAGACGGTAAGTCGTACGTACGCACGTGTGGTGACATGTTATTGAAAGGGTAGATAGAATACTGAATATGGTTGTACCATATTTATAATAACATCACAGTATATATTTGATACTGGAGTTATTATTTTATAATGGTAACAACAATGGATGAAGAAGTGGAAGAAGAAAGGAACTTGGAAAAGGGTGGTGAAATCATTACCTCTTCTTCGTGTTCTTCTTTTTGATTTGATCAAAAAGGCTCCATAGGTTGGCTTTCTGATCAAACTAAGGCCTCAAAGTTGTATTGAGGGATGTTGGGAGAGTATTTGGGCAGAGTTTGGCTGAACCAAAAGGCTTTGAAGGTGTGAAGAAATTACAAGGAGGAGTGCCCTTTTATAAGACGGGTGAGGGGCACCTTTGGAAAAGCGAGAAATATTTATTTATAATAAATTAATATTCGGTTTCTAAAGGCTCCAAAGTGGATTATTTAAATGTGAAGGTGGGGATGGGTCAAAAACCACTCAACCAATAGAATTTATACAGGTTTGGGTACGTATATTAACCTTATCGTTAAGTATTAACTCTAAGTTAATTAGTTTCACTTTTACAATGTCTCTTTGTATTTTTATATTATATGGTTAATAAAGTTACTATATACATCCAAGCAACCCAAAAGTTGTCAATTAATGATACAAATATTATGATATAAGTCTCTTGGATGAACCTTATATTTTTATAAATTTAATATCAATTAATAATATAATATTTTTTTTAAAAACTCTTTTATGTCAATTTTGACACTATTCAATAGTTGATTTTTGTGAAACTCATAAAAGAATTATTACTTCGAAAAAAGTTAATTAAATCAATCCTAATATGTCATATTATCCTAAAAAATTATTTTAATTCATTAAAAGTTTCAAATTATAGTTATTTGGGTATTTATAATATCAATTATTTTAAATTTTCACTATTATGGTAATTACTGCATCATCATTGTGTCCAAAATAAATTACCTTATGTAATCTCTAAAAATTATAAATAAATTATCATTATGTAGGAAATCTCTTTATATTTCTAATGAATATTTATAGTCAAACATCCAATATATATAACCCTATGTAAAAAAAATATTTTCTAAAAGATATATGCTTGTGTCATTTTTGTATTCATTTTAACTTAATTAAAATTATGTGTCCCTATCACCTACAAGTGGCTCCATGGGGTCCCAAAATCGACCCAAAGATTCCTATGGTCGAACATGTATCAACCAATAAGTCTAGGACACGTTTTAGGGTAATTTAGTATTATTATAATATTATTTTTTAACCCTTATTTACTGGATTTACCATTAACCATGGTAAATAAAATATTTACCGAAGTAATTATTCAAAATGTCTAAAAATAAAAGTTACCTATTTACACAATTTGAACATCCTGATTCCAAATATGGAATCCATTTTTCCAAATTCAAAACACAGAAGTGGCAGAAATTAATTTAAAATTAATTCCCATTGATAAAACAAAAAGCGTGTTTTTAAGAGATAATAACTATCAAAAGATTAACACTTGTTTATGTCTGGTTTAATTGTAACATTATGTCCAATGACCAACATTGTATTAAATGGTAAAAATATATTCTAAATATACTTTAAAACCACTAAAATTCATAATTTATCACTATTAATTATTTTGATTAAAAAAGTTGTTTTTAATTAAGATTTAGTAATTTTCACTATTCATCAAAATATTAATGTTTTCCGAAAAGTACCAAAATCTCACCTTAGGCTAAATTCGATATTCCAAATCCAAAAATGAAGTCCATTTTGAAATATAAAATATATATAATTTCAAAAAGTAGGTATTACTATTCATAATGGCTAGTTTGATTGGTTATGGTGTGTTAGAACTCGGTGTTGCGTACAACCCACGCTATCACATTATTCAAAGAGAAGCGTACCGTAGAATCTTGGGGTGTTACATTCTCCCCTCCTTCAAATAATTTCATCCTCGAAATTTCTAGAATACTTATCACATGAAAATACTTGGGTGGTTCTTCATCATAAGTTCCTCTTGTTCCCACATTGCCTCTTCCATCTTATGGTTTCTCCACAAAACTTTTACCAGACGCGTCGTCCGGTTTCTCAGTACTTGTTCTCTCGTATCAAGAATCCTGACGGGCTCTTCACAAAAAGACAGATCGGGTTCCAGTTCTAACTCCTCATAGGTGAGTACATGCGTTGGTTCAGGCATGTATTTCCTCAATAGAGATACGTGGAACACATCGTGAAATTTGGAGAGACTTGGCGACATTGCCAATCGGTAAGCTATAGCCCCAATTCGTTCTAGAATTTCGAAAGGTCCGATGTACCTAGGACTCAATTTACCTTTCTTACCAAAATGTATGACTCCCTTCCATGGAGATACCTTCAGGAAGACATGATCACCGACTTGAAATTCCAAATCCTTCCTTCGATTATCAGCATATCTCTTCTCCCTACTTTGAGCTGCTTTGATGTGATTTTGGATTACCTTCACCTTTTCCATCGTTTCCTCCACTAGTTCTAGACCTACAAGTTTTTTTTCACTAACGTCATCCCAACAGGTTGGTGTGCGACATCTCTTTCTATATAACACTTCATATAGTGCCAACTGAATACTTGAATGGAAGCTATTGTTATAGGAAAATTCTACCAGAGGTAAATACTGATCCCATATACCCTGAAAGTGAAGTGAGCATGATCTCAACATGTCTTTTATGGTTTCAATAGTCCGTTCTGATTGTCCGTCTGTCTGAGGGTGGTAGGCAGTGCTCAAATGAAGTTCAGTATCCAGGGATTTCCGAAGACTCTTCCAGAATCTTGAAGTAAAATGGGGATCACGATCAGAAACAATCGATAGGGGTGCTCCATGAAGTCTGACAACTTCATTAATATATAGTCTTATTAGATGTTCTAGTGGTAGATCTTCTCTTATAGAATGAAAATGTGCTGACTTGGTAAGATGATCAACAATAACCCATATTGCATCATTCCTTCTAGGAGTCTTTGGTAGCCCCATGACAAAGTCCATCGTAATATTGTCCCATTTCCACTCTGGTATGGGAAGAGGTTGCATGACTCCTCCAGGGTGTTGCCTTCCAGCTTTCACTTGTTGACAAACCATACATCTTGACACAAAATCAGCAATCTCCCTCTTCATAATGTCCCACCAAAAATGTTCCTTCAAATCTCTATACTTTTTGGTGCTCCCAGGGTATATAGAGAAATTGGAACGATGAGCATCATCCAGCAATTCCCTTTTCATATCAGGTATATCGGGAACACAAAGTCTCTTCCAGAATTTCAAAATTCCATCTTCATACACAAAGTCTCTCAGTCTCCCATCATTCACAGCTTTAATCTTCTTTTGAAATTCTTCATCATCGGTCTGAGAATTCTTAATACTTTCTAGTAAAGATGGTTTGGAAACCATTTGAAAAAGCATTGATGTTTCTCCTTCCCTGGTTATTCCCATGTCTATCTTCACTAGATCCATGAAAACTGGATCCCTTTCAATTCTCATATTGTTCAAAACTCCATGATCTTTTCTGCTCAAAGCATCTGCCACCTTGTTTGCCTTTCCCAGGTGGTAATGTATCGTACAATCATAATCCTTGAGCAATTCAAGCCATCTCCTTTGCCTCATGTTGAGTTATTTTTGTGAGAAAATATACTTCAAACTCTTGTGATCAGTATAAATCTCACATTTTTCACCATAGAGGTAGTACCTCCATATCTTCAAAGAAAAGATCATAGCTACTAACTCGAGATCATGAGAAGGATATTTTTGTTCATGAATTTTCAACTGTCGTGATGCATAGGCAATAACCCTATCATTCTGCATAAGGACACAACCAAGTCCTTTCTTCGATGCATCACAATAAATAATGAACCCATCATTCCCCGATGGTAGAGTCAATATAGGAGCATTGACTAATCTTCTCTTCAGTTCTTCGAAACATTCTTCACACTCTTTTGTCCAAACAAATTTAACCCCTTTACGTGTGAGCTTCGTTAATGGGTTAGCCAATCGGGAAAAATTCTGGACGAAACGTCGATAATAACCTACCAAACCAATAAAACTACGTACCTCAGTTATACTCGTCGGTGCTGGCCATTCTTCGATTGCCTTAGTCTTAGAAGGATCAACAGAGATTCCATCTTTAGAGACAATATGGCTGAGAAAAGAAATCTCATGAAGACAGAATTCACACTTGCTAAACATTCCATATAATTCATGTCTTCTCAGAGTCTTCAGGATAATGCGCAAGTGATTTTCATGATCTTCATAGCTTTTGAAGTATACCAAGATATCATCAATAAATACCACCACAAATTCATCGAGATACTCCTTGAAAACTCTATTCATCAGATCCATGAATACAGAGGGTGCATTAGTCAATCCAAAAGTCATTACAGTAAACTCGTAATGCCTGTACCTGGTTCGAAATGCTGTCTTCGGAATGTCTTCCTTCTTCACACACAACTTATGGTATCCAGATCGAAGGTCAATCTTTGAAAAGTATTGAGCTCCATGCAGTTGGTCAAATAAATCATCAATGCGTGGTAGGGGATACTTGTTCTTTATTGTTATAGCATTGATCTCCCTGTAGTCGATACATAATCTCATATATCCATATTTCTTTTTAACAAAAAGAACTGGGGCTCCCCATGGAGAAACACTAGGGTGAATAAATTCCTTATTACACAATTCCTCTAGTTGTTTCTTTAGTTCAACTAATTCTACAGTGGCCATTCTGTAAGGGGTCTTTGATATAGGCCTTGATCCAGGAATTAAATCAATGGAAAACTCATCTTCTCGTTCTGGAGGGTGTCCAGGTAAATCTTCCGGAAATACATCTACAAATTCGTTCACAATAGGTAAATCCTCTATTTGAACATTCCTTTCCTCACCCACAGTTATTTGATTCCCGTCCTCCACAATAATTGAATTTAGTTGAGCCACTGGGGGTGTATCTAGATAAGAATTAGGTGATGACGATTCTGCTCTAAAGATAAGGTGTTCCTTATCATCATCATCAAGAATCGTAACCTCTTTCTTCGTACAATAAATATTCGCATCATAGTCTGAAATCCAGTCCATACCAAGGATTATATCAAACTCAATCATAGGTGTGACGATGAGATCAGCAAATAAAGAACATTTATGTGCTCTAATGGGGACAAATTCACAAAACTTTGTTGCAATGATACTTCCCTTAGGAGTTTTAACTGACAACTCCCTTGTTAAATCAAATTGGAAATATCTAATTTTCTTAGCAAACATGGAAGATATGAAACAATGCGATGATCCAGAATCAAATAATGAATTTTCTAAACTTGAGGAAACCATTAAATTACCTGCCACCACGTCTTTTGGAGCTTCTACCTCAGCAGTAGTGATAGCATAAGCTTGGCCTTGATCCCTTGGCCTTTTCTGAGGTAAGTTCTCCTAACGCTTAGGAAATTCATTTGCATAATGCCCCATCTCACTGTAATTGTAGCACTTAAAATTGGCAGTTTCCTTCTTCCCCTTGCAATCACGAGCTTCGTGGCCTTTTTCACCACACTTGTAACAGACTCTCATTTCCTTCAAGAAAGTATCAGGGTGTTTCTTCCCACATTTACCACATGATGGATATTCAAACTTTCCCTTATTTCCCTTATTTCCATTCCCAGATTGATCAGTAGGTCTCTTATTCTCTTGCTTTGCTTTAAAGTCATAAGACTTAGAGAGTTCCTTTTCGGTCTTGATAGCACATGAGACAATGTCTTCGTATGATGAAAAGGATTGTGAGACTAATGCTCGACGGAGAAATGGTTTTAACCTATTAAAGAAATGATCAATCTTACTTCTTGAGTTACGTATATAATCTCTAGCATACCTTACTAACCTTGTAAAGTTAGCCTCATACTTTGTGACATTTTCATCCTCCTTTTGTCTCAGACTCAGAAACCGCCTTTCCATATCTTCTCGATGGTCACGAGGAAAGTATTTTTCTAAAAACAGATCTTTGAACTCCCTCCATTCCATATTTGATACTTCATCATCTTTCTTCATATTTTGAATCAATGACCACCATTGATCAGCATCTCCAGTGAGGCGGTAAACTGCCATGATAACTTTTTCCCTTTCACTACTCCCCAAAGCCTGAAATATTTTCTCTAGGGAAAATATCCATTGCTCAACTACTAAGGGATTTGTACTCCCATTGAACGTTGGTGGTGGTTGCCTCATTAATCGATCTAACATTGATCCTCCATGCTATGGATTAGGTTGCTCCATACGGGTAATGTTATTATTCATAACCTGAGTGAATTGTCCCAGTATGGTGATTAGCTGATCGGCACCAGTTGCATCACCAGCTCCACTATAATTATCTTGAGCAGGAGGGAAATCCCTACATGGAGTGCGTGCATTGATACTTTTTCCATTTCTTCCACTAGGCTCCATTTCTAAACAATGGCATAAACTAGATCACTTTGTGAATCAAAATACATAATATCATACTTATAAAACACTTAATATAAATTGAACTATTTATGGATATAATCCATAATCATAAGAATGTTTTCTTTGAGAAAGTATATACTCATAAACCCTTCATAATGATTTGTAAAGAAAATGAGAGTTATCCTTAGCATATCCCCTGGGAGTGTTGTAACAAAGAGTGCAACAAGGCCCGTTGTCGTGCACTAGTTCCCATTCGAGTCTAGATCAAAGCAGTGTTTTCGGGTTTTACCCCTAGGTACATCTATGCCAGAGCCGCCTCTACCTGCTCGTATCCAGACAGGGATGTATTGCTCGGAAAACTCACAAAATCTCTACAATACCAAAATTCTAGGAATTTATTCCATTCTATTCCTCAAAGTTCATCTTAGGTTTACGTGCTCTAATCAGTTTTTATCTAAATCTAGCTTCCAAGGTTTGTACTAAACTTCCTCTGATACCAACTATAACGCCCCGACCCCAGTTACCCAGAGTCGGTGCATTATTACATAACATTGGCATGATCACAAGAAAGATCAAATCTCGAAAGACCGATTGGTTTAGTAGCCTTGGAAACACTAGATATATTCACAATGTTTTACATTATATCATAAAGTTAAAAACTACTACAACAACATATTGTCTCCATATTCCACATTCATATCCCCACATAATATCCCTGCAGGTCATTCATAATTTACTTCTTCACTTCCTGGGAAAAATAAAACATAGAAAAGTGGTGAGCTCAAATGCCCAGTAAGGATAACAATATAGCTGAATCCTTCATAAATAAGGATAAATATTTAAGGCAATGTATAACTAAAACAAAAGCCTTTTAAACTTGAACTTAAACATAGTATGGAAAAAGTAAAATGAAATAATGCAATTTACTTATTCGCATTGATATTCTACTAATCGAATAATCAAATGCAATATCAATAACCACTTTCATAATGATGGAATGCATAATGTCAGACTATCATAACCAAATAGCCAAGGCCTCGTGCCAAGACTAAAAATAAGATTTTTACAAGGCCTTGTGCCAAGACACTAGTTTGTCTCATGAGACCTACCGATTAATCGAGGAGCTATAGCGGGCTCCACCCGTCACATATTAAGTCCAATGCATTCCCATATGAAAAGGTTTAAACATAACATAAACATTCATATTAAAACTAGCATACGAAATGTCAATACATTCACCATAAACTATGAATGGTATAAAAATAGCACATCCACAGTCGAACATATCACAAAACCTTCAATACAATATAGAAGTTTTGTATCATAATAAATCAACTTCAAATAAGCGTAAAATCCATCAAAGGATGTTGACATAGATGAAATCAAAACTCTTTTTAGAGAAATATCTCCTTCTATTTTGAAATCATTTAAGAGTCATATATTTATAAAATAAAACATTTTCATTGAAAATATTCCTATAATCTTTTAAGGGAAGCTTCGACGATTTAATAACGGCAGAAAATAACCACACCCGCCGTATAAGTTAAAAAAACATTCTTACCTTAATTCTGTCGAAAATGTTAAAAAACACCTTGTTTGGAAAACGACAGAAAGATTCCTTTATAAAACTCTTATAAAAAGTCAAAAAAGGGTATAAATTACTTTAACCCATATTATTTAAAATAGTAAAAATGTTTTGAAATATATTTTTATGAAACATGGATGTGGATGATAAAGAGATCCCAGTAGATTATTACATATAAACAACCTTGGATAATGAAGAGATTGCGAAATAAACCCTTACCTTGTACTTTTCCTTGGTTGGGGTAGGTTAACATCCTGTATAATGGTGAAATAATTGTTATTAAATTATACAAGAATCATATATATTCATATTATATCATATATGATCTTTTAACATTGCTTTGTTAATAATATCCTAGTATTATCGTTGTTTCGGGTGTTAACTTACTCGTTTTCTTTTATATGTTTTGTTACATAAGAAATGTTTGTCATCGATAGGTTGTATATTATTCATATAATTAATGATATCAAGTCCTTAAACATCATTTTTAAAGCATCAAATGATAATTATACTTGAATGGATACGATGGAGAATGAATCTCATCGCGTTCGTGGAGACGGTAGTCCGTACGTATGCACGAGTGACAATATCATTCTTTTGATATTAAAATAATATATAAATGGATGGTATATCATATATACAGAATCATTAACATGTTATATTTATTATTTACATGAGTTACACATCATTATTATACCCATCAAAATGATAATATATTGAATAACAATTACACCACGATGTGGAGACGGTAAGCCTTAGGTACGCACGTATGGTGAAATGTTATTCAAAGGGTGGATAGAATACTGAATATGGTTGTACCATATTTATAATAACATCACAGTATATATTTGATATTGGAGTTATTATTTTAGAATGGTAACAACAAAGGATGAAGAAGTGGAAGAAGAAAGGAACTTGGAAAAGGGTGGTGAAATCATTACCTCTTCTTCGGGTTCTTCCTTTTTATTTGATCAAAAGGGCTCCTTAGGTTGGCTTTCTGATCCAAATAAGGCCTCTAGGTTGTATTGATGGATGTTGGGAGAGTTTTTGGGCAGAGTTTGGCCGATCCAAAAGGCTTTGATGGTGTGAACAAATGAGAAGGAGGAGTGCCCTTTTATAAGAGGGGTGAGGGGAACCTTTGGAAAAGCTAGAAATATTAATTTATAATAAATTCATATTCGATTTCTAAAGGCTAAAAAGTGGATTATTTAAATGTTAAGGTGGGTATGGGTCGAAAACCACTCAACCAATAGAATTTAGACAGGTTTGGGTACATATATTAACCTTATCATTAAGTATTAACTCTAAGTTAATTAGTTTCACTTTTACAATGTCTCTTTGTATTTTTATATTATATGGTTAATAAACTTACTATATACATCCAAGAGACCCACAGGTTTTCCATTAATGATACACATAATATGATATAAGACTCTTGGCCGAACCTTAGATTTTTAGGAATTTAATATCAATTAATAATATAATATTTGTTTTAAAAACACTTTTATGTCAATTTTTACACTATTCAAAAGTTGATTTTTGTGAAACTCATAACAGAATTATTACTTCTAAAAACGTTAATTAAATCAATCCTAATATGTCATATTATCCTAGAAAATTATTTTAATTCATTAAAAGTCTCAAATTATATTTATTTGGGTATTTATAATATCAATTATTTTCAATTTTCACTATTATGGTAATTACGACATCATCATTGTGTCCTAAATAAATTTTCTTATGTAATCTCTAAAAATTATAAATAAATTATCATTATGTAAGAAATATTTTTATCTTTCTAATGAATATTTATAGTCGAAATTCCATCATATATAACCCTATTTAAAAAAATTCTAAAAGATATATGTTTTTTTCATTTTTGTATTCATTTTAACTTAATTAAAATTAAGTATCCCTATCACCTACAAGAGGCTCCATGGGGTCCCAAAATCGACCCAAAGATGCATATGGTCGAACATGTATCAACCAATAAGGCTAGGACACGTTTTAGGGTAATTTAGTATTATTATAATATTATTTTTAACCCTTATTTACCGGATTTACCCTTAACCATGGTAAATAAAATATTTACCGAAATAATTATTCAAAATGTCTAAAAATAAAAGTTACCTATTTACACAATTTGAACATCCTGATTCCAAATATAGAATCCATTTTTCCAAATTCAAAACACATAAGTGGCAGAAATTAATTGAAAATTAATTCCCGTTGTTAAAACAAAAAGCATGTTTTTAAGAGAAAATAACTATCAAAAGATTGAAACTTGTTTATGTCTGGTTTAATTGTAAAATTATGTCCAATGACCAACATTTTATTAAATGATAAAAATATATTCTAAATATACTTTAAAACCACTCAAATTCATAATTTATCACTATTAATCATTTTGATTAAAAAAGTTGTTTTTAATTAAGATTTAGTAATTTTCACTATTCATCAAAATATTAAAGTTATCTGAAAAGTACCAAAATCTCACATTAGGCTAAATTCGATATTCCAAATCCAAAAATGAAGTCCATTTTGAAATATAAAATATATATAATTTCAAAAAGTAGGTATTACTATTCATAACGGCTAGTTTGATTGGTTATGGTGTGTTAGAACTCGGTGTTGCGTACAACACATGCTATCACATTATTTAAAGAGAAGCGTACCGTAGAAGCTTGGGTTGTTACACCCTTTGTCTTACATGTCACATTTTGTGTACTCAAATGTTTTGTGTAAAAGAGTCTATAGTGTGGATTTTTCACATGGACATTCCCTCATTTCATTTCCATGCTTCATTAGACCTTTATTTGGATCTCTATCCTCTCCCATGTCTGAGAAGACCCCCTCTACGACTTGGTCTCATACCACATTGAATTACCTACCATCATCGTCCCACACCCCTAAAGACCCTAGATGACATTTTTGACTGGTCTCATTCTTTTAACATGGTCATCTGTTGACCCTCATTTGTCTTTCCCAATGTTAGGCTAACAAGAAATGGAAGCTATGTTTTGAAAATAGAAAGAAGTTCTCTTTTCTCATCACACCAATATCATTGTGATCCTGATATTGGGAGCCATGATTCAAATCTTTCCACTCCCTTATTTTAAAGTGGAATTCCAACACAGACAGTTTTACAACCCCACACATTAAGGAAAGTCACACTTCTAATCCTTATTTTTTACATTGAGAATGACTCACGTGGGTTTAGGGGTTTTGGTAGGATGTGTATTGATGCAACCGAACAAAATATTCCTTTCATCCCAGATGTCATTAAACTGCACATTTAGAACTACATTTGGCTTGATTCATATCATAATGAGGTATGTTTGAATTCCCGAACACTTTGTCTTGGGATAAGCCCATGTTTCGCCATCTTCGGCCTCTCGTCTTAATAATTTCCCTAGTGTTACATGGTGTGGTATGGATTGTTTTGGTCCTCATTCATGTCGGGTATATAACGGCCGAAATGCATTCTTCCCCCTTTGGGATATCCCCTTCCACTGTATCATATCATATGATTATAAAGAGAATGGTTTTCCCAGAAGTACATATGCTTTGATTCCCATCCTTGTCAGGTATGTGGGGATGCCCGATCACATTTCCTCGGGTCCAGCCCTAAGTCATATTGCCTCTAGTATATAATATAAGGAATCCTATCATGATAATGGGGTTTGGTATTTCCTTGTGTCCTCATTCACATTGGGATATGTACCACATCATGTGTTTCTTTTCTAGGTAACCATGTCCTTGATGCATGAATTTTAACTGCATCCCTACCCTAAACAAGATCAGGATGCACCATGAAAATTGTGGGGTGCATCAGCATCCTCTCTAGAGATGATTTCCCCTAACAGCATTGGCCTCTAACCAAATAGAACTATTATAACTATGTTTTTCTGGATTCTCATCCACATGTGATACACAACGACACCTAGGAAATTTTCCATGGGACTAGCCTTAGCGTCGTTAACCCTTCTGGCCTCTCAACCTCAATCCAGATCCTGTCTTTATGACCTTAAACTAGGAGCCTACAATATATGAAACATGTCTTTAAAATGTAAGCCTTTTTCAAGGAATTATGACCTTAAAACTATGTTCAACGTCTTAGTTATATTATGTTAGACTATTCTTTTCATCATCCTCACCATACAAGTCTAAACTATGTTTCTATAATCTTCATTTGCATGACCTAAAACTAAAAGTAATTCTAGGTGTTCACTAAAGAGTTCATGTAATGGGGAAATTATGATCCTTGATCAGACCTGTGCACCCACCTAATATTTTTTCCACCAAAATGGAATAATTTTATGAGTTTTCGACTCCATTTGAATAACCCATCACTCCACCCCCACGCTTTTTGTACACTTTATTTGGATCCTCGTCCTCATGCAATCCTAAATAAACGCCCTAAAAGTATGGATTCTTCATCTATGTCTCACCTACTATCCTGGTTTATTGTTCCCGAAGACTAATGGATGGAATCTCGAGTCACGCTCTGTGTTTCAAACATGGTCAGTGGTCGACCCTCATTAGTGTTCCCCATTTCAGGATAACTCAACTGTGATACTGTGTTTCAAAAATTGTCAATAGTTCTCCTTCTTCGTCATGCCTCCCCTAAAATGTTCCACATTTTGGGAATCATGATACAAACATTCCAATCCCATATGTTTAAATTGATTCAAACTCCCCTTACATTAGCCAACTTGTCAACTATACCATGTTGAGAAAAAAAATTTCAATCATTCTGAGAACTTCATTCACTAGTCATGTCTCCCTCCTTCTATCTGGAATCAATGATTGGTCATATATACTAGGTATTCCTGAATATGGGTTCACACTTCCACATTCAAACAGAGTAACGATGCGACCATACCTTTTTTCTCATGTTGGTAAATACCCACATGAGCATAATGATTGATTCCTAGTTACTCTGCATTTATGATTGACACGCGATACTTAAAATAAAATAGAAAGATGTTAATATGTTTGTGCACGTAGTTTGTGATAAGCTGACAAAGGGATATATGTTTATAAGTTTGGCCAAAACACATCCCTTATGTATAGGCCCCTTTGATGGATTAGTCCCACGCAACCACCTTCTATCTAGTATCCTCCGGAGATACTTCTCCCTCATAGAGATCCCTCTCTTCATCATAGGATGCAGAACGTAACTCAATCGCCCTGGCCTGCACTCATGTCTTCTCAGTTTGGAGTTCAATCATTTGGAGACTCCGCAACACTACCTGATCATGTGCATTTTCTAGATGTGTCCTAAACTATTCTATGAGCTTGAAATGGTTTGGGATAAATTCCTCCATTTCTTTTTCATAATCTTTAATGTTCCAGACTTCTTGATCATCCTCAATGAATTACCTTGTATTATCTACCTCCTTCTGCCAGTGGGAGATGTCAGAGCATTGGTTATTATCCCATCTTTTATTACCCATGTAATTGCAGATCATTTAATGAATACAGTGATAATCTACCCCTCCAACTCAGTGAAAGCATATCCATGTCTGAAGCGATCCCATCCGGTTTATCCATTATTTTTATGAATAACTATGAAATCATTTGTTGCACTTCCATGACTTTTGTCGCATCATATGGCTCTCCTTAGCCACTTATCGGTTAGAATAATTTATCTCCTCAAGGTATGCATTCCTATACTCAATAAAATAAGTGAGGATTTCAGCAGTAGGGTCCAATTCAGGAATTTTTTATTATTTAGTGTCTTTAACCTCACTAGACTAGATCTCCACCCATGTTGAATTATCACACTTGATTTCAGCCTTCGGATCACCGAGTGCTAGGGTGGGGCCATCTCAAATAGTTGGCTCTTCAAGAGATGATGAAATCACTAGAAGGGATCCTGTAGATGGTTCATAGTCAATGTCAAGTCGAGCATCCAACCTTATGGTCAATGCATTGGGAATCAATATCCTGGTTAGTTGAATTTCTAAATAAAATTGGCAGACAGAAAAGACAATTAATTATTAGAGCCAAGCACGGAAGTATCCAATGCTTGCTTCGTGGCAGGAGCCACCACCATAGAAGATCCGTCATCACATGTTAACTTGATCACCAACACCATATCCCCCAGAATGGTATGAATGAAAAGAAAATAATAGGCCGCCATTTCATCTTTTCCTTCCGGCTCATCACCACCTACTCCAACCATAGCCAGTTCCCCACCTTTCTCAGTTACGATGCCAGGTTTTAGATGATGTTCTCTTACCTCCATGGGAAAATCTGTGTCCCCTACAGGGAAGGCTTCATGGTCACCATCGTCCATCTATTCATAACAAGGATTGATTTTGGTCAATAGGATAGGATTTTGAGATGAAAATGGCCAGTGGAGATAAGAGTTAAACTCACATCGATTTACTCCGCCAGTTCTGTGTCAGAGCTAGAAATTTCTCCGCTCTCATGGGGGCTTCAATATAAATAAGTTGTTTCTAATGGTACTTCAACACCGAGACCTTACATTTATTCATCATCCTATTCATATTTATATGTTTTTTCATTATCCTATTCCTCTTATTGTTCTTCCCATTCTTCCTCATCTACATTATCATCCTTAGATCGTAGCTTTTCGTGGTCATGGTCCTGGATGGGCATCACATTCACCCTGACATGCTTCTCTTTATACCACCCTAAATAGAGTCTGTACATATCCATAGTTTTAATGTATGAATTATAGACATGAATGATCACCCATTCCTCAACCTAGATGCACACTATGTCTAGAATGTTGAGCCCAGTAAGCACCACCCTCCTCTATAGCTCTTCGGTAGACATAGATTGCCGCATCATCCTCCAGTTTGACTAGAGAGACAGGAAGATAATGTCAGTAGTTAGATTTATCAGGTGCCTAAACTGCTTCTTAGGATGTTCTGTAGCTGGCCCCTGAGGCTGCCCATGGGACCACCCCTCCTTAGAAGGAGGGAGCACTTTCTTGCCTTGTGATGCTCCTATTAATGATGGCCCAACCTAGGCTATTCTATCCGACTAGACGGTTCTTCATCTCACCACTCCTGAAGCACTTCATCTACCTCCTCTCTCTTTCGGCTCTACACCATACACATTGATTTGTCGGGTGTGTTTTTATTGAATTGCATCAGGTTATTTTTTTTCCCAGTGTTCAGCATAATCTGTTGACAGGCCAGCACTGGCGACACTAGGGGGTGTGATGACGTCACTCAGGCCTATAGTCGTGAACATAAGACACATATAGAAGAGAATGAAAGGATTTACCTCCTCCAAAACCTCTGTGTACACTTTCTTTGGCATCTATTTCATGCACCCAAACATCCTGGGAAACCTAGTCGGTGCATACTATTCGCAAAAGATTTTCCATCGATCCGGGCTACCGGCACACCACCACTAATGCTTCGTAGATATTGAATTTTCTCAAATGGGTTGTTCCCATCATCTACCATCTGACCAACTGGGGTCTAGAATGGGTGAATGTAAAAATCTGTTTGGCTGCTTATAATGGTCTTGACCCCTTCTTTATTGAGAATTCGTGGGAGGATTCTAGAAATTTTTATGAGGGATGGCTGCATAACGTCGTCTGGAGGGTGAATGACATTAGAGAAATCTTACCCACTGCAGTGGGCTATAACCCATCCATAAATGATCTAGAATGGTCCAAATAACCATATTTGTATACATCCCTTCATGTTACGGCCCAAAATGTTGTATATCCTAGTCATTATGGGTACCCCTAGGTTATCTGTGTTCTTCACCGCCATGATCTCAGCAATCACTAGTATCGCTTGGCAGATCCCCTTTCTCCAGTCCCTTACTGAATATAACCACCCACTCAAAAATGCAGCAAGGAACCCTAAAAATTGTACATTCAGGTCCTGAAATCCATTTATTCCAAAGACCTGTGATCGATAATATCCAACCTCTAGGACAATCCAATATGATCCCAACATTCCCCTTTAAGATGTGTTCATGCATTACATCCCTCGGCATGGAATATTGAAATCATTTTTCCTACGTTAGAGAAAGACTAAACTATATCAGATAAGATATTTCCTTCATAACATATTTTATTTTCCACATTTCTTTAGTCGGCGTCAGCAGATGCCATGTTAGGATGAGAGTGCACATCCTATCCCCCCTTACATTCTTTGTTAGGTTGAATATATCATACTGGTACCCCTCCACGGGTATTTCCCAAATGAAATGGAAGTCCCAAAAACTGATACCTACCTCCAAATGGTGGAGCTGGAAGGTGTTGGTATTGGGGGAACATCTGCTAAATAGTTTTGGTACGAAGTCTTGATGCCGGTAGAAGTGAAATTAAGATGTCCAAATAGCTTCAAAAATCACATTAGACCACAACTCTTCCCCGAACTCATCACATTTTAGGCATACCCTATACACCAATTCTTATTCCCTTGTGTAGTTGACCCTGGACCGGAAGTCTCATTCCTTCTAACACCTCATCTCATCAGAAAGGTTGCTTCTGAAGGTGCTTGCATAAAGGGCGGGAGATTTCTCGATAATCGGATCACTCAATACAATAGTTCTAGTCGTCGGATTCAGGACGTCGATGGATATGTTCTATGTTTCCGTGGAATGATGGATGTTATTCGTGATGTTGAAATGTTGGAAACAATCCTCGCGTTTCACCCATGACAGCAGTGTATCAATTTCAATGCAAGGCATCAATACCTCCTCCAAAATTCTAAAGATCCATATCAGTATGTTATCACTCAAGACGTAATATTTTTGAGCTTTCCTAAGTATGCCAAAAAGAATTTTATTACCAGACATATCTCTCATCTCTTGAAGAATCCAGGGATTCGTAATCATTTGAGTCTTCCTTGTAGCTGCGATGACCTCTCTCTTGGCATTGGTTGGTTGAGAAGCCATTTCTGTCACCCAAAGTACTCTGGACAAAGGAATGGGGAATCAGCGTGAAAAACAGCCGTTGGCGGGAAATAATGCCACTAAAAATAGTTTGCGTGAAAAAAAGGATGATGGTGCAAAAGTGATCAGTGAACACACAAAACTAAGAATCAGCCGTGATATCTTGTGCGTGGATGTGGAGCTTATTTTCGCACTTGAGAAAAGCGCAAGATGTATGGAATGTTCAAGGTGGGGACCTACGGGGGGGCCTCAACACATTTATAGGCGTAGACCTCACCTTTCGTGCGCACAAATGCGGTTTACGCACCAAAACACCATTTTTGTGTGCACCCACTGGGCGTTTCTCTACTTTTTGACGTGACCCTCAGAATCCGACAATCATGTGCGTCATTAGCTCTGATTCTGAGAGGGGGCAGTTTTTTATGCTGAATTTTAGATAGGTCCGTTAGTGGAATCCTTCAAGGAAACCAAAGGCACGTTGAGAAAGAATAGATTATTCCAGGACGCTAGAGGGAGTTGTGCGCAAGAATAACGGGGTGTGCACAAGATTCCCTACGGTGTAGAAACACTTGTGCGCCCAATTCCACGTCAAATAAAGGCTTCCGAGGGGACGGGCTGCAAACCGGCCAAGCCACTACCACACAAGAGTTAAGGAGTGTGCGAAAGATTCCCTTCAGTATGAAAAACCTTCTCTGCCCAATTCAACGTTAAAGGGAGAATTTCACGACAAACTTCTCAAATACCAGCCAAGGAAAGGGCATGATGGAAGAGAGTACAGCGTGAAAGATTCCCCTAGGCACGCAAATCCTTCTACACCCAATGAAGCATAAAAAGACCACTTGCACACAACTCCTCTTCCGCACTGCCTTCGAGGTTTTCATCTATAAATAGAAGCACATCCACCACCATTTTGGGGATGGTTATTGAAGACAACCTGACAATCTACTGTATAAAAGATACCTCCACCACGACTACACAAAAAAAATTATGGCCTCTTGTTATTGGATCATACACGACAAGTCACCCATGAATCCTCCTCTGGGTGGGCCCTCTTGGGCTTGATCCCCATCCATTTCCATTTACCCTAAAACATTTTTGTGCAAAATATCCCCCATGTGCACATGTTTCTCCATGCATAGAACCTATTTTGCGCACATCCATTCAGATTGCGTGCAGCTACTCCATCTTGCGTGAAACCTCTCTTATTGTGAGCTTCCCTCATCATGTGCTCCATGTGTTGTCCTCAACCTAAAGAAGCATGTCTGATCCACTATTATATGCAATTCCCATGTCATACACTTGCTTCTTCAGTATGAACATCCTATTTTGTATGATGTGATTTTAATGTCCCTGGGGTGGTTCTTCATATTGTGTTGTTTAGCCTCATGCTTCTTCGCATATGCACTCTAACAGAAATTTCTTCATCACTGAGCCACGCTAACATGGTCCCCTTAGTGGATCACTCCATAACAACAACTGTCCATGGCATTGATGATGCCTTCCCTTTACCAAGGGTGGGTGTGTATCAATCAAATATGTCCTAGGGGTGCAGACTGAACTCGCCTAGTACAAGCTATGAGACATTAAGCTACCAAGAACCATCATCGTCAGCACATGACATTACATTTTTTTCCTCGCCCCGTGAAATCTACACATGGTTCCCCATCATGAACATTCTCCATGCCCGCTTATCTCCATGGGAGTGAGAAAATCTGCACATGGAATGAGATCCTTTTTTCTGGAGTGGCGTCTGTCCATGTGGATGGGAAACCATCCTGGTGTAAGGACATATCCTTTCTTCTGGGAGGTATCATCCCTACTGCTCCTCTATTCTCCCGTTCCAATGATTAGAGGACAAATGATAACTGGGACCTTAATTACCATGTCCCCCCTTCCACTAGTATTTTTCACCATTGGTCCCTCTCCTAAAGTATTTCCCAACCTCCATCTCCCTGGGTCGCTAACCAGGCGTAAGCCCCTATTTCTTATTTTGGCCTCTAACCACGCCCAATCCCTTGTTTCCACATTGGACCACAAACCATGTGTATGCCCCACTCCACTTTCCACAAACGCACCATTCCCGACATGATCATCATGTATTTTTGACATCTAGTTTCTCACACCGAGCATGACTCACAAGGGATTAGAGTAAGCATTGATCATGGAATCATTCTTAATATGCCTTAGAATGTATGTCCCAAATCGTACCGAAATATGTTGACTTTGATCCTTGTCTCATAGATATGGTATGTAGGAAACCCCCTATGGTTCAATCCCAACACCTACTCATCCCGACCACCTTCACTGTCAGTTGACCTTCATCCCACATGATGCTAAACACTATTTTAATAGGTCTATAATCCATCTCCATTATTTTTTAAACACACAAAGGGGGACAATTCTATCAAAGGGAGATGTTAAAGGAATAAAAATTCATAACGGAAAATTTATTTAGGGTTATGTCTAAGGAAAAATAAATTTCTCAACCTTCATCTATAAGGAGGAGTTCTACATCTAAGGGGGTTCTCTCTAAATAGAAGAATATATATTTGAGGGGGAGATTTTCGTACTCAAAGAACTTCTACATAAGGGAATAATAGATTAACCTAAGTCATACACTTAAGGGGGAGCTAAGTATTTCTGACTCTAAGTATTTCTTTCTTTCCTTTGTCAAATTTTTAGAAGTTGTTTGTGATTTTCAAAAAGGGGGAGTTTGTTAGCTCTATAAGACCTCTAAATTCTTTATGCTTTTATTTTGAAAATCACAAACTCCTTCTTCATAAATATATTTCCTTACACTTATAAATTTCATTATAAGCAATATTTCTTTAGACTTTTGAGTTAAATATTTTTTTATTATGGTTTTTAGAAATCTGTTTTTTTTTCATATTAGAAAAGTTATTTAGGTTTTGAAATTTGGTTCATGGTTATACCATACCAGAATTATTTAAGACTCCGGTTCCCGTTCTCTTTTTTCACAACGATACCAATTTTGATCTAGAATGAAATCCAGTATCATATTATCCTTATACTTAGATTTCCAGTTTTTCAGATTTCTAAAGTTCATAACCTCTGACTTCCTGATTATTGGTATTGATGTTCCTAAAGACAAGTTTGTCAGACTGATACAGGGAATACCAATACCAAAATTCCTATACCGTTTTTATGCCATATTGGAAATTTCATTTCTGCATTTCTAATGATTTTTTTCTTAATACCATTTATGTTAGAGATAGTGATATCGTTTCATATGATACCGATACAAGAGAATAAGAAACTGGTAGCGAGAATTTGTTTATAAACTGTCTTCTATAATCTTATATCTATTATATTCAATCGTGTCGTAAATCCTGATACCAGTACTGAATTCGGTAAAACTGAGTTTTCATAAAATATTTCCTTATACTTTACCCTTACCGATTTTAGGAAAATCCATTTTGAAATTTATAATTCCAGATTTTATTATCCAATGCATTATTTCCTTATAATTCTGAACATTATAATTTCTTTGATATCATTTCAATTTTATCGGATTCCAAATTACTTATACCTAAGGTATAAAATATTTATATTCATGGTTAGTTATATAAAACGATGTCATTGTTTCTGTTATAAACTAACTATTGTATGTTTGACACGAGTCCATGTCCCTCTGAGATTTAAGGATATATGACTATTGGAGTGGAACTAACCAGTAGATTTTGAAAGCTATAAATAAGACCTCAGATGATGTGATCCAGATAGATGAGTAATCGAATCAATGTGTAAATTAGTTCATGAGTTTATATGTTTTCATTTTGGAGTTCATCTCTCTAAAATAGGGGATGAAGCCAATGATAAATCACGTTAACGGGGAAGGGAATTTCTATAAGTGTGAATATAAATGTTATCTAACTCACAATTGGAATAGAAATTGAGAAACTACCAAAACATGATTCCCAAATTGTATGAGATTTGGAAATTGTGTGACACAATGTTTCAATCCGAGGTAAAACGAGGTATGTGGTCATAAAAAACCATGTGAATAATGAAAATATATTGAAAGTAATACTAATGTTTAGATATTGAGTACTCAATACATATTTTAATGTATCCTATGTCATGTAAATTATCAAAAACTTCTTAATATTTGGTTATAAAAACTCAATCTGGCATGTTTATCATATAAATCATTTTCTGGGTTTGTGGGAAGTTATTCCTTCTATATCTTGTTCTTATTCACTAAGTATAATTATATGTAGGATTATTAATGGGTTTCTCTATTTATAAATTGATTATAATTAACTATTGTACAAATAAATCTCACTCCACATCCTAAATGAACCCATGATCATCTAGCAGCATATGGCTAATTATGTGTTCCTTTTTGAAATGAGTATGAGTAAAATTATGAGGATGTGATTTATTTAGGTGGAAAATGTGACACACTAGGATTTTAATATATTTTTTCTATTAAATTAGACAATATGTTCAATATATTTCACCACAATTAATATTTTACATATATAGAATAATAATATATTTTTATAAAAATATAAATATTATTTACAAATGTTTAACCATATACATTTCATCATAGGTAATGAAATGGAGTAACCAATTTATGAACTATTTCTAGAAATAAATAATGAATTGTTTTACTATGATCAAATTTCAATTAGTATAGCTAAAAAATCATTTATAGCATTGAAAAATATTTATAAAATTGATTATTTATATCATGAAATTGAGTCTATTATTATTATAAAATAATAAAATATATTTATAATATTCATAATATATTACCAATAAATGTAGTTTTTATGATAGGAAATAAGATTAAATTATAGATAACATTTTTAAATGATATTTTCTTCTTATGAATATTATTTGACTATATTTTGGTATTTTATTAAAATATTCAATAACAAATTTTTTGATTTTTAAAAAATGAAAATCATTATTAGTTGAAACATAATAATATTATATTAACATGAATTTATTTATATTTATGATATAATTTATTTTAATGTGAACAACTCAAAATAAGTTTCTTATAATTAACAAGATTTTTTTTATATTTTTAAAATATAATTATGAATTTTTAATTAAAAAACCATTTTATAAGATGATATATCTATTTTATATTTGACTATATAATTTAAAAAATCTTGGATTTAATTTTAAAACCCAAAATTGATATTTTAGATCATAAGTATTATTTTCCCAAAAAATCATTATAATACATTATACATTTTTATTTTGAAATTTTCTTTCACCATTATAAATTGAGTTTAATGAAATATATTCAAAATTTCTAAAAATTGGGTACAAATTTCTTATTATGGACAAATTTATTTGTATTCAGAATGATTAAGTCACCTTAGGTAAAAACTAGTTTCTATAGTAATAAAAAAGGTGAAAATATAATAATCCAATGAGTAAATGGGTTATGTAGTTATTAAAACATGTCAATAAAATATTAGATTAGGTTTTTATAGAATGTATATCTTCCCTAATCAATTATTACTCATTTTTTATCCAATTTAATCATTTATGATTTTCTCCCTTTATATAACATTGAACAATTTACAATAATTTCACTCTCACCACTTATAAATGGTCCTCTTACTTCCCCTTGAAGGACTCATAGATATTAGGTTTCCTCTGAAATACATATGATTGATCATTCACCTAGAATACAATTTCAAGTTATTTTTCTTTTGGTCACATTGGATTAGACAAGCCTATCCATTTCCAAGAGATCTTCCCATAAAATATCAAAGTACTCAACATGAGTAATTATTTTCACTCAAAAATTTTCATTTCTATTTTTTTTAAAAATTATAATATATATATATATATAATTAAATAATTAATTTTTAAATAATAAAATTTAACATGTTATTATAATAATATTTAATCACATTTTATATTTCATATTATGAAAACAATAAACCATAATTCATTCATTGGGCAGACTACGACATCCATGATGAAACATGGTTCATTTTCCTTCATCGCCATAAAAGGATTCTCTAGAATTTAAATAAAATACAAAATATGGAAATTTTTTTATATTTTATTATTCTAAAAAATATATATTACTCCTTTATTTCATTCAATTGAAAATGAAATCATTGACCATGTGTATATGTGGATTGCCGCCTCCATGGAACGATTGAATTCCATTATCATTTTCATCGCAACCATATATTGATGGTAACAAAGAATATATTAAAAGAAAAATATGATGCTAATGATATAATTAGGTTTTTATGAAAAAACTGAGAAACTATTAATCGTATGACCAACTAATGATTATTGTTAATTCAATAATTTAAAACATGGAAACCAAGAGGAAAATGATATCATATTTCAAGGTAAGGACTTTATATAATATATAAAATTTAAAATTCATTAAAATTATGATATATCATGATAATAATCACTAAATATGATCATTATTATTATTTTTTAATGATATTAAAAATAGCCCACCTGATAATCACCCATTAATCACGGTAATTCATGATTGGGTTGGCTTAAGTCGTATACCATTTCACTTATCTTGTTAATTTGGAAAGTGTTATTAACTATAGAAATATTTATGAATCTATTTTCTCAACTCTATACATATATTCAAAAATAATTTTGAACAAATATTAAATATATGTATAATTAATGATTTAGGCTTTCACTAAAGGGTGTGGCCTGCCATACCCCTCGATGCATCCAACGGTCACATAATACAATTATGTTGGCAAAAAAAACCCTCTGAGTTTGATTCCAAAAACCAATCTGATTTATACCAAAAAACCAAACCATTTTAACGATATTATAGTATCATGTACTAGATATTTGAAATGAAATTAATAATTATTCTCTTTATTTTTTTTCATTTATTAATATTCATGAGGTTTCATTATGAAAAAAATCTATGGATGCAGGCCCTTTCTTAGTTAATTAATCGCATGTGTTTTTCATTTATACACCATGTCATGTTTGTTTTTAATTTAGTTATTATTGATTCATGCTTCTGCTACTTGTAACCATTACTGAGTTTTTGAGATTACCCCTTTCATTGGTTTTTCTTCAATAGGTTATGAAGAGGAGATCATTTATTGAGTTTCAATGGATTTAGTTTTTTGGTTTTTGTTATGTATTATATTTTTTTAAAATTTTCAATTTAATTTGAGTTAAATATATATATCTAGTTTCGTAAATACTAATAAACATGTCATTACTTAGGTATTTAGTTCATTTTAATCATGCCAAGGAAATATGTAATGTGTTGGCTCCGTTATAGAGGGGTTGGGGTGTTAGAGTTGGTATCATAGATTGATTAGTATAAAACATGGAAACTAGATTATAAGATGTAGATTATGGAAAAAATACCTAAGGTAGTATTTGAGGATAAACATACCATAGAATCATGGAATTTTGGTAAGGAATAAATTATGTGGACATTTCTAGCATATACATACCTGTCTGGATACAAAAACGTTAGAGGAGTATCAGGAACATATGTACTTAGGAGTGAAAGCTCCAACAAGGAATTTAGGGCTTGACCCAGGGTATCCTGGTACAAAATAAAGGGCCACAAATCACTCTTGGTTTAATAGTTCTACGGGATATTCTTAGGGTAATTTATGTTATCTTTACAAGCCATTATGATGGATTTTATTCTAAATTGTTCTGCAGAGAAACAATCCCTATGAGATTATCTATGCAGAGGATTTCAATTTATGCTATGTACATTTATTGTCTAGATTATAAATTATGATTTATAGCCTAATATAGTGTATTACATTATTTAGAAATTGTGCCCAATGAAAGAAGGTGAATCGATACTCAAGGATAATATAGGGATTTCCTCACTGATCAAGTCAACACAGTCTATGTTGGAGCAGATCAAATAATGAACATATTGGGAAAATATAATTAGGTTGTGATAAATAACCATGTTACACATGTGTTGGATCATTTTAGGCATTAGAAGCTCTAATAATTTAGTAGTAGTACAAATCTTGTGGAAACTGAATAGGGGATCAAGTCCCTTGAAATGATATCCATGACATTAAGAAGCAATGGAAATGAAAAGGTAGTACTAGTAGTATATTTTCTCAAGGAAGATACTGATAAATGATGGTCCTTGATCCAAAATAACATAGAGGAAGATGAAATAGATGTTATGGAATGGAGTAATTTTAAGGAAATATTCTTCAAAAAATATTTCACTCGTGAGAAATAAAACCAAATAAAGAGGAAATTTCAGAGCTTAAATAAAAGGGAAGAAGATCATATTGCAGACTATGAGGATGCATTCACAAAACTAGCCAGGTATTCCATAGATTATGCACATGACTCATGAGATAGGATTGATAATTTATTTGAAGTTTATAAGCCTTGTATTTGAAGGGCACTGGATTACCAAAAAATTTCATTATATGATGACATTGTATTAGGTTCCATCCAAATAGAGAGATAATGTTCTAGATCAAATTTTTTCAAGGGATACAAATTTAAGAAGTTGTAATCTGATAACCACGAAAAAGGTGAAGGACCAATGAATAAAAATAGAGTAAATAAATTCCCGTAATTCTTGAACTATGAAAGGAATCATAGTGAAAAATGGTTGAAAGGAATGGTAGTCTGTTATAATTGTGGAGAAAAGGGGCATCGATCCAATTAATTCAATGAGATGAAACAAGTAAATGATATGAAATGCTACAATTTTAGATAGGTGGGACACTATGAAAATGAGCATCCTAAACGCCTAGGGAACTTTCCTCCTAAAATGCCATGAGAGAAATGGAATGATTATGCGATTACAACCATGGAGGTTGATGATCATAATGATGTGGTGGATGGTACTTTAATTGTTTCCTCAGACCTAGCCAATGGGTTATTTGATTCTGGATCATCATATTCATTTATATATTCCCAGTTTGACATAAAAATTAGTCTTGTTTAATATGATTTTAAAATGGAGTTGGAATTCAAAACTCTTATGGGATGTATCATTGAAAAAATGGAATGTTGATCAGTCTGCCTCATGAAAAATAGATGTTCTTTAGTTGAAAACCTTATCATCGTTCCAATGACTGAATTTGTTATAATTCTTGGTATTAATAGGATAAAAAATTATGATGGAGAGATCTATTGTAGAAGAAGGATGACACAATATATGAAAATGGAATATAATCCATTATTTTTAAAGAAGAATCCTAGCCATCTGATTCATATTTATATACACTCCAAGAACCTGTACTGAATGAAATTACGTGATAATAAGAGGACCCATTATCTATAGATGAGGAACGAAATATTCAATTTGAAGATGTAAATCTAGGGCAAGAATACATTGATGTATTTCCAGAAGATTTTCCTGGACATCCAATAGAGCTGGAAGTTGAGTTATCTATGGATTTAATTACAAGTGAAATACCTATATCAAAGACTCCCTATATAATGGCCACTGTGGAATTATTTGAGATAATGGAATAGTAAGAGAAATTGAGTGAAAAAGGGATTTATTGGACCTAGTGTTTCTCTATGTGGAGCCCCTTTTCTATTTGTTAAGATCAAAGATTGATCCCAGAGGCTATGCATTGATTATAGGGAAATAAATGCTATTACAATAATGAATAAGTATCCTATACCCAGAATTTATTATTTATTTAATCAAATTCATGGATAAATTTATTTTTCAAATATTGACCTTCGATCTGTATATCATCTTCAATGTGTGAGGAAGGAAGATATTCCAAAGATGTAATTTCCAACATGGTATGTGCATTATGAGTTTTTACAGTGATGCCTTTTTACTGACTAATGCACCATCTATTTTTATGAATTTAATGAATACTGTTTTCAAGAAATATCTTGATACATTTGTTGGGGTATTTATCGATGATATTCTGGTATACCCCAAAATCAATGAAGACTATGAGAATCACTAGTGAATTATTTTGAAATCACTTAGATGAAATGAATTATATTGGATATTTTAGCAAGTGTGAATGAGGGATTCAATAAAATTCATTTCTAGGACATATTTTTTCTAAAGAAGGTATCCTATTTGATACTTCAAAGACAATGGAAATCCAAGAATGGCTTATGACAATGAAAAAATTGAGGTATGCTATTTTATTGGCGTAACAGGTTACTATCAACATTTTTTTTCAAACAGTCGCCTGACTGGATAACTCTCTAACCAAGCTCACACGTAAAGGGGTTAATTTTGTATTGGAGAATGAATGTAGAGAATTCTTTGATGAAATGAAAATAAGATTGGTCAATGCTTCAATTTTGACACTTCATCCTTGAAATGATGAATTTGTGATATAATGTGATGCATTAAATAATGGTATGGGTTTAGTCCTTATAAAAAATTATAATGTTATTTCTTATGAATCAAGGAAGTTGAAGACACATGATAAAAATTACCAAACTCATGATCTTGGGTTAGAAGTCATAATCGTTTCTCTGAATATATAGAGAAATTATATAAACATTGAAATATGTGAGATATATACAGATAAAGAGAGTATGAAACAAATTTTCAGACAAAAAGAACTCAACATGAGACAAAATAGATCGTAAGAGTTACTCAAAGAATTTGATTGTTTAATACATTACCACCTAGGAATGAAAATTAAGGTGGAAGATGCATTGTGTAGGAAATATCATGGACATGTGACCCAACTGATAATTGGGAGAGATCCTATATTCATGGATCTACTAAATGTGGCTATGTGAATTTTTAAGGAATGGGAAACATCATTCCTCTTTCAATTTATTAAGAAACCATCTTTAAAAGAGAAGTTAAAAATATCTCAATCTGATGGTGTGAATCTACCCATGAAAGTTAATGATGTTAAGGATGGTAGATTTGAAAACTTCATGTATGAAGAAGGAGTGGTGAAATTTGGGAAGAGGTTATGTCTTCCATCAGAACCTGAGCTAAAACAGAAACTATTAAACGATGCTCATAGCTCAAATTTCACTATACACCCATGTATCATAATGATGTATAAAGATATGAAGAATTTTTTTTTCGGGATACTATGAAGCAAGAAACTTTTTGATAAATGTCAAGGTGTCTAGTTTTTCAATAGGTGAAGGAACTAATACAACATCCCATAAGGGTGATTCAACCTCTACCTATTATTATGTGGAATTGGGATGACATTACAATGGATTTTGTCACAGGACAACCGAGGGAACCTAGAAGGAATGATGTAATATGTGTAATTGTTGATCGTCTCACAAAATCATCACATTAAATTACTATAAGAGAGTATTTACCACATGACCTCATAGCTAGAATTTATATTAATGATGTTGTAATAATTTATATTAGTGATGTTTTTAGACATCAAGGTGTACCTATATCAATTGTGTCAGATCGAGATCTCTAGTTTACATCAAAATTATGAAAAATTCTCCAGAAGGCTTTGGATTCTGAGCTTCGTATGAGTACACTATATCACACCCAAACTGATGGATAATATAAGAGTATTAAGACAATGGAAGATATGTTGAGATCATACTCTCCTGACATTTATGGTATGTGGGATCAATAATTTCCTTTTTTGGAGTTTTTCTACGATAATATCTTCCATTTTAGCATTCAAATGGTGGCATATGATGTATAATATCGTAAGAGGTGTCGAACTCCATCTTGTTGGGATGAAGTGGGTGAGAAGAAACTTTTAATCCTAAACTTATCAATGATACAAACACAAAGGCAGTTTAAAAACAAACCCATATTAAAGAATCACAAAGTAGGGAAAAGTGTTATGTTGACAATAGAATAATTGATTTATAATTTAAATTATGAGTTCATGGAATTATAAAAGTATCTCCATGGAATGATTTCTTATGTTTCGGTATAAAAGGGAAACTAACCCCATGTATATCTGACCATTTTGAAATTATGGAATAGATCAGAGCAGTAACATATCATTTAGAAATGCTGCCAAGTATCTACAAAGTTCATAATGTATTTCATGTGTCTTTTTTGATGAAATAAATACCAGACCCAATGCATGTACACACCTATGAAGAAATTGAACTAGAACATGATTTGTTATACTGTGAATAGCCTATCAAGATTCTTGACACAGGGGAGTGTGTATTGAGAAATTGTACAACATGACTAGTAAAGGATTTTTTTAGAAACCATAATATGGTGGAAGAAACGTGGGAACCAAATGATGTAATGAAGAAGAACCACACACATAGTTTTAGAGGGATTTAGACATGAAAAATTTCAGGGGTGATATTTTTGATGGAGGGAATAAAATAGCACCACAAAAATTTTATGGTTTGTTTCTCTTAAATACATTCTACTCATTCGATAGACTATATTTCATAAAGTAGTATTTTATATGAAAAAAAAATTGTTAATTTTATAGATATTCACAACCTAGATATTAAATATAAATTTTCCACTTCCGTGTTTTGAATTTTGAAAAACGGACATACTCGGTTGCGATCAAGGTGATGTTTGGGGTCTAATAAAAACAAGTTTATTTTTGGAGAATAGTATCTTACCCTTAAGAATAGTAAAATTCACATATAAATTATAACCTACAATTATGAATTTTAATATGACCCTTAGGAATTGTATCCTTACTCACAAATGTATAAATAAAAATTAGGCAGCGTAAAAATGAATATGAATATCTTATGTGTTGGTATTTTTCAATTAAATAATGTTTCCAATTAAAAATTAAACTCATCATTTTAAGAAAAGTATTTTTAAAACTGAAGTCCATTTTTTTATTCTACACATTGAATGATGTTTTTGGGGAAATTTTGGGATTTTTCTGATGTTCATGAATTTTTGATGAATAGTAAAATACGATAAAATACGATAAATGCTAAATACATGATTTATTGCATCATAGGAGATGCAAGGCTAATGAAAGCCCAGTAGTCTAGATCTTACATGCTATTAATACTATTTGGTATCACATGAATCAAAAATATTCATAGACTTGAGCATAAATATTAAAATAATGATTAAAATAATGTTAAATTCATGCTCCCCTCCACTATATAGACAACCCCTCACCCCATATTCCTCACATAACCTTCATTCTTCAACACTTACCAAAATTCTGGTCAAATATCTCAATAATTTCCTCACTCACTTCCAATTCGTGATGGACTCACAAAAATTCCAAAAAAGGCCTTAAGAATATTTTCAAGGAGGAGTACTCAAGTGGTGAACATATCTTCTCATTTTATCCAAATTCTTTTACAAGTTCTATTATTTTGCTGATCTCTCCTCTCCTCCCCACATAAAAAATATATTATAATTAGATTAACTTACATGTAATGGAATTTTATTATTCTGATGGAATATTTCACCATCATTTATTTTTCCCCCACCCCTTACACTAAAAATGAAAATATCGCCCGATATGTGTTAATTTATCACATTCAAGGACGAAGAGTTTTCAATTTATATTAATATCATCAACAATAGTCATGAAATTTTATTAACAGTCTAAAAATATCATAATTTATGTAATTTACATTATCTGAGGTTCTAGAGTCATTAAGAACTTACAATATAAAATAATATTACAAAACAGGTTCATTATGCACAAAACTGATATGTTTAACAAAGTGTTTATCAATAACTATTAACTAATGAGTCATACATATGATATATAGCACAAAATAAATATAATATCATTTATAATGACAATAATAATATATATTTACAATTCTATTATTTTATCCACATTTCAAATGAACTTTTATTCATGATTACAGGTAAAATACTCGTGAAAACCAAGGAAGAAAATGCATGCAAAAATATAAAATTGAATCTGTTAAAACCATCAAAAAGGGATTGAAAACCCTAATAGGTTTATAAAAAATAATGTTTTTGCTGACAAGGTTAATGAATTATTATATAATGAAACTAAATTTGATTATTCGGCTCATTAAGATCAATCTAGGACACTTTCATGCATAAGTTAAGGGATCCTCTCTCTCACTTTTATTTAAGAATTCCACCATGTAATTTCCCTTTATTATAAATTATTAATGATAAGGTATTTTTAATAACCTCCCCCATACTTCCCATATGATATATAAATGAGGAAATACCCATTTACTGCTCTTTAATCTCTCACAAGAACACAAGTAACCATGTCGAAATGTCTGTACGGTGTTTCTCTTCTCACATTCAATTCCATGGAATTTCCATTGTTTACGTATTATTTATTATATGTGGTATATTTTTAATTAAATTTGTTATAAAATATCATAATTCCTTTTATATTCATGGTATTATGTAATCAATTTTTGGATTAAGGATTTTGGGTCACACGATTCAATTTATTTCTTTGTGGTAAGTGACTTTGTCCCAATTTCCATTTCATTGATACCTAAATGGTATTATGCAAATAATATTCTTTATGTGGTGTATCTACAGCCCATTTTAGATCAATTTTCATTTTAAATTATATTTCTAGAAATTATCCATTTTCTTGTAGCATGGATATGATTATTAGCTTTTGTCGCATACCATTTCACGTAGAGTGTTAGTTTGGAAAGTGTTTTTAACTATAGAAATATTGATGAATTTCTTTTCTCTACCCTATAAGGATATTGAAAAATAATATTGTACTCATGTTAAATATATTTATAAATAAATATTTTTACTTCAATTGATGGTCAAGGCCTGTTATTTCCCCTTGATGAATCGACTTGTCTCATCATACAAATCAGTTTGTAACAAACCCTTTGAGTTTGTTTCCAAAAATCAGACAAGATTATACCCAAAAAAACTAAAAAGTTTTAATAATATTATGGAATCATGTGTGAAATAAATTAAATCAAATTAATAATCATTATATTCGTTTATCTTTAGTTATTACTATCCCTGAGGTTTTCACTATGACAAAATCTATGGATTCATTCCCTTCCTCCATTTTTAATGGAGAGTGTTTTTTATTTACAGACCATTCCATATTTGTTTATGATTTAGTTAATATTGATTTAGGCTTCAAATACTTGTAACCATTACTGATTGTTTGATATCACCCTTTCATTTGTTTATCTTCAATAGGATATGAAGAGGAAATAATTTTTTTAGATTATGTGGATGCAGTTTGTTTAGTTTTTCTTTTGTATTGTATTTTGTGACCATTCCCAATGTAATTTTAGTTTCAAATATGTATCTAGTTTTTTTAATGTAACATTTATACCTTGCCCAGAAACTATGTATCTACTTTATTCAACACCAAAAAACTAAATGTTCCTTGAGTATTTCATTCTTTTAGTCATTGTATTGTAATAAATAATACATGGCCTCAAGTCTAGAGGGGTTGGAGTGTTACATGGGAGTTTGAGTTATATATCAAAATTATACATTGATCTTTTCCAATATCCAAGACTCTATAAATAATAATAAAAAATTACCAAGAATAGATGATTAGTTCACTATTGGAAATATGGTTTAATGGTTTTATACACCCATGTGATTCACCATGGGGTGTGAAATTTCTCTTAATTAAGAATAAGATTGGATAAAAGTGCCATTCAATTCATTTTCACAAGCCCAACATTATCATGATAATGAACATTTATTTTCTACCATTGATTAAAGAATTTATTGATCAAATACATGGAGACCAATACTTATCTATGTCACATATTTTTTAGGATATTACAATGTTATAGAGATGAATAAGGATATCCCTTATCTTCATAGATGGTGTGTGCACTCTGATTTCACAGTGATACGAATTGGAATCACTAATAATCAAAAAAATAATCATGGAATTGATGAAAAGAGTATTTAAGGATTACATAGAAAAATTTATGGAAGTCATTGTAGATGATATTCTTATAAATTCCAAAAGAAATGATGAAAATGAAGATAATTTAAATATTGTACTAGAGACCTTGAGAAAGGAAAAGTTGTTTGTGGGGTACAATAAATGTGAGTTTTGGATGGAGGAAGTAACATTAATGGGGAATGTAATTACTAAAATTAGATATATTTTGATCATTGAAAAACAATACTAATTGTAACCAAGTCCAATATCTATGAATGAGATCCATTTTTTCCTCAAACTAGTTGCTTACTATCACTAATTTAAGAAAAATTCTTAATGGCTATCAATCCCACAATCGAATCTTACTCTGAATATAGTGATGATTCTCAATACTGATGAATGTGATGATATCTTTAAATATTTATTGAAGAGTCTAATCCCACCACATGTTCTCACAATACTTATTAGTGTTGATGAATTTTTTATCCACAATGATGTTTCCAAAAATGGATTGGGGTGTAAAATCATGCAAGATGAAAAACTGATAGCATATTCCTCCCTCCACATAAAAATCCCGGAGAAATATACCCAATACATGATCTTGAATTTGGTGAAATGATATTAACAGTGATTATTACAGGAAATTATATCAGTTGGGAAAACTTTCACATATATACAGGTCAGGAAATACTCTATTATATATTTATAAAAAATGTGTTCTTTATATACCAACAAGTTTAGTTTGAGAAAATCGATTATTATTATTATTAAACCCATTCCCATCATTGGAATGTGTTTAAAGTGGAATATTATCTTTGTATAAAGTATCCCAAAGCAATATATATATTGAGGATTAAAAGGGATTTAATTTTCATGTACATACAGAGAATAGAAATGGGTATAATTAAAGATCTTTACCATACCATTATTAGCTAACTTCCCAACTATCCCTAATTGAGAGGATTTATGAGAGCCATAAGGATGATGCATATATGAAAATAAAAGTAATAATTATTTAGGTGTTCAGATTTTATAATGATGGATTATATTGTTTACAATCCAAATATGTGACCTTATAAAACCAAATCTAAAGACAGTTGTTATTCATGATGTGTATATATCATCTTTTTTTATTCATCCAATAATCAATAAAATGTATATAGAACTTAAGAAAAACATATGTACGCATAACATGGATACATATACTGAGAAAATGTTATATTGATTCTTGGAAATTTATGATTTCAAGGCCTTATGACATAATCCTAATGGTATTATGAAACCATTTACACTTTTTTTATTTAAATGTGAATATGTAACCATTGATTCATTATATGAATCCCCAGGGCATCTTAAGGAAATAATTCCACATCGGTAATTGTTGATCACCTCATACATTTAACTCAATAAATTTATATAAATGGTTATTTAACTCTTCAAAAACTCAAAAATATACAAATAAGTAAAATATTAATTATATAGGGAGTAAAATTATCCATTGTATCTAATTGAATATTGAGTTTTACCTTGAGGTTCTAGGGAAGCCTTCAAGATTCATTGGAGATAGATATATGTTTTTGAACTACCTATCACCACCATATGGATAGATATTAAAAGAGAAGCAATAGAGTGCATGAGGATATGAGGTGTTCTTGTTAAATTGACCTCAAAGGAGGCTGTAATGAGAACCCTCTCCCAGTAGAGTCATCGTATAACAATGGTTTCCATTATTGCATTTAAATGACACCTTATGAGCCTTTTTTGGGAAGTGGTGTCACACTCCATTATAAAGGAATTAAATTAGAGTGTGGATGATTATAAGACATGATCTTATACATGATATGAAACAATAAGTTACGAACCACTAAAATTCATATAAAATATGAGAAATTGCGACCTAAATTCTATTGAAACTGCCATCGATGAGACCTGTAGATTTATTTCAGAGATAATGTGCTCCTTTTAATTTCAGTATGGAAGAAATTAATGTGGATTTGGAATAGGGGAAATCTTATTCCTATATACATCATCTCATTTGAAATACATAATCATATATGTGTTCTGTACTACTTACTCGACATCCCCCAAACATATCCCATGTACATGATGCACTATATGAATCCCTTTTAGGGATGTACATAATATACTCCCTACATGTACATAATCCAAAGGTGGAACCATTATAGAATTATTTTTTATAAGAGGAGTAGTCAGTGAAGATCTTAGAGAATATAAAAAATGTTTTAGGAAATACGACAACTAAACAGGTTAATGTGTAATAGAGAAAACATAAGATTTAGGTAGAAACATGGGAATATGAGGAGGCAATGACATACATGTACCGTCATTAGTTATGGTGAATGAAATTAAATTTTCCTAGTGAAATTTATGAATGTAGGAAGAACGATACAACCTAATGACTTCTAAATGAAATCCCAATCTAAATAAATAAATTTCTTCTAAATTAATATACTTATAGGGAACACTTACACACAATTTTTTTTATTTTCGGCCAATTATAAAATATATATTTTCAACCATTAAAAATATTAACCATTAATAAAATAGAAATTATTAATTATCCATTATGATTCATATATATAATGGGTATGATAAAGTCTAGTTGACATGGATTTAAGAAGTGATGACATCAAATGGTAGGATTGTACCCAATGAGGCCCATCTATCAAAGCTTCTGATGAAGATTACATAACCTGTAACACCCCGACACCAGAAGCCCACATTTGGTGCATTATTACGTATCATTGGCTTGATCACAAAAGAAAAAATCTCGAAAGATAGATTAGTTTAGTATCCATGGATGTACTAGATACAATCATATGTCTTACGTTACATGATAAATTGAAAGACTACAACAACATAGTCTCCATAATCTACACTCATATCCCCTCAGACTATCCCTACAGGTCAGTCATAAAATACTTCTTCAAATCCGAGGAAAAATAAAACATAGAAAGGGGAGCTCAGATGATTAGTAAGGATAACAATATAGCGGAAACTTTCATAAATAAGCATAAACATTTATGGAAATGTATAACTAAAAAATTGCATTTTAAAATTGAACTTCTGCATAATATGGAAAAAATAAAATGAAATAATGCCATTTAATTATTCAAATGGATATTCTAATAGTCGAATAATCACATGCAATATTAATAACCACTTTCATAAGTTTGGAATGAATAATGCCATACTATCTTAACCACACAGTCAAGGCCTTATTCAAAGAATACAAATAATATTTGGTCATGGTCTTGTTCCAAGACACTGTTTTGTCTCATGAGACGGACCGATGCATCGATGAGCTATAGCAGTCTCCACCTGTCAGTTACTAAGTCCAATGCATTTATCATATGAACAGGTTTAAACATAACATAAACATTCGTATTAAAACTAGCATACGAAATGTCAATAATTTCTCCATAAACCATGAATGGTATAAAAATAAAAAAATCCACAGTAAAACATATCAATAAACCTTCAATACAATATGGAAGCTTTGTATCATAACAAATCAACTTCAAATAAGCTTAAAATCCATCAAAGGATGTTGACATAGATGAAATCAAAACAATTTGGGAGAAATATCTCTTTTTTTAAAATCATTTAAAAGTAATATAATTATAAAAGAAAACATTTACTTTGAAAATATTTTTATAAACTTGTGAGGGAAGATTCGAAAATTTTATAATGGTGAAAAATATCCACACCCACCGTATAAGTTAAAAAAAGATATTTTTACCTTATTTTTGTCGAAAAGGTTTAAAGGGACCTTGTTTGGAAAATGATAGAAAGATTCCTTTCAAAACATTTTATAAAAATTCAAAAAAGGGTATAAATGACTTTAACCCATAGTATAGTAAATATTAAAAATGTTTTGGAATACATTTTTAAGAAACATGGATGTGGATGATAAAGAGGTCCTAGTAGATAATTACGTATAAACAACCTCGGATAATGAAGATATTGTGAAATAAACCCTTACATTGCACTTTTCCATGATTGAGGGTAGTTTAACCTCCTGTATAATAGTTAAATAATTGTTATTATGTTATATAAGAATCATATACAATAATATGATATCATATATGATCTTTTATCATTTCTTTGTCAATAATATTTTAGTATTATCACCGCTTCGGGTGTTAACATACTCATTTTATTTTATATGTTTTATTACATAATCTGTTTCTGTTATGGGTAGGTTGTATCATATTCATATCCATAATGATATAATGTCCTTAAACATTATTTTTAATCATCAAATAAAAATTATTTTTGAATGGATAAGATGAAAAATGAATCTCATCACGTTCGTGGAGATGGAAGTCCGTGCGTACGCACGAGTGACAATATAATTCTTTTGATATTAAAATAGTATATAATTGAATGTTATATCATATATAAAGAATCATTATCATGTTATATTTATTATTTACGTAAGTTATAATCATTATTATACCCATCCAAATGACGAAATGTTTTAATAACAAATTACCCCACGACGTGGTGATGGTAAGTCGTTCGTACGCACGTGTGCTGACTTCTTCATTCATAGGATGGATAAAATAACTAATATGGTTGTACCATATTTAAAATAACATCATAGTATATTTAATATATTGGAGTTATTATTTTAGAATGGAAGCAACAATGAGAAAGGAAGTGGAAGAAGAAAGGAACTTGAAAGAGGGTGGTGAAATTATTACCTCTTCTTCAGGTGTTTCCTTTTGAGTTGAACAAAAGAGCTCCATATGTTGGATTTATGACTAAAGAAATTCTAGTAGTATAAATTTAGGGATTTTTATAGGATATTTGGGAAGTTTTTCTCTGAGCCAAAAGACTTTGAAGGTGTGAATTAGAGAGAAGGGGGAGTGCCCTTTTATAAGAGGGGTGAAGGGCACCTTAGGAAAAGCAAGAAATATTATTTTATAATAAAATAAGTTTAGTTTCATAATGGTTCCAAAGTGGATTATTTAAAGTGTAAAGTGAGTATGGGTCGCATAAACACTAAACCAATAGGTATTAGATAGGTTTGGGTCACTATTTTAACCATGTCGTTTAAATTTAACACTTAGTTAAATAGTTTGACATTTACCATGTCTCTTGGTATTTTTATATTATATGGTTAATAAAAGTACTATAATCTTCCAAGAGAACCCCAAGTGGTTAATTAATTATACACCTATCATTATATAATTATCTTGGCCAAAACATATATTTTTAGGAATAGAATATCAATTAATAATATAATATTTGTTTTTAAAACTCCTTTATGTCAATTTGACACTATTTGGTATTTTATTTTTGTGAAAATCATAACAGAATGATTACTTTTAAAAAAGTTCATATAATCAACCCTAATATATCATATTAACCTATAAAATTAGTTTAATTCATAAAATTTTTGAAATTACATATATTTGGATATTTATAATTTCAATTATTTTAATATTTCATTAATTAGGTTATTACTGCATCATCATTGTGTCATAAATAAATTAAATTATATAATGTCTAAAAAATATAAATAAAATAAAATTATGTAGTACATATTTTTATCTTTATAGTGAATATTTATAGGCTAATTTATCTTATGTATAACCCTATAATAAAAATAATTTAGCTTTTAAACATTTATTTTAGCTCTTTTTACTCTTCTTTAAATAAAATAATAGTAAATGACCTATTCTAATCCAAGTGGACATAAATGATAATATTTTATTCCTAAGGTTGTTTTTGGTCGAATTATACTTAGCCAATAGATTTATGAAATGTGTTACGGTAAAAATAATATCATTTTTACCTTTAATTACCTTATTTACTTTTAACCGTGGTAAATAAAAGTAAAAAATTTACTATTCACCAAAAATTATTTTCATCTCATTGAAACACATTTTACTTACGGATATAAACCTTGTCTCTCAGATTTTTGAAATTCAATTCACAAAAGTGGTAAAAGTATGTTTTATGCAAATTTGAAAAATCTCTTATGAGGTGGGTAAAATACGGTAAAAAGATCAATAAAATTTTTATATATCTCAAATTATTATAAAATGACTCCAATGAATTACATTAAAAATATATAATTATTTTGTATCTATTTTTACCTAAAATAAATTTAAAAAAAATAACAAATTTTTAAATAAAAAATTCAGTTTTAACCAATAACTCAGTGTTTTTCATTGTTCATCAAAAATTGAATGTTTTCAGAAAAATACCAAAAATTCACCCCAGGCTAATTTCAATATTACGAATCCAAAAATGAAGTCCATTTAAAATATGAAATTTATAATATTTCAAAAATTGTGTATTACTATTCATGAGGGCTAGTTTGATTGGTTGTGGTGTGTGTTAGAACTCAAAGTTGCGTACAACACACACTACTGTATTATTAAAAGGGAAACGTACTGTGGAAGCTTGGGGTGTTACATTATCCCATCCTTCAAATAATTTCATCCTCAAAATTTCTAGAATATTACTACATAAAAGGACTTGGGTGGTTCTTCATCATATGTTCCTTGGGTTCCCCCATTTCCTCTTTCATCTTATGGTTTCTCCATAGAACTTTTACCAGACGAGTCGTCCGGTTTCTCAACACTTGTTCTTTGGTATCAAGAATCCTGATGGGCTCTTCACAATAAGATAGATCAGGTTCCAGATCTAATTCCTCATAGGTGATTACATGCGTTTAGTCAGACATGTATTTTCTTAACAGTGATACCTGGAACACATTGTGAACTTTGGAATGATTTGGCGGAATTTCCAAAAGATAAGCTACAGCCCCAATTCGTTCTAGAATTTGGAATGGTCTAATGTACCTAGGACTCAATTTTCCCTTCTTACTGAAATGTATAATACCCTTCCTTGGATATACCTTTATGAAAACATGATCTCCTACCTTAAATTCCAAATCCTTCCTTCAATTATTGACATAGCTCTCCTGCCTTCTTTGAGATGCTTTGATGTGGGTTTGTATTACCTTCACCTTTCCCATCATTTCCTCCACAAGTTCTAGGCCTACGAGTTTTATTTCACCATCATCATCCCAACAGGTTAGTGTACGACATCTCTTTCCGTATAATGGTTCATATGGTGCCATCCAAATACTTGAATGTAAGCTATTGTTATAGGAAAATTTTACCAGAGGTAAATATTGATCCCACATACCTTTTAATTAAAGTGAGCAAGATCTCAACATGTCTTATAAGGTTTTAATAGTCCGTTCTGATTGTCTATCACTTTGGGGGTGGTAGGCAGTACTCAAACGAAGTTCAGTATCCAGGGATTTATGAAGTCTTTTCTAGAATCTTGAAGTAAAACGGGGATCACGATCAGAAACAATCGATAGGGGTACTCCATGAAGTATCACTAATTCATTTATATATAGTCTTTCTAGACGTTCAAGTGTTAAATCCTCCCTTATAGAAAGAAAATGTGCTAACTTTGTAAGACAATAAAAAATGACCCATATTGCATCATTCCTTCTACGATTATTTGGTAGTCCCATGACAACGTCCATAGTAATATTATCCCATTTCCACATTGGTTTGGGAAGAGGTTGCATGACTCCTCCAGGTTGTTGCCTTAAAGCTTTCACTTGTTGACAAAACATACAACTTGACACAAAATCAGAGATTTCCCTCTTCATGTTATCCTACCAAAAATGTTCTTTCAAATCTGTAAACATTTTGGTGATCCCAGGGTGTACAGAGAAATTGGAACTATGAGCATCATCCAATAATTCCCTTTTTAGATCAGGTATATCGGGAACACAAAGTCTCTTCACAAACATCAAAATTCCATCTTCATACACAAAGTCCCTAAATCTCCCATCATTTATAGCTTCAATCTTCTTTTGAAACTCCTCACCATTGTTCTGAGAACACTTTATCTTTTCTAGTAAGGATTGTTTTGAAACCATTTGAAAAAGTATTGATGCTTTCCCTCCCATGGTTATTCCCATATCCATCTTTACTAGATCCATGAAAATAGGATCCCTTTCAACTCTCATCTGGTTCAAAACTACAGGATACTTTCTACTCAAAGCATCTTTCACCTTATTTTCCTTCCTCGAATGGTAGTGTATAGTGAAATCATAATCCTTGAGTAATTCTATCCATCGCATTTGCCTCATTTGAGTTCTTTCTGTAAGAAAATATACTTTAAACTCTTTTGATCAGTATTAATCTCATATTTTCACCATAGAGATAGTGTCTCCAAATATTCAATGCAAATATTACAGCTGATAACTCAAGATCATGAGTAGGATTGTTTTTCTCATGAATTTTTAGCTGTCGTGATGCATAGGCAATGACCCTATCATTCTGCATAAGGACACAACCAAGTTCATTCTTTGGAGAAACACAATAAATAACAAAACCATCATTCCCGATGGAAGTTTCAAGAGAGGATCATTGACTAATCTTCTCTTCGGTTCTTAGAAACACTTTTCACACTCTTTTTCCCAAAAAAATTTAACACTATTACGTGTGAGCATCGTTAATGGGTCAGCTAATTAGGAAAAATTCTAGATGAAACGTTGATAATAAACTTATAACCAATAAAACTGCATACCTTGGTTCTACTTGTTGGTGCTAGCCATTAATGGATTGCTATTGTCTTAGAAGAATCAATATAGATTTCATCCTTAGAAACAATATGGCCCAGAAAAGAAATATCCTGAATCCAGAATTCACACGTGCTAAAAATCCCATATAATTCATGTATTCTCAGAGTCTTTTGGATAATGCGCAAGTGATTTTTATGATCTTTGTAGATTTTGGAGTATACCAAGATATCATTAATAAATACCACTACAATGTCATCAAGATATTCCTTCCAAAATCTGTTCATTAGATCCATGAAAACAGAGGGTGCATTAGTCAGCCCAAAAGGCATTACTGTAAACTCATAATGCCTGTAGATAGTTCGAAATGCTATCTTCAGAATGTCTTCCTTCTTCACACACAACTGATGATATCTAGATCGAAGATCAATCTTTGAAAAATATTGAGCTCCATGAAGTTGGTCGAATAAATCATCAATGCGAGGTAGGGGATAACTGTTCTTTATCATTATAGCATTGATCTCCCTGTAGTCAATCCACAACCTCATAGATACATATTTTGTCTTAACAAAAAGGACAAGGGATCCCCATGGAGAATCTATAGGGAGAATAAATACCTTATTACTCAATTCCTCTACTTTTTTCTTTAGTTCCACTAACTTCATAGTGGCCATTCTATAAGGGGTCTTCGAGTTGGGCCTTGAACTAGGAATTAAATCAATGGAAAACTCAATTTCTTGTTCTGAAGGATGTTTAGGTAAATCTTATGGAAACACATCAACATATTCACTCACAATTGGTACATACTCTATTTGAACATTCAATTACACACCCACAATCATTTCATTCTCTTCCTCCCCAATAATTGAATTTAGTTGAGCTACTGGGGGTGGATCTAGATAAGAATTAGGTGGTGATGATTCTTCTCTAAAGATACAGTGTTATTTATCATCATCATAAAAAATCTTAACCACATTATTCTTATAATAAATCTTCGCATCATGGTCTGAAATCAAATCCACACCGATGATTATATCAAATTTAATCAATGGTATGACGATGAGATCAGCAGATAAAGAACATTTATATGCTCTAATGGGGACTGGTTCACAAAATTTTGTTGCAATGATACTTCGTTTAGGAGTTTTTACTGACAACTCCCTTGTTAAATCAAAATGGAAATATCTAATTTTCTTAACAAACTGATATTATATGAAACAATTTGATGATACAAAATCAAATAAAGCATTGGATAATCTTGAGGAAACCATTAAATTACCTGCCACCACCTCTTTTGGAGCATCTACCTCAGCAGTAGTGATAGCATAAGCTTGGCCTTGATCCATTTTCCTTTTCTGAGGTATGTTCCCCGGATTCTTAGGACAATCATTTTCATAATGTCCTATCTCCCTACAATTGTAGGATTTAACACCAATAGCTTCCTTCTTCCCCTTGCAATCACGAGCATGATGGCCTTTTTCACAACACATATAACTAAATCTCATTCCATTAAAGTAAGTACCAGGGTGTTTCTTCCCACATTTACTATAGGATGGATAATCAAATTTTCAGTTATTCCCCTTATTTCTATTTCCAAAGTGATCAACAAATCTCTTCTTCTCTTTCTTTTCTTTATGGTTGTAAGATTTAGATAATTCCTTTTCTCTCTTGACAACACATTAGATAATATCTTTCTATGACGAGAAGGATTGTGAGACTAATGTTTGATGGAGAAATGGTTTTAACCCATCAAAACAATGATCAATCTTACTTCTCGGGTTACATATATAACCTACAGCATGCCTCACTAACCTTGTAAAGTTAGCCTCATACTTTGCGACATTCTCATCCTCATTTTACCTCAGACTCAGAAATTACCATTCCATATCTGCTCGATGGTCATGAGGAAATTATTTTTCTAATAAAATCTCTTTAAAATCCATCAATTCCATATTTGATACTTCATCCTCATCCGTTTCGTTTTGAATCAATGACCACTATTGATCAGCATCTCCAGTGTGGAAATAAACTGCCATGACAACTTTTTCCCTTTCACTAATCCCCAAGGCATGGAATATTTTCTCTATGGAATTTATCCATTGCTCAGATACTAATGGATTTGTACTCCCATTAAATTCTTTTGGTTGTTTCCTCATGAAGAGATATAAAATTGATCCTCCACGCTGCGGATCAGGGTTCTCCATAAGAGTAAGATTATTATTCATAACCTGAGTGAGTTGTCTCATTATGGTGATAAGTTGATCAGCAACAGTTGTATCAATAGCTCCACTATAATTATCTTGAGTAGGATGGAAATACCTAAATGGAGTGCATTAAATAATATGATTTCCATTCCTTCCACTAGGTTCAATTTCTAAACAATGGAATAAACTAGATTAGTTTATGAATAGAAATACTAAAATCCCAACTTGTAAAACACTTAACATAAACTGAACAATTTATGGCTATAATCCAAAATCATAAAAATGTTTTCATTGAGGAATTATATACTAATAAACCCTTCATAATGGGTTGTAATGAAAATGATAATTATCCTAAGCATATCCCCCAGGAGTGTCGAAACCAAGAGTGCAGCAAGGCCCGTTGTCGTGCACTAGTTCCCGTTTGAGTCTAGATCAATGCGGTGTTTTCAGGTTTTCCCCTAGGTACATATGTGCCAGAGCCACCCCTATATACTCATATCCAGACAGGGAAGTATTTCTCAAAAAACTCACAAAATTTCTACATTACCAAATTTCTAGGAAGTTATTCTATAAAAATCATCAAATTCTATCTTAGGGTATTGTGCTCTAATTAGAGTTTATCTAAATATATCTTCCAAGGTTTTTACTAAACTTCCTATGATACCATCTATAATGCCCCAACCCTAGAATCCCAGATTCGGTGTTTCTACATTACCAAATTTCTAGGAAGTTCTTCTATAAAAATCTTCAAATTCTATCTTAGGGTATTGTGCTCTAATCAGAGTTTATCTAAATATAGCTTCCAAGGTTTGTACTAAACATCCTATGATTCCATCTATAATTCCCCAACCCCAGAATCCTAGACTTGGGGCATTATTACGTATCATTTTCATGATAAAAAAGGATCAAGTCTCGAAAGATCGATTAGTTTAGTATCCTTGGAAGTACTAGATGAAATCATAAGTCTTACATTACATTATAAATTGAAAAACTACAAAAACATAGTCTTCATAGTCCACACTCATATCCCCTTAGAATATCCCTATAGGTCAGTCATAAAATACTTCTTCACATCCTGGGAAAAATAAAACACAGAAAGGGGTGATCTCAGATGCTCAGTAAGGTTTAAAATATAGCGGAAACTTTCATAAATAAGCATAAACTTTTAAAACAATGTATAACTAAAACAAAAGCCTTTTAAAATTGATCTTCAGCATAATATGGGAAAAATAAAATGAAATAATTCCATTTACTTATTCACATGGATATTCTACTATTTCAATATTCACATGAAAAATCAATAACCACTTTCATAATGATGGAATAAATAATGCCAGACAATCATAACTCCATAGTAAAGGCCTTATGCCAAGACTACAAATATGATTTTTTCAAGGCCTTGTGCAAAGAAACTAGTTTGTCTCGTGAGACCTACCGATACATAGAGGAGCTATAGCAGGCTCCAACCATTACTTACTAAGTCTAATGCATTTCTCTTATGAACAGGTTTAAACATAACATAAACATTCATATAAAAACTAGCATACGAAACGTCAATAATTTCTCCACAAACCATGAATGGTATAAAAAAACACATCCACAGTCAAACATATCACAAAACCTACAATACAATATGGATGTTTTGTATCATAATAAATCAACTTTAAATAAGCTTAAAATCAATCAAAGGATGTTGACAAAGATGAAATAAAAACTATTTGATAGAAATATCTCTTTTTTAAAATCAATTAAAAGTCACATAATTATAAAAGAAAACATTTATATTGAAAATATTCTTATAACATTGTAAGGTAATATTTTATTATTTTATAACGGCGGAAAATAGCTGCACCCGCCGTATAAGTTAAAAAAAGATGTTTTTACCTTAATTATGTTGAAAATGTTGAAGATGACCTTATTTGGAAAATGACGGAAACATTCCTTTAATTTTTTTTATAAAAAGTCAAAAAAGGGTATAAATAACTTTAACCCATAGTCTAGTAATTATTAAAAAAAATTGGAATAAATTTTAAAAAAACATGGAGGTGGATGATTGAGAGGTCCCAGTAGATAATTATGTATAAACAACCTCGGATAATAAAGTGATTGTAAAATAAACCCTTACCATGCACTTTTCCTTGATCAAGGTTAGGTTAACCTCCTATATAATAGTTAAATCATTGTTATTAAGTTATATAAGAATCATATAAATCAATATGATATCATATATTATTTTTAAATATTTCTTTTTTAATAATATTTTAGTATTATCATCATTTCATGTGTTAATGTACTCATTTTATTTTATATGTTTTGTTACATAAGATGTGTTTGTTATAGGTAGGTTGTATCTTATTCATATAAAAAATTATTTCAAGTCCTTAAACATTATTTGTAAACATTAAATGAAAATTAGTCTTGAATGGAAACAATGGAGAATGAATCTCATCGCGTTCGTGGAGACGGTAGTTCGTACGTACGCACGAGCGACAATATCATTATTTTGATATTAAAATAGTAAATAATTTAATGGTATATCATATATACAGAATCATTATCATGTTAAATTTATTATTTTCATCAGTTATAATCATTAATATACCCATACAAATGATGAAATGTTTGAATAACAAATTACACCATGACGTGGAGACGTTAAGTCGTACGTACACACATGTGGTGAATTTTTCATTCATAGGATGTATGAAATAACTAATATGGTTTTACCATATTTATAATAACATCACATTATATAGAATATACTGGATTTAATATTTTAGAATGGAAACAACAAAGAGAAAGAAAGTGTAAGAATAAAGGAACTCGAAAGCTAGTGGTGAAATTAATACCTTTTCTTTGGGTGTTTCCTTTTGAGTTGATCAAAAGGGCTCCATAGGTTGGATTTATGACTATGTAAGGCCTCTAGGATATACTGAGGGAAGTGGAGAGGATATTTGGGTAGAGTTTGGATGAGTCAAAATTCTTTGATGTTGTTAATTAGAGAGAATGGGGAGTGCTCTTTTATAAGAGGGGTGAGGAGAACCCTAGGAAAGGATAGAAATATTATTTTATAATAAACTCATTTTCATTTTCTAGTGGCTCCAAAGTGGATTATTTAAAGGCTAAAGTTGTTATGGGTCGAAAAACACTCAAACAATAATTTTTAGAAGTATTTTGGTCAATATTTTACCCTTATCTTTTAGATTTAACTCTTAGTTAAATAGTTTGACATTTACCATGTTTCTTTTTATTTTTATATTATATGGTTAAAAACATACTATAAACTTCCAAGATAACCCCAAGTGGTTCATTAATGATACAAATATCATTATATAATATTTTTGGCCAATATTTATATTTTTATAAATATAATATCAATTAATAATATATTAATTTTTTTAAAACTCCTTTATGTCTATTTTGACACTATTTTCTATTTTGTTTTTGTAAAAAATCATAGCAGAATTATTAATTCAAAATAAGTTCATATAACCAACCCTAATATACCATATTAACCTATAGAATTATTTGAATTCCTAAAACGTCTCAAATTACATTTATTTGTATATTTATAATATCAATTATTTTAATATTCCATTAATTAGATAATTAATGCATCATCATTGTGTCATAAATAAATTTTATTATTTAATCTCTAAAAAATATAAATAAATTAAAAATATGTAGGAAATCATTTTATATTTCTAATTAATAATTATAGTCTAATTTATCTTATGTATAACCCTATAATAAAAATGGTTTAGTTTATAAACATTGATTTTAGCTCTTTTAACTCTTCTTTAAATAAAATAATAATAAATGTCCTATTCTAATCCAAGTCGACCTAAATGATAATATTTTATTCCTAAGGTTGTTTTTGTTCGAATTATACTTATATAATATAACTATAACATGTGTTAGTATAAAAATAATATCACTTTTACCTTTAATTACACTATTTACTTTAAACCATCGTAAAAAAAGTAAAACATTACTATTCCCCAATAATAATTTTTATCTCATTGAACCACATTTTAATTACTGATATCAACCATGTCTCTCAGATTTTTGAAATTCAATTCATAGAAGGGGTAAATGTATTTTTTATGCAAATTTTCAAAATCTCCTAGGAGGTGTGTAAAATTCGGTAAGAAGTTCAATAAATTTTTTATATATCTAAAATTATTATAAAATGACTCCAATGAATTACATTGAAATTATATAGGTATTATGTATCTATTTTGATGTAAAATAAATTTAAATAAAATAACTAATTATTTAAATAAAAAATTCGGTTTTAACCAATAACTTAGTGTTTTTCACTATTCATCCAAAACTGAAAGTTTTCAAAAAAATACCAAAAATTCACCCTAGGCTAATTTAGATATTCCAAATAAAAAAATGAAGTCCATTTTGAATGTTAAAATTTATAAAATATCAAAAAGTGGGTATTACTATTCATAACATATAGTTTGATTGGTTGTGGTGTGTGTTAGAACTCAAAGTTGCATACAACACACACTACTGTATTTTTCAAAGGGAAACGTACCGTGGAATATTGGGGTGTTATATCACTAGGATATTCCCTTGACCAATGCCATGTAGAAACAAAATAACTAAAACATTAAGGAAACAATTTATAAAGGAATTTTTAGGCATATCGATATCATGAACAAAGCTATGTTATTCAATCAAATCCATAAAAATTTACCCATTGAACACATTACTATTGGGGCATACAATGCAATTAAAATTAGTTATATATCTAGACCCTAGTAAAATAAATTAATAAATTTTATATTTAATTAATTAATTATTATATTTATCATATTTGTTTTACATTATAATATTTAATATAATGAGTTTGATAAAAAATATATTTTCATTTGAAGAATTTAAAATTATATATTTTTGGAAATATAGACTTTTAATTATGAAAATAATTTTATCATATTTATAATTATCAAAATAAATGTTATTTTAACAAAATATTTATATTAATTAAAATTTATTTAGAAATTAATTATAATAAAATTCCATGATGTTCTATGTAATATTTATAAGGGTTATGAACTTGTTTGTACCATAAAAACTAGTATTTTCAATAAATAAGGTTATTTATATAAAAACAGAATTCTTATGTATAAATAATAAATTAAAAAAAATATATATACTATTTTTGAAATAACCACATAGATATTAAAAAATTGTGATATTTTAATAATTTTATGACACTATTGATTTTTTGCGTAAAAATTATATACGGTATAATTATACCCTGTATATTATAACATCTTAATTAGAAAAAATTTATGTAATAAATTATCTGAAAGGGATACATAAAATATATATATTACAATTTAAGTAAATACTTTATTATTTTAGTTTATAAATTTTTGAATCCTTTAATAAATCATCCCAAATATATCTTTTATTTAATTTTTTTAAAATGAATTATTTTAAAAATAACTCAATTCCAAATTTTTGTGGTAATTATTTTAATTTATTAACATCATCAATTTAAATAATACATTAAACAACTCTTAATTGGTACAAAACTTGAGAAATCCATTTTAGTGTTCATGTGTTTTATTATTTTATGATATCAAATCCAAAAACTATGTTTAGAAAATAAAAAGTAAATCCCCTCTCATTCACTACAAATACCCAACCAAAATCCCACTAATATTCACTAAAAATAAATTTATATTGAATTTAGTATTCTTATCCATGTATTAATCCATCTTATTTTTTTCTCAATCTGTTAAAAACCATCACTGATATTTTTAGAATCATAATCTATGATTAAGGGACTCCCTCCTCGTATATTATTTCACATAGATTATTAGTACTAATCCATTTTTATTTCCCATTTATCATATTTTAATATTAAATTAAATATAAAATTTACTATACTTATTATGGTGTAATTAAATACTACCTATCACTCACATTAAAAACTTCCATGAAGATTTATGTACACCCTTTATGTTGCCAAAATTATCCTATGAGTTTTCACTACCAAAAATCTCAATATTAAATATTCATAACAATTTTATCTCAACATAATTAAGCTATATATGACTAATTTTTATTTATTTTGGAAATCAATTTTTAAAAACACATCTCCTAAATAATGAGGTTAAAATAATGAAATAAATTCTGATGTTGTATGATTTTTATTTCCCAATAATCCATGTGAACGATATGAATGTGCAGGGTGGGACCAGAATTATATTTACCTCCAATAAGTTATCATATGTTTTTATCTCATGATATAACATGTTTTGTAAATTTTTGGTTCTCCTATTAACAATATTTTAGGATGTCTCTGTATTTATCCCTGACATATGATTTCAATGTCATGTTTTTTGTTGTATCCACTTTCCTACATTTTCGTGATGTTATAATATTATATGAGGCATAAATGTTCTTCTTTATTATTATAAACCCATTTATTCTACCTTGATATATATATTTAATAACATGAATTACATTAATCATGTAATTATTTTATTATGTCCTTACAAGAAATTATAATTCAACTCATTCTTATGTACATCCCCATGTGATCCCATGTAGTTTTAGATGAGATGTAGAATTTTAAAAGAATGTTAAGAATTTATAAATAATTTTTCTATATCCTTGTTTTAAAGTATTATGTTTTGTATCTAATTACCCAATGACACATATCCTTTTGAAAATATTTCTTTTTAGTATCTAATTATTTATTTAAGAATGTATGTATTATTGTTTATAAAGTATATGGGTTGTCATATACCTAGTCCTCTTTATGAAAAAGTTAATATTTCAATGTCTTTATACATTGATTGTATGGTGGTTAAAAAGATCAGGATTAATATAATAAATCCTCTTCCATAAAATGAATAATTTTTCAATTTACTTTAGAGGGTTTAATATTTCTAAAAGATGGATCTAGAAAAAGTATATGATTAATGAATGGTTTAAATGAATGATATTCAAAAAGAGAACCTTTAATACATTATTAAGAAAAATTATCTGTAGTAAAACTCAATTCAAACAACCCAATTATCATGTAATATTTATAGACCTAATGAATATAGTATTTAGATATAACATTAAAAAAAGAAAATTGTCTTTATAGATGATGTTCTAATATGATCTAAAGAAAATAAAGGAATAGTGGTGGATTTTATTACTATGATAATGATATTTTGAAATACTATGTTGAATGAAAAATGAAAAATGTGACTTTTAGATAGATAATGTTATGAATGTTATATTCGTAGGGAATAAAATAACAAGGAAGTAGATATTTATTAATCTTCAAAAGTATTGAGTGATTAAAGACTAAACCAGTACAATATTTTAAATACATATCCTTAATATCATTAGATTAGTTAGGAATTGTTAATGGTTTGGGAGGAACTCTAACTAATTTTCAAATAAACTAACCAACATAACATAAAAAAGAGTAATGATTTTCTCTATCTAATAATATAAATAGGTCTTCATATAGTTATGAGAATGGATATTCACTAAACCTATAACCATAATAGCCTCAATTGGATATGGTATTATGATATACTATCATTTTTTAAAGAACGGACTGATATGTGTTATCATTAATATTGTGGTATCCTATACATTAATACAGATAAAGATCCAAGAGAATAATTACCAGAAACATGACATTAAATTAGCAGTGGTATTCATTTCATTGAAATTTTAAAGGAAATATCTATATGGATCGAAGTTGTTCTTATATAAATATCATACAATCATAATTAATTTATTCAAGTATAATTAGGTCAATATGTTCCAATAATGACAGTAGGAGTTGATATAATATTACCAAATGCTCAATCTAGAACAATCCATAATGTATGAAAAAATTGGATGATGCAATAACTATAAGGAATATAGAAATATTATTTATAGTAAGATTTAAAATCCATCTAATCATCTATGATATGAAATGGAAAACGATGGGAACCATAATGAATGGTATGATAACCTACCTTTCATGATCTATTGATCAACCATCAATCTTGAAGTACATTATAATGGTTCAAATGAATGATATAGACATACAATATAAATTATAATAAAAAATTAAGGGGGGAGTATCTTAGTTCAATAATGATAAATATTAAGTTGAATTATTTGTGACCTGATTAGGTGTAAAATTATAGATTAAAAAAATTATGATCAATAAGATGATACACATTGATCAACATTATGTTTCCACCTAGGAAATCAAAATATTTATATATATATAAGAGCACATTTTTAGAAGAAAATGATGTGAGGATTTCTATTTAAAAATTAATGTACCATATATAAAAATAATTTAATGTAAAGAAAGAAATAAAATGTGATGATGAAATCATTACTACTATGGACATGGAAATAAGAGAATATTAACATTGTTTTTTTTCAGGTTTATTTTAAAGTCATTAAAAGGTCACAATTCCATCTAGATTATGGTGTATCTTCTTATTATGAATTCTCATGTCATATATATTCATGAGGATTTCTCACTGCATAAAATAATATATATATATATATATATCATATATATATCATATAAATTTTGTGGATTTATAGTATTTTTATATAAATTTTATCTAATCAAATTCAAACCATCGCATTAATTTTTATGAGGAGTATTAAAAAGTAATTAGATAATGTGTTGTAATTTAGTGTGATATAAAACACTAATAAAAATGATCATTATAACACTAAACCAAAAGAATATATTCTCAAATCATTCAATATGATATTAAAATTTTTTTAAGATCAACATTATCCTTTGATCATGTTATCAAATAAAAATTAAATTTAATTAGTCATTCAAATGGATCATTAAAAACCACTACAGAAAAAATACCCTAACATTCTTGGATAAAATTTGGGATTATAAGTCAGTGGAATAAAACTTAATTCAATCAATAATATAAAATTTCTAATCCATTTATAACCAAATCACTATTACCTAAATACGGTGTATCTATTAAGAGAATTTATGACGAGACCTAATGTTTGAGGTTCAAGATAAAGTATTTCTTTATGTGTATATTTTCAATAAATTCAGGAGGTATTGATATAAGGGAATTAAAATTTTCAGACACATTGGCCCCTTGGAGATTCAAGATCATTTGAAGTTGTGCCCAATTAAATATCACTTCCACTAAACCTATTTCATGTACATAATGTATTACTTGTATCTATTTTGGGGATTTAAACACAATATATCTCATGTGTATTGGAGCCAAAGGAGGTGGAGTTGGAATATAAAAATTTTATCAGGATAAGTCAGTGCTAATATTAAATACAACATATAATGTTTTTTGAAATATTTCTATTAACCTTCTCAAATTATTACATAGAAATAAAAAGTATGAAGAGGAAACAAGAGAACCTGAGGATGTACAGAAACAAAAGTATACTAATCTATTTTATTTATAGAATTTCAAATAATATTGAAATACTAAAATTTCTAAAAGGGGGAATATTTTAACCTCCCATTTTATTATTTGAAAACTATTTCCCAGATATTATATGTTTCTTAAATTATTACTATCATATGTTAGAGATTAAAGGAAATGTATATATTATGTAATAAAGTATGATTCATTTTTCATTCATAAAATTAAACAAAAATGATTAATATAATAAATAGGATCAATAAAAACATGATAGGATAATAAAAATAATAATAAATTGGTAATATTTAATTTCATAAGGTATATGTTATGCTCGATATTCCAAACCCATGGATAATATTGTAATATTAAAATAAAATATAAAAAAATATTTGTTTTTTGTTGATAATCTATAGATAAAAATGATATAAAATTGATAAAATTTGTAATGAATGAAATTAGTTATATTTATAAGATGTATTAATATTATAAAGAAAATGGAAATAAGACTATTTGAATAGTAACTTGAACATTAGAATAGTAGTCTAATTCTCATAATAGTAAACTTCTCATTAAAATATTAACCAAGATTTTTAAATTGTAAAATGACTATTTGGAAAAAAAATAAACATATAATAAACTATTTTCATTAAAAAATAATATTATATATTTTTCAATTTATAATAAAACTAATACTCAAGAAATTTATCATTGTTAATTTATATGTATTCAATTTTAGGAAAATATTTTTTTATCAAAAGCTATATTTTCTAATAAACATAAATATTATAAATAACTAATTGAGATATGTATTTTTCATTAAATGGAAATCATTTTTGGAGCCATAATAATGAAATTTCGTAAGGGTGATTTTTATTGTTTTTCAATATATTATTTTGGGATTATTTTTCTATAAATCAAGGTTTTAATCCTCTAGAAGTATTATGGAATTATAGTGAATATGTTTCATAATGAATAAAAATGTTTATAGGATGCATGTATATGTTTTGATCTTAGGGAAAGAAATTATTACTTAAAGATGTTTATTACCTCATGAATAAGTGTGTCCTTCAGCATAGATTATACAACGAAAATTTGGTTTGATATTATCTAGAGATGTACGAGTTATTTATTTTTTGAAAAAATTAAAATGAAGAAATAGTGTTTTGTAGGAATAAAAAACATTAAACATATGATTATTTAGAGAGAATTTATTCCATATGGTGTTGTATCTTGTCTTAATGGATGTTAGGGGTGAATAAAATATTACATAAATATATGATACATTTCATAATGAAATAATGGCTCCTTGTCATAATGGTGGTATGCAAGAGTAACATTATTGGGTTCACACTAAATCCTAAATGCTAGGGAATTTTGGTGTGTTAATGGAAAAAGGTATATTATCCATAAGGAATATATTAAATTATGAAGTATTGAATTGATATAATTTCATAAAGAATCCCCGTTTTTCAATTTATAGATTTATATCCATGAATTATAGTGGAATGAGACATTACAATGTTATACTATTCATTGAATCATAATGGTGCCGAGTTAGATAGATTTCCATAATTTATAAGTTATAAAATTTTTAATATTTTAATGTTCTTAATTTTTTTTGATTTTGACAAAATATTTGAAGGTAGTTTTTGGATAAATGATCCCATCACAATTAGTGATATTTGATTATCTAAAATTGGGAATATTTTGTCATTTAATTGGTGATTATAGAAGAGTTTATTCCTATAATAAAGGTTGGAAAATATTGTGATCTATATAGAGTTACCAACGCAATAGTATTCTAAATGTTTTTACAAAGAAAAGAATAATATCCAATAGTTTTTTAATTAACTTTCATATTGAGTCATCATATTTATGAAGGATGGATTTCTACTCCTTAAATTGTGTAATCATAATTATTCTATCATGTAGACATAATTAATTGATTGGTGGTGTAGTAAGGATTCTATATGAAGAGTGAAATGATATCTCTTCTACTGTGGGTGTTTCAAACCAAGAGGTTCAATTTGGTGATTAGGAATTTTTATTACAATGTTTGGTAAACTTGATCATTACAATGTTTATGTTCCTTGGATAATTATAAGTGTGGGTAAACCAAGAAAACACATTCATTTCTTATATTTTATGCTTCATCACATATATAATATCTTCTTATGGAGAGAATATTATTACAAATAATTCATTAAAATTACATTGGTTGATACATTTTGAAATCCTAATACCCAAATTTAATACACCAAGGTATCTTCCTAGTGTGAGACTCGCAAGTGGTATAAGAGTTAAAGATTAATTTTTTTTGACTATTCAATTTTTAAAGTGATATAATTTTTTTTCAAATATAATTGAATTGTTATCATTGAAATTAAAAAATTTAATTATATTGTAATTAAATGAAATATTACACCAGATCATAAGAAAATGATGTCTGTCTAGAATCTATAAATGTAATTTTAGTAAAAATTGTGTGTAGATTATTAAATGAAATATAGTGCGGGGAGATGTATTTTTATCCCCCAAAAAATAAATTCTTTAGAGGATACTTCTCAAAAATAATTTACCTGAAGGTAATTCTACTTAAAAACATAAAAATGATGAGGAATAAATTATTCAATATCTATGAAGGTGACTCAATGGTACGCGATTTTGAATTACATATACCCTAAAATTAATATATTGAATCGAGGATTAATATACATGAATTAGCTAATGATTTATTTGACTGGGACAATCTGATTGTTTATGAAAAATATGGACTCGGTTAAACCATTGAATATAAATATTTCATGGAAAGAAATACTATAATACTTCCCCCACAATTCCAATCAATGTTTTTAGTGATAAAAAAATATCTAAAGGTGATATCATTGAATATTTTTCATTGAACATACATTATATATGGTTTGAGTAATAATAAGAATGATCCACTGGAAAAGGTAAAATATTAGGATGTTTTATTGAAAGAGATAAAAATATATTTATGAGAGATGATAATAAATAGAATTCAGTAGATAAAATCATTTTATTCATTTCCTAAAATTTGAAAAAGATAAAAAGAATGTTTAAGAGAAAACATCCATTTTCATTCCGTTGATGAAAAATGGTTTATAAACATTTTTAAAAGTGTCTTAATAAGTATTGAAATGAAAAATATGTTGAAGAACCCATTATAAAATCATCAATAAATATAAAGGAATGTGGAATTATTAATAGAAATTCATCAAAAATAATAACATTTTTTCATATGAATATATTAACTAATATGAAATTAAGGTTTAAGAAAATGGTTAATAAAAATATCTCAGCGGAGAAGTTTTCTTAGAAACCATTGAAATAAAATGGAGGAAAATGTGATCGTAAAGATGATGGACTTGATTGATGAGTGTAACTCAATGTTGAGTAAGATGTTTCAATAATTGACATAAATTTTTGGGAATAATAAATAGAATAATGAAAAATAGCGGTACATGATTCCTTACACTACACACTATTGAGAGATACAGAGATAGATGTAGTTAAATTCAGGTTTAAAATATAAAATATGATAAGCTTAAAAACTCTTATGAAGTCATTTTTCTCAAGATAAAAAGAGATAAATAGTCTCAAATCATCGATGGTTTAATTAAATTACTAAATGATAAAATCAATCCAATTATTATATTGAAGGAGAAATCATTTGATTATTTTGAATGAAATGGGATCAGGGAAAATATTGACAACTGAATTTAAATTTGGATGTTGGGATGTATGGGTTATATAAAATGATAAAGAAACATGGATATATATTAGTGATTTTGGAATATTAAAAATAAAAAAATGCATGAAAATGAATAATAAGATGGTGTGGAGCTTTTTTGGAAGAAAAAACGAGTGTAGTGGGGGATACGCCAAGAGTTCCCACATTTATGTGGAATATTCATTTCTGTGGCAATCAAAATTTTTAAACAACTCTTTGATCAAAAATGAATATACATAAAAACAATTAATAAATATTTTTATTAATATGTAAAGATAGGGTATGAATGAGAATAATAATCTGTGGAGAACTATGATCATTTATGTGGATGTCGTAATATTTAAATTATCGATCTATAGGAAATTCATGAATTGTGTATAATTCATGATTCATGTGTTCAAAATATCAAAAAATTTAGACTTATTGTCTTCTATTAGGATAAATAGGATTCATGGGATGAATGTGACATTCATTTAGTAATAATATGGGTTTAAAGATAATTTTAATCGACTAGCCAAATAATATGAATACCCATGTTGCAACCAGGACAAAATTTGCAATGATTAGGATTATAAAGAGGTCATGTGATTATGTATAGGCAATTAGTAATGATAATATTATACCTAGTAGGTAAAAGGACCGATTTTTTATTTTCCACATTTCCAAACCCATGATAAAAATGGTTTTAAAAAAATTTCACTTGAATATAGTAAAAATAATATTTTGATATGTTAAAGTCATGATGAGAATTAGTTGTTTTGTCAAGATACACTATAATAGATTTCTTTTTTTGATTTTAGAATATGGATTATGACTGTTCAATGGACTTTAAAAAGTAAACATCTTCCAATTCCTTAATTTCTTCATATATATATTTATTATCTATGAATCAAGTGACATTGTGTCTTGTTGTGAACTGAGGATGATGAATACATAGTAGAAAATAAATTGTGTAGTAAATATATATAGAATAATAAATTATATAAGGTTATTAGAGTTTTTAGTAAAATAATCTAAAAAATCATATTTTAAAACTATTTTGATCTTAATCATAGAGAAAAATAGCATTAATAACTAATGGGTGAACCACATTGAGAATAAATATTTCATCAATAAGGGTAAGGCTGGGAAATGGCTAGTGATGTTTATGTTTGTGTCCACACCAGGTCATGTGGTGGATATCAGAGTTTTAACACTATCCATTAATTCTTTGAGAGTAATCAATTAGATCTTGGTTTCCAATTCACTATATCCACTAAGATTGTCTATCAGAAGGACACCCATACTCAAAAAGTTTTTATCATTTCATTTGAATACTAAACAATTTTTGACTTCATAAAATTTATTCATAGAGTATGATTTTTTATTTCAATATTTGGAAAATTTAAAGATACTATTTTTGTGTTTGGTAATAAATGTGGATATATGGGCATGGTTTTTCATTCAATGAGATATATTTATCAAGGAATTAGGCAGGGTAGTTTCAATTAATATATATAAACAAGAGAGTATAGTTTTATTTTATAATATATAATGGGAAAATTCAAGATTATTTATTTAGTTGTAGTTCAGAAATTATGGATTGGAATCGGGAATATTGGTATCCACTTACCGTCTAAAGAAAATCAGGAAGGATAAAATATGGTTGGTGAAAAATTAATGTTTTTCTATTGATTCCCACAATGATAAATACTCATGTGTATTTAAAGTGACTGTTAAATGTCACATTTATTAAAATATCTACATATGTGGGTTTTATAAAATGGATTTTTTGGGGGATAATTTTATTTAACATAGTGGAGTTTTTTTAACAAATGGAAAGAGATAAATTATATCCAAAATCCTTGGATGAATTTATTTGTTGTTTTTTTTTCAGATCACTATTAAAATCATTTAAATGTCCAATGTAATTAGAGGGAATTTATTTCACTAAGATAAATTAATATTGGAGGAATATTTGAGAAGTTTTTTCTATGGGGAAAAATCATGCCATAATGATGTCTACTGTGTCATATAAAATATTATCAGGTTATAAGAAGCATCCTTTGAAGATTTAGCCTTGTGATTTTTTTGATCTTATAAATTTGTTAAATAATAAAAAAGAGTATAATGCCACAATTGTCGTTAGTTTTCCTAAAAATATTTTATTTATTAAGAGTTATGGAGGAATCACATGGCATACTTTATCATTATGTCACAATGGTTGTTATGAATAATCAATTTCTCTAAGGCTACTTGATGCATTTCATCACAGAGAATTAAATATTCAACAAAAAATAAATATAAGAGTAAACATTAGGTGTTTCTATAGAAATTCATTGAATGTGGAATTGTTGTTGTTCCCTAGAGATATGTGGTTGTGCTCTAAGGGGTGTATAATGTTATCAAGTGTTAAATTGATATATTTTTATAAATAATAAACAAGCTATGAATGTTTTAATTGGATCCATAAATACTTATTGAATAGAAACAATTTTTCAAGATGTTGTTCCCTAGTCCATGATGGTTTGATGTCATAAATATTTTATAGATTACAAATATTCTATATTTTTATGATTTTCAATTGATTTAAATTAAATGACTTTTAATCGGATATGATTGAATTTTTGGAAAAAAAATTCCATCATAATTAGTGAAATTTTATGATCAAAGTTAAGGAATTTTTTTGATTAGATATTTGTTTAGTGAAGCTATATATCAATTCTCAGGGATAAAAAGATCACAATTAGTATATTTTTCATATGTAAATTCAATATTTTTCACCTTTATAGGACTCTTGATTTGAAACCACCAAATATAGATATGTCTTGATCGGGGGAAAATTTAACAAAATGAGGCTTCAGATTATATTTTCTCTTTAAGTATTCCATAATGTTTGAGGGATTAAAAATAACCCAACCATGAAAATTAGTGAATAAAAATCACATGTTATAAATGTAATCACACTAAAAGGTATTTAAATGACATATAATATACATAAATAATTTCTATTTCATTTAGGATGTACAATTGATAACACATAACATTTTTGATGTTCCTTAAAATTATTTGTATAATATATGTTTTTTTAAAATGATAATTATTAAAATTAAAGTAATGATAAATTATTTTTAATTCTTGAAAAAAATAAATCATGGTTTTGGAAATTGATATAAATGAAACAAAAATTATTTGAAGGTAAAAAGATCTTTTTTACTGAAGACAAATCTTTTGGAAACATAATGTATTTTAATCTTAAGAAATTATTTTAATCACTAATTAATTTTTTTAGTTATATGTGTAGATAATATATTATATAACATGATTTAACATTCATTTAATGGTTTTTACAAGGATTATAATGACAATAGATTTAGTTTTTTTTTCTAAAGATTAATTTTTCTAAAAACTATTTTCATGGTGATTTGTGCAATTATTTTAAAAAGATTTATTACACTTTTAGAAGTTGAATTTTATTAAATTGTTTCTTTAATTGAAATAAATATTTTCCTAACCTGGGAATCAGTCCACTCACCTTTTTTCACTTAATTAATTATAACTATGCTAAAAATATGTCACCTAGGTTATGGTAAAAAAGGGGTTAATGATGGTGTTAAACTAAAAGATATGTTTTAAATTTTAAATTAAACAAATAAAAATTTGATTGGTTGAAGATATTTAGAATGAAAAAAATATTATATTTAAATTAGGACACCTTGGTTCCACATTAATTTATATATGCATTTATTATATTTTAATGTTTTAATTATTTAAAAATTTCCCACCTGCCAGACTAATAAATGGGAACCTATAATCATATATTCACTAAAAAATATTGTACCTCTTATAATTTCCATAACCAACCTAAATCTCTTAAAATTTTACTTATACATGTTCAAGAGTTTCTAGTATTCTTAAAATACCATCCCAAGTGTACTTAATAACATATCCAAATGGGGTTTCTCTAAGAATATGTAATCATCATCGTTAAAAAAACATATCATTATTTCCTATTATTCATTCTCCATGTAATCTCTAATAACATTAAAATTATTAAATAATTATCATTACTATAATAATTTTTTAAAGTTAATATTAAATCCATATACTACTTTTTTTCAATCCAATGGGATATGATAATGTTGTTTATGCGTATGTGTGGACTACCACTTACACAAAGAGAATTAATTTTTTGTCACGTATTGCGTAAATATATGACCACAGGGATGTATTTAATGAATCAAAATGATATTTATGAGAAAAATATGTTTGTGGAATGAAATATTATTATTTCATTAGCTATATTTCCATTTATTGAAAACCAAAAACATTACTCACACATGTGTTGACCTATCATCTCCATGAAGTTATTTATTTTATTTTTCATCATCAACATATATAAATTACTATAAAAAGTTTATATAATCATATAATAAGACACTACTAAAATTATTATTGTTATAGAGGTGACGAGATGATGAAGATATTTCATGGGCCAGAACAATTTATCAAAAGAATGTGTGGAATCATGACCACTTTTCACCCAAATACTGATAAAGAATTGTTAATAAATAGTGAATTAGAAATAATTATAGAATTATATATTACTAATTACAAAATTAATATGGTTTTTTGTTGATTTATAATAATTTAAAATTTATTTTACATGTTATTAAGAGTGTGTTTGAAGAAATTTAGGTCCTGAGAGAAGTGATTGTTTTCCAATATCATTTTTAATAAGAATTATTTATGATTGAATGTTATTTGGGGGAATTATATTATTATTTTCTATTAAAACCGATGTATTTTTTGCGAAATATTTATTTATGAGGTTTTCGTTATTCCCTTTATTGCCATATTTTTTTCACTCATAATTATCAAGATATATTTTTTTAATAAAACCAGTCCATATTTCCACTTTATTCATAAAATGTTTTCCGATATCAATGTTATTAAAAGTGTTTTCAATCATTTTATTTTCTTTGATAATATTATTCTTAAATATCATTATTAATAATTTTTACTTAATATTAGATGAATGTTAATTAGATTTATTTTATTTTTATAAAAGATGTACCCGTAGGATTTTTTTACAAAAGTGTGAAATGAATCATTGGTTTAACAATTAAAAAATGTAATAATTTTCTCAAAATCATGGAATTATTTTCATTATAAATTACATTACATGTTTCCATGATAATTTTAAAATAAAATATTTTTACAAGATTTATGATTTAGTTTTCAAAATTTTACAAAAATAAATTCTATTTTTTATAATTTTCTCAACGAAGGGTTTTAATTATCTATTAAATATATTTTTCTATGCCAACATCCATTTAATATTCTTATACATATCTAGGGATATTATCTAATGATATAATTTATGCTCTTTCTATATATGGCTTTTGATTAAGTTATCATACAATCAATATGAAACCTTTTTTTTACATGGGTTATGCTAAGATGAAATGATTAATTTCTCCATGATTATATGGAATAAATATGTATACTTTTAATTATTTAATGGTCAAGACAAAAATTATATAGAAAAAAATGAATCTTGTAACGATTGATATATAATGACATAATTTTAAAAATGAAGGTGAGTGAACCCATTATAGAGATGAATTGTGTCTTATAAGTGAACCTAATTTATTACGAGACATCATCCACCATGTAATAATGGAATTGGTTTTGATTATTTAATAATAAATTATTTAATAAGCCATAGTTATTCCAAAATTCCTAGGGCGTGTTCTTATGGATATGATGCACTTTTATATCTCAAGAATGATTAATTGTGATTCCATACTCATATGAATGATGTATTGAAATTCTATGGAGTTATTCAATGATTAATATTCTTGATCTATGACTAGTATTTTATGAATTCTCAAACTTAAAATCATTATATTATACATTTAATACTACCTTATAATTTTATATTACCATAGAATTATATCTACCATATTTACCTTTAATAAAAATCAATGTTCTCCCTTTTTTTGGTTTCCATTTTACAATGTTATAATGAGAGGTTCTATGTATGATATGTATATGAACTGTAAAATGGGAGAAGAAAATTGTGGGATATATTGAAAATATTACATGAAATAATTTGATTATGTATATATTCTTCAATTACACTACACCTTTACAATTTAGTGGATCTTATTACTAATATATATGTTGAATATTCATCTAAATGGTGTAATATTTATGTATGTAATTATCAAGGTCAATTATGTTGGAATTAGAGTAGGGATTCATTTTTTGGAGATCTGTTTATAAGTAATATTAGGATAAAATTGAAAAAAACCTATGATGAAATGAAAGTGATATAGGGGAAACAAATTATATAAAATGTTTATAAGAATTATAATAATATTGTACATCTCCTAAATTATTTTAATTATTATCTGGGTTTTCTCTCTCTCCCTCTCTATTTATTATAAATTGATGTGTATGCACTGATTTTTGTATTTAGTTTCTATAACTAGGATGAATCGTGTTACAAACTTTGGTAGAAAATACATGTATTTAAATATTGAAAAAAAATTAAATGTAATGGGATATGAAAGAAAATATTATTGTTATAACCATGGGATTTTCTCAAGATATAAATAACAATGAGATTCAAAATGATAAAGGGAGTCACCAATGTATCATTGATTATTATTGAGGCAACATCTACTAAACTTTAGTGGATCTCTAATTTAATTATGTCATAGAAAAGTACTAGTACCACTTAAATGATATTTTATGCCATCTAGTTAATAAATAATGAAAATTAATTTCTTTAAAAGTGTCAAATTGAAGATTAATTAAATCAATATAAGAATATTATTATGAAAATGAGGTAAGAGGGTGAATTTCATTCCTAAGAGTGGGATTTGATCAATAGGATATTTTTAACAAACAAAATTCCATAAAACATTATCATGAAAATAAGATGGGTATTACATTATATTAAAAGGAAGGATGGTGAATACATTTGTAACTAAGATGAAAATTTTCTAATTCATATGAGGTATGCTTCTTGTTTTATATTTTTTCCTAAAATTAAACTTGTTTGATTGTTCAATGGATCAAAACAATGTATGTAAAAGATTTTTTCCATAAGGGAATTTTTATCTATGATTAAATTGATTATTATTATCTAAATTTTGAAATGGATAGTGGATATTCCCATAATTTTCACTGGTTTGATAACAATTGAAATAAACTTTTTATGAAAATTTTAATAATAACACCCAGGGTGAAAAGACATTGTATGATACATTATTCCATACGAATAGAAAACAAGTTATGAAGTAAATAGCCTCCATGGGGAAGGTAAATGTTTCTAGTGTGGAATAGAAGGCCAGAAGGATAACACCCCAAGATTCTATGGTATGTTTCCCTTTGAATAATAAAATAGTTTGCATTGTACCCAACTTCGAGATTCTAAAACATCGCGACCAATCAAACTCGTCGTTATGAATAGTAAGACACACTTTTTGAAATTTTATAAATTTTACCTTTCAAAATGGACTTCATTTTTGTATTTATAATATCGAAATTATCTTAGGGGTGATTTTCGGAATTTTTCTGAAAACATTTAATTTTTTATGAATAGTGAAAATACTATATTTTAATTAAAAAAACTTTTTTAATCGAAATAATTTATAGTGATAAATTATAAGTTTGAATGGGTTTTAAGTATCATCAAATTATATTTTTATCATTTAATATAATTTAAGTCATTGGATGTAATCTCGCAATTAAACTGGACATAAAAAAGTGGCAATCTTTTGATAGTTATTATTTCATAAAAAACACGCTTTTTATTTTGACAACCGGAATTAATTTTAAATTAACTTCTTCCACTTATGTATCTCAAATTTGGAAAAATTAATTCCATATTTGGAATTAGGAGGTCCAAATTGTTTAAATAGGTAACTTTTATTTTTAGACATTAAAAATATTTACTTTAGTAAATATTTTATTTACCGTGGTTAAAAAGTTAAATCAAGTAAATACGGTTAAAAAATAATATTATTATAATAATAAATTACCCTAACACGTGTCCTAACCCTATTTGTGGATACATGTATGAACATGGGAATCCTTGGGTCAATTTCGGGACCCTATAGATCCACTTGGGAGTGAAAATGACATTTTATATTAAATAATCTAAAGTAAAGACAAAAATAACAAAAGAAAATATATTTTAGTAAAACAATTTTTATATGAGGTTATATAATTGATTTATTAGACTATAAATATTCATTAGAAAGATAATAATATTTCCAACCTCAGGTTCGTTTATTTATAATTTTTATACATAAAATAAATATATTTATATATGACACAATAATGATACAATGTTTTCCTTGTTAATGAAACACTCAAATAATTGATATTATGAATACTAAAATAAATATAATTTTAACGTTTTGATTCCATACAAAAATTTTATAGGTTAATATGACATGTTAGGGATTAATAAATGTATTTACTTCGAATTAATAAATTTGTTTAGTAGTTTAAGAAAAATCAATTATTAAATAATGTTAAAATTGACATAAATGAGTTTTTAAAACAAATAAAATATTATTGGTTGATATAATAATCTTAAAAATATAAGGTTCCTAAAAAATACTTATATAATAATATTTTTATCATTAATGGACAACTTGGGATTCTTTATGATGTTTATTGTAAGTTTATTAACCATATAATATAAAAATACAAAGACACATGGTAAATGTCAAACTATTTAACTAAGAGTTGAATCTAAATAATAAGGTTAATATAGTGACCCAAATCAGTCTAAAACCTTTTGGTTGAGAGGATTTATACCCGTCCCTACATTATCCTTTAAATAATTTATTTTTTAGCTATTATAAACCTAAAATTATTTTTTTATAAAATAGTATTTCAATCTTTTCCAAAGGTTCCCCTCAACCCTCTTATAAAAAGGCACTTACCATTCTCTAACATTCACACCTTCAACGCCATTTGGCTTAGAAAACCCCTACCAAAATATCCTCCCAAATATCCTACCTTCATCCTAGAGGAATTATTTTAGTCAAATATCCAACCTATGGAGTCATTTTTATCAAATCAAAATGATGAACCCGAAGAATAGGTAAATATTTCATCACCTCTTTAATGTTCTTTTCTTCTTCCACTTCCTATTTATTTGTTTTTTCAATTATAAAGAAATAAATCCAGTATATTATATATACTGTGGTGTTATTATAAAACTGGTACATCCATATTTAGTATTCTATCCATTTTAAAAATGAAAAATTCATCATATGTGCGTACGTACAGATTACCATCTCCACGTCGTGATGTAGTTTGTTATTCAAACACTTCATCATTTGGCTGTGTATAATAATGAGTATAAATTATGTAAATAATAAATATAACATGATAATTATTCTTTATACCATCCAATTATATATGATTTTAATATCAAAATAATTATACTGTCGCAAGTGCGTACGTATGGATTACCGTCTCCACGAACACAATGAGATTCATTCCCAATCGTGTCCAGTCAAGAATAATTTTTATTAGATGATTAAATATAATTTCTAAAGACATAATATCATCCTGAATATGAATTAGATACACCCTATACATAACAAACATTACGTACGTGACAAATCATATAAAGTAAAATGAATTAGTTAACACCCGAAATGACGATAATACTAAAATATTATAAACAAAGAAATTTTAAAAGATCATATATGATATCATATTAATCTATATGATTATTGTAAAATTTAATAAAAATTATTTCACCATTATACAGAAGGTTAACCTACCCTCGACCAAGGAAAAGTATAAGGTAAGTGTTAATTTCACAATCTCTTTATTATTCGAGGTTGTTTTTACGTAAGTATCTACTTGGACATCTTTATCATCCACATCCTTGTTTCTTAAAAATGTATTCCAATTTTTTTTACTATTTACAACACTATGGGTTAATTTCATTTATACCATTTTTGTACTTTTTATAAAATGGTTTGAAATGAATCGTTATGTCATTTTCCAAACATGTTACCTTATGACATTTTTGACAAAATTATGGTAATAATGTTTTTTAACTTATACAGCAGGTGCAACTATTTTTTTTCATTATAACATCATCGACGCTTTCCTTACAAGATCATAAAAATATTTTCAAAATAAATGTTTTCTTTTATAATTATATGACTTTTAAATGATTTCAAAATAGAAAGAGATATTTCTCTAAAAAAAGTTTTGATTTCATCTATATCAACATCCTTTGATGGATTTTAAGCTTATTCGATGTTGATTTATTATGATACAAAACATTTGTATTGTATTGAAGGATTTTTGATATTTTTGATTGTGGATGTGTTATTTTTACACTATTTATGGAATATAGATAATGTATTGAAATTTTGTATGTTAGGTTTAATTCAATGATTATGTTCTGTTTAATCATTTTCATATGAGGAATGCATTGGACATAGTAAGTGATGGGTGGAGCCTGCTATAGCTCTTTATTGCATCAATAGGTCTCATGAGACAAACTAGTGTTTTGGAATAAGGCCTTGACAAAATCTTATTTGTAGTCTTTTCAAAAGTCATTGACTATGTGGTTATGAAGTCTGGAATTATGCATTCTATCATTATGAAGGTGGCTATTGATATTGAATGTGATTATTCAACTAGTAAGATATTCATGTGAAAAATTAAATGTAATTTTTTGATTTTATATTTTCCATATTATTCTTAATTTCAAGTTTTAATGTTTTTTGGTTTAGTCTTATACATTTCCTTAAATTTTTATTCTTATTTATGAAAGTTTTCGCTATATTGTTATCCTTACTGAGCATCTAAACTCCCCCTTTCTATGTTTTATTTTTCTGAGGATAAGAAAAAGTATATTATGACTGACCTACAAGGACTATGGGATATGAGTCTGGCCTATGGAGATTGTGTTGTTTTAGTTTTTCATTTTCTAATCTAATGTTAAACTTATGAATGTATATAATATTTCCATGGTAACTAAACTAAACAGTCTTTCAAGACTTGATCTTTTGTGATCATGAAAATGTTATGTAATACTGCACCAACTCTGGGTATCTAGGGTTGGGGCGTTACAGTTGGTATTAGAGGAAATTTATAACAGTCCTTGGAAACTAAATTTAGATAAACTCCGATTAGAACACATAACCCAAAGGCATACATTGAGGATAAGTATAGAATAACTTTCTAGAATTTTGGTATTGTATATATTTTGTAAGTTTTCCAACAAATACATCCCTGTATGGATACGAAATAGTAGATTTGGCTCTGGCACAGATATACCTAGGGGTAAAACCTGAAAGGACCACATTGAGGTACACTCGAATGGGAACTGGTTCACGACAGTATACCTTTCTGCACTCTTGGTTATGACACTCCCAGGGGATATGTTTTGGATAATTATCATTTTATTTACAAACCATTATGAATGTTTTATGAGTATATGCTTATTAATAGAAAACATTTTTATAACTATGGATTATATCAATAATCTATTCAATTTATGTTATGTGTTTTAGAGGTTTGGGTTTATGTATTGCGATTCATAAAATAATCAAGTGTATGCCATTGTTTAGAAATGGCACCTAGTGGAAATAATAGAAACTGTATTAATACACGTAATCCAGGTAGGGATTTTCCTCCGTCTCAAGATAATTATAGTGGATCTAGTGATACAACTGGTGCTGATCATCTTATCACTATACTAGGACAACTCACTCAGGTTATGAATAATAACCATACCTGTATGGAGCACCCCGATCTATAGCGTGGATGATCAATGTTATATCACTTGATGAGGCAACAATCACCAACATTAAATGAGGGTAAAAATACATTAATAGATGAGAAATGAATACATTCCTTAGAGAAAATATTCCATTCCTTAGGGAGTAGTGAAAGGAAAAAGGTTTTCCTGGTAGTTTACCGCCTCAATGGAGATCCTGATCAATGGTGTTAATTTATTCAAAACACAAAGGAAGATGATGAATTATCAAATATGTAAATGGAAGGAGTTTAAGTAAATTTTCTAATAAAAATAATTTCCCCATTACCATTTAGTAGATATGGAATGAAAATTTCTAAGTCTGAGGCAAAAGGAAAATGAGAATGTCGCAAACTATGAATCTAAATTTATAAGGTTAAAATGATATGCTGTATATTATATACATAACCAAAGAAATAATATTGATCGTTTATTTGATGGATTACAACCATTTCTCTGCCGAAAATTAGTCTCAAAATCCTTCTTGTTTTATGAAGATATTGTCTGATGTGCTATCAAGACTGATAAAATATTTTATAAGTCTTACAACTTTAAAGAAAAGCAAGAGAAGAAGAGATCTGTTGAACACTCTTGAGATGAAAATAAGGGGGAAAAGAGAAAATTTGAATATCCATATTGCAATAAATGTGGGAAGAAACACCCTGGTACTTTTGTGAAGGGAATATGAGTCTGTTACAAGTGTGGTGAAAAAGGCCACCAATCTCATGATTGTAAGGTGAAGAAAGAGGTGGTTAATGTCGAATGATACATTTGTAGAGAAAGGGGACATTATACAAATGAATTTTATAAGTGTCAGGGTAACATACCTCAGAAAAGGCCAATGGATCAAGGCCAAGCTTATGATATCACTACTACTGAGGTTTGAAGCTTGGAAAGACGCAATGGAAATTTATTTAATGGTTTTCTCAAGTTTAGCCAATGATTTATTTTATTATGAATCATCACATTGTTTCATATCTTCCCAGTTTTCTAAAAACATTAAATATTTTCAATTTGATTTAACAAGGGAGTTGTCAGTAAGAACTCTTAAGAGATGTATCATTGTAACAATGTCTTTTGAATCAGTTCCCATTAATGAATATAAACGTTATTTATCTTCTGATCTCATCGTCATACCCATGATTTAATTGATACAATCCTTGGTATGTATTGTCTTTCGAACCATGATATGAAAATCTATTATAAGAATAAATATGTTACAATTTTTTATGATGATAAGGAGTACCTTATCTTTAGAGAAGAAACTTCACCACCAAATTCTTATCTAGATCCACCACAGTAACTCAAATAAATTCTATTATTGGGGAGGTAGAGAATTAAATAACTTTGGTTGAGGAAAGGAATGTTCAAATAGAGGATGTACCTATTTGTTCAATAATATATTGATTTGTTTCAAAGGATTTACCTGGAAATCCTTCATAATGAGAAATTGTGTTTTCCAAGGACATAATTCAAGGTTCAAGGCCCATGTCAAAGACCCCCTATAGAATAGAAACTATGTAATTAGTGGAACTAATGAAACAACTAGAGAAATTTAGTAATAAGGGATTTATTCACCCTAGTGTTTCTCTATGGGGATCTCCTATTCTTTTTGTTAAGAATAAATATGGATCTATGAGGATGTGCATTGACTACAGGGAGATCAAGGCTATAACAATAAAGAACAAGTATCGCCTTCCTTGCATTAATGATTTATTCGACCAACATCATCGAGCCCAATATTTTTCAAATATTGACCTTCGATCTAGATATCATCAGTTGTGTGTGAAAAAGGAAGACATTTCGAAAATAGTATTTTGAACCAGGTATAGGCATTACAATTTTATAGTAATGCATTTTGGATTAACTAAAGCACATTATATCTTCATGGATCTAATGAATAGATTTTTCAAGGAATATCTTGATGACTTTGTAGAGGTGTAGTTGTGATTATTGATGATATTTTGGTTTACTCCAAAAGCAATGAAGATCATGAAAATCACTTGTACATTATTCTAAAAAGTCATAGAAGACATGAATTATATTGGATGTTTAGCAACTCTGAATTCTGGATTCAGAATATTTCTTTTCTTGGCCAAATTATTTTTACATATGGAATCTCTGTTGATCCTTCTAAGACCAAGGCAATCCAACATTGGCCCGCACCAACGTGTATAACCGAGGTATATAGTTTTATTGGTTTATCATGTTACTATTGACGTTTCATATATAATTTTTCCCAGTTGGATAACCCATTAACAAAGCTCAAACATAAAGGTGTTAAATTTGTTTTGACAAAATAGTGTGAAGAATGTGTTTAAGAACTGAAGAGAATATTAGTCAATTCTTCTATCTTGACTCTACCATCGGGGAATGATGGGTTTGTTATTTATAGTGATACATCAAAGAAAGGACATGGTTGTGTCTTTATGAAGATTGATTGGGTTATTGACTGTGCATCACGACAACTGAAAATTCATGAGAAAAACTATCCTACTCATGATGTTGAGTTATCATTTGTAATATTTTCTTTGAAGATATAGAGACATTATCTCTATGGTGAAAAATGTGAGATATATACCAATCACAAGAGTTTTAAGTATATTTTCACACAGAAAAAACTCAACATCTGTCAAAGGAGATTGATTGAACTACTCCAGGATTACGACTTCACTATACACTACAACTCGGGGAAGGAAAATAAGTTTGAAGATGCATTGAGCAGAAAGGATCATGGAATTATAAACAAGACGAGAGTTGAAAAGGATCTTATATACAAGGATCTAGTAAAGTTGGACATGGGGGTAACCATAGAAGGTGAAACATCAAATCGTTTTCAAATGGTTGACAAAGCATCTTTTCTAGAAAGGATATAGAGTTCTCATACTGATGATGAAGAGTTCCAAAAGAATACTAAAGCTGCAGATGTTGTTAGATTGAGTGACTTTGTGTATGAAGATGGAATTTTGAATTTTTGGAAGAGAGTTTGTGTTCCTGATATACCTGATCTAAATAGGGAATTTTTGGATGATTCTCATAGTTCAAATTTATCTATACACCCTGGTAGAACAAAGATGTATAGAGATTTGAAAGAAAATTTTCGGTGGGACAACATGAAGAAGGATATTGCTTATTTTTTGACAAGATGTATGGTTTTTCAAAAAGTGAAAGCTAGCAGGTAACTTCCTTGAGAAGTCATGCAACATATTCCCATACTTGAGTGGAAATGGGATAATATTATGATGGACTTTATCATGGGACTACCAATGACTCCTAGAAGGAATGTTGTAGGATGGGTCATTGTTGATTGTATTTCCAAGTCAGCACATTTTCTTGCTATAAGATAAGATTTACCACTTGAACGTCTATCAGGATTATATATTATTGAAGTTGTGAAAATTCATGGAGTACCCCTATCGATTGTTTCTGATCATGATCGATGTTTTACATTAAGATTCTAGAAATTCCATCAGAATTCCCTAGATACTGAACTTCGTTTGAGAACTACCTACTAGCATCAAACTGATGGACAATCTAAATAGACTATTCAATCCTTAGAATACATGTTGAGATCTTTCTCACATGACTTTCATGGTATGTGGGATTAATATTTACCTCTAGTATAATTTTCTTATTACAATATATTCCATTTAAGTATTCATATGGTACAATATAAAGCGTTATATGGAAAGAGATTTCACACACCAACATATTGGGACGATGTTGGTGAAAGAAAACTCATAGGCTCAGAACTTGTGGAGGAAACGAAGGAAAAGGTGAAGGTAATCAAAACCCACATCAAAACAGCTCAAAGTAGGAAGAAGAGCTATGCCGATAACCGAAAGAAGGATTTGGATTTTCAGGTAGGAGATCATGTTTTCATGACCTTATCTCCCTGGAAGGGTGTTATACATTTTTGTAAAAAGGGAAAATTAAGTATCAGGTACATTAGACCATTCGAAATTCTATAACAAATTGGGGTTGTAGCTTACGGTTTGGTAATGTCGCCATGTCTCTCCAAAGTTGATGATGTGTTCCACGTATCACTGTTGAGAAAATACATTCCAGACCCAATGCATGTACTCACCTATGAAAAATTAGAATTGGATCGTGATCTATATTATTTTGAAGAGCCATTCAAGGTTCTTTATATAAGAGAACAAGTTCAATGAAACCGGATGACTCGTCTGGTAAAAGTTCTATGGATAAACCATAAGGTGGAAGAGGCAACGTGGGAACCTGAGGAACTTATGATGAAGAACCACCCAAATCTTTTTATGAAGTAATATATTAGAAATTCTGAGTAGAAAATTATTTTATAGAGGGGAGAATGTAACACCCCAAGATTATATGGTTGGTTTCTCTTTGAATAATGCAATAGCTAGCATTGTGCACAACTTCGAGATTCTAACACACCACGACCAATCAAACTAGCTCTTATGAATAGTAATACCCCCTTTTTTAAATTTAATATATTTTATCTTTTAAAATGGACATCATTTTTTTATTTGGAATATCAAAATTATCTTATGGTTAATTTTTTGTATTTTTCTGAAAACATTCAATTTTTGATGAATTGTGAAAATACATAATTTTAATTAAAAACAACTTTTTTAATCGAAATAGTTAATAGTGTTAAATTATACATTTTAATTGTTTTTAAGTATAATTAGATTATATATTTATCATTTAATATAATTTAATTCATTGGATGTAATCTCACTATTAAACTGGACATAACAAGTGTCAATCTTTTGATAATTATTATTTCATAAAAAATGCTTTTTGTTTTGAAAACAGAAATTAATTTTAAATTAATTTTTGGCACTCCTGTATTTTGAATTTGAAAAAATTTATTCCATATTTAGAATAAGGAGGTCCATATTGTGTAAATAGGTAACATTTCTTTTTAGACATTAAGAATATTTACATCAGTAAATATTTTATTAACTCGTGTTAGAGGGGTAAATCCAGTAAATAAAGTTAAAAAATAATTTTAGAATAATATTAAATTACCATAACACGTGTCATAAACCTATTTTCTGATACATTTAATACCATGGGAATCCTTGGGTCGATTTGAGGACCTCATGGAGCCACTTGTGAGTGATAATGACATTTTATATTAAATAATCTAAAATAAAGACAAAAATAACAAAAGAAAATATCTTTTAGTAAATAAATTTTTATATTAGGTTATATAATTGATATATTACATTATAAATAGTAATTAGAAAGAAAAAATTATTTCCTACCTCAGGATATTTTATTTAAAAAATTTAGACATTAAATAATTATATTTATATTTGACAGAATAATGATGCAACAGTTTTCTTATTAATGAAACAATCAAATAAATGATATTATAAATACTAAAATAAATATATTTCGAACGTTTTGATGCCATACACAACTTTTATTGGTTAATAGTAAATGTTAGGGTTTATTAAATTTATTTAGTTTGAATTAATATTGTTTTTTGGACTTAAAAAAAATCAATTATTAAATAATGTCAAAAATGACATAAAAGTGTTTTTAAAACAAATACAACATTAATGGTAGATATAATAATCCTAAATATATAAGATTTGGTAAAAAGTCATATATAATGATATGTGTATCATTAATGAACAACTTGGGGTTCTGTTGGAAGTTTATAGTATGTTTATTAACCATATAATATAAAAATACAAAGAGACATGGTAAATGTCAAACTATTTAACTAAGAGTTAAATCTAAAATATAAGGTTAAGATAGTGACTAAAACCTGTCTAAAACCTATTTTTTGAGTGGTTTTTGAAACATAACCACATTATCCTTTATTGGATTTATTTTGGATCCATTATAAAACCAAAATGAGTTTATTATAAAATAATATTTCAATCATTTCCTATGGTGCCCCTCACCCCTCTTATAAAAGGGAACGTTCCCTTCTATAAAATTCACACTTTCAAAGCTATTTATCTAGGCCAAAACCTTCCCACATATCCTCCAAAATGTCCTCCCTTTATCCTAGAGGCATTACTTTAGCGAAAAAACCAATTTAAGGATCCATTTTTCTCAAATCAAAAGGAAGATCTCGAAGAAGAGGTAAATATTTCATCACCTCTTTCAAGTTCTTTTCTTTTTCCACTTCCTCTTTCTTTGTTATTTCCGTTATAAAATAATAAATACAGTATATTATATATAAATTTATGTTATTATAATAAAGGTACAACCATATTCATGATTCTATCTATCCTACAAATGAAAAAGTCACCATACGTGCATACGTATGGATTCTCGTCTCCACGTCATGGTGTAGTTTGTTATTCAAACACTTCATCATTTGGGTGGGTATAATAATGAGTATAAATTACATAAATAATAAATATAACATAAAAATTATTATTTATACCATCCAATTATATAATATTTTAATATCAAAATAATAATATTGTCGCTCGTACGTACGGATTACCGCCTCCACGAACACGATGAGATTCACTCCCAATCGTATACATTCAAGACAAATTTTTATTATATGATTACAAATAATTTTTAAAGACTTAATATCATTATTAATACGAATAAGATACATCCAATCCATAACATACATTACTTACATAACAAATCATATAAAGGAAAATGAATCAGTTAACACCCGAAACGATGATAATACAGAAATATTATTAACAAAGCAATTTTAAAAGATCATATATGATATAATATTTATGTATATGATTCATGTAAAATTTAATAACAATTATTTGACCATTATACAGGAGGTACTCATACCCTAGACCAAGGAAAAGTATAAGGTAAGGGTTAATTTCACAATCTCTTTATTATTTGAGGTTGTTTTTAAGTAAGTATCTACTGGGACCTCTTCATCATCCACATCCATGTTTCTTACAAATGTATTCCAAAACATTTTTAATATTTTCAAGATCATGGGATAAAGTAATGTATACACTTGTTTGACTTTTTATAAAATGTTTTTAAATGAATCTTTCCATTGTTTTTCAAACAAGGTACCTTATGACATTTTCAATAGACTTAAGGTAAGAATGATTTTTTACCTTATACGGCGGATGCGGCTATTTTTCGCCGTTATAAAATCATCGAAGCTTCCCATAAAATAATATAAGAATATTATCAAAATAAATGTTTTCTTTTAAAATTATATGACTTCAAAATGATTTCAAAATAGAAAGATATATTTCTCAAAAAAATATTTGATTTCATCTATGTCAACATCCTTTGATGGATTTTAAGCTTATTTGAAGTTGATTTATTATGATATAGAGCTTATGTATTGTATTGAAGGTTTTGTGATATTTTTTACTATGGATTTGCTATTTTTACACCATTAATGGTTTATGGATAAAGTATTGACATTTTTTATGCTAGTTTTAATATGAATGTTTATGTTATGTTTAAACCTTTTCATACGAGGAATGCATTGGACTTAGTACGTGACGGGTGGAGCCAGCTGTATATCCTCAATGAATCAGTAGGTCTCATGAGAAAAACCAGTGTCTTGTCCCATTGCCTTGACAAAATCCTATTTTTAGACTTGGAACAAGGCCTTGACTATGTGGTTATGAAGTCTGGAATTATGCATTCCATCGTTATGAAAGTTGATATTGATATTTCATGTGATTATTCGACTAGTAGAATATATTTGTGAATATGTAAATGGAAATATTTGATTTTATATTTGTCATATTATTAATAATTTCATGATTAAATGACTTTTGTTTTATTCTTATACGTTTCCTTAAATGTTTATGCTTATTTATGAAAGTTTCTGCTATATTGTTATCCATACTGAGCATTTGAGCTCACCCCTTTCTATGTTTTATTTTTTCCATGATGCGAAAAGTATATTATGACTAACCTATAGGGATAGTATATGGGATATGAGTGTGTCCTATAAAGGCTATTTTGTTTTCGTTTTTCATTTTATATTATAATGTTAAACTTATGAATGTATCTAGTATTTATAAGGCTACTAAACTAATCAGTCTTTCGAGATATAATATTTTGTGATCATTCAAATGTTCTATAATAATTCACCAACTCTTGGTATCTAGGGTTGGGACATTATAATCAAGAAATTAAATATTTAAAAGATTTAATGTTCAAGATAATGACATGAATGGGGGAGAATGTGAATCTAAATGAACCAACCACACTCAAATTATATAACTACATGGAGTGTAGGATATTTTCCAAATATATATCAAATCAAAGGGTAAATAATGAATGGTTGCTTTCAAAAAACTTTTAGTCCATGAGATAAATGTAAAACTAATACAATACCAAAAAAATAACGTGGTTCATGATATGAAATGGTGACAGGTAAACTTATTTTCCACTCTAAATAGATAAATTTCCAATTTTATTATGGTTCTACTTATTTTTTTCTATCAAATGAATTTTCTTAGGGTATAATATAACAAGATTATTTATTATATATTTAATTTTAAATGAAAATAATTAATGGTATTATATCAAATCCCATGCCTATAGGTATTATCTAACATTTTTTGTTGGGAATGTTCATCATAAAAATTTTTGATTCACCATATAGTTAAATTTTAATTTGGTTTTAGTCATAGAACAGTTATCCCTATATAGATATCATGTTAATTTATAATTAATGGAATTCACATATAAAATTACGAATCAAATAATGACTACCAATAAATAAAAGGGTGAATATGGACATATGTTGGATGTTGATTCCATTATATAGGTCTCAACACCTATTTATGTAGGGAATTTAACTAAAATGGTTGGTAAGAATATCAACACATAAGTGACACATATTGTATGGTAATATAATTCTACAATTGATGATGAGTATCCTTATCATCACATGGTTCATGATAATTTTTTTTCAATATATAAATCATACATGTTGTTTTTTTCTTAAAATGTATCCTTATAGAATATCCCAATTGAGTTTGATGAATTGAAGAAGAAATGATAGGTATAATTTTGATAAGGTATTAATTTATAAATATCATCTATCATGTAATGAACATATTCTTTTTCAGAAAAAATATGCTAATGCATCATTACAATGATTTTTTGATGCATAAAAAGATTAAAATAAATAAATAGTTTCCTCTACCGCATAATTATTATTTCTTAATCAACTATGAGAGGATATATACTTTTCAGAGATTGGTCTCCATCCTGGATATTATTAGTTTAGGCTTAAATAGGAGGAAATATATGATATATAATTTAATATTATCTTTAGAAATTATGAATATATAATGATTCAAATTGGGTTTTCAAATTCACCAACTATATTTATGGATATAATTAATATAGTAATTATAGATTATGTAGACTAGTTTGTTGTAGCATTAATACATGATTTTCGTATATATTACACAAGAATGTAAGAAAATGGATATAATTTTAGTATTATGTTTAAGTCCATGTAAATGATGATTATATGGGTAAAATTTATCAAATATGATTTTGGGATAAAGAAAGTATCATTCATATATCATATGATCACAAGCAAGTGGGTATCAGGGGATCCTTTAATGGTAAAAGTTTCTTAAAATTGGAAAATACTAAGAATGGTTATTAAAATCAGTAGTTTTATTGGGTTGGACGGATAATAGGGAACCATTGTGATAAGTTTTATGTAGATACAAAATAAATAATGAGGTATCCATGAAATTGATAAATGTTTCATTAGACTGCTGAATGTGATGAAAATTTCAATAAACTAAAGTGATGATTAGATAATGAAAATGATATCACTCTATTATGTATTATATAAGATTCTTTTATGTATAGTGATTAATTATATAAGATAATTATATTCTTTGTCACATATAATGACATGGTCTTATCTTATTCCTTAATCCAATTGATGGTTCTTGAGAAATATTAACTTTCTTTTGAAACTGAAACTTTTGTGGTAATTTTTTCTTTAATATATAAAGTAATTATTATCATTTTGTTTTATGGTGTGACATAATATTAATATTAAAACCATGTAGTAAATATTCAAATATAAATAGTTTAATTTGAATTAGCTTATATGCTTTGAACTACATATATATGATGATTACTTAATACATTACAACCCTAGGAAGGTGGGAAAAGTGGTTGATGCTCTGATTCTGAAGGACCATGCAAGATTATGTATAATGATGATTGAACTAGAACCAATACTTATGGATTTATGGAGGATGGTATAGTGACCCTCACTCTTCAAACATTTCACATTATAGAACATTTTCTGAATACTTAAACATTATACAAACAGACACCTAAAGAACGTAGTTGGTATAATGCCTTTTGAAACATGGACAAAAGGAAATTGGCACATTTGTCATCTACACAATCTCTCATTATTTTCTTCTTGAATTTAACCCTTCTTAGTAATATCCAACATAGTAAAAATCATCATAACCTAGGGGAAGGGAAACATAAAATGGGGAGATCAAATTCTTCGTAAAAGTAAAAAATGGGGATATGAAAGCCTAAACATGATCATAAGGGTATTATAATGTGATCAGGAAAATATAAAATCATCCGTTACATATCAAATATCATAATAAATATCATAGAATAAAGATTATATGTTCATAATACATTAATTATAATGACATAAAGAGTATGAGACATGAAGGAATGTCGTAGGAATAAAACAAGGAATTGTGGAAAACACATAAGTATATAATTATTTACATAGTAGAAACATAATCACATCTAAGACCATATTAGTCTAAAAATTCCTTTATTTGATTGGGTAATTCCATTCCACCTCTGTGATATTGAACCGAGTGACCCTCGTTCAAGCCCTGTATTACTAACTAGAGTAACCCCTATTACATTCCTATATTACCGAACCGAGAAAGACTCGTTCCAAACCCTATATTACTAAACTGAGTAACCCTAATTCCTGCCTTGTACTAGGGAACCGAGTAACCCTCATACAAACATTGAATTTCTTAACTGAGTAACCCTCATTCCATATTTGTATTACTCAACCGAGTAACCCTCATTCAAGCCCAATATTACTGAACCATGTAACTCTCATTATAGAAATTTATTACTAAACTGAGTAACCCTAGTTCCATCCCTGTATTACTGAACTAATTAACCATCGTTCGATCCATATTTTATCTCACTAGATATAAATATTTACATAATTCATTGGAGAGGGATATAGGTCCCACCCATCCCATAATAAAATTATACATACATGTTCCACAAAACATATATGAACCCATGAAATGAAATTGGTATCATAAATATGTAAACATATCATAACCTATGGAATGATACACGTTTCATTAGTAATTACATCATAACTCAAGAAAATAATCAGGCATTAAAATAATATAACTCGTCTAAGATAAACAGTCTTCGTTAACATCATTCCATCAAAACATAACACATTAAGAGAAAAAATATAAAAGTAAACATAAATAATTTTCTTATAAAGTCTTAATTAACACCAATGGTTGTTGTCTTAGATTGTAAATATTTTTGACATATCATTTAAAATCATTTTTTGAGGAAAATATCCACTAATATTTTAAAAATATATTTTAATACACATAACCATTTAAATGTCATTTTCATCGAATATACCTTGAAAATTATGAAATCGTTTTGAAATATTTTTCTATGAAAACAAATAAAATAAACATCAAAACATTTTAAACACCATTTCATTTGAAAACACATTGAGAATATATAAAAAGTTCATGAAATTTTCTTTAAAACCATTGTACATAAAAACATAAAAAAAGATGCATGATGATGTTTTGAAAACCATTTTGTTGAAAAAACATAGAAAAATTATAAATTGATCCTGAAAACGTTTTGATAACCATTTTTCTTAAAATTAATTACGAAACATATAAATAGAGATTGAAAATATTTTGAAAACATTTTATATTAAAAATAATTTGAAATATTATAAATTGATCTTGATAACAATTTGAACACAATTTTCCTTGAAAAATAAATTTAAATTTTTTTTCTCAAAAATGATACTTATAAAAATTAAATCGAATCTTCAATGGAATCACAATGGTTAAATCTGTACATGTTGTATGAGGTCCATAGAACATTCCATTTTCACGATAATTTTTTTAAAAATGTTCATTGTTCATAAAGAGACAATAATATTCACATAAATATATCAGTAATAGGAAAAAAGGGTAAAAATTTATTTTAAATCATATTGGATAATGGTATAATATTATTTGAAACCCTTTAAAAAAAATATTTCCGACTGAAGAATGGGTAAAGTTGGTCTTTCCTAAAAAAAATTATTAACTATAACATCTACTAAAGAGTAAAATATGGTACCAATAAAATCTTATATCATGAAATAAATGTTTTTTAATGAAACACATGAATATTATTGAGATATGGATAATAAAATTTCATCATGGGAAGCATAACTGTAAACAATATCATAAAGTGATGAGATTATCACAATAAACTCTTATAACTAGGTAACATGGTATTATATTATCCATGTAAAAAAATAAATTATATAAAACTTAATATATCATTAAAATAATTAAATTAATGATATAACATGTAAGGTTTATGTATATAAACCTCGAATAAGAGTTTCGGTTCAGTAAAAAACATGTATCTCAAGGAATTCAAATTGAGACAAAACCAATTTATTGAGATCGAAACATTTGAAATCTAAACCCTATGAAAGTAAGATCATTAAAAGGGAATGTAAATATCTAAATATTTATTTAAAAGATACATATAATAAAATCATCAATAGTAAATACACCACAAAAATGAAAAGAGTGTCATGCATTGCATGTGTCTCACAAAAATTAAAAGTTGAATTAAAACCCCTAACCTTGAGTCTTGACTCTCTCTGTATAAGTACAACCATCTTATGTAATAAATATATGTTTATTATAAAAATTTTATAGAATCATATTTCTATAAATAATTCCATATACTTTTTTTTATGAATTTATATTACCCGCATTTAAATGATCCCATGTTAAAGTTTCACTTATGATAAAATTCACTTTGTTTTTCGCATGTGTTCTAATTTGTTATATCTTTAGTCCTTATAAATATATCATAATTATAAAATGTAAATCATGATATAAATATATGTTATATACAATATATTTTTATAATTATAATCTATAAAATATTGTATTATGTAATATAATAAACCATTCATGGAGACAGTAAGTTGTATATATGAATTAACGTTGTTTCTATCATTGTTGTTGTATTTAAAAAAAGTATGTAAATTCCATATATATATATATATATGTTTATGTATAAACAAGTATAGTTATTTTAGTATCATATAAATAATATATGTATCATATAATTTCTTGAAAACAATACTTAATACATTCCATGTGGTGTGTGAATGATTCACATCGTTTTGAGGGGTGGTAGTCCACAATTCCTCAAATGAGATAATAATATTAACACCAAATGGAAAGTAAATATATGTGTGTTGTAAAAGGAATATAGAAGTGTAAATACATATTAAATATATGATATAAAATATATAAATAGCGTGTCTATAATAATGGCCACCATTATTGACGATAAAGAACAAATAAACTATCATTGTTTTGCGATGTAGTAGCTCACCGTACACAGAAATAGTTTATTCAATATCCATTAGATAGAGGGGTGTGTATGTTTAGGTCCAATGAATTTCTTAAAAACATCCTATTATATTTATTATACTATTATTTTCCCACAATAATGGGATAAATATGTTTTTGTTGGCGGAGAAGGAAAATAAATTGAAGGATCTTAAGAGAAAAATTCACCTCTAAATCGTGTGACTGCTATTGCTTTGGGCCAAAAGGCATCCTTGAGAATGATTCTGCCAAAATAGAGGATTAAATGTAAAATTTACGATTTCATAGAGGCTTATTAAGAATATAAAAGGTCTTAGAGGTGTGACTAATGGGTAGAGGTGGTGTCTTTTTTTAGGGGAGGAAAATGACTCACATGGAATTTCTAAAAACATGTTTGGTGTGCACATGTTCTTACCTAAGAAAAGTCTTAAAAACAAAAAAGAACTAAATAATTGAATTGTTATGGAAGAAATATGGGCATTGAATGGGTGTTTTACATTTTTATGGGTCATTAGTGCCCTAAATATTTAGGTGTAGTCCCTAATAAAGCCTAATTTGGATTTAACTATTTTTATTAATTTTATCACATTTTCTAATCATTTTTGTAAAATATTTACATAGTATTTTTTGAATATAAAAATTAAACTAAATAAACTGATGTATGTCATATTTTTTAAATTCAATTCCTAGAATAAAAAATATATGATTAGTGTTAATCATATAGATGAGGCGAAATTATGATGTTTTAAAGTAGAAAAATGTCCAAAAGTTTGTTGAGATTTTATATTAAGTTTCAAAGTGAAATTAATTATAATGAAATAAATTATATTAATATATGTAATATTTTTTATATTTTTATGTTTAAATATATTTATAATATAATTTATAATTTATAATTAATTGAAAAAAATGATAGTTTTTAACTAAAAGGAGAATATTTCACTATTCATCAAAAAAATGATGTTTCATAGAAAAATCCCAAAATTTCACCATAGGTTAATTTAAATATTATAAATCCAAAAATTAAGATAATTTTATCAATTTAAATTTCTAAATCTGTCTAAAATAAATATAATTATCAAAATAGGTCATTCTAAGAAATCTGTATTTTGAACATAAAAGAACATTACCAAAACAATATATTCGTTCATTATCAATATGTTTTATAAAACAATTATAAATAAAAATTTGGAAATTATTTATTAATATTAATATATATATGATTTTTTTAGGTTATAATTATCTAAAAAAATTAATTATATATATATAATGATGTTTTATAGAAACATAGTTTTGTGTTCGTCAAACGCCAAGTCAGTGTTGCTTGTAGTAAAACCAAAGTTGGTATTTCATGTAGCACAAGACAAGTTGGTATTTAATGTGAAATATAAAATTTACATAGTTTGTTAATATATATATATATAGTTTTATGTTAAATGAAAAATATATAAATAATAAATTAGTTCAAAATAAAAATCTCATAATATCGGGGTGTTACATTCTACCCCCTTAAAATTAATTTCACCCTCGAAATTCATCTAGGTTAACAAATTTTTAATAAATTAATGTTCGATTCATATAATAAAACATAATAAAAAAGAATAATAAATTTTACATTAAATAGGAAATTTGGAAGCATAATGAATACCCAAACTAACATATAACTGGGTTTCCATATAGGGGATCATAGTTTGGGAGTGAATATTGGACATAGAGAAAAATCATAAATATTTATAGGGAGTGATTAAGGAAAAAAATCCCAAATAATTGAATGATAAAAAGGAAATTTAGGGCCTTAATTTCATAAATATGTGATGATTTAAAAGACCACAATCTTAATGAAAAATAAGGTTTTATGATAATAAGTTTCCTGATCACTTTTAGAATGCTTAGTAATTATTGGTAAATTTCTAAAAACAAAATTTCATTATTAGGTTTTGCTTTGAAAAAAGTCTAATAAATCCATTAGCACATGTAATGAATGTCTATAAATTAACATTGATGAATAATACACTAAAATACGACTTTATCATATCATAAGTCCCATAAAAAATAAAAATCCTAACTTTTTGTCTCTTAAGAAAAACAACATGCATAATACTATAAAAATGAAAAGTAACACTCATTGTTCATCATAAATATTAATTCATTATAAATAAATACAATTTAACCATTACATCACATAGGCCATTGGTAGGCGTGAAACATTTATCGTCCTTCATTCATGGGTTTATGACCCATTACATTTCCAAACTTGATTGGTTGTCACCCAAAATACACAATGTACTTTTTTAAAACTGCACTAATATAATTACTATATTAACATCCTTGAAATGAGGTTAATCACTAGTTATCCATTTAATTATGGTTTTCAACAAAAAATCAGTGCACATATACTCCCTATGGTTCTTTACATAATCTTTTCATGAAAAATTAACCATATAAACCATCTAAAAAATAAAAATCCCAAACATTAGAAAAATAGACATGAAATTTTCTTAACATTGTTTACCTTGTATAACAAAAATTATCACTATTTATTTACATTACAAGAATGTGAATACCCTCATCATATTCTATAAAAACATTTTAACAAACTGAATTACCATAAATTCTTTTGGAAAACATGCATGCTTTATCATTCTAATGTATATTTGATTTAATCCTTAAATCAAAAACAAATGTTGTAAACTTCATCAGTGATTGCATAAACCGCCTATAAAGAAGTCCTTACTTTGTTACATAGTAAACAATAATGTCCAATTTACTTATTCTTACCCTAAATATCTTCATCCATAACACACTATCTTATCATAGAGAACATAATAAGGGTTACCTTTCATTAGTCAAAAATATAATCATGTCATTTAATCACTTCACCAGGCTATATGTAAATTTATAGAAAAAATTTAAATACTATGTGAAAAAATAAGGAGAAAAATCATTGTATATTTCATAATTCATAAATATTTAATCTGAATACATAAATACTTTGATTAGTTCATCCTTAATCCATTAAAAATAAAACCTCTTTCCTTTCACATTTCATATATAATCTTGTTAATATCTATAGTGTATCAATTACATACACATCCTTATGGATTATCTTTATGATTATTACAGTTGGGACATTTGGTTGCATAATTACCATGTTATCTACATTTAAAACACTTAACCTTTGATTATGACTATAGAATCCAAAATTCACATGCATTTCATTAACTGAACTACTCATGTTTCCCTTGTGGTCACTTGCTTTGTGTCTTTATTTTCCATATTCAAAACACCTTATTGTTCCTATAATACATCCACATAGGTGATTCATTTCACATTTGGGACGTAATGGAAACCGAATCTACTTTTCTCTATTGTCTCTGTTTCCAGAACTCTTAGCGAACTCTTTATTTCTCATCCTTGGTGAGTCCACGAGTTGGTTAAGGTGAACATTGTTAATCATGTTCTGTGAAACCTAATTGGGAATGATTATGAAATATTTCACTATAGTGATCATCTCCATTGACTACTCAAAAAAATCAATCACATTAAACATTAATCCATAACATTATAGTTTCTGCTAATGACTGAAACAAGAATCATAGTATGAGCATTACTTTTCCTAGTAGAAAACCACATAGTCATGAAATTAATTACTTATATTATGTCTAAATAATGATTCCTTCCATAATTTATGACACCTCGGGTTTATCCAAGGTTATTCATTGAAAATTTGTATCTGAATCCTTCATGATGGTTCATCATGTTCTTGGGAATTCCGAAAGCATATCCCCCGGGAGTGTCAATCCAGATTTGTGATAAGGCCCATTAATGTGTACTAGATTACCCGGAGTGATTCCTAGAACAATGTTTTTTGAGTTATTACACCTATTCCATAGCCACATCCACTTGTAGTATCTATTAAATGATGTATTTCATGAAAACCATTCACTTCATAATTTACCAAAATTATAGGATATTTTCCTAAAAGACAACTATTCCTTATAATTGCTCATTGATACATACCTAGACTTATAATAAGATATATAACTAGGTGTCTCATTATGGTTCTATCATCCAAGTTTACAATGTTTAAATATACCTTTTCTCTAATACCTACTAGATAGACCCACATTTCTCAAACATTTAACATTACATTACATTTTTAGAATACTTAAACATTATGCAAACACATTCCCAAATAACATAGATGGTATTGTTCATTTGGAAGAATGGAATCATAGACACATGTACATATGTGATCTATATATTCTACCACTAGTTTCCTCATGAATAGAACCCTTATTAGACATATCAAACATAGTTCATATCATCATAATATTGGAGAAACGAAACATAAAAGTGTGAGATAAAATGATCAGTAATGGAAAACAAGGCATACATGTAAGAATAAACCTGATCATAAGGTCATGAGAATGTGATCATGAATAGAAAATATCATACCACGTATATTAAAACCCCAAAAAAAGATCATAGACTAAATATGGGTAGTTCATGAAATGTGAATCATAATGAAATAGAGTGCATAATCCATGATACCATAATGTAGAAAAAATGCGGAATTATGGAAAACCCATAAGCATACATTGATATCCATAGTAGTCAAGGAATCAAAATCAAGACCATATTAGTAGATAAATCCCTTTACTGAACCATGTAACACCTGTTCCAGCCCTGTGTAATGGAACCATGTGACCCTCATTCCACCCCCGTATTAATTAACTGAGTAAACCATATTCTAGAAGTGTATTTCAAAACAAATAATCCCCTATTCCTGAAATGTATTACTGAACTAAGTAACCCTCTGTCCAGCCATATATTACTAAACAGAGTAACCCTCATTCCATCCCCTTTTTACTGAACTAAGTAACCCTCATTCTAGACATGTATTACTAAACTGATTAACACACATTCCTTCCATGTATTACTAAACCAAGTTACCCTAATTCTATCCCTGTATTAGTGAACTTATTAACCCTCATTACAACACTGTATTACTGAACTCAGTAACCATATTCAATCCCTATATTACAGAAATGATTAACCATCATTCTAGACCTATTTTATCTCATGAGATATAGATATTTACACAATCCATTTGAGGGATATATAGGTCCCACCAGTCACATAATGACATCATACATACATGTTCTACAAAACATATCATAACCCCATAATGAAATGGGAATTAAAAACAATTAACCATACCATAACATGTGGATATAGACATGCCTACAAAAAATTTCATCATAACCCATGAAAATAAGTGTGTTTCCAAATAACATAACACCTGAAAGAGAAACAAGATTCCTAAATATCATGCCATCAAAACATAATCCATTTAAAAAAAATAATATGAATGGAAACGTTGATTTAATTTTTTTTATAAAGGCTTGACAAACACAAATTATTTTTACCATAGATGGGAAATATTTTTGAACAATCATTTAAAAATATTTCTTGAGGAGAATATCAGTTATTATTTGAAAAATGTTTTTTAACACATAAAACATTTTTAAAATCATTTTCCTAGAAAATACATTGAAAATTATGAAATCATTTTTAATTAATTTTTCCATTAAAACTAATAAAACTAACTTTAAGACATATTAAAAAAAATTCCTTTGACAATGCTTTGGAATCTTATAAAAATATATTGGAGATGTTTTCAAAACCATAGTACTTGAAAATTTATAAAATAAACTTTAAAAAGTTTATCAAACCATTTTTAGGAAAATAATTTTAACACAAATAAATATATCTTGAAATAATTTTGAAAATTATTTTCCAATAAAATAAGTTTAAAACCTATAAATAGAGCATGAAAATATTTTGAAAACCATTTCTCCTTAAAATACTTTGAAAACTTATATATTGATATTTAAAACTTTTGGAAAACAATTTTTCTTGAAAAATAATTTTAAAATCATATTCTTAAATATTAAACATTTAAAATACAATGTATTCTTCATAGTAATGATGATGGATAAATCCATACATGTAGTAAAATATCAAAATAACATTCTTCTTGCACGGTAAAAAAATTTAGAAAAGTTCTTTATTTGGAAAAGTGAAAAGAATAATCTATTTATGAGATTGGTAAAAAACAATAATGAGTAAAAAAATTATTTTAAATCATATATTATAATGGTATAATATTCTTAGAAACCTTTTTTTATCAAATTTAAATATCTGGCCGAAGAATGGGTTTCGTCGGGCTTTCATAAAAACACATTCCTATGTATACTATGTTCCAATGAGTAGAATATTGTAAAAATACACGATTATATCCTTAAAAAACATAGGATTTTGAAGGTCATGAATATAAGTTTGAGATTTATCATAATATTTCTCACACATAATATAAAAATAAACAATCTTATAAAGTGATGAGATTGTCTCAAAAAACTCTTATAACTCATTAAAATGGAATTATACTCTCCATGTAAATTTTTTTTACATACAGATTAATATTTAATTAAAATAAATATACTCCTGATATAGCAATTAAAATTTATTTATATACATCTATAATAAGTGTTTAGTTTCATAATAAAATAGGAATATCAAAAATGGTAAATTAAAAAAAATTATTTAACCGATTTAGTAACTTTTGAAAGCTAAACACCACTAAATATTGTTCATAAAATTTGTATGTGAATACCAATAAATTTCTGTAAAATGTACATGTAATACAATCTGGTGATGTAAATACACCATACAAAAATAAAGATCATATAACATAACATGTATCTCAACGAAATTTAATGTGATATGAGATCCCCTTACATTGTGTCTTTACTCTCTTCACACTCATACAAGATTTCTATATAATAAATAAAATTTTATTATACATATTTTATGAATTAATATTATTATATATAATATGATATATGAATTTATTATTACCTTATTTTACCTATTTTTTAATGATCCAATGTTTATGTTTTACTTCGGGTAAAATTCACTTTGATAATCGCATGTGCCTTAAGTTGTTATATATTTGGTGATTACACATATATCATGATTTCAGAATGTATACCATGATGAAATTATTATGTATATATAGTATATCTATATTATAATAATTTATAAAATATATGATTATGGAATGGAACAAACAACTCATGGAGACAGTAATCTATACGTATGCATGAATGATGATTCAATCATTATAGTCATATTAAAAGAAAGTATGTAAATGAAATATATATATATATGTAAAAATATGTTCCATTATTGTATTTTTAAAAAAATATTGTAAAAAAAATATCATTCAATTAAAATAATCTTTAATACATTCCATGTGGTGTGTGAATGAATCACATCGATTTGAGGGGAAGGTAGTCCACACTTCGTCAAGCGAGATTATCGTATTAACTCCAAATGGAAAATAAGAATATGTGTGTTGTAAATTGAATAATGAATCTTAAATACATAGAAAATATAATATATGATATATGTGAATATATTTTCCATCATAATTTCCATCCGGATTAACATTAAAAGAGAAAAGAACAATCATGGTTTTGTGATGCAGCAAATCATCATACCTAGAAATAGTATGTTCTACATCCATTAGATGGTGGTGTGTGTACGTGTAGTTCAGAACCATTTTGTAAAAAAATAATATTGTATTTTGGATTCTTTTTGTGTTACTAAATAAGGTAAAAAAAGATTATAGGGGGTGGATAAGTAAAATAAATAGAAGGATCCTAAGAGAAGATGTTACTTCTAAATCGGGTAACTCTTTTTGGTTTATGCCAAAAGGATTCCATTAGAAGATTTATTCCAAAAGGGATTATTCAAGGTAAAATGAATAATTTTTTGGGGGATAATTTGGAATATATTTTAGTAATATAATTTTTTTATAGGTCTTAGGAATGTGTATATGTGGTGGCCTTTTATAGGGATAGAAAAGAAATCACTTGGAATTTCAAAAAACAAGTAAAGTGTACACATGTTCTTACATAAAAAATGTACTACCAAACCAAAACAACTAAATAATACATTATTTAATTCTGAAAAGGTTATAGAAAATGAGTTTTAGATATGTTCCTATATCATTTGGTCCCGTAATTTTTGGGTTTATCCCCTACTAAAGCATAATTTGGACTTAACTGTTGTGATTAATTTTAATCACATTTACTTATCATTTTGTGCAAATATTTAGTTGGTATTAATAAAATAAATAATATTATTAATAAAATTTTGTATTTTGTATTTTTAAAATCCAAATCATTGAAGTGGAAAAATTATGAAAACTGCTAATCTCGCAGATGGGAGGAAATGAGGGGGTTTGGAAATAGGGAAACATTCAACGTTTTGTTAAGATTATATATATTTTTTTGAATTGTATTTTATTATAATTAATTATATTATATTTTTAGACTTAATATTTGTGTAATTTTACCATCAAAATATTTATAAGATCATTTATCATTAATAATTAATTAGAAAATAAGGCGGGTTTTAACCAAAAAGTAGTATTTTAACTATTCAACAAAAAAAACATTTCTCAAAAAAATCTAAAAATTCACCCTATTCTAATTTCAGTACTATGAATTAAAAATTTATCATTATTTTATCAATTATATTTATAATTGTGACTAAAAATAATTTTATTATAAAAATCATTCCATTCAAGAAAATAGTTTTTTTATTATAAAAGGACATTACCAAAAAAATATAATCCTTCATTATCAATATGTTTTATAAAACAATTATAAACAATAATTAAAAATTATTTATTAAAATTCATATATATATATGTTTAATTTTTATTTTATAATTATCTCATTTATATAAATATATATATGTGTGTGTGATTTTTACTAAAAAATCAGCATTGCGCGAATTGAACGTGATGTTGTTGTTTTGTGTAATTCAAGAAAAGATTGTATTGTGTGTAGTGATATAAAATTTGGTATTTTGTGTGAATGGAATATTTTAATTTGTGTTTTAATATATATATATATATATATATAACTATCTTCAGTTTAATGTGAAATCGAAAATATAGAAAAGATAAATTTATTCAAAATCAAAAGGAAAGGATAAATAACCTATCTTTCACAAATAAATTCTCAGCCATATATTGATTTGAAGGATAAATGGGAATGAAAATACAATTTATATATGAAAAAGAAGGATATAAATTTTGATGAGTTCAGTTCGTAGTAGTGATGGAATTATATGGATTAGGAATAGATTATGTGTCCCATAAATACCTGAAATAATGAAGTAATTTTTAGATTAAGACCATAGTTCACTATTCTCTAATCAACATAAATTTATGAAAATTTATAAAGATCACATATATCATTTAAAGTGGGAAAATATTAATAGCTATGTGGCATAATATGTGCCTCAATGTTGGCATGGTATTAGGTTAAGGCTAAGAGACATAAGTCTAATGTGATTCAGTAATCAATTTCATATACCATAGTATAAGATGTAATATATCCCTATGAATTAATTCATGGGACTCCACAAAACATAAAAGTGTACAATTTTCATTTTTTACAGTCAATATATGGATGTAACCATCACATTACAATTCTATCAAATAAGGTGTCTTTATTGATTTTCTTACTTGGATGTACATTAAGTATGTTAAAATTTTTTAAGACTATCACTCTCAGTTGTATAATAATCATATGAGGTTAAGTGTTAATTTTTTAGAGCTCTTTGTCATAAATTAAAAACAAAACTTTTCTTTGAAAATTCATATCATCATTTTCTAGATTTAGAGGTAGATAAGAAATTTTATCCCAAGATTATAAAATGAGATTTTTGATCTATATATTTCAATGTAGATTTGGATCAGTAACGAAATATAGATTAAAGTTTTACTAGAATATATTTCAATAGAGAATTATCATTTCTACTTATTAATCCATATATTAAAAGAAGAAAAATATTCCAATATACTGGGATGAATTTTGGGAATTATAAATTTTAGGACCTGAGCCATCAAAGGAAATGGAGATGAAATCTGGATCTATAAAATATCTTACCTTATCCACTTAGATTCAAAGAAGATTTATGATGATAACCATTTCAAGATTTTGTGATTAATGTTACTAATGAGGTGTTCTTATAGATATATCCCTGGAATATTCTTATTATATTTGGGAAAAATAAATATAAGTGGAGCACTAGGTATATTTGTCCCTATCTAATTATTGCCCGCATAAAAATGATAACTTATCACTTGAAGCATCCTATGAACTTATCCCAAGTCCATTATATTTTTCATGATTGACATTTTAGAAATTAAGTATCTGATTATTTACATGTATTAATCTCCGAGGTATACAACTAGAGGATATTCTTTTTTATGAAGAACAACGAGTATATATCTGAGATCTTAGTGATAAATTTTTATGTAAAAGTAAAAATAAAGTGGATAGGGTTCTATAGATGAATCTTAAATTTAACGATGTTATTTTGTATCCCAAAGATAAAATTAGGCCTAGGATAATTTATTTGTTTGTATCACATATAAATAATTTCTATAGATAAATTCTTAATATGTTATATAATTTAACACCATGATATTTTAAAATATAATTTTACTATAATAAATTCATTATGTTTTGTAGCTTGTGGTGCCCACATCCATGAAATTATGGTGATAAATATTTTAAATTATTAAATTAATCATAAATTATAATAATAATATGAAATATTGTTTTTAAAAATAATTTCATATTTCTTGATGATATATTATTATTCATAAGGAAATATTTTGATGTAATTTTGGTTTGTTATTTTTTTATATATATTTATTTTAAATAAATTAATTAATATTATTAAACATATAAATATTCATTATTTACATGTGTATAAAATGATTTCATTGGTTATCAATTGAATCTAAATGAAAATAAAATCATTTGAAGGTAAAAATAGATTTCTTTCTGAAATATTATTTTGTGCATGCAGTGTGTTTTTATATTAACAAATTAAAATAATCATTATTAAAAAAGTATTTGATATGAAATATTGGTTAATATATTCAGTCAAATATTTTAGTATTCATTTTATGGTTATTACTAGGAAATGAATTAAAATATATTTAGTTTTGTACATAAAATTCATTTTTTAAAACTATTTTCATTATATTTTCCAAAGATATTTTAAAAATAATTTATGAAACATAGAAATTTAATTTGATAAATAATACATATTTTAAATCATCATTTCCAAATTATCTATTGAGGACAATTTCATTAGTTTCCATAATGAATAGTTTATTTTATAAGGACTCAACCTTACATATAACATAATCCACGGTTTTTTGTTAAGAATTCAAATTTGTGCATTTTTGGGATCATTTCATGTTTATTGTTTTAGATTGTTTGACAAAAACACTTACATAACAAACCAATACAATACATTTTTGGAACTCCCTCTTGGTCTCCAAATATCCTAAAACAAAAAACATTAAAAAAGACACATAAGTTATTTTGAAGTAATGTAATTTTGATTTTCAACATGACTTATTATTTGTTCCTACTATTATATAAAATGTATGATAATTATTTAGAAACATGAGATAATAATATAATATTATTAAATAAAAAAAGAATGAAGATATCAACAGATTAGTTCTTGAAAAATTATAAAATATTATCTTTTAGAAATAATCATTGGACACAAAATTACCTTTTTTATACTCATGAAATATACTTTCAAAACAATATATTTTCATAAAACATTCCATAAGCAATCATTTAATAAATATTAAACTCAACAAATCTTCTTTGAATCCATAAAAACATGATAAAAGTTTCACATTATTCCATTAATATGTATCATATAATTTTATTCTAAACATACGACCATTTTCTTACCTTTAATATCATAAAATGTCATTAAAAACCTATAACAATATTAGCTAAATATGGTAGGTAACTTGGGAAATCATTTTCCTTATAACTATTACAAAATGAGAAACCAATGTGACTGGATTTTATACCCAACGCATTGGAGGGATATTATAGACCACCCCATCCATTGTATATAATAGAACCACTCACCCATTGAATAAAATAAAACCACACATACATTGTTTATAACAGAACATCTCATCATTATAAAAATTTCAAATAACCATATGTTGAAATGGAATAATGCGGGATCTTGAAGCGATGATGGAGAAAACATAATAGTAATGACGTTTTCCCCCCTCCACCACTAGTCAGTGGGAGGGGGGAGGATCCATGAATTCCTCATAATGGTCGGAGACACGACTTCTTACCCTTCACTAATCATGATTTGTGTCAGAGGTTTCTTGAGATTAATCTAGTTCTGAAGGTCATTGGTATTCGGGAAGGCGATCCCGTGATCTTTTTATCGGTTCCAGAGATTACTGAGGTTGAGATATTTTTAAACCTAACATTGGTTGCACGATTCCGGAACAAATGACCTATGGTTGATGACATTGACAGGTTTGTCTTTGAAACATGGGGAATTCAAGAATAAGATGTTGATTGTATATTAGTTAAAAATCATTTGATGGTGCGATGTTCTTCTTTGGAGGATTTTGTATGTGCTCTATCGCATGCTCCAAAAAAGGGTGGTGGTTATGTCTTCTATCGGTTTCAGTGAAGATATGATATATACCTGAATCATGATTCTACTTCAATTCGGGTTTGGGTACGCCTTCCTAAAATACATCACCCCTTACAAAATCTGGCTATTATATGTATGTTAAGAAATTTTTTGGGTCAGTTTCTCTATGTTGATTTGTGTACTACTTTTCTATGCCATCTGATCAACTCAAGAATGTTTTTGGAGGTTAATGTATTAAGGCCTCCAGTCGATTCTGTGTGGATTGAAGCAGAAGAGGAGGTACGGTGTAAGAAGCCAGTGGTCTTTGACCATTGGTTGGAGTTATACTCGTCTTGATGATGACTGGGTCACTCGGATGCTAACTACTAATGATGTGTTCACTAAGGATAGGATTTAGTACAGTAGAATAAGGGATATGATGTTAAACAAGTGAATCAATTTGCAAGAAATGCAGTACAATGATAACCAGCAGTAAATAAGGTTAATGAAACCACTCTGTCATGGGTATTAGATCGGTATAAAAATGATTTGAGGGACTAGGACACCAGTAAATCAGTGGAAAAGTGGACTGATGATCCATCTTTACAATTACATAATGAGGAATGTCGTAATTTCTCTGCGAATGAGGTAGTTGCTTGGACCAAAGGGCTGGCGATCAAACCTACATTCAATATAAATCAAGGTGCATCTACTTTGGGGGGTCATCAAACAATTAGTAATATAGGGATTGGTTCAAGATAGTTTTCATACAAATAATAGTTTTGAGTGTTTGGACACTGATGATCCTGTACATGTTCTACCTTTTGACCCGGATGGATGAAAAACAGAAGGTGTGGAGTATGAGGAGGATTCTGGTGTATCTAAGGATCATGAGGAGGGGAGGATCCCTAAGAATAATAGGGTTTATAAGGGGGGGGGACTACACACATTTACTAGAACCTATAGAAATATGATCAGGTAAAAATCTAAACCTTGTGAGAAAGAAATACGATCTTCTTCCATGATTGTTGTGCAAGAGAAGTATCAAGTTACGATTCTAGGAATTAGCAATGACATGCTTCTTGGGAGTCATAATGATAATTTAAACTGTACCAAAATGAAAAAGGACACTAAAGAACCTATCCTCCACAATGAGGAAGAAATGGTGGAGGAATTTATTTAGGTCAACATCCCACAGGAAGAGGGTGAGAATATTGGAAGACCTATTCTAGTGGAGGTCAGAAGTGAGTAGGATAATTGGATTGAAAAACTGTATAATATCTTGATGAGAGGCTTCATTGATGATAAAATAATCAACGAAGAGTATATTGAATCCTGGGACAAAATAGAGTCTCCCATTGATGTTTTAATTAGTGAAAACCCTGATGCTATGTTATGGAATATTAACTGGAAACTTTATAGTGAGGAGAGTACTAATAGGATGAGGTAATGGTTTGTTGGCTTTGCTTTCTCATATGAGGTTTCATCTATGGATTGATTGGTACTGGTTTATCAATTTTACAAAAAAGTGATTTTATTAATAAAAATATGATTTTCAGTAAAATAACAATAATATAACACCAATACATACAATATTTCATTTATCTACATTACACTCATAATTTTCTTTCACCTAGAAGAAAACACATCTATATATTAATATATAAATTCCATTTTAAGACACTTTTTTTAATATAACAAAAACCTAGGTAAAGATGTTTTTTAATTGAATTAAAAATGAAATATTATCAAGGAATTAAAATATCAAATAATTGTTATAGTGTAGTGAATATTCAGTATCTTCGTATATGTTATAATATAACATTACATTAGACTTTTGTAAAGAAATTCAAAACATTCTGTATGAATTATGTAAAGATGTACCTTTTAAAAACTGTTTAAATAAATTAGAAATATACTTAAAATTTTTATTATTAAAAAGTTAAGTCCTTATAAATATAACAATGAAATATTTTACAAATATAGACACAGAATAAAAATAATTGAAAGTGAAGCTTTAAAATAGCTTTTTTAATTGAAAACACCTTATAGTGAGTTTGACTCACAATATAAGTGATTTATCTTCCCAAATAATAAACATATGTTAATTATTTACATTCACATTAACAATTTTAGAATTTATTATTAGTTTATATTTTATTCAATACCATGTTATATTCAATTAATTAAACATTCATCTTTATGTCATACATTTAGATGATATTTTGTACGTATGTCCAATATGACATGAGTAGGATGACTATGGTTAAAGAAATAATTTTTAAATCATCTAAAAAATACTAATAGTGAAATAATATCCATTTATTTACATAAATTAAAAATTATAAGTAAACAATAGTAAGTGATTATGAAAAATTAACTACATTAGAATCATGAAGACGGTAGGTCTTACATAAATATAGCTAAAATTTTAATTTTTAAAAAAACTTCATAAAATGAAAGAATAGTATTATATTATCTTAATTCAATCATAATAATAACATAATTATAATTTTATTTTTGAAAAATTATTATATATATCATCCATGTGATGTGGTGATGAGAATTAATCACATCACTACACGGAAGCAGTAGTCCACATATATGCATGAACGATGAGAACATGATTAGTGAATGGAAAGATAATAAATTAAATGATATATAATATCTTTAAAATGATAAATTCTTCATTAATATCATCTATATACATCAAACACATAGTTATAACCATACCTAATAGGAGGTGATGGAAATAGAACTACATCAGTTCACCGGGCAGTAGTCTTCCATTGAAATGAATGATGGTTGTATTTCCCATTCTATAGAATTTTAGATAAATATAGATAATTACATAAATAATAACATCTCTATATATGTGATATTATATTTTTTAATTTAAAAAATGTTCTCTAATAATATAATATTTTATAAAATGAAACAAAAATAGAATGCTGGGTTAAATTCTATGCCTCTTCTTTGGATACACTCTTAATGGTTACATAAAATAATTACTAGGTTGGTTTTATAATCAATCCAAGGCCTCTAAGAGATGTTCAGTTATGCCAGGAATACATTTCAGTATGTATCAGATAATCTATAAGGTTTTTTATGTGGGTAAAAAAATATGAGAGGAGGTGATTAATTATAATTGAGGGAAGGACCACTCTTCAAATTTATTATTATTTTATACTAAGAAAAATTGATTTCATATTCAAATGGATCCGAAATGATAACATTCAATGATATTATGGGGGTGATTTGAAATAATTTTATCTAATAAATATTGAACATGTTTAAGAATTTTTTTCATGATTGTCTTTTGATTTGAACACTTTTTAACAAATTTTTACATTTACCATGGTATTATTGTTTTTAATATTAATGTGTAATAAAAGTGGATGTAAATGTAAAACACTCTATATGTGTTCCATGGTTTATATTACAAACCATTTATCATCCGCATGAATGAATAAAAGATTTTTAGGAATATTAAATCATTTTATAGTACAATATTTATTATTAAATATCATTACTATCACCTTTTTACACCACTCATTTGAATTTCATTAAAAACATAATTAAAAATAATTTATTTGAATATATAACTTATAAAAGTATCTAAGATGATATAATAATCTAAAAAATTAATGTAATATAATAATTAACTCAATTAATTTCATTTTTTATATTTTTAAATTCATTTATTATAATTTTTTATTAACAGAATAAATTTTCTGTCTATGTTCAATATGAATTTTAGGTAATTATATAAGTAATAAAAAAAGAAATAAATGATAACCATAAAAATTTAAGTTTTTATCAAAATAACTATTAATTTTCACATTCAACTTTTACTTCGTTAATTTGAATGGAGAAGAGATGTTTTAAATGTAATAGACTGATATTTTTTAATTTTTATTAGTTATGTTGATATAAAGCTCATAATTATGGCCATATGGAAATAAATGAAAATATATTTGAATCTTTCATGACTATGGTTGAAATATTATCATCTAATATAATTAATTCACGTGTTAAGGATTATTTTTAGTTCTTATCAAAATATTTTTACCCATCCATCTTTCCAATTATAACTTTTTTATTTCTGGTCGGGAATTTCCCTTGATATAAATAAATTTAGGTGATCTAAAATAATGGATATTGAGTGAATTCCCTCATGTAAAATTACCACATTCCCATGGGAGAGACCCCATCCTAGAAAACAAAAAACTATGATACTCATTTGATTCCCCGGAAGATAAAAAGTTTAAAACCATCTTCCCCTCACACAATGTATAAATATTGTCAACCTACAAGCTGAGAAAACATTTTCATCTGAAGATGATGTATGTAACGGTCCAACGAATATGAAGCTTCACCTACATAGAATCATGAATAATATAGAAATATATTTCCACTCACTCAAGCCTACTGTTGTGAGAGTGGCACATCTCAATAGCCTTCAGCATTATGAAAGCCTATTCCATGAGGACTCCCCCTGCCAAATATATCAGGGAAAGTCAATACCACCTTCCATTGAAGGAAACAAACAACCCCTCCACCACATGATCCCAGACATACATGACCTATCCACAATGAGTTTAGATTCACTATTAAGATGGTTCCATCTAACACATATCCCACACACAATTATATCATGGGACATTTTAGTAGAAGGGATGTCATCCCTGTGTTTTCTCAGCAAGGGTAAAACTTTCAATCCTTTGAAAAGTGGGACTAGGTATGCCACAATGCTTCTAATTATAAACACAATTCCTAGGCACTAAATATTCATTCCCCAATGTCAACTTTTTTCCCCATACTACATATAATCTAACACCCCATCACATTTAGTAATTATCATGACTTCCATTTAGGATCATTATTATCTGTTCCTGAATACCAATCTTGATAAATGGATACTTTGGTGTCGACTGAAATTCCAATAATGATGGCTTCACCCAGACCACTCCAAACGACTTTTTCTCAATCACTCTCAATGAAGCAGTGCTTGAATGATTCATGTTTGTGACTCATAAACTATAAACACTTATATGATATCATGATCCATTTTCTCCCACCTTATCATCCATTGTAATTTTTTTCTAAAGACGCCACACTAGAACATTGTATTTCATGGTGATGTTGTTACACCAAAAGATTTCATTACACTCATCATGTAAATCATGAACCTATGTCATCAAACAATATCCATTATCCAAGAACACTCTTATTAATGATCCCGTAAAAAATTAGTTTCATCGGATCATTTTTCATGATGAGACTATAAAATTTCATCATTTTATGGTTGTTGAGGATGGATGGAATAAAAGGATAAATATTGCTGACCTGTGAGAATGTGATCATAGGGGTAAGACAACAATAAAATTACAAAACTAAACCATCCCAATTGTTATTCCATGAATTAATTTGTATGCAACCCACAACAGATTTGGAGTGGTTCCTATTCATAGGTATGGGTTTAGAAATCGTAATCCAAAGAAAAGAAGTGTTCCCCTTCGACTATCAATTGGTTTCCCATATCTATTATAGATTTATCTGGCCCACAATTATTTATTTCCAAATAATCCCCATAAAATCCTATATTTCAACCCTTTAATTTCCCCATTAACACTCTTAAGATTCACACCACTATATATTATGCCCTTTCAAACCTATCCCATGAGGTCCAGTGAAGAATTCCTTCACCATGTGAGTCCCAGGTGAATCTTATCGTCACATTTTCAATGATGTTCAATACATCCTTTTAAATTCTAAGCACTGATGAAATATTCATGGGAATTGAAGACATGGCACAATTGAATAGTGTAAAACATTCCTCATAAGGAAATAAACCAATTTATCAAATGTTTAATGTGAGAAGTAATTTTATCAACTAGGCCATCAAAATAGTGAATATGAACCCTTCAATGTGTAATAAGATCTCCAAGATACTCTATATAGAAGTATTAATCATTCATACCCAATACCTTTTTAATTTGTACCCCTTTTTATTAACACCATTTTGAAATGAGCACGCTTGTCTCATCCCAATAGATGGATTGACCACTCCACTTATATTATGTTTCTATGATATTGTAAAACTATATAATGTTTATCTGGATTATATTCATAAAAAATAACATTTTATTAGTCATAATGATATGGGCTGTATAACTCATATTATTTAAACTAAGATATAATTTAACATTTCCACTATGAATTCTCCGTAATATATATCGGTTATTGTTGTCTTTTACCATGATGAATATTCTGGGGGAGAGGATCTCTCTATCATAGACCATGGTTGGGTTTATAGAACCTGAACATCCTCCCCATTAATGATATATCCATCCATGTTGAGATGAATTCACTAAACAGAAGGTCATCCACCCCTCTAGAGAAGCCCAAATTCATCCGCACATTGATGATAATGTTCCTCACCTTTTTTCATAGGCTTTATTCATGTCAACCTTCATCACCAAAATGAACAATGTGATTTTATTTTAATATCCCCCAAATTTTTTATGAACCATGGCTATGAAATAATGAGTAGATCTTCATTTGATAAAACCCTATTGGTTCCCTGAGACCTAGTAGGGAAGACGTGGTGCTAGTATTCTATTCAGAATTTTTGTGAAGACCTTATACCGTAAATTGAAATTGATTATTGGACTATACTAATTGAGTGAATATAATTCTTTCACTTTAAAAATTACAATCAATGTAGTTGCACAAGAAACCTATGGAAATCATCAATAGATGAAAAGGTCCTGTATTGAACCAACCAACTCCCCTTTCACCAGATCCCATAAGGATATGTAAAATGACTCTTAGAATCTGTCCATTCCAAGATAACTCTAAGAATTAGGGTCGTGGGATTCCTCAGAAATATTCACCTCTTCTAAAATGTTTTCAAATGATATGTTAATATCATTAGACACTAAACCTAGTAAAAAATTCATATAATTCATTTTCCTTTTATAGATATCCTCCCAACATGGAAGGGTTATTATATTCTTGAAATATTTTGAAATATTCATAATTTATGCCTCCCAAAACCTCAATCTCATGTGTAGAAGATCTTTCTTCAATAGAATATTATGAACATATGTGTGCCTACATTCATTGATGCATGGCTGAATGAAGGATTTATTTCTATCGCCTCACAAAGAAAAGTCATTATAGAACACTCTTGAAAGAAAATATCATATTCAAGAAGGATTTCAGCTAACTATGTCTTCTTTTCCACCAGTTTGCTAAAAATATCCTCATCCTAGTTGTCTTCCAACCTTTGATCAAGATAATCAATTTCATTCTCCATCTAGTCCTAGTGAAATGAGAAGTTAGGCCTATTGGTAAACTAGTTCTTCCATTCATATTTTAATCTCCTCATGTTTTGTGTAGTCCCTTCCATCTTATCTATTTCTTGGGATTCTTCCAAGACGTTAATACCACAGTATTGAAATTGCTTACAATGTACATTTATTAGAATAACTAAAATTCTTATAATTCAATGATCCATGATCTAGCTAAATGGGGAGGGGGGAATGATCCAACAATTATTACACCAGATTCTCTACCCTATCATTTTAAAAGAGAAAATTTCTATAATATTAATAAAGAATCGGTCTAATATACACCAGGTGAAATAATTAACTCTTTGCTGGTTGATCCATGTCAATTTTATGTCTACAAAACCAAATAAAATTTAACCATTACAGATAGCGGCTGATGAAAAGGCATGATGATACTTTCAGGAAACCACATCTCTTCCCTTCTTCTCCCATAAATTATTATTGACATTAAAATCCCCCCCCAAATACATTGTTGAGTTCCTCTAATCTAACCTATCCAACTATTCCATAATAATTCCCCATCCTTTTCCTCAAACATGGAATAGACAAAAAATCATAGGAACTCCCGGTGTCCCTCAGTGGTCTTCATATATATATGGTGGAAGAATACCCCCATAATATCCAAAGATTTATTGTTCCTCTAAGAGATCCATACATGCTGATTCAGATGGTCCATATGTAAAAAACCATATTTTCCAACCCTCATAAAAAAATTGTATATTATTGGAAACAGTTTTTCTTTTTTCAAGGTCTACAACTATAGAATATTTGGTACACCAAATCTTTGAAATGATGATGTTCAATTTAAGTCATGAGCCTAGGCCATGGGATTCCAAATAATAAGAGATATCATTGGATCTATATGAATCTTTTTTTATCCCTAGAAGACAAAAATCAATTGGTATTACTTGGAAGAGAATTATGGAAAGTTCTTGCATGAGCCTTGGTACAAAAAACACTAACCTTGGAGGATAGGGTTGATACATCCAAATAGAAGTCATATGGTGAATGTAGCAATGCATAAAAATAGTTTGAAAGAACCAGCGATAGAATGATGATGTGAGATGGATCCGATTTGAGAGTTTTAATCTCTATTTATAAAATGGATAGATTTTTCACATCATAAATAAAACGTTTGATTGATCCTCCTATGCACTCTTGAACTAGGGGAACTGATCGTTGGAATACATTCTCCTCTTTCCCCTTACATAGTACCCAAATGTAAATCTGACTTGAAACATCTTGAATAAAGGATGAAAAGAATGGAAAATCCAACAGATAAATAAGGGTCTCGACTAGATGAGATTTCCCAATAGTGAACATCAGAAACCTCTTGAAAATAATAATGCTATTTGAGTGCATATGAACATGAAATAATGCACTTTTACAAAGGGATACCTGGATTGTAGTTGATAATGGCTCTCGATGGTGGGAAAATTTGATCATAGTACTATGTTTACTATATCGAATAATATCCATTAACCTAGTAGTTTCAATGTAGGAGTGAGAATTATTAAATTTGGATACAACTACATCTTACTAAAATGCCTGAGAAATCCACAATGTTCACAATGAATAGATGATCGAAGGTGATCTTATCTGGTTAGAGGTGATGGGAATCATCGAATTCAATATGAAATAATGGCACCTAATCTCCTACTAGTAGTCTTATAAAATGTTTTTTTGATTCCAATGGAATTTAGGCATTGATAGACCTTGAATTTTATAACCAGAGCTGAACTATGATACTAAGGGATAAACTAGGGATGATTACATTCTTCCAATCCATTAACCCAATGACTGATCTTCAATGGATGGGGGAGAGGACCATCTTGATAAATATAAATATAGGTTATATCTACATCCTTGATATGGAGAGTTCATTCATCAGTGGAAATGTATGATCCAAGAAAATACCTGATCCCACATAGGATGGTGACATTATGAAATGGTATATGTAAACTTGTAAGAGAGAATTGACCACCAACCTCGAGGGATCTCTTTTGATGTTGGACCACCTCGACCATTATAACAAATGTAATTTCTAGCTCCGAATAGTTCTGGGACATGAAAACGATGCCTTAATTAATTATTCATTGGAGTCCAAACCAATGTTGATGGCCCTCCGATTCAATGTATAGTCCATGGTTGGGTGGATTATATTTTAAAAACCTCTGAAATTTTTAAACAAGTATAGAAGATTTTTCCCACACAAAATATTGCCAACATTAACTATTTGAGATGATCAAATGTTTCTATCAAGGACTCCACTGATATTGAGATCACAAATGAACCACCTTACATGGATGAATTTGTTCCCAGGTTAGCCTTTGGAGATAGGTCTCCCCTTTCCATGGATATAGATTGTGTTCAATAGATAATCTCTATTAAAGAAGTCACGGGTAGCATCCCACGGTTCAAGAATGTAATAGAATTATTCATTGTAGTCTTAGAGAAGGCCACTAGAGACCGGAAATCCATATATGTATACAATCATCATGATATTACATTGATAGAGGATGGAATCTCTGAATAAATAATTGGAAAAAATTTAAAACCCAATGGTTTGTATCACACATTCTTTTCCTTCCACTTGTTCATTTTTTCCATAATGAAAATATTTTCACCCATAATTAACCAAATTTAACACTACTATAGTATGAAATATTTACTGTTGTACTATTCATTATGAATAAAAAACAAGATTGGATTATTATATAATTTTTTTGAACCTAAATATGAAATATATTTTTCCAAATTCAATCCCCTTATATTCTGTATAATCAATTTATAATTTTCCTCTAACACGTGATGAAAAATTATTTTTTAAAAAATGGATTTTCGATCTATAACTAATCTTATATTAACCATATAATAAGAAATAATCATTATATGAATTTTAATTAACCTAATTAAGATATATAATAAATTAATTCAACTTAAAACATTAATGACATGTGGTTTTATTTTTTAATTATAATTGATTAACTGTAGATAATTAAAAGTAGTTTTCTGAAAACTGTGTTTTTTATAAATTAAACTAATACAAAAATCCAAAAAATTATTATTCAGAATAACTCAAATGGTTCATATAAAAATTAATAAAATTCCATATTATAATCCATCATTTAAAATTCATGATTTAATGGACATAAATGATAGTATTTGAAAATCTGTAATTTTCACTATTCATTGAAAAGTCAATCATTTCATAAATATACCAAAATTTCTCCCTAATATAGTTTGAATATTATAATAAGTAAAAATGAATTAAATTTTATAGAAATAAATTTTTTTTATTTTCATGAAATTTATTATGAATTTTTCCCATAAAAGATAAATAAAATTATTTTTGAGGAAAACATATTTTTGCAGAATAAAATATATTCATTAAAAATAGAGTAGTTATATCCAAATTATTTTTCAATAAATTTCTATTTATTTGGGTATTTATAGATATATTTCAGAAATATATTAATCCTATTCATAACCACCAATTTTTAAGGTATTTTATTATGGGTATATTTAAATCAAAATAATCTATTGTTCATTTTTTTGTTTCCTTTCGTATATATGATCAAAAATATTTTTATTTTTAAAATATTGTGTTATGAAATTATATATTCTACTTTAACAAATTTCATCCTTGAGAAGTTAACTTGATCCCAGTAAAAAAATTGTAATTTGAAAATACCTTCCTTAAACTATAACATCATAAAAAAGGGTTAATAAAAATTACATTTAAAAAGAGGGTAAAATATAAAGTTCATCTAGAATGACATATAATCTGGTTTCCAAATAAGTGGACATTAGTGGGGTATGAAAATAAGGAAATGTAGAAGGAACATAATATGAAAATAATTATGAGAGTGATTTTGTACATTAATAATAATAAATTGAATGATCATGAGAATATTAACAACCACAAAACCATAATATAAAGAGGAGTATGAAAGTTAATTGATTCTTTAATAATGAAGGAAATATAACAATATATTTATTTAATGATCTTTTTCCTAGAATTTAATAATTCTCTAATATCTATATTATTAACATGAGGAAAATATACATACTTTAGAAGTATAAATTCATCTTCTAATAAATTTATACTGAAATATCATCTATTTTTCATGATGATGTGTATTCAAGATGAATTTCATTTATTCTATAAGAACTAAAATAAAATTCTGATAGATCACATAATTTCATTAAGGGATAAAAAAACAATTTTTAATTTCTTTATAATATAATAAATAATAGTAATCATATGGTTTGATAATTTTGAAATTGAAAGAAATCATTATATGAAGAAATAATACATTAATCATCAAAATTTTACATTAATACCCACTGTTAAAAAAAAGTATTCTATAAAACATTGTCCTCAAAATTATTAAAAAAAATTCATACTAAGGTAAAAAATCTATGATTAGAATGATATACTCTTTTAATCTATATGTATCATTTTTCTGTAAATAAAATTAACCACTCTTAACCTCCCATACCAAAATTTATATGTCATAGTTTTATAGTCCCATGATATTTAATAATTTTCATAAATTAATTGATTCACCATAAATAAAAATTAAATAAATATATACCTCTAAAATATAGTTAAATATTTAATCCTCAAATAAAATATAGTTGTATCGTATTGTTATCCAGACTATGTTAAATACCCTGAGAGGGAGGGTGGATCAAGTTATAATAGATTAAAACTACATCCCCTTCTGATATTTTTTCTATTTTAAACAAAATTATATTTTCTTTGTTTCTCATAGAAACTTATGAGATGAAACTAAATAAATAATGAAACACATCAATTTTTACTTCATTCACACTTACTCAACTACATCTAAGGATTATAAAATAGTAATGTGCTGATTAAACCAAATCCAATAAGGATTCCTACCAAGAACGGTGGTTTGGTATAGATAACATATATACCTAGGCTCACTGCCTTTACATAGTTTACATTCAACTCACTACTTTTCCAGGGGTCCCTCTCTATGTCTCTTTCTCTGACTCACAGCTAGTGGAAAATATCACCATCTTCTTCTTCATTTTCACGATGAACTTGGAAGGGATCCAATCATAATTTATGGAGAGGTAGGTCCCTTCATTTTAATGAAATAACAAATCCTCAACTCTATGTATATGATCTGTTGAAGTCCCGAATTCTCTTATAGATGAATTTTTTTTGAACTATTAGTTTTCTTGATTTAATTACAAAAAATGTTCCTCTAAGAACAGTCGTGATTACTCGGTGTACTAACTTGAGCCCTTAGTGAATTTAATTTCAACTTGTGACATGAATACTTCACAGGACACCTCTCCTCCATGAACCGTCTCTCCTCCGCAGACTATCTCTACATGTGCATACCACCTTCACATACTGCCTTCACGTAACGCCTCTATCAACCACCTCAGAAAATCACTGATTCCATGTGAACTATTTCTCTTCCATGAACCTCTTTCCTTTGGACGATGCAGAGACACATAAATACACTTTCATGGACTATTCATGTGAACTACATCAGCCTTCGTGGAATACTCCCTCATGGACCACTTCAATTCGTGGAATCGTTCCTCCCAAACCACTTTCAAACTTAATGTTATTGCTCTGGTTAAAAATATTTTTCTAATGAAAATCAGTCAATGAAATGATGGGATTAACAGTCTTTATATGAGAAAATGGATCTGAAAATATTGCTAATCTGATTTACCAAAATCTTAGATGTGGTGCAACCTTCATGGTGTACCGTACTCCTCCTACAATCCTTTTCTCTCTAAGCGGTCCACATAGCATCTTGATCCTATATAGAGGTTTATCACATCCAAAAAATAATCACTTCCTTTCTCCACAAATATCTTCCTTATTTCTAGAAATAATGATCCATCCCATGTACTGCAAGCCTTTCATGAACCATTTGCACCTCACAATCCATTTCCCATATGCAGACGATGTACCGCAGTTCACGATCTTCATAGCATTGCAATGCATATATATTCCATTTTCAGTTATTCATATACATTTCACATACCACATATACAATTTATGAATTGGGATTTGTAGTCTATGTACTATTCAATCCAATGGGAAAATTCTTCCTTTTCCCAAACCAAACTCCTGATTTTGAGGTTCCAAAATTTGGAAAACATATAGAAAAACACACCCATAAAAACCTAATTCAGAAAACACAAACCATACTCATTTGTAGTTATCTCCCTTTGACAAGATATAAAATCCCACCAAAAAAACACCGAGTGTATAGATTTAGTGATTTTTCCAACAATCTCCCCACTTGTGTTTTTTACAATTATTCTAATTTTGATACAACCATAATGATTTTTCTAACCTTTTCAGCTGTCACATCTTAATATTAAGATAGATATAAAATATTTAAACAACACACATTATAATCCCACATGCACCATTCTCGACAAGATAAACTAGAGTATGCAATGTTTATCAATGAATCACATCATTCCATTGAAAAACCAATCACCATCATTCATCATTAACCTCATATATCGTGATATATATCCTTTGGTCAGTCACATCTAGCATCTTCAGATTTAATTCTCCCCCTATATCAGAGCTCCCCCTTATATAATCAATTACCCATATATCGCTACTCATCCTTGCATATTCTCCACTATCTTGTTTAATAAACTTTCTCCCATTTAACTGCTACAGTTTCTCACCCTTTGTCAACAAACCCAATTTCAATTACTCTTAGGTATAAAACAGGGTAAGGAACACATATTATCACATTAGAGAAAACCCAACATACCTCAATGAGTAGGGATCCCACATATACACCTTTTCATGTATAGAGAGTTGACAAAACTCATAGAGCCTGTCGATGCATTTCACAAGATTTTTTGGGTAATCCCTTAGTTAAAATATCTATAACATGTTGTTCTATAGGAACACACTCCAACAACAAAAACACTACATCCACCTTTTAATTGATAAAATGATTTTATGTTTCAGTGTTATTTTTCCTTTAGTGATGGATTTTATTTATTTTTTATATGATTTATATTACATGAATTCTTGTAATACATTCTGGCTGGATACTTAACTTTGACTCCCATATCATTATTTTGCAGCTTCATTCACAACAACTACATGCATACTTGATTAGCTGTAATATATTCAGATTCTATAGTGCTTAATGAAATGGAATATCATTTTTTTATCCATGAAATAAACACTCCACTAAGATATAATTCACCACCTGATGTCAATTTTCATTCATCTTCTAAACCAAACCAATATTCATTTATATATCCTAACAATTCTTTGTATGATTCTTCATTATACATAACAACATAAATCCACCATTCCCTGGATATACCAAATTATTCTTTTAACTGTATGAAATTGGATTCCCTTGGTATTAAGATGATACATTGCTACATAACTTATGGAAAAAACAACATCTGGTTGTGTCACTATTAAGTTAAACAAGCTTCTAATGATCTACTTATATTCAGTGAAATTAATCACATTTCCTTACTTATCTAATTATGGTTTCATCTATGTATCTTCTTGAGTCATCATATACATGGAATTATCAGTTAAAAATATTCTCAAAACTTCCATGGTATATTTATATTGATAAATGAATGTGATATCCATCCCTTTTTGAACTATAAACCATGGGAAAACATCAGATCACCAATTATAAACATTTGAAACTCATTTTTCATGCATTCTGAAAACTAACTTCATTGCACTTCATCTGATCTAAAAATTATTATTTCATCAATATACACCAAAACTAAAATACTTTGATTACTATATTTTTTGAAATATAAATTACAATTAACTCCATCATTTGGAAAAATGATCTTTTTCAATATCCGAATAAGCCTTGAATACCATGCTCTTGGTGATAGCTTCCAACCATATTGTTCTTTCTTTAATCTGACACAATGTGTTCTCAAATTCATGAATGATAAAACCATATGGTGTCTGAATATACTCATCTTCTTCCAAAACCTCATTCATAAATGTTAATTTGACATATATATAGAAAACATTGAGCCTTCTTTACCTGGTAATTTCCAAGAATAGTCTGATTTTCTTTAACCTCGCAACATGTGAAAATTTCTCATCAACATCAATACCCTCTATCATGGAATTCTCTTTTAACACTAATTATTCTTTTTAATCACTATTCCATCTTCACTCATCTTATTATGAAAGGCTTATTTAGTCCCGATCAAATCCTTATTTCTTGGTCTTGAAAAAATATCTGTTGTCAGATTCATATCAATTTGGTTTGTCTTATCATTTATATCACAAAACAATTCTCATCTCTAACCGCATCATCAAAACATTAAGGTTATAGCAATGGTAAGTAAAATTCATGTTGTACAGTCTTCATCCTCCTTATCTGCACTATAATTATATGATCACCAATTATGTTTTGTCTATCATTTTTGATAATTATTATTCATCTCTATGTTGCCACTAATTTATAATCATCCTTATAATCATCAAGGTCTTCTTATGAATCATCCTCTGAAATGGTAACATCCACTAATCTGATTTTCTTTTCATCACTATCCTCATGAGTCTAGTCATCTATTTACATAAATGTTTTTTTATTATCCACTATAGATACATTGTAGGATTCAAATACCTTTTCTATCAGCTTATTGAAACATTTACATTATTTTATTTTATTTGAGCTTCCAAGATATATCTCTTCACCAGAATAGGATTAAAAAATCATTTTTTATCCTTATATAAAATGAAAATCTTACATCTGAATATAATAATGTACTTTACTATTGAATTATTTCCATAACACATCTCTTAGAGAGACATTACATTCATCAAACAAAACAGAGCCTTATTAGATATATAGATCAATGTCAAGATAACTTCCTTCTAGATTTTCATAGGTAGGTCCTTCTCGATAACAATTTTTCGGGACATGTTTTTTATATGATATTTTTTTTAGTATTTCATACTGCTAAAACATCATGAAATATACCATCATTCTCAAGATAATATTCTAATTGACTATTCTGGAATTCTATACTATTATCTATATTAAACATAAAAATCTTATTTTGATGAATCTTTTTAGATTCCCTCTGATATTGTTTTATGGAACCGAACACATTGGAATTATGGGAAATAAAAAATAAACCCCTTCCAAACTACAGAATTCATCATTGAAATTTATATAGTATCTCCCCCCCATCCATAACTATTGGTGAAATAGGTCTGCACCCCTAAATATGAACCAACTAAAGAACCCATGTTGACCATTTCCCTTTAGTACTTATGTATCTTTCTAAAGATATTTTATTGCTAGAATGTATGACACATATGTGTACAATAACGTGATAACTATGGGGGGGGGGGCTCAAGAGGAATCAAATTTCACCATATATTTTAAGGGAATATGGATCATGTGATCGACATGTTTATGCAACAACTTGTTTTCTTCACCATTGGGCACAAATAATCATCTTCTTCTCCACTTACTAGGTACACCTTTCCATTCTTACATTTTCTATACACAACAAAGGTGATGTATTTTTCATTAATGACAAAATGTTTCATTGAAAATATTACAGAATTTCCAAAGTCACGTAGTTGAATGACTCCCAAAGAAATGTGATTGATACCTTCAAAAACATAGAGATCATTACATCTCATGTCTCTTCTCCCAAACATCGATTTTCTTGAGCCAAAAATCTTCAAGCCTTCATCATTTATAATCATATAGTAACATCTGTATTGTACCTAATTCCTATTGCCAAATAATTATTTCCTATCATATGAAAAGTGATTCCACTATAAAAGATCAATATTCTAGTGTTATGTGATTCATTGAATTAAATTTTTGCAACCACTGTGTGTTCATCCTACTTATTTTGGATTCATGATTTTGACTTCATACATGATATAAATTGATGTTCATTATCTTAATTAGTGTTGGATGGACCAACATTATCTTTCTGATATACAATACGATTTATCATTAGCAGCACATTTAGGATACATTTTAGTGTTTCTTGTGACCCAATTAAATATTCTTTGTCACATTCCTAAGCATTATTTATGAATAGTATCTTCTCTTTTGATTGATTCTTCCACACCTAAAATAGTGAACATCTAATGATGTACTAGTATATTGATCCATTAATTACTTCCTTGGTTTTCTTGTTCTCTTTGATACCACTTCGTTGTGGAATAAATATTTTTCTTGTGTTATATCCCTCCAAAACAATAGAATCTAATGAGGGGTTCATTCTGTGTGGCAATACTACGCTACTGGTTATCCCATGGGATCCTGGATTCTTCTAATTCTTTTCTACCCAAATATATCATCAACGTCAGAGTGAGATGTTATGTTCTAATTTATTCCATTAATACTTTATTTTCGGGATCATTCCCCATACCGGCTTTATCATTATAGCCAATCATTTTCATTTATTGACACTCCTTTGTCTCCTTTAATGAAAATAATTTTTTTTATTTCTTCCAAGTGCTTAATTGATGGAATCAAGGGTTTCTATTGATCTTTCACGTTTCTTCACATAATATAAACTTCCTCTTCATGCTCTTGGATATGTTTACTTTGATCATTTTTGGTATTAGTCAAAATATCTATCTCTCTTTTCAGTTCATAATTTTTTTGTATATACTCAACCTTCTATTCAAATATTTATATCATTGAGAAATTCATTTTTTCAATTTCAGAATTTAAATTAGACTTTTCTTATTCTTACCAATGCATATAAATTTTGGAATCATGACCCAATTCATTGGATTTCTTTGTTATGGCTCTCCAGACATATATCTCTTCAAGAGATGCTTCTAATTCAGGCTGAAGCTCAAATATTCCTTCTACTTCTTCCTCATCACTGTCACATTCCTCCTTCCTTTTGAAAAATCCCACAATTTCCAATATAGCATATTTTTCACTATCCTTGCATTCCTCAAACTCTTATTCCTTAGATTCTTCAGAACATTCAACTTCTTTGGAAATAAGATTCTTCCTTTTAAAGAATGTTTTCATAAAAATTATTGTACCCTCAATTTAGCTAAATACTTATTCTGTGGAATTTCATCATTGTCTTTATTGTCATATTCAGACTTCCTATGATACTTTTCAATAAAATGTCCAATCATTCCACATTGAAAGCATGAAATTGGATGTTTACATTTGAAATATCCCCTTTCATTTTTAATATTTCAATAGATGAATGATATTACATTATCCAAATTCTATTCCTCCTCACTATAATCATTGGATATATTCTTTCTTACCATGAATTCCACTTATTGGGACATCACCTTTTCCACAACATCTTTATCATCAATTCTCATTTCATATGAAACAAGTGTATTGTACAATTTATCCAATGACATCTCCTTCAGATCTTTTTTTCCAACACAAAAACCATCAGATCAAACCGAGGTGGATGTTTTAATAAGATTCACATGACAATCATTATGTTGTTAATAATTTATTCATGACCACACATGTCGTCCATGAAAAAATTAACTAGATCAAGGAACGTATTAACATATTAATTTTCCAACATTCTGAGATCCATGTATCAATTATATATAGCCTCCATTTTTGTTTCTATGAATTTTCGGTCACCCTCAAGAAATATTCAAATACATTTCCCACAAAACATGTTACTACTTACATGAAATAATGTTCATATAAATTGAATTTTATAAAGCTCTCATTACATAATTGATCACTTTTGCATCAACATCCAATTCAACTCTATCAACTTCTAATAAAGTAAAATAATTGATATTGGATAATATGACATTCCAAATTTCAATAAATACATCTGTTCATAAAGATTGTTAGTAATGATACATCTAATTCATCGATCATTGATAAACTTTTTCTGTTGAGGATCAAAACTACTTTGTGATTGATAGCCTCCATTACTTCTAGTAAGAGAGAACCACTGTCTTTCAACCTTTTTCGCTAATTCCAAGTGTTAGCTCAAGTATGTTAAATACCCTATGTAGGGGTGAATCATCGAATGAAATATTAAAACTACATCCCCCTCGGATCTTGTTTCATCATTAAAAAACACTCTTCTCTCTCTTTATTATAGTAATATGTGAGAAAAAATAAAATCATGCATGAGACAAAAAATTATTTTGTTTACCCTCACTATGATACATCCCAGGATCATACTAAGGCCATATAATGATTGTACAAAATCACGAAGGATCATTGCCAATAATGGTGGTTCAGTCGAAATATATTCAATATCTAGGGTCACTGCCTTTTCAAGGATTAATGATAGCTCACTACATTCTCAAGGGTCTTTCTCAATGTCTGTTTCTTTGGATCACAGCCTATGGAAAGGATCCCCATCTTTTTCTTCATTTGGTCGTTGTACATGGAAGGGATCCACTCATAGTTCATGTAATTTTTGGTACCATCGTTTTCATGAAATCATGCTTCTTTGGAAATAGAAATATGCTCTATTGAAGTCCCTCTTTCACCTATATATGAATTTCAATTTTCTATGAACTGTTATTTTATTGAGATTAAGTTCTTGAAATGTTCCTATGCGAACAACCTTGAGACCTTCATGGACTGATTAGACACCCCTAAAAACTGTTCAACACCACATGGTGCAAATACTTCAAAGACCAACTCTTCTACATGGTTTATCTATCATCAAAAGACTATTTTCACTTCTGCATACCATTACCATGTAACACATCCACGTACTGCCTCGTGAACCACTCCCATGAAACTCTTCTTCTCTACAAAATATGTATCCCCTATGGACCACTTTTCTTTTGTGAGTTATGGATCCCTGTAAATACACTTTCATTGTATGTTCACATGAACTACTTCTGTCATTGATGAATTCTCCCTTGTGAAACACTCTATTTCGTAGAATGCTTCCTCATGATCAACATTATAGCATATCTTAAATCTTCTAGAGATATTTTTGTCTAATGAAAATAATTCTTAGTGAATATGGGAATAGAAGTCTTTATATATGAAAATTGGTCCAAAAAATTTCACTAATCCAATTTTCCCAAATCATCGATGTGGTACAACCTTCACCACATACTGTGATCCTCCTATGAGTTGTTTCTCCATTCAACATCTGTATAACATATTTTTCATCTATGAAGTCGTAGCACTTATAAAAATGAGTCACTTCACATATCCACAACTCACCACCAAGTTTCTACAATTGATTAGACATCCTCCGTACCTCATGACTTTTTTGAACCATAATCACCCCACTAATGTTGTCAACTATATAGTCCGCATACCACACTTTGTGGTATGCATGGAGCTGCTATGAAGAAATATTCTATTTCTAACTTTTCTTCATCATTCTGGAAACCCCTTATGCAGTCCGAAAACTATGCTTTTCATTCCATGTATTGTTCACTCCTATTTGTAAATCATTCTTTTTCCAAAACCAAACTCTTTATTTTTAGGCCCAAGCATTTGGTAAACACCCAGAAATAGTGCCACCTTAAAAACCAACTTTAAAAAACACTAACCATAATCATTTTCAATCATCTAGATTGATAAAAACCGAACCCAAAAACACTAGGAGGGAACGATGAGGGATTTTTTCGAATCACATATAATTTTACTAAAAATATATTTTTTTATCTTATAAAATAATATTAATCACCAAATCACATTTCAATCCCATAGTAATTTATAAAATAATTTATATCATCAAAAAATTAAGAAAATTATAAATAAAATAAAATTAAAAAATAGAATTCATACAAACCATGAAATCACGTAGGCCAGTGGTAAGTGTTATCCCTTTTCTCTTTTTGGTTCTAGTTTCACAACCTATAGCCTTATCTATATTACTTTTTTACTAAAATGTATTCAATATAATTATTATGACACTCCAAAAAAATAAGATTGGAATCCTGAAAATAATATTATTGATAAAATATTTTATAAACCTTAATGTTTTAAAATTCTTATTAACTATTTGTACACAAAAATAAAAGAAAATTGTTCATCAAATTTTGCCGCATGTTAAACATAATGGTTTAATATACATCAACCATGGATCAAAATGAATAATTTTATCTCAACGTACTTCCATTGCCTAAAACATTAAGAGATTATTAATTATTTAAAATATGATCATCCTTAAATGTACCACTACATCAAGAATACAGAATCCTTAGACACATAAATCATTACACATTCTTCATAATCCATTAACCATGGATTTTCATATTATTCATTAATACTTATTTAAAATAAAAAAAATATATCATTTCCTAGGATTAAACAACATAAAAACATATGACATTATATAATCAATACCTTTTATATTTCATTTTTTGTTTCATTTTCTTCAATAGTAATGGAATAATCATTGTAAATCTTTTCTTTTTATGGACCTTTTCATCATGTTCTTGAGATTTCCACTAGGATATCAATTCTCAAAATTCCCATACTTACTAAATTTCATACATTCAAATATTACTCAGGGATGATATTTACTCCCATTCATGGGGTTAACTTAATTCCTCTACATTAATTATATTATTATTTTATTATTCCCTACTTCGCTACGTAGAAATAATCTTTCCAATATTTCAGGATATTTTTATTTTTGATTCTTTCAACATTCACTATAGATAATTCAGTGATGAATTTTACCATTATGATATTTATCACTTGAAATTCCACACATTATAATTCATCACTTACTTTATGTGTTAGGAAACTCACTTAGATGCAATTATTTTAATGTAACTCATGACAGCTGGCTAAATAATGAAATGTTTTTTTTCAAAAAATCCTGCATTCCATTCGGTTTCTCATTCAAAATACCTCCAATGTTTCCCTCACACATATGGTTAATTTTTGTTATTATGGTTTTATCAATTTTCAGAAACTGAAAATTTTAGTTCGATTGTTTAAACCAAATCAAAATAAAAAATCATAGTATTAGGATTGAGAATAAGATAACATTACCCATGTTATAAAAAAATAATTATATTTATCCAAAATAACTATATTTATCAAAAAAATGATACCTTTTGTAATAATATATTATTGTTAACATTTTCTAAAATAACATCATATCCACTAATGTTATCTAATCCTTCCTCTGATATAAAATATAATTAATTGTCCTTGAACAGTACAAAATAAAAGGCTTTTAGTTAAGAATTTACATTCATAGATTTTACTGATATTTTTAGTTATGGATATTAGGTAATTTGGACATAACTATTATATTAAAAAATTATACAATACATGTTTTACATTTCCTCTTAGAATCAATTTTCCCAAAATATAATATATTTAAAAAGTAACATGTTTGTTTCATTGAAAATCATTAATATTTTCAAATTATCACCTTATTTGTTTCTAATCATCCTCAAAACAAATAAGAAACATATAGCAACATGTTATAAGAACAAAATAATAGTAATATACTGAAAACATAAATACAAATGAAACAGTTTAGTTCAGGAAAAGTTATAAAATTTTCCCTTTTAAAATAATCATTGGTCTCAAAATAAATATTTTATTACTCATACAATCTTTGTTACTCTCCAAAAAAGTTCATAATATATTACATAATATATCCTTAAATTAAAATAAAACTCATTAGGGTTTCTTCAATGTTATGAAAACAATTATTTTTCTTCCACTATGGTATACATTACAGAATTATGTAATATCATAAAAATTACTTTAAGCATAAGATTATTAAATTACCATGAGAAATCATAATATTTACATAATAACCAAAAACAATAATAAATAAATTAGGTAATTAACATTGAGAATAAATTTAATCTACCACTATTACAAAATGAATATTAAATATTGTAGACATTTATACCCAATGAATTTGAGGATTATCATAGACCCACTAATAATTAGTTTAAAATGGAACCACCCATCCCTAGTTTATAACATAACTACCTATTATCAGTTTATAATGGAACCACACATAATTATACCAAACCCAAAGAACAATAACACAGTCATAAGAAATAAACTCTTTCAAATTCTAATAATACACTCAATGAAATATTATTCTCACCCATAAAAAACACAGCATGACAATGATATATCCATTCCATTTTAAACCGCCTTTTTTACAAATAACCAGATAATATTGAAGGAGGTTTTATCATTTGAGAAAACATGAAATAATATAAAGTAATTAAAATTTCCTATAATTGTTTTAGTTTAGGTAAAATTCATATTAACTACATACATTAAAATATAACATTATTTTTGAATTTTGTAATTGATATTAAAACATTCCATAAAAAATATGTAAAAAGATTTCTTTTGAAATACATAAATTGAACATTGAAAGGAGAGTGACATGACGATTATTAATCATTTATGTATAATCCAATACGACCATAAAATAATTCTAAAACATGTATTTGAAACTAATAGAGTTGAAATGGAATCTTTAGAATAATATTTTTAAAATAAATTCCCTTACCCGGAATCTAAATAATCAGGTATGTTAATTATCTTCCTAAACAATGAATTATAGTTAATTATTTAGTTGATTAATAAAAATTTTATTTTTAAATATTCATTTATATTTTAGTCATTACCATGCTAAATTCAATAATTTAATCATTTAATCTTAAGTGTTCAATTTTGACGATATTCAGTTAATATATACAAAAAGAATTAGGTTGGTTGACTATGGACTGAGAGGTTATTATACCATCATATATATGATAATAATCCTGAAAAAAAAATTAATACATTAGTAATTATTTTAGAACCAATCCTTAAATATGGTTATGAAAAATGAACTATGTTACAATCATGGAGGTGGTAGGTTGTAAGTATACATGAGTATCATTTTTATTTTATAAAGATCATTATGGAATAAAAATATGTATTATTACAAATTTAAAGGATGATAATCATAATAGAAATAAAAAATTATTTCATGACATATAAATATACCTCATTATATATATTATTCATATGATGTGGTGACGAAAATGGATCACATCGTTTCATTGAGGCGGTAAACCACACAGTCGTATGAAAAATGATAACTCCTTTTCGTGAATTGAAAGGTAAGAGACTACAAGTTATATTATATTTTCAAATTTTTTTTAATGAATATTATATATATAAATTAAATCCATAAATACAACCATCCAAAAAAATTAGTGATGAAAAATGAATTCCATCATTTCGTGGGGTGGTAGTCCTTTATAAACATGAATGACAGTTTTTTTTCTTCAATTTTATGTGAGTGAAAATGAATATTGAACATGTAATTAACATAAAAACATCTCATTATCTGGTATATAGTTGTGTTATTTCATCATGGGTTTATCTCATTTTCTAATGTTATAAAAATTAAAAAAAATGAAAATACATAATTAAAAACTATAAATCTTCTTCAGAAAACCTACTATGGTTGTCACTAAATAATTCCTATATTTTTTTTATAATCAAACCAATACCTATAGAAAATGAGGTTGGAAATAAATTCATTTTGGAAGGTCATATCTTGACTAAAGGCTTTTGTAGTGTGAATAAAATAGAATATAAAGATCCCTTATAAAAGTGAATTGTGGGGAACACTTGATATTTCATAAATTATTAAATTAATATAAAAACCTATTAATATTTAAATGTATAAAATATGATAATATTATAGGATAATATGTGGGTGAGTTAAAATCCTACCCAAAAGTATAAATTTGTAATGTTTAAGTGAGGTTTTGACACATATTTTTTGTTTTAACTAGTTTAAATCCATTTTGACATTTACCACAATATTAAATTTTTTACTCTTTTGGGGACATAAAAGATACAAAACTAATCCTTAAAATAGAAGATGATTGATATTTCCAACCATTTTTAATTCACCGGGAAATATATTTTTTTTATAATTTTATATCATTTAATAAAACATTTTTTATAAAAAATATATATATAATTTCTATTTTTAATATATTTATTTAATTTAATATTTTTAAAGACAAACTGAGACCCTTCCACGGAAAGCCAGTCCCCTATATATTTAAAAAACAGATAAGAGTATGAATGGAGAAGATTTAAAATGATCATTTCTAAAGAGAGGAAGGAGATTATATGGCCCATGATCTATCCAAATATAATAATTACCATTCACACCCTTATTTTCAAGCCCATCTGCCAACTTATTTTCCTCTCTATAAACATGAGTAAAAACATGATCTTTTGATTAAAGTGAGTCTAGAAATCCAATCCAGTGATTAGTTATCTTCCATGAATGATAAAGTGGCCTATTTTTTAAGGAAAAAACAATAGATGTAGAATCACACTCAATCCAAATCATGTTCAAACCTCGCTCTTCTGCTTGCTCCACTGCCACAATGACACCAAGCATCTCAGCTTCAAGAGTAGAGGAAATACCACATGAGCCATAAATACATCCATGAGCATTCCCCTGATAATCCCAAATGATAGCACTGAAACAAGAAGTACCAGGGTTTCCCCTTAAAGCACCATCAGAGTTAACTTTAATCCACCCACCAAAAGGTGACTTCCGTATGAAGTCCATTATCCCAAGAGGAGGCCGAAAATTACCTTTAATCTTGATATGATTTAGCATTGATAAATCAATGATTGGATTGTAGGAAAACGAAACTTTAGGTTATTTCACCTCAAGCAGAGCAGTAAGGATACCTACAAGACTAGCTCCAACCCAAAAAACACTACAACTCATGTATGAATTTTTTCCTAGAAGGCTATAGGAAATTAATAGTTTCTTTTACTGTAGCATGCAAAAAAAACCAATTTTGTGGTGGCTATTTCAAACAATTCCTGCTCTTAATGAACTAATATGTTGTGTTGGTTGGAGGCAGAGAAACATAAAAAATATCAGTAATAGCCCTCCACATCACTGATTTCATTTCACAACGGAGGAAAAGATGGTCCATATCTTCCCTATGTTGGGAGCATAAAGCACATGTAGAGCAATAGGAGATTCCAAAGACCTTAAAAAATTCATCTATTGGTAATTTTTATGAGCCAACCTCCATGTTAGAATGTATCTAGATGGACTTAAAAACTTCTTATATAGATTTCCAATCAATTTCAATTCTTTTGAACTTCCAACAGAATGTTTATAAAATCGTTTGGATGTCATAATACCATGGACAGCAGGTTCCCATGCCCAAAAATCACCTCTAGAAGACCATCGATAATTATCCACTAATGAAGTGATGTGATCTGCAATATTATCAATACTCTAAAGTTGATATTTAATTGAATAATAAAAATCCAAATTTGACTGCTCTCCCAGAACCAAGTCAATCAGATGATTCCAGGTCCAATTACATTTTCAAAATTGAAGAGATGAGTCCCTAGAAACCAACCATTGTGATTCAACGTCAATTTTAGAGAAAATACCCTTGAAGGAAGACCACACCGAGATTTTTAAATAATTGATGTTTCAAGGCTTCATCCTATTAGTAAAACTAGGATGACGAAAACTAAGAGCCTCAGATTTCATTTTTATAAGCCCCCAAATAAATGCATCCTACAAAGATTCATTAAAACCCCCATGATTTTTGATGCCCAAATCACCACCATCATAAGACATGCAAATAAGATTCCATGGAACCATTTCCGGCCTCCTTTCCAATATTCTACCACTTGAGATGAAATTTTTTATAGAATTTTGAATTCTCTTGATTAAATCAATCCTCGATTTAAAACCCATAAAAATTTACACAAATTTTGATGTGAAGATTGAATTCCCCAAACAATCCCAACAAGACATTGAATGTGATTTTCCCTTCCATGTGGAATGTTGCCTTTTAATAATACCGAAAATTCTAGAAAAATGAAATACCTTTGGCCTCCCCCAAAACATGGTCACCCCCAAATAGGTGAAGAGATGATGTCCCTCTCGAATGCCCTATTCTCTGATGATATCATTATTTTCTTATTAGGATAGAAGATCATTCCAAATTATTCAAAAGAATTTCTCCATCTAATCTCTTATCCAGATACCATTTTGTAGTGAAAAAGGGCTCTCATTATATTCTTGATATTACCTTTATCCCCTTGACTGTATAGGACGATTTCGTTAGCATAAAAAAGTTGATAAGGAGAAAACAATCTCCCTTCCAACATTAATAGGCTTAAATTTTCCATTACTAGCCATTATATAAAGAACCCTACTAAGATAATCCTCATAAATAGAGAAAAGGATGACTGATAAAGGATCACCCTACCTAACACCTCTCGAACAATCAATATATAATTCATGAGATCCATTTATATGGACTAAAATATAAACATAGCATAAAATGATTTTTACCCAGTTAATGAAAAGATCATCAAAACCATACATAACAAGAATCTTGTAGATGAAACCCCATTTCATTGAATCGAAAGATTTCTTGACATCCAATTTGAGGGAAATATAGCCACCTCTGGTAGGATATTTGAGGAGATTATGTAACATCCCAAGTAATTAATGAATAATAGATATTTTTATCTATGTCTATTAATGATTAAGATAGTGTTTTAGAGGCTTAAAATGAAAATAAATACAATCTTATGCATGGAATACACTAATATCTTTAAAAGATTGTTTTACTGCCTTTTGATGAAAAACCCTTTTTAAATCTATATTTTTGACAATTTTATAAGCTATGTTTGTCAAAATAGACTTATTATTTATTATTGGGACATCAAAATTTACTTTGTGTGAATTTTTGGTATTTTTCCGCTAAAGTTCATTTTTTAATGAATAGTGAAACCACTAAGTGGTACTTATAAAAACTGATTTTTCCATTTAAATGTAATTTTTCCATCATTGTGTTTTGAATTTCAAAAATCCGACATACATGGTTGTTATTAAGAAGTAAAATGTGGTTTAATGGGATTAAAATAATTTTTTTGTGAATAGTAACTTATTAAGTTCTTAATCGCGATTAGTGGTAATTAGTGTAGTTTAAGGTAAAAATAATGTTTTAATAATATGAGATGAGCTTGACACATGTCCTACCCTTATTTGATGTGTCATGGCCGACCAATACAAGCCATGGGTCAACTTGGGGACCCCATGGAGCCACTTTGGTTGGGAAATGACATAAATAACTATTTATTTAATGTTAAAGTAAAAATGACACAAACATGAAATGTTTTACTAAAAATGTTTTTACATGGGGTTATAAAAGTAAGCTTTTTGATTATAAATAATAATTGGAAATCTAAAAATATTTCCTACATCATAGTATTTTTTTTATAATTTTTAGACATTAAATAAATTAAATTATTTATGACATCATGATGATGCAGTGATGACCTCATTATTTAACGATTTAAATAAAATGGAAAGCTAATGTAATATCTAAGACCTAAACATTTACAAAACCTATTGAATGAGTGGATTTCGAACCCTTATCACCTTATCCTTTAATTATATCAATGTGGGACCTTTTTAATCCGAAAATCGTTTTAAAATAAAGCAACTTATCTTTACATTCCAAGAGTGCCCCTCCTCTCCTCTTATAAAAGGCCCCCACCTCTACCTCCTTACCCACACTTACAAAGCCTTTGGATCAGACAAAACATGCCAATTTTGTCTCTCCACTTCCATCTCTTACTCCTTGAAGCCTCACTTTGGGCAGAAGTCTTCCCAAGGAAGCCTTTGAGCTCAAACCATAGGGAGTTACCTGATTTTAAGGTAATGTCTTCTTTTGAGTCCTTTTGTTTTATTTTGGTTCTCCAACCCCCTAAACTATTTTTATTCTTTTCTTTTGTAACAAATAAAGTATCCTAAATATACTAGGATGTTGTTATAATAAGGATCCGAGCTACACTACCACACACCTACATCTAATGGTTAACGAACATATTGTTTCCGTAGATGGTGAATTTCTGCCTCCCGAAACGATGATTGTTCAACATTCTTTTAACACCTTCAAAGGTGGCCATTAAGATGTAACTATATTTATATATGATATATAATATGTTTATGATTTCCTTAAGCTTCTGTATTTTCCTTTTTGGTCATACCTTTATGGTTTCCATTATGGGTGAACGCGATATCTTCATTTAAGGAAGTGCGGACTACCACCCCCTCAAAGTGATTTGATTCGTTAAATACCATATGTGGGACGTATAAAGGATGGAACTATGATATTATATATGATATTATACTGGAATTATAATATAACTTTATATAATTATGATTCCATTCTATAAAATTCGAAATAGAAATGAAAGTAGCGTTCATGCGTACGTATGGCTTACCGTCAACATGAACGGTGCATTTCATTTCTTACCTCTAAATGATTATGTAATATTATAAATGCATGCATTTACTGGATATATATGACATATATGATATCTACATCATGAATACCATTCTGGATATAATGGGTACATGAACAACTTGTAATTATAAAGGGCTTATTTTTGACTCAAGTACCAATGATCATTAAAATGACCGTTATTAACTTAAATAATTACATAGTGTTAATGACATGGAAATAAGTGATATAAAAGGAATAATGAACTTGAAAAAGGTTCTTAAACATGTAGAAATTAACTCAAGTTTATTATTCAGGAGATTAAAGAACGACCGAGTCAAGTCGGACCCAAGGTATGGGACTTCGTCTCAATCTCCATTCATTGAGGCATATTTTGTTTTATACACAACCTTCTTTTATACGGTGTATAAACCCCTTTGAATTATACGTTCATTCAAAAGGAATCTTTTTTATATGAAGCGTTTAATAAATGACAAAAGGGAATGTTTTTGTCGTACGTATGCGGCGACAACGACTTCTCTGCCGCCATGACCATTATTTGAGTTTCAGTTTCCTCTATAAGCGATAACTTTTTTTTAAAAAGAAAAATAAACACCGTGTTTTACTTTTATTTTATTTTGGTATTGAAAATTGTTTTCATAATGTTTTTATATCAATGTGTTGTATTGATATCTTGTGATTGAATGGTGGAAATGTTATCTTTCCTTTATGCATGTTTTATGTGATACGATTATGTTGAGGTTCTTGGGAATTATTATGAAGACGGGTGGTTCCGTGATAGACCAAGGGCGGGTGAGCCCGATATAGCTCTCCAATGAATTGGGTAATGTGAAGGAGTGAAACGTTAAGGTTTCTCCGAAGAGATTTAGGGAATATACTGTGATGGGTATTCCAAACGTAACCAAGAGGGTTACTCCCTACGTAAGAATGTTATGAATGCCTCAAGTTACCTTTATATATTATGATTTCTATGATTTATTCATGATTTGATGAGGTATGTTAAAGTGCATATGTTTTATGGGTAAAGTATGATTTCATTCTTATGTATATATGTACCCATGTTTCCTTTCCATATTTTTATATCCCTTACTGATCTTTTTATGATCATCCCATGTTTTTTGGAAATGTTTTTAACAGGTCAAGGGAAAGGTACATGATATGATGATAGTGTCAAGGAAGTGTCAAGAAATAATCCATGTTTTATTTTAAATGTGTTTCCATTGATGGGAATGAAGAATACTATCTTTATGTAACCACTTTTTTTATATGTAGAATTTAATGCATGTTTTATGATCTAATTCTCTAAAACTCTAAATCTGAAAAGATCCTCATTGTTTAATCTTGTAATAACTCAAGATTAAGTAAGGTTTAAGGCTGGGGCCTTATAGTTGGTATCAGAGGTCAGTTTAGATAACTTTAGGAGTTAGAATTATATTTAATGATTATCCAAAAATATTTTTTTATGGTCAAATTGAAGTGATATAGAATTTGAATATTACCATGTTGCTTCATCTAAGACATGTTTGTTCAGAATGGTTTTCCGCAGAGGAAATAGGGAACCAGTGATAGGAAGGCATGAAGTATGAAATAACCTTCCTAATCAGCATCCTGAGATGGTCGGAATTGGAACTGAATAGTTTGTTGCAGTAATGGCGCAGTTGGCTCAAGCAATAAATGGCGGTGGTATCCATACACGAGATCAGCCAGATCAACCGCAGAGGAATACGTCAGTGGTGGAACATTTCATGAGGCAACATCCCCTATCATTCAGAGAATCATCTAACCCTGTGCTAGCTGAAGGGTGTATTAAAGCACTGGAGAAGATTTTTGATGTCATGGGTCATTCAGACAATCAAAAGGTTAGTCTTGCTATTTACCGCTTGGAGGGTGAGGCAGATCAGTGGTGGTCTATGGTTAAAAATATCAAGGACACCGATGAGATTGATGCTCTTGACTGGGATGAGTTAAAAGGTATGTTTCTTGAGAAGTATTTTACTAAGGCTGTTCGACTTAGGATGGAAAAACAATTCTTGGAATTGAGTCAAGAGGAAGGCTCAGTGGCTACCTATGAAGAAATATTCACTCGATTGGAAAGGTATGCATGAAATTTTATCCGATACCTTCATAGTAAAATCAATCATTTTTACTCAGGATTAAAGCCAAAATATCTAAGGGCATTAGCTTCTCGTGAGTTTAAAAGTTATGAAAAGCTTGTTCGATGTGCTGAGATGGTGGAAATGGAGTTTTCAGATGATCAAGTGTTCTATAACAACCAACAGAAGAAGAGACCAAGGTGGCAGGAGAAAGGTAAGAATTCTTCAAAAAGTCTGATGGTAAGAAAACTAAGTTTCCAGTTTGTGATAAATGTGGAAAAAGGCATGCTGGGGAATGGCTTATGAATTCTGGAAAGTGCTACCGATGTGGTAAGATGGGACATAAGGCTCGTGATTGCACTGAAAAGGATCAAGGTGAAGGTAAGATCAAATTTTATTTACAGTTAGTGAAATGTTATAAGTGCAATGAGATGGGTCACTATGAAAACGAGTTTCCGACAAAGAGCTTGAGTGATGGGAAGCAGTTAGACTACAAGCAGAAAGGGGTGGTGAAATCCTTTGCAACTACTTCAGCAGATGTCAGGCCATCAAATGATGTTCTATCAGGTACTTTGTTTGTTTTTTCAGATTATGCCAGTTTGTTGTTTGATTCGGGGACTACACATTATTTCATCTCTGAAAACTTTTCTAGTAAAATGGGAATACCATCTCAAGAAATGACTCCTGAACTTTTGGTAAAAACACATGGGGGGAATGTTGAGGAAAAAAGAATTTATAAGAATCTTCCTATCCATATCTGTGGAAAGAACCTACTTCCAAACCTTATTGTTATAACTCTAGGAGAGTTTGATGATATCCTGGGTATGGATTGGCTCTCTATTTACCATGCTAAGATTGACTATAGGGCTAAAGAATTTTATTTTCAGAAAGACTTTCAGTTTGTGTACAAGAATGAACCCTTACTGTTGATAACATATCAAGAGGCCGAGAAACTTATAAAAGATGGAAATGAATGTTACCTTGCACACATTTTTGAAAACAAGGGAACTGTTCAGATTAATGATGTGCTAGTGGAAAATGAGTATCCTGATGTTTTTCCTGATGAGTTGCCTAGAATAATACTAGATCGGGAAGTTGAGTTTACCGTTGACTTAGTCCCTGATGCTAAGCCAATTTCAAAACCCCCTTATCGAATGGCTCAAATTGAACTTTTAGAGTTGAAGGAGCAATTGCAAGATTTATTAGAGAAAGGTTTCATTCGACCTAGCACATCACCATGGGGTGCTCTTGTTTTATTCGTTAAAAATAAAGGTGGTTCAATGAGACTTTGAATTGATTATAGAGCCTTGAATAACATCACTATTAAGAACAAATATCCTTTGCCTCATATTGATGATTTGTTTGATCAGCTCCAGGGAGATCAGTATTTTTCCAAGATTGACTTGAGTTCGGGGTACCATTAGCTGAAGGTAAAGGAAGCAGATGTTCTGAAGACCGCGTTCCGTACAAGATATGGCCACTATGAATTTGTAGTAATGCCTTTTGGGATAACCAATGCACCTAATGTATTCATGGACTTAATGAATAGAATTTTCCATGAGTTCTTGGATAAGTTTGTGGTTGTCTTCTTTGATGATATTTTGGTGTTTTCTAAAAGTAAAGAAGAGCATGAAATACATTTGAGGGTTATCTTGTAAACCTTAAAAGAAAAGAAATTTAATGGGAAATTCAGCAAGTGTAAGTTTTGGTTCCAACAAATTTCTTTCCTTGGTCACATTGTTTATAAATATGGGATAACTGTTGATCCTACAAAAACAAAAGTTGTGGAAGACTAGCCAAGACCCACAAATGTAACCGAGATTCGTAGATTCCTTGGTTTGGTAGGCTATTACCGAAGGTTTGTTAGAAATTTTTCGTGGTTATCTAGTCTAATGACTAAGCTAACTCGGAAGGGTGTTATGTTTATCTAGACAAAAGAATGTGATGATTGTTTTCAGGAATTGAAAAGAAGATTAGTTAATGCTCCAGTTTTGGCACTACCTTCTAGGAATGGTGAGTTTGTTATATACAGTGATGCTTCATTGAAAGGACTTGGTTGCGTCCTAATGCAGAATGATCAGGTAATTTCTTATGCTTCACGACAGTTGAAAACTCATGAGATAAATTACCCTACACATGATTTGGAATTAGCTGCTGTTGTTTTTGCTTTAAAATTTTGGAGGCATCATTTGTATGGAGTAAAGTATGAAATATATACCGATCACAAGAGTTTAAAGTATATATTCACTCAGAAAGAGTTAAACATGAGACAGAGGAGATGGCTGGAATTAATCAAGGATTATGATTATACAATTCATTACCATCTGGGAAAAGAAAATGATCTGGCTGATGCTTTCAGTCGAAAAAGTAATGCTTCATTAGCAATGTTGAGTTTGGAACATGATCCTTTGGTTAAGGATTTGATGAACTTTGGCATAGAAGTTGTTGGTGCAGGAAGTTCTTCTGTTTTGTTTCAAGTATCAGTGAGATCATCTCTATCAGATAGAATCAAGCAAGCACAGAAGCAAGATAGTGAGTTGCAGAAAAAGGTAAAGCTGGTTCAGAAAGGTAAGTTGCCTGAATTCAACATTGATAATGATTGAGTTTTGAGATTTGGGAATAGATTGTGTGTGCCTTGTGATTCACAGTTGACGAGAGAGTTGTTATGTCAATCTCATAGTTCTCCGTTTTCAGTTCATCCAGGCAGTACTAAGATGTATAGAGATCTTCGGGAGTATTACTGATGGGATGGAATGAAAAGAGATATTGCTGACTTTACTGTGAAGTGTTTGACTTGTCAACAGGTTAAAGCTGAGTGGCAGTTACCGAAAGGTATGCTTCAGCCATTACTAGTGCCAGAGTGGAAATGGGAGAATATATCCATGGAATTTGTTGTTTGATTACTAAAGACATCTCAAGGTAATAATGCAATCTGGGTTATTGTTGATCGCTTGACTAAATCTGCTCATTTTCTTGCTATACGAGATACTTTTTCCCTAGATCAACTTTCCCGTTTGTATCTTAAAGAGATAGTCAGGTTACATGGAGTTCCTCTCTCCATTGTATCTGATCATGATCCCAGGTTCACTTCTAACTTTTGGAAAGGCCTTTAGAAGTTGTTGGGTACTGAATTAAATTTTAGTATAGCTTTTCATCCTCAATCAAATGGGCAGTCAGAACGAACAATTCAGAAATTGGAGGATATGCTACGTTCTTGCTCTATGGATTACCAGGGATGTTGGGACCAACATCTTTCTTTGGTTGAATTTTCTTATAATAACAGTTTTCATTCCAGTATACAGATGGAACCATTTCATGCATTATATGGGAAGTGGTGTCGAACTCCAGCTTTCTGGGATGAAGTGGGTGAATGGAAGTTGATGGGACTAGAATTGGTAGAAGAGATGGCAGAAAAAGTTCAGCTAATTCAGAAACACATGAGAACAGCTCAGAGCCGGCAGAAGAGTTATGCGGACAACAGGAGGAAGGATCTCTGTTTTGAGGTCGGTGATCAAGTTTTTCTCAAAGTATCACCATGGAAAAGTGTGATGCGATTTGGTAAGAAAGGAAAGCTGAGTCCAAGGTTCATTGGACCATATGAAATTCTGGAGAGAGTTGGATAAGTTGCATACCGGGTGGCTTTACCTCCGAGTATATCATAGGTACACAATGTTTTTCATGTTTCGATGTTGAGAAAGTATATGCCAGATCCATCTCATGTTTTGAGTCCAGAGGTAGTTCAGCTGGAAGAGAACCTATCATATGAGGAACAACCGGTCCAGATTCTTGACCACAGGGAGCAACTATTATGGAATAAGGTGATTCATCAGGTAAAGGTTTTGTGGAAAAAACCACATGATTGAAGAGGAAACATGGTAATTTGAAAATGCAATGAGAGATAAGTACCCCCATTTATTTGATAAGTAAATAAATTGTGGGGACACAATTTTCTAAAGGGGGGAAGGATGTAACATCCCAAGTACGTAATGAATAATAGATATTTTTATCTATGTCTATTAATGATTAATATAGTGTTTTAGAGGCTTAAAATGAAAATAAATACAATCTTATGCATGGAATACACTAATATTTTTAAAAGATTGTTTTACAGCCTTTTGATAGAAAACCGTTTATAAATCTATCTTTTTGACAATTTTATAAGCTATGTTTGTCAAAATAAACTTATTATTTATGATTGGGACATCAAAATTTACTTTGTGTGAATTTTTGGTATTTTTCCGATAAAGTTCATTTCTAATGAATAGTGAAACCACTAAGTGGTACTTATAAAAACTGATTTTTCCGTTTAAATGAAATTTTGCCATCATTGTGTTTTGAATTTCAAAAATCCGACATAAATGGTTTTCATTAAGAAGTAAAATGTGGTTCAATGGTATTAAAATAATTTTTTTGGTGAATCGTAACTTATTAAGTTCATAATCGCGTTTAGTGGTAATTAGTGTAGTTTAAGGTAAAAATAATGTTTTAATAATATGATATGAGCTTGAAACATGTCCTACCCTTATTGGATGTGTCATGGCCGACCAGTACAAGACATGGGTCAACTTGGGGACCCCATGGAGCCACTTTGGTTGGGAAATGACATAAATAAATTTTTATTTAATGTTAAAGTAAAAATGACACAAACATGAGATGTTTTACTAAAACAATTTTTACATGGGGTTATAAAAGTCAGAGTTTTGATTATAAATAGTCATAGGAAAGAGAAAAAGATTTCCTACATCATAGTAGTTTTTTTATAATTTTTAGACATTAAATAAATTAAATTATTTATGACATCATGATGAGGCAGTGATGACCTCATTATTTAACGATTTAAATAAAATGAAAAGATAATGTAATATCTAAGACCTACACATGTCCAAAACCTATTGGATTAGTGGATTTCGAACCCTTATCACCTTATCCTAGAATTATATCAATGTGGGACCTTTTGAATCCGAAACTCTTTTTAAAATAAAGTAACTTATCTTTACTTTCCAAGAGTGCCACTCCTCTCCTCTTATAAAAGGCCCCCACCTCTGCCTCCTTACCCACACTTAAAAAGCCTTTGGATCGAACAACCCCTGCCCATTTTGTCTCTCCACTTCCCTCTCTTACTCCTTGAAGCCTCACTTTGGGCAGAAGTCTTCCAAAGGAAGCCTTTGAGCTCAAACCAAAGGGAGTTACCCTTTTTTAAGGTAATGTCTTCTTTTGAGTCCTTTTGTTTTATTTTTCTTCTCCAACCCCCTAAAACCTTTTTATTCTTTTCTTTTGTAACATCTCCAGTATCCTCAATATACTAGGATGATGTTATAAAAAGTATTCGAGCTACACTTACACACACCTACATCTAATGGTTAACGAACATACTGTTTCTCTGGATGGTGAATTTATGCCTCCCGAAATGATGATTGTTCAACATTCATTTAACACCTTAAAAGGTGGCCATTAAGATGACAATATATTTATATATGATATATAATATGTTTATGATTTCCTTAAGCTTCTGTATTTTCTTTTTTGGTCATACCTTTATGGTTTCCATTATGGTTGAACACGATATCTTCATTTAAGGAAATGCGGACTACCGCCCCCTCAAAGTGATTTTATTCGTTAAATACCATATGTGGGACGTATAAAGGATGGAACTATGATATTATATATGATATTATACTGGAATTATAATATACCTTTATATAATTATGATTCCATTCTATAAAATACGAAATAGAAATGAAAGTAGTGTTCATGCGTACGTACGACTTACCGTCTCCATGAACGGTGCATTTCATTTCTTACCTCTAAATGATTATGTAATATTATAAATGCATGCATGTACTGGATATATATGACATATATGATATCTACATCATGAATACCATTCTGGATATAATGGGTACATGAACAACTTGTAATTATAAAGGGCTTATTTTTTACTCAAGTACCAATGATCGTTAAAACGACCGTTATTAACTTAAATAATTACAAAGTGTTAATGACATGGCAATAAGTGATATTAAATGAATAATGAACTTGAAAAAGGTTCTTAAACAAGTAGAAATTAACTCAAGTTTATTATTCAGGAGATTAAAGAACGAACGAGTCAAGTCGGACCCGAGGTATGGGACTTCGTCTCAATCTCCTTTCATTGAGGTATATTTTGTTTTATACACAACCTTATTTTATACGGTGTATAAAACCCTTTGACTTTTACGTTTATTCAAAAGGAATATTTTTTATACGATGCGTTTACTAAACGACAAAAGGGAATGTTTTGGTCGTATGTATGCGGCGACAACGACTTCTCCGCCGTCGTGACCATTATTTGAGTTTCGGCTTCCTCTATAAGCCATACTTTTTTTAAAAAAAAAGAAAAATAAATACCATGTTTTACTTTTCTTTTATTTTGGTATTGAAAATTGTTTTCATAATGTTTTTATATCAATGTGTTGTATTGATATCTTGTGATTGAAAGGTGGAAATGTTATGTTTCCTTTATGCATGTTTTATGTGATACGATTATGTTGAGGTTCTTGGGAATTATTATGAAGACGGGTGGTTCCATTATAGACTAAGGGTGGGTGAGCCCGATATGGCTCTCCAATGCATTGGATAACGCGAAGGAGTGAAACGTTAAGGTTTCTCCGAAGAGATTTAGGGAATATACTGTGATGGGTATTCCAAACATAACCAAGAGGGTTACTCCCTACGTAAGAATGTTATGAATGCCTCAAGTTACCTTTATGTATTATGATTTCTATGATTTATTCATGATTTGATGAGGTATGTTAAAGTTCATATGTTTTATGGGTAAAGTATGATTTCATTCTTATGTATATATGTACCCATGTTTCCTTTCCATATTTTTATATCCCTTACTGAGCTTTTTATGCTCATCCCATGTTTTTTTGAAATGTTTTTCACAGGTCAAGGGAAAGGTACATGATATGATGATAGTGTCAAGGTAGTGTCAAGAAATAATCCATGTTTTATTTTAAATGTGTTTCCATTGATGGGAATGAAGAATACTATCTTTATGTAACAACTTTGTTTATATGTGGAATGTAATGCAAGTTTTATGATCTAATTCTCTAAAACTCTAAACCCGAAAAGATCTTCAATATGTAAACTTGTAATAACTCAAGATTAAGTAAGGTTTAAGGCTGGGGCCTTATAGATTAACACACTCTGAGGCAGTGAAAAGACAATCTGGGATTGATCTTCCATTGATGAGTCCAATTTTATTTAGGGAAACAATTTTGCAAATAATAAAGGAAATAATGTTAGCAAGAATTTTGAAAATGATTTTATAAATGGTATTAACCAACACCACTAGCCTAAAGATATGAATTTCATTATCATTCTGCACTTTTGGAATAAGGTAAAGAAACCAAGAATTCAAACCCTTAGGGAGAGATCTACCTCTGAAAAAAATGAGTGACTAACCTGCAAACATCTTCATGAATGAAATCCCTAAAAGTTTCAAAGAAGAAGTTACCAAAGCCATCTGAACAAGGAGAGATCTCATATTTATTACAAAATATAGCCCCCTTGATATCTGGATAAGAAGGCACAACAAAATAAATGGAATGGTTTTCATGGTTCAACAGTTTCAGGATCACCATATCTGGAGGATCGATGGTGGAATGGGGGCCACTAAAAAGATCCTTAAAGTAGGATATGACATGCTCTGAGAAATACACTCTATTATTAATGAGGCAATCCTCGTTAATAGTCAGTGAAAGAGTCTTAGAAACGTTTTTTTATTCTTGTAAGAGAGTTTATGAAAATTTAATTCATGTCACCATCCATTAACCATTTGGATTTTAAAGAATCCCTTTGCAAGGTGTCTTTCAAGTTAAGAAAATTTTTTACTTTAAGGGACAACTTAGATTCCACTGATATCCCATTTCAAAAGTCACTATTGGTATTGAGCCCTTTATACTTTTAAAGAGAATCTTCAAGGGAAGAAATATCAGTGTCAAGGGAGCCAAAACTATCCTTGATACACATTATTAAATTCCTCGTAAGAATTTTGAGTTTGTAAATGAAGGGAAAGGAATCATCCGTACAAATTATAGAGCTCGAGGTGATCTGCATAATGGCCTTGCATTTAGGATGACCGACCCATTCCTTATTGAACCTGAAAGGGATAAGAGGTTTGAGTTCTTTATCACAAAGATCCATGAAGATGGGATGATGATCAAAGATGAGTCAGTAGAGAGATGAGCATAAAATGGTACCCCATGTGTCCAAAGAGGCCCCATTAACAAAGTCCCTATTAATCATGATATCCCCAAATTTATTCATGTGCTTCCAATACCAAGTGTATTTGGAACCGACAAAATTAACCTCAATCAGGTCATTATGATAAATACATAATCTAAACACCCTGGAGGATATTTAGATGTTTGTTGCTCCCATTTTATCATCTAGATTCAATATTAAGTTGAAGTCCCCCAATAATAAATAAGGATTAGAGTTGATAGATCTGAGATATGTAAAATCCATCCACAGATTCATGTGGTCCTGAAACCCGTTATAAAAATAATTGGAAGAAGAGGTGAAATGGGAACCAAGGAAATTGAAGGATCATGAGATATGCGGATCACATGAAATATCCATGGCGATGTTGCCAATAGAATTACGTTCCAGCACCCATAGACTCTTGACATCTTTCGATCACCTATTGGTGTCAATTTGGTGAAACCCGAATTCTAAAAGTTAGTAATACCGGAGGAGAATATTTTTTTAAGCTCAAACAGACCTATAATTCTATGTTTGTGCTGCTATATAAATAACCTAATGGATCTACATATCTCCATATTGCCCAGACCTTGCCAATTCCAATACATAATCTTCATTTAAAATTGGATTCGGGTTTTAGACACCACACATTTTTACCTCTCTGGTTTTTAGGTGTCCTTCTAGCCTTTTTTGGGAATATGAGACAATAAGTCATTTATATCAGAAATGCTAGACAACACAACCTTCCCTTTGATAGAATGATAATGGATAACAGTATCTTTCCGAGATTTTTGATTTGAGGTGTTGCTGGAGGCATTCGTCTAATCGGCTGGACTTCTCCCCTACATTCTGTTTGTAGCAGCATGTTCCATTACACTAGAGCATACAACACCTTGAATATGTCCTAGATGGGATGAACTACCTGAATATTATAAAATAATTCTGGGCTACTGTGAGCATGTACCACTGCTGAGCAGGGTTTCATTTCAGAACTTCTCCCCTTTGATAATATCTCTACAGTTGAAGCAGAACTTGTTTGAGCCTATCCATCAAGAGGAGGAGACCTCGTAGGAGTAGAAGTGTCTACTATATTTTAGGTGTTTTTGGAGATTCAACAATTGTGATGTCCCCATCCCTCATTGACCAAACTAGGTCTCTGATGTCATTATATAATTTCACATAATTAAGCCATCCTCCATTTTTGGATGAAGACCAAATACCAGATTGTAAATGTCATTATATATTAACAAACCCATAACTTCATCCTCCTTGATTCCCTATTTAGAGGGATAAATAACTTCATGTTCCACCCTATAATGAAGGACAATAGGATTATCATTTTGAGACTTTTCTTCCAACGCAATGTCAGTCCAAGATGTTTCTCAAGAGGTGGATGTGCCAGGCTGAGACTTCACAGAAGTTTGAATGTTCTCAAGAACCTGTACCTAGTTATTGGCATGTTGAATAATTAAAGTAACCTTTGATGGTCTGGACTATTCTCAGATTCCTTCCTTCCTTTCAAGAAGCAAATTCTTGGATTTATTAAACTTATTGGATTCAGTCCACTCCACAACATTAAGTACATTAACATTTTTTTTCTGGTGCACACTGTAGTTGGAAACCGAATGACCCACCATTTTTCATACCTCCCAGAAGGAAGGGACATTTTCATACTCTACCCTAACTTCTTTTTGATTCCCATTAGAAAGAAATGATATATTTTCATGTCTCTTAATTTGAAAATTTACATCAACCATCATTCAAGTGTAGAATCATAATTCTCTCTCCACAGTACATTGGTTAATTCTGATCAGTGTACCAATACAAGATGCTATATCGTCCAAAATATTTGGGTGCAAATATAACCAATTCAGTCCATACAACTTCACCCATAGATATGAATTCGACTACCTAAGTTTAAAGGGATTAATTGTAGAGACCCTAAGCCTGACGTACATGGAAATTACATTACTTTTGCGGAATACTTAGTACATAACAAAAACACACACACACAAGGATCGTAATAGTTTAGTGTCTTTGGAAACTCGGAATGTAATCTTCTAATCGTGGTGAAAGATCTTCAACATCTCCCATAAAGATCTTCTTTTTTTTATACCTAAAACCTTTCTTTATCTCCTGGGGAAAAGAAAACATAAAAGGGTGAGCTCAAATGCTCAGTAAGGGTAAACAAAAGAAAAATCAATCACATCATATACATAAGAACATAGCTTTTGGAAATCTTAACCTGCAAAAGAGCTCATAATATCATAACATGGGATAAATCATAGAAGTGAAAATGAGATCCCCATAATCATAACATGAAACTTGAAACTTTGTGGCATGCACACATAATCATGGAAAATCATTTCTTGTTAGTCATGACTTATTGCCAAGACTATCTTAGTGGAAAAAGTCCCTTTCTGAACCGAGTTCACTCCTCGTTTCAGTCCTGTATCACTGAACCGAAATAACCTTCCGTTCCAGCCATGTCTATCTCATGAGATATAAAATCTTTACCCAATGCATTGGAGGGAGATATAGGTCCCACCCATCTTATAATGAATCCTTTCTTATGTGTGCCACATAATCATAAATCATACATCATCGCATAACACATGTAACAAAATGGGATTCTTGAAACATCATGACATCATAAATCAATTCATATAAGACAAAGGAATTAATAAAAATAATTCCATCACAACATGATCAAATAAATGTAATAATAGGGATAAAAACAGAACCCTTTTTATTATCTTAGATGGAAAATAATTTTGATGAAATACATGAACTTCATTCTTGAGGAAAATATCCTTTCCACTTCAAAAACATTTTTCCTTTCATAACATGTCATAAAACTTTAAAATAAAAGAAGTTGATTAAAAATAAACTTGAAAACTTTTAAAGGAAGCTTCTTGGAAATAATGTTTTAAAAATCCATTCATGCTGTATAAGTTAAAAAAACATTCTTCATATTTTTGTCGGAAAAGTCAAAAAGTACCTCGTACGAAAAACGACAAAAGATTCCTTTCATTTCTTTTAATAAAAACTCACCGAAGGGTAAAAATGGATTTAAACAATTTTAGGTGGATGGAAGTAATATTACATATTGATGAAACATGGATGTGGATGATAAAATACACCCCAGTAAATACTTACGAATAAACAATCTCGGATAAAAATGAGATTGTGATATTTCCCTTACCTTAGGTCCGATTTGCTTCGTATGTGTCCGAACCTCCTGTATAATGATTTAAATAATGTCATTGACATATTACAGAATCATATTCATTGTTATGATATCATATATGGTTCACTTATGACATTATATTACCCGTTCTTTTGTAAATTCAATGTTAAAGAAGCGTTTTGGGTAAAATCGTTTCATTTATCGTAGGTGTTTTGACTTGTTGTTCTTGACATCATTATTACTTATATCATGATTTACTTACTTCCAGAATATAAAATATGATTTATATATCATATATATTCAGTATATATATATATATATAATAGATAGATAAATAAAATGAAAAACACCGTTCATGGAGACGGTAGTCCGTACGTACGCATGAACGCTGTTTTTCTTTCATTATTGTCTTGAAATGGAAGTAAGTAGATGACATACATATGTATATATATACATAAATCCAGTAGCTTTATAATGTCATATATTTCATTATTATTTCTTATATATACATTATAATCATTCTTAAATGGTTAACATGGAGAATGAATCTCATCGCGTCGTGGAGACGGTAGTCCGTACGTACGCACGAGCGATGATATCATTTCCATAAATACTGAATTGAATTGGAGTGGATTATACAATATATCAGAGTCAATATGATGTTGTAATAAATATTTATAGTTATTCTTTACACCATTATACTCATCCATGTAAGGTGGTGGTGGAAAATAGATTACACCACGGCGTGGAGACGGTATTCCGTACGTACGCACGCGCGGTGATTTCTTTTTCCGTAGGATGGATAGATGGTGAAATAGGGTTGTTTCATACTTATAATAACATATCAGTATATGAGTGATACTGATGTTATTACTTCATAATGAAACAACCTAAGAAGAAGAAGTGGAAGAAGAAATAAAGATGAAAGAATTGGTAACGGTAATTACCTCTTCTTTGAAGCGCCTCTTTGAGACCTCCTCTTAGGGCACTAGAATTGGTCTTTGAGGAAGACCAGAACCTCTAGGATGTTTCTAGGGAAGTGGAGAAAGTATTTTGGCAGGGGTTGGCCGAGCTGGAGTGCTCAAATTGGTGTGAGGAGGAGGGGGAGGAGGTGTCCTTTTATAGGGGAGGAGAGGGGCACCTTAGGAATATCTCAAAATATTATTTTATATTAAAGTCACAATCGGTTTATAATGGTTCCAAAGGGTCTTATTTCGAAGCTAATGTGGGGATGGGTCGAAATCCTATCAACCAATAGAATTTAGACAAGTTTAGGATATTATTTTAACCTTATCAATTAGATTTAACTCTAAGTTAAATAATTTAACTTTTACCATGTCTTTTTGTTTTCTTTCACTATATGGTTAATACACTTACTATAACATGCCAAACGAATCCCAAATTGTTTATTATTAATATATATATCCTTATCTAAGTCATTTGGCCGAACCTTAGATTTTTAGGAATAAAATAACAATTAATAATATAATATTTGATTTAAAAACTATTTTGTGTCAATTTTGACACTATTTGATATATGATTTTTATGAAAGTCATAACAGAATTAAATGTTCGAACCAAGTTGATTAAATCAACATTAATATATCATAGTAACCTAGAAAATTAGTGCAATTCATAAAAAGTTTCAAATTACATTTATTTTGGTGTTTATAACATCAATTATGTCAATATTTCATTAATAAGATAATTACTGCATCATCGTTGTGTCATAAATAAATTAAATTATTTGATGTCTAAAAATTACAAATAAAATACCATCATGTAGGAAATCTTTTTAGCTTTCTAATGAATATTTAAAATCGAATTTATCTTATGTATAACCCCATATTAAAAATGATTTACTTATTAAACTTTGATTTTAACTATTTTAATCTTTCTTTAAATAAATTAATAATAAATGTCCTAATCTAATCCAAGTGGGCCTAAATGGTCATATTTTATTCCTAAGTTTGTTTTTGGTCGAATTACACTTGTCCAATAGAATTAGGACATGTGTTAGGGTAATAGTAATATCATATTTACCCTTAGTTACCCTATTTACTATTAACCGTGGTAAAAAAAAGTAAAAAGTTACTATTCACCTAAAATTATTTTCGTCTCATTGAACCACATTTTAGTCCTTGATATTAACCGTGTCTGTCGGATTTTCAAAATTCCATTCACAGAAGCGGTAAAATTAAGTTTTATGCAAAATTCAGTTTTTAACCTACCACTTAGTAGTTTCACTATTCATCAAAAATTGATGTTTTTCAGAACAATGCCAAAATTTCATCCTAAGCTATATTTCATATTCCGAATTCAAAAATGAAGTCTATTTTACCAAATTCATAACATAGAAGTTGCATTAATTAATTTTATAATTAAATCCCGTTGTTAAAACAAATAGCGTGTTTTTAAGAAACAATATCTATCAAAAGATTGACACTTGTTTATGTCTGGTTTAAATGTGAAATTACATCCAATGACCAACATTGTATTAAATTGTAAAAATATATTCTAAATATACTTTAAAACAACTAAAATTAATAATTTATCACTATTAATTATTTTGATTAAAAAAGTTGTTTTTAATTATAATTTAGTAATTTTCACTATTCATCAGAATATGAAAGTTATCCGAAAAGTACCAAAATTTCACCATAGGCTAAATTCGATACTCCGAATCCAAGAATGAAGTTCATTTTGAAAAATAAGATTTACAGAATTTTAAAAAGTGGTTATCATAACGGCTAGTTTTAATAATATTTTAATAGCATATCATTGTTTCGTGAAACTCAGTATTACGTACCACACACGCTATCGAGGAAGGTTGCGATTGCGTGTAATGCAAGGCAAGTCAAAGATGCGTGTTGTGCAAGCTCCTTTTGGTGTAGCGTACAATACAAGACATTAATAAAATTAAAAAGAATATTTTTTATAAAATCTTGGGCTGTTACATTCTACCCCCCTTAAAATGAATTTCGCCCTCGAAATTCGTCGGGGTTATAAATGGTTTACTATTCGAAAGTTTCTTTAATAGAAACCCACATCGTAAAAAGGAATGTCAAAACCAATCTTTAAAAACAAAAGTATGAAACGTAACGGTTACCCAAATAAACTAATCATTGGGTTTCCACATAGGTGAAAATATGGATATGGAAGAGAAATATAACCATCATGTTCTGATGGAGAGTGGTAGAGAACATGGCTATGGAAAAGCCAGTAATCACAAATCCATAAATTTGTGACGATCTAAGGTACCATCTGATTCATCAGGTATAAGAGAACTAGGACAACATTTTTGGTTTTCAAGATCATTTCCCTAAAGTTAAAGAATTTGAATTTGAATAAATACTTACTTTATTTTGGTACAATCTCACTGTTGTTCGTGCCTTTAACAATTTCCACTTCATCTATTAAATAAATGAAGTTGAATTTGTTATTCGTGAAGTGTTAGCAGATCATGTGATAGAATGACGGGTCATTCCATCTGTCTCAAAAGGTTAGCAAAATTTATATACATAAGTCGATCTATAGTGGGATTAATCATATATGGTTCCTAAAATGGACTTATACTTCATATATCATACTGCTTAATATAATAAAACTAGTTTCTACTAAACAGGGACTTCCTATAGGTCAGTGGTAGGCGATAAAGGCCAGTCGCACTTCGGTTGTGGGTTCGATTCCTACAGCCTTGTCCGAAGCGATGGGCTGTCGCCCGTCCTGCAGGTTGTCCTTTTTCTAAAACTATATTACCATAAAATCCCATCAATAATATCGAAAAAAACTTCTATCCTTAAACAATACTAACTTATGTCCAACATAATCCATTCCAATCTTTAGGCTTATCCATAATACTGCAGTACACTCTCATAACATAGTAAAAACGATTACCAGAGATTTAATACTGTCGTTGATCCCCACATATCATAAGATATGTCTTGTTGGTCACATTCCAAACATTCAAAGTCCTTAATCGCGTATTCTCTTGAATACCTTAGTGAAAATATGAATGCAGTTAAAATTTAACAGTTTCCACATACCAAAATCCTCAAAATTCTATATACTCAAACAATGATATCACTTAGTCCTTATATCAATCATGAGCTCATGAATACTGTTAAACATCTCGTTTTCTCGTTTTCCCTTCATTATGCGCATATCATCTTATTTCCAAAAATATCTGAATAACCTTTCATGGATACTGGTAACATTAATCAGACAACAGTGTAACAATCCTTACATGTCTCTTTATTCTAAAGTACCATGAGATTACTTATACAACATTACACATGATAAACATGTAATCATTCCACTACATTCTTAAACCATTGACTGTGCTTCAACAATTCTTTCATCTCACATATCATTTGTAGTCTCTTCATCCTCATCCACATAAATACTTCCCATACGACCATACTGATTATCTTCATGAGACTTTCCCTTAGGGCATTGGTTTGCATAATGCCCGCACATTCCACATTTAAAACATTTAACCATTGTTGATGTCGTAGAAATACCATTATCATCATCCATGTTGTTAACTGAACCTTTTCCTTTGCATTTACTTGCTTTGTGTCCTTCTTTTCCACACCCAAAGCATCTTCCAGTTCCTTTGAAACATTCTCCTTGATGCCTCTTCCCACATGATTTACATAGGGGAAATTGAACTTTCTTTCCTCTATGATCATCATGAAACTCCATCTTTCTCTTATTAGCCGAGTCAGGAAACTTACCAAATTTTACTTTATTGATCATATTATGAGATTGCTGATTCGGCATAATGATGATGTTTGGACTTCCAAATCCCATTTCATTTGGTTTCTCGTGAAGAATATCAGTCCATTGTCCATCATATCTTCCATTATCGTGAATCACCTTGTTTCCAGCCATTTTCTAAAACCCAAAAAGAATAGTGTGAGAGGCAAAAATCATAATGAAGGGGGAGTAACATAAATATCTAACATCTTTGGTTTAATCTAATATCGTTACCATAGTTCTAAGACTGTATCCTATACGTATACTTATCCTTAGGGACATCCCTGGACATACCTTAGAAATATCTCTAGGGATCTCACTAAAGTTCTCGCATCCTAGATTCCAAAGGTTGACTAAACCTTTCCTCTGATACCAACTGTAGAGACCCTAAGCCTGACGTACATGGACATTACATTACTTTTGCGGAATACTTAATACATAACAAAAACACACACACACAAGGATCGTAATAGTTTAGTGTCTTTGGAAACTCGGAATGTAATCTTCTAATCGTGGTGAAAGATCTTCAACATCTCCCATAAAGATCTTATTTTTTTTTATACCTAAAACCTTTATTTATCTCCTGGGGAAAAGAAAACATAAAAGGGTGAGCTCAAATGCTCAGTAAGGGTAAACAAAAGAAAAATCAATCACATCATATACATAAGAACATAGCTTTTGGAAATCTTAACCTGCAAAAGAGCTCATAATATCATAACATGGGATAAATCATAGAAGTGAAAATGAGATCCCCATAATCATAACATGAAACTTGAAACTTTGTGGCATGCACACATAATCATGGAAAATCATTTCTTGTCAGTCATGACTTATTTCCAAGACTATCTTAGTGGACAAAGTCCCTTTCTGAACCGAGTTCACTCCTCGTTTCAGTCCTGTATCATTGAACCGAAATAACCTTCCGTTCCAGCCATGTCTATCTCATGAGATATAAAATCTTTACCCAATGCATTGGAGGGAGATATAGGTCCCACCCATCTTATAATGAATCCTTTCTTATGTGTGCCACATAATCATAAATCATACATCATCGCATAACACATGTAACGAAATGGGATTCTTGAAACATCATGACATCATAAATCAATTCATATAAGACAAAGGAATTAATAAAAATAATTCCATCACAACATGATCAAATCAATGTAATAATAGGGATAAAAACAGAACCCTTTTTATTATCTTAGATGGAAAATAATTTTGATTAAATACATGAACTTCATTCTTGAGGAAAATATCCTTTCCACTTCAAAAACATTTTTCCTTTCATAACATGTCATAAAACTTTAAAATAAAAGAAGTTGATTAAAAATAAAATTGAAAACTTTTAAAGGAAGCTTCTTGGAAATAATATTTTAAAAATCCATTCATGCTGTATAAGTTAAAAAAAACATTCTTCGTATTTTTGTCGGAAAAGTCAAAAAGTACCTCGTACGAAAAACGACAAAAGATTCCTTTCATTTCTTTTACTAAAAACTCACCGAAGGGTAAAAATGGATTTAAACAATTGTAGGTGGATGGAAGTAATATTACATATTGATGAAACATGGATGTGGATGATAAAATACACCCCAGTAAATACTTACGAATAAACAATCTCGGATAAAAATGAGATTGTGATATTTCCCTTACCTTAGGTCCGATTTGCTTCGTATGTGTCCGAACCTCCTGTATAATGATTTAAATAATGTCATTGACATATTACAGAATCATATTCATTGTTATGATATCATATATGGTTCACTTATGACATTATATTACCCGTTCTTTTGTAAATTCCATGTTAAAGAAGCGTTTTGGGTAAAATCGTTTCATTTATCGTAGGTGTTTTGACTTGTTGTTCTTGACATAATTATTACTTATATCATGATTTAATTACTTCCAGAATATAAAATATGATTTATATATCATATATATTCAGTATATATATATATATAATAGATAGATAAATAAAATGAAAAACACCGTTCATGGAGACGGTAGTCCGTACGTACGCATGAACGCTGTTTTTCTTTCATTATTGTCTTGAAATGGAAGTAAGTAGATGACATACATATGTATATATATACATAAATCCAGTAGCTTTATAATGTTATATATTTCATTATTATTTCTTATATATACATTATAATCATTCTTAAATGGTTAACATGGAGAATGAATCTCATCGCGTCTTGGAGACGGTAGTCCGTACGTACGCACGAGCGATGATATCATTTCCATAAATACTGAATTGAATTGGAGTGGATTATACAATATATCAGAATCAATATGATGTTGTAATAACTATTTATAGTTATTCTTTACACCATTATACTCATCCATGTAAGGTGGTGGTGGAAAATAGATTACACCACGGCGTGGAGACGGTATTCCGTACGTACGCACGCGCGGTGATTTCTTTTTCCGTAGGATGGATAGATGGTGAAATAGGGTTGTTTCATACATATAATAAAATATCAGTATATGAGTGATACTGATGTTATTACTTCATAATGAAACAACCTAAGAAGAAGAATTGGAAGAAGAAATAAAGATGAAAGAATTGGTAACGGTAATTACCTCTTCTTTGAAGCGCCTCTTTGAGACCTCCTCTTAGGGCACTAGAATTGGTCTTTGAGGAAGACCAGAACCTCTAGGATGTTTCTAGGGAAGTGGAGAAGAGATTTTGGCAGGGGTTGGCCGAGCTTGAGTGCTCAAATTGGTGTGAGGAGGAGGGGGAGGAGGTGTCCTTTTATAGGGGAGGAGAGGGGCACCTTAGGAATATCTCAAAATATTATTTTATATTAAAGTCACAATCGGTTTATAATGGTTCCAAAGGGTCTTATTTCGAAGCTAATGTGGGGATGGGTCGAAATACTATCAACCAATAGAATTTAGTCAAGTTTAGGATATTATTTTAACCTTATCAATTAGATTTAACTGTAAGTTAAATAATTTAACTTTTACCATGTCTTTTTGTTTTCTTTCACTATATGGTTAATACACTTACTATAACATGCCAAACGAACCCCAAATTGTTTATTATTAATATATATATCCTTATCTAAGTAATGTGGCCGAACCTTAGATTTTTAGGAATAAAATAACATTTTATAATATAATATTTGATTTAAAAACTATTTTGTGTCAATTTTGACACTATTTGATATATGATTTTTGTGAAAGTCATAACAGAATTAAATGTTCGAACCAAGTTGATTAAATCAACATTAATATATCATAGTAACCTAGAAAATTAGTGGAATTCATAAAAATTTTCAAATTACATTTATTTTGGTGTTTATAACATGAATTATGTCAATATTTCATTAATAAGATAATTACTGCATCATCGTTGTGTCATAAATAAATTAAATTATTTGATGTCTAAAAATTACAAATAAAATACCATCATGTAGTAAATCTTTTTAGCTTTCTAATGAATATTTAAAATCGAATTTATCTTATGTATAAACCCATATTAAAAATGATTTACTTATTAAACTTTGATTTTAACTATTTTAATCTTTCTTTAAATAAATTAATAATAAATGTCCTAATCTAATCCAAGTGGGCCTAAATGGTCATATTTTATTCCTAAGTTTGTTTTTGGTCGAATTACACTTGTCCAATAGAATTAGGACATGTGTTAGGGTAATAGTAAAATCATATTTACCCTTAGTTACCCTATTTACTATTAACCGTGGTAAAAAAAAGTAAAAAGTTACTATTCACCAAAAATTATTTTCGTCTCATTGAACCACATTTTAGTCCTTGATATTAACCATGTCTGTCGGATTTTCGAAATTCCATTCACAGAAGCGGTAAAATTAAGTTTTATGCAAAATTCAGTTTTTAACCTACCACTTAGTAGTTTCACTATTCATCAAAAATTGATGTTTTTCAGAACAATGCCAAAATTTCATCCTAAGATATATTTCATATTCCGAATTCAAAAATGAAGTCTATTTTACCAAATTCATAACATAGAAGTTGCATTAATTAATTTTATAATTAAATCCCGTTGTTAAAACAAATAGCGTGTTTTTAAGAAACAATATCTATCAAAAGATTGACACTTGTTTATGTCTGGTTTAAATGTGAAATTACATCCAATGACCAACATTGTATTAAATTGTAAAAATATATTCTAAATATACTTTAAAACAACTCAAATTAATAATTTATCACTATTAATTATTTTGATTAAAAAGTTGTTTTTAATTATAATTTAGTAATTTTCACTATTCATCAGAATATGAAAGTTATCCGAAAAGTACCAAAATTTCACCTTAGGCTAAATTCGATACTCTGAATCCAAGAATGAAGTTCATTTTGAAAAATAAGATTTACAGAATTTTAAAAAGTGGTTATCATAACAGCTATTTTTAATAATATTTTAATAGCATATCATTGTTTCGTGAAACTCAGTATTACGTACCACACACGCTATCGAGGAAGGTTGCGATTGCGTGTAATGCAAGGCTAGTCAAAGATGCGTGTTGTGCAAGCTCCTTTTGGTGTAGCGTACAACACAAGACATTAATAAAATTAAAAAGAATATTTTTTATAAAATCTTGGGCTGTTAAATTAATGTTGACATCCCACTCAGAGAGTCGTAGAAATCCAGGATTCAACTGTAGGCTTCTTATGTTCTATACAAAGTTCAATGCATCTTTATATTGAATAATGATATGAAAAAAACCTTGTCCAATTGGGATTAACCTCTAATCCCGATTACCCCTACAATGAGGTAGTCTATTCTTGATATCACCATAGAGAAGTTGTTTTTAGGAAAATTAATTTTTAAACCAATAAATGTTCATATATTAGCTTTGTGACTAGAAATTGTTAATATAGGGATTTAAATTAATTTGAATATATATTATACATAAATTTAATTAAATAATTCTTTAATATGTTTTATTTTAATTAATCAAATTCATAAACATTATCCACTTAAAAATGGTTTTAGATAACATTGTTTTTATGATAAAAATAAACTCATACCAAAATTGTGAAAACTACTGATTATAATGAAGAAAAATGGTTCATATTTAACACTAAGAACAATAATTAAATATAATGAGACATTTAAATTATTTTATTTATTTGAAATAAATGAATATATCTAATAAATATATAATATACATTATTGAATAAAAAAATAAATCGAATGAAAAAATCCAGAAATTTCCCTCAAAGTTAATTTAATATAAAAATCTCAAAAATGATGTTATTTTTATCAAATATATAATATGAATGTTAAAAAAATTATTTATAATATCTTCTCACAAAAAGAAATCTAATTTTTTAAGAAAGATAATTTTTTAAAGAAGAAAATTTCTTCATTAAAAATAGAGTTCTTATTTCATAACTATTTATCAATAAATTTTTATTTTTTAAGAACATTAAATATTATTAATATATTATTTAATACTATTCATAAAGTTCAATTTAAGTTTTATTTTATAACAAAAATATCTAAATATTAATATTTCATTATTAATGTATGTTCTGTGTTGTGTGGCATATATGAAATAAAATATAGTTTTCTTTTCAAAATCAACGGTTGTTACAACTATGTTAAAAAAATTACATTAGTTATAGATGAAATGGGATAATTTTTTATATAAAATAAAATATAAGGTTTGAAATATCACTTAAACATGTATAAATATTATTTTTTTAATATATCATGACCTTCCATTATCTTATCTTCTTATTTCAGTTACTTTTGTGTGATAGTCACTTGAATATTTCTTAATTCTATCATAATTTTTTAATTATTACATGTTTTCCACCCACATCACTAATAAAAGGGGACATCATAACATCTCTTATTAACTCTTTCCTAGTACACATAACTAAATCCAAACCATTAAATTGTCTTCTCAATATCCATTTCAACTTTATAGTGTTTCAGGTCATCATAAAATATCAATTAAAGGATCTTTAAAAAGTCATCCAATGAAATTTTTCTAAAAGAAGAGTTAATTATCTTAACTGAATAATTTTATGTATATTTATCCTTCTACCTCTTAAAAATATCCTATAATAATACAATATAATATTAAGAAACATATAATTAATATATTGAAATGTTTCAATGTTAATGGTATAACCATTTTCGACCACAATACAATCATATGATAAATGATAACATTGTTTATGCATACAAGTACACCACCAACACCCTAAAGAGATGTCAATTATTATTCATTTCCCTCATACATAGATATTTATATTGACTTATTTACTAAATATATAAGGAATATATGGTAATATTAGGATTCTAGAAACACATATTATTATTAATCTCTCTTTCTTCCATTTTTTTGAAAATTAATATATTACTTTTGACTATGTATGGACTATAATTGGGAGGAATTGATTTTTTTTATTTTTCATTACCACATTTTCTAATGGTCATAAAATATTTTTTACTGAATAAATATTAATGTTTTTGAATTATTACAATTCGAGAAATGATAAAACCATGAGAATGGTGTGAGGAACCAAACCATCCAAGTAAAACAACCTTTGAAAACGAACAAATTTCTCCTGAATAATGATGAATGAATTGTAATTGATGGTTATTTAGAATATATAATAGAATGTTATATATTGTTTTATGTATGAATATAGTTCTGATATAGATTCCCAATAAATCCAAATTTATTATATAGGGCCTTATGATTGTGTACGAAGAAACTCTAGACCTATGGTGAGGGTTTATTTTTTAATCTATTTTTCAATCGGGATTGTGTATTGTTTAATATAATTTTCAGAGAAAAATATGTTAATAATATCTTAAAACACATAAATTTTTTTCTTTAGTTATTATTTCTAGTATTTTTAATCTTTTAAATTGATACTTCTACAATTGATACTTTAAACATTCATGAATTAATTTTATCAAATCCAACGTTATTTCTTATTTGGTCGATGAAATTTTTCATCTACGCCCATATTATTTAAAAATATTTCAAGAATTTTATTTTCTTTGAAAAATTATTATATAATGTAACATTTAAAAAATTTCTTTATTTGTAATTTCACAAAATAAACATTGCTATCTTTTTTGAATGAGGTACTTTTGTAATTTTCTAAAAAATATTGAATACAGTATTTGTTTTACTATTTACATATTGAAAAAAACAATTAAAATACCATTCATTTCACTGAATATAGTTTTAAAAGTTTATATATTTATTTTCCAATAAATATATTTATCTATATGTTGGGACTTTTTAGTGATAATGTTAAAAATATAATGTGATATTCAACACATATTTTCAAATATTTTTTTGAATGTTATTTTAAACATTTGTTTTCAATTATGAAAGATTTTTTTATATTTGTTACACTTAACAAAAGACATGAAATAATGATGACATGCATTTTATTTATATAGATTTATTTTGATTATATGATTAGAAAATATTTTTAAAAACAATATCTTTTCCAAGGGTTTTTTACAATGGAATAATGAATTTTCTATGATGTTGTGTCGCAAATATGTATGTTTTTTATTATGCGATAGTTGGGACCGAAAATATATACCCATTATATTAATCGGGTTATAAATAATATCTCATAAGATTGTATGAAAGAAGATGGGGTGTGAAGCCATTTTATTAATTTAAGGAGGTTGTGGAGTTAACTCAATCCCTTATGGGACTTTATCAATTCTGCGATGATAGTCTTAGTAGTGATTCTTGATTAATGAAATGATCTCATATGTATATAATTGTTCCAAAATTCCTAAGACTTGTTCTTTTTATATTAATATACTCTCATGGAAGATAATTTCTTAATTAATTTTCCTCACTCTTATTATTTATTTCATGAAATTATAATGCATTATAAAATAACATGGGATTAATGATCTATGAATAATTGTATATGAAATTTAGAAGTTATGAACAATCTCGTATAGAATTACGATTATCTTATATATAAATATTATCATTTATTGACAATTTTAATGTTTACCCTTACTGAGAACTTATGCCCACCATTTCCAATTTTCAATTTCCCCAAGTTATAAATAATGGTTCTAGGAATGATATATACAATAATGGGATAATCAGGGATGAAATTTTAATTACATGTTAAACATCTTATACAAAAAAAGTTGATTATATATCTATTAATAAAATACACTAAAACATTATGGTTATAAGTAATATATTATGACAAAATATATTAAATAATTATCTAAAACATTTAAATATTTATATGTATTTTTCTTATGTCACATAAAAAAGCCTATTCACTACATCATCTCCACATTTTTATATTTAATCCATCAAAAAAGTGACTTATATTGATTTTAATGTAAATTTTTTTTATGAAGTACACTCATATGGAAAACAAAAAATCATTGCATGCTCATAAACTACATATAAAAGTTATATTTGTTTATGAACCTGGGACATAACCTCATAAAAAATCATCTTTCCATGTCATCTTCATATGGGATTTCATCCTTAGGCTTCAACTTATTCATGGGTTTTATCATCTCAATCCTATTTCTAGATATAGAATTAAAAATCATTACATATGTCTTGTTAATTGTTTCCCAAATCCATTCTAAAAATAATTCAATATACATGTCACCCATTCACATAAAAAAACTAAAAAATATCAATCATTTACATAAACATATACATGTTTTATAAATTAAAGCTTCTCTTAAATAACAATTATAAACCCTATATTTAAATAGTGATCCATAAACTACATCAAAAGAACCATCAATTAATTATAATCCCTTAAATTAAGAACATTAACTCAATATTATAATTCAACTCCATAATATGATTTTGGGGAAGTTACTCTAGGTAGATAACCATAATTTTTATTCTCATGGAAAAATGCACAAACAGTAAATGATATCATGAATTATAAAGACATCACCAGCTTAAAAGATCAAAATTCCCATGACCATGTGTATAAATAACAGAACTACATTCTAGTCCATTCAATATTTCATACACTACTAATGGTTACATTGATGGGTTGTGTTTTCTACTAGTAAAATTATTATAAAGAAAACAAAGAAATCACACAAAACACTACAATACATCATTAGTAAAACCCTTAGCTCATTAGCGAATGATTATACCATAGTTCAATGTGGATGATCATTACCCACCCTTATAACTTTACCCTATCATCTCCAAATCTAGGTATAAACCTTCCAAAATATAAGTCACTAGAAACCACAATCTATGGAAAACATTTTTTATTATCAGAATGATTCTCCACTCAATGATCACCAATTATATGATTCACCAATAATAAAAACATCTGATAACCCCTAGACAACCTTAGATAAAAATAAACCTTCACTACACCAAATGGGGATACCACCATCCAAAAATAAAATATTTTTAAATACAAAATACCATTATGATAATATATAATGTGAATTTTCTAGAGATACTTGTTTGTTATTGATTATATAATTATATTATGAATGTGGCTATGTTGGGACTCCCTTAGTCGATGGTGGTCTAAGGGGGTTACCATAATTGATTAATGAAATACCCTATCTTCATCCTCTATCAATCCTAGTCTCATGTGAGATATATATTTAGTAATAATCTATATCTACGGAGAATTAAATCATTAGTAAAGGTATTGGCTTCCTTGCTATTATTAAACCACTTTACTAACATTAGTATCAAGGATGATAAATCTCATGAAGATCATCCATTAAACCATCAACAATGATAATGGTCCAATCGTAATAGATATTTTGAATCTAGATATCATTCCTTCATATTTTATCGATTGAATTGTGTTCATGAATTAAAAAGAAGAAAAAACATATAATATTCAATATTCTCACACTCTACATCATCTCGAATGAGTTTGGAATCAATGAACCCATCCATAGATTATCCATGTGTATCATTGACATATAATGTGTATTATTTAAAATATATATAAAACAGAATTCTATGTTAGACATTTAACACTAGTTTTTTAGAAACCAACATCAAAAGTAACAGAAGAACATTTTGATGTGGGTTTTCAAGAATTTAAATTTTAAAATGTATTTACAAATATATTTTATATCAGATATATATTAAATTAAAATTAAATGTAATAAAATATCTTTTAGTATTTATTTTATAGAAATCAAAATTAAATTTATCGATTAAAACATATTCACCTGAAATAATAAATTAATAAAATAAATATTTTTGAAAAAATTCTGCACTTGACCAATAAAAACACCTTATGACCATAAAATTTCATAATATATCTACATTCATCAGATATTTAAATTATAACACATAAATATTTAATCTTTAATCTTTATTTCACAACCCTTGAAATTATTTATTCTTTTGAAACTATAACTTGGATGAGCCATAAATGTGGATCGGGGTTTTATTCTGTTCTTTTTTAAATTTGGGTTTTAACAATGTTTATCATCAATAAAATAATGTTAACCGAGTTTCCACCACATTCAAATGAGTTAATTTTAATTAAGAATATATTTTTAATTATAGTCTTCCATATTTTAATATATAATTTTTTGATGATAAATTAATTATATGTTAGTTATAAACTAGATTCATCTATTTATATGAATCTTTGTTATTATTATCACATATAATTTTTAAAAAAAAATTAATTTTTTAAATCTTTAATTAATATAATTTTTTTTCTATACATTTTTGGGATGTAAATATTTATATTTATAAATGTTTTATCATTATACTTATTTTTCTAGGTTAAAACATAATTTCTTTATTTATTTATTTTCATTTATAATTAATTTATTTAATATAATGAACATTGAATAAACATATTTATTGTAACATTCAATTCTTTTATTATTATTTTTTATGATATAAATTAATCGCTAAAAATTTATACATTTTTAAATTATCTATTTTTTATATATTATTAAATAAAACATTTTCTTGTTATAAACCCCATTAATTAACAAACAAAACAAGAGCAGAAAAATAATAAATAAAGTTTTCCCACAAAGCATTTATATCCTCAACAAAAATAAAAACGATTATTATAATGTTTTTTCATGAGAAAATAAATATGATATAAATTAAAATGATATAAATCATCTTTATAATGATCATATTCTTCACTCAATGTGATAATTATGATTGGGTTATCTATGATTCAATTTACCATGGGAGGGGACCTGGTAATCATTGTGTTCTTAAGAATATTACAATTCGTTATATGAATTCATTTTGTTATAAGAGAGTGTAATGTACCACCATCCATATACCCAATTGGTGGAATTTTTTCTATATTAACATATTTTCCTTTTTAAAATTTTCTTCTTCATCCAGATTAAAAATATCACCCCATTTGAATGTTATTTGAGAATAATTTTTAGCATCTTTGACAGCTAGATGGGAGACCACTTATTCTTACCCATGATCAAAAGTAGAGTCAACCCTGATGCATCAATGATTCTGAATATCATATTAAAAATTCTTAGGATGGTATTTGTCATCTAGGGAAGAGAAAAACAAAATATCGGAAGCATCTCCAAAATCAATATTACTCACTCCCTAATATATAACGACAATACAAAAATTTGTTACAAGTAACATCCCATGCTCATTCCCACATGTTAAAGGATTGACACCAGTCTACTATTTTATCTTACATGGTGGATTACTATGAAAGGTAGTCTAAGAAAAGTATTCATAAAATCATTTTAATTTCCCAAGTCTTTAGCATCACTAAACTATATAAGGCTGACCACCTTATAATCTATCATTATGAAAGTGGTCTCCCATTAAAATAATTAGCTTCTCTAGAAATTAAATTATAGATAGGTTTCATACTATTAATATTCTCATTCTTATCATATGATTGAGAGTAATTTTAATTCAAATTAATATAAGGTTCTATAATATCAAACCTTTGTTGTTATTATGAATTATTATCTTACATGTACAAGAAACATGTCCAAAAATAAGTAATAATAAGTAATTAAGATACATCTTACATAAATTCCAATCATGTACAATTTTATTACAAATATGGAATAAGTCATTTAAGTTTTCATATTAAAAAAAATATTCAAATCATAATTATTTGTATATTTTCCCACCTTCTTAGCTAGAATTAATCTCCAGTCATCCTCAAATATAACTCAAGAAAAGTGGATAATGATATCTTGTTCAGTTGTTTTGTCTATTTTTATTGGAACTCTAGTAGAAGAATCAATATCAAACATTAGATGATTGAATATGTTTTAATCAGGGTATAGATAAATCATACACTATAATATTTTCTATGTTATTAGTCATAATAATACATGATGGACCCTATATGGTGAAATTAAAAAAATATCAATATATAATGATGATGAATAGGAATCACATTATATAAAAGAAAATCTTAAATAATTATGTAATGATATAGGAGTTGTAACCATTAAAAATAGTGTTGACAAGCTCTATATTATTACTAAGAAACCACTACTCTCAAGTTTCACTAAATTTATATCGTTATCAATAGTGTTGAGATTAATTAACATGAACGAAATAATTTTTTGTGATCATAAACGTTTTACTAAATTTCAAGAACTATTAAAATAAATACTTCTATTAGGAAACATATTTCAATATTCCAATTACGAGGGGAAAATATGATATCTAATGGGATTTTCATTTTTAATGATACATAATATTTTTAATTTTTTTTGTATATAAAGGAAATGAAATATTAATAGTTTTTCTTATATTTTGGACATCAGTGTATAATATGAATGAAATATCAATCTGTGATTCATTATCATGTGAATGCACCCCCCCCGCCAATAAAATCTATACTCTTATATTGATTTCTCATTTTAAAAATCTCTTTACAAATTCTATTGATGAAAATAGGATATGATTGAATAAATATGAGCACATATCTGATGGAAACCTACGTGATCATGCTAATTTACCACAATAGAAAATATTTGATCATGAACATCTTTATTATTAGAATGAAGTTGCCAATATTACAATGTAGCTATTTATAGATGGAATAAATCCATATATATGTCACGTATACAACATAGTTTGTGCACTATTATTTGGTTATCAGTAAATTTTCCCCATAGTTACTTTTGAAGAGGAAAGATGTGATGATGATAACAATGATTACAAGACTGATAGATACTAGAGCTGGTATTAGTGTATATCTTTCTCCATTAATTGATGATGTGAAATTTATTTGGGAGAAAGGGGTTGCAGTATTTATTGTATTCAAGAAAGAATATTTTCATTTTATGTCTATCATATTATTCAATATAAATTAATTTCATAAATATGGAATCTTATATGGATATAGTGTTAATGGACAAATTTTATACCCTTTTACAAAGATGGGACATAATATGTTAAATTTATATGTGGAAGAAAAATATTGTTTATGGAAAATAAGAGATTCTTTCTATTGGATCATTGTTATTGAGGATTAAAAAAATATATTTAATTGATTGCAATGGACATTTTATCTAAAATCTATTTTCATATGGATAATATCACAACTAGTTGAAAAATTTCTTAGCCAAATTTGGAATGACAGAATATTATAGTCATTAATCAGATACAGGGAAGAAATCCTATATTATTTTTGAGCTACCAAACTAGAAATTTTTGAAAAAAAAGATAACATTGACATTATGTATGTGAATAAATACAATTTTGAATGTTAAGTGCGATGATTTTTAAACATAAAATAAATGAAAAAAATATTTATTTCAAGAAAGAGTTGATTTAATAGAAATGGAAATACAATATTATTTAGCTCCCCAGATGATATGAAAAATAAAATATTTTACTCACCCTTTTCAGACATTAAGTAAGAGTAAAAAGTTAAATTTTTTAAAATTTGTTCGTAATAAGAATTTACCATGTGTGTTTTCATTAAATTCAATAAAATTATAATCACTGAATAATTCATGATTTATATTTATTAAACATCAAGATTCTTATTGTTTTATAATTTAGTTGCTACCAACTTTAGTTGGAGTTAAATTTTTTTATACATATCAGAAATTATATACGAATTTTTCAATTAAATATTTAGTAATTTCAGAGATCTATATTTGTTAGACAAACTGGAGAATGAATCATTCCATATACATGATCAACTATTAATGTATTTTCCCAAATTATTTTTTTATATAATGGTTGATATGTTGATTTGGTTTGTGTGAGTCAAAATAATATTTTATGACAATTTATTTACATTGAATGTACCCTCATGAAATATATATCTGATAATTTCATTGGGATATGTCATGAATCGACATTGACCAAAGGCCTCTATTGTGAAAAATATATATACCGAAAAAGGTCACTTTAATTTTTACTAATTATTTTTCTAATTTGGATCATACAGGTCTCGCTATATCTCACAAATAAAAAATGTTAGGTAAAGGTGAAGGGAGTCATGTCATAAAGCTAATGATAATTCCATGCGATTAAGTGATGCATGCAATATTATATATTTTCGAAAATATTAGTGTTGTTAAACTATATATATTATCACATATTACTGGATTCAAGGTATGATATTTGAGAAGAATTGAATGTGGTTTTTGAAGAACATAAAAAACACATTTTTTAATTGATTGAGGAAAATAACAAGATTGATTTATCCTCATCTTACATATTGAAATAGTTAGCAGTTGTATTAATATTTCATGTGTCCATGTGGTCTTGTTTTGTTATTAATGGTTAAACATTTTACACAAGAAATCCATGACGATATGAGTATATAAAAATAGTGGAGTAATGGTTGTTCCTAAAGAACTGTATTGATATATTTATAAATAAAGACTCATAATTTCTATATAAAATTCATATTTACTTGTTTTTAATGACGTATAGGAGATTAATTATACTAAATATTGAGTTCTAGTATATAAGTATATATGGATTAATGGTGAAAATTGTGTGATACAAAATGTGTATGTATTTAAAGTTGTTGACTTAAAAAAGTTTTGTTTAAATGTGGAATCATTTATTATGGAGGTGCATGAAAAATAAGAATTGTTTTTTGGTAGGTTAGCTATTTTTCTTTGGAAAAAATTCATTAGGGTGATGATAATATTGAAGATGTGTAATAATTATCCAAATTTATCCATCTATTAGTTGATAACTATGTGATAATAGTTAATGACTGTTCAAAACATTCTATAGAACATGAAATGGTCAAGTAGAAGAAATATGAAAAAAGACACCATTACAATCCAAAGAAATCAGGTAGTATATTTTTTGAGAAATTAATAGAGCTAAAAAATGATTAATTTTTTACCCCAATATATACATATATATATATATATATTTAAATTTATTTCCATTTATGTAAAATTTATTTTATATTTATTATATTCAAACATCCTTTTTTTGGTTGAAAATTATATCCTTTATGATTTTTTGGTTCTCTCTATATTATTCATTTTGAAGTTTATTATTTTATTAAATATAATATTTATAATTTTACTCTTATTATGGAAAATTAAATTTTTATATATCAAGTTTTATTATTTCCAAGAAAATATAGGTACAAAACATACACATTTTTACATGATAATAATTTCTATCAATTTATAATAATTTTATTATACATGAGTTTTAGTGACAATATTTATTTTTCATAAAATATGACATTAAATGTTTTGTTTTCTATTATGTGAAATAATTTTTTTATTTATTGAATTTATTTTATTTTAATAAAATTTGGATAAATGTAATATTTTCGGAATATAATACATCTTTTTAAATAATAGAAATATGTGTTGACGAATCGTGGTATGTATGTTATATCATATTAATAGATATCTATAGTAATAATTTTTAAATGAAATTAAACATTAATTTTTTAATATAATGTGAAACTATTATATTTATACAAAGATTATTGTACCTAATAATGTTCAGAATAAGATTACATATTTAGGAAAAAATTTACTTGCACATGGAGAGTAGAGGGTGATAACTAAATTTGATGATAATTCCCCCCCAATTGACAAACATGAGACATAGTTTTGGGAAATCATGGACATACATAGTCATTCCAGGATAAGTAATTCATTCCATAATAAGAGGAGAGTTGAAAAATATGTAAATATCTATATTTAGAGTCTATGATAGTAAAAATTTAAAAACTTATTTACTGTTTTTCCAGTGGATCAAATTTTATAATTTTTTTAATATTTTACCTATTCAATTAGATATGATATTTAAATTTCAAGAGACAAATGAAATTATGAATAATTTTCTATATTTTTTGTAAATAACTTGGAGTGATTTTAAGATGAAGTTCACTCCATGTTTTATATTTGGTTGTAAACAAAATCAATACCCATGACTAAAGTATGTGTTTATATATAGGGAGACATGGAAGAATCTTATTGCCAGTTAGTGGGAGGAAACTTTATAGTAAGGAAACCAACAATTTTTGTTAATTTTTATTACTTAATAAATTATTATTTTTCTTTTGGTAGTAGGCCTACAAGAACACTCCCAAATTGATAAAATATAAAACTTTTTATAACTCTACAATACTACAATGAGGGTATCCTATATTATATCATTAAATTATTACTAAAAACACAGTGAATAAAAATTCAAGTCAAGTAGTGGCCTAAAAAATGTTCTAATTAGCCGTCTATCACCTCCACCTCATCATGAAATGAAGAAAAGAGAAGTAATTGAATAATTGGGACACATATATTTATCCAAAAAAATATGTAGCTGATAAGATTGTAAGTAAATGATTATTACATTTCATTAATATTTCAATTTAAAATATTACATCTTGATGTCGATAAAGGGAAAATAAAATAAGGTTCCTTTATCTCATATGGTATGAAAGATATTTATTCAAATGTTTAAGAAAATCTTGGTGACTTGATCGAAGTTATAGGATATTTGGTTAATGTTTTTTTATCTACTAATGTGACTTCGATGTAGGAATAATATAAAGATGAAGTAGATTTCATGAATGCATAGTAATGAAACATGAATGAGTTGATTAAGGGAATAATTTAATCATCTTTTCTGATTATTAATATAGATGTGGTGATGAAGATGAATCATATTAATCTTTGAAAACCTGCCTACCTAGATCTTTCACCTCATCAGTCAGACCAGACTATGTAATCTGAGTTTAATTCTATAGGTTCTTGTGTGTATATTATATCATACTAAATTAAACATCATTTGGGGGATTATGTAAATAGTTATTTTATGTACTTTGTTCATATATGCGTATTTTTTCAAGATATTATTGAACCAACTTCTCTAGTTTCATTTCTTATTGAGGAGTTTTCCATATTTGGATATAGTTTTGGTCATTTCTTGTTTTGGGATATGAATCTTTATCGCCATGTGACATATGATGTATGAATAGTTTTATATTTTTTATTAAATATTAAATTTATAATTACTCATGACATATTCATATGATTAAATTATTTGTGAGTATTTTAAATTGAAGTAATCACTATAATGTAAAGAAACTTTTACAGTTTTAATACTATCAGATACTTCCGAGGAATCAAATTGGGTAACAATGTTATCACATTTTTTTCAAAATTAAAAAATATCAAAAATTTTATATGAATATTCATGTATGTGGAATTTATTATATGTAAAATATAAAAATAAATTATTGATGTTGTAATTACTGACAATCTCAATGTAAAGGTGTTTTAGTTTTCTTCCATGTAATTAAATATCAATATTTTTTCATTCGGTAATGATATGTTATATTGACTAAATTTTTTAATTTTATATTCATGTATATCAAATTTACCTATATAAAATATGATTTCACTTGTATTTATTGTTTTGTATAACCCTTATAAATTTACACACACGTGAATACTTGAGCAAGAATCCCAAATTGTGTGTGTGTGTGTGTAAGATTAAAAACACAAAAATGACATGTTTGTATTTTATAATCCGTGAATTGTAGGAAAAAATATTGAATTATGTTATCCTGTACATTATAGTATTATTAATATTTACATTGTTATATTTTTTTGACTTTGGTTGTTCTGATTATTTTTTCTAGAAAATTTTAAATCGTATTGGTTATGTTTCTAATTTGGGTGTGTTCAATAAAGATTTATCATGTAGTTAAGAATTAAGTTTAATTATATTATTTTAGTTAATTATTCTTAAATTGTTTATTTCAAATAAATTTAGATAATAAATATTTAAAATTAAAATATTTCAGGGATGATGTTAAATAAGACTTAGTATCCAACATCAGAATAAATAAAATATTAATATGTGATTGTTTAGGAATCTAACTATTATATTAGTAAATAATATTTATTATAAATATTGAGAGTTTTTATATTTAAAATATTCATTCACAAACACAATTTCATTTTCAATATGGAGATGTTGAATGTGAATATTCTGTTTTAGGATTCATATTTGAGATAATCATGACAAGAAAAATAATTTTTCTTAAAAAAGATAGTTTAGTTATGACAGAAATAATTTAAATAAACATAAGTTACTTATAAAATTAATATTTCAATTTTTTTGGTGGTTTAGGATGTTGCTACATATATGTCAAATAAAAGTGAAACAACTTTAAAACTTATTTTTTGGAATATTTTCAATTTTTGGCTAATTTTGAGTTCTTGTTTGATTTAGTTGTACATAGATAAAAATATTTTTTAAATGTTCTCAATTAAATTTTATACTCATTTTATTTTTCATATCATTTTATGTACATTTCATGATATATTTTCTATTTTCTGGTGTGGCTTCATGTTTTTTCGTAATTCATTAAATAAAATTCATCATTCCATATTGATTTTATAGAAAACTAATGTGAAAAGAGTAGTATAAAGGATTTCAACTTCTATTTTACAAAGTGGCATTGACATCCTACTATAAAATTATATATAAAAGTTCTTTAAATTTCATTTTTCATTAAAATGATTTTTAAATTATTCCATGTGAATTTTACACAACTTTTTTTAAAATATTCTTGGAAATAATATTTTGAAGGATTTAAATGATGATTTTTCATAAAACAATCTTTAATGCCTACAATATTTTTTATACTATATTTTTTTCAAGGATGTATTATAATAACCAATGTGGAAGGTTCCACATTAATCATGACATGTATTAACATCACTTTGTAGATGATTTTGAAATGTAATAAAACAGAGATTAATGGTTTTTTACACTAATATCAATTCCAATGAAATCACATTGGTGATTATATATAAAAAGATATGACCAAAAACATCCCATAGATTAAATATCATATTATATAGACAATCATGATATTATGATAGTAGTTAAACAAAGAACATCATTCTTCTTTCCACTTGTTATGGTATCCTCATTAGTGACAGATAGAGATTCCTATATTAGGTCTCTAAACTACAATGACATATTTCAAATATTTGATAGAAAAAATATAAACAATATAAACATTGATATAATACTGGGATTAATTTTTAAGTGGGAATCAATTTACTAAGATGGGATGACATAGAATATTCATAAGATCATTCTCATATTACACTTCTCTTCGTAGAAAATACTTATCAACAACATAAATATTGAACAAAAATATATATATACTAATGGGTAATATTACACAACACCTAGAGGGTTTTCTTTACTAGTCCTCGTATAGTGTCTCCCCATCCATTGAAAGTATACCTGGACCTGCCTATATAGAAGTACATTACCTTGTCAAAAATTAAACCATTCGACCCACCATAAGTGTGGATCCACAAGGACACTTTTCAATCTTATGGAATCAAATAATATATGTCACTCTCAATTGATAAAAATCATATACCTTTAAAAAATGTGAGTGAAGGGATGGTTTCTACAAGTTTCAGTCAGTAGATTAATACTTCCAAATAAGATCTACACTAGAGTTTCCACGTCCTATAAAATGAAACATTTTAAGAACTTGATACTTCATTGGGGTATGGTTTCTACAAGTCTCTATCCGGATTATGATTCGAGAATGGTTGATCTCCTTGTATCTAGAATGGTAAGTCCTTGACACAATTTTAGACATTCTCCCTTATTCAAGGAATATGTTACTCTTTTGATTTAGGATCATATTCCATAATTTCATATCCATTTTTTGTTCTTCATATTTCTTTCAAACCAGGAAGAATTAGAGCTTGATACTGGATGAGCTATCAATCATGAGCCTAAGGTAGGTAGTGAGGTACTTTTCATTACAACTTGTATCATTTATATAATTCTATGTGTTGAGAACCCAATTTTGAGGTGTTTCATAAAATGAAATGGAGCACTAATATTTCCTATCATGTTTTTGGTAATTTAATAGGCTTTATAATGTTCGGTATAGGTTATATACCTGTAATAAGTTGTATCCCATGGATAAGTCTCTTGGAATGTCCCAATTATGACTATATGCCTTGGACACCCTTGAGGTGTTCCTTTATCCCATTTATGGGTTTTTAAAAATCGAATTTTTATAAATGGAATTGTAATGTTGTTAAAGTTTAATTGTATTGGTTAAAGGGTATTGTATGGTTGAATTTAACCTTGAACCATGTATGTCATTTCTTGTTTAAGAATTTTTTGTCTTGAATTTCTTTTCCCATGAGATTAAATTAGAGGATATGACATGAATTTATGCAATTTGATTTAATTGAATGTTTTTTTATTCTTCCAAGTGAGTTATATTATAATTAAGTAGCGTGATAGCATGATACGCTTATTAGGCATTATTTATTAAAAATACCCATGTTATTGTTTTAATGTCCCATAAATTGGTAGATCTTTTGAGTTAGGTAGTGACCATGCTATGAAATAAACTTATTATGCATGGTAATCTCATTATCGAGATATTCCCACATGAATAAATAGAAGGCCAATCCCGTAGGTTGGTCCCTCCCTGAGTCACCAATTTTAGATGAGTTATAATTAATTCCTTGGTTTTCGACCTTGGAATATATTTTAAATTGTTTCAATGAAATTGAATTTGTTATATGATTTATATTATTGGGTGATGCATTGATTCAAATTATAATTTCATTGACAAAATCATGTGGCTATTGAAATTTTTTTCCTTAAGTGATACATCAATTCACCTTCGAATTCCATTGATGTACTCAATGGTTAATGTAATATTTTCATGAGTGATACATGGATCCAAATGATAGATTCCATGGAATAAATCATTGAGACATTACTGGCATGAAGAGTGATACTTGGAATCCAAAAGGATATCCCATTACTTACTAAAAGGTAATTGATTATATTTCATGAGTGATAGTTGGGGTTTCCTTAGATGACCACCTTGAATGGACTCACATGACATAGAATGTAGAAAACATCTAGAGCAATAAGTGGTTCCATGAGAGGTTCTCCATAGATAGCATCATAGGGTGTTATATGATTACACCTAGAAGGATTCAAGAATTAAAAAATATGAATTTTGAAAGAAAGACACATGTTCTAAATGAATAATTGAATGAAATAGATTGTATGGAATTTCTCCAATCCAAAGCAGAAGATTGGGTTAGTCTTGAATTTATCGTTTATATGAATTTTTGAATAATCTATTGTTATTCTATCTATATGAAGGATGTTAGGCCTGATCTTGATCCTGAAACTTATAATTTTTAATATAATTTTAATAGTAATGGGATAATAAATGTGAAACATTTTATATAGGATGTATACATTTATGTTATTTCTTTCTTGATACTTTTATCATTGCACACTATCTACAATATATAATCACCAACTAATTAGAATAGACAATGGGTGGTTCCCAACTAGGATTTCATCTCACACCCAATATAGGTCATGTTTTGGACACAAAAAAATAATATATGATTGCAGGTGTAAATAAGGGAAGGTTCCCTCAATAGGTACTTGATATGAAACTTAGGATAAGGAGAGAATGGGACCAAACTGTGGCTTGCAGTGATACTGGGATTATTTTAGAATATTTTTACATTTTTCAAATGGATTTTATATCATCCATATATTCATTTTTTATCTATTTTATTTTAAAAATGTGGAATGTAATATCATCCTTCATAAGATATGTCTTCTTTCTTGTTTATACTATCAGTATTTCATTTTTAAATTCTTTTATATGGTTTAATACTTCTAATAATTATATCTATTGTTGAAATCTATTGTTCTACACTCTGTTAATGAGGGTATAGTATCTCCACAGACACACCTCGGTCCTTGATACTGGTTGGAAGCCTCTGGAATTTGGGGAGATGTGCATGGGGCTATGTGACCCATAGGGCTTGGGGAACCATATTGTGGCATCTAGGCCAGGCATGTTTTAAAGTGGTATCAGAGGGAATTTCTATTCTTTTTGAAATAATATTAGGTCATAATAGAAAGGGATATGAACGAAATTTAATTTGGTAATAATATCATCCCAGGAGTAGCTGCCATGTATATTAGGAAAATCCAAAATGCCTCGAATTGGATTCTTTTTTTCTAAATTTTGGATATTACAATTGAATTGATTCCACTATTTGTTGATGAACATGATTTATGATGTTATTATTGATATGATTTTGTCTTCTATTTTGTTTCCTCATGATGAGATGATGATATTTCATCTCAAGCATAATATATAAACCTGCTCCATTTCACATGTCATGTATTATTCCATTCCATTTAGGATGCATTGATGATTTTATACTATTATGATAAGTTTTGTGATTTATGTGCATGTTGTTGTGTTAGGTATATTATGATATATTATAGTGTGTAATAGATGGGTTCCATGATTTGATCAATGAGATGTATGGTCCTTCTTGGAGCATAATTTGGTGGATCGTGATTCAAACTTGATGTGAAAGGTGTTATGATATGCCACAGGTGGATTCAAAGATTTTATCCCTATGGAGTATGGCCCCCCATGATTTAAAATTCTTCATACCAATTTTTTACCCATGTAATTGGTATGTTATAAACATGAAACATGTATCAATTAAACTAATTTGTATGTGAAATCTATTTGAATTTGAATAAATATGAAAACATGTGAAATTGAAATGGATTATAGCGGAGAAAAAGACCTGACATGACCTTAGTAGTGTAATTTTGATAGGGTCTCACATTTACATTATTAATTTCCCCCTAGACCTAGACCATGGGGTAGTAATATTTGTACAATATCATAATAATGCTTGTATGTATCCTCTCTTTGTATAAATTCTTTTGAACTACAAACTCTTTAATGATCATAAACCGAAGAGTATGTTTGGAAGTGTCTATCCATGCCACCATGAAGGCCTCTGTTTGTATTCAAGGAGGGTAGTGATGATCACACACTATGGGTGGTGGGCCATGGGATACTGATAGATCCTCAAGTCATGTCAAATAAGGCCATCTAGTTTTGTACTTGATGCAGGTACAAAGGAACAATTTTGTGAAAACATTATGCGGTTCATAAATACCATTCAGGGAGAACCACAACCAACCCCGACAATGGAAGAGATGATGTGTGAGTTTCAGGAGCAGCGTCCACCCATGTTTTCCAAGGACGGAAATCCACATGCCTTATAGTCTTGTTTAGAGGCCATGCTTTCTATCATCAATAATTTAAGGATAGCTATAGAGAGGACAATAAAGCTCACTATGTATATATTGTGTGACTCCTCCATGAGATTGTGGGATGTTATCTCTCAGAATGATTGTCATCAAAATATTTATTAGAGGGTGTTTCATAAATCATTATAAAAATATTTTTATCCTGATATTATTATAGATGATAGAGTTCAAGAGTTATTACATTTGGAGAAGGGTGTCATATCAGTCATGGACTATTCTCCATGTTTTACTAAGCTCGATAACTTCATGGATTTTATGATGGGTAATGAGTTATTGATATCCAATAAATTCTAGGATAATATCAAATATGAGATTTGATTATAAGAAAAATTATTTTGTCTTACTACTGTATCAGGATAGTTAATCCTAAACTAATCATATAGCGTAACCTATGGGAATCTGGTGGTGCGAGCTAGGGTGGCTCACCCATGAGATCTGGAACCACATCAAATAATTGGAGGAAGTGTCACCTAAAGATTTCATGTGGTTATAATATAAGTATGAATATATCTTTAGGTAGAATGATGAGGTGCTACCATGGTGGTTGGTTGGTAAATACAAGGACAAAGTGTATAGGGGACCCAATTGAGTGCAATTCCAGTGGCATGACAGGCTATCTATAGAACTTATGAAAAACATTTCCACCAACAGCTAGTTATATGGGGTTTACAATGAATGCATGTTTAAGAGAAGGATTAGTAGATTCTTATTAGATATGAATGTAGGGTACATCAGGATGATCCAGTCATGGTGTTGGTCTTGTTCGTGGTAGCCAAACCCGAGTTTAACAGTGACAACGGGGTGGATCATCATTGGTTTCTGAGGTAGTATCCCTGGGTCTCGATTTAGGCCAGGTGGGTTAAGTACAATATACCCATCAGCTGAAGGATCCTAGACCTCCCATTATGATATGTAATATTTTATTTTCCTTTATTTTTGCTTCATTATTTTTTGATATAGGGGATTCATATATAATTATATCGGTTCTTGTTCTGGTGAGGCTTGGGATCTATATTTATCATTCAGATGGAATTATGATGGTAGAGACTCTGTTAGGGATCTGTATAGAAGGTTTTCAACATTGTAGAGTGCTAACCCTTGAGTTTTGTTGGTGTCACATCATATGGTATATTTATATCCATGAGATGATAGGATTTGATGTAATTCTCAGGATGGACGTGTTCATTCATTTTCTAGATTTTATTGATTATTATCAGCATAGGGTGATAGTTACATCACCATAGAGTAGATATTTCATTCACAATGGTAAATGGGATGTCTAGGAAACCCCATGTAGACCTAGGAATTGTGGGATATATAGGGTGACAACCCAGATTAAGATTTTATATCAAGATGGTCATGGGACATGTCAATATGATTTCTGTCCTATGGTTGATTGATTTAGGTACGTCTTCCCAAATGACATATCATGATTACCTATAGTAAGAGAGGTAGAGTTACCTTTCAATATAGTACAAGGGGTATTAGTATTATCCTTTCCTCATTACAAGTTGGATATGATGGATTTACAATACCTCAAGTGGTAACTAGAGGATCTAGAGGAAAAGTCTTTAATCTAACCTCGTACCTATCCATTGGGTTCGCCAGTCCGTTCTACAAAAAAGGCAAATGGTAACATCATTATATGTGTGGATAACCGTAAATTAAACCAGTTGATGGTTGGTAACCAATAACCTTTTGTCATGGATATATGGACTATTCGACCAACATCAAGGATCTTGGTTATTCACTATGATTGATTTGAGATATGGTTTTTATCAGTTTCTTATTAGGCCATCAGACATACCTCTCACTAATTTCAAGAGAATGTATATTCTATATGAATATTTGGTTATACTGTTCGATCTCATGAATTCACAAGCAGTCTTCAGAGCATTGATGAGCCGAGCATTCCATCCTTACCTCGATTTGTTTGTTGTGGTTTTCATGTATGATATCTTGGGGCATTCTCATAATTGACATGACCTTGACCATCCCCTTGAGATCATTTTGAATACATAGTTTGAGATTCAGCTATATGTTATGCTCACAAGGTACCAATTCTTGATGAATGAAATTCACTTCAATTGTAACGTCATCTTAGATACATGTCTTTCAGTGGACCCAGAGTATGTGAGAGCGGTAGTTACATAGGAGAATCCCATGAATGACATTGAGGTTCAGTGTTTCTTAGGAACCGCTAGTTACTACAGTTATTTGATACAGAAAAAAATCACTGATAGAATTACCATTATCAGACATGACTAATAAGAGTGTAAAGTATGTATTTTTATATTTCTATGAGACGTGCTTTCTTGATTTGAAATTGAGATTAACTTCATTCGTTATACTAATTCTTCTAGATCCAGGAAAAATTTACATTGTTTAGTGTCATGCATTAGGTATCGAGATGTGATAATTTCTTATGCAGGAGGATCAAGTCATCATCTATAAGTCCTAATAGTTGAGCCCACATAAGAGAAATTATCTGAAACATGATCTTTAATTATCTTTAGTTGTTCACGCATTATGTTGTTTGAGACATTACTTATTGGGTGATAATTTTGTGGTGTACAAGGATGACAAAATATTCCTGTTTATATTTACACAGCATGATCTGATCCTGAGGTAGTGAAGGTTGGTTGGGTACCTATAGTCTTTTAACTTCAAGAATGCCTACACACTAGTTAAAGGCATTGTACTGGAAAATGCACTGAGAATGAGAAATCATATACATGCATTACATCATTCTATTGACATGTGGAATCTTATGGATTTGTTCTCTGAGATGCACATGGAGGTGCCTCATAGTCAGAGGACAATTTTCATTTCATCTATAACTGTAACCTCTACATTATAGGATAGAGAGAGGATGAGGAAACTATTGATTCTAAAGGCTTGGTGCTATGTGAGATTTTGGAAGTTCACGACCGTCATCCTAGTGGGATCATAGGATATGATGAGATCTTGTGAGAACATGGCTTCATGTCGGTCACTTTCGACATCTGCGAGAAATAGATGCTAGATTTTCATGCTTCCTCTTGGGTAATTCACTAGTGTGTCACCATGATGTATCAAGATTTCTATTGTTAGTACTGGTGTTCGGGTATGGAAAGAGATGTGTAAGGGTTTATTATGAGGTATTACACTAGTATGTATGTGAAATAATAACAGCATAGGCCAACCATGATTTTATAAAGCTACCAATTCTAGAGTGGAAGAGGAATGACATCATGAATAATTTTGTGAGAGGTTTCCTATGGTCTCCTCAAGGTAACAATGTTTTATGTCTTTCTGTAGATAATAAAAAAATGCTCACCCACTTCTTACCTATTAAGGAAAATATTTTAGTTGATGATATTAATAGGTTGTATGACTATGAGATAGTACGACAACATTTGTTCTCACATTCTATCATTTCTGATAGGGATGACCAATTTACTTATCAATTTTAGAACGAGATATAGTGGGTTCTATGTACTCCAGTGCTTCAAAGTAGAAAATTCCACCCCCAAAAAATGTGTTGGTATAGAACATGATTCATGTTCTTGAAGACATGATGCAGCCATACGTATGGGATTTTAGGGGCTCTTAGGAGAGGAATATACCTCTATTTGAGTTCCCCTAAAATAAAAGAATCCATGATACTATACGTATAGGTCCATTTGAGGCTTTGTATGATAGTCCATGATGATCTCCCATGTGTTGTATACATGCAGAAGAAGTAGAAATATTGGGAAATCATGTTCTCCAAGAGACAACAAAAAATTATTAGTTGATTCATAAGAAAATTAATACTCCATATTCTCATCGTAAATCAAACATCTATCACTATAGGAGTCCTCTAGAGTTCGATGTTAGGGATTGGGTTTTCCAATGTGTTTAATTTAGTCTATGATATAATAGGATCATGTTATATTTTAAGCTTTAACCATGATATATATGGCCATTAAGATTTATGGAAAGATTCGAGTAGGTAGCCTATCAGTTTCAATTAACCCATAGGTATTGGAAAATTTAAGACATGTTTACTGCCTCTCAGTTGTGACACTACTGTTCAATAAGATCTCATTATTTTTTTCTTAAACATGTTGAGGTACAGATAGATACTTCTTTTGAGGATCTTCCAATATGAGTTGTTGATCATAACACATGGGTCTTCTTAGTCTATTCTGTTCAGTTAGTATGGGTGATATGGAAGCATGACTGATTGTAGGATGAGACCTGGGAGAGGAAAGCTAGTGTACAATCATAGTGGATGTTGTTGTTCTCATATAATGGTTCACACCATTTCAAGGGAAATTCGGGGGAAATTTTTTTTAGGGGGTGTTTTTATGATCACAATTATTCCTTGATGTATGGATATCTTATTCTATAACTATTGTCATATTATATTCTTAAATATGGCCTAATTTGAGGGCATGTTTGTTGGGCCGGAGAAAAACGGGGAAGATGGCAAGAGGGGGGGTGAATTGCCTTTTAAAATTAATTAACAATTTAAAAATCAAAGTGAAAGTGCAGCGGAAATAAAGAGGCAATCACACAAGAAATTGATAACGGAGTTCGGCCAAAACCCGGCCTACGTCTCCGCTCCCAACTCAACCGTTGAGAGATTCCTACCGCTTGCTTTTCAATGGTTATAGCAAGAAACCCACTAGGCTTTGAGGTAGCACTAGGACCTATTACAACTTGCTTTTATTGGTTAAGCAAGAACCCACTTACTTTTAATGGTTTAGTAAGAACCCACTAGCCTTTTTAACGGGTGAAGGCTAGCTCACCGCAAACTCAAGCCTTTTACAAGGTAAGGCTTGAAGAAACCTCTTCACACCTTAGTGGTGGTGTGAAACCCAAGAGAAAGAGGGGGTGAGAAAAGGGTTTGGGGTTTGTAGGCACAAACCCAATTTTAAAGCTCAAAAAAGATAAAACAATAAAACCGTATTGTTGAGAAGCCTTGGGCGCCAAAGGTTGAATGGAGTTGAAGGCGTGCACTCCCAAGCTTCTATGGTGGTGCTCCTTGGATGTGGAATTGGATTGGAGCAGTTGTGGTTCCCTTGGAGCAATCCGCCGGAGGTTTTCCAAATGAGGAGAATTGTGTTCGTTGGCTTCACGATGCTTAATTATGGTCCGGCAATCGTTCCGGGGCTTCAAGGTCCTTTATTTATAGAGGGGGAACCCTCATATGGCCGTTGGAGGCCTTTGGAGCCGTTGGAAAGGCTTTCGGAGCCGTTGGGAGGCAAGTGGAGCAGCCTGGTCAAAGCTCCAACGGCTAGTTTGACTGGATCCACCGGCTGGCCGGTACAGTCCCACCGGCTAGCCGGTGTGTGCAAAAAGGCATATGATTCTTGTCCAGGGGCCACCGGCTGACCGGTGCCAGAGCCACCGGCTGGCCGGTGGCAAGGCAGTAGCTGGTCTTCTTTTCCAGGCACCACCGGCTGACCGGTGCCAGAGCCACCGGCTGGCCGGTGGTGAGACAGTAGCTACAACTGTTTCATCAGGATGCCACCGGCTGGCCGGTGGTCAAGCCACCGGCTGACCGGTGGAGCCTGGCAGTGGGCAATGCCTCTGCCAGGTCCACCGGCTGGCCGGTGCTATCACACCGGTTGGCCGGTGGACTAAATTTCAGTCCACTTGACAGCTTTCTTGGGCCATTCCTTTGGCAATCTTTTGCCTATCATCCACAACACTTAAAAACAATGTTAGACAAACATGAAAGTTATTGTGATCATGAAAATTAAACCACGAGGGGATACGAGAGGTACAAAAATCTCCCCCTATTTTGATGATCACAATCACCGAAACAATCAAAGTAAAATACTGAAATTAAAGGCATGCTTTAAATGATAAATTGAAAATAAATACTAAGCATGAGAGAAAAGATTCTCCCCCAATCAATCAAGAATTTCTCCCCCTTTCTGATTATCAAAATAGAATGGGGCATAAAACTTGATTGAGGGAAAAGATTTGAAAAACAAGATTGAGATTTGAAAATCAATTGAGATTTTTGAAATTGAAATGAAAATTTGAATAACAGTTTGAATTGAAAGTTTTGAATCAAAAACCAATTGAAATTTGAAATTTGAAACCAAATGAAATTTTTGAAATTGAGAGTTTTGAATCAAAAATTTGAAATGAAAATTTTGAATTGAGAATTTTGAATTGAAAATTTGATACCAAGAGTTGAAATTGAAGGTTTGAATTGAAAATTTTGAAAATGAAATCAAAAGGGCTTAATTTGAAATTGAAAGTTTGAATTGAAACAAAAAGCTTAAACAAACCTAACTCCCCCTAAATAAAAACAAAAAGTCACCGGGGAGAGGGATTTTGAAAAGAGACAATTTTAGGCCCGGAGAGACTCGCTAGAAGGGATTTTTCAATCCATACTTGTCTTGTAGCGGGTCTTCTCCTATAAAATTCGTCGGAAAAGAAAATAGACTTTGGTTGGCCGTACCGGGCGTTTTTGCAATTACATTCATATATCATGTGCCCGGGTTTTTTGCAATAGTTACAAAATTTAAAACTAGAGCTCCCCCTTACAAAAACAGTGGGTGCATGGGAGGAGGAGGCTTGGTTGGTGTAGCCAAGTCCATGAGAGGTCCTAGAAATTCGTTGGGAACCTAGGAGATTGGACAAATTTTGTTCCCCATTGGTGAACTTGGCTAGAGTTTCTCTAAGATCCTTGATGGTTGATTCCAAAGAATCAACATTTGGGAAATTTTGGATTTTGAGGGACATCTCCTCCTTCTCTTTGAGAAGTTGTTCTTTTTCGGAGGAGAGTTTTTTAAAAGACTTTTTTAAAGCAACGAATTTTGAAGAAAGCTCATGAAAACCTTTTTCTAGTTGGTCTCTAGCGTGTGAGAGTTCTTCATATGACAAATGATTTAAAGAATTGGAATTTGAAGAGCAAGAGGAGGAAGAGGAGGAAGATACCTCATGTTTTGCCATTAGGCATTTTTTACCTTGGTCGCTCGAGGAGAAGGAGGAGAATGAAGAGGTGGAGCTATCACCCCATGTTGCCTTTGAAGCCTTCTTCTTCACCTTTTTCTTGGCCCTTTTCTTGTGAAGTGGGCATGCGGGCACGGATTTTTTATCGGGTTCTTGCTTTTGAGCGGGTTCTTGCTTTGGAGCCTCGCTAGTACCTTCATAGGTTAGTTCTAAAAACTTCCAAATATCATGAGAAGATGTGCAAGAAGAAATACAATCAAAAACATTACGATCTAACCCACAATGTAGAGCATTCATGGCTTTGCCATCAAGCTCGAAATTTGCAATGTCTACAGGGGTCCATTGAGATTCATCTTGACAAGAGAGAGTAAAACCATGCATAACAATTCTGAAAATAGGATAGCCAATACTTTTAAGAAAAGTTGACATGCGGGTTTTCCAAAAAGTATAATCGGCTCCATCAAAGAATGGAGCACGATCCAAAGCAAATCCTTCGGGGGATTGAGAGGAAGAAGCGGTAGAAGCCATCAAAAAATAGGATCTTTAATTTGAAACCGGTTAGGGAATTATTCAAATACGTGCTCTGATACCAATTGTTGGGCCGGAGAAAAACGGGGAAGATGGCAAGAGGGGGGGTGAATTGCCTTTTAAAATTAATTAACAATTTAAAAATCAAAGTGAAAGTGCAGCGGAAATAAAGAGGCAATCACACAAGAAATTGATAACGGAGTTCGGCCAAAACCCGGCCTACGTCTCCGCTCCCAACTCAACCGTTGAGAGATTCCTACCGCTTGCTTTTCAATGGTTATAGCAAGAAACCCACTAGGCTTTGAGGTAGCACTAGGACCTATTACAGCTTGCTTTTATTGGTTAAGCAAGAACCCACTTACTTTTAATGGTTTAGTAAGAACCCACTAGCCTTTTTAACGGGTGAAGGCTAGCTCACCGCAAACTCAAGCCTTTTACAAGGTAAGGCTTGAAGAAACCTCTTCACACCTTAGTGGTGGTGTGAAACCCAAGAGAAAGAGGGGATGAGAAAAGGGTTTGGGGTTTGTAGGCACAAACCCAATTTTAAAGCTCAAAAAAGATAAAACAATAAAACCGTATTGTTGAGAAGCCTTGGGCGCCAAAGGTTGAATGGAGTTGAAGGCGTGCACTCCCAAGCTTCTATGGTGGTGCTCCTTGGATGTGGAATTGGATTGGAGCAGTTGTGGTTCCTTTGGAGCAATCCGCCGGAGGTTTGCCAAATGAGGAGAATTGTGTTCGTTGGCTTCACGATGCTTAATTATGGTCCGGCAATCGTTCCGGGGCTTCAAGGTCCTTTATTTATAGAGGGGGAACCCTCATATGGCCGTTGGAGGCCTTTGGAGCCGTTGGAAAGGCTTTCGGAGCCGTTGGGAGGCAAGTGGAGCAGCCTGGTCAAAGCTCCAACGGCTAGTTTGACTGGATCCACCGGCTGGCCGGTACAGTCCCACCGGCTGGCCGGTGTGTGCAAAAAGGCATATGATTCTTGTCCAGGGGCCACCGGCTGACCGGTGCCAGAGCCACCGGTTGGCCGGTGGCAAGGCAGTAGCTGGTCTTCTTTTCCAGGCACCACCGGCTGACCGGTGCCAGAGCCACCGGCTGGCCGGTGGTGAGACAGTAGCTACAACTGTTTCATCAGGATGCCACCGGCTGGCCGGTGGTCAAGCCACCGGCTGACCGGTGGAGCCTGGCAGTGGGCAATGCCTCTGCCAGGTCCACCGGCTGGCCGGTGCTATCACACCGGTTGGCCGGTGGACTAAATTTCAGTCCACTTGACAGCTTTCTTGGGCCATTCCTTTGGCAATCTTTTGCCTATCATCCACAACACTTAAAAACAATGTTAGACAAACATGAAAGTGATTGTGATCATGAAAATTAAACCACGAGGGGATACGAGAGGTACAAAAATCTCCCCCTATTTTGATGATCACAATCACCGAAACAATCAAAGTAAAATACTGAAATTAAAGGCATGCTTTAAATGATAAATTGAAAATAAATACTAAGCATGAGAGAAAAGATTCTCCCCCAATCAATCAAGAATTTCTCCCCCTTTCTGATTATCAAAATAGAATGGGGCATAAAACTTGATTGAGGGAAAAGATTTGAAAAACAAGATTGAGATTTGAAAATCAATTGAGATTTTTGAAATTGAAATGAAAATTTGAATAACAGTTTGAATTGAATGTTTTGAATCAAAAACCAATTGAAATTTGAAATTTGAAACCAAATGAAATTTTTGAAATTGAGAGTTTTGAATCAAAAATTTGAAATGAAAATTTTGAATTGAGAATTTTGAATTGAAAATTTGATACCAAGAGTTGAAATTGAAGGTTTGAATTGAAAATTTTGAAAATGAAATCAAAAGGGCTTAATTTGAAATTGAAAGTTTGAATTGAAACAAAAAGCTTAAACAAACCTAACTCCCCCTAAATAAAAACAAAAAGTCACCGGGGAGAGGGATTTTGAAAAGAGACAATTTTAGGCCCGGAGAGACTCGCTAGAAGGGATTTTTCAATCCATACTTGTCTTGTAGCGGGTCTTCTCCTATAAAATTCGTCGGAAAAGAAAATAGACTTTGGTTGGCCGTACCGGGCGTTTTTGCAATTACATTCATATATCATGTGCCCGGGTTTTTTGCAATAGTTACAAAATTTAAAACTAGAGCTCCCCCTTACAAAAACAGTGGGTGCATGGGAGGAGGAGGCTTGGTTGGTGTAGCCAAGTCCATGAGAGGTCCTAGAAATTCGTTGGGAACCTAGGAGATTGGACAAATTTTGTTCCCCATTGGTGAACTTGGCTAGAGTTTCTCTAAGATCCTTGATGGTTGATTCCAAAGAATCAACATTTGGGAAATTTTGGATTTTGAGGGACATCTCCTCCTTCTCTTTGAGAAGTTGTTCTTTTTCGGAGGAGAGTTTTTTAAAAGACTTTTTTAAAGCAACGAATTTTGAAGAAAGCTCATGAAAACCTTTTTCTAGTTGGTCTCTAGCGTGTGAGAGTTCTTCATATGACAAATGATTTAAAGAATTGGAATTTGAAGAGCAAGAGGAGGAAGAGGAGGAAGATACCTCATGTTTTGCCATTAGGCATTTTTTACCTTGGTCGCTCGAGGAGAAGGAGGAGAATGAAGAGGTGGAGCTATCACCCCATGTTGCCTTTGAAGCCTTCTTCTTCACCTTTTTCTTGGCCCTTTTCTTGTGAAGTGGGCATGCGGGCACGGATTTTTTATCGGGTTCTTGCTTTTGAGCGGGTTCTTGCTTTGGAGCCTCGCTAGTACCTTCATAGGTTAGTTCTAAAAACTTACAAATATCATGAGAAGATGTGCAAGAAGAAATACAATCAAAAACATTACGATCTAACCCACAATGTAGAGCATTCATGGCTTTGCCATCAAGCTCGAAATTTGCAATGTCTACAGGGGTCCATTGAGATTCATCTTGACAAGAGAGAGTAAAACCATGCATAACAATTCTGAAAATAGGATAGCCAATACTTTTAAGAAAAGTTGACATGCGGGTTTTCCAAAAAGTATAATCGGCTCCATCAAAGAATGGAGCACGATCCAAAGCAAATCCTTCGGGGGATTGAGAGGAAGAAGCGGTAGAAGCCATCAAAAAATAGGATCTTTAATTTGAAACCGGTTAGGGAATTATTCAAATACGTGCTCTGATACCAATTGTTGGGCCGGAGAAAAACAGGGAAGATGGCAAGAGGGGGGGTGAATTGCCTTTTAAAATTAATTAACAATTTAAAAATCAAAGTGAAAGTGCAGCGGAAATAAAGAGGCAATCACACAAGAAATTGATAACGGAGTTCGGCCAAAACCCGGCCTACGTCTCCGCTCCCAACTCAACCGTTGAGAGATTCCTACCGCTTGCTTTTCAATGGTTATAGCAAGAAACCCACTAGGCTTTGAGGTAGCACTAGGACCTATTACAGCTTGCTTTTATTGGTTAAGCAAGAACCCACTTACTTTTAATGGTTTAGTAAGAACCCACTAGCCTTTTTAACGGGTGAAGGCTAGCTCACCGCAAACTCAAGCCTTTTACAAGGTAAGGCTTGAAGAAACCTCTTCACACCTTAGTGGTGGTGTGAAACCCAAGAGAAAGAGGGGATGAGAAAAGGGTTTGGGGTTTGTAGGCACAAACCCAATTTTAAAGCTCAAAAAAGATAAAACAATAAAACCGTATTGTTGAGAAGCCTTGGGCGCCAAAGGTTGAATGGAGTTGAAGGCGTGCACTCCCAAGCTTCTATGGTGGTGCTCCTTGGATGTGGAATTGGATTGGAGCAGTTGTGGTTCCCTTGGAGCAATCCGCCGGAGGTTTGCCAAATGAGGAGAATTGTGTTCGTTGGCTTCACGATGCTTAATTATGGTCCGGCAATCGTTCCGGGGCTTCAAGGTCCTTTATTTATAGAGGGGGAACCCTCATATGGCCGTTGGAGGCCTTTGGAGCCGTTGGAAAGGCTTTCGGAGCCGTTGGGAGGCAAGTGGAGCAGCCTGGTCAAAGCTCCAACGGCTAGTTTGACTGGATCCACCGGCTGGCCGGTACAGTCCCACCGGCTGGCCGGTGTGTGCAAAAAGGCATATGATTCTTGTCCAGGGGCCACCGGCTGACCGGTGCCAGAGCCACCGGCTGGCCGGTGGCAAGGCAGTAGCTGGTCTTCTTTTCCAGGCACCACCGGCTGACCGGTGCCAGAGCCACCGGCTGGCCGGTGGTGAGACAGTAGCTACAACTGTTTCATCAGGATGCCACCGGCTGGCCGGTGGTCAAGCCACCGGCTGACCGGTGGAGCCTGGCAGGGGGCAATGCCTCTGCCAGGTCCACCGGCTGGCCGGTGCTATCACACCGGTTGGCCGGTGGACTGAATTTCAGTCCACTTGACAGCTTTCTTGGGCCATTCCTTTGGCAATCTTTTGCCTATCATCCACAACACTTAAAAACAATGTTAGACAAACATGAAAGTGATTGTGATCATGAAAATTAAACCACGAGGGGATACGAGAGGTACAACAATGTTGAGGTCACAGAGGTCTTTGGGGCATATAAGGTTGGTTTAGAGCCTTGAACACAAGGATTGGTTGATTTATGCCCATTGTAATGTTAGTGAAAACCGTTTGGGAAAAAATACATGGTTTGACTAAACCATGTATTTCTAGACAGGAGGAGTGTATAGTCTGCTCAATTTGAGGAAATTGTGCGATAGAAGCCACATGTCTGCGCAGAAAGTATAAAATTTTCAAAAGATTTTGGTTGTGTTTATTATAATTGTTTTATATGGTTTATAAACCATGATGCCTAACCTTGTACTATCCCCCAAGACTATATGAAGTTGTTCATGTTTTCTGCACTATTTGATAAACCGTGCGGGTAATCCATGCGAGCCATGATGTGTTGTATTTTGATAAATTTTAATAAAATTATAAAGTCAATAGAAACCTAAAAATATTTCTTCTTTCATATACATGATAGGGGGTCCCCTTTAAAATCACTCTCTTTACACTATTCTCAATTTCAGGTCTACTCTTCATTCATACATTGATTCAAGCATGGTTTGTATCTATGCATTTGTAATGGTAGGGCCTTGATTCATTATTATCCACTCTCCATTTCACTATGAATCGGTCTAGCTATTTTTATGTAATAACATATAAGCAAATTTATCTTTATTTGTTCGTTCTTCAGATGTCTTCGAAACTAAGATAAATTAGATCTTGATACCAGATGATCTATCTAGTATGAGACTATAGTTGGTGGTCATGTTCTTTTTGTTAAAAGTCATATTGTTTATATATGTCAAGGTTCCACACACCCAATTTTTGGGTGTCACCTAAAATGATGTTAAACCCTATTGATTCATACCATGTTTTATTTAATTAAATAGGATTGCTATTTTTTATTGGTTTAATTCCTTGAATAAGTACTACATCATGGGTGAGTATCCCCCATTTTTTATTTTCTGTCATTATTCTTTGGACACATTGAGGTGTGCATTTATCCAATTCATGGGATATTAAAAATCAAATTTGTTATAAATGGAATAGTTTTTTTTAAGTTTAATATAATTATTTTAAGGGGATGGGATGGATGGCCTTCGCCTTTACCCATGTATGTCATTGCTTGTTTAAGCTAGCTTTTTGTGAATTGTCGTGACCATGTGAGTAAATTAGATGCTTTTACTTGAATTGATATAATTTGATTTAATTTATTTTTTTTGATTAATCCATATTTTTTATATGATAACCACACTATGTGATAGATTTATAGTATTTTTGAAGTTGTTATATTAAAAATGGCCACATATGTATTTGAATAGCCCTTGAATTTACCTCCCATGGGAGCTATGATTAAACCATGTTATGCAATATTCTGTTTAAGAATAGGATGCTCGTTATCATGATATTCTTATATTAGTAAATGGAAGGACAAGCCTTGAGTTTAGTCCTTGCTTGAGTAAATCTTTTAGGTGAGTTATACATAATGCCTTTGGTTTTGACCTTGGTATGTTAATTGAATTGTTTCAATGAAATGTAATTGGTTTAGTGATAGGAATATTTGGGTGATACATGGATTCAAATTATTATTCCAGGGATAGAATTAGGTGATTATTTACCTTTATCCACTGTGTACTAAATGGATTCACCATAGAATTCCACAAACAGACTCAATAATTAATGTGATATTTTTATGAGTGATACATAGATCAAAATGAGATATTCCATGGATGGACTCGTTGAGAATTGACTTATATGACGAGTGATACATGGAATCCAAATGGATTACCAAGGATAAAATTAAAGGGAATTTATTATATTTCATGAGTGATACATGGGGTATCTTTAAAGGAAAACCAAGTACATACTCTTATGAATGGACATTATATGACAACTAGAGCTATACATGGGATTATGAGAGGTTCTCCATGGGCAGGCTCATATGGTGTTGGTTGCTAACACCTAGAGTGGTACATGAATTCCAACAAAGGAACATCAAGGATGAAATTAGTTTATAAATGAATAAATGAATAAATACATTCTATGATGCCTTCCCAAGCCAAAGAACATTATTGGGTTAGTCTTGAGTTATATTGTTTGGAGGTCCTTTTGAGGAATCTGTCATGATTATAGTTATATGTGGGATGTCAGGCATGAGCTAGATCAAAACACCTATAAAATTAAATGTAATTGAAAAATTTAATTGATAATAAATTAAAACTAGTGAATGTTGGATGTATAATTTTGAGTACTTCCTTGATTTCAACTTTTTCATTGCACACTACTTGCTATATATACTCACTGATGGCTTAGAAGAGAAAATGGGTGGTTTTCTAATGGTATTTATACTTGCACCCAATTTGAGACATTTTTTGGATCAAAACAAGTTATATTATTTCATGTGTCGATATGGGAATGTGACCAATTGCATGTACTTGATATTGTACTTAAGAAATGGAATGAATGGAACCAATCTAATGATTGCATTGCTACTGGGATTCTTTTGGTATTTTTTTATTTTTTTCCAATATATTGTACATATATCAGGTATTAATGTTTTTTTATTATAAAAAAATGTGATATTTAATATCATCCTTCATATGCCTTGACTTTTATCTTGTTTATACCATCAGTCTTCTACAGTTAAATTCAATTAAATGGTTTACTACTTATCCTATGTTGAAATATTATTTATATCCCTTTTGATACACTCCAGTAATGATGACATGGTCTCCCCATAGACACACCTGGTTCATATCTACTACTTAGTAGCCTCTTGAATTTGAGGATATGTAATTAGGGCCATGTGACCCACTGAGATTGGGGTACTATTCATTGGAATATGGTTTTAGGAAAATACAAAAATCAAGAAATTAATTGATCATTCAAACATAATTTAGTTTGAGTGTATGTGGAAAATATATCATTTTTTTAGCAATGTAAGGTTTACATCATTAGATACATACATTATATCCATTTATTTTATTAATAACTATTAATACATTATACCTGACAATGACCACCCAATTTTTTCTTCAGAGCTACTCTAAATTGGCACAAGAGTGGGTTCAATTGGGTTTTTTGAAATTTTAAAAAATTCAAATATTAACTATTTAATCATTTAAGTGTATCCATTTCTTCAATCATTTATGAATATGAAATTAAATAAAAGTAAGAAATAAAGAATTATAGTGGTTTGAGGCTATAAGATCATCTTCTATTCCACTCAACCAAAACTTGATGAGTCTTTGGATATATTTATTATGATCATTTTATTTTGATAACATAAGGAGGAAGAAACTATTACTCATTATTAAGATGTGAGAACATTTTCCGGCTATCCCTTACAATACCTATATATGGTCATTATAACCAAACATTGTAAAAGGGGTGTGTATTTATAAATATTAAATATTATAGAAATGAAACATTCATTTATAGTGTACAGTAACAGATACAAGAAAATGAAAACTGATTAAATATTAACCTGGAGTATGTCGCTATCTTGAAACATTAGTAATATTTCAGTGGATTTGTATAATCTATCACATTAGTAGTAGATGAAAAACATATTATTATTCAATCTCATTTCTCTTAAATAACATAAATTAATTGAGTGTATATAATATATGAATACTGTAGAATACAAAGTGAAAAAAATTGAACATAAGTTTTCAAATTTTAATTCATGTATGTATAGATTCTCATACATCCTTTATATCATCTTCATTCTGTTTGAGAAAAATTATGAAAATCTATAATATTATTAGTTATAAAAACTCTATAGCGTAATCTATAAAAATAGATATCCATATAAGAATTATTATTTTCATTGATTTTACTTGAAAATTTAAATTAGTTTCATCACATTAAAAATTCATAAATGGTCATTTATTTAGATAATAATATGCCATGGGTAATCTTCTCTTACAAATAAGTAACAACATATTCCCATGGAATATATTTGAATTAAAAATATATAGATTCTTTGAAATTTTACATATAATAATTTACTTTTCATGATCCCATACATAAAATCCTATGATTTCTGAATTTCATAATACAATATTTCATTTTGTAAGATATTTTTAATTTATAAATAATTACAGAATTTTGCATGATATATGATTTCTAAGACTTATCTTATATTTTATAAGGCTTTTGTATTGCCAAAATAGTCCAGTTCTTATAATTTTTTTATTTTCCTTATATGTTTCAATTTCAAAATACTTTTTATAATTGAATTATATTAAACATAATTAATATAATAAAAACATTATATGAATGATTTTCTCCATAAAAGTTAATATATTCTTCTATGGATAAATTTTGGACATATTATTATTCAAAAATATTATAAATATAAAATAATCTTTTATGTCAAATACAAAATGTAGGATCATAGACATATAAAGTATTCTTCAACTCATTATAGAAATATATGATAGAGAATAAATTATAGCCAATTAAATAAATACCCCAAAAATCACTCAAATTATATTCATTATATAAAAATAAAAGGGTTTTTATTTTCAAAAAAATTATTTTAGATTAATTTAGGTTTTAACAAAAAAAATTATCCAAAATTATCCCCCTTTATGATGAGTAAAAACCCCATAAAATTTAAATAAAAAATTTAACAAGAGTGTGAATAAGTGTCAATTTGAATGTTTTTTTCTCTTTTCTTCTATCCCTTTTTATAATATAAAAAATAATAATAACATAGTGGGTGTAACTCATTAATGTTCCACAAAAAATTACAACCTTTTATAATATAAAAAGGAAATGAATATGAATAATGGAACTAAATTTTATTAAAGTAATAACTATTTAATTTCATATACAACTAATACATTTAAATTATAAATGTAAAGAACTTGAGAAACACCAAAAACTCAATCTTAAGGAAAATGGTTCATTTATTTTTGGGGTCCTATTAATTAATTTATAAAATATTTTTTATGGTATATTTGGATTTGTTTCCATGCTAGTATGATTAAGACCAATGAATTACCTATAAATATTCCACTTATATGAAAAGATAACTTCCAAAAATATTCTTGTTTTGTCATCATTATACTAGGAGGTAGTAGAATACATTATCATTAAATTAGGATATGTTTATTTGGTTTCAAATTTTTTTACTCAAAATGAAAAAGCTTGTATTTATTGATCATGATAATATACATGGGGAAGATTTATTAACCGCTCCCTTATAAAAGGATATATTTTAATAGATTTATGTACAAGGGTTCTCTGGTCTGAGATCTCATAAATTTTATTCCCATACATATATAATTTTTTCTAGAATCAAAATATTTTAAATTTTTATTTTTTGTGACTTTCCATCCCATCAAGAATTTCTAAATATATTTGAGATTCATCAATATTCTATCCTAGACTCTATTTTTTAAGTTGTAAATATATCCTTAATAAAAGGGAATGGTTCTACGAAAGATATCAAATTATTTTAATTATATTATTTGTTTTCCTTGAAAATAATGACATAAAATATTAAATATTTATTAAAATTTTGAAAGGTATATTAATATGGCATATCAATTTAAAATAATATATTTTCCTAATTAAAATATGTCATATAAGATAAATACCATTTTATTCCACCTCTAAAAGATTTATAATTTTTAAAATGTAAGATAAAACTAAATTTTACAATTATTGAATGTTTTTACCAAGTTATACTGAGCTTCCAATGTCTCATTTATTTTACTGATATTAGTTTTACAAAAATTTGAGATTTTATTTCGCCATAATCATGTTTTAAAATAGAAATTTATTTATACAGTTTAAATTTATCCATTATTTTATTGTGTTAAAATTTCAATCCATTTATTTTATCCATCATCTGATTCAATCCATAAAATTATTTAATATAAAATCATTAATGATGGTCATAAAAACATGATCATTTGTTTCCTTCACCTAAGTGTGAAGGTGCATCATCTATATGCGATGGTTAATTATTTGCTTCCCTATTTCAAAAATTTCATTCACTTCATTCACCCGTTGAAATATCAATTTATTTTCTAATATTCTCAATAATATCACATCTAGTATTTTTATTGCCCCCTTTAAAAATAAATTCATAATAAACTATTATATTCATAATATATCATACTCATAATGCCTCAACATTATCATTCTATAGCTACAAATAATATTTAACATAAATCATAGTAAGATCAACCAAATAAAAAATAGGTATTTCATTTCAAACCATAGGTAATCCAATAAATATTATATTGACATCCCCTAAAGGTTCCCCCTCAATATAATAAGGGATATTTATATCCTCATTGGATTATTATCCACTAAATTAAAAATGTTTTCTTAAGAATTTATTCCACAGAATTCCAATTTTAATTAACACACCAAAACCTAGGTTGTAGACATTATTACACTTGAAAGTTTCTTACTCATCAAGTTTGAATTAAATTTTAATCACAAAATAAATCCTAAAGCCATACATAAGGTAAAAAACTATTATATTTCTTCATTTTAATGTAATAGTGATAATATCATAACATATAAACTTTAATATTCACATTATTGTTATTATATAAAACATTGAATATATATAGGCCTCTAAAATGAAACATCTAAAATTATTTATCTATTAGTGTGATTCTAGTATGAATAAGTTTAGAAAAAAAAAATTTCCCACAACATACATTTTCTTTATGGATTTTATGTCAACATTCAATGTTCCAAAAATAAAATACATGATATCAGGGGGGGCATATACAATCATAACTGAAAACATTTCACTAAAAAACATTATTCATGGGGAAAGTGAAAATTTTAAACAATTTCCACAAAATAAATAGATATGTCATTATCATTTAAATTTTATTGAATCATGTTCTAAATCTATGGAAATATAAACTGTTTATTTTTATAAAAAATAAAAACTTCATTCTCTAAAACATCCTCAATTATTTTTGGTAAATTATCTATGATATCTCGTTTATTTATTAATTTTTAAAATTTATTATGGGTATTAATTATATATATTGATCATATAGTGGGAAAACTCAATTCTATAGCACCTAAAATATCCACAGAATCTTCCATGAGGGTTCGATTCCTTGGAAAATAGATCTGAAACAATATTTGGTCACATGTGGAATAGAAGAAAAAATCTAGAAAAGTCTACAATTACTCAGGTATTTGATTTCACATTTACATGAATATATAAGGGTTCTAGTTATGCATGTTTCATAGATTACTAAAATAATTCAGTTTGGATGAATGAGGAAGTTCACATATCTAAAACTAGAAATGTAAGGAATATTGAGTAATAAAAGAAGTTATCATATGAAATTTGTTAAATGTGTGTTAATTCATCCTTTTGTTGGAATGGAAATGTATGATAATTTTGAAATGCGAGGATTAAAAAATAAATTTCTATTGAAAAATTATAATTTAGGTATTTAATCCCCACATATATGGAATCTCAATTATGATATTTTGGAGCTAGTGGTCCATGTAAAAGAATCCATTATAAAATAAATTTCTCGATGATATTATAGTATTTTCATTGTGATTTTATAGTAACATCAAATAGATGTAAAACTAGAAAAAAAATATACATGATATAATTATGAATGATTCATATATGATGGAACATAAAATGTGATCTACAAATCTCGAAAAAATGAAGGAGTAATCATCCAATCATTAGTATAAAATGGTTTGGTATTTTATAGGTAATTTTAGTGGGAGACACACTAAATTATGATATAGTTACACAAATGATGCATGAATAGTTCATTAATGATTCACATATCATGTTATTCAATTTTAGGGCATGGATATATACAAATTAAAATTTATGTTTTAGTGATTCAAATAGTTTATTAAATGAGATTTAGTTATTGTATAATAAAGAATGAGATGATAGTCCATGAAGAATTAATCATTTAAAATATAGCTTCAGAAAATATAGAGATGATTTTGGAATTTTTAAAGACCCAAAATGTAATTTGAAATTAAACTTTAATTACACTTAATTCCTTTATTTATTTAAATAAATTCAGATAAACAATTAAAAAAAGTTTCGATGAAATGAGATCCCCTTAGAGAAAGGACACACCATGACTTACCTACAATATGGGAATATTAAAAAGTATAGAAGGAGGAATAATATTTATAATACTATTCATGTTGGAACCTAATTAAATTCTGCAAAAGATACCCACAATTTTAGTTGTATATTTATATCCTTATATCACAAATAATAATAATGAATATATTCCAAGATCAGTGAGTACACCCTTGTAAAGAGAGGTTATAATTTTTCCCATATTGATGGAATAGTTTGTGTATATTTTCTATAAGACTACTCGATTTCTCAAACCAAATGAAGAAATAAATTCTTTTAATGAGGGTTTGTTGGAAAAAAATATTTTAATGCTTCATGGACTATCCCAGTTCAGGTAAAGAAAGTAAAATCCTCTATGTGATTTACTTCATTCAATGATTATGGATAGAAATATTGAGAGAGAATTATGTGTTCATATCAGTTAGAGAATAAGATATTAATAATGGTTTTAATGTTATATATATTTATGTTAACCTAATTCTCCACCTCCTTATGAAAATCTCCTAGATAAAGGGACAAACAATTAGGATCAGAGCAATGGTTTCTAGGGATGATGGTTTCTCTCTTAGAAACACAGAAAAGGTAGTGGTTATTATTCATAAAGTCAAAATAATTTTCAAAGGAATCAATTTCACATTATTTAATAACTAGATTCCATTAAACTTCTTTTTATTGTGTATATAATACTACAATTTATTAATTTTTGGTATAACATCACACACGAAAAGTGGGGATATATCAGAAAAATATTACAAAAAAATAGATGTGCATGTGAAGGAAACAAATGATTTATGGGGAGCATTTTACAACCATATATAACCCAAGGTAATTTAAAAAAACCACTCTTTATATTTGGAAAAAACTAGTGAATATTTTTAAATATGATCATAATGTTTTAGAAAAAACTAAATGTTTTGGAATTGATGTTAATATTTAGTGATAACATGACATAAACTATGGGTTCATTCAATTGTTAACAAAATCACTTAAAGAATACATGCACATTATATAAAAAATCATTAAATATATCCAAATTTCTATAATAATTTAGATTAGACTAACTCTTTTCTTGATAAATAAGTACATGTTCGTAATTATAAGGATCTTAAAGAAGTATCTTTGGATACATTAAATAGTAAACTTACTGTTGTTAGAAGTAATAAATAATAAAATTAATATAGGTCTATGGGGAACACTCAATCAATTTGATTTAAAGATATGAAGATACATTTTTTATATGATCCACATGAACTTTTTTTCAAAATAGTGATGTATTTTCATACCAATAATCATATGATGGGAAAATTAAAATTCAATGTAAGGCATATACTTCCTTTATTATGATGTAGTAAGGTATTCCATCTTTCTATAACATTCAGTAAAAATATCTATTATAATGATGATGAATAGTCAACGAGGAAACATTATAAATGTGATAAAAGTAAGAGAATAATTTTAAAAAATCTTCATATGAAAAAATCTACTGTCTCATAAAGACATAATATTAGACGAGTTGGAAATGGAAGAAGTTTATGAGTGTATGGATATAGATGAATATTTTTTTGAATGTTATTAAATGAAATAAATTTATGGCCATGATAAAGAAAAATTAATACGTTTTTTGAATAATTATCTATTAGTTTGTGGTTGAGGGAGCCCTTCAAGAACAAGAAAATAGATGAACAAACACATGAAGGAAAATGTGATCATTCATGGTAATAAACTATATATATACAGTAATAAGAAGAATAAAAATTATAACTATAATCCTTACATGACAAGATAAAGTTTCATTTTTTTGAATTAATTAAAATGATGTAGATAGAAGAGAAATGATGGTAGAATTATGTCACATATTCATTATTTATCCTACAATGGATAAAGAGACACATATTAAATAATTATCTAATAGTGTATTAAGAGAAACATGTTAATTATCTATCCTCTAATGGATAAAGAGTAATGATGGACATGAATGGTTTATCAAATATATTTGTATGGTATCAATACCCATTCGAGGGTAGATCATGATTATGATTTCATGAGTGAAAACCCCTATAAAATTAATGTAACTTCCCTTATACGGGGTACTCCAATGATGTTTCAAGGATGTGGGTTTACATGTAACATATCAATGTTTCATTGTCGTAAAAGGTTGACATGTCTCATGGTGCCTACTTAAAATCTCTGAGGATATCTGTCTAGCATTATAGAAATTTCATAATGTGTCTTTATAATATCTTTTAATAGGTTTTACTAACATTTATTACATGTCTGAGTGTGTTTGTATGAACTATCCTAGGTGTCTTCCTAACATTATTAAAATTAATGATTCAGTCTGGATTATATGTCATGAGTTGTCTTCCTGACGTGGTAAACATATCCGAGGGTTTCTTCCTGACATATCCCAGGTGATTTTCATGATGGATTAGAACACATACAAGGTGATTCACACGATCAATTGTAACATGTTCAAGGCTATTTAAATGACCAAAACTGACATTTCTATGTCCTTGTTTGTGATTAGGACGAACATGATCAGGGCCTTTGGCATGGTCAAGGATGACTGGTATAGTATCAAATCAGTGAATCACCACACAAATGAGAATTCATGTGATAACATGATATTGAAAGAGTCAAGTGATGTTGTTTCCTAAATATATCCCAAATTATGGGAATGATAATGAGACCAAGTGCAAGGGTTGATGTTTCATAACCAAGTGTTTTATACTAAGGTTACATGGACAATTGATTGTATGATAGGAGGGTTTCATGGATGACATATCATGTCAAGGCCTCACCTTTTAGGGTTTTACGTCAATATGAGTTCATCTCAATGGGTTAACATTAATGTTAAGGGTTCATGTTAGGGGGTATTTGTGTTACATGGGCACATGCCTGTGGAAATATTCTTGAGTTTTATGGAATACTGTGTGCTTAAATTTCTTGTCTAGGAACATGTATAAAAAGACTGATGATATATATACTATTATCTCATGTCATTGAGGATTATATCGTTGATGAATGAGTGTTAAAAATAAGATAGATCTTGAATTACGTTCATATAATCATTTAGTCGTATGAACTTAATTGGAGTTATGTAATGCAGTCTCATAACGGAGTCCCAAAAATGGGTTCCTGCATGGGGGTATCACAATTATATAGAAGAATTTAATTAATTTAATAACCCCCACTTCTTCACATCCATTATATTTCATTTATTTATCCTTTTTCATGTATGTCCTTTCCATTTATTCAAATTTATATTTTCCAAGATGATTAGTGGTTTATATAGGTAGTGGAGGCTGAATATATCATCCACATTTTGCATTGGGGATGTCAAGTAGAATATCTTGTAGTGGTGGGTAGCTTCGTATAATAAAAGTCTTGTGATGTACCCAAGATCACATAATGGATTTATGTGACCCCATGCACATTAATTATTGAGGAATCCCAGGAAAACATCTAGGGATTTTTATAATCTTTATTTGCAACATCCCGACCCTTCTGAATATGGAATTGTATATAGACCAACCCACACCTGGCCTCAAGTGTATCTTCTAATTTGGAAGAGATTATCTACTACTAGTGAGTCTATAAAGGTGGTATGTTATGGATACTATACCCTGAGGATTATAGTATCTCAGTAGTAGAATATGTATGAAAAACAAATGAAATATATAGAAGCAGTGACAAACAGAAGGAAAATAATCAGAAGAGTAATATAAACTGGATTGAAAAGATTTCCAATAGCAATACACAATAGATAAATTCATGTCCTGGTGAATATAAATAAAATAAATAGTAAACATACAACATTAAATGATATAATGAAATACAAAAAAAATAAAGCAGGTCCCCATGGGATATCTCCATAAGCAACCCAATATCTTGCTCGTTATGGTGCTCCTAACTCAAAGGTACAAGAAAACAACACATGATATCATTTATGTTCTTCTAAACAATAGGTCTACCCAGATTCCTCAGTACAATGGAATCCTAATCAGGGTGTCAAATATAATCATAAAATGTTGGTACCCACAACATCTTTCTTATTCCATTTCGGGCGATATAAATTAACTAGTACTTTTTGACAACAACATAGATGAGATAAAAATTAATTAAATTAACTTATTGCATTGGCTTCCACTTGGATACCATTACAATCCACATTCGTCAGCCTATGAAAGTGTCTCTAAACCATGTGATCCTAAAATGATAAAGTGGTTAAGGTAATATTTCATAGGCTAGACTTTCCCCATGAATTTGATTGGGATAGGAGGACACCTCCTTACATTTTCTAACACAACTAACCAATTACAATTTGAAAACATTTATCATTTCTTGAAATCAATTTCAACTTCCCACAAACAAATATGTTGAGAAACCATGATCTTATCCATAGAAATCTCAAGCAACATTCCTAATATCTCTCAAAGGGCTCGGTAAATATTCAAAGCCAGACAATCTGTCCAAGTTATCCCATGGATGATTTACCATGTATCACTCCTAGAATAGTGTGTCCTGTTCCTAACTAAGATACCTCACAGTCTATATGTAGTACCACACATAGGGACCTGAGTCTCTCTCATTGCATGGTACAACCAATAGTTCCATAGAGAAAATCGAAGGGGTCTCCACTAAGGAACTGCATTCTCTCCTCATAAGGTAAAATTAGATAACACAAAGCGAGGACTTCTCAAACATAGCTGATTTCACCCCTACATGATTAAAAAACATTAAAAATTATAATACATGTCACAAGAGTCCACCCAAGGGGTGGTACATTCCGAACCACTTACAACACTCTATCATTAGGGTGAAGAAACTAGGAAACAAAAACATGTATACATTTATATAAAGAGGGGAACAAAATTATATTTAATCAATAAATTTAATGTACCATTCATTCCATAACTCTAAAAAAATAGAAGGAATAGGTAAAATTGCATTTTTTATATGAAATAAATATGAAAATCACTAATTACGACTTTGTAAATTTATATTTTTGTGCACCTTAATCAAGGGGTTTTATAATTAAAAAGTTATTTTTTATATATCCATTCATTGATCATATTTTAGCATAATAAAAGAGTCATAATTCAATTAAAATTAAATAATTATTTTAAAAAAACTACCAAACAATGAAAATCAATTTAAAATGGTTGGACAAGGAACTTAGGAGGTTTCATGATAAATTGGGTAAAATCCTACAAGGGGAAGACCCATTTAATTTTCCAATCTAAATGCTTAGACAGTGTTATATGAATTTAAAATTTTAAAATATAATGTAAATATATAATGGATTACTGAAGGGGTGTCCTTGTTCAAGATCAACATCTTCATATAACTAAACATTAATCATGGTGTATATATCAAGGTCCACAAACCAATTTAGATTGAAGAAATCATTTTTAATGCAATGTGAAGAAGAGGAAAGAATGTGGTGAAATGAATCTATTTATTAAATGGTGGAAATTTAGTGAATTAATCATAGGCCACCAACCTCATTATTAGTATGTTCGTCTCATCCCCTATAGAGTTTAATTTTGGTAGAGATTGGAAGAAATTTATGAAACAAACATCCTCCCTAAATATTAGGAAAAAGAGCTCCCACATCAATAACTCGATCGAGAAGAATCTAATCAAAAAACAAATAAAAATTATATGATAGATTTCAATGTTGAATTCATAGAGACTCACAATGTTCGATTCAGATGAAGGAAAAAAGATATGTCAATAATCCTATAATAGGTTGGGAGAAGGGCCATAGAGGAGAGGAGTTATGCACCCTAGAGATAAAGAAATAAGGTATAAATAATAATTAGTTTTCAAACTAATTAATAGAAAAAAGATAATTTCACCCACAAACATGGGCCTCACAATTCGGAAGCACTATTTTCCCAAACTGTGTGCCAACTGTGTGGCTCCCGCAACCTAGGAAACACACCTCACACAGGTTTTTACACACATTTAGCCTAACTATACACCCACCATATGATGAATATTTCTTAAATACTGCATATGTGGAACTAACCATGAAGGATAATAACTAGTTTTGGGTTAACCATGTGTATATTGTGTGCTTCACACATGCTCACCTCCACAATTGTCATGGTCATTTACTAGGGGCTTCACATTTCTAGAAAAACAGTGAGCCCCGTTCAAAGAACCCAAACAGGGTATTTCTGATCCTGACACTCCCAAATATCACCAAGACACCTAAGGTACCCTTTCATGCCTTTACCCATATATATAAACAACACATAAAATTTTTCCAACTCTAAAATTTCATTTCGAGGCTAAGTTTTAGGAACATACCATCCACTAAATGCAAAAAATCATATTCCTTTGGATTTTGGTTCATTTCTAAAACATGGTTCCTTAAAACCTTACCACCATAGAAATTATCTAACCCAAGAAGCCTTTGGGAAATAGAGAGAACATCACTCAACCTATGAAAATGGAAAAATCTTGTTCATATTGCCACGTTGTGTTGCAAAATTCTACAGGAACTCTAAGTGTTACCTAAGCATACAACACACAATCCATCAAAACTCGAGACAATGCTCATTTTCTAATTACATCATTGTTACAGTGCATACCCGAGAAAATTTTATTAGATACATGATCCAATAATCATCTTGTTAAATATCTATCGAAATGTTCTCCATACTATAGGCCTTAACATTAGATGGGGCCAATTCCGAACAACAACACCTCCTCCATTAGAATTTTTTATTAAGAATGCCTTTAATCATTCCATCAATTCTCCATGCATTATTTATTTATCCATGTGACCTATATTTATCCCATGCTCATATCATAGACCTATTTGGAATGGATTTTTTGAATCCCAGTCTGCCAAACTAAAAAATTCATTCAATATTCAATCGATTGGCACTACCGACCCTTACACTACACTCACCTTAACACAATGACATTCCTTAAACAATTCTATAAGACCTTACCCATTGAAAAAGGAGAAAACATGTCTATCCACTTCATATGACTTATCTCAAAAATGTCATCCTTATACAGTCTGTGATTTTATAACTAAATCAACAACTCATTTCACCACGGAGTCTTATGTTTACAATGTGCACATTCACCGAAGTCCATCCCTAACATCCGATGAATTCCCCAGATCAAACGATCACTTAATAATTTAATTGTTCATTCTTCATCCTGGACAAAGGGTAACCCTGATCCATCCCACATGAAATTATACCCATTAGGAATTACATCAAATCCTAGAATCAATTTTTGGTTAACCTCATATTCAACCACTGGATTTCATGGAACTATCCCATAGTAGTCCATAATCCATTTTTAAGATTGAGTAATTATTAAAAATCCAAAAAAACCACATTAAATTATTGACTGATCACAGATATGCATATATATAGAGGTAAAGTCAATGTAAATTTCATGGTTCCATGTTTCCATCTAAATAATTTATACATGATAATCAAAATATCACTCAAGTCTAACCATGCCTCAAATAAAACCACAAATCATGTGTGAAACATTGACATATAGTACATATCATTACTAAATACCATTAAAAAATTAGTTTCATATAATACCAATGCTCTATTAGTGCACCAATTATGACATCAATATTGGGGACATGCTCATCAATAAGAAATATTACACTATGAGGGAACCATGGAAACCCAAAAAAGATAATTTGAACCACTGCAGGTTATCTTCTTCAATGAATATCAGCTTCACCTGCTATTGTGTTTCCATAGTTCGATCATAATGCCATTAAAAACTAAGGAACCCCATGATAATTTATACATTACAACTAAATCACATCCAAAACCTATAAGGTTTCTCAAGGTTTGAATACACAAAAATCCACATCAGTATAGTTATACAAGAAAGCACTGAAATTTTTCAAAACATGAAAGCCTTAGGTGATTTCAAGAATGGTCTACTATTTCTAAATGGTCCTCTTCGGTTATGTTTATTCTACGTGGAAGGACATGTATTGAAACAAATTTACATGAATCTCCCCACCAGAGGAGTGTCTTATTCATCAATATAAAGGATATATTTGCTGATCCTAAGTGTGCTACAACAGAACCACCTTAAATGTACATGTGTCTCTCCTCCAAATCATGTTTTCCATGTCACGACATCATAATGTTTTTTATTAAATCTAGAACAATCCTGACAGGCATGTCAAAACACCTAATCCATATATAAATTCATCTTGACCATTGAGATAAATTTTATTCCTTTAATTAATTGGCCACTCTTCTCTAAAGATGATAAATGATCATATAGAACCACACAACGATCAATAATTTCACCAAAATCAACAGGTTTGTTACATCATTTAATAGCTCATCAAAAATAGCATATATGAATGCACACTACCTTGAGGATTCAGAAGATATAATAAATACCCTCCATACTATCTATATGCTATCTTCCCTTTGAATAAGAGTATCATGAGATCCATATAAGGGAACTATATGAATGTTACGTTATTCCATACAATAATAATATAGAATGATAATATCATAAGTATCCCAAAACATAAATAGGGTTATAAGATACAAAAAGTTTTTTATTGTGCCCTAGGCATGTCTAACCTATTAAAACCAATCATTTATGTTTCTCCCACCATAACAAAGTCCATGAAAAACCGGATCACCCATCTAAACATTGTATTCCTTTAGAAGATTACAGTCATACAAGAAAAATAGCACTTGAACAACCCAACTGATTAGAAAAAGAGTCATGGATGACTAATAAGGCCTGAAAAACCAAAGGGTTCTACCTATGGTCATCCAAACCCTAATAGAAATTGAATGTGTTAACCCTACAATTAAATCACACCAGATAAGGTCACCAAGCATAAGAGGAAACGGCACTTAATCACAATTTATAGAAAAATGCCTATGAGTAAGGCTCATGCACCCATTTTAAGGAAGAAGGAATGTAGGATTTAAATAGCCTTCACATAGGGGTGAGGCTAAGACACAACATATGGTTCCATATTAAGGCATTAAAACCAAAATCATTTAATTAATTAAAATTTTCAATGTTATTTTAAAATAGAATTCAACTACAACCACAAGGTAAAATAGGAATTTCATTTTAAACCACCCTTTTAAGAATCATTAATAAGTGAATTTTTTTTATAATTATGTAATTTTATCACATAATCATAATTTAAACACCAACTACTTATTTAATTCCCCATAGTTCAACACCTCGTTAATAAAATGATCTTCTATTAAATAAAGGGGTGCGAGTCAAAATAAATTAGCCACCATATATTTACATGTGAAACCATATTGGATCATATGAGTGCATTAATTGACCCCCAAAACATAGAATGTGTATAACTCCATTGGGTATAATCTTTATGGAACATCAGAGTAAAGGTTACCCACTAGGTCCTCATTAATAAATTCTGTGTTCATTAAAAATAACCCCAAATGTCTGTGATTTTAGATTTTAATAACAACCTTGAAGGTATCATTTTATTAACAACATGCCCTTACTGTACTACTAGGGTCCATTTATCCAGTTAAATATTATTCCACATGGGTCATCAATCCTAATAAATATATGTAAAATACGAAATGGAGAATATAATACATTAACGGCACAAAAATTTATTTTATTCAACAGTATCCAAGAAAATCATACAATAGATGTTTATGTTTTATGGTTTAAAACATCTCATGTTATAAAGAACCCATAAACCATACAAATTTGGGAACCTCCCATCTAACAGAAACCATATTTTGTAGGATTAAAATAGGATTCAATTTCCCTGACACTTATGAAAAAATATTTATCTATAAAAATTAAATCTAAATTGATTTGATTATATAGGTCACCCTATCCCAATTCCTTAACCACCCATACACTCTGACAATGGGAAATTTGTTCGCATTTATCTGTATCAAATATTTTGTATAAAAGGTAAATTTTTCATCTTTATTAATAATATGATAGTATTTAAGTGTATTAAGTGAATTGTATAAGGTTTGGTTATATGGGTTTTCACATTCCAACATATAAGGTGCCCATCCACCTTATAAGTTGGAAGTTGAATCTCACTTAATCACATCCAAAATGTTATTGTCTATCCTAATGAAATATAAAACATAGATATTAAAAAAACCATAATAGTATGTTACCTAAACATGTATAGTAAGTATAGCTAGATATAAAATTACCTTAGATTGTAAAAAATAAATATTTTATTTCAATTTCAATCCTGGAATGAAATATAGATGGGATGTGAATTCCTTGGTTCTTATCCTGATGTGTGTAATGCAACTTTCTTACCATAATAGGACAAGGGAAGATGATAAATATTGTAAATTAGTAACTAGTGGAATGTACTCCAATCATTCATAGTGAAATCGAACCAATGGTAATATCGAACAACATAAACAATATTCTCCTCCTTGACCACATGGACTTTTCTATGTACATGGGGTAATCAATTTTAGGAATTGATATTCACCAAGAACTGATACACATATATTATCTTCTCTAGTAGCCAAAAATATTAATATAAAGAAAAAGAAAAGGGCTATAATACCACATTGAAATTTCATGACCCTATTTACTATGGAAGAATAGTTCGATCAATTTACACATTACTTCAAAAATGGATCCATATATTCCTGAGGCTGAAAAATCGTATCCAAGAACTAATTTTGGTATGGTGGGGATACTATAAACTCAATATCAAAGTAGAAAAGTAGAATAAAAAATATAAATAACAATAGTTATTAGTGAAAGTAGTAAATAATAAAAGACAGTACAATAGAATAATAATAGTAACAGAATATAAAATATACACAATTTTAATACGCAATAGATAAATCTATATCCAAATGTTGATATATAATCTAAAATTGTAAACATATAGAATGAAATGACACACTACAGTAAAAAAATAATGAAATGAATGAAAGGATCCAATAGAGATTTGCATGAGCATCTTGAGCTCGTGCTCGATCTAGTTCTCTAAACTACCAGGTACATGAAAAAAGAACCTAAATGAATCCATTGTCATGGGAAAATAAGGTATACTCAGGTATATTGGTGCAATTCTAGCCTAATCAGGGTGTGAAATATAATCTCATTAGGGTGTCACCCTTGGTTTCGAGGACATTACTTCTTTTGCAATATAAAATAATAAGAAGTTTTCAATAACAACTTATACATGATACCAACTAATTAAATAAACCCAATGTATTGGTTTCCACTAGGAGACTCATCCAATCTACATACTTCAGCCTAATGTATATGTCTGAACCAAGATATCCTGAACTTGTAATGTGAATAAGGTAAATTTGCATAGGCTGGATTTTCCCCAAGCAAGTGATTGATCTTGGAAGAAACATCCCTAGGTTTTATAAGCTTACTATCCAATTTTTATTGAAAATAAATTATTAACATTTTAAATCAATTTAAACAACCCATTATAAAATATTTTGAGATGCCTTGATCTCATCGATGGTAATATTGGGAGACTTGGCTAGCATCCCTTGAAGGGATCAGTAAAAATCCAATTCAATGTTGTCTATCCAACATGGCCCAAGGATGAAGTCAAATTTATCACTCATGGCATGATGTGTCAAATTCAGGACTAATAGAACCTTGAGTGCATACCTTGTGTCACATATAAGGTCTCAATTATCCCTCTTGGTATAATATAACATTTCATGGCATCGAGACCATCCTAGGGGTCTCCCCTAAGAAACTAGTTTGACTCATCTAGAGTTAAAAGTTGCTAACACACAACGATCCCTCTCAAGAGTTATTGATGTTTCCCTCAATGTGTTTAAAAAACATAAAAAAATTATAGATTGAATGAGAGTCCATCCAAAGGGTCCTTAAGTCGTAACCCCTTATATCATTCCATCACAAAGTTGAATTAGTTGAATAAGAAACAAATTTATAGATACATACATTTATAAAAGGGGTAAATCCATTTTATTTCATCAAAAACACCAGTCATTAAAAACACCATAACTCTCACATCAACAAAAGTCAGAATAAAATTATTAAGTCGTAAATCCATGAAATATTCAAAACTAAAATTAAAGAATAGTAATTTTAGAAGTCAAGTCACCACAATTGAGGGGAATTATTATAATACATAACATTTCTTATCAAACCATTAATTGAGTATATTTAGGAATTAGATACCATAGTAATAACTGAATTCAAAATAATGAATAATTTTTCAAAAACTACCCAATAATGAAATTCAATTAAAAAATAACAAACATGGAACTTAATAAGTTCCATTATAAATTTTGAAAAATATTACAAGGAGAAACCCCATTTTATTTTCCAATATGAATTCCTAGAGAGAGATTCTGGCATTTAAAAAAAAATTAATTATAATGTAAACATACACCAAATCACCCAAGGGGTGTGAATTTTTTATATAAATATACTCTAGTATCTAAACACTAATCAAAGGGTATATATCAAAGTAAAAAGAGAAATTTAGATTGAATACATAATTTTTAATGTAATTCATGGTAATGGTTAGTGTTTGGTAGAGTGATACTATTTATAACATGATGAAATTTAATTAAAGTGTCATAGACCACATACCACATTCTTATAAAGTCCCACTCATCTAACATTGAGTTCTAATTCTGTCTAGATAGAATTAAATATATGAAAAACGAATCTTCCCCAAAGATAGGGAAAAGGAGATCACATCTCAATAACTCAGTTGAGAAGAAACTCAAAATAGAATGAGTAAAAGGCAGTCAATATAATACATATAAAAATCCATATAAACCAATAACATTAGATTTTGATAATGGATAAATGAAGTATCAAGAAGCCTGGAATAGGATTAGAGGAGACCCATAGAGGATATAAGTTTCACATGCTAGGGAAGAAGAAATAAGGATGAAAGAAATATGATTTTAACAAATCATTATGTGAAAAAAATGAAATTTCACTTGAAAACCAGGGTCGCACGGTTTTGCCAATCCATGTGCAAACCATGCAGCTCCCACATCCAAGGAATCCAACCTGACACGGTTTGTCTCGGATGGCTAGACTAACTGTTTTCTAAACATGTAATTTAAAATTATGATATTCTCCCTAAGTAAAACTAAACATGTGGGATAAGTGCCCGATTTTGGTAAACTATGCACATGGTGTGAGATTCACACCAGATCACCTCCACAAATCACGTTTTTTTTATACATTGGGCTACATGGTTTCAGATAAACTGTGTGTCCTATTCAGAGCACCCAGGTACGAGATTTTGAGATCAGCTCTCCTAAAACTCAATGAGACATCCAAGGGAACCATCCAAACATTACCCAGGTTTAAAAAAAAAAAAAACAGTGATCAAACTCTCATAATTTCTTTAAAAGAATTGGTTTTATGAAATTATCATCTAGTAAACTCCTAAATTCATATTTCATTGGATTTTAATCTGTTCTAAAAACACAATAATTACAAATATTTCATTGCAAGGTGGTTTCATACGACATGTGTCATAGGATTTGAGGGCTTCATGTGACAACTGTTTATGAAACCTGACATTTCTAGGGACAATTGTTGGAAATTGACTAAAGGATTCACATGAATAAAATATATTATTGATGGATTGTTCTAAAATAGGGAGACACAAAATTTTTATGTGAGTTTTGTGATGTCATAAAATCTTAAAAAATCATCACAATTTGATTTAATTATCCTTATACACACATTTTATGGATTCACACAATTCATGCTGACAGATTCTTATAGAGGCTCCATTTGATGAAAATTTCATATATAAAAATCTATGTTTCATGAATGCATTTACCATGTCCAACCTTTATGAGGTGGAGTTTCTTGTTCAATTATTAGTGGCCTCACAAAATAGACATGGGGTTGTTGATTATAGTGTGGTATGTTCATGGAAATTAAGTACATAACCAGTAATGGGTTGATTTGATAAAACCATTAAAAAGGTAGATGCCTCTCTTCAGTGAATCATTCAATATATTTATTTAAAATTGGTGTGATGAAATATTAACTTCATTTTATCATAATATGTTGATGAGATGATCCTATGAAACAATTTTGAAGGATTCGTTTGGTTTGCATTCTCATATTCATATGATGTGTTGGTTCTTAGAAGCATATCATACCTTAAATATGAAGTCGCATGAATTCTATAGGTTTTATTGATCACCTTATATTGCATGCATGGATATGGTATTCATTGAATAAATCAAACTCTTATGTCAACATCTAGAATGTCTTCATACACGATCCAATGGAACTAAGGAGAGTAGTGGGTGAGAGGTTGCTTAAGATGATTCATGTTTACGATCAAATGGCTAAGATACACTTGCTCTTATAGTGAACCTATTTTTTACAGAAAATATTACTTGTCTTCTGAAATTATTTTCCATTAATACAACCAAATATTGTTTGGGATAATTAATTTATATAATTATGATCATTATACATAAATGTAAATGAAAAAACACAATCAATTTTTCTCCCCTTTTCCTTAGTTATGTTATAATTCCAGTTGTGCTCCTAAACAACATTGGATAAGATGGGGATGAAAAAAAGAAGTGGGAGAACTAAAATTATCAGTAAAGAATAAATAAGATAAGGAATCATAACATGTGAGTCAATGTTATTACATGATATCTAAAAAAAGAAGGCACATGTGTAATCTCAAGGGAGAATATAAAAAAAATATTTCATAAGACCATAGAATATTAGGAAATTTGGTATCCAAAAGGAACCTACAAAAAAATATAATTCATGGATAATTTCTAAGACAGTATTCCATGGGAGATCTACTTCCATAAGGGATATGGTTCACTCACTAATCCCAAATATGAAGTCACATGTGACTAAAAACATTCACAAGGAATTATAGGTATATAAAATTATAGGACTACACATAATATTCATTTACTGTTCATATATATATATGTTTGAAACATTAGTAAAGTCATAGTAATGAATAAGAATAATAATTACACTTGTAAATAAATAGGTTCCATAATCATTTCTACTAAAATAGCAAAAAAACATTTAATAAATATTTCATTTGAGAAATTGTAATAATGTTAATATTACCACAACAAAAAAGATAGAAAATGATCTAAGTATATGTGTAATATATATATATATGTACATAATTTAGAATAATTAAATAATTAAAAATGTTTTTTTATCAATAAAATTGCCTTTGCAAAGGTTAAAATCATTCTTGATTAATATAACCCTTGCGCATTGAAAATCACTTTTCAAAATTAAAAAAAATCACAATTATATTATGGATGTCTATTTTCATGAAAGTTTATTTTAAAACCCATAAAAGAAAATTTATCTAAAATAATTTTCATGGTGGTGGAAAATATTATTTCTGCCATACATGTTGAACCAAATATTACTTTATCATTTTTTGTAAAACCTAAATGTATATTAAAAAAATCATAATGACTCATCTTAAACTCAGTTTCAATAAGTCAAGTGGCCATAGATGTCTCTAAAAAAGCAATGTATAATATTAGATAAATTTTGGAATAAATTTTAAAAATATTTATATGTATGAAAAATGTGTTTCGTCCAATAAGGAAAATGAATTCAATTTTTTTAGTATTTTTTAAATAATATTAATCAATAAAGAGATGAAAATTTGACAATTGAATGAAAAGTTTCTGAATGATAATATTAAAATGTAATTCAAGGGATTATTTAGGAAATTAGAAAATTAATTTGAGTAGTGTATGTTCATTAATAATTCCGGATTAAAATGAGATTGAAATATAAAACCTTATTACATAGATCAATTTTGAATCATGACATCCCATAAATGATGTAGATAAATTTTATCATAAAAATTCACGATATTGTATGGTTTAATTATATTATATTATAATTGTAAGTGTACAAACTATTAATTTTTAATTTGGTTCATAAATGAACATGTTTCTAAACTACATATTCTTTTAGAGGAATCCCTTATCTTGAGACTGAGTGGTCTTGTGCATTATTTATATTCAAAAATAATATAAATATGTTAAAATATAATTTTTTTGAGAAATTTTTTCAATATTATAACCCTTTTATTTTATTCATTTCCTTTTTATATTAAATTACTTAATCATTCAGGGTCATGTTAGATATTTTGATGAACTTTTAGTAATACCTTCAAAATCACATTAGAATGTTCACTAGGGTAAAAGAGGTTATCAATTAAACATATAAATAATAATTTTCAAGAAATATTACTTATTTTCATAAATAAATTATAATTTTAAATCAAATCCTGAAATATGGTTATGAAAAAGGAACTATGTTACAATCATGTATACAATATACCATTAATATGCCTGAGTAACATTTCCATTATTTGATAATCATAATGGAATGAAGGTAAGGGTTATTTTAAATTTGAGTTATTTTATTAATAAAATAAATTTAATATTATTTCATTAAGTGTTTTATTATATACAATCCCTTTGATGTAGTAATAAAAATGAATCACATCACTTTGTGAGGTGGTAATCTTCCAAACACACAACCGACATTATACTTTATTCAATAGATTGGAAGGTTATAAATTATATGTTACATTTGTTTATGTAAATAATCATTAAGTCATTTTAATCATATATAAACATAAAATTAATCTTTAATAACCTCCATGTAAATAATAACTGAAAAAAATCATAGCGCTTTTCGAGGTGGTAGTGAATTGTACACACAAAAGACATTATAATATTAAATGTTGAATGAAAAGTAAGAAGTTTTATGTGATTTTATAATTATATAAGGATAAATATTTCATAAATATCACATATAAATATAAAATAAATTATTATATCCATCCATCATAAGTGGTAATGAATACTGAATAATGTGGTTTCATGTGGCGGTAGACCATTGTACAAATGGTCAATGGTTTTGTTTCACAATTGATGGAGGATGAGAATGTTTCAGATAATTTCATTAACATAAAAAAATATAAGTATATTTAAGATATTGATATTATTATATTATATGGGTTTCATAAATATTTATAGAGGTTTAAGATGAAATAAATTAAAACTCTTTGTTAAGTATTTTACTTATTCTTTGGAAAACTTCTTCTGGTTTGCACCAAAATCTTTCCTATGACAGCATTATGATAAAAAAATTGACTCAAGGATGATTTGATTGATTTTATAATTTTTTTGGTAGGTACTTCTTTAACCACTATGTTTTTTATTTGTGAATGGAACATTATAGGGGGAGGCCATTCATAATTGAGGTGAGTGATGCACTTTTAGTTCTCAATGATTCTCAATTGTTCCATGTCACTTTCATGGAAATAAGGATTAAAATGGGATATTTATTATCCATAAATATTATAAAATCATAAAAATTTTAAAAAAATGAAAATTATATATGTTTTTGGTAATTTTTAATCCTTATCATTTATGTTTACACCCTTGTTAAACTCATTTTTAACTTAGCCCTGGTAAATAATTTTCTCTATTTTAAATTTTAATTATGGTTAGGAATCAAGTAGAGATTATAAGATAATATAATCTTTTATTATCTTAAATAGGGATATTATTTTTTCGAAATTATACACATGAATGTGGAATAATTTTATTTAAAATTAACCTCGTAGATTTGTCGAAAAACTGTTTTCTTAAGAAATGTTATCTCTAAGGAAAAGATGGTATCATACCAACTATAAAGAAATTAATCATAATTAGATGAATTTAAATTTAAATTTAGAGATATTTAATTTATAAAATTATTTTAAAAAAATTCTTCATTAGGTGCTATATAAATCATTTAAAATTTATTTTCATTATCCACTTTAAAACTGATTTCATATAAAATATAATTTAATGCATAAAAATAAACTTATATTATAAATATAGTATAAATATGATTTAAATTTAAGTTATTGAATATAATATAAATAATAAAAACATATTATATTTTTGAATAAAATTAAATTAGTATTTTCAATTATTTTGTTAAAAATAAATTTGATGTTTATAATGATCAATATTTTCATTATTCAATGAAAAATAATATTTCAAAAAATATCCCAAAATTTCACTTTAAGATAATGTCAATATTATTATTTAAAAAATGTTTGTATTTTTCAATATTAATTTTCAAAAATTTGTAAAAATTAATTTGAAACTATGTTTGAATGACAATACGATACCACCTTACAGAATAACATAGTATTTCAAAAAACATTTATTTGTTTTCTTATAAATGGTTACTATATTATTTCTAATAAGTATATATCCATTAAATTTATTTTATACCAATTAAAACCATAAAATTTCCAAAATTTATTCATTCATATTCATACATATCAATTTAATGGCTAGTTAATAATGATATACTATATTACAGTTCATTTAGATTTGGGGTTTCATGTTACGTAGGCTATCAAAGAGATTAGTTTTTTTTAAAATATATATCCTAAATTAATAGTGTGTTACATTCTATTATAGTCTTTATTTTGTGTGTCATATACTCTATGGAACATCATGACCTACTTATAAAATCATGGGGTGTTACATTCAATCCTGTTAAATAAATTTCTTCTTCATAATTTACTCATGATCAATGAAATAACGGAATTGACATTTGAAAATTTCTTTATGGAAAACACACATTGAATAAAGTTTTATTGAAACATGCACTAAAAATAGGTAAATTGTAATACAATATTCATCTAGAATAATACAAAACAGGGGTTTTGGGTTGGAGAACATTTGTGGTAAGTGAAATTGTAGACATGGAAGAAAATAAAAAAATTATTATGAAGAATTATATAGATTGAGTGATCATGATAATGTAAAAATAAAAAAAATATAAATCTATAATGAAATAAAATGTCATTAATTCATGTGATATTAATATGAAAGGATAAACTTTTTATATCATATTAATTTTCCAATATTTGAGAGATTATTTTTCAATCATGGTAGAGAACAGCCACAAAGTATTTACTGGATATATTTAACTATATAAACACATATTCATCATTTCATTATTAATATATTAATATCTAATTTACCTCTTACTCTAAAAAAATGAATATATAATAAAACTTTTATCATGCCAGAAGAAAACAAATTAACCACGAATGGATTACATGAAACCAAAAAGAAATCATGATATTTTTATTTTCATCATACATTATTCAAAACCAAAAACTATTAGAACATGGTAATATAATAACCAAAATGAATATGAATAAATAATGCTCCAAAAGTATATGGAAAAATTAATTTTTTATTCGAGAAAACACCCTAATAAATAACCTTATATCCCAAATATCTTAAATAACCAAAACATGAAATAATGGTTTAATGTAACATCCCAGGTAAATAAAGAATAATACATATTTTATATTTATTAATATTTTTGAATTAAATATTAATTTTACTTTAAAGGTGTTTCTATGTTCGATAGAATACCCGATACGCAACAACCGGTTTCTTTGAAATCTTATGTTGCACACAAATAATATAATATTATTTTTTTAAATGGAAGTTCACTCTTAGCCATTCTATTGGCGAGAATGAAGAAAACTAACTGCAATATAATTATAAATGTTTGTTAAATGTATTTACATTTATCCAATAAATGTTTGAGGCTTAAAATGTGAATTAATCTAAATTTAAGACCAATTTACATTAAAAGGTCGTTTTACCGCCTTTTAACGAAGAACCCTCTTTTAACTCTTGTTTTTGTCACTTTAAAACATTTTATTTGAAAAAATTAAATCTTTATTTAGAATGGGGATATCAAAATTTAAATTCTAAAATTTTTTGGAGTTTTTTCTAAAAAGTACAAATTTTTAATAAATAGTGAAAATATTGTATTTTAATTCAAAATGGCCTTTTATTCTAAATTATTTATATGGTTATATTATCTTTTTAATTGGTTTTAAATTTTAATTATAATATATTATTACCATTTAATCCAATGTTGGTCATTGGACATAATTTCACATTGAAATTATACACAAAAAAGTATCAATCTTATGATAGTTATTATATCTTAAAAACACGCAATTTTTTTTAACACTGGGAATTAATTTTAAATTAAATAATGAAATTTCGATGTTTTTAATTTGGTAAAATAGACATCATTTTTCAATTCATAATATCAATTATATCTTAGGCTGATTTTTTGGTTTTTTTTTTTGAGAAAATTTATTTTTTTGATGAATAGTGAAACCACTTAGTAGTAGTTAAAAACTGACTTTTTCCTTTGAATGAAATTTTACCGCTTCTGTGAATTGAATTTAGAAAATCTGACATACATGTTTTTTTTAGTAAGTAAAATTTGGTTCAATAAGAGTAAAATTATTTTTGTTGGATAGTAACTTTTGACTTTTATTTGCCGCAATAAAAGGTAAATAACATAATTCAAAGTAAAATAGAATACTGTAATGACAAAAAATTACCTTAACACATATCCTAACCTTATTGTTGAATCGTTTATTACCATGGTCATCTTTGGTTCGATTTTGGGTCCCTATGTAAGAACTTAAAAGAGATCATGACAATTTATTTTAAATAACTTAATGTAATGGAAAATATAACATAACCAAATATCTTTTTGTAAATTAATTTTTAAATGTGGTTATATAAGTCATATTTTATACTATATATATTAATTTGAAAGATAAAATAATTTTCTAAATCATGGTATTTTTTTATAATTTTTACACAGAAAATTAATTAAATTATATATGACACAATAAGGATGTAGTATTTACCTCATTAATAAATGATTAAAATAAACAAGATTATAAATATTAAAAAATTATCCAAAACCAGTCCAATTCTTATTGGATGATTTTATTTTGACCATTATTCATCTTATATACTACTTTAATTAGTTTTTTACCTTTAGAAACCGAATATCATTATATAATAATCTAATATTTTCACACTTTTTTAATGAGCCCCTCCTCCCCCTTATAAAAAACCCTCAATTCTAACTCATTCCTCAAACCTCTAAAGACCCTTGGATTGTCCAACCCCTGACCAAATAATCTCTCAAGATCCCTATATTCTACTTAGAAGCCCTACCTTAGGCATAAGTCACTTCAAGAGGTCATATTGGTCCAAACCAAAGGGAGTTACCCAAATTAAAGGTAACAGTTTCTCATAACTTCTTTTCTTTTATTTTACTTATCCAACCATTAAACTATTTTTATTACATTATTTTAAAAAAAGCATAATAAATATACTAGGATGTTTTTATTATAATTATTCAAACTACACTTACACACACCTCTAACTAATGGGTGAAAAACATATTGTTTCATTGGATAGAAAACTAACACCTCCCGAAACGATGATTGTTCGATAATCTCATACCTCCTCTCATGGTGGATATTAAGATGGAACTATATTTATATATTATATATATTATGTTTATTTTTTATTTATTTTTTTGTGTTTTACATTTATTTCCTATCTTTAACATTTCTATAATTGGTAAATGCGAGAATTTCATTTCAAGAAGTGCGGACTAATGCCCCACTAAAGGGATGTGACTCATTAATGCCATATGTGAGATGTATAAAGGATGTATTTAATGATATTATATATGATATTATACTGGAAATATAATGTACCTATTTATTATTTTGTTTTCATTCCATTAAAATGCGAAATAGAAATGAAAGTTGCGTTCATGCGTATATACGACTTATTGTCTCAATTAACAGAACATTTCATTTATTATCCTCAAAGGATATGATCTACTATAAATACATATATATACTGGATATATATTATATATATTATATCTAAATAATAAATACCATTCTAGAGATAATGTATTATTGACCATATAGAGAACTTCTAAATATAAGGTGTTCATTTTTTACTCAAGTACAAAATATTGAAAAAACGACCATCATTAACATAAATGATTAGATAATGTTTATAAAATGGGAATAAATGATATAAAAGGATTAATAAACTTGAAAAAGGTTCCTAAACAGGTAGAAAGTAACATTAGATTACTATATTGAGATTAAATAATGATCGAGTCAAGTTAGACACAAGGTATGGGACTTCATCTTAATCCCCTTTCATTAAGGAATATTGTGTTTTATAAATGAATTTATTTTATACATTGTATAAAAACCTATGAATTATTCTTTCATTTAAATACAATCTGTTTCTATGAGGTGTTTTACTAAATGAAAAAAAGAATGTTTCCTTTTCACGTAAGTGGTGACAACGACCTTTCCGTCATCACGATTATTATTTGATATTTGGCTTCCTTAACATTACATAGTGACTGTAGAAGGAAAATAAATACCCTAAACTCTTTTATGTATTATGGTATTGAAAATGGTTTTCATAATCGATTGGTTATATCAATATATTTAAATGATATATTTTGATTGAAATGTTGAAATTTTATCATTCATTTATGTTTGTTTCAGATGTAATGAATATGTTATGGTTCTTGGGCATTGTTTATGTATACGGGTTGTTCAATGATAAACCTAGGGCAGGTGAGACCGAGATAGCTCTCCAATGAATTGGGTAATGTAATGGAGGTAAACATGAATGTTTCTCCTAAGAGATTTAGGAAATATACTATGATGGGTTTTCCAAATGTGACTCCCTGCATAGTTATCAATGCTACAACGTAAGTATGTTATAGATGCCACAATTTACCTTTATGATTTGTGATTACTATCTGTTATTCATAAATATTCGGTTTTCATGAGGTATGTAAAACATTTTACGTTTTGTATGTATTGATAATTTAATGATTTATTTCATTATTTTATAACCCTTACTGACCTTTTTTAGACTCATCCTATGTTTTGAAATTTTTTTCACATGAAATAAATATACATAGGGTCAAATATGTGATCAAGGAAAAGTCATAATGTCTAAAACCTGGAACAGTACCCGACAATTTTTTTCAATGAGTTTTTATTTTGTGAAAAAATAGAAACAAGTTAGAAGTGCCAACTTTGTAATCTTTTGAGATGTAATAGTTATGTCTTAAATCTCTAAAACTCTAAACCTGAAAATATCCTCAAAGTGAATTATTAATTTAATTCAATTTTATGTAATTTTTTAAGGCGTGGTCCTTATAGATGGTATTAGTGGTGGGTTTGATAACTTTAGGTGTTAAGGCGTTGTTAAATTAATATCCATAAAGTAATTTATGTTAATATTGAAATGATAGAGCATTTACAGATTATCATGTTGCTTCATCAAAGATATTACTATGTTCAAAATTGTTTTCCATAGAGGAAATAGGGCAACTATATTGGGATGCCATCAAGAGGAAGACAAACTTCCAAATCAGCAACCAAATATTGTCGGAATCAGAACAGAATAGTTTATTGTGGTGATGGCACAGTTGACTCAGGATATAAATGCAGGTGATATCCATGCATGAGATCATCCATATCAACTATAGAGAAAATGTTTGTAGTAGAGCATTTGATGAGGAAAAATCCCCCATCATTTAGAGGATCATCTGACCTTGTGCTAGCAGAAGGGGGATTAAAGCACTCGAGAAATTTTTTGATGCCATGGGGTGTTCAGAAAATAAAAAGGTTAGTCTTATTGTTTACCATTTTGAAGTTGAAGCTGATAAGTGGTGGTCGATGGTGAAAAATATCAGGGATAGTGAGGATATTTATGCTCTTGATAGGGATGAATTCAAAGGTATGTTTCTTGAGAAATATTTTCTTAATGTGTTTCGTCTTTGGATGGAAAAACAATTCCTAAAATTGATGGAGGAGGATGACTCAGTGGCTACTTATGAAGAAAAATTCACTTGACTAACAAGGTATGCTCAAAATTTCATATGATATCTTGATAGTAAAATCAACCGTTTTCACTCAGGGTTAAATCCAACGTATCGAAGGGCTTCAGCATCTCGTGAGATCAAAATTTATGAAAACATGATTATTGTGCATAGAAGGTGGAAATAGAGATTTATGATGATCAGGTGTTCTTTTAAAAACAACAGAATAAGAGGTCTAAGTGGCTGGAAAAAGGGTAGAACTCTTCAAAAGAAGTTTGATGGTAAGAATCATAAGTTTACAGTTTGTGGAAATTGGGGTAAAAAGCATGCTGGGGAGTATCTTTTGAATTCTGGTAAATGCTACTGATGAGGTAAAATGGGACATAAGCCTCATAATTGCACTGAAAAATATTAGGGTAATGGTAATACTAAATCTTATTTACAGTTAGTAAAATGTTTTAAGTGCAATGAAATGGGTTATTTTTTAAATGAGTGTCCAACGAAGAACTCAACTGATGGAAAGAGTCCATACTACAAGAAGAAAGTGTTGGTGAAATAATTTGCAACTACTTCAGTAGATGTTAGTCCATCAAATGAAGTAGTATTAGATATACTGTTTGATTGTTTAGATTATGCCAATGTATTGTTTGACTCAGGGTCTACACACTCTTTAATTTCTAATAGGTTTTATAGTAAATTGGGAATTCCATATCATGATATGAATATGGAACTTATAGTAAAAACACCTGGAGGAAATATTGAGACAAAAAGAAAACATAATAACATTCCTGTATTTATGTATGGAAAGAATCTACCAGAAAACCTTATTATTTTTACTCTAGTAGAGTTTGAGGTTATTTTGGTTATGGATTGGCTTTCTGTTTATCATGCTAAGATTGACTGCAGAGCTAAAGAGGTTGCTTTTCAGAATGATTTTTAGTTTGTATAAAAAAATGAACCCTTAATTTTGATAAGATATTAGGAATCTCAGAAACTACTAAAAGATGGAAATGAATTTTACCTTGCATATATTGTTGAAAACAAAAGAACTGTTCAGATTAATGATGTACCAGTGGTAAATGGGTATCTTGATGTTTTTTCTGATAAATTTCCTTGTATTATACCTGATCGGGAAGTTGAATTTACTTTTGACTTATTTTCTGATGATAAAACAATTTCAAAACCCCCTTATCGAATGGATCAAAATGAACTCTTTGAGTTAAAGAATAAATTGAAAGATTTATTAGATAGAGGTTTCATTCGACCTAGGACATCACAATGGGGTGATCCTATCTTATTTTTTTAAAATAAAGATGGTTCAATGAGACCTTGCATTGATTATTGAGCATTGAATAACATCACTAGTAGGAACAAGTATACTTTACTCATATCGATGATTTGTTTGATCGGCTCTAGGGATATCGGTATTCTACAAAGATTAAATTGAGGTCAGGGTACCATCAGTTGAATGTAAAAGAAGCAGATATCCCGAAGACCGCATTTGGTACTAGATATGGCCATTATGAATATGAAGTTATGCCTTCTGGTTTAACCAATGAACCTGCTGTATTCATGGATATTATGAATAGAATTTTCCATGAGTTCTTGGATATGTTTTTTGTTTTGTTTAATGATGATATTTTTTATTATTCCGAATGTAAAGAAGAACAAAAAAGTCATTTAAGGGTCTTCATGGAAACCATAAAATTAAAGAAACTATTTGGGAAATTTAGAAAGTGAGAGTTTTGGTTGTAACAAATGTCTTTCCTTGGTCACATTGATTCAAAAAATGGCATAACTGTTGATCCTACTAAAAAAGTTGTTGAAAAATGGTAAAGACCCAAAAATATAACCAAGATCCATAGTATTCATGGTTTGGCCAGTTATTACCGGAGGGTTATTGAAACTTTTTTCACAGTTATCTAGCCCATTAATTAAGTTAACTCAAAAAGGTGTTATGTTAATTTGGATAATAGAATGTGATGATTATTTTCTGGAATTGAAAAGACGATTGGTGAATGCTCAGGTTTTGGAACTTCCTTCCAGAAATATTGAGTTTGTTATTTATAGTGATGCTTCGTTGAAGGGACCCAGTTGTGTCCGAATGTAGAATTGTCAGGTAATTGCTTATGCTTCACGTCAGTTGAAACCACATGTGTTAAATTACTATACACATTATTTGGAATTAGGTGCTATTGTTTTTGATTTAAAATTTTATAGGAAAAATTTGTATGGAGTAAAATGTGAAATATATTCTGACCAAAAATGATTAATGTATATAATCACTCAGAAGTAATTAAACATGATATAGAGGTGATGGATGGAATTAATAAAGGATTATGAATGCACGATCCATTACCATCCAGTAAAATAAAATAAAGTGGATGATGCTTTGAGTAAAAAAAGTATGGGTTCATTAACCATGTTACATTTGGAACAATATCCTTTGGTTTTTTATTTGAAAACGTTTGGCATAGAAGTTGTTGGTGCAGAAACGTCTTCTGTTTTGTATCATTTGTTAGTGAGAAAATCTCTATCAGACAAAATTAAGCAAGCACGGAAGGAAGACAGTGAGTTACAAAAAGAATTTGAGTTGGTTAAGAAGGGTATGTTTCCTAAATTTAACATTGATAATGATTGTGTTTTGAGATTTTGAAAGAGATTATGAGTGCCTTGTGATTCAAAGTTGGAGAATTAGTTGTTATGTGAAGCTCATAGTTCCCTATTTTCAGTTCATCCTAGATGTACTAATTTGTAAATTGATCTTCAAGATTACTAATGGTGGTGTGGAATGAAAATAGATATTGTTGACTTTACTGTGATGTGTTTGACTTGTCAGCGGGTTAAAGAAAATAAGATGTTACCAAAAAAGTATGCTTCAATCTTTACTAGTTCCAGAGTGGAAATGAGAAAATATATACATGGACTTCATTGTGGGATTAACAAATACATCACGAGTTAATAATGAAATCTATGTTATTGTTGATCGATGAGATAAATCTGCTCATTTCCTTCCTACTTGAGATACTTTGTCTCTAGATAAACTTTCTTGATTGTATGTTAATAAGATAGTTAGGTTTCATGGAGTTTCCACTCTGCATTATATCTACTTGTGATCCCTAGATTACGTTTAACTTTTGGAAAGGCCTTCAGAAGTCATTGGGCACAGAATTAAATTTTAGTAAAGCTTTTCATCCACAATTAGATAGGCAGTCAGAATGAACAATTCAGACCTTGGAGGATATGCTACATGCTTGATCACTGAATTACCTGGGAAGTTGGGACCATCATCTTTCTTTGGTTGAATTTTCATATAATAAGTGTTTTAATTCCAGTATAAAAATGGCTTCATTTGATGCATTATATGGAAAGTGTTGCTAAACTATAGCTTTTTGGGATGAAGTGGGTAAAAAGAAGCTGATGGGACCAGAATTGGTAGAAGAGATGGCATAAAAGGTTCAGATGATTTACAAGACCATGAGAACATCTCAGAGTAGGTAGAAAAGTAATGTGGAAGACTGGAGGAAGGATCTCTCTTTTGAGTTAGGTGATCATATCTATCTCAAATATTCTCCATGGAAAAGTGTGATGTATTTTGTTAAGAATGGAAAGTTGAGTCCATGGTTCATTAGACCTTATGAAATCCTAGAAAAAATTGGATCGGTTGCGTAGAGAGTGGATTTATCTCCATTTTTTCATAGGTACACAATGTTTTTCATGTTTCAATGTTGGGAAAGTATATGCCAAATCCATCTCATGTTTTGAGTCCAGAGGTAGTTCTGTTGGAAAAGAATCTCTCTTATGTGGAACAACCAGTCCAGATTCTTGACTATAGAGATTAAGTGTTGGGGAATACGTTAATTCACTAGGTAAAGGTTTTGTGGGAAAACCATATGGTTGAAGAGGCAACGTGAGAATCTGAAAATGTTATGAGGGATAAATACCCCAATTTATTTGATATGTAAAATTTCAAGGATGCAATTTCCAAAAGGGGGGAAGGATGTAACATTCCAGGTAAATAAAGAATAATACATATTTCATATTTATTAATATTTGTGAATTAAATATTAATTTTACTTTAAAGGGGTTGCTATGTTCGATAGCGTACCCGATACACAATAACAGATTTCTTTGAAATCTTACTTTCCACACTAATAATATAATATTATTATTTTAAATTGTAGTTAACTTCTAACCGTTGTATTGGCAAGAATGATAAAAAATAACTGAAATATGATTATACATATTTTTTAAATGTATTTATAATTATCCAAAAAATGTTAGAGGCTTAAAATGTTGAATGAATCTAATTTAAAGCATAATTTACATTAAAAGTTCAATTTACCGCCTTTTAATAGAGAACCCTCATTAAATCTAGTTTTTCCCACTTTAATACATTTTATTTGACCAAATAAAATCTTTCTTTAGAATGGGGATATCAAAATTTACTTTGTGTAAATTTTTGGAATTTTTCCGATAAAGTTAATTTTTAATGAATAGTGAAAAATATTGTATTTTAATTCAAAAGTGCCTTTTAATATAATTTATTTATATGGTTATATTAACTTTTTAATTGGTTTTAAAGTGTAATTAGAATATATTTTTTCGATTTAATCCAATGTTGTAAATTGAACTTAATTTTACTTTTAAATTGGATATAAACAAGTATCAATCTTTTTATAGTTATTATTTCTTAAAAACTGGTGTCCCCCAAATTTCCCTACAGGTATGCGGTCGTTGTAGTATAGGTAGGGGTCGAATCCACAAGGACCTAAGAAGAAACCTAGAGACACTCTGATTTTTGAAGGATTTGGCTATGGAGTGGCCAACTATTTTGATTGATTTGATTTGAATAACTAATGATTTAATTTTAAGAAAATAAATTAAACCAAACAATTACTTAGTCTAAAACAATTAATGGAGACGAGTTGATCCAAAGTTGTTACTAAGGTTAGATAGGATGTATTTATTTTCTAATAAAATTCGTTTCACTAATTCAAGACATATTCACAAAATGACATAATTCCTTAACATCATTCGCCGATTTAATCCCTACTCAATTCAAAGGCTAATAAAAAATGCACTTAGAGGTTCAATTTAATGATCACTCCAAAGAATTGGATCATACTAGCACTCGAAATGTGTCATTGTTTAAGTTGGCGAAAAAGAAGAAGAAAATAAATCATCAAATGGAAAACTTAAAAAATGAAATGATTACAGAATTTAAGATTATAAAATAATATCCAATCTTCCCCATGCATCTCCTTAGGACCAACCCATAAGGGGTTAGCCCTCAATTTATGCTCTTCAATAAATGGAAGCGGGAAGTCAATTTAAAGAAGCTGGATTGAAGAAGAAAAATAAAATAATGAAACGATCAATCCATCGTTGTGCGAATAAATTCATAAGTGCTGGTGTGAATAAGATCAAACCTTGGGTAAATGGTATCAATGTGAAAAGAAGAATAACATAAAAATAGAACAAGAATAACTTTTACTGAAAACTAAGGTGATTCAAACAACATACATGCGAAAGAAGAACGTTACAAAGGAAATTTGGCATGACAACATTACAATCAAAACAAAGCTCCACAATCCTTCAAATCCTCCACCAATACTATCTTAAATAGTAATTTTGGATGTCTTTGGCCGATCCCCCTTCATCCCATGTGCCTTTAATAAATTTTTTGGGGAAATGTGGGTGGAAAATACTTTTCAATTCTTGCCCCAAAGTGGCATCCAACTTGCATCCACCGGACAGACGCGCCGAAAAGACCATCTAGAAAGCCGAATTTGAGTGGTCCATAGATGACTTAAATGAATCATTGGATGTCCCCTAACATCTTGCAAAATTACAGCCCAATATAATAATCCGTTCGCGAGATATGATTTAAATGGTGGGCTTCTTTTCGGGGCCGTAGAATCTGGCCCAGAATTGCCTCTTCAACTTGGGCCACCTTAATCAATACCATGTAGGAAAAATTAGCACTGGATTCAGTATGATGATTTGTTCCTCTATATTTATTCTAGCCTCTCAAGATATTTAGGAGTCAGTGGGTCTGTATTGTGGCCCCGACATTCCCATCCGTGGGATGATATCCAATCTACCTTTTCCAGAATTGTTTTTTTATCGCCAAATATCTCCATCATCCTTTATGAACCCTATATTGATTCCTAAATGAAAATTGTTCATATTTATGTTTTTATCAATTTCCTAAAATATCAAATTAAAATATGGATAATTACATTCTTTAAAATCAAATGAAACATTGGGCCTAAATTGGTGCATATTAGGCATGAAGTGCACAAATGATAGGAATGGATGTTCAAAATTAAAATCCACTAACTCAGGCCCATAAGATCAAAAATGAACATTTAATACCATTAAAATGTAATCAAAATATGTGTTTTTTTGGATAATCACACCCCCGAACTTGAGTTTTTTAGTCCCAAGCAAAATATATGACAGAAAAATGAAATTTGAATGACCTTTTCCAAAAACCATTTTAATACACATTTTCACCGAAAGATCTCATACCAAACAATTATGAAACCCATAAAAATCATTTAAAACAAGCTATGTCCATAGGAATATCAGAAGCCTATGCTCGTTCCTTTGTTGAAATTAATCTCCATATTTCATCCAATTTCAATTAAGCATGATGAAGTGTTTTGCATCACAATAGACAAGGTGGTTCATTTTTATTCGAGGAAGAAAATATGGAAGCTCTAGGAGAAATCAAATTTTAATAATAAGACGAGTACTCAATTTTTATTTTATTTGTTTTTTTCTGTTTTTTTTTGCAATTTTTCCATGGAAATTGATGTTCAATTCAATCGAGTCATCCCATGTAGCAAGACTTTGCCGATGACTCCCAAGATCAAAGACATTAGGGAACCATGTGAAGCTCACATACTCAGGCTTCATCTCGAGTTAACTCAATCAAAAACAAATTCAAATTACAACAAATAGAGATAAAATCCACAACTCCCTGCAAGAAAACTATGGAGTCGTGATCCCCAATTTCCGAAAGCCACCCATTAGGTCAATCCATTGCTCTACATGCAAATTGATTTTTTTGGAATACTCATGTAAAAATTAAAATGATCACCAAAACTATGCTATTTATTATGGGTCCCCAAGAACTCAAACTACTACCCCACAATCTAGAGGACGTGCATTGTGTTTTTTATTAGATGGATGAAAATATAAGGGTGAAAAATCACATCAGATAACCGCACTTTCCAAAATCTATGCACATGAACCTAAACTTGCATTCAAATCAGAATCAAGGCATGCAATATTATTTCATATCCAATTTCATAGAATGCAATTTGTGTTATCATGTTTAAGGATAATGAAATTTTTCCTTCCCCACATTTTGTTTTTTCACACAACATCAACATGTTTATTTCATCTCCCCCCAACATAGAATAACACTGTCTATAGTGATTAAAGAAAAGAAAAGTTATAAGGGGGTAGGAGAGGAGTTCAAAGAGGAAATTGAAAATGATAAACATGGAACAAATTCACCTATTTTTTGATGTTGAAGTTCATGATGCTCCAGATTAATCCTTTGATCTCTTGGGGGATGTAGGCACATCCTTGATTGAACATGTATCACCCAAAATAGTCTCTAAACCATACAAAGAATAATTAACCAGACAAAACAAACAACACAATGACCTATTTAATTACAAGTATAATAATTTTTATGGTTTTCCAAGTTTTTTTAATCAAACTAATGATGCATTGTCCTCTTAAAAAAATTATGGGTAAGGTATTACTTTGGGATCACACCGCATGACATGGATGAATACGGTGCTCCACTTTCAAATCCATACATACTCACAAAAGATGAATAGGACAATAGTATAATTTTTTTAACCTACAAAAACATAAATAAAATAAAATAAACTGATGATACATTGTGTTCTTTTAAATTTCTGGGTAAGGTATTACTCAGGGATCACACCACATGACACAGAAGAATACGGTGCTCCCCTTTCATACCCGTCCATACTCATAAAAGAAGAACACGTCAACAGTCTAAGGTAGAATAAAATTATATCAAAATTATCTACTAATATTATTTGAAATATAAAGTTGATTAAAATAACAAATCAATTGGAAACATGAAAACCACGGGTTGCCTCCCGTGAAACACTTAATTTAATGTCTTTAGCCTGGCTTGAACCCCCCATATTATCCAATTACAAATTTAAAAACGATAATAACCTCATCTTTCTCTAGTTTAACTTGATTGAGAATGCGTATCCCTTGTGGTTGGTAAGAAGATTTTGAATTTTATTCATGAGCAATCCTATTTTTTAAAATGCATGGGAAAATCCATGGAATATCAGAAATGTTTGATCTTTTTTCTTCTATAGTCTTTCCTAATAAATCATAGATCAACCCCCCTTTTGGGGTTTCATGATATGAATGAATGAAAACCCCAAGATCTTGCTTAACAAAAATAATAGGATACTCGAGTGGGGAAGGAAGGATATGATTTTGAGTTTGGGTTGCATAAGACATTCAAACATAGGTTGAGATTTTGAATCCAACTCGGTTTCATTTTCCAAATTTCTCAAAAAAATTGGTTCCTTTAGGACAGAATATTCAACCTCAATATTGGAGAGATTAGTGTCAGTAATGGGTATGGACTCAATGTTTTCAATTAATCTCAATGGATCAGTGATTGTTGTTTTTGAAAAATTGTCAATAGAGCAATACATAGGAGACTCAATCCACGATGTCAAATTTCCTTCTTGTGAACACATGAAATCAATTTCTCTCTGATTTAAAGACCATTCAACAATTTCATGATTAAATTCCCCTACCCCAAATACAAAGGTTGGTTCTCCAATAAATTTATTAGGGTTTTTGTGGGAAACTAGACACTCCACATAAGGTTTCAGAAGGAACTGTTGGTGTATGGGTGAGTTCCTCAGAAGTATTAATGCATTGTATTTCTAATCTCAATGATTATACCTCGGAACTCATTATCTCTATTTGATTACACAATTGTTCAATGAGTTTCTTAGGATTAGGCTGTATAGGGGTTTGTAAATCATGAACTTCATTTAGTTTCGTCTCTTCAATCATCCTTGAGAGGGCTGGAAATTGATCCTGTAAACAATCATAATCCCATTGATTGTACATCTCATCGAGTGTATGGTAATTAATAAAGGGTTGATCAAAAAAAATTTATAATTTAGGGGCTTCCAAAAATTGGTTTTCCATTTCATTCCAACATGAGTTTGTGATAAGGTAATTTGTAAGATACTCCATTGGAGTAGATAGAAATTTTGATTCTAGATTCTTAGGACACACAAAAAAATAAAGGGGTAAAGATAAAAGTGATGGGGGTAATAATGGAAAACACGGGGTGATAAAAGTATGAATGTGTCTAAGATAGCTTACTTGGGTCCTCGGTAACAGCGCCAAAATTTTGTGATGCCCATATTTACCCTACAGGTATGTGGTCGTTGTAGTACAGGTAGGGGTCGAATCCACATGGACTGAAGACGAAACCTAGAGACACTCTGATTTTGGAAACATTTGGATATGGAGTGGGCAACTATTTGAATTGATTTTATTTGAATAACTACTGATTTGATTTAAAGAAAATATATTAAAACAAACAATTACTTAGTCTAAAACAATTAACAGTGATGAGTTGATCCTAAGTTGTTACTAGGGTTAGATTGAATGTATTTATTTTCTTATAACGTTCATTTCACTAATTCAAGACATATCCAAAAAATGATATAATTCCTTAAAATCGTTCACCAATTTAATTCCTACACAATTCCGAGTCTAATCACCAATGCACATAGAGGATCAATTTAATGATCACTTCAAAGAATTGGATCGTACTAGCATTCGAAATGTGTCATTGTTAAAGTTGGCAAAGACGGAGAAGAAAATAAATCATCAAATGGAAATATTAAAATAATGAAATGATTACAAAATTTAAGGTCATTAAATAACATCCATTCTTCTCCATGAAACTCTCTAGGACCATCCCAGAGGGGGTTATCCCTCAATTTATGTTATTTAATAAATGGAAGCGGGAAGTCGACCTAAAGAAGCAGGATTGATGAAGAAAAAATAAAACAACGAAACGATCACTCCACCGTTGTCTGAATAAATTCACAAGTGATGGTGTGAATAAGATCACACCCTAGGGAAATGGTATCAATGTGAAAAGAGAAATTACATAAAAAGAGAATAAGAAGAACTTTTATTAAAAACTAAGGTGATTCAAACAACATACATGCGAAAGAAGAACATTATAAAGGCAATTTGGCATAACAACATTACAATAAATAAAAGCTCCAAGATCCTTCAAATACTCAAACAATAATTCCTTAAATATGAATTTTGGATATCTTTGCCGAGCCCCCATCATCCCATGTGCCTTTAATTAATTTTTTTGGGGAATGGTGGGGGATAATTAATGGAGATGTGACTTTTCAATTCTAGCCACGAAGTGGCATCTAGCTTGCATCCACAGGAACGAAAAGCCTAAAGGACCTTCTAGAAAGCCTAATTTGAGTGGGCCATAGAATTATTAAATGGCTCCCCAGATTTCCTTTAACAGCCTGAAAAATGGAAGCCCAAACTAATAATCTGTGTGCGAAATATGAGTTAAATGGTGGGCTATTTTCCTGGGCCGCAAAATCTGGACTAGGATTTCATCTTCAAATTGGGATGCATTAATCACCACAATGTAGGACGAATTAGAAATAGTTTTAGCAGGATGATTTGTTCCTCTATATTTCTTCTAACCTATAAATTTTTTTTTGTCTTCATTGGGTCTGTATTGTGGGCCCCACATTCTCATCAGTGGGATGATATCCAATCTGCCTTTTCCAGAATTTTTTCATTTCATCGCCAAATATCCCTATCATCCTTTATGAATCCTCTATTGATCTCTGAATGAAAATTGTTCATATTTAGGTTTATATCCATTTCCAAAAATATTAAATTAAAATATATATAATTATATTCTTTAAAAATTGATGAAACATTGGGCCTAAATTGGTGTATATTAGGCATGAAGTGCACAATTGATGAGAATGAATGTTCAAAATTAAAATCCACAAACTTAGGCCCATAAAATCAAAAATTAAAATTTAATACCATTAAAATTTAATCAGAATATGTGTTTTTCTTGGCTAATCACACCCCCAACTTGAGTTTTTCTAGTCCTGAGAAAAATATATCTCATAAAAATGAAATTTGAATGATCTTTTCCAAAAACATTTTAATACACATTTATCACCCAAAGATCTCATACCAAACAAAAATGAAACCCATAAAATCATTTAAAACATGCTATTTCCATAGGAATATCCCACACCCAAGCTCATTACTTTGTTCAAATTCATTTCCATATTTCATCCAATTTCAATTGAGCATGATGAAGTGTTGTGAATCAGAATAGACAAGGGGGTTCATTTTTATTCGAGGGAGAAAAGATGGAAGCGCTAGGAGAAATAAAATTATAATAATAAGATGAGTACTCATTTTTTATTTTAAATTTTTTGGGTTTATTTTTCAATTTTTCCATGGTAATTGAAATTGAACTCAATCGAGTCAACCCATGTAGCAAGACTTTGCCGATGACTCCCAGGCCAAAAGACGTTAGGGCACCATGTGAAGCTCACATGCTCGGGCATCATCTCAAGTTAACTCAATCAATAATAAATTCAAATTACCACAAATAGCGATAAAATGACCAACTCCGGGCCAGAAAACTATGGAGTCGCAATCCCCAAGCATCAAAAGCCACACATTAGGTCAATCTATTGCTCTATGTGCAAAATGATTTTTTTAATACTCATGTTAAAATTAAAATGATCACCAAACCTATTCTATTTATTATGGGTCCCCAAGAACACAAACTAATACCCCACATTCTAGAGGACATGCATTGTGTTTTGTTTATTAAATGGATGAAAATATAATGGTGAAAAATCACATCGGACAACCGCACATTCCAAAATCTATGCACATGAACCTAAACTTTCATTAAAATCAGAATCAAGGCATGAAAAATTATTTGATATCAAATTTCATAGATTTAAATGTGTGTTATCATGTTTAAGGATAATGAAATTTTTCCTTCCACACATTTTGTTTTTTGTAGACAAGATCAACATGTTTATATCATCTCCCCCCCCCACATAGAATAACACTATCCCCAGTGTTTAAAGAAAAGAAATGTTATAAGGGGGTAGGAGAGGAGTTCAGAGTGGAAATTTTTAATGATAAACATGGAACAAATTCACCTGGTTTTTGAAGGTGAAGTTCATGATGCTCTAGATTACTCTTTTGATCTCTTGGGGGATGTAAGCACCTCCTTGATTGAACATGTATCACGCAAAATAGTCCCTAAACTATAAAAAGAAGAACTAACCAGATAAAAAAAACAACACAATGACTTATTTAATTCCAAGTATAATCATTTTTATGGTTTTCCCTGTTTTGTTTTTTGTTTTTTTATCAAACTAAAGATACATAGTCCTCTTTTAAATTTCTGGGTAAGGTATTACTCAGAGATCACACTGCATGACATAGATGAATATGGTGGTCCCCTTTAATACACATCCATACTCATAAAAGAAGAACATATCAATAGTCTAATTTTTTTTAACCTAAAAAAACATAAATAAAATAAAATAAACTGATGATACATTGTCTTCTTTTAAATTTCTGGGTAATGTATTACTTAGGGATCACACCGCATGACACATATGAATACAATGCTCCCCTTTCATACCCATCCATACTCATAAAAGAAGACTACATCAATAGTATAAGGTAGAATAAAATTATATCAAAATGATCCACTAATCCTATATGAAATATAAAGTTGATTGAAACACTAAAATGATTGGAAACATGAAAACCACAGGTTGCCTCCTTTGCAGTGCTTAATTTAACATATTTAGCTCGACTTGAACTCCCCAAATTATCCAATTCCAACATTAAAATTATTAATGACCTCATCTTTCACTACTTGAACATGATTCATGGCCAATCTTATTTTTTAAAATAAATGAGAAAATCCAAGGAAGATTAGAAATGGTTGATCTTTTTTCATCTTTACTATTTTCTAATCAATCAAAGATCAACACGAATTTTTGGGTTTCATTAGATGAATAAATGAAAAAACACGAGATCATTTTTAACAAAAATAATGGGATACTCAAGTGGGGAAGTAAGGAAAATGATTTTTAGTTTGGGATGCATAGGACATTCAAACATAGGTTGAGATTTTGAATCCAACCCGGTTTCATTTTCCAAGTTTCTCAACAAAATTAGTTCCTTTAGGATAGAAGATTCAACCACCAAATTAGAGATATTAGTGTTAGGAATGGGTATTGACTCGATGTTTTCAATTTATCTCAATAGATCATGGATTGGTGTTTTTGAAAAATTGTCAATAGAGTTATATTTGGAGACTCAATCCACGATGTCAAATTTCCTTCTTGTGAATACATGAAATCAATTTCCTCTTGATTTAAAGACCCTTCAACAATTTCTTGATTCACTTCCCATACCCTAAATCAAAAAGTTGGTTCTTCAATAAATTCATTAGAGTTTTTTGGGAAACTATACATTCCACATAAGGTTTCAAAAGGAACTGTTGGTGTATGGATGTGTTCCTCACAAGTATTAATGAATTGTAGTTCTAATCTCAATGATGATACCTCGGAACTCATTATCTCCATTTGATTACACAATTGTTCAAGGAGTTTTTTAGGATTAGTATATATAATAGTTTGTAAATCATGAACTTCATTTAGTTTCGTCTCTTCATTCATCCTTGAGAGGTCTTGAAATTGATCCTTTAAAAAATCACCATCCCATTGATTGTACATCTCATTGGGTGTGTGGTAATTAATAAAGAGTTGATCAAAGGAATTTTCTAATTTAGGGGCTTCCAAATATTGATTTTCCAATTTATTCAATCATGAGTTTGTGACATTTTAATTTTGAAGATACTCTATTCTATTAGACAGAAAGATGGATTCTAGATTCTCAGGACAAACACAAATATAAAGGGGTAAATATAAGAGAGATGACAGAGAGAATAGAGAACGTGGGGTGAGAAAAGGATGAAAGTGTCCAAGATAACATACTTGGGTCCCCGGAAATGGCGCCAAAATTTTGTGTTGCCCAAATTTACCATACAGGTATGCGTTCATTGTAGTACATGTAAGGGGTCGAATCCACTGGGACCGAAAAGAAACCTAGAGACACTCTGATTTTGGATGGAGTTAGTTATGGAGTGGCCAACTATTTGGATTGAATTGATTTGATTAACTAATGATTTAATTTATATTATATAAATTAAAACAAACAATTACATAGTCTAAAACAATTAATGGAGATGAGTTGATCCTAAGTTGTTACAAGGGTTGGATTGATGTATTTATTTTCATATAATGTTCATTTCACTAATTCAAGACGTATCCACAAAATGATATAATTCCTTAACATCATTGAACAATTTAATACCTACACAATTCCAAGGCTAATCACCAATGCACTTATAGGATCAATTTAATGATCACTCCAAGGAATTGGATCGTACTATCACTCTAAATGTATCATTGTTAAAGTTGGCGAAGACAAATAAGAAAATAAATCATCAAATGGAAATCTTAAAATAATAAAATGATTACATAATTTAAGATTATAAAATAACATCCAATCTTCCCCATGAAACTCCCTAGGACCAACCCATAAGGGGTTATCCCTGCAATTATGCTATTCAATAAATGGAAGCAGGAATTCGACTTAATGATGCGGGATTGAAGACGAAAATAAAATAATGAAACGATCACTCCACTGTTGTGTGAATAAATTCAAAAGTGCTGGTGTGAATAAGATCACTCCTTGGGGCATTGGTATCAATATGAAAAGAAGATGAACATAAAAATATAAGAAGATGAACTTTTATTGAAAACTAAGGTGATTCAATCAATTAACATGCGAAAGAAGAACGTTACAAAGGCAATTTGGCATAACAACATTACAATCAAAACAAAGCTCAAAGATCCTTGAAATACTCCACCACTACTAAATTAAATAGGCATTTTGGATGTCATTGGCCGATCCCCCATCATCTCATGTGCATTTAATTAATTTTGTTGGGGAAAGGTGGATGGACAATTAATGGAGATGTGACCTTTCAATTCTTGCCTCGAAGTGGCATCCAGTTGCATCCACTGGAAAGACGCGCCGAAAGGACCTTCTAGAATGCCGAATTTGAGTGGTAAATATTACACTTAAATGAATCCCCGGATGTCCTTTAACAGCCTGAACAATTTCAACCGAAAATAATTTTCCATGTGTGAGATATGAGTTAAATGGTGGTCTGTTTTTCTGGGCTGCAGAATCTGGCCCTGAATTGCAACTTCAACTTGGGCCACCATAATCACCACCATATAGGACCAATTTGCATTGGCATCAGAAGGATTCTTTGTTACTTAATATTTCTTCTAGCATATCAATAAATTTGGGCTTCAGTGGGTCTGTATTGTGGGCCCCAAATTCTTATCAATGGGATGATATCCAATCTTACTTTTCCATAATTGTTTCCTTTCATCGCCAAATATCCCCATCATTCTTTATTAATCCTCTATTGATTACTGAATGAAAAATGTTCATATTTAAGTTTATATCCATTTCAAAAAATATCAAATTAAAATATGGATAAATACATTCTATAAATTAAGATTAAACATTGGGCCTAAATTGGTGTATATTAGGCATGAAGTGCACAAATAATGAGAATGGATTTTCAAAATTAAAATCCACTAACTCAGGCCCATAAGATTAAAAATGAACATTTAATACAATTTAAATGTAATCAAAATATGTGTTTTTATTTGCTAATCAAAAACACTCTATTTGTTTTAACAATGGGAATTAATTTATATTAAATAATGCCACTTCTATGTTTTTAATTTGGTAAAATAGACATCAATTTTTAGTTCGGAATATCAAATATAGCATAGGCTGAATTTTTGGTATTTTTCTGAAAAACATTAATTTATTATGAATAATGAAACCACTTAGTTGTAGTTAAAAAACTGACTTTTTCATTTAACTGAAATTTTACCGCTTCTGTGAATTGAATTTTTAAAATCCGATATACATGGTTGTTATTAGTAAATAAAATGTTGTTCAATATGATGAAATTAATTTTTGGTGGATAGTAACTTTTGACCTTTATTTACTGCGATTAAAGGTTAATAAAGTAATTCCAAGTAAAAAGAATGTTATAATAATAAACAATTACCTTAACACTTTTCCTAACCTTATTTGTTGAGTCATTTACAACCGTGGGAATCTTTGTGTAGATTTTGGGACCCCATTGAGCCACTTATGAGTGATAAAGACACGTTATTTTAAATAACTTAAAGTAAAGGCAGAAACAACATAAAAAAATATCTTTTTGTAAATTAATTTTTACATGGGGATATATAAGTCATAATTTCTACTTTAAATAATAATTGGAAAACTAAAATTCTTTTCCATATCATGGTATTTTTTTAATTTTTATACATCAAATAAATTAAATTATATATGACATAATAATAATGAAGTATTTAACTAATTAATAAATGATTAAAATAAATAAGATTACAAATATTAAAACAATATATAAAACCTCTCAAATTCTTATTGGATGAATTTATTTAGACCATTAGTCATCCTATCTTCGACTTTATTTACTTTTGATGTTTAGAAACTGAATATCATTATATAAGAAAATAATATTGTCACACTTTCCTAAAGAGCCCCTCCTCCCCCTTATAAAAAGACCTCACTTATTACACATTCGTCACACCTATCAAACCCCTTGGATCATCCAAAACCTGACCAAATAATCTACCAATATCCCTATATTCCACTTATGAGCATTACCTTAGGCATATGTAACATCAAGAGGTCCTTTTGATTCAAACTAAAGGAAGTTACCCAAATTAAAGGTAACAATTTCTCTTAACTTCTTTTATTTTATTTTACTTTTCCAACCCTAAACACTCTTTATTACTTTTTATAACAAAATAAGTATCATCAATATACTAGTACATTTTTATGAGAATTAAAAGAACTACACTTACACACACCTCCTTTTATGGGTGAAGAACACATTGTTACTGTGGATGGCAAACTAACACCTCACGAAACGATGATTGTTCGATTATCTCCTACTACCTCTCATGGTGGCCATTAAGATGGAACTATATTTTTATATGATATATATTATGTTTATGTTTTCTTTATTCATATGAGTTTTACATATATATCTTACCTTTATTGTTTCTATAATAGGTAAACACGATAATTTCATTTCAGTAAGTGAGGACTACTACCCCCTCAAAGTAATATGACTAGTTAATGGAAAATGTGGGACATTTAAAAGATAGATTTAATGATATTATATTTGATATTATACTGTAATTATAATATATCTATGTATATTTTTTTCAATCCATTAAAATATGAAATAGAAATGAAAGTTGTGTTCATGCTTACATACAACTTACCATCTCCCTGAATGGTGCATTTCATTTCTTACATCCAAAGGATATGTATTATTATAAATACACATATATAATGTATATATATGATATATATGATATCTAAATAATTAATATCATTTTTTAGATAATGGAATTTTGGCCACATGGACAATTTGTAAATATATGGTGTCCATTTTTTATTCAAGAACCAAATATCGACAAAAAAACCATTATTAACGTAAATGATTATATAATGTTTATAACATGGTAATAAATGATATAAAAGGATTAATAAACATGAAAAAGGTTCTTAATAATGTAAAAATTATCTTTAGTTTATTATTCAAGAGATTAATTAACGATCGAGTGATTTCAGACACAAAGTATGGGACTTCCTCCCAATCTCCTTTCATTAAGTCATATTTTGTTTTATATATGAGTTATTTTATTGGGTGTATAAACACATTGGAATTATTATTTCATTAAAATAGAGTCTTTTTCTAGGAGGTGTTTTACATAATGTCAAAAAGAATGTTTCTTTTTTACGTATGTGTTGATAATGACCTTTCTGTCATCATGAGTGTTATTTGATCTTTGGATTCCTTAACAAGCCGTAATTATTTTAAAAGGTAAATAAATAACATATACTCTTTTACATATTTTGGTATTAAATTGGTTTTGATAATGTATTTTTAATTTCAACATATTTAAATGATATAATTTGATTGAAATGTGGAAAGGGTATATTTCCTTTATGTGTGTTTCATATGTTATGAATAATTTATATTTCTTGGCCATTGTTTACGTATACGGGTGGTTCTATGATAAACCTAGGGAGGGTGATCCTGAGATAGCTCTCCAATGCATTGGGTAATGTGATGTCGGTAATAATGAATATCTCTCCAAAGAGATTTAGGGAATATACTCTGTTGGGTATTCCAAATGTGACTCCCTATGTAGCTATGAAAGCTACAACATAAGTAGGTTATGGATTCCACAAGTTACCTTTATGATTTTTTATTACTATGGGTTATTAATAAATCTTATGTTTTCATGGGGTATGTATAACAGTTTATGTTTTGTATGTATTGATTGACTAATGATTTCTTTCTTTATTATATAACCCTTACTAATCTTTTCATGCTCATACCAAGTTTTAAAATGTTTTTCACATTACATAAAGATGAATAGGGTCAAGGATATGATCATTAAAAAGTTAGGCTTTCTAAAACATTGAACTAGACATGACACTTTTTTTCAAATAGTTTCAATTTTTCAAAAAAATGGAATCTATTTAGAAGTATCTACTCTGTAATCTTTTGAGATGTAACAGTTATGTCCTAGTTATCTAAAACACTAAACCTGAAAAGATTCTCAATGTGAATTATTAGTTTAATTCAATATTATGTAATGATTTAAGGTTGGTTCCTTATATTTAAACTCAAATTTTATCACATATCCTTCATCATAAATCTCCAAAAACATAGTATAGATATTCCCAAATAATACAATATGCCAAACATAATGTTTATATATATGTTCATATTAATCCATTAAAATTGTTCCAAAAATATGATGATAATCCTAAAAGTAACATTAATCATCAAATAACATTTTCACCACTAATGTTTTCAATACATCAAATTTTTTCCATAACATAAAATAATAAAAATTAAATAATATTTGTTAAAAATAAAAGATATGGTAAACCCTAATGTTTACCAATAAAATTAAAGGTATATCCCAAAAACATAATTATTTTCTCATAGAATAACTTTTTAATAAAAAACATTCTAATCCCAAGGGTTATATTACCATAAATTTATCTCAAAATAAGTTTATTTGTTTTATATTTGTGTTACATAAAACCTAAGAAGTGGTATTATAAATATAAAGGTATGATCAATAGTGGACATATAAACCTCAGACAATTTTGGTTTAAACATGGATATCTAATTTTATCACCTATTAAAAAACCACATGATTTTTCATAAAGAACCTTTGAAATTTTCAAACAAATACCCTAATAGTTTCAAACAAGTTATGCAATAAGGCCTTTTTCATGCACTAGGTGATGATCAAGTCAAGCATAATGTGCCCATTTCTGAGTTCATACCCTTTAGTTCAACTATTCTAGATCCACTTACACTTTTAGTATCCAATGAAGGATGTAATTTATTAGAAACCACGCTATTTTAACTTCATAAAAATTCATGGATATTTTCATAAAGTTAATCTTATCCTTATACCAATCCCTAGAATTCTCTATTGTGTTTTCACAAACTATTTGTCATCCATGTTTACAAATGTTATCTAAAACATTTATCTCATATCAACTATAGTGACTCAATCCTTTTACAAATAATATTACATTATTTTTATCACAAATATATTTTAATATTACCAATAAATTGTGAGGCCTAGTGTCTCTGGAATATTAGAATCATAATACGTCAATGGAAACTAAAACATGGCATCTTTATTTTTTTTCCTTTTTACATATTGATATCCTAAATCAATTTTGGATTATCGATTTCATAGGATAACCTATTTAATAAATAAATAAGGGGTTTATTTCAAATTATTAGTAGGGACTTAAAAAATATAAGGAAGCATAGCATGTGATTCAGTAGTATAACATGAAATCAAAAAAGAGAAGGCACATGAGAAAAAAATTGGAGATTAAAATAAATTTTATTGTATTATTAGAACATGGAATAATATAAAATGAATAAGTAATATAAAACATTCTATAAACATATGTTGAGGATAACTACTAAGACAACATCACAAGGTGGACAATGTACCAAAATCGATTAGGTTCACTCCGTAGTTCTATACAAGAATAATCCTAAGTATAAAACATTACCGAATCCATTATAGTGGTATATATTTCTTTTTCCAATAATCATAGCCATTTAATGTAAATTCATATGTGTGCCAGATAAGAAAAATAATCTTTTTTCATAAATATAAGAATTACCCAGGGTAATAAATGGGTTTCATAATCCTGCCTTGTAACATAATTGAAATATATTTATCATTATATATATGGAAATATAGTATGTATTACCATAACAAAGTGAGGTATATATAGGCTGGTATATATTTAAGATACACATATATATAATTTATAATAATTCCTTAATATTAAAGGTTGTAATCTTTGAAAAATAAAAATATGTATGAAAAAAATTAAAAATATTTTTGAGGAAAAAAACATTCCACATAGAAGATAACTTTTGAAAAACTAAAAAATCAAAATAAAATGGATATCATTTTAATTTAGAATATAAATGAAAAAATATATTGTAAAATTTTAGTAAAATAATGGTCATGATGGTGGAAAATATCATTCTTTAGATGTATTTAAGATAAAAATATGTCTTATAGGATGATGGGAAAGAATTATACAAGTTATTTTGGTATGTATTTTAAAGATCAATTGGTTTTGGAAGTGTTAGTATTAGAGGATAGTGGGTGGAATTTTATAATTGTGGTGACATCCACACTTAAATTTTCAATGATTCTCAATAATTCAAAGTCACTTTCTATGAAATAAACTTATAAACTAAAAACAAGCAGTCTTAGATAATTTCAGGTTTATATATGGATATTAAATAAGAATTATATTGTTTTGGATCATTTTTAACTCTTTTCGTTTTAGTTTAAATCCAAGGTTAATTACTTTATCCTTAATCATAGTAAATATTTTTCAATGTTTTCATGCTTGATTAGGGTAAAAAAATAATTTAAATTGATTACATAACATGAATTATGATTCTTATAAATAAAAAAAGTTTTACCAATTCATCCCATATAATGGGAAAATTTTATCTTAAAATTAAACTTGTAAATGTGTTGAAACCCCAATTTTTCAAGAAATATGTTTTTAATGAAATATTGTTCTCATGTAAACTACATAAAAATTAATAATAATTAGATGAATTTAAATGAATATATATATATATTATAATTTTTACTTAAATAATTCCTCATATTTTGTAATCATTATTATCTTAAATGGAGAAACATTATTCAATTTAAAAGTGTTTTTAAAAAAAATTGTGTTTTAAATATTGAATATAAAAATATACTAAAATATATTATAAAGATAACTTAAATGTAACAAATTGGATTTAATATATATATTTAATTATATTTATAATTTTATCTAAATTTAAAATAATAATGGGACAAATTTTATTAGAAATAGTTGACAAAATTATAAAAATTTGTATTTTCCACTATTCAATGTAAAATTAGTATTTTTGAAAAAGTCCAAAACATTCACCATATATAAATATAACTATTGTTATTTGAAAAATTATTATTTTTATCATAATAAATTATATTAAAGTGGTAAAAATAATTTTATCATGTGTGTGTAAAATGTGACTAAATTGCCTTTTAGAGAAATATATATTTCTCCAAAAAAAAATATCAGTTTTTTTTCAAATGGTTTTTAATTATTTGTAATAATTAGATAACCACTACATTTATTTTATACATGTTTAAACCAAAAAATCATAATTTATTCAATTCAATTTATACAATCCAATTTAATGTCTATATTGTAATAGTATACTATAATGCCGTACATTTTGATTAGGGTTTGCATGTTCAGTAGGCTATCGAAGAGATTGAATTTATTTAAAAAGAAAAATATCATAAATTATTTGGGTGTTAAATTTTCTTCAATTCTTGTTGTTTCAATTCATATATTCTATCTGACATGATGTTACTTTTTGAAAATATCGAGTTGTTACAGGTCTAGGGGTCTTTGTTTTGAACATTTAATTTTAATGTATGACCAATGTCGTACTCAGTGTTGTCATCCCACATCATACTTCTATACGGGAGGGGGGGGGGAATAATAAATGTCTACATGTCTTATACATATTAATGTCTTCATCAGGTTTTGGAACCCATAACAATATACTCATTCCCTCACCGACTGCATAAAACCCTTGCCTGACCTGCCTAGGCCCCCTATCATGCACCATGCAAGCAGAAATCAGGAAATAAGTCCAAAAACACATTTAATATTTTCTGGCTGGCTATTCCAGCTCTTGATTGTACTGTGGAATACTCTGGTATGTGCCCTAGTTGTTCTATCTATCTAGAAATCTTGGATGTCAAATTTCATGGGTACGTTTAATCCCTAAAACATGGAATACTAATATAATTAAATGAAAAAATAAAGGATGAATATGTACCCTTATAAAAATAAACTACCAGGAAAAAAATTATTCTTCTACATTTCAACCTCCATATATACCTATTGGATCTATAGGAAAAATATGAATTTATAATAAAATTTTCTTCACACTTCTCAAATCTATGATGGAAAAGACCTTGGTTTTCAATTTTTACTACTAAAAAAATCCCCCAATGGAATTGGAATCATTTCGAATGAAATGAATATAATTATAAGGTAAAATATATCACTTTTCTGTATGACTGAGAATATAAATGGACCTGATATTTAACACTTTAATTGGATTTTTCACGATCATATTGACTTTGGGATTTTTATCATCACCAAGAGGATAATCTCAACTCCAGATTTCTTAGATGCCAGAATGATAAACCTCATGCATCCCCCTGAATGTTAGTTCCCATTAGGAATCACTACTTCTAGATGGTTTCCATTAGATTTATTTATAGATCCAATAATAACTAATGGTTCATTATACAAAGGAACCTTCATTCTAAAGGCATATATTTTTTAGGTTTATTGACCTTTTATTCTTATAAACTTGCATTGGTCAAGGGAATGGTAGTCCTAACACTTCACACCCTGTTGGGGATAATTACTTTCTACTCTAGTACTCTCTTATAGAATTAAAATATGTATATAAATCCTTATTAATTTTAGAAGCATAATTTAGGTTTGCCTATACATTTGAAATCAATTAGTTAACATGTGTGGAATTCATAGTCAAATGTATGTATTAGGGGTTCTTTATCAATGATGATATCTGTGTGTATTTGAGGTTATCCATCAATGGTATCCTCTAATAAACTAATTATAGATTCTTGGTTATTATTATGATAACACTAGTTTTTAAGCCACTCAGTGGGAACGTTGAAATTTATCGTCACCTAGAGAGACATGTTTTTTTTGATGTTTGGATTGTACCCTTATATGTGATACCTACAAATCATCATGATTGAAATCAAAACCCTCATATTTAATTTCTACTTAATTGGACACATCATACCATTTAATCTCATGTAATGAATCCTAACCATATAATTAAATTTCTTATGGTAAGGACATCTAGGTAGAAGGTGACTTGTTAATGTTGGGAGCATGACTTATACCAAATTAGCCCAAGGAACCTGAAAAGGTTATGAGTTTCAAAGATATATTAGACCATGCTAAGAATATATCCCATAAAGAATAAGGTCGATTTGTAATGCTATGTATGAACCTTAGGATTCATCCTACGTATCCCACTTCCAATGGAATCAAAGTACACATAGTTTGGTAAGTCTCGTAGGGGAGTATATACCTTTGAGAGAAATAGGTTGTGGCTTACTTATTAAGATGGTTCCCTTATATCAAGGTCCACGAGAGATTTATTAACTTATAAAGATTAAAGGGGGAAGTAATTCGGGGCTTATACATAAGGATGAGGCCCAGATTATGTGAATTAGGGTTCGAATCCTTAGAAAGATATCCATTGAGCTTGGGACCTGGGTGAAGACTTCCTACGTTTCCAAATTATGGATTGAATCAGAGTTCTCATAGGTCATGAAATGTGGTGGGTCGTGCAGATGTTGTGATCATCACAAATCTATAAGACCACAGGATTCATGCACAATGTGAGAAACAAGACGATGTGAATGATTCAACAAACCACACAATTTATCCTCTATTAATGGAATATTTCGAGCCTACAATGAACAAATCCAAGGTGATGGTGGATGATGGTGCAGTGCATTGAAACATTCAATGTGAAATGATTATAAAGGTCATTGGGTTAGTCTAGAAAGGATATGGGCTTACTTCGGAAGGGATGCCCTAAAATTAGTCTCATAGGGGAAGGAGGATATCATTCCTAATGGAAGGGAAGAAGAAACTGCGATAAAAAATCCTCTTATTTGGGGATGCGGGGCTCTGAGTAACAGAGATTAGGAGGGGGAGATAGAATCCAATCCCAGAAATCTGATACTGGGAACTCATCAACACAATCATTAGGATGAAGGTCTATGGGACTACAGATATCCAAATATATAAAGACTTCAAAGTCCCCTACCCACTACTATGACAATTGTGGGAAACCATTTACCATAGATTTCCAAATCTAAATGGGAGACATGCTGATGTTCCATTACCAACGGTCTGATAAATAAAAAGGTCTTTGTGGTGGATTCGTCTTGGTCCCTTACAAACAAATTATCCAAGGAAGGATAATCCATTCAATTAGTGGCTTTGATGTGGCTTTCAATGATGGATTTCATAGGTGATTCACACATGTATGTTGCATTGATGAATCACACAGGTCATAGGAAGAACTGAAAAAAATTTTAACACGAGAAAGATAAGACAATGAGAGCTTGGTATGCCTTGGGTAGTGAATTATTGGGACAACATAACTTGCGTGAAGTTTTAATTTCATCACCCTATGTGTCCCTTAATAATCATGGAAACATCTCACACAGGTCTTTGGTTAAGGAAATGACCTTTCATGGATGACTTCTCTTTATAGAATGAGGGTCCATAATAAGGTGTTTTGTATAAAAAACTCATAAAGGACTTTAAACATGATTATACCATTAAATTATCTATTCTATCATGTTTTAAATAGCTACCTATGAAAAATTTTGGGACCTAGATGAAACATCTATGTAATAGACTGTTTAAAAGTTCATTCAACTTTTCCAGTTAAAACCCAATGGGGAGCCCAAAGGTTTTATTTATAGGCAAGGATGGTATCGGTTCAAAAGAGGTTTTTTTGCATAAGACATCAGCATAGCTCCATAATGTAACTCTTCTGCATAGGGGTGATAGAATTATACTAATGTATAGGTCTGGTTCATTATTCCATGGCGTTTTTCCTCCGTGTAGGGGGTTGTGCAATGGGATACACGGGTATGACCTGCAATGGTCGCCTGATGCCTAGATGTACCACATAGGTCTCTTGTACTATATTCATATACTTGTATTAAATTTATTTGATACTCTACTATTTCCACATGGTATCTTCCAAATAATTTTTCCTTTATTTAAAGATTGAGTTTCAACAAATCCCCCCCTAGGATTGGTTTTGACATGAAAGAGATTTGAGTCTTGAGGCTAGATTATAGAGAATTAACTCTAGACAGTGCACGTATTCTACATAGCTATTTCACATAGGTTGGTAGCATTGGTTGGAAACATATTTTAGAAGAACCAATAAATACACCCATTCCTTTTTAATTTCCCTCTCCTACATTATTATATTTCTCATCTCATTGCATAGCTCATTCATTCAACTCTCCCCCATTGTACTCTCACATAGGTCAATTGAAAATTTCAAAATGTACAACAACTTGAGTGATTGATATAAGTTGAGTTACTTTATCTAAGGAGATGGGCAGAAGGACATTGTCTAAAGACCTATGATGGGTACCTTATCGAAAGTCATATGCAGGTAACCTCATCAGAGGAGTTGTGCAGAACCACAATTTCCAAAAATTTTAATTTAATTATGTTGTTATTTGAATTTCCTTAATTAAATATTCCAATTTAATAGGGAAAATTTGTTAATTACCATGTATGAAATGGATCAGTTGAAGAATTCAACTGAAAAAGATATGGTTTTCCCAACAAAAATGATTAAAATCAATCCACATGATTATTATGACATTGTTGATAGTACCCTTATTTAGTTTGAGAAAGTCTTTATTCCATACCAATGTGAATATCCATGAAGACACTATCTGCCCCTATACAAGCATTGAAATTTAAAAGGTTCCCACATTCAGGATTATGAGAGAAATTTTACAAATACTTGGTTTTTTCAACAGTTAATCTATCATTGTATTAATATTACTATGAAGGTTATGCCTGTTCATGATGGAACAATCCCTGTTGGATGCATCCAACATCATAGTTGTTTTACTCTTGATATAAAGGGTCATTTTGAAGAGACAAGGCCATGTTTCTATGATTTAACCTTTAGTGCTTAAAAATATATCAATCTAATGGATGGAAGGAATATTGGGACCTTCATTTAGTGGGAGGTGTTAATAATCAATGGATGTGGTCATTTTGGTTACACCGTACTTGTGAAATGTTCATGAAAGAGATGATGAATGTTCGTATTTATGATGATGTTTGGAATGGAATAACATGTGTTCAAAAAATTGACTTCATCCCTGAATTACTAAGTTGGTGGAGTCCACAAACAAATTTGTTCCATCTAACACATGGTGATATTGGTTTCAGTTTATGGGATATCTACCAAATATTTGGGGTTACTATTCTTGGGGAGATATAGGACGAATTCATTCAACCAATCGAAACATGGGGTTTTTCTAAGAGGAATCCACCATTGGCCTAATAAATATTACAAATAGAAAATAAAATTTCAAATGAAAATAAAGATATTTTCACTAGGTATGATATTCATGAAAGTGTCTAGATCGATGCTTTTTTAGAACAAATTAAAGAGAAGGTTCCTACTAGAAGACATTCTACTATTTTCAAAACTGTGGATAATCAGGATGATTTAAGTTTTTTATTGGACCACATTGGAGAAAGGTGACCTCAAGCATTGGGGTTACAGGGTTAATCCCATGATTGATGTGAAGGTATTCTTAGCCCGCTTCCTTTCCATGTGGATATTCATTTATTTTCTTCTAGTTCGTGATTTCGGTGGCGGTGTTAGACCATGGAAATTTTTTATTGTAGACATATTTTTATATGGGCAATATATGGGGTTGGATACCTCTATAATAATAAGAATATATCATATCTAGTTGAATTTATATAATAGGAAGTCTCCATTTATACTTTTAGGTCCTTTTCATGCACTATGGGTCTAGATTGCAACACATTTTTGTCCATATTCGTTGTTGGATTCTGTTAGTGTCCCCAATTATCTATTTACTCCATTTTCTGTAGAGATTTTCCATGATAAATCCTTTGATCCTAAGCACAAATTAGGTGTTGAGGGCACTGAATGCATTGGGAGAATTTACCTGCAATTTTATGGTAACCCACTTACTCGAACATTTGTTGATTATGGTAAAGAAGATAATTATGAAATGAGGAATTAGGTGATTGAATTCTGGGATAGTGTATTTTTAACCAGTATTGATGGTGAAATTATCTATGTGGCTAATGTACCTTATAATGTTTCTCTCTAGTTCAAATGCATTAAAAAATAGATCACTTTTACTCCCACCTACATTAGGCATGAGAAGAAACCAAAGGTATCCCAACAGTTATGGATTGAAATGGCTTTAGAGACATCCAAAATGTCTATTATGCTACCTATATCAGATGCAAAAATTGGAATAGATGTTGGAAATAAAAAAATCATGGGTTACTTTATACCCTTGGAAGGATTTAAAAAAAGGAACATATCAGGTATAGGCAATGACAACTATTTTTCGTAGAAACCATAGTAAAAGGTCTAAATGCGAAGACGATGTAGAGGATTCAGAAGCTTCAGAACCATCCAAAATTCCTTGTATAAAACCCCTCATGATGAATAAGGATAGGGAAACAACACCTCTAGCAACGAGGCAATCTTGTCGTCGGGATCCAAAAAAGTTACCATTCCATCTATTCATTTTTTTTGAAAAATAATGGAGGATTTAAGGGGCCTTCCATGTAAGAACCCAAGTCTTTTTTTGGGTATGTTTTTCCTTTATTTGGAGTTTTTGAGAAAAGAGTAGTTTCTGGAAATTTTTGAATTACACGTCATGTACTTTATGACTACATGTAGTGTACTTCGTTGCCATAGGAGGTTGTGTGCTGGCCGTGTTTTGGCCACACACATGGTTGTGTGGGGTGACATGGAGGCCTCTTAATGCAGAGTATGGAAAAGGTGAGTGCACGTAGTGTACTCCAAAAGTACACACCGTGTACTTTCAGTTTTTTCATTAATCGCACCAGGGTCACGTCTGATGGACAGAAACCACTCCTTCTAGGTTTCATTCATCTGAGAGTGCTGAGCATCGGCAGATCTCTGACAAGCCCTCAATCCTTCATCCTTCCTTCAATTCAGGCACTGTTGATTGCGTTGGAGTCACATCGGTGAGTTTTCTCTTCGGCTTGACCCTTGTTTTCCAATTCCTCTTTTTTCCCATGTTATCATGGGTTGAATATTTTGGATGTTTTCTTAGATCTATGAAGTTCCAAGGAGATTCAAGATTCTTGGTTCTATTATATTGATTTCCTAACCACAAGGTAGGTGGTTTGTGCCTTTCATTTCAAAGTCTTTGAGTATTATGTGATAATTCCACCAATACCCTTGAACGTGGTGTTGTGTGTTTACCATTTTACCCGAGTTTTTTTCCATCCATTCTTGTATGCCTGTGTAGATTTAATTTGGATATGAATTGTATTGATTACATTGACATGGATGTTCTTCTAATGCCTTGTTCTGTTTACGACCATTTGTTCCTGTTTAGCCTATTGTTAATTTACCTATTTTCCATGCCTTGTGGTCATAGGTTGGAGTGTTGTTTCTCTTACATTCGTGAGATACTGTAGAATGGTTAACCAAGTAGTTCTATAAGTTTACATTGTCCTTATATAATTACTATGCGTTGACTTACAGGGGTCCTTGAGAACCTGGTGTTATAGACTAAAAGATGATAGACCGAGTGAGCTTCCTCAGAGAGTCTCTGAACATTATAGACTATAAGAGGATATACTGAGTGATCTTCCTCAGAGACTCTTTGTAAATTATATACTATAGAGGGATAGACTGAGTGTGATTCTATAATGAGTCTTTGAGATTTATATACTATAAGAGGATAGACTGAGTGATCTTCCTCAGAGAGTCGTTGTTTACTAGAATTACCTTGAACCACTCTAGTATATAAGAGTAATTGATCGGGTGACCTTCCACCGAGAGTCTATGAACGACTTGGGGCTATAAAAGGAATTTACTGAGTGAGCTTCTTCAAAGAGTCTCTTTACCATGGGGCTATAAGAGGAATTGATCTTGTGTGCTTCCTTAGAAAGACCCTGACTACCATAGAATATAAGGGGAATTGACTGAGGGATCTTCCTTAGAGAGTCTTAAAATTTTCGTATTACCAAACTAGAGGGGTTAGGATGAGTGTACTACCCAGTGGGTTGTTGGTAATTGTTAGGTAGGACCAGAGGGGATGGCTGTGAGTACTTCCTAGAGGGTTACCTGTTTTTGTTTAGCTGCTTGTTAGTTGTTCCTTGATATTGTAACTGTGGATTGTTTACTGATGAGTATTTTCTTATTTACAACTTTATGCACTTTTACCTTCCATATAATCACTTACTGTTAGGCACAAATCTTCGAGTGGTTTCCTACTAGGATTTAGTCTCACATGCTATTTGGGCCAAGCTTTTGGGCCCAAACAGATTATATTGTTGCAGGTATAGATAAGGGAATGCACCCTTCAACTTCAAGTACTTAACATGTTCTGGATCTTGAGAGCATGGGACCAAGCTTGGGCTTGCGATGCTGAGGAGATGTTTAGGTATTTCTTTTATACATGGATTTAGTACTATTTTCAATCCATCATTTTTATTTGTTTGGCTGATTTCCTAAAAATATGTATTATACATCATTTATATATATGTGCTTCAGTTGTTTCTTACTTCAAGTCTTATGTTGATTGCTTTTTTGGATTATTACTACTTCTGCTATAGTATATTGTTCCTCATCTGTTGTGTACTCTGCCATTGGGGGCATAGATTCCCCACTGTCACACCAAAGGCCCTCGCTGCTAGTCGGCAGCCTCTGGCATTCAGGGAAATGTGATTGAGGCCATGTGACCACCTAGGTACGGGGCGCCTCTGGGTGGCTTCCGGAACCGAGATGTTACAAAGTGGTATTAGAGAAATTCTTTTCTCTTGGATTACTATTTGGAGCCTATAGCCAGGGATTGAACGGAATAGGTTCATGGTAATAAGATGTGCCCGGGAGTTGCAAACCCATGTAAAGGGAAAATCCAATCTACCTCGTTTATTAAAAAAATTTCTGGGTTTTCAAGTTTATGATTGATCTTATTTTCCCCGATGGGTGACTCACATATTTGTGTTGTTACTGTTGATATTTTTGGGGTTCTATTTGTATCGCAACCTGATGAGATGAGTGTATTCCATCTCATGCATCATATAAGAACTTGCAAGAAATCACATGCCATGCAGTTTTTCCATGCCATTTAGGGCGAATTAATGATTTCATGTTGTTGTGATAGATGTTGTGTAGAATATGCATGTTTTTGTGATAGATGCTTTGATAAATATACCTGCTGTTTGATAGGGTATTGTTGTGTATTTCTTTGTATGAGTGAATTCTAAACATTGGTTCCTGAGGTGTTATGGGCCCTCGTGGATCGTAATTTGGTGGATCATCGCTTTGCTTCCTTGTTATAACTCGTATAAGATGCCAAACATTGAATCATGGGGAGTACGGGCTATCAAGGATTAGAATTTGGCACCTTCAATGTTTGTTTCAGTGTTTTTATGGTCTCCAGAGCAGTTTCCGAGGCTGTTGTTCAGAAAAAACCAGAATAAACGACATGTACATTATGAATACATGTCGTGTAGATTTTAACTGTGTCACTGACTGTGTGGGAAGGATCACGTGGTTTTGGAAAATCTTGTAGGAACACGCCGTGTACGATACATACACTCCATGTTGTAGTGACTGTGTGTCCACCCATATGACTAACAACATGGATGGATGAAACATTGACTAAACACGTGGTGTCCTAATTTCACTTGTCGTGAAACGTAACCTAGGTACTAAGCCATTTCACTAACAACATGGGTAGTTGAAACTTGTATAGTACATGCCATGTCTTTCATGAAAACACCATGTAGTCTAGTATTAAGAAGAATGCGTGGGTTAGCTGTGTAAGGAGACTCGGTCTGGGGAATAGAGTTCAAGAAAATGCCTGTGTGAATGGATAAAAAGCACATGCCTGTGTGAATGGATTAAAATCACACGCCATGTAGTGTTTATACACACCATGTTGACATGTTTTGTAAATATTGAATGTTTCATTCTTCTATTCCCTTCTTGTAATCTTATGTTTTATGTCCTTTGTAATCATGATCTTTGGTGTGCGTTTGATCTTTCAGAATTATGCCACCAAGACATCCTTCGGTTGTACGCTTGTTGAAAGATGGTGATCAGACACCAGATATGCCTGATGATGGACTTCCTGTAGATCATCCTGCTATGCCAGCCTTGGCACCAGCCGTTATACCTGGCACAAGTAATGATGAACAGTTTAGGTACAGTTTTCTGAGGATGATGCAGACCTTCTAGGGAGCGCCGCCTCCCACCACGTCGATGGAAGAGTTGATGCATGTTTTCCAGTAGCAGCAGAATCCCACTTTCTTCGGGGATGGAGGACCCCAGTCTGCAAAATCATGGATAGAGGCCACACTGACAATCTTCATGCATCGGGAGATACCTCCAGATAATAGGGTGATGATCGTTACCTATATGCTCTAAGACTCCTCCAAGAAGTTGTGGGAGGTGATCTCACAACCAGGACGCTAGTAGAGTATTGTTTGGGATGAGTTTTAGTGCATCTTCTATGATTACTTCTACCCGGAGACCTTAGGGCCGATCGAGCCAGGGGGTTTATGAGTTTGGAGTAGGGTACTCTTTCTGTTATAGAGTACTCATCTCGCTTTACATAGCTGCAGTGTTTAACGCATATTCTAGAAGCCGATGAGCTATTCCATGTGTGGAAGTTCGAGGAAGGTCTGAGGCATGACATCCCATCGCAAGATAACATCTTAAGGTTGACATCGATATCTTCCATTGTCAACTAGGGTCTGATCACTGAGAGCAACATGAGGGATTCTGGAGCAGTGAGCTAGGGCGGTTCGACATCCAGAGTTAGTGTTCATCTCACAAATAGCAGGAAGCACCGTAGGGAGTCTGCTCAAGGAGATCAGAGTAGGAGTTATGTATCTTCAGTCATCCAGGTAGTATGATACCAATGTGGGAGGAGCAAGCAGACTAGGCCTTCGTGCCAGAGAGACCTAACGGTGTGCTGATCGTGCGGCAAGATGGGCCATCATCAACATTTTTGCCAGATCATCTCACCTGTAGATGCTGGAAGGGGTTCTTCTATGACCCCCCCCCCCATTTAGGAGAAGCCTCACCAGTTTCTCACCAGTCTCGAAAATATATTTCTTCTTGCTATTCAGGCCGAGGTGGAGGTTGTGGCAGGGGTTGTCAGTTGACAGTACTTTAGTGACAGCAGGGTGGATCAGCTCAGAGCGGTCAAGAAGGGTCACAGGGTCGTGGAGCAGTCAAGACGTTTGTAGTGGAGTAGAGCCAGCAAGAGCAGGATGGCATACCTTTTACAGTTCGAGATATGATCTTAGTAGTCTCAGTTTTATCTTCATCTCTTCTCGATACAGGGGCTTCTCATAGCTTTATAACTATCACTATTGTGGAGAGTCTTGGTCTCTGAATCTTTTCTTCTACCAATATCTTGACACTAGACACATCTTTCGGGACTAGGAAAACTGGTGTATGTCAGTGCAAGGAGTTCCCACAAGAGGTTGGTGGGTGTCACTTTCAATGGGACCTGTATGTTCTAGAGATGATAGGCTATGATGTTATCCTAGGGATGGATTGTTTAATTCCATTCCAAGAAGTCGTCGTCTGTTATCATCGTAGGGTAAGTTTCATATCACCAGAAGGATGATCTTTTCCTCAGAAGGGCGAGTGGGATGTTCAGGCGAGCAGAGCTAGTCTAGAGATTCTTGGGTTAAGAAGAGTTACAACCCATATTTCCAGTCTATATTTTGATGACCATGGGACTTCATAGTTGTAATTTCCTCCAGTGGTGGATTATTTCAGGGATGTCTTTCCAGAAGACTTTTCATGTTTGCCTCCGGAGCGTGAGGTATAAATTTATATAGAGCTTGTTATAGGGGTGGAACAGGTTTCCATTCCTCCTTATAGAATGGCTACACTAGTGTTGCGGGAACTCAAGAAATAGATGGAAGAGTTTTAGACTAAGGGTTTCATCTGACCTGGTAATTATCCTTGGGGTTCTCTTATCCTGTTCGTGAAGAAGGAAGACAGTACCCTCAGGCTTTGTGTGGACTATCGAAAGTTGAACCAGTTGATAGTCCCAAACTGATATCCCTTTCTGAGGTTTGACGACCTCTTTGATCAGCTTTGAGGAGCCTGTGTGTTCTCGAATATTGAATTGAGGTCCGGTTATCCTCAATTGCGCGTTAGACCATCTAATATACCTCTCACAGCCTTTAGAAGCCGGTATGGTCTATACAAGTACATAGTGATGCCATTTGGTCTCACGAACGTGCCTGCAGTTTTCATGGCACTGCTGAACCAAGTGCTCCATCCCTACTTGGATTCCTTCATGGTGGTTTTTGTGGATGATATCTTGGTGTACTCTCACACTTTACATGAACATGCTACCGATATTGAGATCATTTTGAGTACACTTAGGGGGCATCAGTTATATTCTAACCTCTCAAAGTGCAACATTTGGATGTACCATATTCACTTATTAGGTCATGTTATCTTAGAGAAAATAGTATCAGTAGACCCAGAGAAATTGAGGGAAATAGTTTTATTGGAGCATCCAATGAATATCTTTTAGGTGAAGAGTTTTCTAGGGATGGTTGGATACCAAAAACACATTATTTAGGACTTTTCATGCTTAGAAGCACCGCTGACGGGTCTGATTGAAAAGTGTGTGATGTTCTTGTGGTTAGATTCATATCAGTCACCCTTTTTGGGCCTGAAAGGGAGGTTGAATTCTTCACCGATACTAGTATTTCCATATCTAAGAATGAGCGATACTGATTATTGTGATGCTTCAGGTATCGGTCTGGGATCTATGCATATGCGGGGAGATGGAGCCATTGCATACGAGTCTCGGCATTTGACGTCACACGAGAGGAACTACCCAACGCATGATCTAGAATTTGATATTGTTGTTCATGCCTTAGGTTATTAGTGACATTATCTATTAGGAGATAATTTTATGGTTTTCACTTACCAAAAAATTCTCAAGTACATTTTCACTCAGCCTGACTTGAATTTGAGGCAGAGATGGTTGGTTGAGTACCTTCAGTCCTTTGACTTTGAGCTTGCCTACACACCTGGGAAAGACAATGTTGTGGCTGATGCACTGACCAGGAGAACTTAGATAAATGCAGTTTAAGAGGCCAGCAGTGAGTGGAAAGTTATGTCTCTATTCTCTGAGATTCATTTTGAGGTGCACGATATATAGGGAAAAACTTTTCAATCTTCTGTAGCTATTACATCTACCCTTCTTGATCGAGTAAGAATGAGGAAACTATCGGATTCTGATGTCCTAGTCCTATGGTAAAGAGTGTTATGAGATGAGCCTATTCATGGATGGAACAAAGGTGAGAATGAGATATTGTGTTTCTAGGGGCACGTATGGGTGCCGACAGATATACACGAGAAGCTAATGTGGGGCATTCATTCCTCAGTTTGGGCATTTCATCCTGGCGTCACCAAGATGTATCATGATATACACTGTCAGTATTTGTGGTCAAGTATGAAGAGGGATGTTGCGGGGTTCGTCAAGAGGTGTTCCACTTTTCAGTAGGTGAAGGTAAAGCATCAGTGACCAGAAGGGCTTCTGTAGTAGTTACCCATTCCTGAGTGGATGTAGAACTACGTCATGATGGACTTCGTGACCGATTTACTAAGGTCGCCTCGAGGGAATGACGCAGTATGTGTTGTCATTGATAGGCTTACGAAGGATGCTCACATCCTTCCAATCAAGGAGGCCTTTAGTGTTGATGAGCTGGGATGGATGTACATCTCTGATATTTTATCTCTGCATAGAGTTCCACACTCAATTTTATCAAACAAAGAGGCGGGTTTTAAATCTCGGGTCTGGAAGGGGCTTTAGAAGGCTTTTGGTACACAAGTAATTTTGAGTACAACATACCATACCCAGACAGATTTCTAGTACAAGTTTATGATTCAGGTTCTTCCAAACATGCTCTGAGCATGAATTCTGGATTTTGGAGGTTCTTGGGAGAAGCATATACCGATTGTGGAGTTTGCCTACAACAATAGTTTTCAAGAAACTATTCATATTGCACCTTATGATGCTTTGTATGGTAGGCCATGTCGATCACCCTCATTTTGGATGGAGGCAGGAGAGGCATCTTTTTTGGGACCTCACCTTGTGCCGGAGACCACATAGTAAATAGAGTTGATCTGGAAGAGGATGGCTACTACAAAGTCCCAACAGAAGCCTCATGTATATCAGCAGAGACAACCTCTAGAGTTCGAGGTCGGGGATCTGGTTTTTCTGTGTGTCACACTGAGGTTGTGACACAAGAGGATTAGGATACCGGGTAACCTTTCATCGAGGTATGTCATGCCATTTGAGGTGATGGAGAGAGTTGGACCAGTTGCCTTTCGGTTGTAGTTACCTCAGAGGTACCAGGATATGCACAACATTTTCCACGTCTCTCAACTCCGATGTTACTTTTCAGATCCGTCTCATGTTGTCCAACTCGAGGAAGTCAATTTGGAGGTGGATACATATTTTGTGGAGCATATTATCCGGATTATTGATCATAGTACAAAGGTTCTCCGTGGTCGGCCTGTTCCTCTGGTACGGGTGCTATGGCAGCAAGGGAGGGTACACGATGAGGCTTGGGAGAGGGAGTCCGACGTACGATCATAGTGGCCGGAGTTGATCGAGGATTCTTCTTCTACACCACACTAGGGAAATTTGGGAATGAATTTCTTTAAAGGGGGATGTTTCTAAGAACCTGGATCTTCTTTTCAGGTATGTTTTTCCTTTTCCTAGAGTTTTTGAAAAAATAGGAGTTTATGGAAATTTTTGAAGTACACGCCCTGTACTTTATGAGTACACACTGTGTACTTCGTTGCTGCAGGAGGCCTTGTGCTGGCCATGTTCTGGCCAAACACATAGTCATGTGGGGTGACATGGAGTCCGCTTAAATAATAGTATGGAAAAGGTGAGTACATGATGGGAACTCCAAAAGTACACATTGTGTACTTTTTTTTCATTAAACGCTTCGGGGTCACGTCTGACCGACAAAAACCACTCTTTCTAGGTTTCGTTTGTATGAGAGTGTCGAGCATCCATGGATTTTCGATGAGCCCTTGATCCTCTATCTGTCCTCTTATTCGAGCACCATTGATTGCATTGGAGTCGCATTAGTGAGTTCTCTCTTCTACTTGAGCCTTTTTTTATAAATTCCTCTTCTTTTCCATGTTATCGTGGGTTGAACGTTTTAGATGTTTTCAAAGATCTACGACATTCAAAAGATATTCAATCTTTTTGGTTCAAGTATATTGATCTCCGAACCCTAAGGTAGGTTGTTTGTGCCTTTCCATTCGAATTCTTTGATTATTATGTGTAAATTCCTGCAATACCATTGAACAGGGTATTGCGTGTTTACCTTTTTACCCCTGTTATTTTCCTGCCATGCCTGTATTCCTGTTTAGATTAAATTTAGTTATAAATTGGATTTATTTCTATTCCTATGATGTTATTCTCATGAAGTGTTCTATTTACGACTGTTTAGTCCTATTTAGCCTATTTTTCATTTACTGGTTTTCTATGCATTGTGGTCGTAGGATGGAGTGTTGTTTCTCTAACATGCATGAGATGTTGGAAACTAGTTAGACAAGTTGTTCTATAGGTTTAATTTTTCCTTATAGAATTACTATGTGTTGACTTACATTGGGTTGTGAGAAACTGGTGTTATAGTCTAAAATAAGATAGACTGAGCGAGCTTCCTCATAGAGTCTTTAAACATTATGGACTATATAAGGATAGACTGAGTGAGCTTCCTCAGAGAGTCTTTGGACATTATAGACTATTGGGGTATAGACCAAGTGAGCTTCCTCAGAGTGTCTTTGATATTTATAGACAATAAGGGTATATACCATGTGAGCTTCCTCAGAGAGTCTTTGTTTACTTGAATTACCTTGATCCACTCTAGGCTATAAGGGGAATTGATCAGGTGGGCTTCATCAGAGAGTATTTGAATGACCTGGGGATATAAAAGGAATTGAATGAGTGAGATTACTCATAGAGTCTTTTGAACTTGGGGATATAAGGGGAATTGTCCTTGTGTGCTTCCTCAGAGAGTCCCTAACTACCATAGACTGTAAGCGTAATTGACTGAGTTGGTTTCCTCAGAGAGTCATAAAATTCTTGTATGACAAAACAAGAGGGGTTAAGCTGACGGTACTACCGAGAGGGTTGTTGGTACTTGTTAGGTTGGACCGGAGGGGATGTATTTGAGTACTTCCCAGAGGGTTACCTGTTTGTGTTTAGCTGCTTAGTAGTTGTTCCTTGATATTGGAACTTTGGATTGTTTACTGCTGAGTATTTTCATGTTTACTGCTTTCAGTAGTTTTATCTACCATATATTCACTAACTATTATGCACTGATTTTCGGGTGGTTGCCTACTGGGATTTAGTCTCAAACCCTGTTTGGTCCATTCTTTTTTTCCCAAATAGATTATATTGTTGTTGGTATAGACAAAGAAAAGTTCCCTTCAACTTCAAGTACTTGACTTGATGTGGAGTTGCAGAGCATGGGACCAATCTTGGGCTTGTAATGCTAAGGAGATGTTTAGCTATTTCTTTTGTACTTGGCTTTAGTACTGTTTTTATTCCAGAATTTTTATATGTTTGTCTTTTTTCCTAGACATATGTATCATGCATCGTTTATATATATGGTCTTCACTTGTTTCTTACTTCTAGTCTTCCGCTGATTTCTTTTTATGGATTATTTCTGCTTCCGCTATTGTATATTTCTATTCATCCACTGTGTACTCTTCCAATGAGGGAAAAGTTTCCCCACTGTCACACCCAAAGCCCTTGATGCTAGTCGGAAGCCTCTGGCATTCATGGAAATGCGCTTGAGTCCATGTGGCCAACCGGGTACGGGGCACCTCTAGGTGGATTCCGGAACCAGGACGTTACATTCCAACCAAAGGGTGTTCAGTTTTCTCTTTATCCAACCATATTAAATAAAACTTATGTTTTGGATTTAGAAATCCATTACTTGGAAAGCATGAATCATGAACTTTTGAAAGTGTGGGAAATTATTTAATCTGGCCATCAAATCCAGAATGTATGTTATATTAGAGAACCTCCTTGTTGTCATCCTAATAGTAATCTGGATGAAGTATAAGAGAATATCATGGAGATGGAGACCTTCATATATTCAACTGATGATATATTCTTAGACTCAAAATAATTATCTGACATGATGGATCAAGGGATACGTGATGTGGTAATTTTTTACCCTTAAGGGGAATGAGACATTTATGTTAATACTGATAATGTATTTTTCTTTTATTTTTACTCAATTATTATCCATCATATACCATCATTAATCTCTAGGATATTTTATTTTATAGCTTGAAATTAGAGAAGGAACATCAGAAAATGTACCAGAATCACCAAAATACAGACCTATGGGACCCCTATAGACAAATTAGATGAATCCCCATTATAACCATGACATTCTCTCAGAGGGAGAACCATGATGGTGGTAATGGAGACTAAAAATCATCTGCATTTACATTAGGTGTCTACTACCAGGAGGAGTAGTAAAATATCTCTACATTATTATGAAAGGTAACTCAAGAATGAATTAACATTTATATGATGTGAACATTGAGAAAGTATTTATTTTCTATGTCATCTACTGTTATGACTTTCTTGATACACCTTGGTGACCATGTCCATCTTTTCACCGGATTTGAATCCCTTGATTCACTTAAGGGATAACAAATTGGTCCTTCTAGGACTGATATTGAAAACACCAGATAATGTATGCATTCTTTCATATGAATCAGTTACTTTAATAGATTAAGTGTCAAGGGATGTGGCTACATCAACTTCTATTACTACATAAATAGAAAAGGGTTAATGTAACATCATAAGAATATCTTCTAGGTATCACATGTTGTGTTTAAAATAATTTTTTACATAATATTTCAGAGCTATTTCCTATTCTAGAGAACTATGAGACAATAAATAGTGATAGTTTTGTTCTTCCAAAAGGAAGGATCGAGGATCATAAACAATCTGAGGTAGGTAATGGTGTTGATCCAGATTCAGCAAGTCCTAATGACATTTAAACATTTTAAGAGATGACATAAAAAATCATGTGGATCCAATTTGGGCATCTTTCTTATTTTTTTGGATACCATAAATTTTGGGGATTCCATAACATAAAAATCCTTATACATTGAAATGATAGACACTCTTAATCAAGAAAATAATCTTCTAGGTTCCATCAAGGAGTTTGGGGATTTCAATGAGGAACTGAAGGGACGTATGATCCTATTAATTAATTTGCCAAACATAATTGTTCTTTTATATGAGATTTCATATCAAAGCATAATTCATGCAGATTTGTCTATAGAGAGCATTGTAATGGCCCTTCAAAACTGGGTAATCCCACTTCGTCCTACTTCTATTCACGTCGGAGAAGTACCAACTAGGAATCCATCATTGGGAGATTCTCCAAAGCCTATGGTTATGATGACTCGACATGCTCTAGATAATACTTCTCCCCAATAAGTAATTTCTCAAACCACTGTAGCTGAGGATACTGGGGAGGAATTTTCTCAATCAACCAACTTATTGCTCGGTAAATTTCATTGTCTGTTTTGATCAAGCTTTGTTCTTTCTATTAATTTAAATATAACAATAGTTTTAATTCACAATTGAGAGATATCAGCTAACACAGTTATCTCAAATAGTAAATCACATGTGTTGGATCAATCAAAAGTAGAAGATGAAACACATGATGTTTTTATAGGACCAGATGCAAGAACCTCCTTGAGTGATCTGATTTCAGAATATGTTTTGCTTCATGGTAGTGAATCAGATTTAAACTTAGAGTTGTAGTTTTCTCTCAGTATTGTTCAGAATAAAACATGGGGAAAAATTTGGGATATAATCATTAGAAATAATTTTTATGTCTTTCTTTCCTAATTTGGATGAATACCATAATTTTTAGCATGCTGGGATTTTTTTGATTTGATTATTACCCAATTTGTAATGTGGTGAAATAAATCATTCACCAATGGGAGGAAGAACATATATTATGGTAAGATGTTGTAAAGGCAAAACTAATTGCCAATGTTGATGGATTTTGAGCTACAATACTTGAGGAATATTCCAATCATAGAAAAAAAATTATGTAATTCAATCATCAAATTAAGGGGACGATGAATAAAATGGTGCATCTTCATCAAGAAATTTATGTTGTTCAAAACAAGGTTGAGGAACTGAACCAATCATTGGGAGAAGCCCAATTAAAAGGGGTAACGTCCATTTGAAATACCAAATATGCACTTTGTCATGAAAATGAGGCTGAATATTCTCATATGACCATGATTCAGCAAAAAACATTTGATTGGGACTATGAGTCTATTCAACAAGTAAAGAGCGAAGATGAATGATTTATGTAATATATGAAAGAGAGACTCAATTTCGTGGATGTTCCTCTAATTTTTTACTAAAAATGAAAAGAATTTTTATCCAGTCATATATACATATTTATCCCTACTTTCTTTCTGTAATCGCAATATAAACATTAATTTTAATAATACAATATCTTTAAATTAGATAAATAAGAACTACAATTATAGGTATGGGGCCCTCTTATTTTTTACATAAGCCATTAAGCTTAATAAGAACATTTTGATAGCTTTTAGGGTCATATGGTCAACCCTATAAACATTATTTATTTTTAATTCTTGTTGATTGATATTTTTTAGACCATACAAAATGTAGGTCTTGGGATCTGAGACTCAATTTTTCTAAGGTTCGCTTTGTGGGGTTTCAATTGGGTGAGTGCAATGAATTCATCGGTAATCAGTTTAATATCATGCACGTCAGACTAATAAATATAGTGTTTTAGGTTGAATATATCTGAAAATGAATATTAATATTAGAACTCAATCAAATCATGATGGATATGATTAACTGGATATTTTCTTAGATACATCGAATGGGAATCATTAGTCATTATTTTATAATCACCAAATCAAAAAAATAGGTATGTGAATAAAAGAGTTCTCTTCCAAGAACAAATATGTCGATATTTTAAAAACCCTTTATTGGGGATTTATTAAGTAGGGACAACTAGGGAATATGATGTATAACCAAACAGTGGTATCTGTTGGCTAATAGGCCCATTATGTAGGTGCAATTTATATGAGGCCAACTAGGGCATGTACAACATAGTCTGGTAAATGAGTTACCAAGAATTATGAAAATTCAATTCTTGATAGACAAAGGAGGTCAAAATTTGGATGTCAAGATACCTCAATCAGTATATTTTCTAAAGAAATATATTTGATAATAAAGGTGGAATTTGGTCCCATGTGGTACAGGAATGAGAGAACAATACTATAAAAATTAAGTTTTTGATGGAAGTGACATTTTTCAGAATGGTGATTTCTAATATTATGTTGTGAAATATAATGTCATGCAATAAAGAAATTATGGGAATTTAATTTAATTTATTTTTCTTTGACTAATGGTTTATTAATCTCCAATTAATTTCCATTTTGTCTAGAAACATACTAACATATTCAAGTATGGAATAGAATAATTGTAAACTATGATTTGAGAATTTCTAGATCTAGATAATGACATGGGAAGAGGGCTAAAGGAATTAGAGAAAGTCATTTTCAATAACGATGTTACCACTTATTTGATGAACCATTTATGGGAGCTGTAATATGTAGTCTAACTAGGGCATGTGATGCATAACCAAAAAGTGGAATCTTTGGCTGACATGCCCATTATGTGGGTGCCTTATGCAAGGCCACGTAGGGGTACGTACTGTATAGTCATAAAAAATGAATTTAGGTATCATACATTCTATTGTTAAAAGCCGAAGAATGTTTATAAAGATTCAGATTTTCCCAAGAACGGAGTATGGTTTATGAAGAGAAGTAAAAAAAGACAAACAGAGTATTTCCAGTCATGATTTCCAAAGAATGCGAAGAATAGGCTCTTTATGATGGTTTGAACCAAAATATAGAAGTGTGGTTCCCATAGTTTTATGTCATACCACTAGGAAAATAATATTATGGAAACAATGGATGAAAAGTGGTCAAATGATCCATGGTTATTTTAGTATGCTATGAACAAGTGAAGGGATTAGGGGAAAACCATGATTTTGGACACGTTTAGGTTAGAATAATGGATATTAGAAAAATATGTAATGGGTTATCTCTTTAAAATATGGGTTCTTACATACCATTATTGAATAATTAATGGGATATAAGATTCATACCCTAATAATGAAGTTACTATTATTTCAAGAAACCCATTATGGGGGTTGCATTATGCAGTGCCAATGGTGGAATATGATGCATATCCAAATAATGGAATCATAAGGCTGATAGACCCATTATGTGGGTGACTTATGGAATTCCCCATACGGGAACATACAACATAATTAGACAAAATATCTCTTAAGTATCAAAAATTCTCTCACAAGAAAAAAAATAATGATTATAAGTATCTAAAAATATATAAGATTAGGACTATGAAAAGTTAAAGTGGTAATGTTAAATGCACTAGTGAAGTATTTGGACCAGTATAGGCCATGAATATGGATTCCATTACATTGACCTAGACCATATGTATAATTAAGGCATCTTTTGTTTCCTTAGTGGGCTCTCTAAGGAGGGAACCCAAAATAAATTCTTTGACATAAATTCTATTAATTGTATATGGAAGAGGGAGAATTGTTTTTAAAATTTAAGTTGGACCTTGGATAGGAGATCTGGGAATCATTACGTATCAAAAAGGCATAAGAATCAAGCCACATGTACTTCTCTGGGTACCGTGTAGTTTAATGTCTTGCAACAAGTACATCCCGATGTGTAGTTTTAAGTCCCGAAGCAAGGAAATTAGGGACAATGAAATGAAAATAAATTGAATGAAGCATCTTGACTTGGGTTTAGGGCACAAGTTTCACGATATATCTTATTGAATAAAGAATGAATACACACATAGTTCTTATCCAATAAAATTTCATTTATAAGGTGAGAAGATTTTTTGGATATCCTAATATAGATCAAACTTGTACATTGGATAATAGATGATTCTCATATCATGTTGGTGGTGGGACAAGGATTGGAAATTTAAACATCACTATGTATCTCATATAGATGAGAATGAAGACACATGTAGTTCTTGTAGGTCGATGTAGTCTGTCAACATGTTGTAAGTATGTGAAGTGATTACGATGTGAAAAAGAATATTGCACAGGGAGTAAGAGGTAGAATCTTGGTGTCACTATGTATCTTGTTAAGGAATGAAACATGTTTCACTTATTTATTGATTAAATTGTGGTTTTACCAAGGATAATATATCTAGGTGTCACTACGTATCTCATAGGGATGATAATCAATCCATATGTAGTTCTTGAAAGGGTTTCCCTTTAATTAATTCTACAAACACAAGGATTTGATGATTTTTGTAATTGTTGTTGGACCTGATATAGGAGATCTAGGTGTTACTACATATCTCAATAGAATGATAATCAATCCACACATAGTTAATTGTACATCCAAGCTGTTTAACATCATGTGGTTAAGAAATCTGTTGTGTCTTTTATGATCTTACAACAAGGACCATTGATGAGGCCAAAATATAATTTAGATATCTTCATTATTGAGAGAATCACTTTACCAAATTATTATGCCCACGTGAATTGTGCTCGGTGTGAGAAAAAGGTTTGGTGAAAAGATCCTTTTGAAAAACAAATGTACAACTATTAAAGGATAATGGTATAATGATTGAGTAGTGTCTAAGAAAGGAAATAGTGTCTGAGAATCACTATGTATTTTGCAAGGGGAAAGAATCATGTTGTATGTAGTTCTTGATATTGGTCCCCATATCATCAGTTTTTTGATGTGGAGATGATGGATTTTTTAAAATTTATTGGTTGATAGTGGGGCCTAAATATGGAAGTCAAGGTATCACCATGTATATAATTAAAATGATAATCAACTCACAAGCCATGGAAGATATCCCTATACATATCTGACTCATACATGTGAGAATGTAAGTGGGTATTCTCTTCCAAAATCATGTTTGGGTTGATTATTAGAGATCTAAACATCACTTCGTATCTTAATGGGAAGAGAATCATTCCATAAATAGTTCACATAATTTTTCTATGAGGGTTTGATTCATACCCACTTGGGATGAAGGGGATTAGTTTTCAATGCTAGGCCAAATATTGGTGATCTATGCATCTCTACGTATCTAATTAGAATAAGAATCAATCCATATATAGTTATTGACATGGGAACCCTATGTAGATCTAATTCAAACATAAGGATAAATGGGACACATGTACCACTAGGGTGTAGCAATGATGTGAGTAATTCTTGTGCATGTAAGGTTCTCATTTTTTTAAAAGAACCACAATGAATTCAAATTTTTGGTATCTAGGGGGATTTATTAACATCAATTGAAAGAGACATTAACAATATAGTTTAATTTTTTATAGAGAAGAAAAATAATGTTGTGCATGTTATCATCTTTCAACAAGGATATAGATGTTATTCATGTTAACATCTGGCAGCATGGATTTATATGGTTGTTATGTAGTTTAATTTCTTAAATATATTACATAACATGGTGTGATTACTCAAATTACTTCATTGAGAATTTTTTATTGTATGGAGTGGTAATAAGTTTTCAATATTTTGACATTCGAAGATAACTTCCTCTAGGGTGGACCTTGTGTAAAGAATAAGGTCTTATCCATTTTTTATCAAGCATTGGAAGCATCTTTAGAAGTATTATCAGATTATTGAGGACTAATACCTATTATCCTTGAATAATTGAGAGGATGAAAACATTCTTGTTTAAAAATTGTGAAATTCTATTCTGATAGACTTCTAAGTGATGCAAGGTATCCATTCTTTTTTCTTCTAATCAGTCAAGATCATCAAAATGATTTTAATATTTTTCATCTATAAGTAATTGGTCATAGATGTAATATTAAAATAAAAGAAATTTGAATTCAATAAGAATAGCTGCTTATATCCCGTACACCAATGAATACAAGGTTGACCTTGTTACAGTACATATAATAGTCCGATAAACCCACAATGTGTGATACATATTATCAGGCCAAGACTTTTTATCTGTATCAATCATCTTTTGGTGTATATTTGATAGGGTCTTGTTGAACGCCTCTATCTATCCATTTGATATTCTTTGATAGTGAGATGAATGGTTGGATTTGACATTGTGCTCCTTATATAGTTTCTTTAACTTATAAGAATAGTAATTTGTGTAATTTTCCTTCAATATTTAATGAGGAAAAACAAATTATGGTAATGATATTAGCATTTTCAAAGATAAATATTTATTTGTATATAGAAATTTCTTGGGAATGATGTGTGATATAGGAATTCATTTGGAAAGGATGGAACTTCTTAGTGAAATTTGTGCAATCTTGCATCGTCTAAGGCCAAAAGTATCCAAGCCTTCGGATTTGATCATAAATCCTATAACCATATTGGTGAGCACCACATGCTTACTGCATGTACTTCATTCGTGAATTTTTCCCTCCCCATCAATTCATATTAGAAGCATTTTGTCGAAGCCTCATCTATAATAGATCTTCTGGTGATCTTACCCATCTTAATAAGTGAAATTAACTGCTCATCGGAGGATATGTTCTCTTTTAATTCTATCCAGTGGAAGTTCCCAATTTTCATGATAATCCGTTATTGGTCTCATCCATCCTGTGGTATGACCATATGGCTCATAAATGGGACAAATTTCATTGATTTCATATGTTATGATATGGGAAATTGGTGAAACCACTATTTGATGAGAAACTCTAATGATTGTATCATCCTGATTAGGATCTGTCAAGGTTGCGGATGTATTTACTAATGTTTCATCTTGGGAATTTCGTCATCGTAGGACATAATTCAATCGTGTATCTTAGATAAATTCTTCTATTAACGCTTGAAAATAATTACATAGGGGAATTATTTATTATTTTAATATTTCATAATGCCCATTGATTTTTTTGATTACCAATTCCATATCACATTTTACATTAAGGTACTTCACTGGTACTTAGTTATTTAATTATAGGAAAGTAATGAGAGATTTATATTCTTCCTCATTATTAGTACCACCTTATGATAATAGAAATGAATATGTGAACACTACATTATTTGAGGAGATAACCACAATTCCTAACCTAAATATATTGAGTTTAAATTTTTTTCATTCTATTTCCCCTCAGACTTATATAAGCACCATAAAAATTAATTTCCCATATTTAGGGACTTTCTTAAATATAGAAGATTTCTTCATCATGAAATTTAATAATCAATGATTTCTAGTATAAAGAAGGATGCTTATCAAGGATGTTTGCGATTTCTTCACCTTTTACCACTTTCTTAGGGAAAAACTATTTATAAAACTGTTGTAGAATAATCATCCATCATTCAAGACATCCTGTAAGAATAAGATGACTGAGGATAAATTTGAACGGGTTATAGAGAGATACCAAGTGGACCTCAGGATAATGAAAGTATTGACTCAATGTTTTAACTACAAAGATTAATTCCATGCCTATTTTCTCAATATCCGAATATCAAGTCTTTGTGTCGATCATGGTTCGACAATGATAGTAAATGATATTTTCATTAACAAAACCCTTATTTTGAGCATGAAATGAACCCAATGATCTCCCCAATGCTATCACATAAAGAATGAGAGACTTTCCGTAAACATGAGGAATCAATACCGGTGGTCTCAAGAGGTATTTTTTATGGTATAAAATTCTTCGTGGTTGTCATTTGTCTATTGATATGTTACCCCGTTATTCCTCAATTTGGTGAAGGGAAAACAATTACTGGCCAAATTAGCTATGAAGTGCAGGATATAGGCCAAGTTTCCTTGATGTCCTTTTAACTGCATAATTTTTTGATGAGGTTATATTCCAAGGACATCCATTAGTCTTCTCGAGATAAACACTTATTTCATGGTGGAATACAACAAAAATGAGATATTTTCTTGATGTTACCGTGAAAGAATATTCCAAGAGGTTCATCTTCAAATTTTGTTGATGAAGCTTGTTGAATATGGTATTTAGATCATCCATGTGATTAGAACATTATTTGGACATAACTAATAAGTCTTTCACATAGCATTAAATGAATTTCCCCATGAATGTTTTGAAAATTTGGTGAAATGCACATTGATATGTTGCACCAGCATTCAACAAGCCAAAATGGAATTACCCTATTGAAAAATTTTCCATGAGGGGATCTGAAAGTTGTAGATTATTTACCATCTAGGGCCACTCAGATTGGGTTATACCCAAAGAAACAATCCATGAAAAAATGAGCTTCCTATCTAGTTGTTACATCAATCAAAAGTTGTGTGATTAGAACTAGAAAGTCATATTTGGGACACTGTCGGTTGAGATATCTAAAATCAATTAATACTCAAATTTTCCGATTATTATTTTTCATTGGGAAAATATTAGAAAGAAATTTTTGATATTTCACCTCCCTGATAAATCCATCTTTGATAATCTTTTCAACATCAGCCTCATTTTTTTGAGGCAAGAGTTGGGGATGTTCTTCTTATTGCCTCCCTAAACCCTGGATGCTCTTCCTGAAGAGCCAAATGATGGGTGGCCACATAAGGATCATGGCTTGGAATTTCTGTATATTTATATGCAAACACATCCCAGTGTTTCATTATAAATCATGAATATAGCTCCTTCTCTTATAATATCATGGGGGCACTAATTAGAGTACTGCATGGATCTTCTTCTTCACTTGAATTTATTTCCCTAAGATCATCCACAATAGTGGAGATTCATTCATCAAATTCAATAGGATCTTCTGTGAGGTCATCCTCTAACTCAAATTCTGAACGTGTCAGTTCTTATTTTTCAACATTATGGGTAGGTGATGAAGAAATACTTTCAAATCTAGTGGAGGAGTTTGTAATTTAACATGTGGAATAAGAAGAGACAATTTCTAACCCTACTGATGATGAATGGTCTTCTTGAAGTGTTGAATGGAAAATTATGGGTTTGGAATACACATCATTGTCATTCTCTATTAATTCAACAAATTCTTCTACACTGGCTGATGAAGTAAATACATCTTGAATTTCGGTGGATAGAATGAAGACATATCCATTTTGGTTTTTACCACTATTTGGTAAATCAAAAATTTCCCATGTCTTATCATTATCATTTTCCACAATAGATGTTATGGAAAACACTAAATGAGTTCTTGGATTTGGTTCTAAACTTTTAATTTTATTGATTGGAAGCTTGTAATATTCCTTGAGATGCCCGAATGGGTTAGCTAGGATCTTTTCCAAACCATTTGGAGCATTAATTCTTGTTATATCTTTTTCCACAGACCATGTTCCCTTTTTGTGATATAACTCTAGCTCAGTATACTAGGATTCACAAGATTTTAATGGGTCTTTATGATCGTGCAATGTCCCAATTTGATCATTGATGAAATAGTTGTAAGATTGGTGGTAGGACGAAGGAATGGCCTCATGTTGATGTAGAAAAGGCCTTCCAAGATAAATGTTGATCTTAGTGTCCTTCCAAACTAACATTAAATCTGAATTAGATGCAAGATCAAAAAATAGATTTCTGAGCTTAGTCACCCATATAGGTTCTTGTTCATTATTCTCATAAGCTCCCAATAATAGAGTGGTGGGAGATAAGTCAGATTCAGTGAATCCCAAATGATAAGTGTGTGGATAAGAATGAGGTTGAATCATGAACAAATTTTTAATGAATGCTCTTCAGATGTCTGAATAGATATAATAGCATGATAAATACAAGGAGATGATGTTTCTATACACAACATCATCCTTATCTTATTTCATGAAATACAAAGATGCATGAATGTTTTTTGGATTATTCTCTATATGGTAGACAACTATAGCTGAAACCTCTATTTAAAACTATTTAAGACTTGACAAAGCCTCAATTAGTAGTTCCCAAATATAATTTGATAGATTCAGATAATCCATGATTGACAAGTCGACTTGTTATTGGGAATGTTTCTTCAAAACATCATACTTCATGTCGAAAGGTCTGTGTTTTATAGCATGGAGATGTGGTTTTTAAGGTTCCATGGATGTTGGAACTTCTAATGTATACAGACCATGTGTCATAGTAGAAGATATATATACTTCTACTCTTGAGGGATTAAGATGAAGAGATCTACTCACCTACTGAGAAATTGGTGATATAGCCTCTAATATATATTCTAATATAATCATGTTAGTGTTGAACCTATTATGTGTGAGAGAATTACATTGTTCTTCTTGTTCCCTTTGAAGATATCTCCCACTAGTTTTTTGTACATAAATTGTTCAAGAAAGAGAAAAATTAAAACAATTGATTCTAGAATACCCATATCTTCAGTTTTATCCTCAATAATGATGAATTATTCCCCTTATTCCCAAATCATGTATAGAACATTCAGGTCATAGTCAGAACCATCATTTTCCTAGGGGTCCATTATGTGGATAATGTTAACGTAACCGAATATCAACTCCTCATCTGATGAAGATTCAATTTGATTGGTCAATTCCTATTGTGGTATTTATTGGGTCATTGCCCCTAATTTTGAGACATATGGAATGAAATTAGACAAAGATAATGAAATTTTTTTTCCTTAACATGAGATCAGGTTTTTTTAACTTCTACTTATCCTTTCGACCATGTCTCTTTATTGAGGAAAGACCATTGGAGGAAAAATATTTTGATTAAGATAGATCTATTACAATGGATGTGGAGGGATTCATAGATTGTTGTTTCAACTATTTATATAGAATGACATGAGTTTCATTTATCATTTTCCTAACCATCAAATAATGCAACTTCTATGCATTATTAGTTTTGACTTTTTTTCATTCGCCTTCTTCCTCTTGATCAGTAATAGAAACACAAGCATCCGAGGCTGATGAATTTATTTGATTCACTTTTCTATACTAGAAAATATTTAATAAGAGATATTTGAAAATAAAACACTCTTGAATGGGGTGTCCGACCATTTTATAGAAGGGAAACTAGTTTTTGAGGTCCTTATTTTTTTGGTTTATTGGGCCTGGGTAACTGTAATATGTTGTTTTACAAGGCTAAAATAATTTAATCCAGAACCTGTTAATCTTGAAAATAGTAAACTATATTTTTTAACACATTATATTGTCTTCATGTTTGATCATTTTTATCATCTTCATGAGGTGGTGGTTTTTTCTGACACTCAGGATGAGGATCCTTATGGTATGATGAGGGATTGAAAGTAGAAGTGGGTACATGTGCATAATTGATTCTAACTATGGCAACCTCTTCTCTTCATGTTCCCCTTCTCAAAGCATAAGGGATTAAATGATACTTGGATTGGGATTATATGATGTAATTCTCCACTTTTTGGGTGATTGAATCATGGTATTAAAACCCTACTATGTATTTTACTAGGATTAGTGGTATGAAAAACTCATCAGATAGATCTTCCATGTAGATTGAAAGTAAATATTGTTGAGGGTGTGGGAGGTTTGAAGAATATGTTAGTCCATTCCATCGAGAAATAATATATGAAACTCTTTCATCCCTCCTTTTTTTGCAGTTTGTATGATAAAAAATAGTTGTCTTCTGCCAAATTGAGATCAATTGGTAAATGAGTTTCTGACAGAGGTCTTCCCATCCAGTAATTGATCGAGACTGTAAACTTGTATACCAAACAACGGTTGGCCCCTATAGTGATTGCACAAAACATTCCTGCTTTACTTCACTTTTTTGTTGAGGGGACCCCAAAATGGTATCACAACAAGACACAAAATGTGTCATGTGATAATCTAGATCTCCCGAACAATAAAATATAGGAAATTTGGTAATAAAAAAAATATGGTTGGTGGGGGATTGGATCTACCCATTCGAGGCAAAAAATTATTTTCTGACTGTACTAGTTAACTCCATTACGTTATATCTCCCAATCCAGTTACTAATGACTCAATTGTATTTATAAGCATTTCGCAAACATTAGGATGAGTAAGGACATGAATAGGTACCACAATGGGAGCCTACACAGGTGCGACGATTAGAAAGACCACTGGTGGTGGCACTGCTGGTATTTGCCTTAAATCACCCATAGGGATAAGAATTTAAGGATGTGCATGACCTTGTTCTTGATATGTTCCCAATGGAGGGAAATTATTATCCACATCAGTGGATTCAACATATTATTTTTATTAGGGAGCTCCAATTATATGTGCATGCTGAGGATATATTTGTGGTGTACGTCAGGCCGAAATGTTGATTCAGAGTGACACTATATTGAGTATTCTAAAATTATTCATCTCTTCCTCTGGCTGTGAAAATAATTCTTCAAGAAAAAATTATTTACCTTCTATAGTGGAATAGTGAGACATGATCTAACATTTACCTTTCCCCTTGTTAGGTTCCCTTCTAAGAGGTCGATGCTTATTATTCAAAAGAAAAAAGAGATTTTTGGAAATCCTCTAATTTGGAGTATGTACAATGCCTTCATTTTCTTCTTGATGTACCGAATTATAAATAAAAACACCAACCTTTAACACCCCTAAACTACACACTTTATATGACGTATCTTCTATAATGGAATTAATGAAATTTACTGACAACTAATGCATTGATAAAATTTTATAAGTATCTTTTTAATATATCATTATTCTTCGTCCTTCATGAGACTTTGTTCTCTTATTTTTTTGGTTCCCTAGGGATTGTTTAATAGATAGTAATTTTAATTGAATACTCAAACAGTTTAGTTGTGCATTCACATTTCTGTTTCTTCCCTAATCACGAGAAAACTAACATACACTGAGTATGAGATTATAGATGTAAAAAACCTGGCCTTGTTGGATAGGGATTCTCATTTTCTTATACCTCATCCCTTTATTATTTTATTGTTGACTCTAAATGTTGTGATAAAAAATCACCCCTCCCTACTGGCGAAGGTGGTTCTTGAACTGCTATGTATGATATCAGTGTAGTTGTTCATCGGATTTTATGAATTATTGCCCAAAAATTGGTTTGGTACATTATCCAACACCCACATAAATATCATGTTTTGGAAAACTTTTGTTCTATTTTAGAAATTTTTTGATTTTATGGCAGACATACTCTAAGAGAGAATCCTTATGGATGTTTTCATATTCTTGATGTAGAATAATATCAATATCATGATCTCTTTGGGCATTACTTTGGTGAAAACCAATCAAGGAATTCTCTTACTGAGCATCTCTTCAGTCATAAACATAATTTGTTTTTCGTAGCTAGCATGAGTCAACAACATTTCATGAGACCACATTCAATAGACTTTTCTGATTTTGGAGTGTAGTAAAATGAAATTTTCCATGTGCACCCTATCCTCTAATATGAAAACCTGAAGGTGTTCCTGCGATCAATTGTCGCAACCTCTTTAATACATTGAGGAATGGTCATTTAAGGGTGTAATGTTTCTTCTCAGGCATTTTATGTAAGTAAATATGGATAGATACCAAGTCAATTTTACACTAAACCCCTTCTATTACCTTGACATGACTATGATATTAATAATATGGCAATACTTTGTCTTTCATATGATGAAGAATCTTCCATATGTTGTAGTGGATATCATGAATTGAATATTCCACCAACATCCCTAGAATGTATAATTGAATGGTTTCCAATGTAAAGAACAGAACAAGTATTTCACCCTTATACAGTTGTTTTCTCATATTCAATATACGCTCTTCTTCTTTTTCTATAGGATTATCAACTTGGTCTAACAATAGTGAATGCTATCTGATTTCATTATCAGAAGACATGGGACTAATTGGTGTTTCATATCATATATTAGAAGTAAAATGGCCAATTTCAGGTTCATATAATGACCATCTCCTTGTGATATCTTCTGGTTGAGATGGTATTTCACCTACCAATAACAAGGCATAAGACCTGACTGGACATATGCCCCCTTATGCTTTAAGATATGAGGGCCTTTCATCACTACATTTTAAGTTGAATAATTTTCCTCAAAATGAGAAACACTACTATGAAATGAAATTTCATAGTGAATTACATCATGGGGAGTACAACCATTGAATATTACATAAATAGATATATCCTCTTACACCATCATCTTCTGTCCACATGGAGGGTTTTTTCGGATCTCTTCTATAGATATGTTCTCGAGATTGATGAATTGTCCTGAAGAAATATATCATGATGAAGTGTGTTATTGGGAAAATCATAATTACTACTACTACTCCCATAATTTTGAAATTTGAGGGAGGTATCTTGAGGTGAAATAGATAAATGTATGAGGGCTTCAAGAACTTTATCTTTAAGAGGGTCCCAATCATTGATTGAGACTTGATTCTCCAACAGTGCTTGGTGGGACTTCTTCATAAAAACTCTCTTATACATATATGGGGACACTTTCTACAAATATTGGTTATAATGAGCAGTTATATGAGAATATTTTTATGTGGCTATCAAATAGACTAATTAACTAAAATTGGAACAAGTGTCTGTACCTGATTCGGTTGTCTATGTTATATGGGGGAGTGTGACCCATAAACCTCCTAGAATGGAATAGAGGTGTGTAAATTCTCTTTTATTGCATGATGACGAGTCACCCGTGATAGGGGGACATAAATGTGGGTTATTCCCTCTGGTACAGATGAAATTGTCCTGATGATATTTTGGAATGAATCCCGGATATGGGTAAAAATATGTGTATACCCTTTCACTATTTCCAAAAATTTGTTGGATGACCTCAATGATTGGAAAAAGAATATACGTACATTCTGTAATTTGGATTAGGTGTATATACATTCTCATTTACTTCCTTTACTGTTAGTGGATACTGATAGTACTCATGTGTGGGTGTAGAGTGTTCATTATTCCCCTGATTTTTCATCAGAGCTTTCTGGCGGAATTCTCCGGGTGATTCCAAATGAGACATTTGGAAGGTATGGTGGATGGTGGAAGGTGTATATGGATACTGGTTATTTTCCTCCATGCATGGATGGAATACTTCTTTCAATGATGATTGACGAGACTGCTATAATGATTGGTGAGTGTAGGAAAGAGTATGTTCTTGCTTACATGTTTCTACCACCTTTTGTTGGCGGTCCCCCATGAATGCATCCACTCGAGTCTACTAACTAGATGATAGATTTTATGAAGGTGTTTGTTCATGATAATGGTAATCCATCATAATTGAAGGGGGTTATTGTTTTGGTGATTCCAGATGAGCCTGTCGGCTGGTGGAATTAAAGAGGATGGGTGTATATGCTCGTTTACTATTTTCCACAAAGTTGGGTTGATGGACTTCTGTGGAGGGAGAAAAGGTAGGAACCTACTCCCTATTGGATAGCTGTTATCCCCAGTGCTTCTTCTTTTGTGCTAGATTCTATGTGACCTAGGTGAGATAGTCAAAAATAACACCATTATCATATAGATGGTTTGCTGCTACGCGATGATGGAATCACTGATTGATGGGGGAGACATTAGGAAGGACCCTTATGTCTTAGGGATGAGGCTATGGGTGTAATCGTAGTGAAAGTAACTTTAATAGGGGATGGATTGGTTATTTTTTCAGATTATAAACTCTTGAAATCGTTAAAGTTGGTGGTTTTCACTGTCTGCTTTTGGACCAGTAGTAGTCATTGGCCGAACGACCGGGGGTTATTCATGGTATGGATGGCCTATTGATAAGAATCGAATGTTGTCACATTACCATGATGATGTTACTCACATACCAATGAAATAGATTCCCAGCATTGAAGAAACTAAGTTACTGGTGACATCCTTTGAGCAGATAAGGATCTAGCTTGAGCAGTAATCGGGGAATTCACGGGTGAAATCATGAAGGATTCCATTTTTAATAAATGGATTTCCTATAAATAATTTGTATGTCTATATGAAAAATACAAACAACAAAATAAAAAAAAATCATAATATTTTAGATGAACACAAACATGTCTGATTCCCTTGTTTTGCCCTCTTAAATCAATATACAATGGCCTAATATATGGGTTACACTATCACCTTGGTTAAGGATTCACGTCTGGTTCACCATTTTTTGTTTCCCATAGAACATGGGTTTTGGTAAAGAATCACTACTTCTAGACGGTTTCCATGAGATTTATTTATGTAATTAAGAACACCCCATGGTTCTCTATCCAAAGGGCCCTGCTTTCCAAAGGAAGGTGTTCGTTAGATTTATTAACCTACGATGCTTAAGAACTCATATTGGTCGAGAGGATAGTACGTCAAACTCAATGAACCATTTTGAGGGGAATTATCACCTACTTTAATAATATATTATAGATTTCTGACATGTTCATGATGTCTTATTAATTTACTAAGAATAATGTTTTTCCTATGAAATTTACCATCAATTATTTAGCATGTGTGGAATTTAGAGTTATCCATATGTATTCGAGTTTCTTCATTAATAACGATATTTTGTATGAAATCATGTTCTCCACAAATCGTATCCTCTCGTATACTACTTAGAGTTTATTGGGTTATTATTATGATAATGATGATTTTTAAGCAACTCATTGGGGCACTCTAGAATTTATCCTCACAAAGGGAGAAGTGGGGTTTTTGATGTTGGGATCATACCCATAGATGGGATACCTACATATCCTCCAGAACGGAATTAAAACCCTCATAGTTGGGTTCCACTTAATGGTACATAACATACATTTTATGGTCTTTTGATAATGACCTAATCGTATATTTTAATGACATGTTGTAAGGAAATCTTGGAGGAGTTTTTTAGTTAACTTTTAGTGTGGAACCTATACTGATGCTTCCCGAGGAACATGTAAATGATATCAGTTTCTAAGAAGGTTTATAACCTAATGAGAATATAGCTCAAAAAGAACATGGTTGATTTGGAATGTTGGTCTTGAACCACATAGAGTCATTATTTGTATCCTACTTGGATAGGAATCAAAGATCACATAGTTTTGTAAGTATTATAGTGGAGCATAGACCTTTGGGAAAAATTGGTTTGGGCTTACTCCTAAAGAGGCTGAACTTGTAATAAAGACAACCATAGATATCTTTTTTCATGGAGATTAAATGGTGACTTAATTCATGGATCACACCTAATGAGGATGCCCATATTAAGGGATTTATGTTATAAATCTTGAAGAGGAAATCCATTGATATAAGGACCTGGTTTAAGGATTCATACATATCTTATGTATGGTGGGATTCAGAGTTCTTATAGTTCAAAAAATGTGGTTGATTTTCTGTATTATTTTATCATAACAAATATATAAGCTCACGTGAGTCATTCTTGGTGTGAGAAGCAAGAGGATGTGAATGATTTAAAAAACCACACACTTTCTCCTCTATTTATGGAAGAGGATGAGACTATGTTGAAAGAATCCATGTCAATGGTGGATGGGGGAGCACAGTAATGAACCTATAAATGTGAAATCAAAGTGAAGTTCATTAGGTCTGGCATTAATTTCTACGGGATTACTCTAGATAGGATTCCTTATATTAGGTCTCGTAGTGGAAGGAGTATATCATTACATGTGGAAGGGAAAATAAATTGTGATCCTCACAATTCCTATTTGGGGACTATAGAAATCTCGTCATATAGACTAGGAGGGGAAGATAATTGGTATCCCCGAACTCCAAGACATGGAACTCCCCAAGACTATCCTTAGGGTAAAGGTCTATGTCACCATGGATATCCAAATCTATAAACACTTCAAATAAACATACCCTCTAGTAACACAACATTGGGAAAACACTAACCATATATATCCAAATCCAAATGGGAGACATGCTGATGTGCCTTTCCAAGAGGTATGATAAATCAAAATGTATTGGTGGAGGTTCTATCATGATCCTTTTAGAAAAAGGATCCAAGGAAGTGGAATCCCCTCAACGAGTGGCTTTGAGAAGGCTTTCAAGGATGTATCATGTATGTGATCTGTATATGTATTTTGTGTATGTATTCCATATTGGTGTACTGCGTAGGTTATTAGAGTAACTAAATAATGTTTAACAGATGATAGAAAATCCTACAAAATCATTATACGACTAATGAAATGGGTTATAGGGAAAAACAAAACTTAGGTGACATATTAATTTAAGCACCCGGGGTGTCCCTTGATTTCATTGGAAGTATCCCGCACATGTATTTTCATATAGAAAGAACCTTGTGTAGATGACTTTTCAAATTCGAAGGAGGATCCTTAATCTGATGTTTTATACATAAAACACTAAAATGACTTTGATCAGGATTTTTTCTTATACTTTTCTCTTCTCTTGTATTTTAAAGAGCTAACTATATAAATTTGGGAGGACCTACATGAAAGAGCTACACAATGGGAGCATTAAGAGTTCTTATAACATTTTTAGTTAGAAATAATTGGAAGCTGAAGTGTCATATTTATATGCAAGGAAGGGGGATAGTCTTAAGGAGGTTTTCTGTGTAGGTCTTTGGCATATCTCCATAGTGTATATCTTCCACATTGGGGTGCAAGAATTATACTACCGCATTGGTATATTGCGTAAGTCTACAAGGTAGTTCATCAGAATAGGGGGTTTCACATTGGGTTGCATGGGTATGAATTGACCTAGGTGCTTGATGAATATATATTCCACGTATGTCCCTTGAACTATATTTCATTATTCATTTTATGTTTCATTCATACTAAATTATATCCAATGGGTATCCTCATAATTATTTTTCCATTATTTAATAAAAAATTTTCAACACCTTTATCTCACCAAGATGAATAATCTTTTCAAGGCATTGGGATTCCCATAATATTAATATTAGATTGAGATATACAAATTCTTAATTTGAGTATACATAAAAAAAATTCCAAGAAAAAAGAAATTTTCATGGAAAGGAATTTGTGTTTCGATCCAAAATATATATCTTGGACAACACCAAGTATCCCAATGGAATGAGAATCAAGTCATAAATAGTTCTATGGTGAAAGAAAACTTCAAAGATCAACATCATACATATGGGTCCTCGGATCAAGGATGGTGAAATATAATATGAAAACTCCCTCTAAGATAATGTTGGTACATTAATATGGAGATTTAATTACATTGTGATGAAAATAATTAGTAGGATTTCATGTTTTGGGAAGGATATTACACAAATCTCGATCTCATTCCACATTTTAGGTCCTACTAATTAATAATCTCAAAGATGTATAATTTAATGTAGGATAATACATGAATCATATAATATTATAGAATGAGAGGACTAGTAACCCTGATATTAATAGTAGGTAATAAAGGTTCACTTTAATTTTTCCTTAGGATAGTGGAACTGGTGAGAAATGTTTACTTTTGTATAGGGAAAAATAATTCTCCTTATAAGACATGTATTATTTTTGACCCTATATTTTTCAAATACAATTAAGGATGGGTTTATTAGGTATGATATCTCTATTATAATGGGCTACCCTTTATGGGTCTTCCTCCTAATAAATTTCATGCTATTTATTTTCACAAATAATAAATGCTTCTTGAATTAAAGAAAGTGTGTGTTTACAAAGTGGAGAATAAATTTTTTTCCATGGGTTCCCTTTTTTATTTTTTCAACCTAATGTGATTTATATCACTTTCAATTGGTAGGTATAAGGTAATTAAATATATATTGTGGTTTTAGTAAAGGTTACCATATCTAAAAATTAATATTTCCACCATTAGGGTAGTTTTGTTTTATGTATATGAATCTCTGACAAAAAACATGTGGTTTTGGGTTACATAATGAGGTCTATAAAAAGGTATGAGAATGGAGTAACAAAATCCTATATTGATGATGGGTATAATACATGGTGATTTAATGTTTATGATATCAAATATAATTAAATATTTTGACTATAGGAATTGAAAATCCTGATATAGGAATAATTGAGTCAATATGAAGTGGAGGATTCTATGTAAATTACTGCATTAGTAATGGTGGAAACCAATATAACACATGTTTTGGGAAACAACTCATAAATTTACTAGGTATTATACCCATAGGGACAAATACCCTCTCGGAACATGCTCTTTGTCATTTTGTTACTCAAAAATATATCATATTGTCATCAGTAAATATCAGTCAATCTATATTTCAAAACACTACCAGGAAAAAATGAACAAAAATGACTCAAGGATATCTGGTTTCGAGATAATTATATCAACTCAAGTAATTAGTATGGGTATCTTATTCATAAAATAAATTAATTTGTTTTTTTGAAAACCTAATAATCAAATTTTTTTTGAGAACCCTAATTGATTTGTTGCTACGTAAGGAACGTATTATCACTATATGGGTATATGATAAATCATTGTTCCTGCTTTTTTAGGGACCGTGGTTTTTATCGATCATTGATCTTCATTTTCTAAGGCCACAATTTGGGTCCTACAAGGCGTGATCGTCTATAATATTTTTCTCTTATGCTTTTCTAAATCCTATTATTAATAGTTTAGATATCATAGAATTGAATCGTTCTCAGACTTCCCATTAGAGGGTTTCACCCTGACATTTTTTCTAACTTCTCCATTAGATATTATAGGAATTATAATTTATATAATAAAAGGATTATGGTTAAGGTAGTAAAATTTTTCAAAGTGCAATTGATTTATGGTCATGATTCATGTGGTCCTAGTATTAGGGGGTGTTATAAAACAACTTAGTTTGGATTACCATGGTAAAGAGTACTCCACCATCATTTAGTAAGTAAATGTGAATATTGGAAATAATGGATTTCGGTTCTCAGTAAATGCAAAATGGTATGTTATAATCATGAAAAATATGATCATCAATCACTTTATGTTAATGATATCTACATTGAAGATTTCATGTCATAAAAGAATCAGAAGGCCCTTCTAGTAGGGCCACAATGTGTATGGTTGATGGGTTTATTGTTCTAATTTACAACCATCTCATTAAAGGTAAAATTGAGGGAAATTGTATCATCTAAATTGGTCATGAACAAGTTTTGAGATCCTGGGGTTCTTAGTACATGATGTGTGATATATGTATTGAGATTTTGAAAATATTATTGATGTATCATGTACTTTGATTAACTAGTTTAAAGATATTATATTCCTCAAAAAATGAGTGATGATGGAATATGTTCTACATAGTTTATCAAAATGAAATTGGGACATATCTATTGTAAAGTTTAACATCATGTGATGAGGGTAAAATAATTTCAGAGTATCATCATGTGGTATGGAAATAAGAATCTATGTGAAATTGTATAATATATCATTAAGGGCACATTGCACAAGTTTGGGAGAATTTAGATGTGGGAAGAATATTTTAACCTTGCATAGTCTTAGTACTGGGTAATTATATATTGGATCTTATTTGGAAAAGATATCTCTAATAAGAAATAAAACTATTTATATATCTCATTCATAAATATTTAAATGGAGTCTCTATGTCACAACCCCCCATAATGTTCGTGAAAGGTATACCATATATTTGCTGAATATGAAAATTTTATATTGGGGGTTCTTTAGGATTCCATATAAATTTTTCAAGGGAATGAATTATAACACAGTAAATATTATCATATGTATCCCCATAGGGATCATACTCACATGTGGGAAGGGGTATTTTAATTGGTCCATGAAAAATATTTATGTGGAATCCTCTACACAAATTCAGATCAGATGCAGGAATGTAGTATTATTCCCTACCATAGTTTAGGTCTATCATGGAAGTGAAGTATCACTATAATGGTTTAGAATCTCTGGTAAGAGGGGATATTTTATGAAATCTTTGGTTGGGATTGTTTAAAATTAGTCTTACAATCACTACATATCCCATAGAGATAGTAATAAACCCATAAGTAATTCATGACATAATCCCTATATAAAAATAGTTCATATAAATGTAGGGGATTTTTTTGTCATCCCTTAGTAACAAATGACATCACAGTTGACTAAGAGGTCCTCTTTATAGACTAATAATACATTTAAGAAATGATAATATTAATATTTCAATTTAGTATGGGGATGAATGTTTTTTCTAAATCAAGTATTTATTGATAAGGTGATCTAATCTAAACAATGTTAGGTCTTTCCAGATGGACCATATGTCTTGTAGACTAATATTTTTTGATGAGGATGTTTTATGTAGTTAAATTTCATGTGACAGAATAATGTTGTGTGATGGGTTTTTTTGTGTAGTTAAATGTCATTTGACTAGGATGTATCACTACAGTGAATAAAGAACTCATGAAAACTGGGTATTCGTAGAATATGCATACCCCAAGATAGAGGGGTACTAGAATAAGATGTTATAATATTGATTTGAAAATGGGTAATATATATTTGTGTAAAATAAAGGGTTTCTAAATCCACATGGATATTTAATTTATGTAATTTTTAAGTCAAATCGCAATAATATATGATTCAATTGTGAGTGGATAATGGTAGGTATGGTTCAACCTATATAAATGCAGGCGATCATGTATCCCACATAGTCGGGACCATAGCTCCTAGATTTAATGTGCCTTCTCTTAATGGGAACCCTTTCAAATAGCCAGTCCTTGTAACCATTTTTCTATAGGGGAACCAAGAGTGCGAGATATCATGGTCTATGGGTTTGGAAATATGGGAATCAACTTGACTAATTGGTTTCTATCTACTTATATATTGAAGGTATGAAGTTGGTTCATTTGGAATGATTCAAGAGGGGTTATAGAACCATAAAGGCGATTCCAATGTGTATAGAACACATTTCAAGGTGAAGGGATAAGACATGTAATCCTCAATTATATATTCACAAAAGGGGATTACCTGTTCAATGTGAATACCTCTCCTTGTGTAGTTTAATGTTAATAAGATAGGAAATTGTCATAAAGTTTAAGTTCATGTCATTGGGATATGGTTCTTTATATTTGGACTGGATATGTTTCGTTTTAGTGGTTATATAGGTTTACTAGATTTTGAAAGATCGCATGAGTCATTCTTGGCATGATATACAAGATACACTAGGATAGTTTTCTGATTCCTGAGATAGTTTTTATAGGGACTATACATGGCAATTCAAAAAAAATTTCTAAGATTTAATCCCGTGGAAAATTTTATTCTAATCAGAGAATATTGTTTGGACTGGTAATAATTTATTATTAGTCTTGATATAGAGTATCCATACATCCTTACATATCCTATAAGAATAATAATAATGAAATATTTTGTTACTATAAGAAAATATATTACATAGATTAGAACCATACATAATTAATGGGAAATTTTAATTTTTTTCATTAGGGTTGGGCTAAGGATTTGAGACATCGATATCACTATGTGTCCTACGAGCATGAAGTGCTTCAATAATGTTTCCAACATAGGTCCAGTTCATATGTATATAGAGGTATATTTTTAATTTTTTTTGTACTTTATATTCATGATTTGGGAATCACTTTATATCATATAGAAATAAGAATCAAGCCACAATTATATCATTGATGGAAAATTCTATATGCATATCTGAATAATATTTAGATAAGAGGACATTTTTATAATGTGGTTCGACCCAGGAATTCTAATCTTGGTGTCACTATATATATTATGGTAATATGAATCAATCCAAACATAGTTATTAGATAGAAACATCCCACTATAGTTTTGTTTCATATTAAATGAGGGGGAGTTTTTTTCAATTAATATTGTCGTTATACCCATGATTTGAGATGTTGAGGTTAGTATATATCATATGGTAATAGGAATCAAGCAATATATGGTTCATAGATGGAAACATACAGCTATAGGTATGACCCATATATTAGTCAGGGAGTGTTTTTTTTTTGATTTATATTGTTCCTGGTCCTATGATATGATATCTTGGTGTCACTAAGTTTCTTATAGAAATAAAAATCAGATCACAAGTAATTATATTATAGAAAATTCATTCTGAAGTAATTAACCATATCTAAGGATGGAAAATTATACACTTCTATTATTATTGGACCAAGGATTTGGGGTCTAAGAATCACTATGTTGTAGGATTCAAGAAACACCTAGTTCTTGATATGGAAAATTACCTTTTCAATTTTGATATATATGCACGGTGGGGTATTATCTATTTATATTACAACTGGACCCATGATTTCAAATATGGGAATCAATAAATATCATGTCACAATATGAATTTATCCACAATGAATTATTTAAAAGAAATATCCTTATATATATTAAGATCATATGCAGGGAAGGGGAATTGTTACTTTTGGGTGTAGGATTCTCAGGCCCCAAAGGATTCTATATGGATATAGTTCTCATTAAGGTATTAATTCATTTTTGAGTCTAAAAGTAAAATCCATGAGTCAATAAGTGTCTTAGGGGAATTATAATCAATAAATTTAGTTCTTAAATTGGATTCCCATATAGATCAATCTCATATATTGGAAATGATATTTTATCACTACAACCAGGATGGACACGGGAATCACTGCATATCATGGGGTAATTGGAATCTAAAAACATGTAGTTTTGATATTAATGCAATGACAATTGATTTATTTAATCATAGACATGGAATCTGAAGGCATCAAACCATTATATATCTTCAATTCTTCTTTTACATGATGAAAATGAAAAAATGAAATTGCGAATTTAATTTCCTATATCAAGAATGATCATTCGATGATTGGGGAGAATAATGTGACACCATTAGATAAATTTCACATGGGATTAATGGAGACCTTTCATATAAGATAAAAAAATCACCTAGGAACAATCTCATAAACATTGATTTATTCATTAGTGAATCCTAGTGGGGTACCTTTAAAAAATATATCCATTTGGCACAGTCTCTTACGAATTGTGTTATTCACTAGGGAACCCTAATAGTGTCCCTTTGGATTATTCAGTCTCCATTTGTTATATGTTGTATTACAAAAGAAGGAGGATGTGGGATGCAATGACCCACCAATTCTCATTGCATTGAGAGTGAAACAAGTCATTACTAGGCCTTAAGCGACATCCCCAAGATGCCAAAGGCAAGTAATAAATGTAGAAGGGTTTCAAATACCATTTGGGGACGATTTACCCTTTAAGAAAATAAACCCATCCATTAACATTTCAATATATGATTCATGAAACAATGAAAGACCGAAACACATCCTCATTTATATTAAGCCACATTATAGTACACAACAGCGGAAGACCAACCCCTACAACAAGGTACACAATGGAAGAACAACATGAGACTTTCAATAGACACCACAACTCTGTGGTCCACAAGCTCCAAGCTCCACAGCATCTCCCAAACATCGCCACAAGCCATTAGTAATGAGATGATTTCCCTTTACATGTGTCTTGGAATACAACATCTGCAAAAGTACCAATGTTCCAAAGAAGGGGTGAGTATAAAACTCAATAGGTTTTCCCCAATGACTTCCCTACTCACACCACTAGGTTAGAAGAGGTTTCCACATTTATATAAAAATAGTTTATATAAAAAAAATTTCACCAAAGAAGTTTATAACTAAATATAAACATGTTTTCCAAAACCCTCCATGCTCAAAATAATCAAAGTAAAATTTCAACTAGCATTTCCAACACGTTATTTTTCCTAAAAAATAACCAAACAAATTTCCAAACCATTTCACAAACATCCCGTTTTGGCATTCCCAACCATTTCACAAACACGTGAAATCAACCATGCATGCATCATTATGACCGTTCTATACTCATGAGCGGTTTCTCGTCGATCTACCAAGTTTTCACAAGGTAATTGTTTCCCATGTTCCATTACACCTTTGGCCCCAAGAACAAGGTCATATTTCAACCAAGCCTCATACTTAAAAGTCCCATGTGCCATTAAACGTTTGGCACCGATCACAAGGTCCTATTTCAACCAAGCCTGATATATGCAACATGAACACACACCACATATTCTAAACAATCATTCCAAACCCATGCTTTCAATAAAACACCATTTATTGAAAACCATTTCCATCAAAACCATGTGTGTTCAACAAATTCAAACCATTTCAATAAAACCGCACTTTTATTGAAAACCAAAGAATGAACCAATTTCATCAAGACATTTCAATACCAAACTATTTCAATAAAACACACCTTTTTATTGAAAACCCATATTTCATCATACCATTTATCATTCTAGAAAATCCATAATTTAAGATCAATATTTTAAATTCAAGAAGCTAAATCGCTTTGCACAACAATTCACAATGATTTCACAATTTCATAAAAACCATAAATCATCACTAAAGAAGATTTATTCCATGATCTGTACAATCAATTTCATTAAAACATGAAAATTTAAAACTAAGCCAAACAATTATAACAAGAGGAGTCGAGAGTGAAGCCACCTATCTCAACAAAAAGTCGAACCAAGCAACGGATGAAGAACACTCAAGAACACCGAGTCAAATCTCCAAAAACCCACCATAGATCTCCTCTCCTACACAACCAAGACCAAATCTCATCATATTTGGCATCCACACAATTAGATATACCCATAACGGTTGTAGATCTAAGAGACCGAGAGAATACGATAAGTAGATATGAGTAAATGTAAGAAAACGATCAAGAATGAAGGAGAACGATCACATAGCTCAAGAATTCGGCTTCGATTTGCCAAGAGAAGCCTTCGGATCACCTCTAGAATGACGGGAGAACCCTATTTGACCTTAGGAGATCAAAAATCCCGATCTAGTGCCACTTAGGAGCTTTAATGATGCAATTAGAGGAAAAACGAGTTAGATCCACAATTTAAGGATCTAATTTTAAGTGATTGCACGGTTAGTCTGCACGGTTTGACAAACAGTGCGCTAACCATTCGTTAGCTACTACCTTGGCCACCCTTCTCGCACAGTTTGGCCGCACGGTTAGACAAACCATGCACCGACCATGTGGAAGCCACTTCCTCCTCAGTCATCCACGCACGGTTTGGCCGCATGGTTTAGACAAACCGTGCAACTCACGTGCGACTTCCCCTTTTCCTCAAAACATTATTCCAAGTTCTCCCGACTCTCCCATTAAATACCCTTAGATTTAAAACCATGAAAAACATCAAGTAAGGGATACATAACAGAAATTGGGGGTACTACATTCTCCCCACCATTGGTTTGTCCATCCTTGAAAAGTATAAAACCATCGCTTTCCTGAAAGAGTTCTGGCCACTACTGTTTCATTTCATTCTCGCATTCCCAAGTCTCTTCCTAAATCTAACCATGTTGCCACAAAACCCACACTAGACCGATGATTTTTCCATGCAAGACTTTATCATTCCTATCCACAATCTGCACCGAGATATGTAATAATGAAGCATCCATCTCTAGGTCAATGTGATCCCATCTGATCACATGGTCAGGATCAGGTTAATACTTCTTCAACTGAGATACATGGAACACATTGTGCACCGAACTGAACCGTGGTGGTAATGCCAACCGATATTCCACCTCAGTAACATGTTCCAATATCTCAAAAGGGCCTATATATCGAGGTGATAATTTTCCCTACTTCGCAAAATGACGATGTCCATGCCTTGGAGAGATTCTCAAAAAGACATGATCACCCACTACGAATGACAACGGTCTTCGACATTGAAAATCATAAGATTTTTTATGACTCTGAGCCGTCTCCATCCTTTTTCTAATCAACTGAATCTTCTCCGTTGTTTCTTGGACAAGTGTCAGCCCGACTAGTGATGTTTCACCAGTTACCACCCATCATAGTGAAGAACGACAAGGACGCCCATACAATGCTTCAAATAGAGCCATGTGTATCGAGGCCTGATAACTGTTATTGTATGAGAACTCCACTAAGGGTATATGATCCTCCCATGAGCCACCAAAATCCAATACATAAGCCCGCAACATGTCTTCCATCGTTTGTATCATCCTTTCATATTGTCCATCAGTCTGGGGATGATACGCCGCACTCATAGTCAACTGAGTCCCAAGGGCTTGTTGTAAGGAATTTCAGAAATGAGATGTGAACCTCAGATCTCTATTTGAGACTGTAGACATTGGTACACCGTGTCTATTTACCACTTCCCGGATATATATTTTTGAATTATCTTCCTCCGTATGAGTTTCACAAATATGGATAAAATGGGCCGACTTGGTTAGATGATCCACTATCACCCCAATGGCATCATGTTTTCGGACCGTTCTTAGAAGACCTGTAACAAAATATATTTCTATCTGATCCCATTTCCACACTGGGATAGGTAATGACTGTAACATACCATCTAGTCGCGGATGCTCTACTTTATCCTACGGAAAAGTTAAGCACCGTGAGATGAACTCGGCCACTGTCCTTTTCATGCCGCTCCACCGAAACTGCGGCTTCAACACCTTATAAATCTTATGTGTACCTAGATGTACAACCCATCTTGAATTTTGGTAATAATGAAAGAGTTGTTCCTAACAAAGAATAGGTAGAAAAATCCAATCCCAGAACCACAAAACTGAACCCGCATCCAGTTTCCAGCAATCAATGGTCTCCCCACTATTGAGTTTTGAACTCAATTCTAGACATTTTTCATCAGATTTTTGTGCCTCTTTAACCATGTTTATCAAATCAAGAACAAGCGTAGCTGAAAAGAAACTACAACATCACCTCAGTTTTCACATTCCACATGCATGTCGGCTAAGACTGACATCAACTGCCATTCATCTGAAGCTTCTTTCGCTAACTGAGCATCTGACATTCTACTCAATGCATCTGACACTGAATTTCCTTTACCCCGTGTGTACATCAAATCAAAGTTGAACATTTGGAGATACTCCATCTATATCCATTGCATCAGATTCAAATCTCGCTATGAGAAAATGTGTTTCAAGCTTTTTTGATCCGTAAACACAGTAAATTTTTCCCCAATGAGATAATGTCTCCATGTTTTCAAGGAATGGATGACTACATCTTACTCCAAATCATGTGTTGGGTAATTTTTCTCATGTACCCTCAATTACCTTGCAACATAAGCAACCACATGGTCTCCTTTCACGAGAACACAACCCAACCCTATTCCCGAACCATCACAATATACCACATATCCTTTCCCTAATTCTGGAAAGATTAAGATAGGTGCTGATGTAAGGCGAACTTTCAACTCTTGACAATATCTCTGACATTCCTCTGTCCATTGTAATGCACTATTCCTCTTTTTTAATGTTTTCATAGGTGAGCTAGTCTTTATAAGTCATGGACAAAGCGTCGGTAATGACCAGCTAGACCAAGAAAACATCGTATTTCAAGGACATTATTCAGCGGTTTCCAAGAAAGAATAAATTCTAATTTTTCTAGATCCACTGAAACACCTTTCTCAGAAACAACATGGCCCAAAAAGTGTACCTCTTGTATCAAAAAATTGCACATTGATAATTTGGCATACAACTGATTTTATCTCAAGATTTCCAACACTATCGCCATGTGTTGCTCATGTTCAGCCCTTTTTCTTGAATACACCAATATATCATCCAAAAACACCAAAAAAAGAGTATCCAGATATTGCTGAAATTTCCAATTCATCAATTCCATGAAGACTGCTGGTGCATTCGTAAGACCAAAAGGAATGACTACATATTCGTAGTGGCCATATCTACTTCTGAAAGATATATTTGGTATATCCTCTTTCTGAACTCGCAATTGGTGATATCCTAATCATAATTCAATCTTAGAGAACCACTGAGCTCACCATAATTGATCGAACAGATCATCAATGCGTGGAAGTGCTATTCTTTATCGTAACTTGGTGAAGTTTATGATAGTCTACATATAGCTAAATAGTTCCATCTTCTTTATTTACAAACAAAACTGGGCGTCCCTGAAAGACACACTTGGATGAATGAAACCATTGATTTCAATTTCTTCTAACTGCACTTTCAATTCCATTTACTCCATTGGTGCCATCCTACAATATGGAAGTGATATATGACTCGTCCCCGGACGGAGATCAATCGTAAACTCCAATTCTCTTACTGGTGGTAACCATGAGAATTTTGCAAGAAAAACATCAATGAATTGATGCACGACAACTGGAAAATTGTTATTTGCAATCTCGTCCCTCGATTAAATGTTTAATGCATCCAACTGGTAAGATATCGTTTCCACCACTTGTGCCAACAAGCCTGTTGCACCTACCTTCTCCACTTTTTCTTCTCTAAAAAGATGCTCGATTCCATCCTCAGTCGCAAAACTGACTGTTATGCTATAACAGTCAATGTGAGCTCGGAAATTTGTCAACCAATCCATACCTAGGATTATATCATAGGCATCCATCTCCAGCACATTGAAATACCATTTCAGCTCAGCTCCATCAACAGTTATAGAACATGCTCTACACACAAAGGCTCTACATTCTCTTTCACTAAGAGGAGTTTGTAGTTTCAAGACAGAAGGAATCATTTCTAGATTTAAACATAGAAAATAAACAATATGAGAAGCAAGAAAGGAATGTGATGCATCAGTATCGAACAACACTTGCATGAGGGTAGAATTCAAAAGAATCGTACCTATCACCATAGATGGTCGAGCCTGATCATCGACTATCATCTTCTCATATTCGTACAATTGCTTTGTCGCAGCACTGTTCTTCTTGTTGCCTTGTTGAGATTGCTCTGGTTGAGGAGTCATGGTATTTTGAGAATCACCATGGCTAGATCTATTATGTTGAAGAGATTGATTCTGCTATCCTCATCAAATCGAAACATACAATGCTTGCAACACCTGGGAAGTGTCCTGAACACCCGACCGTGGAGCACTATAACAATATTACTAAATATGCCCCATCTTGTTGCAATTGTGGCATGATCGTAGTGGTCTTGTACATTCTCATTTCATGTGATCAGTCAAACCACATTGAATGAAGCCTTATTTTCTTTGGTTTTGTAAAGGAATGTTGACTGATCACGCTGTCTGGTTCTGATTCGCACACCCACCATGGAAGTAGGTGTCCTTTATCTGCTTGTTCCCAGCATTGGAGTTCCCAACCATTTCCATGGGTATCATCATGCCTCCTCCAATCGATCCCGAAATATCACGTTCAGCAACCGTTTCTATGTTCACCATCTCTGTATAATCCGTAATACAAAGCATTGCAATCTTCGATCGAATCTCCTAGCTTAGCTCCGATTCAAAGATGTGTTCCTTTATAGAAGCACATGACTAAACCTCTGGTGAAAAATGGACTAAATTCATGAACATAGGCGCATAATCTATGATAGAGAGTCTCTCCTATTTCAAGATGAAGAAATTCGTCATTTTCTGGATCTTGAACGTGTGAGGATAGAATTGTTTGTTAAACAATTATTCAAAATCCTCCCATGTAAGGCCTTCATCCAATTTAGCATGCACCGCTAAATCTCACCACTGACATCCAAGGTCTTCAAGCATATACGTCTCCAGCTTTACTTTCAGCTCCACTGGTGTGCCGATGAAATCGAATATACAATTAATCCTACTTACCCACACCTCCTCCTTCTCTGGTTCAGCATCACCCCTAATGATTGGTGGATTCTGCTTCATGAACTGGATGGTATGATCTAGATGTCGTGTCCCATTCCTCCATTTCCCCATAACCACAGCTTTAAAGGCTTGGAAAATACTCTGAACCAGCTCTTTGTTCACACGTAGTTCAGGTTCAACCACATTCTCTGCAGCTTCTTCAGGTTGGATTCGACGACGCCTACCGGGTGCCATTTACTAAACCAACAACAAACTCCTTCAATATCACTTTCTATTAACTGTTGCCTTAGCATTTAAAATTCTATCACATTAAATATCAAAACATTTTTCTCAATATAACATTTTTACATGTTCAACCATTTTAGAAAACATTCATCATACTTTTTGAAAATAAATCCATTTTCAAAATACACCCAATACCCTATTTTCAAAAGTTTTCACTTGAAAACAATTTCTGCATTTTAAACAAATTAGCACCATGCACAAAATCCTTACTCATTCCTCACAATGAAGTATGCAATCCTAGTGGGAAGTCATTCGTCTACAATGCATGTCATTCTCCTATCATTGGCTAAACCCATGACATTGAGATTTCCAACATTCTAGAAGTGTATCATAAACACTTATATACCCAAAACCCTAGTAACTTGGAGTTCAACATAAATAGGTTATCTACGTCCTTTTATGCTATACCTTTCAAGTTTCGACATTCCTAATCTTTTCTAAGATTTTAACATAAGGAAAATACAAGAAGGAATTTCAACTCCAATACCAACAACATCGATGACTACTTACTTCGAAAGGACTGAAAAAGATGATACCATTTGTAATGACCCACCAATTCTCATGGTCTTGTGAGTGCAACGAGTCATTACTAGGACTTAAGCGACATCCCAAAGACACCAAAGGCTGGAAATAAATGACGAAGGGTTTCAAATAATATTGGGGGATGATTTACCCTTTAATAAAATAAAACCATCGATTAACATTTCACTATATGATGCATGAAGCAATGAAAGACCAAAACACAACCTCATTTATATTAAACCACATCAGTGTACACAACAGCGGGCGACCAAACCAAACATCAAGGTACACAGTAGAAGAACAACATGAGACTCTTTATAGACACCACAACTCCATGGTCCAGAAGCTCCAAGCTCCACAACATCTCCCAAACATCACCATGAGCCATTGGTAATGGGATGGTTTCCCTTTACCTGTGTCTCAGAATACAACATCTGCAAAATCACCAAAGTTCCAATGAAGGGGTGAGTATAAAACTCAGTAGGTTTTCCCCAATGACATACCTACTCATTCCATTAGGATAGAAGAGTTAGCCACATTTATATAAAAAAGTTCTTATAAAACATTTTCACCAAAGCAGTTTATAACTAAATATAAACAAGTTTTCCAAAACCCTACATGCTCAAAAGCATCAATGTGCAATTTAAACAAGCTTTTCCAACACATTATGTTTCTACAAAAATATCCAAACAAATTTCCAAATCATTTCACAAACATCTCGTTTTGGCATTCCCAACCATTTCACAAACCAGTGAAATCAACCATGCATGCATCATTATAAATGTTCCATAATCATGAGCAGTTTCTCATCGATATACAAGTCATCACAAGGTAATTGTTTCCCATGTTCCATTACAGCTTTGGAATTGAGAACAAGGTCATATTTCAACCAAGCCTCGTAAATAAAAGTCCCATGTGCCATTAAACATTTGGAGCCGAGAACAAGGTCCTATTTCAACAAAGCCCCATATATGCAACATGAACACACACCACATATTCAAAACAATCATACCAAAACCATCCTTTCAATAAAACACATTTTATTGAAAACCATTTCCATAAAAAAGTGTGTTCAACCATTTCAAACCATTTCCATAAAACCGTACTTTTATTGAAAACCAAAGAATGAACAAATTTCATCAAGCCATCTCAATACCAAACCATTTCAATAAAACACACCTTTTTATTGAAAACCCATCATTCATCAAACCATTTACCATTCCAGAAAATCCATAATTTAAAATCAACATTTTAAATTCACGAAGCCAAATCACTTTGCACAACAATTCACAATGATTTCACTATTTCATCAAAACCATAAATCATCACAAAATAAGATTTATTCCATGCCTTTCACTATCAATTTCATTCAAACAAGACAATTTAAAACTAATCCAACAAATTCTAACAAGAGGAGTCTAGATTGAAGCCACCTACCTCAACAAAAAGGCAAACCAAGCAATGGATGAAGAACACACAAGAACACTGGGTCAAATCTCCAAAAACCCACCTTAGATCTCCTCTCCTACACAACCAAGACCAAATCTCATCATATTTGGCATCCACACACTTAGATCTACCCATAACAGGCGTAGATCTAAGAAACTGAGAAAATATGAGATTTATATCTGAGTAGATCAAAGAAAACGTTCAAGAATGAAGGAGAACGATCACATACCACAAGAATCCATCTTCGATTCACCACGAGAATCCCTCATATCACCTCCAGAATGATGGGAGAACCCTCTTTGACCAATGGAGAACCAAAATCTCGATTTTGGGCCGCTTAGGAGCTTTAATGAGGAAATTAGAGTATAAACGAATTAGATCAACAATTTAAGGATCTAATTTTAAGTGACAGCACGGTTAGTCCGCACGGTTTGACAGACCATGCACTAACTATGCGTTAGCTGCTGCCTCGGCCACCCTTCTCGCACGGTTAGGCTGCACGGTTAGACAAACCATTCACCGACCATGCATAATCCTTTTCCTCCCCAGCCAGCCATGCATGGTTTGGCCGCACGGTTTAGACAAACCGTGTGCCTCCCGTGTGACTTCCCCTTTTCCTCAAAAAATCATTCCAAGTTTGGAGGGCTCTCCCATTCAACACCCTTAACTTTAAAATCATTAATTTCAACAGGTAAGGGTTACATTCCAGAAACCAGGGGTACTACATGGGATCATGTTTCAAGACATGATGAGTGATTATTCACCTACATATTTCGTATATTAACTCAATAAAAATGGGTTATATATGTAATTTGGTGCAAGATTTATTGTATAAATGGATTTTGAAACTCAAGGAAGTTTGGGCTTCATTAAAGATGCATACCATAAAATTATAGGGTATGGGAAAACTATGTAATACCCTTTAATTGACAATGGGTGTGATGAAAATATGAGTATCATAGAGGGCATGTGAATCAACATGAATTGTTGGGTTATGAGAGCGTAAATTATAACATAATAATAATTAATCCAATAAGAGGTTGATATTGGTGGTTATAGGATAATAATTAAAAATTATAGAATCCCATAATCTAAGTGATCAAGAAAATGTATCCAATATTTAAGGGTGGGCTTTACAATGGGACCAAACATATTTCGGGAACAAGATATTGAATATATAATATTTGTTCATATATAATGTATGACTCACGAAGGATTCAGGAACCCTAAATTCTACACAAAGGTGCATTGAACACATTTTCTAGTTGAAATGAAAAAAATACAATTCTGGATTACATAGTCATCTGGGAAATAATTTGTTTATAATCAAGGCCTCTTATCCTACAGTTTAATATCATGGAACTCGGATTTTGTCATTTAGTTATATATAATGTAAATAGGTAGTTATTGTATAGTTTAATGTTAGGAGACTATGATATAATTATCTATCAAAAAACATATCGATCATACCAGTTATAGTAGATTTCTAGGTTCGATAATCTCACAAGATTCATGATCAATGTGAGAGATATGGGATGATTGAATTTTCAATGGAAAGACATGGTAATTCCTAAAAAGGAATATGTGGGATGTTAAATTTTTAATTTGGATTGGTTCCTCTATATGGATCCCACTCTCATGTGGGGATATGAATGGGGGTGATTGAGATGTTTAGATTTTCCTAGAATATATGACCTAGGAATTTGTATATATCATGTGATGTCCTGAATCAAGACATTTCTAGTTTCCTCATGGAATATTCTCTACACTAAATGAGTCTCGGTGTGGGGATATGGAATTATTTCCATTTTATGAATAGTCCTGGGATTTGGGATCCATGTATCACTATTTATCCTATGGTAAGAGAAACCAAACCACATGTAGTTCAAAAATGAAAAATTGACTATGCAGGTCTGACCCACACAATGTGAGGGGTTATATGTTTTCAATTTATATGGTGGATCGACATAGGTTTTGAGATTAATGTGTTAATATATATCTTATGGTAATAGGAATCAAGCCACATTTATTTCTTGAATCTAAAATTCATGGAAAAAATATTACACATATATAGGGAAGATTAATGTTTCCACTTTTATTGTGGTTGGACCTACTATTTATGATATGTGAATATATATATTAATATATATTTCTAACATGAATTAGTACACAATTAGTTCTTGAATGGAAAATAACCTCCATATATATACCCCATATACTTGGAGGATTAATTTACACTATTTATCTTATATATATACTAAGGATTTCTTATCCAATAAACTCTACATGTCATGTGGTAGAATTAATAATGCCACACATTGTTATTGAATATAAAATTCCATACACAGGTTTTAACCATACATAGGGGGAAGGAGTTTCTTATTTATATTATGGATATACCCATGATATGAGATTCAGGCTTCACTGCATATCATGTAATGACAGGAATCAATCCAGACATAGTAGTAGAATGGAAAATTTCTTGCGTTGGTCTTCACTTTACATAGAGAGGAGAAATTGTTTCATTTTATATTATGGTTAGACCCAAGATTTATGATCTAGGAATCACTACACATTATTTTTTTAATATAAATCATCCACATAATGTTATTTAATATAATATTCCCCATGTACTATTGACCTATACCTATGGAGGAGTCATTTCATCTATTCATATTGTAGCTGGACCAAAGATTTATGATCCAAAAATGACTAAGTATACTATAGAGATAATAATAAAGGAAACCATTGTTCTTTAATATGACCATTATGTAGATCTGACTCAATAATAAAGATGGGGAACTTTTTTTTCTCCACATAGATCAAGCTTATGTCTAGTGAATCATTGATGATGTAATTTCCCAAATTATAAAGTCAAGAAACTTATTATGAATATTTTTTTAGTGCTTCAATCCAAATAAAACAACATTACCCCTATGACATTAATGTATTGTTAATTGGATCATAATTTATGAAATTTAACATCATGCAGTTAGTTTGTTCTCTGTATAGTTTAACATAATGTGGTGTGGAAATTTTTTTACAGTTTAACATCTTGAATTAGATACATATAGATTTATGAATATTAAATTATCCCATAATGAGTCTTGGACCTAATCGGAAAACTCCTCCATCTGGTTAGACCAATAGATTTTCTTTATTTGGGATTCCTTATTAATGTATTGAAGAATTTACAATTATTTATGGTTATGTTTAAATTGTTATCCCTGTTGTTTAGAGAACATATCTATAAAAAGTGTCTTGAAATGGGGAGGATTTGTAAGAATGGGTGAGATATCACCACTAAGAGGTTTTACACAATGGATGTTCAACGTAAGGCTCCCATAAACAATATTTATAGTAATATGAGGAGGAAAATCATTATATTTGTCTCATTATAGTTTTATTGAAGGCTCTATGGGCCCTTTAAATTCTTATAATATGTGTATTATAGGTACATGATAACTTAATGTTTGTAGATTATGAATGTAATGCTCAATCTATGTAATGATCAGAATGTTCTGACTTATCTTTTAGGGTCAAAAAGATATGTGATTGTGTGGTAGTCACTAAACAATGTCGATGATCCTCATGTTAGTACAGGAATGATAGAACACTACTGGTAAGTTGTTGGAGTTTTATAGTGAGATTTTGTATTTTTTGTGGGGATATGAGCCATCCATTGGGTGGTTTGTATGATATGTTAGTCAAATGTGGTTGATGTAGGATTATGATTATGGTTCAAATATACATTCACCCATTAGAGTATGCTGATGGACCTTTATAATGGAATAAGGGATATAGAAATCATCTTTTATGGATCTAATGTATGGTGGTGTAGTCTTTCATTGGTTGTAACATGGATTTGATCACATTCTTATAAATTGTAGGAATATTTTGAGTAGCTTCACTGGAAGGGATGTGAGGTTACCATGATGTAACTACCAAACTATGTTGATGAGCCTCAGTTAGAGTGGGGGTATGAACCCAGAACTACGACTTTGAGGTATTCCAATTATTTTTTTGATAGGGAAGTGTTGTTATCATGAGGTTATTACAAAAAATATTTTATAGACACAATTTTGGAATGGGGTTATAAACCCGGAGCCATGCCTCTTCCATTTCCTGAATATATTGTTAACCCCCCTAGACGGGGGCTAGAATATGAAATTTCTCGAGAGTATCTAGATGTTCATATTTACAATATAGATTTGATACTCTATATAATTTGAGAATAGCGTGTTCTAGTACCTGTAACATCACTAAAATATATTTTGGGTGCACATATACAACTATTAAAAGGTATTCTAACATTAGAATGGTATTTGTTTGGAGGAATTCAAACATGCTCTTGGTAACAAATATTTTTTTGTTAGTATATTTTTTTATAGTGGGGATGTATTAATACTCATGTATTATTCATTCCATTAGAATTTGTAAATTAGATTTATGTAAATCATCATGGATCTATTCCTACTAGTATTGGTACATGGATATAATATCAAACCATATTTTAGTGAATAAGGATATGAACACATTCAATGTTTTTCATTGGAATGTGTAGGTGTGATTCTTTGATGGAAGCCAAGATATGACCCTTCTCCCTATGGTCCATGACTTTCCAAATATGATGATAATTATTTTATATTTATATAGGAGTGTTCGGGGAGATTACCTATCAGGTAACACCCTTAGCAATAGACTAATGGGAATTAAAAATTTTGGGATATTTCATGGATTATCATAGTACTGTATTAGTGGTAATTTGATCGCTATTATAATTTACTCCTAATTCTCAGGACATATCTTGGATATTGAAATGTTGCATAGTTTACCACCCTTTATCAGGAGTTATTATATATAGTTTCATGTTATATGGTAAGAACGTTGTACACTAGTTTCAAATCATCAAACTGGGATGTTATTTTTTAGTTTAATATCATGGGAATAAGATGTTCTTATGAAGGTTATTGTCCTGCAACTATGTTTTCTTCTATTCTTTTCATATTCATGATGCACAAACAGTTCCATATAGTTTATTACCTTATGACTATGATGAGTTTTTGCAGATTTACATCATTCTGCATGGATGTTGTTTTTAAGTAGAACATCACATGAATAGGAAGTTATCACGCAGTTTAACATCTTGATACAAGGACATATTCCGTATACTTTCGTATCTTACGGAATTGAAATTGGCATTCTTTTTAATCTAATATGTCTTGGATATTTTCGTGAAATTTTACATCACATGACTAGGATGTTATTTTAAAATTTATTGTCATTATATTGTGACATTTTTGTGCAGTTTAACATCATGAGACGAGGACATTGTTGTGAATTTTAATTTCAAAAATTATGTACATTTTCTTTTATTTTAGTATCATGTGAATATAAAACTATTATATTATTTAACATCATGCATATAGGGTGTTTTCATGTAGTTTATCATCATGTGACTAAGACATTGTTGTGTAGATTAAAGATAGGATAACTTCCATGATGTTTAATGTCATCATGTAATAATATTATCATACTACAACTTTTCAAGAGTGTGAATTTTTTTAAGGAGCTAGGATAACAATTGTACATGTTTTATGGTTTTTGGGTTCATTTAACTATTTCAAAAATTCATTTAACTACTTTTCTATCCAATTAATAAATAAAATGAATCCTAGTGTTTTGTTCCCTAAGTTAGTAATTCATGGTTGTTTTGGTGTCTCTTGACACTTGTGATATTAAGAGATTTTTTCCAATTAACAATTGACGTTTTTTCCCCGTAATTATTCTTAATGGAATATAGATTTTTTCATCGGTAACTGATATATAGTCTTCTACAACTGGGAGATTTGTGGCCTATGTTATTATTTACAACTTTTGATTTTTGTTATATGTGCTCATATGAATGGAGTGGGGATTCTGGTGCTGGTTTTTCCAAAATGACATCATCTACATACTAATAAAGTCATTCATTACTGCTAAAAAAACTACCTATTAAATTCATGAAACATTAGTGGAAGGGGAAAAGATTTTCAAGTCCTATAAACTCCTCCCCACACAACATAATCATTATTTGATGTTCGGAAAAAAATATTCTATATGGAAAATTCAATGTACCTTGGGATATGTTTTCGATAGAAAGAATATACCTTTCCCTATCTACCATAAAGAGATAGAGGACCATGTAGCTTTCCATGTATTCAACCTATGATTTTTTTAGAAAGTATACAAGTCATAGTTTGGATATTTGGATGTGGTTCGCTGATCTGTATTGATTTGAGGGTCAGTGTTGAAGCATTGGTGGCCTTGGTTTTGAAGATTTACACCCTTATTAGAGTAACCCCAATATTAAAGATGATTTTGTGGTAATAATTGACATCATATTCTTTCCGTAATACACTAGATGAGGATGTGGAAAATATAAAAATTATCCCAGCCATATTGTATTGGGGTATTAAACAATAAAAATATCCCTAGCATTATGGGATGGAGTGAGGTGGAATGATGTTCATATTTCTCATTATTAAGAGATAAAAAATTTAAAAATAAACCAATCATTGTGGGATGGGAAACTGCATTGTAATGGGGGAATATATAGAAAGGTGTGGTTACATTATTCTAGGGAGAAGATATCAGAATCATTTCCATATTTATTTCTCAGATATCCTTATTATCTCATTGTATTTGATAGATATTTTCATTCATTGAAATTATATGGTCATACTTTACGGGATGTCTGGAATGATTCATGAAAACAACTTTTCCTCTATCAATGTTAGGATGAGTGGTGATGAAAGGAGTATCAACATAGACCTCAAAAAATGAATATGATGTTTCTAATATGTGTATTTACTAATGAAATGTCATATTGAGACACTAAAATTTTCATTTGTATGTTTTATATATTCATGAAAGATACCGTTGATACAATCAACTCTAGTGTTGGGAGTATAATATAGGACTACCAATCGTGACTTAGATTAATATATAATGGTTAAATTATTCTCATTAAGAGGGAAATATATGGATTTGATTATATGGATTTATATTTAGTAGATATCATATTTACGGAGTCACGTGTTTTTTGGTTCTCCACGTCAATGAATTATTTCATTTTATGGGTCAATAATTTGTGTGTCGTTTTGTGGGATGGTTCCCATTGTACCATTTAGTAGGCTATCACCCATTGAACCATTTGGTGGGTGAGTGTTAGTTCTACCATTTGGTTAGTCAACCCCCATATTAATGATTTTTCCAAGATTAAAAATGATAAAACATCAACCACCCAAGTGGGATAGGGTTCTCCCTAGGATTTTATAGTTACCAAGGTTTATGGGGATACATTACGGGGATCTTGGATATTAATTATCTCAGACTGATCTAAACCACTATCAAGGTATGATGACGATCCTCAGATTAATTATTGGTAACATGGATATAGGCATACTCTAGGGTTTCACTGGTTCAGTACTCTCGATCGGGCTCTCCTATTAGAAGACCTTATTTTGGTGTTTGGGGTAGGTGAAACTTCATAAGATATTTACTATATAACTGTGGTAAAATGTGGATTATGAGGAAAAAAAGGATATGATACCTCATAAAAATAACTTGGCCTGTGGAGTTGACATTATTATTGTCCTCATCTACCTCTCAAAGATAGGGATGATATATGTTGCTTCCCTATATGGGTAATCTTCCAAATTAGTTGTTTTCGGAAGTGGGGGACACATATTCTACTATGAATTTTGGTGGGAAATATATTATGTGGTTCTTATTCCTATAAAGGATTTAATTATCTACCACAAAAGTTGAGATAGAGTCTCTTATGTTGAAATCCTAGACAGGGACATTTACCAATAAGTACTAAAAGTGCTGAGTTTCCCACAGTGTACATTGGAGCCTCAAGACAATGGAATTTGTTTTGGATGATGCACATAATTATTTTAAAGATATCTTCTCAAAACATAATGTGGTATTTTATGGAAATAATCAATTTTTCTAGTGATATTCGATTCTATTGGCTCATTTGATGATGCCATTTTGATTATATAAAATCTAAAAAAATTTATAGAGTATAAAAAATAAATTATTAGTTCAACATCTTATATAAAATTACATGGTCAATTAATTATATTAACAATTATAGGATTTATCATTGGTCCTTTTCTCATTGTGAATATTTTAGCATTTTTGAATAATTCATATAGATTTCACTACTATTATTTCATGATAAAGATAGATGTATCTCCTTATACTTGCTTGTGGGTGATTCAAAGTGGTTGAAAAATAACTTCCATATAGATTAACATTTTTTCACTAAAAGAAACTAATTTTTTTCCCCCATCCTTAATGAGGAATGATCTTTAATTACAATTATAGGGAGTCAGTTTGGATTTTAAACCTAACATTGCTTAGAAAATCACATTGGTAAAAAGATGAGAGTTCAATCTATATGCACCATTTTGGGAGTATTATTTCATACTCCGTGAATGTCTTGTACGTTTATGATTTTTTTATCATCCTTAATTATAATATGATCATGTTTATCCCTATATTAATGACTTCAATGAAACCATGTGGTGATGAGAATAAGTTCATGTATCATAGGATCTCCATTATTCTCTTATTTATTCATGATTCTTTATTTTATACCCATAATAATGCTATATAGAGTTTATCATCATGAAGATATGTTATTGTTGTCTTTGATAGGAGAATTATAATATTAAATGAGTCCTAAGTATCCTGTGAGGTAGGGAATCAAATCCCACTTTGGTTGTTTGATATAATTTATGTTCATATGACAAGACTACCCCAGGTGTTCTAACATCATGCAGAATGGAAATAAATACAGGGATCTACCATTGAGGTTGATTCCTAAATACCATATTAAAAAATGATTCATGGCCCTTGTAGTTTTTATATGGGTATTTGTATCATAAAATATGTGACAATAAATTCTTTGAGAAGAACATATGCATATATGGATCCCCTGAATTTCCTTATCAAGAATATGACCCTTTGAGTAAAGATGATATATAGTAAGTCATACATAATAAATAAGGTAAGACATTAGTGGTATATGAATCATGATATTTTTATAATCATAATTTCTATCTTAGTCCATGAGAGTCTAGATCAGTGTACAGAATACGAGACAGTTGATGATTTGACACATCACATGAGAGAAAAAATATACGGGGCCTACATGTTAATGTTTCCCATAGAGAAATATTATTACAATTATCATTGATAATATATAATCGATCAAGGGAATTCAAATGGAATTCTATATATCCCATATATTATAGGAATCATTTTCTTCGTAGTTTAGTTCTTTTCTTACTTGCTGATGCATTTAAGGTGCTTTAGGGAATGGTAGAGGCTTATACATAAGAGGAATCCCATGTATCAACCAATTTCACCTCCACTAATTAATAAAAGATGATATTTTAAAAGAATACAAGTATGTTAAATTGATTAATTTACACAAAAACTTTGGTTATCCCACATCACATGCCATAATGAGTTTCTTAGAAATCATGTGTTGCATGAATGATCGGGTTTTACATGACAATGACTTAAAATTAATATATTTTAAAAATATTATTTTTATATCCTAGAAAATGAATTTAGTGGTATTAATTGCATTAACAAACATAACAACATATAAGGTTTTCATTTTTTTTATTATATATCTATTTATTATAAATTAAATAGGAATCATTTAAAAGAAAAAATAAATGTTTTCAAAAAACAATATTTTTTTAGATGTTTGTTTAATACAAGTTGGTTCACATAGTTTAAAATTAAAATATTCACATTTAATTATTTTAATTTTAAAAAATAAACATAATTTTTAAAATTAATAATAGAAAATGTATCATTAGGTGAATGTTTCTGATTTTTTAGAAGATTCTTATTTAAGATGAATAGTCAAAATAATACATTCTATTTGAAAACTGTGTCTTAATTTAAATAATCTATAATGTAAAATTATATTTTGAAATATATTTAAAGAAAAAATATAAAAATAATACATCTATTAATAAAATATAGGTCATTTTAATCTCTTTAATATTTAATTTTTTTACAAAAAACTAATAATTGTTTGAACATTTCCACTTTAAAAATATGCTTCCTTGTCACGTCTGCGTGATCGATTATAAATTATATTCTATCACTTCTGTTAATTGAATTTCAATAAATAGATTATTTATTTGGACTCATAATAATTTATATTATCTAATATAGTCAAATTAGTTTTTTACAATAATTATTTGTGAAATCAATTGAAATTAATTTTAGTGATTAATTTAAAAACAATTTTACCTAGTGGTTAAACATAGAATATAAGGTGTAAATGACCAACCAAATTGTCCAACACCCATTCTCTAGACATATTTAGTCCCATTTAAACTTAGAATCAAATATTTATGCGTTATTGGAAAACATTCAATGATTGTTAACAATATAATTAGTTAGGTAAAGAAAAAGACATAAAAATAACCTTACATGACTTTAATATCTAAAATACTCTAAGATAAGGAAGAACAACATTGGACCAGTTTTAAATAATATTTTGAACGATAAATGATTTATTTTTTTTATAATTATTCAAAAAAATTTATTATTGAATTATTTAGTTACATTTTTTAATAAAATAAAATCAATTAATTATTCAATCATGAAAAAATAAAATAACATATACTAAAAATAATAAAAGTGGTGAAAATTGTATAAATTATTGTATTGAATTAATTTTGTAGATTATTATAGATTTATACACAAATTTTAACATATTATATTCAAATTACATAATTTTCTTGACTTTTTTAAATTCAAATTAAATAAATAATGACAAAATATACAGTAATGTTATTTTATAAAAAATGAAAATTTATTAAAGGATATCAAAATTAAAAAATACTATATTCTTCAATTTTATATTTATATTTCAATAAATATAATATATTTTCCATTAATGGACCTCTTTATCTTTTATAATTAACATATTGACCTCTAAATAGTAAAATTTTTGTTTGCGTGGTTAAGGTTAAAGATACATTTTTGCACATTAAATACACTTCTATTAAATTTAATTTCCAAAACACATGGGATTTTTATTTTATGAATGAAATATAATATAAATAGTATTGGTTGTAAATTATATAATAATTTAAAATTTAGCATAATTGTAATGTAAAAATTAGATAGGATAAAGAAAAGTTACCGTGGAAAAAATGAACCGTGTTAAATTTAGTAAACATAAAGACTAATGAACAAAATGATAAAAATAATTATATTTTTGTATAAATACTTATATATAAACCATAATTTCAAAAAAAATATTTTTCTATTTTTAGGCGCATTAGGTAGAGGAGTCCTCGTAATAGGTAATATATTTTACTATTTATATTAATTCCACTCCTCCTCAACTACTAAAGGGAACTCACACTCCCCCTTCTAAGAACCTTTAATGCCATTTGAAACATAAAAAAACGTCCAAAATCACACCCAAACTTATATTTCATAATACTACAATCCTTATTTTTGTGTAAAATATATCCTATGAATGGTTTAATGAAATCTTAGGGAAGATACCTAATGAAGAGGTAATGTTCTTTAACAAGTGTCTTTATTTTAATTCTTTATATAACTCATTAAATTTTCTATTATACCGTGTATATATAATAGAATAATTTTTTTTCATATACTAATACGTTTTTAGGTTAATATTTTGACCCAAAAACTATAACACTTCCACAAAATAGGTTACAAAATCACCATTAATGTGTACAAAAGACTACCGCCTCATGAAATGTTGTCATTTGTTTTTTCATTAGCAACTATAAAGGTTGGATATAATGATGGATATAAAGTTTATATATTATATTTATAGTATAATTATACCTATGGTGTCATTATATCAAAATAGTACTTTTATATTTCATTAGGTAGGGGATACAATAACGTCGCTTGTGTGTATAATGGACCACTGCTTGAAAAAGAGATGTGATTCATTTTCACTAACGCATTACATAGAATGTAATAAGGGTAAGTATAATTAATATATATTAAATATATAAAATATTATCATATTAATGAAATATAAATAATTATTTAATAATTATATAACATTTTATTACAAATATTTTCACTCACTGAAAATGTGATAACATCGTTCTTGGATGTGTGGACTACTAACTCCTTAAGCGATGTGATTCATTTTTTCTTCACCACATCACAAGAATATTATAAATATATATATATATATATATTCACATTTTCATATTATTTATATCAAAATCAATTTTCAAAGATAAATTTTAATTAAATATTTCCATATTGATCTTTCAAATCGAAAATGATACTCAAGAATATATAGATACCACATTCTTTATAATCATAATGTTAGTTTATTTTTCATAACCATATTACATGATTGGTTTTAAAAGTATAATTTATGAATATATATGATAATTATGTAATCATTATTATTCTATATATGTTTAAATAATGACCTATTTTACAATAGTAAACCTATCAATGTCTCTTTTGAAACAAAATCTAAATATGGTCAAAAATTCCAACAAAAAATAATTGATTAAATAATTGTATATAAATTCAAAAAAATGGGAATAGAATTAATAACAAACAAAAAAAGGTCTTAAATCATGTAAATTATTAAAATATGTTTATTATTCAGAAAGATAAAGACACAAGTGATGAATTAGACTCATGGTAAGGGACTTTGTCTCAATCTCCATTCATTGAGGCATATTATGATTTTATACACCTATATTCTTTTATAAGGTGTATAAACAACAACATTTACATTTTATATAATGAATTTATCTATTATAATGGAATTTAATTTTTTTAAAATTTTATTTTTTTCATGGGGATTATGATATAAATATTTTCATTTTATAATGGAATTTTATTCTAAATAAATCATCTTTTAATGTTTTCTTTAAAACTCTCATTATCTATCATGTTCATGTTTTTTTGAGATGTAATTATAAAAAATTTATAAAATAAAAGAAAACATTTTTAAATAGGTTTTCAATTATATATTATTACATATTTTATAGGGAATGTTTTTTCAAATAACAAAATGTATTCTTAATATACATTATGATAATGAATTTTCTACAATCATGAACATTATATGATTTATATATTCTATTTCATGATTTAAAATTTTCATCAATAAAAAACTTTTTTATTTTTTTTGCTGTTTTTGTATTGAAAACTTATTTTTCAATTAAGATGATGTTTTTATTGATAATGTGTTTTTAATAGAAAATAGTATTTTTATTCGAATGTTTTTATATGAATTTAAAATAGTTTTTAACGGGTTTTATGAGGAAAGTATTTTATTTATGATTTGGTATTTGAGAATTGTATGAAATATTTGAGCCTAATATATATTATACTAATGGTTGATCCACATTATAGCTCACTAGGGAGCCATAAATAGTGCATATGAAGGGTTCTGCCCCATATAAATATTGGAATACAGGTGATCCCGATATAGATTATATAAATAGTTGATCCCCATTGTATATTAAGAAAAATAAGGGAGGTTGATAAAACTTATATGAATTGTTGAGACCAATTATATCTCGAATGTGAGCCTGATACAGATTATACAATGCAGGATCCCCATTATAGATCATCAATGATTTGGATAATGATTATATTAGAATTGCGTTTTATAGTTATTCAAATTGAAAGGGTTTTTAAAGGGTGTTATGAATAATTTTCATTACGTTAATGAAAAAGAGTTTTAATATTTTGTTATAGTTTTTAATGGGTAACTTTTTGAAACATATGTGTGGGTTTTCTTGTCAAATAATTTTATTTTGTTCACTTAATGAACATTGATATACTGATAACTATTTCCTGGAAATTCATGGTTTTACAGAACTAATTGATTATATTATTCATATATCACTTACCAATATTTTTACTATTCCCATGTTTTAAAATGTTTTCACAGTGTTAAAATATGGTTAAGAGAATGTAATAATTAATGATAAAAGTTTTAGATATTTCTTGTGAAACAAAAATCTGATTTATTTTTTATTTTTTATTTTATAGGAAAATAGAATCTAATTAGATAGGCCCACTTTGTATTTTATGTTTTCCTTATGTGTGAGTGACGACCTAATTCTCTAAAAATATAAACCTAAAAATAACTCAAAATATATGAGATTTAACTCTTGACATCAAACTCAAGATCAGTTCATGATTATTATTAGGTCCCTATAGTTGGCATCAAAGAAAATGTTTTGACAACATTAGAGATTCTGATGTTTTAATGTGAGTTTATATTAAGAGTTGGGGATACCATCATATGTATACAATATTAAGATTTATTATAAGTCCAACGTGTTATAATACTCATTTGATTATTATAGGTAATAATATTTTTTAGTTTTTGAATGAAATTTCTAGATACTTTATTCTAGTTTGAGGTATTTTAAACACCATGGAGAAACATTATGTATTTCTTACATACAATTTATTTATCATTTTTAAAGAAAAAATATGTAAAACTCTTTTGTTGAATGATAACAAGTTGCATATGGAATAGAGATAGGGACTGATCCTGTGCCTAAAAGAAATAATGGTTTCACTCCTAGAACTGGACAACATGATATCAAGGATAATATAAATGTTTTAAAAGAAATGATTATGTTTATTTTAAATAAATTGGTTTTCTATCCACAATAATGGTTGATTTTTCTTATAAGGATAAATGATTAATGACTTATAATAATTGGGTATTGAAAATAGTTATGAAATGTTTGAGGAATCATAAGGATAGTTATTTTTGGACTAAATGGGTTTTAATGTTTGGTATTACTGTTGATATTTAGAGATTAATATATCAAGGAATATTTTTATCTTATTATTGGATAACCATTTTTGTTGTCGTTAATATTTAAAGGTAGTATAAATATATTTTTATAATATTAGTGATTATATTATCCTTTAAAATGATAATTTTAGTTTTTAGGAATGAAAAAATCCATCTTGAGTACTCGTTGTTTGGAGAAACATATGTGGTTGTGTTGGAAATTGATTAAATAATAAAATTCTACTAATCATGTTTCTATATTTCCATATTCAATTAGTCAATATTGTAATAAAATTCCTAAACTATTGGAAAAGGATCATTGAAAAAAAATAATTTCCTTAGTAACTTTAATATAAATAATTGATGAACTTTTTTATATTTATAGATCTATGGTTTTGGGGCCCTTGACGTTCTGTTGGTCATTTACATTATTTTGATCAATGAACTCAATCACTCTCAATAATTATTTATAATTTTCCTCAATTGACACATATGGTCTCTTATTTGGAAACCTTATTATTTTATATTGAATATAACTTTTTTAATTCTATTTTCATCCATATGAATAGGATATTTTATTTACTTTTTTTATTATGGATATTTAAATAAATGTATTTTTAAATGTCCATAAATTGATTACAAAGAAAAAATTTAAATTAATAGTATAAAATTTATTAAATGGGGAGGATGTAACACCATATGAATTTAAAAGAAATGTTTTATAGTATATGTTTCATAAATAATTGTGTCTATCTCGCATTACATTAGAAAATAAGTTTCATAGAATGGTTTCCTTATAACTAATACCACGTTTTACTGGAAAATTATATAATATTATTATAATCATTTAATATAATATTTATAAACTAACTGTTAAATTAGTTAGTAATAATAGAATTATATAAATTGTGAAAATATATAGTTTAATCCCATTTATAATTTAACTATTTTTTATAAATAAAATGATAATATTTTTAAATTAAAAAGAAATATTTTATTAAAATATAATTTTTTCTATTAGATTATTTAATCTTTCTTGGAGCACATATTATAAAATTCAATTAAACAAAATATAAAATTTTATTTTAAAAAATATTCATTATTTTTAAATTTTGAATATAAAAGTTTGATTAATTTGAATGTTTTAGATTCTTATAAGAAGTGTCACATTTTTTATGAAAATTTAAAAATACTATATTTTAATCTAAAACATCATTTTTAGCTAAATAATTGAGAATATTAAATTATAATTTAATTTTTTTCAAGTAAAATAGTTTAATTATAAATATATTAATATAATATAGGTCATTTTAATCAGTTTATTTTTTTAATTGTTTTATAATATCATTGTAAACTTTTGAATGTTTTAACATTAAAACCCCGCTTCCTGGTCACATCTGTAGGATTTATTTTAAATAAAATTCTACTACTTCTATGAATTAAATTTGATGTGACATATAACATATTCATAATTTTCATATTTTATATTATTTAATATGGTATACATAAATTCTTACCATAATTATTAGGGAAAATAGCTAAAATTTATTAGACTGATTATAGTAAAAATCAGTCGATATAGTGGTTAAATGTATAATATAAGGAGTAAAATAACATAAAAACTTGTTCAAATACCATTGGTTGGAAATATTTTAGATATTATAACCATTTTAATTATTATTTTTAGTTATTGGGATAACATTCCATGAAGGTTACCTATATAATAACATAGGTCGAGAAAATGTCTAAATGGAACCCTCCTTGTCTTTAATATCTATATTTCATTAGAATAGGGGAAATATTTATTCAATTATACATATCATTTTGAAAAATATATTTTTTGTCATAATAATATATATTGAATTTTTATTGTTGAATTATTTACTTATAATTCTTAAGAAATTCAAAATTTGTAAATTTTTAGGTAATAAAAACCTAATATAACTAATACTAAAAATAATGAAAGTTATGATAAACAACTCAATTATTATTTTAAATTTTTTATTAATATATCATTTTACATAGGTAGGAACATAATATATTTCATTATAATCATTTAATTGGTATTTTTGCAATCGAATTAAATAACTAATGTCAAAAATATCATCAATATTATTTTCTACTAAATGATATTTTATTAAACAGTTAAAAATAAAAAAGATAATATATTCTACGAAGTAGTTTTTAAAACATAGTAATATTGTATATTTTCCCTTCATGTTAGAATTTATCTTTTATAATTAACATATTATTCTTTAAATAGTAAAAACATTATTGGGTTGGTTATGGTTAAAGTATTTTTTTTCACATCTAATGTTCTTCTCTTAAAATTTATTCTAAAAAACATGAAAAATTTATTTTATAAATTATATATCATATTTATAATTAGTGGTAGTTAGGTTTCTAATAATTCCCAATTTATTTTATTCTTAAAGGATAAATTACCTTTGTTAGAAAACTAGTTACCGTGGTGAAAATGAAAAGGGTTAAATTTAGTAAACATAATGAATAAAAAAAACAGTTATTTTCTTATAGGTTAATTTTTTATGGACCATTAATTCCCTCCAAAACATTATTTTTAAATTTAACAGTAACATTAGGTATAGGAGACCTCTAAATATTTAATACTTGTGAGTATTTTCAAGAATGTTACTCCTCAACTATAAAAGGGAACTCACTATCCCCACTTCTCCACACATATCCTTTTGGATCACAATAAAACATTTTAAATAACTCCAAAACATCCCTAAAATTTTTCAATAAGTCTTATTTTATTCCTAATTACAACCTAAGAAGGGTTTACTGCAATCAAAAGGATGATACCCTAATAATAGGTAAGGTTCTTCAACAAGAATATTTATTTTATTTCCTTCTATACATATGTAAATTTATATTATAACATGATTATATAATAGACACTTTATTTTCAATATATTTTTATATTTTATGTTATAGGTTTAACCTGAAACCACATGTGCTCTGTTAAATGGGTTATGAAATCATCATTTGTGTGTACATCATAATATGACCTCACAAATCGATGTAACTGTTTTCCCATTAAATCATCTCATGGTTGGGAATAATTATTGATATAAATTTTATATATTATATTTATAAAATTATTATAAAAATAAAGTCAATATATCATTTATATATATAACCCTTTTATATTCTAATATATAAGGGTTTTGATATAATTGTTTGTGTGTACGATAGAATATAGCCTCATGAAGCTTGGTGATTCATTTTCATTAATGTGTATCATATAATTTATTAAAATAAAATATAATAAAAATTTATGATATAAATGAAATAATATTTTATTAATGAAATATTTATAATTCTTGAAGAATAATATTACATTATCTTTCTTAACATTTCAATCACAGAAAAAGTGATAAACATCGTTCGTCGGTAACTGTACTACCACTTTCATAAAGAAATGTGATTATTTTTTCAACACTAAATAACAATAATGAACTATATAAGTATATATAATTAGAAATTATAGTATTTAAGATATACTTATCATTACAGAAAGATAAATTTAACATATGTTATTTCTATGATGATAATTGAAAAATGGAATCATTACTCATGCATATATAGGGCCTATCATCTCAAATATTATATTGTTAGTTCATTTTTCATAACCATTTAACATGATTTATTAAAATTTAATATGTTTTTGTAAATATAAAGACTGTTTCCTTATTATTATTCAAGATATGTTTCATTGACCCTTTGTAACCTTACAAATTCATTTTTCCCATAAACTGAATATGGTTATAAATTCTGACTAAAACATAATTTATTAAGTAATTGTATTAACATGATAATAAGTGAAATAAAAGTAATATTAAACTTGAAAATGGTTAGAAATTAAATTAATAATTAACATAATTTTATTATTCATGAATATAAACACACATGTGGTGAATCATACTCAATGTAATTGACTACATCTCAATATCCTTTCATTGAGGCATATTTTGATTTTATAAACCTATATTGTTTTATAAGGTGTTAATAAAACACCATTGAAATTATATATTATGAATTTATCTAACATAATAGAATTTAATTTTTTTTATAATGTTAGTCTTTAATGGGGATTATTATGTAAATATTTCCAAATTTATAAGGGAATTTTCATTTATAAAAGTACTCTTTTAAATCCTTCTTGAATATTATCATTCTCTACCATGTTCCTGTTTTCAATATAATATATGAAACTTATTTATAAAATATTTCAAAATTATATTTAAAAATCTATTTTCAAATTTTTTATTCAAAAGAAAATTTTTTAAGAGTTTAACATGGAATATTTTTTCAAATAAAAAAATTAATTCCTAATGTACACAGTAGACATAAATTTTCTACTATAATGACCATTCTATGATTGATGGAATTCTCTAAAAGATTTATATTTACATCAACAAAAAACCCCTTTCCCATTTTCTGTGTTTTTGATGAAAATGTTTTTTAATGAAAATAATGTTTGGGTATTGAAAATGGGGTTTTTAAAGAGAATATTATTTTCCTCTGAAAGTGTATTTTATATAAGTTTAAAATATTTTTTAAAGTATTTTATGATGAAAGTGTTTATTTATAATTTTTAATGTGGGAATTATATGAAATGGTTGAGCTCTTTATATAATATATGAAGGGTTTATCCCTATTATATCTATAGTGTGTGCTTAATGTAGCTTAAATGAAGGCTTGAGACACATTATAGATCAATAAAAATGTGTGATCTTAATATTTCTTATATAAAAGGTATATCCCCATTATAACTCACAAAAAATTGGTTAGCCAAATATATCTTCTAAGAAGGCTTGATCCCCGTTATAGCATAAAAGTGAGCCCAATTTATCTTATACAATGGGTTATTCCAATTTTTTCTCTAATGCATTGGTTAATGATTATATTTTAAGTCGGAAATAAGGTTATTCCAATTATTGATTTAGGAAATTTAATTATTATTATTATTATCTACATCACTAAAAACGATTTTTAATTTATTGATAAGTTTTTAAATTGATTTTAATGAGAAAAACATTTGTGTGTTTTCCTGTGAACATTTTTTATTTCATTTTCCCAAATAACATTTATGTAATAGTATATATTTCATAGGTTTTCATGTTTTAACTGAACTAATGGTTTCTTTTATTTGTATATCGATTATTGATAGTTTCTGCTCATACATTCTTCTACAAAATGTATTTCATATGTTTTAAGTATGTGTAAGGTAAGGAAAAATAATTCAATATGAAATTCATTGATATTTTCTACGAAAAAAACGTAATTTATTTTATATGGTTCATATTGTTGAAAACATACATACTAATTAAATGATTCCACTTTTTATTTAATGGTTTTTTTATGTATGAGTTATAGACTAATTTAAAAAAAACTAATCATGAATAAATCTAAAAATGTATGATATTTAATTAATGAACTATAACACACGATTATTTAATGATTAACGTTGGGTACATATACTATTAGACAAGGAAGGATGGTTGATTTATGGAATAATACAGTCCTATGAGATAAAGTAATTTTAATGTGGAGGGAAATACACTAGGGGGGACACCCAGGTCACATATTAATTATTTATCCTATTACATATAAGGAGATATTTATTTATCCTTATCCTCTGATGGATTAAAAAACACATGTTCATTCTCTACCCTTTGATTGATAAAGAGATATGATGACCTTGATGGGTTTTCAAATATTTTTTTATGTAATCAAGACCACTTAGTGTAGGTCCAGAATAGATGTGCATGAGTACATAACCCTAGAATATTTAGGAAACTCCCCGTATAAATGGTTTACTCATCAGAAGGATCATGAGTGGGGGTTTACATGGGACATGTCCCAGGATGTCTTCCAAAAATCGCTAAAATGTCTGAATGTTTCTTTCTCACTGATCCAAGGGTGCCTTCCTAACATGGCTAACATGTTTGAGAGTGTTTGGTTGAAAATTCCTATGTAGTCTTCCTAACTTTTCCAACAAGTCCAATGGTGTCTTCCTGAATTTCCTTGGTTATTCATGTGATTGAAGTTGAAATGTCTAAGATTCTTCACATGATTGAAGATAACATGTTCATTGTGCTTTACATTATTATAGCTGACATGTCCATGACATTTTGAGTGTTCAAGGAAAATATTTATTGGTCCTATCATGTGATCAAGACTATAATTCCTGGTAACACATGAGGAAATTCTGAGACAATTGATAATTCATGGGATCATGTGATCTTAATTGAGTCATGTGATGGGGTCTTGTGAATATGTATGTGAGTGTAAGTATGAAAAAGTGAGATCATACAAGGATTTATGTTTCATGTTTAATATAATCATGCTAAGGATGTACAAAAAATGGTTTTTATGATATGAGCGGTTCAGGAATCAGTGTTCATGTCAATGCTACATCTCCTAGTGTTTATATTGAAATAAGAGTGTATGTCCACATATTTGAAGGAATGTCAAGGCTATATCTCAAGGGATATTCTCATGATAATGAAACATTTTTGTAGATGTTCGCATGACTATTCTACATGACCATGGGAATAAACTGCATGTCCTATTATTGGAATCATGAGATCGAGGGTTTTCCTTGATAGTATTTTATGTGAAGAAGGTGTTTTTAAAACACACTAGAACGTGCCACATAATAGAGGGCTCGCATTTAATTCATATCATTATTGGATCACACGATATTAAGGGTATCATAAGATGGATTCTCACAATGGAATATCATGATGGGTTTCCCTGATGGGGTCAAACAATTACCTAGAGTAATTATCTTAATGAAATATTTTGTTATTATACTATTCTCTGCTCTTTCATTTCTCCTCTCTCATGTGTATATTTTTATCCCTCTACATCCACCTGTTTTCAAATAGGGGAATGGGTTCATATAGGTATATAGTACTAGATATATCACCCACATTGCATGCTGGTGATATCATGTGCACCGAATTAAATCAGTGGGTAGCTTCACATGATCAACTTCTCACTATGTACAAGCGATCTCATAACAGATTCACATTATTATGTACTTGAAAATATTTGAGGCTTTGCATGATAGCTTTATTTGTTTCAAATGACCTCTATTTTTTATGTGATGGGTTCTTTAAATGCGTGGTATAGGCCTTGATGGTTTTGCATGATCTCTTTAAATGATCAAATGATAGTTCTAAAGATAGAAATTCAACAACCACTGAAGGCTACATATGAATAAATGTAGAAAAATGATTGAACTTTCTCACAAATTAATATATTATATTTTTTATGTGAATCAAGTAATGTCAAAAAATAATCTAAAAACATGAATATTTGATTGTAAAAGACTTATACACTCTTGTGATGGATTCACATGATCACATGACTAGCTTCATCCAAAGAATATGTTCTTTGATCATTGTATGCCATCAAATCAAAGTTGAATTAATTTCATTAGATTTTCAACCCATCATGAGATAGTGTCTATAAAACTACCAATTTCTTCACATAATCACCTTTTTTAATTTAAAATATCATGTTCCATGTCTATTGAAAAAAAATTAACTTCCAAACAATAAATCACATGATAAAACATATTAACGTTGGATGATTCTCATAAAGTAATCCTATGATATTTTTATGTGAACCAATATTATATTGGAATAACATTGTGTGATCATAATTTTTATATCACATTAACCTTATAAAATATTATGATTGATTCATGTGGTTCTCATGATAATCATTATGTGATATATTAGTTACTCTATATACTATATAAAATAAAATTGACGTTTCATGCATTCTTAAGGGATAATAAAGTGACTTAGAATTCCTGAGTTGATATGGTAGTCATGATAGTTATAAAACTCTTGACTCAACATCAGGCATGTCTTTGGCCACGAAATGGTATTTTAAAGAGAGTGGTGGGAGTGTAGACGTTAAAGATGGTGTGGGGAATAATTGAATGGCTTGGATCATCTTGATCAGAATTCTATATTTTTTATATATAAGTTTATTTGGTGAATCAATATTTATGTGTTGTACTTTTCACTCTTTGTAATTCTAGGTAAATGGGTGTAATTGAATAAATATCATTGTCTCCTCCACTTATTCATGTTATCATTGGGGTTGCATATCTGACACAGAACAACCATTCCACCACTTATCAAGCCACACCCTAATATGGCCTACCAAGGAACCACATTCCTTTCTCATAACCTCATATAGTGGATTCTATGTTAACCAACACCATGCCTATCAGGTGAATATTATGATGGATCCTAGGTATGGTTTATGATATTCTTCCATGTTCCCCAATTGCTTTAGTAGTCTATCTATCTTAACAGGCTAATTGTTTTGCAACGGTTTATCCCAAATAATTATAAAATAAATATTGGAAATGAAAACAAAATAAAGGATTAATATTAACTATTATAAAAATTAATTCCCAATACTGAGCTTTATTATAAGAAAATTATTCTTCCAAACTACCTTATAGGTTCTTCACATATAGTATGAATTTTATAAAAAATAGTTTTTACACTTTTGAAATATCTTATGGAAAATTTATTAGTACAAATGTGTAGTTATAAACATTTTAAAATTTGAATAATAATTAAAATAAATATTTGAAAATAAAGTGATTAAGTACGTAAAAGATTATACAATAAATTAATTGAATTAAAAAATTAATAAATATATAAATAAATAAAATTAGAAATAAGAAAAAAAATAGTATGGATGGATGATACTGTATCTTGAAGACCCCATATGTCTACAACCGCAATTGGTTGAGGAATAAATGTATTTTTACCTTATATTTAATGGTATCGATGATACAAAATATCCCATATATTTTAGATTAATATAAGAAAATATTATCTTAACTGGAGATATCATTTTTATTGGTATAACTAAAAACATCCATTAGAATTGTCCCCTGAATTTTAGCATTTATTGAAAGTAAACCTGAGACCCACAAAATAAATGCTGTAACCACAAAAATTAAGGGGAATGTTAGTGATGTGGTGATTTCTAAGGGAATAAAATTTTATCATTATCTTGATTTTGATGAAACATTATGAAAGAAAACTAGGTGAGAATTTTGAAATTATGAGAATGAGATGATTTTACAAAACATGCACACTCTGTAAATGATAATTTGGAAGTTTTAGAAAGATATAATATTGAAATGGATTTATATATCATATGATTTTTCCACTGTGTAATGGAGTAGAAGGTGTTATGGTATTCTTTCAAGGAACTAAATGAGCATACTTATATTCTTCAAGCATGCTAAGAACCTTCTGGAATTATAAAACTGTAATGAAACCATTTAATACTATATTCGATGAGTTTTTACAATCATAAATTCTTATATCATAGGCTATGACTTAATTCCATTGGTTTCTCAGTATCCACCATCATGTAGCCGATGGTGGCACATCAGCTCTCTAGGTTCCTACATAACCCACCGGATGGATAGTGATAACATGGAAACTACTTAGGGGTAAAATCATCTAATGTATACTACTATTTGTCTACACTATCTAGAAGGTGTACCTCTGGGGGATGCAAACGCCACTAGGCCTTCCACTGGCTGTTCATTGGTATGGTACCTGCTAGGTGGTGCATCTTGTAGCCTTAATCATTAATAAGTGGAACCTCAACATTTTTTTATTCCCTTATATGGAACTTTTTTCTGTACTCATGTCTTCAATAAATTCATTAAAACTCATCACATAACCTACATGTTGTTTTACCAATTATTACAATATTTCATGAAGTGTAACTACCAACCCATTGAAATAAATAAATAAACACTTTAAAGAGTGTTTGTGAGAAGTAAAATATAAAGATAATGTGAAGTGGAATAATCAATGATTTTTTTTAAGATTACAAATTATTTAATAATAAAATAACACAACTTTTAAACGAACGCTATTATTTATACCTCTAATAATACGTAACCAAATTTATCCACTAAAATAATATTTAATAATATTAATCCACCAAATATTATTTATTTCATCTAAATATATATATAAAACAAATAAAATTATTGGTTTCTATAATTTCCAAATATTTTTACAAAATAATAAAAATTTATCTCTCGTTTAGATAAAAATGAATTAATACATAGGGTTAGAGTAAAATAAGGGAAGAACATATTTAAAACCATGTTTAACATCAATAATGATATTTCTTGATAGATAAATAAATTATGTTTTGAATGTTTTTAAATATTAAATTTTATAAATAATTAATTTCAATAAAACTCAAAGTGAAAGTAAAAAAATATATTTTTCATTTATAATATATCTCAAGATTCAAATAAAAAATAAATGGATTATAAATTATTTAAAAAATAATAAAATATAATTAATCATTTAAAAACTATTCAATGATGGGGTGTCTCTTCAAGGGTCATTTTAGTATTGAAAATATTAAATCTAATAAAAATAGTAAAAAAGATGATATAGAGGGAACATATCTAATAAACTAAATAAACAAATAAATTATTTACTTTTTAAAAGGAATCCATTATTATATTTTACCTAATAATTTATTAATAAACCATTAAAAATTTCGTAGTAGTTTCAAAATGTTTTTCTAAAAAGTCTCACTCGTCTTTCTCATGATTGAGATAGGGTTAAAACCCAATCAACTATTTTCAGGGTAAAATCTCTTGGATAAGCTACTCCAAAAAAATATACTTTTTAAAAATCTAAAAAATATTGTTTTTTGGATTATTAAACTCACATAATGTTTCTACAAATATAAAAAGATTTAAAAGATTTTTTGAAATGAAACATAATATTTTATTTTGATAAAATATCAATTTAAAACACATTTTTCAAAATTTCCATGTTAAAGAGTTAAGAATAAAAAGGCTATATTTATCAAATTAGCATTAATAAATTCAAAGATATCAATAGTTCAGGATTTAGTGAATATATCCTCTCGATAAAGAATATTTCTATGAAATTCAAGAATAATTTCACATTTTTGAAAGTATTCTTGAAGAATATGGTTTCATTGATCAATGTGCATCATGTGATAGTGTGGATAAGATTTTTTTGAGATATTATTTTCTATAGGGTTTTCACTCTTTAATGGAAAAAATATTACATTAGCCTAAATATAAATGTTTATGTTTCATCCATATAATTTGTGCGTAACAACTCTAGTGCCTATGTATTCCAATTCATCTATAGAAAAAGAGTGAAAAATTTTCTTTTTACCGTTATATGTGAGTATTGATTTTCTTATAAAATGAAAACTTCAACTAAAACTTTTTCTATTGATTTAGAATCCTCTAAAATCAATATTAGAAAAAAAAAATTTGTTCAAGGGGTGATATTATTTCTAAAATAACTGATGCTTTTTTGAATTTAATATAATGATGATTTATACCAAGGTTCATTAAATAGAATTCCATTAGATTTGATTGAAAATGAACACAAAAGAATACACTAATTATGATATCCCACTAGGTTATAAATTTAAAGTGGGCCTTTAATCATATATTTATAATTATTATTTTTGAATTGTTTTTTGGAATAATCAAACATTATGATACACATTGTAGAAATGGGTAATGCAGTTTCTTTACGAATGTCCATATCAAACTTTTTTATGTGATCATTAGTGAAATTACATTGGTTTAAATAAATTTAATTCGAATTTGGGGATATTTCAAAAACAGTAAATATTTTGAGTTCTCCCATAAAAATCATTTCAAACTATGTAATCATCAGATAATAAAATTCAATAAAAATAGATTCTTTAGTGGCGCATAAAATAACATCATCAATATAAATTTTGATAATTAATAAAATACTTTAGAGGGTTTTGAGAAAATGTATTAAAATCGTATGATAAAAATATATTATTTAAACTCTTATATTAATAACTTTGGGATTGTTTTAAACCATAAAGAGATTTATTTAAGTAGAAATAATTATTTGTACATCAGGTATTTCCAAAATCGGGATATTTATCAATAGAATAATTCTCATAATTAAAAACATTTAGAAAATAAAATTCCACATCCATTTGAAAACTATAAAAATTTATAATTATTGTAAAATACCACCATGTTTATAATGGATTAAAGTTTAGAAAATTGTTGAAATGGTTCACCATTGTTTTAAATAAATCATTATTATATCCTTTAGTAACAAGTACATCATAGTTAATAATTATTATTCCATGATCATCAATCTGATTTTGAAAAACCTGATAAGTCTCAATAATAAAAAAATTATTAGGGAATTACATGAGTGTCCAAGAATTATTCCATTGAAATATGTTCAAATCCTCCAGCATGGGAAATTTAACAATTTTATCCTTACTAAAATAATTATGGTAATGAGGGTCAATGTTAGGGGAAAAATATTTATGTTTAACCTCATTTTAAACCACCCTTTCAGAAATAGTTTTGAGTTTTAATTATTGTTTAAAATTCATAAGAGCTTGGTTATTGGATCCGACCAATTTTGATGGTATTGGAGAATAATTATAGTCTTAAACGTTATTAATTACTATAGAATGTTTAGGTATTGGTAGGTAAACAAAGGTTGGTGGAAATTATCATCAATTTTAGGATGTGATTTTGTAATATTGTCATTAAATTTGAAGTTAATTTACAATTATACGTTCTAGGACGTTATATTAAAGACTAAGAAGGATTTACATTACCTTTATAACCTAATAACATTAACTTAATTTGATCTAGGATTAATATTTCTTTGATTATATATCAATGTATTGATAAACCATTTATAGAAAAAAACATTAAATGGGATAACATATGGTTTTTTTCAATTATAAATCTCGTAAGAATTTTTCCCAAATATGGGAATTCTCAGGAAATGGTTGAAAATAAATTTTTATAGACTTCCATAGTACGAAAATATTTATTAAGGATGAAATAATATAAAAGAGTTGAATAATTTTATGAAGGTTTATATTCTATCTTTTCACAACCTCATTTAGTTGATTTGTTCTTGGAGTGTAAATTCGTAGAAATTTTCAATTAGTGCACTATTTGAAAATTTTAAAATGAAATTAAATGCCAAATTTTTATAAACTATTAAGATACCCAAGGTATATATAGTTCAATCTTATATAATTACAACTTGTTAATATTAAACTTTGATACAAGAAGTTTGAGTTTTCTGAAACATTCATGGTGGACTATTTCTATGACCATAAAAGATTAATAATATTTTTCTTATTCGAAATAATATTTTTATTTCTTTTCATGTATTCATGGTTCAAAAAATAAGTTATCTTTGAATGGAAATGTCAACAAATATCCTTTTAGTCAATTAAATTTTAGATTGATTAGATATAAATATTATAATTACCTTTCATCCAATTAGAAATCCAATAATCATTATATTTTTTATGCCAAAAATCAATATTTTGACTTTCAAAACATTTTAAATAAATAATATATACATTTTTAAAAATGGGTGTATTAAATAAATGATTTCCATTAAAATAAAAAATTAATAAAAAATAATTTTTAAATGTAAATATGAAACAAATATAACATAATTTACAAAGTATAATTAAATTTTAATTAAATCCATTTATAACAAAAGAATCACTATTTAGAGTTGTTTTATAGAATCTAATTATACTTATACTGTAAATTTAACCTTTTTATTCATCTCCAAGTATGACATGTCCTTTACCAACATCTTTGATAATATTGAATTCAAAATGATCACCCAGAAAATTACTTTATCACCCATTATCCATATACCAAGTAGAATCATTGTTTTTTCTCATGATACACCTTTCATAGAAAATATTAGGATACTAATTTTTTTGAACCTATTTCAGTTGTTCGCTTTGGATATCTAATAAGTACATTAGAATCTAAATATGTTTAGAACAAAATTTTCATTATGAAATATTGTTTTCCAGATGAATGATTTCTAGCCCTCTATATAAATCATTTTTAAAGTTTCATTTAGAAATAAGATGTCAATGCTTCTAAAAAACTATAAAATCTATTTTATAATGTTCTATACAAAATAGTTTTCCTTTTTTAATTTTTGGGAATTTATGATCGTATCAAAAACCAATACTATAATTACATTCAAAAATATTTCGGGATCCCAAAATTCATCTAAAAAACACAACTCCTTAGCTAAAATTATAATTATTATTTTTATGATCCTTAATGTAAATTCTAAATTTTCAATATATATTTTTTATTTTTCAAAATATAATTATAATTTTTTTAAACTATATCTTTTAATAAATAACTTTATTTGAAGTTCTATTAAAGATCATTAAATTTTTAAATATTTTTACAAAAAAAAATTAAATTTAAAATTTTATATAAAGAACATCTTCATATATTCAAGAATATGTTTATGAAGTAGAATAGTAAGAACTAGAAAATTCTAAATTTACTTCTTTTCATGCCTCATCATTGGACATGACACACAATGAAAATTCATCACTTAATTCATAAGTTAATTTTCTAGTCACTATCATTATAAGATAATATATTTTAATATTTGTGTACTAGAATATACTTTTTATTCAAGTGAAAATATTGCTTGAAGTGTCCCTTAATTTCAAATGAAGAATGTGACTTCCATTTCTTTGATTTTCTATTTGATATGTTGAGTAGATATTTTTTTAATGTATATGTTCACCGTTTTGGAAAGATGAGGACTCTCAATGTCCAGTTAAGAAGATTCATTGTTGATTTCAATGAATGAAATAGTATTTTTCGATCCATTGACCTGTTTCTCATCATTTTTTGGATTATTATTTTTCCTCATATATTATGGGAGGATAGATGATCTTTAAAATCACTATATTAATTATGTCTTTATCTTCTTAGATTTTGGATAATATGGGTGACCAATTTAGTGGTAATACCTAGAGTATTTTCTTGGAAAAACACTCTATATAATGAGAATCACCAAGATTTTTTATCCTTTAAAAATTTTTGTGAATCAACTATAAATTTTAGAGATATATTTTATTGGATGAATAAATAAACATTGATCATATTTTCTAAAAATATCAAAATATGTACATATGGAACTATCTTCTCTTTGTAAGTTACATCTATGTGTTTAAAAATATAAAGATCCGTTTGGAGTGTATCAATTCAATTAAACTAATTTCTATATACATCATAATGAAATGTATTCATTAAATTTCTTTGAAATTCAAAATCATAAATATCATCTAGAGCCCATTTAATTTTTTTAGGAGTACTATAATTTTTAAAAATTTCCAATATAGGGTAACCAATAGCTCTATTAAAATTATTAATCCATGTTTTCCAATAACAATTAATATTACCATCCAAAAACAGAGCACAACTCATAGATTTTCATTTAGGATTACTAAGTGTGTTTGGTAAATACATTTAAAAATATAATTTTTTTTTAAAATGACCGAAATATTTTTAAAATCATATAATATTTGAGACAATTTTAAGAAAATAAACTCAACACTCCCTTGATACAAACTGCATACTAGAGTAGGCTATAATGGAATGAGAGGGATAAATTTCTCTTTGAAAACTAAATCAGAACAATGATACTTAAAGAATAAAAACCAAAATTTTAATTATTTATGATAAAATAAACATAAAAAATAGGTAAATAAATTAATAAATTTTGAATGAATAATGATAGAATAATAATATATTTTATAAGAGGAATAACTGAAGAATTTTTTATTCAAAAATAATATAATTAAGCATATTAATGAATTAAAATATTAATTAATAGAATGAAGAATACAATAAATAAATCAAATATCGGAAATTAAAAAATTTATAATATTGGGATAGTATATTAAAAAATAACTTTATAAGATCCCTAATATCTATCATCCCAATCACTTTAACATTTATTGTATTGTTACCTTTTTTAATGGCATTCAACATACTAAAACATCATTAATTTTATGATTTAGTAAAAATTAATAATTTTAATAAACATTATACTATTAATGGGTGAAATTAGAAACATAAAAAAAGAATATTCCTATGCCATTTATCGGTTATGGAATGTAAAACCGAGTACCTAAAATTAATTTTCGTTAGAATTGGTAATATAAAGAATGTAAAATGGGGGAGGACATCCTAGAGAAATCATGGTTAATATTAGTTTTGATTCTCTTTAAATAATATGAGGTAACAATATGATAGAATGTTAAAATAATGAGGGTCAGAAGATTTTACCTATCACACAAACTCTTGAAAGGTGAAGGTATCACATTGAGATGAAATCCTTGATCATATCTTGTTTATTTTTGAGAATGGATGAGAATGTAGAGTAAGTTACCAAGAAAAAAAAGAATCCTATTTAAAGCCTTTAAATACACTCGGAAACATCTTAAATTATATTGGTGTAATGATGTCATTGAATACTATATTCAATAATTTTTTACATCATAAAATCTATTCTTGGAGGATCTAATTTTATTCCACTAGTTACTTAGTAGCCTCCACTAGGACCATGAGGACACTTCTATTACTTTATTGGTTTGGATGAATACACATGCTGGTTGAAGGGATCTCAGCAGTTTGTTGGTATATGAAACTACCCAGGGATGTTACTTTCTATATGAATAAGAAATATGGTTATCCTCCATGGGTTAATCAGTTAGATTCTATGAAATGAGAATTAAATTGGTAATTAATTCTAGATAGATAAGATCACTGTACTGGTTGGCTGATGGTACACAAATCCATTATATTAAACAATTGTATCCTCTAATTTCTTCAATTCCCTTATATGGAAACTTCAGACTCCATTAAAGGCTTTAATATATCCACTCATATTCTTCAACGTATATTGCTTCTTCTATCATTCTTACAATATTCCATCAAGTCTAACACCCAAAAAATCAATAAAATCATAAAACTCTTTTATGAGTTTTATTAATCATATCAATAGTGATATGGTGAGACTGGAAACACTACTAGGCATTTATTGAGTCTGAAATCTTATCACATAATCAAGAGTTTTCATTGGACCCTTAGGAAAATAATTTTTTCTCTATAAACCACCTTATCCTAATATGGATAATAATATAAATTCCCTAACTATAAAAATAATGGGAAATTAAATTATCCATAAAATTATTTTACTTAGAAATGCTAACCTACTCAAAATAATAGATGTGGTAAAAAATAAAAAAAATTATACTTAAAATGTTCATCAATTGAGACATCCCTAAATATGTTATGTGATGATCATTCTTTGATAACTTTAGTACATGCATTTTTAGACATAAGTATGGTTATATTAAAATAACAAGTAGAAATTTAAGACAATTAGAAATTTTGAAAATCCAAAACAAATATATTATATAAAATAAAAATAAAATAACAGTCCTAAAAACATTTTAATGAATTGATTTATCAATTTTAAATTATTTTTTAATGATAATTAATTATTTGGTTAATAATTTGGAAAATAATTTCACAATGTTTTAAAATTCAATAGTAAATATGTTTTGTTTGAAAAAAATGTAATGAATTAAAATTTTATATACATACCATTAATAAAGGTATTAAAAACACATGCCATGCATCTATGATATAAATTAAATCCTTCCATGTACATCAATAATATGCATTGTCAATTATAATTTTGGGTTCATAATATTTTCGAAATATTTAATCATACTTGTCATCATATAGACTATGTGAATAGGTTTAAACCGATGGATCCAAATCATCACTATCATAAATGCCTTTATAAAAATTTATATCTCAAAATATCATCATCAATGACATTAATTCTATGATATGATCATTTATAAAAAATAATCTTAACTTTCTTATGATGTTTGAATGTTAGACTTATTTGTAAAAAGTTGATTTTTTATATCAATATCTCTAAATCCAATACTATCAATATATACTTATTTTCATGCCATTGAATTAAAAAACTAACATTTCATCACTGTAATTGGATTAGATGTGTATAAATACAATATTATTATTTTTCAGCAATGCAATAATATGTTATATTTTCTAAATGAGGTAGGATATCTGAAGAACTATCATAACCATCTATTATTTTAATTTTCATGAAATTTTAATGTTTTTTAATTCTCTTTAATCTAATATTTATAATGAATTAAAATAAAATGATAATCATTTATTTACAGTCATGTTCTACATTTCTAGAAAAAATTATTGTACATAGATCTCAGTAGATAAGAAACCCATTGGTAACCATTGAAAATAAAATATATTAATATATAATATTAGAATAATACCTATAATTACATCATGAATAAAATTGTGTATGTAAACATATATTTTAGATAAGGAGGAATCTATTTTCAATTAAATTTCAACATTCTATAAATACACAAATATTAATGTGTTATTAATATAATTTCTATATGTCCCCATTAAATATGGAAATACTAAGACTCTAAAATCGATGAGATGTCATATATTATAAAAAATTAAACGAACCTTCTATAATTTACATACATGATGCAACCATAAATCAACATATAGTTGAATAATATTATATAATGATCCATTTATCACTCTTCACATTATAATTCTCCCCATAAATGTGATCCAGTTAGGACCCCCCTAATGGATGTAATGAATATATAGACATAATGGAATCACACTCCTCATCTTTAGTTATCATTGTATAATAACATATCATAGTGAATTTTTTCAAGTACATTGAATAGAAATAAATTCATTTGGATTATAAATAACGCTTCACAATGTATAATACAAGATGATTATTATTCCTCACATAATATTTCCTTATATCAATCATCAAATCTATAGGATTCATCAATTGACAGAACACAAGACCACCAAAAATAATTTTTATGGTATGATGAAAATTAATATGTAATATACATTTGAAATATTATAAAGGGATTTTTTTCTTTCTCACATATAATAACATGTTCATCCTAATGAATTTTCATAAGATAAATCCTACTAATCATTTTACTATAATGGTCAAGATAAATTTAACATAACATAATCATGAAAACCCTAACATTTTATGATTGTAAATGTCAAATGAAAATAAGAATGAACTCATGCATAAAAAACGTATTCAGGGGGTGTAAGGGGACTTTACTTTTTCATATTTTGCATTCATAGATATTTATATCATTCCTGAATAAGGATATAGTACCATTAGACATTACAATGTAATAAGGAATTCTTTTTCATTCAAATTTAACTTTTTAAAATGAGATCAAGAAACATTTTTCTAATTATAGCTAATTAACTCATATTAATGTCTTGGTTTTATACCCCAATACATTAAATCATTATGTGAGTGAAAATAATCTTTTATTTGTACACTTACAATTTAAAATATTTTAAATAAAATTTATCAGTTTTTATTATTAAAAAAAAATCATAATAGTGATGAAAAAATAAATTATAAATATGGTAAATCGATGAATATAATTTTCTTTTTCCAATTTCTATTTTAAATTAAAGTAAAATTAATAAAATTTGTCAAATATAAATAACCATCTATGATAAAAATAAATTAAATAATTATATTATTTAAGGATATAAATCCTCTAGATTTTTTAGGTTCCTATTCATTCCCTATAACACAATATAAATTTATCAAGTATTTAATATATAAAGGATTCATCGATAAATATTATTTATTACCTATGAACCATGAATTTATTTAAAATATTAGTCTCTTTAAATGTGTATTTTTTATATAAATAAGGATGATAATTCTCCTTTATACTATAGCCATACATCATTATGTATATAAAGTGAAATAATTTATTACACATAAATTTTTTATAATCTTTATAACATACTGATTTCTCAATACATCTTACATGTAACACCCGGAGATTTTAGCACAAATATTTCTATAAATTAAAATTATATTTGGAATATTTTTACAAATATTGCATCGAAAAAAGAATGATTCGTGACATATTAAATGAATATTATTAGTAAATTTGTAATAATCAAAAAAACCAATTGAAAATAAATTTATATTACTAAATTAAAATTGAATATATGTATAAATGATTAGTATTATTTAATAATAAAATTGTTTGTTCCTTCCCAAATAAATGATTCTTTTTTCCCTTTTTTTATCATAATAATTTAAATTGAAAAATGTTATTATTATATATGAACTAATATATATAAAAATTAACTTTATTATAAATTGAGGTGAAAGAATATTTAAAACATATAATGTTTAAAATTTTCAATTTTTAATAATATAATATTTTTATAATATTTTTATTTTTTAAAATATATATTTGTAAAAATTAGAATGTCTACATAATAAAATTAAATTAATTTTTTGTTTCATCAGGACAAAATTATTATCGGTATTATTTTATTTATTTTTCTAAAATAATTGATTTTAAGTTGGATAATGATAGATATATTTTGTTGGAAAAATATAAATTATATGAAAATATCATTATATAAAAATAACTATAGCTGTATAAATATTTAAATAATCAAATATACATTTAATTAGTAAAACAAAGAATTTTTGAATCACTATGATGAATTTATAAAACCTATGATTAACATTTAAATGACTTAGGTAATATTTTCCAATAAATAACATTTTTATCATTTTATTTCACTAATTTTTAAAAAAAATTTATTTATGTGTTTATTTATAATCAACATAAGTATGTTTTTATAATAAAACAATTCTTGTTCTGAAAATAAAAAATATTGATAACATCATCCTACACATAACTGTTTGGCATTAAAAATACACTTCTTTTAAAAAAATTCTTCTATGCATTCTGAAAACTAGTTTTTGAATTGAGATTTCTACCCAGTTGAAATCAATTATAGTTAAATGATTCTCATATTTTAAGTCATAATATTAAAATTATTTAATGAGAGTAATTTTAATTTTTTCACTAAAATAATTTAATGAGTCTACTGTGGTAAAAGTAGATTTCTGTAATAAGTAAAAAATTAAATAAAAAGCATAAAATCAATTTTATGTTGTCTCAAAAATGAATGATTAATAGTTGTATAGAAATTGAAATTTACCATAGTCCATTATATTAAAATATTGACTATTTTATCATGTATATTTTGATTGTATTGTTTTAATGTAAGGAGTATTTACAAAATGTCAAATTTCATTCCTTATAATAGAATCCATAACCACCGCACTTCTCCTCAAAATCTATGCCTCCTAGATTTGTCCAAAATATATCCAAAAAAATATCAATCACTCTTATAACCCAATTATAGGATTTCTTATTCTCAAATTACCACCCCCAAATCCTTAATCCAAATTAAAAATTTATTTTCCAAAGAGTAATTTAAAATTTCAAATCTGTCCTTTTTAATTTCATTTCCTTTATTTATTATTCTACTTTTTATGAGTCTAATATAACCATGCTGAAATAATTTCATCAGATTCATAATTATACATAAATATTTTTATGTTTTTTGGATAACCATACTCCACATTCCTCCCAAGCATTCGAAAAATATAAAAATAAATTTTATTATAGACAAACCACCACCTCCCTATGTGTTGTGATTAATTTTTCAAAAAAAACATTACATGTATGGATAATATGGTTTATTTAATGAATAAATATGTTATCTATATAGTTGTTAATATAATTAAATTATAATCCATTCCTTATCTTCCAAAAATTCTATGAAAATTAATGTGTCTCCCATGAACATGTCCAGACTCCCTCATCCATGAAAGTGTTGCATTTCATTTTTGATCTATTATTTTATTTATTATTGAGTTATTTTAAAATATGACTCAAAACCTAAAATAATAAAGAATATAATTATTATTGTTTGATAAAGAAATGTTTCTGAAAAATTACTTTCCAAACCATAATCACACTTAGATTATAGATGGTCCTTGGTTTGGTCAGTTTAACTAGTTACTTGAACTGTGATATAGATTTATATAATGGATGAAAATGGAAAATATTACTATTTTTATTATACAGTAATGTTAAAATAGTTTTTTATGATTCTATATGATTTATATTAATGTTTAGCCTATTATTATTCTACAGACCATTAGTTTATTAAAAATGACTAAAACAAGCTCATCACCAACTTATTTATCGTGAATGATAACTATAATTCTTTTGAATATAAATTATAAAATTATAGATAATTATAAAACATATATTATGTTAACTATAATTATATTATAATTTTTATCTTTGAATATATAATTAATAATTGGGGCTACCATTACTAAACTAGTATTAAACTAGTAATTGAAGATAATAATATCGGATGCTGAAATTAAATTATAACTGACTAGTATATTTTTAAATAATAATTATATGTGAGATTATAAAAGGATACATGATTAAATAAGGATCTGAAATAGGTGATTAAAATCATTACTATTGTTATACATTAGGATATATCACATTAAACTACATGGTATTTGAATTGAAAGTTTTTTAATATCAATTTTTTTCATTGATATATGATGTGTATTCAACAATTGTTTCTTTTCTATAATTTATATATTAGACATAGATTTATTTTATCATAATGTTTCATGTAGTATAATTGATTTTAATATCCTTATCATGTACTACATTTTACAGTTTATTAATTTTGATTTTAATGATGATGCTTGGTTTTTTGTTAAATAAATTTTCATTCATTGTGTTAAGATAGTTTTTAAACATAATTATTGTGGTAAGAGGGGATTGTCCTTATGGAATCATAGCAAGGTTTTTTCATTCATTGTGTACCTGGAGTTTATTATGGATGTCTTGAATATAGGTCGGTGGGATGCATTTGATCTAATTGATATAACTAATGAACTTGATAGGTGGGAGTTCACATCTTAGAATTATGGTTCCTTCCTAATCCATGATTTTCAAAGTACCATGAGGCACAATGACCAAACTGATGAGTGGGGAGGCACCCTATATAGGAAATAAGTCTTATATAAGTATATCTTTCTTGTGTGGAGGACCATAAACCATGATTTATCAATTGATGATAACGTTAAAATGATTGGAATCCACATGTCATCCTGATTTTCTTGATGTTGGGGGATTATGGAGGATACATTAAACCACTTTTTTTTAATTGTAGAATGGGATAAAGTATAGTGGTCTTCCTTTATGGATTTCACTCGAATTATTTCCATTGATCAGTCAGACACCCACTTCCTTAATAAATTGTTTCTTGAAATGAACAATAAGGGGTCAGAATGGATAGCCTTAGACTTGGGGTTTTCTATAGTTTTTTGTGCATCCGGACTACTAAAAATATAGACAAATATGAGGGGGTTAGTATTACTCAAATATCTAAGGTGTAAAGGGTTAGGTTCATTGTGGTTCATTGGTTTTTGGTATGTAAATATTGGCAGTAATCCACTACATTGAGGCCACTAATAGTGGGTATCAAGCCTCAACGTACTAGCATGGGTCGTTTGGGCCGATGGGTTAGATGGTATCCTCATCCCATAATCCCCAAACTGAACACTAATGGCACATGTTTCATTATAATTTTCAGGGAAGGTTGTGTGATTCAGGATTCATAGGGATCAATTTTAGCTACCTTCATTTCCTCTTATTTTATTGGGAATTCCCTACAAGTAGAAGATTTACAAATTCTCACTGGCCTCTTTCCCTCCATATAGAACAACATCCCCCTTGGTGATGTAGAAACTAAAACTATCCTCATTTATAACTCAATAACAGGCATGGGATTCACTATGTGGTCAAAATCCTATATATATTTAAGATTCATATCCTCATGGGAACACACAAGATAATTATTCGTACTCACTGCGTGGGTAACAAGTTAATAGATTACATAGATTCCCTGTTAACCAATAGGACATACCTCATTTTTTCTATGGACATCATTTCTATGGATCCCATGTGGGAGAAAAATGTTAGAGTGGATGCTGTTGGGTTACATTTTTTATGCCCTATTATTTCTTTTTGTAATTTTGGTGATGTATCTTATACTCTTTTAGAAATTATGAGTAAATTCTGATGATTACTATTATTTGTTAAACATATTCTTCTAAAATGATTTATGTTATAATATGATTCTATGAAATTTTATTTTCACGTTATTTCTTATGGATTAATAGTTATTTCTCATTAATTCCAATCCAATTGAACATTACATCAAGGAATATGATATTTATAAGGGGGATTTTTAGGACTTGACTTCATTTGTTGAGTCATAATCATTACTTTTTTAGTATGGATATAAATATCATTTTTAGATGTTCAATGACTAAACAATAATTCCTTCCAACTATGTGGAAGTTGGCCTGTGTAATTAAAATCTTTTTCCTTAATAAATTTAATTCTCAAAAATTATATTTATTCATGAATAATTCACATCCACTATAACAATGGTTTCCCTTCTAGGATCTTGTTTTATATTTCCTCAAATATTCTCATTTATAGAAGCCTAATTATGTGTTATATCATTTTACCTTCATATTTACCATTTTCTTATTTTTGAATTTATATTTTGTTAATTGATTTATGAAGTAAAATTCTAATAATGGTATATAAAAATATAAAAAAATCATTTCATAATATTTTGTTATTTCTTTCACTCCCCCACATCTTTGATATAGTATTGATGTATTTTTCAGGATCCATTATTGATAGTTATTTTATATAATGTAAAATGATTCAATAATTTTCACTTACCCTTTTGGAAAATAAATTTTCATTATTTCAATAAATTTCATCTTTTTACGATAATGCTAAAATGTTTTCAAAATAATATTTTATGGGTTTTCAATGTTAATAGATTATTTGGAAATTAAGACCAATCTTCTCGATGAACATTTTTAAGGACCCAGCCTTAAAACATTACATAATATTGAATTAAATGAATAATTCAAATTGAGGATCTTTTCAAGTTTAGATTTTTAGAGAGTTAGGCCATAAATATTACATTTCAATATATTTCACAGTAGACACTTATACCCAGTATCCATTTTTTACAAAACATGAACTCTTGAAAAAAAAAGAGTCATGTCTAGTTCCATGTTTTAGACAGCATGAAATTTTCCATGATCCCATCCTTGACCATATTACACATTATGTCTTGTGAAAAACATCTCAAAAACTTTGGATGTGCATAAAAAGCTCAGTAAGGGATACACAAAGAAGTAAAATTGTTGGTTTTTCAAAACAACATGTAAATGATTAATACTTTAACTTAAGTAATAATTTTCTCATTTATGAAGAAGTAAATACTCTTCACTAAACAAAAGATCATTACATACCCTTTTGTAACCAAAAGATTACCATAAAACCCATATAAATAACACATAAATTATAAAGTTAACTTGGTAGATAAACATACTTAAATGGAATAACCATACGGTCAACTTCCACACATATCACCAAATGAAATAGCCTTACGACCGACTTCCATACCCAATGCATTGGAGGTTATAACGTAACCACCCATCCTGGTATTCACAGCACCACCCATCATATGGTTTATCACATAACCACTCGTCCAATGTTCAAGTACCATCATAACACATTAAACTTTTCAAATATAAACATTTCACCAATAACATTTCATTTGCAATCACAAGAAGTAATTTGAAGATATTGAAATAATCAATATATTTTCAAAAACCATTTTAAAAAAGGATTTTTGAATCAAAGTGTCCCATACCACTTTAAAGATTTTAATGGAATTATAATTCTAAAACATTAATGTCTATATAAATAAATACTCAAAACCATTTTTAAAACATGGAAATTAAAGATAAATATTTATAAAGATAAATCTATACAACATTTAAAAATTATATTTTTGTTAAAGAGTTTTTAACAAAATAGAAGACTCTTAAATACAAATAATTGTGGAATAAAATTAACTAGAACTTTATAATGTCATGGGAATAAACGTATTCATGATATAATATTTCAAAGGATAGTATATACACCATATAAGAGTGAATTTGGTGGATAAAAAAATGAAGTCTCAATGGAAATGTAAATTGAGATTAAATCCATTATAAAGATGGAATACTTAAATTAAGGATAAATCAATCTCAGAATTATGTGTGAAAAATATAAATACACCCAATATAAGTGTATATTAAGTGTAAAACATTCATATTTCATTCACACATATTCATTGGATGACATATTCAATAAGTAAAAGTTGAACCCAAAAAATTGAAATTGGGTTAAGAAGATCCCTTGCAAAAATTCGAAAACCTAACGACGTCACATTACAATACATCAACTGAGTTGGTGAGAGAAAAAGGGTATCCCATCACATTGACATAAAATTTATAAAAATAAGGATATATAAGAACACATCCCAACATAATAATATTTGAATTAAAATACATAACAAAAAGAAGCCTTTTAAAAGAGAGGAGGGTGAATGGTTCCCTTACCGATTTGGTAACTTACGAAACATACACCACCTGAAAGAAGGATCATAAAATGAAGATGTAAATACCCATAAATTAAATCATCTTACACAAATAATACAATCATGGTTAGTACATACACCACACAAAAGGAAGTAGAGGAAAATATAGCATGAATCTCATGGGGATAGAAAGTGATATGAAAACCCCTTACAACGTTGTAATCAATCAAGTTGTATGACCCAAAGTTAATAACCACCAACCCAATCACAAAATTCCTGGAATATAATGATATTTATGATAACATATATCATAAGGCAGTACAAAATACACCACATATAATAAATAAGTGTCGAACAATGGAAATATCACGAAATTAAAAGTGAGATACGAAATCCCTTACAAAAAATTCGGCAGCCTAACAGCGCCACTTAAATTTTTTAAAATGAATTGATGATAGTAAGAGGTGCTCTATAATCATATGAAAATACAAATTACTATATGCTGAATGTAAAATAATATCCTCCAACATAAGAACATGGAGCAAAAAAGAAATGACATAAAAGAGAATACTTGAAAAGAAAGAGAGAGGTCAGATCCCTTACCTCATGTACGACTTGACTTGATCATTCTTTAACCTCTTGAATAATAAAATAAAGTTATTTTATACTTTATTAAGAACCTTTTTCAATTTTATTATTCCTTTTATATCACTTATTACTGTGTTATATACATTATGTAATCATTTAAGTTAATAACGTCCATTTTGTTGATATTTGGTACAAGAGTCAAAAATGGACTTCTTATAATCACATGTAGTTCATGTGGTCCATGGTTCATTATATACAGAATTATATTCATGATTTGGATATCATATATATCATATATATCAAGTATATACATGTATTTATAATAGTACATAACATTTAGAGGTAAGAAATGAAATGCACCCTCCATGGAGACGGTAAGCCGTACATACGCATGAACGCTACTTTCATTTATATTTAATATTTTAATGGAAATAAACATAATGATACATAGGTATATTATAATTCCATTACAATATCATATATAATATCATTAACTCCATCCTTAATACATCCCATATAAGGAATTAACGAATCAAATCACTTTAAGGGGGTGATAGTCCGCACTTCCTCAAATGAGATTATCGTATTTACCCACTATGGAAACCATTAAGGCGTGCTATAAATGAAAAATAAAAAAGAATAATTAAAACATTAACATAATTTATATCATATATAAATACATTTCCATAAAAATGGACACCATGATAGGTGGATGGAGATATTTGAACAATCATCGTTTCGTGAGGCGTTAGTTTTCCATCCATAGAAACATTATGTTCTTCATCCATTAGATGGAGGTGTGTGTAAGTGTAGCTATAATACTTCTCATAATAATATCCTAGTATATTTAGGATATTTATGTTATTACAAAATAAAGGAATAAAAATAGTTTAGGGGTTGGAGATGTAAAATAAAAGAAAACAAATTAAGAGAAATTATTACCTTTAATTTGGGTAACTTCCTTTGTATAGAACCAAAAGAACTTCTTGAAGTTCCTTCTACCTAAGGTAAGGCTTCTAGGGGTAGTAGAGAGATGTTTGGAGCTTAATTGGGAAGATTTTGGATGAGAAAAATGGCTTGAGAGGTGCGAGTAATTTGTTAGAAGTGGTCTTCTTTTATAAGGCGGAAGAGGGGCTCTTTAGGAAAGTGTGAAACTATTCATTAATTATATAATTATATTCGGTTTCTAATGGTTAGAAAATCATTACAGATAAAGATAAGATTATTAATGTTCGAAATAAAATCATCCCATCAGTATTTTACATGTTTTGGAAATTATTTTAGTCATAATAATCTTATTTATTTAAATCATTTATTAATGAGGTAAATACTGCATCATTATTATGTCATAAATAATTTAATTTATTTATTGTTTAAAAATTATACAAAAAATACCATCATTTAGTAAATCTATTTATCTTTCGAATTAATTTTTATATTCAAAATAATGTCTTATATAACACCATATAAAAATTAATTACTAAAATATTTTTGTTAATGTCAATTTTGTCATTACATTAAATTAATTAGTCTAAATTGTCATTATCACACCCAAGTGGCTCAATGGGGTACCAAAATATACCCAAAGATGACCATGGACGTCAATAACTCAACCAATAATGTTTGGACAAGTGTTAAGATATTTTTGAATTATTATAACATTATTGTTACCTTGAATTAACCTATTCACCTTTAACCGTGGTAAATAAAAATCAAAAGTTACAATTCACCAAAAATTATTTTCATCTTCATGAACCACATTTTAATTCTTGATAACAACCATTTCTGTTGGATTTTTGAAATTCAATTCACAGAAGTGGAAAAAATTCATTTAAATGAAAAATTCGGTTTTTTTAACTACCACTATGTGGTTTCACTATTCATCAAGAATTGATGTTTTTCAGAAAAATACCAAAAATTCACACTAAGATATATTAGATATTTCGAATTAAAAAATGGTTTCTATTTTTAGAAATTCAAAAAATATATGTGACTTTAATTAATTTAAAAATTAATTCCCGCTATCAAAACAAAAAGTGTGTTTTTAAGAAATAATAACTATCAAAAGATTGATACTTGTTTATGTCCAATTTCAAAGTGAAATTAATTCCCATGACCAAAATTGGATTAAATGGTAATAATATATTCTAATTAAACTTTAAAAAAAATTAAAAATATAATCTAACCATAAAAATAGATTTGATTAAAACATAGTTTTGAATTAAAATACAATATTTTCACTATTCATTAAAAAATTAACTTTATCGGAAAAATTCCAAAAATTTACACAAAGTAAATTTTGATGTCCCCATTATAAAGAAGGTTTTTATTTGGTCATATGTAATGTATTAAAGTGAACAAAACTAGATTTACAATGTGTTTTCCATAAAAAGGCGGTAAATCGACCTTTAAATGTAAATTAGGCTTAAAATTAGATTCATTCATATTTTAAGCCTCTAACTTTTTATTGGATAATTTAAGTACATTTTACAATCTTGTATAATATTGTTGTAGTTATTTTTGTTCATTCCCTCCAATACAATGTCTAGGAGTTAACTACCCTTTAAAATAATAATATATTATTTGTGTGCAATTTAAGATTTCAAAGAAACCTGTTGTTGCGTATCGGGTACACTATCGAACATAGAAACCCTTTTAAAGTAAAATTAATATTTAATTAAAAAATTAATAAATACGAAAAATTCATATTCTTTATTAACCTGGAATATTACATCCTTTCCCCCTTTTGGGAATTGCGTCCTCAAAATTTTAAAATTTGGGCTCGGAAATATTATGGAAAGTCCCATATCAGAAAAAGAGTCAGTAAAACTATCACTTTAAAATAAATAAAGATAAGTACATTTGTAACTCAAGTTAACCCATACTAAGATTCCATGAAAACATGGATATAGAGGAGAAAACAAAAGGGTCATGTTCTGATGGAGAGTGATAGGAAACTTGTTTAGGAGAAAGTTAACCACAATAAAATCACAAACTTATGATGAGTTTAAACAGTCTTTGATTACCCAGTAGGAAATGTAAACTAACAATGTTTTTGTCTTATGTTATTTTTCATAATTTTGATAAATTCATCTTCTATATAGAATAAATACAAAATAAAATATACTTACATTCAAGTAGAGTTTCATCTTTTAATAAGTTTCTACCAAAACTAATCATTTCTAAAAATGATGAGCATTCAAAAAGACTTTGTCACATAAAAAGCACAAGAATCATCTTATAGAGAATCTCATAATAAACAATAGGAGGACTATATATTCCCCTTGTATTTAGAGATTAAATAAAACCGAAATTGTTAGTACAAGATCATATAATCACCAAATGTATAATCCTATATAAAAAGAAATACTACTCTTTATCTCCAAATTTGTCAAACAAACCCCAAAGTTCATCAAATACCATTCAATAAACTGTTATCCTTAAATTTATTCAAAGCAATCAAAACTAATATTGAAACTCAAATCTTTGAAAGATTTAATCATATAGTCTTCCAAGATAATTCTTAACATTTATCTCCAAATAAAATTAGTTACTCTTAAAGTCTCATATTGAAAAGTAATTAACTTAATCACATATCCTCCATGATAGGTTAATCATTTCCATAGATAACCCAAAATAAACTTATTATTGATTCATAAGATCATCTAACTAAAAATAATAATTCATATTAACCAGGGACTTCACGTAGTCCAGTGGTAGTCAATAAATACCAATCGCACTTTGGTTGTGGGTTTGATTCCCACAGCTTCGTCTGATGCGACGAGTTGTCACATGGTCTACGTGCTTTCCTTTTTCAAAAGCTATATAATTTTATAAAATTCCCAAAAAAAAGATAAATTCATAAAAAATAACCATAAACTTATTTTAACCACAAATGTTAACTAATAACTTTCTTTTTTCATCCCAAAAAGTATTAACCTGTAATTACTTCAAATTCGAGGATCATATAAACCCAAATTATTCTTTATGATTATATCTACAAAAGAGAAGATAATTATTCCTTGTATAAAATTTTCATATATCAAACATCAGGTTTACACATACTATAAAAATAACTCTAATGTAATCCCATCATCTGAAGAGCCTTAATACTTTTAAGCATTTCACCATCCTAAATTCTACCATAACTCTTAAATCCCTTATATGTTGACTTCTTACTCATTCAACATTCTTCATGATCCATTAACCATTCCTTTCAAACTTATTCCGAAATACTTCTTTCCAAAAAACAAAATAATGAATCATATCCTAAGTTTTCAGTAATAGGAAAACATATGTTAAGAAATAATCCATACCTTTCATTGGTCATTGTCAGTTTCTTCATCCTCAATCAGAATGGAATTAGGTATTGGTAAACAAATTTTTATACGATCCTGGTGATCCCATTCCTGAAACTTTTTCTTAGTACATGTGTTTTCATAATGACCATGCACACGACATTTAAAACATTCAATTGATCCCTCGGAAAGGACTTCTTTCCCTTTCGTAGAGTCAACTAGATTCTTCCTTTTTCCATGGAAGGTTATTTTTTATGACCTTCATTTCCATATCTATAGCATCTTTTTGTCCCTATGAAACATTTTCCTAGGTGTTTCTTTTGAAATATTTGAAAAATAGGTTTTTGAACACACTTACCTTTATGATTATTACTTGAACTTCTGTAGGGATTTGTTTCTCGCATATATGATGCCTTATTAAGATCACTAAGGTTCAGGTGGTTAATCATGACTCCAGATAGTTGGTTGAGAATAACCACAAGTGTTCTCATTGCAGCTCCCATATCATTAAGTTTCTCATTCAGAAAATTTTCATAGTTTTCTTCACATCCACTGTTACTTTGGTTCCTTTTAGATCTAGCAGTTTACTATAACCAAAAAAGTCAGTGTGAGTATATTATTAAAATAATCATATAATATCTTATGAGGAGGGTAAAAACTAAGATATACTTATTCATGTTATCTTAAACTCATTCACTTTATAAAAATAACTATGACTCTATCTAAAACCCTAACCATTATGGTAATGTCAGTTATGCTTAAATTGTATCCTAACCTCTAAAGTTATCTAAACTGACCACTGATACCAACTTTAATGACCCGGCCTTAAAATATTACATAATATTGAATTAAATGAATAATTCAGATTGAGGATCTTTTCATGTTTAGAGTTTTAGAGAGTTAGTCCATAACTACTACATTTCAAAATATTAAAATGTATACACTTATACCTAGTATCCATTTTTTTTACAAAACATGAACTCCTGAAAAAAGAGTGCCGTGTCTAGTTCCATGTTTAAGACAGCATGAAATTTTCCTTGATCCCATCCTTGACCATATTCCACATTATGTCCTATGAAAAACATTTCAAAAACTTGTGATTAGCATAAAAAGCTTAGTATGGGATACACGAAGAAGTAAAATTATTAGTTTTTCAAAACAACAAGTAAACCATGAATACTTTAACATAAGTAATACTTTTCACCTTTATGAAGTAGTAAATACTCTTCACTGAATAAAATATCATTGCTTACCATTTTGTAACCAAAAGATTACCATAAAACCCATATAAAAACACATAACTTATAAAGTTAACTTGGTACATAAAAATACTTAAATGGAAAAACCCTACAGTCGACTTCCACACATATCACAAAAATCGAATAGCCATACGGCCGACTTCCATACCCAATGCATTGAAGGTTATAACATAACCACTCGTCCTGGTATTCACGACACCACCCGTCATATGGTTTATCACGTAACCAACCATAAAATGACCAAGTTCCATCATAACACATAAAATATTTCAAATATAAAAATTTCACCAATAAATTTTCATTTTCAATCACAAGAAGTAATTTCAAGATATGAAAATAATCAATCCATTTTCAAAAACCATTTATAAAAAGGATTTTTGAATCAAATTGTCTCCTACAACTTTAAAGCTTTTAATAGAATTATAATTTTAAAACATTAATGTCCATATAAATAAATACTCAAACCCATTTCTAAAACATGGACATTAAAGATAAATATTTAGAATGATAAATCTTTAAAACATTTAAAAATTATATTTTTGTTAAAGAGTTTTTAACACAATGGGAGACTCTTTAATACAAATAATTGTGCAATACCATTTAATCAGAACTTTATAATATCATGATAATAAAGGTAATTATGATATAATATTTCAAAGGATAGTATATATAACATATAAGAGTGGATTTTCAACATAACAAAAATGATGTCTCAATGGAAATGTAAAATGAGATTAAATCAGTTATAAAGATGGTATCCATAAATTAAGGATAAATAAATCTCATAATTATGTGTGAAAAATCTAAATACACCAAATATAAGAGGATATTAAGTGTAAAACAATCAGAGTTAATTCAGACATATTCATAGGATGACATATTCAATAAGTACAAGTTGAACCCAAAGAATTGAAATTCAGTAAAGAAGCTCCCCTGCAAAAATTCGACAACCGAACGGCGTCACATTACAATTCAGAAGCTAAGTTGATGAGAGAGAAAAAGGTATCCCATCACTTGGACATAAAATTTACAGCAACAAGGATATATAAGAACACATCCCAACATAAGAATATGTGAATTAAAAGGCATAACAAAAATAATCCTTTTAAAAGAGAGGAGGGTGAAAGGTACCCTTACCGATTTAACTTACGAAACATACACCACATGAAAGAAGGATCATAAAATTAAGATGTAAATAAACATAAATTAAATTATCTTACACAAAGAATACAATCATGGGAAGTACATAAACCACTAAAAAGGAAGTAGTGTCAAATATAGCATGAATCTCATGGGGATAAAATGTGAGATGAAAACCCCTTACAACAGTGTAATCAATCGAGTTATACAATCCAAAGTTAATAACCAACAAATTAATCACAGAATACCTTGAATATAATTATAGTTATGATAATATATATCAAAAGGAAGTACAAAATACACCACATTCAATAAATAAGTGGTGAACAGTGGAAATCTCATGAAATTAAAAGTGAGATAAGAAATCCCTCACAAAATTTTAGCTGCCTAACGACGCCACTTAAAAATTCTTAAAATGAATTTATGAGAGTAAGATGGGGTCTCTAATCATATGAAAATAAAATTTCTATATTTTGAATATAAAATAGCACCCTCCAGCATAAAAACATGGAGCATAAATGAAATGACATAAAAGAGAGTACTTGAAAAGAAAGAGAGAGGTCGGATCCCTTACCTCATGTCTTACTTGACTCGATCATTCTTTAATCTCCTGAATAATAATCTATAGTTAATATATACTTGATTAAGAACCTTTTACATTTTTATTATTCATTTTATATCACTTATTACCATGTAATAAACATTACGTAATCATTTAAGTTAATAACGTCCATTTTCTTGATATTTGGTACTGGAGTCAAAAATGGACTTCTTATAATCACATGTTGTTCATGTGGTCAATGGTTCATTATATACAGAATGATATTCATGATTTGGATATCATATATATCTTATATATCCAATATATACATGTATTTATAGTAGTACATAACATTTAGAGGTAAGAAATGAAATGCACCTTTCATGGAGACGGTAAGCCGTACGTACGCATGAATGTTACTTTCATTTATATTTATTATTTTAAAAGAAATAAAACATAATTATAAATAGGTATATTATAATTCTAGTATAATATCATATATAATATCATTAACTCCATCCATTATACATCCTATATAAGGCATTAACGAATCAAATCATTTTAATTGGGCGATAGTCCGCACTTCCTTAAATAAAATTATCATATTTACCCACTATGGAAACCATAAAGGCATGCTATAGATGGAAAATAAAAAAGAATAAACAGAACATAAACATAATATATATCATATATAAATAAATTTCCATCATAATGTCTGCCATGATTGGCGGATGGAGATATTTGAACAATCATCATTTCGTGAGGCGTTAGTTTTCCATCCATAGAAACATTATATTCTTCATCCATTAGATGGAGGTGTGTGTAAGTGTAGCTAGAATAATTCTCATAAAAATAATCTAGTATATTTAGGATACTTATTTTATTACAAAAGAAATGAATAAAAAGTGTTTAGGGGTTGGAGAAGTAAAATAAAAGAAAACAATTTAAGAGAAATTGTTACCTTTAATTTGGGTAACTTCCTTTGGTTTAAACCAAAAGGACTTCTTGAAGTGAATTATTCCTAAGGTAAGGCATATAGGAGAAGGAGAGAGATGTAGAGAGATTAATTGGGCATAGGTTGGACGATCCAAATGGCATGAGAGGTGTGAGGAATTGGTTAGAAGTGGTATCCTTTTATAATGGGGAGGAGGGGCTCTTTAGGAAAGTGTGAAACTATTCTTTTATTATATAATTATATTCGGTTTATAATGGCCCAAAAAATCATTAAATATGAAGATAAGATGATTCATGGTCGAAATAAAATCATAAAATCATAAAATCCTAATTTGAAATGTTTTGGATATTATTTTAATCATTATAATGTTATTTATTTAAATGATTTATTAATGAGGTAAATACTGTATCATTATTATGTCATAAATAATTTAATTTATTTATTGTTTAAAAATTATAAAAAATATACCATCATGTAGTAACTCTTTTTATATTTCCAATGAATATTTATATTCAAAAATATGACTTATATAACACCATATAAAAATTAATTACTAAAATATTTTTTTTAATGTTAATTTTGTCTTAACATTAAAATAATTAATCTAAATTGTCATTATCACAGCCAAGTGGCTCAATGGGGTCCCAAAATCTACGAAAATATTCCCATGGTCGTTAATGATTCAAAAAATAAGTTTTGGACAAGTGTTATGGTAATTTTGAATTATTATAACACTCTTTTTACCTTGAATTAACCTATTCACCTTTAACCGCGGTAAATAAAAGTCAAAAGTTACTATTCTCCATAAATTATTTTCAACATCATGAACCAAATTTTACTTATTGATATCAACCATGTATGTCATATTTTTTAAATTCAAATCACAGTAGTTGTAAAATTTCATTTAAATGAAAAAGTTGGTTTTCTTAACTACCACAAAGTGGTTTCACTATTCATCAAAAATTGAAGTTTTTCAGGAAAATACCAAAAATTCAGACTAAGCTATATTTGATATTCCAAATTAAAAAATGATGTCAATTTTTCAAAATTCAAAACATATACGTGAAATTTATTAATTTTAATATTAATTCCCATTATAAAAACAAATAGCGTGTTTTAAAGAAACAATAACTGTCAAAAGATTGATACTTGTTTATGTCCAATTTCAAAGTTAAATTAATTCCAATGATAAAAATTGGATTAAATGGTAAATATATATTCTAATTACACTTTGAAACCAATTAAAAAGGTAATATAACCATAAATATAAATTTTATTAAAACATAGTTTTGAATTAAAATAGAATATTTTCACTATTCATTAAAAAATGAACTTTATCGGAAAAATTCCAAAAATTTACCCAAAGTAAATTTTCATGTCTCCATTATAAAGAAGGATTTTATTTGTTCATATATAATGTATTAAATTTATCAAAAAAAATTTAAAAAGGGTTTCCCATTAAAATGTAGTAAATCGGCCTTTAAATGTAAATTATGCTTAAAATTAGATTCATTCATATTTTACGCCTCTAAATTTTTATTGGATAATGTTTGTACATTTTAAAATCATTTATAATCATATTGTAGATATTTTTGTTCATTCCCGCCAATAAAACGGCTAGGAGTTAACTACCGTTTAAAATAATAATATATTATTTGTGTGCAACGTATGATTTCAAAGAAACCTGTTGTTGTGTATCGGGTACTCTATAGAACATAGTAACCCTTTTAGAGTAAAATTAATATTTAATTCAAAAATTAACAACTATGAAAAATTCATATTTTTTATTTTTCGGGGATGTTACAAAATTCCATTCCATGTTTAATTTTTTTTAAATAAACCAGATTCATAATAGTATTAAAATAAAAAAGGTATTTTCTCTTAATTATTTGTTTGTTTTACATAATGATCATAAAATTTTATTTCTAATTTATTTCAACATCCAAAATGATTATTATGTTATAAAGTTATATGTTCTTATAATACCATAGTTGTTCATTCCCTATATGGGTTATGAAATTTCTATTTATTTATTCATTATAGCCTTCTCTTTTACAAAGTTTAATTAAGTGATTATGTAATGTTCTATTGGTGGAAAAAATTATGAATGATTATTAATGATCAGTGGGGTCATATATCATGCTTGAATGCCTTGGTTGAACTTTTATATCTCACGAGATAAAAAAGGATACATGTGTTGTTATCCCAATCCCAAGAGGTTACTGTTGGGGGCCTCTAAATGCGAATCAAAAAAACAGAGGGGAAGAAAAAAATAAATATGGGTATTATCCTCCTCAAAAAAATAATAAGAATAAGGTGGTTGATACCCATAGATATCATGAACATCCAAGGGATGCGTGACCATGTGACCATCATTATTTCACACTAAGACTCGATGCACTGTGGATAACCTACAAAAGGACCTGTGAAAATCGTTTTGATATTCCTTTTTCTCTTGTGAATGTGCTCCAGAAAACCAGTGGTTATGTGTTAGTAACAAGATAAGCTCCCCAATTCCACAGAGTTTTTCAAATGGTGGGTTATAACAACCCATCCATAAATCCTCCGAAAAGAGTGGAAAAGCTTAAAAGTTGGGAGCCTCTTGCTCTCATAAAAATAACTTGATGTATCACCGATGGGGAGGAACGTTTTTCATTAACAACATGAAATAGAACTTGTGATATCCTATACCATTGTAGAGTAAAATAAATGATGTAAAATATGGGGAGGTGGTAGACTCTCACAGTTGAAAAATTTATGTGATTTTCCACTGGTGATACGTAAGACACTGCGAGACCCAGATGACATGACTACCTTTTCTCAGAAAAGCAAACCGGATTGTCATCACCATCACATAATGATCATTGGTTGTTTCCAAGTGTTCATGATCTTCTACTTTGGATCTATAAGGATAAACAGAAGTATTTTTCCAATAAATGCTCATGAATCCCCAAAAGAACTTCATTGGTCACACAATGCATCATCTGGAGATAGAGTAATTATCCTAGACATTTCTCATGTATTATGGAATGATCTATACCTTGGAAAAAATGAAATAAAAATAAGATGAGGTTGAAGTCTCTCATGATCAGAAAATCCTTGTGGGGTGCTACTGACATCAACAACATGGTTTCACAAGACTCCTTGAAATGTAGGCACGATATTGGGAAGGAATATTCAAAATCCACCCTTAACTAATGAAATGTCCAAAGTAAGGATTTGGGCATCTCATGAATTCCACTCATTTGGATCTTTGAGGTCACAATGACCTTTCCTCATGTAAATATTAAAAATTGAAGTCTTTTTTTGCCCGATTAATTTTACAAGTCCTCATTAATTGGAATTAAATTCAATAAAGGAACCATTAATGGGATAGATTCGTGGTCACTAAAAATCAGGTGATTCGCTCAGATTGGTCCATGAAAGAGACTCATGAAGACATGTGATGAAAAATCCCTCAACTGACTCCATCATGGATTCACATGCTATGGTTTGTTCAAATTGGTGAACAATTGTGGTAGCAAGGCCAATAAATTTGCCACCACGGTATGATAATTTGATTACCACAACAAGCCACCAAAAGGATTAAAATTTGGTTCTTTTTTAATCCATCTGCAAGTGAAAATTTCTCAAAGAGGGTGATCTTGAGAATGAAAAGGATTCCAATTAGGTAACGTATAGGGAACCACGATAGAGATCATCTACCACACATTAAGCAATTCATGTGATCACCCATGGATCACATGAATGACTTCTAGAAGGACATGAATAGAACATTGCTCAAACATCATATATCATGCATGAATAAATAAAGTGTAACAATGAACAAATATATGGAATACGCAATGTAAAGGTTAAAACAAAGACAAAAAACATGACACTTACATAAAAACATTCACACTGATCCTAATGAACTTCACATGAACTACCCATGTCATGCGACAACAACATGACTTGTCAGCCAGATTTTGCGACACTCCACTAGCACATTATTTGGATCAGGTATAGTCTTCTAGATACCTCTAAAAAAATCATGAAGAGTCCCCCTCACATGTCACCTTGGTCTCATGAAGATTTTTAGAGTCACTATCCTAGAATCAAACTTCTCTTCAGACATGTATCTTGACCCATATAGAAGTGCCAATTTGTGTCAGGAGGGAATTGTGTTAGCACACAGGCATGTCAATTGTCTATCATGAAAACATTTTGAAAATTTATCTAAGCCTCATTCTACCCTCAAGGAATGTCATCCAGGTCAGGAAACACCCTCCAAGACATCTCACACTGACACTCATGATGATCTCTATATGTGTTAGCCATCTATTGTGATCACACCAGGGAGAGTCATCTTGGTCCTATGACACCCTCTACTCAATGGAAATCCAAAAATATATTATCACATCCACAAGAAATAACATTTTTTACATTTCATCCCTTTTTCCTCACAATGAGCATGGATCATGGGTTTTTACGGAGTTGCAATGGTCATATCATCTACACCATAAACCTCCAAAAAGACCAATGAAGCGTTAGTGAGTAATCCCTAGTCAATTGAAATTAAAGAACTCTAATTCCTTCCATTACTAGTATTCATAGAATGTATTTCTAAGGCTCAAGACCAACCTGAAAATGGGAATCTGCCTCAGTGTGGAACCCAATATTTCTATAACATCATGATGATTGGGACCTAATCACTCCCTTGGGTGGATTACTCTACCTCATCCCACAATATATTAATAAACCTACTGAACTATAATAAATATCATTCCTATAATGTTCAAGATACGTACGATTCCTATTTGAGGCCTGAGATCCATTTTAAAACATCTTGTGGGATGTCTTAGTACATAAGGCCCGTATCCATGTGTAGTGATAATGATTTCTTTTTGTCACTTGTTTTTTACGCTGACCATGGATCACATAGACATAGGGAGTTTCAATAGTCATATATTTCACATCACGAGTCTCCACCATCTAGGGAGTCCAATGTATGTAAGCCCCAATTAGTGGAATGAAACATTCACTTCAATTCAAAGGAATCTACATTGGTCATGTACCATGGCCATGAATGAGCTATGAGAACTTGAATTCCTTCTATAAATATGATACGAAGGACTCCTTTATAATACCCAAGCTTAAATAGAACCACACTTTGGTGAAAGTAATTTTATGTATCAAAAATCTCAACTCTAAGGAACCAATCATTTCCATGGAATGATCACTATACCTCATCTATCATTGGAGAATGAGAAAAATGAACAATGAAAATTTTTATTCTCCTTATAATCAGGATATGTAGGATGTCCCATAGGGACTCTATCATGAGTACCAAGTGCCTCCAAGCACCCATATATGTCCTTTCCATTAAATGTAAAACTGCACAGGTTATAAAATAACATGTTTTTTTATTTCTGAAATAACAAGGATTTTTAGTATTCATTGTAATAGTCAGTCCCCCCCTCAAAATATTAACTTGCTCCCTATGTGGTAGAAAATATTTAAGCATATTATTATAAATATTAATAATATAAGTAGTTAGGAATGGATGATGAACCATAGATACTAAATATTTATTCATATATAATACCCCATATTTTGAAAAAAGGATAATTAACCTATAGTCAAATTTTTTGGGCAACAGGTCTCGTATCGTGGTTAGGAAGCGATTTCTGAAAATATCTTAAATCCATATGGTAGTCTTGAAATAGGAAATATTCCCCCTAATGGATGCAATGAGCCTGACCTCCCATTCACTAAACATATAACAGTCCCTCAGAGTCATTGATCTAGAAAACCAATATGATCGACTGCATTTGGAAGGATGGTATGTACCTAGTTATGAATGGGGGAACCATTGGGAGTTTCAAGAAAAGACTAGAAAAATAAAAAAACAGTGTCAGAAATTGAGAAAGTGCCTAAAACCCATGTAGTCAAACCGTATGGCATATCCCATCCATGTCATCTCATTTCCTAAAAATAAAAATGGTGAACCAAATTTGAATGACTCTAACAAAAAGAATGATTGGTTTATTATCCATCGGCCCATTTTTTGGCACACTATATGATACAAAAATGATGAACATGGACTGCATCTCTTTAATCACAAATTATTGTGTTATTATCCAACTTGACATTTTTTTCACAATATATGAAAAAAAAACTGGCAATCCTAACATGCCTCTCCGAAATGACAGAATGTTCAGTTAAACACGCATATGGACACATTGTTTAGCATATTCTGCTCAAAAAAGCTATTTTTTCTGGAATAATCATACAGTTGATCATATGTAAATGGGGTTCTAAAAAAATAAGTACACCTATCTTTTACAATTACAATCGAGTAGAATGGTGAAATATGGAATAAATGAAAATGTTTGACCAAGAATATCTAATTGAGAACATCATGCTTATGATTTTTGTTAGGTCCACTATGTTAGATACCTTAAGAGGGGGGTGAATCAGGTTATGGAAGATTAAGAAACTACTCCTATAGATCTTTTTTTCTTTTTAGCACAACCCTCTTCTCGCTCCCATCTATAGCAATGTATATGCAAAAATTAAATCATGTACAGAACACAACGATTTTTACTTGGTTAACCCTCACTAGGCTATGTCCAAGGAGGATACTCCGACGATGTGCTAATGTACCAAATTAACTTTAATAACACATATTTTTACAATGTTCAAAGCAGAATCATTGTTCCTTCTGGTTTACTACCTATCACAATAGGAAATCTCACCACACTCTATACTAATGTCTGCTCACTACTTATTCAAATGATCCAATCAAAGTTTATAGACCTATATGTATCTTCAATTTAATGAATACCTATATCCTCAGTTGTATTTATATTCTCTATTTACGTTCAACATTCATACATAGATGAATAATGCTTTACCACATAATTTAACTAGGTGACCATAAGTTTTACGTGCATCCCTTACTGCGCCATGCGACTAATTCTCTTGCCTTGCCCACAAAATATCCTTTTGCATGTAATATCCACTTTACTTTTCATGAAACCTCAATAATCCCACACAATAATCATTTTACATGCAATGTAATATTTTACACGCATCATCAATTTTTATGTGCAACATCACATTTTATGCGCTACTCCCTTTGTATATTATTTACTCCAACCAAAGCTCGTATTTTCTCTAAGTCTTGAGCTATTTCAAATGAGGGGGTCACATCATATTTATAAAAAAATTTACCCTATATGTATAAAACTCCATGAGTGTGTAATCCTCTTCGAGAACGGAAAACAAATATTCCAGGCAACATCGTATTTCCCGCACTGCACCAAAATTTCACGCACCTCAGGCCTTTGAAAATTTTCGAGATTCTGATCTCGAAACAACTCTTGCATGAAAAAAATTCAATTCCTCTATTTCACGCACCACTCCAATATTTATTGCACCTTCCTTTTCCAAAAACATAACTATGAATTTTCTGATTTTCAGGCCCAAAAATTTAGAAAACATAGGAAAATAGTGCCCCCATGTTTCTTCTCTTTTTGTACCACCTCCAGATCGTCCATTCCTTTATCGAGGTTATATTATCAGTCATCAGTTGTCAACAACATATCTTGAACTCTAAAACTCACCATGTAAACCCTCATTGTCATCAATTTAAAAATTGTGGTCTTCTTTTTCAATAAACACAACATGGAGTCCCACTTTGTAAACAAACACAATCACCTCAAAAATGATTCAATGATACCTTGAGGGATTTTTGCACAAAAATATTCCACAAATTGGTAACAGTTTTTCATATTTTTTGTATAACATAAAATAATTCTCTAGGATTTTGGGTATGAGACAATGTCTTTATCTTCCAAAAATCAATCAATAATTCTCCTATGACCGCAACCTCTCTGGTTAACAAAATGATATCACCTGCTTGACAACTCCAACATAATGTGGTGAAAACAATAGTATGGGAATACCAATAACATTGTATAACCCCATACTAGTAATATTTTTTTTGAGGTTCTCCAATAACAGAAACCAGAGAGTCTTCATGGCTCAGAGAAACCAATAGTAATGCAAGTGGCCCTTGTCTCTAAAACCAGCCACATTGGGAGTGTATCCATGGAGCCTGAAAACATCCACCTTTATTCTCTGATGAAGGTTCACCAGCATGTCTAATGTGTCTCCCTTCATGAACAAGTTACGTATGGGAGGGCACCTGCCAACATCCATCACTGGAAGCATCCTAATGGTACCCACTAGTTTCCTGCTGAAGGTACCACCCAACATGATACCACCTTTGATGCCCATGCATGGGGAGAAAGGAAGGAACCTTAGGAAAATAAGGCTCTAGATATCCATAGGTGGGATCATATCAACACTATATGTAATGAATACATCAATCATTATTCGTTAGTAATTAGATATTGGGATCATATTCTAGATTTTTCAAAACAAGGTTGTGGGAACATTTTTACTACAGTCACGAGGGATACGCATATCACTACACCACATGCATGAAGCTCATCGGAATATTCTAGTGGCACAAGGAGGTTATAAGTGGGTAAATATCCTATCTTCGATCAATGATATCTTCTAGTGAATAGTGGGGAAAGAAAATGTGAAAACTTATCTCCTTGAACATACTTTTATAAAATTACAAGATATTATAGAAATAAAAAAAGAACTATATTACATTTTTATGGAACTAGTACATATAAATGGAGTGGTGAATATTATTATCCTTATAGATAGGGAAACTCAACAATCTAATAATTATGAAAAAGTGGTTGTACTGGAGAAAGAGATCATTAATTCCCCCATCTAGAAAGATAATTGGTATATTCTGAGGAAGATGTTTCAGACTGGGATCATACATCAATTCTAATAGATTCTCATTAGGAGAGAGAGAAACATGCCTCGAGTGAGGGGAACACGCATATCAAAAAATAATAGTGTAATATTTCAAAGGATTAAGATCAGAATCATATACAAATTCTTGTTGGGTATCACCATGTTAGAGAGTCACAAGGCTTAGGACATTCTCATAATATTGTACAAGTAATCCATTGACATATTCCAATATCCCGGGATCATACATATATCCTTTTTCTAGCTCGAACAAACCAAAATATAATAGAATAATTTTTCAAACATGCTCATATTTCAATCATTTAATGTTCCTAGAATGTTCTGATATATCATAGAATTAATCCACACAATCCTACTTTTTAAGACGAACACCTACACTATCATCAGTCCACGACAATAAAGGAGGAGCCTCATTTCCCTTCTCCCATTCAAGAGACATATTCCAATGGGGAATTCATATTCGAACACAGTTCATATTCCTATTCCAACTGGGGATAACCATGTGAGTGTGTCACATACCTAGGTGTACGCTCATATTCCTTCCATAAAGGACAATAATCATTTCCCAAAGACTTAGGATCAGGCCCATATTCTCATCGTGGCTAAGGCTCATCACATGAAAATGGAATATTACACAAAAATGGATCATAATCCGATCAATAATTAAATATATTATTGGAATATTTCTATATATTCTCAAATATAATCACATATTCTCATAGCATGATATGGTTATAGCCAAAACCCCAAAACCATCATACATTGGGCTCATATCACTGCATAATTACAATGGCTGAATGGAATATTCCATCCGAGAGGCATATTAAGGCCCATATTACAAATTTTAGGAATTCTAGTGTCCTTGTGGACATTTTTCACACATTCTAAATTCCACAGGGGTCCCTCAACTCTTCAATTAAAGCATAAGAAAAAAATTGGCATGTTAGTCCACTCCATGGTAATGTGGAGATAGATCATAGAGACTCTACACCTAACATACACTATAGTGAACCTCCCCAAAAAAATATCTTCCAAAGACAGGGAAATTACCCCTTTCCTAGAAACTTATATATATAGGTGTTTAAAAAAAGACACCTTCATGTAGAGAGGTGATTGAATCATTCAGGTCAACTACATTTAATCCCCCTCATCAACATCCAGCAGCATTCCACTCATATCAACTAGTAACCCATAGAATCATATTATATGTTCCAATCATATGTAGGTGTGTAATTTTGATGTAGTGGAGGCTAACATTGACATATGGATAGTGGTAGAAAAAAAGAAACCTCCACATCATGTTATGGACCCTCGAAACCTCTGACTATGAGATCTTAGATGATCTAGAAAAGTATTGAATGGCTTATCAGTGCTAGAATATTTTGGATAATCATCCGCAACTGAAGGCTTAGAATATAACTTATCAATGATATGAGTTCAATAAATATACAATCAAGACACTTTTTTTTTCAGCAATACCTCACTATTTTTTTCACGGCCTGGGATCCAAAATTAGAAAATCAAATGGAAAATCTCCATTTCACTTTATTTCATTCCATAAATCACCTTCATAATATAATCGATGAAGCCAGACAATGCATTTTTATTAGAGGATGGAAAAATTAGAGAGTCTTACACTTGGACTCACCCCTAGAATATTATAACCACTCAGATACGGTGTCCTACAAATCCCTATCATACATAAGAAATTGGGGAACAGGTAATGCTCAATCAAGTGAGTCACTAAAATGGAATTCCACCATGCCAATGATGCATAGATATCATGAACGTAGAGAGAGGATAACCAAAGTGACCTCAAAATTTGACCCACATAGTAATGAAAATTCATTTTGGAAAAGGATACTAAAGTATCAATAATCATAACTACTTCTTATAAAGAATGATTCTCATCATTGTATTTGATCACACCCAACACCTATGTGAGCATAATTGTGCCACATCAAATTGGATGTTGTACTAACTACCATAGAGACCATCTACGAACATACCCATTCCACATTTCCTGGGAAATATCTAGGAACTCCTCAACAACATAAATCATCATTTCTCAATATGGTTTAGGACACATCCTCAATAGTTCCATCCAAACTCCAACCCACTGGGATGGGGGAATTTAAATCTCAATCACCATCAACAGGCTCATCAACAATGAGAGGATCTTGGGGAAATCAATGGTGATTCTAAACCACCCCCATAATTCTAGGCTTGGGGAATTTATATCTCAATGTATATCTTAGAAATTATCAGATCCCTAACTATAATCATTGAATCCTAAACAATAGTATCATTCATTGTTAATTTAGGCCTTGAATAAACCCCAATCCTCAGGGATGGGGGAAGTTTCATCATCCTCATCACCATAGAGGGAGTCGGTCCTTTCCAGGTTGGTAGGATAAGATCAACGATCAACATTCTATCCATTCTACCCACTGCAAGACAAACATCTCTTATTCGAGGCCCATTCATCAATCAAGACTGGAAATCCCTCATGGTAATTAGTCATTGGCCAAGATAGGATGAACGTATGATAAAGGAAATATGACCTCATTGAGGTCACAATCCAAAACAGCCTTGTAAGGTCATGGGTTTGAAGAAAGAAACTGATCAAGGATGTATAGAATCAGCATATTGCATCAAATATAAGGACATAAATCTCATTGTCTGACATTCCTCTATAAACATCGTCACTATCAATATAGAAAACATTATGGATCAATAAAAAAATTGGGGGGGGGGGGGGGTCAGAAAATAGAAAATCTACCCCCACAAGTGGTTGATATGGATGCACCAAACAAGGCTATATTCTCTTAGAGGTAGAGAAGGATCCAAAGAATGGAGCCTCTAAATGACAAGTTCCCACCTCCTTAGTGGATCAAAACTTTGTAAATTTTGAATGTTATGTCTACATCCTAGTCACCACCAAAAAGATATAATTTTTTTCCCAAGAATGAAAATTTGTTATAATATGAGAGTGAAATAAATATTGTCTAAAAACTCAATGAGGTGGTACGTAGGGGAAATATCCCCACTAGGAATATTATTTAAGAGGACATGAATACCCCTCCTACCATAAGAGTAGATCCACCAGTAAAAGTGATATATGAGTGTTTTACTGGCCACGCCTCCCGACATCCAGTTGACATAGAATATGAAGTAAAAAATGACAGTGACTTCCATCAATTGAGGAAATAGCCTCTCCCTAACCAAGGTAATCATTAAGTCATATGATTAATTGAGAAATAGTGGGAAACAAAGGAAGGACCACTTCATCAGCCCAAACCCACTCCCTCTATATTAGAGACAACTCATATAATTGTTTCATCATAGATACATAACATTATCATGTCTCTGGCTACTCAAATGGAATCCATGGAAGGGTGACATGAAATTGTGATGCTGATGTGTAACCCACATCTCTACTGGGTACAGGAAAATTTGCATCCACCAAATTTAAGAAACTTGACCTTTTCTACTTATGATGGTGCGGGCAACCCAGACCAACTTCTCACACATTGTGTATCCTTAGGCTGGCTGATGATGGGACCACTAGATCAATGTAACGAAACAAAGATGAGGTTTTTTATACATAATCTAACATGAACTACCTTTTTTGATACAACAGTTTTCTAGTACGATTTATTTTAGGATTGGATGTCCTTAATTATTATTTCCATTACCAGTTGAGATCCATAATGAGAAAAAAAATTGGACTAGAAAACTAGAAGAAACATGAAAATAAGAATATATCTGAAATCATAACAATTTGTAAAGGTTAAATCTATTCAATAATTATATTTCTCTCATAGAAAAAATAGCAATAAATCTATGCTGAAAATATCAAGGATGATTTGCTGACACTTATGATTTCAATGATGTATCCATGTGGATTTTGTGTGCAAAAAAATGGAACAACATTGAGAATAATAAACTCACTGAATCTAATCCAAATCTTGACCAATTCTCATAGCATAAAAAATGGTTTGTCCAAAAATATGATTCTATTTTCACGCTCAAGATATTATCAATGCCCCTTTATGCTCCGAGGTAGGTCATGAACTTCCCATCACCTCCAGTCAAGCTGTTTCAACCACATAATCAACCACATATAGATGTATTGAAAAATCATGGAATCCTAGGATATTAGGAATAGTTTAACAAGACACAATTCTTCTAGAATGAGAGAGTACCTAGTTATTTTTTAAGCCCTCGAATATAATTTTCATAGGCTTCCAAAACATAGAAATCCCTATTAGGTTATCATCACTGGCCATACTGACTAATTCCCTGACATTGAAGAATGTGTCGTAGTATCTAGGAATGCTTCATCTTAAATGGTGTTTTTAAAGGAATGGTATTCTCTCGACTGGTGGCATTAAAAACTCCCCATAGTAGGATCCATAAATAACATTTTTCCAATCAAAAGAATTAGATGGTTGGTAGAATGATTTTTCCAAACATGCACAAATGTTTGAAAAATGGATAACTCAAAAAATTGTCGATCGAGATATTTCCACATGAAATGAATAGTTGCACGGACCCATAATAGTCCCACCACTTAAAAAGGTAACATAAAATATGTCACCCAAAGGTGTCTAAAACCACCGGATGTAGAATGAAATAGATGTGGATAAGTCATATTTTTTCTCTAATTCAAAATATGACTCATGCATATTTCATCCCTATAACATTTGAAGCATGGACACCATCACACTAAATTGAATCCTCATTAGGCGAAGAGTTCACCATTGGTTATAAAAACATGATACCATGGGAAGACCCATTCATTGATGATGAATATGAATTAGAATATGAGTTACATGCATATAGTCGAGGAATGAGAGGTCATATGTGTTGTAACCAAGTATATATTGGATATCACTTGTAATGACCCACCAATTCTCACTGGATTGAGAGTACAACGAGTTATTACTGGGTCTTAAGCGACATCCCCAAGGTGCCAAAGGTAGGAAATAAATGCCGAAGGGTTTCAAGTATGAGTGGGGGATGATATAACCTTTAAGAAATAAACCCATAAACCAACCATAAACAAACATTCACAATATGATGCATGAACAAATGAAAGACCAATAAACACTTCATTTGTATCAAACTACATCAAAGTAAACTACAACGAAAGACCAAAATAAGCATCAAAGTACACAGTTGATGAAAAAATCCAGACTCTCAAAAGACACTACAACTCCATGCTCCACAAGTTCTAAGCTCCACAATATCTCACAAGAATCACTAAAATCCATAAGAAATAAGATGCTTTACCTTTACCTGTGTCCTGGAATAAGACATCTGAAAAAGAACAAATGTGTCAAAGTAGGGGTGAGTATAAAACTCAGTATGTATTCCCTAATGAATTACCTACTCATACCACTATGATAAATGAGTTGGCCACATTTATGTAAAAACTATTTATATAAAACATTTTCTCAAAAGCAATTTATAACTAAATATAATCAATTTTCCAAAACCATTCATAACCAAGGAAACCCAAGATGAATTGTAACCAAATTTCTAGAAAGTTATTTTTCCATAAAAATAACCAAACAAGCATAATAACCATTTAACAAACATTCCTTTTTGGCATACCCAACCATTTCCCAAACCCATGCAACCAACCATGCATTCTACCTGGAAGAGAGGAGAACCTCTAACCCTTATCCATCCCAACCATGACGGGGGAGAATTCTTACCCTTATCTAACCCAAATGAACATGAATGCTTGACAGGGGAGATCCCTAACCCTTATCCATCCCAACATAGTTGGGGGAGACCCCTAACCCTTATCCGTCTGAAATGCAATATGAATGTTTGATGGGAAAGAGCCCTAACCCATATCCATCCCAACACTGATAGGGGATACTCCTAACCCTTATCCTTACCAAGTGAAACATGAATGTTCACAACCATATATTCCAAAAAATCATTCCAAAACAAACCCTTTCAATAAAAAACCTTTTTGTTGAAAGCCATTTTTGTCAAAACTTTTTTAATTCCAATCCATTTCAATTCCAAACCATTTCAATAAAACATCCTTTTTATTGATAACCAATTCCATAAAAGTCATTTCATTTCCAAACCATTTCAATAAAACACACTTTTTATAGAATTGTTTTCATCAAAACATTTATGATTTCAGAAAATCAATAATTTAAACTCAACATTTTAAATTCAAGAATCCAAATCACTTTTCACAACAATTCACCAAGATTTCACAATTTCATCAAAACTATAAATCATCACTAAAGAAGATTTATTCCATGTTTTTCACAATCAAATCCATTCAATCAAAAATATTTGAAACTAATCCAGTCAATTATAATAAGAGGAGTCGAGAGTGAAGCCTCCTACCTCAAAGGTATTGACGAAACCCACAACGGTTGAAGAACACTCAACAAACCCATGTCTATTCTCCATACACCCTTCATTGATCTCTTCTCCTAGAAATATCAAGACCAAATATCATTATATATGGAATTCATACACTTAGATATACCTATAATAGGAATATATCAATGAATTTGAGAGAAGAGGAGAAGTAGATCTAAGTATATCTAAGAAACTGATCAAGAACGAAATAAAATGACCACATACCTTAAAAATCCGACTTTGATTCGCCAAGAGAAGCCTTCAGATGGCCTCCAAAACGATGGGATAACCTTATCTGGAATTAGGAGAATAAAAATCACGATTTAAGGTTGAATAGAAGGAAAATTGATCCACATAGTGGCAAAAACGTGTTAGATCAACCTTTATAGGATCTCGTTTATGTGGCTGCACGGTTTCCTCGCACTGTTAGACAAACTGTGTGCTAACTGTGCATTAGCCACTACCTCAGAAAACACTCCATGCATTGTTTTTCCACAAGGTTTGACAGACCATGTGTCACCTGTGTGGAAGCTATTGCCTCAAGGGACCACTATGCACAGTTTGGCCGCACAGTTTAGACAACTAGTGCACCACCCATGCGACTTCCCCTTTGCCTCAAAAATAATTTAAAGTTCTCCCGACTCTCCCATTCATCGCCCTTAACTTTAAAACCATTAAAATCATCAAGAAAACGTTACATATCCGAAACTGGGGTTACTACATCGTGGGTTTCTTCGAAACCCTATATATCGATCGATTAACCACATGGGACATATATATGGTGATACATGTGGGCAGGCACTCTTGTGAGCACATAAAAATGTAGTGGTGTCTCAGAACCTTCCTATAGTCATCCACAACCAATTTTCATAAATGACCACCAAGTATAGGTTAAATTATCTAATCATCCCAGGCAATGGGGAATGTTAGTATGACCTTTTCCACTAGATGCTGGTGCTCCAACAACATCTTCACAAGAACCAATGTTGTTTACCTAAAAAGCCTTAGATCTTACGACACACCGCCAGGAGAAAACCCATCACGGGATGTTCCAGCATCTTGAAAAACAAATATGACATTATAAAATATCTGGGAATATTCCCAACAAATATCTCAATCCTAGATGTTCCCCATGTTTAACAATAACATAGGTAGGCACTCGTTGAAGCACATAGAAGCCTGAAAAAAATTGAGATTGAAGTAAATATATAAAGGTTATATCGTGTGGTGACCATGAAATAATAATTTCATGATTCAATCTAGTTCAATGACTGGGATCAATAGGAGGTCAGTCATGAGAACATCATGCCTCTATATATTTCAGGCATACTCTATAATGTCGGCATCCAATGGGATCACACAGATAATGGTTTGGGAATCATTCTTATCCAAGTTTGAACCATATGATGTTTAAGATATAGAAAGGGGGGAGATATCCCATAAATATGACCATTCAAGTGTATTATAAGCATGAGAAAGGGCCTCTTGGAATGATCAAACATTAAATCATTGTTCTGGGAACACACATCATGCAATGATTTTATGGTTATCAAGAAAAATACTGAATATAAATTCTTACTCAAAAGGCCCTATCTCCATACCCTCTTGGCAGTACCTTCAACATTCCATTAGTATCTAAAGTACCCCATTAATGTAAATATCATCCTAATTCATGGTGAAAACACCCCCATTGAAGCTTTAAAAGTCACATATATAGAAGAAAAATTTTACAAAAGGGGAGGCAAGAAACCAATGGTGGATGACTATAGAAAAGTTGAATCCTCTAAGGGATTGGGGACCCCCCATGTGAATACATGTGTTATGATAGAAGGTAACTATATACTTTCTATAAATATGGTCTAAGTAATAGATCTAGTCCCTGATATACTAGCTCCTCATGTACCCAATATCAATGAAAAATAACAATTATTCTTTGAATCTCTCTATTGTGAATCAAGAAATAAGGGATTATAATGTCTATTTTCATGGACTTTCTTACCTTGATAGTGAAAGAAAAGTCCAAAAAATTTAATCTTATCATAAAAACGTTTCTATAAACTTATAATTGATGGAGATAAGGATAAACTCGGGAATGACCCTCTCTAGTTCGAGGAAGGTGTCTCCACCACCATTGATGAGCTCAGACAGATAAACCTCGGAATGAATGAAGATCAATAGACTACTATGATTAATTCAACCATGCCCTTAAAAGAAAAAGATATGTACTTCACATTTATAAAGCATCTTTTATATGTGTTTTCTTAGAACTATAAAAAAATAAATGGACTAAATCATGATGTGGATATGCATCATCTCTTCCTACCTGATGAGAATTGAGGCTTCAATAAGGCATCCAAGAGGATACTCCCATATCTATCTGCTAATTTATGGGTAAATTTTGATAAAAAATCAAATCCAAAACTTTATGTGAATTAAAATACCCTAGGTGTATTTCTAGCATCATCCCCATCAAGAAAGGGAATTACCATATTTTGGTTTCCATTGATTTTAGAAACTTGATTCAACATTTCTCAAAGGATGAATTCCTATTTCTAACCTCAAAAATATTGATCAATGTAGTTTCTATATTCCAAGCCATTTCCTTCATAGATAGTTATTCAAGGTACAACCAAATATTGATGGCATCCAAATATGAAGAATCCACTACCTTCATAGCACCTGAGGGGATCTTCTTCTATCAGGTCATTCAATTGGGTAAAACAGTGTTGGATCCACAAACAAATGTTATGTGAATAATATCAGGAAGACATTATTGGGTAGGATATCCTTGTGTTATGTCAACACCATGTTATTAAATCCCAACATTGATGTGACCACTTCACAGATCTCCAAATGGTCTTCAATAAACTATAACAGCATAGTTAGAAGATGAATCTCGTGAAATGTACATTTGGGGTAACATAAATAAATTGAATTTTAATTGTGGTATGGAATCGTAGAATCAAGGTTGGACCTAAGAAAAAAGTTCTATTTTTTCTATTCCATCCCAAAATTTTTAAAAGAACTAAGAGGGGTTCCAAGAACACATCACCCACATTCAGTGATTCTTAGAAAACCTAGAAATCAATGATCTCCCCTTCAATGGGCTAATAAAGATGGGAATGTTCTACCAATGGGATGATAAATTCTGAAAATACTCCAAAATTCTCATTATGTACCTACCACACACTGGTTTAGAATCCTCTAGTGGAAGTGATGCCTCTTTTCTAGTATACGACGATCATGGAGTGCTCATCAGGCACCCGTATCGCATTGAAAAATGATGTGGGAAGAGAAAAAAGTATTTACAATATTATAATTACTATACTAGGTATGGAGACCAAATACATTGATTTCAGGAAGAACTGCCTCACACTCATCATTTCTGTGTATATGACGAAGAATTACATACATCACCATGAGGTTAATTTGGTCTATCATATTAAACCGTTCAAGTACAATCATGGACACCCTTTTCTAACTGGGTTCCCAGCCCGATGAGTGTCATTATATAGAATTGTGATATTAAATGTATATTACAGAAGTTAGTGAAAGCTAACATCCTAGATGATTTCCCCACATCACATTATACACCATAAATTACACTGTATGATGCCAATATTCCAATTGAGAAGGTATTATACACACATGAAACTCCCCAGACCTGGGAGATGTTCATTGATGGCACCACTGAGAGTATATTCTGTATATAGATGGAAAAATAGTGACTCAACCGAGTTGGTCTAGGGGTTTTATTTTTCTCTCCATATGATGAAGTTACTCCCTATTATTTCTTAGAATTCAAAGCCTACAGAAATAATGTGGCTGAAGACCAAGCCCTCATCGCTGTGTTGTAACTTACCCTAAAACTGAACATAACCAACCATAATATAAAAAGCGATTCAGAACTGATCATAATGAAATTAAATGGAGAATATTCCAACAAAAAGGGAGAACTAACCCCTTCACAAGCTTTGTCATGGGACTGATGGGAGAGTTCTCTGTTGATCCCACATTACATCATGTTCACCGATCACAAAATAATTATGTCGATTAACTAGTTGTTAGGATGGTATTTCTGAGTATGATATACTCTATAATACCAAACGTAGAATTGAATATGTAAAATGAGATACAAATACAATAGGGGGAATTGTATACTTTAAAAAATTCCCTAAGGAAATTTTCTATAACCAAAATTTACACAACCTCCAAGTTATGTTATCTAGATAGATTTCGAAAAAGTGATTCTAGAAATAAAACATAACAAAAGTTACAACAAATAAGATTCGACCTTAAAGCATACAAAATCTGACTAAATCAGAGTACAAAGTAAGGTAGTATAAGAATGTTATACTTTCTTTAACAATACAAATATACAGCGGAAAGAAAAATAAAACAAGTAACAAGTAGTAACTCTTTTAACCCAAAGAGGAGGGTATCCAAAAACACTGGATAAGAGGTCCCTTGATTTATAGTTTCAAGAATGTATGTCTTACCCAATCCCAGGTGAGACCTCAATCTAAAGATAGGAATCTGTCTTTCTATCCTCATAAGCCCTCGATTTGTAAGGAAATCGGCACCTCTGACTTCACAACCTGAAGTCACTGATTTCAAGGAAATTGAACCTCTACACTAAGAAAATATAAATGAAGCAATGTTTGAACGAGCAGTTCAAAACATTTTACACGAAGCTTGAGAGTCTCTCTCTAGAAATCAATTAAACAACATGTAATATCTAGAGTCATAGAATAGTCATAAGTGTTGTTATCTCCATTCAAATGAGATCCTATTTATAGGCATTGTTCCAATGGTAGGCTCCATCCTCCAATGGTACACGTGTCGCTCAAACAATGGTTAATTGATTACTGAAAGCATGACATCATTTTAGAACAAAATGAGTGTAAATATAACCAAAAACTGATACTCGGAATGAAAGTGAATGAAATTTTGGAGTCTAAGTAAAAACTGAATTCCGAGTCTATAGTACAAGGATATTTGGATTCTATTTTGTAGGAATTTAGAACCTGAATTCTATAGAATTCTGTAGTCTGAATTTTAAGGAAATTCAGATTCTAGATTCACAAGAATTTAGAACCTGAACTTACAATGTTTAGAGCCGGTGTTCATAAGAATTCAGAGTCAGAACTCAGAAGAGTTCAGAGTCTTTATTCAGAGAACTCAGAGTCAGAACTTGGAAATATTCGTAACCTAAATTCGTAATAGGAATTCAGAGTCAGATATTGGAAAATTTCTTATCCAGAATTTGTAATCAGAATTCGTAGTCGAACATTAAATAAGTTCGTAATCAGAATTCGGAATGGAACTTTATGAATGTTCACATCCAGAATTCAGAGTTGAACTACATGTGAGTTCGTATCCAGAATTCAGAGTTTAACTTCCTAATAGTTCGTATCTAGAATTCCGAGTCTTAAACATAATTCCTCATATATAATTATTATATGATTCCGAGATTTTGGACTCAATCCGAGTTTTACACTTAGGTAATGTTAAATTTCCTTGGGGAAGGAAATTTTCCTTATAGAAGTAAAACAAGGGTAAAATTAAATTTTTCTTGAGAAATGGTGTTTGTGATTTTCAAAACAAGAGGAATGGTAATGTTTTAAGGAAAACCTTATTTACTCAAAAATCTCTCCATTTTTGGAAAGAACAAACATCCTTACGAAATAGAATGTAAGGACTTAGAATAAATTTCTTGACTTTAAAATTATAGCTTATCTCTCTTTATTTATGGAAAATGGTGAATACGATTAACTCCCCCTTAGGCCTTGTAACTCTAAGGATCGTATTCTAGATTTCGAGAATGAGATTTTTCATTTGAATGTGGAAATCTTTGTAAGGAGAACTCCCCATTTGATAAACTCTCCCTTACTTAGGGATAATTATTCTTTAAATAGAAATTTTTCCTTCTCCTCTTCAGAATTCTTTCTCCTTCTCCCCCTTTGTGATTTTTAAAAAGTGTTTGAGGGAATGGAAAAATAATATAATACCTGAAATATTAGTATAGGCATCCAAACAAACAACCATAATTCTATTAAGATTGAAAGAATTAGTACAAGGAAAAACAAGTACAACAAAATATTAGAGTGGTCTATTTTGTTTCTTTTTCCTTGGGCATTAGCATCTTGACAATGGTATTCAAATTCTTCATCTCTCTGTGATCGTCCTCATCTTTCTTTTCTAATGCCTTAATCCTATATTCCTAAGCATTCAGGACCTCTGCCTGAGCCATGAAAAATTCATCTTGCTTCACAAGCTTTTCTTCGATCTGAATCCAAAGATCCTTTTCAGTTTTTGAACTCTAGACAACATAACTCAGCTTCCCATTGAGATCTTTAACATATTGAATCTGAACATTCTGCTCAAGAGTTAAATTCTCATGAAAACTGTCTGAAATATTTTTGATTTTGGCATCTTTGGAACCAATGTCTTACTTAAAATCTTCTTGGAACTGATCAAGCTCTTCCATATGTTAAATAATTTTCTGAGACCATTTGGTCATATGCTTGCATGTTTTCATGTGGGTTTCATGGTTGATCTGAAAATTTTTGTGATCAGCCTCTATCATAACACATCTGTCCATAACCATGGATGCAAAGTTTGTCTTTTGAATCATACTGTGATGAAGCATCTGACATCTAGACTCAATTGCAGGAAAAATTGAAATTGTGTCCACCAGATTTTTCAGGGACTGAACCAAAAAACCATTACCTAAGGCAGATGACTCTGAATCAGACAATTTAGTAGGAGATGGTTCTTCTTATAGCTCTACCAACTTCCTCTTTGAGGTTCCTCCAACTTCTTTCTTCCTCGGAATATCTTTCATTGGAGTATTAACAAGAACCTGTTTACCGTTGCTATTTTTTGGAATAACTTTTTCATCAGGAGATTCCTGCTCACTCTCAGATACTTGAAAAATATTTTTGACATCATCTTTTCCTTTCTCAACACCATCCTCAACTTCTTTAAGAAGAATGAATTCATGATTGTGACTCTATTCCTTAGACAACTTATTCACTTCTTCTTCTTCTCCTTTCTCATCAGCTCCTGGAGTAGCATGTTTTGAGGATCCGGTTTGGGGAGTCCAGATTGACAACTTTTCGGATGGGGTTCCCTTTTCTTGATATTATTCAACATGCTTGATCACATTATCAGAGTCACCAGTATTTTGATCTTGTTTCACTTCTACTGCAGCTTCCTTCTCTTCCACAATCTTCTCTTGTGGTTTTTCTGGAGTGAAAAACCTCTTACCTAGAGTATCGGGCAACTGTTTCACAAGGAAATATTTTGGAACAAGGATTTGTTTGGATGCTACCTCAGTGGATTTTAAAAGAGATTAGACAATATTTGCCTCTGACATTTTCTTCTTCATCTTCTTTTCCTGGGCTTGTCTTTCTAAATCATCAGCAACTTTTTCCTTTAAGGCCATGGCCTCAGATTCACCTTCCTTAGATTTACCAAAAAATCTAGAATATACATGTTACTCTTCTTAAGGGTATCCAAATCACCCATCCTCGGTATGATAAACCCTTACACCCAAAGCAATAGAATCTGATTTTTGGTTGAAACATGAGAGATCTTTTTTGCAGTGTTTATGTTAGAAAGACCTAGAAACTCTATAGCTTTTTCCATGACGAAACTACCCTCGACCTCAGGAAACATGTGAGAGAAAAACTCAGCCACTACTTTATAAGGTATGCCAACCAAGCTGGCCGTCTTGGTATAAGAGAGAGCATAGGTCTTCCCATAGCTCTTCAAGGAGAACTTCTCCCTTCCATTTTCCTTGAAAAAATAAACTGACTCAGAAAACTCTATGAGTAAATCCGGATACACCACAATTTGAGCTCGAGTATTAGATACAACTACACTTTACCATCCATTGATTCTGATATTCATGGAAATTATAGAATTGTACTTATTGAAAAAGTATGGATTAACCAAAATTTCCCTATAAATTTTCCACTCCGAGATCGTCTTAACTGACGACATCTCTTGAGAAGGGACTTCTATAGACATTCGGACTGGAGCACTTATGAAGAATTCGGAACAGGCTTTTGTAGAGGGTCAGAGGTTCATCACGCACAAGCTTGAATATCGATGTGGGACAAACATCGGGGGTCCCCTTTATATAGGCGTTGAAGCAACCTTTCATCTTCCAAAACCAATATAACGGTTGAGAAACGATATGATCTAATCTGATGGTTGATATATTTTCCACAAGGAAAATTTGGGTGATTCTGATCTTTTGAGGTTTTAGAAAGAAAACATCTGGATTTAAGGAAACTTCAATCTGATGAATTTTAAAAACAAAATAAATTAATAGTAATTTTTAGGTAATTACAAAAAACATAAGAAAGAATCATACCTTTCAGATTGTTAGGATGATTACTCGTATTGAGGAATGCTCTTCTTGAATAACTTCGAACTCCAAAAAATACTTGAATACGGAAAAAAACTTCACTATGAAAATTTCAAATATGAGAATTTCCATTACGAAAATTTCAAATCCGAGAATTTTCATTAAGAAAATTTTTAATCTAAAAATTTCCATTACGAATATTTCAAATCCTAGAATTATCATTTGGAAAATATCAAATCCGAGAATTTTCATTACAAAAATTTTAAATCCAAGAATTTTCATTACAAAATTTTTATTATGATTGATTTTGAAAACTACATCACGAAAAATATTAAAAACTTAATTGTGAGAAATTTTGAAAACATCATTACGAAAAATATTAAAAAAAACTATGAAAAATTTATATTACGAATTTTTTTGAAAAAACAACTATGAAAAATTTACATTACGAAAAATTTTGAAAAAAACATCATTATGAAATTTTTTGAAAATACAACTATGACAAATTTACATTATTAAAACTTTTAAAAAAACTTCAATAAGAATTTTTTTTGAAAAAATAACTATGAATATTTTACATTACGAAATGTTTTGAAAAAACATCATTACGAATATTTTTAAAACTTCATAGAAATGTACCCCCCTATAAAAGAAGTTTATTACAGTAAGGATATTTGTTTCAATAAGAATATAATCAAGTAGGATTACATTTTAGTTATAATTTCTATCTTCTGTTTAATGTATTCAAATCTATCAGAGGGCAATGATTTGGTGAAAATGTTAGCACGTTGATCTTGCATTCTGATGAATTGAAGAATGATATCTCATTTTTGTGTGTGATCTCTAAGAAAGTGATTCCTTATATCTATGTGATTTTCATGAGAGTGATGTGCATGGTTTTTACTAAGGGAGATGGAACTTGTGTTATCACACAAAATTTGAGTCTCAGTAAAACACACACCATAGTCTGTGAATGTGTGTTTCATCAACAACACTTGAGCACAACAAATTTCTGCTACTATATATTCAGCTTCAGCAGTTGAAAGTGATACTGAGTTTTTCTTTTTTAATGACCAAGAAACTAATGAATCTATTAAGAAATGAAAAGTTCTGGATGTACTTTGTCTATCCATTCTACATCCACCAAAGTGAGCATCCAAAAATCTTTTGAAGACAAAATCGTTTCCATAAGTATAAAATAGTTCTAAATCCATAGTTCCCCTTAAGTAGAGAATGATTCTTTTCACTACCATTAAATGAGATTTCTTAGGATTGGATTGATATCTTTCACATAAGAATTATGATAACATTAAGTTTAGACAACTAGCTATCAAGTAAAGTAGACTTCTTATCATTCCTCTAAAAGATACTTGATCGACTGGTTTCCCAGATTCATCAAGATCAAGTGTGTTTGAGGTACCAATGGGAGTTCTTATACTTTTTGTGTTCTCATATCCATACTTTTTTATAAGATATTTAATATACTTATTTTAAGATATGTAAATTCCTTCAGGTTTTTGAGAAATTTGAAAACCAAAGAAAAATGATAACTCACCCATCATACTCTTTTAAAACTCATATTTCATTAAATCCGCAAAGGAATCAGTTAAAGATTGCTGAGTTGAGCCATATATAATTTCTTTAATATAAATTTCAACAATCAAAACATATTTCTTATCTTTCTTTATAAAAATATTTGGATCTGCATTTCCCTTTACAAAGTTATTTTGAAGTAGAAATCATGTAAGCCTATCATACCAGGATCTAGGAGCTTGTTTAAGGCCATATAAACCTTTGGTAAGTCTAAAAACATGATCATGATGTTTTTTATCATCAAATCCATGAGTTTGTTCAACAAAAACTTCCTCTTTATCATGAACATTAAGGAAATAACATTTCACATCCATTTGGAAAATTTTGAAATTGAAGATTACTGAAAAGGCAAGTAAAATACGAATAGATTCAACTATGGATAATAGAGCATAGGTTTCTTCGTAGTCTATTCATTCTTGTTTATTATATCCTTTAGAAACTAATCTAGATTTATTTATTACAATGATTCCATTTTCATCACACTTATTTATGAAGACCCATTTTACTCCAATAATAGAGGTTTCATTAAGTCTTTTAACCAAGGTCTAGACTTTATTCCTTTTGAATTCATTTATTTCATCTTGCATAGATTTTATCTAATCATCATCACCTAAAGCTTGATCAGTGCTTTTTGGTTCTAATTTGGAATGGAATTCTAGATGCTCTACTTAATTTCTTAAGGAAATTCTAGTCCTTACAGGTTGATTCACATCACCAATGATACTATCACTGGGATGATTCCTTAGAAATGACTGAGTTGGGTTTTGTAAAGCTTGTTCATCAACATAGGGTAGAAAATCTTCTGGAGTAAATGTTTCATAAGTATCTTCTTGAACATTTTCCTTGTCAAAAGGATCTTCTATAACAGGTTGATAATCATTTTTTAAAACACATCCCAAGATGTACGTTGGGGTTGTTTAAAAATAAAAGGATCAGTTTTATCAAATTTAACATGTACGATCTCTTCAACAGTACACGTATTTTTGTTGAAAACTCTATATGCCTTAGAAGTTGTGGAGTATCCTAAGAAAATTCCTTCATCATATTTTGGTGCGAATTTATGAAGGTTATCTTTAGTATTCAGAATGAATACCTTCCAACCAAAAAGCTTAAAGTATAATAGTCTGGGGTTTCTACCATTCCATAACTCATAAAGATGTTTTATTAAGAAAATCTCTAATAAAAACTCGATTTATAGTATAACAAGCAGTACTTACAGCTTTGGCCCAAAAATGTTTGGCAACAGAATACTCAGTCAACATGGTTCTAGTTATCTCTTGAATAATTCTATTTCTTCATTCAAAAATGACATTTTGTTGAGGCGTTCTGGGTGCTGAGAAGTAGTGAGTAATACATTTTCAACTACAAAAAGTTTCAAAATCAGAATTTTGAAATTCTCTACCATGATCTCTGTGAATAATTATCAATGGAAGGTTTTCCTCATTTTTAACTTGGGCTCAAAAACTTTTGAAATAAGAAAAATCTTCAGACTTCTTTGCCAGAAAATAGACCCACGTAAATCTAGTGTAATCATCAACTAGAAAAAATACATAATACTTTATTCCAATGCTTCTAGTTTGTGTAGAACCAAAGAGATTCATATGCACTAATTGTAATGCATCATTAGTTGTGATTTCACCAACAGATGTAAAACATGATTTATGTTGCTTTCTATATTTACAAGGATCCAAAACTTTTGAAGAATCAAATCTAATCTATAGTAGATCCTTAACTAGTCCTTTCTTTGAAAGTATGCATATGTTCCAAGGGTTACAGTGTCCTAGCCTTCTATTCCATAACCAAGAATGATCTTCCATTTCACTAAGCCAAGGTAAGTCTTGGCTCCTAAGATCTTCTAAATTTAGTGTGTAAAAATTCTCTTGCCTATGGGCATAAAGAATAAACTCTTCCTTCGAATTGTGTACTAAGCACTTATCATTACTAAAATTCACAAGGTAGCCTTCATCACATAATTTAAATATGTAATGAGGTTGTGCTTAAGACCCTTAACAAATAAAATTTTTTAAATCAATGTTTTTCCAATAAGAACAATTTTACCTATACCAATAGTTTCTCCGTGAGAATTATCTATGAAAGTTACTTTTCCTCCTTTCATCTTGAAAATATTTTCAAAATAGTTTTTGTTACCAGTCATATGCCTAGAACATCCATTATCCATGTACCTCGTATTGTTGTTGGTACCTTCTTTATTTTCCTGAAAATAAGATATTTAGTCTTTCAGAATCCAAACATTCTTGGATCCGGAATTGTTAGACAACAAAATTTTTGGTATCCACATTTGTTTAGAAAAATAAGCTCTATGAAACCCAAGAGATTGAACTTTATTCAAGGAGTAAATTTTCTTCCAATACCCACCACATTGACATTTAGTTCAAAAATGGGCTTTAGAAGGAACAAAATAGTTCTTTCTGAAAACTGAATTTTGGTGAGTATAACCTACTCTAGAAGTGATTCCTTGAGGTTTAATTTTAGAATACATCTTGTCAAAATTTTCCTTCTAAGAGGTAATGTTTTCATGAAGCTTCTTAAGAGGAAATATTTCAGATTTCACTCCAATGACTAAATTCCTATCCTCACGAATCATTTCCTTAGAGTTATATTTTTCCTCAAAAACTTATATTTCTGATATATCATTCTTAAGATCATTAGAAATTTCTTCCTTGGTAGAATTTTCTTTCTCAAGGTATTTAGAAAGTTTTTCCAAAAGGTCATCTAAATCTCCAAGATCTCTAGAAAGATCTAAAATCTCCTTTATAATAATTTCTTCCACAGTATTTTCCTTGTCTATTTTTTTAGAAATTTTACAATTGTTACTTCAAGTAACATGGAAAATCTAGATACTTATTCATATAAATGTTCTTCATTTTCTGAAGATGAAGTATCTTCATTAGAAGTACAATTTTCGGAATAGTAACTCTTATCGAGAGATTTATTTGTTAAATTCTCGGCAGAGCATACCTTGGATATAAGACATGTATTGGGGAAAGAAGTAGTAGAAAAGAATCCTATATTATTATGTGCTGATGAATCATATTTAGATGATTCACTTTCTAAAGAGTCTCCACAGCTAGCATTCCATGTATTATAAACTTTAGGACTTTTCTTTTGCTCTGATTGACAGAATTTCTTCTTGTTTCTTTCTAAATTCCATTCCTTCTTATCCTTCTTTTTCAACAATGGACAATCAGGTCAATTATGAAATGTTCTTATACATTCATAACAAGTAACTTCTCTATCTTTCTTATCTATGTAGACTTTCATCTTGTACTTATTTTGATGATTCTTCTGAGCTACAATATTTTTCATTCTTTAAGGAATATTAACTAACTCATTTTCAGACTTTTCTGTATCACTAGTTTCTGAATGAAAAATGACTTTCTTTGACTTTGATCTAGTTACCCTTTCTGGGGACTTTAATTTCATATGTATATAAGTAGTTGTAAAAGAAACTCCTCTATTCCCATTCTTCTTAACATTTTCACCATCTCTCTTCATTCCTGTTTCATTCTGAAGAAGAGTTCCAAACAACTCATCTAACAAAATCTGAGTGACTTTCCAGTTCTCATAAATAGTTGTCCCCTTAGACTCCCATTCATTTGGCATGATATCTACGATCTTATCAACAAGAGCCTCATCATCCAAACCTTTTCTCCCATAAATTACAAGCTATTCACGATAGTCATAAACCTTGTTGTACTTTATATATGGGTTCTCCATAAGGAAAATTAAATCCATGATATTCAACTCTGATCATGGCTCTTCTAGTTTCAATGACTTTGGAAGTTCCAAAGTGGGTAACATCATGTTTCTTCTATATAGAATTTGCTACTTCACAAGATGAAATTTGGCTATATATATTTCTAGTTATTGAACAATGTAAAGTATTTCGTACCTTATAGTTCTATTGATATTCATTCTTCTCTTGATTAGTAATGTTACTAATTTCCTTGTCAGGAATTTTATATCCTCCGGTAAGTATAATGAACTTATCAACACCAGTATTGATAATGAAAGTCTTCATATGATCTCTTCAATATTTATAATCATTTCCATCAATAATAGTAGGTCTGGTAAGATTTAGATTATCTATATAACCAACATTTAAACTTGCCATCCTTAAGAAAATATTTGGCACACAAACATGTTAGTAGTAAGAGTTTGTAAACAAGAGACATATAAAGAAACTAGATATTGTATCTCTCTAAGAAAAATCAAATCTGAACTATATGAGTCTAGATAAATGAATCCAGAAGTTCAATTCTGATAATTTTCCTTCGGAATCTAATCGTGAGATTAATTTAGATTGAACCAACGCTCTGATACAAATTTTTAGGGTGGTATTTCTGAGTATGATATACTCTATAAAAATAAACATAGAATCAAATATTTAAAATGAGATACAAATAAAAGATGGTGGGTGGATTTTATACTTTAAAAACATCCCTATGGAAAATTTGTATAACCAAAATTCACACAAACTCTAAGTTCTATTATCTAGCTAGATTCCGGAAAAGTGATTCTGGAAATGACACTTAAAAAAAGTTACCACAATTTAGATTCTACCTTAAAGCATATAAAATATAACAAAATCAGAGTACAAATTAAGGAAGTTTAAAAAAGTTATACTTTCCTTAACAATACAAATATTCTACGGAAAGCAAAATACTACAAGTAACAAGTAGTAACTCTTTTTACCCAAAGAGGAGGGTATCCAACAACCTTGGATAAGAGGTCCATAGATTTATACTTTCAATAAAGTCTATATTACCCAAACCTAGGTAAGACCACAATCCGAAGATCAGTACTTGTCTTTCTATCCCTGCAATCCCTCGATTTGTAAGGAAATCAGCACCTCTGACTTCACAACCCGAATTCTCTAATTTCAAGGAAAGCGAACCTCTAATGTAATCAAATATAAACGAAGAAAAGTTTGAACGAGCAATTCAAAACATTCTGAATGAATCTTGAGAGTCTCTCTCTAGAATTCAATTCAACAACATGTAGCCTCTAGAGTCATAGAACAATCATAATTGTTGTTAGCTCCTTTCAAATGAGCTCCTATTTATAGGTGCAGTTCCAATGGTCGTCTCCCTCCTCCAACGGTGATATTTCTCCTTGAATTTCATAGGGACTTATACAAATGTCACTCATACAATGGTTAATTTAAAAATTAAAGAACGAAATCATTTTAGAACAAAATTATTGTAATTATAACCAAAAACTGATATTCGGAATGAAAGTGAAAGAAAGTTTTGAGTCTAATTAAAAACTGAATTTAGAGTCTATAGTATAAGGATATTAGAATTATATTTTGTAGGAGTTTAGAACCTAAATTCTATATAATTATATAGTCTAAATATCAAGGAACTTTGGAGTCTAGATTCACAAGAATTCGGAACCTAAACTTAAAATTTTCAGAGTCATTGTTCATAAGAATTCAGAGTCAGAACTCAGAACAGTTCGGAGTCTGTATTCAGAGAACTCTAAGTCAGAACATGGAATATTTCGTAACCTAAATTCGTAATAGGAATTCAGAGTCAGATCTTGGAAAAGTTTGTATCTAGAATTCGTAATTAGAATTCATAGATGAGCTTCACATAAGTTCATAATCAGAATTCGGAATGGAACTTTTTGAATTTTCGTATCCAGAATTCAGAGTTGAACTACATGAGAGTTCGTATCCAGAATTTGGAGTTGAACTTTATAATAGTTCGTATCTTGATTTTAGAGTCTTAAAAAAATTCCTCATATATAATTATTATATGATTCTGAGATTTTGGACTCAATCCTAGAGTTACACTTAGGTAAGGGTAAATTTCCTTGGGGAAGGAAAATTTCCTTATAGAAGTAAAACAAGGGTAAAATGAAATTTGTCTTGAGAAAAGGTGTTTTTGATTTTCAAAATAAGAGGAATGGTAATGTCATAAGGAAAACCATATTGACTCAACACTAGCTATTATATCCATAGTCCTAGATTACCCTCACACGTATGATGAAATATTATTTATCACACAATGAAAAATGGTATCATCTATCATCGTATGTGATATAGATATATTAAATCAGGTCAACACCGCTCTAGAGTGTGATGAACCAATGGAGACCCCTATATGGATGGATCCCATAATCGTTTATCTCCATAATGGGACTCTTCCAATAGGTCGAGCTGGAAGGGAACATATTTGGCACAGTGTCGTGAACTTCATCCTGTTGGATGGTCTATATGAATGGAAATCCCTCTAAAAATTAGGATTTTATGGAATCTTACATATATTTATAGAATATTGATAGATTTTTTTACCCTGGAGGACATTAATACAGGCTCTTATGATGCCCATAAATTTGGGGCCATGATCTATATCAAATCTAGAGGTTGGTATATTACTTGAAACCATGATACACAATTGTGTGGAATTCACCAAGAAATGGCAACTATTCTAGTTCTATGAAAACATCATCTATCAACCCTTAGGATTACAACATAGAGCTAAATATTCATGTCCATTTTTCATTTGGGGAGTGAATGTTCTGAGGCCATATCCCCCAGACACATCATAGAAGTTCTTGTAATTTTTTACTACTACTAACTTCTTTTCCAAATGGGATGAACCAATACCCCGCATGGAAGTCAGGATAAATAATATCATCCTATTCAAAAAGTCACAAATCATCACCACATTAAAGATCAATCACACACTATTGATGGGAAATAGAAATATTTTATTCTATATGGAGATGAAGAGGATATACTATCAGTAAAATATAGAGTCCAATCAATCATCCCACAATCATGCAATTGAAAATGGAAAGATAGCGGCCTATAATAAGACTCTATCAAATATAATGTAAAATTTGGTTAAAAGGATAATAATTCATGGCCTTAAATTCTTATCCATGCTTTATAGGCCTACTTTACAACCACACGATCTACCATATAAGAAATTACAAACACATTGGTGTACATGAATAAATAAGTATTGCCTATAAAGGTCCCTCTACCCTCATTCCAAATAACCATTTGAGGATAAATCTCAGAGTACGAAAAATTGAAAAAGATGATTAAGGAATTAGAGCAGCTCGATGAGAGTAGGTTTAACACATTACACAACCTATAGATCCATCATAATCAGATAACATGATCCTTTAATAATATGGTTCTCCTCCATTCATTCCTCCAACGAGAGTTGGTATTGACTCTTAGAACCCCAATATTATTAAAGGAGAAGCCACTAATGTTGAATCCCAAATGGTAGGGACCTTACATCATACATAATGTCTATCATAATGAATCTTAATCATTGGAAACTATGGATGGGGAGAGTGTCACACCTCTCACTAATGTGTGATTTCTCAGAAAATACGTTTCATAGATTTCATAATGAATAGGAAGTTCTAACATCATGACTTTAAACTGAACAATATCCCTCATCCTGACCATAGGAAATTAAACAATACGAATTTCATCCTTACCACATGATGTTAAACTATATATATTTCATCAAGGATACCTAAAATTTAACTATACAATCTCATCCTATACACTTGATGATAAACTAAAGATATACTTTTTTCTTACACGATGTTAAAAGGCACAACATTGTCCTTGTTGCATAACATTAACACAGTATGAAAAAATTCATTATCGGTTGTAGTAAAACTAAATCAATCCACAAAATATCTTCCCCTTTCTGCCATGTGATCCATGTTCATACCACAAGATGTAAAACTACATGGATGATGTCCTTTCCACATGAAGTTATACAACCCAGATACTCGTGAACAATGTATTTCTTGATTCTCATTTTTAATTGAGATATGTAGGGATGCCTCGATCATATATTTTTATCTAGCCACTACATGATAGAAATATTACCCTACTGTACCCTCAACTGCTTCAGTGTGGTGAGAATAATCCTCTTTTTCTTTATTTATCACACTAATCGTTGTTCAAGTGATATTAGGAATTGTTGTAATGTCATTCATGTAGAACAAGGAATGAAAGAACACTATAGGTTCATCATTGTCCTGATTTCAAGACCATAAAAGGCATACCATGAATCATTAACATGTGATAATAATTTTAACAGTTAATGTACTTATCACATGACATAAAATTGTCGGGTTCCTCATGAACTAAATTTTTCTTGATTCCTATCATAAAAGGATAAATAATGATGCTTGGATCTCTATTTATGGTCCCATACATAATAACCAAAACATACAATTCCCACCTACATTTATGTTTCATACCTATGATGAGAGGTTTTATCATTAAATAACTATTTGTAATATGATTCCTACCATCAAATAATACTTAGTGATGCCGAGACTACCAACATTGAGTCCAGTCAGAACAGATAAGTATAAAAATTCCCCTTCTTGGTGTATGTTCCATATATGCATATGAAACTCATTTTAAAACTATGTGTGCCTTGATTCCTATCACATTGGATACTAAGTGTAACATAGAATTCCATTCATGTTCCCAACCACAATATTACCATTTCATTTTGGTGGACCCGCATCCTCATCACATGACGTTAAACTGCATGGCCCTTAATGAACAAAGTGTGGATTGATTCTATATTGATGAGATACTTAGTGATTCCAAAACTTCTATCCATGGGCCTAGATGCTATATTCCCAAAGTTTCAAGTCAATTCATCTTCATCCCCACGACATGTTGTTGCACTGAATGGGATTTCAATAACTATATGTTTCTTGATTTATATTGATATATAATACATAGTGATTCCCATATTTCCATCCTTAGGTCCATCCAAAATAACCATTATCACATCAGGAAGACCATTTCATTACCATGTGATATTAAACTACAGAGTAGACATCTTTTTTGCATGACACTAAAACTACACTTCAAGAACATCCCAAACACATGACTATAAACTATATGACCACCTATCATTAAACTATATAGGGACAAAAAAACACACTACATATTGTTAAAAAATATATTCCATCACCAATTTTCCATCCCATATCTTGGTCCCATAAGGACCTTACCCTGGTAAGGCATAGTATGAGGTTTTGTCATCATATTTGAAAGAACAACAATTCATAATCCTTACATCATGCATCAGGTACTTTTGGCTTTCCAAAAACCATCTATGGCCCCTATAAAGGATATCCATCTTCAAGATACCCCTTTTATGTCTATGCATGTATTCATTTGTCTCATTCCTATGAACCTATTTTATTTAACCAAATGTGTTACTCTATTAAAAATGGCTTTTTGATCTTTTTTATCCCCAACATCACCATGGAAGAACTCAACACCTCAGTGTGTTATGAAATACTCCCAGTAATATTGTCCCATATCATTAATCATTAATCGAGAACCTCAATCAATGATTTACAATATCTTCAACTATCATACATGAAAATTTTGGGTTAATCATGACCCTATAAATCTGATTTTGTCTCTTGAGCATCAACCTCTATATTAGGTCCATGAGTGTCATGAACATAAACTAACAACACATTGGTCAAAGATTTATTACCCTAGAATCTAGCCTATAATTGTCAAAATCGAAAGACCATAAACTATTAATGAAGGATAAACAAAACATATTAGGTCAAAAAATCATGTATGGCGACTTAAGAAAAATTGAAGTCCTTGAAAACTGACAACATCATCCAAATAATTTTGGAAAAATTTGGTCATTAATGGATAACACATAAAGCTTGTAGGGTCTATTTTTTATCCCAAGTAAAAGTCATTTCAATCTCATCGAGCCCCTAGTACAAGACATATTTATAGAAATGACTTGTAATATTTCTTCACCATTAGAATGTGTTCTCTAGGTGGTGACAAAAGTATTATGATGTGGAAATCGTTCTTCACTGAAACACTTTCCATAGATCTCACTTCATGATTTGAGTTCCTCAGATCATCATAGCCCTCTGAGGCTCCTAAAAAGTAAACCAAGACTCAAGGGAAACTTTTATTGACTATTAATTCATTCCAATGTATTATGCATATGTACCTATACCTGTTAACGAAATGTATCACTCTACAGAAAGGGTGTCCTAGTCCATGAAATCCCATACATCACTATAGAAGAACCCAGCATCCCAGCTTGTTTTGGTTTATTCCCAGTACGATTATCCAATATCTTCTTCCTAGCATGGTCAAATTGTACCATGATTTAAAATATACATACTAAACTATCTATGTGGATTTGAAATCCTAGAAGCTACATCACACTCTTTTGTACCCTTTCTCAACAGAGTAAGGTAAAACATCATTCAAAAACCATTTATGGAAAAAACCTCATTATTCGAAACCATAGTCATAGGGCTTGAAAATCTCAATTAAGATATGAAGTACCATATGGTTCCATAAACACTCATAGATAGATCTCATCCATACCAAACATCATCATATAAGTGATTGATTCTTCATGACTCTTTAATGTCCCTTAGGAAGAAGTGGGTATTATCTTTCTCATGACCAGTATATTGATGTGTAAGAGGCATGGCCCACCATCTAATGGCATATCCTCTTTTTCAGAGAGGTGCATCAGTCCTTATGAGCCTTATTAATAGAGTAGTGAAACTCGACACCTTATAGTGTTACGATCATCCTTGGAATGTCTTCCCCATCCCATATTCACATACTAATACTTTTAGGTTACGATTCTAATCATACATATTCCAATTATCTAGGCATACCTAGAACCCCAAGTATTCCTCTCTCATCCCATGTTACCTCTATAAATTATCCAATTTTCCTGGAAGGGATACCTGGAATCAAGGGACCCTCTATTTTTCTATGCACATACTCTTATGGTTGATTCATATACACCAATGGTTGTCAGCCAAATGATTCACTGTATAAAAATGGATTTATGATCATCGTGAGCCTTTGAAACACTCGAAAGAAACCATAACCTTAGTGTGTTTTGGGTCATTCTTTCATATCTAGAGTATATCCCATGACCATAAATTAGGTCTTAGAAAAATGACCCTAAACTAATGTAATAAAATGTTTGAGCAATAATACCATAAACTAAAATAATAAAAGTTATGGGCTAATAGAACATAAAATAAATAAATAGAATGTCCATTCTAACAGACCATAAACTAAGGAAATAGTTCTTTTGAGCAAAAAGACCATAAACTAAATCAATAAAAGGTCCAATATAAAATTCCGTAAACAAAAGTAATAGAACATCTAAGATAAATGACTATAAACTAAAGAAATATCATGTATGGGATAAAATGACATATAATTAAGCAATATAAGGTCTAACTAAAAGACCCTAAACTAAATTAATTTCATGAATGCATTAAAATACCCTAATATACAACATGGAAGCTATTTAGTTTTAATGATCTTGTAAGGTCCACCATATTGCCTTGGAAAACATCAATATTCTCTCAACAAGGCTATCATCTTTGAAAAAATAAATAAAACCCTACCACCATGACATATATTCTACACATGTGATCCCTTTGAATATCAAATGATCTCAAGGTAGCTCGAACATATTAACAAAAAAAATAATCTTATGTTTTTAGGCATTCATAGGCATTACTAAAGAAATAATATGTTATAATTTCAATATTAAATTACCTAAATTCATCTTTACCTAACAGTAATCAAGGGATTGGTGTTATTAATTATCTGTATAATATCGAAGTAACACAATATCATGAATATAATGTTTGGAAGAGAAATTAGACAACAAAACGGAAGGTTAAGGAATGTTTATTAATAATGTACAATGAATGAGAAATCTCTCTTGACAGTGTCTCTCAAAAAACCACATTAAAATCTAAATATTGGAATGCTCCTGATATCGGGGGTTATCACAGATATTTAAGTAAATCAAGGACATTTCATTGGACACATCTATGGAATATTGACAAGAATAATAATCCATTTGAACAACAGTAAGTGGCATATGATGTAGAAATAGAAAATAAAATCGGGTAAAAGTAAAGACTTAATTAACCACAATCATCATGCGCATCATATGAATTTGTAAGGAATTCCCAAATCTCATAAGGATTTGGTGAATCACCTAACTCCAAAAGGTCTCATGGGTTGCATAATTCTGCACAGAATCAAATGATCGCATGACTCCATAAAAACTCATGATTTCATAACCTGGACATGGTCATGCGAATCACATTATAATAAATCAATAAAATAATTGATCCAATAATCATTATGGAACCTAATAGAAAATATTCAAATTCATTGTTGATGTTAAAAAAGTTATTGAAACATAGTTTGTGGTATGTCTGAAGTGATTTTTGAGAAAAATCATTCTTATAGAGAAGTCCTTGCAAAAGCATGGATCATTGTGGGTTATCATGATCATATCTTTCGGAAGGGTCTCATGGTGAGGGCATGTGATGGCTGCAGGGCAACAACTCTGATGGAATTAGTAGCTAGTGAAATGAGGATACCCTCTTCTTCCCTATATATAGAGAATTTTTCAAAATACAAATCATCACTTGATAGATGAAATGATTCCCATGAAATAGATGCATGATAATGCCGAAGACTCAAGCTAGTATTTACATTCCTCAGAATCAATATATTTTCCTCACATTTGTTGCTCTCGAGGGGGGAATTTTTTGACACCCACCAAATGATCATTTGAAAATCCACATGGGATGAAATTCATAAACATTGGAATTATCCACCATATAAAATAGTAGAAAATAAAGGTGGTCGAGACTCTTGGATCACATGAGCATCCAATGCATTTTTAATCATGCAACCACCATGAGGTCACACAAAGAATCAATATGAAGTTAATAACCTATAAAATTTCATGTGATAGTCATTTTGATTTTCCTTCTTATCTTAAAAAGTAACTCTACAAAAATACTAGTTAGGAAGAGTTAGCCAGATAGACTCTCCCATGAAACATGGTTTTTCAATCTGTTGGTTCCTGATAACCCATCCAAAAAATATTTTAAAAATATGAGAAAATTATCCAAAACGTGGGATCCTCCGGCATTCGTAAAAATGACTTGAGGCATCACTTATGGGGTGGATGATTTTTCTTTACAAAATCCATGAAATTTATCGAGATCCTATAAATTTATAGAATAAAACAAATCAAATAAAATAAGTGGAGGAATGAACCTTTTGCGGTTATAAATGTCACATGATTTTCCCATAGTGATCATCATAACAACATGAGACCATGAGGATATGCCCATATAATCTCTTAAAATCCCACTACCTTGTCATCTATGCCATATGAAGGTCCTAAGACATGTCGATGAGCCCTTTCACTTACCCTTTGTCTCCCCAAGGATAAAATAATGTTGTTTTCCATGGAATGATTGTGCATATCTATAAGACCTTTATGGGTCATGAAATGCATCATCAAGAGGTATACAATTTTTTTTTGAAATTACTCATGTTCTATCACATGACACTTTAAATTTGTTAATAAATAAGGAAATAAAAAAGTAGAGGAGGTATAAGCCTATTGTGGTTGTAAAACAATTCTGACGTACTAAGGAAACTTTCATAATGGCCTCATGAGACTCTCACATGTTTTCATGATCTCGTGATGGCATCCTGAAAATCCATCCTTAACTTATGAAATGTCTCAGGTAGGGAATCATGTGTATCAAAAACTCATCTCACTAAACACTTTGTTCTCACAAATTCCCTTGGACATGTCAATATAAAAATATGGAAGTACTTAATCATGCCTTCATTATAAAAAATGTCTACCTTAGTAGGAAATAGTCCAATAAAGTAGTTACTAATGGTATGGACTCATGTTCACTAAAAATGTGGAAATTATCTTAGAGTGATCCATTGAATAGACCCACAATGATGTGTGACATCGAGGCCCTCCACAATCTCAATCATGGATTCTTGTGATGTGTTTCATGTAAAGAGGTAAAAAATAGTGGTGAGTCATATTAATTCCCCAACCTGATATGAATACTAGATGACAAATTCTATTTAGACTGACACCACATGTACTACAGTGATGAAAATTTGGTCTTTTTTCATCCAAGAACAAGAGGGAATTTTTTAGATTAACTAATCACTTGAAAAAAAATCCTCCCATAAATGTAAAGCCTAGGGAACCCCCAAAGTGATAATGTGAAATCATAAAGAATTCGTCATGATCAGCCAACAATTGCATGAAAAACTTATAGAAGGGAACTAAAAGAGCATCCCAAACATATACATGATCACGTGGGACATAATATAATCTGACACCGAATAGATAAATGGAATTCTCAATATAAAGTCTAGAAAAAATACCTATGACATTAGACATAAGAAAAGTACATACACATTGATCCTCTTGAGATTCTCATGAACTATCCAGGAATTGCAATAGCTCTAGGACTTGAAATCCATATTATGCGACACTCTTTTGGTACACTGTTTGGGTTATGTGATTTCCTATAGAAATAATTAAGAACGTCACATGATGTCCCCCAGAAATCACACCCTGGTCTCACGAATTCCTTCTGACTCTCCATACTTTCCATGTGGAGCTCTTCATACATGTATCCTGACCGATATAAATTCACCAGTTTGTATCAACTTTGTCTTATAATATCACCCGGTCATGTCGGCTTGCTCTTGCGACACCATCCAGGAAAGTCATCCAAGTGTCCCATTATCATCCAGACATGTTGTACATAACATGTGACATCGTCTAAGACATCTCACATTGACTATTATTACTCCCTCAATATGTGTCAACGAGCTCTTGATATGACCAAAGGAATTTTAGTTGGGTTATATGACAACCTCTACACAATCCAGTTAGGTCTTTTGATGTCCTATGATAAAATTCAACTAGGTTATGTGATACCCTCAATACAAGGAGGCCAAGTCAACATATAATCCCAGGATATGACAACCTATTCCATCATCACCTTTAAATACTCAATAATAATGGAAATATAATTGCGTAAGATCCAATCAAGAGAACTATTATGACTTTGATTCCTACCATAACAAGGATATATAGGACACCTCCTAGAGGTTTCAAGTTCCATATTAATATTGAAAGGGATATACAAACATATAAGTAACACATCCACAAGAAATGACATTGATTGAATTCCATCCCATGTTTCTCACAATGATAATGTATCATCTGGTCTTAAGGATTTACAATGTTTATATAATCTACAATATTGACATCCATAAATACCAGAGAAACATCAGTGTGTAAGCCCTAGTCTATTTAACTATGAAGACATGTATTCCTCCTGTAACCATGATATGTAGGATTCCTTTATAAGGCTCAATCCAAAACTCTATATAGGCATCCAACATAGATTAAATCCCATAATATTTCTGACATCTCCACCATTAGGACCCAATCATTTTTTGGGGTGGATTACTCTACCTCATCTCTTAGTAGATTGAGAAGCCAAATAAAAAATTATAAATCTGATTTCTTCAATGATCAAGATAAATACGATGCCTTTATGAGTCCCATGATCTATATTTAAACATATCAAGAGGTTTTCCAATGTAAAATCCTTATGTCTATGTGAATTGAGACCTATTATTTATTATCCCTTGTTTCTCACACAAGCCATAGATCATGTGGACATAGGGATTTTCAATAGTCATCCCTTTCACATCACAAGTCTCAATCAGATAGGTTAACATAAATATGTATGCCCCAATTAGTGGAATGATACATTTTCCTCGACAAAAGGGAATCTACAATGGGTTAAATGCCAATGGTGTAAATGAACAATGAGAACCATGATTCGAAGTATAATCAAGATACATCAGACAAATTTTTAAAGCCTAAACTCAAATAGGACCCCACATCAGTGTATGACCCTTTATGTCTCTGACATCTCAACTTTCAGGACCCAATATTTCCCATGAGATGATCACTCAACATCATCCTTTATCGGACTGTGAAAATAAATGAACAATGGAAACTCTGATTCTAATAATAAATTTTATACGTAGTATGTCCCCTTTGGGACCTGAGATTCAATACCCGGTTCCCCAAAGCACTCATATATTTCCTTTCTATATGATGTTAAACGAAATAGGATAATGAAATATGGGGGTATTTATTTCTAAAATTACCATGATACATAGGATACCTCATAATGGATCAATAACCTCTTCAGAATATTATATTCCTCCCTATGTGGTAGCTAATTCCAAAGCATGTAGTTATAAATAATTAGCTCTTTAGTATTTGGGAATGGATGAAGAACCTTAGATACAAACAGATGGATTCATATATGAAACCCCCGTATTTTTCAGAAAGTTATAAAGAGTTAACATGTAATCAACTTTTGTAGGGTAACATGTCCTGTATCAGGATCATTAAGTGATTCATGAACATATCTTAATTCTATAAGAATGTATTATAGTAGGAAATACCTCCCCCCTAAATGTTGTGTTGAGCTCAACCTCTCATACTCTCGACCAATGCAATTCCGTATGATCCACTGGTTCTCAAATCCTATATGATCACATGTCTTTCGAAAACATGTTCATACCCAGTCACAAATGGGAACAAATTCCTAAATTGGTTTTCACGATGGTTTTTTATGATTTTCACCTTGTATTTTACGGTATGTTAGTGTAGGGAATGTAGTATATAATAGTTTCTCATCTTTTAATTAACATTGATGTTATAAATAATGTATGCAATTGGTTTTTCACATCATTTATTGGATAATCGATGTAAAAATAGTGAAAATTATGTTTTTTATGTCGTTTATTAGATAACCAACATGAAAAACAAAATTTTCACCCTTTATCACGTCCATTATTTAAAATTACTTAAATGAAAATAGTGAGTAATTTTGTCATGTTTTTTATCCAATAACCGAAATAAATCCATACATTCCATTTATCACCTCAGTTATTTAAAATAACCAAATTGATAAAAAAAATTCATGTTGATTGTTGGATAATAGATATGAAAACAATGTGTAATTTGTTTTCCACATTGGTTATCCAATAACAAATGTGAAAAAAATAAAAAAAAATAATACATTAATTAAGCATCCACAATAATAGGATTCAGAAATCAGTAATAAAGGAAGTAGAAAAGGCAATATAAAAACCAGCAAAGGACAAGTATAACATTAATTTTAAATAAACTAAAAATGAATCAAACCTATAAAATTATTTTCTAATTTAATTTGTAAATGTATCATTTCCTATGAAATATATGACTATTCATCTTTAAAAATATACAAAAATAATATAGAAATAATTTTACATGAATTTTCAATATAACATATTAACTTTTACCAAAATCTTGGTAATGAAATCTAACCTTATAAAACATTATAAAATTAAAGATTAAAATTATTTAATTCATGATTCATAAATCATAATATCCATATTTAGTTCCACCTTGTTTTTTATGACATTGTTTCTAAGATATTTTAATTTGAAATATCACTTTTTTAATAAATCCATAATTTAGTAATTGTAAATGATAATTCACTTTAGCTTTTACGAATTTTATCTTCGCACCCTTCTTATTTTTCATTTTTCTAAAATAGTTTCATGAACTATTGGAAAATTATATCAATTAAATAAATTTTATTCACTATAATATAAAAAATTATTAAAATAAGATAACTTATGTGTTCATTAAATTCATAAAATTTTCTCTCAGATTACTATGGATAGAGAGTAGCCAATGTAATGTCTTCTATCTCGGGGAATAACACCCAATATACAATAACCACTGATTTAAAATAAAATTAAATTTTAGTTTCTAATATGTTAAGTTATATATAACACATTGTGAGAAAAAAAATATTTTATATCGTGAATGATATAGAAACATTCAACACTAAATAATGAAATTATTCTAAAATTATGGAACTATATTAACTATTATTTCACTATTATTCATTGTTAAAGATATAGGATAAATAAACTATGGGTCTATAAATCAATATACATCTATATTTTCATGACCTATACACATTTTATATAGATACCTAATACTAAGAAGACATAATTTTAAATTTTCAATAAATTATAGAAATAAAAAAATTTATCAATCAATCTAGAAGGAAAAAACGTGCATCGTGTTGATGCCCAATTGATCTCCATCTAGAAACTCCATGATATCATTTTTCAAATTCCACATAGTCATTTCACACCCAAATTTTTTTGAATCAAATTGGATATTATATAATTCCAATAACAAATTAGAGTATGCTGAAAATCGATCAAGACCAAAATAATTTTCATATGAATTCATGGCACATTGAATTTCTTGTTTCCTATACAATATTTATTTACCTATAAATTATTCCTAATTTTTTTAGAAAAATATATAAATGATAAAAAGTGAAAACAAATTTAATAACCAAATGAAATAAAATATTACAAACACATATACATTTAAGGTAATATCTCGAAGTATTATAGATGGAAAAACTAAATAATGATGGATAATTTGTCCAAATATACATACTTTAACTATAAGAAATGGTATTTTTTCTAATCTATCTATAATATCTTGTACAGTAACCATATGATTCTATATCTCAATCGTGCAATGATTAATTCTATTTCTGATATATTATATATTTCGATATTGAATAATATGATGAGGATCGTTAACATATAACTCAATATAAGTTAGAAGATGTGGAGGAGGGGTGTTGGGTAGGATAAGAAGAAGTGGGTTTTGAAAAGAATGTTTTATGAGTAGGATATGGAGGAAGAGTGGGATATTCTAACGAAGGTGGAAGATTCTGATTAGTAGGCTATAACTATCCTTTAATTCTCCAAATATCACATATTTCAATGATATTATTCTGCCCTCCATCATCGCTCTAATATTCGGAACATTTCATTACAAATATTCTATTTTTTAATATAAAATGTACTTTTAAGAATCTTATGAATGTGGAAACACATTTCTTACTAATACACTTGTCAAGAATCCTCATACACGACCCAGGTGTTCAGTATTTCTAAATAATATACCTAAAATATCTTTTCTACCCTCGACAATAAAGACCCCCTATGTTCACCACTCCTCAAGTGAATCTTTTATGGACTATTTTAAAATAATAATAATGAAAGATAATATATAATAAGTTGATTTAACATAAATAAAGAAAAAAACCTCTTAAAATCTTTTCAGCTGGAACTACTGACTCATCCATAAGATATTGTCTTTTTTCTCCCTTTCGATCTCTCATCCATTTTTCATGTCTAGCGAGGGAATGAGGGAAAAAATCTACTCTAGAATGTGTTATTTAAATAATATATACCCTCCCCAGGACAATATATTATTGTATAAATTTATAGACTGAATATCTAAATGATATCTCCATGATTGCTATAAATTCAGGATTATGATTAATGAAATAAATAATATGGTCATTAATATAAAAAAGAATATAAAAAGGTAACGTCACCCTTATTAAAAACACTTATCATCGTATACATTCAACAAATTGTTTCCATGTATCTTCATATATAAATGGATATATATCACATGGATTCTCATTGTGTCTATTCCAAAAAATGAATTGTGATTTGAGGGATGATCTAAAACATATCCATCTCCAAGCCACCAACGATAAATGTTCCCTCCCAACTCCGCCAGTGTTAGTTATATCACATGTACTTTGATAAGAAGTGTAAAAATACATTACTATAAATATTTAATGTTAATTAAAATAATAACAAACATGCTTACCAAAACGGTCTCCCATAATAATAATAATTTCAATTTTTAATCACTTCTCTAATCTTCCAAAAAATTCTAACATTTCATTTAGTATGTACTGATAAAAAATTGTTGAATTGTATTGATTTTGGACCCATTTTAATTTCATTATAATAAAATTCCAATGGAAACCACTATTCCTGGGTATGAGAAACTGATATTTTTTTATGTGTGTGGTGCCATATTTACCAACCCTCAAACAATTTTCCCCCTTTTTGAACGTAGATTTATCATGTAAAGAAAGATGAGGAGGCTCTTAAACATGCGCATGTGTAAGTTCCTCCCTAGAGTTATGAGTAAGATCATCTATAAAAGCATGTGGTGGATTAGAAGATTTACCTATAATTATCATTCCATTCAAAGCAACAACATTTCGTAAAAAAAAAATACAAATCCAACAATTACATACAAATTTAAATAAAAAATAACAATTACTAAACAAAAAACTTAAATTAAATGTGAAAAATTTTTATTTATAGTTTTTATAGTCAACTAATATTTTAAAAATATTAACGAGAGAATAAATGACATAAATGAATGGAAACAACACAATATTAATAGGATATGAAATGTCAGTAAAAATTCACCAACCTAATAAAATATTTTTACAATAAAAAGAATTCTTTTAGAATATTATCTTATATAATTTATTTAATTTTATATAAATTTTTAGATTTAAAATAATTGGTTTTCAAAAAAATCAATTAATAGATATGTTAATTAAGGATAAACATTAAATTTTAGAAAAAATTAATGTAATATAAAAAACAATTTAACTTATTAGTTATAACACTTGTCTTAGTGAAGAAAATAAAATTAAAATATCTAAATTAAGTAGTATAAAAAGAAAAAACATAATTAAACATATGTTAACAATTATATTGAGATTATACTAATTTTTTCCCAAATTATTTTATCAGGATTATTCTATATGGTACAAAACTTGTTTTTGACGTGTTCATCAATATTATTTGTTAGTAATTCTATGGATGTAGGTATCTCAAAAAATCATCATCTTTGGTAAGATTATTATCACTAACATACTATTTTTTCTGTGTAAAAAAATATCTTACTACATATGAGAAGGATCAAGATTAGAGAAAAAACATCCCTGAGTTTCCAGGATAAAAGGATAATTAGTGTGTTCTAATTTATTCAGATTAACAAGTGTCATTCTAAATTCATCATGTTGGTCACTACTGTTACCAATAAATAATTTAAACTTAAACACCAGGACATGAAATTTATTATAGCCAAACTCCCATATTTATTCAAATACTCCATGATATGTAGTTGATATTTGGTTTTTATGTTTTTCACTTGAAAAATGAAATGCTTCTACGAACACTGACACACTATTATTCTAAATTGCACTTCTGTTGTCATGATCATTCATATGAAATGTATATCCATTAATCTCATTCTTAGACCATGTTATTAAATTTAAACTCTGAATTCCCACTAACCATCTCAATGTTTCTGATTCATTTAGTTTCACATTATTTTTAAACCATGGTAAAAAGTTTTTGTTATTCTCATTTAAAATCAACATATATTTCTTATTTGGATAACATTACTTCAAATCATTAATATGAAATGTTATACATGGTTGATCATAAAATATTTAATTATAGATGTATAACTATACCTTTTTTATCTATTCACCTATCAATGATTTTACTTTCAAGCTATGAGTCCCCTTTCCCCAAATATTAACTTGTTCGTGGTGATATATAGAAAAACTGATGTGATCCACATTAGAGAAATAACTAATAAAAAGCATTGAAACATCCTCAGAAATATAAATCTCATCAATGGATTCTTCATGTTGATATAGATTAATATCGTAGCCCTTAAATATCATCATATACATTTCAAAAGGATAAATCCAATATAGATATACAAGATATCAAAGCATTATATCTTACACCAAATGAACAATTAAATGTACCATGATATCGAAAAAAATTGAGGAAAATACATTTCCAATTAATATAGTATAAAAAATAATTAATTATTCAAAATGTTTAAAGTATTCAAATCAATCACATTATTACTAATTGAATTAAAAAATTAACTCACCTTTATTATATTCATTCTTACATATGTGGGAAATATTCCATGTAATTCAAATGGTAGTAGTTGTTGCATTATGATGTGACAGTCTTGAGATTTCACATCTATCAACATCAAATCCATTAAAAGAAAAAATATTATTAAATTTGAAGAATAAGCATGTGTAACTTTGATATCATTAAGACATTGACAAAATCTTGTTATAACCTCTTGGATATGGTTTGAAAAGAAAGGGGTATAAATGATCACCATCAATTAGGAGTGGGAGTGAACTCTGAATATATTACTATTAATAGTATATCTATTCTAGAATTTAACACATCTTATTATTTACATTAATATCTAACAATTTTCCAATAAATTTTTTAAATATATTCTTCCTCATGTTCATGATATCAACATAATGTTTCACTTAATGTTATATCTAATATGGTAGCTCCAAAAATATTTACTATTTTTTACAAATATTTCTATCATTAGTATATTTATTTGTCTTTCTGAAAGTCACATCAATGTTTTTTACCCTCTATAAATATTGATCAGTGGATAAATATTTTGAAGAAATATCAAATTAATGTGTGCCATTGAAATCCTTTTTCAATATTCTATAATAGTGATCTAAAGGAAAAATCTTTTGATAACCCACATATACTATTTTTCTCCCATGATGTAGTTGAAAATATGAGGTTTGTGGTTCACAAATTAGACAAGATTTATGCACCTTAATATTTTATACAAAAAAAATTCATGTTCTAGTAAGTCATTATAGTGAACATAACCATTGCATGCAGTAGAAAATATTATACTTTCTAAGAATCATTAAACCTTATACATTACTCTTAAAATAGTTTCAAATCATCAATTAATGGTGACATGAAAATGTCAAAAAAATTTCCTGGATGTTTTGGAAAACAGATCATTAAACTCAATAGAACATATTTTCGATTCATATAAAATTTAAGAGATAAGATGTAAATTACCAAAAATATATTCCCTGAACAATGTGTTCTACTAAGGTTTTAATATGGATTCATTCCATTTTTGTAGAGACTTTATCTGATATTTCAATCATCATTTTTGAATGTAGTAAACAGGTGATAAATTTTATTCCACTATGGAGAATCATCTAGATGATGTATTTTTTCATCACATATCTGGTCATTAGTGTTCCATGTTACGCTTTTTTTCATCACATTTATTTGAAAATAAATATTTTAAATGATGATTTATATAAAGATACCAAAATTGTTTTTTATGGGTCTTTAAAACATCAAAATAAACCTATGATCATTCTTTCATCATATAACATGATGTACCATATTTATGAAACAGTGAAAAAAATTCTAATTCTTTCCTATATAGCACATAGTCATTCGGGCAGACATGTATATTCTTGTACCATAATACCATTAGTCATTATATTTAATTGGCCTTATAATTTTAATATGTAAGATTGATGTTATTGAGAAGAATGTCCTCCAACAATTTTAGTAGATCTATAAAACTCTTGTCACTTCATCTATGCTTTTCCTAATGGTTTATCAATATTAACTCCATCGATAAAATCGTTTATTTTGTACCACACAAAAACAATGGTATTTTAGAATCAACATATAAACACTCATATTTTGATTGTTTCTCTTTTCCTCTACTTTAATATCAGGAATCATTTCATCATGTGTGTAAAATTTATAATCATTCAAAGCACCCTCATCAATAGATATTGAATTCTAACCATTTTCACCATGAAAAATCAATGGTATGTGGAACTAATTAAAAACCTGAAAATTTAAATGATATTTCATCTATATACATTTCAACCTCTTAAAATATTAACATTTCAGGAATTAATAGAAAAACATGACTTTTTATAAAACATTTCGATTAGAAAATTCAGAAAAATCGAAACATACAACATATTCAGAATCTCTTTGAGGTTCATTAATCCATCTTTGATTTGTTATCTATAAAAAATAACAAAATAAAATTTAAAAACAAATGTAGTAATTATAAAATTTAGATATTATAAATTACATCAAAAAATATATACAAAAATAAGAATGGAAACATTTGAACGAAAGTATAACATTTTAAGAGAAAATTCATTCATGATAAAAGAATTTAAAATTAGATTCCATTAAAAAATTTATCAACTAGAAAATTGAATATAACCTTATGAAATTATTAAAAAATATTTATGACAATATCCGGAAAACAATATCCATAAAAAATATATAGAATGAGAATATCTAATTCATATTTTACAATTTCATAAAATAAAAAATATATTCAATATTGTAATTAACAATATAATATAATCAAAAAATGAGTCTTAGTTTAAAATAGGTCACATTAAATAAAATTAGGAACTTATTAACACATTTTAAATTAAGAAGTAGAATATACAGTCCAAATCATGTGAGGCGTGCACTAATGATTCCACTATAAATTATTCCAAAAACTAGCAGACCTAAAAAATAACTATCACGTTATATTTTCTAATTATCTAACTTTCTTATAATTTAATAAATTGACTAGGAAAATAAAAAAAGTAATTACAATTTAAAATATAATTTTTATTCCATTATAAACAGTTTAGGGGATCCAAAATTATTCTAAAACCTTGAATCCATCTGAAATCAAAATCTTTTGATCCCAAACCATGATTCAAATTTCTTACCTGTATTTATTTACAGTTCATTATCATGTTCGATTCAGAATATGAAACTGTAAAAATATTTTAACTATTTAATAAGAAAAAAATGGAAATTTTTTTCTATTTGGATCCTGAAATAGAATAGCCAACAATAAATATTACATAGTGCAACCATGTAGAAGGTATTAAATAAATAGAATTTAACGACAAGAAGTTCCATAGAATAGGTAGTTCACTAGACAAAAAATTGAATTACCTTAAATATTAAACCCAAAACACCATCATATTTTTCAACAATCATAAAAAAAATCATCAATTGAAAACCAAATTATTAATATTATATTAAACATGCATGTAGAGGGTTGTAATGATTTTATAGTCTATAGTTTTAACATTGGGATAAATTGGAAAAAAACAAAAGAAAATAAACTATTAATCTGAGAATGACCAAAAAAACACATGGATGAATTCAAAATGATGAACCTGAAAATACCTGAATGTATAAGGATAGTAATGCAAAAATGAAGGACACATGGTTGAATAATCACCAGTTAGATATTAAAAGCTAATGAATATCTGAAAAGAGAGAAACAGAAATGTTTGAGGCTTACTTCAGATCTACTTTCGAAGCATAACCCAAGGATGATGAAATCATATAGCTCGATTAAGATCATATGGTGATATTTAGATAATGAAATATATAAAACTATAATTTTAGGGCTTTAGTGAGAGGGAAATGGGAGCTTCATCGCTAAAATGGGAGGCTGTGTAATGAAACCCTCGGAAGGTACATAAATTTTTTAAATATTTTTTACCTTAGTTATATTATAACCTGCATGAAAAATTGATTTCAAACTAGTTATACAATAACTGATATCAAAAATCAGTATTTCAATTCAGTTATATTATATAACCGATGTGAAATAATAGCGAATACTCATGTTTTCACATCAGTTTTATGAAAACCAAAATGAAATGTCAATATAACAAGATTTTCACAAAAGATATAAGTAACCGATTTGAAAAATGTATCGTAAAAATAGTTTTTGTACTAATGGGGAGAAAAATTTGGAGTTTTTAAAGAAGAATGGACAAATTAAAAACCTTCTGTGAGCAATTGAGAAAGGCCTCAAACCACCCGTAATCAAACCGCCGTGTAGATCCCAACAATGTCGCATCATTTCCCGATGAAATAGTTACATAGGTTTTTTCCTAATCCCAAGAGGGTACATGGGTTGTAGACCATGCCTTATATGGTATATGGGTAATAACCTAATCCTATGATGGGAAACATGTTATCATTCAATGCGCATTGGGAGACATATGTTATTAGATTAAGCTCAGGAGGGTACATATATAGTAGCGTAAGACAGAGTGCTCATGTGAGTTATATCCCAATAACAATAAGGTATTTTGGTTTCCATCCCAATACAAACACGTTACAAAAGTTATTACACCAAGACCACTATGTTTTTTGAATCGGGTAGTAATTTCTGCGCCACTAGGTTATTCTTTCTTAGGTGTTTTATAATGTCACAATTTTTTGTTATATGAAAATTTCATTCTACCATAGATCTTTTTTAGTATTTCATATTTCAATACTCCCAAGACATGGTATATTTTTATCATCTGAGACTCTAGTTTATTTTGTTATGCCTTTTGAAAAAATATTATTATTTTATACTCTCTCTAATAAGACATTTCTCCTATGATCATTATCTATCATATTTAGATAATATGAACCTTAATTAAATGTTGTTTAATTTTCATATTTATTAGAATTGGATGTCACCCCATTCCTATTTTTATTCATCATTTCAGGAGGATGAGTACAACTCATAAGAATTCTAGAATGGGTTTTACTGTCTTTTCATTACAAAGAAATTCTCATAAGTACTGTAATATATTTTTATTATGTTTCCAATCCAAAAAGACACTAAAACATACATTATTTGGATTGTGAGATTATTATTATGTGTAAGGATGAATTTATTTAAATGATGTAAAAAAATGATAGTTTCATATCACTTTATATTGAACCTAGTGTTTAAAGGTAAAACATTTATCACTGGATCTGGGAGTAGGGACCTGGGGAACCTTATTTGGAATTTTATTAGGCTTTTTTTTAGAATTATTTTTATTGGATACTAGGATTAGATAATATTATTAAAAACCATATAAAAGATTCTTAGAGTGGGATAAAATTCTTATTTTTATTGAATTGGATACATTGGGGATTCCTACCAACGTCAAACCTATGTGGATACAAACATGTAGATGTATCCTTAGGAAAGGATTCATCTTGGGGTAACAACACTAATAAGGCGAGTTATATATTAACATGATATTCACACAGTTCATGAAAAATATGCCTAAATACATACCTGGTATGATTGTCTTGGGGGATATTCTTCTGTAATGAACTTTTACTCTATGATGAATTTTGATGGATTTGAACATAATATGACTAGAGAACCTAATAAGAAAATGATAATGGAAAACCATTTTTCAATTTAAGGATTTATGATTTGATCCAATTATTTTAGAGTTTAAATGTAAGTATCATAGGTTGGCATGATAATTTCATTGAATAAGACATCATATGATTGAGGATTCCTATAATTATAAAAATTTATAGTGAATTATTATATATCATTGTAAATATTTTATATATAGTCTTTAGTTTGAGTAAGGATTAGAAATATCAATTTGTTAACTATATTTATATATACAATAATTACATTTATATATATATTATGAGCCATTTTTAGAAAAAATGGTTGAGTGCATCAATATATTCTGATGAACCAAAAAATGAAATCCACGGATCGTCTTTCTGAATGTCTTGGAAGAACCTCAAACCTCAATCCTGAAGTTGTAGAGTTTTGGAGATGTTAGGAACTATCCCCAATAATTCATTTGATTCATGGCCTCCTTCAATCCGGAATGGGAGTTCTCTTTTTCCCCAATTATACTCTCAAGGAATAGGAATGAACCCTCATGAATCATGACTCGGTACCGGTACCGAATGTTAATTCCAGGGGGATCTCTTTCCTCGAGGATTTTAATGGTTAATAACTTCCCAAATCAACTCTAATGAAGTCTCATATGATAAAAAAACTGTCGATGGAGGATTTTTTGTTGGGGTTGATCCCAAAGAGATGAAAATGCAAACTAAAATGAGCATGTTTTCTTTCATGGGTCGCGTTGGATACTTAAAGGGTGAAAAACCATGGTTGTACTGTGATCTAAATCCTCACATTTCTCATTGTTGGAGATTTTATAACTGGAAACTAGTCATGCAGGGTATGTCTTATTTTCATATACTTCTATCTTCCCAGGACGAATTAGACCGAGTTCGGAGGATTGGTAATTTACAACTCAAACCTGGCATTTTGCGTATCTCTGAATGACATTTTTATTTTAATCCGAACATGCATAGGAACACTATGGATCAGTTATGGGTTGTATTTCATAATCTCAATTGTATATTTTCATAGCCAAAGATCTTAAATGATTTATCTTCTTTTATTGGTACCCTCAGAAGATTGATCAAAGAACCTTAACGGGTGATTTGGGATTATTTTCTAGAGTTATGGTGGAAGTGAACATGGGATCTAAACTACTGCACAACATAAATCTTAATACTAAAGATTATAGGGAAGATATGAGGATTTAGTATGAGGGAAATCCCCCCTTTTTTATTACTATACAATTATAGGCCACTCAATACTAAATTATATAGTAGTGCCCAAACAGGCCTCCCAACCAAATGGTATTGGATGGACTGAGACTAAAAAACAAAAGAAAGATAAATTCTCTGACTTTGATAAGCCTAAAACCTCTAAGAAGAACATTGAAAAGTTGGTTATTGCACCCAAGAGATTGAATCCATTAAGGGTTATAGTGAGAAAAATATTGGGTTGAGTTAGTGGAAGAATATAAAGATGAGACCGATGAAAAATTTATTTCAAATGAAATTTAGAATATTGTTATGGAATTTCTTAATCCAACTCAAAAAAAATCCTTGAACATAAATCCTAGGCTCTAACCTTAGATCTCCTAACAAAATAGTGATGGATTTTGACCCTACACATACACCTAATAAAGTAATAAAGTGTGCATCACATCTTCCAGTGTCACTCACTAAGGATATGAATGACTCGAATGATGACTCTCTAAAATTCTCACATTTTGAAGAACAAAATACATTTTTAGAAATTACTACCCAACAAATATTCAACAACCCTACCCATACTTCACTTAGATATGAAAATTATGATATTTCCTTGTTTACTCATGATTCTGATAGGGATAAATAGTTTGATGAAAACCACATGCGTTCTGTTTCAATGCCCAAACGTAATGAGAAACAGAATTTACTTGTTGATTGAACTTATTTAACTATTTGTCATCTTGAATATCATGGTTTTAAAAATGGAATCATCGCTTTGGTTATAAAAGTACTTATATGAAGCTAATCGTCCTAACAGGACTATAAAACCAATAAGTAGGTTGTTTCAGTTTCAAATTCTCCCTCTCTAAATACTAAACTTGATATCTAGATGGAGTGACAATATTATGCTCTAAACAGTCAATTGGTTTCACCTTCAAACAAAAAAGGGTGATAGATCACCTATGGATCCAACAAAATCAGGTACTCTTTCTCTTATACTTATCATTCATTCTATAGGTGGTTCTAAAACTGTTAACAACAAATCTATTTTTGGGAAATCTGAAAATCTATTTACTATTCATGATGTGGAACATACTGATATTAATATTAGGTGTTTTTCATATTCTCCTATGACTGCATCTTTTCACGACCCTCCCTTTAATAATTTTATGGCTACCTAAGAAAACATCCCCACAACATCCCCTAAAACTATACAGAAACAGATCACCAACTGAAGCAATTCCAAAAAACATAGAAGATATTCTAGGAAGCGGGGATTATGAAACAAAAAAGGGGAGCTCTCTCTCCAAACCATGGTTTAGATGAAGACACTTCTCTGGAATTGTCATGGTATTGAAAACTCTGACATGATTATAGTTTTTAGAAGAATGATTAACACATATTACCCAATTTTGTTTTCTATTACTGAGCCCAAAACTAATTTTCATCTAAATACTCACATAAATTCCAACAAGGTTATTCTTTTATAGGTAAAACCAAAAATTATTCTATTGTTGAATTCATCCGGGTTTTCTTGCACTCATCTCTTAAAAATGTCAATGATTTCAATATTTTTGAGCAAGAAATTACTTGTGACTTCATAATTGATTGAACTTATTCCATCACATCCTTTGTTTATGATAAAAACATATATCATGATAGGAGACACCTTTGGAATGACCATACCTTTTTTAGGTACCAATATCAATGCTCATTGGTTTTGGATTAATGTTATTCTTATCTCTAGTGAGAAAATTGGCCAGTCACATGATGTTATATCCATAAGAGAATTTAAAAATTCCATTGAATACAACAACCTTGTAGAAATTAATATTTCTAGTTCTACTTATACATGGTATAGAAGGAATTATAATAATTTGGTTTCATTTAATTTGGACAGTGACTTCACGAATGTCCAGTCTTTAGATAAATGGGATTCCATCTCTAGTATCACCCTCCACAGGTTTCACTCTAACCACTAACCCGTTCTAGTCAATGTTTCCATAAAAAATATGAATCCATTGTTACCTTTTAGGTTTAACAATGTCTGGTTTTCTAATGACGATAGAAATGATATCATAAAATGTTTTTTGTCTTCTATGTCCCACTATAATGATACATTTTTTTGTGTTGTTAATTTAAAACACCACAAATAGATTCTCAAATGCCGGTGCCATTCTACAACCAATCAAATTAACAATGACATTCTTCTTCTAGAGGATGAGCTTAAAAAACTTCCAAATAATAATACTGACTCTGATTTCAACACTGATATGCCTCAAAAAATCAATATGTAAGTTTAAATAATCTCTTTTCTCACATTTGAGGAGAAGATAATATAAAATACATTTAGAATTATGTGGTTATTTGATGGTGACATAAACACAATGTTCTATAACTCACATCATAGAGTCAGGAAATCCTAAAGACCACAATCTATTTTAAAATATGGGGGAAATCTCTTAGATATTGAGGATGATATTTCTAGTCATATTGTATCACACGTTGAATCAATATTTAATTGTCTTGATAAAAACAAATACCTCCTACATAATGTCCGTTAAAAGGTATATAATTGTGAGGATAACAATTTCTATCTATGAACACCTCTTGATCATTAAATTAAAGACATTGTCTTTAGTTTGAATCCTACTAGTGCTTTGGGTCCTGATGGTTTTGATAATGGTTTCTTTCATAATTATTTGGATGTCATCCAAGAGGATTTTTGTAAACTTGTAAAATCATATTTATCAAATGGTGTCATCCCTCATGGTCTTATTTTCTAATTTCATTCTTTGATTCATAAAGTGGACAATGCTTCTAAAATACACCTGTTTAGGCTCATTTCTCTCATTAAAAACCTTTATAAAAACACCACCAAAATCATTACTAATAGTTTTCTAAATATCATGGAATCAATTGTCTTCTGGAAAAAATTTGAGTTTATTAAGGGTAGATCTATAAATGATTGGATTTTTCTTTCCTCAGAATGTGTTAATAATCTAAAAAATTTTAATCGATGGGGTAATATTTCCATTAAACCTGGCATTAAAAAATCTTCAGATACCGTAGAATATAGGTTCAACTTAATTGTTCTTCAAGGCTTTGGATTTAGTGATTATATAATTACTACAGTCAGAACCCTTTTTAATTAAGCCTATATTTTCATCTAAGTCAACTTCTCTCTAAAAGAATATTTTAAATGCCATAAAGGTGTAAATCTAGGTGATACTTTATTTACCATTAATCTCTCCATTTCAGAAGAATATATTAGTCTCTCCCTTACTTATCTTGTGGATCAGAACAAACTCAATCCCATTAATGTTTCTTGGAATGTGAATGCTCCCACCCATCTCTTTTATGCTGATGATATTATCCTCTTTTACAGTGTGATAGAAGAAATATTCAAAACTTTAAAAATGATCTCACTCTTTGTGAAGAGGTTTCTGGTCAAGTAATTAGTTGGAAACAATCTTCTATATTCTTTGGAAAAAACATTCCCCCCACTAGGAAATGTAATGTTGTTAATGACTTATGCATTAAATATGGTTCTCATCCTTTTATTTATATTGATGTCCCCAGTTTTTTTGGGGAAAACCAAGTCCTCTCATTTTTCTATAATAATTGACCATGATCTTAACCAACCATTATCTTGGAAAGGTAAATCCCTATATAATGTAGGTAGAATATGCCTTGCCAAATCTACCATTGTTTCTAAAATGGCCTACTCCATGACGGTTTATAAATGGCCCATTGGACTTCTAAAAAATGAATCTCTCTTTAACAAATTTCATTTGGACTGGTAGCACATTACAAAAAAAGAATTTGACCATCACCTGGTCGACCTATTGCAAACATATTTATAAGGGAGGGATTGGTATAAACCATCTTTAGTACATTAATGAGTCTCTTCATGCTACACACACCTAAAACTTTATTTACAAAAATTTGGATTTTGTTTCTTATATCAAAAAGAGATTCTTTGGAAAACTCAAGGAAACAATTTAATTTTCTCAGCTCCTCAATCTGTCCATATCATAGACAATATTTTTCCAGAATTATGAACAATTTTAGAAGGATGGTTATTAGGGATTCCTCCATTAATTATTGGTTGGTTAACTAGACTAGTACCCCCTTAATTTCTATGATTCATCCTTTGAAAATCCCTAAAACCACCAGCTACTAAATTAGAGATATAATAAATTCTAAAAAGGGTCATCTACCTAATTCTATTATGGATGTCATCAATAAATACTCTTTTTCAAACACTGATGAATTTTTAATTTGGGAACCTTCACACGATAGTATGCTTCATTTAAAAAAAATTATACCCATTTTAACTACAACTCTGAAAGTGCTTTTTGTTAAATAATTCACTTTAACAAACCCTGTATAAAACCTTCAATATTCACACTTATTTTGAAACTTTCCCACAATATAATTTCCATAAACATATGCCTTCAATCAATTAGTATTCATCATTTCTCTAAATGTTGAAATTAGAATAAACACAAAGATGACGCTAATAATCTCTTCCTTTATTGTTCTACTGCTTCTGCTCTTTGGAAATATATTTTTGACAACTTCAACTAGAGTTGGTTGAATCTTGACTCTGTCAACATAGAACCAAAGAGATGTGCTGAAATATAAAATTTTCCATATATTAAGAACAACTTACGTGTTGTTGTTTCTGAGCTACATCATGTGATCTGGTATAATAGAAATGTTATTACTCATAACAAATACTCACTCAATCGTAATTCAGGTCGAATGTAGATCCTTATTACAATACGTGAAGCTGTTTCGATGAAAAATGGGAACCACAATAACACTGTGAATGACTTCACAATTCTGAGATGTCTTCAGATTGATGGAAAATATTTTCCACCGCACTAAAACATGGAAGTGTTTTGTCATTCTCTATTTTCAAGATGGATAAATGTTAATGTGGATGGTGCCTCCAAAGTCAATCCAGGTCCCACAGGTTATGGCGCTATCTTCAAGAAATCATTGTGACCATATCCTTGGATGTTTTATTAGTACATGCAGTATTGAATCTTCTCTAGAGTCTGAAATGATTTGAATGATACATTATCTTCTTTTGAAAGTAGCGATGGTTTGAACAATCTCTGGATTGAATGTGATTTTATCACCATTGTGCAAGAAATTTGGAAAGGTGTGACACACCATGCATTGACGATTACTACCTATTGGATGGATTTCACCCACTCTATTTGGAACATCAACAACATTATGACTCATATATATCATGAAGCTAATACAGTTGATAATGGCCTTCCTAATTAGAGAGTAAATAAAGATATTTTCTATCATTATGATCTCCCTAATAATTTGATACTTATTCCTGAGAAGGGTTGTAATATGATTTTTTACGTTAGACTAATGTAATCACTTACTTATTTTTATAAAATTTGTGCTATTGTAACACCCTGAGATTTTATGAAAAATATTCTTTTTAATTTCATTAATGTCTTGTGTTGTACGCTACACCAAAAGGAGCTTGCACAACACACAACCTTGGCTTGTCTTTCATTACACGCAATCGCGACCTTCCTCGATAGCATGTGTAGTACGCAATACCAAGTTTCACTAAACAACGATATGCTATTAAAATATTATTAAAACTAGCCATTATGAATAGTAATAACCATTTTTTGAATTTTTTTTAAATTTTATTTTTCAAAATGGACTTCATTTTTGGATTTGGAATATCAAAATTAGCTTAGGGTGAAAGTTTGGTACTTTTCGGATAACTTTCATTTTCTGGTGAATAGTGAAAATTACTAAATTTTAATTAAAAACAACCTTTTTAATCGAAATAATTAATAGTGATAAGTTATTAATTTTAGTGGTTTTAAAGTATTTTTAGAATATATTTTTACAATTTAATACAATATTGTTCATTGGATGTAATTTCATATTTAAACCAGACATAAACAAGTGTCAATCTTTTGATAGTTATTATCTCTTAAGAACACGCTATTTGTTTTGACGACGGGAATTAATTTTTAAATTAATTAATGCAACTGATATGTTTTGAATTTGGAAAAATAGACATCATTTTTTAGTTCATAATATCAAATATAGCTTAGGCCTAATTTTTGGTATATTTCTGGAAACTTTCATTTTTTGATGAATAGTGAAACCACTAAATGGTAGTTAAGAAAACTGAATTTTTCATAAAACATAATTTTACCACTTCTGTGAGTGGAATTTCAAAAATCCGAGAGACACGGTTGATGTCAGTAAGTAAAATGTGATTCAATGAGATGATAATAATTTTTGGTGAATAGTAACTTTTTACTTTTTTTACCACGGTTAAAAGTAAATAGGGTAATTACGGGTAAAAATGATATTATTATTATCCTAACACATATCTTAATTCTATTGGATAATTTTAATTAAACCAAAACCAACCATAGGAATAAAATATGACCATTTAGGCCCACTTGGATTAGATTAGGACATTTATTATTAATTTATTTAAAGAAGGGTTAAAAGAGTTAAAATCAAAGTTTAATAAGTAAATCATTTTTAATATAAGGTTATACATAAGATAAATTCGAATATAAATATTAATTAGAAAGATAAAAAGATTTCCTATATAATGGTATTTTATTTGTAATTTTTAGGCATTAAATAATTTAATTTATTTATGACACAAAGATGATGTAGTATTTATCTTATTAATGAAATATTGACATAATTGATGTTATAAATACCCAAATAAATGTAATTTGAGACTTTTTATGAAATAAAATAATTTTATAGGTTAATATGAAATGTTATTAGTTATTTAATTAACCTTTTTAATACTAATCATTCTCTTATGATATTCACAAAAATAAATTACAAAATAGTGTCAAAATTGACATAAAATAGTTTTTAAAAACAATATTATATTATTAATTGTTATTTTATTCCTAAAAATCTAAGGTTCATCCAAATGACTTAGATAAGGTTATATATATTAATAATAAACAACTTGGGGTTCGTTTGTATTCTTACAATAAGTTTATTAACCTTATAGTGTAAGAACACAAGAAGACACGGTAAAAGTAAAATTATTTTACACAATGTTAAATCTAAATGATAAGGTTAAAATAGGAACCTAAACTTGTCTAAATTCTATTGTATGAGAGGATTTAGACCCATCCCAACCTTAGCTTAGAAATAAATCAATTTGGAGCTATTTAAAACCGAACATGAATTTATAATAAAATAATAGTTTTAGTTATTCCAAAGGTGCCCCTCTCCTCCCTTATAAAAGGGCACCTCCTCCCTCTCTTCCTCACACCACATTGAGCCTTCAAGCTCGGCCAAAACCTGAAAAATTCTCTTCTCAACTTTCCTAGAAACATCCTAGTGGTCTTGGGATTCTTCAAATACCAATTTTAGTGTCCTAAGAGGAGGACTCAAAGAGGCGCTTTAAAGAAGAGGCAATGTCAATTACCGATTCTTTCAACTTTATTTTTCTTCCACTTCTTCTTCTTAGGTTGTTTAATTATGAAGTAATAACATCAGTATCCCTAATATACTGATATGTTATTATAAGTATGAAATAACCCTATTTCACCATCTATCCATCCTACGGAAAACGAAATCATCGCGTGTGCGTACGTACGGAATACTGTCTCCACGTCGTGGTGTAATCTATTTTCCACCACCACCATAATTGGATGGGTATAATGGTGTAAATAATAACTATATATGATTATTTTGAGGTGATATTGATTCTGAAATAGTATACATACACTCTAATACAATTAAATGATCATGAGAACGATATCATCGCTCGTGCGTACATACGGACTACCGTCTCCACGACGCGATGAGATTCATTCTCCACATTAACCATTCATGAATGATTATAAAGTATATATAATAAGTAATCATGAAATATATGACATAATAATGATACTGGATTTATGTGTATATATATGTATGTAATCTACTTAATTCCATTCAACTCAATAAGGAAACGAAAATAGTGTTCATGCGTACGTACGGCCTACCATCTCCATGAATGGTGTATTTCATTCCATTTATTGATCTATTATATATATGTATATTCTGAATATATATTATATTTAAATCATGTTTTATATTCTGGAATTATGTAATCATGATCTATTTAATCATATGAATAATTACAAGTCAAAACATGGACGACAAATGAAACGATTTTACCCAAAACGCTCTTTAACATGGAATTTACAAAAGAACGGGTAAAATAAAGTCATAAGTGAACCATATATGATATCATAACAATGAGTATGATTCTGGAATAAGTCAATGACATTATTTAAATCAGTATACAGGAGTTTCGGACACTTATAAAGCAAATCGGACCTAGGGTAAGGGAAAATATCACAATCTCATTTTTATCCAAGATTGTTTATACTTTGGTGTTTATTGGGGTGTATTTTATCATACACATCCATGTTTCCACAATATGTAATATTATTTTCATCCACCTAAAATTTTTTAAATCCAATTTTACCCTTCGGTGAGTTTTTAGTAAATGATATGAAAGGAATCTTTTTTCGTTTTTCGTACGAGGTACTTTTTGACTTTTTCGACAAAAGTAGGAGAAGAATGTTTTTTTAACTTATACGGCATGAATGGATTTTTAAAACATTATTTCCAAGAAGCATCCTTTACAAGTTTTCATGTTTATTTTTAATCAACATCTTTTAATTTATAATTTTATGACATGTTAAGAAAGGAAATGTGTTTTTGAAGTAGAAAGGATATTTTCCTCAAGAATGGAGTTCAAGTGTTTTATCAAAATTATTTTCCATCTAAGATAATAAAGGGTTCTGTTTCTATCAATATTATTACATTGATTTTATTATATTGTGATGGAATTATTTTTATGAATTCCTTTATCTTATATGAATTTTTTAATGATGTCACGATGTTTAAGATTCCCATTTTTATTACATGGGTTATACTATGATGTATGGTTTATGATTTTGTGGCACACATAAGAATGGTATCATTATGAGATGGGTGGGACCTATATCTTCCTCCAATGCATTGGGTAAAGATTTTATATCTCTTGAGATATACATGACGGTAAAGGCAGGTTAAACCGGTTTAGTGAAACAGGACTGAAATGAGGAGTGAACTCGGTTCAGAAATAGACTTTGTCCACTAAGATAGTCGTGGAAATGAGTCTTTACTAATAAGAAATGATTCTCTATGATTATGTGTGTATGCCACAAAGTTAAATGTTTTATGTTATGATTATTTGGATTACATTTTACTACTATGATTTATCCCATGTTATGATATTATGATCTGTTTTGCAGGTTAAGATTTCCAAAATGTTATGATCTTATGAATATGATGTGATTGATATTTCCTTTGTTTACCCATACTGAGCATTTGAGCTCACCCTTTTATGTTTTCTTTTCACCAGGATATAAAGAAATGTTTTAGGTATGAAAAAAGGAAGATCTTTATGGGAGATGTTGAAGATCTTTCACCATGATTTGAAGATTATATTCCGAGTTTCCAAAGACACTAAACTATTACAGTCCTTGTGTGTTTGATTTTGTAATGTACTAAGTATTCCGCAAAAGTAATGTAATGTCCATGTACATTAAGCTTCGGGTCTCTACAGCTATGGTCTTATCGCTATCACACCACCATAAAAAATATCAATATATTTTTTTTATAAAGGAAAATACAAGTTTTATATTCATAACCTATATAGTGCTTTTGATATTATCCATTGTATCTAATCTATCTTATATAAACCCTAATTTATTTTCATTAGTGAACTATAACAACAATTATGTGGAAGTTATTTATTTATGTGGGGAATGAAACTCCCAAATATTTTGGAATATATTTTTCTATACATTATTACTATGTTTGTTACCGTTATCATCATGAAACACAAAAATATAATTAAACATGATGTGTTAGATGAATATTATTAATAACATCCTAATAATCATAAAACATCAAATAAATAAAAATATATTACTAAATAAAAAATGAAAACATTTAGAGGATAAATGATTAATTTTATTTAACATTAAAAAATATCATTCCTTCTAAAATATCGATTTATTATTTTTTATATAGTATCCTAATAAATTAATTAAAACACTTTTCTAATAATAGATGAACTAATAAATATAATTTTTTTTGAAATTATAAAATGATATGAAATAATATTATGAACAGTTAATATTTTAAAAAGCCGTTTTTAATAAAAGAATGTTTTCATTGTTTTTGGTATTTTAATTTCAAATAAAAATATATAAATAAAATTTCTTGGATTTTATAAAAATAACATTAGATTTGGATTCATTTTTTAGAAATTATATTAGGCTCAATTTCTGGGTTTTTTCTAAAATAATTGATTTTTTAGTGGGTAGTGAAAATTATGTTTTTTCTAAAATTGTAAATTTTATATCTTTATCATCTTATAGAAAATAAATATTTGTTCATAAAAATATATAAGTGCTAAAATTTATATTTAATAAAAAAATTCATAGATTTAAAAAATACAATGTTTAATTTAAAAAACATATTGTTAAAATTTTAAGGACATAGGTAATATTTCTGAATATAAATTTTTTTTCACAACACTTTTATATAAATATTGTTTTAGTAAAACATGGTTCTATATTGAATTGAATTAATTGTATGTATTAATTTTTTTAAATAATACATTTAAAATTAATAAAATAAGAAATGATAATTTAATTCTAAACATAAATTTTAACCATAAACGTTCACCTCATTTTAAAAACAGTTTCTACATATAATGTGTCATAATTTTAAAATTGATATTTATAACCATTAGAAATATTAATCTATCATATGGGTAAGAATATTTTAAATTATCATTTTTAAATTATTTTATAAGTTAAAATTTAATTATATTTATTAACATTAATTATTGAGGTTTAAAATGAGTTACCAAAGATAATTAGGATAAAAAGATAAAATTACTGAGAAAAGATAAATGTCAATTAAATTTTTTTCTCTAAAATTAAATGTTTAGATGTGCAAAAAACATAACACATAACACATTCCATTAATGTAAATTTTTTTATTCCTATTAACTTTAATAGTTTCGAGAAATGTTTTAAATGCTAAGTGTATTAACCAAAATACCATTTTATTTTCGTAAAACAAGATACATCACCACCCAACATCCTCTCACGCCCAATGCATCATTTATTTTTCAAAAATTATTCATAACAACTAAAAAAATACTACTATAAACCTTTTAAGGGTTCTATCCAGGTCAAAATACCCCCTCTCCAATACTTAATCCAACTTATAAAGGATATTTTCCCAAGAGTAATGTGAAACCCACAATTACTCCTTTTCCATTTCATTTCATTTACTTATACTTCTTCATCCACTAAATACAATCCATTGATGGTGACATAAAATAATTATTTAGAAAATTATATATAAATTTAATTACTTTTATGGGAAAACTATTTTCGACCTTCCTCTCAACCATTCAAAAATGAAATCATCACATGTGTTACGTGCGGACAACCGTCACCAAAATCAAAGTGATTGATTCTCAAAAACAATTTAAATATATGATTAAGAAGGGTATTTAATGAATAAATAATATTTTCAACATTATTAATATTCTAAAATTATCAATTTTTCTCTATCATCCTCTCGTTCTAGGGAAATTAATTCTTCTCTTATGCGCACATGTGGAAAAACGCTTCCATAAAAGTTACATATTTCATTTTTCATATAGTTTTTAATTATTTATAAAACTATAGTAAAATATTATTGACATATTTGTTTTAAATATAATTATTATTTTTTCATAATTATATTATTTAGAAATAAATATATTCTAAACCATGTTTTCCCAGAGATTATAATTTGTCTTAGTTAGGGATGGTTTAACAAACTACACGAACAATACTATAAATTTCATTCATAGATAACTCTAAAAAATTAATTATATTTATATTAAATGTTATTGAAAAACATATTATGGTTTAATAATTGTTATAATAATATTTAAAGTATTATTATTGTATCATCCTACGGTTTACTAAAATTTATGGAAAAAATCTTTTCAAAAACTTCTTCATTCCGAATCATGATTAAATAATAATGAACTGATATTATAAAATTATATATCATTTTAAACATTTTTTTAATGATCCCATAATAATTTAATAATTATGATCATTGATTACAAAAATTAGAATCTACACCAGCATTATGAAACTATTGTTAAACAATAAAAGCAAGTAAGATCCAATGATAATTATAGAATAACACAAACTATTATATTTCTAATAATTGATTTAAACTAAATTTTATAAATGTTTATTTTAATTAATAAATTTCATAAATTGTGAAGTAATACATTGAAAATTTTCATACAGAAGGTTATAAAATGTTCAATTAACCTGAATAGTAATTGTTTTTTCACATCTCATTTTTATATCATTGAGATATGATGTGTACTCACCAATTGTTTCCATCTTGTGTTTTATATATTGGAAATCAATATACTTTATAAAACATAATCCATAAATATAAGAGTTTTAAAAATCCATATCTCATTAACCATTTCGTGGGTTATCAATTAGAATGATAATAATGATATAATGAGTTCTACCAACACAAATTTCATTCATTGAGTTTTGATTGTACTTTTTGAGAATTCGTATTATAAGTTGGGTATTTTTTTACCGATGATTTTTTATGGTGTATTTACTATTTTTTTTAATTTTTTTATTTTTGTTATAAAATCCCATTAAAAAATATTTAATTAAAAAAATCTGTTTGTTTGTGAATTCTATAACTCCATTTTTTACATTGAATTACAAGTATTATTCTTGAAACGCATCCTTATATGTTGACTTATTTTATCAAATGATTTTATAAAATTATAATTTTTCATTATTTTTTGGATTTATAATTCTATATAAATAATTATCTTCATAATGGCTATTACTTAAATTATTATGATATTCGTAAGGGGTTTTCTTCTTAACTTATCTTCCTTTATTGAGTTACAATGATTCCTTTTCTACTATTTTAATAAAACATGGCTTGTATATTTTATATAATTATATTATAATGATTTTTATCTATATTGAATGATTTAGTTTTAATTCAAATATTTTACTTTGATAATTTTTATTTCTCAAAGAGAATATCATTTTTAAAAATAATTGTCATCCTCTTTGGTAATGATTTCTCTCATATTTCTTTTAGTTTCCTTCAAACAAATTTTAACCATTTTTAGAAACCTAATTATTTTCATTCTCATATATCCTTATTTTATTCATTTTACTTCTATCAAAATTATTTTTTTAATCTTTTAATGATTTGATTTTATGTTAGTGGAATTTTAAAATACTAAACATGTTTTGCCTTTCATAATCATATGTTTCATATTTCGGTTAATATTTCTTTGATATGGTTTTTATATCATTTTAAAGCCTCTATTATATAAGTTTCTATAATAAAATGTAAATGTTTGTAAAAAAATCACATAACACATTTTAAACATTTTATAGTGACAAGAAACATTATCATTTTACAATAATGATAAAAATGTTTTCTAAAATCTTTTTTTCATGTTGTTACATGTGAACACAGTGTTTTACCCTTACAACCATTAATTTTAATGGATATTACATTATATGTTTAAATATTTTCTAAAGTAAACCCAATTGAAAATTAATTTAAAATGAAAAGGGTTTTGCCTTTAGTTTTTCAACTGGAATTACCCAATGGTCTTGAAAAGTTGTTTTTTTTCTGTCAGCATCCCTAATGCTTTATATTTTACACTACGGATTTGTTCATATACTACTATTAGAATTAATTCTCTAGATATATTATGAAATATTATTTTGATTCATTCATGAAACCTATCTACTTTTCATGGTTTAATTAATATATTTTATCAAAATAATTATTTTCATGTTCTATTTGAACATATATTCATTAATTATTTTTATTCATGAGTGTGGTCCAATATCACACTCTAATGTATTATTTTATGTTTTATATATCATGGGGTCAAAATGATTACATGGGTTTTTATCAAAATCCCAAGAGGGTACATGGTTTTTTAGTACAATTGAAAGAGGGTACACCATTAATATCTCAAGCCTATGAGATTAAATGTGTAATATCCCAATCCCAAGAGGGTTCACAGGTTGTTATCCAAATACCAATAGATTACATGTGTTATTATCTGATGACCATGATTGTACATGGGTTGTATCCTATGTCCAATAGGGAATATTAGTTGTATCCTAATCCCAACAGTGTAAAATGTTTTTCATCCAATTATCAATAGGTATATGAAATTTTTTCATTATCCAACTCTATGATTGGAATCAGGTACCAATTCCTACTCAACTAGATAATTGTTTCTTATTCATTCAATTATTCTACATTCTTATATAATCGGTTTATATTTTTCTACCATGGATCACATTTATTATATTAGGTTTATACACTCTTATGACGGGTATATGTTTAATTATTTGAGACTAATCTTCATTATATTATGTCTTTTATTGTTATTTTAAATTATATATTTATATATACTCATGTTTCCTTATATGCCATTTAGAAAACCCTTGATGATATATTGTTTACTTTTTCTCCTACTAGGTATATGATCTCTCCCATTTCTTATTTTTCCATTTACTAAGTTATGAAGACTATCATAACTAATAAGAAATATTGAGGGGGTATTTTTTACTTCAATTATAGAAAAATATCCATGAGTATCAAAAAATATGTTATTCATATAGATAACCCTCTAATACTGTCATCATTTCATTATTAGTATTGTGTTATTATTATGATAATTAATGTTTAACTTATGAAAAATATGTACAATAATTATTGTTTCATGTATGTTTTTATCAAAACCAATGTTTATATAATTTTTTATATCACTATATTTGATAGTGTTGTTCTAGGGTGCCTCGAATTTCATGCACACTAAAAATACATAACTCTTTCAATTCATTTTTTTAAGGGTTGAATGTATATGTAAATATCGTTTCTAGGATAATTGAGTGAAGATATCAAAATATACATGATATTTAATGGATTAGACACACACATTTTCATAACCCGTCACTCGGGGCCCGTGTTATGACACAACCCAAGCCCGCCTCCTGAAGTCCAGTGGTCGGTGACTAGCACTGAAGGCGTAAACCTATAATTGGAAGAAAATTTCTCGAGTACATGTACACATGCACATACATCGACATCCCAAAGCTCGAAAAGTAAACATGTCGACCACTAAAAAAATGCTAATTGAAAGTACCACTAAAAGTCAAATGGCCTAGAATAAAACCAATAAAAAACTAACTGGAAAACAGGAATGTAAAGAAAGAAACTTTGGATAGCCATCTGTAGAAAACCCCACCAGATGGGTAAGTAAAGAGTAGCTATTGGAAACTATAGAAGTATGCCCCACCTTCCTAGACTTACTAGGACCCACTAAATGCTAAGCCACCATGTCCTCCATCAAGGGGTCGGTGGTCAATATAGGACAAAACATGTGTTGGTGAAGCCCGTGTAGGGTTGATTAACAATATACTCATTACGGATCCCAAAACAAAAATGATATACCACAATGTAGTCCAAAATAATGCTTAAAGCGTGATCAATAAGCATTATAATTAATAAAGAAAGCTCATTGAAGGTATATTCTAGAGTATGAAAGTAAGGTCATCAGTCATAATGTTGAACACCATGGGTTGCTGGAGAAATCCTCCTCAATGAGTACAGTGGGCCTTCCTGGTCACACAAAATTCACTTCCCACTATTCTTGGACTATTGTGGTACTCATCCCTAATATGTATCATCGGTATAATGGGTCATAAAGAATTCCACTCCCCACAATGGGCATGTCAGGTCACACAGAAGTCGTTTCCCAACTATGGCCATACTATCATACTCCTCCTATTGAGTATTATGGGTCTGTCGAGTCACATAGAGGTCACTCCCCTCTATGGGCCTGCGAAGTCGCACAAAATATTCTTCCTACTGATCCATAGTATCTGATCCACACATGCTCTCTCGTCAGCAGTCACGAGGTCTCACCCAACCGCACGGTTTCCACACATAGCATGCTTGATCTTGGAAGAACCTCTCCCCAATCAAATTATAGAATTACATCATCCATTAAATACTCTGTAGACTATTCCTAATGGTCTGCCTCGTCACGAGGGTTTCAACGCCGCAAAAAGATCATCAATCAGATGCTCTATTTGAATGATATTGACATATTTAAAAAAAGGTTGTGGTTGGGTTGGGGTAGGGCCCGCCCTAGTTAGACCGACCTGACTCAGATCTGCTAACCTGACCCAGACCTAGACCAGCCCGACGGGGCGAGTCCGGCCCACAGGCTAACCTGGTCCGCCTTTGGCGGATGGGTTCTCTTCTTGGTCGGGACGTGGTAGGTGGTCGTGTCCGGCTCCCCGCACCCCATGGGTCCTCTGTGACGCCCACAACTCCCACTGTGGTCAGTTAACCACAGATTTCCGGATTCACATCACCCTTTTAGTGACCGTGTTCCCCCGAGATATGCATCTCATGGCTACGAGCCACACCACCAATGTGGTCGAGGGGCTAAATCTCTTCCATCGGCCCAGCCTAGAGATCATCCTAACGCACCGTCATGGAGCACCACATCCAACCCACGGTCCCCACAACGGAAAATCGGGACCGCATCGGTGGTCTGTTCTTTTCACTAACTATGCCTCTGGCATTTGTGGGTATCGTCTCCCCTTTGAAGGTCTTGAATTTTCCTTTTCACCACTTTTAAAATGCTCATCCACAAAGAACGAATAAGAGGATGGGCTTGGTCCTTTTTAATGTCAACCTGTGACCAATACGCTACAGTTTTAAAACAGGGGGCGGTTTGGAGATTTTGTTCTACAAATAATAATTTAATACCAAATATATTTCCAAAGAAACATAATCCTCCACTAAGAACATATTATTAGTTGATCAACCTGTTTGTGGGTTGATAAGCATTAATCATTTAGATTCAATAATGGTGAAATTTTAAAACATATAAACCCCTACCTCGATTGATGTTCTTCATTGAAGAACCCCTCTCTCGAGGATTTAGGATATGTTGGTTTTTCTCGCTTCCCAATCACAATCATTGTAAAGCATCTACATTTCTAGTGACCTGCTGGCATTTTTCATTCGTTGTTAGAGGAAATCCTTGGCGTATGTTCTCAAATGAATTTTAAAAGAATATTTCTATTTACCCTGATGCATTATCTTATTAAAAAATAATATGTCGCTGTGTTTCTGTTAAGATGTGACATCACATCGTTACACTTTTTCATTTATGAGACAACATATCTATTTCAATTCACAAAATGATCCATCAACAACTTCCTTTAAAGTGACTCTTCACCGCACCACAGCGTCGTCATCCACCACTCAATGGTGGGAAAAGAAAATAAAAATAACATTATAAGTTATTTTTTTATTTTCTAAATTTTTTGAAAATTAATATTTTTTTCCGTCACTTTCGGTTCGATATGAAGTCCTTTCTAGGTGAATCCCGGTTTTCTGAGCTCAACAGCGCCCTCAGATTTCTTATCTGATCACCAATTTAAAAGATAGAAAAATTTACTTTCACTTTATTTAAACAAATTAAAAAAGGTTCCAAATTTCATTCCAGGATCACCAGGCATCAGAATCACATTTCTTCAAAGTGTGTGGTCTCAATATAAATCCATAAAATTAAAAAATTATTTATAGATAAATTGTAGGGAATTACACACATCAATTGATTAATTTTGTATATGTGAATGAAAATAGGACATGTAACGTGTGGAGTATTCATTGAGTGAACAAGGTTCCATGCATCCTGTAATAATTCAATTCTGATATTTCAGGGGTTAACCAAAAAATAAGAATGATTCATTTTATGTATTTTAAATGTTAATCCTTCTACAATTTGTAAAATTTTTGTATAATCCATATTTTATTCATCATCAGTCCTCCTCATATACCTTTCTATTTATTGTTGATTATTTTTATTAAATCATTGTAAAGAGCAATATTTATTTTTTAGTACATGATATTGATTTCTAAAACTTATTATCGTTGCATATTAATATACTATGAAATTATCAATAATTTATATTGTCACTTTCCATCTATAAGAAACATTGTTTTATGGAACACACCGATGTTAATTGATTTAAATAAAAATTTAACAAAAAACCCTGATTCCATATAAAAAATTCCAAGAATAAATGAATAATCAGGTTTTATGTTATTAAAAAAATAGTGAGTATAGGAAAAATAATAGTGTTACTAAATTCATACATGCTTGTTCATAGTCGAATTTAATTAAAAACTCATGTATGTTCATTTTCAAAAATTAATTGTATAGTAGTGTAATTACATATTTTATAATCATTTAATCATATTCTACAAAAAAATTGATTAAAAAGGTGACAATATATCACCACTATTAATTTTTAATTTCTACGGTCTATAAAAAGGGTAAAAATTTACAATAAATAGAAACTAGCCATAAATAAAATTCTTCATACCAATACTTTTATTGGACTCAACATCCTTCCCAACATGAATATTATACTTTAGGGCACCATTCAATGTTTTTAGTTTAGAATCCAATTTTATTTATATAGTAAATAAATAATTCATTTTATAAACATGGTCTTACAAGAAATTAAAAAAAAATGGGCATTGATATAGTCCAAAATCTATGAAATTAAGAAAAAAACAAAACAAATTTGTAACCCATTTTTAATCTCAAATTTTATTTGATTATATTTTTAATCTAACTTCTATCTAATTAAATATAAAAAAAACATATTATTCTTAATTTGATAATAAAATAATATTTTCTTTTGAAATTTGAAATAATCATTACAATGTAAATTCATAATATTTTACAAATATATATAATTTCATTAGGATAAAATGTGTAATTGATTAAAAATAAATGTGTTTAAACTGGGGATTTTTTCAAACTATGACTTAAATTGTTTTAAATGTATTCTAATAAATTCAATTCAATCCTCAATATTATTTAACTCATTTTGTGTGACATTTAAATGATTTAAGTATAAAATATTTAAATAATTTATAAAATATAATAAAGTTGATATTTATCATTGGGATATTTGAATAATTAAAAATATTAGTTGAATTATTCAAATGGATTGAAATAAATGATTTTGATGAGTGATTTTATCATCACTACCCGTCTCTTTCATAATTTTATGTGAGACAAGAATGAAATTTCAAAATTAATGCCTCATGATATGATGTTTGTCATGGATTAATGATGTTCAAGATAACAATAGGAGTTCAAGATATTCATGACTATAGGTAGTGAATATGTCAAAAAACTATTAATTGATATAATTTGGGATAGGTTTGTTGATGAAAATATTGTCATATTCTATTTTTTTGAACACGAATGGTAAAATACATGTAATTATGGAACCATAATTCAATTGTATCATCCAAAATCAATTTGAGCCATCATCCATTGATATAGACTAAGTGGTATCTTCTTTATAGCAATTGTATCATTTTTATCAAAAATTAATAAAAATTATATGTAATTAGATAACCACAGACATACCAAAATGTATATCCTTAAACCTATTATACCATCAATACATTTAATATTTTAAGATTTAAATAAAGCATCCCATGTAAATAAAGAATAATACAATTCCATATTTACTAATATTTTTGAATTAAACATTATTTTTACTTTAAAGGGGATTATATGTTTTATGGTGTACCAGATACGCAAAAAACGGGTTTCCATGAAAACTTATGTTGCACACAATGTTGGGTCAAACTGAAATATAATAATATAATAGTATTTAAATAACATTTAATGCCTAGATGTTGGGTTGGTGGTAATGAATAGAATAAACCATATTATGATTAAACAATTTTCTTAAATTTTTTTACATTTATCCAATAAATGTTATAGGCTTAAAATGTGAAATATTCTAATTTTGAGCAACAATACTCTAATATTTTTTAAAAGTGTGATTTACTACTTTTGCTGGAGAACCATATTTAAATATAGTTTTGGTCTATTTTATATTTTTTATATGAAATAATAAAATTATTCTTTAGAATCAAGACATCAAAATTCACTTTGGGTAAATTATTGGTATTTTTCTGATAAAATTTATTTTTTAATGAATAGTGAAAAATATTATATATTAATACAAAAATTCCTTTTAATATAATTTATTTATATGGTTATATTATCTTTTCAATTTATTTTGAGGTGTAATTAGATTATATTTTTACCATTTAATCCAATTTTAGTCATTATATGTAATTTCACTTTTAAATTGAACATAAACAAGTGTCGATCATTGGATAGTTATTATTTCTTAAAATACACGCTTTTTATTTTGACAACGAGAATTAATTTTAAATTAATTAATACAAATTATATGTTTTTAATTTGATAAAATAATGATCATTTTTGAATTCAGAATATCAAATATATCTTAGGCTGAACTTTTGGTATTTATTTGAAAATCATTAATTTTTTAAAAATAGTGAAAACCTAGAGTAGTAGTTAAAAAACAGTCTTTTTCTTTTAAATAAAATTTTACCTCTTTTATGAATTGCATTATGAAAATAAAACATACATTTTTTTTATTAGTTATTAAAATTTCTTTCAATATGTTTTAAATAATTTGTGTTGAATAGTAACTTTTGACTTTTATTTACCGCTGTTAAAGGTAAATAGGGTAATTCAAGTTAAAAATAATATTATAATAATTTTATATTACCCTAACATGTGTCCTAATCTTATTGGATAATATATTTCCAACCATGGGAATCCTTGGGTTTATATGGGGACCCCATGGAGCCACTTACGAGTGATAATGGCACTTTATATTAATTAATTTAAAATAATTACAGAAATGGCATAAACATAAATCTTTTAGTAAGTAAATTCATACATGGGGTTATATAGGTTATCTCTTCAACTATAAATATTAATTTTAAATCCAAAAATTTTTCCAACATCGTCGTATTTTTTTTATAATTTTTAGACATTAAATAAATAAAAGTATTCATGACACAATAATGACACACTATTTACCTCATTAATGAATTATTTAAAAATATAAGATTATAAAGATTGAAACAATATCCAAAACCTATTAAATTATTATTGTATAATTTTATTTCGAATAAAAGTCATCTCATATTCTACTTTAATAAATTTTGGACCTTTATAAACTGAAAATAATTATATAATAAAATTATATGTGCAAACATTCTTAAAGAGTCCCTCCTCCCCCATATAAAAATCTCTCATCCCAAACCCATAAATCACACCTCTCAAGTCCCTTGGATCATCCAGAATCTACCCAAATAATCTCTCAAAATCATTATCTTCTACCCATAAGTCTTATTTTGGTAGAAGGAACTTCAAAAAATCTTTATGGTTCTTTTTTAAGGTAACGTCTTCTCTGAAGTTAAATTCTTTTATATTACTTCTCCAACCCCATACACACTGTTTATAAATTGTTTTTATAATAAAACCATTATCGTTAGTATACTAGTTTATTTTTATTAGAATTATTCGAACTACACATACACACAACTCCATCTAATGGGTAATGAACATAATATTTCTGTGGACGATGAACTACTGACTCATGAAACGATGATTGTTCAATCTTCTCCTACCCCATTTAATGGTGGCCATTAAAATGGAACTGTATTTAAATGTGATATATATTATATTTCTTTTTTATCTATAATTAAGTATTTTTTATTTATATAACACCTTTATGGGTTCCATAATGAATAAATACGATAATGTCATTTGAGGAAGTGCGGACTACCGCCCCCTCAATGTGATATGACTTGTTCATGAATTACGTAGAACCTATAAAGTATGGATTTCATTCAATTAAATAACATAAAAATTATAATATAATTATAACATACCTATTTATTATTACATTTTCAACACATAAAATATAAAATTGAAATGAACGTAGCGTCCATGCGTACGTACGGCTTATCATCTCCATGAACTGTGCATTTCATTTCTTAACTCCAAATGGTATAGAATATTATAAATACATATACATTGAATATATATGGTATATATGGTATCTAAATCATGAATATCATTATGAAAATATTGTATGTTTGACAACATGGATAATTTATAATTAAAACAAGTTTATTTTTAACTCAAGTTTCGAACATCGACAAAATGTCCGATATGAACTCAAATAATTAGCTAATTGTTAACTAAAGGTAATAAGTGATATAAAAGTAATAATAAATTTGTTAAATGTTCTTAATAAGTTATAAATTAACATAATTTTATTATTCATGAAGAACAAGGAACATATAAGACAAATCAGACATGAGATAAGGGGTTTCTTATCTCACATATAATTTCGTGAGATTTCCATTGTTCGCCACTTATTTATTTCATTTGGTGTATTATGTACTTAAATTTTATATGTATTATCATTATTCTTATTATATTCATGGTATTCTTTGATTCATTTGGTGGTTATTAAATTTTTGTCATACGACTTGATTGATTACAGTGTGGCAAGGAGTTTTCATCTCACTTTTTATTCTCATGAGATTCATGCTATATTTGACACTATTTTCTTTTGTGTGGTGTATGTAATAGACATTATTTTATTCATTGTGTAATATAATTAAATTTATGGGTATTTATATCTTCATATTATGATTCTTATTTCATGGGGTATTTGTTACATAATTTACCAAATCGGTAAGGGAACCTTTCACTTTCCTCAATTAGTCAAAGACTTCTTTTTGTTAAATACTTTAATTTACAACTTCATATGATGGGATTTGTTATTCTATATCCTTATTGATGTAAATTTTATCTCCAAGTGATTAGATACCCTTTTTTTCTCATCAATGCATTTTCTAAATTTCAATGTGACGTCGTTTGGCTGTCGAATTTTTGTAACGAAACTTCTTTACACAATTTTGATTCTTTGGGTTAAACTTCTACTTCTTGATTCTGTAATGCTAGGAATATGTGTGAATTAACTCTCATTGTTTTACAATTAATATACACTTATATTGGGTGTATTCTTATTTTTCACACATAATTATGTCTTTGATTTTTCTTTAATCTAATGATATGATCTTTTCAAGGGACTTCCTCTCAATTTACATTCCATTGAAACTTATTTATTTTTATACACCAATTCACTTTTATATGTTGTATATACTTCCTATTGATGTATTATGTCATGACTATCTCTATTCTCATGATATTATATACTTTGATAAATGTTATTCCAGAATTATTTTTATTCAATCATTTCTCATTTGGTTAATAAATCCTTAACTAAAATGTTGTTTTAATGATTTATTCTTCTAAATCCTTATCATTAATATACATGTTTTAAAAATGGTTTTATGGATTTATTTATATGGAAATTAATTTTTTAAAATTTTAATTATTCTAAAAAATTCAAAATGGTATGGGACACTTTGATTCAAAAATCACTTTATTAAATGTCTTAAATGTTTTTAAAAATGGTTTGACAAAACATTGATTATGTTAATATGTTGAAATGATATATTGTGTTTGAAATATGGAAATTTTATCTTTCCTTTATGATTGTTTTATGTGTTATGAATATGTTATGGTTATTGTTCATTTTTTATGTATATGGGTTGTTTTGTTATAAACTGAGGGTGGGTGAGCTCGAGATAGATCTCTAATGAATTGGGTAACATGAAAGAGGTAAACGTCAATTTTCCTCCTAAGATATTTAGAGAATATAATTTGATGGGTATTCCAACATAACTCCCTATGTAGATGTGATAGCTAAAATTTAAGTATATTATCTATTCCAGAAGTTACTTTTATGATTTATGATTTCTGTGTGTTATTAATAAATCTTAGGATCTCATGAGGTATGTTATGATTGAAAAGTATGGCTTCATTGATGTGTATTTATTGATGGGATAATGTTTTCTTTCCATATAACCCTTACTAATCATTTAATGCCCATACCATGTTTTTGAAATGTTTTCGAAAGGAATTAAAGATGAATAAGGTACAAGGATAGGATCAAGGAAAAGTTATGTACTCTAAAATATGGAACTAGACTTGTTTTTTTATGTGTTTTTACTTTATGAAAAAAATGGATACTAAGTAGTAGTGTATACATGGAATATTCAAGTTGATATGTAATAGTTATGGCCTAATTCTCTAAAAATCTATACCTGAAAAGATCCTCAATGTGAATTCTTAACTTAACTCATGATTATGTAATGTTTAAGGCTAGGTATTTATAGTAAATAAGGACAAAAGACCAGTGTTCAAAAAAAATAATGGCATTCTTCAGAAAACAATTTCCTAAAAATGATTTTAATAATAGAAATGACTTCAAATAAATTGAATTATCAAGAGTATTCACTTGGGAGCCTTAAAAACTATAAATAGTTACCATTTTATCTAAAATAAGTCTACATAGATTCATAATATTTATCTTCATTAAATTTAAACTAAATAAAAAAATATAATTTAATATGTTTTATACCTAACAACCAAAATATTCTTGTTATATTTTTCACATACAATTGTTGAGTTCAGATCCTCAATTTTTTATTCTTAATTAGAATGGATAAAATCACTCTGAATCCAATCAATATCCTAAAATATTCACCAAAATTATCTAACTATTTTTATGGGATTCATTTCAGAAACAAAAAACCCAAATATGTTTAATATATACCTAAAAACTGGTGACTAATAACAACATATTTCAAACTAAATAATTAAATATGCTACGAATAAGATTTTTGAATGTCGATGAAAATTATTGTTGGCGTCACTCTTTTGGGGAATGGGTTAAAATGTTGAATTGGGCTTCATAAAGGACCGACCAAATGTTTGGAGACTAGTTTGTGGGTGATTATGTAGGGAATCACATATGAAAATCCATTAGAGGGTGATCAAATTACCCAAAACTTGGAGGAAAAACTACAACTACAAATTGTGGGAGAATTAAGGGTGGGGGATGATATTAGATGAGGTCAATTAGGTTATTTTATAACCATAGGAAATTACTAATATGAAAATTATATCTTATTAATGTTGACTATCCCAAGGTACCTTTATAGCTTAGTGAAAAATTTATTTCGCAAAGGGACTATAACCACATTCTATGATGGTCAGTAGAAATATGCTTTCCGTAATGGATCTATAATAATAGAATATAGTTAACAATCTTATATACCCCTATATATCCATAACCACCTAGTCCATGGGTTATTTGTACATAGAAATAATATGTGTTCTTGTTAAAGTATACTTTACACTAGTACCACATAGTTGGGGACTACTAATTAAAATGGTAAAATATACAAGCGATCGCATCACAAAATATCATTCATTTTTGTAGTCTTGGAAACTAAATACATACATGATTCCTATATTAAATGGAAAATATAATGTAATAAAACAAAAAACATTCTTACATCCTTCAATTTCATTAAATGATCTCTTATTCAAATAATTTGGAATGGAAAAAATATAAAGGGTGAGTTCATGTATTTAGTAGAAGTCTCATAAAATGGAAGTTATCTTGAATAATGAGAAATGAAGTATAAGGTAGGTTGGAAAATATAAAAATTAATTAAAATAAAAAACATTATTATTAAATTAATCCATGGATAATATAAAAAATAATTTCATTGATAATAATGACTAAATTATTGATTATGGTAATTCATTATGTCATACATTCATCATCATATAATCAAGACCTCAGTTAAGACTTCATGAATCATACAAAAAAGTCCACGGTGAAGATAGATTAATTATATGGATATATATATACAAAGTAACCAACTCGTGTGTCTATATTTTTTATCATTATAATTGTCAGTAGATCGAGGAGATATCTAAAATCAATACCCACCCTCCACTTCTGCACCAAAATTATTATTCATATATTAAATGATAAACACAATTCATTCTCACATTTTTTTAAATAAAAAAATATCCATATTGAATCAGTCATATGAATTGTTCTTTATTCAATGAGATAACGTTCATAATATTTTTTCCCCAACTAATATAGTATTTATAAATTATATATTGTTATAAAAACATCATATTAGTGGAAATGATATAATATAAATCCATGATACATAGAATAAGGAAATGGAGGAGAATATAATTCCTAATAATATGATGAATTGTAATAGATAATTTGATAATGACAAATTTAAGGACTACACAACCATGAATCAGTAAATGATGAAAGAAGACAACCAATTCATCATATCATAACCCATGGAAAAGAAATGAGTTTTATATTGATTTCAAAATCACACTATATTATGGAATATAGAGAAATACAATTCATTATATCATTGGATTTTATACTTCATTAAACATAATAAACGTCAATAGATGTTGACATGTATGAGAAATGATTTTAAAAGAACATTTGAACATTCCATTAAAAATAATGAAAATATACTTTTCTATTAAAATCTTAAAAAATTAATCATTTCCTCAATGTTGTAAAAATATTTTTATTTATAAATGACCATGAGATAATTCAAATAAATATTAAAAACAATAATGGTAATGATTTAAGGAAAAAAGAGTTCATTCATAAAATATAAAAAATAAATATTATTTTATAACCATTGGTAAAAATTACAACACTATGTCATTAAAAAATAGAATATATATTTTAAATCATTCAAAATAAATTAAAATATTTTTGGAGATGTAATAAAATAATAATTTTATTGTAAAAAATATCATTCTTTGAATCATTTTATAGAACATGGAAATGAAAAAACAACTTCATTTACAAAAGAGAAAATGATGTCAACTTTTCTTATAAACATTTTCTGGATCATTTTATATACCCAGTAGAGAATAAGTTGTTTGAAAATATAGAAAACACATAAATAAAAATAATCATTTAAAAGTTATGGGGTTTTAGGAGAATAAATCTTAAATTATTTCAATAAAAATTAAAACATAAATAATCTCGATTAAACATGATATTGGGAATTAAATACTTTTTTATTGGGTTTCATTTTTATAAAAATCCATTAATAATTAAATAATGAATAAAAAAATTATAAATACCTTTAAAATAGGTGTTCATGAAATTATATTTCTAGGATCTAGTATATTTAACTTTAAAACTAAATTTTGTTCACAATGTGTAACATATCCCCTTAAAGGAGAAATGAGTGGAAATTACCCATACATCGGGTCCAAATTTCATCATATGCATTATTAACCTCATATATATAAAATATAGATATATTATAAATCTATAAAAAACATATTAATAGTTATTATACCATATATCATTCAATTATAATATTCTACCACTAATTTATTATTAATTCCCAGTTAACATTAGCATTAGGGGTGTTACCAATTCCATTTTTTATATTGGTTTTGGTTGGGTAGTTTTGGTCCTCGATTATTTTTTCAAGACGTAGTCTTCTCAAAATTTTATTTAATGATATAAAATTAATATTTAATCATTATATGTATTATTAAAACCATTTGTGAACGCTGGTAACAAAAAAATTAAATACGACATTTAGAGAGATGGTAATGTGTATAAACTCCTGAACGTCGTTTCCATATTATAATTGAAATAAAATAAGAATTAAAAATAATATATTACACATATTTTTTTATATTTAGATAATTAATATTATATATATATATATTCATCATTATAAATATCAGTGAGAGGACATCATGACTAATAAAACCAATCGCTTTTTTGTGATGAAAGTCTACACATATGCATGAGAGACTCTTTCATTTATCCTTTGATATTGTGTAGAAGGATAAAGGTTATGACATAAGAATAATAAAAAATAATTGTATAAAAGGTACTGATTTTAAAATATCATAATGGTTGGTAAAAATGATGGAGGTTGAAGAGAAAACGAAATTAAAAGTATCCGGTTAAGAGTTATACATCTTCTTTAGAAATCCCCCTTCATTCGATACCTTATTAATTTTTAGGATTGTCATATGAAAATATAATATTCTCATAGATTTGTAGAATGAATATCTTAATCAGTTTTGTTACTGTTTTTCCAAAATATTTTTTTCTCAATATTTGATAGTAAGATTGGAGTACGGGTTCCCTTTTATAAGTTAGGTGGGTGGAATTCATGTTAATAATTATGATAATATTATATATTTAATTTAATACCCAAGTAATGTGGATCAAAATTATAAAAGAATTTAAATACCATAGGTTTGAGGTCAAAATATGATAAATCGGTAGAATTTGGAATATATTTCCTCACATTTCACACCTTATCATTTTTACACTAACCCTCTTCATACCCAATTTATCTTTTACTATAGTAATATTTTTTTACCTTGATTAACATTCATTAGGATGAAAAATAAAATTGTACTATTTTAAAAAATAAATATCATGACTAAAAATAATAAATTATTTCTATAATATACAATTTCATAATATATAAAAAATTAATTTTAAAATAAATACAAAAAACACAATGGAAAACCATTTTTATATAATTATCATTTTATGTATAAGACTGATCTCATACTGAAATCATGTATAATGTATTCTAAAATATAATTAATGTAATTTTTTATAATAAAAGAATCATTATATATCCTAAATATTTATTAAATCCAAATTCATCAAGAAAATATATAATTAATGAAATGGATACATTTTTTCACTTATTATAATAAAAACATTACATAAATTTATGAAATTTCAAACGTAGATTTATAACATCAAAATATTATTTTTTAAATACATTTTATAACTTTAAATTATAAAAATTATATATTAAAAATGTTTAGTAATAGTTTATTTTATAATTTTATCATAATTATGTCCTAAACGTTTTAATATTATGAAAATTGGTATTTTTTACTATTCACCTTAATATAAATCATATTTTAAAAATGCCAAAAATTCCCACCTAAGAAAAGTTTTACATTATAACTTCATAATTTAATTTAATTTATTAATAGGAATTAATAAAAATCCAAGAAAATAAATTTAATTATTCCCATATAAAATAGTTATAATGACTTTTTATGAATAATTGTTTCTTATAGGGTGACTTTATTCATATAAATTATCAAGTAACACTAATTAGATGAATTTAGAATTTTGTGATATTATAAATTATTTGTATAAAGGAAAACCCTTCAAATTTTATTTCATAATTATACTATACATATTCATACCTATTAGCCCAATGGTTAGGTCATGTAGAAATTTATAAATAATATTATTTTAGGTATTTATTAATATTAGGATTTTGTGGGTTCGATATTATCAAAAATAGTATTCAATTAAAGGATAATAATATCATGTGGTTTCCCTTATCCATTCCTTACAGATGTTCAATCCATAGAATTTTAATTATTCTTTCAAAAATTGAACTTATCATTACATAATAATAAAATCATATATAAAATTTATAATGAACATTAATTTAATGTTTTTGACCCTAAAAATTATTATTAATATGCATATATACAGACCAAACATAAAAATGAGTTTTCTTAAAATATCTTTATAGTTGAGTATTACATACCACATAGGACTGAGTATATTTGTCTTTTTTTCTTTAGTTAGAGAGATTTATTTACCATTGGGATAGAAAATATCATAAAACATCAATACCAAATTTCTCCCCCATTAATAACCATAATTTAATCATTATTTTTTCATTATATTATGATAATGAATATTTTAATTCTTGAAGAATTGAATATTAACATTTAATTGACCACAATATCATAAAAATGATGAAACGTTTCGCCACTTGTCTACAACTAAAATGGTTATAACAAGGAAAAGTAATAACAAAAGATTAAAATAAATCACATAAAATATTAGTAATTAAATTTATCCCCTCAAATCATAAATTTTTTATTATATATTTTTTTATCCTTAAACAACCATTATCACATACATAGTCACACAATATGAGATGTACATACCCTAATCACATATTTCCAAATATAATTTTTCCCAAAAAACTAAAAATATCAAGAAAAAAACTATAATAAAAATGTAGTATACTTAATCATGGATCATCTTGTCCGACCACATAATAAACGTAATGGTCATTATACATTCTTAACATGTCTATGTAAATTAATTTTTGGGTTATTAATACACTTAAACATATGTTTTTAAAATAAAATTTTTACTAGTTTTTAATAAAACTAAATATTATTAGAAAAACTATATTATATTGAAATCAAATATAATTCCCTTTAATTTAAATTCATAATGGTTACATTCATCCATGTGGGTTAATCTTCTATTGAATATAATCTTAGAAAGATCAATAGAAATTCCATCTAAGGAGATGTTATTTCCAATAAAAGAAACATCATGAAATCAATATTCACATCTATTAAATTTACAATATAACACTTATTCCTATAAAATATTCAATAAATATTTTCTAGTGATACACAATATTTTCATAATCCATAGAGTATTTCAAAAAAATCAACATTTTCCACAACAAAATTATCAAGTTCATCCTTTACACTTGGAAAATTGGTTTCCAGAATACCCCCACATTTATAGTTATAGAACATGGAATTAGTATATTATTAGTTTCATTTAAGATCATGAACATTATTACAATTTTTATCTCACATTATTTAAATTCCCTTTACCTATAAGAATTTTTCCTATGACTTCCCACTTTATTGAGACCTGAGATATTGACTGTTTTTCTTTCCATTATCAATAATACCACAACTTATATTAAACTCATTTTTTGTTATTTTGTGTGATATGAAGTCAAATTTTGTTTAAGTAGTTTATAATAATGTGATATTTTTTATGAGTTATTGTAAGTATCATGTTTGGTTTCATTATGTGAGAAAGGACATTAATATTTACCATACCTAGTTTTTCTATTATGTATATGATCAGTTAATCTCCAACACCCACTATAATTTTATTATCAGTATGGTAATACCTACATTGAACACATTTGTAGATTCCTTGCTTCCTATAGATTTCATATGAAAATAGTGGCACACACATAGTTATCAAAAATCCTCATGAGTATTGAGTCATCAAATAAAAATTTTCAAAAACATTCTCAAATACTCAACGGGATTTCTTATATCGCTCATGTTATGTATGTTAAATTGTAATAAAATTCATTGTATTCCTAATGAACCTTCAATGATATGAATGAAAACATATCTAGAACTAGTAACCTAGTTCTGACACAAACTAATTACATTGGTATAATATACAAGGGATCATGTCACCATTGATGGAATAGTTTAGGAGTGTTGGATGGTAAATATATATAATATTCCAATATAAAATAGTAAATATAAAAATATACCTAAAATTATTCCTTCATTCATGAATTTATTTCAAATATCTCTTTTTCTTATCCTAGGGAAAGGAAAACAATGGGTTGGGTGATATCCAATTCTTAAAAAGGATTAGATACAGAATATGTTTACATAAGTAAATTATCCATGAACTATTTGGAATGGTGGATACTAAAAACATCCATAAAATTAAAAACTTCGTTATTAAATAAATACAGGCATATTATGAACTAAATAATCACATGGATAAAAATAATTGAATTCTAAATTAACGATAAGAATTTTATTCGACATTAATGATCATACTATCAAGGAAATGACTAAGAATTTTAGAATCTTACATTCATGTACAAGGCTAAGATACATTAATATTATGGGTATTTATACACCAATTACATAACTAATGTGGCCACCCGATTTGTCTCATTATACTTACTAATGCAATGATGGGATATCTACAACTATCCCAAACCTATTAATTGTTTATTAAAAGAATTTCTCATATATTTAAATATGAATACAATTAATACATAAAAGTCTATATAAATAAAAAATTATCCATATTTAATATATAATATGGAATACATACCTAATAAATGAAATAACATTCTAAATAATCTTCATTCAATCTGTACATTATACAAAAATAGTATAAATTAAAGAAAACATCAAAGAAGTGTAAATGATATAATAAAAACCAATGATACATAATATATAAAAATGGTGTAGAATATAATGTCCAGTTAAATTATGGATAATCATAGATAATTTGATCATGATATTTTTTGACCATATAACCATGAATTAGTATATTATAGATGAAGACAATAAATTCATTATATCATAACCCATGAAATAGAAACAAATTTCATAATAAGTTCTGTGTTACTTAATATTAATACATATAGAAAAATTTCATTTCTGGTATAATTAATTATTAACCTTGTTGAATAATAAAAATCATCATTGTATATTGGCATTGATGAAAAATAAATTTAAAGGAACATTTGAACATTTCTTTGAAAACTAAAAAATTAAATATTTTCATTCAATATTTCTAAAAAATAAAAATTTAAATAAATTTAAAGAAATATTTTCATTGAAAGCAAACATTTAACCATATAAAATAATAATCAATGAAAATAGTGGGTAAAATAATGGAAAAATCCATTCGTTTCGATAAATGTTGAAAAAATAAATATTCCTTTCACAATTTTTCTAAAAAATCAAAACTTAACTCATTTTTAGAATGAAAATATTATTAATTTTAAAAAATATATTTTAAATTTAAATATATAATGAAATGTTATTAAATATTAATTTTATCATATAATATAACATTCTTGAAAACTTTTTAAATAACATGGGCATGAAACAAAAAATCACCGACCCAATAGAAAATAAGATCAAATTTTCTTTAAACAAATTCTAAATCATTTTAGGTAAAAAGGAGATAAAAAATAGATATCCCTTAAATAAATTTGATATATTAAAAAATATTTGTTTTGTGGAGAATAGATAATAAAAATATTTCAAAAAAAAGTTAAATATTAATAATCACCATTAAAAAATGAGACTGTGAAATAAGTCCTCACTATATAAGTAACATTTGAATTAAAACACCTTAAATTTGAAAAAATGAATAAGATACATTGAGTAATCAACATAAATATTAATTCATGATATTATGCATCATAGGGGTATTATATAAATCAATTATATTAAATTAGGTGTATAACGTAAGACATGTCTCACAGAAGTAGAAATGGGATAAAATTACTTTTACCTCATGTCCAATTACATCCTATGAACTCTTAAACTCATATAAAAAAGTTATATATATAATACTTATATAACATAATTATATACATATATATAATTACCAATTTGATTCACCTATGATATGCTATAACTTTTTATTAACAATTCATTATTGAGGACACTATATAGAGTGTTAACTATTCTTCTTTTCACATATGTTTTAAATTTAATGATTTAGTCCTTACATCATTGACATGAATCCATCATTTGAAAAATATTATTGATAATATAAATACCATATTTATTCATTATATATGTTTATATAACATTCCTAAAATGAGGTATCAAAAAAATAATATACATCATTCATAGAGACGGTAGTTCGTACGTATACTTGAATGCTATATTCATATTCAAATGAAATGAATAAAAGAAAGGAACATAATATTTTATCCACATATAAATATATTTAAATTATAAATATCATATGTTTTTTTATTAAAAATTTTTCTATCTATGAAATGTGGTGATGAAAAATGAAACACATCACTTTGTTGATATATTAGTCCACACATACGCACAAGTAATGATTTTATATCTGATTTGATTAAAAGAAAGTTGATAAGGGTTTCTAAATTAATTTAATATAATATTAGTATATAAAAGATATTTATTTTATTATATCAAATTGTTTATGATAATGTTTAAGGGGGTATAAGGAGACATTAATAGAGAGATCTCGGTTGTGATTAGTACCTCTCCTTTCGAAATCCTCCATTGGATTACACAATAAACGTTTTTAGTTTTTTTCCTAGGGGATGAATATAACCTCTATCTTTTGAATAAAGAAACCTAAAGATAATTTTCAAGTCATTTATTTGATAAGTGTGTAAATATTTTTTAATAATAGTGGAGAGGGGTGCTCTTTTATAAGTTAGGTGGGCGGGAGGTTTGAGAATACATGAAATATTCTTTCTTATTAAATGTATTACTCAAGAAAAGTGGTTATAAATGGTAAAAAATTTGAATTTTATAGGGATATGATATAAATATGATGAAAAATAGAACATATACATGTTTTAATGATATTTTATCCTTTATCGTTTTAGTATAACCCTCTTTTAACACATTTTTACATTTACTGTAGTAATGAAATTTTACATTACTTATTATTTATCATCACCTAAATGGAAATTTAAATATATAAACAATTTGAATATCCATATTCCAAATTTGAAATAAATTTTACAATAGTAAATTAACAAATTTGGAAAAAAAAATATTTTGAAATTAGTACATTTAGCACAATAAAAACCTTATTTTTTAAGTACCTTACATGGATTAAAAAAATTTAATACCAAAATATTTCAAAATAATTATTCTAATGTAATTAATAATGTTTTTTATGAAAAATAGAAATTTATTTTACATGATAACCAATTTTATCCAAGAAATAGCTAATTAATGAAATGGTTCAAAATAGTCATTTTGTTATAATAAAAATATTTTTTATAATTATAAAATCATGAACATATATTTAAAAGATTGAAATAATATTTTATGTAAATTTATTACTTCATAAAGATAACATTTATATTTTAATAATGTATAATAAAATTTCAATTTATTTTTATATAATGATAATGTTATTTAAGAGATAGTATTTTATAAATCAATATTTTTAACTCTTAACCCTAAAATTAGAATTTTAAATAAATAAAAATTTCACCAAAATCCAATTTTTACATCCGAATTAAAAAAACAATTTCATTTTTCTAAATAAAATTTCAAAAAAAAAAGAAATAAAATAATTCTAATTATTCACACAAAAAACACATAAAAAATTAATTTAGAATTTTTATTATGGAATTAATTTTTTATAATAATTTTTCTTGTGAAAACAAATTAGATGAATGTTAAAATTCATGATTGAATTCAATATTATAATTAATAAAATATTTTCATTATAAATTTCAAAAACTAATTATTCTTATTTATACATGTTAACCTATGGTAGGGTTATTACAGTCATATTTAAATACTTTAATTTCACGGTTTGTTTAAGCTTGGGGTTTCTTATGGTGAAAGAGATTAAAAATATTATTCATTTAAATGAAAGTAAAATCTAAAGGAGTTACACTATTAGTTCTTCTTCTATTATACAAATTCAATTTTTTATTATATATTTCCTTTTTATTTAAGGCATAAATGCAACATATTTTATTATCTAATGTTTGGTCTTGAAAATATAAATCCCATAAGGTCTTCGTAGATACCCTCAACCAATGTTTATGATGACTTGTTTTTTCCAAATTCCTATGGATTTAATGATTACCAGTCCTTTATTATTATTTTCCATGTGTCAAGTACCTACGTATATTTTTATTTCCTCCACATTTATGATTCAATGATTATCTTATGAACAATTATGATATCACATTATCCTGGTTATTTTTATTCTTCCATTGTTAATATTTTTATCTCACATAATTCTACTATGTATGTACTAAGGGTATCTCATGTAGTGAGATATGTTCTATGTGACATTGGTTCATACTCTTAATATAGAATAAAAGATTATATAATTTAGTTAAAAATTATTTTTTATGTAACTAATATCCTATAGACATTGAACAATTGAATTTATGGGTGTATGCATTTAGGGGTTTTTTGATCTTATGTGTATCATATTCATTTTTTAATAATTTTGGTGGTGTGGTAAGAAACATCAGGAATGATATATTATAAAACGAAAACACATCACTAAAACAATTAAATTAATATAAATAAAACAAAACTATAATAAATCCATCCTACACATATTAACAAGGAAATTAAAATCCCATTAATGATCTAGATTACTAAATTGATTAGTTCATAAAAAAATACAAAAAATATAAATAAAAATTGTTTTAAATAATTTAACCAATAATCTCCACCTTTACATCAATAGCCTCATGGTGTAGAAAAGTATCCCAAACATATTCCTTCTTAAAATAATTTTCCCATTTTTTATTTTTTAACTAACAAAACAAATATAAATAACCTTGAAAAATAATAATGAATTATTACCCCATCATTTCAAGCCTATGTGAGTAAGCATTATATATGAAATAATATAAATGAATAATAATCATACAATTGTTCATAATATATCCTCACATTCACATCTAAAAATATAACATGAATTATTCTAACAAGAAAATAGTCTATGTATGTTTTTATGCCCTGACCCTAGACCACCCTACTACTTTCATGGTTAAAGAGATAATGAAACCTCAGGTGTCCCCCCATATGATAGAGGCTATAAACTAGTAGGGGGGTCTAAGATTGTACCATGGGGATTAAATACCCTCATCTTAGTGTACCAATAACATATAAAATAACCAAATTTTTAAATAATAATATATAAAAATATGATGAATTAATATAGCACAAAATGAAATAAAAAGGAAGTGTGGTGGAATATTTTCATATAGACTCATGGTCATGCTAACACACATATACTAAAAACCAATGGGCTTAACCCATAAACAAGATTATTAAATTAATAAATACAGAATAATCTATTATATACTCAAGTCACACCTCATCCATATCCCAACTTATTAAGATCTATCCGGATTAATTATCAAAACATAGGCCTCCACCCAACCTGAACATATGAATTTTAAAGATATAGTAAAGTGCCAAAGTACCAGAACTTCTTAAAAAATGTGTGATTAAAAATTTCTATGGAACAAAAAATTTGGTCCCATATATCACTTCTAAATGAATTGTATTTTAAAATTACATTATTAGATGAATATTTAATACAATATATATGCATAAATAAAATTATCATCATCCATCTTTATGATCTAACATGACACCCAGAATCAAATATATCTACATCCACTAGTGATTTATTTCCTCTATGAATGTCACATAACCATGACAACAAATAAAGGACCAAATGGATATATAGAAGTAAGTGAAATAACAAATTCTTAAGGGTGGCCATTATAAGTCTACTTGAAGCACAAGGCAGATAGATGATTCCTAGGATCATGTCTAATGTATTCATAATAGGTGATTCTTAGGATAATGTTCAAGGAAATCACATAGGCCAAAAGGCTAAATCCCTTCATTTAGTGAATCCCATATAGAACTGATGTATGTAAAAATGATGATTTATAAGAGAATTATACATAAATAGTATTCACTACCGAAACCAATGAGATTTTAATGATATCAATCTCAGTATTCAAATCCTATGAGACCAGTCCTAGGAATTCCATATAGACTAAATGGTAAAATCCTATGTAACCACTTGTGAATTTCACATTAAGCCTCAAAGGTAGTTTTTTTCTTCTTATAATATACTATAGAACATATCTAATAAGGGTTATGTATCTTTCCAACCCATCTCAAATATCAATGGTCAGTATCTCTACAACACGACATATCAACAATACTATAGTCATATAAGGCTCACATCATCAAACTAGAATCCCTTGTGACACTCAATATTTTCACTACCCAATACCCACAACCACCATATAAGGTATAATCAATCTATTGACTCTCATTAGGGCCCTGAGGTGCCATTAAAAATGGACAAGCAATATTAGATCTATTATCCCATTCTAATACCTTAGGTAAAATCCAATAAATCTGTGGACATACCATCCCTTGGAATCATCTTCATCACATCATGGCCTCTACGAACTCAAAGTAAAACCCCACATTCATCAGCCTTAAGAGGTGGAACAGTGCACATATTACTTCCCATACATTCTTAGGTCCACCATATCCCCCAACCAATCTATATTATACTTAGTGAATAAGATCCATGGTAATTTCAACTCAATATAGTAGGAACACTCACCCCATGCTCGTCTCAACAAGCCTAATAGAATTAAAGAATCATAAATTTCTTACATAGACTATACATAGCCCATCCATCCAAATTCATCACTCGCCTATACCTGGAGGTCATCTAGGGAACCTATCACTAGGGATTCCACATATTATTCATTTCATTTTATCTAATAAATTATATATACATTCCAAAAGGTCTATATATCTCAAGGAATATATTTAAAAAAATTACATGGCATTTGGAGATCAAGAAATATTTCTATTTCACTACATCCATCATGTCCATGGTTATTTATTCATTCATGTATTGAAATTTAATTTTAATGGAACAATTTATACAATATTAATGGGTCAACCACCCTTGGTGAAAAAAATAAAACAAACCACATCATGAATAAACCAACAATAACACAATGGGGTAAATGTATGAGGTACACCTACCTGAAATTGGAGTTATCATATATTTATGTAGCCATTCTCATTGAATCTTATATGAATAAAACCACCCATTATCCATTGGAATGAGTCTATAATTCCATCCAGAATTCCTAATAACTAATTAAAACAAAATTTTAAACAATTATTAAAATTAATTATCATAATTAATAAATAATTAAAAAAATTATGCATAATTCTTGATGTTTAATCAGAAAAACCCATTGCACAAAAATTATGATGAACCTACTAATAAATGTCCATGTAATACTCCTTAGGAAATTTAGGAAAAAATACCAAATATGTGAAATAATTTTATACAAAAATGTTAACCTAAACCAAAAAACATGAATAATGTTTCCTAGGTATATACCATCAATGTAATTCCATTCAACTGTATGTGTTCATCATCTCGGTCGTCATCTATCCACACTGAGGAAAATTCCAAACATATAGAGATAATTATACGATGATCTAGGGGAATATTCGGTGTAACCTTAATCTAGTTCACACAAATTTAATATATAACAAAAATATTAAACCATGATGGAAGTGTTAAATATACATAAATGCTAGATAAATTACAACACAACCACCCTATTTCCAAGGGAAATCAATGTAAGTAGGAGAAAATGGATCTCACTCGAGATCCCTGAATTTTATTTCACATAATATAAATATATAAATGAGTGAAATTTTTTAAAATAAATTGGGGAAATACCCCCACCCCCCTTATGGAACTTTTGGCACACCATGGCTTGAACTACACCATGGTTCACATCCTAGTAGCCCCAAAGGACTGCTAAAACACCTTTAAAAAATGGAATATCCCCCCAATACATCTCAATTTAATATAAGGTAACAAATAATGCATCTATTCTTTATGCCAACCAGAATAACCAACACCATAGTTTAGTTATTCCCATTTAACATTTTTTAAGAAAAACACACCCATAATTTGGACTTCTTCCTTAGTCATTTATTAAATATGTATCTCCCATCCACCACTTTCAGTTACAACCCCACATCATCTATCATTGATATTTCACCCTCTACACTATGTCTAATATGGCCTAGTCTTGCACATGGCGGTGCACCTGTGGTGAAATTTCATTTCATGTTCACATGTATTCACTCCACCATCCACACAAACACCTAAAACCCCTTATATGACTAAGTAAATTTAAAAAAAATCACAAAAAGATGCTCAGATACATGGTATCCATATTCAAACACCAGTTTTTAATCAAACCTCTTTCTTAGTGAAAAATATTCAATATCATCTAGAGATTCTAAACCATTATAGACATGGGTCTTTATAACCACCCCACTATAGAATACTTAATTTTTGAGAAGTTAAACATTTCAATGGCCACAAATATTGACCCAATAAGTCATCAACTGATTCAAATATCCTTCCATTCTATCCAGTAACAATCAATGGTATTTCAATGTAAAAATACAAACATGATATGCACTATTAAACAAATCTTGAAACTACCACTCATAACCATCATTAAATACCAAGTTGAAATTTCAATGGTATATTGTCATGATTTTTTATTCACCTCACCCCTATAAATCATACATAAAAAACATTTTTCCCTTTTATGACTAACTATTATCAAAACCTGTCAGCTATAATTTTTAACATGCCATCTCATTGTCTGATCATAATAATATTAATCTTAGAGGAATCCGTATATCATCTAACACCCATAACTTTTTATAAACCTAAGTATTTTTTTAATTTCTTGATTATAACACCAATCAACAATATATGTTATTATAATCCACTCGAAAAAATTATTGCACCACTAATTTGTCTCACCCTCAAAACAAATATAAATCCTCTTAAGTGTGGTTCCAATTCACTGACTCTATCTCATATTGGATTTGATACTGAAATATTCTATTCACATATGAAATATATATAATTTCATTTAATTAGACAAAAAATCCTAGTTCCATATAATATATCCAATGAATTTTCTTATCACACCCATGCCCCTAAGAAAAAGTTTTCATATCAACACAACTAACTCTCTTTCCATTACTGAATGAAATGACTAAATATGATAGTATATATCAAACCCTATCACCGATGTTCGATTTAAATAGCCATATATTCTCTACTGCTGGGAACATAGTCCATTGGACTCATAGAAAATACATTTTTAATGAGGCAGATTCCTCAAATAAATATTTTTCACACCCAAACCACGTCGATATCCTTATGCTACTTAGTGACTACAACCTAAACAAGTTGCATCCTTACAAGAATGTCCCTCCCATATATCCACGCTCATTCATTTTATAAATATTGACTACATATATTAAAACTTTTCAAAACACGCTATATAGGAGAAACTATTTGGACTCAAACAAATATCTAATAATATATTTAAATAATCATTCAATCCAAACAAACATTCCTTGACTCGTCCACAACCACTCACCAATTCACTACTCGAATAACACCACATGTACCCATCACATACCACACTAATCTATTCACTAAACCACATTCAAAATAAATTAATGACCTATATTATTTAAATATATTTATTCTCAGAGAACCCTTGGTGATTCTATTCAAAATAGAGTAATCGTACATATGTCATGGCCTAACACCCGACCGCTCACAACACTGGGTGTCATTACTAACTGGAAGTGTCTACCCATGGAATATTCTTCATATATATAATTACCATGGATCATAATTAACTATATCATCATGATCCATGACAAAAAATCAATTGGGTTATTCTATTATTTAGATATTCCATTTATCATTTTTGGATATTTAATTCGACCTTGTCTGCTGATATGGCTTGTAATTCTGAGTCATAGTGTGCCCAAAATAAATGTTAAAAATATATTTAATATATTTAATATCATGTTCCCATAGTTTTACTAAAAAAATAGAAAAAAAATCTAAAATGGGACCCATATCAAAAATATGAGGGTACCATTATGTGTAAAAAAATGATTTACTATATGTGTGACTTAACAATAGTTAGTGTAGGTATTTTGTAGAATAGTCATTGCGAGCGTGGAAATGAATAAAATTAATATATATATTATTTTACTTTCTTTCAATGATGAAATTACTGATTTATCGTTAAATTAGATTTTTATTTTTGATTTTTAGAGTTATCCTCATAAACCTAGAACCATTGGGGAGTCGTTCGGGATAGTGTTGAAGGATCTCTCTTAGATGAATGATGAATACATCATGGATCGATGATCATCATGAAATGAAATATAAGTATCTCACCAAATAATATGATTCCCCATCATTATTAATTATTGATTGAATAATAATGAGGCAGAAAATTTTTTTATTCAGATTCTTTCCCCATTTCTAATTTCTACGATGAAGACAAACCAATTGACCAACAGGTTTATCCACACTACGAGAATCTTATGGGATGGGTTTTTTATGGTTATTGTTGTTGGAAATTATTTATTTTGTTGTGGTTCTTCATTTTTTATCCTAAAGGAAATGTATTGAGGAAAACCAAACATGGATGAGTTTTTTCCCAAGTTTTTGTGTGTCATGGTTTCCCCAATATTTCTATTTTCATCAAGAGCGTTCTTCGTTCGGCCGACGGTTCGATGTGTCACCTGATAATTGAATATTTAACATCTATTTCATTGTATAATGGTTATAATTCATATTTTTCAGCTTAGATCAACGTGAAAATAGTGTTATAGGGGTTGCATCAAATGTATTGGATCAGTTTATAAACCACTAATTTCAATTGGGCATGCGAACAATGATGGTGGAGGTTCGGGATGATTATAAACTGAATAGGATTGTTGGAAATTGCTTCTCAGGTGATTATCATCCCCAGTAGACTCATATTTGAGTTCCACTAGTGTGATTGGTAATGATGGTGGTGGATTTGAGTGCAGGATGAGTGGAAAACAACATGGATTCTATATATGGAATTCTAGAAAAAAATAAACTACATAGTGTGTAGCTAAAAACATGAGCTTTGTTGGTTTCCTGTGTAGAGTATCTTGGGTTTGGAGATATATTTAAGTATCACACTGTGTGTTACCCTATCACATAAAGTGTGACCATTACTAGTAACTATATGTTTACCTCAGAGGTTACGTGGATAGTAGTAGGAGTTCATAGGTTAGAGCATTCCATGTACACCCCTACATTGACATGACTTGGACAAGTACATTGGTTGATCTGCGTACTAGTACACAAGTAGAGTACACGAGCAGCAGACATATTGTTTACTTCCACAATGGCATAGACACATCATAAAACATGGAATTATTACATGGGCATGACCTTTGGCCAATGGATATGGTGTGTAACACTTCTAGATGTTGTGAAATTTTTATTAAATGTATTGGATCCCTTTACCTAGTTATCATAGACAAGCTCTAATAGGCTTCATTCACTATTTTTATTCCATGACAGTTATTATGAAATTGTCTACTACTCCTAGGATGAAGATCCCTCCTGATATAAATCTTTTATAGACCAGTTGGAATCCTTCTATAAGGTCGAGAGTGATATTATCTACTCATATATGTTCTCTAAGTGGAGTTCCTGGTATCATCATGACCTACACTACATGGGCATCAATCTTCAACATTACAGGTTACACCATATTGAGTTCGTGGTATACCCCATGCCCTTCGGTAGGATCCACATATGTGTATTACATTCTCCTCAAACTATCAGTGTGTACTTTAAATGGAGATACCTGATGAGAACTACCTCTTGGGAATATGTCATCTCTGTTATATGACTCAGGAGTCAGTTCTCTCAAATTAGTGCTTTATAGAATATTTGTTCTAGAATCCTAGGATGCTATACTAAGATTGTGACTTACCTTTAGAAATTAGAATTTTATCTAGTATATGATATATACTGTAGACATATACCGAGGTATACCTGACTATATTTTTTATTATTGAATGTTTTTTTGGGGTGTCCTACTGGGTGTTATTACACTCACCCATACACAGGATATTCATGCAACTACCATGTATTTTTCATATGATTAACCATCTGATAAATTATTTGATGGATCAAGACCAGACAATGCCTGGTGAGAACAGACAAACTAGGGTGCATTCCTTTGTATTTTTGACTTTAGTCCCATATTACATTCATGTTGGTCTAGCTTTCATGCTCTTTGTGGTGGGCTTTTATATATCCCTATTTACATTTCATTGCATCAAGTTCTACATTAGTTGTGGAATTTATATGAATTCATGAATGGTTGTTCAGTAGTTTTCAAATTTAAAAAATATATTGTCTTAGAGATGTTTTTTTGTGAAGGTATTTATGTCAAGGCTTCCCATGTTAGTGATATTTTTACATGATGCTAGTTTCTAGAACCTGGACATTTGGGGGTGGGTTTTGGGAGTCGTGGTTTGGGTCCCATTGAGACAGATCATGATAGAATAGTATCTGAGTAGTTAGTTCAACTTTATGATCGATCTATATGATATTGGTTTGTGGAAACATTGTTAAGTGTTTTGAGTTTGACTTTTAGGCCAGTGACTCCAGTGTTGGGGTGGCTCCAGACGTATCCATATAACAAGATTTGGATCCCATTCTTTTAGACTCAGTATATGAGAAAATTGGCTCTAGGGATATCAATGGTACTTGCATCACATTGGAATGGATTTGGTTTTCCATGTTCATTTTGAGTCCACTCTTCAGATATACACATTGATCGTAATATATCTTGTTTATTTTAGGATTCCATCAGGATGTACGCCATATTGGACTCTATAACACCATGAGATTTTATGAATTTTTTTAGAAATAATATATGTTTTTTGGTATTTAAAATTTATTGAAACACTAAAGATAGTTCATTTTATAATAAATAACCATGTTTTTATTATGTTATACACTATATAAAGTTATTCATGCACTACATGCAATATAAACATTGTCCTAATCTACCCGGAACATTGGGGTTAGCTTGTGTTATAGACAACAATGGATTTTCATGATGACTTAAGTATCATGAAAGACTGAGGTTTACTGAAAAATAATATATTATCAAAATAGGAATATTTAGTCTAAGAAGATAAAAACATGACATTAAATTAATAGTTATGAATATCATTAACTAATTTATAAAAATATATGATTTATACAATATAATATGAATTTAGACGTTATAAATTAATTATAAATGAATATAAAAACCAATTTAATATAAAAAGAAATATTATTATAGTCACAATGATATTTTACTCTAAAAAATTAAATTTTCATTTATGTATTTTCAATGCACTATATCAAATATCCCTTTCACAAAAAAATATTGACTTGGCATATGTTACATGCAATACCGAGTTTCTTAGAAACAACATTTTATTGTTATAATTAGTTAAACGCGTCAGTTATAACCTATCCGTTAAAACATACTAATATAAATAATAATAACTATTTATAAAATGTTTTTATAATGTTTTTATATAAATAAAACATATTAATAATGAAAGAATATATGTTTTAGTAAATCCTTTATCAGTTTAAATACATAAGATTTTCTAAAATGAACTATTCTCATTTCCATCTGTGAAAAACAATAAAATAAATTTCAAGCACTTTTAGAAATATAATTAGATAAAATAAACATCATTTTTGAATTCTTAGTGATAAAATTACCCTAGGGAAATGTTTTGGAATTTCTCTGAGAAACTTCATTTTTTTATGAATAGTTTAAACAATTGTGCTTTAGTTAAAAACTTAATTTTTGGTTAAATAATTATTAATGTTAAATTATAAATTAAATTTGTTTAATGTAACATTAGATCAATTATACATCTATCAATATAATTTAGGTGATTATAAAAAATATTAATTTTAAATTGAATATAAAAACATAAACTTTTGGACATTTCTTTTATTTTAAAACTCTGTAATTTCATGTTGTTTGCTGGATTAGAATTATTCATAATTTTCCAACTTATGTGAATGGATAATTTAAAACTAACATAAACCAGTTTAGTAAGTTTTATATTTATATTATAATAATATCAACAAAATTTTTGACCAAAAAGAATGGTGAATGTGATTAAAAGTTATCATAGTGATTAAAGTCAAAATAAGATTAATTGGGAACTAAACCGTAAAATTAAGGGGCCCAGTTGCCTATAAACATATAAAACACCCATTTTATATCCATATATTGTCAAAAAAACCTTCCATTCTTGATTTAGTATTGTTTCGTATGACATTTGTTTGGTACGTATATGTGTACGCCAAACTTGTTTTTTAAAATTCCAAGTGAGTCCTTTTACATCCATATAAAAGTACACCACCTCTCCTTCTTCATCACACATATAAAACATATTAATTTATGAATATACCTGACCAATCCACTTCCCAAAAATTCTCCCATCCTCCAAGGAAACTTTACTTGGGTAGAATACAATCGAAGGAATTCGTTTTGCAAATCCAAAAGGAGTTACCTAATTAATAGGTAATGTCTTCTCTCAAGTCCTTTCATTAATTTTTCTTTTACACCCCTATAAATCACTTTATTAAATAAATATATAAAAACACCAAAATATCCAATATACTAGGATGTTTTTAGGTACATTTTTCGATCTACTCAAACACACACCTCATTCTAATGGGTAACAAACATTCTTTTTTTTCTGTGCAGAGAACTACTAACTCACGAAATGATGAATATTCATTTTTCTATTAACTCCTAACATTGGGTCATTATGAGGGAAAATATATTTATATATGTAATATATTAAATTTTTTGTGTCTTTAACCTTTTATATTCCTTTTTAATACTCAAATATTTTATATTCCATTTTTTGTTAATACGATAATTTCATTTGAGGATGTGTGGTCTACCGCCCCTCAAAGCGATATGATTCATTCATCCACCAAAAGCATTGTATTAATGAGGTTTTTATTGAATATATAAGATATATATTATATAATAAATATACAATAATTATGATATATATATTCATATGTACACATATATTTCTTTTACTTTCATTCTATCAGCATGATAATTAAACAGAAATAGCGTTCATGCGTACGTACGACCTACTATCTCCAGGAATGGTGTATTTTGTCCCACACTCATATAATCTCTAGGTTATTAGAATAAAAAAATAAAGTATATAAATTATATTTAAATCATTATTTATATACTATAAATCCTCATATAATCTATAAATATAAAATATATAACAAATTAAGACACATGCGAATAACAAAGAAAATATTACTCGAAGTGAATCATTAAAATATGATTTTTAAAACTGTGTAATATAAGTTCATAATAAAACAGGATACAAAAATAGATATAATCACATTTTTTTATAAAATATTTGTAATAAATTTATATTATTTATTCAGGTGGTTAGAATGTGTACGATGAGACTCAATGCACAAGGTAAGGGGATTTCATCTCACTTTTTATACCTCTGAGATACATGATATGTTCTCCACCCTACCCATTTTTATGGTGTAAGTACTTACCACTATTGTGTTATATGTATGTTATACCTAAATTTATGGGTATTAAAAAATCATTTTTATTAACTTTCATTCACAGGTTTTATGATTAAAAAGTTTCTAAATTAGTAAAACTGTTTTGTCTCAATTTTCCCACTTTGAGACTCACGTTTCTTATGCAAAATTTTTTTGAGGTGTATATAGATAATTTATAAATTTTATATCATAAATCTACCTATATTAAAGATAATTTAGGCTTAATTTAATTTCATTTTCATAAATGGAGAGTATGATCACATATCACCAAGTAATAAGAGTTTATTGATATAATCTCATCATTTTTGGAGATTGCTTAAGTTTACACTTCCTTTGAGGAATTTTTATGTTCCATATCGCAAAACATTAATGAATATTCATATCCTATTGTTATTCATGCTGTATTTAGGAAGTGGTACCATTTTCTTCTCTTTCGTATATAACAAATTTAAGAAATTGTTTATAAGAAAGCCTCACTTTACCCTCTCATTGGCTGGAAATCTATATTCCTTAAAAACGACATTTTATAAAAAGGAAATCCAAGAATATTATAATAATATAATATTATCATTAAAAGTATGTTTTACCCTAATTCCATTTACCTATTTTTTGAAATCAATCTTATTTTTCCTTTCATAACGAGAAAATTTTCTATCCTTTTTACTATTTAAATGGAATGTTCTTCTTACCTTATTCGACATGTACAAATTTATCCACCATCAATCCTTTAAAGATTTATTTTCATGTATCACTATTTTTTTAAAAAAAATTTAAAATATATTTAAAGGGAATATTTTTTCAAAAAGTTTTCAGACTTCTTTTATATGTTTTCAAGGAAAATGGTTTTCAATACTATTTCTAGATTCGTTTAGAAGTTTTCAAGATAAAAGGATTTCAAAAAAAAATCAAGATTTATTTATAAGATTCTAAATTATTTTAAATTAAAATTGTTTTCAAAAATCATTCATGAAATATTTTTATGTTTTCAAAGTATTTTCAATGGAACTTTTTTCAAAAAAATTTCAATATTTCTTTATATGTTTTCAAATTGTTTTTGAAGAAAAAGTTTTCTAAATTTTTTTTAATATTGTTTTATAAGATTTAAATTTTAATGGTTTTCAAATGATTTCACGACTTCTTCAATATATTTAAGTGAATTTTTTATGTAAATTATTATTAAATGGTTTGATGTATTTAAAATACATTTTCAAAGAAGAAATCATTTTTTTCTTTTAGAATTTTTTTGAAAGATATTTCCAAATTAGTTTCTATCTAAGATGACATTAGTTGATGTTACGTATTACCTTCTAAGAAATTTCTATCAAATCCAATTCATATCCTTTATATGAATGGGTTATTCTTAATGTCATGGTTTTTATGAAACCTATTTCTCTTTCACGGGTTTTAGGTTTATAAAATCCATTTCTCATTCGCGGGTTATGATTTTGATGAAATGATTATGAAAGATGTATACTTTCGACAGGTTATGATATGTTTACATGATTATGATATCCATTAAATTTTGGGGCTTATGATACAATTAATTATGATTTTCTGGCACATGTATGTATGATTTCACTATGAGACGGGTGGGATATCTATCTCTCTAAATTGTATTGGGTAAATATTTATATCTAATTAAATAGACTAAGATGGTCTTGGGAGTAAACCTTGACTACTGACGTGGCCATGTTAGTGAACCATGACAACAAAGATGGTATTCAGAGTGAACTCAAGATACTTAGATGGCCATTGTAGTGAACCATGACTACCAATAAGGTATGAGGAGTGAGATCAGTCTTCTAAGATGGACATGGGAGTGAACCATGACTAGAATTATGGTATGAGGAGTAAACCGAAACTACCAAGATGGTATTTATAGAAATGTCTTGTCTATTATGGAAATCAAGTTATATTCTTATGTGTTAACCAAAATCCCATGTTTTATTCCTATGTTATGATTTATGGATTAAGTTCATTATTTCCTTATTATTCATGTCTTATGAACATCCTTGATTTATGCCCTGATTTAAGTATATTATCTTTGACATGTAGGGTGTGATATTATATTTTCATGTTCTTATTATCATACCCTTATTCTGATAATTACGCTTACGACTCACACTTATTTACCATTACTGAGAATTTGAGCTCATCAATTTCTTCTGATTACTTTCCCCATGTTATGAAGAAATGATTTGTGTAGGAGTACTAATGGTGGATATATTTATTGGAGATGTTGAAGATCTTTCACCATGATAGAATATTTTTTTTATATGTTTCCAAAGAATCTATATTATTAAAATCATGATGAATGTATTTTTTTAATGTATATTATATTTATATAAAATTATGTAATATCCAAGTATGTTAAGCCTGGGCTACTACAGTTTTTATTATAAGAATGGTTTATTCAGCCTTTAGAATGAAGGATATGAAAAATTTATTTTTATCTCTATGTATATTTTTAAGGATGTATATAGGTATGTCTTTAAGGATAAGTATAAGGATGAGTCAATGTTCAAGTAAATGTCTTGGAATTTTGGTAAAGGGTAGAGTTAGTGGTTTCATATAAATAAATCCACATCTAACTACTACAAGTGGGTGTGGCTCTCGAATAGAGGTACCTTGGGGTAACAACATTAACAAGATGTTTTAGGCCTGACTTGTGGTAATCTAGTACATTCCAATGGGCCTTTCTACACATCATGTTTGACACTCTCGGGGGATATTTATTCAAAATTCACAAACTCTTCATGAGCCATCATGAAATATTTATATATAATTTGGCTATTAACAACATAGGATGAACCTAGGGTGTCATATATTAAGGAAGCTTCCAGGATTTAGAAATCCCAAAGTAAATTATTTCATGACTATTTGTTTTTCTACTGTGATAAGTAATTCGCACACTATGCTTTTTGTTTTCATAATAGGTGGTAACTAGAAGTAACTCGAATAATATTGAATGTGAGGGAGGATTTTTTGATGATATGTCAATTTGGGTGATAAATGGATTGAATGATGTTGTGATCATGCCTAATCAGTTTTCAAGGAACATGATTAACAATGTATTCCTTAACCAACTCTTCGACTCAACAAGGAAGAGAAATAAGGAGTTCTTTGAGAGTTTAGGTAATGGATACCATAGAGAAATGAAGATTTGGTATTATTTGTGTCAACAATGTGGAATGTATCACTTATGATAATTTCATAGTAGAAAAGGAAGATGATTCGATATTGAAAAGAAGGACACAAATCAAGTGAATGTTTAGGAAAAATAAATAGTTCAGTTAATGGAATGGGTGAAAATATTAGACTCCCTAATACTTAATTAAATTATATGTGTTTTAAATGTGTAATTAATTTTAATTATGTAACTCAAAGTCTTGAAATGTAAACTCATGGAGAGAATCAACCAGGTGGTGCGTGTTATGGTCAATTTTTTAATGATGATGAAACTAAAGATGAAATGTAAAAGGAAATAGCTATTGTGTATTATGATGAGGTATCCCAGTTAATATACTAAGGATAAATTGGAATAATCAATGTTAATATGTATTGGGATTAAAAAATTTAGTTATATGAAAGATGAAATATAATAGGGTTGTACTAGTTATATTTTTCGCTCAATATTTACAAGTATGTGTTGAATGTTCTCGACGGACTAGGGGAATGATTTAATGACACGGTTTTATGTTTACTATGGGATGTTAACCCTTAATATGTTATTTATATTATGTTAATTTTGTTATGAATATGTAAATTAGATGGAACTGATTACTATGGAACTAAGTAAGGAATTTTTAATTGGTGGGTTCTTCTATCATTGACAATGTTTATAGGGTTTTTGGATTTATGGAATATATCTTGTATACATGGGAATAAGGAATAATTCAGGATTTTCAAAAAGAATTAATGGTAATTACATTAATTACATTATTTAAAGGGAATATACAATGATGTTATTCACATGTTTGGAATGTGAAAACCAGTATTTAATTTGTGTTATATATGGGAAGCAATGTTAAGATGTATTCATGGATTTATTTCTAATGTTTTGAATTTTTATCCATTTAAAGTGTTATATGGTTAACCATTTATGGAATGTTTAAGTTAAACATCTTTTGAAGTTAGTAATATTAAAGTGTTATCTCTCAATTTAAGGATTTATTCATATTGGATAAAATGTCCAAAAAATGTGGTATTGATGATAATTGATGATATATAGGATAGCATATCATTGGTCTCAAAAGCTATTAGTGCTTGTGGAATGATAAATTCGCCTTGTTTTTTAAGAAATAGGTGAATTGGATCAAGGAACAATAATGGGTGAGTTTGTCATAAAATCTCATAATTATATCATTTCCTGAGAATTCTCTAACCATGGATAAAAGGTTCTTAAAAACAATAATTTTATCCTAGTACTTTAATTATTGATGAATTAAATGGATTTTTGATTTTCAACATTCTCATTACCTTGTCATATATCAATTAACATTAGAAATTGATGGTAAGATTTCTCTTCCATATCCATGTGTTCACTTCCAACCTATGTTCTCATATATAGAATCTTAGTTATATGTTACATTGGGTAACTCTTACGATTCCAACATTACCTTTTTAATGGAAGATTTAGTATTCAATTTTACGGTGTGGGTTTCTATGAATGGAAATTTCATGTATTAATCTATGGATAACCCAAACAAATTTCAAGGGTGAAATTCATTTTAATAGGGTAAAATGTAACACTTGAGATTTTTTGAATTTTTTTTAAATCAATTTAGACGTTTTGATAGTTTTAATTTAATGAAACAATAACGATAGTTTATTTTTTATTAAATCAATATGGTTTTATTTCATTTTATGCAAAACCAAGTTAATTTTGAACTACACGCAATATAAACATTTTCCTCCTCTACTCGAAACCCTGAGGTTAGCCTGCGTGATACAAAACAATGGCATTCCTTGATGACTTTCATAACACGCAAGACCAAGGTTTATCGAACAATAATATAGTTTCAAAATATGAATATTTAATATATTAAATAAAAACCTTGATTCTAAATTAGAGGTTATGAATAGTAACAAATAATTTGTGAAAATATATGGTTTATACAAAATGAAATGAATTCATGGGTCACCAATTAATTATAAATGAATAAGAAAACAGATGGAATATAAAAGGTAATATTATTATGGTCACAAAGATATTTTAACTTGATAAATTATATTTTAATTTATTTATTTAAATGCACAAAATAAATCATTCCTTTCATATAGAACATGAAATTGGCGTCTGTTACACACAATACCAAGTTTCTAGGAAACATCATTTCATTGTTATAATTATTTGAACGTGTTAGTTATAAACTATCCATTAAATATTTGTAATATGAAAACTAAGAACTTCATCTAAAATATTCTCATAATTGTTTTATATAAATAAGACATATTTATAATTAAAAATATAATTTTTAGTAAATCCTTAATAGGTTTAAAATATACTACCTTTTCAAGTGAACTATTTTCATGTCCATATATGAAAAAATATAATTAATTTTTGATAATATTGTAAATTTAATTTGAGAAAATAAACTTCATTTTTCAATTCATAATGACTAAATTACTATAGTGTAATTTTTTGGGGTTTTTCTGAGAAACGCTAATTTTTTATGAATAGTGAAAACTAATGTGTTTTAGTTAAAAAGTGTGATTTTGTTTAAAAAATTATTAATTTTATTTTTTAATTTTATTTTTTTGGTCAAATAATACCAAATATATATCTACTATTAAAATCAATGTCATTATAAACATTTACACCATGAAATTGAATATAAAAACCAAACAAACTTTTGAACATTTTTTTACTTAAAAAACACGGTAATTTCATCCCATTTATAAGATGATCATTAATCATAATTTTTCGGATTTTGTGAATTGAATTTATAAAAATAAAAATAAAACATTTTAATACTTGTAATATTTAGAATATAATAATTTCAACTTTTTGTTTGACAAAAATGAAAAGTAAATGTGATTAAAATTAATCATTGTCATTAAGGTCCAATGAAACTTAATTAGGGACTAAACCTTAATATTAAGGGCTTGAATGTCCTAGAAAATTTTCCAACACATATAGAATATACAGAGATAATAAAAAATCCATACATTATTGATTTAGGTTTGTTTGGTATGATTTGTTCTAGAAATATACATGTCTAAACCTATCTTGTTTTAAAAAATTCAAAGCGAGTCATTTTTCTTCCCCATAAAAGGCCACCACCTATCACACTTCTTCACACCATTAAAACCTCTTAGTTTTAGACAATGCTTATCTAAAAAACTTACCAATAATCCTCTCTTAATAATAGAATCAATTACTTTGGAAGAATGCAATCCAAAGAATCCTTTTCTTACAAACCAAAAGGATTTATTGATTAATAGCTAATGTATTCTCTTAAGTCTTTTATTTTATTTTCCTTCTCCAACCCATCCAAAATTATTTATTATATTTTTATATAAAAAATCATTATCACAAATATAATATTATTTTTTATGTAAGTTATTCACCCTGCACATACACTCACCTTGATCTAAGGGGTAATGAACATACTATTTCTATGTACGGTGAACTACTGCCACACAAAACGATGATTGTTCATTTTTTCATTAACACCTACCATGGTAGAAATTATGATAGAAAATATATTTATATATTTCATGTATTAAATTTATTATGTCATTAGTATTTTGTATTCCTTTTTTAGAACACATATATTTTTACTTTCCATTTATTGAGAATGTGGTAATTTCGTTTGAGGAAATGTGGACTACCACCCCCTTAAAATTATATGATTTGATCATAAAAACACAAATTGTATTAAATATGGTTTTAGTGATTATATAATATATGTATATGTGTGATATAATAAATATATCACAATATATATATATATATACACATATAAAAACATTTAATTCTTCTACTTTCATTCTATCAACACGACAATTATACTGAAATACTATTCTTGTGTATGTACAGCATGTCGTCTCCATGAAAGGTTCATTATATTTCATACATTTATATTCTATTATTTATTATAATAAATATATAATATATATAAATTATGTTCATATCATGGTTTATATTCTGTAAATCATGATATAAATTATAAATATAAAAGATAGAACAAATTAAGACACATGAAAATAATAAAGAAAATATTACCCCAAGTGAGACCTTAACATTGGATTGTAAACAAGTAGGTAATATAAATTAATAATAAAAACATATATGGTATTAGATAGACTAATATGATTTTAAAAATGTTAAAATAAATTTATATTTATTATACATGTTGTTTTAATCCATACAACGAGAGTCATGAAAAAAAGGTAATTTGATTTCTTCTAACTTTTTTTTCAATTAGAAACATGCTATTTCTTCATCCCATTAATTTGATGAAGTGTAATTACATCCCAAGATTTCATTATATGTATCTTATACCAATATATATGGTTTTTACCATATATTTTTTTATGAACTATCATTCATGTGGTCTATGTTTCAAAATTACCAAATCATTAAAAAGTTCTTGTCTAAATTGTCTTTCTTTGAGACTCATGTTTTATTATGTACCTAAACTCTTTTTCAAGGTGTATATTCATCCTTTTTACATGATATATCATGAATATAATTAATTTTGTGATATTTTAAGATTATTCTTATTTTACTTTCTCACATGGAGAGTATGATCCCATGTTACCATGTTATAATAGTTTATTAAGACAATCTCATCACTTTGTGAGATTTTTTACATTTATTCTTCCATTGATGAATTATTATGTTACATCTCCCAAAAAATTCATTAATTTTTTTATCCTCTTGATATTCATGTTATATTCATGTAGAATTACCATTTTTCTACTCTTTGGTATATATGATAGTATGAAATTCTTTTTAATAAAACCCTAACATTACCCTCTCTTCAACCAGAAATCTAGGTTCCTTCAATAACATGGTTTCTTAAAAGGTTTTCCATAAATATTCTACTAATACCATATGATCATTATAATACATTAGTAATTTTTTTTCTTTTACCAAAGTTTTCAAAGGAATATTATTGTTTCTTCCAAATGAGGAAATTTATTATCCTTTTTACCAAGAAAGAGGAATGTTTTTTACCTTATATGACATGTATGGATTTATCTGACGCCAATACATTAAATCTTTCTATTCATGTTTAAATGTTATTTTTTTAAATATTAAATTATATTTTCACATAAAATGGTTTTCAAAATAATTTCAATCTTATTTTATAATTATTAATGGAAAATGGTTTTCAAAATTTTTTCAAACTTATTTTAAAATTTATTAAGGAAATTTTATTTACAAAATTCTCAAGCATATTTTATTTGTTTTATAGTAAAATAAAAATCAAACATTTTCAAGAATTATCTATAATTTTTCATATTATTTTCAGGGAAAATAATTTTCAAAACATTTTCAAGTACTATTTATGAGTTTTCTAATTATTTTTGAATAAATTATTTTAAAAATGTTTTCAATATTTATTTATAAGTTTTTAGTTTTATTTTGAAGAGAAATTTTTTTAAAATGTTTTGATGCTTATTTTATGAGGAAAAATCCTTTAAAATGATTTCTAATCATCTTTATAATTATTAATGATTTTTTATACGAAAATTATTATCAAATAGTTTTTTGTATTAAAAATTCACTTCAAAAAAGATATGATATTTTCTTCAATAAATGTTTTTACAAGATATTTAAAAATTATTTTACATCTAAGTTGACATATATTGAAGTTACTCAATACCTTCTAGGAAATGATCTATATATTCCATTCATATCCTTTCTATGATTGGTTATTCTTAATTTCATGTTCTTTAAAAACCCCATTTCTCATTTAAGGGTTTTATCTTTCTGAAATCCATTTATCTTTCATGAGTTATTATTTTTATTGAATTTATTATGAAACCTTTATATTTTTCGTAGGTTATTATATTTTTAGATGTTTATGACAACAATTTAATTTCATTGGTTCTGATATTATTGTTTATGATTCTGTGGATCATATATGTATGATTTCACTATGAGACGGATGGGACCTATATCTCCATCCAATTAATTGGGTAAAGAATTATATCTCATGAGATATATTAAGATGGTCTTGGGAGTAAACCTTGAAAATTATAATGGCCATGGGACTGAACCCTGACTACCACGATTGTATGAGGAGTGAACTCAAGCTACTATGATGAACATGGTAGTGAACCATGACTACCACGATGTTTTTAGGAGTGAAATAATTATACTAAGATGGCTATAAGAGTACGCCATTACTACCAAGATGGTATGGTGAGTTAACCCATACTACCAAGATGGTTTTGGAAGCAATGCCTTGGATACTATAGAAATCATATTATATGATTATGTGTTAGACAAAATCCGATGTTTTATAAATATTTTATGATTTCATGTATTGTGTTCTTTATATCCATTTCGTTCATGACTTTTGAGAATCCATTCTTTATGCGATTCTTCATGTATATGAACTTTGATCTACAGGGAATGATCTTTTATTTTCATAATTATGTTCTCATACCCTTATGCACAGAATTATGATTACATATCTTCCTTGTTTAACCTTATTAATAATTTTATCTCACCCCATTCTTATGCTTCCATTACCCATGTAATGAAGAATTATTTTATGTTGTTTTAATAAATTTGGAGTCATTTATTGGAGAATTCGAATATCTTTAACTAAGAAAGAGTATTTTTTTTCATGTTTCCAAATTGACTAAGATATTATGGTCCTCGGTAAATTATTTTTGTAATGTACCGAGTATTTATCTAAAATGATGTGATATCTATGTATATTAATCCCTTTTCTATATATATTCGATATCATTATCATGAGGATGATCAACTTAGTGATGAGGTGTCGATATAGGGACCAAATTTTTAGATGTTACCTTTAGGTGGGGAACCAGATATACCTCCACCTATGGAGAAGCATGTCTTACCCATAGTACCCGGGGAAAAGATTTACATGATCATAGAAATTCACATGATTTAGTGGAAGAGACCCCTAGGGATTCGAGGTATTCTAAATCCATGGGAGGCTTCAGACTGGCTTGATTTGGTGATCCAAGTTTTTTGTCTGGTCTGGACACCAGAAAATCATATGGTGGTCCTGCCGGACGGGATTCTTCATGGATCAATATGAAGGTGGTGGGTTTTAGATTCCCAGTATTATAACGAGACAACTATAGAATCATCAGATTTGGAGTACATTCTCATTACGGATTTCACTCCAGCTAAATGAGTGTTGTATTCATCTTGGATCTTCTATATCTATATCTGGGTAGCACGAAAATAACATAGTATTCTTGAGATTTACCAATACTTCCAATTACATGATGAATATGGTCCACAATAAGTTCTTTAGAGCTCGGTCCATCGAGTGAGGTCTTTGTAGAGACATTCGGGCCACTATTATCCCTATATGCATTCCCTTCTATGTTGGGGTGCTAGAGTGAGCTTTGGTGCTTGAGATATTTTGGGATGAGAAGATACAACAAGTGGTTAATCGTAGTGGTAATACAGGTGAATAGACATTATCCATAGGGAGTCGACGTTAGTCTTAGGGAATGAGACATGTGAGATGATACAGAAGGAGGTCCTAGGATAGAGGTTCTACATTTTAGGTCTCTCAGAATGGTTCTAGTCAACCAAAAGAAAGGTAGTTATACTCATGTGATATAAGGGTACATCTCACTCATGATTTTCCAACCCACTGTATAGTTAATGGGGAGACTGTAGATGGGCCACCAAGCTAAGGGAAGGTGAATATGTAGGGTGTTTTCCAATGACAATGAAATTTTAGAGGATATGGGAGAGAATTAGGAGTGGTATATGCTTTGACATGATATCACCACCAACCCATGATGGTCTACTCCAAGCTCATGGAGCTAGAGGATATGGGTGGGGATTGCTGCCAGCGGTTAATGCTTTTGAACCAGAGGCTATTGGAATTATTTGAGTTATAATCTGTGTATTTTATACCTTATCTGAAATAATTATAGGCCCAGGTGATATTCATTCCTTTCATGCCACATATATTTCATGAGAAATATAAATTCAAGTTGATCCTTTGGATGAACCATTTCTCTTAGAGATTAATACTAGAGAAGACTGAGTGATCACACAGATGTGCTGACAGTGTGACCTGACTCTTGGAGAAGAGAGTTTCTGTTTGGATATCCTTATATATTCTATGATGCGTTATTAAATTATATTAGGTATCAACTACTTATCCATGGTTCATGAAAATATTTACTACTTCATTAGGATGGTGTGGTTTGTCCACAGTAATAGATCCAGGTTCACCATTTTTGTTGAAAAAAACATAGACTGTGCAAGATGGACTCAAGAATATGATAGTGTAGCTGATCACTCACAATTTGGATAGAATGACCCTTGGTTTTGAAGATTTTATGAGTTCCCAATTTCTAGTAGTGGTGGTGGAGTATGACGACATATTGTTTGAAGATGTTCCAGGTCTACCTCCCCACTATGAGATAGACATATACAGTGATCTACACCCTAAGAAAACACGCATATTTTGACCATCATATGAAATGGATTCTATAATTATTCTTGAGTAGAGGGTGTAGTTTGAGGGCATCCAAAGGAATAGCTTTGTTAGTCCCATAGTTTCAACCAGGAAAACCCACGTTTTGTTCATCTAGAGGGATAATGGGATCTTGAGGTTCTATGTAGACTATCAGTGCTTGATCTATGTGACCATGATGAAGAAGTATCTTCTATCAGGGATTAGTGAACTCCTTGATTAGTTTATAGGGGATCAATGGTTCTCAATGAATGAAATCAAGTTAATATATGACCATCTTTGAGTAAAATATGAGGATATATTGATCCACTTTATGGGACACATTATCTCAATATTTTTTAGTGCAAGTGGGATTATACGTGTTTGAGTTTTTTTATCTGGGATCCACATATAAATATAATAGAGGTATGGGGTTTCCTTGTGTTATCATGCTATTACAAGAGATTCATATAGGATTTCACTAGGATATCGACATCTATAAAATCTTTGACCAAAAAGGGGTAGGAATTTATGTAGATTGATCGGTGCTTGTAGGATTTTAAGAAGTCAATAAAGAGTTTGAGGTGTGATCCCATCTTGAGATTTAAATAATCTGTTGTCGATTACGTAGTCATCCATGATTCATTAAGAACCTAATTTGTTTTTGTTTTGATGCATAGGAAAGTAGTGGTTTCCTTTTTTTTAAAATTTTAGTTGAGACTATGTGAGAAAGAACTATATGACCCATGATATTGGGTTATCAGTGGTAGTCTTCATAGAATAGATATAGTGACACTATCCAATGGGTGATTGGTTTACCATTTATTCAGAATACAAAATTCGCAATAACATCTTCTCTTGGAAGGATCAAAACATGAGCCAAAAGCAATGTCTAGAGTTCCTCCAAGATTATGATTTCAAAATTTTCTATACTCTTAAGAAAGGTAACATAGTATCAGATTCTCTCAATGTGATTTGTTTTCACATTTTCTAAACAAATAATTAGAGAATTTTTCCTTGTTGTACTTATCCTTTATATATGGGGAGAGATTATCTTACCTTAATTCGATGGTTTTCACCCTTATTGTCTTGTAGTGAGTTAGGAAGGCATAAATTGGGGTTGCCGACTATGAGGCCTTATGTAATGAAAGATCCATTGGAAAATATCTTGATATATTATCTAAATGTGGGGAGTATTCGTACTTTTCCTAAGATGAAAAATGGTTCTAATGACATTATAATGGGGGTTTTTGAGAAATTTTTATACAACTACTTTGGTGGATCATCCTTCTATGAAATAGATATAACAGGACCTCCAAAATTAGTTTTTGAGGCTAGGGATGAAGAATAGAGTTTTATAGTTTGTATCTCGATTCCTTACATATCATAAATTAAAATCTATGAACCTTGTTCCAATAGATTTAGTTGAACCCATTTATGTCCTAGAATTGATGTGGGATGGAATATCGATGGACTTCATAATGTTATTACCACGTTAGTATAGGGGAAATGATTCTATATGGATAATCGTAGATAAAAAATCCCCAGTTTATCCCATGTCTTATCAATTCAAGAGCAGAGTTCATTGGAGATCACAAGAAGCCAATAATTGAAGGATATAGTCTAACTTCATATAGTTCTATGGACGATGGTTTATGACTATGATACTTACTTCTCATCATGGTTTTGGATGAGATCATCGGAGGAATTTGGGACTCATGTACACATGAAAGAAACATTTCACTACTAAAATAACATCTAGACTAAGTGGATCATTCGGGTTTTAGAGAAAATGTAGTGATTTGGCATTTTGGAATTCAGTAATAGTTGGGTGTATCAGCTACCACATGTTGAGTTTTGTACAAAAAAAGTCATTATTCCACGATAGGTATGGAACAGTTTGAGACATTTTATGGGAGACCCTATAGCTTACCACTTTTTTGGACAGTCCTAGGTGAGTCAGCACTCCTGGGCCTATAGCTGGAACGAGAAACTACAAAGAATGTATGGATCATTTATGAGTGGATTAAGACTTTATAGAGCCGTCCTAAGTCTAATACTGAGAGATCAAAGAGGCCTTTGGTGTTTGAGGAATGAGGCCATGTGTTCCTATGTGATTAACCTTGATGGGGATTATAGGGATTTGGTAAAGGAGACAAGCTATATTTGAGTTTCATTGGCCCATTCTGGATATTGTGTAGAGTCAGAGTGGTCAGGTATGTCTTGCCACTTCCTCTACAATTAGACCATGTACAAGATGTCTTCCACATGTCACACCTAAGGAGGTGTGTGAATGACATATAATACATTATTTATTGGGGTGATCTAGGCATGAATGATGGAACTACCATTGCTGAGTACCTAGTAGAGATCATAGATTTATAGGAAAATATACTTTGTGGGTGATCAATTCTTTTAGTCAATTTCTAATGGAGGCATGGGAATCTCCAATATAACACATGGTAGTGGGAGACTCAGATATGTGTGTGACACCCAAATAACTTTTTATAGCCCTTGGTTTAGCTTTATGGGATGTAGGTCCCCAAGGAGGGGGGAATGTAATGACTCATATTTTCCATGTATTGTTTTTGGATATTTTATGGATTTTTACAAGATTAGGCATTGAGAAGACATGTGATTTTGAGTCCAGATGTTCCTACAAAAAATGTTTGAAATATTTTAAACATATTAAATAGCACACATGGACAGTATTCATGAAAAGTCTAATAAAATCTTAATGGGGGTCTGAATCTGAAATTTGAGGGCACAGTTCAGTTCACAATGCGGGTAATACCATATAATTGACTTAACCTTAGTCGGTGTAGGTCGTTTTTGGAAACGTCAGCACATGCATGGAAATGAATAAAATAATTACATAAGTTATTTAATTTCATTTCCATTTATGTATTGATTGATGTTTCATTAAATTTATTTTTATGTTCTAATTCTATGTTTATCTGCAAAATCCTAGAACCAACGAAGATCCCTTGGAGAAAGCAATGGATTATCTCTCTTGAATGAATGACTATCAGATCATGGATCGATGATCTATGCACAACATAATCAACGAATCTATCCTTAAACTATAAAATCTCGTAGTTCAAAACCATTGATTGATCCATATCAATTTTGGATAGTTTTTATTTTTATTTATTCCCCATTCTTAATTTCTATGTTGAACGTGGACTAATTAACCAATTGCTTAAACTGTATTCCGGTCTTCTAGGGGGATGAGATTATTGAGGGGATTATTATTGGTAAATTATTTACTTTATTATGGTTATCTATTTTTCAATCTAATGGAAAGGGATACATTCCAACAAAACATGGATGAGTTTTATTCTTATTTTTTAAGTTCTATGGGTTTCTCCCATATTTATCTATTCAGTGAAGGGGTTCTTGTTTTTTCATGTGGTTCAATTTATTATTGAAAAATTTAACATTTTGAAGCCATTTCTAGGATCAATAGTTCAGATCATCTATTAATTAATTGTTCTATGAGAAGGATATGATACATCAATAGTGTAACATTGATTGTACTATATTTGGAAACCCTTCATTTGGATCGGTTGTACAAATGGTGATGGTGGAGGATCGAAATGATTCATGAATGAATAGGATCACCATAATTCACTTATTCGGAAATGGTTATCCACAATTGACTCTAATTTGAGTTATATAGCCATTATTAGAGGTGAAGTTGTCAATTTTTGTGTGGGATGAGAGGACAACAACACATTTTCTAGATATAGAATTATCTGAAAAAGCACACTACACGGTGTGTTACTCGAATCCACAAACCATGTGAAACCCTTTATATAGTGGATAGGATTTTGAGAGATGGTTATGGATCACATGATTTATGACACTCTTACATGGTGTGTCACCTCTCTCAGGTATCTCGGCATGTACCTCTTAGGTTACACAGACACAGGTTTGAGTATGCAGGTCGGATCATGACATGTACTCCCCTACAAAGACACAACCTAGATGGGTTCATGGGTTGGTCCTTTTATAGATACATAGGTAAAGTACACGGGTATATAGTACATAGTGTACATCTACATGGACATGGAAATGGAAAGAGATCGAGGTCATTTATAGGGGCAGGACTCAGTGTCAAGGGACATGGCATGTAACTCTTCAACACACCATGTACTTTCTAATACATGGATTTGATCCCTTTTCATCTATTTCTTGAAATTTTTTTATTTGGGTGTGTTCCCTATATCCATTCCCTAAGGATTATTATGGAATCATCTCCTACTCCTAATAAAATGATCCTTTCATGAGGAATTGTGGGATATAGTTGTTGGAATTCATCTATGAGGCTCGTAGCGAAATCATCTATACATATTCATGCCCTATACAGAGTTATTAGTATTTCCATGACCTACACTATAGGTGCATTAGAACTATAGTTTGAGAGTTTATTCAAATAGAGTTGTTGGTATACTCTATGGCCTTGGGAGTGATCCTCGTCTATGTATCATTTTTTTAGTATATCAGTGTGTAGTTAAAATGGTGTTAATCATCGAACAATAAATCATAGGAGGAAATCATTTTTTTTATCACACTCAGAAGTGTGTTCTCCTATATGATTTATTTTTGGAATCATTGGGCTTGGATCCTAGGCTGGAATACTATAGTTGTTACTTACCATTACACTATATGTCTTTGTTGAGTATATCTTGATATTCATGATATGTTTCTTATAGACATATACCTATGTAGAGATGACTGAATTTTTCTTTTTTTGTATGCTTTGTGTTTTTCCGGTGTCCTACTAGGTGATTTTATACACACCCTTTGTGGGATTCTCACAATCATGTCATGTATTTTGTAGATGATAAACCATTTGAAAAATTTCTTGGTCTACCATGACTATATAGTTCTTAGTGAGATAGGATTGATCGAGCTGTGTTCCTCTTAGTTTTTTCCAATAGTCATACGTGATAGTTTTAGTTGGTTCATATTTTTGAAATCTTATTAGAGGGATTGTATTTATCCCTGTTTACTTTCCTTTACTTCATGTTATACTCTGGATGTGGTATTTACATGTATTAATGCATGGTTCTTCAGTTGTATTCACATTTCATCATTTAATAGGATTAGAGAAGTCTGTGTATTTACAGGTACTTTGGCTAAGTCCTCCTATGTTAGCGATATTCCAACTAATCGCTAATCTCTATCCCCTATACTATTATAGGTTGGCTTTTTTAAGTCATGATAGGGGCCCCATTGGGATGACTCGTGATAGGTTAGGTATCCCAACATATCTAATCCTTTGAAACCTTCATTGATACCAAATTCTCTATCATGAAAACTGTTGCCTATCTAGAAAAAAAGCTCTTCCACATTCCTATATCATATTCTAGATAGAATATCCCATGCACAAATGTAACAAATTGAAAGGTCTCTTCGTGATTCACATCACAAAGTGAACTCAAAATCATGGGATAACACCACTTCTTAAGGTGAGACCCATATATAATCTTCCATTTCATATATAATTCTCATATCACCAATATTCAATGTCATATCACAAAACCATTGGGATACCCCACCAATTTGATAAAATAGGTCACATGTTGGTCATCAATCACCATGGAGCATCAAGGCTCCTTTGTCAGAAATCACAAGGAAACTCCTATTCCAACAAACTTATATTGAGTTCTTACATATAAGTTTTCGGCATCTCAGGACAAGACATCAGCCTACCAGGGTACTGATACTCACTATGGATGTTCATACATGACTACCCCCTTGAGAACCACAATCTCAGTAACACATTCACTCACAGAGATATATATATATATATTGGTATTATCATAGATTATTTATTTTAAGAAGAACCATATTCATATGGTCTAAGTGATTTGAATTCTACCAAGAAACTATTTGGGAAAAGGCCATAAATGTTTTTGGAATATTAAATAATTGAAAAATATTCTCCCAATCTAGATCCATTACTATAATGACCCACCAAAAAAAGTGGTGCATATATGGACCTACTAAAATCCACTATAAATCCATTTCAAGTTGGACTGCATATTGATCATCAAGGAGTATATCTTCTAAAGAACCAAATGACCTATCATCAGAAGAGAATATTGTTTGGTTATATTGATTTAAATTACACATATATGTAATAATAAAAACAATAAAATATTTGTCATTAACACATTAAACAGTTCACCCCTTTTTCATCAGTGATATAAATCACACCCAAGAACCTGTATTTCATGTCACTCCTATATTCTAAGAATTATGCATGTACATTGGACTCTTAAAAATGGAAAAATATACAAAATACATGAATCATAAATCAAAAAACAAAAGTTAATCCTTATAGGTGGGATAATCCTACCATAAAATAAAAATCAATAACAACAATATTATATCCCTAAAAACCTAGTCTATTAATTGGGAAAGGTGTTCACGAGACACCATTTTGATATCTATCACAATATCTAAATCATTTATATCACATATCTATCATCTCTCAAATATTATGAAATAATCAATATCACTGATACCACTTTGAAACATATTTACCTCAACCCACTAAATATTTTTCCTAATTAGAGTGCTACTATGACCTATGGCATGCCTCCTCATATACGAGAGGTTGATAACAAGTAGTGGCGTCTAAGGTGGTTCCACTGGGAGTCTACGAGCTCATATTAAATTGTTAATAATAGTGGAAAAACCAAATGATATACATAAAAACATATTATATTACATGTAATCAATAAAACACGTTATTCTATTAGAAATGAAGTGCATAAACACAAAGCTATATAGACTCACTGTCATTCTGGAATACATAGGATAACCATCCGTCAATCCATTCACACAATTAGGATATGTACAATAACAAATATTAGAGGATTTACTACATTCTTGATTCATGAGACTTCCATATCTCAAATAAAATAATTTGATCCAGATTAATGGTCAAAACCCATTAATTTTCACAACCAAGCCTATGAAAATTATAGATCATCCCCAGTATCTATGTTTTATGGATTTTTGAGAAGGATTTGAGTATAAATCTTTTGGGAACCACTAAAGTGGTCCCATATATAAAAAATAATTAGAGTATGTATGCATGTTACATTCTAATATGAATAATAATTTTAGTTTTGAATCATGCATTAAATTATCCTTACCAAACATGAAGTTCTAACATGACACCTGTGAATAACTATACCTACTTCGGCTAGTGTAAGAGTGAATTTAATCATGAATCCAAACCATTAAAACCAACAGAATTCCTATCTAATTTATCATAGTAGGTTCAAGAATAGACTCCTAGGGTTTATCCCTGTAAATAAACCTATATCAAAATTCATAGTTTGATAATATGAGAATGTACTAATAAATCAAGTGGTAAGAATATAGTCAATTCCAAGGTGAAATTAAAAGTCAATCATATACACTCAAAGGATGAATCTACATATTCTGGACATTTTTTATAAACTTTTGGACCAAATAGAAGTTGAATTATAAACTGATTATATATCAATATTAATCAAATCTAATTCCATTGGGATTTCTAGGGATTTTATACATTATCATGATCAATATTTGAATATTATGATACCATCCCAATGAGTTCCTTGTAGACCATACAACTAAGTACTTTATTATAACATAGAAATTCAAATTAATTTCTTAATGGTAGTGTGTACCTCCCATAAAATCTCATAAAACATATCACATAATTGTATTCTATCATCCTAAACCATATCACATATCATGTTTTGGCCTCTCAAATATACCAAAAAACATCATCACTATAAAAATATAAGTCTTACATAAAATATTTGAGTTCTAATGTGACACACTGAATCAACACTACCCAATAAATTCATGCACCATATCAGGGGAAATCAATATTAGTTAACATTGTAGGGCCTCAGGGATCTTGTCAAGATCAAACATGCCACATGGGAACCATTGTCAATTTATTATCTCTTAGGTCAACACATGTAACTCATAGGGAATAACATCCATAGACATCATTATCATTACATCATATCCATGCTAGACTCGTAGGAAAAATGAGACTGGAATTTGTCTCAGTAGATGGAATAATGTATTTCTCGCTAACCAGGTTATCTCAAGTCAGCCCCCTCACCATCCTATATATAATATAACTAGGTCATACCAACCCAGACACCCTCATCTTAGAAGCGAAGGAACACATTACCACTTTCATATTAACTATCCGAAATCTTTTTAGGTATATCTATTTTCCCATATTGCCATTCCCAAGGAAATCCATCCCAATTCATCACTCAGCTATATATAGAGGACACTAAGGGAACCTATCACTATGTTCATTAATTATAATGAGTTTAATTTTTCTTAGTTATTTTTATTTACAACCCATAAGGTCTACAAATTACAATATTTTTTTAAATGTTTTCACATTCTTTGAGAGTAGAGGAATGATGCATGTGAAGAAGCCACGCCGTTACCATTGCATTTATTTCATTTCATATAGAAGAATTTAATTTTAAAATATCTTGGCTATACTCTCTAATGAATTCCCCAATCAAGTCATTCATCTCCCATTGAAACAATTCCCGAACTCAAGGAAGATCTCTCAATAACTAATTATTAACCAATTTTAATTTATTATTATTATTTATTATAATAATTTATGATTTATTCTAAAACAAAACTCTTATGAATAATTTCTTAATACTCACCAGTCAACCTAATTACACTGAAACTATGACCAATATCCTATTTATGGTTATTGGTGTACTCATAACGACACTAAATGAAAAATCCAAAAAAGTGACATAATTTAAAATGGAAATATATATTAATTAAAATGGAAAACCATGAATAAATATACATTGTGACATTCCTAAAATGGAACTATGTCTAATGATATATATTCATCATCTAAATATATCCTCTAGAGATGCCAAAAAAATTCTCAAACATATCAGGAAGATTCCAATAGGCTCTAGAGGAATAATCAATTAAACCCCATAATGATTCACTTAAATTAAATAGTGAACAACCTGATGGAAGAATGTATGAAGAGGGAAATCACCTTATATTTTTGAAAAATCACCACAGAACCACCCAATTTCTATGGGGAATCAAGGGATGAGGGTGAAGAGTTATCTCCCTAGAGATCCTTCGGGTTATTATCATATGTGTGGAAAAGATAACTTGGGTGAGGGTTTTTTAAATAAAAATATCATTTTTTTCCAAAATATAGAAAAAATATGTTCATTATGTGGATTAAAATAAATTATAGAGAGCCTCCTTTAATGCCTTCTGGACCCTCAATTTTCCTATAAAAATTTTTCTGACCTCTTAATTCTATATATTTCAGAAAGAAGCACCACTGAATCCCCCAAGACTCATGTTAACTAAAAAGGAAACACCATGGAATAGGAATTACCCCATTACATGTTCAAGGAATCACAAAAACTAAAAATTCATTCTCGGTACCCATTTTTTATTTTTTATTATATAAGGATTCTTTTTAAAGAAGCTCTACATTCCCTCTAGTTTGTGTATTTTACCCCCTAATTTTGGATCCACTACGACGTGTTCTACCACATAGTGGTTCACATATAGTGTAATTTTACTACTGGTTGACAATAATTCTCTCTAAAATCCACACAGTGACCCAAAAAACCATATGATACTCGGTTGAAATCTATAAAAATAAATTAGATTTGTTTAAATAATCATTAAATTTATCCCAATATTTGTTATCAAATGATTCTCTTCATTCTAGAACAAACAAATTATATTCCACTTGAAATTTCCAACTCATACAGACATTGGAATTTATATATGTTGGAAAATTTTATTTTTTAAATTTATAATGAACCGACACATTAATGAAATTTATAAATTCAAAAATAATATTGTTATTACCTATTCATTTGGACATGCATAGGTTGAACTCATTGCTTTCGGATTTTAATAAAATCCCTAAAACATGTACTCCCACTATCTAACATACCAATTTTCTATTAAAAATTTATAATTATATTTATAAATCTATTTAATTAAATTTACATAAATAATAAAAATAATCATCTAATAATTGGATGAGTTTAATCCACCATATACTTGAGATTGTTGATGTGGGACACTCATTATCAACTTCACTTTTTGACATTCTTACATTGGAATGGTATAAGTAAACATATATGATACATTCTACATGGTAGTAATATACCCCATAATACACAATTTTTATTCCACTTTATCAATAGTACAATGTTACTTTATGTCAATTCCACTCGAATGAGAATATGGATCATTATTTCATGGGTTAATGGTTGAGTATTGAATATCATTACCCAATAATAATGATAACATCACTTTAACCCTAAAATATATTATATTTTTATTTATAAGCAGAATTTGAGTTTTTTATTAGGTGGAAAGGATATATTTTGATTTTTTTATATTCATGGTAATTGAATATATCTTCTTTATCAACCATTTTATACAAATGTTAACAATGAAAAACACATCACTATATGCATTCTTTAAATCATAAACACATATATTCTACTACACATAACAATATCTAAAAATATTGAAAATTATATCACTATTATATATTATATTGTAATTCATAATACCATTGATGTACCATATCATTCTCATGACTTCTATGAAATGAGAATCCACATTTGAACTTTCATGTCTTTCATACAATTGTCAACTTAGACAATATGTGGTCTTGAAGACATCACATAGATAAAATTACCAATTTATTTATTATACTCCTTTTATTGTGCCTCAATTTCATATAAGTGTTTGGTATATTGGATCATAGAAAAATTAAAGTGGAAACTAGCTTCACATGGGAGGATGCAGGATATATTGTGGAATCATGGGTACTATAGTAGTACTATTCACCAAAGGCTTCTATAGGGAAAAAATATTGTCCTTCAGACCATGTTATATATTATAATTCTCATTGGGCTTAGGGTCCATGTAATGTTTCTCTTAAACCAAAAAAAGTTGTATTTTATTTCAATATAAAATAGGCTTCAATCCCAAGATTTAAAAAAATATGATATTTATCCATCATGTCTCTTGTGTATAAGTTGTTATACAGTCTTCCATTTATGAAATATAGATCCTTCAAACATGATCTAATAATAAAATACAATTTTATATATGTTTTACATAATAAATATAAAAAATTCACTATAAGAAATCTACCCTATAACAATGACTTTAAACTATTGTTGTATTCCATAGCATCATTGAAATACATTGTACCAACAGTTTTATGAATTGAGGGAACTTAAGTTGTTATTATAGGGCTATACTAATGTTATTTATTGATACTATTGGTATTGACAATGAATAATTTTTAATACCAGTGTTTTTCACTAAACCATTGGTATAGATGTGTACCAATAATTCATAAAACCGTTGGTATATCTTTCTCTACCCATACTAGACCACTACCACATCGATATTTTCTACACAATAAATACCACATCATGTAGACAAAATACCAATCACAGTACACATTCCATGAAATATATATATTTTATATTTTTAATTTAACTAATTAATTAATTTTCAATTATATTTAAAAAATTCACATTAATATAACACACATATAAAATCAATGAAATTGGTCAATTTATGTCATTAAACACCATTAACACATTAGTCCTTATAATATCAACTCAAAAATAGAGGGGATAAATATCTCCCACATCACCACCTTGGCATTATAATCATTAATAGCTTAACTAACATCCTCACGAACATCTTCAGTGTCATCATTGTAATATTCAGTATCATAATTATCACCATGAAAGTACTCATTTCAAACTCAAATATGACATCAGTAGGTGAATCATATAAAAAATAAATTATTGATATACATGAATTAAAAACCATTGTGTCCTCTGATATAGTTATGTTCATAAATCTTTCAAAGCTATCAGGAACTACTTTGTGATAAATTTACATCCTTCGTGATCCTATATAGCTATTCTTTTACCTCAACTACTTCTATATATGGAATTTACATCTCGGTTCTCCCAAATATTTAACTAGTCCTAGATGAGATACAACCCCAAGTGGGGATGATTCTTTTTATGGTTAAACCTCATACTATCCACTAGTTCTCCTCACTAAAAACATAACTCAAAGGATCATTCAGCCATAATTTTTCATCTTATTTCTCTTCAATGGATTCAAAGTAAATTTTTTTGAAAATATGATTAAAATATTTAATAATTAATTATGTATCAAAATGTTTTTATGTCGATAATAATAATAAAAATCTATTTTTATGTGTGTTTATTTACATTACATTAATTGTTTCTCCTCCTAGAGAAGATTTTTTTTCTTATGGTACATGACGTTCAATACACAATGTAGCTTACTAAAAATGAAATTGATTACTATAAGATTATATTATTGATTAATAATATATTTTTTAAAAAATTAACTCATTGCAACCAATATTGTGTTGATAAAAACAAAAGTAAAATCTACAAATTATTAATTAACTTTTATTAATCTTGTCGAGGAATATTCAGATAATTATTATAACATTTATTTAGTCTAGTTTGATTAGATATTTAATTTTCTTTTATTAATTTTCAATCATTTTTAATAATTTTATTTGGATTCAGTTATTTGATTTAAAGAAACATATTATAAGTTGATTTAAATCTTTTTTATCTCGATAAATTGAATGTGGGTCAAATCTTATAAGTTTGGCTCAATATAGGTAATTTCAATTTATTTTGTTTGATGTCAATTATATTTTACTTGTTTTACTTAGGATCTATTTTTAATATGTTAGTTAGGTTCACATATATTAAATTCAATTAGATTTTATTTGAATCCATTTCATTTAGTTACATTTCCATCAAGTGAATTCGTATAGTTTTTTTGAGTCAATAATTTTTCATCTAGTATCATCTTATTTTGATTATTTTAGATATATTCAATTTTCTTTTCATGTAGTCCACTCTTAATTATTTAGTTCATTTACATTTCATTCATTACATGTGATTTAATTAAAAAATTCAACTTTTGTGATAATCGATATAGTTTACATTATTTCACTTTCTATCAATTCCAATAAATAATATTATTTCAGTTTTATTATGTTTGGGGTAGGACAGTTTTTGACATATTGGTTCAACATAGTTGGGTTCTATTTTGTTAATTTCATTTTATTACAATTTATTTATGTGGGTAATGTTCTATAAGGAAAATAATCATAGAGTTTTCTTTCTCTTGTTTTTTTTTCATTTATTTTGAATAACCACTGTTTAGTTCATTACTACGTTTTTGTTTTGCATGGTTTGGTTTGTTTCAAATCATCTTATGGCTAGTTTCTTTGGATAGGTGTTGATGCTTAATTCTGTCACGGAGTCCAAATATTGACTAAGGAGAGTACCTCAAGAAAAAAAGAATGAAGATCCATCAAGAATTTTTCAATGTCATTAAGGCGCGCAGGTATACCTACTGCCAGCCTTGGGCAAGCAAGTCACTTGCGCACCAGTCATGGGCGCATAGGTCACATGCGTTCCCAAAGAGTTTTTTTTTCAAAGGTTCCATGTGGCCTATAAATACCCCCTCTGCGCTCCCATTTAAAGGATGAATTTTCTAAAATTCATATTCATTCTCTGGTCCCCCAAGTCTTTTTTGATGTCTTCTGAACACTTCTAAGGTAATTCTTTACCTAGAATGGAAGCTCTAATGAGGAAGAATAATGAATAAGTGTCAGAATTCATCAAAACATGAGTGCCTAAGTTTCTACCCCTTAAGGGAAATGATGACACTTGCGCGCCACCTTGCCCTCTCAAGGGAAATTGCAGGCACTCTTCTAGAAGCCTTTAGGGATGATACTAAGAGCTTGAGTTCAAATTCTCCCAAGTATTAATCGATGGATTCTTCATCAGCCAAGGTGACTCATGTCAAGCAAGTATACTTGTGTGTCTCCTTCTTGGTCACCTCCTTTTTTCAAATTTGTCTCTCCTCTTTATGACATGGCCTTAATAACCCTCTTTAAAGCCATTTATGGCATGGTTCCTTTGTTGTCCTCCTTGTCTGAAAGGAGTTCTGTAAGAACCTCTCCCATAACCACTTGACATACAAGCTTTATGTCACCATGGTTATGGGTTTCTTATATGATCTCATCCTCTAAGATGAGTAGTTCCCTTCATTCAGGACTCCTTATAAAAAGTAAGTCCCAATCATAATTTCCTTTAACATGGGCCTCCTTCTCAGGAGTAAATCCCAATCGTAATTTCCTTTAACATTGGGCCTCCATCTCCGGATTAAGCCCCAGGTTGTAAGTTCCCTTAATTTGGGTCTCCTTCTCAGGAGTAAGTCCCATTCATAATATCCTTTAACTTGGGCCTCCTTTTTAAGAGTAAGTCCCAATCATAATTTTCTTTTAACTTGGGCCTCCTTCTCAGGAGTAAGTCCCAATCATAATTACCATTAACTTGGGTCTCCTTCTAAATAGTAAGCCCCAATCATGATTTCCATTAACTTGGGCCTCCTTCTCCGGAGTATGTCCCAATCATGATTTCCTTTATCCTTTGGCCTCCTTCTAAGGATTAATCCCCAGGTTATGAGTTCGGTTAATTTGGGCCTCCTTCTCAGGAGTAAGTCCCAAACATAATTTCCTTTAACTTTGTGCCTCTTCTCATGATTAAGCCCCAGGTTATAAGTTCCCTTAATTTGGGCCTCCTTCTCAGGAGTAAGTCCCGATCATAATTTATTTTAAATTGGGCATCCTTCTCAGGAGTAAGTCCCAATAATAATTTCCTTTAACTCTGGGCCTGCTTCTCAGGATTAAGCCCCAGGTTATAAGTTCCCTTAATTTGGGTCTCCTTATCAAGAGTAATCCCCAAACTTATTTTCATTTGATTTGGGCTTCCTTATCCAGAATAAAACCCAACAACAAGTCCCTCTTAATTTGGGCCTCGTTCTCAGGAGTAATCCCCAATTTACAATCCCCCTTAACCTGGGTCTCCTTATCAAGAGTAAGCCCCAGGTTAAAAATCCAAATCCCTATAAATGTACAAATACCTTTATGGACCTTTCTCCTGGGCTTCATTCCATATTCTTGGTCTTCATTTACTTGGGCAGGCATAATTTCGTATTCCCTAAATCATTTCTCATAACTGCATATTTTATGGCCCCATCATCAAGTTTACTGATACATCTTGTTTCTCAAACCGAGCATGACTCACATGAACATAGAATGTGAAAGTAATCACGACATCTCTTTCTGGGTCATTAACCATGCATAAACCCCATACTTCTTTATCCTAACTACCTGGACTTTGATCATTGCCTTAAAAGTAGAGTATGTTGGAAGCCTTTCTAAGGTTCAATCCCATCTCTCATTAATTCTTTTTTGTCCCATATGATGTTAAAATATATCCTTCTAATCAAACTACGTGGGATCTGTTTCATTTTTAACAAGGATACGTTGGTATCCCATCTGTGGGTACGATTCCAACTCCTAAATAATCCCTGTATTTCTGACCGACAATAAACTTCAATTTCCCCACAAAGTTTCTTAATAAATCAGTATGGTTATCATAATTACCAAGGGATTTATATATAACGTGTTGAAGGATACCATCGAATAAGAATCTATAATAAATATGGATGATTTTTTGTCAATGAAGAACCTCAAATACATATAAAATAATCTATAAATCCCATACCTATCAATCATTGATTGCTAAATCTAAAGGAAAAAACTCATTTTCATGCTTGGTAAATTAATAAGGATTCATGAACATAATTTAAATATATTAGAGAGTCCCAGAGTAGAAAATAATTCCCCTCAAAAAGGTGTGATGAGTCTGACCTCCCATCCTCTCGACCAATGAAAATTCTTAAGCCTCATCAGTCCACAACTAATGAGAACCTACCTCTGGAAAGTAGGTAGAAATAGATATAGAATCATTGGATGTTTCCGGTTCTACGAATAAAAATGTTAGAAACCGATTGGAATGTTTGAGCCTTAAACAAACGAGGTCATCCACATTTTCAGAGGAAACAAAAAATGGTGAACCCGACATGAATCCTTAACCAAATTAAAATGATGTTTTACTTCTTTGTTAGGCCCCTATTATACTCAATATGAGGACCAAAAAAGCAGTCAATAACATAAGTGTTCATCCAAAATAGGTAGTCTGGCCAAACTTATCTTGATTATGTATGCTACATCAAACATGCACTCTTTTCCAATATCTCTCTGCAACACAGAATGGCTTCTTCAAATTTTACACCTGTGAATGCCTTAGCCACTACTCCTACTAGATCCTCATCCGCTCTGAGGAAAAAATCACCTACTCAGAATCTTTAATGCTGGGTCTCGAATGCATTGGTGAGTTAATACTATCAACACAGTACCATCTTGACTCTGGAGGCTACTCGATAAGCCCTCCAAGTTAACAAATCAACCTGGTTGTCTGGACAGAGACCACCAGTGATCAAGGAATAGGCAGTGCTAACCACCGTCTCCAACCGTTTTGGGTCGTTATCCCTGGAATGCAACAACCAGTCCCTCCCATATTACAGGGATGTCAATGAAGAGATCATTCAAGGCCTCATTTCAAGAAGACAAGATTCCTTCCTGAGGACTCCCATCAACAATCGCCACCATACTTGTGTGGCAGTGCACTGTCAACATGATGAGGGTATCACATCTAGGCGTTCACCTTAGGTTCATCAGACCAGAGCATGCAAGATGAATTGTCAGAGGTGATATTCTTCCAATAGGGAGTAGGTTATTACCTCTGACCCCTCTGAAGAAGTCCATCAACCTAACATGATGGCAAGCAATGAGCAGGCACACACACATGTCTGTTCTAATCCTGCTGTCCAGCAGACTCGTCTGGAAGCAACCTAACAATCCCGTCAGGAAATTCTGATGGAGTACTATAGGCATGCACATAAACATGTTTATAATTTATCATCCTATCAGCAGGATAGTCTGACTACACCCATAGGAGCTCACCAACCAAATGTGGTGACCACCTGTAAATAGGCACATACACATGCTTATAATCACCAATTCTGTCAGTAGTCTCATCTGCCATTATTGAAGAAAATCCATCAACTATACCTGACGGCGAATATCCAGCAGGCACATACACCTACCCAAGTTCATCAAGTCTACCAATAGTCTCGTTTGGTAACACCCAGAGAAGTTAGTCGGAAACCCCCGATGAGAAATTTAGAGTAGACTCAACTCTCTTCCCCTAAGTATAAGTACTGTCAATATCCCTTGATAGGTAAAGGAGGATAGTAGAAGGCACATACACCTACTCCAGACACAGAATGGACGTATATTCCCATTCCAGTAGCTGGAGTCACCAAGAACATTCTGAAAATGGGAAAAGAGAATAAGCGAATCCCTTCCCATATTCTGATACCTGTCAGAATATTATAACAACTTCAGCAACATCACATGGAAAGAAACATAAATCTATCCCTATCAGTGGAATGACATGTCAACATGTTACATCAGAGCAGATACACACCTCTGTTCCATTCCAACTGGGTCCTGGGGCATACTCTTCCATGTAATACGGACAATCAAGTCGGGTACATACACCTGATTTAAATGTAGATAATTAGCCTAACCTGACCATTTCTCTTGAGTAGGCACATAAAACTGCCCATAATAACCAGTTTCATCAATAATTGGTTCTAAAAGTGAGTAATAAGGCATCCAAGAAAAATACCCATCAAGAACAGTTGAAAAATCAAGATCCAATTTTCAATAAGGCCTTGCTCAATGTTGGAGTTCTTGAATCCCTTAGACAATTATCTATTACGGATCAAGATTCTACTCTCAAATTTCCAAATTCTGAAAGTAACAACAATAATTCTGAAGGTCTTCATCAGAAACTTCCTCATGTAGGCTTGCTTCATGACAATTCTATCAATCTCGAAGTATCATCTTCAGATGAGAGCCACGATAACCCTCTGCGTGGCTAAACAACCAAAGAGCAAGAGGTTTCATCTTTTGATGTAACCCACCATGGTGATCCTCTCCATGATGATGAATGTAGATGTGAAATACCACTTCGTAGTAGTAATTCTCATTGACTGGAAAATTCTTCAATGGACAATGTAGTAACAAGAAAGCTCTCTTATCGTGAGGCACTTGAAAATGCGAAGCCAGTCATGTCTGATGCTTAACCTATAGCAGGTGAAATACTTTCTCAACCAGAAGATAGCCCGGGGTGTAGGTCATTCTCTGAACCACCCCTGGGACATTCATCTTATAATTTGACAAATGAATTCCCTACCAATATTGTTGAATCTGATGAAACAACAAATAAGAATCATCTTATGTCAAATCAGGTAGAAGAATCTTCATCAAATGACAAAGAGGAAGTACAGAATATGAGAAAACAGTTGGAGAAATGTGAAATTCCAGTCATGTTTTGGCCTTGGGATGACTCTCAGTATGATATTCCAGAGACGTTGAAAAGAAGATTTTATTCACGATATTCATCTCAACACATGGAAAACTCTTTATCACTTAAAAGAGAAATTATAATCTTATGATGAATATAGAAATAATTTCAAGATAATAGAAGTGTTGCAACGCCAAATTGACTTGGAATCTCTCTCAGTTTACCGACATCCAATATTTGAAAAGCAGCAGAGAGCCCTTCAGTGTGCATTCATTGGAGCATTGAAAATATTGCACCAGTTAATTGCCAATTCCCTATCTGATATTCATATCAGGAGATGGGGTGTTCATGGAGCATTTCATTTTACTATGCTCTCCAGCCAACAAAGCCCGCCAAAAGTGGTCTCATTCAATGTTATTTACCATGGTTGTCCACATACAATTAGATTTGTGTGTAATAAAATGCTTTCTCAAGAACAGGCCTCAACTAGTTCATCCCAATGATAGGAATATAAAGAAATTGTTTTCAAATTAATCTTGCATCATGAAAATGATAATATCTAACAGGCTTCTCGTTTTGAGCATGAGCATCATCAGGTGACAGAAGTGTTAGAAATAATCGTAAGGTCATCAGAGCTAGGTGATTTGAGTGGATGTAGTATGATGCATCCAACCAATTTCTGGACTAAAATCTACAAAATCTTGAGAGATTTTATGAATGTTTTAGATATAGCAGCTCAAGAGCCACTTTATCTTCCAGACTGGGGAATCATTTAACCCAACCCTCGAAATCAATAGATAGGATTCGAGGAGTTGAGCAGGAAATATAATAACAGCCCCAGTCCACCGGACTAGGGACTTTTTCAAATCCTCAATTTATTCCTCAGAAAAAGTCAGTCTTCTCTCTATTAAAGAAGAACCCACAAGAGGAATGAAGAGAAGAATTATCAAGAGACTCCCTCCAAATTACGGTTCATCAAGAAGTTCTTGAGGGATCAACCAAACAAAAGTCAATGTCTCATAAAGGATATGGAAGAAGACAATATCACAAAAGTGCTGACAGAAGGGATTCAATGCATTTTGCATCGATAAACTTCACCAATGTCATTGTCATCAATCCCCCAAAACATGAGGCTCACTCAGGGGAATCAGATGAAGATGTTCTTATTCAAGAGGTTGTACGTATTGAAATAAATGAAGAAGGTGTGCATACCCGGAATCAAAGGATTACCCAGAATCTAGGTATTCCTTCATATAATTGACTTCCCCCTCTCCAAAAGGAATCGAACATGGGGAAAGGGAAAAGTTAGGTAACATTCCACCCTACCTCTGGAGAAGGTCAATCACTCTCATTAGAGGAAAGGTTTTCACAACAAGAAGAAGAAATGAATGAGTTAAGGAGGTTAAATGCAGATCAACTTCAAGGTAGTCTTCCTCCTAAGCATGTTGTAGTTAATCACTCAAAGGAAATTATTGCAGCTACTAGGATGGATCAATAATATCCCCCTTTTCAAGTACACCCTCACAGTTCTAATCCTATGGGTCGTACCCAACGACAACCGGCAGTACTACCCTCAGTGATAGTACCGGTCACCACATCCATAAAAACATTAGTTCTTTCACCCGCACAGGTCTAAGCTCAACCAGATGCTTCCCAAATATTAATGACTACCATTAAGTCATTAACAGCTCGGTTGGATGATATGGATGGAAAGTGTGAACCAGTTCAATCGAGGAAGAGAGCTTACCCTGAATGGGTGGATGCAATTCCTCCCCCATCATATTTTTCGAGTACCACATTCCCAATTTTTAATGGTTCGGGAGATCCAGAACAACACTTAACACATTTTTTTTCTCGTAGTGATCCTATGATGGGAACCCCTCAATAATAAGAATCATTTAAGCTCAGGTGTTTTGTACAGTCATTACACAGACCAGCTTTCATCTGTTATACAATCTTGCAATATCAGTCAATTACTGGGGGGGATGATCTCTGTTAAAAGTTCCTTCTTCAATTTAGCTCAAAATGTCCAAAGACGAAACTTTTTGATCTTACCAATTGTAATCCAAGGGAGAATGAAAGAGTTTATGATTTCATTTCTCACTGAAAGGGATTAACATAATACTTATGTTTAGCACTCCCTCAAGAATAATTGTTACCAATCTATGTGGAAAATTTGTGAGATGAATTACGCACATTGTTGGTCCCTGGGAAATACACAGGAGGGTTTTGAGACCTTACTTCAATCACTCAGCTGATCGAAGACTCTATTATGAATAATAAGGCTAAAACTCATGTAATTTCATCAGTTCTAGGAAGGATAATAGGGAATGTAGTTACTACTACAGTTATTCTTAAACAAGAACATGTACCTACTTCAACATCAAAACCTTCATCATATCGAAGGGATCCATCTCTTGAGTGTCAACAACAACGGCCGCCACCTCAAGATGATCAAAGAGATAAAAGGAAAAAATAGTTTGATGATTTGAAGAAAAATATTTATTCTTTTCGAAATGAACATGTTTCTAGCTACATCATCTCGGCTCTGGAAAATAATATGGTTTAGTTTCAAAGGCCCAAAAGGCCAATCAAGGAAAGAGATGATGTCCTCCCAAACTATTACCCATTTCATCAAATGTTGTGTCATCCCATTCAAGAGTGTTTTGTCTTCAAGGATCACCTAAAAAATATGCTGGACTCTGGACATGTAAAATTGAATGCCTCTTCAGCCCAGGTAGCATGTGTTATAGATACTGATCCAGAGGAAGAAGGCGAATGGAATGAAGTCAAAAGTAAAAATGCACATAAACATGATGATTGGTAGGTCTGTAAAATGATCAACCAAACTCATGCCATTTTACTGACACAATAGAATCAACCAATTGTATCTTCTACTATGAATACCACAGCAAAACCCCCTTCATTAAAAGGAAAATATTCAAAGAAGCAGCTTAATTTGAAGAAAGAAGAGCAGTCAGAAGAAGATGAGTTCATGTCAATGCCTAAATTGTGTTTGACTCTGGCATATTTTATGCCATCTACTTAAAAATAATGGGAACTGCCCCACTAAACAGCACATCATGAATGGGATAATCTGGAAGAATCTTCATCAGATGAAGAATTGATCTTTGGTTCTGTTAACATGATTCCTTTAACAGATCCTTATGCCAATGAAATTTTTTATTTCGATAATCTTATGTTCCCTGTATCAAACTGAGGAATTAGAGGAAGAGATATGGGTCTAGGATACAGGGGAAGACGTGGATATTCCAGAATCCACTATTTCAATCTTACCCCTTCCATAACTGTATATGCGGATGAAACTCGTGGGATGGCCCTTCAACGGGCTCAACAGGAACAAGAAAGTTCTTCCACACATGGATAATTTGGTCCTGCCACTGTTATTTTGGAAGACCAGTTAGAGGTCACCCCTTCTTCCTCTCAGCAAAGAGATATACCAAGTCCGTCTAATCTATCGAAGCAAAGAGTATTTCCAACTCCTACCCTGATATGGGATGCATCTACTTCCAAAGCATCAACTTCCAAGGCACCTGCAAAACCGCATTCTCATAATGGTAAACGCAGACCTTTGGACCAAAAGTATGATGTCTTGAAACATTTGGCCCATGTACTGACCAAGTTATTAATTTTGGATGCCTTGAATATATCAAAAGATATCTAGGAGGTTCTTATTGAGGCTTTGTCAAGTTCTCAAGAATTCAAAACTGAAATTGTAGAGGCTGAGGTCTACCATATAGATAATGATCCTGTAGAATTTTATGCAGTGATATCTTTTATAGATGAAGATGGAGATGATTTTGTACATGGAAATATCATACATGTGTATTTATTTGCAAAATTCAATGATATAGACATCTGACAAGCTTTCATTGATAATGGATCAGGAGTTAATCTCATTCCTTTTCATACACTTTGTCGATTGGGCCTCACCGAATCTGATTTATCTCCCTCTACATTGATGTTGCAAGGATATGATAAGAATGAACAAGAACCTCTGAGCGAAATTACACTCAGGATTCAGTTTGGTGACCTTGTGTCTAATTTAGATTTTATTTTTGTTCATTAGGACACAACTTTCAACATTTTCCTTGGAAGACCTTGGCAACATCAACATGTGGTTGTACCTTCGTCGTACCATTATTGTCTCAAATATTGTTTCAATGGTCAAATTGGGACATTGTATGGTGACAAATCCACATTCAAAACTTGTGAATCTCAATACATTGAGGCAGATTTTTATCACATGGAGGGAAAAGAAAAAATCCATGACAAAGAAGGTCACAAAAATTAATGCTCTATAGGGTTTGGAAAAGATTCTAGTAAACCAAATCATACATGTGAGTATAGATTATGTGTTTCCTATCAGTAAAATTTCTAGGATAGACATCAATCCAATCACTCTTATCGAAACTTCCATAATGTCAGTTACGAAAATCGAGTAAGACAGCATGGGAGAAATTGTTGATTTTCCAAGAAGTGATGAAAGATTAAATAATGATTTCTTCATTTCATCCGTTGAAATCTAGAAATTCTATACATCATCAACCATATCAGAAGAAGTTATCGCAAAACCAAAGGAAAATAATGATTTCAATTCTCAATTCATCATCTCCTCTCTATCACCACCAAAGGACCCTTCTTCATTAATAGGGTCATAAATGGAAACCTCTTCTTCAAGATGTTTGTGTTTTAACTTCTCCCCTAACTATAGAATTGTTGCTTCGTTATCTTCTATGCGAGTAGAAACAGAGGAAGTAAGACATGTTGAAGAAAAAGATGAATATCTCAGAGATGCTCCTCCAGCATTTGAAGAGGGTATCTCTACTACTGTGGATGAACTCAGAGAAATAAATCTGAGTACTAATGACAATCCACGCCCCACTTTAATTAGTGCATCCATGACTCTTGAAGTGAAAGAAATGTATACTTCATTTTTAAAGAAAAATCAAGATGTATTTTCTTGTAATTATATAGAAATTCCAGGTCTTGATCCCGATGTCACCACTCATTATTTGGGTTTTCCATAAGAACATCCAGGATTCAAGCAAGCAGCAAGAAGAACACACCCACCTTATGCCTCCAAAATTGAAGCTAAAGTGCACATGCTTATCAAATCTAACTTCGTCAAAGAAGTTTATTATCCCAAATGGTTGGCTAATATTGTCCATGTGAAAAAGAAGAATGTACAAATTAGAGTTTGAATTGACTTCAGAGATCTTAATCGGCATTGTCCCAAGGATTATTTTCCCATTCCGATCACAAAAATCTTAATTGATTCAACGACTAGATATGAAGAACTTTCCTTCAAGGATGGATACTCTGGGTACAATAAAATACTAATTTCCTCAGAAGATGAAGTGTCTATAGCCTTTAGATCTCCTCAAGGTGTGTTTTGCTATCGAGTAATCCCTATTGGCCTGAAAAATGCTGGTGCAACGTATCAACGTGACATGCACCATATCATCAAACCCTTTTAGGAAAATTTATTGAATGTTATGTGGATGACTTGGGGGTTAAATCTAGAAAATTATCCGACCACTTGGCTGATCTGGAAATCATATTCAACAAACTTTTGCAACACAATTTGAAGATGAACCCTTTGAAATGTGCTTTTGGGGTAAGCTCAGAGAAATTTCTTGGCTTTGTTTTACGCCATAATGGTATCGATGTTGATCGTGAGAAGATAAAATAAATCCTTGGTATGTCACCTCCTCAAAATTTTAAATAATAAAGAGGACTTCAAGGACACTTTGCCTATATTCATCATTTCATATCCAATTTTGCAAGCAACTGTTTACCCTTCACCAAATTAATGATGAAGGGAGTCACCTAGTAGTGGACTGATGATTGTCAAGAAGAATTCGATATTCTTAAGAAATATCTCTTGATTCCACCCGTATTAATGCCATTTTTCGATGGAAGACCACTTATTCCCTATGTGACATCTTTAGATTGGTTATTGGGTTCCTTCCTTACCCAAAAGAATGATGTTGGGAATGAAAACATCTTTATTATCTCAGTCTAACTATGCATGAGGCAGAAAATCGATATTCAAGTATTGAAATGTGCTTCCTAGCATTAATATTTAAAGTTTAGAAATTGAGACACTACCTGCAATATCATGAGGTCCAATTGGTATCTCTCAATAACCCGCTCAAATTTATCCTTAGTCTTCCAATGCTTATAGGACGTCTGGCAAGGTGGGCAGTTATTTTGCAGTAGTTTGATATCCAGCAAGTGTCTCAAAAGGAAATAAAGGGAGAATCTCTGGACGATTTCCTTTTTGAACACCCATCTAAAAAAGATACATCTTTAAATATTGAACTTAATGATGAAGAAGTCTTTTCTATTCAAGATAATCCTCAAACATGGGAAATTTACTTTGATGGTGCCTCCAATAGTCCAACAGGGAAGAAAATGGAAGATCAAAAATTCAAGAAAGTTGGGTGAGGAATCATGATTATTTCCCCCGAAAAGGCAGTGTTATCCTATTCCTTCTTATTGTTGGGAGGCAGTACAAATAATTAAGCATAATATCAAGCTCTCATCATAGTCTTAGAATTGGCACTTCAGGCACATGTGAATCACATAAGGGTAAAAGGTGATTCAGATACGGTAATCGAACAAATCAATGGGGATTATGCCATCAAAAAAAGAAGAGTTAATCCCTTTGTGTGATTACTTCAAAGAGTTAATGGCAGAATTTCCTTCGGAACTGACATTTTCTTATGTCCTGTGATCAAGAAATACCCAAGCTGATGCACTGGCTAATGTAACCACAACCCTGGTAGATCCAAACCGGGACGAAACAATCATCATTATTGTCCACCGTCATGTAATTTCACCTTTTTTTTCAAATCAGAATAGATGAAATCAATGAAATCAGTCCCATTTCTAAACCACATGGTCATACTATAGTATAGATGACACCTATCAGGGAATACCTTCAAAATGGAACACTCCCACCTGATAGACCTGGGAAAGAATATGTCTGGTGACGTGTGGTCAATTTTACTCTTTATGATAGCCCAGATCATGAAAAAAGTCTCTACAAGTGAGGTTTTGAAGGCTTTCTCTTCAAGTGTATTGATGGTGAAGAGACAATGGAAGTCATGAATGTAGTACATGCAGGAGTCTGTGGTGCTCACTAGTCTGGACATTCCCTATCTGATCAAATTCGAAGACTTGGATACTTCTGGCCTTCAATGATGCAAGATTTAGTTGATTTCACTAAGAAGTGTCATTCTTTCCATGTATATTCCAACTTAATTCATCAACCCGCAGAGTTGATCCATACAGCTAAATACACATGGCCATTTCCCACATGGGGAATTGATGTAGTAGAACCTTACCCTTCGGCTACATCAAAGCAGTTTAAGTATATTCATACTGCTACTGACTTCTTTTCCAAATGGGTAGAGGCAATACCTCTCAAATAATTTAGTTCTAAAAGAATTCTTAGCTTCATCAAGTCTAACATCATTACCATATTTGGTTCCCCTCATACAATATTGATGTACAATGGCACCAAATACAGTTCATATGAGGTAAGAAAGTTGTATCAAGAATTCAACATCAAATCCAACCATTCATCTCGGTATCATGCATCGACCAATGGCTAAATAGAATCCTTCAATAATAATCTTTCAAACATACTGCAAAATTTGGTGGATAAATATAAGAAATCATCGACTAATAAAGTTTTTCATGCTTTATGGGCTTATCGGACCACCACCTACACTGCTATGCAGTCAACTACATATTAGTTGGTATATGGAACAAAAGCAGTCTCGCCCATTGAGGTTCAATTGACTTTTCTCAGAGTAGCCATTTGTGATCATTCATCCATGGATGAACAATCTTAGAAGCGATTTGATGAATTGGAACAATTAGATGAAAAAAGATTGTGCACCATGCACCACTTGGAAGTCTATCATAATCGAATAGCACGAGCTTTCAATAAAAAATTTCATCTTTGTTCATTCATTCAAGGATAATTGGTATTGGTCCTCATAACTCTAATGATACCAGGGAAGAATCCTCCAATGTTTGATCCAAAGTGGGAAGGACCTTATTCAATACATAAGGTCTACTCCAATGGAGCTTATTCTTTAATGTCAATGGATGAATAACTCATTGAAACTCCAACCAATGCATGATTCTTGAAGAAGTATGTTTTTTAAAACAAATACACATGTTTTCCTAGCTACATGACACTTAACTGTGCATCACTTGTCCATGAATATGACATTAAACTATTTTATTCCTCACATAAATACTTCAAAATGCACAATCCCTATAGTCTTCACTGTAGGAAATTAAACCTCATAACCCCTCTATCTTCTAACGTGATGTTAAACTGTATCCCCTTAATCATCCAACATGACCTTAAACTGTTCGTCCAAGTTGCAATACGTTAAATTTCCAAGCACCCCATGTCTGGGACACATGACATTTAAACTATGAAATATTCCCTTATACACCCTATATGACATTAAACTATGCATCGTTAGGGTTGTTGTTACCTCTTGTTTCTCACACCGAGCATGACTCACATGTGCTTAGAGTAAGATTCAACCATAACACCCCCTCTAGGCCATTAACCATGCGTAATTCCCAACACCATATTCAGGTTGTCCTCAAGTACAAATCGATCACTAATTCATTCTCAATCGAACTACGTGATCTTTGATCCTTCCTTCTAGGCTGGGTACGTAGGCAACCTCTTGAGTTTCAAGCCCAAAACCAATATCTTCACATCAGTTCACCTCCATCTCATACGATGTTGATCCGTGAAGCCCCTGCCCCCCCCCCCCTCAGAAACCAATATATTCACATTGGTTCTTAATCGTCCTTGCTATATGATGTTAAACTATACATTCCCCCATTTTCATTGCTGAAATACCTTAAACTACATAGCAATAAGTCCTAGCTACATGATGTTAAACTATGCAACACTGGTCCATGCATATAACCTAAAAATATTCGCAATTTTGTCTTATATGACAATAAACTACATTAGTCTCTGACACCCTCACGTGATAGGGAATCATTGTTGACGTTGAACTTCAATCATGTCATATTCCAAGGACTATGTGCATATATGGAAATTCCCAAACCTTTAATCTTGTATCTGACCATCATTTCACTAAAGTCCCCTCTCACCCATCACATGTACGAACCAAATCTGTATAGATGGTATTTCAAGAACTACGTATGGATTTATTCCCATACTTATGGGATACGTAGGAACGTTTGAGCATCCCTTGAACCCATCCCCAAGTCTTTGGGCCTAACCCCAAACTACACTTTCAAATCCAGAGCTGAAAATTCCCCCTGTGAGCACATGAATGTTGTATGAAAACCCTAGTCTTTATTTACATCAGGTTTATAACAAATATACAATGTGTCTCCCTCATTATGGTCTGATCTCTATGACCCCAAACTAAGATATCCTACACTCTCATCTCACAAGACGTTAAACTGTATTTGAAGAACTACATATGGATTGATTGTCATCCTAATGAGATATGTAGTGAAATCTAGCATCTCAATTCAGGACCCACCCACAACCTGATTATTGTTAGCATTGGTCTATGTGTCTCTTTCATGCATTGGATAATCACCATTTTTATGTGTCATACTCCAAAACATAAATACTTCCAGATCTCCATAACCGTTTTCTTGACTTCTGGTAACAAAATGCTAGATACTCGGGAATTCTTTTGACTAACCATGCATCACGTGCCCTTAGGAGGCCTTGCATAAATGGTATACATAACAGACCTATCATCCAAAAGATGTTAGTATTTAACTATGCATAAAACTCCCTTAGGTGGCCCTACATAATTCAACCCCCCTAATGGGTTTGTCAAATAGTGCTAACTTAATTCTTGGGGGGAAAGCCTATTTTGTCCTTATTAGTCTCAACAACGTTATGTAGGGATCCGCAAAAATATCCATCCTTAACATATTTGTCCCATACTCGTTTTCATGATCTGAAAATATTCAAGTCTATGGTTTATATTTTCCTTCCCTACATTTGGGTCAGACCTTCGCAGGAGTGACATTCATCCAATTTATTGACAATCTTGATTGGGAATATACTCTTCATATTCAAGTACCTCTCTCCATACAATAGACTTTATGTTTTGGGAAATTTGAATATCCATAAACTTTCAATGGATTTTAGCATTAGACATGTAAAATTTCTAAGAGTTATTTTGCCTGACAATGCAGCATGTGCCCCTAGGTGGCCTTGCATAAGTAGTCTACATAACAGACTTGTTATCCAAGTGATTTTATTATTTGACTATACGCCAATGCACTTAAGTGTCCCTACATAATTCAACCCCCTAATGGGTTTTTCAACTAGTGGTAACTTCATTCTAAGGAAATACATTCTCTAATGACTTTTAGCCCTTTTCCCATCTCATTCCTCAGATTAAAAATCTCTTAAGTCATAGTTTACAATTTTACCCTCCATACATGAAGGGGGTGATATGTTTTCAAGAAAATTATTGAATAATTGAGTAAATTTTAATCCATTCGGTCAAAGATATTTGACCTTAAACATTAGCCTTTTCATATTCGACGTGCATGACATTAAACTGCCAACAAAATACAAGGGAACTCTAAACAAAAGTCGAGTCCCAGCTCACTAAACATACATTTTGTATGATTTAGGTAACATTGAGAAATTAAAAGATGCAATTTTTGTGGGGTTGTTTGTATCACACTAGCAAAAAATAAAACTATTTTTACTAGGCCCATTGGCTTAGGTAAAATTAATTAAATCATGTAGCAAAAAAATGCAGGTGCAAATGATTGAAGATGAAAGTGTTTTTCAATGATTCATAAGAGTTTGAAGGACATCCCCAGATTGGAGTCTCTTCTCTATTTCAAGAATTACAAGAGGCTTTCAGCATAAATTTTCATTTGATTTATGGCATCCCGAGCGTCATCAGCAGCCACCTGGAATTCATTCATTCAACTGCATACAATAAGAGACGCAGTGATACCAGCTTTTCATGGAACAATTGTAAAAGAATGTTCTTGAGTGTGGTTTGAGAAAAAAAATTTCTGATCAAATAGTGACTCTGTTTATGTCCAGGAGACATTGTAGATGGATACATAGATTTGAGGATGGAGCATTGGATGTAAAGAGCCATTTGGAGAGAGTAATCGTTTCAAATATTGTTCTAATGTCATGATAGTATTCTCTCCACCAACCAGATGTGAAAAAAATATCATCCCATGGGTTTTCCATTTTCATATCTGCAAGAAAATGGCACGGAGGAAAAATTTTATAGTTAACCCCATTGTTGCTGCTCTTAATGCACAACATAACCAAAATAGAGGGATAGTAATACGGCTGCAGCTCAGGCTTGTGAGGTTTCATATTTGGAGCACATAGGTTATGATGCATTATGAATGCCTTCTCCACTGTCCCGAGATTGAAAAATGATCCTCTAATTGAGATATTTGCTGTAGAAAAATTTGTGTATGTCTGAAACTAGGAATGATGAATACAATTCATTATCTCTGGATCGTTGACTCCTTGCAGATGACCATGGCCATATATGGGAAAGTAAATGCTCTGTAGGAAGTTGACATGATACTTCTTCAAGTAATTGACCAAATCCAGGGGAGTGCTGTCACAGATATCATAATAGTCATGGCCAACAATGTTCATCATATCATCAATTCTCTTTCTTGAAAAATCATCACTCGATCCAATTATTTTGGGAGCCATTGAATCTAAACAAGGATTAAACATTTATCTTTTAAATAAGTCTTTTCTTATGAAATAATTGTGGAGAAAAACAAAAAAATGGATATGGCATTAATGAGTGCAAGTGTGGTCGTGCAAGTGTCGTCGCACAAGTACTATCGTGCAAGTCAACAACTCACTGCAGGAGCGTGACACGAACAAAAGCGTGAACAAGAGGATAGCCAAGACACCTGCGCGATGAGAGTAAGAAGATTTGGAAGTCGGGGGCTTTGCGCAAGAGTGGCTCCCATATTTATAGGTGAGGTCGTACCCCTGCGCACCGTAACCTGCGCGCCTCAAAACCTGTGTGCCCAAAAAACCCTAGTTTCTCTTTTACCTCAGAGTTTAACCCTCTTTCTTTTTTTGGATCCAACTCTGATGGGGGAATTTTTTTGACACTCTGTTTCGTCAAAGAGTCGAAATATTGAATAAGGAGAGTACCTCAAGAAAATAAGAATGAATACTCATCATGAATTTTTTAAAGGCATTAAGACGTGGAAGTATACCAGCATGCCAGCCATGGGGGTGCAAGTCCCCTGCACGCCAGTCATGGGCACGCATGTCACCTACATTCCCAAAGTGTTTTTTTCGCCAAAGGTGCCTAGTGGCCTATAAATACCCCTTGTGCCCCCCCCCCATTTAAAGGACGAATTTTCCAAAATTCATATTCAAGCTATGGTCACCCAAGTATTTTTCTGACATATTACGAACACTTCTAAGGTAATTATTTACCTAGAATGGAAGCTCTAAATAGGAAAAATATGTCAAAGTGTCAGAATTCATCAACACTTGCATGCCTAATTGTCTATCCCTTAAGGTAAATGAAGACACTTGCGTGCCGCCTTTCCCTCTCAAGGGAACTTGCGTGCCACTCTTCTGGAATCCTTTAGGGAAGATACTAAGGGCTTGAGTTCAAAGTCGCCCAAGTATTACCCTATGGATTCTTAGTCTCCCAAGGTGACTCATGTCATGCAAGTATACTTGCACGACCAGGACTTGCATGCCAGAACAATACTTGTTCTCCTCATTCTTGGTCACCTCGATTCTTAAAATTCACCTCTCCTCTTTAAGATATGTCCTTCAAAACCCTCTTCAAATCCATTTATGGAAAGGTTACTTTGTTGTCCTCCTTGTATAAAAGGAGTTCTATAGGAAGCTCTCCCAAAAACACGTGACTTACAAGCTTTATGTCACCTGGGTTAGGGGTTTCTTATATGACCTCATCCATAAGGATGAGAAGTTCCCATCATTTGGGCCTCCTTCTCAGGAGTAATTCCCAATCATAATTGCCTTTAACATGGGCCTCCTTCTCAGGACTAAGTCCCAATCACAAATTCATTTAACATTGGGCCTCTTTCTCAGGATTAAGTCCCAGGTTATAATTTCTCTTAATTTGGGCCTCCTTATTAGGAGTTAGTCTCAATCATAATTTCATTTAACGTGGACATCCTTCTCAAGAGTAAATCCCAATCATAATTTTCTTTAACTTGGGCCTCCTTTTCAGGAGTAAGTCCCAATCATAATTTCCTTTAACATGGGCCTCCTTCTCAAGTGTAAGTCCCAATAATAATTTCCTTTAACTTGGTCCTCCTTCTTAGGAGTAATTCCAAATCATAATTTAATTTAACATTGGGCATCCTTCTTAGGATTAAGCCCCATGTTATAAGTTCACTTAATTTGGGCCTCATTCTCAGGAGTAAGTCCCAATCATGATTTCCTTTAACTTTGGGCCTCCTTCTCAGGATTAAGCCCCAGGTTATAAGTTCCCTTAATTTGGGACTCCTTCTCAGGAGTAAGTCCCAATCATAATTTCCTTTAACCTGGTCATCCTTCTAAGGAGTAATTCCAAATCATAATTTTCCTTAACTTTGGGCCTCCTTCTCAGGATTAAGCTACAGGTTATAAGTTCCCTTTAATTAGGGGCTCCTTCTCAGGAGTAAGCCCCAACCTTATTTTCTTTCTATTTGGGCTTCCTTCTCAGGAATAAAACCCAATCATAAGTCCCTCTTAATTTGGGCCTCCTTATCAAGAGTAAGCCCCAAAGATACAAGTCCCCTTAACCTGGGTCTCCTTCTCAAGAGTAATACCCAGGTTAAAACTCCAAATCTCCGTAAAAGTACAAATACCTCTATGGACCTTGCTCCTGGTATTCTTTCCTATGTCATGGTCTTTATTTACTTGGGAAGTCATACATACATAAGCCCTGAATCATTTCTTATAACTTTATCTTTTATGGAACCATCATCAAGTTTACTGATACCTCTTGTTTCTCACATCGAGCATGACTCATGTGAGCTTAGAGTGTGAATGCAATCACAACATCACTTTCTGGATCATTAACCATGGATAAAACCCATATTTCTTTATCCGAACTACATAGACATTGATCTCTACCTTAATAGTAGAGTATGTTAGAATACTTTATAAGGTTCAATCCCATCTCTCATTAATTCTTTTTAATCCGATATGACGTTAAACAATATCCTACTAATAGAACTACATGGGTTAAGATTACTTTTTAACAAGGATACGTAGGTAGCCCATCTGGGGGTATGATCCCAACTCCAAAATAATCCATGTCTTTATGAACGACAATAAACTTCAAATGTCCCACTACGTATCTTAAAAACTATTATGGTTATCATAATGACCAAGGGATTTCTATATAATGTTTTTAAGGATACCATTGACTAAGAATATCTAATAAATATGGGCGATTTTATATCGACGAAGAACCTCAAATACATATAAAATATTCTCAAAATCCCATACCTATCAATCATTGATTGCTAAATCTAAAGGAAAAATACATTTTCATTCTTGGTAAATTAATAAGTATTCGTGAACATAACTTAAATCTATAAGAGAGTCCCAAAGTAGACAATAATTCCCCTCAAAAAGGTGTGATCAGTCTGAATTCCCATCCTCTCAACAAATGAAAATTCTTAAGCCTCATAAGTCCACAACTAATGATAACCAACCTTTGTAAAGTTTGTCCATATGGTTATATAATCATTGGATGTTTTTGGTTCTATGAATAAACCCATTAGAAACCAATTGGAAAGTTTGAATCTTAAACAAACTAGTTCATCCACATTTCCCGAGGAAACAATAGGTTTGGTTAATTTTTATTTTATTAAGATTAGTTTGTTCGATTTATATTGACTCTATATTTTTGGGAATTATTCTATTTGGAACATGATATATTTTTTTGGTTTTTAGGTTCTTATTCAATTCTATTTAAATCACCTGAATTTGGGAAAAATAAGAATGGGATTAGGTGAACAAACCTCTTTTGATTAGTTCAAAAAATATTTGGTTTCATTAATTTATTTTAGTTCCTAGTAAAACTCAGCTGGTCCAAAAAAGTACATGGTTTCTCTCATGCCCTTATATTATAGTTCTCCCTAATTTGAGCATGTACTTTTTTTAATCCTTGTGTTTTTTATTTTTTATGATGCATCAAAAAAATATTCAATAAAATATATAATAATTAAATTTCCAATGAAAAATTGAAGTTTTGGAATACATTGAACACATTACTCTTCCAATCAATGACCATATCGTTGTATTATGTTGTTGGACATTCATTGAATATTGGTACACCCTCTTACTCTACACTAAATATACACTACCAACCAAAATATATCTCATGTTTATATAAACTCCATAATCCTCCAAGTTTCATTATCCTTTCATCCTTCATATCATTATGACTGATATTGTTAAATGAATTCTTTAACGAAAATAATATTTCATATATATAAAATGTTTTTTTTATTTTTCATGTTAATAAGATTTCACACCCATATATCCTCCCAAATTTTCTCATTAATTGGATTATCATGTGACTCTATGAGATTGGTTGAACTATAAGTATATATATATGCTTGTCTATTGCCACTATGAATGTAATATATTTCCAAGAATGTGTTTTTATCATTTGGTTGTATTCTTCATAATCAAACATGATTTTTCTTTGATGGTTCCAGGATTCACAAAAAATTGTGTTCATAAATTAAAAATTATAAAATCCCCCTAAATTATATCAAAAGGTATAATTAATTAATAGAAAAATGAAAAAAATGATTTCCTATAATTTGACATGATTATATAGATAAACCTTATCTAGGATGATCATTGGGATTTGATTAATCCATGTGGTATTCTAGATCAATATCCTATGAATGAATTTATTCTTCTAATACGTGATATGGGTCATCAAAATGTTGTGGATTAAAATATGAATAATTGTAGTCATCCGATCCTAGATGGATAGAAGTTGAAAAAAGAGGTGGAAAAAACATTTTTGGATAATGATATAATTTTTTTAAATACAAAATTGGATATGGAAATAGTAAATGAGAAAAATATCCCAAACTATAGGAGTATAGAGACATTGGTGGTGACATTCTTAAATTCTCAAGTGGAGGAGGAAAAATTTGTGGTAGATGGGATGTCTTCTAGTGCATATGGGTTTGAATTGTTATGACAAGTGCTTCGTATAGCTCAAGTTTAGCCCTTGCTTGATTGACCATGTTGTTGAACTCTACGAGTAGGCTGAAGTAGAGTACAAATCTAGTTTATTTGAATGTCCATAAAATAAATTTGATTAAGAATAAAAAATTGATATTAAGTAGAATGTAGGAAAATATATTATTATTATTATACCAACTAAGGAAACCATAGGAGGAAACCAAAGTTCGGGTTGTCATAAATAATTATAAAACAATATACTCCTTCAAATTTGTTCAATATATTTCATAATATGCATATGAATGAAAAAGTAAAATTTTTAAAAACATTTTAAAAATATAATACATACTAATTTTTATTCAAACATGACATAAACAATATCATAAAATTCCCTTGTATATAGTTAGTTTAAAATTGTTTTATAAAAATGGTTTAAACAGTGTTTGAAAAGATGTTTTCAACTAGTTTAAAATTATTATTTTTACGATGTTTACTTGAGAAAACGTTTTAGAAACTATATTTATAACCCTTTTATTATAGTTTTTAAATATGATCTCCAACACAATTTTATGAATTAAATTTAATCTAATTTAATTTAATGAAATCAAACGAAAATAAAAGTGATATCACTCAACTCTGAAACCAAATAAAAAATTTCTAGTAGTACAAACCTATGAAATTATGGTTATGATAAAATGAATGAACTGATTAAATATATTATTAAGTCAATATATTACCCTCCAATACATCATGATCAACATAAATTTTCATAATTAGACAATTTGAGTAATCCAATATAATATTATGGTCAATACTAATGGGGTATCAGTTGTTTCAATTTCACCTCAAACCTCATAAAAATTATATGTTGGGATTACATCAGTAATGATAACTTAATAAACAATCAGATGAGCTTTCATATAAAAAAGGTGTTCTTCCATTCATGCTCAATAATATGGTTTATTAGTAGCTATGAAATGAGTCATGTTGATAAATTAGAAACATAGTCATCAATAATTATACCATGGAATGTTTTTAATCAACCCATTTTCATTTAATTATAAGGACTTGGCCTAGAGGGTAGTAATCCAATAAAAATATTTTACCAGTAAATACATAATAAGAATCATTTTAATATTAAGGCCTAATATTTGATACACTAGAATAATGTTCTATTGTTGTCATTAATATAAGGTCATCGTGTTGTGTTCTCATATTTAATACACGATTATTATTAAAAAATTATATCCATCAATTATTATGTTTTTCATTTAAGAACTAATGAATTATGACCAAAATACAACACATTATATTCTTTATTGGAATAGTCAACAAGTAAACTCAATACCTGAAATATATTTTAATAACACAATTAAATTAGTATCTATATTTTAAGTCTATTATTTTAATTTGAAGGCCGTTGATTCCAACCAAACAAGAAACTCATTGTAATGAAAAGTATCTCTCCTTATCAAATCCAATGAATAATGAACTCTAAATAAATTTTGTTAGTTTTCCTATATAAATCATAATTTTTTTTAATAATTTGTGAAATTAAATAGTATGATATAAAATATATATATTTGAATTACTTATTTGATATAGTAGTCGGAAAACCCATAGTTAAAAAAGATTGTGTTATATTCTATATCCCACTCTTCATGGCTCAACGTATCCAGTGTATGTGACCCATGATATCCTATTATTTAGGGAACATATGAGAATGAGGGCTCAATTTTACCATAGTACACGTATTCATTTCATGGGGGATTTTTGTATCGCATGATCATGTTAAAAAAAAGCATTAAACCAAATTCTATAATGTCTTGATCTAGATAACAAATCATAATGTAACTTTTAAGATGATTCTTATTCCATAAATAATTCTTTATTATGAACATATTTCTTTAAGAATAATAAATTTAGTGAACAATAATTTGTACCCAGAGAAATGATTCAATTGGAATGTGGACTTTTAAAATATGCATGAATGTGAAAAGGTAGAGATGAAAAAGATTCTCTAACTCACACAAACTTTATGGGGCATCGTCCTGCGTTTTTATAAAGAATCACATTGATAAACATTTTTCACAAACTTTTCTATATACATTGAAAAATCAAATCACCATAACCCTTATATTATTGAATTGAAAATTATAGAATACTATTAGAATCATTTCATGAAGAAAAATGTGATAATTAAGAGTATTAAAGATTGTAGTTTCAACTCTCTTATATTGAATAAATTATATTTGTTTCATTAATATCCACCAATAACCTTGATCTCCTCTAATAATTATAAAAATTATTTTTCGATAAATGTTTCATCACAAATGAACCTCATGGAATAGTCCATATATTTTCAATTATACAAATAGGTTGCAGTTCTTGTCAAATAAATCAAACCATCATTCCATAATGATAAATTAAGTAATAATTGATCTTCCACTTGATATTTAGAATAATTAAATGCTTCATTTCCCATATATTCTTCTCAATATGAATTTTGTCTAAACTATGATGTATAAAATTGGTTAAATGTTAAGCCAACTCAAAAAAGAAATGTTTATTTTCCATTTATAATGGGATTCCGTGCCAACAATCTTACACCTTTTATATTAAATTTTATTTGTACCAAATGATAATATAGTACATTGAAATTAATTATGTACATTAGTTCATAATATATGTTGATGTGTATTATTAGTTCCATATATATTATAAATCCTATGGTAATTATTCTTGTATAGATAATCAATTATAAAGAATTATCAATTCCCCATGAAACTGAAACTATATTGATATTTAAGTATTCAAATTCATTTGTTTATCATTGTTTCTAGCACTTTCTATCATTGTGAACTGCTACACAGGTGTGTTGATGTTCGCTAATGGTGAATTGTACCCCGCATTCCCATTTTCCAAAAGTGTTTTACATTCATCACTTCTTTTTAGATGTATTCTTTATGATTGTAACGGTATGATGGGATGTCAGTTCCTCCTTTAGTAGATTCCACCTCGGTACTTGTCACCTAGTTCGGGCCTCCCATTGAGATTTAGGAATTTTTTATGAAACATGTTGTTGATTCTATATCATTGTGGAGGCCGGTAAATTATTCTTCTTCTATCCAGAAATTATGAAGGGTCATGTCTGGGAATAATCTTTTAGTTAGGTGAGTGGTCACATTGGGCATCAATGAAATGTATATATGTTGAAAACTAGAACACCTATATTCTTCCTCATTAGATTTCTTCTCAAGGGAATATAAACATGAGGCTTCCCACATCGATCTTGGGGTACCTTATTACAAAGGCATATCTCTAAGGCTTTCCTTAGCTTACAATGTTTAACTTGGGGAATTCTATGAGTTTAACATCAGAATGATCAGAACACTCGTGATAGTGGATCACGTATGTACATCCCTACGTGGGAGAGACTATATGATTTAACAAATGGCTGGATCGAAAACACCCAATGAGGATGGATATTATTGTAGTGTGTATAATAAAAAGAATATTTCACACTATCAAGTCTAATCTATAAACCATTGGGGGAAAACCTGATAGGGTGGATCCCAATGAGGTGGACTCAATGGTTTTCTGTTAGCTAGTATTTATCCTCATGGAGGATTCCTACATTTCCAATTTAAGTGACAGGGATAAAAACCCACATATTTAAAAGTGGTTATTTTGGGCTCACAAATGGATAGATTCACATAAAAAGTGGGGGAATCATGACTGTATGGATATTGATTGGGAGGGTATTTTCATGGTAGGTCTCCCAAGTGTTGTAATAATTAGAAATGGGGTGTATAGGGCTTTTTCATGGTGGATTCCAAGATGAATGATGTGATACTACTAAGATGTGGTGTCGTGGGAGAAAATCAAGAAGAATAATGGAGGTATTGATGATGTTTATTGGAGGAATGAGATGGATCCTATGTGAAGATAGTGGTGTTTGGATTTAACTTTGTGAAGGTTTCCTACATATTCCAGCTATGTGGGATTCAAAGTCCACGTATTTCAAAGGGTGGAATGTGACACCTATGTAGGTGACTCCTGAGAATAACATGCATGCATGGGGACCCGAAGGTAATGGAACTTCCAGGTTGGGGCTTGATACACCTGCTTTATAGTTTCTCAAGGGAACGACCTGGAAAAATGTGAGTGATGGGCATGAACATTAGGTGAGGTTTCCAATGTATCCAGATTGCTATAGAATAAAATTCTATGATGTTGAGAAGGTCATGTATTGAATCATATCGTATATATTGACAATGATTTGGAGACATGATGAGGCATATAAATTGATATAGGTCCATATGAGTATTTATCTGGACACCATTAAGGGTGGATCATGGAGAGTGTACCCCCTATAGTGGGAACCAAAGTTTAGCTTTTGTTAGAATTGAACCTCGTGGAGGTTTCCTGCATACCCTATTTAGATTATTGGGATCAAAAACCGTATAGTTCAGTTGAAAGGGGATTTGAATTATGCACTGAGGTGGCCTAGATGGTTTCTTGGTTACCATTATTCTCTTTCCCTACATGAGCCATGGTATGTGGGAGAAACAATAGGTGACCATAGAACAGATGGTCATGTCAAAAATATGTTTCAGTGAGGGATGGATCAGGGCTTACATTTTAAAGTAGCCCTGGGAAATAGATATTGGAACTTAATCCATAAGGGAGTCCCTAAAAAGATGTATTGATGTACATGAAGGATGTAGATCCATTGAATAAAGGACTCATTCCATATCAAAAAACACAGAAAATGCTGCCAAGGTTGCATTCAAGGCTTATGTGGAGACTGCCTCGGATGAACATGGATAAAAATCCCATATGGAAAGAGATAGTGAGAGGGAGATGGTTCTGATCCCCCTTTAGTCCTCTAAGGACTTCCATGCATGTTAAAATCACAATTTGAAGCCCTTTGTTGATGATGTAGGTGTTTGGAAGTTTAGAGTCATGTATTTCATGTGATGAGGACTCACTCCTCACCACATGGACATACATTACTGGTACCATCCCACACGTGAGGAAAGGAAGGCACCATAAATTCTATAATTAATAGAGATGGTGGATTGGCCAATCAATGGATCCACATTATTGTAACTATGAAAAGAATCAATTGTTGTTAGAATACCTAAGCAGATAATCATTAGGTAGGGAAACACAATATTTAATGCCAAATGAGGGACCACGAAATCACTATGTACAAGAATGGATGGCCACATAGAAGAAGGTCTCAGGAATAAATGGGCCTTTATGAGAGGTTATTTTCAATGATCAAGTGCTCATGGGGGTAAAGGGAATCGTGAAGGTAAGAACTTCATGAAGTAGGGTAACACTTCCTTAACATGAAATAATGAATTTTAAGAGTACTTCACAAAGTCTTCTGATTCATGAAGATACAAGTACCCTGAAGGTAATTCCTCCTTCAATAAGGTTATATTCCTTATGAAGGCTATTCGAACCATAGGTAGGGGTAAATTGGATCAAAAGAAAGTGGCTTTCATAGTGCTCAAGTACTTTAGGGATTTTATTTATTTATTGTGTTCACAGTTTTTAGGAGCATCGTGAAAAGGTATATGGAAGGAGAAAGGTCATATGAATAATGGTTTAGAAGGGGGTGATCATACTATTTATAGGCAAGGGGCTATTTTAAGGTTTGGAGGCATGCTGTGAAGAAAATAATGTTCTCTACAAAGTGGGTCGAGGCACATTGGACTCACGGTGGACACCATAATAAGTATCATGGTGGTTGTGGGGCACCTCAAACGCATGGAGGAAAACATCAACTAGAATTGTGGTGGTTTTTTCCTCATCTAACTCATGGAGGACACCATCAATAATCATCATAGTGGTCATGGGGATCGTTGTACTCATGGATCCTTCCATTAATGCCTTGTATGTTCATGGGGCTTGGGAGTTCCACAATCTCTCTTTATGAGGCATATTCCATTACTGATTTTTAGGTTCATCATGGATGGATTTATATAAATGAATTTGGTTACTTCTTATCTGTTTAAGTTCATTTTCATTAGCTTCAAAAAATTCACTCCCTCGGAATGTGAACCGATTGAAAAATGAGGGTCATATTCTGAAAATTGGATGGGCGCAAAGCTAGATTGTGGTGCGTCCTACGAAAGTGATGCCCTAATGAAAGAGTTCATGAAGACACTATGAATCTTGGTTGTCTGTCCTTATTAATATTTCTTTAGGGTCCAATTATCCATATAGGATCACCATGAATATTTACGTATGAACTCTATTTTAATGAATACAGTCGCCACGCAAGCATACCCTTGTGAACATGGTTCATCAGACTGTTTCCCCCTAAATTCTTCTTAGTGAACCGTAGCATTTTGATCCTCTATTACTCCATGACATGTGAATACTCCAATAAGGCTTTGAGATATAGTTTTTGAGTGACTAAGCTTCATGGATGATATTCACGAGAAAGACTAAGAAAATCAAAAAATTACCAAAACTGAGGGCCTCCCATGAACTATATCATAAAGTCCTCAGGGATGTTTCTTGAAGAGAATATCTGATGAAATAAATTTGGATTAGGGTGTGTGCTCAAATCCATTCCAATCATGAATCATTGATGGAGATGCTGATATATGTAAATTAATACTATCCTCTTTTCAATAGATTTATTCTATACAACATTGTTCTGAGGGCATACGTCTTCACCCCGAAGGAAAATAGAAAAGAACCAACATACATGTTTAGAGAAACATTAGTTCAATAATTGGGGTATAGAGCTACTGATGGTCATGTTGGGAAGGATGAATCACCTATCACTACAGACATCCTGTATAAACAACTCAATAATATTTATGGGAAACTATTTAATCCATAGATATCTCTATCAAAACATCATACCATCTTGAATGTGGGGATATGGAACCCATTGAAATGGTAGAATTATGATTGGGACCTACCCCAGGGAGGAAATTTCATTGATGAGTGGGCTAGGTTCTACTGGGTGTGTGTATCATGTAAAGAATTTGTGGTGGGTCTATAGAGGGTAAGCATATATGAAGTGGCATCAACTTCCAAATTCCACATACATCAACAGGAGGACTACATTCATGAGCTATTTAGTAGGTGGACATCGACAACCATCACATTCCATCCACATCATGAGGAATTCAGAATCATTCGTTGGGAACTCCACCATATTATTGGGATACCCATTCATAGGGAAATTTATGAAAAATTCCTTCCTGCAAAAAATGCATTGGAGGATCTGGAAAAAATTACACAGCTATTGAAGATTCTAATAGACCAGGTGCTGGTCATAGATGATGAAAATAAGACAATAAGATATGTCCACTTTAAGAAGTGGTTTGGTCATTTTATGAATATTCATGATATGAGGCATGTTCGGGGGAGATGAGTCTCCTGTGATGTTTGTCATATGGCCCCATACCATCACAAGAGGGGTTCAACGAGGAAGAGATGTTTCTTATTTCTGAATCCATGAAGAAAACTGATGATAGTAGTGGGGGACCAACATCAACACCGAGCATCAACCAATATTCATGTTGGATGGGGTTATATCAATTATTATCTATGGGTGGATAATAACATTAAGACATTCACATATGGGTACATGGTTTAACACATTCATCATTGTGGTGGCGTTGGAAATGGGGAAGCACATCAACCTCTGAAATTCGGTGTTGGAAAAACTCTTCATGGTGCTCTAGAACATCAGTAAGGGGAATATTCCATTGTGCCTCTGTAGATCACTCCATTTTCAATATGGCTGGGTAATAGCACCCATGGGGGGATATGAATACATAAACCCCATTTCCCATCCAAATATGGACTTCTGACCGGCCATCAATAAAGTTGTGGGAAGCTTCCCATTCAAGTTCAACTCGGTGGTAGTGCTAAACAAAATATGGAGTGTAGATAAATTCAACTTCCATCTATTACCTCTTCCATTATAAGTGCTCACTGATGATGACACAGTATTTAAAGAACATCAGTCATATCTTCTAGTCTTTGAGGTGGAGTACTAGTTAAACAGGTATATTATGATCTAATCTATGAATGGTACACCCAAAACTAGTTCAATAGCCAGTTCAGATGCATACAGAGATTGGCCCCAAAGGTGTACTTGGGGGTATGTCGTGAAGGTCAGATGTTCTTGATGAGGAAGTCAGGGATCATGCTCACATGGGAATATATGAAGATGAAGAATGAGTTACCTTCTCTCACTACCACTTATGGGAGAGTCAAGGTATATGCATAGAGATGGAAGGAACCCTATATATGGAAACGCAGAAACAACAAACCAGCTATGTAGGTGATGTATTGGACCCTCCCCCTCAAGGTTGAGGTTTAACATAAGAAAGAGAATGCTATAAAAATGTGGATGTTTCACATCATAGTGGTGGAGAGGTAGCAGAACCAATGGCTCGAAGTCCTACATCCATGGGGAATGGAATATTAGCAACAACAAAAGTCCTAACAGTCCCCATTGGGTAGACTCAGAGTGAATGGGGCCATCCATATGATTTTGAAAAATACTAAACCAAGCTCCTGGGAAGTAGCTGTTTTTCATGGATATACCTAAGGCTAATTTCTACCTGATGTCAGGGTAATATTGGGATGTCAACAGTCAATACATCAATTCTTACAAAATGTGGGACCATATCACCAATTTGGGATATTCATTTTAGGCATTGATCAGGATATGTCCAGATTTATGGAATCCAATGAATAGGGGGCATTACATTGCTAAGTTGGATGCATTCCGCACTCTTGAGGAACTCTGCATCCAATGAAAACTAAAATAAATGTTTTACTCAATCAGACATGACGTCCAAAACAATCAGCTTCTAAGCTAGTGGTGTGTTTTCCCTTGGAAAATGAATCATATTTGTCATGGGTGAAGGATTATTAGGAGGATTATCCTAGAAGAAGGTGAGGTTATTCCCCCCATAAAAACATCCCTATGGGGATTCACTTAAGCTCTTGAGGTATGATCCAACTCATTCCACTGTGAAACCTTTTTTCATCTAGTTTTATTGACTGATATCCATATTGTATAGAAGAACCATAAAAATATGGCCCTTATCGGTGAGGATAGAGGCGTGGAGTTACGTGGAGAAGACCAAGCACTGGGGACTGCATCAGATGTAATGGTGGTTGTAGGGTCTAGCAGTGTTGGGGAGGCTAAGATGGACTCTATTGAAACTTAATAACCCACTATCATATATGGGGGGCCACATATTTTCATCCTAGAGATGAAAAGACAATGTATATAACTTGGAAAGCTATCATTGGACCAATGTAATCATCTTGCCACAGATATTTGTACTTGTTCTTTTCTCTATCAAGTTAAGTAATACAGTTCTTGACTGAATAGACATTAAAGTGGTGGGAACCCTATTGGTGTGGATAGATGGAGGGCCTAGGGTCTTATTCCTCTGATGGGTTGAATTTCATATGGAGCCAAGCTTCTACACTAGCCAAGCTTCCAGACTAGCCAATCCATGACCTCTTGTGATCTGTCAATTTTTGGTTCTCATGAGGCTAACAAAGTCAAACTTATCGAGGTGGGATCAAGTGATATAGATGAACTATATGATTTTGATCTTGATCCATCTAACATAATTCCATAGGAAGTCCCTACTTCTAAATTTCCTCCCCCGTTCAAAAATTAAAAAAATATAGACCCAAAAGAGATGGGTGAGTCTGATTCTGATGCGGATGAGGACAGTCATTCAAGCTGACATTGATCATGTTTTTTGATCAAGATATTCATTGAAAATACTGAATATTGCAAGTGTATATGTCCTATAGGATCACTTCTCCATTGGATACATGTCCAATGAGCTTGAGGTTTGAATGTTCAAGATCTGCATACGCTAATTTGAGACTATCACGTGAAAATGATTCAGGGAAGCAGTAGGAAACTGGACATGGCCTCATGTAGGATAAAATATAAAAACATTAAAATGATTTATGAGGTTTAATAGTAAACCCATATCATAGAAAATCAGGAGATCCAGTTCTTCTCTATTTTTAGCAATCAATCAACACTCGTTGTGTGATTGGAATTCTAGATGGCGGAGTCCCAAAAGTAGTTGGTGTTTGAATGTATCCATGTGGCTAACCATCGGGATGAACATGATATGGTGCCGATCCAATATAATGGACTCTAAACATAATAAAATGAAGAATAAGCAGAGCTCATGTGATGATAGAACATCATGGAATCCACATGTCATAGGGCGGTGGAGTTGAGGTGCTCCATGTTGGGGAGAATCCATATGGGTTGTGTTTTTTCAAACTCCTAATAGATTCACACTTTCTCTGAACTGTGTGTATATACATATCTCTTTCTTATTTCAATTACCACATGTCAATCATATCCATGAAACAACTAGCGATCAATCACAAAGCTCACGTGGGTCATGCCCTGTCTGAGAAATAATGGATGACCACAGAATCATTTATTTTTAATGAGTTCTCTAGCTAGTCATAGAATACTCAATGTCTGCATTTTTTTTGCCAAACACACATTGAATTCAGGATTATAATGGTTTTGGATAGAGAATATGGCTCTTGAAACTGTTGATTACCTTTACTGATGTGATTTATTAGACGATCGGGATAATGCCAGTGGAAATCGAATCAATCTGAACAAAGGGGAATGAAAAGTGTGAATCACAAAACCCAAAATAAGGAATATAATGATAGTGGAATTATGATATCGGATAAATACTGGCAATTTTTTACCACATAACATCTATATCACTCAGCCTAAAACGCGGAAAAAAACAAGGTTCGATTGTGGACCAGTTTGAAACATAGGACATGTCCGAAATTGTTGTCTGATGCCTTTTGGAATATTGACCCAATATGGTAGGAGAGCCAAAATGTAATGAGACCAAACCATTAGGGGGTCCCTTTAGATGTGAAAAATGTTGAGGATATAAATAAGGGTAATGTGATGTCTGAGGTGGAGTGATGGAATGTTCAAATAGATTCCAACACTCTCAGAATTATGCCACCTTGGCTTGGAGAACATAGTTTGTAGGAATACCAATCTGAAAAAAGGTCGAACCTATCTCAATAGGGAACATCATTTGGGATTCCATGTGATAGATGAAGACACAAACACTACAGTAGATAACCAACAATGTGGGAGAGGACCACTCATGATGAGGGCTTGGGATGCTTTGCAGTTTTTTGTAATGCAAGTGAGGGAGATGCATACATATTGTAACGTCATCAAACCAGGACGTTTCACATAGCTTAATTTCATACTACATGTACCCTAAACAAGTTTAATTTCATGCTACATAGACTATGATGTCTATTCACGATATTTTTTAATGTCATGGAGATCTAACACAAATGTGAATGAGCCAAAAGAGGCTTGCAAACCATAAAAATATGAAGGAAATGATGAAAGGGGGTGTATGTGATTTTTTGAGGGACAAAACCTGACATAAAAAAGACCAAGGATACTCACTAACACACCACAAACTTCTATGAGTATCTAATTGTAAATGCATCATGTTTGGACCACGGATCCCTCATGATGCTCAACGACATCAATACCAACCCTACAAAAACTTCTAATCCCACATGAGAAATGGTAAGTGTAGGAAACAAGGAATGGTAAAAGAGATTTTCCTAATATATGGGAGTGCACCTAGAAGGTAAAAAATTGATTGAATCTGTAACGACCCAAAGTTTCATTAATGGAAATCCCTCGTGATCTTATTAAATGTCTCTTAAAAAAAATGTTTTATAAAATGTTAACTTCTTTGGTTTTATTATAAGAGTTGTGATCGTTACTTTTATAGCCATTGAACAGTGATCCCATGATTAGTATAAATATAAGGCTTTAACGAACCAATTTTACTCAGAAAAAGGAAGCGATGGCATCATCTAGTAAGATTGCCCCATATGAAGCCCATTTGTCAGAGCTCGGAAATGAGGTGGTGTCTTTGGGCATTGCCCCTGACAAAGCCCAAGCTGAGCTTCATTATTTCAAGCTCAAATGTGACCATCTACGGGAAATGTGGAAGTTGATAGAGATTATCACTCGAGTGATGTTATCTGAGCCGCCCCAAGAGTCTATCACCATCGCACACCTTAACCATAGGTCTTATGCGGCTATTTTAAGGGGTTATGTAACAAATAAGTAGTACTATGTTCATGTAAATTATTTTTTGTATATAATAATGAATATAATTTCTAGTCATTTTTGATACATTGTAAATAGTTTTTAAAGTACCAATGGTGTTTTTAGTTATTATTTAATTAAGAAATATATTTTATTAAATTAAGGGATTTTTGAATTAAATAATATTTTAATAAAATAATAATAATATTATTAAATTAAGTTTTATTAAATATAAATGATCTTATAATTTTATGAATGCAATTAAATTTTTTATTAAGGTTTGGAAGCCATTTCTGTCAAAACCCGTGAATTTTCGATAAATGTTGGTTTTTATTTTAAAAGTTAAAATTAACATATTTAGATATTTTTTTAGATAAAATAAATGTCATTTCTGGAATTAGGACATCGAAATTGTCCAACGGTGAATTTTTTATAATTTTCTGAGACAGTCAAATTTTTGGGTTAAAATTAAATACCATTTAAATATATACTGTGTTTTATGATATCAGAATGACCAAATGGTGATGTAATAAAATGCCATAGTCCTTATGTTCGGCAAATATATGTTTTATCATTAAAATAATGCAATTTTGGGTTTGTTTGACTTACTTTTCAATGCATTAATGGACCCCTCAAGACATATTCAACACATTGCCTTTTTGAATTAATTTCCATGGGAGTGTGACTCACCTCCACATAAGCAACCATATTATTTTAAGAAGTTCGGACATGGGCCTTATAAAATATTGTTTTCCTCTTCCCTTTTCCAAAAACCATGGGCAAAAACCATGGGATGGTTTGTGGTTTGGATTAATTTAATGTAAGGGGACCCAAACCTAAATAATAAAGAATTCCCTCACATTTCCTATATAAACCCACCCAAGCTCCCACTTCCTCCTCACTAAAATCCCTTGTAGTTCGTCCAAACTCTGCCCTACTTTCTCTAGAATCCTCCCATGGTTCCCCAAGCTCCCAAGAAGCCTCTCACAAGCCTCTCTCTAGCCTTTGAAAGCACACTTCCAAGTAAGGGTGTTTTCTTCCTTTCTCATTTTTGTCAATTTTATTTAAGTTTTATTACCCTTTTAATTTCAATTATGAATTTTGGTGTATGGTTTTTCACCTCCCCCATACTGCCCTCTTATTTTTTGATGATGGGATACCCCTTTCTCTCTAATTAAATTCCTCCCATGTACACCCGTTACTATGCCGAAATTCCGAAAGGAACTTCTCTCTCCTCTTTTACATTCAAGAAATACGTCTGTATCATGAATATAAATTCCATTAATATTGTTGGGACGTGTATCTATTTTACCTACTTACATTCCATTACATGTAAATATGATGAGGAACCCCTTTCTCTCTCATCAACCTTTTTTATGAATTCTTATGTCACGCCGTTACGCTGCTGAAATCGCACCGATTTTCTAAGCCAATGTCACTGTGTAGTGAATACCATGCACATTTCTCCATCAAGGGTATTCACCTTTATTCACATTTACTTATTGATTGTAAAGTTTAATGTATGAATTCCACATTTCTTTATCATTGAATACATGATTATTTTTTATGAATCCATGTTTTATGATCCATGTGGCACATTTATGCAAGAAATGAAATGTTTAAGAAGGGTGTGCCCTTATAGCGCTCCAATGCATTGGGTAAAGTATAGTATCATGATACGTCATGTGAAATGATTTTTGACTCATGATAATTCTAGTGCAACGAGGGTTTACTCATTCTTCATGTGAAATGAGGGTTTACTCATGCTTTATATGCAATGACCCTTGGCTCATGCTAAATCCATGTTAGGTGTTGTTGCCACATTTCCATGTTATGATTATCATGATTTATCATGCCTTTATGTTCATGTTTATTTTATGCTCTATTAATATGCCTATTGTCTAACATGTATTGTAATCCTCATGTTAATCCATGTGTACTCCTTTACTGGGCTTTACAGCTCACCCTTTCTTATGCATGTCCTCAGGTTATCCCATGCAATGCTAAGTACAAGGGAATGTAGTGGTCATGTAAAGGAAGTTTTCAATAAAGATGTTGTATTTCATGTTTTAAGTTTTTTATGTAATGATCCTAAGCCCCAAATACAATAAACCACTTGATCTTCTTTGTTGTATCAAGTGATGTTTTATGTAATAAATCATGTTTAAGTTTGTAATAAAAATATGGTTGTCATAGTTGGTATTAGAGGATAGGTTTAGTTATTTTTAGGATTAGGAAAACCACAGTAAAGCCTTAGATACAAGACTAAGTATAATAAAAACATCCCTATGTTTTGGTAAATACTAAGTAAGTGGTTTATCATACAAATACATCCCTGTCTGGATACGAGCAGGTAGAGGCGGCTCTAGCACAGATGTATCCTGGGGGTAAAACCCGAAAACACCGCTTTGAGCTAGACTCGAACGAGAACTGGTGCACTACAACGGGCCTTGCTGCACTCTTGGTTATGACACTCCTGGGGGATATGTTTTGATAAATTCACAGTCTTAGTATGAACCCTTATTAAGGGAAAAATGCCCCTAAGAATAGATGTGAGAAAGTAGATCATGAAAACCTAGATTGAAGCCTATAGACTCATGAGTTAAATAAATTAATGTTTATTCATAAATCACCAACTTTTGTCTTTGTATTACCATTCATGTGTTACCCCTAAATTTCCTTTTATTCTAGCCAATGGCTGGTAATAGGAGGACTCGGACTATCAACCATTGTGAAAATCAGTGTGATGATTGTACTAATGAGATGCCCAATCCAATGGGAGCGGGAATCACGAACCTTGTCAAACTTCTCTATCAGCTAACTCATGTTTTGAATAGAAACACGGGACAAGAGGAACGTTCAACCTCCCCTAAGAAAGAACAAGTCACTATCGAGAGCTTCATGAGACAAAGGCCTCCTACTTTTGGTGGATCATCTAATCCCACGATCGCTGAACAATGGATCAACTCCATTGAAAAGATCTTCTCCATCCTTCAATGTTCTGAACAAGAGAAGGTTCTCCTGGCTGCTTTTCGTATGGAGGGTGAATCTGATCAATGGTGGACGTTGATAAAAAATACGAAGCCTGAGGAGGAGATCGAGGCATTGGATTTGAAGGAATTATGGAAGATTTTTTTAGATAAATATTTTCCACGCACCCTCCAGCTTAAGATGGAAAGGGACTTCCTTTACCTCAAGAAAAAATATGAGGAATCCATTGGAGCGTACGAGGCAAACATCACAAGGCTTGCACGATATGCTTTTGGCTTTGTCGTTACCCCCGAATGCAAGGTTTACCGCTTCTTTGGTGGGCTGAATCCTAGATTTCAGAAAGCGTTAGCGATTCGTGACTTCAACAGCTATGAGGAAATTGTCCGATGTGCCCTCAAGGTCGAAATAAAGATTGGAGAATCACAGGGGTATCATGGGGATAAGAAGCGTAAGGTAGACTTCAGTGCTGGTGGGCTGATGGATAAATCCAATGGTGCTAAGAAGTTCCAGAACCCCACTTTCCAAAAGTATGGAAAGAAGCACTCTGGAAATTGCCTTAAGGGGACGAGAAAATGCTTTAGGTGTGGAAGAGAAGGGAACCTAGCTATTAACTTTCGACAAGAAGGACCTGCGGTTGCGACAAAGGAGAGGAATGCTCCGTTCAAACCTCAACGCATTGTTCAATTCTACAAATGCATAGAACTGGGTCATTTTGCAAATCAGTGCCCTAATCCAAGGGTTATCGGAGGCAACCAACAACTTCCAAGACAACAAGGAAGAGCTTTTCCCATCACTTCTACCGAAGTGAACCCCGAAAACAAAGTGGTGACAGGTACGCTAGTTATTCATTCATGAATAGTGGAAGTACTTTTGGATTCAGGTTATACGCATTCTTTTATATCTCGAAATTTTAGTAGAACAATCCCAGCACCACCACAAATCATGGAAGTAAAGATGTCATTGAGTATGGAAAATGGGGCAATCATTGCATCCCATGAATAAAAGTCCTCCCCTGTTATAATCTGTGGATTGAATAACCTGACAAACCTCGTCATACTCCCTTTGGTGGAATTTGATGCAATTCTTGGCATGGATTAACTTTCCTTATATAGAGCCAACATAAATTGTCGATAGAGGGAAATAACACTCCATATGGAGAATCGACCCCCGATTATTTACAAGGGTCAGGAGGAAGATGAATCTCTTTTAGATCCATCATCTCAAGCATGGATATTACTGCCTTATGAGCATGCATATCTGGCTCAGATGATTGAGTCCAAGGAAGAAACCATCCTTGAAGAAATTCATATTGTGAGGGAATTCGCTGAAGTGTTTCCCGAGGAACTGCCTGGTCTTCCTCCAAGAAGAGATGTTGAGTTCTCAATTGAAGTTATACCTGGGGCATTAACAATATCCAAGACTCCATATAGAATGGCTATTTTTGAGCTTGAAGAGCTGAAGAAAAAACTACAAGAGAATCTGGATAAAGGGTTTATATGCCCAAGTGCTTCACCATGGGGTGCACCAGTCCTCTTCGTCAAGAAGAAGGATGGGTCAATGCAGCTTTGCATCGATTATCATGAACTTAACAAAATCACGATAAAGAACAAGTATCATCTCCCACGAATTGATGAATTGTTCGATCAGTTGCGTGGAGAACAATACTTCTCCAAGGTGGACTTTTGGTCGGGATATTATCAAGTAAGGGTGAAGAAGGATGATGTCCCCAAGACTGCTTTTCGTACAAGATACAGGCACTATGAATTCATAGTAATGCCTTTTGGACTCACCAATGCTCCAGAAATATTCATGGACTTGATGAATAGAGTCTTTAGAGATTACCTTGACAAATTTGTGGTAGTCTTTATAGATGATATTCTAATATACTCCAAAACCAAGGAGGATCACGAGGAGCATTTAAGAACAATACTAGAGAATTTTCGCAAGGAGAAGCTCTATGAAAAGTACATCAAGTGTGAGTTATAGTTGAAGGAGGTCTCATTCTTGGGCCATATCATCACAACTAATGGGATATCTGTGGACCCCTCCAAAACAGATGCAATTGAGGGATGGTCGAGGCCAACATCGGTAACGGATATCCGTAGCTTCTTGGGGTTAGCTGTATATTATCAACGATTTGTGAGAAATTTCTCACAATTGTCCAACCCTCTTACCAAGCAGACATGAAAGGGAGTAAAGTTTTCCTGGAGTGATGAATGCGAAGAAAGCTTCAAGGAGTTGAAAAGGAGGCTTATCACTGCACCCGTGATCACTTTACCCACAAGTGGGGAGCTTTTTGTGGTATTCAGTGATGCTTCGAAAAAGGTCTTAGGATGTGTGCTAATGCAGAATGATAAAGTGATATCCTATGCCTCAAGGCAGTTGAAAATCCATGAGTGAAACTATCCAACGCTTGATATGGAGTTGGCTGCTGTGATCTTTGCCTTGAAAATCTGGCGGCATTATCTCTATAGAGAGAAATGTGAGATATATACTGACCACAAGAGTCTTAAATATATATTCACACAGAATGAGATTAATATGCGCCAGAGAGGATGGATAGAGCTCATAAAGGATTATGACTGTTGAATATATTACCACCCTGGGAAAGCGAACAAGGTAGTGGTTTCCCTAAGTAGAAAGGATCCAGTGATTCTATCAATGATGAGAATTGAGAAGGATCCAATCATCTTAGACTTGATGAGGATGAATGTGGGAATCATAAAGAATGGAACATCAACAATATGTTCCCAAATTATTGCTCAACCATCTCTTTTGGAAAGGTTAAAGGATTCTCAAAAGGATGATGTGGGAATTCAAGAAATATTGGAAGCTATCAAAAAGGGAAAATCCTTGGAGTTTAATGTTAATGAAGAAGGAATTGTGTAGTTTGGGAAAAGACTATGTGTTCTATCATGTCCGGAGCTAAAGAAGGAACTTTTGGATGATGCACATAGTTCAAATTTCTATATTCACCCAGGGAGCACAAAGATGTATTGAGATCTCCGAGAAAACTTTTGGTGTGATAATATGAAGAGGGAGATCGCCGAATATACATCAAAGTGCCTGGTGTGTCAGCAAGTGAAGGCAGATAGGCAGAAGTCTAAGGGGATGATGCAAGCATTTCCCATACCAGAATGGAAATGGGAGAACATCACCATGGATTTTGTCACTGGACTTCCAAGGACATCCAAAGGCAACAATGCAATCTGGGTTGTTGTGGATCGTCTTACAAAGACTGCACACTTCATTTCTATTCAAGAGGATTTCTCTTTAGATCAAATGGCACAGATATATATTAGGGACGTGGTAAGGATGCATGGAGTACCACTATCTATTGCTTCTGACCGAGATCCAAGATTCACCTCTATGTTTTGGAAGAGTCTTCAACATGCTCTGAATACTGAACTGAACTTCAGTACGGCCTATCATCCTCAAACTGATGGCCAATCTGAGCAGACTATCCAAACACTTGAGGATATGTTGAGAGATTTCTCGATGGACTTTAAAGGTGGATGGGATCAACATCTTCCTCTGGTTGAGTTCTCTTATAATAACAGTTTCCACTCCAGCATCCAAATGGCACCATATGAAGCCCTTTATGGTAAAAGGTGCAAAACACCGGCATGTTGGGATGAGGTTGGTGAATGTAAGCTGCTTGGACCAGAAGTAGTCGAACAAATGGTGGAGAAGGTGAAAACCATTCAGCAGCATATCAAGGCAGCCCAAAGTCGACAGAAGTGTTTTGTAGATAATCGTAGATTAGGCCTTGAGTTTAATGTTGGATACATGGTGTTTCTACGCATATCTCCATGGAAAAAGGTCATGAGGTTTGGAAAGAAAGGGAAGTTAATTGCAAGGTACATCGGCCCCTTCGAGATTCTTGGTCGTGTCGGGGTTGTGGCCTATCGACTAGCACTTCCACCTGCCATGGCCAAAGTACGTGATATCTTTCATGTATCCCTCTTATGTATGTACATACCAGAACCTTCACATGTACTCTCTTCTGAGGTGGTACAATTGGAAGATGATATTTCTTATGAGGAGCAACCGGTGAAGATCTTAGATCGTAGAGAAAAAGTTCTACGAAATAAGACAATGCCCCTCGTCAAGGTGTTGTGGAGAAACCACAAGTTTTAAGAAGTGACTTAGGAAATGGAGGATATGATGAAGCTAAGTTACCCACATTTTTTTAGTGTGGGAAAAGGAAAATTTCGAGGGAGAAATTTCTTAAGGGGGGAATATTGTAACGACCCAAAGTTTCATTAATGGAAATCCCTCTTGATCTTATTAAATGTCTCTTTATATAAAATGTTTTATAAAATGTCAAATTCTTTGGTTTTATGATAAGATTTGTGACCATTACTTTTATAGCCTTTGAATAGTGATCACATGATTAGTATAAATATTAGGCTTTAATGAACCCAATTTTACTCAGACAATGGAAGCGATGGCCTCATCCAGTAGAATTTCCCCATACGAAGCCCTTTTGTCGGAGCTCGGAAAATTGGTGGCGTCGTTGGGCTTCTCCCTTGACCAAGCCCAATCTTACCTTCATTATGTCAAGCTCTAATGTGACCGTCTACGGGAAAAGTGGAAGTTGATAGAGATTACCACTCGAGCGATGTTATCCGAGCCACCCCAAGAGTTTGTCACCATCACACACCTTACCCTTAGGTCTTATGCGGCTATTTTAAGGGGTTATGTAACAAATAAGTAGTACTATGTTCATGTATATTATTTTCTTTATATAATAATGAATATAATTTCTAGTCATTTTTTAAACATTGTAAATAGTTTATAAAGTACAAATGGTGTTTTTAGTTATTATTTAATTAAGAAATAAATTTTATTAAATTAAGGGATTTTTTAGTTAAATAATATTTTAATAAAATAATTTATTATTATTAAATTAGTTTTTATTAAATATAAAATATCTTATAATTTTATGAATGCAATTAAAATTTGTATTACGGTTTGAAAGCCATTTCGGTCAAAACCCGTTAATTTTCGATAAATGTTGGTTTTTATTTTAAAAGAGAAAATTAACATATTTAGAAATTTTCATAGATAAAATAAATTTCATTTCTGGAATCAGGACGTCGAAATTATCCAACGGGTAATTTTTCAGAATTTTCTGAGACAGTCATATTTTTGGGTAAAAATTAAATACCGTTTAAATATATAATGTGTTTTATGACATCATAATGACCCAATGATGATGTAATAAAATACCATAATCCTTATGTTCGGCAAATATATGTTTTATCATTAAAATAATGTGATTTTGGGTTTGTTTGACTTACTTTTCAAAGCATTAATGGACCCCTCAAGACATATTCAACACTTTGCCTTTTTAAATTAATTTCCATGGGAGTGTGACTGACCTCCACATAAGCAACCTTATTATTTTATGAAGTTTGGACTTGGGCCTTATAATTTTTTTTTTTATTATATTCCATTTTCCAAAAACCATGGGCAAAAACCATGGGATGGTTTGTGGTTTGGATTAATTTAATGTAAGGGGACCCAAACCTAAATAATAATGACTTCCCTCACCTTTCCTATATAAACCCACCCAAGCTCCCACTTCCTCTTCACTAAAATCCTTTTGAGTTCGTCCAACCTCTTCCCTACTCTCTATATAAACCTCCCAAGGTTCCCCAATCTCCCAATAATCCTCTCACAAGCCTCTCTCTAGCCTTTGGATGCACACTTCCAAGTAACGATTTATTCTTCCTTTCTCATTTTTGTAGATTTTCATTAAGTTGTATTGCCCTTTTAATTTCAATTATGAATGTTGGGGTATGGTTTTTCACCTCCCCCATACTGCACTCTTATTGTTTGAATGATGGGATACCCCTTTCTCTCTCATTAAATGCCTCCCATGTACACCCGTTACTATGTCGAAATTCCGAAAGGAACTTCTCTCTCCTCTTTTACATTTAAGCAATACATTTGTATCATGAATCTAAATTCCATTAAAATTGTTCGTACATGTATCTATTTGACCTCTTTACTGTCCATTACATGTAAATATGATGAAGAACCCCTTTCCCTCTCATCAACCTTTTTTATGAATTCTTATGTCACACCGTTACGCTGCCTAAATCGCACCGATTTTCTAAGACAATGACATTGTGTAGTGAATATCATGCCCATTTCTCCATCAACGGTATTCACCGTTATACACATTTACTTATTGATTGTAAAGTTTCATGTATTAATTCCACATTAATTTATCATGGAATAAATGATTATGTTTTATAAATCCATGTTTTATGATCCATGTGGCACACTTATGCATGAAATGAAATGTGTAAGAAGGGTGCGCCCTTATAGCGCTCCAATGCATTGGGTAAAGTATAGTATCATGATACGTCATGTGAAATGAGTGCTGACTCATGCTAATTCAAGTTCAAAAAGGGTTTACTCATGCTTCATGTGCAATGACGGTTTACTCATGATTTATGTGCAATGAGCCTTGGCTCGTGGTAAATCCATGTTAAGTGTTGTTGCCACATTTCCATGTTATGATTATCATGATTTATCATGCCTTTATGTTCATGTTTATTTTATGCTCTATTGGTATGCCTATTCTCTAACATGTATTGTACTCCTCATGTTATTCCATGTGTACTCCCTTACTGGGCTTTATAGCTCACCCTTTTCTTATGCATGTCCTCAGGTTATCCCATGCAATGTTATGTACAAGGGAATGTACTGGTCATGTAAAGGAAGTTTTCAATAAAGATGTTGTATTTCATGTTTGAAGTTTTTATGTAATGATCCTAAGCCCCAAAACCCCAAAACCACTTGATCTTTTTTGTTGTATCAAGTGATGTTTTATGTAATAAATCATGTTTAAGTTTGTAATAAAAATAGGGTTGTCATAGTTGGTATCAGAGGATAGGTTTAGTTATTTTTAGGATTAGGAAAACCCTAGTAAAGCCTTAGATACAAGACTAAGTATAATAAAAAATTCCCTATGTTTTGATAAATACTATGTAAGTGGTTTATCAAACAAATACATCCCTGTCCGGAAACGAGCAGGTAGAGGTGGCTCTGGCACAGATGTATCCTAGGGGTAAAACCCGAAAACACCGCTTTGTGCTAGACTGGAACGGGAACTGGTGCACTACAACGGGCCTTGCTGCACTCTTGGTTACGACACTCCCGGGGGATATGTTTTGATAAATTCTCAATCTTAGTATGAACACTTATTAAGGGAAAAATGCCCCTAAGAATATATGTTAGAAAGTAGGTCATGAAAAACATAGATTGAAGCCTATAGACTCATGAGTTAAAGAAATTAAAGTTTATTTATAAGTCACCAATTTTTGTCTTTGGATTACCCTTTATGTGTTACCGCTAACTTACCTTTTATTCCAGCCAATGGCTGGTAATAGGAGGACTCGGGCTAACAACCATTGTGAAGATCAGTGTGATGATTATACTAATGAGATGCCCAATCCAATGGGAGCAGGAATCGCGAACCTTTCCACACTTCTCTTTCACCTAACTTGCGTTTTGAATAGAAACACGGGACAAGAGGAACGTTCAACCTCCCCTAAGAAAGAACAAGTCACTATCAAGAGCTTCATGAGATAAAGGCCTCCTACTTTTAGTGGATCATATGATCCCACGATCGCTGAACAATGGATCAACTCCATTGAAAAGATCTTCTCTATCCGTCAATGTTATGAACAAGAGAAGGTTCTTCTGGATACTTTTCGTATGGAGGGTGAAGATGATCAATGGTGGACGTTGATCAAAAATACGAAGCCTGAGGAGGAGATCGAGGATTTGGATTGGAAGGAATTACGGAAGATATTTTTCGATAAATATTTTCCGTACACCCACGGGCAAAATATGGAAAGGGACTTCCTTTCCCTCAAGAAAAAATATGAGGAATCCGTTGTAGTGTACGAGGAAATATTTACAAGGCTTGCACGATACGCTTCCGGCTTTGTCGTTACCCTCGAATGCAAGGTTGACCGCTTCTTTTGTGGGCTGAATCCTAGCTTGTAGAAAGAATTAGCGATCTGTGACTTCGACAGCTATGAGGAAATTGTCCGATGTGCCATCATGGTCGAAATGGAGATTGGAGAATCACAGGGGTATCATGGGGATAAGAAGCATAAGGTAGACTTCAATGCTGGTGGTCCGATGGATAAATCCAACGGCGCTAAGAAGTTCCAGCACCCCACTTTCCAAAAGTGCGGAAAGAATAACCCTGGAAATTTCCTTAAGGGGACGAGAAGATTCTTTAGGTGTGGAAGAGAAGGGCACCTGACTGTTAACTGTCAGTAAGAAGGACCCGCTGTTGCGACAGAGGAGCGGAATTCTCCGTTCGAACCTCAACGCATTTTTCAATGCTACAAATGCAATGAACCGGGTCATTTTGAAAATCAGTGCCCTAATCCAAGGGTTATCAGAGGCAACCAACAACCTCCTAGACAGAAAGGAAGAGCTTTAGCCATCACTTCTGCCGAAGTGAACCCCGACAATGAAGTAGTGACAGGTACGCTAATTATTCATTAAAAAATAGTGAACTTACTTTTTGATTCAGGTTATACACATTCTTTTATATCTCGAAAGTTTAGTAGAACAATTCCAGAACCACCACAAATCATGGAAGTAAAGATGTCAGTGAGTACGGAAAATGGGGCAATCATTGCATCCGATGAATATAAGTACTCCCCTGTTATAATCTATGGATTGAATTTCCCGACAAACCTCGTCATACTCCCTTTGGTAGAATTTGATTCATTTCTTGGCATGGATTGGCTTTCCTTAAATAGAGCCAACATAAATTGTGGAGAGAGGGAAATCACACTCCATATGGAGAATCGACCCCCGATTCCTTACAAGTGTCAGGAGGAAGATGAATCTCTTTTAGCTCCATCATCTCAAGAATGGATATTACAGCCTTATGAGCACGCATATCTGGCTCAGATGATTGAGTCTAAGGAAGAAACCATCATTGAAGAAATGCCTATTATGAGGGAATTCGCTGAAGTGTTTCCCGAGGAACTGCCTAGTCGTCCTCCAAGAAGAGATGTTGATTTCTCAATTGAAGTTATACCTGGGGAATTAACAATATCCTAGACTCGATATAGAATGGCTATTGTTGAGCTTGAAGAGCTGAAGAAACAACTATAAGAGAATCTGGATAAAGGGTTTATATGCCTAGGTGCTTCACCATGGGGTGCACCAGTCCTCTTCGTCAAGAAGAAGGATGGGTCAATGAGGATTTTCATCGATTATCGTGAACTTATAAAAATCACGATAAAGAACAAGTATCCTCTCCCACGAATTTATGACTTGTTCGATCAGTTTCATGGAGCAGAATACTTCTCCAAGGTGGACTTGCGGTCAGGATATTATCAAGTAAGGGTGAAGAAGGAAGATGTCCCCAAGACTGCTTTTCGTACAAGATACGGGAACTATGAATTCATAGTAATGCCTTTTGGACTCACCAATGCTCCAACAATATTCATGGACTTGATGAATAGAGTCTTTAGAGATTACCTTGACAAATTTGTGGTAGTCTTTAGAGATGATATTCTAATATACTCCAAAACCAAGGAGGATCATGAGGAGCATTTAAAAACTATACTATAGACTTTTCGCAAGGAGAAGCTCTATGCAAAGTACATCAACTATGAGTTCTAGTTGAAGGAGGTATCATTATTGGGCCATATCATAACAAGCAATGGGATATCTGTGGACCCATCCAAAACAGATGCAATTGAGGGATGGTCGCGGCCAACATTAGTAACACATATCCGTAGATTCTTGGGGTTAGCTGGATATTATCGACGATTTGTGAGAAATTTCTCACGATTGTCCAACCCTCTTACCAAGCTAACATGAAAGGGAGTAAAGTTTTCTTGTAGTGATGAATGCGAAGAAAGCTTCAAGGAGTTGAAAAGGAGGCTTATCACTGCACCCGTGCTCACTTTACCCACAAGTGGGGAGCTTTTTGTGGTATTCAGTGATGCTTCGAAGAAGGGCTTAGGATGTGTACTGATGCAGAATGATAAAGTGATATCCTATGCCTCAAGGCAGTTGAAAATCCATGAGCAAAACTATCCAACGCATGATCTGGAGTTGGCGGCTGTGATCTTTGCCTTGAAAATCTGGCGGCATTATCTCTATGGAGAGAAATGTGAGATATATACTAACCACAAGAGTCTTAAATATATATTCACAAAGAAAGAGCTTAATATGTGCCAGAGAATATGGATAGAGCTCATCAAGGATTATGACTGTTGAATACATTACCACCCTGGGAAAGCGAACAAGGTGGCGGATTCCCTAAGTAGAAAGGATCCAGCGATTCTATCAATGATCAGAATTGAGAAGGATCCAATCTTCGTAGACTTGATGAAGATGGATGTGGGATTCATAAAGAAGGGAACATCAACAATCCTTTCAAAAATTATTTCTCAACCATCTCTTTTAGAAAGGTTAAAGGATGCTCAAAAGGATGATGTTGGAATTCAAGAAAAAGTGGAAGCTATCAAGAAGGGAAAATCCTTGGAGTTTAATGTTAATGAAAAAGGAATTGTGCAGTTTGGGAAAAGACTATGTGTTCCATCAAGTCCAGAGCGAAAGAAGGAACTTTGGATGATGCACATAGTTCAAATTTTGCTATTCACCCAGGGAGCACAAAGATGTATCGAGATATCCGAGAAAACATTTGGTGGGATAATATGAAGAAGGAGATCGCCGAATATACATCAAAGTGCCTTGTGTGTCAGCAAGTGAAGGTAGAGAGGCAGAAGTCTAAGGGGATGATGCAAACATTACCCATACCAGAATGGAAATGGGAGACAATCACCATGGACTTTGTCACCGGACATCCAAGGATATCCAAAGGCAACAATGCAATCTGGGTTGTTGTGGATCATCTTACAAAGACTGCACACTTCATTTCTATTTGAGAGGGTTTCTCTTTGGATCAACTGGCACAGATATATATCAGGGAAGTGGTAAGGTTGCATGGAATACCACTATCTATTGTTTCTGACCGAGATCCTAGATTCACCTCTATGTTTTGGAAGAGTCTTCAACATTCTCTAAATACTGAACTGTACTTCAGTATGGCCTATCATCCTCAAAATGATGGCCATTCCGAGCGGACTATCCAAACACTTGAGGATATGTTGAGAGCATTCTCGATGGACTTTAAAGGAGGATGGTATCAACATCTTCTGCTGGTTGAGTTTTCTTATAATAATAGTTTCCACTCGAGCATCCAAATGGCACCGTATGAAGACCTTTATGGGAAAAGGTGCAGAACACCGGCATGTTGGGATGAGGTGGGTGAACGTAAGCTTCTTGGACCAGAAATGGTTGAAGAAATGGGGGAGAAGGTGAAAACTATTCAGTAGCATATCATGGAAGCCCAAAGTTGACAGAAGTGTTATGCAGATAATCGTCGACGAGACCTTGAGTTTAAAGTTGGAGGCATGGTGTTTCTACGCATATCTCCGTGGAAAAAGGCCATGGGGTTTGGAAAGAAAGGGAAGTTAAGTCCAAGGTACATCATCCCCTTCGAGATTCTTGGTCGTGTCGGGGATGTGGCCTATCGACTAGAACTTCCACCTACCATGGACAAAGTACATGATTTTTTTCATGTATCCCTCTTAAGGAAGTAAATACCGGAACCTTAACATGTACTCTCTTCTGAGGTGGTACAATTGGAAGATGATCTTTCTTAGGAGGAGCAACCATTGAAGATCTTAGATCGTAGAGAAAAAGTTCTACAAAATAAGTCAATGCCCCTCATCAAGGTGTTGTCGAGAATCCACAAGTTTTAAGAAGCGACTTGGGAATTGGAGGATATGATGAATCTGAGTTACCCAAATTTGTTTTAGTGTGGGAAATGGAAAATTTTGAGGGAGAAATTTCTTAAGGGGAGAATATTGTAACCACCCAAATTTTCATTAACGGAAATCCCTCTTGATCTTATTAAATGTCTCTTTATATAAAATGTTTTATAAACTGTCATCTTCTTTGGATTTATGATAAGAGTTGTGATAATTACTTTTATAGCTGTTGAATAGTGATCACATGATTAGTATAAATATAAGGCTTTAACGAACCCAATTTTACTCAGACAAAGGAAGCGATGGCCTCATCTAGTAGAATTTCCCCATACGAAGCCCATTTGTCAGAGTCGGAAAAGTGGTGGCATCTTTGGGTTTCGCCCTTGACCAAGCCCAAGATGATCTTCATTATGTCAAGCTCAAACGTGACCTTCTACAGGAAAAGTGGAGGATGATAGGGATTACCACTCGAGCGATGTTATCCTAGCCGCCCCAAGAGTCTGTCACCATCGCACACCTTACCCTTAGGTTTTATGCGGCTGTTTTAAGGGGTTATGTAACAAATAAGTAGTACTATGTTCATGTATATTATTTTTTGTATATAATAATGAATATAATTTCTAGTCAATTTTGATACATTGTAAATAGTTTTTAAAGTACAAATGGTGTTTTTAGTTATTATTTAATTAAGAAATCTATTTTATTAAATTAAGGGATTTTTGAATTAAATAATATTTTAATAAAATAATATTATTATTATTAAAATAGTTTTTATTAAATATAATTTATCTTATAATTTTATGAATGCAATTAAAATTTTTATTACGGTTTGAAAGCCATTTCTGTCAAAACCCGTGAATTTTCGATAAATGTTGGATTTTATTTTAAAAGTGAAAATTAACATATTTAGAAAATTTCTTAGGTAAAATAAATGTCATTTCTGGAATCAGGACGTCGAAATTATCCAACGGTGAATTTTTCATAATTTTCTGAGACAGTCAAATTTTTGGGTTAAAATTAAATACCGTTTAAATATATAATGTGTTTTATGACATCATAATGAGACAATGGTGATGTAATAAAATACCATAATCCTTATGTTCGGCCAATATTTGTTTTATCATTAATATAATGTGATTTTGGGTTTGTTTGACTTAATTTTCAAAGCATTAATGGGCCCCTCAAGACATATTCAACATTTTGCCTTTTTAAATTATTTTCCATGGGAGTGTGACTCACCTCCACATAAGAAACCTTATTATTTTAAGAAGTTCGGACTTGGGCCTTATAAAATATTTTTTCCCTATTCCATTTTCCAAAAACCATGTGTAAAAACCATGGGATGGTTTTTTGGTTTGGATTAATTTAATGTAAGGGGGCCCAAACCTAAATAATAATGAATTCCCTCACCTTTCCTATATAAACCCACCCAAGCTCCCACTTCCTCTTCACTAAAATTTCTTTGAGTTCGTCCAAACTTTTCCTTATTCTATATATAAACCTCCCAAGGTTCCCCAATCTCCCAATAAGCCTCTCACAAGCCTCTCTCTAGCCTTTGGAAGCACACTTCCAAGTAAGGGTTTTTTCATCCTTTCTCATTTTTGTCAATTTTCATTAAGTTGTATTGCCCTTTTAATTTCAATTATGAATGTTGGGGTATGGTTTTTCACCTCCCCCATACTTCCCTCATATTATTTTAATGATGGGATACCCCTTTATCTATCATTAAATGCCTCCCATGTACACCCGTTACTATGTCGAAATTCCGAAAGGAACTTCTTTCTCCCCTTTTCCATTCAAGAAATACATTTGTATCACGAATCTAAATTCCATTAAAATTGTTGGGACATGTATCTATTTTACCACCTTACTGTCCATTACATGTAAATATGATGAAGAACCCCTTTCTCTCTCATCAACATTTTTTTTGAATTCTTATGTCACGCCGTTACGCTGCCGAAATCGCACCGAATTTCTAAGCCAGTGTCATTGTGTAGTGAATACCATGCCCATTTCTCCATCAAGGGTATTCACCTTTATGCACATTTACTTATTGATTTTAAATTTTCATGTATGAATTCTGCATTCCTTTATCATAGAATAAATGATTATGTTTTATGAATCCATGTTTTATGATCCATGTGGCACACTTATGCATGAAATGAAATGTTTAAGAAGGGTGCGCCCTTATTCTGCTCCAATGCATTGGGTGAAGTATAGTATCATGATACCTCATGTGAAATGAGTGTTGACTCATGCTAATTCAAGTGCAACGAGGGTATACTCGTCATTCATGTGCAATGAGGGTTTACTCATGCTTTATTTGCAATGAGCATTGGCTCATGCTAAATCCATGTTAAGTGTTGTTGCCACATTTCCATGTTATGATTATCATGCTTTATCATGCCTTTATGTTCATGTTTATTTTATGCTCTATTGATATTCCTATTGTCTAACATGTATTTTACTCCTCATGTTATTCCATGTGTACTCCCTTACAAGGCTTTATGGCTCACCCTTTTCTTATGCATGTCCTCAGGTTATCCCATGCAATGCTAAGTACAAGGGAATGTAGTGGTCATGTAAATGATGTTTTCAATAAAGATGTTGTATTTCATGTTTTAAGTTTTTATGTAATGATTCTAAGCCCCAAAGACAATAAACCTCTTGATATTTTATGTTTTATAGAGTGAATTTTTATGTAATAAATAATTTTTACGTCTGTAATAAAAGTAGGGTTGTCATAAAATCCCACAGTGACATAATAATGGGAGAAGGATGGTATGTTAAGACCTTAAAGGGTTGGGTGAAAGAGTGACTGGTAAGTGAATGTCAGTCATTAACCATGTTCGAAAAAAGGGAATATAACATATTATACAAGAAAAGGAGAGAAAATTTGGGATCAATTATTGAACATGATTGAAACATACGACCATCTACTTACATCCAAAGATCCATTAGGGTTTTGACCTCAGAAGGGTGGTATGAAAAAGCAGAATGAGACCATCATCATTAGCGGTCCTTAGGGATGTCATGGATGATATATGAAAACACCCAATTATTAATAGAAGTATGGAATGAATTTATCATTAGAGAGTGGGATTTAGACTCTATTGTGAAATCCCTTTAAATTCATGCTTCCTAGAATAGAAAAAATACCTCGTCTTAGGGCATAAATAGAATGCAGATAGAAAGACCCGATGTAAAATAATCCAAAGGAGGTTTAATTATTTCAGTTTAAAATTATGGTGAATGGAGTACAATGGTAAAAAAATGTCTAATTAACCCACAGATGGTCAAGATACAAAATACCAAGTTGTATCATGGGAGTGAAGGATTCAATGCACATGTAGTTCATGAATCCCATGTAGTTTAATGTCTTATAGTAAGGATGAATGAATTGATAAGAAGGGGAAAATAATTTTTTGGTTGGACTTAATATCTATCATTAAGAAATTACTACATATAAAATAAAGATGAGAATCAATCAACGTGTTGTTATGAAGTTTAATTCTTTCCTATTGGTCTCACGCATTCTTAGAGAATGAAGACATTTGATATATCTTGTTTGTTCTTTTTATGTGTTTTTATAGGTATTGGATCAATATGAAAACATTGGGTGTCACTAATGGAATCAATCCTTGTGTCGGTATTGACAGGTGGCATTGTGGATGAGCAATGATGAATGATAAGCCCTTTCAAATGATAACATGGAAATGTTGTTCTATTTTTCATTAGGCATCTATGATGATGATACAACAGTTTAAGTTTTTATGATAGAACCAGTCTATAAATTTTCATATCATGCATTAAGGACACAATAGATTAATGTATTGTGGTATAGGATTCCATTGTTTAACATCATACTAATTGGGTTAAATATATCATAGTTTATGTTCATAGAACTTAGAACATTGTGTTGCATTTCGTCTTTATATGGGAATGACTATACCAAGGATCCTAATCACAAGTGATATATGATTTTTGTAGGAAACAAGGAATTTTTTTAGGCTTCTCCCATTCATATGTTAGTTTAAAACAATGAAAATTAAACATTCTATGGAAAAAAATCCCACAATGCCAACATTCCAACTAAATGTGTCCAGATGCATGGAAGAATGATGATTGAGGTGTGGTAGATCCCAAGAACATGAGAGGGTTAGAAAATGTGAATCATGACATCTAATATTACGAGAATAATGGAGAGGTGTAATGATGGACAACAATTGAAGACCATGTTTGAGAAGTATCATTCATATCATTAAACTGTTAATGGGAACATAAAAATGAGTTTCGGTCGCTAACAATATTCAGAGAGCATGACCTAATCTCAAAATGGAATTTGAAATCTTCCAGGGTGATTGCCTACGATGGTAGGTGAGCCTTGAATAGGAGTATCCAACCTGTTTCGGGGTCCCTTCAGATATGAAATATAACAGAGACCCAAATATAGGGGATTCATGAATGGTGAAAGTGAATATGGTAATTGTATTTATGAAATCCAACAATATAGGTCTCACACCACTGCACATTCAAACATTATAGTGTAGAACATCTGCATGGGGGAATAGAACAAACTTCAAAGGTCAGGTTCCATAGGGGTGTTGCAAAAAGATTAAAGGCCATGTTTTTTTGACCAAAATCTCTCAATTTAAGTTCATAGTTTGCAGAACATTGGTGAAAAATTTGACATCATGTGATTATGTTGAACTTGTGTAGTTTAATGACAAGAATTAAGGATGATTATGTAACACACTTTATCATATTGAGACTGGCACATGTGCATCCCAAAAAAGAAATTCATTGTGGGGTAAGAAATTCTGATGCGAATGAGGATCAAGGAGGTCTCAACCACACAACAAATTCCTTAAAGAAAACCTGGTCATAGTTTGAAGTCATAAGACGTGGACTAGCATGCTCATTTTGAATTCATGAGCTTTACATGCATTAACCTAGTTTAAGTTCATAGAGTTTGGTTCACAAAGGATTGTTTCATTCTTCTAAGTGGTTAAAAACCAAACAAGACCCCTAACCCCATGTAATCCATGATTATTGTGGGAAAAAAGGGCACATATGATCCTAATGACACATGGAACCATGCAACATGGTATCAGATAAGTCATTTTAAGGAATTCCAAAATATGTTAATCATCCTTCCCATTGTGCAAATGTTCACAGAGGGGTAACATAGAGGGTGTTTAAGTTCTAATCAGAAATATGGGTGTGGAAAGTGATTTGAATCACAGTTTCTGATATTTGGGACCTGAGGAGGGTGGAATAATTATAGGGGAAAACTATTGGCCATATTCAAAACACAACATCCATATTGTATAGCCTGGAATGGTAATAGACAAATGATTTTTTACTGCTATCTGTATTCATGGTGCAGGACCTATCTCCAAATGACATTCTAAATCTTCTGCAGAATTGATCCAATATGGTTGGTGTGACATGAGTTCAAGAATCCATACTATTAGGGGTTCCCTTTAGATGTGAGAAATTATGGAGATCCAAATAAAATGGCAGGTGGAGCATGAAGATAGAATTAATGAATGTTAATATAGAATTAAACACTTTTGGTCCTATAACACAACGCATCCGAGCAAGTTATTAAGGAATATCATAAAGAGGGATCCATATCCCTCCTCAAGAGAAGAAACCCGAAGAGATCCCTTGTAAATGGTATTTAAATGAGCCAATGATTAAGGATGTTCACGAGGGGTAGAAGTCGGTTGATAACCCAGGGACTGGTCCCAAGGACAAAATGTTCATGTGTTCATATGTGTAACATATTTGTGGGACTAAATAAACATGTTGTTCTGAATTACCATGTAATTTAACATCATGAACTATGGATGAAACCCAGAGGGGATTCCTTCATAAGGATTCATATGATGTTTTTTTAACAATCCCAATATTAATGAGAACGAAGGAGGTATCAACCACACCACACACTCATGGGAGGAACCTAGGACAAGAGAAACAAAATTTGATGCCTTTTTTGATAATTACATCAAGGCTTTGCACATTTTATAGACATGAAACTAGGATGAAATGATTGTTTAACATCCTTTGGGACATGTCATATTAACATATTGTAGGAGAAAGGGGAATTTACCCATTATGGTCACATAGAAAGGAAATTACATTCTAAGCAGTTTAATTAATTTTAGAGCAATGTTGTTCAGTTTAACCTCATGTATGAGGATTAAAGAGATATTAGTTTAAGGATTTTTAACTCAAACCATAAGGTGTTATTATATGGGATTTTTGTAGCCTAGCTAGGTGATGAACCAAATGTGAAAGCGGAAAATGAAGCCTTACACCATACCACATATCTCTAAGAAGAATGGGAGTCTAGAACCTGGGCCAAACCAAAAGACAAAGTGCTTAGGCATCCCTACATATCCTATAAGGATGGGAATCAAATAATACATAGTTCTTTAATATAATGTAGTTTAACATCATGTGGGATGTTTTTTGTGTAGTTTAATTTCATGTAAGGTGACTAAGGATTTATATGAAGGTTTGAGATCTTGGACCATAAGGGGAAAATTAGGAATATAGTTGTGTGTAGAGTGGTTCCATAAAGAAACATGATGTGAATGAGGACCAAGGTGGTCTCAAAAACACACCACACAATCCGGAGAAAAACCTAGGCCGGGGGGGGGGGCTGAAAAGGTGAAATGGTGGTATTGCGACTTGTCTGGGAGAAAAAATGTTCATGTGTCGCTACATAGCATATACTATAATGAATCAAGAAACATATAGTTCTTGAATTATGTGTAGTTTAATGTCATGAGGTAAGGATGAATTAAAAGTGAAATGAATTCCATGGAAGGGACATGGTGCATCCATTATAAAATCTACATGAATATGAACCAAAGGGGACTCAACCAACACACGTAATACTAGGAGGAACCTAGGCCAAGTGGCTAAAAAATGACTCATTGATGTTGGACCATATAAAATGGACTCGATGTTCCTATATATCCCATGATAATGGGAATTAATTCAATCATTGTTCTTGTATTTGGAATGGTTAGTGACCAGTTCCAATAAGTGATTCCCACTCAGAAGAGTACATCAAATTGTTGTGAAGTTTATAGTCCTACAAGATGTAAAAAAAATTTCATGCCCTGCTAGATGATGGAGTGTATTTTACATTTGTGTGGGATAATGTTGTTGGGTAGTTTTTTGTCTTTCAGATTAGATAGTGGTGTTGGTGTATTTTATGTCATAAATCCCAGACGGTGATGTTGGTCATTTTTATAACCTAAAGCTCGGATAGTGGTTATGAAAAAGTTTATGTTCTACCGATTACATGGTGGTGCAAGGATGTTTTATGTCCTACAGTTTAGATGGTGGGAATAGGATGTTTTATGTACTGCAACTCAGGTAGTGGTGGTTGAATGTTTTACATTACGTAGCTCGGATGAAATGAAAAATTTTCTCGTGAAAATTAAATATTGAGTAATTTGGATTTGGCTGGATAATTGATATTCTCTCTATCCATAATTACAATCGAGTATGAACCATTGGGGTAAACCTTGTGAATGATATAGGGACCTTCCCATTTGGTATCTAACTTTGGTTCCTTCTATCCATGTATCATCGATGTCTTTAGATCCAAAACTATTTCACCCTAAAGTAAGTAATAGAGATGAACTTTTTTGTCGAATCCCCTAGCTACTTTATTCTTATGCCTCTCCAGATTTTTCAATGTCCAAAGCATGTTCTCACTAAGGGCTTCCAGTTCATCCATATGGACTGTTTATACCCTGTATGATTTGTTTTGATCATATATAGCTGTAAAGAGTGATGGAAATTATATCTCGATGGGTAGGACTACCTTTTTCCATTAAAAGGAATATGGGGTCATCTGGGTGGAATTTTGATTTTTAATTCGATAATCCCATAATGTGTTGGGGAGCATGTCCAACCAACTTTTTTTAGACCAATTTATTCTACATAATGGTAGATAGGGAATTTTGAATTCCTCAATCGGTCCATTCACCCACACATGGTGACAAAAAATGTTGTTGGACCTATTATTGTACATAGAGTACAATTTTTTCAGATCATCTGCTTAGAAATTGGTGTTGTTATTGATTCAAACCACATGAGGGAATTCAAATATAAGGATGATATTGGAGATCATGAACACAATGGTGGAGCATTCCTTGACATCCATGAGGATAATCGCCTATTCCTGCTTAGAAAAAAAAATTAGTCGTAGTCAGAATAAACATTCATAGGGGAGCAGTCACAAGTGGATAAGGTCCCATGACATCGAGTCCCCAGACTACAAGAGGTCAAGAATATATGGGGGTATGGAGGGTATATAGTGTTTTATTCCCAATGATGACTTATATCTGATAGTCATTGATCCATTTTGTGAACTCAATGCAGTTATAGACCATTGAGGACAAAAAGTGGACCATCCTCAGAATCTGGTGAGAGATCTTCAATCCGATCTAATGGGATCTACAAGATCTTGCATAAATATCCTACATAAACTATGGAATATCCTATCCATGAATTAAACGGAGGATAATTCCATAAAACCCACATTTATAAAAGATTTCTTCAAGGATAGGACCACTCTATAGGGTACATTTCACAAAAAGTTGATGGATTCGCTCAGTTTTAGCTTCGTCTATCAGGAAATTTCTGGGCTAGAGGTACTCGACAAAAGGAGTTGTCCAATCATTGACCTCTTCCCCCATGAAATGGGGATATAATGTACCTATGGAGGACCTGACAGTAATGTGGACTACCGTATGGTATTCATCATCATCAAAGGAGACGACATTAATGAACCTTCGATGCGCCACATAGAGCAACAGACAAATCAGCTCAGTCTCTACAAGGAATGTGGAATGACTGGTCAATGCATCCTCACAACCATTCTATGACTAGGGGATGTGAGTAATATCTTGATGAAAAGGAAATTTTTCCATCAGCTATCGAGTGCACTCTAATAAGGACACAAGCTCCGACATCCAAAAGACATATTAACCATTGATCAATTTGATGACTAGTTTGAAGTCCCCCTTCACATGTAGGTGGGGAACATCAATATCGAAGGACATATTGAGACTAGTGATGAGATCTTGATAATCCACCTCGTTGTTTCTGCAACTTTCTGACTACACGAATGAATAGGTAATGACAACATGTGTAGGCATAGTGAAGAAAGTTCACATGCCTACTCTTTTGAGTTAGGGATCATTGAGCCTTCTATCAGTTGGACTTCAGGATGGGATGAAAAAATATATCTCCCAAAATAGAAAATTATAATCCACCAAGAGGATTACCACATATATAATTTCAAGATCCATGGAATTCTATATGGGGATAGATTTTCTTCCGAAAATTCTTCCAGTGAAAGATCCTTAACTTCATTCTAAATAATTAACCTAATGTTGAACTATTGAAGGATCACTACCCACTGAGCAATATGACATGTAATCATAGGGTGGTTAAAAATATACTTTATCATATCCATGTGAACCACCATCTCTATCTTTGGATGCATTACATAATTCCACAACTTCTACACTACAAAAAATAATGTTATGAAGTTCTTATCGAAAGAGGAATGTATCGTATCCGTATCAATGAGAATGAATTTGAGATAGTATAAATTGTTCTTTATCCCCTCACTATTCTTATTCATGAGAAGTGTGATGAGGTATTTTCTAGGTTGGTCACATAGAAGAAAAATGTCTTTCTAGATATGGGTAGCATCAAAACTGGAGGATATAGCATATATTGATTGATATCCTCAAAATTGGAATGGAATTCTTAATGCCATTAGTAGATGACACCATTTTTCATGACTAATGAAAAGGGATACACTTGCCGACCAGATTCCCAATGAATTAGAGTATTTGGGAAAAGTTCCCTTGAAAGTCTCGGATCTCCTAAAGGTTTCTCAGAGAAGGAATTGGAATGATTGAATTGATAATCCCTAAGTCGATCTCAATTCCTCTATATCTTACAGTCATGTAAAGAAACTTCACAGAGATAACCATGAAGGCACAATTCAAGGTGTTCATCTTCAGATGGCAGGAGAGAAGGAATCAAAACACCATATCGAGATCTCTAAGATATTCTCGATGCCAATGGTATTTGACTGCCTAAACATCCAAGTAGCATTCCACTACCATCTTGAAGATTAGCATCAATATGTGGTTTATAGCACGCTGATAGGTAGATCCTACATTACTCAACCCAAAAAGTATTATGAAATAGTATATGGTTCCTTGTTGTTCCCATAAAGTGGTGGAATCTTCATCATCGAGGGATGTTCTGATTTCAATATACCTAGAATATGCACCCTTGAAATAGAGAGATGAAAATACAACAGTGGAATCGATCATTAAATCTATCATATGAAGTAGAAAATCATCCATTAAACAATGATGGTTGAGATCCTAGTAATCAATATAAAATATAGTTTATGTATTCATCTTCCTAACAAGGACTATATTGGATAACCATATTGGGTACTAGACATCCTTAATGAATTTTGAATTGAGGAACTTATCAACCTCATCCTTGACCATGGCAACATGACAGAGGTGCATTTTCTTGGGAGAATGTTTGAACCCATGATGACTATCTAGGAGACCAAGGTGGTGGATGGTGACCAGAGGTTCTACACCTTTCATCTCATCATAAATCTATGATAATATATCATGATGACTCTTCAGAAAGCTGACATACAACTACTATTCTTCCGCATTCATGGTTGTGTTAATCTGTTTCAGACTAAGGTCTACCACGGTATTGATATTCGCCTATATCAACTCATCAATAGTAGGAGAGACACCCTACTCTAATGCAGTAAGTGAATCTTCTGAGTCTTACACACCATCTATGATAGAGGTATCAATGGGAGGAGATGGTTCATCTAAGACAATGGATTTGGGGTTAACACTAGTGAATGCATGAGTCGTGGTTGAACATTTTTTGGAGAATCTCACACTGTAGAAACCATGGCCATGGAAGCTGTCGACCCAATTCAATTAGGCCTTCTACTAAAGGGCCAATTCTTGATTATATCAAAGTAATGGTGGTGATTAGGTATATGTTGAATCATACCAGGTTGGTGGAACATGAAGGTACGGTGTATGGATGTTTTTATGGGGAAAAATATCAGTAACTATAGGGGAAAGGGGATCCAGAATCACCCGATCCTGATATATATATGAATAATGTGTAATATTTTCATGTTCCTTGTACATGGGAATAAGTCTTCACTTTATCTTAGAAATGATGAAGCAGTGTCCCATATCCAGAGTTAAGGACTCTAACTGATGAATCGGGAGGATGAATGTATCATCCAAATCTATCCAGGTGTCAGTTACAGACGTGTATTGTAAAAAAACAGTGGATTCAACCCACATGACTATTATATTATAATATTTGGTGTATATATAGTGGGATTTAAAAAAAGAAAATGGATATTCATCACCCTATAGCACACCCACGTGACCATTGAGAGAGTACTTGAGGCACTGGTGATATGAGTAAGGATATACTGCATGGAAATAAGTCCAAGGTCTACCCATCAACACATTGTAAGCAGTGTCCTATGAGATAACCCTGAATTCAGTGACCACAGTTATCCCACCAATATTGTTCTTCACATGTATCATTACCCAGAGCCTTTTCTTGGTCCTTTCATAATTTTTAATCTTCTGGTTAGAGGGACTCAAATCCACATCAGACAATCCTAGCTTGTAGAGAATTCTGGACGAGATGAGATTGGTCCCCTAACATGTGTCAATTAAACAATGGAAGACATTAACACCATTGAACTGTATAGTAATGTACAACAAATGGATGTGCCTCTATACACGATATCGTTCATCTTCTCCTGATAGCGAGATGATGGCTTTGCATTTTTCTCTCTCGACTAACTCAGCATGGAAGGAATCTGGATCTTCTACGTCTGTTTCAAATTATAGGGGTCTTCTAAAAGACATTGTGAGTGGATTCACGTATATCTTCTCACAAGAAGAGATCATTGAGTATTGAGAGATTTTTAGGAATTATTTCATGATTCATAATCACATAATAAATATATGTTAGGAAACATTTCTGCTTTTTGGAATTTTCACTATAGAAGATGGTATGATGGCTGTTTCTATTCAAGTCAGAATATTTCTTATGCTGATGGGGATATCCAATTCTTTACTAGTTGAACAACATAATATGACTAATGGCAGACTATCATATGATTGAGGTCTGGCCCTGTATGAATGTGCCTGGTCACAATGTGATTGTGTCTTTTCCTCATGACTGATTAATAGGAATGACAATGGTAGAAAATATGATGTGATGGGATTAGAAGAACACCACTGTGGATAAATACACTGGGCTAACTGTCTAGTCTTTGGGGAATGCATGACTTTTCTATAAGCTCTTAGACTTAGAATAAGAATGACTCTCATACCCATGGCCTCTTTGATGATTGTGTAAAATGGGAACATTGGGAGGACTTGTCTGATTCTCCTCATTACTGGAGACAATGTAAGGGTCCAACAGTTCATGGTATTCACCAAGGGAAACTCATGATAATCACCTGAAGATTCCTCCAATACTGGGAATGTTTTGGGAGCCATACCCATATTTTGTATCATGAAGTCTCAAAGATTATGTGATGGCTTCAGAATTAGTGGGGGAATTCTATTCCCCTTACGTCATCAATGCCTAATCTTTTTAGAAGAATAAGGCTAAGATGTAGGTGAATATGTGACATCGGGAGTAAGTGTGGCTACTATAGGATTCTCAGGTTGATTCAATCATGAATGAATGATACCTTGGGAACAAATAACTACTCTAAGGGCTAATAGATTTTCATAATTATAAGACCCAAGGTTGGGGACTTGCTGCCATTCACCATCGTTGTCGGTGTCAGGATTTTTTGAAACACATGATATTTGTTCTAGGGTATGATCCTACCTGACTACATTATTTTTGACCTGGTTCTGAAGACATCCCTTGAACACATAGCATCGTTTGATTGTATAACCAATTAATTGGTGATAATGGTATTATATGGAGCTCTTAGAGATTTTATCCTCCTGGGGCCTCCTGCACTCTAGCAACATCCTGATTCACAGATAGATGAAACATCAAAAATAATTGGGGACCTGAGCCTCATTAAATGTGTAGGTATAGTTTATTCAGTCCAGGAATGAGACTCTATGAACCTATACCTAATGAAGTCATAAATCATGGACATGAGGTAGAATCTGATTTTTTCACCTAGGTGATGGCTCTAGACAAGGTGGTCTTAGCTAATTATGAGGAGGAGGATGCTGAGCATGAGCTTGGGCCTGATGCTTTTGTCCTCAATGAGGATATGGACATGGATATACTGGTAACAATTCTAATAGTCTGGGGCCCTCCACTTTAGCTAAGACATCAGTTTCGGACTTAGAGGCACTCCTTGCAGTAACTGTGATAGGAAATAAGAATTCCTTTCTGGCATGCTAGAAGGTTTCCTCTAGGGGTTGAGCCTTATTAGAAAAATATCAAAATCCACTTGGGATATTATGAGTTATAATAGAGGAACCAATTCAATATTCACACCCTGACATAGAACAACTGTATTAGTTCTTGAGATAGATTCATATTGAGTGAATATGTGAGTCCTTTCAACCATGTGATAAATTCATCGACTCGCCCATCTAGTCATTGTTTGCAGTTGACGAGGTTGTAAATACTGGTCTTCCGTGTGGTGGAGCCGAACTCATACAAAACTACCAACGAAGATATTCCCAACTAGTTATACACCTGATGTGTAACTGGCTACACCCAAAGAACGTAGATCCTTCCAGTGTCTATATAAAACACTAGATCTTGGAGTTCTCGAGCTATATTGTAGTTCCTAGCATAGGGCCACACATTTAAATGAAGTGGACCAACTGCTAAAGTGGATCTCCCATGCCATTAAATTTGTAGAAAGTAGGTTTCCCCAAAATTTGGGTGTGATGGTATATAATCTACCTCGGAAGAAATGGTTTACCATTAGGGGTGATTTCCACTTATTGCATTTCTAGATCCATAAAGCGGGAAACGAGAGGGGACATCGGTCATCCAATCATGGATTATTATCATTATGGTGATTCCTGACCACCGGTTCATTGGCGGGCTCATCAACACGATAAAAATGTTCCAACAACTCATGGAAAATAGAGTGTCTTGTGGACCAGTCAGAGTAACATAAAGAAATACTAGGGGAACAACATGAAGAACTACTAGAGGGACAACCTAATGATGTTTTAGGGGAACAACTCAATCCAGGTCCTGATGAGGGTTCTCATGAAGTTAATGTGGATTTATAGATGTATATTGTGGTTGGTTTTTGTAATCTTGTGCATCTACCATATTAGTATGTGCAGGTTTATTGAGATAATTAAAGGGAAATTAACCTAGAAGAACATGTTTTTCCCCTGATTCCCCATTGGAGGGTGGATGTTATCATAAATAGGATCACCATAGTCTGTATGTCACTCTTCGTGGTGCCCAACGATGAGCTCGGCAATGAGATTCTTTGGTTTTAAATGATTTTTGATACAATCAACTTTTTCGATATGACCATCATCTTAGGCATCGACCCAGAAGGGTTAGAGTGTTGGACCATCCCATATTTTCTTTTATACTTTTTGGGGTCTCAACTGAAAGGCAATTACTTGAAGGATTCACAAGGCCAAGAAATTGTCTTTGGTGGCGATTGTGGATTCTGTTATGGGTGACCACCTGGTACATTTCTACTAATGAAGGTGGATCTTATTCATTAGTTCCTACCTTGGTGTCCTTTCCCTTAATAAGATTAAGGTCATCCATGTTCATCATGATTGCACCCGGCATAACATCCATGATATCACCCAATAATTCGAGTCGAAGTAGGCTATTACAGAAATTAACAACAACATACTGCCCCCATACTTGGATCTATATGTGTGGGGAAGAATCATAAATCATTATGTGAAGAGTGGTAAATGTTTGTACACATCATTGTTGGAGGGTCCAGTGATAACCACATAATGCAGGGTGCTGAGAAATGGGATGCACAACCAGGTCAACCAAGTAACACATATATCCAATGTAGTCATAATGCTTTCGGATCGTTGGGTAAGACAACTGTCGAGTATGAAGATGAGGAAGAATTTCTAGGAGATCACTATGGAAACACATGACTTGGTCCTGATTGAGTGACTCTAGAATTTTGATGTCTGTATTCTCAATTGGCTAGAACATATCAGGAAACTGGTCTGCCATGAGAATGTACAAAAAAAATTCCTCCAAAAGTGGAATTCGTCCTTTGGATTCCCCATTCATATAATGGGGTAGAAGAAGGATAAAAAATTACACTGATGTAGACAACAATGATGGTGGACTAACTAGTGGAGAGAACTCTATGCAAGCTAATAAGACACTATATGTTGGGTCATCTCTCAATGGAACATTACTGACTGCATCATCATGGAAATTTAGGAAAGAGTGTTGACTACTGCTTATGATGTGAGGGTGGTAGTCATTGGTGGAGGAACCATCTAGTGCTGATCATCTACAAAACGCCTTAAAATTGTCTATGATCTCTAGATGAGGTAGATATTCAGTTTGGTGATGGTAGAGAAGACTGCATGGAAAGACCCAGAAAGGGATCCATATCATCCTCCTCCTATATGTACCTATAGAGGGATTCAAGAATCAAGTACATCTCTCTATCTAAAAGGATAAAGACCACACACCAGGTTCCTTCTTCATACCCAGATGCTGAGGATCCGGGTGAAGGTTCCATAATTGATTCCTACTCCACTTTAGAACATCAATAATGGACTAGGTTGATGATGATATAGAATTTATCAAATTCCTACCTCTTGTGATGATGCATCTTTGTTCGTCCCCATGAAATTTCTTCTGTACTTGGTAGATCATTGAGATAGGGAGGACCTCGGAGCAGGTTTGTGATGGATTATGGAGGACCTCTGATTGGGTTGGTTTCAACAAAAGGAGTACCTTCACATCATTTTCATTTGTGTGAGGAAAAACTCGACATTGGTGATATGATTTGTGAGGATCACCGAAGCATATTTCAAACAGAACATGGTGAGGACCTCTGTGTCAGTTTCTTGAAGGGTGGGGAGGACCATCATGGTATGGATTGTTAGAGTCAGGAGGTCATACACTAGATCTAGATGGAACATGTGGAGGACCTCCATGCTGGATGTCTATGGCACAGGGAGGACCTCTATTCTAGCTAGCAGTGATATCCTAAAGAGGGCCTTTGTACTGATCAAACTAGACATGTGGAGGACCGCCTTGTTGTTCATCGATGATGTGGGGAGGGCCTTCTCTTTGATGATTGTTGGAGAAGAGAAGACCTTTTATTAAGTTAGTGAGAATATGGGGAGGATCATAATATTGATGGGTGATGGGGTGAGGAGGATCTCCTCCCTATTCAATGCTGCTTTTGGGAGGACCTCCTCTAGAGATGTTGATGACGCGTGAAGGGCCTTCATGTTGATAACCTGATATTTGTGGAGAACCTCCATAATTGGGATCATGGGCACACAGAGGACTTATATACTGGGTGTTAACAATATAGATAGGACCCCCTCTTGGATGGATTATTGTAACATTGGGGGGACCTCTATGCTGAGTGTGAGAGTGAGGAGGACCTCTATACTAAATACCATCATCATGGGACATCCCGACATATTTATTGTTCATGTAGATAAATGAAAGAGTCAAAGTATCATTCATGTGGGTTGGTTGAGGTCTTGATCTCGGTCGAACATAGAAGATCCCATCCTCTATAATTACAAGTAAAAAATAGAATGATTCGGTGGTGGAAAGGGCCATTGAAGTTGTAAAAGATGATGCCCACTGATGGACGTCTTCCTAAGCATGTGTCTAATGTTGATGTCAGGTCTACAGGACTAGGTCCATCGGTGTAGTGGTGTATACCACATGATCTCTATCCTTATGGACCAAAACATGTTGACGGTGATGCGTCCTGTTGGGAGCCCTCCTTGGTGGCTCTCAGGTGATAGTCTATGCAGGGTTCACTCTGTTGCCTCTTACCTCATCTTTGTAGGGAAATGAGTGGTAGTTATTTTCTAATGAGATACTCTGAAAAAGGTTTGATCTTGTAGGTATATCAATGAATCCCTTAATATCCCTTGGAGGCGGTGGTGACGGTGAGATTTAAGAGCCTTTAGATCCTAGCGGGCCATATCCCTTATGGTAATGACCCCCTCCTACTCATATCATTGAAAAATAATTCTCAACACCATCCTTTGAACAATTTCATATGGTTATATGGGGAATGGTCTCCCAAGAGATTTAGATATATATGATTCCTTAGTGAAGGTGGAGTCGTTCGGAAATGCCGCATCTTCATTACTCTTGCCCCTATATTTGTGTGCGGGGGGTGGGGGTGAATGGTTCCCTATAATTATAGCATGGGTCCTAAAAGGCATTAAGATTCATCCATCGGTAATGATATTAAGAAATCAATAACCAATGACCTAGTGGTATTTAGTCCTCCATGGTTGGAGATAAGGATTCATGATTATAGTACCATAGACCAGAATGCCCAACGATTAACTTCCCTAAATTCTAGTGACATTCACACCATGCCCACTATTTACAAGGTGGGACCTGGCACCGAATAGCTATATATTGTGACACACTCATCTATCAACATATCATGAGCTACTAATCCCCATATATGGAGGAGAACTCATTCATGTTATGTTCCTTTTTTTTCTGTTCTCGAAGGTTTCTGCCATGATGTAACGCTGCACCGGTGTGTTGATGCTTGTTGATGGTGTACTGCACCCCACATTCCTACATTCCAATGGCAGGCAGCATTCATCACTTATTTGGAGATGACTACTCTGTGATTTAAATGGGATGATGTGATTTCGGTTTCTCCTTCCTCGGATTCCTCCTCAGAACTCATCTCCTAGTCCGGCACTCCATTAGAGATTCAGACGTTGTTCATGAAACTCATTCCCAATGCCATTTCATTATTAACACTGGTTAATTACAATGTTTTTTATAGGAAATTCCATTGGTTCAAGTCAATGTAGTAACCTTCAATCATGATAGTGGTCACACTAGGCATTGATTCCATATCGGGACACTGAAGCACAAGAACACCTTTATTATTCCTTGTTATTGGGATTCTAAAGGGTGAAAAACCCCCACCGATTCCGACATCAATCACATGGTCTATTATGCTAAAACCCTGTCTTTGAGGTATTACTAATATTCCCATGTTTAACACAAGTTACGATGTGAGTTTATCAAATTTTAGAGAAGGATCAGACTAATTATAACCCGTGTGAAAGTGGATCATGTTGGTGCAACCCGAGGAGGGAGAGTCGGGAATGTTTATAGGATTGGGGGATCATAATTCCCAATGAGGATGGATCCAGATTTATTTTATCCAATAAATAGAATTTTTCAAAATGTGAATGGTAATATGGACATCTCTGAGGGAAGATCAGATAATGTGGGGCCTAGTGAGGGGACACCAATCTTTTCCATTGGTTTGGATTGAACCTCGTGGAGGGTTCCTATGCACCCAATTTGGGAGATATGGTTCAAAACCCACATAGTTTGAATTGGAGATTTGGGGCTTACACAAGGTTATATGTCCATCACAAGAGGGTTACTCTTGGATGGATGTATATCGATTGTGAGTGGATTATGCATGGTGATCTACCTCTAGTGTTGAAAGAGGCATCAATGGGATGAATGAAGCTTACACACTAAGGTGGCCGAGATGAATGGCATGAACTACCAGGATGTGGTGGCTTGGTTGAGAATTAGGAAGGATTATGGAGGTGTTGATGAAGTTTCTGGGATGAATGAGATGGATCTGATGTGAAGATGGAGGTGTTTTCCTTGAACCATGGGGAGGTGTCCTCCATATCCCTGCTAGTTTGGAATGAAATTCGACATAGTTCTTATGTGGTGTTGAGTCACATAAAGAGTAGAATCATGAGAGTAAAACACATGTATGGGGACATGACATAAATAGAACCTCTGGTTTGGGGCATGATCCTCTCAAGATATATTGGCTCAAGGGAAAAAACATGATGGAAGAGAGTGATGGGATTGATCATTAGGTGAGGCTTCCTAAATATCCATGTAGATGGGAATCAATGTCCACATAGTTTATAAGGTGATGCATAGAATCCGGGAATACACATCACCAGAGACTCAGAGACATAGTGGGGATTAAAAAATTTTAGTGTCCCATATGAGTACTAATCTGGACCTCGCTAAGGGGAGATCAAGCAGTGTGTACCCATTGGAGGAGGGCACCGAATTTTACCTTTTATTGAGATAGAACCTAATGGAGGCTTCATATATGCCCTATTTATAATATAGGGTTAAAAATTAATTTAGTTTGGTGGAGAGGGGCATTGGGATTATGCACTAAGGTGGACCATATGGTGTCACGGTCACTATTATTCTCTAAGACCACATGAGTCATCCTTATTGGGAGAAACAAGATGTTACAGTAGAACAGACAGTTACATCATGAAAGATGCATAAATGAAGTATGGAGTGGGTCTTACCCATTGAATCAGTCCATTGATGTAGATATTGGGACATACTCCAGAAGGAAGGATGTAAGAGGATGGCATTCTATATTAGGAATACGTCGTTCTGTTGGAGTAAGGACTCATTCCCTATCATCATACATATAACACCCTATCAAGGTGTTCATCAAAGATTATGTGGTGACATACCGAGATGAACATGTAGATGAATGCCAAAAAGAAATAGAGGTTGAGAGTGGACTAGCTCCCATAACCATTCTAGTTATCTTAGGCCTTCCAAGCATGCGACAATCACAATTACATTTCTTTAGGAAGTAGGTGCTTGGATGTTTAACATCTTGTAGCTTAGACAATGAGGTATCAACCCTCACCCAATGGACTTAAATTACCGGTACCAATGAACACATGGGGATGGGAAGGCACTATAAATTATTTATGGTAATGAAGTGGAGTAGTGGTCAATTGAGGATTCCATGAAAATCATAGCAATGAGAAAACTAAATAGTTGTTATCATACACATTTATAGGGGAATTTGGTAGAGAAGCAAAATATGGAACACCACATGAGGGACCACGAAATCACTGCATTAAATCCTAGAGGGATACATAGAAGAAGTTATCGTAAAGTAGGGGGCCTTACTGATAGGTGGTTCTCAAATATCAAGTTCATTATAGAGATCAGGGGCTTTGTGATGGTAGGACCTCCATGAAATACGGTAACCCAACATTGACATGGAAGCATAAATTGTAAGTGGAGCACTTCAAGAAGGGTTATTACTTCATGCAGACTCAAGTACCTTGGAGGGACTTCCTCCTTCACAAATGGAATAAATCTTCATGATGGGAATCTCTACCATAGGTAGGGGTAAATAATAATAATGTAATGGTGATTTCATGGTTCTCTACTACCTTAGGGAATTCATTTTTCTCTTGGGTTAACGGTGTTTAGGAGATTCCTGAAAAGGGATTTTGAAAGCTGAATGGTAAGACTACCAATGTTTTAGAGGTGGTGAGACCACTATTTATTGTAAAAGGGATCTTAAGAGGCTCGTAGTCATTCCTTGAAGAAAAAATTGTTCTCCATGAAGTGGAATGAGGCTCATCAGACTCTTGGAGAACACCATCAACTGGTATCACAACCGTTGTGGGGTTTGTTAGACTCATAGAGGACACCATAGACTATAATTGAGATAGTCACAGAGATTTTTGAAAAAGTGGAGGTCCCAATAAACTAGAATAATGGTGGTAACGAGGCTCTTCAGAGTCACAGAGCCTTCTTTCATTTCCTCGTATGGTCGTGGGGATTCAGAGCTCTGCAATCTATCTTTGAAAGGAAGAATCCATGGATGAGTTTTGGGGGTTCGAGCATTGATTTCCTTAACCTTTTGGGGAACCTTTTTATCTGTTTATGGGTATTTATTTCAGAACCTCAAATCATAATAATAGTAGAAGATTGTTTTTCATTTTTTCTCCAACCAAAAATCATGTCCTAAGTAGGGAAATCAATTACAGTTTAGAGAAGGGAATCCCACATCTGAAATATGTTATTGGAAAATGTATTGAATGTTCTTACACCCACATAGAAAATAATTTTCCACATTTTTATTGGATGTTGAATATATAAATTTGTATCATTTATATGATCATAAGTTTTAAATATTATTATAAAAAAGAAACTGAATGTTTTTTCAACAAAATCCACAAAGTAATATTATAAAAATTAATAAAAACCGGATATGTGTTTTGAGATGTAAGAATCTAACTAAACATGTTAATATCATCGTAGGAAAAATTCAACCTAACCATATAAACCTCCAATACAAAATCATGATTCCATGAATCAAATTTCTTCCATGATGACCCATCTACATGATGAAATTACTTATCATTATCTTTAATTCTTTCATAAACATGGTGTCCCATATTCAAAGATATTTTAGTAGAAAATAATAGAGTTTGAAGCATTGTAATAAATGTATAGTGAAACATGAATTTTTTTTTCATATGATATGGTGTTCCTTCTTCATTGACATTTAATTAAGATGTAACAAATTATTTACAATCGTTTTGTTTTGTTTTTTCCTCCATGATTTAGCTGAAATATTTCCGAAAATCATGAATTTTAGTAGTATAAATCAAATAAGTTTAATTAATTTTCATTCCACATATAAATTTGTTATAATATATGGATTATTTAGAATTAATTCATTTAAATATGTAAGAATATAAATCATTTAAGTATTATAAATTACAACATAATTTTTCTATTCTATAGCTACATTAAAAATTCAAATTCTTTTAATTTAGTATATTATTGATATACATGAGTCTTTCCATCATTCATTATTTTTTCACACTATATGCCTTAAATTTTTGAAAAAAAAATCATGTGTATTTATATCATTGTATTCTTGCAATGTTATACCATATTTACCTTGATGATGCTCAAATAGAAACCATTTAAATTTATGATTCTTCATATAACCACTTTCATTACATTCATGAACAATATAATATGTCTCATCTCTGCATTTTAATACCTAATATAATCTTTTTTTTTGAAATCCATATTTTTCAATAATGTATACAACTTCATCTTAACATAATAAGATTCTTAAAATGAAATTATAACCCATACAACATAGAAGCCCTCTATCAAGAGCATTATTAAATTGAAAATCTAAAAAAATACAATTTTATAAAATGTGGTAGAGATTTGATCAGTATGATATATATTTAATCTATTTTATTATATGAATAAAATTATATTTTTATCAACATGGTAAAAAATAATTCATGTTTTCATTACAACCAATTTTAATATGAAAGGCATCAAATCATACTAGTAGGAAACAAAACAAAGAATTAGAGATATATAATATGTTATAACTAATGAATAAAAGTAATAAACCAATCAATGTGTGTGAAAAATAATTGATGATAATTATTATATAATCTAGTTTAATACATATGTCTTTATGAACTAAATATTTTTAAAAAAATATCTTTATTTTTGAAATGTAATAAATCAATTTAAATAAATATGTATTTATGATGGAAAACATAACATTCTAATAACAATGATGGATCACCCAATGTAAATATATTTCCTTTCAAACAGGTGTTTTAATGAGGAAAAAATTCATTATAGCATCAAGACGAGGTTTAGTATCACATGCATATATATAATTTAAAATGATATAATATAAATTCCAGTGTTAATATAAAATTCTTCAAACAATGCTTGTAGGTATCTAAGAAAAGAATACGATATGAAATATTCTATAATCCATTCATACAGTCAATGATCCAAATATGTTTTAAGACATTTAATTTTAATAAACTAAAAAAATATTAGATTGAAATTAATTATGAAAAAAATTGATCAATAAATTATAAAAAAATATTTGAATAATTTCTTAACAAAAAATTCATTAACAAACAAACACTATAATTATTATTTTTCTGTTCAATTTATATATATTACAACACGATAAACATTACATTTTATTTATTTTTAATTATTGAGTAATTAATTAAAAATCACAATTATTTACCACAATATTGTTTATTATGGTGTAATATAACATAAATTGTAGAAAAATACTGATATTGGGAAGATTCATGACCTAACTAGATCTTTATTATGTGTTGGTATGTAGATAAAAATGAAAATAATTATCAAAAAAGGTATGATAGATTTAGAACTCAAAAATGTGATGTTGTGTAGGAATGGAGTACAAAACAATGATTATAGGGATATATCTATGGGAGAATGGAGGGGAGGCCATCACTTGGGATTGGAGTGATTAGAGATCATGTGTCAGGTGGGGAGAAGGGGATACTATTGATTTATTTCAAAGCCCTATGCCATTGGTTTTTTAAAAACAATTGCAATAATATTATATCTACACATAGTTTTTAAAAATCATTGGTATAGGCAAATATATATAAATAGTTTGTAAAAAAACATTTTTGTATGCTACTAGAGAAGAATTTATACTAATAGTTCTTGTAAACCACGGGTATAGAGACATGGGATATACATATATTCTTGTGGTGTTAAAAACCCTTCATTCAGCATCTATTATAAAAAAACACTTCAAGTTTAAAATTAATGCATACTCTTAATGTTGTCCATTATATAAGGAGGACTTTACATCTATTTATAAAATCTTGCTTACGTTACAAGAATAAATTTATTTAAAAAAAATATCCTCATTGCCTGAAATTTTAGAAACTAATAAAAATTTATCATCAAATTCAACGAACTCAACATATGATTATTTATTAGGAAAAATATTTTAAGTGAAATTTTTAATATGGGTTCTATTTTGAATACATTGATAAACCCAGATAAAAGATACTTGAATTCAATGGTTATTCATCACATAATGTTTTGAATGATTTAGTTGGAATTTAGAATGAAATTTGTTAATTTTGTACATTGAGGACCAATTTATGTCATGGTTTAGTGATGAACATGATATAGTAGAAACCACGAATAAATTTAATGGGGTTCATTGAATTTCTGAAAATGTAAAATCCAAATGAATTTATACCCAGATAGATTTCATTTCAACTGAGAAAATTTAATTTAGGACTAAGATGATTGATTATAGAGTATATGTTGAAATAGTCCAAAGGAAAATTGATATTACATACAATTTTATGCCTAGAAATTTAAATATTGTTAATAAAGGAAGAATATAAAATAATACTTGGAGTTTTAATGTAGGTATTATAATAAAACGTTTATGGTGGAAAAATCCATGTAAGAAACCAGGAGGCCTAAAATGGTTGTGTAGTGATCTAGGGTGAAATTCACATAAGAAATGGATATAAAAAATTATAACCATTGTAAATAGATATGGTTTTCAATATAATATATTTAATTATAGTAAATATTGATCTTGACATTTTATAAAAAAATAGATCATTAATATTTGGATGTTTATACATAATGAATGGATGTGTTATGGTGTATATTTTTCTATTACAATATATATAAATGTGGTGTTGTTAAAATAATCTCACACAATAAGAAAAAAGTATATATATACAAAAAAGTAATCTAAAAGGTATGAAAATATAAATTATAGTTTTTTTGGAACAATTATGTGGACTTGGGAATGCCCCAAAATAAATCCATTAATGCATTTTTACCTATAGAATGTGATTTCTGAGGACATGTATGGAGTTGGAATAAACATATATGACATAAATATTGTGAAGAAATTTTTTTGAATACATTGATATCAATTAAATATGGTGGTCTTGATTATCAATGATAATAACCTAAAGGAGGTTTAAATGAATATTATACATTGAACTACTATAGGATACAAGATGAGGGCTAATGAAAATAATTTATTGGAGAAAATGGAAATACAAATATGTGATCTTTATGGAATTTAAAAAAATTATATACAAGAAAATTAGGATGAAAAGTAGATTGTGAGAATAATTTCATTCCATAAATTGTAATATAGTGAAAGGATATTTGAATTAAATTTTCCACTAACCTTCTTTCATTATAAAATTGATACACTCCAGATTTCCATGTGTCTAAAAAATTACATGATGATTAATAAGAAGACATACCCATGAATAAATATATAATAATATTAAAGTGAAACGTAAGAAAAAAGTAGAAGTTTATTTAGAAGTGTAAATTTATTTCATTACAAGAAAATATACTAGGAGAAAGGGAAGCATAAGACATTGAGGATTTCAAACACCTCAATGAAAATATTCTTGTATCTATCCAAGATAAACACTAAAATAATGGAAAACATGATGGTGATGAGACTATATTTGAGGGTGTGGTAGACCAATAATATATTTGGAGGAATAACTCAAATAAATATACATTTGGATATCCATGGTTGTGAAATCATATTTATTTGTGTATAATTCCAAACATTATATACAAAAGAAATAAGAGGAGAAAATTTAATTGAAGGTAGTTATTAATCCAAATAATATGAGAACCCCTGAAAATTTGAGAACAATAATGATAATAATCTCAAAAATATGTGAATACCTATATCACTAATTTATTGATCGTCACACTAAAATATTGGTTCAAATGAGTTCTATATATTGATATATAATTCATAAAAATAAGCTAAAATATTAAGGATCAAGAAATACATATGACTAATTAGAAGAAATATGGAATTTTATTGTGTGGAATGTAAAGAAAATGAAGTAGAATAATTGAAATCCTATGAAAATGTTGGAATATTTCATATAGTTCAAATATGGATTAAAACTAATTATTTAGTCTAGGGCTTGATAATAATAAAACAATGATCATAATGGAGAATAATACATAATAACACACTACACAGATAGAGAATGATTTTTGAAAGACTAAAAAATCACTAGATTAAAAAATAAAAAAATCATAACAAACTAGTATTATAATTTAGAAACATGTGGAAGACATGAAACATGTGTTTAATAACCAAAAGGTATTTATAGCAATATAATAATCAAATATGGATGGTAAAGTTAAATATAATTACTATCTTTTTATAGATTTTTTTGTGTGAGAAATATACACCCAAATACTTATCATTAAGGTTGTACATGAATTTAAGGGTCTAGGGTATAGCAGAAATGGACGTGTTACACACTATGATTTTCGTATGTATTTTTCCATGAAATAAATTCTACATTGTTTGTACAATTTTATGATCACAACACTAAAAAAAGTAAATAGTTGTTTCATATAAAAAAGTAATATATTTTAAAACATAATTAAATTAAACATAATTTTTAAAATAAATTAAGTACAACATAAATTATAATTGTCTAAATAAACAAAATTTTATTTAAAAACAATTTTTTTATATTATATTTCATATGTTTTATTTAAAATATAATTTTTTTGAAATTTTATAATTTTTATTTGTAAAAAAAGAAGCATCATTTCTGAATTCAAAATGTAAAAATTACCTTGGGGTGATTATTTTGGATTTTTTGGGTGGACAATGAAAATATCTTTTTTACAAATATTTTCAATTTTTTGAGATCATCATGAAATAATAATGAGATAAATGTCTATGAAAACTATTTTATATAAAAAATAAATGTTTAAGTATTAAAATAGAACATTTAAAAATGGTATTATAATTTAAAAAACATATCTTTGATTTGTCAAAACCTAAGTGGTTTTTTATTCTAATAAAAAAATTATTTTTATCCTTTTATTTACTAAACTATTTACAAGGTTACATTACATTTTAGACTGGTTTTAATCTCACATATCACTAATTTTTGAATAATAAATCATTAAATTTTGTGGTGTTCAATTTCATATTTGATTTTTTATAAAATTAGTATTTATTTATAAAATGGATTTTTCAAAAAAAACATTCACTACATTACATGTACTTGTATTAAGAATACTTTAACCATTAGTATAGGATAAATATTTTAAAATGAATTCCATACATGTATAATAATGTACCAATTTCTTAATATTGTCAATTTTATTTTTATTCATGAAATGTACTCACCTAGATAAAAGCTATGTCATCATTGTAAAAGTTAAATTAGTTTGATGGTGTTAGAACTAAGGGATTAAGATTCCAATATCATAGTTAATATATCTTTAATTGATTAGTTACAAGTATTTAAACATCCCTTAACTTATCTTATAATATGGTCTAAATTGGATCCACATTACATGTGAATTACATTTATATTCTTTTAAAATTATGGCTCTTTATAATGGTGTTTCTCCTCGCAATTTTAAAAGGATATTTTCACCACTAATTCCCCAACACACATTTATCATATTTTCAAAACCATTATAATTAAATATCACTTAAAATAACCCTTATACATAACCTATATTTTCAATTCTTAACAAAATACCATCATAAGAATGCTTAAAGATATATTTAAATGTGGATAAATAATAAAGTTCTAATTGTATTCACTGAGGTTTTTCATATTCCTTTTTTTCACCTGAGCCTCAGCCCAGTTGGTGAGGTCTCAGCAAGTGCATCTAAGATACCCAAAATCAAATCTATGTGGAGACATATTTTTGGGGACTGTAGAAGTAATTTAGTGGTTAGTGTTTGGTATCGTAGTATCCAGAACTATTCATCCATATAGGCTTCTCAGCCACTAGTTTGGTCCATGGGTCCTGCAAGGCTTTCAGGATACCCAGGTCTTTCGATCCAATTGTCTCTCAAGGCCTTCAGGGCACCTTAGGGCATTCAGACCACCCCAAGGCCTTCAAGAAACATGAGATTGCAGATGTACCAATCAGACTACAATGAACAAGGCTTTAGATAAGGATTCAAAAAATGAGCATTCACAAGAGAAGAGTTAACTGGAATTGGAAGAATTAGAGGTTATTGAATTGCCATCAGTATTGGGTCAGTGCAGCTCTATACAAGATTGCTAGTCGACCATCCCTATTGAGGTGTAGTGCAGATTTTAATGAAAAATGTTGAGGAGGGGTAGTTCCATGTTTTCTTTTATGGGTTACTCCCTTTGATACCTAAGGTTCATGTAATTTTCTGTAAGCCTTTGGTCATTATAAGAGTTCCACCTCACCCCTTGAAAGGTGGATTATCAAAAAAATGAAGGCCTTCAGGCCATTCAGTCATATTCCTTTGTTTTTTTCACCTACACCAAATAAATTATTAAAAAATGATATAATAACATTAATATCATTACTAAATTTAATTATAAATTTTTTATGTAAAAACAATTATCTACCCTCCTTCCATTAATTATAAAATTAAAACATCACATGTGTGTTTGAGTGGCATATTCCCTCCATGATTGATGTATATAATTTTTAATCATGGAAATATATGTATGGTTCTAAAAAATGGATTTAATGAATATAAAATAAATTTATGATATTATTAATCTTCTATAAATTTTATATTATCATTTTTAAATAACTTGTTTAGATTCATTGAACTGTTATAATGTGTTCTTTTTTGGGTCAATTTTACCTCCTTTAGGAATAATGTAAATAGGTGTACACATTGAATGTTTAAAAAAGTTGAGATATTGGTAATGTAATTTAATATTATTGAATTTATGTTTTAAAAAAAATGGTTATGTGTGAATTTTTAAACACTAATAAAATAATATTATTTGGAATTGATACCTTAAAAAATGGGATTTTTATACTTCACATGGAGATTTTCAACATAAGTTCTATGAAATGACTATATAACCATATAACTTTATTAAAACATAATATTAACCTTAATTAATGTTCTATATATGATGAAACCATTATTAAGTTATGAGTAATGAAATCGTTGAATCAGAACATTCACAGAATACATTAAATTTATGATAAAATATTAATTTTAGAAATAAAGCATTACATAGTTTGTAATAAGAAATTATAAGTTAACAATATCTAGTAATATAAACATAAATATAATTCTGATATGTATTTTTACATAATTTAAATGTATTATATATGATTTTCTAGTGTCTTTTACAATGTGAAAGTCTAGGGAAAGGGTTTTTTCATCTCAATTTCACTTCATTGAGATATGTTCTACATTCACCAAATTATTACATTTTTTGGTGTAGATACAACACATAAATTTATGGTATTGAAAATTTCATTAAAATTATGGGAATTTATAAAAAAAATATATGGTTTTTTTAAGAGATCTTGATTCAATGGTTACCATTTTCAAAAGGGATTTAATTTAGAACCATTATTTTAATTGTTTGATTTATTTTACTCAACTCTTCCCCTTCTATATCTATATTATTTATATTATTTAAATAATTTCTTTCTATATGCTTCAAAAATCCTTTGTATAAATTTTCAACTATATATTACTTTATTTACAATGGTTTTAAAAGAAATATTGTCAATGATTTCCATACATGTAACTTTTTAATTTCATTGCAATAGTGTGAAATGAATGTATTTTAACATTTGAAATCATTCTCCAACAATCATAAAAATTGGTGATTTAAAATATTATATTAAAAAATTCCAAGGGTTTTCAATGAAATTCATATTTCCATTTTATATTACTTTTATATTTTTAATAGTTACCCAAAGGAAATATAGTTATACTTTTAAAAAAAAATTATAGTGGTTTTATATAATTATTTATCATATATGTAAACATCCATTAATTATGTTTATAATTAAATTGGGATACTCTCTAATGATACCATACATATTTTATCATTGTCTGTATTGAGAAGATGTTTTAAATAAATTTATAGGAAACTCATTCCACTTGATGAGTTAAATAAGATATAATGTAATAATGAATGTTCTTATTTTCGTGTGGAACACATGGATATAATTTTCATTACGTTATGGGGGTCCCAAAATTAAATACAACTTCAATGTATTGGTTAGTTCTTTATATCTCATGATATTAAATGTTAGTGGATCTTATGTACACCCAATACTCTATGGGGATATGACCAACAATCATTAATGGGAATGGGGAGTGAACCCAATATATTTTATGACTCTATAAACTATGTGATAATAGTATTGGAAGTCTGACCTAAAAAGGATATTATTTTATAGGCTTACATATATTCCATGCTTATATTTTGTATTCTTATTTCAATGTCATAGTTTCATGGATCATGATTCAGTTATTTTTTAAAACTCTTTTGAATCGTATAATACATTACGCCAAATCCTTATTCAATGAATAATGATTTATGATCCATGGATTATAGGGTATAAGTTTCTTATGTTTTAATGTTTTACATTTATTATTTTTTTGGCTACCCTTATTTTCATATTGTGATCTCTCACGATCATTGATTTTTGAAGCCTATGTTTACCCTTACTGAGCCTCTGAGTTGACCTATATTTTATTTCCATTTCCACATGTTATAATGAATGATGTTATGTATGATATGTGTATAAGTATAGGATGTATGGTGATTAATTATGGGAAAGGTTGAATATATCATGATAAATTAAATTATTACCTATATAATATTTAAATACACTAACAATTTAATTTTTGGGGTGGGATTATTGTGAGAGATATTTAATATTCATCTAAAATGATGCATCGTGAATGTCTATATAATCAGGTTTCCCTAGTTTGTATCAATATGGTGTTTAGTTACATGTGGGTAAAAGTTTATGTAGAATAAGGGGTAGAAACTAAAAAATCCTATGATAAGGAAAAAGTTATATAGGATGACACTAAAATTTAATAGGATGAATTTATGATATCATAAAATTTTATATATTAAGATTGATTTTCATTTTGATATGATTTGTTAGTATGGTTATTACTGGTTAATAATCACATAAAACGTTTTTGGTATGTATGTATTAGAATATAAATCAAAATTTATAAAGGTGATCTTATTATCCATACATAAATTTTAAATATCATATTTATTTTTGGGATTTAGCACTATTTTATATTAGGATAGTTATTTGAGAGTGTCATATCCCCACCTCAATGATTGGATATTTAATTATAAATGAGAACCCCAAGAGCTATGATGGTTGTATTTCAATCCAATAAATACTCTCTAATATAAGATTATGGGAATGTGTTTCCAAAAAAACGTTTTATTCTCCCAATAATTGGATTTGACCTGGTTTTGGGAATGGATTGGCTCTCCCAGTAGTGATACAATTTACATTTTTGAGGTAGGGAAGTAACATTTCATTTCACAAATAAACATGTGATAATATATGGGTGTGAGGATGATTATGAACTCAAAATTTAAATTAAATCAATTATAAATGACTTAATACCTTATCACAAGGTTTACTTATCTGAAATAGTGAGGGGAACTCACCATTGATGTTAATATTATTGTGAGGGAGTATGTAAATATATTTCTGGAATAATTATTTTTTCCTACCCTAAATAACGATGAAAGGTTATCATTATAACTCATACTTGTTGTTATATTGATATTGAAAAGGATCCTTATAGAATGTCTTTTATTTAGTATAAGGAATTTAAGAAACAAATCCATGATAATTTTGATAGGGAATTTATATGAACTAGTGTTTCACCATGGGGTGCACTATTTCTTTATATTAAGTAGATGTATTGTTCTATGTATCTCAATATTTATTTTCATAAACATAACAATATCATAATTAATAACACGTTTTATATAACCCATACTAATAACTTGGTCTATCATCTATAGGGTGATTAAAACTTCTCAAAAATTAATATTTGATCTATATATTATAAATTAACTGTTAAAAGGGAGTATATAACCAAGATAGCTTTATATATGAGGTAATGTCACTATGATTATATATTATTTCTATTATAACTAACAAATTCCCCCATCATAACAATTTACCTAATGAATGTCTCTTCCAAGGTTAACTCGGATAATTTTTGGCATCCTTTATCAACGACATTCTTATATAATCAAAGAAAAAGGAAAACAAGGAATATTATTTTAGTATTTTGATGAAAATATTATGTAATGAGAAACGATGATATTTTTTATTAAAAAGATAATTGTATTAGTAGAAAGACTCATTCTATTGAAATGTAATAACAATTTAGTGTATAACTATGGATCCTTCTAGAATGGAAGTTATAGATCAATAGTATTGCAATACTATTATGACTGGGATCTATGTATTTCGTTGTTTGGATAGATAACATTGATAATTTTTTATAAATTTATTATTCTTATCAAATCTATTAACCATGTTTAATAAATAGGGAATAAATATTTCTTATATATAAGAATGTAAGGAAATATGCTGGACGATTATGAAGTAGTTTTTCACTAGACCTGCAGTTACATCACCATTAAGTGATAAGGTATTTTTTGGATTAAATTATTCTTAAATTAAGGTGTTTGGAATTTTCCTCATAAAATATATATGGTGATAGCATACTTCACTCTCTAATTTAAGGATCTTGAGAAAATTACCCATCTCATTATTTTGATCTGCAATAGAAAAATATTTACATTAACAATATGATGGAATTATATCTATGTTGAACTGTGTGATATATATATTGATCATATTAAAATAAATTATACATTCCAATAGAATGAGTTTCATATATTCCAAAAGATATAGTTAGGGTTGATCTAGGATTATGAAGGCTTGCTGCATTATCACCCAGGGAAAGAAAACAACATGGTTAATTCATTGTGTAGAATGAATCATGTTGTGTTATAAATATTTAGGATTGAAAAAGATCAAATAATAATGTATTTTCATCAGATTTACCTTAAATCCAAAAAATAAGGTAACAAATCCTATCATTCTCAATTTTATTCTCATTTAACCATCCATAAAATTATAAAAATTGTAAATAAGGAAGATATGAAGTTGTAATAGAAGTCATGAACTATTCTGAAGTAAAACTTGAACATGATGGAATAATATGTTTTTGGTTCCAAAATATGTGTTCCACCCACAACAGATTTAAAAAATTTTCTAGATGAAGCACATATCTCAAAATTATCTTTTCATCCACGAAGAAAAATATGCACATAGATCTAAAAAATGAATTTTGGTTGGATGACATGAAAATATATAGTACAATATATGTATCTCAATGTTTGTTATTTGAATAAGTTAAAGTTAAATGTCATATTTTTTAGTTTATTGTATAAATTTAACCTTTAGAAATATGGAAATGGGAAAATATCACATTTTATATCATTATAGTACTCAGCAAGTCATTTAAAGTCCATAATTTCATATCGGTTGTAGTTGACCACAAAAATATGTTGGAAAATTTCTTTGTTATCCAAGAATATTTACCTCTTTATCAACTATCAAGGATATACATTAAGGATTTGGTAATACTTAATTGAGACCCAATTTCAATTATATTTAGTTCTGATATGAGGTCTACCACAATGTTCTATAGAATATTTTATTAAGTATTGAATATGTTGTTCTATTTTAGCATTGTATATCATCAACAAAAATATTTTATAACTGAAGGGAATATGAAAACCCTATAAAATATAATATATTTATATTCAATAGATTGAAAAGGAGGTTAAGATAAACAACTTCCAATGGTTTATACTTGTAAAAAATAGTTTCAAATATAGAATTTGTATAGACCCATATGAGGCATTTTATTGGAAAATGAGTAGAGAACCCACAATTTTTGGAAGAATTTGGAGATTGTATGTTATTGGGACAAGATCTTTCTCAAGAGATATTATATAATATTAAAATAATTTAACTAAACATTAAAACATTACAATGTCGATATTAAATCTTTGTATATAATTATAGATGAAATTTAGATTTTTTAATCAAAGAAAAATTATTCCTTTATAGATCACCTTGGAAGATGGTTATGATGTGTGAATGAAGGGAGTGATAATCCTTGTGTATATTATACAATTTAAAATCCTTAATCAATTGGGAGAAGTATATTATTTTCTAGAACATCCATGGAGAATATATCAAGTGAAATATTTGTTTCATGTATAACTTCCGAGGATCTAAAAACATGACCCATCACATATATTGAAATTAGAGGTTATAGATTTAGATCATGACTTTTTTAAGTGGGGAAATATATATAAATCTTGGAACATAGATATAAAGAACCAAGAAACAAGTACACTCACCTATTTAAGGTTCTAAATAGGATTCATATTTTTGATGTAGAAATGTTTGAACAAAAGGATATAATGAGGAAGAAGTATCATTAATTATTCTTATGAAATGATTATAACTTTGGGGGATAAATTATCTCTAGGTGGGTTGGATATAACACCCCATGATTTTACTATGTATTTTCCTTAGGAATAAATCCAATTTTCCTGATAGCCAATAATTCTTAAAACACTGAACTAAATAAAATAACAATTTTTTTATAAAAAATGAAATGTTTTATCATAAAATAAAATTTAACATGATTATTAATTCCAATAATATACTACTTTAATTATTCTTTTCTAATCAAAATTGTTTTTTAAATAGTTTTTAATGTATTTTATACATGTTTTATTTAAAATATAAGTTTCGAAAAAATTACAATTTTAATATGAAAAGCTGAACTTCATTTTTGAATTCAGAATACGAAAATTAGTTTATAAAGAATGTTTTTTTTATTTTTCTGAATTGGTTGATTTTTTGGTGAGTAGTGAAAATATTGTTTATAAAATTACTATCAAATTTATGACATCATTGTGATATAATATTTACTAAAAATTTCATGAAACTTTTTTCATATAAAAATAATATTTTAATTTATTGAAATAAAACATTTAAAAATATTTTGTTGAATTTAGAAACATATATTTAACATTTTAAAACACATGGGTGGTTTAATTCTTATAAATAAAAATTTTTTATAGATCACTATAATTAAATATTTACATTTTTACAATCAAATTGAATTATCGTTAAATTAAAAAATATATAATTTTTTAATAATAAATTAATAAATTTCTAGGCTATTAATTCTATAAATTCTTTTGTTATAAATTCTTTTTTTGGTTTAAAAGGTTATTTTTTTAAAAACTAATTTTCACTATGATAGACATACTTATAATAATTTTAATATTTTTCACCTATATAAATTTAAAATTGTATAATTTATTCCATATTTCAGATAATCATATTAAATTTTTTTAATAGTTTATTTTTTATTTTTTTTATAAAGAATATTTACCATGTTGAACGTTAAGTCAACATGGTAAAGTTAAAAATGGGTAAATGGGGTTTAAAAAATAAGGAATAGAGAATAAAATTTCAGAGAAATTTATATGTTAATATGATTTATTGAGTTTATTTTAACCATCATCATCTTAAATTCAAATTTTTGATAAATTGGATCTAATTTTCTCAAGAATGACAATTATATTTTCATAAAGATTAGATTATTTATAGAGGTGTCACTCCTCTCAAATGTAAATGGATCCCTTCACCCCTCACGTGTCCACAAAATTTTAAAACCTAATATTGACCAATATCGACCTCAATAACATTTCAATACCCTTATTCATGACCTATAGGATCTCATCACACCAAAAAACAATCCCCAAAAGGCTTAAGGAGATATTCAATAGAGGATACCCAAGCAAGATGTAATTGTCATAACGGGGTTATTTAAGGTTTATTTCTCCATTTAGATTCTACAAATATACTATAAAAATACTAATAAAATTAAATTATTAACATTAGTTAATTGATATTTTATTAAGTTGATGGTATAACCATTATCTAACATCACTCTATCAATTGGAAAATGAAATTGTTTACCGTGTATACATGAGAACTACCATATCCATGAATAATGAATTTCATTTTTCATCATAGCCTTACATGGGTGGTTTTATAAATTGATTTAATGAATATATATAGTATTTATGACATGAATAATGCTCTATAAAATTTATATTTTAATTAAACCAAAACATTTTATTAATGATTCAACCATTGTAATGTGCTCTTGTTTTGGTTGATTTTACAAACTACATGAATGATGTTATAATATTAGCCTCATGAATGATTATATAATTTTATATTATATAAATATTATGTCAAATTAATTTAATTAGATTGATTAATTGTTTCAATAATAGTTTTATACATTTTTTTACTAACTAATAAAATCAATTTACTTTATTGAATCTAAATTAATGAACAATTTCATTTTCACGCAGTACATTAAACAAAATAACCATATGTTTTATTAAATAAACATCAAAATCCCAAAATATTTGAAAAATACACTCTGAAACATCATTATTATTTTTGAGATGCTGAGACCACCACTATCGTGCACATACTATTATCCACAATTCTAAACATCCATATAAAAAAGAATAGATAATACAATGAATATTTATTTTTGCAAATACTTATTAATAAGTGTGTGATATGTAATTATATCTCAATAGTATCTATTAATTTACATATACATATTTTCTTAATATATATTTATAATAAATATAAATTTATTATATGGATAACAGAACATGTCCTCCCATATAGAAGCCTGGTGTAAGTGTTTTTCACCTCAATTTCACATCATTGATATATGTTCTATATTCACCATATTATTTATTTTGTTTTTTTTAGATACTTCTATTTCATTCATTTTATAAAAAATTCATAAAATTTATAAGTATTTAAAACTCCATCTACGGTTTTTTCCTTCATGATATTCTGATTTAAATGACAACAAATCCATAAAGGGTGTTATTTAAAACCATTATTTTAAATGTTTTAAATAATATTAATATTCCATATCAATATTATTTACATTGTTTCAACAAGGTTAATATTAATACTTCAATCAAAGTTTAAATTAATTTTTAATTTAACTTTCACTTTCCTTATAGTTGTTTCAAAATTAAACTTTTCAATGTTTCTCATATGAGTTACTTTGTCCTTCTTTGAAAAAGTGTTACAATAATTATGTTTTTAACTCATAAACACTTTTTACCATCATCATGACCATTAATAAATATCTTGTTTCCATGGGTTTTAATGAAATATATAATTATATTATTCTATGAAATTTTCATATTTTACAGTAGTCAAGAAGAAATGATATTTCATCTTTTATTTGAAGTAATATTTTTGAAGTTTGTATAAATGTATTTTTCATATTTTTCAACATCATGTAGTAATAATTATGATTCATTGGGTATATTATCTATTGATATCATCCACTTTATATCTCTAAATTTCTAATGATTTGGATTTTTGGAAATTTAAAAAAAAATTCATTTTTATTGGTTAATTAATCTATGAAGGAATATTAAATGTTATTAGGATCTTATAGCACAAATATGTTTTGTTTTCATTTTTTAATAGGTGTGAGTGGAATTATATACCACTCTAGTGTGTTTTTTAAATATTTATATCTCATAAGATAATATCTATGTGGATTAAGAGTGAACCAAATCAATTAAGGTTATATGTACACAATGGTTTAATAGGAATGGGGATGGAATCCCATCCATTGTGAGACTTTTTCTAATATGTTATGATGGTCTTGGAAGTGATCCTTAACAATGGATATTGATTTCTATACCTGTACATGTTCCACACTTTTATTATGTATTCTAAATGATGGGTTATTCTCTCATGGACCTTGATCATGTAATGTTTTGATACAGTTATGACACTTATATTATGTTATTCCAAATCGTTCGACTTTGTATCTTGATTTAATACATATGACCTGTTGTGTATGATTTTCTTATGTTATAATCTTGTACATCGATAATGTTATCATTATCAAATACCCATTTTATACTCACTTATGATATTTTATTGATAAATACAATGTTTACCCTTATTGTTCATCTAATTCCACCCCCTAATATGTTTCAACCTCTTTAGGTTATAAATAAATTTGTTAAGAATGATATTTATAGATATCCACAATGTTTGATGAGTAATTATGAGATATATTAAACATTGGTTATGAAATAAAGTGTCTTTGTATCTATTCTTCAAATACACTAAATTTTGTGTTTATTGGTTTCACTTATTTTTAAATTTATTATGTATACAAATAAAATTATTTTATATTAATTGTTTCTAATGAGAAACTCTTATGTTCCCCCACATCTATGGCAGTTTTTCATGAATGGAGTTATAAAACATCATTCCATAGGCATGTGGCTATTGCAGTGTTATTTAGAAACACATAAGGAAGTGCATTTGTCTAGAGGGTGGAGGTCAGTGTCATAAATAATTTTTTATTTGACTCATTTATACGCTCAAACTCTCTTAAAAATTTGATATATTTTCATGAATCCTTCTCATGACATAGTGTTAGACCGGTAAACCTTATACCAGTAGCTGGTTTTCAACATGTATTGATGTGAATATTTTGATATGCTAATGAATCTCCAATATTGTTATTTGAAAACTATATATCCCTAATCTTAATATATTTTGGTTTAAATCTATACATTTTTTCATACAATATATTATCACCAACCCATAAACTGTTTTGTTTTTCTTTTTCTCATATCAGGCCCATGTAAAAGATTCATACTTATCCTTATGAAATAAATTTCAACCCATGTATTTCGGTGCTCAAACCATGACATGGTGTACCTATAAAGGATTTGTTTAAAGGATAATTCCATGGATTTTAACATAAATTATTATGAAAAGTTAGGAGAAACATTATATGATATAGTTATTATATTAGTTATGCATGAGTGTCCTTAACCACAAATGGAATGTGGCCAAATGGGGTTGGATTTGGTGATTCACCAAATGAAATATGGTTATTCATTTCGATAATGGTATCATTGGTAATATCTATAATTGAGAATCATATTATAATTCATAAATAGAATGCAGATCTTCATATAATGGGGAATAATTTCATTGAGACTATGACAAGATGACGGGATGAATGAGCTTGTGAAAATGTATCTAGGTGAAAAAATATGTATATGGATTCATGAGGAATATGGACCTATTAGTATATATTTTTATAGAATATGATTTTTTTTATTCAATTGTGTGGTCTAGTATATTACCTTCTTGATAAAAATAGAATCCCACATAGTTTTGTGTATATATTTTAAGCTCATATTTTTGTAGCATGCTATTTCTGACGCTTTCGTCAGGGCGTGCGCATCCGTCTGTGGAGGACGCGCTGCCTGTTGCCCCGCATTCCCGGTTTCCAAAGGCGGGCGGAATTCGTTCCTTGTTCAGGTACGTCTGCTCCTTGATCAAAACGAGACGATGGGATGTCGGTTCTTCCTTCTGTGGATTCCTCCTCAAAACTCGTCACCTAGTCCGGGTCTCCCTTATAGATTTAATACGTTGTTCGTGAATCTCATTCCCGGTGCCATATCTTCATGGACGCCGGTTAATTACACTACTTCCGTCATGGCATTCCATGGGGTCTTGACATGGTAGCGACCTTCGGTCAGAGTAGACGGCAACATCAGGCATGTCAGGGCATTTCTGGGTGCATGGACATTGGGGAACCTGTATTCTTCCTCATGAGAGGGCATCTCAAGAGTGCATATCCCGAGGCATCCCACGTCGAACGCAGGGAATCATATGCCATAGGCATGTACCTGAGGTTTTCCTCATCTTCCCATGTTTAACAAAGGGTATGCAGCATGTTTAACGTCTTGCGAAGACGGTTACGCCAATGGCGTTCCATCCGAGGTTTTCCTCAGGCATCTCATGCTTATCACAAGGTCGTCCGCGAGTTTAACATCTTGCAGAGAATAAATAAGGGTGATCAGAACATCCCATAGAGACGGATCGATGGTGGTGTGCCCCGTAGAGGGGAGATGTCACACCATAATGGATGATCTGAACACCACTGAGGGCAGATCAGGGGAAGTGCACCCCAGGATGGGGTACAATACCATTGGTTTGGATTGAACCTCTTGGAGGTTTCCTACGTACCCTGTGTAGAGGAAAGGGATCAAAACCCACGTAGTTCGAAGGGGTGATGAATCGTGGTGTACATAGAGGACAACGACCCGGAGATATGCTGGGGCTTACACATGGAAAGCGGCCCATGCACTGCTAGGAGCAGCGAGGAGGTGGATGGCATGATCCCACCAGGATGTGGCGGCCCAGGTGAGAATCAGGATGGTTGATGGATGGATGAATGAAGTGGAGGGGGAGTGAAATGGGACCATCGCAGGGGCGACGGTGAATTTGGTCTTGAGCCTTGAAGAGGCTTCCTACGTATCCCCGTGGCAGGGAATCAAAGTCCGCGTAGTTCGGGGTGGTGCTGGTGAACCGACGTGAAGGTGGGCCTTGGCCCGATGGATGTCGTCAGCGAAACAACGTACAGGTGGACCTTGGCCCAATGAGATATGGGATTGAACCTTGGGGAGGCTTCCTACGTACCATGCCTTGACATGGATCAAAGTCCTTGTAGTTTAGGGGTTGATGGAATACAGTTTAACGTCATGCGGGACGATAGTGAACCCTGACGTGAATAAATGACAGGCGATGGGTGTCGGAGAACCGATGTAAATGAGGTCGGAACGACCGGATGGTGGGTTTGAACCTTGTAGAGGCTTCCTACGTACCATGCCTTGACATGGATCAAAGTCCTCGTAGTTTGGGTTGGTCACAATGGCTTGCCGTCGGACTGGAATTGCAGTTTAACGTCGTGCTGGACGTAGGTAGAACATGACGTGAATTGGATGATGGGTGGGCTTGAACCTCGTGGAGGCTTCCTACGTACCACGCCTTGACATGGATCAAAGACCTCGTAGTTCGAATGGGGCTTTGTCGGCGGACCGACATGAAGGTGGACCTTGGTCCAATAAGTGGTGGGCTTGAACCTTTGGAAGGCTTCCTACGTACCATGCCTTGACACGGATCAAAGACCTCGTTGTTCAGGTGAGAATGGGTGTGCAGTTTAATGTCATGCAGGATAAGATGGAGGGGCATACAGTTTAATGTCATGCTGGACGAGGGCGAAACTCGATGTGAATGAGCGACCGATCAAAGTGGCTTGAACCTCATGGAGGATTCCTACGTACCATGCCTTGACATGGATCAAAGTCCTCGTAGTTCACTAGGATGGGTCACAACGGCTTACCACTGGACCAGAATGCAGTTTAACGTCGTGCTGGATGGGAATGGGACCCGACGTGAATAGATGACGGGTGGGCTTGAACCTCATGGAGGCTTCCTACGTACCATGCCTTGACATGGATCAAAGTCCTCGTAGTTCGCTATGGGTGAGTCGCAACGGCTTACCATTGGACCGGAATGCAGTTTAACGTCATGCTGGACGGGAATGGGACCCGACGTGAATAGATGACGGGTGGGCTTGAACCTCATGGAGGATTCCTACGTACCATGCCTTGACATGGATCAAAGTCCTCATAGTTCAGACAGGTTCGTCGGTGAACCGACGTGAAAGTAGACCCGGGGGTCCACTATTGGTGGCCTTGAACCTTGTGAAGGCTTCCTACGTACCATGCCTTGACATGGATCAAAGTCCTCGTAGTTCGGGTGGAATGTGCAGTTTAACGTCATGCTAGACGCGGATGAGACCCGACGTGGATAAATGACGGGTGGGCTTGAACCTCATGGAGGCTTCCTATGTACCATGCCTTGACATGGATCAAAGTCCTCGTAGTTCGGATGGAATGGGGGGTCAGGGTCGGTGCTCACTCTAAGCCCACGTGAGTCATGCTCGGTGTGAGAAACAAGAGGTTGCAAGGACCTGACGATCACGTCGCGAAGGATGCGTCCATGAGATGCGAAGAGGGGCTTACGCGTTAGGCGGACCATGGTGTTGGGACTTTCTCCAGGATGGAGGCCCAAAGAAAAGGATGATGATGATTTCGGGCTTGAGCCTTGAAGAGGCTTCCTACGTACCATGCCCTGACATGGATCAAAGACCACGTAGTTCTTCTGATGACGGATTACCGCCAATTGGTTGGTTTCAATGGCTTACCGCTTGATTGGGTGTGAACGGCTTACCGCTAAATAGGGTCGCAATGGCTTACCACTGGATGAGGATGTCAACGACTTACCGCTGAATAAGGATGTCAACGGCTTACCACTGAATAGGGTCACAACGGCTTACCGCTGATTGGGATCACAACAGTGGATGGGGATTACTCGAGGAAGCTGCCCGGGTACCGCTAAGGAGCGGCAACGGTGAATGGGGCTTACGCTAGGAAGCAGCCCGGGTGCCGCTATGGAGCGGCAATGGTGAATGGGGCTTACGCTAGGAAGCTGCCCGGGTGCCGCTAAGGAGCGGAAATGGTGAATGGGGCTTACGCAGGGAAGCTGCCCGGATGCCGCTATGGAGCGACAACGGTGAATGGGGCTTACACTAGGAAGCTGCCTGGGTGCCGCTATGGAGCGGCAACGGTGAATGGGGATTATGCAAGAAGCTTCCCAGGTGCCGCTATGGAGCGGAAATGGTGAATGGGTCTTATGCTAGGAAGCTGCCCGGGTGCCGCTATGGAGCGACAATGGTGGATGGGGCTTACGAAAGGATGCTTCCCGGGTGCCGCTAAGGAGCAGCACTGGTGAATGGGGCTTATGCTAGGAAGCTGCCCATAATGTCTTCCTCATGTCTGGCTATGAGGGCATCCCAACTCACTGGTGAATTGAGGCATTCACCTATGCACTGGTGAAAAAGAGGGATAATGCCAAGGGGCATTGGAATCGTGCCACTTTAGTCATGGCATTGAGCATCTTATGCTTGGAGCATAAGGCATCTCATGTTTGGAACAAGAGGCATCCTACATTAGGAATATAGGGAGAATACTACAGTTTATAGTCTTGTAGATAGGACTGTTAGCATCTCATGCTTGAAGCACAAGGCATCCTATCATTTGTTAGACAGGGGGAACTACAGTTTATAGTCTCGTAGATAGGACTATTAGCATCTCATTCTAGGAGCATAAGGCATCTCTCGTATAGGGCAAGAGGCATCCTATGTTTGGAACATAAGGATTACTATAGTTTAGAGTCATGTAGAAAGGACTACTGGGAAGAAGGTTCCTAGAAATGGTTGGTGTTGGGACTTACACAAGGGCGGCCCTTTCTGGTTGAACCTGGCATAGGAGCCAAGTGATTGGGTTTGGAGGAGTTGCCTGAGGAATGGTTCGACTTAAGGTACTCGGGGAATTGATGATGAGAACCTCAACTCACGACGTAGGAAACAAACGAAGAGGAATACATCAACTCAAGGTGTTTCATGATGTGTGGAGGAGTGTATCAAATCATGGAATTCCATAGGTTGAAGGTGGGAGCACATAAGGGCGCAATGGAAAATCCCGGCATCCCGGCCCGAAAAGTTCGCGGTGCGACTCTCCATTTTTCATGGCGGGGGTGCGGGGACGCAACCCCCGCAGTATGGAACGGCGGGCGCGAAGGTGGGATCCTTGCGAAGTAGCTTCGCGGAGCAAATGTCACGCGAAGTAGCTTCACGGAGCAAAGGTCTCGCGAAGTAGCTTCGCGGAGCAAAGGTCTCGCGAAGTAACTTCGCGAAGCAAAGGTGTCTCTCGGAGCTTGGTCTCGCGGAGCAGCATCGCAGAGCATGGGCTCGCGGAGCAAAGGTCTCGCGAATTAGCTTCATGGAGCAAAGGTGTCTCGCGGAGCTTGGTCTCGCGGAGCAGCATCGCGAAGCATGGGCTCGCGGAGCAAAGGGCTCTTGCGGAGCTTGGTCTCGCGGAGCAGCAACGCGAAGGAAGCTGCTCGTGGAGCATGGCCTCGCGGAGCCGCAATGCGGAGTTCCACTTGGCCACCCAAGGGGCGAAGTGGGCGTGGCCGTCCGTCCGGAGAAGGGGGGTGAGCTGGGTATTTATAGTCAAGGGGCGCCGCGAAGCAGAACTCCCATGCCGCCTCAGGTGCTTCGCGGCGCACTCGCGAACGTCAAATTCGTTCGCGGAGAGGTACCGCCTCCGGAGCTTCGTGGCGGACTCGTGAACGTCAAATGCATTCGCAGAGAGTTACCGCCTCCGGAGCTTCGCAGGACCGCGATGCTTGGGTGCTTCACATCGGTGCTTCGCGAGGGGTCTTCTTGGTGCATCGCAAATGCCAAACGGTTTCGCAGAGCCTCTCTCCTTATTGCTTCGCAACGGCGCTCCGCGATCATGGAGGGGGCTTCGCGAATGGGCTTCGCGAACCAGATTCCCAGCCAAACTTTAAACGTCCATAACTCCTAATCCGTAACTCCGTTTGGGCCCTACGACCTACCAAATCGAACCTTGCGAAATGGACTACAATATTGGATCATGTATGGAAGCATTTGAAAAATTTTGGGGCAGCATTTTCCGGGGTCTACACATGCCATATTATATAATATCGTGTGGTAAGAATGGTTTCTTTTAGTTTAATGAAATATAACTATGAAATTTTCCACACTTCATAAAATCATTTGACTAGTATTTATATATAATGTGAGGTTAAACAATAGTGGATATATTGTGTATTGCACATATAAGGATACCTTATAATGATATGTTAGAGCTTACACGTAGTTGGAGGACAAATTTGGTTTACCACGGTCAATGAGGAGAATAAATCAATCATTGATCCTAATGTAAAACATAAACCTAGAGGAGGCCCATTCTATTGGAATATTAATTATGTTAATGGAATGATTGTTTATAGATCTATAATCCCATGTGATTTGTTCTTTTTGTGGGAAACTAGAGAAAATGAAAGATCAATAATGTTGTATCAGAGTTCACAATTATAGTTGAATAGGGATTATACATGGTGTATGGACTTGATGAGTTTCCATGTACTATTTATATTATACCCAATAGGAACTAACATGATTATTATAGCTAATTTTGAAACCTGACCTCTCATATTTCTACATGTTTATAGGAAAGGTTGGACATTGATGAAAGAGGAGTGTATAACCCTACACAAGAAAGTAAAGGATTACTGCATCTGGGATTCCATAAAATGTATATGACCCACTATGGTTGGTTTGTTTGGAATTATTCATTTGATATTACATTTTTTAGAATTCCATGGCTCATTGAGTCGAGAAAAAATCCATAATTAATCATATAGAGACCTCTCTAGTGGCTTCAAGGAAGGGATACTCCTTATTATGGGAATTCATGATTCTAATCCCCCACATTATTCTACCTATATAGATTGATAATTTATGAGCCTATATATCACAAGTAAATACACGATTGAGGGGGTCCATTACAATGTTCATGCTCTGATAGTATAGTAACAATTGTTTTTGAAATAGATTTAGGTGATAATTTTTAGGGTTTTTAAAAATGGTTTCAAAAATGGATTTGATAACCATTATAATGATAATAGAGTAATGATGGGTTTGGAAACCCAAAATTAATATGTACTTTGTAGCTACGGAAATAATAGAGGTTATTTTATCTGATTGGTGTGTGATAAGAGGGGTTATCTTAAGTGGTAGGAATATGATAGGATATGTTATCCTATAAAATAGGTGTATGCTTGTAGGTGGTATCACACATGGTAGAATACATGATTAGAGGGGTCATCCAACATGGTTGGATCACAAGTACTTATTCCACATGGGGAATCGATGAATAGGATGAACCCTCTTAGAACTCAGGTGATTGATGATTAGTTCAAGTGGCAAGTTTACTGATTGGCCCAATAACCATGGTGAGTTTTCAAGGACGATACATTCCAACAATTGTCTTGTGGGGGAGTCTAATATGAACAATGTGAAATTGTGAAAGATGTATTACAATGTAATAAGGTTCATTAAATACTAACATATGTAGGAAACTCATTGAGCCATAGAGTTTTTTTGGTTGAACCATGATGGGGACCAACCATCACATAGAGAAAAGAGAGGTGTGTCCCCATGTGGTTACACAACCTTTAATACGACAAGCTCAATGTTCAGGTTCATGATGCCTCATATAATGAGATACTCTGTTTTAAGATTAACAATGGGTTTCTTTAGGAATTAATATCACTCTTATTTTATCCTTTGTTTCTCCCTCTTGTCCACTACCTTCCACGAAATAAAATGTGGTACTAATACAAAACAATTATATCCATAAGAAAAGCTTCTGAATATTTATTAAAAATGAAAGAAAAATTATATATTTAGACATGTGGGGTTAGAAAATGGTACATTCCCTTATCCATAATACAATATTGTTAATGATTATAATAAGGCATGTCATTTTAATATTTAGAATCATCTGTAGTTTCCCACTCATATTGAGACTTAACATTATTAAAGATCATAAGGATTTCTGTATTGGCCTTCTTTGACACTATAAATGAATAAAATTCCAGTATACACATTCAATGGTAGGTTATAATAGTCCTTTTGTGGCCTTATCTTTGAAGGATAAGAAATAAAACCCTCATAGTCAACCATATATGTCATTGCATTTATCATTTCATATATAAAAGAGGTTTGACCAAAATTTCATGGCGCCTTTAGGGGGTACTTCCATTCAACCTTTCTTCATTAGATATATTTCCCCACTTCTATGATATTATAATGGAAGGAATGATTTTTTAGATCTCCCGATAAAATCAATGTCTTATTGACCCTCATTTTTATTGAAACCATTATCAAGAGGGGATGAAAGATTAGAAGCAACTATATTCAGGCATCTTTTCCCCAAATGAAGATATGGTAAAATATCCTCAAAAACATTATGATGAGTCTAAAAATTATCTATAACTTTCATATCCTATTGTATACCATCGCTATCCTTGTTAGTAGTAGATCCATACACATGTAGATTACCATACAAGACAATACTAGTACATTTCTACTACACCATCCTACATTGATGTGAGAATATTTCATGACTCGAATTCATGATATTATTTTGAATGCCTATGTAAAAATCAAACTCAGGACCATGCCTCATCACCAAGGAAGAGTAATTCCCATTCAAAGAAACAACCACAACTTTAGACATTTATTTCTTCCCAGATGATGGTCTGCCCCTAATAGGATCCACATTTTTTTGCAATGTCTACCTATTCAATTTATTCCTACAATATTTTTCATGATGATCTTTTGAAAATCAATATGAGCGAACAACATTTTTACAACTTGTTTATTTTTCATGAAAAATTGATTCAAAGTATGAACAAAGTGAGGATGTCATTCACATTCCATATTTTGTGGGATTTCATCATCCAATGCTGACCGAACTATATTATTAATTACGAAAATTCTGAATTCATCCTCCATAATGACCCTAGAAAAATTCATGAACATTACTTCCCATGTGGATCTATCAATTTTAATTAAAATACCATCAATGTAGGCTATATAAAATAGAATCATAGGATTTCATGGGATCTAGTTATGACCAAAAATTTTAATCCTAACATGATCCCTAGTATTTTATAAATAATATGGGATAAACAAAAAAAAATACAATTTATGAATGAAAATCAAACATGGATTTAAAGAAATTGATCTGATTCCCCATGCCAGGTGCTTGATTTAATCTGATTAGAAAATGATGTGGAAGAAGCCTCTACCCATGGGTGTAGATCTCCAATCAAAATAATTCTAGATAGAAGCTAAATTTTTAACCAAATCATCAAATTTATATTGATATTCACCAAAAGGAATAACAATACTAATAATATTAGAGTACTTTCAAATCATAAATCTATCAGTGATATCCTCCTTGTTAGAATTCACATGAGAATTTTCACCCATATTCAAAAGTCAATCTAGAATAACATACATCGTATGAATAAAATTTATTCTTTTAAAATCCCTTACATAATTTGTAAAACCATAATTACTCATGGAAATATTAAGATTAATAGATATATCAGAATGAGATGGACCCACCCACGCTGCTACTTCCATATCACTTGCTCAATAAATCCCACTAACCACATCTACTAAATGAACCATTTCAAAATGGGTAGCATCAAATGAGGCCTTATCCACATCTTCAAGAAAATGATATACATTCAAATCAATCGCCTTTTCTGCAGTACAATGTATATCTTTCAACCCTAGCTTCACCGATGAGGATCATTGCTCATTGTTCCCCTCATCTAACCTCTTCATGGTCTATCGGGATCCATTCAAGTCAATATTTAACACTAGAAATAAAAAAAGCACTCCTCTCGGTTTCCACCACTATAGATCTATTCTCGTCACTCGCATTGACCATCTCTCAACTTTTCCAATTTCCTCTTGTCACATCCATTGTGGGATGGAAAGATCTAGGGGGCTTAATTATGTTGTCTACCCTATTGATAGGATTAGAAGCCTACATTGACCGATCTAAGAATGTAATCATCAATCCCATATCCATTCATAAGAACATATATAATTAAATGATCCAACTCCATATTCGAGTGGATTTAACCATTCAATATGATTGAGATGTAATCTACCCAAACCTAGATATTTATTGGAAAGAAGAATAAAAAACACTTTCTAAAAATGATGTCTACATAGTATGTATTGTGTTATTCAGTAGTGGTTATGTGGTAAATATTTTTTACAATTTAATATGTGCTCTCAGAGACATCATCCTTGGTCCTATGTAAGAGGTGAGTGGTCATGTTGTTTATGGGATGATACAATCATTCTACACCATGGAATTGCAAAGCCAGTTGGTGGGCACATGGTCGATGGGAAGGGTATGTCCATATGTCTGGGTACCGCATATAAAAAATTTTTGTTAGGGAGTGGGAATCATCTCCAAACCATGCAGTAGATGTGTAGTAATCTTGATACCCCATTTTTTTAATTTTAATGTTTAGTAGAAGTAGTATTGCTTTTTTCATCAAGACACATAGTATGTGCATGATCATTTGGGGTCTTCCCATTTTGAGCCTCATGAAACATTTGACTTTTCCCCAAAATTCCATATTATTCAAAAAACTTCTCCCCTCATATTGATGTCTATTCATAGTGAAGAGGATTTCATTACAATAAAGTTCAACAAATCCAATGATGATGAACACATAGTATTCTTGTAAGACATGAGAAATATTAATAGCAACTATGTGATCAACATGGATGATTTACATAGGCATTTAAAAAGTCATTCATTAGCCTATAATTTGGAAATCTCCCCTGTTTCATTTCAACTATCTTTATTGGTGAATTTGATCTCTTGAAAAACTAGTGAATTACCATAAACATGAATCTTCTTACTCTCATCACAACAACACGGATTATAAATGCTCACTAAGCATACTTGGTCATTAATATGGATCAGAATCTATTTTTAATTTCATTCGAAATAGTCTAAAAAAGGACATGCCATTTCAAAGAAAACTCATACAGAATAAGAAGAAAAAAAATACATCTAAACCTATATTTAAGGTGCCATATAATGATGGATTTTCAAAGAATCTATTATGACCAGATTTTACCATTCAATAGGGAGTGAACTGAGGTCTAAGAAATATACAACATTCTCGGCATAGTTAACCTTTATATCCAAAAATTATGTCACTATGTTTCCTTCATTTCAGATATGATGAACATCTATGTTGTTAGTCATAATCATTTTGCATCTACGAATAGTGTATTAAATTTACCAAGGAGTGGGACCATGCCCAATGAGAGACTTAAAGGCCATAAGAAAATCTTCCTCAATGGAACTGTGATAGAGGTTCCTTTTCCTATAAATTATGAGGCCATTATGCAGAGATAAATCCTCAGCTTGAAGAGAATCACCAGGACTAAGGTACATTGACAAGGCCAGTATAATAGATCCAATGGGTTCCTAATGACACCCCCTTCACACATGTGACCTTAGAATCAATATCCATCTATGTTCATTTTGAATCCAAAATCGTGAGGACACCATCTCATCCATATGCCAAGATTAACACTACCTTCCCTATCTCATCATCCCTGTAATTTATTATTATTTAGAAATTTGTTTGATGGATTGGTAGGTATCACACATTTATGTGGTTATCCTCACTATCATAATAGTGATTATATATTTAGTTACCACATGATTCCACATATTTTTATTTTTTTGTTTCCTAATTATTTTTTATTCCTGGATCTCATTTCATGATCCCACTTGTACAAATTATGATGGGGAATATCGCAAGAATACCAATGTTATTGCTATGAGGTGGGAAAATATAATTGAAAGTGTTAATTTAGGACATCATAAACCAATAAATATTATGAATACATCCTATCATAGATGATAAGAGTTTGAATTTTTGATTATTATATGTTACATTGGTTACCCCCACATGGATTGGGGGTCAATAAATACCCAAATGTTTTTCATCGAATGTGAAAAATCAACTTCATCATTAAAATAAAAAAACCATCAATTTACCAAAACTAATATATTTCTATATGTATGATTTATTAAAAAAAATTCCCTATGGATATGTCTTCATCTATAACCACTTAAAATTGAAAGAACATCCAAAAACTATTATGGTTCAAACATGAGGAAATTAGCATCAAATAAGAATCTTGGATGGTTGACCAGCTTGGACCTATGATCTAAAGGGGAATTTTGTAAATAGTGGAGTTATCTATTTTTGGTATGGTGGTGTTGAAAAAAGTTTGAATAAGACCTGAAGGATCTAGTATTTTGAATGTACATATGGGTGTCACAAAATATTTCCTATCATAGCTGCCATTTAATCTTGTAGATAAATAACAAGTGGATCCCATATATCAATACCTTTCACATGTTATATATTGGTAGGTACTATCCATTGGGATATGAAAAGTATTAGTGGGGATTGTTTCTTTTGAGATATGTTGGATGATTTTCTCCCACTACCCTTTTTGTGGGATGACATCAAGATGAACCACTCACTTTTAGAAAGATTATTCACATAGAATACATTATGTTGGGGATATATCCATCCCAAAGCTAATTTCTAGTTCATATCATTAGAAAAGATATTAATCATTTTGGATAAGATAGAATATTATTTCAAAAGGCACACAACAATCTCAATAAATTATAATCATAGAGATACTGATGCTTATGGAACAACTCAATAAGATGAATAAGTCAAAAAAATTGAAGTAGAAAGTGATATTCATGGAAAAGTATTGTACATTTAACGTCATTTTTAGAAACCTAAATCAGCAGCTACATCCTACAGGTGTGACATTCAAATATGACATCATGTTTGAAGTCTTAATGATGGATTCCCAATTGGTAAGTTGTATAAAATTTAATAATGTAGTTATAATTTTGGATATATTAAAATGAAAAGAAGGTCATGTATACTATGTAATGGATTCATTATTGAAAATTTTAAATTTCTAAGTGATGAGGGAATACATTTCAACACATGTCAATGGTTATTATTTTTCAATACTCATGAGATTATTAGTTATAACTTCCATCCTAACATGTAGATTGTAAGTGTAGTGAGGCTAAGTTTAATAAAGGATGTGGATTTGTAAGATAATATAAACTACAATAATCAGTTTATGTATAAAACATAGGCACCTCCATTTAATTATTTTGATGATAAAATGAATGAATTTCTTCAGTAATGTTCTTATCTAATATACTTGTGAGAGGTTATCCTTATAACTAGGGCTGATAGGAGAATCAACTGGGAGTAATTTATACCTTGTATGTTTGAGAGGATTTTTATCTTCTTCCAAAAGGAATCTCATACCCCCCTCCCTTGAATTTTAAATGCTAAAAATAATCTAATATTGATACAACAATTTTAGAAAAAGTTGATGTAGGAGGATACACGCATACAACTAACATTTTAAGGAACCAAACATCTATCAATGAAAATTCCTCTTGGTCTAATTAAATGTTTTATTATTCAAAATGGTTATGTAAAACATATGAACTACATTGGTTTTATGTTTTTTGATTTAAAATTACTGTTAAGGATTGTTACCATTCCTAATGTAGTCATTGAACTTTGATCCTCTTATTAGAATATATATAATACTTTAACAAATCCAATTTACTCAGACAAAGTAAGAGATGGCCTTATCTAGTAGACTTTCCCCATTTGAAGATCATTTTTCAGAGCTCAGACAAGAGGTGGCATCATTGGGAGTCACTCTTGACTAATCCCAAGTCGAAGTTCAACACGTTAAGCTCAACCAGAACCACCTATTGAAGAATTTGAAGTTGATAGAGATTACCACCCTAGTGATGTTATTCGATCCACCCCAAGAGTATGTCACCATCGCACACCTTACTCATTGATCCTATGCGGGTGTTATAAGGGGTTATGTAACAAGACCTTAACACTATGATTATGTGAATTATTTTTGTATATAATAAAGTATATACATTCATTTTATTATTGTTACTTTGAAAATTTTTTTTAAAACACAAATAGAATTTTTAGTTAATATTCAATTATGACATATATTTTGATGAATTAATATATTTTTAATTAAAAAATATTTTAATAAAATATTATTAGTAAATTTAGTTTTATTAAATATAAATGATCGTATAATTTTTAAGAATACAATTGTAATAGTTATTATAGTTTGAAAATCGTTTTTTTGTCAAAACCCATGAATTATTTATAAATGTTGGTTTTTATTTTAAAACAAAATATTCATATATTTAGAAAATTTTTCAGATAAAATGAATATAATTTTTTCGAATTAGGACTTTGAAATTATCCAATAGTGAATTTTTCATAATTTTCTGCAAAAGTTGAATTTTTTGGTAAACATTAAATACCATTTAAATATATAATGTGTTTTATAACATCATAATGAACCAATAGTGATGTAATAAAATACTATAAACATTATGTTTGGATAATATATTCCTTACTGTTAAAATAATGCGATTTTAGGTTTTTTTGATTTATTTTACAATGCATTAGTGGACCTTTCAAGATATATAAAACAATTTTTCTTTTTTAATTGTTTTCCTTGAGGGTGGGAATCACCTCTGCATATGTGAACCTATTATATTAAGAAGTTCGGCCCTTGTGCATATAAAATATTTTTTTCCACTCCAATTTGGAAAAAACCATTGGCCAAAATCAATGTATGGTTTTTTATTTGATTAGTTTAATGTGTGGTGTCCCAAACCTAAATAATAATGAATTCCCTCTCCTTTCCTATATAATCCCACCCATTATCCCCATTCCCCTTCACTCAAATCCATTTATGTTCGTCCAACCACTACCCTCATCTATTTTAAATCCTTTAAAGTCTTCCCAAGCTCTCAATAAACCCCTCTCAAGCCTCTCCCAAGCCTTTGGCATCACACTTCCTAGTAAGGGATTCTTTCCTTTCTCATTTTATCCAAGTTTCTTAACATTTTAATGTGCTTTTATATACAATTGAAAATATTGGCGTATGGTTTCCCACCTCCCCCATACTTCCCTATTTACCTTTTAATGATGAGATACCCCTTTCTCTCCCATTAATGCCTCTCATATACACAAGTTACCATGCCGAAATTTCGTATGAGATTTCTCTCTCCTCATGTACATTGAAACTATTATTTTCTATTATGAGTCTACATACCATTACATAGGTTGTTAAATTTATATATATGACTCCCTTACTTTACATTTCTTTTAAATATTAGGAGACATTCCTTTCTCTCTTATCAACCATATTTATGAATCTATAGGTTACGCCATTATGCAATCGAAATTGTACCGTGATTTTCCAAGCCAATGTCATTGTGTTGTGAATACAATTCCCCATGATCTATCAAGGGTATTCACATTTATGAACATTTAATTTTTGTATAAAATTTATCATGTATGTATTCTACATTCCATTATCGAGGAATAATTGATGAAGTTAAATTATTCCTTGTTGTATGATCCATGTGGCACACTTATGAATCAAATGAAATATTTAAGAAGGGTGTGCCCTAATAACGCTCCAATGCATTGGGTAAATATTAGTATCATGATACATCAATTTCCATGAGGTTTAATCATTACAATTAAAGTTCAATTAGGCCTTACTCATTCTCTATGTGCAATGAGACTTGGCTCATTCTAATACCATGTTAACTGTTGTTTCCACATTTCCATTTTGTGATAATCATTCTTTTTCATGACTTTATGTTCATGTTTCTTTTATGCTTTTTTGATATTCCTATTTCCTAAAATGTATTGTATTTTTCATTTTATTCCATATTTAACCCCTTACTGTGCTTTATAGCTCACTCTTTACTTATGCATGTTCTCATGTTATCCCATGAAATGCTGAGTACGAGGAAATGTAATGGTCATGTAAAAGAAGTATTAAATTAAGATGGTATGTTTCATGTTGTAAGTCATTATATTATTTTCTTAAGCCCCAAAGACACTACACCACTCAATCTTCCATGTTTTATCAAGTGAATATTTTATTTAATAAATCATGTTTTTGTGTGTAATAAAGAGAAAGGTTGTTATAGTTTGTATCATAGGATAGGATTAGTTTTTTTTGGATTAAGATTAGAAAACCCTAGTGAAATCCATAGTGATAAGACTATGTAAAATAATAACATACCTAAATTTTGGTAAGTATTGATTAAGTGGTTTATCAATAAAATAAATCCATTTCTTGATATGAGTAGGTAGAGGCAGCTCTAACAAGAATGTACCTATGAGTGAAAACTCATGTAAGGAGTTTCGGGTTTGAGTCGAGGTATCCTAGTACATGACAACATGCCTTGCTGCACTCTTGGTTATGACACTCATGAGGGATATGCTTTGGAAAATTCACAAGCTTAGTATGAGCCATTATTAATGGAATTAAAAGAAAATCCCCTAAGAATATATGTTATAAATTAGATCATGGATAACATAGATTGAAGCCTATAAATTAATAATTTAAGGAAATAAAAGGTATTTTGATGTAATCCACTTTTTTATTTGGATTACCATTTATGTGTTACCCCTAACATTCCTTTTATTCCAGCCAATGACTAGAAATAGGAGTAATCAGGCTAACAACTGATGTAAAGATCAATGTGATTACTATTCTAATGAGATGCCCAATCCAATGGGGGTAGGAATCACAAAAATTGTCATGATACTCTCTCAGTTAAATCATTATTTGAATATAAACATGGGTTAAGAGGAACATTCACACCACCCCCACCCAAGAAAGAATAAGTCAAAATAGAGATCTTCAAGAGACAACGACCTCCTTTTTTTAATGGATCATATGATATCTTGATTGTAGAACAATGGATCAACTCCATTGAAATGATCTTCTCCATCCATATATGTTCCGAACAAGAGAAGGTTCTTCTAGAAGATTATCTTGTCGATGTTGAAGCTGATCAATGGTGGACATTGATAAAAAATATGAATCCTGAGGAGGAGATCGAGATGTTGGAATGGAAGGATTTATGAAAAATCTTTCTTCGACAAATATTTTCCTCACACCCTCTACCTTAATATGGAAAGGGAAATCCATTACCTCATGAAAAAAGATGATGAATCTATCAGAGCGTACGAGGGAAACATCACAAGGATTTCACGAGAAGCTCCGGATTTATCGTTACCCATGAATGAAAGGTTGATCGCTTCTTTGGTGGGTTGAAATAGAGCCTATGGAATTCACTGGTGATCTTTGATTTAGACATCTATGAAGAAATTGTCTGATGTTCCCTCATGGTTGAAATGGATATCATTTAATCTCAAGGGTTTGAAGGGGATATGAAGCATTAAGTGGACCTCAATTCAGGTGGTTTTATGGATAAATATAATAGTTCTAATAAAAACCTAGAACCCCTCTTTCCAAAGGTGCAGAAAGAAGCACCCAGAAAAATTTTTGATGGGGAAAAAAATCATTAGGCAAGGAAGATAAGGGAACCTAGCCATTAACTACCGACAAGAGAGACCCACAGTTGTGACAGAGGATAGGAATTCTATATTAGACTCTCAATGCATTGTTCATTGATTTAACTACAATGAAATAGGGTACCTTGGAAATTAGTTTCCTAAGCAAAGGGTTTTTGGAGGCAACCAACAACCTCCAAGTCAGCAAGGGTGAGATTTTTCCATCTATGCCGCCAAAGGGAACCCGGACAAAGAAGTGGTGAAAGTTACAATAGTTATTCATTCAAGAATAGTTAATATACTATTTGATTCTTGTTCTAATAATTCTTTTATATCTCTAATGTTTAGTAGAAAATTCTAAACACCACAAAGAATCAGGGATGTAAAGATGTCGGTGATTAAAGAAAATGGGGAAATCATTGCATCCAATGAGTATAAATCCTCCCCTATCATAATTGGTGGACTGAACTTCCCAGTGAACCTTTCCATACTCCATCAGGAGTAATTTCATGAAATTTTCATCAAGTATTGGCTTTCCATATATAGATCCTACAAAAATTACTATGAGAGGGAAATCACTCTCCATATGGAGAATCAACCCCCTATTCTATAAAAGTCTAAGGAGATAGATGAATCTTCTTTAGCACCATCATGTCAAGCATGAATATTATTACCCTATGATCACGTGTATCAGAATTAGATGATTTATTATAAGGAGGAAACCATCCTTGAAGACATTCTTATTATGAGGTAATTTTTTGAAGTGTTTCCTGAGTAATTTCCTGGTCTTCCTCCTAGAAGAGATGTTGAATTCTCAATTTAGATTATACATGGGGCATTTCCAATATCCAAGACTCCATATAGAATGGATGTAGTGGAGCATAAGGAGCAGAATAATCAATTATAGGAGAATCTATACAAAAGTTTGATACACCCAAGTGCTTCACCATGGGGTGAACTAGTCCACTTCGTCAAGAAGAAGGATGGGTTAATTTTTCATTTCATTGATTATCATGAGAATAAAAAAATCACGATAAAAAACAAGTATCTTCTTCTTCAAATTGGTGACAGGTTTGAGCAGTTACATGGAGCACAATACTTCATTAAGGTGGATCTGCGGTCCGGATTTTACCATGTAAGGGTGGAGAAGGAGGATATCCCCAAGACTACTTTTTGTACAAGACACAGGCACTATAAATTCGTAGTAATGTTTTTTGGACTCACCAATGCTCTAGAAATCATAATCGACTTGATAAAAATAGTCTTTATATATTACCTTGACAAAATCATGGTAGTATTTATAGACAATATTTTTAAATACTTGAAGGAAAAGGAGGATCATTAGGAGCATATAATAAATGTACTAGAGACCTTATGAAAAAATAAACTCTATGAAAAAGTACCATAATTGTGAGTTCTAGTTGAAGGAGGTCTAATTCATGGGTCATATCATCCCAAGCAATGAGATATTTGTGGCTCCCTCAAAGAAAAATGTAATTAAGGGATGAATGAGGCCAACATCATTAATGGATATTCGTAGCTTCTTGGGGTTAGCTGGATATTATCACCGATTTGTGAGAAATTTCTAAAAATTGTCCAGCCCTCTTATTTAGATAAATCATAAGGGAGTATTGTTTTCTTGGAGTGATGAATGTGAAGAGAGATTCAAGGAGTTAAAAATGATGCTTCTCATTGCACTCGTGCTCACACTAACCATGAGTGGAGAACTTTGGAGGTATTTAGTGATGCGTTCATGAAGGGACTGTGTTTTTTGTTGATGGAGAATGATAAAGTGATAGCATACTCCTCAATGCTGCTAAAAATCCTTGAGCAATACTATCCCATGAATGATCTGGAGTTGGTGGTTGTGATCTCTGTGTTGAAAATCTGGTGGCATTATATCTACGGGGATAAGTGTGAGATACATACTGGTCAGAAGAGCCTCAAATATATATTCACACAAAATAGATTAATATGTGACAACCAAGATAGATAGAACTCATCAAGGATTATGACTGCCCAATCCACTACCACCCCGTTAAGGAAAACAAGGTGGTGGATGGTCTAAGTATAAAAGATCCCGCATCTTTATCAATGATAAGAATTTAAAAGGATGCATTCATCTTAGATTTTTATAGGATATCCATGGGAATCATTAAGGGAATAAAATCATCAATCCTTTCTAAAATGATTGTTGAACTGTCCCCCATGGATAAAATAAAGGATGCTCAAGGAAAGGATGTTGAAATTCTAAAAAGGTTAGATGCTATCAGAAATAGGAAATACTCAGAGTTCATGGATGAAAAAGATGAAATTTTGAGATTTGGGTCATGATTATATGTACCATCAAATCCAGAGATAAAGAAGGATCTTTTAAATGACATTCATAGTTCAACCTTTTCTATTCACCAGGGGAGCACAAAGATGTATCGAGATCTCTGAAAAATCTTTTGGTGGGACAATTTGAAATGGGAGATTGCTTAATTTAATCAATGTGCCTAGTATGTCAGCAATTCAAGGCTGAGAGGAAAAAGTATAAGGGGATGATGAAACTACTACCCATACCAATACTGGTGTGGGACAACATCACCATGGAATTTGGCAATGGACTTACAAGGACATCTAGAAGAAGCTATGATATATGGGTCATTGTGGATCGTCGTACGATGACATATCACTTTAGCTTGATTTGAGAGAACTTCCCATTGGATCAAATTGCACAGATTTAGATCAATGCAGTGGTAAGGATGCATGGAGTACAACTATCTATTATATCTGATCATGATCCTAGATTCACCTCAATGTTCTAGAAATGTCTCTAACATGATATAAGCATTGAAATGAACTTTAGAATGACCTGTCATCTTCAAACTAGTGGCCAATCTGAGTGAACTATTAAAAAAATGGAAGATATGTTAAGATCACGTTCTGAGGACTTCAAAAGAGGATGGGACCAACATCATCCACTGGTTGAATTCCATTATAATAATAGTTTCCACTCGAGCATCTAGATGACCCCATATGAATCCTTTTATATGTAAAGGTGTAGAACACCGGTAGAATTAAATGAATTTGGTGAGTGTAATCTCTTAGAACTTTAAATGGTTGATGAAACGTTGTAGATGGTGAAATCCATTCAATAACATATCAAGTAAGCCCAAAGTTGATAGAAGAGTTATGCAGATAACCATCAACGAGACATTTAGTATAAAGTTGGAGATGTGGTATTTCAATGCATATCTCCATGGTAGAAGTTCATGAGGTTAGTAAAGAAAGGGAAGTTAAGTCCAAGGTACATCGGCCCCATCGAGATTCTCGATCATGTCGGGGTTGTGGCATATCGACTAGCACTTCCACCCACTATGGCCAATGTACATGATGTATTTCATGTATCCCTATTATAAAAGTATATAAAAGACTATTAAAATTTACTCTCTTCAGAGGTAGTATGGTTAGAGGATGATATTTTTTAAGAGGAGCAACCAGTGAAGATCTCAAATCATAGTGAAAAATTTCTATGAAATAATATAATACCCCAAGTCAAGGTGTTGTGTTGCAACCACATGTTTGAAGAAGCAACATGGGAATCAGAGGAAGTGATGAAGAAGAGTTACCCTCAACTTTCTAGTGTGGGAAATGGAAATTTTAATGGACAAATATCATAAGGGGTGATTGTGACAACCCAAACTTCTATCAATGAAAATTCATCTTGGTCAAATTAAATGTATTATTATGAAAAATGGTTATGTAAAACATATGCACATTCTTAGATATATGGTTTTTGATTTCAAAATTTTGTTATGGATTGTCACCATTGCAAATATAGTTTTTAAATAGTGATCAAACGATTAGTATAAATATAGGGCATTAAAAATCCAATTTACTCAGACAAATGAAGTGATGGCCTCATCCAGTAGACTTTCCCTAAATGAAGACCGTTTTTCAGTGGTTGTAAAACAAGTGGAATAATTGGCCTTAGATCTCCACCAATCTCGAGTCAACCTTCAACATGTTAATCTCAAGAGAAACCACTTACGATACAAGTAGAATTTGAGAGACATTACCACCCGAGCAATGTTATCTGAGCCACCCCAAGAGTCTATCACCATCGCACACCTTACCCTTCGATCATACGTGGGTGTTGTAAGATGTTATTTAAAAAGACCTTATCAATATGATGATGTTAATTATTTTTGTATAAAATAAATGATATACATTCATTTTACTATTGTTATGTTGTAAATAGTATTTAAAACACCAATAGTATTTTTAGTTAATATTATATTATGAAATCTGTTTTGATTAATTTATTGATTTTTTAATTTAATAATATTTTAATAAAATATTATTACTAAATTAATTTTTATTAAATATAAATTATCATATAATTTTTAGGAATAAAATTTTAATATTTATTAAAGTTTGAAATATGTTTTTATCAAAACTCTTAAATTTTCAATAAATGCCGGTTTTTATTTAAGAAGTAAAAAATCACATTTTTAGAAAATTATTTAGATAAAATTAATATTATTTTATGAATCAGGATGTCAAATTTATCAAGTAGTTAATTCTTCCTAATTTTCTGAGATAGTTGAATTTTTGGGTAAAAAATAAATACTATTTAAATATACAATGTGTTTTCTTATGTCATAATAATCCAATAGTGATTTAATAAAAAACTATAAACCTTAATTTCAAAAAATATAAGTTTAAACCTTATAATATTATGATTTTAGGTTTGTATGATTTTTTTTACAAAGGCTTAGTGACCCTTCAAGATTTATAAAACATTTTATATTTTTATATTTTTTTCCTTGATGGTGTGACTCACCTCCACATAAGCAACCCTATTATTTTAATAAAATCATCCATTGTCCTCATAAAATATTTTTTTTGACTCCCCTTTGGAAAAATCCATGTGAAAATTCCATGTGATGGTTTGTGGTTTTGATTAGTTTAACGTGTGGGGTCCCAAACCTAAATAATAACTAATTCCCTCTTATTTCCTATATAAATCCACCCAAGCTCCCACTTCCTCTACACTAAAATCCTTTATAGTTCGTTCAAAATCATCTCCCCTCTCTCTAGAATCCTATCAGGCACCGCAAGCTCTCAATAAGCCTCTCTCAAGCCACTTCCAAGCCATTGGGATCACACTTCCATATACGGGACTACTTACTTTCTCATTATATCCATGTTTCTTAATATTATTATGCCCTATTATTTTCAATTGAAAATTTAGGGGTATGGGTTTTCACCTTCCCCATACTTCCATATTTTGTTTGAATTATGAGAGACCAATTTCGCAATCATTAATGCCTCCAATGTACACCTGTTACCATGCAGAAATTCTGATCAAGATTTCACTCTCTTCATTTATGTTGATGCTATTATTTAGTATTTTGACTCTTAGTTCAATTTATTATGTCAGTACAGGAATATATATTACCCCCTTTATTTATATTTTATGTAAAAATGGTGAGACATGCCTTTTTCTCTCATCATCCATTTTTATGAATCTTTATGTCACACATTTATGCTGCCGAAATTGTACTGTGATTTTCCAAGTCAAAGTCATTGTGTAGTGAAAACCATGCCAATTTATCTATCAAGAGTATTCACCTTTATGAAAATTTACTTATTGTTTAAATAGTTTCATGTATGTATTCCAAATTCTTTTATCGTGTAATAAATGATGATGTTGAATGATTCGAGGTTGTATGAACCATGTGGCACACTTATAAAGGAAATGAAATTTTTAAGAAGGGTGTGCCCTAATAGTGCTCCAATGAATTGGGTAAATATTAGTATCATGATACGTCAAGTGTTGTTAGGTTTACACATTCTCATTAGAGTGAAATTAGGATTTACTCAGGCACCATGTGAAATGAGCCTTGGTTCATAACAATACCATGTTAAGTGTCGTTGCACATTTCCATGCTGTGATAATCATGCTTTATCAGGCCTTTATGTTCATGTTTAATTTATGTTATTTTGATATTCCTGATTCCTAACATATATAATATTCTACATTTTACGCCATTTTTACCCCATTACTGGGCTTGTAGCTCACCCTTTTCTTATGCATGTCATCAGGTTATCCCATGCAATGTGGAGTACGATGTAATGTAGTGGTCATGTTAAAGTTGTTTTCAATAAAGATGTTGTGTTTCATGTTTTATGTCAATGTTTATTGTTCTGAGTCCCCAAAGTCACTAGACCAATCGATCTTCTAGGTTTTATCAAGTAAAGATTTTATAGAATAAATCATGTTTATGTGTGTAATAAAGAGTTGGGTTGTTACAGTTTATATCAGATGATAGGTTTAGTTTTTTTTTGGGAATTGTATTGGAAAACCCTAGTGAAATATTTAGGGATAAGACTATGTAAAATACAAACATCCCTAAATTTTGGTAAGTATTAATAAAGTGATTAATCAAGAAAATACATCCCATTGTGGGTTTGAGCATGTAGAGGCGGCTCTTGAAAAGATGTTCCATGGAGTGAAAACTCAGACAATGAGTTTTGGGCTTGGCATGGGGTATCCTGGTACACAACAATGGGTCTTTCTCAACTCTTGGTTATGACACTCCCAGGGGATATGCTTTGGTAAATTCACAAGATTTTTACGAACCATTATTTAAGGAATTAAAAAATTACTGATGAATAAATGTTATAAATTAGATCATGGATAACATATATAAAATCCTATAGATTCAGAAGTTAAAAAAATAAAAGTTATTTATAAGTCATCAGTTTTTTCCTTGGATTAGTTTTAATGTGTTACCCCTAACATTCATTTTATTGCAGCCAATGACCAATAATAGGAGGACTCGGGATAACAACAAATGCAAAGATCAATGGGATGACTGTTCCAATGAGATTTCCAATTCAATGGGAGCAGGAATCGCGAACATCGTCACGATAATCTCTTTGTTAAATTAATATTTTAATAGAGACATGGGTCAAGATGAAGGTTTAACCCCCCACCTAATAATGAAAAAGTCTAAAGTGAGAGATTCATGAGAAAATGACATGCTACTTTTAATGGATCATATTATCCCTCAATTACCGAACTATGGATCAACTCCATTGAAATGGTCTTCTCCATCATTCAATGTTCTGAAAAAATGATGGTTCTTCTCGCTGCATATCATATGGAGAGTGAAGTTGATAAATGGTGGACATTGATCAAAAATATAAACCTGAGGAGGATATTGAGATGTTGGAAGGGAAGAATTTCTAAAAAAAATGTTATTCCATATATATTTTCCTCGCACCCTCTAGCATAAGATGGAAAGGAACTTACTTTACCTCAAGAAAAAAAGAAGAATAACCCATTGGAGCATATGAGGAAAACCTCATAAGGATTGCATGATACGCCTCCGGATTGGTCATTGCCCACAAATTCAAGGTTGAACTCTTTTTTGGTGGGCTAAAACCTACCCAGTGGAATGCTCTAGAGATCCGTGACTTCGACAGCTGTGAATAAGTTGTCTGATGTGCCCTCATGGTCAAAATAAAAATTAGTGAATCTCAGGGGTATCAAGGGGATAAGAAGCATAAGATGGACATCAATTCTAGTATTATGATGCACAAATCTAAAATTTCTATGAAAACCCAACACCCCACTTTCCAAATCTACAGAAAGAAGCACCCCAGGAATTTCCTAAATGAGAGAAGGAAATTCTTTAGGTGTGGAAGAGAAGGAAACCCGGCTATTTACTACTAACAAAAGAAACTCACGAAAGAAAAAGGAGAGAAGAACGCTCAGTTAGACTCTCAACATATTGTTAATTGCATCAACTAGAAAGAACCAGGGAACCTTGAAAATTAGTTCCCTAATCCAAGGGTTTTTGGAGGCATCCAACAAACTCTAAGTCAGCAAGGGTGAGATTTTTCCAACACTACCACCAAAGTGAACCCCAACAATGAAGTGGCGAAAGGTACACTAGTTATTCATTCAGGAATAGTGAACATACAGTTTAATTCTGGTTCTACAGATTATATTATATCCCTTATGTTTAGTTGAATAATCCAAACACCACAAAAAATCATGGATGTAAAGATGTCAGTGAGTACGGAAAATGGTGAAATATTTATATCCCTTGAATCTAACTCCTACCCTATCATAATTAGTGGATTGAACACCCTGAAGAACCTCATCATACTCCCTCTGGTGGAATTTTATGTAATTATTGGCAAGGATTGTCTTTCCTTATATAGATCCAACATACATTTTTGTGAGAGGGAAATCACTCTTCATATGGAGAATTGACCCCGTGATTCTAATTAGGTGTTAGGAAGAAGATTAATCTTCTTTAGCACCATCATCTCAAGCGTGGATATTACTACCCTAGGAGCACGTGTATCTAGCTCAAATGATTGAGTTCAAGGAGGAAACCATCCCTTAAGACAAGTCAATAGTGAGGGAATTCACTGAAGTGTTTCCTGAGGAATTGAATTATCTTCCTCCAAGAAGATATTTTGAATTCTCAATTGACCTTTTACCAAGGGAATTGCCAATATCCAAGACTCCGTATATAAATAATGTTGTGAAGCTTGAGGAGCTGAAGAAATAATTATAAGGGAATCTAGATAAAGGGTTTTTATGCCCAATTGCATCACCATGAGGTACTCCATTCCTCTTCCTCAAGAAGAAGGATGGTTCAATGAGCCTTTTTTTATTACAGTGAGCTCAACAAAATCAAAATAAAGAACAAGTATCCTCTTCCTCGAATTAATGACTTGTTCAATCCACTATGTGGAGCACAATACTTCTCTATGGTGGATCTGTAGTCGGGATATTACCATGTAAGGGTGAAGAAGGGGGATATCCCCAATACTACCTTTCATACAAGATATAGGCATGATGAATTCATTGTAATGCCTTTCGTAATCACCATTGCTCCATCAATCTTCATGGACAAGATGAATAGTGTCTTTATAGATTACCTTCACAAATATATGGTAGTATTTATAGGCGATATTCTGATATACTCCACAACAAAGGAGGATCGTGAGGAGAATATATGAACTACAGTAAAGACCTAGTGAAAGGAGAATATCTATGAAAAGTACAGAAAGTGTAAGTTCTGGTTGAAGAAGGTCTCATTCTTGGGTCATATAGTCACAAGTAATGGGATATTGTGGATCCCTCCAAGACAAATAAAATTGAGGGATGGATGAGGCAAACATTAGTAACATATATTCATAGCTTCGTGGGGTTAGCTAGATATTATCGCCGATTTTTGAGATATTTCTCACGATTTTCCATCCCTCTTATAAAGATAACTCATAAGGAAGTAAAGTTTTCTTGGAATGATGAATGAGAAGAGAGTTTCAAGGAGTTAAAAAAAAGACTTATCATTATGCATGTGCTCACATTACCCATGAGTGGAGAAATGTTTGTGGTATTTCGTGATTCTTCGATGAAGGTCCTATGTTTTGTGTTGATGCAGAATGAAAAACTGATAGAATACACCTCAAGGTAGCTGAAAATCAATTATAAGAACAAACCCACACGTGATCTGGAGTTTGCAGCTATGATATTTGCATTGAAAATATGGTGGAATTATCTCTATGTGGAGAAGTGTGGAACACATACTAATCACAGGGGCCCGAAATATATATTTAGTTAAAAAGAGATTAATATGCACAAACAAAGATTGATAAAATTCATCAAGTATTATGAATGCTCAATCCAGTAGCATCTCGATAATGAAAACAAGGTGGAAGATTCTCTAAGTAGAATGGATCGTGCATCTTTATCAATGATGAGAATTGAAAAGGATCCAATCTTCATAGATTTTTAGAGGATAGACATGGGAATCATTATTTTAGGAACATCATCAATCCTTTCTCAAATTATTTCTCAACCATCCCTTATGGTGAAAATAAAAGATGCTCAAAGAAGGGATGTGAAAATTTTGAAAAGGGTGGAAGATATCGGAAATGGTAAATCCTATGTTTTCAGGGTTGACAAAGAAGAATTTTGAGATTTGGGTCACGATTATATGTACCATACAATCTAGAGATAAATGAGGAGCTTCTAAATGATTCACATAGCTCAACCTTCTCTATTCACCAGATGATTACAAGGATGTATCAAAAACTCTGAGAAAACTTTTGGTGGGACAATGTGAAAAGAGAGGTTATTGAATATACATCACAGTGCCTAGTTTGTCAGCAAGTGAATGATGAGAGGAAAAAGTATAAGGGGATGATGAAACCATTACCCATACCAACATGGAAGTGCGACAACATTACCATGGACTTTTTCATTGGTCTTCCACAGACATCCATAGGAAAAAATTCTATATGGTTTGTTGTGGATCATCTTACATGACAGCTCACATTATCGTTATTCGAGAGGACTTCTCTGTAGAGACCTGAAGCTTAACGTACATGGACATTACATTACTTTTGCGGAATACTTTGTACATTACAAAAACACACACACAAGGACCGTAATAGTTTAGTGTCTTTGGAAACTCGGAATATAATCTTCTAATCGTGGTGAAATATCTTCAACATCTCCCATAAATATCTTCCCTTTTTTCTCTTACCTAAAACATTTATTTATATCCTTGGGAAAAGAAAACATAAAAGGGTGAGCTGAAATGCTCAGTAAGGGTAAAAAAAAGAAATATCCATCACATCATATTCATAAGAACATAACATTTTGGAAATCTTAACCTGCAAAACAGATCATAATATCATAACATGGGATAAATCATAGTAGTGAAACGTAATCCCAATAATCATAACATAAAACATGAAACATTGTGGCATACACACATAGTCATAGATAATCATTTCTTATTAGTCAAGACTCATTTCCAAGACTATCTTAGTGGATAATTTCTATTTCTGAACCGAGTTCACTCCTCGTTTCAGTCCAGTTTCACTGAACCGGTTTAACCTGCCGTTCCAGCCATGTCTATCTCATGAGATATAAAATCCTTACCCAATGCATTGGAGGGAGATATAGGTCCCACCCATATCATAATGATACCATTCTTATGTGTGCCACAAAATCATAAACCATACATCATAGCATAACCCATGTAATAAAAATGGGAATCTTAAACATCGTGACATCATAAAACAATTCATATAAGATAAAGGAATTCATAAAAATAATTCAATCACAACATAATAAAATCAATTTAATAATAGGGATAGAAACAGAACCCTTTATTATCTTAGATGGAAAATAATTTTGATAAAACACTTGAACTCCATTCTTGAGGAAAATATCCTTTCTACTTCAAAAACACTTTTCCTTTCTTAACATGTCATAAAATTATAAACTAAAAGAAGTTGATTAAATTAAAATTGAAAACTTGTAAAGGAAGCTTCTTGGAAATAATTTTTTAAAAATCCATTCATACCGTATAAGTTAAAAAAACATTCTTCTCGTACTTTTGTCGGAAAAGTCAAAAAGTACCTCGTACGAAAAACGACACAAGATTCCTTTCATATCTTTTACTAAAAACTCACCAAAGAATAAAATTGGATTTAAACAATTTTGGGTTGATGGAAATAATATTACATATTGAGGAAACATGTATGTGGATGATAAAATACACCACAGTAAACACCAAACTATAAAAAATCTCAGATAAAAATGGGATTGTGATATTTTCCCTTACCTTAGGTCTGATTTGCTTCGTAAGTGTCTGAAACTCCTGTATAAAGATTTAAATAATGTCATTGACTTATTCCAGAATCATACTCATTGTTATGATATCATATATGGTTCACTTATGAATTTATTTTACCCGTTTTTTGTAAATTCCATGTTAAAGAGCGTTTTGTGTAAAATCGTTTCATTTGTCGTCCGTGTTTTGACTTGTAATTTTTCATATGATTACTTAGATCATGATTACATAATTCCAGAATATAAAACATGATTTATATATAATATATATTCAGAATATAAATATATATAATAGATTAATAAATGGAAAGAAATACACCGTTCATGGAGACGGTACGTCGTACGTACGCATGAACGCTGTTTTCGTTTCCTTATTGAGTTGAATGGAATTAAGTAGATTACATACATATATATACACATAAATCCAGTATCATTATTATGTAATATATTTCATGATTACTTATTATATATACATTATAATCATTCATGAATGGTTAATGTTGAGAATGAATCTCATCGCGTCGTGGAGACGGTAGTCCGTACGTACGCAAGAGCGATGATATCATTCTAATGATCGTGGAATTGTATTGGAGTGTATGTATACTATTTCAGAATCAATATCACTTTACAATAATTATATATAGTTATTATGTACACCATTATACCCATCCAAGTAAGGTGGTGGTGGAAAATAGATTACACCATGGCGTGGAGACGGTATTCCGTACGTACGCACGCGCGGTGATTTTGTTTTCCATAGGATGGATAGATGGTGAAATAGGGTTGTTTCATACTTATAATAACATATCAGTATATTAGGGATACTTATTTTATTACTTCATAATGAAACAACCTAAGAAGAAGAAGTGGAAGAAGAAATAAAGTTGAAAGAATCGGTAACGGACATTACCTCTTCTTTGAAGCGCCTCTTTGAGTCCTCCTCTTAGGGCACTAAAATTGGTATTTAAAGAAGACCAGGACATCTAGGATGTTTCTAGAGAATTGGAGAAGATAATTTGGCAGGGGTTTGCAGAGCTTGAAGGCTCAATGTGGTGTGAGGAAGAGAGAGAGGAGGTGCCCTTTTATAAGGGAGGAGAGGGGCACCTTTGGAATAACTAAAACTATTATTTTATTATAAAGTCAAATTCGGTTTTAAATAGCTCCAAATTGAGTTATTTCTAAGCTAAGGTTGGGGTGGGTCGAAATCCTCTCATATAATAGAATTTATACAAGTTTAGGTTGCTATTTTAACCTTATCATTTAGATTTAACATTAAGTAAAATAATTTTACTTTTACCGTGTTTTCTTGTGTTCTTACACTATAAGGTTAATAAACATACTATAAGAAGCCAAACGAACCCCAAGTTGTTTATTATTAATATATATAACCTTATATAAGTCATTTGGCCGAACCTTAGATTTTTATGAATAAAATATCAATTAATAATATAATATTTGTTTTAAAAACTATTTTATGTCAATTTTGACACTATTTTGTAATTGATTTTTGTGAAAATCATAACAGAATGATTAGTTTTAAAAAAGTTAATTAAATCAATAATAACATGTCATATTAACCTATAAAATTAGTTTATTTCCTAAAAAGTCTCAAATTACAGTTATTTGGGTATTTATAACATCAATTATGTCAATATTTCATCAATAAGATAATTACTGCATCATCTTTGTGTCATAAATAAATTAAACTATTTAATGTCTAACAATTACAAATAAAATACCATTATGTAGGAAATATTTTTATCTTTCTAATGACTATTTATAGTCGAATTTATCTTATGTATAAACCTATATTAAAAATGATTTACTTATTAAACATTGATTTTTACTATTTTAACCATTTTTAAAATGAATTAATAATAAATGTCCTAATCTAATCCAAGTGGGCCTAAATGGTTATATTTTATTCCTAAGGTTGTTTTTGGTCGAATTAAACTTATCCAATAGAATTATTACATGTGTTAGGGTAATAATAATATCATTTTTACCCGTAATTACCCTATTTACTTTTAACCGTGGTAAAAAAAAGAAAAAAGTTACTATTCACCAAAAATTATTTTCATCTAATTGAATCACATTTTACATACTGAAATCCACCGTGTCTCTAGAATTTTTGAAATTCCACTCACAGAAGTGGTAAAATTATGTTTTATGAAAAATTCATTTTTCTTAACTACCACTTAGTGGTTTCACTATTCATCAAAAAATGAAAGTTTCCAGAAAAATACCAAATACTAGGCCTAAGCTATATTTGATATAATGAACTCAAAAATGATGTCTATTTTACCAAATTCAAAACATATCAGTTGCATTAATTAATTTAAAAATTAATTCTCGTCGGCAAAACAAATAGCGTGTTCTTAAGAGATAATAACTATCAAAAGATTGACACTTGTTTATGTCTGGTTTAAATGTGAAATTACATCCAATGAATAAAATTGTATTAAATTGTAAAAATATATTCTAAATATACTTTAAAACCACTCAAATTAATAATTTATCACTATTAATTATTTCGATTAAAAAGGTTGTTTTTAATTAAAATTTATTAATTTTCACTATTCATCAGAAAATGAAAGTTATCCGAAAAGTACCAAAATTTCACCCTAAGCTAATTTCGATATTCCGAATCCAAAAATGAAGTCCATTTTGAAAAATACAATTTAAAAAATTTCAAAAAGTGGTTATTACTATTCATAACAGGTTGCTTTAATAATATTTTAATAGCATATCGTTGTTTAGTGAAACTCGGTATTGCGTACTACACACGCTATCGAGCAAGGCCGTGATTGCGTGTAATGCAAGGCAAGATAAGTATGTGTGTTGTGCAATATCCTTTTGGTGTAGCGTACAACACAATACATTAATGAAATTAAAAAGAATATTTTTCATAAAATCTCGGGGTGTTACATTCTACCCCCCTTAAAATGAATTTGACCCACGAAATTCGTCGGGGTTACAAATGGTTTACTACTCGAAAGTTTCTTTAATAGAAACCCATATTGTAAAAAGGAATACCAAAACCAATCTTTAAAAACAAAAATATGAAACGTAATGGTTACCCAAATAAACTAATCACTGGGTTTCACATAAGTGAAAATATGGATATGGAAGAGAAATCTAACCATCATGTTCTGATGGAGAGTGGAGAGAACATGGCTATGGAAAATTCTGCAATCACAAAGCCATAAATTTGTGACGATCTAAGGTACCATATGATTCATTAGATATAAGAGCACTAGGACAACATTTTTGGTTTTCAAGATCATTTCCCTAAAGTTGAAGAATTTGAATTAGAATAAATACTTACTTTATTTTGGTACAATCTCACTGTTGTTCGTGCCTTGAACAATTTCCACTTTATCTCTTAATGAAATGAAGTTGAATTTGTTATTCGTGAAGTGTTAGAAGATCATGTGATAGAATGGCGGGTCATTCCATCTGTCTCAAACAAAAGGTTAACAAAAGTTATTAAATGTACATAAGTCTATCTATAGTGAGATTAATCATATATGGTTCCTAAAATGGACTTATACTTATTATATCATAATAAAACTAGTTTATACTAAATAAGGACTTCCTGTAGGCCAGTGGTAGGTGATAAAGGCCAGTCGCACTTTGGTTGTGGGTTCGATTCCCACAGCCTTGTCCGACGCGATGGGTTGTCGCCCATCCTGCAGGTTGTCCTTTTTCGGAAACTAAATTACTTTAACATCCCATAAATAATATCAAAAAAACATCTATCCTTAAACAATACTAACTTATGTCCAACATAATCCATCCCAATCTTTAGGAATATCCAAAATACTTCGGTCCAAGCTCATAGTATAAAAATGATTACTTGAAATGTCACATAACAATCTCGTGAATGCCGTCATTTATCCCCCATATATCATAAGATATATCTTATTGGTCAAATTAAAAACATGTGAATACCATAATCATGTATACCCATTGAACCTTAGTGAAAACATGAATGCAGTTAAAAGTTAACACTTTCCACAAACCAAAATCCTCAAAATTATTTATACTCAAACAATGATATCACTTAGTCCTTATATCAATCATGAGCTCATGAATACAATCAAACATCTCATTATCTTCTTATCCCTTCATTATGTGCATATCATCTGCTTGCCAAAAATATCTCAATCACTTTCCATGGTTACCGGTACCATAAAATTATTGAAAACCACAATAGACCAATACATAAATATTCCAATATTCCACAATAAAATATACAACATTATTTTGGAATCCCATTACATAAACACTTAATCATTCCACCACATCGTTGTCATATTCAACATCACCAATAGTGATCGCATGTGACTTCCCTTTGTCCTTTGCCTTAAGTGGTTGCTCATGTAGATCATCATTAACCCTTGGATTAGGGCATTGATTAGCATAATTCCCCCATTTTATTTCACTTGAAGCATTGAAGTGTTGTTGGTGCGTTCTCTGCAGTCTTTTCTTTATTCACACCATTAGCAACCCTTTTTCCATTACTTCGACACTCAGCTGCCCGATGAACTTCTTTTCCACACTTAAAACATTTTCTAGTCCCTTTAAGACAATGACCACCATGCTTCTTTCCACACTTTGAGCATAAGGAAACATTCATATTCTTTTCACCATTATTCTGAGATTTCTCCTTGAACACCATCTTTTGTTTCTTGTCAAACCCATGAGATGAATATGTAACACCAACTTTTATTTATACCTTAATAGCACAGCACAAAATTTATTCATTGCTACTGAAGTCTCTTATAGCTAATTCCCTTCGAAGATTTGGTTTTAAGCCACTGAAGAATCGATCAACCATACTTTCAGGTTGGATGATAAAGCCAGATGCATACCTTTCAAGCCTTGTAAAATTCGCTTCGTATACACCAAAAGATTCATCAACATTTTGCTTTAGTTCAAGAAACTCCTTCTCCATCTTTGTTCGATGTATACGAGGGAAGTACTTATTGAAAAATAAGTTCTTGAACTCATCCCACTCCATGGACTCAATTTCATCTATTCGCCTCGTATTCTTAATAAGATTCTACCATTGATCAGCTTCACCTTACAAACGATATACTGCTAAGATGACTTTATCATGTTCATAACATTGAAGAACTGAAAATATCTTTTCAGTGGTACAGATCCATTGTTCAGCAACAAGTGGATCAGAAGACCCACTGAAAGAAGGTGGACATTGCCTCATGAATGACTCAACAGAATATTCTTCCCTTCTCTGCTAATTTGGAAGTCCAGAATGATTCATAGCTTGTGTAAGTATAGCAATAAGATTTTTCACTCCATCTCCCATAACATTTGTTTGTTCAGGAGGAAAATCATTGCATTGTCCATTGCATTGATCAACACGGTTCCTTCGGGTTCCAGCCATCGTCTAAAACCCAAAAATAATAGTGTGAGAGGAAAAAATCATGATATGGAAAAAAAACATAATAAAGGGGGAGTACCTTCAATATCTAACATCTTAGGTTACCGTAATTCTAGTACTATAACCTATAGTTATACTTAACCTTAGGGACATCCCTAGACATACCTTAGAAATATCTCTAGGGATCTTACAAAAGTTCTCACATCCTAGTTTCCAAATGTTGACTAAACCTTTCCTCTGATACCAACTGTAGAGACCTGAAGCTTAACGTACATGGACATTAAATTACTTTTGTGGAATACTTAGTACATTACAAAAACACACACACAAGGACCGTAATAGTTTAGGGTCTTTGGAAACTCAGAATATAATCTTCTAATCGTGGTGAAATATCTTCAACATCTCCCATAAAGATCTTCCCTTTTTTTTCATACCTAAAACCATTCTTTATATCCTAGGGAAAATAAAACATAAAAGGGTGAGCTCAAATGCTCAGTAAGGGTAAAAAAAAAGAAATATCAATCACATCATATTCATAAGAACATACCATTTTGGAAATCTTAACCTGCAAAACAGATCATAATATCATAACATGGGATAAATCATAGTAGTGAAATGTAATCCCAATAATCAAAACTTAAAACATGAAGCTTTGTGGCATACACACATAATCATAGAGAATCATTTCTTATTAGTCAAGACTCATTGTCAAGACTATCTTAGTGGACAAAGTCCATTTCTGAACCGAGTTCACTCCTCGTTTCAGTCCTGTTTCACTGAACCGGTTTAACCTACCGTTCCAGCCATGTCTATCTCATGAGATATAAAATCATTACCCAATGCATTGGAGGGAGATATAGGTCCCACCCATCTCATAATGATACCATTATTATGTGTGCCACAAAATCATAAACCATACATCATAGCATAACCCATGTAATAAAAATGGGAATCTTAAACATCATGACATCATAAAACAATTAATATAAGATAAAGGAATTCATAAAAATAATTCCATCACAACATAATAAAATCAATGTAATAATAGGGATAGAAACAGAACCCTTTATTATCTTAGATGGAAAATAATTTTGATAAAACACTTGAACTCCATTCTTGAGGAAAATAACTTTTCTACTTCAAAAACACTTTTCCTTTCTTAACATGTCATAAAATTCTAAACTAAAAGAAGTTGATTAAAAATAATCTTGAAAAAATGTAAAGGAAGCTTCTTTGAAATACTGTTTTAAAAATCCATTCATTCCGTATAAGTTAAAAAAACATTCTTCTCATACTTTTGTCAGAAAAGTCAAAAAGTACCTCGTACGAAAAATGCCAAAATATTCCTTTCATATCTTTTACTAAAAACTCACCGAAGGGTAAAATTGGATTTAAACAATTTTAGGTGGATGGAAATAGTATTACATATTGAGGAAACATGGATGTGGATGATAAAATACACCCCAGTAAACACAAAAGTATAAACAATCTCGGATAGAAATGAGATTGTGATATTTTCCCTTACCTTAGGTCTGATTTGCTTCGTAAGTGTCTGAACCTCCTGTATAATGATTTAAATAATGTCATTGACTTATTCCAGAATCATACTCATTATTATTATATCATATATGGTTCACTTATGACTTTATTTTACCCGTTCTTTTGTAAATTCCATGTTAAAGAGCGTTTTGGGTAAAATCGTTTCATTTGTCGTCCGTGTTTTGACTTGTAATTATTCATATGATTAATTAGATCATGATTACATAATTCCAGAATATAAAACATGATTTATATATAATATATATTCAGAATATACATATATATAATAGATCAACAAATGGAAAGAAATACACCGTTCATGGAGATGGTAGGCCGTACGTACGCATGAATGCTATTTTCGTTTCCTTATTGAGTTGAATGGAATTAAGTAGATGGCATACATATATATACACATAAATACAGTATCATTATTATGTAATATATTTCATGATTACTTATTATATATACTTTATAATCATTCATGAATGGTTAATGTAGAGAATGAATCTCATCGCATCATGGAGACGGTAGTCCGTACGTACGCACGAGCGATGATATCGTTCTCATGATCGTGGAATTGTATTGGAGTGCATTTATACTATTTCAGAATCAATATCACTTTACAATAATCATATATAGTTATTATTTACACCATTATACCCATCCAAGTAAGGTGGTGGTGGAAAATATATTACACCACGGCGTGGAGACGGTATTCCGTACGTACGCACACACGGGGATTTCATTTTCTGTAGGATGGATAGATGGTGAAATAGGGTTGTTTCATACTTATAATAACATATCAGTATATGAGGGATAATTATGTTATTACTTCATAATGAAACAACCTAATAATAAGAAGTGGAAGAAGAAATAATGTTGAAAGAATCGGTAACAGACATTACCTCTTCTTTGAAACGCCTCTTTGAGTCCACCTCTTAGGGCACTAAAATTGGTCTTTGAAGAAGACCAGGACCTCTAGGATGTTTCTAGGAAAGTGGAGAAGAGAATTTGGCAGGGGTTGGCCGAGCATGAAGGCTAAAAGTGGTGTGAGGAAGAGAGGGAGGAGGTGCCCTTTTATAAGGGAGGAGAGGGGCAACTTTGGAATAACTAAAAGTATTATTTTATTATAAAGTAAAATTCGGTTTTAAATAGCTCAAAATTGATTTATTTCGAAGATAAGGTAGGGATTGGTCTAAATACTCTCATCCAATAGAATTTAGACAAGTTTTGGTTCCTATTTTAACCTTATCATTTAGATTTAACACTAAGTAAAATAATTTTACTTTTACCGTGTCTTCTTGTGTTCTTACACTATAAGGTTAATAAACATACAATAAGAAGCCTAAAGAACCCCAAGTTGTTTATTATTAATATATATAACCTTATATAATTCATTTTTCTGAACCGTAGATTTTTAGGAATAAAATAACAATTAATAATATAATATTTGTTTTAAAAACTATTTTATGTCAATTTTGACACTATTTTGTAATTGATTTGTGTGAAAATCATAAAAGAATGATTAGTTCGAAAAAAGTTAATTAAATCAATAATAACATGTTATATTAACCTATAAAATTAGTTTATTTCATAAAAAGTCTCAAATTACATTTATTTGGGTATTTATAACATCAATTATGTCAATATTTTATTAATAAGATAATAACTGCATCATCATTGTGTCATAAATAAATTCACTTATTTAATGTCTAAAAATTACAAATAAAATACCATTATGTAGGAATTCTTGTTATCATTATAATGACTATTTAAAGTCTAATTTATCTTATGTATAACCCTATATTAAAAATTATTTACTTATTAAACATTGATTTTAACTATTTTAACCCTTCTTTAAATAAATTAATAATAAATGTCCTAATCTAATCCATGTGGGCCTAAATGGTCATATATTATTTATAATATGGTTTTTGGTCTAATTAATCTTATCTAATATACTTAGGACATGTTTTAGGGTAATAATAATATCATTTTTACCCGTAATTACCCTATTTACTTTTAACCGTGGTAAAAAAAAGTAAACAGTTACTATTCACCAAAAATTATTTTCATCTCATTGAATCACATTTTACTTACTGACATCAACCGTGTCTCTCAGATTTTTGAAATTCCACTCACATAAGCGGTAAAATTAAGTTTTATGAAAAATTCATTTTTCTTAACTACCACTTAGTGGTTTCACTATTCACCAAAAAATGAAAGTTTCCAGAAAAATACCAAAAATTAGGCCTAAGCTATATTTTATATTATGAACTCAAAAATGATGTCTATTTTACCAAATTATAAACATATCAGTTGCATTAATTAATTTAAAAATTAATTCCCGTCGTCAAAACAAATAGTGTGTTCTTAAGAGACAATAAATATAAAAAGATTGACACTTGTTTATGTCTGGTTTAAATGTGAAATTACATCCAATGAACAACATTGTATTAAATTGTAAAAATATATTCTAAATATACTTTAAAAACAATCAAATTAATAAATTATCACTATTAATTATTTTGATTAAAAAGGTTGTTTTTAATTAAAATTTATTAATTTTCAATATTCATCAGAAAATGAAAGTTATCCAAAAAGTACCAAAATTTCACCCTAAGCTAATTTCGATATTCCGAATCCAAAAATGTAGTCAATTTTGAAAAATAAAATTTACAAAATTTCAAAAAGTGGTTATTACTATTCATAATGGCTAGTTTTAATAATATTTTAATAGCATATCGTTCTTTAGTGAAACTCGGTATTGTGTACTACACACGTTATCAAGGAAGGTCGTGACTGCGTGTAATACAAGGCAAGTCAAGGATGCGTGTTGTGCAAGCTCCTTTTGATAGAGCGTACAACACAAGACATTAATGAAATTAAAAAGAATATTTTTCATAAAATCATGGGGTGTTACATTCTCATTGGATCAACTTTCATGGATTTACATTAATGAAGAGGTAAGGATTATTGGAGTACCAATATCAAATGTATCTGATCATGATTCTATGTTCACCTCAAAGATCAGGAAAAGTATCAATCATGATATAAGCACTTTACTAAACTTCAATAAGGCCAATTATCCTCAAAATAGTGACACAAACTGATCAAACTATTTATACAATGGAAGATATGTTAAAATCATGTTCTAGGGAATTCAAAGGACGGTGGGACCAACATCTTCCACTGGTTAAATTCTCGAACAATAACAGTTTCCACTCGAGAAACCTAATTGGACCATATGAAGCCCTTTTTGGGAAATAGTTCAGAACACTGGCATGTTGGGATAAATTCGGTGATTGTAAGCCTCTAGGACCTGGAATGATCAAATAAATTGTGATCAAGGTGAAAACAATTCAACATCATATCAAGGAAGCCCAAATTTGGTAAAAGAGTTTTGCTGATAATTATCGACGAGACCTTGAAATCAATGATGGAATCATGGTATTTTTATGCATATCTTCGTGGAATAAGGTCATTAGGTTAGGAAAGAAAGGTATGTAATGTCTTAGTCACATTGTCCCATTTGATATTCTTGATCGTGTCGGGGTTGTGGCCTATCGACCAACACTTATGCCCACCATGTCCAATGTACAGGATGTATTCCATGTATCCCTATTAGTGAAGTACATACACGACCCATCACATACACTCTCTTCAAAGGTAGTACAATTAAAGGATGATCTTTCTTATGAAGACAAACCTATGAATATCTTAGTTTGTATAGAAAAAAATCTACAAAATAAGACAATACCACTCATAAAGGTGTTGTGGCACAACCACATGTTTGAATAAGCAATGTGGGAATCAAGGGAAGTGATGAAGTAGAGTTACCCTCATATTTTTCATGTGGGAAATGCAAATTTTGAGGGAGAAATTTCTTGGGGGGGGGGATATTGTAATGACCCAAACTTCTATCAAAGAAAATTCCTCTTGGTCTAATTAAATGTATTATTATGAAAAATGGTTATGTAAAACATATGAAATTATGTGGATTTATGTTTTTGGATTTAAAAATATCGTTATTGATTGTTACTGTTTCTAATATAGTTATTTACCAGTGATTACATGATTTGTATAAATATAGGGCGTTCACAAATCCAATTTAACCAGACAAAGGAAGAGATGACCTCATCCAGTAGACTTTCCCGGTACGAAGTCCATTTTTCATTCATTGGAAAGGAGTTTGCATAATTGGGAATCACTCATGACCAATCCCAAGCTAATCGTCAACAAGTTTAGTTCGAGCAAAACTGCCTACGGTAGAAGTGGAAATTGATAGAGATTACCACCCAAGCGATGTTATACAAGCCACCCCAAGAGTTTGTCACCATCACACACGTTACCCTTCGATCCTATTTGGGTGTTATACAGGGTTATTTAACAAGACCATAGCACTATGATTATGTTCATTATTTTTGTATATAATAAAAAATATACATTCATTTTATTATTGTTACGTTGTAAGTAGTTTTTAAAACAAAAAATGTATTTTTAGTTAATATTCAATTATGAAAACTATTTTGATGAATTAATGGATTTTTTAATAAAATAATATTTTAATAGAATATTGTAACTAAATTAATTTTTTATTAAATATAAATGATCATATATGTTTTATGAATAAAATTGAAATATTTATTAAGGTTTGAAAGTTGTTTTTATCAAAACCCCTGAACTTTCAATAAATGTTTGTTTTTATTTTAAAAGTAAAAATTCACATATTTTCAATTGCTGATACTTCCCTATAATATATCAGTCCTAGTTAGACTGACCTCAATAGAGGGTTCCATCGTAAAGTTCTCTACTCTGAATCAGTCATCAATCCATGTTGGGGTAAATATTTATATAGAACGAATCAGTCCCAAAAATATAGTAAATTTAGTATCCCAAAGTGAATTAGTTTTGGGGATGCATCACACTACGTGTGAGAAACATTAAATCAAACATGGAGGCCCAAAGTGACTCCCATGTTACCCATCTATTTTTTTTACTGATGCATATATAGGATGGATTGTAAAACTCCCCTAGAATACCTACCATCAATGTTTTATAGGAAATATACCAGGTTTATAGTAATGGTATATGGTCTATTTTAATGTTATTCAATCAATTATGTTGTAAAGAAGTTCATCTGGTATAATGAAAAAGAGAAAACATCAGAAGGACTACTTTTCATGGTGAAAATATCAACACAATCTAATGACATCCATGTTGTAGTGTTTCATGTTGAGACTCATTATGCTAAATAGGTAGTAAAATCCTAGTATCAAATTAATTTATTATTTCTCTATGATATCCACATTCAATTAAATATGGATTCTATCATGAATATATTGGTATATAACCATAGGTTACATGATTAAATTCATACCCAAAAAAGAGATTATTTTTCTATCATGGAAGAAAATAATCACCTTACAGAAGTGGATAAGTACATAAAGATATATATACCTCAACATACTTCCATTATGTCTAGAAAATCATTCCCTCAAAATTAATCTTATGTTGATATCATTTTATAGTGTTCCTATATTACAAATAGTTACTCTGACCTATGTATAATCATTTTCAATTTTATTTTATGAACGATAAAACTAGTTTCCTCTATCATTTTTTAATTCCAAGTTTTCTTATTCCACTATGATTTTATTTTCATAATGAACCATGGTTCTATAAAATGATGTACCAAAATTACTTGAAACCATTGGAACATTGATTATGGAGTGGAATGAATAAAATGTATCTCCAAAACACATGAGTTAAAATAAATTCCTATTTTATGTGGTATAAGAATAGATATAGTCTTATCCACTAACACTTTACCACCATATTTGGTCAATTAGGATCAATGATTTCATTCTATGAATGGATCTAATAAGGATATAGTCATAGAATTCATTAATAAAACATTAGATATTATTCACATAGATAAATGATGAGATGAATCAACATGATGTAGATCATAAAGGGTAATATGAGATGAGGATTTCATTGTTTGAAAGGGTTCGATTAACTTAATGGGATTTCCTCTCCCATTTCTCATGGATTCTATAGGCAAATTTTATTGAGATTAATGAATAAGTGAGTTATCTATAACATTCATAAAGAAAGTACCCATGTGATGAAATATTTACTTTTTTGAGCTATTATAATATACATCTAAATATTTTAATATTTAATATTAGTTTCTTACATTCTACATCAACTTCATATGAAGTAAACTTATTAGATAAAACTTGAAAAAAAAATTATATTATTTTTATGCGTTCTACACTAATTGTTTTTGTGAATTATCAATTCAAAACTCTCAATTTTACATAATTCAGTTGACATTATAGTTTAGTTAGATGAGATTTTAAGTTTCTTCCCAACACTCTATCTACTTGATTTTAACATTAAATGTTTTATATCTCTTTATTTTAGAAATTTGTTCCATGAATGGGACCCCAATGTGGATGATGTTTATGGTTGGAAATATTTCTCTAAAATGTGTCGTAGTCTACATAAAAACATGGTTAAGGTGATACCTTACATGATTTGATATCCCAATATCACTAATGGTGATGTCCTTGATAGATGGTTCATGGAATTAATGAGAATATTTTTTGATCATTGAATTCATGTTCTTTTAGGAAAAATAAAATAAATTATATAACTAGGAATTTACATCTAGTAAGGGTGTGGTATAACCCAATGTGAATGAGGCTCCCCTCACTCGAATAGTCATCACAGAGAAATATACATTCATTTTATGGTAAGGAATCTTATACCATTGTTTCATATAGTTTTAGGACTTTTGATAGGATCAATCAAATGTTTAAGGGTGATATGTTAAAACTATACTATGATGGTGAGCACGGAGAAATTTTTTATAACATCTAGGTTAGTAAATCAACATGAATAGAGGGATCATGGATTTTTTTAATCATAACACCAAAAAAATTTATCAAGGATAAAAATATGGGACATGTATGATGGGGATGACCAGATTCCACATTATGAGGACGGGTTATTCTATAACGTTTTATGGGAATACAGATAATATTAGATCCTATAATTAGGGTTTATATTCCACTTGCTGAGAGGATATTTCATGGATGCATATGGAAATACATATTAGGGGTGTGTTCACATAGTCCATAAAAAGTTTCTTTTGTAGCCAAATACATCTTTTTCTGATAGATATGAATATTTTTTAGGATTCAATTATTTTTAAATAAAGTAGGTTTTGGAGAAAAAGGGATATTCAGGAATCGTTTAAGAACCCTAAAGGTTAGGCAACTATGTACGAAACACAAAATCATGGAAAATAGATATGTTATTTCGTCACTCTAGATTTTACTAGAATAGCTATGTTTAAGAAGCATGGTTCTAATTTTTTTAGGTCTATATAAATAGCCCTACAAGCTTAAAACCATTTCTTTATGAAATTAATTTTTTTCTAATACCATAGAGTTGGATTATTTTTGAAAAATGATATTAATTTTTCTATGGATAAACTTTAATGATTTTTGGCCTGACATGTTTTGAATATTTTTTACTTATCTTTTAAGGCCTTGTGTTTTGGATCAATGAAGGATAGAATTTAGGTCATACATATTATACAAAAAAGTTTTTTTTTAAGGTTATATTGCTTTTACCAACCAGAAGGATATTTTATTCAATAACAACAAGTAAATACCCAACAAGAAAAGAAAGTATAATGACACTATAGACTATAAAAGATAAGTTTATCAATGTTAAGGGACATAATTTTTGGACCATAAATGGATATAGTTTAATGTTTCTCATATTTATCTAAGGTTAGAAAAATTTGTTCCAATGTGGGTAGACCTATGGGGTCAAGGAATTCCCTCCAGGGGAAAATAAATAATTGAACTAGCATGAACGGATATCCTAACTCCACTAAAACCCCTCTCAAATGGGAGAAAATATCTTATTTTCAAGATATATGGACCTATGGATGGTGATAGTGAAACCCATAATGGGTCTCAATGAAAAATAATTTCATTATCTATTTTGAAAATTGGTTTGGTGATGTTTTATATCATAAAAATGCGGTCTATTGATCAAGATATGTGGTGTTAAATATGTATTCAAGGGAAAATCATTGGCCATGTTAGAATTATTGGTTCAATTGAGATACTATAGAGGCATACAAATAGTAGAGGATATTTATCATTAATATTAACATTCCTATATTTGAAAAACAATATTGGGGATTTATATGTAGAACTATATCAAGGGGGTTTATGCATTATTAATAAAATTAGTATTTTGGAGTGAATTATGCTCATTACTGATAGTCGTAAACAGTTTTTGGTGATTTGAGACACTGTATTTATAAGGTTCGTTTTATGATAAAGTATGTTTTAGAAGAGGTAAAATCATATTTTATATTTGGGAATTATGTAATAAGGATTTTTTCCATAAACGTAGTTGAAAAGGTTGATACTCTATTCGTAAAATATGTGGTCTTGAAATTGCAGTGTAACTTGAATCATCAAGAATAAATATTAAATAAGTTATTATATTTAATAGAAATATCTAAAGATTAGGATACAATATTGAGTAGGGGAATTTTATCTTGATTATTGATTAAATAAAAACCCCTTTTCCATCCACCCTTGAAATTATCTTGTCATCGTGTAGGGAAATTGGACAATACACATAGGTCGTTCTAAATTATTTAAGGGAAAAGGTAGATTTAATGTCTTACAATATAATGTTATGTGAGAAACAAATCTTGTTCCATTAAGATTAAATCCATATGAAGAGGACCATTATATGGGGACATTGTTCGGTTTTGGACCATATGAAAAAAGATTTGGATTATTTATACTGAAGAACCAGTAAAGGGGAAACCCAATATGAATAAATGGATATAAATAATTGGATATAGTTACGATTGGATTTGGATTTTGGGTTTGGCCAAAGATAATATTTCTATTAATCACTATATATTCTGGAAGGATATAAATTAATCAACATGTAGTTCTAGTAAGTAGATATTCCACATAGATCTAGCTGATATACTGAAAAAAGAGGCATTTTATATCATAGGTTAGGTGAACCATAATATAGGGACTGACTAATATACATACAACAAGGGGATGTGAAAATGCATAAAGGAAAAAACTAGATATATGTCATTCTCCAACAAATGGAATAAGTATTTTTTAGTAATGGATTCGATGGATGAAACTATATTGGGAAACTATATATAAATTTTGTTTGTATGTAGTATAGATTATTTTTATTGATATATACTCAAATATCATGAGGCTTATTCTATACAAAAATTTTACATGTGAAGGTCATGCCTCCACTAATTTAAATGTTATAAACTAGTGAGGGAAATTTCTTTTTTGAAATACATGGATGGGTCCAGGATAGGACATCCATGTGTCACTACATATCCAGATCTAATAGAATCTTGTCACACTTAGTTATTTAACAGAATTCCCCTATATAGGTCAATTTTATATATAGGTGAAAGGGTACTTTTTTATTTGTGTCTTATCCTAGAATAAAATATCCAATAATCAATAAATATCTAATTAGGATAAGGATCAAATCACATTTATTTCTTGAGGCTAAATTCCGTACATATATCATGTACATATTCCTGGAAAATGGGGAATGATATCCTCAAACAAAAGTTGATTGTGCACCAAGGTTTCCCATAAAAATATATCTCACTGGTAGGGAAATTAGGCCACATAGAATAGTCCTCCATAATCAATTTAGGATCGTGGAACATATTATTTCTTATTTTTTTTATAATAGTTATCTTATTCATTAAAAATATAATTATTGACCACTACCTTTATAATCACACGAGTCATTATCAATGTGAAAAACAAAATGAAATTATAGGAATACTTGAACTACACTAGAGCATATGATAGGGAAATATTTTTCAAAAACCATGGGATTTGGAATCTATGGTATAAATGTTTTCAAATTGTTTAACATAATGCCACTATGACATTATATATTAATTATGACATCATGTTATGGGGACATTCTCATTAAATTTTATATCATGGGACTGGGCTGCCTTGTTTTGTAGTTTAAAATATTTTATCTGATACATTGGAGGTGTTTCGTTTTTAGATCTTTCCACTATGACATTGCCTATGTATTGTTATGTCATATGGTGAGTATGAGCTATTTTATAGTCTAAAGTCACGAAGATTAGACTTGAACCTCACATTTAATTGTAATTATATACGATCTCTGACCATGTTGTTTACCATAAAATGATATTAATGTTGAAAATGTATTCTAACATCATATACTAAGGATGTTGGGTAACTGGTATGATATTTTAAATAATTAATTTTTTAATAACCTTACATTGGATGTTGGAAGGATGTTCCCTCCATAAAATATAATCAATTAATAAGCTCTATTGGAGTATACATTTGTGTATGATGTATGGTTCTTCCAACATTTTTCAATATTTGTAGGATTATTGTCTATTATCATTAGATTTCTGATAACTATTGCCATATCTCCCTAGAGGAATGAGTGAATATAAACTTTCTTCTTGAAGTCTCGTTAACCCTGATTTTGATGGACCTATATGTTTATATAGGTGTGAAATATCTTCCCATTGAGTCCTTCTAGGTCTTCTAGTCACTTATGTGATTGTTTATGATTATAAAATTTTTTCTGGAATTAAATTAAAAGTATGGTAATTTCAAAATAAAGGGGTGGGAATTCCACTTTCTTGTATTATAGTGAATATGAGGTTTCATGTGTAGTCGTACAGGTTGTGGTATAGTATGCCCACAAATAATGTAAGAGTTTATCAGGATGTTACTTTTTATCTTCATTCACCATATTATGTAGTATTTTATATTGATATATGTTGGAATCCTCAATATTTAATATCTCTACTACATGTTACTGGATAAGTGGTTAGACTCAATGTGATATTATTGATATTATATTTTTAACTCATAAGATCATAGGTTTGTTCTGTTGTTCATCATTTATGTGTAAAGGAAACCTGATCTGGTAATGATATTTGACTTTAACGTTTTAATAATTTCCTCTACCATAAAAATACTTGATTTATATAGCCTAATACTAATGGGAGAAAAATTTAGTTGTGTTAAGGATATACTTGAATTATTAGTTTGTACCCAAAGGATTTGTCCCTATGAAATATATTCCACATATAAAATATAAGGACCCAGCCTTATTACATTAAATGATTTTGAATTTTTGTAAAGAACTCACTTCCTTTAACATTGAGGACCTTTTCAAGTTTAATGTTTTAGATAATTGGGATATAATAAATACATAAAATTCCATATATTTAAAAAGTAGATACCAAAAAACATTATCCATTTCTTCCAAAATATAAAACCTCCAAAATAAAACATTTTTTCTTTCAAAATTATTTATAACATTTAACATGACTTCCTTATTTGTATTACACATCCTTATAAACTACGAAAATTAATTAAAAACACTGGATGAGAACAAAAACATCATTAAGGGATATAAAAATATAGAAAGAAAATATTAGTCCATGTATACTTGTAAATATATGTAATAATTTTCAAAAACATTTACTTGTCACCCATATATACATACTTTATGAAACTAGAGATTTACATGAGATTTCGAAAAAACAAAAAGTAAAAATTTAGAACCATAATGATATATTTGGGAATTAAGTACATAATATTTTATCTCCATCATCCACTTTAGGATTTGTAACTCTCTCAACTGCCTTATAATGTAACCCTCGTGACTACCTTATTGTGCAACCATCGTAGTTACACTTGGAGTGACTATATGGTCAATCCAAAACATAAAAACACCCAATGAATTATAGGGAGATATCGGTCTCACCATTAATTATTATCAATTCCCAATAAAATAATATAATCATAAAACATGAACTATTTCATAAAATCCTTACATTTGAATTTTGTATAACAAAATTTCCAAAAAAGATTTTAAAATAAAAGACACTTACAAATATCATATAATTGACGTGAGACATAATAGAGTGTATGTAATATGTATATACATTATAAATATAGAAAATGTAACATAATATATACAAAATTCATCACGTAAACATTTTTAATACCACATAATCAATGAAGTTGAAGGTCAACACAATGAATCAAAATGGGGTTACGAATTCCCTTACCTCGGATTCGTGTTACATAAAACATGTTTAAACCTCATGTAAAATGGTTAAAAAAGAATTATTAATTTTTAAAAAACGTATTAATTTTTATAACACCATATATGATCATTTCATAACATTATTTAACACTTTAATTATTATTATTAGTTTGGTCCTTCCATTGTTTCAGGTGCGTTTTTTACATGATTTCTGTGGACAGTTTGTGTTTGATTTTCTTAATGTATGGAAATGAAATTCTAGAATTGGAATTAAATGGAATTAATATGTTTAAAGAATTTTAAATGTTCCCACAAATAATTTTGGTTAGATTTTATGAGGATGAATCATTTTATAAATATTTAGTGATATTCTTTTAGATCATTTGGGGGTTCTTTGATAATCATGAACTAGTTTTATTATATAGCATAATATTATCTATATATGTTAATTGAAGAACATGAAAGAGGATATATCATAAATATTAAATTATTATTCAACCATTAAAATAGTTTTATAACTAGTTTTGAAGGATGTATAGAAAATTAAAGACATGTCATCCACGATATTGGTAAATCGACACATCACAGACAGTGAATTTATTTTAAGAATAAGTAGAAGAGAAGAGGAAAAATGATATTGAATTTGTCCACAAACATCATAAAATTCAGTATATGTATAATATTAGTGCATTCATGCCAATTGTATAAGGTAATTAGAAAATAGTACAAAAAATGAGAATAATAGAAAATAAAACACAAGAAAATGAAAGAGGACATTTACCTCTTGATCTATTCTCATTGAGATCCTCTTTAAAGACCTTAGTTTCTTATTTTGGTTAGATCAGTAGTTCTTGTATAAGAGGGAGGGGCTTGGGAAGATTATTTTCATAAAATTAGTCAAGGATCAAGACTTTATTGGTGTGATAGGAAGGGGGTGAGGGTGGTATTAATAGTTGAGGAGAGGATGGGTTTTGCATTATTTTAATCAACTATTTAATATTTCCTTCAAAGAAAATGAATAGTTCAGAATCAGAAGACCCAAAATTGTAATAAGTGATATTTTTTCAAACCATGTCTGCTTACATAATCCATGATTTTAGTAATAGTGTATTCAATATATAATTTATATATATAGTATTTTTCCATATTTCACTATTATTCAAAAAATCATGTATTTCCAAAAAAATACCAAAAATTCACCATAACCATTATTTTGATGTGTAGAAATAAATAATATACTCCATTTTATGAAAATAATGTTCTAAATTATTGAAATTTAATTTTTAAATAAAATAAAAATTTATTCAAAAAATAATAATTTAAAAAGTATAACTAATTTATAATACATTGAAAATTTAATCAAGGTCTCATAAATTCCTAGAATTATATTCATTGGTGAGGTTACTATTTATTTTTTAATATTAATGTTCATAAAGAAATGATATTATTCTTAAGGGGAGGTTTTTATTAATTAAAAAGTAAAGTTGTCTTATTAGACTCCAAATAACTTACTGATCGCAACTGTGTATGTCTGTTTTTCCAAATTCAAATCATAGTTAGGGGAAAAAATTATAAGCAAGATTATAACTCTATACATAAAAAAGTTCCATTATGAAGAGACTCACTATTTTAGGAACTTCATTAAAATTATGTGTAAAACCATGGGGTGTTACATTTTACCCACCTTCTATAAATTGTGTCCTCGTAATTTTTTTTACATCTAAAACAAGTGTGGGTGCATTTCCCTCATAGAATTTTCAAATTACCATATCTTTTCTTCAATAATGTGATTTATCCAAAAAAAATTACCAAGTTGATTACCATATTTACTAATTCTTTTTTCTATAATAAAGAATATGAACAAGTTACTCTTCATTATAATGGTTCTCTTCCAGCTAAACTACTTCTTGGCTCAAAACATGATATGAATCGTCCACATACATTCTCAACATCAAAACATGAAAAATATTGTGTACCTGAGATATAATAGGAGGGAAAGATAATCATTAGGTGGATGGTCCAACATTATATTAGATTTAATAAGGTCCACTGAATAATTGAATTAGCATTCCTTTCTTATCAATAAACATATCTCTTTCCCATGGTGAGATTTTCAGAAAAATCGATCACCTACCTCAAAAGAAAATGTGTTCCTCCTATTGTCTGGAAAACATTTATTCATGATCTGAGCTGTCCTCATGTGTTTCTTGATAGGCATCACCTTAGTAACCACTTCCTTTAATAATTCAAGTCCCATAAACTTCCAATCCCCGACTTCATCCCAAAAAACTGAAGTCTGACACTTAAACTCATACAATACCTCCAAAGGATTCATCTGTATACTGGAATGAAAATTTTTATTATAAGAAAACTCAACTAAAGAAATATGTTTATATCAGCTTTCCTAACAATCCATTGAACAATCTTTAGGAATATCCTCTAAAATCATACATGTTGGGTAATGCCCTGACCCGAGTTACCCAGAGTCAATGCATTATTACATAACATTGGCATGATCATAAAAGATCAATTCTCGAAAGATCGATTAGTTTAGTAGCCTTAGAAGTACTAGATATATTCATAAGGTTTAGATTACTTCATAAAATGGAAAACTAAAACAACATTTCTTCCATGGACAACATTGAGATCTCATAGACTATCCCTATAGGTCAGTCATAATATACTTCTTCGAATCCTAGAAAAAATAAAACATAGAAAGGGGTGAGCTCATATGCTCATTAAGAATAACAATCCAGTGAAAACTTTCATAAATAAGAATAAACATTTAAGGAAATGTATAGAACTAAAACAAAATCCTTTTAAACTTAAACATCATCATAATATGGAAAATATAAATCAAAATAATTCAATTTACTTACTCACATGGATATTATACTTGTTGAATAATCACATGCAATATCAATATCCCCTTTCAAAATGATGGAATGCATAATGCAATACTTTCATAACCACATAATCAAGGCCTTGTTCCAAGACTACAAATAAGATTTTTTCAATTCCTTGTGACAGGATACTAGTTTGTCTCATGAGACCTACCAATGCATCGAAGAGCTATAACAGGCTCCACCCTTCACTTACTAAGTCCAGTGCATTCCCCATATGAAAAGGTTGAAACATATCATAAACATTTATATTAAAACTGGTATACGAAATGTCAATACTTTATCCATAAACCATGAATGGTATGAAATAACACATCCACAGTTAGACATATCACAAAACCTTCAATACAATATGGAGGTTTTTCATCATAATAAATCAACATCAAACAAACATAAAATCCATCAAAGGATGTTGACAAAGATGAAATAAAAAACCTTGTTAGATAAATATCTCCTTCTATTTTGAAATCACTTAAAGGTCACGTAATTATAAAAGAAGAAATTTATATTTGAAATTATTTTTATAATCTTGTAATGGAATCTTAGAAATTTTTATAAAGATGGAAAATAGCCACACCCACCGTATATGTTAAAAAACATTCTTACCTTAATTTTGTTGAAAATGTCATAATATACCTAGTTTGGAAAATGATGGAAATATTCCTTTCAAACCATTTTATTAAAAGTCAAACAAGGGTATAAATGACTTTAACCCATAGTCTAGTAACTAGTAAAAATGATTTGGAATATGTTTTTAAGAAACATAGATGTGGATGATAAAGAGGTCCCAGTAGATACTTACATAAAATCAACCTCGGATAATAAAAAGATTGTGAAATTAACCCTTACCTTGTACTTTTCCTTGGTTGAGGGAAGGTTATCCTCCTGTATAATGGTAAAATAATTGTTATTAGATTTTACAAGAATCATATATATTAATATGATATCAAATATGAACTTTTAACATTTCTTTGTTAATAATATCTTAGTATTATCATCATTTCGGGTGTTAACAGATTTATTTTCCTTTGTATGCTTTGATACATTAGTAATGTTTGTTTTGGTTAAGATGTAATGTATTCATATTCAGAATGATATTAAGTCTTTAAAAATTATCTTTAATCATCTATTGAAAATTAGTCTTCAATGGATATGATGGGGAATGAATCTCATCGCGTTCATGGAGACGTTAATCGGTACGTACGCACGAGCGACAATACCATTTTTTTGATATTAAAATAATATATAATTGGATGGTTTATAATATATACGGAATAATTATCATGTTATATTTATTATTTAAATCAATTATAAATCATTATTATACCCATACAAATAATAATGTATTGAATAACGATTTCAACACGACGTGGAGATGTTAAGTCGTACGTACACACGTATGGTGACATGTCAATTAAAGGATGGATAGAATAATAAATATGGGTGTACCATATTTATAATAACAACATAGTATATAAAAGATAATGCAGTTATTATTTTATAATAGAAACAACAAATAAAGAGGATGTGGAAGAAGAAAGGAAATTGAAATAGGTGAGGAAATATTTACCTCTTCTGTGGGTTCTTCCTTTTGATTTGATCAAAAAGGATCCTTAGATTGGATTTCTGACTAAAGGAAGGCCTATATGATTAAGGGAGAACAATTTAGAGGGTATTTGGTTCGGGGTTGGCTAAGACAAATGGATTTGAAGGTGTGAATTAGAGAGAAGGGGGAGTGCCTTTTATATAAGGGGTGAGGGGCACCTTAGGAAAATCTAGAAATATTATTTTATAATAAAATCATCTTCAGTTTCTAATGGATCCAAAATGGATTATTTAAAGTCTAATGTAGGGATGGCTCTAAAACCACTCAACCAATAGTTTTTAGATAGGTTTTCTGTAACATCCCAAGTAAGTAATGAATAATATATATTCTTATATATGTCTATTTATGAATTAGATAGTGTTTTAGAGGCTTAAAATTAGAATAAATCAAATCTTAAGCTTGGAGTACACTAATATTTTTAAAAGATTGTTTTACTACCTTTTGATGGAAAACCATTTTTAAATCAAACTTTTGACAATTTTATAAGCTCTATTTGACAAAATAAACTTTTTATTTATGATTGGGACATTGAAATTTACATTGGATAATTTTTTGGTATTTTTCTGACAATGTTCATTTTTTTAATGAATAGTAAAAAATAATGTATTTTACATCAAAACTACTTTTTCATCTAATTTAATTATATGGTTAGATTATCTTTTTAATTGGTTTTAAAGTTTAAATAGAATATATTTTTACCATGTAATCCAATGGTGGTCATTGGGATTAATTTCACTTTGGAATTGCGCATAAACAAGTGCCAAACTTTTCATAGATATTTTTTCAAAAAAACCCGCTATTTGTTTTAACAACGAGAATTATTTTTAAATTAACTATTGGAATTTATATGTTTGGAATTTGGTAAAATGTATTCCATATTTATAATCATAATGTCCAAAATATTTAATTAAGACTCTGTTGTATTTGGACATTATGAATAGTAACGACGGTAATTATCTTTAATTATCTTGATTAATGAGTAATCAGGTAGTTAAGGATAAAAAAATAATATCATAATAATAAAAAATGACCCCAACATGTGTCCTAATGCTACTGGTTGTCTCATGGCCGACCATGGGATACCTTGTGCAACACTTGGGGACCCCACGAAATCACTTTTGTGTGAAAGTGACTTTTTATATTTTTATTTTTAAAGAAAGTTAAATATAACAGAGAATGTATCACCTGAGTAAAAAAAATTTAATTTTGTCTACATAAATGATATATTGGACTATAAATAGTCATTGTAAAGATAAATATATTTCCTACATCATGGTATTTTTTTTTTAATTTTTAGACATTAAATAAATTAAATTATTTATGACATCATGATGATGCATCGATTACCTCATTATTTAAAGATTTAAAATAAATGACAAGGTAATGTTAAAACTATAACTTACACTTGTCAAAGACTTATTGGATGAGTATATTTCAAAACCTTATCACCTTATCCTCTAAATACATCAATTTGGGACCTTTAAAATCCGAAACTCATTTGAAAATAAAGTAACATTTTGTAACTTTCCAAGAGTGCCCCTCATCTCCTCTTATAAAAGGCCCCCACCTCTACCACCATACCTACACCTCTCAAGCCTTTGGCTTGGAAAAAACCTGCCCATTTTGTCTGTCTATATCTCTCTCTTACTCCTAGAAGCCTGACATTGGGCAGAAGTCTCCCCAGGCAAGCCTTTGAGCTCAAATCAAAAAGAGTTACCCGTTTTAAAGGTAGTGTTTTCTCTTGTTTTCTTATGTTTTATTTTGCTTCTCCAATGCACTAAACTATTTTTATTATTTTATTTTGAAACAAAAATAGTTTCTTCAATATACTAGGATATTTTTATAAAAATTATTTGAGCTACACATACACACACCTTCATCTAATGGTTAAAGAGAATACTGTTTCCGTGGATGGACCATTTCTTCCTCACGAAACGATGATTGTTCAATATTATTCTAACACCTTAAAAGGTGGCCATTAAGATGACACTATATTTTTTTATGATATATAATATTTTTATTTTTTTACTTAAGCTTCTGTATTTTTCATTTATGGCATACCTTTATGGTTTCCATTATGGGTAAACACGATATCTTCATTTTAGGAAGTGTGGACTACCGCCCCCTCAAAGTGATTTGATTCGTTAACAACATATGTGGTACGTATAAAGGATAAATTTAATGATATTATATATGATATTATACTGGAATTATGATATACCTTTATATCATTATGATTTCACTCCATTAAGTAAGAAATAGAAATGAAAGTAGCATTCATGCGTACGTACGGCTTACCGTCTCCATGAACGGTGCATTTCATTCCTTACCTCTAATTGATTATGTAAAATTATAAATGCATGTATATACTGGATATATATGATATATATGATATCTACATCATTAATATAATTCTTGATATAATGGATATTTTACCACATGAAAAACTTGTAATTATAAAGAGTTTATTTTTGACTCAAGTACCAATGATCGAAAAAACAACCATTATTAACTTAAATAATTAAATAGAGTTCATAACATGGTAATAAGTGATATAAAAGTAATAATGAACTTTAAAAAGGTTCTTAATCAAGAATAAAGTAACTCAAGTTTATTATTCATGACGTTAAATAACGACCGATTCAAGTCAGACCCGAGGTATGGGACTTCGTCTCAATCTCCTTTCATTGAGGCATATTTTGTTTTATACACAACCTTCTTTTATATGGTGTATAAACCCATTTGAAATTTACGTTTATCCAAAAGGAATCTTTTTTATATGAAGCATTTTACTAAACGACAAAAGGGAATGTTTTTCTCGGATGTATGCGGCGACAACGACTTCTTCGCCACCATGACCATTATTTGAGTTTCGGCTTCCTATACAAGCCATATCTTTTTTTTAAATGAAAAATAAATACCATGTTTTACTTTTCTTTTATTTTGGTATTGATAATGTTTTTCATAATTTTTTTATTATATAATTGTGTTGTATTGAAATCTTGTGATTGAAATATGGAAATGTTATGTTTTCTTTATGCATGTTTTATGTGATACGATTAGGTTATGGTTCTTGGGAATTGTTTTGAAGACAGGTGGTTCCATGATAAACTGAGGGTGGGTGAGCCCGATATAGCTCTCCAATGCATTGGATAATGTGAAGAAGTTAAACGTTAAGGTTTCTCCGAAGAGATTTTGGGAATATACTATGATGGGTATTCCAAACGTAACCATGAGGGTTAATCCCTACGTATGAATGTTATGAATGCCTCAAGTTACCTTTATGTCTTATGATTTCTATGATTTATTCATTATTTGATGAGGTATGTTAAAGTGATTATGTTTTATGAGTAATGTATGATTTTATACATGGACTAATGTTTTCGTTTCGTACTTTTATATCCCTTACTGAGGTTTTTATGCTCATCCCATGTTTTTGAAATGTTTTTCACAGGTCAAGGGAAAGGTACATGATGTGATGATAGTGTCAAGGAAGTGTCAAGAAAGAATCCATGTTTTATTTTAAATATGTTTTCGTTAATGGGAAAAATGAGTACTATATTTTATGTAACCACTTTGTTTAAATGTGGAATGCAATTCATGTTTTTTGATCTAATTTTCTAAAACTCTAAACCTGAAAAGATACTCAACGTGTATTCTTGAAGTAACTCAAGATTAAGTAATGTTTAAGGCAGGGGCCTTATAGTTGGTATCAGAGGTCGGTTTAGATAACATTAGGAGTTAGAATTATATTAAATGATTATCCAAAAATATATTTTTTTTGTCAAATTGAAATGATATAGCATTTAAAGATTACCATGTTGCTTCGCCTAAGATATTTCTGTGTTCAGAATGTTTTTCCGCATAGGAAACAAAGAAGTTATGTTGGAACGACATCAAGAGGAAGAAAACCTTCCAAATCAGCATCCTGATATGGTTGGAATTGGAACTGAACAGTTTGTTGCAGGAATGGTGCAGTTGACTCAAGTGATAAATGGTGGTGGTATCCATGCACAAGATCAGCCAGATCAACCACAGAGGAACATGTCAGTGGTGGAACATTTCATGAGGCAACATCCCCCATCATTAAGAGGATCATCTGACCCTGTGTTAGCTGAAGGGTGTATTAAATAACTGGAGAATATTTTCTATGTCATGGGGTGTTCAGACAATCAAAAGTCTAGTCTTTCTATTTACCACATGGAGGGTGAAGAAAATCAGTGGTGGTTGATGGTTAAAAATATCCCAGAGGCTGATGAGATTGATGCTCTCGACTGGGATGAATTCAAAGGTATGTTTCTTGAGAAGTATTTTACTAAGACTGTTCGACTTAGGATGGAAAAACAATTCCTGGAATTGAGGCACGAGGAAGACTCAGTGGCTTCCTATGAAGAAAGGTTCACTCGATTGGCAAGGTATGCTCCAAGTTTTATCCGAGACCATGATAGTAAAATCAATCATTTTTACTTAGGATTAAATCCAAAGTGATTTAGCTTCTTATGAGTTCAAAAGTTATGAAAATCTTGTTCTATGTGCTGAGAAGGTGGAAATGGAGTGTGCTGATGATCAAGTGTTCTATAACAACTAGCAGAAGAAGAGACCGAGGTGGAAGGAGAAAGGAAATAATTCTTCAAAAATGTCTGACGGTAAGAAAACTAAGTTTCTAGTTTGTGATAAATGTGGCAAAAGGCATGTTGGGGAATGTCTTTGGAATTCGAGAAAGTGATACCGATGTGGTAAGATGGGAAATAATGCTCGTGATTGCACAAAAAAAGATCAGGGTGATGGTAAGACCGAATTTGATTTACAGTTAGTGAAATGTTTTAAGTGCAATGAGATGGGTCACTTTGCAAATGAGTGTCTAACAAAGAGCTCGAGTGATGGGAAGAAGTTAGACTACATGCAGAAAGGGGTGGTGAAATCCTTTGCAACTACTTCAACAGATGTCGGACCATCAAATGAAGTTGTATCAGGTACTTTGTTTTTTTAGATTATTCCAGTGTGTTGTTTGATTCGGAGTCTACACATTCTTTCATCTCTGAAAACTTTTCTAGTAAAATGGGAATACCATCTCAATAAATGACTCCTGAACTTTTGGTAAAAACACCTGGGTAAAATGTTGAGGCAAAAAGAATTTATAAGAATCTTCCTATCCTTATCCATGGAAAGAACATACTTGAGAACCTTATTGTTTTACCTCTAGTAGAGTTTGATTTTATCATGGGTATGGATTGGCTCTCTATTTACCATGCTAAGATTGACTGTAGAGCTAAACAAGTTTCTTTTCAGAAAGACTTTCAGTTTGTGTACAAGAATGAACCCCTACTGTTGATAACATATCATGAGGCTGAGAAACTTGTAAAATATGGTAATGAATGTTACCTTGCACATATCATTGAAAACAAGGGAACTGTTTAGATTAATGATGTGCCAGTGGTAAATGAGTATCCTGATGTTTTTTCTGACGAGTTGCCTGGAATAATACCAGATCAGGAAGTTGAATTTACTATTGACTTAGTTCTTGATGCTAAGGAAATTTCAAAACCCCTTATCGAATAGCCCAAACTGAACTTCTAGAGTTGAAGGAGCAATTGCAAGATTTATTAGAGAAAGGTTTCATTCGACCTAGCACATCACCATGGGGTGATCCTGTTTTATTTGTTAAAAAGAAAGATGGTTCTATGAGACTTTTCATTGATTATATATCCTTGAAAAACATCAGTGTTAAGAACAAATATCCTTTGCCTCATATCGAAGATTTGTTTGATCAGATCTAGGGAGCTCAATATTTTTCAAAGCTTTACCTGAGATCGGGGTACCATCAGGTGAAGGTAAAGGAAGAAGATGTTCTGAAGACCGCGTTTCGTAGAAGAAATGGCCATTATGAATTTTTAGTAATGCCTTCTTGGCTAACCAATTCACCTGTTGTATTCATGGACATAATGAATAGAATTCTCCATGAGTTCTTGGATAAGTTTTTGAGGGTTTTCATTGATGATATTTTGGTGTTTTCTAAAAGTAAAGAGAAGCATGAAAGACATTTAATGGTTATTTTACAAACCTTAAAAGAAAATAAATTGTATGTGAAATTCAACAAGTGTGAGTTTTGGTTGAAAAAAAATTCTTTCCTTGGTCACATTGTTTGTAAAGATGGGATAACTGTTGATCCTGCAAAAAAAGGTTGTTGAAGAATGACCAAGAACCACAAATGTAACTGAGATTCGTAGCTTCCTTGGTTTGGTAGGCTATTACCGAAGGTTTGTTAGAAATTAATCATTGTTATCTAGTCCAATGACTAAGCTAACTTGGAAGGGTGTTAATTTTATATGGACAAAGAATGCGATGATTGTTTTCAGGAACTGAAAAAAAGATTGGTGAATGCTTCTGTTTTGGCACAACCTTCCAGGAATGTTTATTTTGTTATCTACAGTGATTCTTCATTGAAAGGACTTGGTTGCGTCTTAATGAAGAATGATTAGGTAATTTCTTATGCTTTACGACAGTTGAAAACTCATGAGGTAAATTACCCTACACATGATTTGGAATTAGCTGCTGTTGTTTTCGCTTTAAAATTTTGGAGGCATTGTTTGTATGGATTAAAGTGTGAAATATATGCCAATCACAAAATTTTAAAGTATATATTCACTCAGAAAGAATTGAACATGAGACAGAGGAGATGGCTGGAATTAATCAAGGATTATGATTGTACAATTCATTACCATCCGGGAAGAGCAAATAAAGTGGTTGATGCTTTGAGTCAAAAAAGTAATGCTTCATTAACAATGTTGCATTTGAAACGTGATCCTTTTGTTACGGATTTTATGAAATTTGGCATAGATGTTTTTGGTGCAGGATGTCATTCTATTTTGTTTTAGGTATCAGTGAAATATTCTCTATTAGAAAGAATTAAGCAAGCATAGAAGCAAGACAGGGAGTTGCAGAAAAAGGTAGAGGAGGTTCAAAAGGGTAAGTTACCTTAATTCAACATTGATAATGATTTTGTTTTGAGATTTGGGAAGGGATTGTGTGTTCCTTGTGATTCAGAGTTGAAGAGAGAGTTTTTATGTGAAGCTCATAGTTCTCTGTTTTCAGTTCATCGAAGCAGTACTAAGATGTATAGAGATCTTTGGGAGTAATACTGGTGGGACAGAATGAAAAGGGATATTACTGATTTTACTGTGAAGTGTTTGACATGTCAACAGGCTAAAGCAGAGAAGTAGTTACTGAAATGGATGATTCAGCCTTTACCAGTACCAGAATGGAAATTGGAGAAAATATCCATGGACTTCGTTGTGGGATTGCCGAAGACACCTCGAGGTAATAATGTAATTTGGGTTATTGTTGATCGCTTGATTAAATCTGCTCATTTCCTTGCTATACGAGAAACTTTTTTCCTAGATAAACTTTCTCATTTGTATCTTAAAGAGATGGTCAGGTTACATGGATTTCCCCTCTCTATTGTATCTGATCGTGATCCCATGTTTACTTCTAACTTTCGGAAAGGCCTTCAGAAGTCATTGGGTACTGAATTAAATTTTAGTACAGCTTTTCATCCTCAATCAGATGGGCAGTCAGAATGAACAATTCAGACTTTGGAAGATATGCTACATACTTGTTCGACGGATTATCAAGGAATTTGGGAACAACTTCTTTATTTGGTTGAGTTTTCTTATAATAACAATTTTCATTCCAGTATACAGATGACGCCATTTGAGGTGTTGTATGGGAAGCAGTGCTGAACTCCAACTTTCTGGGATGAAGTGGGTTTAAGGAAGCTAATGGGACCAGAATTGGTAGAAGATTTGGCAGAAAACGTTCAGCTGATATAAAAACACATGAGAACAGCTCAGAGCAGGTAGAAGAGTTATGCATACAACAGGAGGAAGGATCTCTCTTTTGAGGTATGTGATCATGTTTTTCTCAAAGTCTCGCCATGGAAAAGTGTGATGCGATTTGGTAAGAAAGGAAAGATGAGTCCAAGGTTCATTTGACCATATAAAATTCTGAAGAGAGTTGGATCAGTTGATTATCGTGTGGCTTTACCTCAGAGTTTATCTCAGGTACACAATTTTTTTCATGTTTCAATGTTAAAGAAGTACATGCCAGATCCATCTCTTATTTTGAGTCCAGAGGTAGTTCAGCTGGAAGAGAACCTATCTTATGAGGAACAACCGTTCTAGATTCTTGACCACATGGACCAAGTGTTATGTAATAAGGTGATTCACTAGGTAATGGTTTTGTTGAAAAACCACATGATTGAAGAGGCAACATGGGAGTCTGAAAATGTAATGAAGGCTAAATACCCCCACTTATTCGATAAGTAAATAAATTACGGCGATGCAATTTTCTAAAGGGGGGAAGGATGTAGCATCCTAAGTAATTAATGAATAGTATATATTCTTATATATGTCTATTTATGAATTAGATAGTGTTTTAGAGGCTTAAAATGAGAATTAATCCAATCTTAAGCATGGAATACGCTAATATTTTTAAAAGATTGTTTTACTACATTTTAATAGAAAACCATTTTTAAATCATACTTTTGAAAATTTTATAAGCTCTATTTGTCAAAATAAACTTATTATTTATTATTGTGACATTTAAATTTAAATTGGATAATTTTTTGGTATTTTTCTGACAATGTTCATTTTTTTAATGAATAGTAAAAATACTGCATTTTACATCAAAACTTCTTTTTCATCTAATTTAATTATATGGTTAGATTATCTTTTTAATTAGTTTTAAAGTTTATATAGAATATTGTTTTACCATGTAATCCAATGGTGGTCATTGGGAATAATTTCACTTTGTAATTGGGTATAAACAAGTGCCATACATTTTATAGATATTGTTTCAAAAAAAAACCCGCTATTTGTTTTGACAACGGGAATTATTTTTAAAATAACTATTGCAATTTATATGATTAAAATTTGGTAAAATGGATTCCATATTTGTAATCATAAGGTCTGAAATATTTAATTAAGACTCTGTTGTTTTTTGACATTATGAATAATAACGATGGTAATTATATTTAATTATCTTGATTAATGAGTAATCGGGTAGTTAAGGATAATAAAATAATATCATAATAATAAAAAATGACACCAACATGTGTCATAATGATACTGGTTGTCTCATGTCCAACCATGGTATTCCTTGTTCAAAACTTGGGGACCCCATGGAATCACTTTTGTGTGAAAGTGACTTTTTATCCTTTTATTTTTAAAGAATGTTAAATATAACTAAGAATGTATCACCTGAGTCAAATATTTTTAATTTTGTCTAAATAAATGATAAATTGGACTATAAATAGTCAATGTAAAGATAAAAATATTTCCTACATCATGGTATTTTTTGTAATTTTTAGACATTAAATAAATTAAATTATTTATGACATCATGATGATGCAGCGATTACCTCATTATTTAACGATTTAAATAAAATGAAAATATAATGTTAAAACTATAACATAAACTTGTCAAAGACCTATTGGATGGGTATATTTCGAACCCTTATCACATTAACCTCCAAATACATCAATTTGGGACCTTTAAAATCTGAAACTCATTTGAAAATAAAGTAACATTTTGTAACTTTTCAAGAGTGCCCCTCCTCTTCTCTTATAAAAGGCCCCCACCTCTACCACCTTACCCACACCTCTCAAGATTTTGGATCGGAAAAACCCTACCCATTTTGTCTCTCCACATCCATCTATTACTACAAGAAGCCTCACTTTGTGCAGAAGTCTTCCCAAGGAAGCCTTTGAGCTCAAATCAAAAAGAGTTACTCGTTTTAAAGGTAGTGTTTTCTCTTGTGTTCTTATGTTTTATTTTTCCTTCTCCAACCCCCTAAACTCTTTTTATTATTTTATTTTGTAACAAAACCAGTATATTCAATATACTAGGTTTTTTTTATAAGAATTATTCGAGCTACACTTACACACACCTTCATCTAATGGTTAAAGAGCATACTATTTCCGTGGATGGCGAATTTTTGTCTCACGAAACGATGATTGTTCAATTTTCTTCTAACACCTTCAAAGCTGGCAATTAAGATGACACTATATTTATTTATCATTTATAATATGTTTATGTTTGACATAAGCTTTTGTATTTTTTATTTATGGCATACCTTTATGGTTTCCATTATGGGTAAACGCGATGTCTTTATTTTAGGAAGTGCGGACTACCGCCCCCTCAAAGTGATTTGATTCTTTAACACCATATGTGGGATGTATAAAGGATAAATTTAATGATATTATATATGATTTTATACTGGAATTATGATATACCTTTAAATAATTATGATTTCACTCCATTCAGTAAGAAATAGAAATAAAAGTAGCGTTCATGCGTACGTACGGCTTACCGTCTCCATGAACGGTGCATTTCATTTCTTACCTCTAAATGATTATGTAATATTATAAATGCATGTATATACTGGATATATGTGATATATATGATATCTACATCATGAATATAATTCTTGATATAATGGATATTTTACCACATGAACAACTTGTAATTATAAAAAGTTTATTTTTGACTCAAGTACCAATGATCGACAAAACGACCATTATTAACTTAAATAATTACATAGTGTTCATAAAAAGGTAATAAGTGATATAAAAGGAATAATGAACCTGAAAAAAGTTCTTAAACAAGTAGAAATTAACTCAAGTTTATTATCCAGGACGTTAAAGAACGATCGTGTCAGGTCGGACCCGAGGTATGGGACTTCGTCTCAATCTCCTTTCATTGAGGCATATTTTGTTTTATACACAACCTTATTTTATATGGTGTATAAACCCCTTTGACTTTTATGTTTATGCAAAAGGAATCTTTTTATTTGAAGCATTTTACTAAATGAAAAAATGGAATGTTATTGCTGTACGTATGCGGCGACAACGACTTCTCCGTCGCCATGACCATTATTTGAGTTTCGGATTCCTATACAAGCCACACCTTTTTTTTAAATGAAAAATAAATACCATGTCTTTCTTTTCTTTTATTTTGGTATTGAAAATGGTTTTCATAATATTTTTATTATATTAAGTTGTTGTATTGATATCTTGTGATTGAAATGTGGAAATGTTATGTTTCCTTTATGCATGTTTTATGTGATACGATTATGATTTGGTTCATGGGAATTGTTATGAAGATGGGTGGTTCCGTGATAAACTAAGTGCTGGTGAGACCGATATAGCTCTCCAATGCATTGGGTAACACGAAGGAGTTAAACGTTAATGTTTTTCCAAAGAGATTTGGGAATATACTGTTATGGGTATTCCAAACGTAACCATGAAGGTTACTCCCTACGTATAAATGTTATGAATGCCTCAAGTTACCTTTATGTCTTATGCTTTCTATGATTTATTCATGATTTGATGAGGTATGTTAAAGTTAATATGTTTTATGAGTAATGTATGATTTTATACATGGACTAATGTTTTCATTTCATACTTTTATATCCCTTACTGAGGTTTTTATGCTCATCCCAAGTTTTTGAAATGTTTTTCACAGATCCAGGGAAAGGTACATGATGTGATGATAGTGTCAAGGATGTGTCAAGAAAGAATCCATGTTTTATTTTAAATATGATTCCGTTGATGGGAAAAATGAGTACTATCTTTTATGTAACCACTTTGTTTAAATTTGGAATGTAATGCATGTTTTATGATCTAATTCTCTAAAACTCTAAAATTGAAAAGATCCTCATCATGTATTCATGAAGTAACTCAAGATTAATTAATGTTTAAGGCTGGGGCCTTATATTTGTGTCACCATATTAACCGTATCTCTTATATTTAAATCTTAGTTTAATAGTTTGACATTTACCATGTCGCTTTGTATTTTTATATTATATGGTTAATAAACATACTATATACTTCCAAGAGAACCTAAAGTGGTTCATTAATGATACAACTTTCATTATATAAGTATTTTTGCATAACCGTAGATTTTGAAAAATATAATATCAATTAATAATATAATATTGGTTTTAAAAACTCTTTTATGTCAATTTTAACACTATTTGGTATTTTGTTTTTTTCTAAATTCATAACAGCATTATTACTTCGAAAAAAATTAATCTAAACAAACCTAATATTTCATATTAACCTATAAAATTAGTGGAATTCATAAGAAGTCTCAAATTTCATTTATTTGGATATTTATAATATCAATTAGTTTAATATTTCATTAATTTGGTAATTACTGCATCATCATTGTGTCATAATGATATTAAATTATTTAATGTCTAAGAAATATAAATAAAATACCATTATTTAAGAAATAGTTTTATAATTCCAATGAATATTTATAGTCAAAATGATGACTTATATAACATCATGTAAACATTGATTTTCTAAAAGATATTTGTTTATGTCATTTTTTTCTTTTACATTAAGTTAATTAAAATAAAGTGTCATTATCATTCATAAGTGGCTTCATGGGGTCCCAAAATTGACCCAAGCATTCCCATGGTCAGCCATGACTCATCCAATAAGGTTAAGACAAGTGTTAAGGTAATTTTGTATTATTATAATATTCTTTTTACCTTTAATTACCCTATTTACCTTTAACCGTGGTAAATAAAAGTCAAAAGTTACTATTCACGAAAAATTATTTTTATCTTATTGAACCACATTTAAAATACTGATATCAACTGTGTATCACAGATTTTTGAAATTCAGTTCACATAAGTTGTAAAATTATGTTTTATGAAAATTTACAAATGCTCCTAGGACGTGGGTAAAAGACGGTAAAAAGTTCGATAAAATTTATATATATCAAAAAGTATTATAAAATGAATCCAATGAATTACATTGAACTTATATATGTATTATGTATCTATTTTTACATAAATAAATTTAAATAAAATAATAATTATTTAAATAAAAAGTTTGTTTTAAACAATAATTTAGTGTTTTTCACTATTCATCAAAAATTGAAAGATTTCAGAAAATACCAAAACATTACCGTAATATAATTTTAACATTCCTAATTTAAAAATAATTCTATTTTACCAATCTCAAATCATATAATTTTCATTCATTAATTAAAAATTAATTCCTGTTGTCAAAACCAAAAACCGTATTTTTAAAAAATAATAACTATCAAAAGAAAAGCATTTTCTTATGTCCAATTTCAAGGTGAAATTACATACAATGACCACCATTGGATTAAATGGTGAAAATATAATTCAATTATACTTCCATACCATTAAAATTTATAATTCAACACTATAATTGTTTTTGATTAAAAAAGTTGTTTTCAGTTAAAATATAGTATTTTCACTATTCACCCAAATATAGATGTTATCAGAAAAACCCCAAAAAATTACTGAAAATAAATTCTTATGTCCCGATTATAAAGAAAAGTTTATTATTTCAAATTGAATATATAAAAGTTTCAAATATTGGATTTAAAAAGGGTTCTCCATTAAAAGGCGGTAAAATTGCATTTTTTTAACTATTTCTTTTATCTGAAAAAATGAATTTGTTCTTACATTATGTCTAAGAAACTCATAATATCAATTCTAAAATTATAATGATTATATAAAGATCAAAAATCAGGTAATAATATTCATAACCTCTTTTGAAAAGCTAGTTTGGTAAGTCGTGGTGCGCTTGAACTCACTATTGTGTGTAGTGCAAGTTATTGAATTACTTTGAAAATTGACGTACTATGAAATATTAGGGTGTTGAATTCTTCCCTCCTTCAATAAATTGTGTCCTATCAATTTTAAATTTTTTTTCAAAAATAAAAGGTTGAAAATAGAAAATACCTTTGTGGGAAAACCCACATCAAAAATTGGGTTACTAAAATTTAGTCTTAATAAGAGGAAAAGGAGAATGAAAAAGTCACCAACAAATTATGATCTCGATTAAGAGAAAATTGGTGGAAATTAAAGAAACATAATTGGAGGAAACAATAAATATATATAGGGAGTGATTGGGGTCATCAGTAAAAAGCAATTATAGAATTGAGGGCCTTAAAGCCATCAATCAATGATGATTTAAAATATAATCGGTTCAAAAAAACATAAGGTATTAGGATAAAAAAAATTTAGTTTTAAGATCCCTTACCTAATGTTTAATAATTTATTTCTTCAAGGAATAAGAGAAGAAAAAAATATATACTTGAAAACTAGAGTTCCATCCTTTAACTAATTTCTACCAAAAACTCAACTTTCACTCTAAAAGATAATAGTACATAAAAAAATATTCTTTTTATCTTATTCATATAGGGTTACAAAAAAATCAATTTATAATTAATCAACCATATCTTCAAAAAAACAACATTATTCAATCCAGGACATTATGTGGGCCAATGTTAGGTGATACAACCTTGTCACCCTTTATTTGCAGGATCAATTATCGCGGCCTTGCTGGACGAAACTGGTTGCCGCACAACCTCCGGGTTGTCCTTTTTATGGAAATCCAAAAATAATATCAAACTAAGATTATCCAAAATACTTATTTCCAAAATCACTGTCCAAAATTTATAAGGAAGTTAAACACAACGAATATCATTTTTGTCACGTAATAACTTGTGAACACCTTCATCATGTATTCTTTTAAAACACTAAAACATCCTAAATTACCATAAAACCTTATTAATTACATTTATGCTCCCTTATTCTTTATAGAATACTGAATATAATTTTTTTATCCAAAAATGTTGTAAACTCCAACAATGATGGAATATACAAATCATAAATCATTTTCAAGGTAGTGAAGAATATCCAAAATAATTTATCCAAATCAATCATGTATTATTCCAAAATCACTACCTCGGTATCAGAACCATATTATGGTTTATCTTTCTCTCAACCATATATTTTCCAAACATTTAACCAAAAATTAAGTCACATTTCGTGGTTCTACACAATCATAAGTCCTTAATGAAATAGTAATTCAGTACAATCCATATATACTCTATAATTCTTATAACAAGTACATCATTAATACAATACTTAAGTGACACAATACTTTAATAACAACATTAAAAATCTAATCATTCATATTCAACTTTGGTAGTATCATAACATTATTATTATCCAATAGCACCATTTGGGATATACTCTAAGGATTTGGACATTGATTCACGTAGTGTCCCAACTCCTTGCAGATGAAGCATTGTACTTTTGGAACTTTTTTACCCTTGCAATCACGTACTTGGTGTCCTTTTTTCCACACTTATAACAAACTCACATTCCCTCTAAGCATTTACCAAGGTGATTCTTCCCACATTTATCACATATAGGAAAATCCTTCTTTTCCCTCTTCCCTTTATCCATTTCTCTCTCTTCCATCATTTTCTTCTCTTGCTTCCCTTCAAATCCATAGGACTCAGAGAATAATTTACTTATCTTATTAACACATGATATTATTTCTTCATATGTTGAGAATACATGGAAGACTATTTCCCTTCTAAATGATAGATTAACACCATGAAAGATATGATCCTTCTTACTCTTCAGATCATACGTATTTCGAGAGTTCACATTCCTTCTACTGGGCGCCATTTATATACAATGGAATACACTATGTCAGTTTATGAATTTCAATGAATAATTCCAAACATGTAAAATACCAAACGTAAATTGAACAGTTTATGGATATAATACATAATCCTAAAAATATTTTCTTTGATTAGGTATATACTTGTAAATCCTTCATAATAATTTTTAATAAAAATGAGAGTTATCCTATGAATATGCCCCAGGAGTTTCGTAACCAAGAGTTTAGCAAGGCCCGTTGTTATGCACCGGTTCTCATTCAAGTCTAGCTCAAAGTAGTGTTTTCAGGTTTTACCCCTAGGTACATCTGTTCCAAAGCCGCCTCTACCTTCTCATATCCAAACTAGGATATATTGTTTGGAAAACACAAAAAATCTCTACAATACCAAAATTCTATGAAGTTATTCCATACTAATCCCTAAAGTCTATCTTAGGGCTATGTGTTCTAATCAGAGTTTATCTAAATCTAGTTTCAACGGTTTGTACTAAACTTTCTCTGATACCAACTATAACACCCTGACCTTATTTACCCAGATTCGGTGCATTATTATATAACATTGTCATGATCATAAAATATCAAGTCTCGAAAGACCGAATTGTTTAGTAGCCTTGGAATTTCTTAATGCATTCATAAGGTTTACATTACAACATAAAATGGAAAACTACAACAAAATTGTTTCCATGGACAACACTGAGATCCCATATACAATCCCTACAGGTCATTCATAATATACTTCTTTGAATCTTGGGAAAAATAAAACATAGAAAGGGGTGGGCTTAGATGCTCAGTAAGGATAACAATATAGAAGAAACTTTCATAAATAAGCATAAACATTTAAGGAAATGTATAGAACAAAAAAATCCTTTTCAATGTAATATTTATTATAATGTGGAAAATATAAATCAAAATAATTCTATTTACTTACTCACATATATATTATACTAGTCGAACAATCACATGCAATATCAATAGCCACTTTCATAATGAATGAATGCATAATGCCAGACTTTCATAACCACATAGTCAAGGCCTTCTGCCAAGACTACAAATAAGATTTTGTCAAGGCCTTGTTCCAAGACACTAGTTTGTCTCATGATACCTTATGATGCATCGATGAGTTATAGTGGACTCCACATGTCACTTACTAAGTCCAATGCATTCTCCATACGAAAAGGATTAAACATAACATAAACATTCATATTAAAACGGGCATATGAAATGTCAATACTTTATCCTTAAACAATTAATTGTATGAAATAACATATCAAAAGTAAAACATATCACAAAACCTTCAATACAATATGTAAGTTTTGTATCATAATAAATCAACTTCAAACAAACATAAAATCCATCAAAGGATGTTGACATCGATGAAATTAAAACCTTTTTAGAGAAATATCTCTGTCTATTTTAAAATCATTTAAAGGTCACAGAATTATAAAAGAAAACATTTATATTTGAAACTATTTTTATAATCTTGTAATGGAAGCTTCATCATTTTTATAACGGTGGAAAATAGCCACACCCATCGTATAAGTTAAAAAACATTCCTACCATAATTTTGTGGAAAAGTTCATAAAGTACCATGTTTGAAAAATGAAGAAAAGATTCCTTTAAAACCATTTTATAGAAAGTAAAACAAGGGTATAAATGACATTAACCCATAGTCTCATAAATTGTAAAAATGTTTTCGAATACATTTTTAGGAAACATGGATGTGGATGATAAAGAGGTCCTAGTAGATACTTACATAAAAACAACCTTAGATAACAAAAAGATTGTGAACTTAACCCTTACCTTGTTTTTTTACTAGGTCAATGGTAGGTTAACATCCTATATAATGGTGAAATAAATATTATTAAACTATAAAAGAATCATATATGTTAATATGATATCATATATGATCTTTTAACTTTGCTTTGTTAATAATATCATAGTATTATCATTGTTTCATGTGTTAACTGATACATTTTCCTTTGTATGCTTTGTTACATAAGTAATGTTTATTATGGATAGGATGTATCTTATTCATATTCAGAATGATATTAAGTCTTTAAATATTATCTTTAATCATCTAATGAAAATTAATCATGAATGTATACGATGGGGAATGAATCTCATCGCGTTCGTGCAGATGGTAATCCGTATGTACGCACGAGTGACAATATCATTCTTTTGATATTAAAATAATCTATAATTGGATGGTATATAATATATACAAAATCATTATCATGTTATATTTATTATTTACATCAACTACACATCATTATTATACCCATACAAATAATAATGTATTGAATAACAACTACACCACAACATAGAGACGGTAAGCCATGCGTACCCATGTATGGTGACATGTCATTCAATGGATGGGTAGAATAATGAATATGGTTGTACAATATTAATAATAACATCAGAGTATATATAAGATACTGGAGTTATTATTTTAGAATGAAAACAACAAAGAAAGAGGATGTGGAAGAAGAAAGGAACTTGAAAAAGGTGATGAAATATATCCCTCTTCTTTGGGTTCTTCCTTTTGATTTGATCAAATGGGCTTCTTAGGTTGGCTTTCTAACTAAAGGAAGGATTATATTATGAAGGTAGGATAGTTGAGAGGGTATTTGGGAAGATTTTGTCTATTAAAAATGGATTTGATGGTTTTAATTAGAGATAATGGGGAGTTACCATTTATAAGAGGGTTGAGAGGCACCTTAGGAAAATCTAGATATATTATTTTATAAAAAAATCATTTTCGGTTTCTAATGGCTCCAAAATGGATTATTTAAAGTATAAGGTGGGTATGGGTCAAAAAACACACAAAAATAGGTTTTATATAGGTTTGGGTCACTATATTAACCTTATATTTTATATTTAACTCTTAGATAAATAGTTTGACATTTACCATGTCTCTTTGTATTTTTATATTATATGGTTAAAAAACATACTATATACTTCCAAGAGAACCCCAAGTGGTTCATTAATTATACACCTATTTTTATATAAGTTTTTTTTCCTATACATATATTTTTAAGAATAGAATATCAATTAATAATATAATATTTGTTTTAAAAACTCTTTTATGTTAATTTTGACACTATTTGGTATTTTGTTTTTTTTTTCAAAATTCATAAAAGCATTATTAATTAGAAAACAATTAATCTAACCAAAAATAATGTGTCATATTAACCTATAAAATTAGTGTAATTCATAAAAAGTCTCAAATTATATTTATTTGGATATTTATAGTACCAATTATTTTAATATTTCATTAATTAGGTAATTACTGCATCATCATTGTGTCAAAAATAAATTAAATTATTTAATGTCTAAAAAAATTAAATAAAATACCATTATATAGGAAATTGTTTCATATTTCCAATGAATATATATAGTAGAAATTATGACTTATATAACCTCATGTAAAAATTGATTTACTAAAAGATATTTGTTTATATCATTTTTGTCTTTACTTTAAGTTAATTAAAATAAAGTGTCATTATCATTCATAAGTGGCTCCATGGGGTCCCAGAATCAACCCAAGGATTCCCAAGGTCAGCCATGACTCATAAAATAAGTTTAAGACAAGTTTTAAAGTACTTTTTTATTATTATAATATTCTTTTTACCTTGAATTACCCTATTTTCCTTTAATAGCGGTAAATAAAAGTCAAAAGTTACTATTCACCAAAAATTGTTTTCATCTTATTGAACCAAATTTTACTTACTAATATCAACTATGTCTCTAGGATTTTTTAAATTCAATTCAAATAAGCGGTAAAATTAATTTTTATACAAATTTGCAAATGCTCCTAGGAGGTGGGTAAAAGACGGTAAAAAGTTCGATAAAATTTTTATATATTTAAAATTATTATAAATTGACTCTGATGAATTTCATTGAAAATATATAGGTATTAGGTATCTATTTTTACCTAAAATAAATTTAAATAAAATAAATAATTATTTAAATAAAAAGTCTGTTTTAAACAATAACTCGGTGTTTTTCACTATTCATCAAAAATTAAACGTTTTCAGAAAAATACAAAAAATTTACTCTAAGATAATTTTGATATTCTGAATTAAAAAATGAATTCTATTTTACCAATTTTGAATCATAGAAGTTTAATTAATTAATTAAAAATTAATTCCCGTTGTCAAAACCAAAAAGTGTATTTTTAAGAAATAAAAACTTTCAAAATATTAGCACTTGGTTATGTCCAATTTCAAAGTGGAATTACTTACAATGACCACCATTGGATTAAATGATAAAAATATAATTCAATTATACTTCCAAACCATTAAAATTCATAATTCATCACTATAAATGTTTTTTTATTAATAAAGTTGTTTTCAGTTAAAATATAGTATTTTTCGCTATTCACCCAAATATAGAAGTTATCAGAAAAACAACGAAAATTTATTGAAACTAAATTATTCTATCCCGATTCTAAAGAATAATTTCATTTTGTCATATTGAATATATAAAAGCTTCAAATATTGGATTTAAAAATGGTTCTCCATTAAAAGGTGATAAAATTCCATTTTTTGAAAAGTATTTCTTTTATTTGAAAAAAATGAATTTGTTCTTACATTATGTCTAAGAAACTCATAATATTGATTTTAAAGTTATATGGATTATATAAAGTTCAAATTTTAGTTAATAATATTTATAACCCCTTTTGAACGGTTAGTTTGGTATGTCGTGGGGCACTTGAACTCAGTGTTGCGTGTAGTGAAAGTTATTGAATTACATTGAAGAAATAACGTACAATGAAATATTGAGGTGTTACATGTTTGTTTTGAATACCAATATAATTATGGCTGTAAATTTGTATTGACATTCATTTCTATGCCCAACTACTTTTAAAGTCCCTTTTAAAAATTTAAAGTGCACCAGGGATCTTGATCAGATACAATGGAAAGAGGAACTCCATTTAACCTGACAATCTCCTTGAGGTACAGTCGAGAATGTTGATCCAAATACATTGTATCTCGAATTGGATGGAAATGTGTGCATTTATTCAGTCAGTCCACAATCACCCAAATAACATTATTACCTATAGTATTCATTGGTATTCCCACCACGATGTCCATAGATACAATTTCCCATTTCCAATCAAGCACTATTAAGGGATGAAGAATCCCCTTTGGTAATTGCTGCTCTGATATAACCTACCTACACACCAAACATTTTATAGTAAAATCTGCTATATCTCTTTGCATTTTATCCCACTAGTAATACTCATGGAGGTCTCTGTACATCATTGTATGACCTTGATGAACTAAAAATAAGGAATTATTAGCTTCACACAATAAATATCATAAAATGATAATTAATACGGGACAAAAAATATTTTTCCAAATCGTAATACACAATCTTAATCAAGGTTATATTCTAGAAAATTTCGCATTTTAGCCAATTATACCATTTTGTATCACTCAGAATCTTCCTTATGAGGTTTCTTAAGTCTGTCAAAATACAATGACTGCACTAAAACATTTAAAAAACATATCTATTTCTGGTGCCAATAACTTCTAATCCAAAATCCATCAGGTCATTAATCAAAGGATCATGTTCAAAATGTAACATGGTTAATGATTCATGGTGTTTTCGTCTTAAGGTATCTACCACTTTTTTTCCTTTTCAATGATGGTATTTGATCATGAAATCATAATTTTGTACCATTTCCAGCCATTTTTCTGCCTCATGTTTAATTTTTTTGATTGAATATATTATTTAGTCTGTTATGGTCCATATATATTTTAAATTTGGATCTATATAAAAGATTCCACCAAATTATAAAAGAAAAAACAATAGGTTCTAATTCCAAAATCACATATTGGATAATTTTCCTCATGAGGTTTTAGTTGTCCTGCAACAAAAGAAATTACCTGATCATTCTGCATCAGAACACAATCCCATATCATCAATGAAACATCACCCTAGATAAAAAACACCATTTATGGATAGCAGAGCCAAAACAATAAAATTCACCAATCTATTCTCCAGTTCTAAAAAATAGTCATCACATTCTTCGATCAAAATAAATTTAACCCTTTTCATTTTAACATATTTTGCAGGCCAATACCCAGGCCAAGTGTTTAGAAAACCGCCAATAATAACCTACTAATCCAATAAAACTATGAATTTATATAAAATTTGTATGTCGTGTCCATTCATTAACTATTTTTTTGTAGGATCTGCTATTATTCAATCCTAATTTATAATTTTCCCAAGAAAAGATATTTGGTGCAACAAGAAATCACACTTACTGAATTTTCCATAGAATTACTTTTATTTTAAGGTTTGAAAAACTACCCTCAGATATTTTTCATACTTTTCTTTTATTTTAGTAAATATGATAAGGACATCAATAAGCACAACTACAATATTATCCATGAAATCATGAAATATTCCATTCATAAGATCAATGAATACAGCAGGTGAAATAGTTACCCCAAATGAAATAATGAAAAATTCATGATGCCCATATGTTGTACAGAATGAAATCTTCAATATGCCTTCTTCTTTTACATTCAACTGATTGTATCCTGACCTCAGTTCAATATTTAAATAACATTTTCTCCCTAGAGTTAATAAAACAAGTAACGTATATGAGGCAAAGTATACATTTTTTTAATAGTGATGTTATTCAAGTATCTATAGTCAATGAAATGTCTCATGGAACCATCTTTATTTTTAACAAAAAAAACAAGAACACACTATAGTGATGTGTTAGGACTAATGATTCCTTTAGAAAGAAAATTTTGCAACTAATTTTTCAATTTATTAAGTTTTATTACATCCATTAGACAATGGGGTTTTCAAATTGTCTTCGAATCAATAACTAAGTCAATTATGTATTCCACATATCAATCAGGTATAAAATTGGGTAACACATCATAAAAACTCCAATATATTCATTTACCACTGGCACATAATTTATCAGAATTGTTCCCTTCTTTTCAATAATATGATAAAGATAACTTCTATTTCTATATATCAATAGTTGCTCAGCTTACAAATATGTTATCAATTTTATGGGTTCATTTTTGTATTAAAACTGAAACACTTTCTAAAAGACAACTTCTTTATCTATACAATAAAAATTAGGATGATAAACAGTAAGGCAATCCATACCCAAAATGGCATCAAACTCTACTATTTAAAAAACAACATGGTTTTTAGGTAATGACTTTCCATAGAACTCTACAAAATGATTCTTATAACTTTTATTTGTTGTAATTTTTCCATTGTGTTTTAACAATAAGTTCAAGTCTCATTTTTTGAGGTGGTATTCCAAATTTACTATAAAATTTCTCAAAAATAAAATAATTTGTAGACTCCATATCAATCAAATAATCAAAAAAATATGAGAAAACAAAAAAACTACCTGATAAAATATCACTAGATTTCCTAATGTCTACTGATGTACCCTCAAATGATATCACAACACCTTTCTACTTATAGTCTAGAATCTTTGCATCATTCAAATATCTCTTTGTTTAGGAATTTGTATAATGACCCATATCACCACATTTAAAACAATTTACAGTTTCCTTATCATGATTAGTCTTATGATCATTTTCAATGAAATATTAGGCCATATGTACAAACTTACCACATCAAAAACACATTTTGGTTTTGATAAGGAATTCATGAGGGTGATTTTTACCATACCTTTCACAAACTGAAAAAAAAAATTACCATCATATTTAATTAACTAGTTCTTACCCATCACTTTCTATATGTACCACTTCTTCTCATTGTTTTCAAAGTGCATGTGATCATTAGTAAACTATATTTCTAACCTCTCAACACATCAGACATGTTTCTCATAACATTTGAACTCACGGGAAGCCAATACCCTTCTATATAAAGGCTTTAATATGCATTTAAAATGGTTTATTTTTCTATCAAGGTACAAAATAATATTTGGAGCATACCTCGGCAATTGTTTGAAGTTTCCTTCATACACAGCCACTGAATCATCTCCTTTTTTCTTCAATTTAAGGAATTTATTCTCCAACCTAAGTCAATCCACCTTAGGAAAATATTTTTCTTGGAAAATACTTTTAAATTCAACCCACTCGAAGGCTTCAATATCCATTATATCCCTAATGATTTTTACTATTGACCACCACTGATCGGATTAACCTTTATATCGATAAGTGTAAGGACTTAAATTTTGATTATATGAATATCCCATAACATCGAATATCTTTTTATGGGATTTAATCCATCCATGAGACACTACTAGGTTAGAGGATTCACTAAATGTATGAGGGTGTTGCCTCATAAAATGTTCCACTATCATCATATTCTGTTGTTGTAGTTATGGTTGTTCTCATGCATGCATGAATCTTCTATTTATTACCTATGTCAATTGATCCATTACATTCAAAAACTTCTTAGTTCCAATCCCTACCATTATAGGACATAGATTCAAAAGGATACCATTCTTTCAATACCTTTACAATTCACCTTCACTGTTTCTTCTATAGAAAACTATTCTAAACAAACATATATTAGTCAAAGAAACATGGTAATCTTTAAATTCTACATCTTCTAAAATTAAACATAGAGTAAAAATTATTTATTGTATTCTTTTAACATCATCCACGCCCCTAAAGTTATCTCAACCACTCTCCGATACCAACTATAAGGACCCAACCTTATTACATTACATAATATCGAATTATAGTCAATAACTCAGTTTATTTCAAATTGAGGATCTTTTTAGGTTTATAGTTTTAAAGAATTGGGATTCAATACATGCATTAAATTCCACATATATACAGAAAGAATACACAAAAAACAATATCCATTTCATCAAAAAATATATAAATTTTCAAATAAATCATGTTTTCTTTGAAAAATATTCCTAACATTTAACATGGCTTCCTTATTTTTCTTACACAGCCTTATAACCAATGAATGTAATTTTAAAACCTGGTATGACCAAAAAAATGTTGGAAGGGATATTAAAATATGGAAAGGAAACATTAGTCCACTAATACATGTAAAAGTATGTAATCATTTTCAAAAAATAACATACTTGTCACCCATATATACATACTTTGTGGAACATGAGATTTACATAATATTTCCACAAAACATAAAGAACATATATAGAATAAAAATGTTTTATTGGAGAATCCATTAAATAATATTGTTACTTTCTCTACTACCATATGATTTATTACCCCCACGGCTACCTTACAATGTAACCCTCACAACTACCTTATTGTGAAACCATCATAGTTACACTTGGAGAAAAAATGTAGTGGACCTACAACCTACACTTACCCAATCCATTAGAGGGATATATAAGAACCAAATTTCGTCTTAAAAAATTCCCAAGAACCCAAACATAAGCATCAAACATGAATAATGGGATAAAAAAACCGCTTCCGAATTTTGTAAAACAAAATTTTAAAAAAGGATTTTGAAAGAAACGTTCAATGGAAATATCATATAATTTAAGTGATACCAACTAGAGTACATGTAATATTTATATACAAAATAAATAAAAATAACTAAAAATTATATATAAAAAAATCATCATATAAATAAATTTAATACCACATAATTAGTGAAGTAGAAGGTTAACCAAAAGAATGGAAATTGGGTTAAGAATTCCATTACCTCAGGATTTTTTTAATTAAAACAAGTTTAAACCTCTTATATAATTGTTAAAGAAGAGTTATTAATATCTTAATTAAATATATTCATGTTCATAACACCTTTTATGATCATTTAATAACATTATTTCACCCTTTAATTATTAGTATTTTGTTCTTTCCAATGTTTTGCGTGTGTTTATTACATGATTTCCTTGGCCGGTTTGTATTTGATTTTCTTATCATAAGGAAATGAAATTTTAGAAGTGGAATGAAATGTTATTAATATGTTTCCAGAATTTTAAATTATTACATAAATCATTTTTTTAATGGTATGAATATTAATCATTATATAAATCTTTAATGATATCTTTTTAGATCATTTTGGCGGTTCTTTGATAATCACGAACTAGTTTCATGATATAACATAATTTTTTGTATATATGCTAACTCCAGAACATGAAATAGGATGTATCATACATTCTAAAATATTTTTCAACAATTAAAATGGTTTTATAAACATATATGAAGGGATACAAGAGAATTAACGACACATCATCCTCAATGTCAGTAAATCGATATATCACAGATGATATTTTTATTTTTAGAATAAGAGGAAGACAAGAAAAAGAATGATGATTAATTTTTTCATAAACATGATAAAATAGATAATATTTAAAATATTGTAGCCTTTCATTCCTCTTGGATAAGGGGAATATAAGATATTATTATAAATTAAAATAACTAAAAATAAAACACATGAAAATGAAAGAGGACCTTTTACCTCTTGATCTCTTCTCTTTGAGATCGTCGTTAAGGCCCTTGATTTTGGCCTTTTGGTGAGACAAATAGGACTTAGAAATGGGGAATGGGATTTGAAAGAGTTTTTTCAGAACATATACATGGATCAGGGCTTGAGTTGTGTGGGAGGAATAGGGGTGAGGGTGGTATTTATTGTAGAGGAGAGGAGGGGTTTTACATTATTTTAATCATTAGATTAATATTTTTGAAAAAATAATATTAATATTCTTGGTTCATGTGACCCAAAATAGTAATAAGTGCATTTTAGTTTAAACCAAGTGTGCTTACATAATCCATGATTCTATTAATAGTGTATTTAAAATATAATTTATAAATACGGTATTTTGTCGTATTTCACTATTCATCAAAAAACTCTACAATTTCATAAAAATCCCAAAAAAACTACCTTATCCATTTTTTGATGTTTATAAATCCAAATTGAAATCCATTTTATGAAAATAATTTTCTAAATATTTGAAATTTAATTTATATACAATATAATATTTTATTCAAAAAATAATAATTTAAAAAAAATAACTCATTTTATAATACCATGAAAAATTAGTCAAGGTCTCATAAATTATTATAAATACATTAATTGGTGAGGTGACTATTTATTTGTTCATATGACTATTCAAATAGATAGGTTTTTATTCATAAGTGTAGGTTATCATTCACCAAAAATTATGTTTCTCCTATCAAACTCCAAATAACTTACTAATCATAAATGTGTATGTCTGTTTTTTAAATTTCATATCATAGTATCAGTAAAATTATGTTTAATGGCTAGAATATAACACTTTCTTTAAAACAAAGTTTCATTATGAATAGACTAATTGTTTCATGCATTTCATTAAAATTATTTATGAAACCATGGGGTGTTACAAATGAAACAGACATGAAAATTCAGTGGTGTGTAGAAAATCTAGGGATTTACAGAAAAAATTGGAATATATTACAAAAGTAAAGAATTTAATATTAAATTCTGTGAAATCTTGGACGATTAATGGCCAAAATATTCTGAGTCATCTAATATGATTGGAGAGATTAGTCCATATATTTTGAGAACCATAAGTGCCTATGAGGAATTATTTCATAACAATTATTTTATATTCTCCTTTGATACATTTGAAGAGGAATCCGTGAAATTAATATATAGAGAGGACTTTCTAAAAATTTTGGCATCTATACTGAACAAAATATACCACAAGTACTTCAATTTAATCTTTTTTTCTTGATTCAATTGAAGAATTACCCTCTGTAGAAATTTTGATATGGGGGACATCCATTACATAGAAATATAATTTAGAAATGTTATGGTCCTAACTTGATTAGAATAAATATTGATCAATATTGATCTATTTTATGTCACTATCAATGTTTAGGGACCCCACCCTACAGTAAGTGGAAATTATGATTATTTCATCCTAAACTGGATCTATAAGGATTTTTGTTGCATTATTCAATTCATCTATATGATTGTTTTTTGAGCATGGTACATGGACCAGTGATGGGTAAAAGGGTAATTGTACCACCAATACCCACACATAATTCTGTAGGGGGATTATTGCCTCTCTCTAAATATAATATTTAGAATTAATATTCTTTATTACTATTCTGAATCTATATTTTAATTTTAGTAAACAAAATGAAATCATAAAATTTAATATAAAGCCTATAATGATAGCTTAATATTAATATTAATTGTTGATGAGTCCTTCTAACAATAAGAATGAATATAGAGAATTTTTCTTTTACTAAAGATATGAGATCAATTCCCAAGAATATTTTGTTGTGTATCGAGTTGTCTTTCTTTTTCCCTATTATAGTTATGGAAGTTCAAAAATAATACATTTCCCATATATGGTGAGTAAAATGAATGGATAATAGATATTAAATAGGGAATTAGGTATCCAATATCATACATTATAAGGTTTTTTGTTCTATACTAATATATTCCATTACATTCCCTTTGACTGGATTCTATATTATGATTTGAATATAAAATTATTATAGAACACTTTCCTAATAATCTTACCATCTAGAAAAAAACATATGGTTGAGGAGATAATTGAGTGGGTCGACATGAGAGCCCATATGGGTCTCATTATGTAGTATGTAGTGTGTATAATTTTGGACCATGAAAATAAATTCATTGAAAATTTTCTCAATATCATAATATAGAGTCTCGGTGTCGAGCATGGCTCTATTGAGATTGCAAAGACCATTTGTTCCTGCATTATTTTTCTACATGATGAATGAATCCAGGTATCCCACCAAATTCACTAAATATATAACATGTTTCTTTTATTTGATAAGTGGTATTAATTTTAATGGTCTTGAAAGATATTTCTTGATATTTTTAATTAATATTGGTAAGAATTTACTCATAAATATGAGAAACCTCTTTTACTAGTTTTGGTAAAGGGTATTCACAATCCTATGAAGTTCATTATAAATTTTCTAATGTATTTGATGAATAATTTAATCTATGTCAATATTTTGAAATTTTGAGGAGGTTTCATATTCATGATTGTTTTGTTTTTCTTAGGGTCAATCTCGATGTAGTGATGGTGTAGTATGAAGTCAACAAACACTAATGAGGTAAAAATAAAAATGAATTTCGGAGGGTATATCTTTATTATGTGATTATATAGTTCTATGATACCCATTTATATAATTGAAATATTATTAAAATACTAATGATATTTCACACTAAATAATTTATCTATCATTCCATAGATTTCTCCTTAAAATCAATGAAAATATGGTGTGTGTAAGGATAATATGTGGCACTATAATTCTTCAAACCAAATTAAATTATTCCATTGAAAAATAATTACTATGGTTCCCTAAAATATATTTTATCCTTATCTTCAGGTTCCATCTGGTTCTAGTTATATGCTAAATCCTATCCCATTAATGAGAGGACCAGGAATCCAACTATTTCATCAATCAGAAGATCCATAATCCAGAATGTGAATTCATCTTTTAGGTAATAACTATCAAGATCACTAATGTTAATAAAACATTTGATCTTCCTTTTTATCATATTAACATGGATGATTTTTTCCAGCGATTTTAGTTAATGAAATTTCTAAATGAATTTTTATTTGATAGGATTTCCAACATCATCTTTGACATTGTCTTCCTTGGTTGAATGCATTTTCTTAGATAATTATTTATAAAAATGATAATATTCAATCAATTCCAATTGATGTGTTGAAAAATCCAGATCAATTCATAACATTTTTGTATAATTCTAGGCCAATACATCTATTTTATTTTTTTTAAAATATATTCATGACTCCTTTTTCTTTGAGAGAAATGAAAGACTCGATTAAGGTAGGTCATGGGTCATTCTTTGTACCCAGATTCACTAGTCCAAGATCATAAATGGAGTTGGTGATTCCTTCAAAAAAAATTGGATGGGAATATATGATATCCCCTCTATTCTTATTTTTCTTCTACAATATCAGGTGAATTAGTTTATAAATTAATTAATTCATAACTGAGAGGAAATTTAATGAATTTTTTATCCTCTATGAATGATGTGGAGGCATCCTTAGGGCCTAAGATTAATTGTGTTTGAGAAACGTTGTAAGGTAATTTCATAAATTTTTCCCCTTATCCACAACTATTAAGGGTAGATAATGTATCAAAATCATGGGAAATATAACTTCAATTAGGGGAATTTACTATTTTATTGGATATGTAGGATAATTTTCTAATATAAATAGTGATGAAAAGACTTAATTATGTATTGGAGAATATAAAGAAATCCTATCATATAGAACGATATCATCATGAATTTGAGAAAATCCTTATACTTTATAAATTAGTTTAGTCGACATGATAGATATCATGAAAATGAATAAAATGTCCCCAGAAGCGTGGACCTTAATATTTCTCATATAATTCATATCCACATGTTTAATGATTTAAGGTTTTTCTAACTAGGGCCGAAGATCAGTTTGGATAGCCCTCACATATAGATGATAAGGAATGAGATCAACATGTATAGATGGTATGAAATTCGTTCTCTCTATAAAATTTGGTTGTTTTGAAGGAACTTTAGACTTGATGTCATATAATATAAAGGTTATAAAATGCTTCTTAGTCTTATATGGAGTTCATATAAATCAATGATTCTCAACATCTAGAGTGATTGACTCATTTAAAATGATAGATAAAAGATAATATTTTTCCAATTTAAGGTAATGTATTTATTGTGGCCATTTCTAAACCATTTAAAGAGTTGGTTCAAGAGGAATCACCTATCACTTGCAGTTACCCCTCCCTCTGATAGAATATTGCACCTATATATTGATATTTAAGGTAGTCAATGGGAGAACCATCACCTTATAAAATTATATCTTGTCTATTGAAAGTGTATTTGAAGAATTTTTAGAATGATGAATACACAATTATATAGGAATAAATCCATCTTCCTTCCAATTTACAATTTAAATAAATATCATAATAAAAAATGATGATGTCTAAATAAGAAACAATGTCCCCACATTATGTTATGACCATGATTCGACCAAGATTTCTTCACTAGAATTAATCATAGACATGGATTGTTAGGGTAGAGTGTTGATTCAATAAGTATATATTATAACTTCTCCATTCTATATGGTTTTATGTTTGGAAATTCACAAAAAAAAGTTCTTAAATTCTGAGTTTTTTTAAGTTATGTATTTTTCTTAATATCTTGAATTGCCATTATGTTATGCTTACAGATATATCATTATGTTTTATCATTATGTTAGACTTAATGATCTGTCATTATCATATGTGATTTAGTTTTTATGATTCTGAATCTGGTGTATATGTGATTCAGTTTTTATGATTCTGAATCCGATGCATATGTGATTCAGTTTTTAGGATTCTGAATCTGGTGTATATGTGATTCAGTTTTTATGATTCCGAATCTAGTGTATATGTGATTTTGTTTTTATGATTCCGAATATGGTATATATGTGATTTAGGTTTTATGATTTCGAAATCGGTGTATATATGATTCATTTTTATGATTCTGATTCCAGTGTATATATGATGTTGATCTTCAATAACGATTCCAGTGTATATATGATTCTGATCTTTATGATACTGAATCTGGTGTATAAGTGACTCAAATATTGTGATTATTATTCTGAAACAAATGATATATATATTTTACAATCCGATTTACTTTTTCTTAAGATTTTATTTTCTTGATAATGTTAGAGTTGTTTAAATGTATCATTCCAATGATATTAGATTCTATTTTTTCTTACACATAACTTCATTTCTGTGAATTGAAATGATGTCATAAAATATATTGTAAACTAATCATTGTATAATTGACATTTGTCCAGGTCCCTTTGAAATTTAATGAAAAATATGACGGTTAGAGAGGAGCTGACAATTGGGAAGTTTTGCCTATAAATACAATCCCCTTTGAACACGCAAAATACTTCAACATTGACAACTGACTTCGAAAGAATAAACCTATGAAGTGATTTCTAGAGAGAGAGAGGCTCTTAACACTCTCAGTGCTTTGTGTGGATGTTGCAAACAACTTGTTCAGGCGTGAATATCTTTTTCAAACTTGTTTTGTGCAAACTCTGATCGTGCTGATCATGGGCTTCTAGGATTGGAAGATAGCGGTTCTGATTTCCTTCTAAATCAAGGGCATGTAGAGATAGCAAGACAGATACTGATCTTTGGATTGAGGTATTACCTGGGTTTGGGAAAGATAGACTTTCATGAATGTATAAATCAAGGATCTTTTATCCATGGATGTTGGATACCCTTCTCTTCATGTTAAAAGAATCATATTGTTACTTGTATACTTTTAGAAGCTGTTTTAATTCCATTGTTGTATGTTAACTTTGTTAAAGTTTGGAAGTATAACCTTTTTATACATTGTAATTCCATTACTCTGATTATATTACACATTCTATATGCTTTAATGTAGAATCATTCTTTTAATAAATTAAAAAAAAGTTTCTTTAAGAGGTCTGGTGAATGTTTGTTTAACCTTGTTAAACTTAACTTTAAAGGTTCCAAAGGAATATTTAAAGTATAAAATTCACCCCCTGCTCTTGTATTTGAGCATCTCATTTTTATATATTTGATCTTACATAGAGGTATATGGATCAGCTTCACTATATCCGAATAATTGGAGTTTATAGCCCTATATAGGGATGATTTTGGAATTATTACCAATAAACACTCAACCAATATCAACATCATACATCTGTCAATATATGTACACTATTTTGAAATTTCAATATTTGAAGATCTTTGTATATTATTCTATAATGTATATAACTATATTATACTCAATTGGGCCAGTCTATACATTATATAATTTTGTGATAGTGAAATTTTATTTATAAACATGAGGGATTATGAGAGCCACAACATGTATATCTTAATGTTCCATTGAATGATGAAGGGAATAGAGAAATTAAAGTTTACCTGGAATGGTTTCCATCTATTAGAAGATGTCATATTTTTGGATATAGTGGCCTAAGCTTCCATATTTATGTCACTATATTTTTTGAGTCATGTATATGAGGTTTTTTATGGAGGTGACTATTTACCTTACTCAAAAATTGAGTGTATCTATTCATATAATTGTTATACTAATTTGACCTTCACACATATTGAAATCAATAAAATAGATAGTGTGTTCCTAGTTACCTATCTAGCATGACTGGGTGTAAAAGACTTCATATACTATTAGAGTACACTGATTCTCTTGTTGATCCCATTGGTGTGTTTGTATCAAGCAATATATATAGTTTATTGTCTCAATATGGATACAACCCATGTTTTGAAATCCATGTGGACCTCTCCCCACTATACCCCATTATCCTAGATGGCCTATTTCTATTCCCCAAATTTGGTAGGGGAATTATGGATTGTATATACATTCATATTTATGGTATGGATCCACTAAAAGAATTATGTATAAATACTTGAATAGAGACACATTGTTTAAATATGATTTTTTAGTGGGTCAATTATTGGTGAGACATTTGGTTGAATGATGCCCATCCTCCATGTGTAAGAGGAATAAATTTTGGGAGTTTTTAAACAAGCTTTAGCATCATCACATGTTAGAAATTTTATTTTTCCTTTATTATTCATATTGGGTCGGTTCATAAAATATCATCTCATAGAGTGTTTTGGAATCAAAGATGTTACCTCATCCATTTCAGAGTGTTTAGGGTCACGATTGGTTGATCCGATTTTTCCATGAGTATAGATTTTTCATGATTGAATTTTCCATTAGCCATCAAATAATAGAATATATGTGAACCATTTCTCTAGGCTACTTGTCATTATATACTATCTACTTCATGGATTGAGGAAACAAAATCCACTTATAATGGCAGATTGTCCAATTTGACATGATCAGAATCTACAATCAACTAGAGGATGTCTTTGAATATAAAGCACAATTCAATGGTGTATCTGAACTTCTGGGGAAACAGAAATTAATTTTTGAAATTGTTTAGGAAAATTTGATTATTATTCACGGGGATTTTAATGCTTAGAAAATTAGTCTCAAAATTTGTAATGGTGTAACTAGGGACGTGATCTTTTTGCAAAGAATAAAATCTCTTATTCCAATATTGGTATTATAAGAATATATAAGCATTAATTTAATCTTTATAAGGATGTCCCTCTGTTTTTGGAATTTAGCTGTAATAAATATGTTATATTACAAGTCATTTGGTGTTGTATCAATTGTTGGAGTAAGAATAAGTGTTACTATTACAATTTCACCTTTTCATATCCTCTTACCTTGATTTAATATCATTTATTGAGACTAGAACATGGACCACTGAATAGAATCCTCTAAACACTGTAAAAATATAGAAACCCCATATAATGTAGCCTTGTATTTTATTGAAATGATATAAAATTGAAAATTATATTAAATATTTTTAATTAAAATCCATAGAAACTAATGTTAAATGAGTTGTAAGTATAAGGATTGGGTTAAACACATAAATAAGGAAATAAAATATGAGACTCTCCCATTATCATTTTTTCTATAGTTTGAGAGTTTAATAAAATCCATCATTGTTTATATTGATTTTAATTTATATAGAAACAAATGAAATGGTTCTTCATGTCCTAATATAGATCACGTTGACAGACTGATATACTAGACAAATGTTGGTATATCCAGATTATACAAAAATCACATGAGATTTCCTACATCATTTTTCTTAACTGTCCCCATTATGGGAATGAATCAAGTTATAATGTGTATAAAATACTACTTCTACATCCCAATGTAATTTATTTTTTGGAAATGTATAATTCAAAAACTACTCAAATTTGGATTCACACCCACCCATTCAAAGTAAAATCTTATTTATAGTGTTTTATGTTCATAATTCCATTTCATGGAATCCATTTGAGAAACCATAGATTCTATGAGAATAATGAGTAATCTTGATAAATTTTTCATAAGAAAAACATTTTCATAGGTAGCAGTAATACCATAATATGGTTTAATTTCTCGTTCTTATTACTGAAAATGGGTATTAGTTGTCTGGGGATGGTTTTCTATACATTGGTGCAGATATCTCCCTAGTGTAGGGAACTCCATAATTCCCCAACCATAAGGTAAATATAGATCATATAATTGAATCATGGGTTGGTTGGAAGGCCAAATTCTTCTCTCAATACTGGAACAACATCTCTGGATTTTGAACGATTTACTGGAGGAGAGATGAAAGTTTTGAATTTTAGTTTATTCCCTATTGGAATATTCCCCATTGTAACTCAATATTTATACTATTTGAACCCTTTATCACTAATTCATTTTTAGTTAATATTTTTTCATGAGTTGGAGTGTCAACTTATTTAAAGGACTGGTTAATTTCAGCCATACTCTTCCATGTATCTTATCCTGAGACCTTTTAAAGAAATAATAACATAACATTTGAGGGAGTTAAAAATATAAATCTTGTATTAGATGATGATTATGTAATACTTATTAAAAAATCTCTATATGGAATAATATTTTGAAATAATATATCCGCATTCCACTATTTTTTATTATATTCATTCTATAGATCATCACGAGGACTGATGCAGATGATATTCATTATTTTGTAACATGATATAAAAGTATGTCATCATCATAAGGGAAATGAGATTATTAATTTCTAAAATATATATAAATAAAAAATCACAACTCTCGTTAGTATGGTCTTTATTTTTCGATTATTATGGTTATTGTCCCCTATAAATATTTACCGTCTACTTCAGATACTCCCTAAAAATTGATATATGAAGGCTGGTCTTAAGAGTGTCTCCAAATACCTTAATTGACCAAGTCCCCATTGATAAATATGGGTCACATAATGGGAGAAACAATGAATTATATTCTTATATTGTTTCTCTTATTCCATAGAGGACATTTTTCATTGATTATGAAAAGGTGTTTATAAAATTTCATGAAACCATATGGGTTTATATGAAATCGTTATACCTCCCTTGAATCATAAACTCATTAGGGATTTAATTATCCCTAGAATGGTGGTAGTGGTAAAATTTTACATAACCCTATATGCTAGTGTATATCCTCTACTACTACTATTCTGAACAATACTATTACCCTTATAATTTTTCAACATTGTGATTGAGTGTGGTCTAGATATATTGCATTTCTTAATCATGATATGCTCATGATTACGGGAATATCATCAATTGATAAACTAGCTTTTATCAATTTATTATTATTTTAAATCATTTATTGGAATAATGTTGGATTGTCTCAATTAATTTCTCCAAATGGGTTCAAAAAATCTAGGATTTAGAGATATGATCACCATATTGAAAAGAAATAATAGCTTTTGTATATATAGAAAATGATATTTGGCCCAAAGTGATGTTGTTTCATGATTCTATTCTAAATTTAATCCACTAACCATTTATATAAGTAAAACATAGTTCTCCATTTTCACCAAACCCTCTAATGTATTCATCATTAGGAGTGCCATCAATTAATTGATTCACAATCATGAAATAATTACATCATGTGAATTTGAGATATATACATCTTCTTCTAAATACCAATAATTATTCCACTAAAAGGGAATAAAATAAGATTTGATTGAAAATTTATCATATTGACTTGACTTTAATTAAATATTTTTTATAAGGAAATCGTTTTTCTATTTTAGGGATGACGAGTCATCTATATATTCATATAATTATAGTGTATTAAATCCTCATCCATTTTCTGAAATTTGATAATTAGAATTGATTATAGTCATAGACATGATTAGTATACTATCTCTAGGTAGTACTTTTTTCATAATCATATTTTCCTCCACAAATTTGGTGAGTGATTCCTCTATATAATTTTACTCAAGCGATCATTTACTGACTTCCTTACTTAAGAGATCTAGATCATCCATAGTCTTCTCAATTATATTGAAAAATGGGAGACATGGTGGAGGTATGTATAAATATCACTTTATTAGGATATATTCTATTTGATAAAGGGTTTCAATCATTAGGGATAGGGAATTGTTTATTATGGGACTCAATTTTTTGAGTCCCTCTAGATAGTAGTGATTTATCAAAGTCAGTTTAGTAAGGGAGGTATTCTTACTGAATCTTGATGCCATTTTAGGAATGACATCCTCACAAATTTTACCTATGTGGGAAAACCATCATTGATCAATGTCCGGTCATAGGGTGAAAAGTTATAACATATACCCTAAAGAATAATTTATTATTGGATTCAGTTTGATGAGTTTAGTGAAGGACTTCATTCCATTTGATATTCTAGATCTGAGGTTTACTTTCATAGATATCGCCATGATAAGATTTTTCATATTTAATCTTGATATTTTCATGTGGAGGACCATCATGGTTGGTGATATGGGGAGGACCTCTATAGTTCTAGTGTGATCATTTCAGGGAGGACCTTCATAACCATAGTTGTTTCATATATCTTATGATGATTTCAACGATTCTCAGGCCACTATCAAAACAATTTTTTCAGCATGAAAAATGATTTTGTTCATATATTTATAAATATGGGCCTTCTCTTAAAATATATCCTACCCTAGGTGAAACTTCTTCTTGGATTCTCCCTATTGGGTGGATGGGTGTGTCTGTTGTAAAGAGTGTAACAAATATATGGGAATTTTTATTATTTAACTCTCATATTTCTACTACAATATTTATATGGTATTTTCTGTGATTTCAAGCAATATAATCCTTCCCTGAAATGTCCATTGAAGTGGTCCAATGATCTATTGTTGGAATGAGAATATTGTACTAGTCCAGTTTTTTATTCATTGTCATCATGTGTTGAAAATCCTTTTATTTAGGAGCAAGAAAAGTGTGTCTTGTCTTAGTTATCTATTAAATAATTTTAATGCCATTCTCCAGGTGTGGGTGGGAAAATGTTCATCCCCCATGATGTTCATTAGAATATGATGATTATTATATTTGTCTTCTAATGTTAGGATATGTTGGAAGTTTCATATGATGTGATCAGGGATATAACTCTCACAATCAGTCACATTTAAGATCTTTTGATTGTATTCATTTGATGTAATATGGATATGTGATCCTTATTTTATAGGAGATAGGATATAAGCCTACTTTTTCCATCTAGTTGTCAGTGAGATTTTCCGATGCAGTTCTTTTTTGGGGTGGGAATATGTGCTTGGTTTCAGACCAAATATGTCTTCACACTTCTATAGACTCTTCCAATATTCATTGGAAATAATGAATAATGGGAGTAAAAATATGGCCCCACTGCTTATTAGATGTTAGGATATAATTATGGTGTTTCTCAAGTGTTACTAGGATGTGATGTGTGAGTTATTGGTAATAAAAAATGATATAATACATCCCACTAGTTTTGGCTTATGTATGTCTATGGAATCCTTTAGTTAATGTAGGTACATGATCCAAATTCTAGTGACTGGTAGCTCTCCACCCTTTTATAGGTATCCTAGATTATTTGGTCATTGTGACTAGACTAGGAATCTCCGATATGGTTTTTTAATAATTGTTCGAGGGGTTCATGTCACAAATAAATGGTGATTATGGTGATTGATAAAATCATCCTGAGAAACACCTTAATTGAATTGAGGATATATTAAACATTTTAATATACCTCCCTGTGATATTGAGGGTGGTTTTTATTACACTCAAGTGAAAAAATATGGATTTGTTTCAAAATGAAGATAGGTAAAACCTACTTCTTCACTCCAATCATTGTTGTATAGATGGTTTGTTGTGGATTAATGAAGAGGAGACATTCATTCATGACTTCCATCATAAGGATATTAAAATTTATATGTCCCTCTCAAATTAACACATTCATTGATTATTTGTGTTGATACTGAATTCACTACAACACATTCCTATTTGATGAGGATCTAGTTTTGATAACAACTAAGTGATATGTTTATCATTGAGCTGATTCTATAAATTTTAATTGAGTGGGGTTCTGATTCAACTTTAAAAATTTCAATAAACATGAACATGAAAAACAATAAATTTAGTACCAAAATTAATAAAGGCATGATAAACTAATCGATTTCATAGTTAATTGATTCACTTCGGGTTCACCATTTTTATTTATCTGTAACACATGGAACAAAATGGACCAATTTTTTTCTATGATGGGCTAGAACAGTTGAATTTTTCATGTCAGGTTCATAATTTTCTCAAATAGGAAACTTCAATGCTTCTTTATGTCTATGAAAGTTCAACACGAATCTCATTTTAGAAAAACATTCTAATGGAAGGAAATCAATTGGTTGTTTTTACTTCGATTGTTTAAAAGGAACATTTATTGAGAGGGAGGGAGTTTGGGAACATCATGTATATTGTTTTAGATTCTTTCATACTCACTAAATCTCTTATATATTTAATATTTTTTTGTAAATCCTTCACATGTTCTAGTGTTGAATGTATTCCCTTGTGCTAGAAGTTATTCAATAATATGTTTTAATGTGATTATGAATATGTATATTAGGTTCTCCATATTTTTTCATTAATAATTAGTGATTCTTAATCTTAAGGTATTGTGTTTTAAATCCAAACAACTAGGAACTTTTTATTTTATCACCATACTAGAAAGTGGAAAGTATTGATGGTGTTCGGATTAGTCCCATGAAAATGACATGAATTATATCCCTGTAAAAGGAAATATAACCAAATGATTTTAGTGCCACTTAAGGTGACAATTCAAACATTTTTAGGGGTATTGATAAGTACTGGTCTATTTATTTTTATGTTATACTATAAGGATGATTAAAAGAAATCTGTATATTAATGGTCGGTGTAGGACTTATGAATGATTGGGGCTTTGGGATGACCTCAAAAAGAATATAGCCTAATTATGTTAGACATGATGGCTTCCCAAAGGGGATATGTATCTTTAAATGAACAATAGTATCATTGGGAATATGGATCAATGAGAACAATTTGATAATGCCAAGAGATAATATGGATCTATAGGCAATGAGACCTAATTTAATCTGATGTTTGATTTGATGAGGGAACACTCAAGATTGTTGATAACATGGAATGATGAAGAAGTATATAAATGGTTCTGGAATAATATAGAACCATCATTATATATTTAGATAGAGGTTGGTGTTAGGATTGATCTTATGGGGGAATCTGATGTACCATGTTTGATAAGAGTCTAAACCCACATAATTTGAGGTAGTTTAAGGTCATGTAATGAGACCATACCATGTAGTTTAATTCTATATATTAAGGATGTTCGCATAAAAGTTTACATCATTTGACTATGGAATTGACCATGTAATGTAGAATTGCGATGTAGGGAAATATGGGACATGGAATGAGATAGAACATAACATTGATTAGTGATAATTTATATGAAACTACCATGGGATGACAGGTTTGGAATTACACATAATAAGAGGACTAGTATTGTATAACATTCTTAATAAGGGTACAAAATCCATTATTGAGAAAAAAAATTCCACTTTCTCTTAATGAAATCACATTCTAGACTCACTTTAAAAATGCCAATGGAATGATCAACTCATGTCTTTAATACCATGTGATTCATTATTAATGTAAAAAATAAAATATAATAGAATATTGAGAACATTGTGTGAGAGAATGTTGGAAACCATGTTGGATATTATACCTAAGTTGGAAACCAATCATATCTTCTTCCTACCTACATATAGGTAGTGTGTTATATTAAGAGAGGAGGAGTGCATTACCCTGAATGAATTACTTGGGGAATAATCTATGAGGTACTCACTGAAATTAATATTAAACTTTATGGGTGATATGTTGGGACTAATGCATTGGACCTTCCCTTTTTGGTATTCCATGGCTCAATGAGTGGAGAAGAAATCCATCAAGGTCGTATTAGGTACTAATATAGTGGCTTCCCAATAGGTATCCTTATTATCATTGGAAGCCAATATTATGACCCCCTTGAGGGTTCTACCTATCTATGATGATAATTCAAAAGCCTCCTTTTACCAAGGTAATTCACTATTTTAGTGGTGTGTACTGATGTGCATAATCAGATCTTATAGGTCTATTGATTTTTAGGGGGATTTGAGTAGGTATATTTAGTGGTTCATTGAAAATTAGGTTTAATAGACCAATTTAATGCCCTGTATAGATATATGAGTTCAATGACGGTTTTAGACACACTATGTGAAGAAATATTGTGTATTAGGGGATTGATAGGAGTGGTCATCCCATACAATAGACTCGTGATAAGAGGTTTATTACCATGTTGTAGGGGTGGGATAGAAAGGTCCATACTACAAGATAGGTGCATGATATAATGTGATATAAAATCTAGTAGGTTCATTATTGGTGGACCAAGGTGGTGTGGTTCGTTCACATGGATAGATTATGATTATAGACATGGTGAATAGGAAGAACCCACCTTGAAAGTGAATCAAGGAAATTGAGATCATGCATTAGGTTCACATATTGTTTGATTCTTTAGGAGGTTTTAAAGTGAATATAAATTCACAATATTGGATTTCAGGGGGGGGTCTAATCTACGCTATGTGTGTAGAGATAAAATTTTAAGAATAGTATGTAGCTATATGAAGGACTAGGATGTTGGTGACCTCAAGGTGGACGCAGTGTTCACTAGGTTGACCTATGATGGGTACCAACCATATGGAAGGCACATAAGAGGTTTGTTCTTATATAGTATTATTTCAAGAATTAAGACTAACCCACTAAGATCAACAATTAGTAAATGTGTTTGAAGGTTGGGGATTTTACTATTGCTTATGGGTTTCGATAAAAAATTCTCTAAAACATGGTCTCTCTTTTGTATCTCTCCCTTATACCCACTCCCTTTCCTAAAGTAGATATTTTTTATATTGGATAGGAGAAGATAACTAGTTTATGATATATATATATGTGTGTGTGTGTGGTTTTGTAGTAAAGAGTACATGAATTCATGGTTTCAAACACCATAGGATTTTACAACTGAGTAGGAAGCTACATAAATTCCATTCTCATGACCACACGGGATGTGTGTAGTCATGTGGTGATGATGTTACAACTAGATAAAATATAATTTATCTGAACGTGATACATTATCGATCACAAACACATTATTTTTTATATTATGGTATATAAATACTAATATTAAAATGTTCCATCACATAATATATTATATATTTATAAAATTATCCACCATTATTTTAAAATAAGAAAATAAATCCTACCATATATAAACTGGACATTGATATTATGTTATTGGATACAAAATGCACATAATCAAAAAAATTTGAAACTACAATCAATCTGTTTATCAAAGAAATATTGTAGTCTCAAGTATTCCAAATATCCACTCTTTATCCATTTCATGCTCTATGATTAACTTCACGTCTAGAAAACTTGGAAAAAATACTTGGTTTAGGTTTTTGGATAAAAATCACAACACCGCAGTCTATATCTAATACCCAATTTGTATAAATTGAGATATTACATTTGATAACGAACACAAATTATTTTTTACACTGCTTCCTAACTATAGTGATGATCATTATTCAATTTCCCTTCATTATAAATTAAAAACATAAGATATATTATTATATATCCTACATCTTATTCCTACTCTTATTCATGTTGAATTTTTAACGATCCTTAAAATTGGAATTAGTTATGTGGCCTTTTCCTTTACTTTTATTTTATATAAGTATTGATGGTTTTTATGCTTCGTGTTATTATCTATATAGAGATTAAGAGTTAGAAGATATAAATGAAAATTCTCAATATTGATCATATTATAATACTTAATAAAACATTGAATGATTCATTTAAGTGAGGATATCATGAGATCTATGCATAATTATTTAGGTTAATTGAAACCTAAAATTTCGAAACACTTAATATAGCCAATAATCATAATTGCATAAGGTATAACTGGAATACCTTCTCTAAGATTTCATGAAAATAGTTCTTTAGGGATCTAGAACCTCTCTTAGTTTTCATTCTATTGAAATATATAATTGTTATTTGAAAACACTTTTTTTGCATCCATGTATTTAAGAAGAATCTAGATCTCACTATTCAAGGTTGATATCCTGGTGTATAGGACAACCACTTCATTTCCCATGTTTATCTATAAGAAATAATTATTCTCATCGATTTTCTCTTTAGGGATCTCAACAAGAACTGGGGAAAAACATATAACACTTCCCATCATAGAATAGTATGATGTGTAAGTACATAATCAAAGTTTGGAACTGAACATTGGATAAATTATTTAATATATTGAATATTTATCATAAGGATGATATTTAGTTTTTTTCACTTTTCATTTTTGTTATGAATAAAATTGTATTTTATTAAATTATCTTTATTAAAATTTGTAATGAAATAAATTTTATTTTATTATCCTCTAAAAATTTTATCAAATATAAATATCTTTTAAATTTGTATTGGGATTACTCTATTTCGGGGATATTGTAGTGGTAGGGATCCATATCCACCTCACATTACAAAGACAAGGAACTATTCAAATGAATCAAAGGTATTAATGTTGTGATACATGTAAATTTAATAATCTCATAGTTCCTTGATTTATTGTTCAGTCTCTCAAAACATCAAACCCTGAAATCAAATTTTCATAATAATTTCTTCCATGTTACACCAAACCAAGTAAAAATACTCTTGATTCTGTATTTTCTAATTCTACACAAATCATCCATTAATGAAACATATTATATGAAAGTTTCCTAAATATGGATAGACAAACACTTATATCCATGGTTTCATTATAACACGACTAATGAAAGTTCGTATAAGAAATAATATTTCCATGAGGGGTTTTATTTTTATTATGAAAAAATATTCTTTATTACATCCGTTTACATGCATGTTGATATTATTCAAATTTTATATAATTAATTGAAAATTACTGCAATATAATTCAAGAATAATAAATTTATTTTTTTATCTTAGATTCTTATTATATCATTTAATTTATGTTATCATGTCTTAATGATCAATTAAAATTTCGTCTCATATATAAATAAATAACCTTGTAATGGAAAAAATTTAAATAAATATGTGCTATAATATGTATATTTTTCTAGTTGTTTGTTTACTGAGAACAATATAAATAAACATGTCATATTATGGTAATAACTTATTGATTTTTGATTGGCTCAAATTATAGAATTCCACTTTCTATATGTGTGTCTCATTACTATAAATTTTAGTATTCATGGTTGGGAGATTCAGATAAAATCCATTTGGAGGTTTCTATTCATGGTATTAGTGGTTTCTAAATGGAGGTTTCAGTATTTTCCTTACTCCACATCCCACACTTCTTTACTCCTGTGTCAAGCCCCCATCATTCCAACACAATTATTCTGAACCGCATCCCCCTTCATTTCCAAATATGCCACAATACTCTTTCACCCATCATTGACCCCCCCTCACATAATCGAGTCTCCCTACCCCACCATTCACCCCCCTAAATTCCCTTATTTGGTTGATCCCCCCTCCCAAATTCTATCAAGCTTCTCCACACCCCTTCCATCTTAATAAGATTCCACATACTCTCCTTTTTTTCATTACGCTCTTTCTCTGACCGCCCCCCCAAACCACAAATGCTCATGTAAGTTCTCCATATCCTACTTTCCCCTTATAACTCTTATCTTAGTCTCCAACACTCTTCATAATTGTGTCCTCTCATGGTAGTAACTTATTCCTGATGTATGAAATTATTCCCATCATAATTTATTATGTTGAATGATTAATTAATTGTGGATTGTTAATAATAGATTTAATATTTTTAAGGAATTAACATTCATTGGTGTGGAACTAATTTGATTTGGATGGTATACGTGACAGTTTATTAAAAATTTAATTTTAATTACCTAAATTGATACATGAATTATTTTAGTTTAACATTAAGTTGTTTTTAATGGGCTGAAATAGAGTATTCATTGTTTTATTTTCAATAAATGAATCATTTGTAATAGTCTAATATTTTATTTCATTTTAATTATAATTAGGTATTACTTTTAGCCATATTAAATTTATGTTGATTGTACATATTAGTTACAAATTTAAATAAAAAAATTACATTTAAATTTATTTTTATAGTTGAATGATATTAGGTACTTAAATATATATTATGAAAATATATATAATTAAAAATAATTTTTTTCCTAATAATTAAATATTTATAATATTTATAATTTCTTTTTACTAAATTGAAAAAACATTCTTAATTAATCAACAGTTTTCCTCACTCCGTTATTGTTAATTTTTTGTGTTATATATATAGATTTAATTGTATGTGTAAATTAAATATAAATTAAATATAATAGTAAAATAGCTATTAGATAAAAATATGTTAATAATTTTTTTTTGTATTCTTAACTAAAGATTAGTCAATTCAAAAAATAATGGTTTTTAAATTTCAGTTTTCAAATAATTATATTTTCATATACATTATTTTTTTACTTATTTGAATATATATTTAATCATTTTTTTATATGTTTCTTTTTTATTGTTTTCTATGGATATTGATGTAGATAAAAGTATTATTGATATTCTAGGTAAGTTTTCTATTTGGTTTTATGATGGGGTTAAGAAATTTATTGATTTCACCATTTCATTTTAAAGAGATTGGAGTAGTATATCATGTATAAAATATCAAAATTCTTATATAATTTGATAATATATAGTTAAGTAATATGTGTTTTTGAAATGTTTTTTAAAATACTAAAAAACATGGTAATGTCCCAGAAAAGATTTTATTATCATTAACCTCCTAGAAACTATTCAAATGAATGATATTATGAGAATTTTTTATAGGATGAACCTAATTGTGAATGATATAATTCATCAATTCGATCCTAAAAAGTGTATTTTCATAAATGATGACATTTTCATGAGAAATACCTATTCTATTGCAGATGGAATGAAATTTAACTTCTTTGAAATTCAAGATTACATTTCTATTGAATTATATTCTAGATACATGAAAATTTGTAAATTTACATTCATCCCTGAACCATTTCATTTAATTCCTTCAATAATTTGGTAGACACCACCATTGACATGTATTTTGGTACTACCAAATAATGTACACTATGTTGGAGTTGATATTTCATGGTAATTTTATCAGTCTTGGAAGTTGGCTGATAACCTTTTTTTCGCTTATGAGACCATTGATTCATTCTGAAACAATTAATTATTTTGTTGAAAAATGGGATTTGTAACTTAATACTTTTACATTGTTTTAATTCTATGGGTTCAAAAAAAATATTAATCTCAGAATTAAAGTTCTTCATAGTTGTATTTTTTTATCAAACCATTAGTTCATTTGTAGAGTTATTGAGTGCATTCAATTATCATTTGAGTAATTTGGTATGAAACCCACATATATTTCATATGAAGACTCATTATTTTACATTATTCCCAGTATGATATGATTGGGAGATTAGAGAGTGAGGTTTATGTAAATTTATAATTTTTTTAGGGAATTATTTTTATTATTGTTGTAGACATTGAAAATATCATTCTCAACAGGATATTATGACATTGTATCATGAAGAGTTACAAATAGTATTCATTTTTGAATACTGAAATTTATGGAATGATTACACGTAATGGGTGAATATAGGTCACTAGAAACCATTTATAAGTGTTTTATACTGTATATAGTGAGTACCTCTCTTTATTCCTACCACACAATGGAAGTATTTGGTTTTTGTTTTTTTTAAGTAATGTGATAATGGTAAAAAAATCTTTTAATACATAAATGATTCTAATTTATCATTTTATTATTAATAGATACATTGAATATAGAATGAGTTTTCTCTTCAATCATGCAATCAAGTGATGCAGGGAATGAATTATAGAGATGGAACCTTGAACATGTATTATCTTCGAAATTATGTAAATTTATAATTAAAATAAATTTCATATATTAAAAATATTACAGTATAAAATAAATGTAAATATTTAGTCGGTAATAGCCTTTTCTAGTTATATCTACGAGCTGAGTCCACCAATCAGATATTGATATGGAAGAGGACTATTAGGTTTGGTGATATTAATGTCATTAGTATCATAGAAATAATATTATTTTAGTGAAAATGAATTTTCTATATCTTTAAATTTATATATATTTATTCATCAATTCATTATGTATGTTTAATAAGAATAGTTTTACACCGAGTTTTCTGAGCAACCATAGTAGAGTGTCATGGTACTATGTGTAGAGATAATATATTTCTATGTTTCATTGGGAATTATGTTCATAGTTACCCTTTAACATATGAAACTGTTATCTCATTATATGATGTTTTTAGGGAAGAGGTGTTGGTTTAATGTATAGATATAGGGATCTATACACCAGCTCGGGTAGATACTTCTATAAACACTATTCAATAATATATGGATAACGAGTTTCAATAAATATGATTAGATTATGTGGATATATTATTAATGATGTCACCGTGTATCGATGAAGTGATGAACCAATATCATTTTGATGATACAAATATAATTGAATACGTAAAACAGTATACTCATGTTTAATTTTTTTTAATATGCATATAATATATAATATTTATGTATGTTTTATGATCCATATATAACTAGTGAACATCATCATGAATTCTTGGGTGATCTGGATGAAGATGCAACTGATGTGTGAGTTATTTTACATTACTATTTAAAATATTTAACATTTCCTTTTAGATAAATAATTTAAATTTTTTTATACTTCATTATTCTATAAATAAATAAATAAAATGTTTCTTAAATTATAGTTTCATAATGAAAACATAATATATGATCTTAAATACAATAAAATGAAATGAAAACGACTATTGAGATTTTTTTGAAATACTATAGGAGACAACAAACTAATCAGATTTGTTATTTTCTCAAGATAATTTAATATACACATTTAATATTTTAAAATCACTAAAATGTGTTAGTAAGGAACAAATATGAGAAAAAAATCCAAATTATTTTGAAACAAAAAAATCATCATTGAATTATTTATTATTTTGTCATCAAAAAAAATGTTGATAAGAAAAATTGTGTGATATGATAGACATTATTAGTAGTTTTTAATAGTGTTATGACTTTTAAAAAATATTTTCATGGGTTTTGAACTATGAAAAATACTGTTAATTCCTATGTAAATACCATATGGAAATATTATTGTTATTTTAGAAATTTTTTATTATATAAAATGTCAATAAGACAATTAATTTTCATGGAATTACTAAAAGCACAGTTTTTGTGTTTTAAAGACACTAAAACATTCGGGTAATGATCAAAATAGTGAAAAAACTAATAAATCAAGTGAAATTATATTTTATCATCTTTGTATTATTTTTTATGTGTAATGACAGATTATTCATCAATAAAACATGGTGTGTGATCATAAATAGAAAAATAATCACTTTTTAAGTGTCAAGAGGCCTTTAAAAACAAGCTTTATTGGGGTCGAAATAAAAAAATGACATATGAGTAATGTGAAATATATTAAAATAAACATAGGTTTATTTATGATATTTTTGAGCAAAAAAATGTTTACTAGATAGGATCTTAGATTGGAATAACCAAAATTTTAAATTAGTATTTTAGAAATAATAGAGCATGTATAAAGTAACCAAACCCAAAAAACCTATGAATGATGTGAAATCGTAATTAAAATTTATTTTTATTATTTTTTGGGATTACGAGTATATGATATGTCAAGTAGACGTATTGTGTTCCCATATAGATTGAATAAAAAAATTTCAATGGTTTGGTTACCATTTAAAACATTAGTTGAGGTCATGACTAGAAAAAAACCTATAAATACCATTAAATAAAACAAAAACAACCATAGAGTAATTTTATTAATGTTGGAGTATACAATACATGAATTGAATATATTATATTCTAGTGATGACTGAAAAAATTACTATTCTAAAAATATAGGAACATATGTTTGATGGTCAGAACTATAGAAAATGGCCAGTAAACAAAGAGAAATCATAGGAAAATAAAAAAAAATATGTGGGATGTGTATTTTAATATAAAATTTCATTTATAATTATAGTGTTCTTGAATGGATATAATAATAACTCCAAAATAGTTTTGGGGATGTTAAAAACATGTGTCAAGGGTTCAAACATAGAAAAGGACATCTGATTACCCTGAAATCATATTAATATAAAATGAGTGTGATTTTTGAAATGTTGTATTAGGCGACACATAAATCATATGTGTCCTCTTCTAAAGATGAAATAAACACACTTATGGTTCTTTAAATACATAGAAAAATGTGTTTAATGGTAAAATTAAGGGTAAATGACCATTAAATGACATGAAATCATAAGAGAAAAATTGTATTAGTTTTTAAGAGTACGAGTAGACAGAACATCAATGAGATGTATGTTGGTCTCAAACAAAATGAATATGTTTTGTTTTATGGTATGATGAATTTTTAATATATGGTTCGGGGGGGTAAAAACAAAAAAAATAATCTTTGAATAAATTTAAAATCATATAAAAATAACATTAGTGTTATTTTTTGAAATGTTGTTGTAGGTTTCACATCATTAAGATATGTTAGTTTCATTGGATAATAAAAAACAACATGTAGTGCTTAAAAAAACTACAATGTTTATGTAATGGAAAATTCCAAATAAGATGAACAATAAGTTATCATATATATTTTTAAAATCATATTTTTATTATTTTCAACATGTACAATTATAAAACACATCAATCAGATAAACAGTGTGCTTGGACAGATTGCATGAGTAGTTTTTAATGGTCTGATAGCCTTTAAAAATGTGAATCTGGGGCTCAAAACTATGGAATAAATTTTTTACGGTCATGAAATCATATAAACACAATATTAGAGTTATTATTAAAAGTTTTTAATATAAAACACATCAATTAGACATGTCTTTTTCATTGGATGAATAAAAAAACACCTTTAGTGTATTAAAAACACTAAAATGATGGTGTATCATTAAAAATGCCAACAAATTAAATACAAATGTTGATAAATAAATATAAAATGTTCCTTTAATTATTTTCTCTATATATGATCATAAGAAACATAAATTACGAATGTACTGTACTCGAACAGAGTGAATAATCATTTTATAATGGTTTAATGTCCATTAAAAATGTGCATAATGGTCTTAAAACAAATAAAAATATATTATTATCATCAAATGAAATTAAAACTGATATATATATATATATATATTGTAATGTTATTATAGATGTAATTAAAATCATTGTCACGACCTGTCCTCGGGGCCCGTGCCATGACTACCCCAAGCCCGCCTTTCATAGGCCAGGGGCTGGCGACTAGCACCAAGGCGTAAATCCCGATAACTGGGAAGACATTGCCTTTATAAAAGTAAAAAAATCAGCACAGAGTACAAGCAGAAGTAAAACACTAAGTACAAAGAGAAGTGCTGAAAGGTAAATGGGCCAGTATACAAACCCAAATGAAAGTACAACTACAACTGAACAAAGTACAACAGAAAAAGACAATAGCTGGAAGGACGGAAGCGGCTCTAGGGTCGTCCTACTCGGATCCTACCTGAAGGGTAGGTACTGATGGTGCAGCTCCTGGATCGTCCACCACGGATCCTACCTGAAGGGTAGGTATAGATAGCCTCTACAACTCTCTTGCCCGTCATCCTCCTCTGAGTGTCATCTCGCCGTGAAGCCCACCTCCGGATACTGACTCGTCATGTAGTCCACCTCCAGGTACCATCCAGTCCTCGAACACTCGGCCTCCATCAGCACTGCCCGTCATCTGCAACCAACACAACGAGGTGCGGGCATAGCCCGTGCAGTGGTGAGTATAACGATACTCAGTAGGGACCCCGAGACCCTCAAGGTCTCACTAAAACCAACAAGGATAACCACAAAGAAGATCTCAACAGATAACCTCTACTTAGGTATATGCCCCTACATATACCTAAGTTATCAAGTAACCCATCTCAATCATGAGGAAACAAAAGGATTATGAAATCAACGAATAACCACTACCCAGGTATATGCCCATACATATACCTAAGTTATCAAGTAGCCCATCTCAATCATGAGGAAACACAAAGGTCATAGACTCAGATCAAACTGGGATTTTCATTATTGAAACTGTAACTGCTGAATAGCTCCGTCTCTGGAGTGTACAGTGGTCCTATCACAACTCTGAGGAACTGCTCACTAACCTAAGACTGTTGAGTTACTCCTCCTGTCTAGTACCGCGGGTCTGCGGCCAACTATCGGGCGCTCCGTCCGCTGTGGGTCTATCGCCAAATACCGGGCGCTCCCCCTAATAGCCTACAGAGGTACTCCTTCTGTCGAGTACCGTGGGTCTGCGGCCAACTACCAGGCGCTTCGTCCGCCATGGGTCAGTCGCCAAATACCGAGTGCTCCATCCACTGGGCTAGTCGACTCACTCCAAGTCGAGTCGGTCAAGCAGTCGTCAGGTCTCAGCCGGCTACACGGTCTCCGTACTCCAAACGCTTGTCTTCGGGAGGGTCTGCTCCATGAGCTACAGGTCGATACTACAAGTATTTCAAATTCCCATGAAATTATATCTCAAAGGACCGCCTCATCATAGGTGTCTCGACACAACAGACGACACGTCAATCGGACGCCCGGTCTGTGAGTTATTAGCCTTTTTCGTCCTAGAGGCCCGGTTGGTTTCGTGAGCGAACCAACCCGGCCATATCTCAACTGTACCCCGAAATCTCATAGGGTATACTCATAGGGACCGTTTCTCAACGTGATCACCAACGCCGCTGACGGTTCGTCAAACGGACGTCCGGTCTGAAAGATATCAGCTTTTCCGTTCCAGGGGCCCGGTTGGATTTCGGGTACAATCCAACCCAGACACTATCCAACTGCATCCAAAACTCAGGCGAAGTATGCCAAAAGTTCCGTCTCATCAAGAGGAATTCAACGAGATAGACGGCGCGTCAATCGGACGCTCAGTCTGTGAGTTATTCGCATTTTCGTTCCAGGGGCCCGGTTGGTTTCATGAGCGAACCAACCCGACCGCACTCTGACGGCATCCAAACCTCGAGCGGATTAAGCCAAAAGATCTGTCTCACTTAGAGGAATCCAAAAAAGTCAACGGCACGTCATTTGGACGTCCAAAGCTCCAGATATGAGCATTTCCGCTTTGAGGGCTCGGTTGGTTTCGTGTACGAACCAACCCGGACGAACTCAAAGTATTCTGAAACCTTAAGTGGGATATACCGAAACGACCTTCTTGATTCAAGGATCGCATCGCAACTGATGGTGCGTCTATCCGAGGTCCATAGCCTATGTTATGGGCAAAAGACTGAAGACGGTCTGAAAACGGGGGTTTCGGGCCCAGACCGACCCAGCCCGAGACCCCCCGGTCGGCCCGGCCTGGCGGACCGGCCAGGCGGCCGGCCCGGCCTGGGCACAGCGCACCTAGCGTGCTGGCCAGCTTCGCCAACGGCCGAGCCGTTGGCCAAGGGGGGTTAAGGGGTGTTATGGAGTTAAGGAAATTGAAAAGGTGGGGCTCGTGTGGGCCCCACCCCACCATTGATACCAATTTGTCACGACCCATCCTCAGGGCCCGTGTCGTGACTACCCCAAGCCCGCCTTCCATAGGCCAGGGGCTGGCAACTAGCACCAAGGCGTAAATCCCGATAACTGGGAAGGCATTTCCTTTATAAAAGTAAACAAAACAGCACAGAGTACAAGCGGAAGTAAAAAAGTAAGTACAAAGAGAAGTGATGAAAGGTAAATGGGCCACTATACAAACCCAAATGAAAGTACAACTACAACTGAACAAAGTACAACAGAAAAAGACAAGAGCTGGAAGGACGGAAGCGGCTCCAGGGTCGTCCTCCTTGGATCCTACCTGAAGGGTAGGTATAGATGGCGCAACTCCTGGATCGTCCACCACGGATCCTACCTGAAGGGTAGGTACAGATAGCCTCCACAACGCTCTCGCCCATCAACCTCCTCTGAGTGTCGTCTCACCGTGAAGTCCGCCTCTGGATACTGACTCGTCGTGTAGTCCACCTCCAGGTACCGTCCAGTCCTCGAACACTCGGCCTCCATCAGCATTGCTCGTTGTCTGCAACCAAGACAACGAGGTGAAGGCATAGCCCGTGCAGGGGTGAGTATAATGATACTCAGTAGGGACCCCGAGACCCTCAAGGTCTAACTAAAACCAACAAGGATAACCACAAAGAATATCTCAAAAGATAACCTCTACTTAGGTATATGCCCATACATATACCTAAGTTATCAAGTAACCCATCTCAATCATGAGAAAAAACAAGGATTATGAGATCAACGGATAACCACTACCCAGGTATATGCTCATACATTTACCTAAGTTATCAAGTAACCCATCTCAATCATGAGGAAACACAAAGGTCATAGACTCAGCTCAAACCAGGATTTTCATTATCGAAACCGTAACTGCTGACCAACAGGTAGTGATTTATAGCTGACACACTACCCGAAGGCACTATCTTAGGAATCAGTCCACCATCCACTCTACTGATGTCTCAGCTAGGCGAAAAACTCTGGAAATCGCCTCCAGCCAGTGCTCTGCTGTCTGGAAATCTGTCTCGCCTCGTAACCTTGGAGGTCGCTGCTATTGGAACTCGTACAACGTGCTCTGCCAGCGTGCACAGTTTGCTAGTATAGCTATTGGTATCTGCTGCCCAACAGGTGGTGGTGCTGCTGGTACACCACTCGAGGGTGCCAACATAGTAAAAAGGGCCCTGCACCAGAGCCTCGTTGCTCGGTGAGCCGTCATCGAGTACTCTCTCGGAACTCCAACTGACTGTCTGCGTGGAGACATCCTGAACAGATGCGACACGGTCAACATTTATACCTGGTGAGCTGACCTGGTTTGATCTGACTTTAATACTTTGGAAACACATACACAATCAGTGTTTTCATGTACAAAGTCGGAAATCAGTAGTCAGGGTCCTGGTGTACGGATACGTCAGCCGCCACACCAACACTGGACTCCCTGAACTGAAGACCACACTCGGTACCCATAACTCTATTGCTTCACATAGAAAAAGATCAGAGTTTTTAGTTTTTTCGTAGAACTGAAATCCTCTAATACCAATTTGTCACGACCCATCCTCGAGGCCCGTGTCATGACTACCCCAAGCCCACCTTCCATAGGCCAGGGGCTGGCGACTAGCACCAAGGTGTAAATCCAGATAACTGGGAAGGAATTGCCTTTATAAAATTAAACAAACCACCACAGAGTACAAGAGGAAGTAAAACATGAAGTACAAAGAGAAGTGCTGAAAGGTAAATGGGCCAGTATACAAACCCAAATGAAAGTACAACTACCACTGAACAAAGTACAACATAAAAAGACAACAGCTGGAAGGACGGAAGCGGCTCCAGGGTCGTCCTCCTCGGATCCTACCTGAAGGTTAGGTACAGATGGCGCAGCTCCTGGATCATCCACCATAGATCCTACCTGAAGGGTAGCTACAGATATCCTCCACAATGATCTCGCCCGTCAACCTCCTCCGAGTGTCGTCTCACCGTGAAGTCCACCTCCGGATACTGACTCGTCGTGTAGTCCACCTCTAGGTACCGTCCAGTCCTCGAACACTCGGCCTCCGTCAGCACTGCCCGTCGTCTGCAACCAACACAGCAAGGTGCGCGCATAGCCCGTGCAGGGGTGAGTATAATGATACTCAGTAGGGTCCCCGAGACCCCTAAGGTCTCACTAAAACCAACAATGATAACCACAGAGAAGATCTCAACAGATAACCTCTACTTAGGTATATGCCCATATATATACCTAAGTTATCAAGTAACCCATCTCAATCATGATGAAACACAAGGATTATGAAATCAACGTATAACCACTACCCAGGTATATGCCCATACATATACCTAAGTTATCAAGTAACCCATCTCAATCAAGAGGAAACACAAAGTTCATAGACTCAGCTCAAACCAGGATTTTCATTATCGAAAACGTAACTACTGAAGAGCTTCATCTCTGGACTGTACAGTGGTCCTATCATGACTCCGAGGTACTTCTCACTAACCTAAGACTGCTAAGGTACTCCTCCTGTCAAGTACCGCGGGTCTGCGGCCAACTACCGGGTGCTACGTCCGTTGTGGGTCTGTCGCCAAATACCGGGCGCTCCGCCTAATAGCCTACAAAGGTACTCCTCCTGTCGAGTACCACGGGTCTGCGGCCAACTACCGGGTGCTCCGTCCACCGTGGGTCAGTCGCCAAATACCGGGCGCTCCGTCCACTGGGCTAGTCGACTCACTCCAAGTCGAGTCGGTCAAGCAGTCATCAGGTCAGCCGGCTACACGGTCTCCGTACTCTGAATGCTCATCTCTGGGAGGGTCCGCTCCACAAGCTACAGGTCGATACTCAACGTATCTCAAAGTACCACAAAAGTATATCTCAAAGGAATGTCTCATCATAGGGGTCTCAACGCAACAGACGGCGCGTTAATCGGACGTCCGGTTTGTGAGTTATTAGCCTTTTTGTCCCAGGGTCCCGGTTGGTTTCGTGAGCAAACCAACCCGGCCGTATCTCAACTGTACCCCAAACTCTCATAGGGTATACTCATAGGGACTGTTTCTCAACGTGATCACCAACACCGCTGATGGTTCGTCAAACGGACGTCCGGTCTGAAAGATATCAGCTTTTCCGTTCCAGGGACCCGGTTGGATTTCGGGTACAATCCAACCCGGCCACTATCCAACTGCATCCAAAACTCAGGCGAAGTATACCATAAGTTTCGTCTCATCAAGAGGAATTCAACGAGACAGACGGCGCATCAATCGGACGTCTGTTCTGTGAGTTATTGGCTTTTTCGTTCTAGGGGCCCGGTTGGTTTCGTGAGCGAACCAACCCGACCGCACTCCGACGACATCCAAACCTCGATAAAAGTAATCCAAAAGATCCGTCTCACTTAGAGGAATCCATAAAAGTTGACGGCACGTCATTCGGACGTCCGAAGCTAAGATATTAGTGTTTCCGCTCCGAGGGCCAGGTTGGTTTCGTGTACGAACCATCCCGGCCGAACTCAAAGTATTCTGAAACCTTTAGTGCGATATACCGAAACGACCCTCTTGAATCATAGATCGCATCTCAACTGACGGTGCATCGATCGGAGGTCCGTAGCCCATGTTATTGGCAAAAGAACAAAGACGGTCCGAAAACGGGGGTTTCGGGCCCGGACCGACCCGGCCCGAGACCCCCCGGTCGGCCCGAACCGGGTCGACCCGCCCCGGGTCCGGGTCGACCAAGCCTGGCGCGGCCCGGCCTGGGCACTGCGCGCCCAGTGCGCTGGCCAGCTCGACCAACGGCCGAGCCGTTGGTAGAGGGGGGTTAAGGGGAGTTAGGGAGTTAAGGAAATTGAAAAGGTGGGGCTCGTGTGGGCCCCACCCCACCTTTAATCCACTCAAGAGAAACTAACAAACAGTGGGTCACACCCTAACTTTTACACATAGGTTCTAACTCATGGAGAAGAGAAATAAAATTCTTAACGAAAATTTTATTTCACTGACACTTAATCCATAAATTTAAACAACTCATAACGAGAAAACGCAACTCCAAGAAAGGCGTTCCTAAGCAATTACTGGCGCTTCGGTTCCATCGGTGCCCTCGAAATTCGATTCTGAGCAATGGTTCCAAAGTTATAAAAACCCGCTCGTTTGTTCACTGAACGTACCCGAGCCAAACTTCGGAAAATGATTACGGGCTCACCAGGCCTCGGAATCAGGTGCCGTCAGAAACTGCGTTCTTGTAAAATCCCAAAGAAAATTAAGAAAAAATTTCCCTTGAATTTTATGGGTCTTTACAATCATACTTTTTATTACCTCGGGATGACAAGAAATTCACTTTTAACATTTTAAAGACAATAAAACATGTGTGTAATAATCAAAACTAGAGAAAAAAAATTATAAATGGAATGAAATCATTTAATAATAATCTTTATATTATTTTTGATATGATAAATTATAATTCAATTCAATTGGACATGTGGTGAGGTTTATGATAATGAATAAGAATTTTTAATAGTTTTCCGACTTTTAAAAACATGGGTTAGAGGTCCAAAAATATGAAAATGACCATCAAATGATGTTAAATCATTATAAAATCATCTTTTAATTATTTTTGATGTGTATGAGTGTACGTAACAATAATTAGTCATTTAGAGTACTTTAATAGACCAAATTATTAATTTTTTGTGGTTTGACGACATTCAAAAACATGGGTCAGCGGGCCAAGACGAATAAAAATACTTATAATTTAATGAAAGCCTGCATGAAAGAATATAGAGTCATTTTAGAATTTTTGGAGTATATATCACATTAAAAAGACACATATTTTTTTAGGATGACTAGAAATACACTTTTAAAGTTTTCAAAACAGTAAAATATGTATATAATGGGGAAAACATATAAAATTAACTTATAATGACAAAAAATCATATCAAAATAATATAATTATTATTTTTTATGTGTATGATTTGGTAGGATAGCATTCATATTATTTATGTGATAAAAAAACTAAATAATCGGTTTTTAATGGTTTTTTGGCCACTAAAAATATACGTCGGGGTCAAAAAAACAACCTCTGATTTAAATAAAATCATAGAAAATAATCTAATGTGATTTCTGAAATTTTTTAGTAAATGGAATTTCAATCAGATGTGTCATTTCCATAGGATAATGGGAAATTCACTTTTAGTGTTTTAAAAACACAAAAATATGCATGTAATTACAAAAAACCTAGTAAACCACCGTTAAATGGTTTAAAATAAATTAAAAATTATTTTTACTATTTTTGAGGTGTATGATTATATGGAATGTCAATTTTATATGTGGTGTGATTGGATGCATTGAATAATCATTTATTAATAGTTTGGGGGCCTTTAAATATGTGGGTTAGGGGTCAAAAACTGAAATATAACCTCCAAATCTCATGAAATCATACGAAGACAAGATGTTATTGATTTTTCAAATATTATAGGTGATTACTCATTGATTAAACATTTTTTTCTCGAGATGACCAGAAAACCCCTTTTAGTGTTTTAAAACATGAAAATGTGCATGTAATTTTCAAAACCTTAGAAAATATGCATGTAATGAACAAAAACTGAGAAAATAACCATAAAGTGATGATAAATTAAATGGAAACTGTCATTATATTATTTTTGACATGTTCAAGTAAATGAAACAAAAATTTTATTTCTAATTTTTTTATATAGATTGAAAAAATTAATTAATTTTATTTCAGCCTCTAAAATGTGCTTCTAGGGGTTAAAATAAATAAAAAGTCCATTAAAAGTCAGGAAATAGTACAAATAACTATAGAGTGATTTTTAAAATTCTAGTGAAGACATCACATCATTTTAATGTTTCATTTTCTCTAGATTTACAAAAATACACATTTTGCATTTTATAAACACAAAATAACATGCATATAATGGCCAAAACCATAAAAAACAACCACTTAATGATGTTAAATCCTAAGATATTTATCTTTGTGTTATTTTTTATATGTGCATGTAGGGATCATATCATTCGTACATCTTTTGTTCTCCTAAATACTGAATATGTAGTTCTTAATGGTTTGGTAATATTTAAAAATGTGTGCACAGAGATCAAAATAAAGAAAACGGAATTTAATTTGTTATAAAATCATATGACATCAACCATAGATTGATATATGAAATATTCTAGTATATGTATTGTTATTCAGATATGTTATTTTATTATGATGCTTATAAATTAATTTTATTGATTAAAAAAGAGTAAAACATTTTTGTACCATTAAAAACCAACTATAAGTCATCAAAATGACATTAAATGATATTAAAATAATATTTGTATTATTTATTATGTCTACTAGTATGTCTCATGTAAATTGGATATGAAAAGTTCATAGAAATACTAAATAGTGTTTTGTATGGGGATCTAAAAAAATGTTCATCAAAAGGTCAAAACTAAGAAAAAGATATCAGTTTTTTATGAAATCCTAAAAAAATGAGTGCAGTTTTTTAAATTTTGGATTTGGTGTCACGTGAAACAGATATTAATTTTCTCACGATTAAAAAATTACCTTTAGCATTTTAAAAACACTAAAAAATTCATTTAAACTCTAAACCATATAAAATTCCCTTCATATGATATGAATCATAGGATAACAATATATTTATTTTTTTATGTACATGTATATGGAATGTCAATTGAATGATATATGTTCTTAGAAAAGTCAAATAATAAAATTTTAACAATCTGGTAGCCTTTAGAATTATATTTCTAGGAATATCTGACAAAACAACCTATTATTAATTTGAAATAATAAGACAATAACCATAGATTGGTTTTAAATTTTTTAGTATACAACACATCAATTGGATGTGTAATTTTCTTTGTTTGACTAGAAACACACTTCTAGTATTTTAGAAACACAAAAACATGCATGCAAGGGTCAAAACTAGAGAAAATGATATCTCAATGAAGTGAAATTAATGTAAAATAGGTAATATATTATTTGTTATGTGTATGAGTATATGATGGATCAATTGTATCTGTGGTGTGCTAAAACAGGCCAAATAATCAGTTATTAATAGTTTGAAATCTTCTAAAAATGTGGTTTAGGGGGACAGAATCAACTAAACTACCTCTGAAAGATATGAAATCATAGTAAAATCTTATTTTTTTATTTATGATTTGTAAAAGTATAAGGAACTTCAATAATACATTCAATGTACTTTGATGGATATAATAACTAGTTTTAATAGTTTGGCATACATTAAAAACGTGTTTTTTGGTCTAAAATAAGAAAAAGACCTTTGATTTTAATTAAATTCTAAAAGAACAATTTTAGAGTGATTTTTAAAATTTTGGATCTTAAAACACATCAATCATACTTTTTGTGTTCTTGGGATGACTATAAACACATTCTTATGTTTAAAAACACAAAAAATTGTATATAATGGTCAAAACTAGATTAAAAACATTTTAATATCATGAAATTATAAGAAAATATTCTTTGAATTATTTGTGATGTGTTTGGAGAGACAATATTTCAATCATATTGTTTATCTTCTCAGTTGAACTAAATAAATGATTATATTTAAAAATTTATTTGAGACTAGTATATTTTCAAAATAAAATGGTGATAAAATATTTATTGTACTATGTTAAAATTAAAATATTATAGTAAATTTCAATTATATATATATTATGTTTTTATTATTTATTTTGATAGAATTTATATTTTATTTATTTTATTTTCATTTAGATGAGATAATTGTCTTGGATTGTGAGAAATTATTGGATGAGTTTATATGAGAGTTTATAAAAATCTATATTCTATAGAAATTAATTTAATATTTGAATCTTAATTGATTTTGTTCTTTTCAAATTATTATTTAAATTCATTTTAAAAAATAAATTACCTAGTATGGAAACATTAAATAACTATGTCTTTAAACATGTAAGAATTCATTTCAATATTTCCTTTAATTAGGTAAAATTATAAAAAAATGAATTCTCTTATTTATTAATCAATGTTTTATCTTAATTATCCTTTCGAACTACACATGAAATTCTCATCCTTTGTAATATTAAATAAATTAACTTAAATTAAAATTATTATCTATGCTACTTTTACATATAGTGGGTGTGCATCATTTTGGTAAGCTTTAAATTCAATAAGAAATTTAATTTACATGGTTTGTGTTGGAGGTAACAAGGTGTGTACACATATGCATCAAATCAAACACAATTTTTGAGTTTAATATTAATTTAACATATAAAATCACTTCAAATATTGTGTGAATTACAATGTGTATGGTTACTATTGTGTACTATATGTGTACAAAATATGTTTTCATGCCCATAATGTCCAGATATTACTTCTCGAATTGTGCTATGATCCACGCCGAATTGTCTGCATGGTAATATAAACCTCATGACATGCTTTACTATATGTGGTGTGTATCACTATATACTATCATAAAGTAAATGGAATATATAATGTCCATAGAAATTTTGTATTTATAGAATAACATGGATAAAATTAATTTGAGAATTTAATTCCACATGACCCACCAAAATACACTCAACATATAATTCATTGGAATATTATATAACATATCATGTATATGTAGTTAAAAATCTTGTAGTTTGGTTTTACTATAATTAATGTCTCATTGTATTTATTTTCGTCGTGTTTCCTACATATTTTGTCATCTTCCTTACATGAGTAGGTAAGATTCACAGGGCATGTACAACTAGATACACATCAAGTCCTCCGTTTATAGTTTCTCATAAAAATTCATAAGGACACTAAATATATTCCACATAAGATATTAAGTGTTACATGACATATAATCGAATTACATTCCACATAGTCATATAATATTTATATAGATACATAGGATTTTTATACATAATTATTACTTGTTTTTAGAATAATATTCAATACATTACACAAATACACTCTTAATGACCATAATAGTTTAGTATCATTGAATACGAGGTACACAACCTTAAAATTGTGTGAATGATCTTCAATATCACCCATAAAATCATCCCACTTATTACTCTTTAAAATAATACACTACTTAAATTCACTCTTTATAACATTGGGAAAGGAAACAAAACAATGGGTGAGCTTAGATTCTGGGTAAGGGTAAAAAAGAGAGATATGTTGTAACACCCCAACCTAAGAGCTGGGAGATGGTGCATTACTTATTAAATTGGCATGATTAATAGGAATGAAATCCTGATGGAATTTTTGGTTCATTAGTCTTAATTAATCTAGATACATACATGTTACTCATATTACATTTATAAAGGTAACAAAATACAATACATAACAAAAACTAATAAACTGCATCCACATGAACTCAAAAATAATCTCATATTCATTACCTAATGAAAGTAAACAAATTAAAAAGGAGAGATCAAATTCTTAGTAAAGGTTCAAATATAATAATCATGAATCATCAATAACTGAATCATAAACAGATTGGAATAATCAATATGGCATGGTGAATAAATGAACTAAACACACCATTAATAAACTGAGAGTGAAACTGCATCCATAGATTTTTTTCATAGTGAAAACCACATGGATAGTAACAACTGAAAATGAATGAAGATATATTCTTATTAATTGGACATCATGTATCTTTAACTTGATACCACTATACTCCTGAAACGGTTTAAGTCTGTGGGTAGAAACTCGTCTGATATTTGGACTCCAACTCGAAGGGTTTGTCATCAACTAATTTTTCTCATGTGACGAGTTAATGAATCGAGGGGCTAAAGTGGGCCCCTCCCATCGCTGAATGTCCACATCATTCTTCATAAATATATTTACTACCACTACAATTTTCCTTCTCTAAATCCATATTGAGTGGAGGATACAGATTCATCAATATTTCCATAGATAAATCAACATCCCAAATAAACAGAATGTGTTAATGGTTATACAACATAGGAAAATAATCATATCCATGAAACTATAATAGAGATATATAAAATATTTATATTTTCAAATGAAAAATTATTTCAAAGGGGATGTAGGTACATAAAATAAAAAAATATTAGGTGCACAACACCAAGTAAAACATCATGAAATAGTAACCGAAAAAAAGTCCCATATAGTATTGTAATTAATCGAGTTGATAATCATTAAGTGAATCACAGAATGAAATGAATATAAAGATAATAATGATATTATATATCAAATGATTGTAAACATAAATCACATACAAAAAATAAGTGGTTAACAATGGAAATCTCATGGAAATAAAAGTGTGATGAGAATCCCCTTACCTTATTCCCGAATATGCTTTTATTTTGATCTTAATGACCTGAGTAATCAAATTTTGATTAATTAATTAATAATTAAAAAACATCATTTTTTTTATTTTATCCTTATTAGGATTTTTTTTGATGTGTCTAATAGGGTCAATTTTATGGTTTTGGAAGCATTTTCTTTCTTGGTTTTTGTGTTTGGTTTACTTGTATTTGTGAATGGAAGTCCATTTAAAATGTGTTAAAACATCAAAATTTTTTAATATATATATTTATATTAATAACATAGATTTAAATGATATTATAATTATTTTGGAGTATATTCCATGAGGATGATTTGTTTGAAAAAGGATAATGATAAACACCGAGATTGACTTGGCGGTTTTGTGCATAATGAACTTGTTTTGTGTTATTATATTATATGATGAGTGTGTAAGGATTACATAACATTATATAAGATTAAATAAATATATTTTGATCTAATTCAACCATAAAAATGTTATGATGTCTATAATTAAATATGGTAATAAAAATTGAGAGCCTGTCGTCCTTGAATGTGATAAATTAACATATCTCTGAAGGTGTTTTTATTTTTATTATAAGAGGAGGGGGAAAGAGATATGATGATGAAATATTCTATTATTATAATAAATTTATAGTTTAGTTAAGGTGATGGAATTATTATAGAATTTTTATTATGGGAGATTATGAAAGAAAAAGAAAATAATGAAACTTCAAATAAAATAAAAGTTGAGAAATCCATCACGAAGATTTGGCTGCCAAACAACGTCACGTAAGAAAATAAAAAATATTTTGATGATATAAATGCGGTCTGTAATCATTATTATATAATATGGATAAATAGGGTGATATGTAATTTTATATACTATTTCTATCCAATTTAAAATATAAGATAATAACATAAAATAAAATCTTTAAAGAGGGAAGGGTGGTATATTTCTTTACCATGTAGAGTAACTCCGAAATATTGAAGGTTGGGACCTTGGGGGTTGAGGAAACATTTAAAGGACTCTTATGGAGGTAAAAACAACTTATCAAAAAGGAAAATTATTTTGGAATGAAACAAAAGGATTGAAAGAGTGGGTATTTAAAGTAATTGAGAGGGAGTGTTTTATTAATTTCAAAGGACACCTCAATAGTGGTTTTTGAAAAACCATGGGCTTTCCCATGGTTTTTTCCCAAAATATTAGACACATGGTAAACCCTATGCCATATTTATATTAAAAAAGGTAACAATCCTTTTATATTAAATATTACCTCATTATGAGGTCATTAAACATACTGAATACTCAAAACGACATTTTTACTATTCATAAAAAAATTCATTAATTTTAGAAAAATCCCAAAAATTCATCTTAACCATTTTTTGAAATGTATAATTAAAAAAAACTCCATTTTCTTAAAATAATTTTTTAAATTTTAATAATTTAATTTTTATATAAAATCATAATTTATTTAAAAATAACAATTTTATATCTATAAATCATTTTTTAAACCCTTGAAAAATTAATCTACATATCATTACCTTATAACCACATGAAAATAAAAAAATGATATTATTTACTATTTATAAGGTTCATATTACTTTCTATAATGGTATGTTATAATTCATAAAAAAAATTGGTTCTATCAGTCTCTAAATAATTTACTGATCATAAATATCGATGACTGTTTTTTGAAATTTATAGCATAGATATTAAATTTTTAAGTTTCATGGCTATGTATTTAAAATTCTTATAAATATACAATTTTTGTTTCACATAGACTCAGTGCTTCATGTAATATAGGCTATCTAATGAATTGAAAGTATTTAAGAGAAACATACCATAAAATGTTTGCGGTATTATATTATTCCCACCTTTCTAAATTTCAACCTCAAAATTTTTCATGTATATTACTCCCTACAAAATGGGGTTGGTTATAAATCCTAACATCCTCAGGTTCTGATGTTTCTTCCTCTATTTTATTGTTTTCCCATAGAACCTTTATTGGAAGATTTTTCAGATTTCTCAATACCTACCCCCTTGTGTCAATAATCTCAATAGGCTCTTCACAAAATGAAAAATAAGGTCCCATATCTATTTCTTCAAAATTGAATACATTTGTTGGTTCTGGAATGTATTTCTTTAACAATTACATGTAGAACACATTATGAACATTGGATATACATTTTGGAACCGAAAAATGGTAATCTATACCTCTGATCCTTTCCAAAATTTTAAATGGTCAAATGTACATAGGGCTCAATTTCCATTTCTTATTGTACCTTAAGACACCCTTCCACAAAGATACGTTTATAAATATGGGATCTCCTACTTCAAATTCTAAATCCTTTCTCTAGTTGATATCATATCTCTTTTTCCTACTTTGGGATGCTTTAATATGGTCCTAAATTTTATTTACCTTTGTAGTTGTCTTTTTTATACGTTCTAGGCCTATAATTTTCCTCTCACTAACATCACCCTAACAAGTTGGAGTTTGACACCACTTACCATATAATGATTCTTATGGGGCCATTTGTATGCTATAATAGAAACTATTATTGTTCGAAAATTACAGAAAGGAAATTATTGATCCTACAAAACTTTAAAGAAGGAGAGAATGATCTCAACTTATATTCCAATGATTGAATATCCCTTTTAGACTGTCAGTCAGTTGAGGGCTGATAAGAATTACTCATACGAAAATCAGTATCCAAAGCCTTATATATAAATTTCTAGAATTTTTATGTAAATCAGGGATCTCAATCAGACACAATCAAAAGAGGATCCTCCAAATTTCATACAACATCATTAATATAAATTCTTTTAAAGAACTCAAGTGGTAAATTCTCTCTTATAGAAAGTAAATGTGCTGATTTTGTGAGACGATCAATAATTACCCATATTTCATCATTCCTTATAGGTGTCATCGGAATTTATGTCACAAAATATATCATTATTTCATCCCACTTCCATATAAGAATAGGTATATTTTGTATGACACCTCAAGGATGTTGACTCTTAGCCTTCACTTATGGACAAACTAGACACCTTCACACATATTCTGCAATTTCTCGTATTATGTAATGCCATCAAAAATTTTACTTCATATCTATATACATGATAGTGCTACCAAGGTGTATAGATAATTTTGAGCTATGAGAATTTTCTAATAGGTCCCTTTTTATCTTAGCTAATAATGGAAGACATAACCTCTTCCGAAATTTTAGAAATCCATCCACACACATAATGTCTTCTAATCTTCCATCCTTAACATCTTTAATTTTATTTTGTAGATTCTCATCCTCGGGTTTAGATTTTCTATCTTATCTAGTAAAGATGACTTATCAATCATTTGAAAGAGGAAATATGTTTACCCTTCTATAACAATATCCATATCGATCTTTAGTAGATCCATGAATATAGGATCTCTCTCAATCCTCATATGGGTCAAAATTCCATGATCCTTCATGCTTAATGCATCTGCCTCCTTATTTTTCATTCCTGGGTGGTAGTGTATTGAACAATCATAGTATTTGAGTAACTCAAGCCATATCCTTTTCATCATGTTGTGTTCTTTCTCTATTAAAATGTATTTCAAACTATTCTGATCTATATATATCTTACATAATTCATTAAAGAGATAATGACTCTATATTTTCCGAGTAAGGATTAGGGATGATAACTTAAGATCATGACTTGGATATTTTTTTCATGAGTCTTCTACCAACATGATGCATAAACAATAACTTTATAATTTTTAATAAGGAAAAAACATAGTCTATTCTTTAATGCATCACTGTATGTCACCAATCCATCATTTCCCGATGGAAGAGTCAAAATTGGGGCATTGAATAATCTTTTTTTCATTTTTTCAAATAATTATTTACATTATTTCATCCATAGAAAATTTTTCCATTTACGTGTGAGTGGGTTAGAGGTTTATCCAGTCAGAAAAAATTCTAAATGAAAAACTGATAGTAACATGCTATGCCAATAAAGCATCACAAATTGGTTATATTTGTTTTCATGGGCCATTCTTGGATTTCCTTTTTCATTACAAGATTAAATAAGATTCCATATTTAGAAAAAATATTTCCAAGAAAAGAAACTGATTGAATCAAAAATTCACACTTGCTAAACTTCCCCTAGAATTCATTTCTTCTAAGAGTTTTCATAACAATACACAGGTGATTCTCTGGGTATTTATAGATTTTTAATTATATCAGTATATAATTAATAAAAATTACAACAAACTCAAAAAGATATTCCTTGAAAACACTATTCATTATATCCATTAAAACAGAGGGAGCATTAGTTAGTCCAAAAGGAATTATTTTAAACTCTTAATCCCCATACCTAGTTTGAAATTCTTTCTTTAGAATATCTTCCATAATCACACACAACAAATGATATCTAGATTGATGGACAATCATTAAAAAATATTGTGCTCCAAGAATTTGATCAAATAAAACATCAATTTGGGGCAGAGGATACTTATTCTCTTTTGTAATACCATTGATTTCCCTATAATCAATGCATAGCCTCATGGTTTCATCTTTATTCTTAAAAAAGAAGACATGGGATCCCATGTAGAAATACTAGTTTCAATAAATACATTTTCACTCAATTAGTCTAGTTGTTTCTTTATCTGCACTAATTATAATGTGGTCGTTCTATAGGTATTATTTGATATAGGTCTTTCACTAGCTATTAAATCAATATAGAACTCAACTTATCCCTATGGAGAATGTCCATGTAAATCTTATGAAAATACATCAATGTATTCTTGCACAATTGATACGTCTTTAGTTTGAATATTTCATTCCTAATTAATAGATTTTGTTCTCTCCTAATCTCCAATAATTGAATTCGGTAGAGCTATATATGGTGGATCTATATAAGAATCAGATGGAGAGGATTATTCTCCAAAAATAAGGGATTCTACACCATTCTCAAAAATTGTAACTTCCTTATTCTTGTAATAGATCTTCAGATAATAATTTTATAACCAATTCATACTCAAGATTATTCAAAAGTAAATCATTTATATGATGATAAAATTAGAAAATAAAGTATGTTTATGTGTCATGAGAGGGACTGATCGACACATCATTATTGCAATGATACATCCCTTAGGAGTTTTGACTAAAAAATCCATTATTAAACCGAATTGGACATGTCTAACTTTCTTGGAAAACATGGATGATATAAATGAATATAATGGTCTAGAATAAAATTAAGAATTGGTTATGTTTGAGGAAATAATTAATGTACATGTCACCACATCATTAGGAACTTCAACCTCCGCGGTTGTAATCACATAAGTTTTCCCTAGCTCTCGTAGCCTTTTCTCTGGATAGTGTCCTTGGAGCTTAGGAAACTCACTTGTATAGTGTCCAATCTCTCTACAATTTTATAATTTAACATCATTTACTTCTCTCTTCCCCTTGAATTTAGTATATTGATGACCCTTTTCTCTACACTTATAGAAAACTCCAAAGTCATTCAAACATTTCAAAAGATGATACTTTCCATTGTTCTTGTATAATGGTAATTGCTTAATTCCCTTGTTCTTAATTATTCCTTCATATTTTCCATGGTTAATAAAATACCTCTTATTATCTTGGTTTCCCTTAAAAATTTTGATCTAGAAAATTCCTTCTCTATTTAGATGGAACATGATACAATTTCATTATATGTTGAAATTTTTTGAGATGCCTGTACCCTTTAAATACATTTCTTAATACCTTCAATGAAATGATCCATCTTATCTTCTGAATCATGTATGTTGTTTATAGAATATTCTGATAATATTTTGAAGGTAGCCTCATACTATGGAACACTCTCTTCTTACCTTTTCATTAGGCTAAGAAAGTTTCTCTTTATTTCTAATCATTTTTCATGAGGAAAATATTTTCAAAATATTATTTACTTAAAAGTTATCCATTCCATATCTTCTATTTTTTATTCCTCTATAGTATTTAGGATTAAGGATCATCATTGATCAATATCACCCTTGAGTCAATATACTGACAGTACTACCTTTTAATTTCCATTGCATCTTAATGCTTGAAATATCTTTTTAGGAGACATGATCCAGTACTCAAATACCACTGGATTAGTAGTCCCACTAAATGATGTGGTCTTCTACTACATTAAATGATATAGTATGGTTGAATCATGGTTATTCATCACAGCCTGAGTATGTTGTCTCAATATAGTCATGATATGACTTTCTGCAACATTTACAATGTTGACTTGCTCAGTGGGGAAATACCTATATTTTCGGTGGTTATTATTTCATCTTCTTCCATTTTTCACCATCACAAAACAATGTAATACACTAAATTAGGTCATAGTTTATAATTTATAACTAGAAAACACTTCAGATAATCTAAAAATTAATTAAAAACTAATCTCATAATCATAAACATTGTTTATATTTACTTTAAAATACTTCATACTCGTTTGTAATGAAAATGTGAATTCTCATATGCATATCCCCCAGGATTGTCAAACCAGGAGCATAGTAAGGCATATTATCGTGTACCGAGATACCTCGGCTCAAGCCCCAAAATACTTGTTAGAGTATTCACTCCTAGGTACATTTGTTCCAGAACCACGTACACTTGTAGTATCCATACATGTATTTATTAGCTAGAAAATTCACAAAATACATTCCATACCAATATACATGTATTTTCTTGTATGTTTATCATTAAAGACTGTTATATGGGTTTTCCCTTAATATATATTATCTAAATCTTATTTCCATGTTTTCTATTAAACTTAATCTGATACCAACTGTAACACCCTAACCCTAGAATCCTAGAGCCAGTGAACTACTTATTACATTGGTATGATTAAAAGGAATAAAATCCTAAATTAATGATCAGTTTAGTGGTCCTAATGAAACTAGATACATACATGTAACTCATATTACATTTAGAAAGGTAAAACAATGCAATACATAAAAACAACTTATAAAATGCATCAATGAGAACTCAATAAATAGTCTCATATTCATAACCCGTTAAGGTAAAAAAATGAAAGGGGTGATATAAAATTCTCAGTAACAGTTACAAAGGGAATAATAATGCATCAACAATAACTGAATTATAAACAAATTTCCATAGTCAATATGGCATGGTGAATAAATGAAAAACCTGCCATTAATAAACTGAGAATGAAACTACATCCATAGATTTTGTCATAGTGAAAACGTCATTGATAGTAATAACTGAAAATTAATAAAGATATATTCTCATTAATTTCATGTTATGTATCTGGAAAAAGATACCACTATACCACTGAAATGTTTTAAGTCTGTTAGAAGGAACCCGTCTGATTTTTGGATACAAACTCGAAGGGTTTGTCCCCAACTGATTTGCCTTTTAGGACCTACCGATTCAAAGAGGGGCTATAACAGGCCCCACCCATCGCTAAAAGTTAAAATCATTCTTTATACATAGATTTAATACTAGTGAAATTTTCCTTCTCAATATCCGTATAGTGGATAAGATACAGATTCTTCAATATTTCCATAGTTAAATCAACATCTCAAATAAACATCGTATGTAAAAGGGTATATAGCTTAAGAAACAAATCATATCCATGAAACCAAAAAATGAATATATAGATCATTTATATATTCAAATGAAAAATGAACTGAAAGGGGTAGTAGGTACACCGCATAATAATTATTAAGTGCACAATACCAAGAAAATCACAATGAGACAGAAACCAAAACAATGTCTCTTATTGTATTATAATTAATTGAGTTAATAATAATCAAGTGAATTACTGAATTCAAAGAATTTAAAAATAATAATGATATTATATTTCTTGTAAACTTAAACCACATACAGGAAATAAGTGGTGAATAATGGAAATCTCACAGAAAAAAATAGAGATGAGAAACCCCTTACCTTATGCTTGAATGTGTTATTCTATTAATCTCAATGGCCAGAATAATCAAAATTAGATTCATTTATTAATAATTCTAGAACATCCTCCACATTTATATGATATATTTCAACCTTATTATGTTCATTAATTTCCATTTATGGTTTACGTTGTTTAAATTTATTTCTTTGGAAGATTTTTCATTCTTGGTTTTCTTGTTCATTTTACTTGTATTCATGAAAGGAAGTTAATTTGAAATGTGGTTAAACATCCAGAATTTTTTATATATATTATTATTGAAATTATAGAGATATAATTTATCTTATAATTATTCTTGGTTACATTCCATTTGGATGATAGTTTTGTTAAAAGATAATGATAAATGCTTGGATTAACTTGGCGGTTTTGTGCACAATGACGTTGTTTTGTATTATTTTTTTATATTCTGAGTGTGTAAGGATTCCAGAAAATTACATAAGATTAATTACATATATTAGGATCCACTTCAACCAAAAAAAAATTCATGACCATAATTGATTATGGTAATAAAATTTTTGAACATTCCATTCATGAATGTGATGAATTAACACATCTCAAACATAGATTTCATTTTAATATAAGAGGAGGGGGAAAAGAGATATGATGATGAAATATTACAATAGAATAATAAAAATATAGTTCATGTACATTAATATAATAATTATAGAATTCTTATGAGGGAATATGAAGAAAGAAAAAGAAAATAAAGGAACTTTAAATAAAAATAAGAGTGTGAAATCACTCACAAAAATTTTGTAGCATAACGACGTCACTTAAAAATTAAAAAATATGTATATGAGACAAAAGGGGAATATCATAATTCTTAAATAATATTTACATAAATGGGGATATTTAATGACACATCCTATCATAATCAAATTTATAATAAAATACATTAACATAAAATGAAATCTTTAAAAAGAGATAGGCGGTAGAATTCATCACATTGTTGAGTAACTCCCAAAACATGATAGTTGGGACCATGGGGTCTTGAGGACACCTTAAGAATAATAATATGGATGTAAAACTACCAGATATTGGATTATAATGTGTTTGGAAAAAAATAAAATGACGTAATTTGTGGGTATTTATAGTACATGTGATGGAGTTTTTTATTAACTTCAAAGGACACCTCATTAGTGGTTTTCAAAAAACCAAGGGCTTTCCCAAGGTATTTTCCCATGGTATTAGACACATGGGACACCACATTTCATATTTATTGTACATAATTGTACCATTCTTTTATATTAATTATCACATCAATATGATTTCATTAAACATACTGAAAACAAAAAACTGAATTTTTACTATTCAAGAAAATTCAAATATTTTTTAAAAATCAAAAAAAATCACCCTAACCATTCTACAAAATTTAGAGTTAAAAAATTAACTCCATTATTGGAAAATATTTTTCAAACTATTACTAATTTAATTTTTATATAAAATAATAATTTATTCAAAAATAACCATTTTAAATCTGTATCTCATTTTTTAATACCTTGAAAAATTAATTAAGATATTGTTACCTTATAGCGTCATGAAAATAAAATAATAATATGATTTAAAATTTATAAAGGTCATATTATGATTCATACTACTATTAATAAGGTTATGTTACTATTCATCTAAAAACAATTTGGTTATATCAGACTCCAAATAACTTACTGATCACAACTGTAGATTACTGTTTTTTGAAATTCAAAACACTGATGTGGAAAATTTATGTTCAATGACTATCTTATCACTTTATCCTATAAATAATCAACTTTTGTTTCATATAGGATCAAAGAATCATGGAATATAGGATATATAATTAATTTAAAGTATTTAAAATAAACATACCATAAAATGATTGTGGTGTTAAATTATTCCCACCTTTAAAAAGTTTGTCCTTAAAGATTTTAATGTATATTACTCACTAAAAATATGTGGGTGGTTCTTCTTCATAACATCCTCTAGTTCCCACGTTGCTTCCTCTATTGTATGGTTTCTCTATATAACCATTACCAGATGAGTTATCTGCTTTCTCAATACATTCTCCCATGTGTCAGGAATCACGATAGGCTCTTCACAGAATAAAAATTACATTCCAGATCTATTTCATCATAGGTGAGTACATGTGTTGGGTATCACATGTATTTCTTTAACAATGAAATGTGGAATACATTATGAAATATGGGGATACAAGGTGGAATTGAAAAATGGTAAGCTATAGCTCTGATCCTTTCAATAATTTCAAACAGTCTAAGGTACCAGGGGCTCAGTTTCCCTTTCTCACTGAACCTTAAGACACAGTTCCTTGGAGACACTTTTAGAAAGATAAGAACACCTATATGAAACTCTAAATCTTCTCTTTGGTTGTCTGATTAACTTTTTCTCCCACTTTTGAATGATTTAATATGGGCCTGAATTTTCTTTGCCTTTACAGTTGTCTTTTCAATACGTTATGGGCCTATAAGTTTCCTCTCTCCAACTTCACCCCAACATGTTGGAGTTCGACACCTCTTAACATATAATGCTTTATATGGCTCCATTTGTATGCAATAATGGTTACTATTATTGTTAGAATATTCCATCAAAGGAAATTATTTATCCTACATACCTTTAAATGTAAGAGTGCATGATCTCAACATGACTTCCAGTGTTTGAATATTCCTTTCAAACTTTTCATTGATTTGGGGGTGATAATAAGTACTCATATGAGGCTCAGTATCCAAATACATCAAGATAATTTTCTATAATTTTGATGTAAACTAGGGATATTGATTAGAAACAATATATAAAGGTGCACCATTAAGTATTACAACATTATTAATATAATTTCTTGTCAGGAACACAAGTGGAAAATCCTCTCTTTTAGAAAGGAAATGTTCTTATTTTGTGAGACGATTAACAATTACCCATATTAAATCATTCCTTTTAAGTTTCCATAGTAGTCCTATGACAAGATCCATTGTAATTTCATCCCACATCCATATAGGAATAGTTTAAGGTTTCATGAACCCTCTATGATGTTATCTCTTGGCCAACACTTGTTGTCAAACAAGACACCTTGACACAAAGTCAGCAATTTCTCGCTTCATGTTATCCCACTAGAAATATTCTTTAAGGTCTTTATATATCTAAGTGATACCATTGTGTATATATAATTTTGATTTATGAGAATCATCTAACAGTTCCTTTATTATCTTAGGTACTTATGGAATGCATAACCTCTTCCAAAATTTCAGAACTAAATCCACACACACAAAGTCTGCTAATATTCCATCCATAACAACTGTAATTTTCTTTTGTATATTCTAATCATCAGATTGAGAGCTTTTTATCTTCAATAGTAAATATGGTTTAGGAATCAATTGATATAGTGAATATTCTTCCCCTTCCAAAATAATTCACATATCAATCTATATTAGATGAATGAATATAGGATTTCTCTTAATCCTCATTTGGGATAGAAGTCCATGATCATTTCTACATAATGAATCTGACGCCTTATTTTCCTTTTTGGTTAGTAGTGTATTGTACAATTGTAGTATTTGAGTAACTCAATCCATCTCCTTTTCCTCATGTTGATTTATTTTTTTTGTAATAATTTATTTCAAAATCTTGTGATCTATATATATCTCACATATTTTACTGTAGAGGTAATGTCTCCATATTTTTAGAGCAAAGATTATGGATGGTAAATCAATATCATGGGTAGGATACTTTTTATTATGAGTATTCATTTTCCTTTATGTATAATCAAAAGATTTATTTTTTCATAAAGACATAACCAAGTCCATTCTTTGATGCATCACTGTATATCAAGAAACCATCATTTCCTGACGGAAGAACCAAAATTAGGGCATTGGACAATCTTATTTTCAACTCTTCAATGAATTCTATGTATTCATCCATCCATACAAACTTAACCAATTTACATGTGATATTGGTTAGTGGGTTTTCCTGTTGGGATAAATTCTGAACGAAATACCAATTGTAACCTACTAAGCCAATAAAACTTTGTACCTTAGTTATGTTCGTTGGCATGGGACATTCTTTGATTTCCTGTGTCTTTACAGGATCAATGAAGATTCCTTCCTTTGAGACAATATGTCTGAGAAAATAAAATAATTTAATCCAAATTAAAACTTCATAAAAATCCTATATAAATCATTTCATCTAATATTTTGCAGAATAATCTGCAAGTGATTTTCATAGTCTACATTGATTTTGGAGTATACCAAGATGTCTTCAATAAATACCACATCAAAGTCATCAAGATATTCCTTGAAAATGAAATTCATTAGATCCATGAAGATAGAGGGTTAATTAGTCATGCCAAAAGGTATTATTATAAACTCATAATACGCATACCTAGTTCGAAATTTTGTCTTTTGAATATCTTTTTTCCTCAATCATAGCCGATGATATCCAGATCAAAGCACAATCTTAGAAAAATATTAGTCTCCATGGAGTTGATCAAATAAATCCTCAATATGTGGTAGATACAACATGTTATTTATTTTAATATCATTGATTTCCCTATAATCAATGCAAAGCATCATAGATCCATCTTTCTTCTCGACAAAGAGGATAGGGTCTCCCCATAGAGAAACATTGGGTCGAATAAATCATTTTTCACTCAATTCATCTAGTTGTTTTATAGCTCTAAAAATTATACATTGGTCATTCTATAGGGAGCCTTTGATAGAGGTGTTTCACTATGTGTTAGTAAATATATAAATCAACTTCTCGCTTTGAAGGATGTCCAGGTAAATCCTATAGAAATACATCAATGTATTCTTTCACAACAGGTATGTATTCAATTTTAAGATTTCTCTCCTCACCAGTAGATATTGTTTTCTATTCCTCTCCATGAATTGAAGTCAGCAGATCTACAAGGGGTGGATCTAGATAAGAATCTAATGGTGAGGTTTCTACTCTAAAAATAAGGGACTCTATACAATTCTAAAAAAATTTAACTTTTTTCTTCTTGCAATAGATCTTTGAATTATAATTTGATAGCCATTTCATATAGAGAATTTTATAAAATTCAGTTATAGGTATGATGATAATGTTAGAAACTAAATAACGTTTTATGTGTAATGAGGGGTATAGATCAACACATATTTGTTGTAATGATACATCACCAATGAGTTTTTACTAATAACTCATTTATTAAATCAAATTAAACATGTCTAATTTTAATGGAAAACTCGGATGATGTAAATTAATGTGATGATCAAAAATTAAACAAATTAATGGATAAGATTAGTGAAACAACTAAAGTACCTACCACCACATCCTTAGAAACTTCATCCTCCTTGGTTGTAATTGCATAAGTTTTTTCATTCTCTTATGGCCTTTTCAATGGAATGTTTCCGAGGTGCTTATGAAAGTCATTTTCATAGTGTTTTATCTGTCTACATTTGTATAATTGAACATAATTTAATTGTCTCTTCCCCTTGCATTCACTAGATCGATGAATCTTTTCTCCACACTTATAGAAAACTCCCAATCCTTTCACGCATTTACCAAGATGATTCATTATATAATTCATGCATAATGTAAATTGATTTATTCCCTTCTTCTTCATTGGTGATTCATCTTTTCGATGGTTATTAGAATGCCTCTGCATATCTTTACTTCCATTAAATATATTTGATCTGTCATATTCCTTCTTGAATTTCATGGAACTTGATACAATTTCATCATATGATGAAAACTTTTGAGAGTCTAGTTCCCTTTAAATACATGGATTAAGACCTTCAATGAAATGATCAATATTTTTATTTGAATCACGTATATAGCCTTTAAAATTATTGGATAATCTTGTGACAGTTTCCTCATACTCAGCAACACTATCCTCTTCCCTTTCTATAAGGATAAAGAATTTTCTATTCATTTTAGTTGGTTTTTCACGAGGGAAATATTTTTCATAGAATATTTACTTAAATGTTATCTATTCCATATCCTCTATCTCTTCTTACTCTATTGTATTGTAGATTAGGTACCACTATTGATCAGCATCGCCCTTGAAGAAATATACTACAAGTACTACCTTTTCATTTTCATTTAGTCATAATGCCAAAAATATTTTATTTAAGAGACATGACCCACTAATAAACCACCACTGGATTAGTAGTCCCTCTAAATGATGGGGGCTACTGCCGCATGAAACGATCTAGTACAAGTGAAGCAAGGTTATTTGTCACATCCTGATTTAGTTGTCCCAAAATGGCCTTCTTTGACCTACTCAAAAATTGAATGTGTTGACTTTCTCAGGGGGTAATCCCTACATTTTCTACAGGTATTGTTTCTCCTTCTTCCATTAGGCGCCCTCATGAAAAAAAATATAGTAAATGTTTTTGTAGTTCATAAGTTCTAACTAGAAAACACTTTAGATAATCTAAAATATTATGCACAACTAATCTCGTAATCATAAGAATTGTTTGTATTTACTTTTAAATTATTCATAATGGTTTATAAAGATAATTAAATTATCACAAGCATATCCACAAAGAGTTTCAAACCCGGTGCATAGTATAGTTCGTTGACGTGTACCTGGATACCCTAGGTCAAGCCCTAAATCCTTGTCAGAGTTTTCACTCCTAGGTACATATGTGCTAAAACCACAACCAATTGTATTATTCAAAAAGGGATGTATTTTCTATAAATATCCACATTATTTATTTCTTACCAAGATACCATAATTTTATTTTATGTTTAACCTCAAAGACTATCTTAAGTGTTTGTTCCATAATCTATGTTTTCCAAATCTAGTTTCCATGTTTTCTACTAAACTTCCTCTAATACCAACTATAACACCCCAACCCCAAATGCCCAGAGCTGGTTCATTACTTATTACATTAGATTGATAAAAATGAATGAAATGTTAAAGTAATGATCAGTTTGTTAGTAATTAAAAACTATATACATACATTTAACTCATATTACATTGGGAATGGTAAAGAAATACAATACATAATGAAAACTAACTGCATGCATGAGAACTCAATAAATAGTCTCCTCTTCATAACCATTTGAAGGTAAAAAAATTCAAGGGGTGAGCTCAAATACTTAGTAAGGGTTACAAATAGTGGAATAATTGATCAATAATAACCGATTCATAAAAAAATTGGCATAGTCAATATTTCATGGTGAATAAATCAAAAACTTGTGTCATTAACCAACTGAGAATGAAAATGCATCAATAGATTTTGTCATAGTGAAAAAATCATGGATAGTAATAACGGAAAATGAATAAAGATATGTGATTATTAATTGGATGTCACTTATCTGGAACATGTACCACTATACCACTGAAATGCTTTAAGACTATGGGTAGAAACCCATCTAATTTTTGCAAAAGAAAACTCAAAGGGTTTCTCGCAAACTGATATGCTTCATGAGACATGTCAATGCATCGAGGGGATATAGTGGGCCCCAGCCATCACTGCAAGTCCGAATCATTATTTATACATATATTTAACACATTTAAAATATTACTTCTCAGTATTCGCATAGAGTAGAGGATACATATTCATCATTATTTCCACAGTTCAATAAAAATACAAAATAAACACTATATGTAACAGGGTATAAGGCTCAAGAAAATTATCATATCCATGACTCAATAATTTGTATATATAAAAAATTTATATGTTCAAATGAAAAATTAAATCAAAGGGTCAGTAGGTACATGACAATAGAATGATTAGGTGCGTAATACCAAGTGAATCAGAATGAAATGGAAACCGAAACAAAGTATCCTATAGTATTGTAATCAATCGAGTTGATAATCATCAATTGAATCTTTTAATACTATGAATATAAAGATAATAATGATATTATATATCAAATGGAAGTAGACATAAAACACATACAATAAATAATTAGTGAATTATGGAAATCTCATAGAAATAAAAGTGAGATGAGAAACCACGTACCTTATGCCTGAATGTGTTCTTCAATTAATAGTAATGACTTGAATAATCATATTAATATTTGTTAATTAATAATTAAAGAACCACATATAAATTTATTCTATTTATTTTAACCTTATTAGGTTCATTAATATATTTTTTGATGGCTTTAGGAGGATCAATTTTATTGTTTTGGAACCATTTTTTCTTGGTTTTCATGTTCGGTTTACATGTATTCATGAATGATGGTTCATCTAAAATTTGGTCAAACATCAAGAATTATTAATATATATTATTATTTAAATTAAAGAGATATAAATTATCTTATAAATATTTTGGGTTACATACTATGAGGATGACATGTTTGATAAAAGATATGGATAAACACTTCGATTAACTTGTCGGTTTTGTTCATAATGAACTTGTTTTGTATTATTATTTTATATTATCGATTTGTAAGTATTATAGAACATTAAATGAGATGAAATTAATATATTCTAATATTTTTCAACTATAAAAATGGTTTCATGATCATTATTGAATATGTTAATAGAATGTGGGAACTCGTTGTCCATGAATGTGATAAATTGACACATCTCAGACGATGTTTTCATTTTTAGTTTAAGAAGAGGGGGAAAAGAGAGATGATGATGAAATATTTTATGAGAATAATAAAATTACATTTCATGTAAGTTAATTGAATTATCATATCATTTTTATGAGGGTAGATTATGGAACAAAAAGAAAAGAAAGGAACTCCAAATAAAAAAATTGAGAAGTCCCTCACGAAAATTCTTCACCCTAACGACGTCACATAAAAATTAAAAAATATGATGATTAGATGAAAGGGGTGTCAAATAATTGATAAATAATATGGAAATATTTTTGGATATGGAATGAAATATCCGATCATAAACCAATTGAAAATATAATATAATAACATAAAATGAAATCTTTAAAAATGTAAAGGTTATAGATTTCTTTACCTTGGAGAGTAACTCCGAAAACAAGATGGTTGGGACATTGAGGGACTGAGGACACCTTGGGAGGAGTAATAGAAAGTTAAAACTACTGTATATTCTAGGATAATAATTTTTTATTGAATTAAAATAAAGGAATGAGTGGGTATGTATAGTAAATGATAGAGAGTTGTTTTATTAATTTCAAAGGACACCTCATAAGTGTTTTTTAAAAAACCAAGGGTTTGACCATGGTATTTTCCCATTTTATTATCCATATGGGAAAATCATGTAATAATTTAATATAAACAAGTATACAAGACATTTATATTATTTATTACATCATTATGATGTCATAAAAACATACGAAAAACCCAAAAACTGTATTTTTATTAATTCATAGAAAATTCATGTATTTTTGAAAAATCCAAAACAAATTATCTAACCATTAATAGATGTGTATAATTTAAAATTGAACCCCATTTTTTAAAAATAATTTTTCAAATATTATTAATTTAATTTTAAAATAATATCATAATATACTCAAAAATTACAATTTTAAATCTACAACTTGTTTTTAATACCTTTAAAATTAATCAACAATTAATTAGATTATAACCTCAATGAAATAAAATAATAATATGATTTACTATTTATTAAGGTCATATTACTATCCATATTATTATTCATAAGGGTATGTTACTATTCATCAAAAAACAAGTTTGTTTTATCAAACTCCAAATAACATATTGATCACAACTGTAGATGACCTTTTTTTGAAATTTAAAACACATATGTGGAAAATATAACATCAATGGCTAGGTTATGACTTTCTCATATAAATAACCAAGTGTCGTTTCACTGAGACTTAGTGCTTCATGAAATACAAGAAATTTAATGAACTGAATGTATTTATGATAAACATACCATAAAAGTTTTGTGGTGTTTTTTATGTAAGTATAACATGAATATAATGGTATGAGAATATGATCAAAACATTCGAAATAAATACACTATATATAAAAAATGATAATCTTGAGTTATGGAATAAATTTTAGTAGTTCATATGGCATGAATCATAAAGGAATAAAATAATGAGAACCATGAGATCATACCATGAGAAAATGAAATAATATTTTAAAATACACCATATATTATTACATTTTTAACATTTGTAAATTGATATAGGTTCATTCATTAAGTGAATAAAATTAGATTTTTTCCTTTGTATAAAGTTGTGGACTTAAGAAGAAATCCATATGTATCATTATAAACATGAATGATAGGTCCACACATAATATAGTTATAATGTAATAAGGTTCATACATAACATTGTTAACATTTAGTCAAGTTCACACATAACATTGAGACCATGTTATCAGGTTCTCTCATAACATGTTTCTTCATGAGGTATTCATCTTTTCCCAATTCATTGGAGGGAGATATACTTCTCACCCATCATATAATGAAAATCATATGTATGTGTTAAAACATATTATAAATCATTCATGGTATCATAACCCATGAAATAAAATGGATTTCATTAACATTTCATTATATCATAACATGTGTAATAGTCATAGGTTTTTCACACCCCAATTTTTATTTGTTTCTTTTATTTGGGTTTACCTTTTCTTCATTGGTTTCTCATATGGATGTTAGATGTATTGGAATGAAATTTTGAGTTGGAGGATTTTTTATTCTATTTCATTGTTTTGGTTCACAATTAAGGTGTAACTATGCGGCCTCCTATGGAATATCTCCCTTACCTGTTCATTTTGAACTATCATTGTTTGTGTTTCATGCGAAAAGAATGATTTGGTTCAAAAAATGAATCTCCCTTGAGAAACTATGTTGGTCCTCGGGTCTCTCTGGTGAGTGGTGCATGGCCTAAGCATGGTAAGTTCAAACCATTTGTAAAGCATGCACATTGTTAAGAAACATTTTATAAAACCATGTCACATGGTTGGTTAACAGTTTCTTAAACCATACGTCCCAACCATATGACTGTCGAGTGTTTCTAGTAAGGGGGTACACGGTTGGGGAACAGTTTGAGAAACTGTGCAACCTAACCCAACACAGTGCCTAGGTATCTTAAAAATGTGAAATGAATCTTCTATCCTATTTGGATTTTAACCCCAAAATCCATCCTTTCTCCTAATTAGATTTTTTTGACTCCATGGGAGATACTCCCTTCTTCTCTATGCCTCTAATTCACTACCATAGTGATTCTAAGGGGATTCATCAAGGTGTTGGGTTTATTTATTTTGGAATTATCCACATTTATTTACCCTCTTCATTCTTATTCCATCTTCTCCCTCAGATTTTTAGTTTGTGGTTTATATATTCTTTGACTTTTATTTGTGGGATTTGTATTTTTGAGGTTCGTCTTGGATTTTATTATATTAATTCAACCTCTTTAAATACATGTTGGGTTTTTTTGATGATACGGTTGTGGTTTGAGGTAGGATTACCTATTCATTTTCTATTTAATTTAGTAAACATTGATTTTTTTCCAATCAAACATACCTATAATGAAATTAGATATATTGGATATTTTGAAACCTTTTCTAATGTGAAATGAAGTGAAATACCATTTTTATTTATTTTTATTGAATTGTTTTCTCAATATCGTCCCATTAATTGTTTGTCAAAATGCTCTATAAGCCTTTATATGTGATTTTGGATACTTATATAATTGGCGTTGATTTATGAATGTGGTTTGGTTCTAAAATGGATTTCAAAATTTTATGGTGTTCTTAAATGATGTGTTGGATCTTTTTTTGATAATTCTATATCACTAAAATGTCATATGAGGCTCAGTGGGCACATTGAAGTTGATCTTCATTGAAAAATATACATGGATCATTTTGTTATCCGTATTGAATTCTAATTGAAATGGGAGGTTCTGGGAATGAGATTTCTCTCATGTGTGTTGATTGTATGAAGTAAAGGGGATACTTCTTAGAGTGATTTTGGGGGTAGTTCTTGGTTATTGTGGACCTTGTGGGGGATTATGCCTATGATTTGTATTGGTTGGTTTATCTGGGGACCCCCCACATTAGAATTTACATAGGGATATGGAATAGCTAGTAGATATTTCGATAACAGTTCTTTTGCCTATTTATATTATGCTTTGGATAGTGGCCCTTAGTATAGACCTTACTCTGCTTTGGGATTGTTCGCTTTGGATAGGCTAAGATAGGTAGGACTGATCATTTAGTCTAGATGACGGAATTATTTGAGGTATTCCTACGGGATGACTCAGGTTTCAGTATGTTCTGTATTATCCACTGAACTACTTTGTTTCCTATAATTTCTGGAAATTATTTGTCTATGGTGGATGATTTTGGAGCCTTTTTTCTAGTTTACTCACATGTGTTATTTACTATTTCCCTTGGTGTGTGATCATTTATCTAACTTCCCTTTGTGTTGTAATTCTTTGTTAAAAGTCATGATTTGGCTTTCATGTTCTTTATGGAAAAATATTTTGATAATTTTTTACACTTTTTTCTCATATATCATAAAATCCATATTTTTTTGGATACCCATATTTTCCCCTAAAACTCTAAAGCATTCATCTTTTAAAAAGGATATCATTTTTTAAAGGAAAAGTGAAATGGGATATGATTTTTTTATTAAAAATAAATTTATGAAAAAATTATTTTTATAAATTTTATTTCAAAATAGAAATTTATTAACCTTTTATTTAAAGTAAATTTATTTTGAATAGATTATTTGGATGTGCCTACTAATTTGTAATACTCACACTTTTACCTATATATTGTTTTTAGCCTTATGTATAGGTTCTAGCTTGTCATAATCATTGTTGGTGAGGTTGAGATTGGGATATTAGAGTGACCCTTAGGGTCATGTTGAGATATAATGGTGATCGATTTTGGTTTGGTTTTACCTTTTTTGTTAGATTTTTATTCTTTTTTGTAAATAATTTTGTATTCATATGGTTTATTATTATTAGGATGATCAGTTTATTTTTTATTTGGTATGATTACATTTGGTGAAATAATTTCAATTGGTTCTCATTGATTTCTATGTCAGTTCTCACCAGCTTGGTATGATCTAGAACACCTCCCGAGCCTTGTCGCAGGCCGACTCGAGTGGCCATCTTGAGGTTTACCCGGTTTGGTACATGAAAAAACATCATCAAATCAATAGGTTCCTTATAGAACCATGATTTCAAATCACTTTTTATTATTTAAGGTTTAATTATAGATGGGGTGTGAATTTTGGGACTTCGGTTTAAGGTATGTGGACGTTTCTGGCTAACACTTTCCTATATTGAACTATGGCTTTCCAAATAAAGTTTTGTTTTGTTTTGTTTTATTTGTTTCTTATGGGTTTTCAATAAATTTTTAAAACCAAATTTGGGTTGGTCTAGTGGTCATGGGGATCTTGTAGGGCCTGGATAGCCATGTGGATTCGGGTACATTGACCAGAAATACTATCTGTGATGGTGGTGTGATTGGAATGTAGTGGCCAACTATATGGTTTATCCACCCATCAACATCAATTTCCCATTATAATTTTATGTTGGATCTCCATAATTTTGAAGTTCATTTTGAAATACCTACTTTGAAATTGGGAAAAACTTTATTTAAAGTGGGGTTGTTTTATATTTTGTATTTAACAAATAGGTTTCCAAATTTAATTAAATAATTTTTTGAAAAATTTATTTTTAGGTAATGTGATTTTTTATGAAATATTTTTTAATTAATTTTTTTTACAAAATGATTCTTATTTAAATATGAGGAAAATGGTTTGAATGGAATGAATTTGGGTTTTGGAAGGAATTCAAGGTATTTTTGTCTGGAATGATATGGATTGGATTGTTGAGTTTGAAAATGGTTTTTAATTTTGTGCTTAGTGTGATTTTTGAAATTGGGTTTTCAAAATTATTGAGTTCTTTACATTTATGTTTTGTGTTTTCCTTTAGAGGGGTTTTTATGGTTAGTTTGTTTTGAATGAGTTTTGGTTTCATGTTTTTTAAAGTATGCCCCTACCAAAGCCATGATGGGTATTATAGGTGAAGTTACAGGTGGTTCACCCTTACCATAACCTCAAATTGATCAACCTAAATACCTCTTCCTTGTGTTTTTGAAGTTGAAACCTCCGCTATTTTATGGTCAAGTGGATCCTCATGATGTATAAGAGTAGAGGAAAAAACTAAAAAAGATCATTGGTTTCCCAAGTTGTCTAAGCCTCTAAAGGATATGTTTTCTACCTTTTTTCTTGAAGGATCGAGTAGTATGTAGTGGATGTTGGTCATTAGTACCAAGCCTTGAGAAGATCTTACATGGGAATTCAACAATGCCTCATTCATCTGATAGTACTTTTCTAAGGTAGTAATGGTGAAGTGGACAATAATGATGTTTTGCCTCAATATGGTGATGAATCTGTGTTGGATTTCATTCTTAATATTGATGGTCTAGTCCCATGTATTCTAGAGTTTATGTGGATGATTCCATGAAATATTATAAATTTTAGAATGAAATTTGTAATGACCTTTAGTTGAGGGTTTTGACATCGGGTTTAACCACTTTTATCAGTGTGGTGAGAAAAGGTGTTTGTGTTAAAGTTGTGTTGGAAGTTCTTCTTAAGGAAGCAAATCCTCATCCACTCTATAGAAGTGGTTAAGGGAACACTGTTAAAGATAAGAGAAACTAGATGAAATTTGTTTCTAATAATGTTGTAATTAACAGTTATCTTAGCTTCTCGTCATCTTCATCGAGGCTTAGGACCCTGTTGTATTAGTGTAGATTGTTGGGTCTCAAAATGATATCATGTCTATATGAACTAAAAACCTATTGTACATATGGAAGATTAGATCACATGAAACCGTTTTTCATGGGTCCTTTTATGAAGATATGAGGATCCATATTTACCCCTTTATAAGATTACCTATCTTGTTCCAATGAGTAGGTTTAGATCTAGATTCGGTTAAAATTTCCCTTCATATTTAAATGTGTTCTCTGTTGTAATGGTTGTATCTTTTTTTGTTACCTTTTTTTGCATAATAGATGATATTGTGACCAATTTTGGATGCCCTCTTACAATGGTATCATATTTTTGGTATTTTTGATTTTTTTTCATTTAGAGTAAAAATGTTTCAATACATATCATGTTTCAATTTTCATGTTCCTTCAAAAAATTATTTTTTATTATTCTTATTTAGAGGTTTTCTATTTGATGGGTGGATAATTTTGGGCACAAGTCTTAAATTTTATAATGGTTGAGAGTTGAAACTGGACTCCCATGCTGAATAATGTGATCCATTATTTCTCATTTCCATTATTTTGTTTCTTTTAGGAGAATTTGGTCAGTTTCCCCTATCATCCTGGTTCATCTAGTTTTGAGTTTCATTCAACTTTATAAATGTTAGGCCCTTTGAGTAGGCCTAGTGTTTTTTTCATGGAAAGATGTTTTGTTGGTGGCTTGGTTTTTCATTTTTCTACAAGGATAAATTAATGTATTGTGGTTTGTTTTAGTTAGAAGAGTGTTTCTTCTTCCTAGGGGCAGTTGAGGTGTTATTTAGTTTAAGGAATAAGATCATGCGAGTGTGTAAAGGCTTTTTTTAGCACTATTACCTAGAGAAATTCTTGATTTCTTGCGAATAAAAGCATTATGGTGGGTAGTATTATCATAGAAAATTTTTTATTTTCTTCTTTTACTTCAGTTTTTCTTTTTATTCATGGTTTCTCTCATCAATTTTCGGTTTCTCATATCAAAATTTTGTGTTTTATGTTTTTTCTTTTGTTTCATGGTTTAGAAGAATGGTTAAAGGGTAACCATGGGTCCTCTTAAGGATGATAACTCATCACAATTCACTTTTATCTAGAATAGTTTTAGTTTCACATACTACTCATTGTTTTCTTCAAACAGTGCATCTCATAGGAGAAACCATATAGGTCCATGTGAATCTCAATTCAAGGGTTAATTACTTGAGAATGACTTGTCCAAACTATTTTGAAGGAATGTGCTTGGTTATGAAAATTTTTATAGAACCATGTATAATAGTAGGCTCATATTTTCCTTAGCCATGCGGCCAAACTGTGCTGGTACATAGCGTTCTTAATAAAGGGGTAAACAACTTGCGGACAGTTTGGGAAACTCTATGGAATAATAATGCACAATGTCCGAGTGTCTTAAATATAAAAAATTACATTTATATCTTATTTATATTTTAACTCTAAAAGCCTCACTCCCCCCCCATTTGGTTTTGGTGACACCAAGGTATCTCCTCCCTTCTTCCCCAAACCTCACCTCCTCCACCGTGGTGATTTCATGAGGATTCCTCAATGTATTTGGTATTTTCTCAAGGTATTATCCCCCTCTCTACTCCCTCTTCCTTCTTATTCCATATTCTATTGAGATACTCATATCTTGTGGACTCTTTGGTCAATAGTTTTTGTTTTATTGATTTCTATTTGTGGGTTTTGTGTTTTTTAGGTTCCTCTTTGATGTTCTTGTCACATTGGACCTCTTTAAATTTGTTCTACATTTTCGTTGTTGAAGCTCTTGTTGTTCGAGGTAAGTTCCCATTTTCATTTTCTATTTAATTAATAAAACATTTATTTTTATCCTTTGGAACTGATATATAATTCTAATTAGTGTATTATGATATTTAGACAATTGATTTGATTTTAAATGAAGTGAAATCCCATTTTTATTTATTTTTATATAATTGTTTTATCAATCCATTCCCACCTAGTGTTTTTTAAAAATCCAAATTTTACGTTATAATTTATTTATGATTATTATTTAATGGTTTTGGGTTTGTGAACATATATTGGATATAAAATTGATTTATAAATTGTTTTGGGTTCTCTAATGATGGTGTTCATCCATTTTTTGGAAAATTTTGTATCACTCAAAGAATGCATAAGGCTCGGTGGGCACTATTAAATTGATCCACATTGACTAAAATCCTTACGGTGTTATCCTTTACTTGTTTTATTCAAATTATAATTGTAGTTCTTTTTCATGGGACTTCCTTCATGTAATGATTTTGTGTAGGAAAGGGTATATTATGTACCATGATTTGGGGGTGGTTCTTGGTTTTTATTGCTTAGGAAATGGCTTTTTCTTGTGACTTGTTTGTTATTGGTTTTTCTGGATCACCCCCACATTATATATGACATGGGAACCTAGCATATCTATATTATTTTCTAAGATAATTTGTTTCACTAGATTAGATTTGGCTATGGATAGTATCTCTTTCTATGAACATCTCTCTGCTTAGGGATTGTGACCCGCAGTTATTCTAGGGAAGGTCAGACCGAGGGTTAGAAAAGGTTGATGGAATCCTATGGGGTGCACTTTTGGGATTAATCGTGTTTATTATGTTCTAAATTATCCATTGATCACCTAGATTTATCCATGTTATCTGAAACTAATATTTTTTTAGAGGATGATTTAGGTTCCTTATTTAGTTGGTTACTCATGTGTTCTATTTTCCATTATCCTTTTTGTGTGATTGTTTCTTTTCCTTCCCTATGTGGTTAACTACTTTGTTAAAAGCTATGTGTTGGTTATCTATTATTTTTTAGAAAATGACTTTGAGAATGTTTTAGAGTTGTTTTTCTATTATTGAAAAAAACCCATTATTCTCTTACATCCTCTCTTTGTCCTAGAAATTCTAAACCCTCTATCTTTTAAAAAGAATACCGTTTTTAAATGATAAAGGAAATAGACAATGATTTTTTTATTTGATGGAAAAGTTTTTAAACCATAGGTTTATATATTTTATTTCAAAAATGAAATTGATGAATCTTTTATTTAAAGGAAATGAATTGGGAATATATTATTTGGGAATTCCTATTGAGTTTAATACTCACGTCTATACCCCTCTCCTATATTTAGTCTCAATTGTGGGTTTTAAGAAGGTCTTGATAACTATGGGCGATTTCATGTTTGTGATCGATGAGTGTCCTCTAGGTTCATGTGCATATGTAATAGTCTTCAAGTTCGGTTTGGTTTAATTTTTTTTCTTTTGGTAGGATTTTCAGTCCCTATGTAAATCTGTTTTAGTCCATTGGTATATTATTATTAGTTTTCTCATTTTATTTCTGCTTCTTTGGTATGTTTACATTAGGCGAAATCATTTGCATTGGTTCTCATTTATTCCCATGGTTCTTGTCACCAACCCCGGAGGATTTGGATTTCTTCTCAGACCCTGTCACATGCCATGTTGTGTCACCAGTTCAAGGTCAACCTGGTTTGGTTTCTGAAAGGTTTCATAATCATTTCTTCATTTCTTCATATCAAAACTTGTGAAAAAAGAATTGGGTGTCATAAGAGTTTTAACATGGTAAAATTGGTGGAATATAAATAGGTTTCAAAAACATATTTTCATTGTAAACCATTAATTTAATGAATAAGAATGGTATTATTGGTCCTTATACCTAGAAAATCATAAGTTATATCAAAGGTTTTAATCATTGATGCTGAATGATTTGGAATCATCACATGGTACATTTCTTGAGAAAAAATAAATTATATTTGAAAATAGGTTTTGAAAAATATATAATCATAAAACATTTCAAAAATAATTTTCATTGCAAATAACCTTTAAATCGAATAAATAAATTTTCAATGAAAATAATTTCCATGATGGTGTAAACAATTTCATGCCATACATTTTAAAATAATGATTCATTTCAATTTTTTGTTAAAATACATATTGTTGTTTTTTGGAAAATTAAATAAACATTACTTTTAAATAGTATGAGAAAATTTAGAACATGGGTATAAATTTCATTGTTAAATAATTTTAATAATTTTATATGCATTTTTGAAAAAAAAAATAAGAAAACATGGTTTTGGTTGAAAAAGTTTTTTTTACCGGGAAAACGATTTTTCTTAAAAATATTATCTTTAACTCTTGAGTACCTAAATAGAGTGAAATGTAGGGAAAACATGTATTCTCATGAAATAAATATATGAGAATACAATTAAATATTTTTTTAGGGATATATTATATGAATTCATTTTTGGAAACATAATCTTTAACAATCACAATAAATGATTAGAGTGCAACATAAAAGTCATTGAACATTAGTAACACTGAACCACAATCCATGTGAAATAATAACATTAAATAAAAATTAAAATATCATGAATATAAGAATATTATTGATATAAATTGTCAAAGTGGTAGTATATACACCACAAAAAGGAATAGGTGTTGATATTAGCATGTATCTCACGTAAATAAAGAGTGAGACAGAAATTCCATACCTTAAGTATTTAATCCATTCATACATATTGAAAGCACATATATAATAAATATAATTTAATTATACATATATTAAATATAGAATATTATATATACCATACCATATATGATTTAATAATGACCATTTATTACATGTTTATTAACAATTCCTTATTAGAATTGCATTTTAGGTAAGAACCGATTTTTTATTTTTATTTTTTGATTTTTTAATTTTTGGTCATATTACATTGATCATGGTAAAAATATATAAATAATTTTAAACATGATTTTAATATAATATATATCCAATATATATCATTTTAGATTAATCAATAATATTTAGAGATATAAAATGAGATGCACTGTTAATAGAGACCGTAGGTCATACATACACATGGACATTGTTTCAATTTTTCAATAATCGTTATAGAAATGAGAAAAATAATATTTTAACATTATAAAATGATAATAGTATATAAAATAACAAATTAATTATATAAATATACTTCAATATATCATCCATTTGGTGTGTGATTACTTGAGAGAGTCACATCGCTTCATGAAGGAGGTAGTCCACAGGTTCCTCAACGATGTTATCATCTTTCCATGAGTGAAAATGAAATAAATAAAATGGTGTATTATATTTTAATAATGATATGTATTTCATTAATATCATTTTTTATTCATATATATCACATGAATTCATTAACGGTGTACTAATTAATTTCCATGTGAATTATTATTGAAAATGAATCACATCGCATCGCAAGGAAGTAGTCCATCACGCACATGAATGAAATTATTATATCCCAAAAAGAATGCAAATTGAAAAGGTTTATAATATATATTTAATTTATATATATATAATTATGTTATAAATAACATATATATAATTTATATCCATCATCATACACATTTTTCAAAGGTGGTAATGGAAATATGAATGAAATCAGTTCACGAGGTGGTTGTCTGGTATATTCATGAATGATGATTTAGTAATACACTATACAGAAGTGGAAAAAATTCTAAAAAAAACACATAAAATAACAAAATATAATAATATTTAATATAATGAGGTTATTATATCGTCATGTTTTTATTATAATTAAAGTAGGCAAAGGAAGAAATAAAATAAAAATGCTTGCTAAAGGACATTACATCTTCTTCGTGTAACCTCATTAATATTGCATCAAATTCCTTACTAGGTTGGATTTATTCAAAAAATAAGAATTATAAGATGATATTTATTAATTTTGTTAAGTTATTATTTTAGGTATTTTATGATCTAAAATGTTTTGAATGTCTGAAGAAGAGAAGAGAGTGGGTGGCCTTTTATAAGTGAGGTTAGTGGCACACTTATAATTCTTTTAAAATAAAAAGTTTTAACCTCGTTTTTATCACAAAATAAGGAACCAAAGATTATTATTATTGAGTATCAGATATTATATAGTTGAAATAAGTATACAAAAAATATTTTTTATAAGTGTCTTTGTCATTTTAACCCTTATCAATTTATTTAAACACATGGTAAACTAAAATTTACCTGAACCTCTATAAATAATGCCTTCATATACTATTAATTGTGGTAATGAATTAATTTCAACTTATTAGATAATATAATTTTCTATTTTTAAAAATATGGAATCCATTTTTTCAAATTCAATTCAAAAAAATGAAAATTGTTAATTTATAATTAATCCTGCAGATGCAATGAGAAAGTGTGTTTTCCAAGATAGAATGTTCACATGTTTAAAAGGGTTTTATATAAAAATTAAATATAAAAATGATTAAAATAAATTAATATTATTAATATAAATATGATTGAACAAATTTTAATTTAAAATAAAATTAAAATATTATTTAAATTTATGAATAATTTAAATATAAAGGATGTCTTCAATTAAAATTCCTTATTTTCACTATTCATCAAAAAAATTATTCATTTTTGAAAATTTTCAAAAACCGATCCTAAGATAATTTTGACATGATGATTTCAAAATTTAATTTAATTTTTCAAATTAATTTTATAAAAATATCCTAACATATTTTCAAAGTATGGTCTAAAAAATGTGTTAAAAATACTTTTTAGAAAATTACAGTTTTTAAGAATTAAATGGGATTTATTCTTATCTCTTGAATAAAAAAAACATAATAGGAGTGTTAAAAATTTTATTGAATATATAATATATAAAAATAATTAAAAAAATTCCCCTAAAATAGTTTGATTATTTTATTGAGGTGAAACATATATGTTTGAAAAATAAATTAGAAGAAAAAAATCCTTTATTTTTCGAATTTTTTTTATTTTCTTTCGTAATTAATTGATCACAAAATAATTCATTTTATATGAACATGTATACTATATATCTTTCAAATTTAGTAATTCTTATTCATACCCTCCATTCAAACGGTTATTAAATAACAGTCATTTTAAATATTAATTTATTATTTGTATGTCACTTTTTGTTTTAACTCAGTGTTACACAAGCTAAAATCATTTTGTTACTAATGAAAGATAATATAAAGTTTTTGTGTAATGGAAAAATTAAAAATATAAGTTTATTCTAAAATATATATACTTCTCAAAATCTCATGGATTTATATTCTACCACCATAAAATGAATTTTTCCTTAGAAATTCTGCCCAATGGTACTATAAAACACTATACTTTTAACATATTATTACATTATTTAAATCATAATTATCAAATAAATAAAAATTAAGGATAATAAAATCAATTATAATTTGAAGATTAGGTACATAATTTGAAAACATGACACCAAAAGATAACATCATTTCCATAATGAGCTCCTAACATCATTTGAGCTCCTATAACTGTTTGGGATAACCAAGAGAATACACAGAAAAATGCTATTAGCTAAAAATTCCATTAAGGGAATAAAAATAGTAGTGCAGAATAACACATGGCTTAGAAGTCAAAAGATGATAACATAAATGTAATGGAACATGAGTAATCATATGGACATATAGAATATAGAACATGGAATCATATGATCATAGAAATGAAGGAATGTGGCTGTAATATACAACATGACATAAACGTGAATCAAGGATAACTACCAAGACTATATCACATGGTGGAAAAAGTCCAATAATGGAATAGTTTTACTCTATAATCTCATACATGAAGTCTCATGATTATAAAAATTACCCAATGCATTAGATCACTATTTGGGAGAACCCATCATTTCATTTTCATGCATATGCATGCTACATGATGAATCAAATGATAAGGATTAAACAGAAAGGTTACCCATGGAAAGAAATGTATATTGGTAACAAGCCACAAGGAATATCCAATGGTAGTATCTTAATGGTCTCCATGAAAAAACTTCAATTGTATCAAACAAGGAAATTCATAAGAGAAAATAGTGTTAGATGATGATAAATGTATTATTACTAAAGTGAAAATGTATAAAATGAGTGTTTAAGAAACTTTATAAATTGGACTCTTTAGTTAGGTTTATTGGAAATATAATGAAGTCTTTAAATAGGACAAATGCATTTTTTCTAAAATAAAAAAAAACTAAATAATGCAGTTTTTCAAGATAAAAGTATTCTATTTAGAAAAAATTTGTTTTCTCAAAACTGTTTAGGGGGTGTACTTGAAAATGGTTATTAGATAGAGAAGTTCTCTTTAAGTGCTTGTTTTTATCAAGAGAAATTGAGAATGGAACCTTTTAAAACCTATATTTTCCCATTTATAGAGATAATATTTTCAATTATTTGAGTTCTAAGTTCAATTTCTTAGTACCACTAAATTGTTATTTTTTTCAATTGTCACGTCTTATGGTTTAAGAAACATTTTGAGCTTAATTTGGATAATTCCATAATTCTGGGTTTTAACTATTTCTTTTATTTATAAATTTATTCGATAACATATATAAAATTATTTAATTTTTTAAATTTATTTTATTAGGCATAAAAGATATTTTTATTCATTTATTTATTATATAACAAGAGAAAAATCTAACATTTGGAGTCTGAAAATATGCGCACATGTCAAGACTAAAAATACGTGCACATATCATGAAAAAAATTTATGTTAGTAGTATAACTAATATATGGACTCCATAATCATTCAAAAATTTGGAATTGAAATAAGATAAAATCTGGAGGAACAAATTTCTTAAATATGTCCTCACTCGATACTACTGATATCAATACCAAATATACAAGAGAATTTAGATTTTTTAAATTCAGGGATTCTTATTCTATAAAATAAATTTTCAAAGTAAATGGCATATATTTTTTTATACATTAGGAGAATAAAGTTTTCAATTTTTAGTCAAGTGTGAATGAAATATTTTAACAAATTTCAAAAAAAAAAATTTCTGAATTCAGCCATTAATGGTTTCTACCATACGCAATATTTGGGAGGAAATTTAGAGCCGAACTTTCTCCTATTTTTCCTAAAAAAATTATCTCATCATCTTTTCAATGCATTGGATATTTTGGTGGCCATTTTCTACTGTTTTTTGGTTTATTTTATTCTGTAATAGTTTTGTTAATTTTTAATGTATTTTATTCATATTCTTCCTCTCATTCTCATATTTTATGCTTTTGTGATTCCACCCCATTATTTTTATACTGTGAACTCCTATACTCACAATCATGAATAACTAACCTAGGAAAGTTATAAGAAGAATAATCTAGTTTTGAACCTATTTTATTGATTTATAACTTTTAATGTTTATGATTTTTTTATAGTATGTCTTAGGGGGGTTTTAATGGGAATTGTTCATTTGTATATATACTTACCACCTAAGGTTTAACATTCCCTTCTACAATTCCTACACTAACTGAGGTGGTGGATGTGTGGTCTCTCATCAATAATTTAGTGAACTATATCTTCACCTCATGGGTAAGAGAGGATGTTCAAGCATATAATGGAGTATATTAGTTATGTTGATTTGGAAATAATAATGAGACGATGAAGGTTCTCTTTAGGTTTTATCCTGGGAGGATCTCCTTTATCCCTTTCATCATTTGGTCTACAATCATTTTATCTGAATTATATTACATATATATATATCAATATTTAATTTATCTTTCAAACTCCTCATCTTAAAATAATTTAGTTCTTCAATATTTAAAAGATAAAGTGTGAAATTAGAAATTTGGTGTTGTGTGAGCTGCCCCATCTAGAATGACCATGGGTGAGCACTATATTTCTAGCTTAGGTAAACAAAATATAAATTTTCGATTCATGTAAAAATAATTTCTCATCAATTTGAAACTGTTTTTGGGGATGCACATAACCTATACACATATATTTTGATTAAAATATTCAAAAAAAATCTGTTCTCATGATATTTTAAAATGATCATTTTTTAAATACATGGAAAAATAATCTCTTGTGTAAGAACTAGTGTTTAAAATTACTATAAGAGATATATTACATATAATACTTAAGGTATTAATTGATAAATATAATGATATGGTGAATGGAAATGAAATGGGTATCTCATTTATAGAACTATTGATCAAGATCAATCAAAAATGGATGAATTAAAATGAGTAAAAGGTGAGTAAGAAGTTATACTAGAGATACCTAAAATTATATAATACATCCAGTAAGTTGAGAAACAGCTCCAAAATCATCAACAACCCAACCACATGAAGATTTGGATCCATGATGACTAAGATATTATAGAGTGGATTTATTATGAGTAATAATTGCCTATTATGATATGAGTGGGATACAAATAATACCTTAACAAATTTGGTAATGAGTATGAGGTATTATATGATCTCCCTCATTACATATAATGTATAATATCCCTCACTACTCTACATGTCTCTATCCTTGGAATATGAGTAATCCACAAAAGTTATAGAAGTTTATGAAATGATGGATCATCCCAAATACCTTCCTCTATCCATTGATATTTAATTTCAAGAGGCACTTATCACTAAAAAATTAAACTATAACCAACTTAGTGAATTGATATTTATTTAAAAAATTTCTTTTTTGGTATTATTGATTCTAATATGGGAATCACTCCTTATTGTTTTCATCCTTTGTGTTTTTTCAATTCGTTCCATGCCAGGGAAGATGATTAATAAATTATATTGGAACCTTTTAAAGAACACTTAGTGCTCCATTACTTTGATGAATATACATTTATTAAAGCCCATGAGTAATTCCAAGTAGTTGAGCCTATGAAAAACAAGATATACTCTACTCATATTGATCGAGAATATTTTTTTATTAAAATTTATAATTTAATTTTTGTTCGAGTAAAAATAATAACTTACTTTGACTTTGATTATTCAAATCATGCTTCCCCTATTGATCTAGCACTAGAAAAGGAAGATGAGGTTTCTCTAGCATAAACAAAAGAATATAGTAGACTATACTTCATCCTAACCTAAGCATAAATGTTGCACCTAGTTGTGAAGGGTATGGTTATGGTACACTCTATCAGTAGATCATTCCTCACCACCAACAATGAAGAATACACAAGGAAAATCTATATGTGGTGGTTCAAATCCAAGAAGATCTACACAATATAAAACTATGTATAACAGCTGGTACTATCCTCTAAAAGTAGTAAAAATTTAGGCCCCAATTTTGGTATTATACCAAGGCTTATCATTCTATTTTCATTCTATGAATTTATATTTCATTTTCAGTTTTAGGATTATTATAGAATACATCTCACTCCCACTAATCATTTTGATCTTAAATGACATGTTATTTATGCTTAATTGTGTAATTTTATTTTATAAGATTCATGGTGGAAGAACGTATCACCAAAAAGAAGAAGAAAAATACTCATATTCATGGGAAACAGAGTTTAATTTTATTAATATTCTTTTAAAATCCCAATATTATTTCCCAACAACCTTTTTTGATATTAACTTATAATTGTATTCCCACATTTGAATTTATGATTTTTCTAAATTATATAGGATACATGATTTTATTATGAATCCTATGATTATATGTTTTATATTTCATTGATAATGAGATTTAATGAGAAAAATAGATAATTTAGTTATTTCATTGAATCATCAATATTAAAATGAGGACTCATGATTTGAAGTAATTATTTCATCCCTGCAAATTACGTTTCCCAACAATTTTTCATACATTGAATTTATGAAATTCATGTAAATTTTATTTTTATTATTCTTAATTCAATTAGTAATTTTTCAATATAAAATTTCCCATCCGTGGGAGTATTTCTTGACCATGTACTTCCTATTTATTCATGATCACATTTCTTGATTTATCTTGGGAAATTCTGCCTAATATAACATTCATTTGAAATTTCTAAATCTATGAATGTGAAAAAAACACATTTTTAATGAAAGAGGAATGTTTTTAAAAGCCCTTAAACTTAACAAACCACCTTTATATCAATATTTGTTTATAAAATAGAAACCATGAATGATATATTTATGAATGACCCAAATTTATATCCATTTTAATCTATTCTTACACTTTCATAGTATTTCAATGATATTTTAATGTTGTAGTGTGGGGTGAATATAGTCATTGTATAAGGGTTGAATTACATTGCAAGGATACTCTTTGGGGTCCAATATATAGGGATTGGTAAAGGTTTATATTCATTATACTATTTAACCTTTTCCCCCTCTTTAATAAGGAAAGATAAAATGAAAAAATAGAACCAAAAAAATAAAGAAATGGTTTGTGATTATGTAAAACCAAATATCACCATTACTGGGCCTATTATTTTTATTTTATGTGATTTGGTGGTGGATGTGAGGATATTTCAAAAAATAACATTCAAAAAATAAAAATTAAATAAAAAATTTCATTAAAAATTTAGAAATGTAGATAAAATTTCACAAGGGTGCCCAAATCATTCATTATTCTTTATTTTGATCATAACTTTACATTGAGTTTTGGGGGAAGTCGTAGTTTCTACTTTTATGGTAAAATATTAATTGAACTATTACATTTGATATCATGATTCATACTTTAATAGATAAACCTCCTCCATGTGACTTATTTTTGAAGATTAAATGATTCCTACCTTAGGCATCAAAATCATTTGAACCATAATTGAAAATGCTTCATGATTTTATGTTTCTTTTAACATTATAATGTAGAAAAAAGAGTTCTTATATAAGAAAATAGATAAAGATCATGTTATGGTGATATGAACGTAACATCACTTTAATTTTATCATGGGTGATGAGAGAAAATATTCAAAAGTGAGTTAGGTTTGGATTTATCATGATTACAAATAATTAATTATGTAGACTGAATGAATTAAAGATTAAGCTCCACCATTTTCTAGATGGAGAAGAAAAATAATTGATTTTTTTATTTGAAAATGGGAAATTCATTTATATTTTAGGCAAAATTTGAAAATTTAATTTGATATTTAGGATAGTTTAAATTTTTTACCTTTACATTTTAATAATGATAACATTGCTTCCATCTGATTTTTAATTTTGAGATTTAATACTTGTAGAAAATCATTGATTATTTATTGGGGGAATTTATAGATAAATTATTTTGAATTATTTTAATTTTAATTTCTATGTATTTAATCCCAAAAAAATGTTATTTTAAGTTCAATTGTAACATTTTATGGTTTTAAATGAATTTTGATCTAAATTAAAAAAACGACATAATTTTTTTTAACACTTTTAATTTATTTATGTATTTTAGACATAACTATTTATGAAATGATTTAATTTTTGAAATTTATTTTTTATCATTAAAAACAACTTCTTTTTAATTTTATTATTCTAGAACAAGAGCTTAATCCAACATTTGTACACCCAAAACATTCCCACAAATCATGCCTGATAATATATGCACAGATTGAAATATTTTTGAATTTAGGACTATAACTCATAAATGGATTAATAATGGTGCAAAAATTAAACATTTATAAAGAAAGAAAATATATTAAAACATTTTATAACTATATCTCCACTTTATTCTTCCTATATCAAGGCCATAAGTTCATAGGAAATAAGATTTTCAAAATTCTAAGACTCTGCCTTGATAGAATAAATATTCAGAGTAAATGGAATACAACATTTTATAAAAATAGAAAATGAATCATAAATATGGTGGTTTAATGAAAAAGGAAGATATGAACAACATTAAAGAATAAATAATTCTCAAATTAGGTCATTAAAGGGGTCTACCATGCACAATCTTTTGGAGGAATATTATGGAGCCAAAATATCACCACTTTGTCATATAAAAATCTATCTCATTACATTTTCAATGCATTGGAAATGTTAGGTGGAAATTTTCTATAGTAATTTAGACTTTTTTATTCTATAATTATATTAATAATTTTAAATATATTTTACTCTTATACATCCTCTCATTTCTCATATTTTTATCCTTTTTTTCCACCCCATTATCTTCTCACATTGAACTCTCATACTCAAGATCATTAGTAACTAGTGAGAGAAGGTTCTCAGTGGAGAAATCAAGTGTTGAACCAAATTTGTTGACCTTTAATTTTTAATATTTATAATTCTATTAGAGTTATTAAATTGTGGATATTATTTGGAAATGTTCCTTTGTTTATCCATATTCCACCAGAGGTTTAACCTCAGCTTCTCAAATATTTTCCCTTGATTGTGGAGGTGTATGTGTAGTCTCTCGATGATCGTTGAGAGAAAATTATATTAAAAAAATTGGTATGAGAGGATTTTCATTGAAATTATTGATCATTTTCATTTTGTTTAATCGTAACTAATAAATAGAAAATGATTTTTCACTCTAGGTGTTCTCCGGGAACAATCTCTTTTCTACCTAACATCATTTGGACTACCATCATTTTTTTCACATTGCATTATATATATACATATATATATTTCTATTGATATATCATGAATAATTTAATCTCATAATATTCAAATTTTTTATTTTTTATTAGTTCAAATAAAAATAGTTACAATAAAAATTTGGTTTTGTGTGAGATTCCTCCATGAGACCGACCCTAAGTGTGTACTATATTACATGCTTAGGTAAAAAAATATTGACTGGGGATTTGAGAGAAACTTTTCATGAACCACCCATAAAATAAAAATTAATTAGACTAGATTCATTTTTTATAACATATAAATAATATATATAAGATGTTTATACTAATATAGAAGAAATATATTGAGGTAAAGAGGGAGAAATCATAAACAAAAGGAAAATATAGAGGTTTGGAAAGATCATGTTCCTTATCTATGAATGTGTTCTACACTTGCACTTAATATCCAACATAATCAAATTTGATCAATTAATAGAAAAAGTTATTACTTTCACTAAAGATATTTTGTTTATAAGAAATATACTAAGTTCATTTATGTGCATTTTGATGAGTTATAATATTTACATTTATCATCTTGGGAGCCTTCTTATTATAATTTTATAATCTCAACCCTTCAGATTAATTTTGAGTGTTCCTTTAAAATAGAAGATAAATTTTAAAATTATAATGATAAGGTATTAATATACATCAAATACTTTAAATGGTAATATATATCATTTTTTATGATATTAGGATGATCTATTTGATAAAATGTTAATGATAAACATTTAGTTTATTTTGGTAGTTTTTCATTCATCATGAACTTGTTTTGTATTGTTTTTTAATATTAGGTATATGTATTATATATAAAAACAAGCCATATATATATAATAAAAATATTAAAATATTATTTAACCAAAATAATTGTTTTATTACTATCCTTTAAGATGGATATGTAAAATGAAAAATAGTCATCCATAGAAATGGTGAATTGACATATCATAGATGATGTTTTTTTAAGATAAAAGGACAAGAGAAGATATTTGATGATGGATATTACATTAACATAATAATATTCTAATATATATATAAGGATATAGTTATCATGTCACATTGTGTAGTGTGGGAAAGGATAATGTTAAATAAAAGTGTTTAAAAGAGAATGGTGGAGGATTTTACCTCTTGAATATTGTCTCATTCATAACCTGGTTAAGGCACATGGGTTTGATTATTTATTGGTACAAGAAGTTTGTAGTCATAGGTAAGATGATTTTTATTATATTTGGTCATAATTTATAAAATATTCATTGCTAATAAGGTGTGAGGAGATGGGTGGTATTTATAAGTGGATTAGAGGGATGTTTTTGTTTATTTTATTTATTAGTTTATTCTTTTGGATTAAGACTATAAATTTTTTTATTCCCATGATTGAATAAAATATATAGAGAATGTTAGTTCATGATATTGGTAACTTACATAATCCATGACCCAACCATGACTCATAAATTTATTTATTTACATACAATGTTAAACTTTTTAAATTGCAGTATTTAACAATTCACTAAAAATCAGCTATTTTTGAAAAATACAAAAAATTATCGCAAATCATTTATCAATGTGTAGATTTAAAAAATGAACACAATTTTATGAAAATAATTTCTAAATATAATGAATTTAATTTTTAACTATAATCATCAACTATTCAAGAAATAATTATTTTTATCTTATAACTTATTTTATGACAGTTGGAAAAATTATGGTTTCATAAAATTATATAATAATTATAAGAAGAAGAATACTAATTCATTAATCTATTTTAATAAATTAAATTTTTAATTAAATATTTATATTTTTTATAAATTAAAAATAAACATTTACATCTCATAAAAATACCAACACCAAATTTATCATTTCTAAAAAAAATTACTTATTACATGATATAAATATATTATATTATCATTTAGAAGATACCTAAGTTTTATTTATACATTCATATGTGAGGTTATTATTCTAAATGTCATATTACTATTCCTATTCGTTATATTAATATTCTAGGAGTCATGTAACTATTCCAACAGTATAGATTCCATAATTTCTAAAAATACCACTTTTTAATTAATTATTCATTCACTTCAATATCCCCCAAGGTTATAAGTATAATTTTATCTTCAAAATGAAAATTTAATTATTAAAATTACTTTTAATATCTAATATTGGTTAGTGTGTTTATTCATTTAATTGGGTTGATAATATAGAAATTTTCATTTTTTTCCTCTTCTGAGAATAATATTTTGTGGATTCTCAATAAGATTTTTTAGATTTATAGAGTAAAACATAATTATAATAATAGATATTTCATTGAGAAAACTATAGGTTACAGGATTCTTACCCCTTATGTAATTTATTCACCCTAAAATTTTCACTTTACATTCTAAGGTGAAAAATGTATGGGTGCTTATCCTTCGTCACTACCCCTGGTTTCTATATTTCCTATTCTTATTTATGATTACTCCATAATACTTTGACCATTTGAGTTGTCTTGTTGTGTGGAACATTATCTCTATGTTCCATGATCTTCACCAATTTCTCTTCATAAAAGAGATCATTTTCAAGTTGTACCACCACTGAATTTAGTACATATGATGTATCTGGTATGTACTTCCTCAGGAGGGACATGTGGAACATATCATGTACTTGATAGATGGTCGGTGGAAGTTCCAATAAATAGGCCACCACTAAAACATGATCAAGAATCTGGATGGGGCTAATATACCTAGTACTTACCTTTCCTTACATGAAAAATATTATGAATTGCTTCTATGGAGATATACAGAGAAGTAATCTATCACCAACATCAAACACTAAGTATCTTTGATGATTATTTTCATTGCAATTTTGTTAAATCTTTTCTACCTTGATTTTCTGTTGACTGGTTTAGCCTTTTCTACCATTTCATAGTTTATTTCAGGTCCCAGTAGCTTACATTCACCATGTTCATCCCAAAATTAAATTATATATTTTTTCACATTAAAGGCCTCATATGGATCCATTTGGATCCATTATTGGATGTTATTGTTGAAGGATAACTCAACTATAGGTAGATGTTGGTCAAATCCTCTTTTTAAGTCCATTGAACATGCTCTCTACATGTCATTCACTATTTGAATATTCTTTTCATATTGGTCATTAGTTTGATGATGATAAGTTGTAAAAATGACCAGCTCAGTGTTTAGATCGTGTTGTAGAATATTCCAAAACATAGATTTAAATCCCAGATCATGATCGAATATAATAAATAATGGTACTTCATGCACCCTTACCACTTCTCTAATTTAAATTTTTGAATGTTGGTTAAGTGATATGTCCTCAAGAGATGTTATAAAATATGTTTTCTTTGTAATAATATCTACAACAGCCCATATACAATTTTTCCCTCTAGATTTCTTTGGAAATCTAATGAAAAATCCCATTGTTATATTTTATCTTTCCATATAGGTATTAGAAATGGTTGCATAATAAAATTATTATTTTTTCTTTATTCTTCAATTTTTTTCATACTAGGAACCTTAATGTATACTCATTCATATCATTATTCATATTTTCTATCCAAAAAATCTATCAGATATCTTGATACATATTCTTACTTCCTATATTAATATATAGGGTTAAGTTATGTGCATCATTTAAAAGCTCATTATTTTTATCTGGATTAGATAGTACACTTCAACCCGACCAAAATTTCATATCTCCATCCTAAACAATTTTAATCTCCAATGATTTATCATTACTAATATCTTTTAGCTTCTTCTAAATATTCACAACATTTCTTTGAGAATATTTTGTCATATCTAAAATGGATAGTTGAGAGAACATTTGATAAATAATTAATGATTTTACTTCCTTAATGATTCTCATGTTCATCCTTTTCATGTATAAAAATATTGTATCCTTCTCAATTTTAATCATTAATAAAGTTTTAGGATCCTTTCTACTTACATAATCCTTTACATTATTTTATTTACCTAGATGGTAGTGGATTGAGAATTCATAATTCCTAAGTAGATCTAACCATCTTCATTGGTTCATACTAATCTCCTTCTATATGAATATATATTGGAGGCTATATTCACCAGTATATATCTCAAATGTATCTTCATAGTGATAATTTTATCATATTTGTTGTGAAAATATCATATTATCCCACTCTAGATCATGTCTGGGATATTTTTTCTCGTAAAACTTTATCTGACTTGAAGCATGGGCTATCACTTTATTAAATTTTTTTATTAAAAATAAAAAAATTTTATTAAAAGGGTCATTATATACAAAAAATAGTTCACCAATTGTCTGTTGTGTAATTACTAATAAAGTGATAAACCTATTGTCCAACTCCTTAAATCAGTCTTGACATTCACTAGTTTAGACAATCTTTACTCCCTTCTAATTCATCTTGATTAGTTTTTTTCACAATCATATTCACCTATTCAAAGATCCATAGTAATAACTGTCTAGAACAAATAAACTATGGATCTCTATTATAACTTTTGTCATGGGCCACTCTTCAATTTCCAATTCATGGAAGGGACCATATATATGCCTTTCTTAATTATAACATTCCCTAGGAATGATACTTCCTCTAATAAAGACTCATATTTACTCTAAATTGTAAACCATTTCTCCCTTCACAGATTATTTATCATAGTTTTTAAATTCTACCCATGTTACATATTTATCATGGAGTATATGAGGATATCATTATAAACACCACCCTTTTTTAGGTAATCTCTAATGGATTTATTAATTAATTCTATGAAAATTTTGGGGAAATTAGTGAGTTTTAAGAGAATCACAATGAACTCATAGTGTTCATACCTCATTGAAAAGGAAGTCTTGGGAATATTTTCCTTACTCACTATTAATTGATGATATCGCAACTGAAGGCCCTCCTTAGAGAAGTACTCGGATGCACATAGATGGTTGAAAAAATTCATATATCCATGGTAGGGGGTTCTTATTCTTTATCATGATCTGTTTTAGATTAAGATAATCAATGAATAGGTGCATTGATCAATCCTTATTCTTGATGAATATGACTTGCATACCCCATAGTGAAGTACATGGGCATATAAAACCATTTTCCAGATTCTCATCTAACTACATCATCAATTCCTCTGACTCAATAGTGGTCATTATGTAAGGATTATTTGATATAGATAGATAACCATGTATGAGATCAATTGACAACCTAACCTCTTGATTAGTTGTAAGATTAAAAAATTCATCAGGGAACACATCAGAGTAGTCCCTTCCAATGGGAATATCTTCGAGAATGATCTTATCCTTTGTCTAAAATATTTTAGATAGATATGATTTATCATAAGGAAGAAACATAAAAAATCAAGATGATGATTTTGAATAATTTTCATCTTAATCATTACACTAGTTTAAAATTGTGGTATTACTAGGGTTATAAAGAGTGATATATATTTCACGATAGTTGATGTTATATTTTAATAAAATTACACAATTCATTCCAAATATAGAATCAAACTGCACTAATTAATTTAATATGAGATTTTATGGGATGTTTAGTTCACAATCATTAACTAGGGAGGAGTTTTATACCTTATATGCAATAATTTCTCCATTAGTTATTATCAAAAATAACTCAAACATTATATTTGGAGGTGGTTATTGAATAGTTCTATTAAACATATTGGATATAAAATAATGTTTAGAACCAAAATCCGAATTCATGTTTTCTATTCATGAATGAATAACCAGTGTAAAAGTCACCATATTATTTTCGATCTCCACCTTAGTAGTACTAATATAATATACCCTTTCTTCCATACATGGAGGTTTTTTTATTGTCCTTAAAAACCATTGGATTTTCGAATTATCTCACACAATTCTCATGTTAATTTTTGTTGGAACACTACACTATGGGATATGTTTTTGTATAAATTGTCCCTCCTTCTACCATTTTAGTGGGAATATTTTAATCCCTTCAGCAAATATTATCCTGATAACCCCTCTTTCACATTTGAAGCATCTCTTAGTTCCCCTTTGGAAGTTTCCAGGATGCTTCTTCCCACACTTTTGACATGTGATATTTTGGGTTTTCATTTCATCATGGGATTCATATGTTAATCATCCCATATTAAACTCCATTTTCCACTTTTTATCTCTGATTCCATGAAATAACTGAGAGTCTCCAATCTCTATCTCAACCTTTAGGTAACATCAGACATTCTCCACTTAGTTAACATCTTCTCAAATTTCCATGTAGTTTCATAGACTCTGATTTAATACAAAAAAGATGTTATACACATTTCTTTTAGTGTGGATGAAAAATGGAGAGGCTTATCTTCGAAGCCTTTTAAATTTTTCTTTATACACCCCGATGGACTCATCTTCTTTTTGATTTAGTTCGAGGAACTCCCTCTCCATCTTGAGATTTATATTTTGGGAGAAATATTTATTCAGAAATGTTTTCTTGAATGATTCCAATTTTATGTACTTAATTTCACGCATAGAATTTATTTTTTTTATCTTTTTCCACCACTGATCAGCATCCCCATCAAAATGACATTCCACCAGTATAACTTTCCTTTTTTCTCAGCATTAGAGGATGTAGAGTATATTATCAATAGAGTTAATACACTATTATATGATAAGGGGATCAGAAGAGACACTAAAGATATAATTATTTTGTCATATAAAGTGTTCAACAACAACATAATCTTTATTAGGAAACAAAGGGTGTTCCATATGATTCATGTTTTTATTCATTACATGAGCCGGGAGATCTAATACTTTCATGATGTTATAGGCTCCCATTCCCATTAAATTTGGCATCTCATTAAGTAAAATCACATTTCCTATCAGATATATGTTTTTTCAGGTTTCTCATATTTTTATCAATTAACTAACAAAAATAAATCACAATAATGTGGGCTTGAAAACATAGATAATAATAATATAAAAAAATTAATTTGAGCATATATGTATAAACTTCTAAATGAGAATAATATTCTATGATTTCATTCCCTATGTGTAAATATTGGTTATAAATTGTGATATATTTATTCCTAGGGTTAATAAAAATTGTTTCTAGTACTAATATCAAAAAATAACTAGACCATTCCTCTGATACCAACTATAGAAACACTATCATTTTAAACATATTATTACATGATTTTAAACATAATTAACCAATAAATATAATCCAAGGATCATAAATTATAATGTATTTATAAGATTAGGTACATCATTAGAAAAAATGAAACAAAAATATAACATCATTTCCATAATTAGAACCTAACTCCATTTTATATCCTATAACAATATGAGATAACATATAAAATACCAATATAAAATAGATGATATAATTATCCGATTAATGGAATAAATATGGGAATATAACATAACACATTATTTAGAAGTAGTAACATGTTAACATAAAAGTAAAGTCATGTGAATATTCATATGGAATCACAGAACATGGAATCATTTGATCATGGAAACATAGGAATGTGTAAATAACACAAAACTTGACATAAACACGAGTCAAGGCTAACTGTCAAGTCTATATTCACATGGAAGACAATGTCCCCAAATCGATTAGCTTTACTACCCAATCCATTACATAATGTATAATGAGACTAAAAATTAGCCAATTCCTCAGAGAGATATCCGGTTTCACCCATAATAAATTTTTCTTTCACATGTGTTTTACATGATGAATCGAACCATACGTAATAAGAATGGAGTTTTACAATGGAAATAAATGGGTATCGTAATCATGTCATAAGGAAAAACCATTGGGAATATCATAATGGTGTCAATGAAAGAATTTATATAAATCATAAATGGACATTTTTAAGATAATATAGGCATTGATCATGATAAATGATGCCTATCTTAATTTAAAACATGTAAATAGAGTGTTTAAGAATCTTTAGAAATGGGACACTTTTGTGCGATTTAAGGGAAATATTAATTATTTTTTAATGTGTAAAAAATCATAATTGTTTATATAGAACTATAAATGAACATGGATATTTTTTCATGATTAAATTTTTTATTTTAGTAAAATATTTTTGGATTAAAATATTTTATGGAGGGTACATGAAAATGGGTAAAAATGGAGAATTCCCCATTAATTGGGTTTTCTTTTCGAGAGATATAGAGAAGGGAAATTTTTAAAACATGTATTTCCCCATAAAATAAGGATAAAATAGACTAGATAAATAATTTTGGAACATAAAAAACTATAATAATATTATTATAATAAATAATAAATACATTGAGGTAAAGGGGGGTAATGTGAAACCCAAAAGAAAGTATGGAGGTTCAGAGAGACCCCTAACCTTATGCGTGAATGTGTTCTACACTTGCACTTGATGCCCGAGATAATAAAATTATATGAATTACATACATAATTCAAAACCTTAATAAAATATATTTTTTATATAATAACTTTATCATGTTTATTTTTAACCATTTAGATGTGTTACAATTTTTAATTTTTTCATTCCGAGAGAATTCGATTCATTATTTTATGATCAGTTCGCTTGAGCTTAACTATGAGAGATCTAGTCAGTTGAAAAAATACTCAAAAATTAGAATTATGTGATATTAATATAATTTTATAATTTTAAATTATCTCATATATCATTTTTTTATTATATTTGGATTATTCCATTGATAAAATGTTAATGATAAACGTTTAGATTATTCTGGAGGTTTTCAATCATCATGATTATCTAATATTATATATATATATATATATATTAGTTACAGAACATAGAAAAATATTTTATATACATGTTAAAATATTATTTAACCATAATAATGGGTTTATGATCATTATTTACAGTGGTAATGAAAAATAATTGTCATCCATGAAGGCGGTGAATCGACATATCACAGATGATGTTTTGTTTTTAAGATAATAGGATAAGAGAAGATATTTGATTATGCATATTCGATTGACACAATAAAAATATATTATATGTATGATATTGATGTTATAATGTCACTTTGGATAGTGGGGTAAAGTATGAGGCTGAAGAAAGAAGGAATTTAAATGAAAATGGTGGAGGATTTGACCTCTTAAATATTGTCTCCATGAGAACCTCCTTAATGATGTTGGGTTTGGTATTTTTTATACAATAACCCCAAATAAATAGGTAAGATGATTGGTAATGCAATTTAGTATAATTTAGAAAGTATTTAAGGCTTATATGGTGTGATGAGAAGGGGTTGTGAGTGGTGGTATTTATAATCAGAATAGAGGGGTTTTTTTGATTATTTTATTCAAGGGTTTTTTTTGGATCAAGACTATCAATATTTTAATTACAATGACTTAATATAATTAATAATAAATTTTTAATCAAGGTAATTTGGAATTACATCAAGCATGACTCAACCATCACTCAAAAATTTATTAATTTACTTATAATGTTAAATACCATAAATTAATGAATTTCCCTATTTATAAAAAATTCAACTATTTTAGAAAAATACCATGTATTCACCCTGACAATTTTTTGAAATGATAATTTTAGAAATGGACTCAATTTTATTAAAATAAATTTATTATTTTAAAAAATTTAATTTTTAATTAAAATAATCATTTATTCGAACAATATTAATTTTAATATTATCAACATTTATTTGACACTTTAAAAATTAATTAAGGTTTCAAAAAATTAAATTATAATTATAAGACAAACAATTATTAATTTATGGATCTATTTTATGAAAATAAATTTTCTTCTAAATCATTAAATTAAGTAAAAAATTGTAAATAAACATTTACGTTTCATAAAAATACTAATAATTAATTAAACATTTCTAAAAAATTATTTAAATATTCCTTGATATAAATAGATCATATTTTCATTTATAAGATACCTAAATTTTATTTGTACTTTGCTAGGTGAGGATACTATTATAATGGCCATATTACTACTCCTATTGGTCACATTATTATTCCAACAATCATGTTATTATTCCAACTATATAGATTCCTTAATTTATATAAATACCATTTATTTCATTAATAATTCACTCACTTATATTTTCACATAAGGTTATACAAATACATTCATCTTCAAAATTAATATTATATTATTAACATTATGTTTTATTTCTACATATTTTCTCATGAAATTGGTCATTCTAGTAGGTCGATCAGATCCACACTTTCTTATTATTATTACCGTATTTTCTAATTATTTCCGCACTTCAATATTTCTCATTCTTATAGGTTTTTTTGATGAATAACGTACCGTTTTTAGTTTATGAGAATAGAATTTTTTTTGTTTTTATATGTGATGTTTGGCCTTTTTTCTATTTGTAATGATTATAAGAAGCGAAATTCCATTGATAAAATTACAGGTCACTATAGGTAAAAAACATGAGGATACTAACGCTTCATTACATACTCATGTTCCTATATAGAATCCCTAAGCTAGTTGTTTCACCAAAAAAATAGAACATATATGTGGTATTCTTTTGTATCACATCATATGTTCAATCCAAAATCTCAACCAATTATTCTTTATAGGAAAGATCATTACAAAATGTTATGACCTATGAGTCTAGTATTTGTGTTGAATTAGGTATGTACTAACTCATGATAGATAAATAGAACACATTATGAACCTATGAGAGATTATTTGGAGTTACAAGGGAGAATATAATATCCCATTATGATCATGAATTTAAAAGGGACCGATATACCTTTTTTTATCTTCTCATTTTGTCATATTAAGAAGTTCATGCTTTGGTTGTGATATGATCAATTCCACTTTATCTCTTACTCTATGAAATGAATATGAATTTTATTTTCTTGAAAAATTAATATAATTAATCTCCCAACCAACATGATGTAAATAATAATTTTCTAAAACCAAACATATAAATACCTTCATCATCTATTCTCTTGAAACATTGTATTAAATTTAATTACCATTAAACCTAATTATACAATTATTTTTTCCTGTTTCCAAACATAGTACAAAATTTTTTAGATATATACCATGTTACATCCTGGGTAAATAAAGAATAATACATTTTCATATTTATTAATATTTTTGAATTAAATATTAATTTTACTTTAATTGGGTTTCTATGTTCGATAAAGTACCCGATACGTAACAACGGGTTTCTATGAAATCTTACGTTGCACACTAATAATATAATATTATTATTTTAAATGGTAGTTAACTCATAGCCATTGTATTGGAGGGAATGAAAAAAACTAACTACAATATTATTATACATGTTTGTTAAATTTATTTAAATTTATCCAATAAAAGTTAGAGGCTTAAAATGTGAATGAATCTAATTTTAAGTATAATTTACATTAAATGGTCGATTTAATGCCTTTTAACGGTGAACCATATTCAAATATAGTTTTGGTCACTTTAATACATTCTATTTGACCAAATAAAATACATATTTAGAATGGGGACATCAAAATTTAATTTGTGTAAATTTGTGGAATATTTTTGATAAAGTTCATTTTTTAATGAATAGTGAAAATATTGTATTTTAATTCAAAACTGCATTTTAATATAGTTTATTTATGTAGTTAGATTATATTTTTAATTGGTTTAGAAGTTTAATTAGATTATTTGTTTTACCATTTAATCCAATGGTGGTCATTGGAATTAATTTCACTATGAATTTGGATATAAACAAGTGTCAATCTTTTGATAGATATTGTTTCTTAAAAACACTCTATTTGTTTTGACAGCAGGAATTAATTATAAAATTAATTAATTCAACTTATTTATTTTGAATTTGGTAAAATGGAAATAATTTTTGAATTTGGAATATAAAATATATCTTAGAGTGAATTTTTGGTTTTTTTCTGAAAAACATCAATTTTAGATGAATAGTGAAACCACTAAGTAGTAGTTAAAAACTGATTTTTTCATTTTAATGAAATTTTACCGCTTCTGTGAATTTAATTTCAAAAAATATGACATAAATGTTTGTCATTGTTATGTAATATGTGTTTCAATGGGATGAAAATAATTTTTGGTGAATACTAACTTTTGAGTTTTATTAACCGCGATTAAAGGTAATTAGGGTAATTTAAGGTAAAAAAAATATTATAAAATATAAAAATACCTTAACACAAGTACTAACCTTATTTTATGAGTCATGGCAGACTAATACAATCCATGGGTCAATTTGGGTGCCCCATGGAGCCACTTGGGTATGATAACGACATCAATAACGTTTTTTATAAAGTAAAAATAAAAATGTCACAGACATGTATTATTTTACTAAAACAATTTTTACATGGGGTCATATAATTGATATTTTTGACTAAAAATATTCATTAGAAATATAAAAATATTTCCTACATCATGGAAATTTTTTATAATTTTTAGAAATCAAATAAACAAAATTATTTATGACACAATCATGATGCAGTGTTTACATCATTGTTGAATAATTTAAATAAATAAAAAGATAAAGTTTAAAACAATATCCAACACTTATCCAATTCTTATTGGATGACTTTATTTAGAACATGGTATACCTTATCCTAGACTTTAATGATTTTTTGACATTTAGAGACCAAAAAGCATTATATAACAAAATAATACTTTCAAACATTCCAAAAGCGCCCCTCCTCCCCCTTATAAAAAGACCCCACTTCCTACCCATTTCACACACATCTCAATCCCTTTGTCTCATCCAAAATCTAATAAAATAATCTCCCAATATCCCTCGATTCATCATATAAGCCTTACCTTACGCCAAAATCACTTCAAGAAAACCTTTTGGTTAAAACCAAGGGGAGTTACCCGATTTAAAGATAATCTCTTCTCTTATGTTCTTTTGTTTTATTTTCCTTCTCCAACCCCATAAACTCTTTTTATTCCTTTATTTTGTAAAAAAACAAATATCTTTAATATACTATGATATTTGTATGATTAGTATTCTAGCTACACTTACACACACCTCTATCTAATGGGTGAAGAACATACTATTTCTGTGGACGGCAAACTACTGCCTCACGAAACGATGATTGTTCAAATATCTCCTACCGCCTCTCATGGTGGACATTATTATGTCACTGTATTTATATATGATAAATATTATGTTTATGTTTTCCTTATGCTTCTTTATTTCTAATTTATGGCATACATTTATGGTTTACATAATGGGTAAACGCAATAATTTCATTTTAGGATGAGCGGACTACCGCCCCCTCAAAGTGATTTGAATCGTTAAATCCATATGTGGGATGTATAAAGGATGGAGTCAATAATATTATGTATGATATTATACTGGAATTATATGGTAACTCTATATCATAATGTTTTTATTCCATTAAATATGAAATATAAATGAAAGTAGCGTTCATGCATACGTAAGGTTTACCGTCTCCCTGAACGGTGCATTTCATTTCTTACCTTAAAATGTTATGTACTATTATAAATACATATTATAATATATATATATATATATATTATATATATGATATCTAAATCATGAATATAATTCTTTAGATAATGGATATTTTACCACAAGAACAACATGTAATTATAAGAAGTTTATTTTTGACTCAAGTACCAAAGTTCGACAAAACGACCGTTATTTACTTAAATGATTACATAATGTTGATAACATGGTAATAAGTGATATAAAAGAGATAATTAACTTGAAAAAGGTTCTTAAACAAGTATAAATTAACTTTACTTTATTATTCAGGATATTAAAAAATGATCGAGTCAAGTCAGACACGAGGTGAGGGACTTTGTCTCAATCTCCTATCATTGAGGCATATTCTGTTTTAATACAAAACTTTCTTTTATACGCTGTATAAACACCTTTTAATTTTCATTTCATTCAAAAGGAATCTTTTTCTATGAAGCGTTTTCCTAAATGACAAAAAGAAATGTTCCTTTTAACGTACGCGGTGACAACGACCTTTCCACCACCGCGAGTATTACTTGATCATCGGCTTCCTTAACAAGTTGTAAAGTTTTTAAAAGAAAATAAATATACCATATACTCTATTATGTATTTTGGTTTTGAAAATGGTTTTGATTAGGGATTTTTTATGTCAATATATTTAAGTGATATATTGTGATTGAAATGTGGAAATGTTTCCTTTCCTTTATATTTGTTGTATGTGTTGTGATTTTATAATGGAATGTGGACATTTGACGGGTGGTTACGTGATAAATAAAATGAAGGGTGGTTCCATGATAGTCTAGGATGGGTGGTTATGTTATAAACTACAATGAATTGGGTATTAAAGTCGGTCGTATGGCTATTCCATTTAGTGACATGTGTGTAAGTCGACCGTATGGTTTTTCTATTTAAGTATGTTTATGTTCCAAGTTACCTTTATATGTTATGTGTTCTTAATATGGGTTTTATGGTGATATTTTTGTTACAAAAGGGTATGTAATGATATTTTATTCAGAGAAGAGTATTTACTAATTCATATAGGTGAAAAGTATTACTTATGATTAGGTATTCATGGTTTACTTGTTGTTTTGAAAAACTAACAGTTTCCTTCTTTGTTTATTTCTTACTGAGGTTTTTATGCTCATCCAATGTTTTTGAAATTTATTTCACAGGACATGAAGTGGAATAGGGTCAAGGATGGGATCAAGGAAAGTCATGTTGTCTTAAACATGGAACTGAACATGATTATTTTTTTCAAGAGTTTTTATTTTATGAAGAAAATGGAAACTGAGTAGAAGTGTCTAATTTGTAACTTTTGAGATGGAATAGTTATGGCCTAATTCTCTAAAACTCTAAACCTGAAAAGATCCTGAATGTTAATTATTCATTTAATTCATGATTAAGTAATTTTATAAGGTTGGGTCTTTATAGTTGGTATCACAGAGAGTTTTAGACAACTTTAGGAGTTAGAATGTTGTTAAATTCATGTCTATAAATTATTTTATGGTATGATTGAAATGATATAGCATTTAAAGATTACCATGTAGATTGGCATTAGATATTTCCGTGTTCAGAATGTTTTTCCACATAGGAAACAGGGAATCTATGTTGGGACAACATCAAGAGGAAAAAAACCTTCCAAATCATCAACCAGATATGGTCGGAATCAGAACTGAACAGTTTGTTGCAGTGATGGCACAGTTGAATCAGGCTATAAATGGTGGTGGTATCCACACACGAGATCAACCAGATCAACCACAGAGGAACATGTTAGTAGTGGATCATTTTATGAGGCAACATCCCCCATCATTCAGAGGATAATCTGACCCTATGCTAGCAGAAGGGTGGATTAAAGCACTGGAGAAAATTTTTGATGTCATGGGGTGTTCAGAACATCAAAAGGATAGTCTCTCTATTTACCACTTTGAAGGTGAAGCTTGTTGGGCGGAGAAAGAAAGGAGTGATGGCAAGAGGGGGGGGGGGTGAATTGCCTTTTAAAAATAATTAACAATTTAAAATCAAAGTCAAAGTGCAGCGGAAATAAAAGAGGCAAGACACAAAGCTTGATAACGGAGTTCGGCTTAAACCCAAGCCTACGTCTCCGCTCCCAACTCAACCGTTGAGAGATTTACTACCACTTGATTTTTAATGGTTTTAGCAAGAAACCCACTAGACTTTAAGGTTAGTCTACAACCTATTACAGCTTGCTTTTAATGGTTATGCAAGAACCCACTTTCTTTTAATGGTTGAGCAAGAACCCACTATCCTTCTTACAGGTGAAGGCTATCTCACCTTTGATTCAAGCCTTTTAAAAGGAAAGGCTTGACTAACCTCTTCACACCTTGAAGGTGGTGTGAAAACCCAAATGAAAGGGAGATGAGAGAAAGAGGGGTTTGTTGGCACAAACCCAAATTAAAGCTCAAAATGATAAAATGATAAAAACCGTAAAGAGGAGAAGCCTTGGGCGCCAATGGATTATTGGAGTTGATGAAGAGCGCTCCCAAGCTTCTATGGTGGTGCTCCTTGGATGTGGAAATGTGTTGGAGCAATTGGGGGTTCCTTGGAGGAATGCGCCGGAGGTTCGCCAAATGATCAAAAATGTTCCCGTGGGATTTCTTTGGCTTGGATATGGTTCCGGTATCGTTCCGGGGCTTCCTAGTCCTTTATTTATAGAGGGGGAACCCTCATATGGCCTTTGGAGGTCTTCGGAGCCGTTGGAAAAGGCTTCGGAGCCGTTGGGAGGCAAGTGGACAAGTTTGGTCAAAGGCCCAACGGCTAGTTTGACTGGCTCCACCGGCCGACCGGTGCTTGGCCACCAGTTAGCCACTGCTTTGAAAATGGGAGAGGGCTCGGGCTCAGGCACCACCGGCTGGCCGGTGAGGAGGCCACCGGTTGGCCGGTGAGGAGGCAGTAGCTGCCCCTTGGATCAGGGTTCCACCGGCTGGCCGGTGGTGGGACACCGGTTGGCCGGTGGTCTGGACAGAGGGATGCCTTCTGTCCAGGCCTCCATCGGCTGGCCGGTGGTCTACCACCGGTTGGCCGGTGGACTGATTTTCAGTCCACTTTCAGCTTCTTGCTTTCTTGGCCCAATTCCTTGGCAACCTGAAATCATGCCTATCTTCCAAAAACACTTAAAACAATATTAGATAAATAAGAGAGTGATTGTGATCATGAAAATTAAACCACGAGGGGTACGAGAGGTACAACAATCTCCCCCTATTTTGATGATCACAATCACCAAAACAAACAATGTAAAAATGAAATGAAAGGCATGCTTTAAAGGATAAATTGAAAAGTAAAGCAAAGCATGAGAGAAAGATTTCTCCCCCAATCAACCAAGAATTTCTCCCCCTTTGTGATTATCAAAATAGCACGGGGCATAAAACTTGATTGAGGGAAACGTTTGAAAAACAAGATAGAGATTTTAAACCAATTGAAATTTTTGAAATTTGAATTGAAAGTTTTGAATTAAAATTTTGAAATGAAATTTTTGAAATCGAAAGTTTTTAATTGAAAATTTGAATTGAAAATTTGAAATGAAAGTTTTGAATTGAAAAGTTTGAATTGAAAATATTGAAATGAAAGTTTTGAAATAAAAGCAAAAAGGGCTTAAACAATCCTAACTCCCCCTAAATAAAAACAACAAATCACCGGGGAGAGTTTTTTAGAACCGAGACAAACTTTGGTCCGGTGAGACTCGCTAAAAGGGATTTTTCAATCCATACTTGTCTAGTGGCGGGTCTTCTACTATGAAATTCATCATTAAAGAAAATAGTTTTAGGCCTTCCATACCGGGCATTTTTCCAATCGCACTCATAAATTAAGTGCCCGGGTTTTTTACAATAATTGTAAAATTTATATTGGGAGCTCCCCCTTACAAAAATAGTTGGAGCATGTGAAGAGGAAGCTTGCTTGGAATAGCCAAGCCCTTGGGTGGTTCTAGATATGCATTGGGAACCTAGCAAATTTTTCAAATTTTGCTCCCCTTGGGTGAACTTGGCAAGAGATTCCCTTAAATCTTTGATAGTTGATTTCATGGAATCAACATCGGGAAGATTTTGGATTTTGATGGACAACTCTTCCTTCTCTTTGAGAAGTTTTTCCTTTTCGGAAGAAAGTTTTTTGAAATTCTTTTTTAATGCAACAAATTTGGAAGAAAGTTCGTGAAAACCTTCCTCCAATTGATCTCTCGCATATTGGAGATCCTCATAGGATAAATGATTAAAGGAATTTGAAGAACTAGAGGAAGAGGAGTCGGAAGATGTTACCTCATGAAATTCCATTAGGCATTTTTTACCGTTGTCGCTCAAGGAGGAGGAGGAGGAGGATGTGGAGCTATCACTCCATGTGGCCTTGAATGCCTTATTCTTCTCCTTTTGCTTGGCCTTTTTCTTGTTGAGTGGACAATCGGGCTTGTAATGGCCTTTCTTGCCACACCCGTAACATGTTACCTTGGGCTCGGATTTTTCGTTGGGTTGAGCCTTGCGGGATTTCTTCTTTTTGTGATTCTTCATGAACTTGTGCATTTTGCGGGCAAGATTTTCCATTTCGGAATCGCCGCTTGAAGAGGAAGACGATGATGAGGATGAGCTTTCTTCTTGTTGAACTTTGAAGGCGATCTTCTTTGGAGTTTTGATCGGTTTGCCTTCCTTTTCAGCTTGCCTCCTCATAGTGATCTCATAGGTCATGAGGGATCTGATGAGCTCTTCGACCGGCATGTTCTTGATGTCTTTTTCTTCTTGAATTGCCGTGACTTTCGGTGCCCATGTGCTTGGTAGGATCCAAAGGATCTTCTTGACCATCGTTTCTGCAGACACATCATCACCAAGAGACTTTCTACCATTGCAAACGTCAGTAAAGCGTGTAAACATTTCAGAAATAGATTCGGATGGATGCATGGTAAAAGACTCAATATCTTGACGGTAGATATCCAATCGAGTATCCTTCACTTTGTTGGTCCCCTCATGGGTAACCTCCAAAAGTTTCCAGATTTCATGTGATGAGGTGCATGTGGAAACTCGATTGAATTCATTACGATCAAGGCCGCAATGTAGAGCGTTCATGGCTTTGCCATCAAGTTCGAAATTTTTAATATCGGCTTGAGTCCATTTGGATTCATCGGGAGAAGAGAGAGTGTAACCATGCATGACAATTTTATAAATAGGATAACCTATACTTCTAAGAAAAGTGGTCATGCGGGTTTTCCAATAAGTATAGTCAGTTCCATAAAAGAATGGAGCACGACCCAAAGAATATCCTTTGGGGGCGAAAGAAGTTGAAGCCATCACAATGGATCTTGAATTTGAAACCGGTTAGGGTATTACTCAAATTTTGCCTCTAATACCAATTGTTGGGCGGAGAAAGAAAGGAGTGATGGCAAGAGGGGGGTGAATTGCCTTTTAAAAATAATTAACAATTTAAAATCAAAGTAAAAGTGCAGCGGAAATAAAAGAGGCAAGACACAAAGCTTGATAACGGAGTTCGGCTTAAACCCAAGCCTACATCTCCGCTCCCAACTCAACCGTTGAGAGATTTACTACCGCTTGCTTTTTAATGGTTTTAGCAAGAAACCCACTAGACTTTAAGGTTAGTCTAGAACCTATTACAGCTTGCTTTTAATTGTTATGCAAGAACCCACTTGCTTTTAATGGTTGAGCAAGAACCCACTAGCCTTCTTACAGGTGAAGGCTAGCTCACCTTTGATTCAAGCCTTTTAAAAGGAAAGGCTTGACTAACCTCTTCACACCTTGAAGGTGGTGTGAAAACCCAAATGAAAGGGATATGAGAGAAAGAGGGGTTTGTAGGCACAAACCCAAATTAAAGCTCAAAATGATAAAACGATAAAAACCGTAAAGAGGAGAAGCCTTGGGCGCCAATGGATTGATGGAGTTGATGAAGAGCGCTCCCAAGCTTCTATGGTGGTGCTCCTTGGATGTGGAAATGTGTTGGAGCAATTGGGGGTTCCTTGGAGGAATGCGCCGGAGGTTCGCCAAATGATCAAAAATGTTCCCGTGGGCTTCCTTTGGCTTGGATATGGTTCCGGTATCGTTCCGGGGCTTCCTAGTCCTTTATTTATAGAGGGGGAACCCTCATATGGCCTTTGGAGGTCTTCGGAGCCGTTGGAAAAGGCTTCGGAGCCGTTGGGAGGCAAGTGGACAAGTCTGGTCAAAGGCCCAACGTCTAGTTTGACTGGCTCCACCAGCCGACCGGTGCTTGGCCACCAGTTAGCCGCTGCTTTGAAAATGGGAGAGGGCTCGGGCTCAGGCACCACCGGCTGGCCGGTGAGGAGGCCACCGGTTGGCCGGTGCTGAGGCAGTAGCAAACACTGTTCTGTCTGGGTGCCACCGGCTGGCTGGTGACAAGGCCACCGGTTGGCCGGTGAGGAGGCAGTAGCTGCCCCCTTGGATCAGGGTTCCACCGGCTGCCCGGTGGTGGGACACCGGTTGGCCGGTGGTCTGGACAGAGGGATGCCTTCTTTCCAGGCCTCCATCGGCTGGCCGGTGGTCTTCCACCGGTTGGCCGGTGGACTGATTTTCAGTCCACTTTCAGATTCTTGCTTTCCTGGCCCAATTCCTTGGCAACCTGAAATCATTCCTATCATCCAAAAACACTTAAAACAATATTAGATAAATAAGAGAGTGATTGTGATCATGAAAATTAAACCACGAGGGGTACGAGAGGTACAACAAAGCTGGTCAGTGGTGGTCAATGGTGAACAATATCACGGATAGTGAGAAGATTGATGATTATGACTGGGATGAATTGAAAGGTATGTTTCTTGAGAAATATTTTCCTAAGGTGGTTCGTCTTAGGATGGAAAAACAATTCCTAGAATTCAGGCTGGGGGATGACTCAGTGGCTGCTTAAGAAGAAAAGTTCACTTGACTGGTAAGGTATGCCCCAAATTGCATACAAGATCTTTATAGTAAAATCAAACATTTTTACTCAGGTTTAAATACAATGTATCAAGGGGATTTAGCTTCTTGTAAGTTCAAAAGTTATGAAAAACTTGTTCGATTTGCAGAGAAGGTGGAAATAGAGTTTTCTGATGATCAAGTGTTCTTTGAAAAACAACAGAATAAGAGGTCCAGTTGGTTGGGAAAGGGAAAGAATTCATCCAAAAATCCTGGAGGAAGGACAACCAAATATCCATCCTGTTATAAGTGTGGTAAAATTTATACTGGAGAATTTTTATCCAATTATGGAAAGTGCTTTCAGTGTGGTATGTCTAGTCATATTTCTCGTAACTGTAAGGAAGATGGTCAAGTAGGCAATGAAAAGCCAGTGGTAAGATGTTTTAAGTGTAATTAAATGGTTCATTATGCAAATGAGTGTCTAATGAAGAAATCAACTAAGGGAAATCAGCCATACTATGAGCAGAAAGGGGTGGTGAAATCCTTTGCAACAACTTCATCAGATGTTGGGTCATCGAATAAAGTAGTATCAGGTACACTGCTTGTTTGTTCAGATTATGCCAATGTGTTGTTTGATTTAGAGTCTACATATTCTTTTATTCTTGAGGAGTTTTCTAGTAAATTATAAATTCCATCTCAAGATATGAATCCTGAACTTATGGTAAAAACACCAGGGGGAAACATTGAGACAAAAAGAAATTATAAGAACCTTCAAATACTTGTGTGTGGAAGTAATATATCTTCAAACCTTATTGTTTTGCCTCTAGTAGAGTTTGATGTTATTTTGGGCATGGATTGGCTTTTTGTTTATCATGATAAGATTGACTGTAGAGCTAAATATGTTTCTTTTCATAAATATTTTCAGTTTGTGTAAAAGAATGAACCCTTACTTCTGATAATCTATCAGGAAGCTGATAAACTAGAAAACTATGGAAATGAATGTTACCTTGAACATATTGTTGAAAATAAAAGAACTCTTCAGATTAATGATGTGCCAGTGGTAAATGAGTATCTTGATGTTTTCCTGATGAGTTTCTTGGTATTATATATGATCAGGAAGTTGAATTGACTGTGGAATTAGTTCCGGATTCTAATCTAATTTCAGAACCCCCTTATCGAATGGCTTAAGTTGATCTTTTAGTGTTAAAGAAGCAGTTATAGGTGTTGTTAGATAAAGGTTTCATTTGACCTGGCACATCACCATGGGGTTCTCCTATCTTGTTTGTGAAAAATAATGATGGTTAAATGAGACTTTTCATTGATTATAGAGCATTGAATAACATCACTGTTAAGAACAAGTATCCTTTTCCTCATAACAATGATTTGTTTGATCAGCTCTACGGAGCTCAGTATTTTTTGATGATTGATTAAGTTCAGGGTACCATCAGTTGAAAGTAAAAGAAGCAGACCTTTCGAAGACCACATTTCATACTAGATATGGCCATTATGAATTTTTAGTTATGCCTTTTGGTTTAACCAATGTACCTGCTGTATTCAAGGATCTAATGAATAGAATTTTCAATGAGTTCTTGGATAATTTTTTTGGATGTGTTCATTGATGATATTTTGGTTTATTCCAAAAGTAAATAGGACAATGAAAGTCATTTAAGGGTTATCTACCAAACCATAATAGAAAAGAAATTGTATGGAAATTCAGCAAGTGAGGATTTCTGTTATAACAAATTTCTTTCCTTGGTCACATTGTTTCAAAAAATGGCATAACTGTTGATCTTGTTAAAACAAAAGTTGTTCAAGAATGGCCAAGACCCACAAATAAAATTGAGATCCATAGTTTCATTGGTTTGGCATGTTATTACCAGAGGTTTGTTGAAAAATTATCACAGTTATCTAGTCCAATGACTAAGTTAACTCGAAAAGGTGTTAAGTTCATTTGGAAAAAATATTGTGATGAGTGTTTTCAAGAATTGAAAGGAAGATTGGTGAATGCTCTAGTTTTGGCACTGCCTTCTAGAAATGGTGAGTTTGTTGTCTACAGTGATTCTTCGTTGAAAGTACTTGGTTGTGTCCTTATGTAGAATGATCAGGTAATTGCGTATTCTTTACGTCAGTTGAAAACACATGAGTTAACTTACCATACACATGATTTGGAATTAGTTGCTGTTGTTTTTGCTTTAAAAATTTGGAGGCATCATTTCTATGGAGTAATGTGTGAAATATATTCCAATAAAAAAAGTTCAAACTATATATTCACTCAGAAATAATTGAACATGAGACAGAGTAAATGGTTGGAATTAATCAAGGATCATTATTGTACAATTCATTACTTTTCGGGAAAAGAAAATTAAGTGGATGATGCTTTGAGTTGAAAAAGTAATGCTTCATTAACTGTGCTACATTTGGAATGAGATCCTTTGGATTTTGATATGATGAACATTTTCATAGAGGTTGTTGGTGCCAGAAGTTCTTCTGTTTTTTTTTTCAGGTGTCAGTGAGATCATCTTTATCAGACAGAATTAAGCAAGTGTAGAATAAAGACAGTGAGTTGCAGAAAAAGGTAGAGATGGTTCAGAAGGGTAAGTCATCTGAATTTAAAATAGATAATAATTTTGTTTTGAGGTTTGGGAACAGATTATGTGTGGTTTGTGATTCATAGTTTAAGAATTAGTTGTTTTGTGAGGCTCATATTTCCCGTTTTCAGTTCATCCTGGCAGTACTAAGATTTACAGAGATCTGGAGAAGTATTACTGGTGGGATGGAATGAAAAGAGATATTGCTGATTTTACTGTGAACTATTTGACTTGTCAGCAGGTTAAATCAGAGTGGACTTTACTGAAAGTGATTCTTCAGTATTTACCGGTGCTAGAGTGGAAATGGGAAAATATATCTATGGACTTCATTGTGGGATTACAAAAGACATCTTGAGATAATAATGAAATCTGGGATATTGATGATCGATTGACTAAATCCTCTTATTTCATTCCTATTTGAGATACATTCTCTCTAGATCAAATTTCTCAGTTGTGTGTTAAATAGATAGTCAAGTTACATGGAGTTCCCCTCTCTATTGTATCTGATCATGATCCCATGTTTACTTATAACTTTTAGAAAGGCCTTCAGAAGTCGTTGGGTTCTGAATTAAATTTTAGTACAGCTTTTCATCCGTAATAAGATGGGCAGTCAGAACATACAATTTTGATCATGGAGGATATGTTATGTGCTTGCATGATTGATTACCAGGGAAGTTGGAACCAACATCTTTTTTTGGTTTAATTTTCATATAATAACAGTTTTCATTCCAGTATACAGATGGCTCCATTTGAGGCATTATATGGTAAACAGTGTCAAACTCCATATTTTTGGGATGAAGTAGGGGAAAGGAAGGTGATGGGACCAGAATTGGTAGAAGAGATGGTAGAAAAAGTTCATTTGATTCAGAAGCACATGAGAACAGATTAGAGTTGGTAGAAAAGTTATGTGGAAAACCAGAGGAAGGATCCTTCTTTTGAGGTAGGTGATCATGTTTTTCTCCAACATTCTCCATGGAAATGTGTGATGCGTTTTGGAAAGAAAGGAATGCTGAGTCTGAGGGTCATTGGACCTTATGAAATCCTGGAGAAAGTTGGATCAGTTGCATATAGAGTGGCATTACATCCATGTTTGTCCTAGGTACACAATGTTTATTATGTCTTAATTTTTATAATGTATATGCCAGATCTATCTCATGTTTTGAGTCCAGACGTAGTTCAGTTGGAAGAGAATCTCTCTTATGAGGAACACCCAGTCCAAATTCTTGACCATAGAGAGAAAGTGTTTCGGAATAAGGTAATTCATCAGGTGAATATTTTTTGGGAAAACTATATGGTTGAGGAGGCAACATGGGAATCTGAAAATCATATTAGAGATAAATACCCTTGTTTATTTGGTAAGAGAATAAAATTGCGAGGAAGTAATTCCCAAAAGGTGGGAAGGATTTAAAATCCCAAGTAAATAAAGAATAAAACATTTTCATATTTATTAATATTTTTGAATTAGATATTAATTTTACTTTAAGGGGGTTTCTAGGTTTGATAGCGTACCCGAAACATAACAACGGGTTTCTTTGAAATCTTATGTTGCACACTAATAATATAATATTATTATTTTAAATGGTAGTTAACTCCTAGCCATTGAATTGGCGAGAATGAACAAAACTAACAACAATATGATTATACATGTTTTTTAAATTTATTTACATTTATCCAATAAAAGTTAGATTCTTAAAATGTGAATGAATCTAATTTTAAGTATAATTTACATTAAAAGGTCGATTTACCACCTTTTAATGGCGAACCCTCTTTAAATATAGTTTTTTTCACATTAATACATTCTATTTGAACAAATAAAATCCTTCTTTAGAATTGGGACATGAAAATTTACTTTGTGTAAATTTTTGGAATTTCTCTGATAAAGTTCATTTTTAATGAATAGTGAAAATATTGTATTTTAATTAAAAACTGCATTTTAATCAAATTTATTTATATAGTTCGATTATATTTTTAATTGGTATTAAATTGTAATTAGAATACTTTTTTACCATTTAATCCAATGGTGGTCATTGGAATTAATAACACTTTCAAATTGGAAATAAACAATTGTCAATCTTTTGATAGATATTGTTTCTTAAAAACACGCTATTTGTTTTGACAACAGGAATTAATTATAAAATTATTTAATGAAGCTTCTATGTTATGAATTTGGTAAAATTGTAATAATTTTTGAATTTCAAATATCAAATATATCTTAGGGTGAGATTTTGGTTTTTTTCCAAAAAACATCATTTTTAGATGAATAGTGAAACCACTAAGTAGTAGTTAAAAACTGGTTTTTTCATTTAAATGAAATTTTACCAATTTTTTTAATTTAATTTCAAAAATAAAACATACATGGTTGTAATTAGTAAGTAAAATTTGGTTCAATGTGATTAAAATAATTTTTTGTGAATAGTAATTTTTGAGTTTTATTTATTACGATTAAAGGTAATTAGGGTAATTTCATGTAAAACTAATATTATAAAAATATAAAAATACATTGACACATGTCCTAACCTTATTGTATGAGTCATTTCCGACCAAAACAATACCTGGGTCAATTTGGGGGGCCCATGGATCCAGTTGGGTATGATAATGACATTAATAACTTTTTATTAAAGTAAAAAAATAAAAATGTCACAAACATGTATTGTTTTATTAAAAGAATTTTTACACAGGGTTATATAATTGATATTTTTTACTATAAATATTCATTATAAAGATAAAAATATTTCCTACATAATTTTAAATTTTTTTAATTTTTAGTCATCAAATAAATAAAATTATTTATGACACAATGATGATGTAGTGTTTACGTCATTATTGAATAATTTAAATAAATAAGAAGATAAAGTTTAAAATAATATCCAACACTTGTCCAATTCTTATTGGATGATTTTATTTCGAAAATGGGACACCTTCTCTTTGACTTTAATTATTTTTGGACATTTAGAAACCGAAAATCATTATATAATAAAATTATAGTTTCAAGCTTTCCAAAAGAGCCCCTCCTCTACCTTATAAAAAGACCCCACTTCCTACCCATTTGACACACATAGAAATCCTTTTGGATCGCCCAAAATCTACTCAAATAAGCTCCCAATATCCCTCTCTTCATCATAGAAGCCTTACCGTAGGCACAAATCACTTCAAGAAAACCTTTTGGTTCCAACCAAGGGGAGTTACCCGATTTAAAACCAATGTCTTCTCTTATGTTATTTTGTTTTATTTTGCTTCTCCAACCCCCTAAAATATTTTTATTAAATTATTTTGTAACAACTACAGTATATTAAATTTTCTAGTATGTTTTTATGGGAAGGATTCTAGCTACACTTATACAAACCTCCATCTAATGAGTGAAGAACATACTGTTTCTGTAGACGGTGAACTACTGCCTCACAAAACGATGATTGTACAAATATCTTCTACAACCTCTCATGGTGGTCATTAAGATGTCACTGTATTTACATATGATATATATTATGTTTATTTTTTCCTTATTCTTTTCTATTTCTCATTTATGGCATACCTTTATGGTTTCCATAATGGGTAAACACGATAATTTCATTTTAGGAAGTGCGGTCTATCGTCCCCTCAAAGTGATTTGAATCGTTAATGCCATATGTGGGACGTATAAAGGATGGATTTAATAATATTATATATTATATTATACTGGAATTATAATGTACCTCTATATAATACTGTTTTCATTCAATTAAATGCGAAATATAAATGAAAGTATCCTTCATGCATACGTACGGTTTACCATCTCCATGAACGGTGCATTTCATTTATTACCTTCAAATGTTATGTACTGTTATAAATATATATTATACTGGATATATATGATATATACGATATATACATAATTAATATCATTCTAGAGATATAGATACATTAAAACATGAACAACTTGTAATTATAAGAATTTTATTTTTGACTCAAGTACCAAATATTGACAACATGACCATTATTAACTTAAATGATTACATAATGTTCATAAAATGGTAATAAATGATATAAATGGGATAATTAACTTGAAAAAAGTTTTTAATAAAGTAGAAATTTACTTTAGTTTATTATTATAGATATTAAAGAACAATCGAGTCAATTCAGACACGAGGTAAGAGACTTCATCTCAATCTCCTTTCATTGAGGCATATTTTGTTTTAATAAAAGACATTATTTTATACACTATATAAACACCATTGACTTTTAATTTCATTCAAAATGAATATTTTTCTATGAATTGTTTCACTAAATGAAAAAATTTATTGTTTCTTTTAATGTACGCGGTGGCAATGACCTTTCTGCCTCCACGAGTATTACTTGGTCATTGTCTTCCTTAACATGTCGTAATGTTTTTAAAAGAAAAATAATATACCATATACTCTATTATGTATTTTTGTATTGAAAATGGTTTTGATAATTGATTTGTTATGTCAACATATTTATGTGATATATTGTGATTGAAATGTGTAAATGTTTCCTTTCCTTTATATTGTTTGTATGTGTTATGATTTTATAATGGTACTTGGACATTTGATGGGTGGTTATGTGATAAACCAAATGACGGGTGGTGTTGTGATAAACCAGGACGGGTGGTTACGTTATAACCTCCATTTCATTGGGTATAGAAGTTGGACGTATAGCTATTATATTTAGTGATATGTGTGGAAGTCGACCGTATGGTTATTCGATTTTTGTATGTTTATGTTTTAAGTTACCTTTATATTTTATGTGTTCTTTATTTGGGTTTTATGGTGATATTTTGGTTACAAAAGGGAATGCAATGATATTTTATACAGTGAAGAGTATTTAAAACTTCATATAAGTGAAAACTATAATTTATGATTAGGTATTCATGGTTTACTTGTTGTTTTGAAAAACCAACAGTTTCCTTCTTTGTGTATTCCTTACTGAGCATTTTATGCTCATCCCATGTTTTTGAAATGTATTTCACAGGACATAAAGTGGAATAGGGTCAAGGATGGGATCAAGGAAAGTCATGTTGTCCAAAACAAGGAACTGGACATAACCCTTTTTTTCAAGATTTATTATTTTATGAAAAAATGGAAATTTAGTAGAAGTGTCTACTTTGTAACTTTTGAGATGGAATTGTTATGGCCTAATTCTCTAAAACTCTAAACCAGAAAAGATCCTCAATGTGAATTATTCATTTAATTCAAGATTATGTAATGTTATAAGATTGCGTCTTTATATAAAATAAATTCAAAAATGTTGTAAACTCTATGAATGATATCAAACCCACTTTTTTAAAGTATAATTATTATGTTCAAAGGAAATCATTAATATCTAATCAACATTATCCATACAAATTATCTATTTATCACAAAATCATTATTTAAACATCAATGACATATTAAGGGTTATCTTTCCCTTAATCATGTCTTTTCAATTCATATATCCTTAATCTTAAATCACCTTTCATGGTAATCTACATCATTCATCATATTCTTGGAAATCCCTATTACAAATCATTTATAGAAAATTAGTTATATATATTTTTTGTTTATATAACATAAATCTTGATTTCCAATACATTGGATCATAAATTATTCCACTTCATTATTAAACCATTAACTATTTTTCATCATTTTATATCTTAATAACCATTTGACTATAATAGTTAATATGAATCATGTCATAAGATTTCATAAATTCAATTTAATCCAACTATTTGACAAAAACACTATTAGAGTAACTCATAACTATCACGTTCCATTTTTGGTCTCATCACCATCACCAGTATAAGCATTACTCTTACCACCTTGTTTATTCACTCCATGATATTTTATATAGTAAATAGATTTTCATAATGCCTATAATTTGAAAAAATTAAAACATCCATCCATTGATAATACCATGGGGAGAAAAATATCCCCATCCATTGAGTTAACTGAACTTTTCATTTTCCTTTGTAGTTACTTTATTTGTGTCCTTATTTTCCACAACCAAAACAACTTCTAATCACATTGAGAAATTATATTAAGAGATAGTTTAAATATTCTCTACATGTAGTATAGTGATCTTTCCTTCCCCTATAATATCCACTACCAAAAATCATAGAGAACTATATCTTTCATGTCATTAGTGAGTCTAATAGTTAGTTAATGTGAAAATTATTAATGTTGTTATGTGATAACAAATTGACATAATGAAAATATCCTTTAATATAGTAAATAAATACTTTGGATTCCCATTAAAAAATCATCAATCACATTCCATAATAACACAGTTCCTTCATGTTTCCGCCATTAGGTAAATCCAAAAATCATTGTGTGATCAATAATAATCATATTTGAAAACCACATAATCAGAAAAAGTCACTTATAAGATATCTAAATCAGGGAAAATTATTTTTAATCTAGGTAACCTTTGGTTTATCATAGTTCATTCATAGTCACCATCTATTTAAATCCTTCATAATGGTTCATATAGAGTTTGTGAATATCCAATGCATATCCCTTAGGAGTGTCAGAATAGGTGTGCAATAAGTCCCATTTTCATTCACTAGGTGTTGATCGATTCAAGATCAATGTAACTTCAAGATCTATTACCCCTATGAAACTATCTTCCAAATCCATATCAACTTTTAGTATCTATACATGGTATAATATTATAAAATCCACTTGTTCTATCCAATATCAAAATTCTAGGATATTTTCCAATACGTTGACTCATCTTTAGAATTATCATTTGATGTATCCCTAAGAATATACTTATAAATATACCTAGGTATCTCTATTATGTATTCTCTTCCTAGTTTCCAATGGTTACAAAACATTTACACATATACCAACTATAGTGAATCTGGATTTTCAGATATAAGTATGACATATTTTTAGATGAATATTCAATAAATTACACAAACCCATGCTATACTACTGTAATAGTATAGTGTATTTGAATACTAGTTAAATAATATTATGATTTAGTTAAAGGTAATTATAATATCTCATAAATATATTCCCCATTAGTACACTTTAAAAACATATCCTATATAAAACATTTATTCGCATCATAGGGAAAAGAAACATTTGAATGAGTGAGATCAGATGCTCAATATGGGTAAATAGGGAAATATGAAATCATAAAATGAACATAAGGTTATGATAACATGATAATAACATTTAAAACCATACCCTACATATCAATGATTATAATCTTGATATATGCATAAATATTGGCAGTTCAAAAGACATAAATCATAAGGGAATAAAATAACATTAGGCATGAAATTGTATCATTGGAATAAGACATGAAATTATGGCATACAAATTAGTTTAAAACATTTTGAACATGCATAAATAGATAAAGGTTCACTCATTAAATTAATGAAATGAAATCAGACCCTTGTATAAACTTATAAATATGAAACTAGGATCACATCTAACATTAGGGACATGAATGATCAGACTATTTATAACATTTTGAAAATGAAATTATGATTGTACATAAAATTGTTAACATATAATTATGTTCATGGTTTACATTATGAACATTTAATTAGGATAGTGCATAACATTCTTACTTGTGATTTACACATCTTTACCCAATTTATTGGAGGGAGATATAGGTCTGACCTATCACATAATGAAAATAAAATGTATGTGTGCCACAAGATCATAAAAATCCATCATATCATAACTCATTAAATGAAATGGGTTTCATAAAAATATCATCATATCATAACCTAGGGAAAATATATAGGTTCCATAATCATTTATTTATTTAATAATTTCATTTTTATTTTGAAAAAGAAGTTATTCTAATAATAATTTTATCAGGGTATGACTTGTAAAATAGAAAAGAGTTTCCTGAAAATATTTTCAGAATTAACCATTCAATTAAATAGTAAGAATGGTATCTAAGTTTTATATACTTATTAAATCCAAATTTATATCAATGTACTTTATCTTAATGTATGATTTAGTGAAAGTGATGGTAATTGAGGAAGAAACTTGTATTCATGTCGTACACGTTAAAATAAATATCCCTTTTAAATTTTTAATAAAATCTATAAGCATGACATTTGGAAAAAACATAAAGAGTAAATTTAAATAATTTTTTAAAAAATAAAACATGGGAGAAAATGTATTTAATATTTTATTTGAAGGTGGTTTAAAACATTTTGGATGTTTTTTTAGAAATAATTTTTTTTAATGAAATAGAGTTTTCGACTGAAAAGATACATTTTTCCTAAAAATTGTTTTTTAACCCATGAGTACCAAAAGAGAAGAAAATGATTTGAAAACATGTTTTCTCATGACATAACCAAATGAGAATAAAATTCATGATATTATTGAGATATAAATCATAAGATTACATTATTGGAAGGATAATCATAAACAGTTATAAAAAATAATGTGATTTTAATATAGAACTCTTATCACTTTAGTATCATGGAGTCGTAACCCATATCAAAGAATAACTCAAATTGAAACATATTTTTTTTTAAAGTGGGTTCCCTAGAACCAACATTATTAGTAATTTAATATTTTCTTACCATGTATACTGAAAGTTATACATGACACACACTTATCATAATAGTGTTGATATTTTAGTGTCAGCTATTTAAATATTTATATCCATAGATTAATTGTCTTATCAAAATATTATATAGGTTCTTAGGGTATAATTAGAACCATGATAAACTATAAAAATAATATTAAACAAATTTCATATAGTCAAAATATATCATATTTACTAGATATAGTTTATGTTTGGCTATCAGGTGTTTGGGGTCATAATAATTGTGAATTATTATCATGATGTTCACACAATGTGATTTCTAGTTTGTGAGATAATAAAGATAGACACATTAATAGGAAGGCCACATGTTTCAGGTGTCATTGATTATTCCTATTTATGAACATGTGTATCAGTATCCTAATATGAGACCCTTATTAACATGTTCCATTAAATCACATAAATTAAAGTAGGGAAAAATCAATGACATTGAAGTCAGTGTGGTGTAGCTTGTGTTCGGTGCATCATTGGTGGTATGACATTGGTTGAATGATCTAGATAGAATTTTTTAATTCATAGTTTGGAAAGAGATATATTGGGCCTTGTTGATTAGGATTAATGTACCTTCATAAATCCTTGTCAAAGGTAGTCAATGGTAAAATAATCCAGTTGGATCAATAAATAATAAAGAAATAAAGGATGACGATACATGTGTGAATCCTCCTTTCTGATATATTCACTAAAAAATAGAATATATTACACAATTTGTTTTCATAATAATGGTTTCCATTAGTATTACTATTCCTTATCACATTGGTGGTCTTGGTGGGTTGATAAACCACACTATTAGTGTATGAATTCTATTCACAGTTATTAAGATAAGTTCATAGAGGTTCAAAAACAATAGCGCATTAAATATACATCCCTACTCTAGTGAATAAGTACATAAGACATTGTGGACCCCACAATAGGGTTTGAGAGTTTTCTGTGTTCTATCGATCACTAAGAAATAAATATATTCATTATTTATTAGAGTATAACATAATTTAGTTGAATTTGTTTAAAATAATATTTATGAGTGTTTCAATAAATAAATGGAATAATATTATATGAATGAATATTATTTTATTACTCATGGATCAATTGATATTAGTGGGTGTTATGAGTCATGTTAATGGACTATGGTTATCATAGAGTATATTAAATATATATCACATGTATGTGATAAAATATAAAGAATATTAATGACATATTTACTTCATCATGATTATTTATTTATCGCTTATCTAGTGGATGTTAAATATACGAGGGTCGGGGAACCCCATCCGTGTATTTCAACATCCACACTATATGTCAGTAGAGGATCATTATATTTATGAAATTTATTTTCAATTATTTAATATATTTTCTCTTCTCTCACATTCTCGTGAGAGAATGGCTATATCTGAGTGAGCAATCCAAAAACACCTTCATGGTTGAAAGGAATAGGATCGAGGTGATTACCGTGACATTAAATGAATCTATGAATCTCTGCGCTAGAACTCAATGTTTGATGATGTCCATACACAAAAATCCTAATATGGTATGGGGATGATCTAGTGGTGTTTGAATTTAGATCATTCATGAAATGATCATCGGTGATGACCTCTAATTAAACATGAATTTAATAAAATGGTGTAAACATTTATATATTTTTTGCGCTTTGAGATATTCATATGAGTTCCTTAGACCTCTATTGGAACATGGATCCATAGAGACAACATTTTAATGTTACATTGATGAAGAAAATGTTTCAAATTCCATACCCATCAGCTTCATCTTTATTCCCTTATACCTCTAATTTGTATCATATGAATCATGTTACTTTACTGAGATAAAAAAATTATTTTTCATTAAATTAAGTATAGAGATTTATTTTGGTCCCAATGGTACTTATCACACATCAATCTTATTCCATATTTCCATGTTATAAAAATAAAAAATTATTAATATTGATCAATAAATACATGGTTTTCATAGGTATAAATTAAAAACACAATTTTTTTTAATTTTTCAAGGCATTTATCATTTCGGTGACTCTTCTGTCATTTTGAACAAGTATCAGTCTAATTTTTATTACCATACATACTTATACTGGGAGGTAAAATGAAATGATTCCCATAGAATCTTTGACATAAAAAATATAATAATGAATAATTTATATTCAAAATAACCAAAAAAAGAGTCTATTCATAGCATTTTTAGACAAATTGATTGGAGGGGACATGTGGCCCCCAATAGCTTATTAATTGTCTATCCTAGATACCTAGCTTCTAATTGAAACCAAGATTTTTATTTTTAAATTTAAAACATTTTTATCAAAAGCTTACAATTATAGGTTTTATAAAATTTTGAGAAACTATCAAATGTGTGGTTCAGTTGTTCATTGTAGGAAATAAATACTAATAGTAATGACAGAAATGTCATGTGGGGTGTGGTGTGCTGTACAACAACATAAAAATAGTTATATTCCAATGGTATGCACCGTAATGTCATTAATATTTTTAAAATAATGTCACACTAACCCATCGTAGCCACTCCCAACATCCGGTTCCCCAGGCGTTGCCACCTAGTCGGACAATTATACTATCATCAGGGACTTCTCATCCACTGATGGTGTTGCCTCCAAGTCTATTCACCCCTAGCTCACTCAACAAACATGGATCTCCTTCCAAGAAATCCCATCCAATTCTATGGAAACCTCCACCATAATAGTGGAAATTGTCTCCTTCGTGAATTTTGGATTGGTCATCGCCTCGGCCTAGAACCGGTTCTCTCCCATTACTAGATGTTATCTACAGTTGATCACATGCCATTGCCTATATTCATGCCAACCTTACATCATTGTGACATTGTTCAACTATTCCTCATCTGGTATGGTCCCCCCCCCCCCGTCAATTTTAATTACAACTCCACGGGCCATGGATATTTTCCATCGTTGATCCGCTCTCTTCAACAAACATCCTGTTAACCTCAACCGTCATTCCACCATGTGCAAGAGCTACGAGCCTGTTGTTGGGTTTGGGCTCCCAATTTGCAAGAAGTCCACGTGACACTGCCTCTGATGGGTCCTATTAGACCTGCTCTTCCTCAAAAGAGACTTGGTTGGGGTCTCATAATTGGGAATGGATCAGTGTAGGTTATACTAACCCAAACATTGCTACATAGTGTCTATTTGGCCAAAAAAGACCAGTGGGATTATGGCCCAACCAACAATAGGCCTTGATGGTATTTCTAGGACTAAGAGAAGTATATGAAATCCAAAAAATTATTAATTTACTTTTATTATTAAATTAAATTAATTAAAAAATATTTTTTAAAATTAAATAATAATAATTTCATATTCCAAAAATATTATTTATATTTAGTATTAATTAAATTAATTGAGTAATTTAATTATTGAGATGAAAACTATATTAATAATAGGACTGGGTGAAAATAAATTATTTGAATAAATCACATGAACTTTAATATTCACTTAATTAATTTAAATTCTCTAAAACATTAATATTATTTCAATTTTATTTTATATATATTTTATTTTACGCATTCACTGGTCTTGAAAACTGCCCAGACAAATGTCTTTCTGGTTAGATTCATTTATTAATTTTTTTTCTTATTGGAGATTTTGTAACAAGTAGTTAATTTCAGGATGTTTTATGCACCATCATCTTTTAATTCAAAATGTATATGGTTCTATGTATCCATTTTATCTATTTTATGTTTCCCTCCTAATATGTCCTCTAAATTTTTTGAGTTTTATAGTACATTTGATGATTATGATGTTATACATAGAGCATTCCAATATGAGGTATAATCCAAGATTAGACATGGATATAATGGACTAGGGGAAGCTGCAATTAGAGTATAGATTCAAATTAAGAATGATACCCCAAGATCATGGTTGATCCATTAAGTTTAAGTATATCAACAAATATTAGATGATTAAGACAAATCGGTTATTTTTTCCTTTATGAATTTTTTTATTATTTTATGCATTTTCATATTTATGAGAACACTTAAAATAATAAAAAAACAGAATGGAATGAAAATGTATTCTATTAATTGAATTTTTAATTGTGAGATAGACAACATAGTTTGAATACATTAAATAGAAAAATATTGAATTCTTGAATAATATAAAAAACTTCTCATAGAAATATATAGGAATTAAGGCCTTCCATCACTCCAATATGAATAATATTGGGTTTACCGGGTGCTCATTAGATAACATTGTGGGTGCCTCCTAATACTAGGGATTTCCTACTAGGGTGAGAGGATGAAATAATTGAAGTTGGTCGAAAATAAGTATCCAAATCTATATTGTAACATCTTTAGTGGAAATAATTGAGTAAATCGTCTTTATGGATTTAGAAGCCGATACTTCACTCAACAGATCATGGAGACAAGAGTTACTGTAGTTGGTCAGTCAAAATACTATTTGGTTATGTATCCAAATATTATAGACTATGAGGTGAGGTTTCAAGGATCCTTTCCACTATAATATTCATGTGATAATGTATTCTATGTCCATTACTGATTTAATCTATATTTTGAAAAAAAAGTTATAGACATTAAATGATTTAATAAATAGGTAATGTCTAGACTATAATTAAGATAAAATTAATACTATTCTATATTATTTCTTATAAAATGTAAATTAATACAAAAAACATGCTATTAATAATACTGGGAAAATAAAATGTCAACAATAGCATGAATTTCAAGGAATAGTACTTGTGATTTCTTAAAGTACTTTCATATTGGTAATTCAAGGTGCCTGTGTGCACAATACATGCTAAGCCACCTCATGAATCGAGGGTGAAAAAAATGGTTCATAGAGACTCATGTATGATGGATATGATGGTTATGTAATAATTATATCTTCAATGTATGATGTGATTTGTTGATATGCATCTAGACATGGAAAATTTTACATGCATCCCATCTCATAAATGTTTGTGAGGAGAAATTGAAGAAAAATATTAATGAGTTAAAGACTAGCCCTAACTGAAAGATGATATACTATCATTCAATAAATCCCAATCTTATATATTTTTTACCCACAATATCTACTTCTATATAACATTATATCATGGATAATGGGGAGTAAAACTCTTTATACCTTTTGAGTGAATTTTTACAAGAAACAAGATCAAAAAAAGATTTATTAATCTTTAGATATTACGGTGAAAAAGTAAAAAGACAAGGTGAAAAGTCCAAATTCATTTTTTATTCCAATATCACCTTCTCAAAACCATTCAATTTAAATAGTTAGGTTATCATAAAAGATGTTATTTTCTTCACATTTATAGAAATAAGTCATTGAAATTTTAATCAAAAAAAATCTAAATTGAAGAAGGATGTAATTTTTTTTTCTTATTCATGTATATTCATCAATTATGACTAGTATTACTATAATAATTCTTGTTTATTAAATAAAATATTCTAATGACAAATTTTTATTAAAATCAATTATCCATGTAAGTATAAGGACCCAGCCATAAAACCATACATAATCTTGAATTAAATAAATAATTCACATTGATGATCTTTTCAGGTGTGGAGTTTTAGAGAGTCAGGCCATAACTATTACATCTCAGAATATTACAAGGTAGACACTTCTACATAGTTTCCATTTTTTAACAAAACATGAACTCTTGAAAAAAAAAGAGTCATGTCTAGTTCCATGTTTAAGATAGCATGACTTCTCCTTGATCTAATCCTTTACCATATTCCACATTATGTCTTGTGAAAAACATTTCAAAAACATGGGATGAGCATAAAAAATCTCAGTAAGAGATACTTAAAGAAGTAAAACTATTAGTTTTTCAAAACAAAAAGTAAACCATGAATACTTTAACATAAGTAATACTTTTCACCTTTATGAAGTAGTAAATACTCTTCACTAAATAAAGGATCATTACTTACCCTTTTGTAACCAAAAGATTACCCTAAAACCCATATAAAGAACACATAACATATAAAGGTAACCTGGGACATAAAAATACATAAATGGAATAACCATATGGTCGACTTCCACACATATCACTAAATGGAATAGCCATACGACCGACTTCCATACCCAATGAAATAGAGGTTATAACGTAACCACCCCTCCTGATATTCACGGCCCCACCCATCATTTGGTCTATCACGTAACCACCCGTCAAATGTCCATATACCATTATAAAATCATAACACATACAAAAAATATAAAGGTAAGAAAACATTTCCACATTTCAATCACAATATATCACTTAAATATATTGACATAACAAATCCATTTTCAAAACCATTTTCAATACCAAAAATACATAAAATAGTATATGGTATTTATTTTCTTTTAAAAACTATACGGCTTGTTTAGGAAGCCAAAGATCAAATAATTCTCATGGTAGCGGAAAAGGTTGTTGTCACCACGTACGTTAAAAGGAATATTCTTTTTTTCATATAGTAAAATGCTTTGTAGAAAAATATTCCATTTGAAAATTCAAGGGTTTTTATACAGCGTATAAAATAAAGTCGTGTATTAAAATAAAATATGCCTCAATGATTGGAGATTGAGACGAAGTCCCTTACCTCGTGTCCGACTTGACACGATCGTTCATTAATATCATGAATAATAAACTAAAGTTAATTTCTAATTTCTTAAGAACCTTTTTCAAGTTTATTATTCATTTCATATCACTTACTACCATGTTATAAACATTTTTTAATCATTTAAGTTAATAACTTTCATTTTGTCGATATTTGGCACTTGAGTCAAAAATTAACACCTTATATTTACAAATTGTCCATGTTGTTAATAGTACATTATATCCAGAATTATGTTCATGATTTAGATATCATATATATCATATAAATCCAGTATATACATGTATTTATAATATTACATAACATTTAGAGGTAAGAAATGAAATGCACCGTTCATGGAGATGGTAAGCCGTACGTACGCATGAACGCTACTTTTATTTATATTTCTTATTGTAATGGAAATAAAACATAATGATATATAGGTATATTATAATTCCAGTATAATATCATATATAATATTGTTAACTCCATCATTTATACATCCCACATAAGGCATTAACAAATCAAATCACTTTGAGGGGGCGGTAGTCCGCACTTCCTCAAATGAGATTATCGTATTTACCCACTATGGAAACCATAAAGGCATGATATAAATAGAAAATACAGAAGCATAAAGAAATAATAAACATAATATATATCATATATAAATACATTTCCATCATAATGGCCATAAAGAGTGGTGGTAAGATGTAATTGAACAATCATCATTTCGTGAGGCCTTAGTTTTCCATCCACAGAAACATTATGTTCTTCAACCATTAGATAGAGGTGTGTGTAAGTGTAGTTCGAATATTTCTCATAACAACATTATAGTATATTGAGGATACTTGTGTTGTTACCAAATAAATGAATAAAAAGATTTTAGAGGTTGAAGAAGTAAAAGAATAGAAAACAATTTAAGGGAAACAGTTACCTTCAATTTGGGTAACATCCTTTGGTTTGAACCAAAGGACTTCATGAAGTTACTTTTGCCGAAGGTAGGGCTTCTAGAAGGAGTAGAGGGATGTATGGAGTGTAATTGGGCCGAGTTTGGACGAGCCAAATGGCTTGAGAGGTTTGAGGAATTGGTTAGAAGGGGTCTTCTTTTATAAGGGAGAGGAGGGGCTCTTTTGAAAAGTGTGAAAACATTATTTTATTATATAATGATATTTGGTTTCTAATGGTCCGAAAATCATTAATGAAGAAGATAATATGACTCATATTATAATTAAAATCATCCAAATCAGAATTGTACATGTTTTGGATAATAATGTAATCATTATAATCTTTTTTATTTAAATCATTTATTAATGATATAAATACTGGATTATTATTGTGTCATAAATAATTTAATTTATTTGATATCTAAAAATAAAAAAAATACCATGATATATGAAATATTTGTATCTTTCCAAAAATTAATTATAGTCTAAAATAGACTTATATAACACCATATAAAATTTAATTACTAAAAGATTTTTGTTAATGTCAATTTTGTCTTCACATTAAATTAATTAATCTAAATTGTCAGGATCACTCCCAAGTGGCTCACTGGGGTCCCAAAATCGACCCAAAGATGCCCATGGTCAGCCATGACTCATCCAATAAGTATTGGACAAGTGTTAAGGTAATTTTTAATTATTATAATATTCTTTTAATATTTAATTACCATATTTACCTTTAACCGCGGTAAATAAAAGTCAAAAGTTACTATTCAAAAAATATTACTTTCATCTTAATGAACCAAATTTTACTTCTTGATAACAACCATGTATGTTGGATTTTTGAAATTCAATTCAAAAAAGTGGTAAAATTTCATTTAAATGAAAAAGTCAGTTTTTTAACTACCACTAAGTGGTTTCACTATTCATCAAAAATTGATGTTTTTTAGAAAAATACCAAAAATTCAGCCTACGATATATTTGATATTCCAAATTCAAAAATGATTTATATTTTTACAAATTCGAAACATAGAAGTGGAATTAATTAATTTTAAAATTAATTCCAATTATCAAAACAAATAGCGTGTTTTTAAGAAATAATAACTATCAAAAGATTGATACTTGTTTATGTCCAATTTCAAAGTGAAATTAATTCCAATGACCAACATTGGATTAAATGGTAAAAATATATTCCAATTAAACTTTTAAACCAATTAAAAAGATAATATAACCATATAAATAAATTAGATTAAAACATAGTTTTGAATTAAAATACAATATTTTCACTATTCATTAAAAAATGAACTTTATCAGAAAAATTATAAAACATTACACAAAGTAAATTTTGATGTCCCCATTATATAGAAGGTTTTTATTTGGTCATATATAATTTATAAAAGTGACCAAAACTATATTTTAAAGGGGTTCTCCATTAAAAGGCGACAAATCGGCCTTTTAATGTAAATTATGCTTAAAATTAGATTCATTCACATTTTAAGCCTCTAACTTTTTATTGGATAAAGTAAATACATTTAAAAATCATGTATAATCATATTGTATTTATTTTCATTCATTCCTACCAATACAAAGTCTACGAGTTAACTACCATTTAAAATAATAATATTATATTATTAGTGTCCAACGTAAGATTCCAAAGAAACTCGTTGTTGCATATTGGGTACGCAATCGAACATAGAAACCCTTTTAAAGTAAAATTAATATTTAATTAAAATATTAATAAATATGAAATATACATTATTCTTCATTTACCTGGGATGTTACATCCTTCCCCCCTTTTAGAAATTGCATCCTCGCAATTTTTATTCACTTATCAAAATAAGTGGTGGTATTTATCTCTCATAGCATTTTTAGATTCCCATGTTGCCTCTTTAGCCATATGGTTTTTGCACAAAACCTTTACCTGGTAAATTACCTTATTCCACAGCACCTTCTCTCTACGGTCATGAATCTGAACTGGTTGTTCTTCATGAGAGAGATTCTCTTCCAACTGAACTACCTCTGGGCTCAAAACATGAGATGGATCTGGCATATACTTTCTCAACATCGAAACATGAAAAACATTGTGTACCTGGGATAAACATAGAGGTAAAGCCACTCTATATGAAATTGATCCTACTTTCTCAAAAATTTCATAAGGTCCAATGAACCTCGGACTCAACTTTCCCTTCTTACCAAAACACGTCACACTTTTCCATAGAGAAACGTTGAGATAGACATGTTCACCTACCTAAAAAGAAAGGTCCTTCCTCCGGATATTGGCATAACTTTTCTGTCGACTCTGAGCTGTTTTAATGTGCTTCTGAATCAACTGAACTTTCTCTACCGTATCTTCTACCAATTCTAATCCCATAAGCTTCCTTTCACCTAATTAATCCCAAAAAGCTAGAGTTCAACAATTCTTTCCATATAATGCCTCAAATGGAGCCATCTATATTATGGAATGAAAACTGTTATTATATGAAAATTCAGCCAAAGAAAAATGGTGGCCCTAACTTCCCTGATAATCCATCAAGCAAGCTCATAACATATCTTACAATGTCGGAATTGTTCGTTCTGACTGCCCATCTGATTGAGGATGAAATGGTGTACTAAAATTTAATTCAGTAACCAATGACTTTTGAAGGACTTTCCAAAATTTAGAAGTGAACCTGGGATGACAATCAGATACAATGGAGAGGGGAACCCCATGAAACCTGACTATATCTTTAACATACAACCGAGAAAGTTGATCTAGAGACAAATTATCTCGAATAGGAAGGAAATGAGAAGATTTAGTCAATCGATCAACAATAACCCAGATTGCATTATTGCCTCGAGATGTCTTTGGTAATCCCACAACAAAGTCCATGGATATATTTTCATATTTCCACTCTGGAACCAGTAAAGGCTGAAGCATTCCTTTAGGTAACTACCAATATGCTTTAACCTGCTAATAAGTCAAACACTTCACAGTAAAATAAGCAATATCTCATTTCATTCCATCCCACCAGTAATACTCCCGAAAATCTCTGTACAACATAGTACTACCAGGATGAACTAAAAACAGGGAACTATGATCTTCACATAACAACTAATTCTTCAAATATGAATCACAAGGCATACATTATATCTTTCCAAATATCAAAACATGATCATTATCAATGTTAAATTCAGGTAACTTACCCTTCTGAATCAACTCTACCTTTTTCTGCAACTCATTGTCTTCTTTCTATGCTTGCTTTATTCTCTCTAAAAGAGATGAATACACTGACACCTGAAACAAAACAGAAGAATTTCCTACACCAACAACTTCTATTCCAAAGTTCATCAAATCAAACACCAAAGGATCTCGTTCCAAATATAGCATGGTTAATGAAGCATTACTTTTTCGACTCAAAGCATCACCCACTTTATTTGCTTTTCCTGGATGGTAATGGATCGTGCAATCATAATACTTGATTAATTCCAACCATCTCCTATATCTCATGATCAATTATTTTTGAGTGAATATATACTTTAAACTTTTGTGATCAGTATATATTTCACACTTCACTCCATACAAATTATGCCTCCAAATTTTTAATGCAAAAACAACAGAAACTAATTCCTAATCATGTATAGGGTAATTTAACTCATGTGGTTTCAACTGACATGAAGCATAAGCAATTACCTGATCATTCTGCATTAGGACACAACCGAGTCCTTTCAATGAAGCATCACTGTAGATAACAAACTCTCCATTTTTGGAAGGCAGTGCCAAAAATGTACAATTAACGAATCTTCTTTTCAATTCCTAAAAGCAATCATCACATTCTTTTGTCCAGATGAACTTGACACCTTTTCAAGTTAACTTAGTCATTGGAATATATAACATAGCATAATGTTCAATAAACCTCTGGTAATAACATACCAAACCATGAAAACTACGAATCTCGATTATATTTGTGGGTCTTGGCCATTCTTCAACAACTTTTGTTTTAACTGGATCAACAGTTATGCTGTTTTTTGAAACAATGTGACCAAGGAAAGAAATTTGTTGTAACCAAAAATCACACTTTCCGAATTTCCCATAACGTTTCTTTTCTTTTAAGGTTCCCAAGACAACCCTTAAATGACTTTCATGCTACTCTTTACTTTTTGAATAAACCAAAATATCATCAATGAACACAACAACAAACTTATCCAAGAACTCACGGAAAATTCTATTCATATGATCCATGAATACAGTAGGTGCATTGGTTAAACCAGAAGGCATAACTAAAAATTCATAATGGCCATATCTATTACAAAATGCGGTCTTCAGAATGTCTACTTCCTTTGCTTTCAACTGATGGTACCCTGACCTCAAATCATTCTTCGAAAAATACCGAGCTCTCTGGAGCTAATAAAACAAATCATCGATATGAGGAAAAGGATAGTAATTCTTAACAGTGATGTTATTCAATGCTCTATAATCAATGCAAAGTATCATTGAACCATATTTATTTTTAACAAACAAGATAGGAGCACCCCATGGTGATGTGTTAGGTCGAATGAAACCTTTATCTAATAACTCCTGTAATTTATTATTTAAATCTAAAGGTTCAATTTGAGCCATTCAATAAGGTAGTTTTGAAATTTTCTTAGCATCAAAAACTAAGTCAATGGTAAATTCAACTTCCCGATTAGGTATAATACCAGGAAACCCATCAGGAAAAACATCAAGGTACTCATTTACCACTGGCACGTCAGTAATCTCAATACATTCTTTATTTTAAACAATATGAGCAAGGTAACATTCATTTCCTTATTTTACTAGTTTCTCAACTTCCTGATATGTTATCAAAATCAAGGGTTCATTCTTGTACACAAACTGTAAATCATTCTGAAATGAAACCTCTTTAGCTCTACAGTCAATCTTAGCATGATAAACAGAAATCCAATCCATTCCCAAAATAACATCAAACTCTACTAGAGGTAAAATAATAAGGTTTGCAGGTAGATTCTTTCCACACAAAAGGACAAGAATGTTCTTATTTTTTCTTTTTGTCTCATCATTTCTCCAGGTGTTTTTATAATAAGTTATGTATTCATATCTTGAGATGGAATTCCCAATTTATTAGAAAACTTATCAGAAATGAATGAGTGTGTAGACCCTGAATCAAACAACACATTGGCATAATCTGAACAAACAAACAGTGTACCTGATACTACTTCGTTTGATGGGCCAACATCTATTGATGTAGTTACAAAGGATTTCACCACACCTTTATGCTTGTATTCTGGCTGATTTCCCTCAGTAGATTTTTTCTATGGACACTTGTTTGTATAATGACCTATTTAATTATACTTAAAACATCTTACCGATGGATTTTCATTCCCTGCTTGATCATCTTCTTTATAGTTATGAGTAATATGACTAGACTTACCACATTAGAAGCACTTTCTAGAATTCGATAAACATTCTCCAGGATACCTTTTACCACACTTATCACAAGTTGGATATTTAGGTTTCTTACCTCCATGCTTCTTTGATGAATTCTTCCCCTTTTCCAACCAACTGGACCTCTTATTCTGTTGTTTTTCAAAGAACACTTGATCATCGGCAAACTCCATTTCCACCTTCTCCACACATCGAACAAGTTTTTCATAACTTTTGAACTCAAGAGAGGCTAATTCTCTTAGATATAATGGATTTAGTCCTGAGTAAAATTGATTTATCTTACTATCAAGATCTCGGATAAAATTTGGTGCATACCTTGCCAGTCGAGTGAACTTTACTTCATAAGCAGCCATTGATTCATCCTCCTACCTCAATTCCAAGAATTTATTCTCCATCCTAAGACAAACCACCTTAAGAAAATATTTCTCAAGAAACATACCTTTGAATTCTTCCAAAACAAGAGCATCAATCTCATCAATATCCCTGATATTTTTTTACCATCGACCACCACTGATCAGCTTCAACTTCAAAATAGTAAACAGCGAGACTAACCTTTTGATGTTCTGAACAACCCATGACATCAAAAATTTTCCCCATTGCTTTAATCCACCCTTCATCTAGAACAGGGTCAGATGATCCTCTGAATGATGGGGGGATGTTGTCTCATGGAATTATCCACTACTGACATGTTCCTATGTGGTTGATCTGGCTGATCTCGTGCATGAATACCACCACGATTTATATCCTGAGTCAATTGTGCCATCACTACAACAAACTGTTCAGTTCCGATTCCGACCTTCCCAGGTTGCTGATTTGGAAGGTTCTCTTCCTCTTGATGTCATCCCAACATAGCCGCCCTATTTCCTCTGCGGAAAACCATTCTAAACATAGAAATATCTTAGGCGAAGCAACATGGTAATCTGGAAATGTTATACGATTTCAATAGTAACATAAACTACATTATGGATATTACTTTAACGATACCCTAACACATAAACTTATCTAGACCGACCTCTGATACCAACTATAAGGACCCAACCTTAAAACCATACATAATATTGAATTAAATGAATAATTCACATTGAGGGTCTTTTCAGGTTTAGAGTTTTAGAGAGTTAGGCCATAACTATTACATCTCCAAAGATTACAAGGTAGAAACTTCTACACAGTTTCCATTTTTTTTACAAAACATGAACTCTTTAAAAAAATTGTCATGTCTATTTCCATGTTTAAGATATCATGACTTCTCCTTGATCCCAACCTTTACCCTATTCTACATTATGTCATGTGAAAAACATTTCAAAAACATGGGATGAGCATAAAAAGCTCAATAAAGGATACACAAAGAAGTAAAATTGTTAGTATTTCCAAACAACAAGTAAACCATGAATACTATTACATCGGTAATACTTTTAACCTTTATGAAGTATTAAATACTCTTCACTGAATAAAGGATCATTACTTACTCTTTTGTAACCAAAATATTACCATAAAACCCATATAAAGAACACATAACATATAAAGGTAACTTGGTACATAAACATACATAAATGGAATAACCATATGGTCGACTTCCACACATATAACTAAATGGAATAGCCATATGGCCGACTTCCATACCCAATGAATTGGAGGTTATAACTTAACCACCCGTCCTGGTATTCACGACACCACCCGTCATTTGGTTTATCATGTAACCCCCCGTCAAATGTCTAAGTACCATTATAAAATCCTAACAAATACAACAAATATAAAGGAAAGAAAACATTTCCACATTTCAATCACAATATATCACATAAATATATTGACATAAAAAATCCATTTTCAAAACCATTTTCAATACCAAAAATACATAAAAGAATATATGGTATTTATTTTCTTTTAAAAACCTTATGACTTGTTGAGGAAGCCAAAGATCAAATAGTTCTCACGGCGGTGGAAAAGGTCGTTGTCACCGCGTACGTTAAAAGGAACATTCTTTTTTTCATTTAGTAAAACGATTTGTAGAAAAAGATTCCCTTTTAAAACTCATGGTTTCTTATACAGCGTATAAAATAAATTCATGTATTAAAACAAAATATGCCTCAATGAAAGGAGATTGAGACGAAGTCCCTTACCTCGTGTCTGACTTGAATCAATCATTCTTTAATATCCTGAATAATAAACTAAAGTTAATTTATCCTTACTTAAGAACATTTTTCGTGTTTATTCACTACTGGAAAACTAACATATACCAGCGGTTTGGAACTGTTGGTATATGCCTCCAAACCGTTGGTATAGCCTATACCAACGGTTTGGAGAACCGTGGCCAAGTAAGCCGTTGGGATAGGTCTATACAAACGGTTTTCCCAAAACCGTTGGTATAATTAATATGAAAATCTTTACAAACGGTTGTGGAACCGTTGGTATATGTATTTCAAAAAAAAAACATTCGCTGGGATTTGATCCCAGCACCCCTAGTTTATTATTGAACGACTTAACCACTAACCTAACATGACTTTTGTGTATATAATTACATAAATATATATATGAATTCTCATAATTATATTAATTTTTGATTTATATAATGTTCTGGGTAAGAAGAAATGATAAAAAAATCAAAGGATCTATACCAACGGTTGTCAAAACTGTTGGTATAGACCTATACCAACGGTTTTGGCAAACCGTTGGGAAAGATTTTGAGTGGTTCTGGGTGAAGGCTGATTCATGTGGGACCTTTCCCAATGGTTTCGGCAAACCGTTGGGAAAGAAATTGGCCCTTTCCCAACGGTTTGGCCAAAACCGTTGGGAAAGGTCCCCACAATGCATATTTCCCAATGGTTTGGACAAAACCATTGGGAAAGGGTATACCTTTCCCAACGGTTTTCCAAAACCGTTGGGAAAGGTCCCCACAATGTGGGCTTTCCCAACAGTTTTCCCAAACCATTGGGAAAGGTGGCCTCAAATTGTGATTTCCCAACGGTTTGGCCAAACCGTTGGGAAAGGGAACCTATACCAACGGTTTTTATGAACCGTTGGTATAGAAGCGTTGGGAAAGGTCAGATTTCCAGTAGTGATTATTACTTTTATATCACTTATTACCATGTTATAAACATTATTTAATCATTTAAATTAATAACTTTCGTTTTGTCGATATTTGGCACTTGAGTCAAAAATGAACAACTTATATTTACAAGTTGTCCATGTGGTCAATAGTCCATTATATACAGAATGATATTCGTTATTTAGATATCATATATATCGATTATATACATTTATTTATAATATTACATAACATTTAGATGTAATAAATGAAATGCACCGTTCATGGAGACGGTATGCCGTACGTACGCATGAACGCTACTTTCATTTATATTTCATATTTTAATGGTAATAAAACATAATGATACATAGGTATATTATAATTCCAGTATAATATCATATATAATATCATTTACTCCATCCTTTATACATCCCACATAATTCATTAACAAATCAAATCACTTTGAGGGGGCGGTAGTCCGCACTTCCTCAAATGAGATTATCGTATTTAACCACTATGGAAACCATAAAGGGTTGCTATAAATGGAAAATACAGAAGCATAAAGAAAACATAAACATAACATATATCATATATAAATAAAGTTCCATCATAATGGCCAGCATTAGAGGTGGTAAGATGTAATTGAACAATCATCATTTCGTGAGGCATTTGTTTGTCATCCACAGAAATATTATGTTCTTCATCCATTAGAAAGAGGTGTTTGTAACTTTAGTTTGAATATTTCATGTAACAACATCCTATTATATTGAGGATATAGGTTTTGTTAAAATATAATGTAATAAAAATATTTTAGGGGTTGGAGAAGTAAAATAAAAGAAAACAATTTAAGATAAACAGTTACCTTTAATTTGAGTAACTTCCTTTGGTTTGATCCAAAGGACTTCATGAAGGGCCCTATGCTTAATGTAAGGATTCTAAGAGGAGGATAGGGATGTAGGGAATGTAATTGGGCAGAGTTTAGACAAGCCAAATGGCTTGAGAGGTGTGAATAATTGGATAGAAGTGGTCTCCATTTATAAGGGAGAGGAGGGGCTCTTTAGGAAAGTGTGAAAACATTATTTTATTATATAATGATATTCGGTTTCTAATGGTCCACAAGTTATTAAGTTTGAAGATAAGATGACTCATATTTGAAATAAAATCATCCAAATCAGAATTGGACTTGTTTTGGATAATAATGTAATCATTATAATTTTATTTATTTAAATCATTTATTAATGAGATAAATACTGCATTATTATTGTGTCATAAATAATTTAATTTATTTGATATCTATGAATTATTAAAAAAATACCATGATATATGAAATATTTTTAGATTTCCAAATAATATTTTTAGTCGAAAATAGGACTTATATAATACCATATAAAAATTAATTACTAAAATATTTTTCTTAATGTCAATTTTGTCTTCACATTAAATTAATTAATCTAAATTGTCATGATCACTCCGAAGTGGCTCAATGGTGTCCCAAAATCAACCCAAATATGCCCATGGTCGTTCATGACTCATCCAATAAGTTTTGGAAAAGTGTGAATATAATTTTGGATTATTATAATATTCTTTTAACCTTGAATTACCCTATTTACCTTTAACCGCGGTAAATAAAAGTCAAAAGTTACTATTCACCAAAAAAATCATCTTAATGAACAAAATTTTACATCTTGATAATAACCATGTATGTCGGATTTTTGAAATTCAATTCACAGAAGTGGTAAAATTTCATTTAAATAAAAAATACAGTTCTTTTAACTACCACTAAGTGGTTTCACTATTCATCAAAAATTGATGTTTTTCTGAAAAATAACAAAAATTCAGCCAAAGCTATATTAGATATTCTGAATTAAAAAATGATGTCTATTTTGTAAAATTAAAAACATAGAAGTGGCATTAATTAATTTTAAAATTAATTCCCGTTACAAAAGAAATAGTGTGTTTTTAAGAAACAATAACTATCAAAAGATTGATACTTGTTTATGTCCAATTTCAAAGTGAAATTAATTCCAATGACCAACATTGGATAAAATGGTAAAAATATATTCTAATTAAAATGTAAAACCAATTAAATAGATAATCTAACCATATAAATAAATTAGATTAAAACATAGTTTGGAATTAAAATATAATATTTTCACTATTCATTAAAAAATAACTTTATCAAAAAAATTACAAAACATTATACAAAGTACATTTTGATGTCCCCATTATAAAGAAGGATTTTATTTGGTCATATAGAATGTATTAAAGTGACCAAAACTATATTTAAAAGGGGTTCTCCATTAAAAGGTGATAAATCGGCCTTTTAAGGTAAATTATGCTTAAAATTAGATTCATTCACATTTTAATCCTCTAACTTTTTATTGGATAATGTAAATACATTTAACAATAATGTATAATCATATTGTTGTTACTTTCATTCATTCCCGCCAATACAATGGCTAGGAGTTAACTACCATTTAAAATAATAATATTATATTATTAGTGTGCAACGTAAGGTTCCAAAGAAACCTGTTGTTGCGTATCGGGTACGCTATCGAACATAGAAACCCTTTTAAAGTAAAATTAATATTTAATTCAAATATTAATACATATTAAATATGTCATATTCTTTATTTACCTGGGATGTTACAGTAAGTATTGAAGTGTTTTAATAAGTAAGGTGAGTTCTCCAAAATGTTATGAAATGGTGGATCCTATGCCAGTAGAGAGAAGTACTAAATTTCTATTTTTTCCAGCTTAGTAATTGTAGTTGAAATTTTTTAATTGTTACATAATTATTAATATCATATTTCCATTAAAAATAATGAGATATTATTATATTTTTGGAATAAAAGTTATTCATGGTGTCTTATACTCAACTAAATATTTAGTGTTTCTTGAATCATTAGAAATTACTAATGAAGTAAGAATGTCAGATTATATAACCAATTGTGTAAATATAATACATTTTCAGGAAAATCGATTTATTTTTCAAGGATATGAATTGTATGGTTTTAGAATCTGTCAAGTTAAAAACCATAGGTGTTATTGATATAGTTATGTACTTATTTTTGGACAAAGAAAACTATTCAAATAATGAAAATTCACAAATATTTCAGAATTAGATCATATAGAGAGTGTGACTTATTACCAAGGTAAGATAGTCATAAATATACTTCATAATATTAATTTATGTGAATAAAGTAATTTAAAAGTGATGTAACATAAATTATTATAATATATGTGTATATTTGGGCTCAAGTTATGAATAAATTCCTTATTAATAATACATTGATCAAAATAATATAGCATGGAGTATTTCCAAAACATAGATTTCGATAACCAAAATAAAACTATGATTACTACTAAGGAATATTTTTATTTATTTATTCATCATAACATTGATAAATAAAATTTATCATAGGCAAATACCTAAGGGTATATTTTCATATACACATTATATACATGATGTAAATAAAGTGAGAATCAATGTTAAAACTCATAAATTACATATACATTAATTTTTTAAGACATGAATCGTAGATAATGGTGTTATCCTATAAAAAATTCCAACTATTGTGAAAATGGAAATATAATGAGTTATGGAAATCTATGATTTTATAAGAACATGTGTTTTTGTGGAATATTTTTGTCAAGGATGTAAACATACTAGCATATTGCAAAAAACAATGTGAATATAAAGTAATTATCCTAAATTATTCTAAGTATATTATAAAAATATCTAAGATATAAAATTAATAATCATTTCATGGACTACATTTCTATAAAAGGGTGAACATCTCTATTTGAGATAATGGGAGGAAGATTGTCTTGGGATTATTGAATACCCACGAAACTCAAGTAAGTGGAATATAAACAAGTTCCAAAAGAGGTGTCGAAGAGTAATTCTCTAGAGACAAATTGCTTCATAGGAATGATAAAACAAAAATAATGGTTTTACCTTCACTATAGTGGGTGATAAATTATTCATTGATAATAATGAATCCTACATGAAAAAAATATATGGAAACCAGTTCAAAATGATAAGAACAATTAAAATCCAAAAATAGATTCCATATATCAATAAATAAGTCATTTGTTTTAATACTATGGTTGGTATTCAATTGAGAACATAAAATGATGGTACAAGCTATGTAGCAATAATGATTGATTGGTTATAATAAATTTTTATTCATAAATTCATTAAAATTTCACTTATCAAAGATATTTTCTAGGATCATATCATATTGAATGGTATTTCAAGACCAACGATCATGGATTTTGTCCATATTATGAAACTAGTAAGTGATAGTGACACCACAAAATGCTTATAAGTAGTGAAATTTATTGAAATATAGTTTAATATTGATGTAAGAAACAAGATCCTGTGATACTAATTCGGAATGAATCTTGGCCATGTGTCTACTAGAGCTTAGTTATAGTGCCACTATTTTCCAAATAATTAGGTTTGATAAAATATGGAAAATAGTTTTGGGTCTTATATTTAGTTAATACAATGATGAATATATCTCTCCAGAGATTTACTTAACGTTTTAACAAAAGTTCAAGGGAATTAAATATTATGTGGTGGATGTAATGGTTTCTTAGACAAATGAAACATTACATATAGAAAAAATATATTAATAATAATAATAATACTTTTTGGAAGCATTTGAGAGGGAATTATTATATATATCACATGACAAAAATCCCTCTAAGAATACATTAATAGGAATAAGATGAGATTATTGGGTTGAGATGAATTCCATATTCTTATGTGATGGATCAATCAAATATTCCATGATATATATAAGGATTCATATTTCCCACATAATTTTTTTGATAGGTAAATACCATATAAATACTAGTGAACTGTAAGGGAAGTATCTGGAACAACCAATATTAACTTGAATTATAATATAGGATATTAACCAGGTATATGTGGATGAAGGGATGATGATTACAAGGGGATAGACACAATTCATACTTTATATCAATATCATTTTATATCCTAGTTAATGAACATTAATTAGGGAGAAAATATTATATAATGATGTGGTAGACAAATCTACAAATATTAAATATGTTGCATCTTTTCTGGAAACTACATAAGCAGTGTATAATATGAAATTATTTTTTCTAGTTTTTGGAATCACAATGAGTATAGAATGTTTTATCATAACATAGACATTGATAATAATTTTACTTGTACTATACAATATTTCATGTTAAGATAGTTGAAAAAAATATATCTACTTAGGTTTGACATCTCTTTATGAGTTTCAGTAAATGATTTTAAGCCGCACATAGAAGAATTGCCATGGAGTGGAAGCATGGTAGGCCCATGAAGATATTCACAACTTAGAAGAAACGAGATCTTATCATGTGATCGATACCATGAATTTACAAAATGTTGTCTCTATGTCAAGGGTATTATTTTAATTTGGGTTCCCTAGATACTACATTATTGGTACTTTTAGATTAGCATACCATGCGTACATTGAGTTATACATGATTCACACATATCATAATAGTGCTGATATTTTTTCATTCACTATTTGGATGTTAACAGTAATATATAACTTATTTTATCATAATTTTATTGTCATCCTTAGTCTATAATGAGAATGTTGAGATATTGTGACATTAATATTAAACAAAAGTATTATATTCAACATGCGTCATACTGAGTAGACATTGTTGATGTTTGAATATCATGTGATGGGGGATTATAAGCATTGTGAATTCTTCTCATGATGTTCACACATGGGGATATCTTCTTGGACTGATCATCATGACATAATTTGTAATATTAACTCCACATGTTTCAGGTATTATTGGGTTTTCCTATCTAAGAACATGTTTATTGGTCTCTTGGATTCAGTTCTTTATCAATTTTGTTTCCATTTTTCAATAATCATTATGAAATTGAGATAAGTAAAATTATATCTTCAATTAATGATCATAATGCCAAAAATAAAATTTTATTTATTTAAATATAATTATACATATCATCCATGTAGTTTGGTGATGAAAATATAGAGCCACGTCACTTTATAATGGTGGTTAGCCACACATATATGAAAGAGGGTATCATCATTAAGGGAGTGAAAAGTTAAGACATAAAATGATATACTCTCCATTAATAATGATATATATTTCACAAGACCCATAATTATACCATGTATATCTCATATATTCATTAACATTATCCTTATTATTTTCAATGTAATGCATTGGTGAAAATTTATCACATCACTTCGTGAGGAGGTAGTACACCGTACACATGAATGACATTACCGTATCCCCTAAATAATGGAATGTAATAAATGTATATATGATATAATAAATGAATAGATACAATAATATTATAAATATCATATATATACTTTAGATTCATTATCATACCCAATCTTTAGATGTGGTAATGGAAAAAAGGAATGGCAATGGTTTACGATGAGGTAATCTAGAGTACACATGAATAATTATATTCTAACCCATTTTATTTAGGTGGAGATGGTTTTAGGTAATTGAAATAAAAATATAAATATAATAATCTTACATAAGTTATTATATCAACATACTTTAAAGATAATCTAATGAGGTGGAGGATTAAGTAAAATAAAAACACTCGTTGAAAAAAAATTAAATCTTCTTCAAGTAACATCTTTAAAATTGCACAAAAAAAATTCCTAGTTTTGATTTATGAAAAAATTAATGAATTACGTATAATTGGAAAGAATTTTGGAAGAAAATTTGGAAGGTCTTTGATGAACTAAATGGGTTTTAATGTGTTAATAAATGACATGATTAGGTGGCCATTTGAAAGTTAGCTGAGTGGGACACTTGTAATTGTTTAAAATAAAATTTTATAACCAATATTTTATCATTCACAACGCTCTAAAATTGATTATTCTCAATAATTTGACATAATATAATCTAAATATGTCTATAAAATACATTTTATAAAAAAATTTATTTCATTTTAACCCTTATATTTTTAGTTCAACACTATTTAAATCACTTTTTACCTAAACTATGCTAAATAATTATAAATAGTTTTTTACAATTCATAAGGGTAAAAGATTATGTTCACCTGACTATATTAAATAATTTCATTCTAATTCCAAATATTGAATCAATTATTCTTCATTACAATAAATTATATAGAAAATTTTAGCTTAAAATTAATTTCAGATACATGATGATAAATCTTGTTTTCATAGAGAAACTGTTCAAATGTTTACATGGTTTTTAAATAAATATTATATATGAAAATGATTCCAATGAACTAAATTGGATTAATATATTAATAATTAATATAATTTTAATTTTAAATTAATTTGATATATGAGTTTTAATTATATATAATTTAAATGAAAATATAGTTTTCAATAAAATTTCAGTATATATCACTTTCTATCAAAAATTTAATCTTTGTAAAATATTCTCAATAATTAAGCATGAGATAATTTTTTAAATTAATATTTCTATAAAAAAAATATTCTTTCAGATAAATTTTATATATGTTTCAAAAAAATATTATTTAATTATGTCTATTTGGGATTCCTCCCCTTCTTCCCTTAAAAAGGGGGCATTGCTTTAAATAAAAAAATTGAAGGCCTCCAGGACGTTGGATGGATGAAAAAACTATAAATGAAAAAATATCAAAAAATGATAATTTAATATATTTTAATAAATATTAATAATCTAATATCTGACTATTATAATACCACTTGATGAATCTAGGCTGTAGCAGAATTGGTTGATCCCATTCGTAGTAATATGTTTCATTCTTTCCCTAAAAAATCTATCATAACTAGAAAATTCCAACCCCATTATATTCATAAAGTGTATAGTTTCACATGTTATTTTTAATTCATTTAAATCAATAAGTACCTCATCTTGATAAATATTTCTTTTTTGGTGTGTTTGGTTGGCCTTATTTATAAGGACTGAGCCTTAAACAATTTATAATCTTGAATTAAATGAATAATTCACATTAAGGATACTTTTAGGTTTAGAGTGTTAGAGATTTAGGTTATAACATATACATAACAACTTGAATATTACATGTATACACATCTACCCATTTTCCATTTTTTCATAAAATAAAAACTCATTGAGAAAAAGAGTCACGTCTAGTTCCATGTTTTAGATGACATGAATTTTCCTTGATCACATCCTTGACCCTATTCTACTATATGTCCTGTGAAAAACAATTCAAAAACATGGGATCAGCAAAAAAAGCTCAGTAAGGGATACACAAAGAAGGAAAACTCTTATTTTTTTCAAAAAAAACAAGTAAACAATGAATACTTTATCATAAGTAATAATTTTCACCTTTATGAAGTAGTAAATACTCTTCATTGAATAAAATATCTATACATACCATTTTGTAACCAAAACATTACCATAAAACCCATATAAAAAACACATAACATGTAAAGGTAAATTGGGACATAAACATACTTAAATAGATTAAATATATGGTCTACTTCCACACATATCACTAAATGGAATATCCATATTGATGACTTCCATACCAAATTCATTGGATGTTATAATGTAATCAACTATCCAGGTTTATCACAACACCACCTGTCATTTGGTTTATCACGTAACCACTCGCCAAATGTCCAAGTACCATTATAAAATCATAACACATAAAATATTGTAAATATAAACATTTCACTAATAACATTTAATTTGCAATCAGAAAAAAAAATTTAAGATATTGAAATAATTAATCCATTTCAAAAAAAAAATTCAATACTAAAACACCCAAAAAAATAATAAGGAATTTCTTTTTCATTTTAGAGATCATTAAGGCGTATAGAGGAAGCCAAATAACGATTAGAACAGCGGAGAGGTCATTGTCTCCGCAAATGTTAAAAACATTCCGTTTCTCTTTTAGTAAAATTATTCATAGAAAATATATTCTATTTGAATGAAATTAAAATTAAAAGGGTTTTATTATTCACCGTGCAAAATAAGAAGGTATATATTTTCGAAATATGCCTCAATGAAATGAGATTGAGATGAAGTCCCTTACCTCGTGTCCAACTTGACCCGTTCGTTCTTCAATTTCTTGAATAACAAACTAAATATGATTTTTACTTGGTTAAGAACCTTTTTTAAGTTTATTATTCCTTTTATATCAATTATAACCATGTTATAAACATTATGTAATCATTTAAGTTAATAATGGCCATTTTGTCGATATTTGGTACATGAGTCAAAAATGAACTTCTTATAATTTCTAGTTGTTCATGTGGTCAAATATCCATTATCTCCAGAATTATATTTATGATTTAGATATCATATATGTATCATATATCCAATATATATATGTTTTTATAACAGTACATAACATTTGGAGATAAGAAATGAAATGCACCGTTCACGGAGACTGTAAGTTGTATGTACGCATGAACACTACTTTCATTTATATTTCATATTTAATATAATGAAAACATGATGATATAAAGTTATATTATAATTCCAGTAAAATATCATATATAATATCATTAAGATCATCATTTATACGTCCCACATAAGGCATTAACAAGTCATATCACTTTGAGGGGGTGGTAGACCGCACTTCCTCAAATGTAATTATCGCGTTTACCCATAATGGAAACCATAAAGGTATGATATAAATGTGAAATATAGAATAATAAAAAAATAAACATAATATATATCATATATAAATAAATTTTCATCTTAATGGCTGCTATGAGAGGCGGTATGAGATAATTGAAAAATCATCGTTTCGCGAGACATTAGTTTTTCATCCACAGAAACTGTATGTTCTTCATCCATTAGATGGATGTGTGTGTAAGTGTAGTTTGAATACTTTTCATAAAAACATCCTAGTATATTGAGTATACTGTTTTTTGTTATAAACTAAAGGAATAAAAATATTTTCTGGGCTGGAGAAGTAAATTAAAATAAAAGAAGTTAAGATAAATTGTTACCTTTAATTTGGGTTAGTTCATTTGGTTTGAACCAAAAGGACTTCTTGAAGTGCCTTCTGCCTAAGTTAAGGCGTATATGAAAAGGATAGATATGTAGGGAGATTAATTGGGTATATTTTGGATGATCCAAGGGTCTTTAGAGGTGTGAGGAATTGGTTAAAAGTGAGATCTTTTTATACGGGGGGGAGGGGATCTTTAAGAATGTTTGAAACAAATATTTTATTATAAACTTATCGTTAGTTTAAAAAGGTAAAAAATAATTAAATTAGAATATAATATGATTTATGGTCGAAATAAAATTATCAAATAATAATTGGACAGGTTTTGGAGATTATTATAATATTTATAATCTTAATTAATTAAGTCATTTATTAATGAGGCAAACACTGCATCATTATTGTGTTATAAATAATTTAATGTATTTGATGTCTAAAATTTATAAAAAAAACTACCATTATGTAGTATCTCTTTTTCTCTTTCCAATTAATATTTATAGTTGAAAATATAGCTTTTATAAGACCATGTAAAAATTTATTTACTAAAAGATATTTGTTTTTGTCATTTTTGTCATCTCTTTAAGTTAATTAATCTAAAGTGTCACTATCACTCCCATGTGGCTCCATTGGGTCCCAAAATCGACCCAAAGATGTCCATGGTTGTAAATGACTCAACCAATAAGTTATGACAATTGTTAAGGTAATTTTTTTATTATGATATTCTTTTTACCTTGAATTACCCTATTTAGCTTTAACCGCGGTAAATAAAAGTAAACAGGTTCTATTCACCAAATATTATTTTCATCTTACTGAACCAAATTTTAGATACCAATAACAAAAAATTATTTTGGATTTTTGAAATTCAATTCCCAGAAGTGGTAAAATTACATTTAAATGAAAAATTAAGTTTTTTAACTACTACTAAGTGGTTTAACTATTTATCAAAAATTGATGTTTTTCAGAAAAATACCAAAAAATCAGCCTGAGAAATATTTAATATTCCAAATTCAAAAATTATTTCAATTTACCAAATTCACCACATATAAGTTGCATTAATTAATTTAAAATTAATTCATGTTGTCAAAACCAATAGCGTGTTTTTAAGAAACAATAATTATCAAAAGTTGACACTTGTTTCTGTCCAATTTCAATGTGAATTTAATTACACTGACCAAAATAGGATTAATTGGTAAAAATATAATCTAATTAAACTATAAAACAAATTAAAATTATAATATATCCATATAAATAAATTATATTAAAAGGAACTTTTGAATTAAAATACAAAATATTTCATTTGTCATTAAAAATTGAATATTATCAGAAAAATACCAAAAATTTACCCAAAGTAGATTTTGATGCCCCAATTCTAAAGAAAAAATTTATTTGGTCAAATAAAACATGTAAAAGTGACCAAAACTAAATTTAAAGAGACTTCACCCTGAAAGGGCGGTAAATCGACCTTTTAAATTAAATTATGCCTAAAATTAGATTCATTCCCATTTTAAGCCTCTAACATTTATTGTATAAATGTAAAAACATTTAAAAACATGTATAATAATATTGTAGTTATTTATATTCATTCTCTCTAATAAAATGGCTAGGAGTTAACTACCTTTTAAAATAATAATATTATATTATTAGTGTGCAACGTAAGATTTCAATGAAACTCATTGTTGCGTATCGGGTAAGCCATCGAATATAGCATATCCTTTAAATTAAAATTAATATTTAATTATAAAATATTAAAAATCATGAGAATGTCTTATTATTTATTTTGTGGGGATGTTACATTCTTCCCCCCTTTTTGAAATTGTGTCCTCGCAATTTTTATTCACTTATCCTAAAATGTGGGGTATTTATCCCTCAGATCATTTTCAGATTCCCGCGTTGACTCTTTAACCATATGGTTTTTCCACAAAACCATAACCTGGTGAATTACCTTATTCCGCAAAAAATTCTTCATATGGTCAAAATTCCGGACTGGTTGTTCGTCATAAGAGAGATTATCTTCCAACTGAACTACCTCTGGGCTCAAAAAATGAGATCGATCTGGAATATACTTTCTCAACATTGAAACATGAAAAACATTGTGTACTTGGGATAAAAATGGAGGTAAAGACACTCTGTAGGAAACTGATCCAACTTTTTCTAGGATTTCATAAGGTCCAATGAACCTATTACTCAACTTTACCTTTTTTCAAAATGCATCAAACATTTCCATGAAGAAACATTGAGAAAGATATGATCACCTACCTCGAAATAAAGATCCTTTCTCCAATTAACCACATAACCATTCTATTTGCTTACAGTTGTTCTCATGTTCTTCTAAATCAACTGCACTTTTTCTGCCATCTCTTCTACCAATTCTGGTCCCATTGGCATCCTTTCACCTAATTCATCCCAAAAAGATGGAGTTCGACACTACTTCCCATATAATGCTTCAAACAGAGCCATCTGCATACTGGAATGAAAATTGTTATTATGTGTAAATTTAACCAATGAAATATGTTGGTCCCAACTTCCCTAGTAATCGATTGAGAAAGAACGTAGAATATACATCAAGGTCTGAATTGTTCATTCTGATTACCCATATGATTGAGGATGAAAACCTATAGTAAAATTTAATTTAGTACCCCACGAATTATGAAAGCCTTTTAAAAAGTTACAAGTAACCCTGGGATCATGATCAGATACAATAGAGAGGGGAACAAAATGCAACCTTAATATCTCTTTAACATACAACCGATAATGTTTATCTAGAGACAATTTATCTCGAATAGGAAGGAAATGAGAATATTTAGTCAATCGATCAACAATAACCCAGAATGTATTATTACCTCGAGATGTCTTCGGTAATCCCACAATGATTTCTATTGATATATTTTACCATTTCCACTCTGGAACCGGTAAAGACTGAAGAATAATTTTTGGTAACTTTCACTCTACTTTAACTTTCTGATAAGTCAAACACTTCATAGTAATGTCAGTAATATCTCTTTTCATTACATCCCACCATTAATACTCTCGAAGATCTCTATACATCATAGTACTGCTTGGATGAACTAAAATAGGGAACTATAAGCTTCACATAACAACTCATTCTACAATGAATCGTAAGTAACATATAATATTTTCCCAAACCTCAAAACAGAATCATTATCATCATTAAAATTAGTCAACATACCCTTCTGAAACAACTATAACTTTTTCTTTAACTCACTTTCTTCCTTATACACTTTCCTAATTCTGTCTGATAAAGATGATTTCATTAACACCTGAAACAAAACATAAGAATTTCCTACACCAAAAAATTCTATTCCAAAGTTCATCAAATCAAAAACCAAAATATCTCTTTCCAAATGTATCATGGTTAATGAAGCATTACTTTTTCGACACAAAGCATCAGCCGCATTATTTTCTTTTACCAGATGGTAGTGGATCGTGCAGTCATAATCCTTGATTAATTTTATCCATCTCCTCTGTCTCATGTTCATATATTTTTTAGTGAATATATACTTTAAACATTTTTTATCAGTATATATTTCCCACTTTACTCAATACAAATGATTACTCTAAAATTTTAAATAAAAACAACAGTAGCTAATTTCAAATCAGGTGTAGGGTAATTTAACTCATGAGGTTTCAACTGATGTAAAGCATAAGAAATTACCAAATCATTCTACATAAGGACACAACCAAGCCCTTTCAATGAAGCATCACTATAAATAACAGACTCACCATTTCTAGAAGGCAATTCCAAAACTAAATAATTCACTAATCTTCTTTTCAATTCCTCAAAACAATCTTCACATTATTTTGTCCAGATAAACATAACACATTTTTTACTTAACTTTGTCATTGAACTATATGACCTTGAAAAATGTTCAACAACCCTTCGATAATAAACTTCCAAACCAAGAAAACTACGGATCTCGGTTATATTTGTGGGACATGGCCTTTCTTCAACAACTTTTGTTTTAGTAGGATCAATAGTTATGCCATTTTTTTAAACAATGTGACCATGGAATGAAATTTTTTGTAACCAAAATTCACACTTACTGAATTTCCCATATAGTTTATTTTCTTTTAAGGATTGCAATACAACCCTTAAATGACTTTCATGATCATATTTACTTTTAGAATAAACCAAAAAACATCAACAAACACAACCACCATTTATCACCTAAGCCAAATGATTTATCACTGCAACAAACTATTCAATTCGAGTTTTTGACCATCTCTGGATGCTGATTTGGTAGGTCATTTCCCTCTGTATTCCTTCCCAGAAAAGATGAAATGTTTCATCTAAGAAAAACCATTCTTAACATAGAAATATCATAGGGGAAGCAACAGGGTAATCTATAAATTCTATATCATTTCAATATTAACATAAATTAATTTATAGATATTAATTTAACAAAACAATAACTCCTAAAGTTGTCTAAACCGACCTCTGATACCAACTATAAGGCCTCGACCTTAAACATTTTATAATATTGAATTAAATAAATAATTCACATTGAGGATATTTTTAGGTTTAGAGTTTCAGAGATTTAGGTCATAACATATACATAATGACTTTAATATTACATGTAGACACATCTACCCAGTTTCCATTTATTCATAAAATAAAAACTCTTTGAAAAAAGAGTCATGTCTAATTGCATGTTTTAGATAGCATGAATTTTCCCTGATCCCGTCCTTGACCCTTTATACTTTATTTCTTATGATATACATTTCAAAAACTTGGTATGAGCATAAAAATCTCAGTAAAGGATACACAAAGAATTAAAAATGTTAGTTTTTCAAAAGAACATGTAAATAATGAATATTTTATCATAACTAATAATTTTATCCTTTATAAAGTAGTAAATACTATTCATTAAATAAAAGATCAATACATACCATTTTCTAACCAAAATAATACCATAATACCCATATAAAGAACACATAAAATATAAAGGTAACTTGGGACATAAACATACTTAAATGAAATAACCATACAGTCGACTTCCACACATATCACTATATGGAATAGTTGTACGGCTAGCTTCCATACCCAATGCATTGGAGTTTATAACGTAATTAACCATCTTGGTTTATCACAACACCACCCTTCATTTGGTTTATCATGTAACCACCTTTAAAATGTCCAAGTACCATTATAAAATCTTAACATATAAAATATTATAAATATAAACATTTCACTAATAACATTTAATTTTCAATCAAAAGAAATAGTTTCAAGATATTGAAATAATAAATCCATTTCCAAAAAAATCAATACCAAAAAACCCAAAAACAGAATAAGGGTTTTCTTTTTCATTTTTTAGAACATTAAGTCTTATATAGGAATCAAAATAATGATTACGGGAGCGGAGAGGTCATTGTCTCTGTAAACGTTAAAAACATTCCGTTTGTCATTTAGTAAAATGATTCGTAGAAAAAACATTCACTTTGAATGAAAGTAAAATTCAATGGTTTTTATTATACACCGTGTAAAAGAAGAAGGTATGTATTATCGAAATATTCTTTAATGAAAGGAGATTGAGATGAATTCCCTTACCTCGTGTCCGACTTGACCCGTTCGTTCCTTAATCTCATGAATAATAAACTAATGTAAATTTATACTTACCTAAGAACATTTATATTCATGTTTATCATTTCTTTTATATCAATTATTACTATGTTGTAAACATTACGTAATCATTTATGTTAATAATGGTCATTTTGTTGATATTTGGTACTTCAGTCAAAAATGAACTTCTTATAATTACAAGTTGTTCATGTGGTCAAATATACATTATCTCCAAAATGATATTCATGATGTAGATATCATATATGTCTTATATATTTTGTGTATATATGTATTTATAATAGTACATAACATTTGGAGATAAGAAATGAAATGCACCGTTCATGGAGACGGTAAGCCGTCTGTACGCATGAACACTACTTTCATTTTTATTTCATATTTAATGGAATGATAAAATAATGATTTAAATGTATATTATAACTCCAGTATAATATAATATATAATATCATTAACTCCATCCTTTATATATCCCACATAAGGCATTAACAAGTCATTTCACTTTGAGGGGGCGGTAGTCTGCACTTCCCCAAATGAAATTATTGTGTTTACCCATAATGGAAACCTTAAAGGTATGATATAACTATGAAATAAAGAATCATTAAGAAAACATAAACCTAATATATATCATATATAAGTATAGTTCCATTTTAATGGCCACCATGAGAGGCAGTATGTGAAAATTGAGCAATCATCGTTTCGTGAGGCATTAGTTTTCCATCCTCAAAAACAGTATATTTTTAACGAATTAGATGGAGGTGTTTGTAAGTGTAGTTTGAATAATTCTCATAAAAACATACTATTATATTTAGACTACTGGTTTTTTTATAAAATAAATTAATAAAATGATTTTATTGGTTGGATAAGTAAAATAAAATAAAAGAAGTTAAGAGAAACTGTTACCTTTAATATGGGTAACTTTTTTTGGTTTAAACCAAAAGGACTTCATGAAGTGACTTCTGCCTAAGGTAAGTCCTATAAGAGAAGGAGGGGGTGTAGGGATCTTAGTTGGGTAGAGTATTGATGATCCAAGTGTCTTAATAGGTGTGAGTAATTGGTTAGAAATGAGACCTTTTTATAGGGGGCATGGGCTCTTTAGGAAAGTTTGAAACAATTATTTTATTATAAACTTATCTTTAGTTTCTAAAGGTCCAAAAATAATTAAAGTAAAAGATAAAATGACTCATGGTTGAAATAAAATAATCAAATAAGAATTAAACATGTTTTTAATATTATTTTAATATTTATAATCTTATTTATTTACGTCATTTATTAAGGATGTAAACACAGCATCATTATTGTGTCATAAATAATTTAATTTATTTGATGTCTAAAAATTATAAAAAAATAACATTAAATAGGAAATATTTTCATATTTCCAATAAATATTTATTGTCTAAAATATATCTTATATAACCTCATGTAAAAATTGAATTACTAAAAGATATTTGTTTGTGTAATTTTTTTCGTTACTTTAAGTTAATTAATCTAATGTGTCATTACCACTCCCAAGTGGAACCATGGGGTCCCAAAATCAACCCAAAGATGAAAATGGTCATAAGTGACTCAAAATATATTCTTAGTACGAGTGTTAAGGTAATGTTTTGTTATTATGATATTCTTTTCACCTTGAATTACCCTATTTACCTTTAACCGCGATAAATAAAAGTTAAAAGTTACTATTCACTAAAAATTATTTTCATCTTATTGAACCACATATTATTTACTAATAAAAACCATGTATGTATTATTTTTGAAATTAAATTTACATATGTGGTAAATTTTCATTTAAATGAAAAGTAGTTTTTTTAACTACTACTACGTGGTTTCAATATTCATCAAAAATTGATGTTTTTTAGAAAAAATACCAAAAATTCAGCCTAAGATATATTTGATATTCAAAATTAAAAAATGATGTAGATTTTAACAAATTCCAAACATAGATGTTGCATTAATTGATTTAAAATTAATTCTTGTTGTTAAAAAAATAGCATGTTTTTATGAAACAATAACTATCAAAAGATTGACACTTGTTTATGTCCAATTTCAAAGTAAATTTAATTTCAATGACCAACATTTGATTAATTAGTAACAATATAATCTAGTTACACATTAAAACCAATTAAAAATATAATATAACCATAAAAATAAATTAAATTAAAAGGCACTTTTTAATTAAAATACAAAATTTTTCATTTTTCGTTAAAAATTGGATTTTATCAAAATAATACAAAAAATTTATCCAAAGTGAATTTTGATGTCCTGATTCAAAATAATAATTTTATTTGGTCAAATAGAACATATAAAAGTGACCAAAATTAGATTTAAAGAGGGTTTTCTATTAAAAGGTAGTAAATTAACCTTTTAAAGTAAATTATGCTTAAAATTAGTTTCATTCACATTTTAAGCCTCTAACTTTTTTGGATAAATGTAAAAACATTTAAAAAACATTTATAATCATATTATAGTTATCTCTATTCATTCATGTCAATAAAATTTCTAGGATTTAACTACCATTTAAAATATCAATATTATATTATTAGTGTGTAACATAAGATTTCAAAGAAACATGTTATTGTGTATCGGGTATGCCATCGAATATAGAGTCTCATTTAGATTAAAATTAAAATTGAATTCAAAAATATTAAAAAATATGAAAATTATTTATTCTTTATCTTTCTGGGATGTTACATTCTTATCCTACTATAATTTTTGTAAAGAATTGAAGTTTGAATTACTTTTTCAGTATCCAAAGATGCACATTGAATCATAAAACATCATTATTTGAATTTCAGGTGCCAATTTTGGAGAATGAAACACATTAATTCATTATTTATTAAACACAACAAGATTCCTTGTAGTCTTTAAATATTATATTTTGTTCTATTAGTCTTGATAGTGTTTTGAAAGATTATTTTCACTCGTCATTGAGAGCATTCTTGATAAAATGGCTCTAGGAATTAAAAAGAAATCACTATGGTGAATATCATTTTGAAAAACCATTATCAATATATAGAAATAATATAATTATTTTTTATATTTTGGGATGAAAAAATAATAATTCTTGGAAGGACCATATCTAATGTTTTACTAGAAATAACCCCATGTAAAATTATAAAAAAAATATTATTTTTATTTTTATTTTTCATGACATGTGTTGAATCAAGGATAATTAAATATAATTTGATTTGGTCCATTAACTAAACCTTTCAATCACCTTATAATTTTATCTAACCATTTATAATAAATACTTAATTAAATACTTAAATATCGTTATTGTAACATCCCCGGTAATTATATAATAATATTTTTCTTCTTTATTAATTTTTTTGAATTAGATAGTAATTTTACTTTAAAATGTAAGCTTTATCTAATAAAGTTCCTAACACACAATAATGAGTTTCTATGAAATCTTATGTTGCACATAAGACTGAGTTATACCAAAAAATAATATATTATTAATATTATTATTTTAAATGGTAGTTAACACTAAGCTGTTGTATTGGAAGGAATGATAAAAATAACTATGTTGTGTTTACATATGTATATTAAATGTTTTTTCTTTATTATAAAAAACATTACAGGCTTAAAATGAGAATAAATATAATTTTATGCATAGAACACTCTAATATTATTAAAAGGTCATTTTACCACCTTTTGATGGTGAACCCTTTTTAAATATAGTTTTATTTACTTTTATAGTTTCTATTTGTAAAAATAGACTTCTCATTTAGAATCAGGATATCAAAATTTAGTTTGGAAGATGTTGGTGTAATTTTCTGATAAAATCCATATTTTAATGAATAGTGAAAAATATTTCATTTTAATTCATAACTGATTTTTTGAAAAATTATTTATTATGTTAAATTTTTTTATTGGTTTTAAAGTATAATTAAAATATGTTTTTATCATTTAATATAATTTTGTTCATTTTAAGTAATTTTTCATTGAAATTTGATATAAATGAATGTCTATATTTTGATGGTTTTTACTTTTTAAAAACTCATTCTCTTATTTTGAGAATGGGGATTAATTTAAAATTAATTTCTATAACTTATGTATTTTAAATTTTGATAAATTAATTCCATATTTGGAATAATTAGGTCTAAATCATGTTAATAGGGTACTTTTATTTTTTAATATGGAAAGAATAATAACGTTGGTAATTTCAATTTACCACAGTAAAAGTTAAATTAGGTTAATTAAGGAACCAAATAATATGATAAGGATAATAAAATTACCATAACACCTACCAAAATCATATGGGGTTAATGAAATTAGACCCACAACATATAAGGATCATAATTGATTCATTTAAGGGTCTTTTTCTGTGAAAGTGATATAAATATTATCAAAACAAAATAAGGTGACAACATGTCACTCTCTTATTTCTAATAAGAATAATAATTTTAATATAGTCATATGTATGATATAAATTAGATAAATAACATTATCTCGAACTCTAATGAAATTATCTTCATCATTGTAATTTATATGTAATTATTACATGTTAAATAATTACCATAAATATAGACACAATAGTAATAGAGTAATTATTTTATTAAGATTAAATTCAAATAAATGATATGAAGAATTTTAAAATATATATTATTTTACATAATTTATGTCATACATGAATTTTTCTATGTGACTATGACATTTTATGAGTCTATTAAATGGATATTTTAAAATTTATCTCTTTTTTTGTATTTTATTTAAATTTAATAAAATTAGTAGTGTCAAAATAAAAATGATTGCTATTTTATAATAATAATTATTTATTAAATTATTTAAAAATACAAAAAGTAAATTAAAATTAAATATTTTTAATGATAAGGTATAAAACATTATAAGGTGTCAAATTAAGGTAAATTTACCCCATATAAGTAAAATTTATATCCTATTAATATTTAAAATTTTATTATCGAAATTAAAATTTAAAGAGAATAATTAGGGGTAAATTGAAGAGATAAGGTTTAAAATAAAATCAGTGTATTTATAAAAATTATTTTATTATAATATTTATAATTATCCTCCTCATATCATTTAAATATCTTCATTTTTATTAAAAATATAATCAATATTAATTTAATATTTTATGAGTTTTTAGGGGGACCCCTCCTCTCTCCTATAAAAAGGTACCCCATCTTATATAATAATAACAATTCAAGAGTCAAATATCTACACAAAACACATCCTATAGTCCCTTCCCGCTTTCATGAGGCCTTGTTTTAGCCATAATACCCTTCTTAGAGGTGTTATGGTGTTCTTCAAAGGCGATCAACCGATGAATAGGTATTGTTTTTAAGTGCTTTTTGTTTTATTTCTTCTACGTCTCCCTTTAAATTTCTTTATTATAGTATGAAATAATAACTATAGTATCCTAAAAATAATTAAATTGTATTATATTAATATCATCACCTAAATTCCACTCTAATTTCATCAAATGGGATTTGAACATTTTGTTCGTGTATACTGCGGACTACCACATCACAAACTGATATGGTTTGTTTTTCATTATCATCTATCAATACTGGTTATAATGATGGAATTAATATTTATATATGATAATAATGACATATTTGTCATTTTAAAATAATAATATTTCAATTATTTTCCAACGTTCCATATATATATAAATGATAACATCGTCCATGCGTACATGTGAACTATCACCTCCACGAAGTGATGCGAATCATATTTATTCACCAAATCACTTGTATAATATATTTAAATATATATAAATTATTATTATGATTGTAATAATATTATAATCATTATGTAAAGGTAAAATAATAATTACCTTATTTTCATAGTGATCATTGAAAAATGGAAAATGTTACTCATGTGTATGTACGACCTATCATCTCTATGAATACAATGTTGTCCCTTTTTAAAAACCATAATTAATGGTTTGATTTAAAAATTATGATTAATGTATAAAATTTATTATTATTTCCTGAATACTATTATTGATATGATGGACATATGACTACATAGACTACTAACATCAATTCAAGTTCATTTTTGACTTAAGTACTGAATATCAACAAAATTTCTGATATATAATCAAATAATTATGTAATTTTTATAACATGGTAATAAGTGATATAAAAGGAATAATAAACATTAAAATGGTTCTCAAACAAGTATAAATTAACCCAATTTTATTATTCAAGAATATAATGATTGTACACAATGAGTCAGACTCAAGGTAAGGGACTTCGTCTCAATCTCCTTTCATTGAGGCATATTTTGATAACATACACCACCTTATTTTATATGGTGTATAATAAACCCCTTTTAATTTTAATTTTATTAAAATGTTTTCAAAATAAATCCTTTTCTATGATGTGTTTTACTAAATGAAAAAATTATTTTTTTAATGTATGCAGCGACAACAACCTTTCTGCCATTGTGACCATTATTTGATATATCACTTCCTCTACAAGTCAAAATGTTTTTAAAAGGAAAATAAATACCATATTCCTTGTTCATGTATTTTGGTATTGAAAATTGTTATGATAATGGAATTATTATATCAATATATTTAAATGATATCTTATGATTGCAATGTGGAAATGTTATTTTTCTTTTATTCTTGTTATTATATTATGGTTATGTTATGTTTCATGTGAATTGCTTATATATATAGGTGTTTTTGTGATAAATTTAGGGAAGGTGAGCCCATGATAGCTTTATAATGCATTGGGTAATTAGATGGAGTTAAATGATAATGTTTATCTTAAGAGATTTAGTTAACATCCTATGATGGGTATTCCAAATGAAGCCATGAACGTTTCTCCCTATATAGCTATGAAAGCTACAATGTAATTGTGATATGGATGGCACAAGATACCTTTATCATTTATTATTGCTAATATGTTTTTCCGGAATCTTATTATTTCAGGAGGTATGTTAAAAGATTGTGATTTATAGTTGGAAAAAAATATTTTGTTAATATTTTCTCATGGATTAAAAATATTCATGGACTAACTATGTTATTCCTTATATTATATCCCTTACTGAGCTTTTTATTATCATCCCATGTTTTCAAAATGTTTTTCACTGGGTATGGATGGGTAAGACGATGGAAGAAAGAAAAATGAATTTTATGAAAAATTTTATCAAGAAAAATACAACCTTATTTATTTTAGAGAGTTTTTTGTGAAAAAAAATTATAATGAGTATCCGAGTATACATTTTAATATTTGAGTTATTATGTAATAGTTAGGTTCTAATTCTCTAAAACTCTAAACCTAAAAAGATCCTCAATGTGAAATAATGTCAAATTATTTTCTTCACTTGAGATTCTGTAATAATTAATGGTTGGGGCCTTATAGATGGTATCATAGATCGATTTAGATGACTTTAGATGTTTGGGTGATATTTAACCATAGGTTACAAGTCATTTATAACCCTAATGGTTATCATAATATAAATATTCATAGTTATTTTAGATAAATTTAATTATTTTTAGATATCATTAATAAGTATATCTTTGTGTTTGTCTTCCTAATATGTTTATTTTATTGATATACTCACACTAACCTTTTTGGTTTTCTAAAATGGATAGATCCCACAGGCACCAAAGTAACTATGGATGTAAAGGAAAATGTGGAATTTTTCTGAATACAAAACTAAATGAAATAGAAGATTCAATGATAACTCTCATGGTCATTCTAAACTAACTATTAGGAGTCATAATTAACAACTAGAACCTTGGTGAGTTTTCTAATGCCTCATATATGAGAGAAATGAATCCCTATGGAAGTTCAGGTAATAATCATAATGGTAGGTATATTTCATGACAAATGTGTCTGGGATGTGGAAAGAAACAACTAGTAAAATGTTTTAAATAGATGGGAAGGTGTTATAGATATGGTATGAAGGTCATAAAGCAATAACATTCCATGGAAAAAATAAATTGTTTAATTGACTCCAAGAAATCGAAAAAAGATATTTATGAGTTATTAATTGAATGTTTTAAATGTGGGTAGTATCTTCATTATGCAAATCAATGTCCAATTAATAAGGATATCAAATGGTTTCAGGAGGAGCGTACATATATATGTTTATAAAAAATTGTTCCAATTGAAGAAAAGGAACCCTATAATTACCTATAAATGTTATTTATTATTTATTGTCTCATGTTTTCACATTATTGAATCTTAGTTCATGATCAATGATTTTTTTGTTGGAAATAAGTATTAAACAATTATATAGAAAATCATGGTTAAGGGATAACGAAGAATTTTGTATGATTAAGATTTCTACATTTTAGTAATTCAATAGTTATGTTAGATCTATGGATGATGAAATTATAAAATTGGTAATATTCTTTTGATCTTGGGATTACTTTTTAAGACCTATTATTCTGTGTAACACTGAAGTTAATTATGTAAAAAAATTGAGGTAGAATTATCCTTACGTTTGTGGACATAATTATAGATAACCATTAGGGTTTATATATTTTGGAGGTAATTATGCTTTATTACTTTTTGGGATAAAAAATGAATGTTATCAGATAACATTTTAGGTTAACATATATTATGGTTATTTTTTAGGATTTTATATGGGGAATTATAAAATAATTTTATGGGTTTTAGAAAAAGGAAAACATGCATACCATGTGAAAACCAACCATGTTATACATGTATATATTAATCAAACCCACAACCAAATTACAACATGGCGTTATTTCTAACCACCAGCCTATGTGAATTCCTTGTTTAGTGGGTTTATTTAATTTTAGTTAAATGAGTTGATGAAATAAGAATAAATTGATTTTGGGAACAAATGTTTTAGCAAACGGATATCCATGGAATTGGAAAATGGTTTTTTGATTATGTGAATAACATTATTTTGGAATACATTCACTATTTTTGGAACCCTATAAGCCTAAGAAAAATAGAATACTATGGGATTTTATTTAAAGAGTAATGTTTTGACTATATTTTGTAAGAACATATGTTCTTATTATGGACTTATAGTGATTCGGTTTATTTATGGATTTAATTAACCTATCATGGAGAATATGTTATTATAAAATTACTTTTAGGTATGATACATTAATAGTGAATTACATTATTTGGAGAAAAAATTTAAAACTTATCCTTGAAGACTATGTGATAAAATCCTTCTAAATTCTAGGTTGGAATCTCATTTTATATTATTTTATGAATTTGAAGGAAATTTATTTATTTAATGGTCTATTTTGAACTTTTGGTTTTAATTTTGAATTTTGGAGATTAAAATTAGTTTTCCATCATACTGTGGTTTTTTTAAAGAATTGTCTTATATTATACTAACCATTTTAGTTTTAGTTAATGTTTCAGGATATGATAAATAGATAGATAATCTTTTGTAGATTGTGTGATTATCTAGAAGTTTATTATAGTGCTTCAGGTGAAAAAAATCTTCGTAAATACTCATAGTTTTGAGAAAAAATGAGTTTGTGGTTTAATTTTATTAAATTATTAAACTCTACTTATCAAGTAACTATATTTCCTTATGTTTTTATTTTAATAAGTAAAATAATTTCACATCTCTATGAAAAGTATCATAAAATACATTTTCTTATTAATTTTTCCACCACAAAATCAAATATCACTTAACCCATCACAATATTATCTTTTTCTGATTGTTAACTTTCTACGAATTGTTTTTTTACCACTCTCCATTAGAACATGATGGTTAGTGTTTCTCCAAAATATATATTTTCATACTTGGAATCCTAGTATGTGTTATCTCGAGTGACCTTTGTACTTCACTTTATTTTTTTAAAATTGAATATTTATTAACACTGTTTCCAATGTGGTATTTCAATGATGTAATTTTGAAAAGTGAAACCTTAGTTGCCGAACCCAAATTTAAAATTATGAGGATGTAATTTCCAAAAGGTGGGAAGGTTGTAACTTCCCAGGTAATTATAGAAAATAAATTTTTCATATTTATTAATATCTCTGAATTATATAGTAATTTAATGTTAAAAGTGATTGTAACGCCCCGACCCCAGCTACCCAGAGTCGGTGCATTACTTCATAACATTGGCAAGATCACAAAAGATCAAGTCTCGAAAGACCGATTAGTTTAGTAGCCTTGGAAACACTAGATACATTCATAAGTCTTTCATTACATCAATAGTAAACAAACTACAATAACATGGTCTTCATAGTCCACACTCATATCTTCACTGACTATTCTCGCAAGTCAGTCATAATACACTTCTTCACATCCTGGAAAATATTTAAACATTGAAAGGGGTGAGCTCAGATGCTCAGTAAGGATAACAATATTGCAGAAGCTTTTATAAGAAAACATAAGCATTTAAGGTAATGTATAACTAAAAAAAAGCTATATTGAACTTGAACTTCAACATAATATGGAAAAAGTAAAATAAAATAATGCCGTTACTTACTCACATGGATATTCTACTAGACGAATAATCACATGAAATATCAATAACCACTTTCATAACGTTGGAATGCATAATGTCAGACTATCATAACCACATAGCCAAGGCCTCGTGCCAAGACTACAAATAAGATTTTGTCAAGGCCTTGTGCCAAGACACTAGTTTGTCTCATGAGACCTACCGATGCATCGAGGAGCTATAGCGGGCTCCACCTGTCACATATTAAGTCCAATGCATTCCCATATGAAAAGGTTTAAACATAACATAAACATTCGTATTAAAACTAGCATATGAAATGTCAATAATTTCACCATAAACTATGAATGGTATAAAATAGCACATCCACAGTCAAACATATCACAAAACCTTCAATACAATATAGAAGTTTTGTATTATAATAAATCAACTTCAAATAAGCGTAAAATCCAACAAAGGATGTAGACATAGATGAAATCAAAACACTTTTTAGAGAAATATCTCTTTCTATTTTTGAAATCATTTAAGAGACATATAAAACGAAACATTTTCTTGAAAATATTCTTATAAGCTTGCAAGGAAAGCTTTGAAGATTTTATAACGGCGGAAAATAACCGCACCCGCCGTATAAGTTAAAAAACATTCTTACCTCAATTTTGTCGAAAAGGATAAAAATGACCTTGTTTTGAAAACGATGGAAAGATTCCTCTTATAAAAATTCAAAAAGGGTATAAATGACTTTAACCCATATTCTTGTAAATAATAAAAATGTTTTGAAATACATTTTGAAGAAACATGGATGTGGATGATAACGAGGTCCCAGTAGATAATTATGTATAAACAACCTTGGATAATGAAGAGGTTGTGAAGTAAACCCTTACCTTGTACTTTTCCTTGGTTGGGTAGGTTAACCTCCTGTATAATGGTGAAATAATTGTTATTAAATTATACAAGAATCATATACATTCATATGATATCATATATGATCTTTTAACATATCTTAGATTTATCGTTGTTTCGGGTGTTAACTTACTCGTTTTCTTTTATATGTTTTGTTACGTAAGTCATGTTTTTCATGGATAGGTTGTATCTTATTCATATCCAGAATGATATCATGTCCTTAAACATTATTTTTAAATCATCAAATGATAATTATACTTGAATGGATACGACGGGGAATGAATCTCATCGCGTTCGTGGAGACGGTAGTCTGTACGTACGCACGAGCAACAATATCATTATTTTGATATTAAAATAATATATAATTGGATAGTATATCATATATACAGAATAATTATCATGTTATATTTATTATTTACATGAATTACATATCATTATTATACCCATCTAAAGAATAATATATTGAATAACAATTACACCACGACGTGGAGACGGTAAGCCGTACGTACGCACGTATGGTGACATGTCATTCAAATGATGGGAATAATACTGAATATGGTTGCTCCATATTTATAATAACATCACAGTATATAGAAGATACTGGAGTTATAATTTTAGAATTGAAATAATAAACAAAGAGGGAGTGGAAGAAGAAAGAAACTTGAAAGAGGGTGATGAAAATGTTACCTCTTCTTTGGGTACTTCCTTTTGATTTGATCAAAAGGACTCTTTAGGATGGCTTTCTGACTAAATTAAAGCTTCTAGGATGAAGGGAGAGAAGTTGGGAGAGTATTTGGGCAGAGGTTGGCCGAACCAATAGGCTTGGAAGTGTGAATAAGGTGGTAGAGGTGGGGGCCTTTTATAAGAGGAGAGGAGGGGCACTTTTGGAAAGATTGAAATGTTACATTATTTCACAATGCTTTTAGGATTCTAAAGGTCCCACACTTATATAATTCGAGGCTAAGGTGATAAGGTTTCGAAATCTCCTCATCCAATAGGATTTGGACAAGTGTAAGCTTTGGATTTTGCATTATCTTCTCATTTTATTTAAATCATTAAATAATGAGGTCATCGTTGCATCATAATGATGTCATAAATAATTTAATTTATTTAATGTCTAAAAATTATAAAAAAAATACTATGATGTAGGAAATCTTTTTATCTTTCTAATGAATACTTATAGTCAAAATTTTGACTTGTGTAACCCCACTTAAAAACTGTTTTAGTAAAATAACTCATGTTTGTGTCAATTTAATTTTAACATTAAATAAATATATATTAATGTCATTTTCCAAATAAAGTGGCTCCATGGGGTCCCCAAGTTGACCCATGGGTTTTCTTGGTCGGCCATGACTCATCCAATAGGAGTAGGACAAGTGTCAAGTTCATCTCATATTATTGAAACATTATTTTTACCTTAAACTACACTAATCACCTCTAATCGCGATTAAGAACTTAAAAGTTACTATTCACCAAAAAAATTATTTTAATCTCATTGAACCACATTTTACTTCTTAATGACAACCATGTATGTCGGATTTTTGAAAATCAAATCACAGAAGTGGTAATATTTCATTTTAACGAAAAATCGGTTTTTAACAACCACTTAGTGGTTTCACTATTCATCAAAAATTGAAGTTTTTCAGAATAAGGCCAAAATTTCACCCTAAGCTATAATTGATATTCCGAATTCAAAAATGATGTCTATTTTACAAAATTCCAAACATATAAGTTGTATTAATTAATTTTATAATTAATTCTCGTTGTTACAACAAATAGCGTGTTTTTAAGAAACCATTTATATCAAAAGATTGGCAATTGTTTATGTCCAATTTCAATGTTAAATTAATTCCAATGACCACCATTGGATAAAATGGTAAAAATATATTCTAATTATACTTTAAAACCACTAAATATTATAATTTATCAATATAAATTATTTTGATTAAAAAAGTTGTTTTTAAGTATTTTTCACTATTCATAAAAATTTAGAAGTTCTCAGAAAATTACAAAAAATTCAACATAGGCTAATTTAAATATTAGGAATACAAAAATGAAGTCCATTTTGAAATATAAAATTTCTATAAATTTAAAATGTGGTTATTACTATTCATAACGGCTACTTTGATTAGTTGCGGTGTGTTAGAACTCAAAGTTGCGTACAATGCAAGCTATTGCATTATTGAATGAGATGCGTATCGTGGAAGCTCGGGGTGTTACATTCTCCCCTCCTTCAATAAATTGCATCCTTGCAATTTGAAATTTTTCTTTGAAAATAAAAGGTTGAAAAGAGAAATTACCTTTGAGGATAACCCACATCGGAAATAAGATTAATAAAATTTAGCCTTAATAAGAGGGAAAGGGAAATGAAAGAGTCACCACCCAATTATTATCTCGATTAGGAGAACATTGGTGGCAATTAGAGACATATAATTGGAGGAAAAACGTAAATATTTGTAGGGAGTGATTGAGGTCATCAATCACAATCAACTGTCAAATTGAGGGCCTCAAAGCCTTCAATCTATGTTGATTTAAAATATCATCAGTTCAACAAGACATAAGGTATTAGGATAACACGTTTTTTTGTTTTAATATCCCTTTACTAAATTTTAAGAATTAATTTATTCATTGAATAATAGATAGGTATATATATATTTATGCTTGACAATTAGAGTTTCAACCTTCAACTCATCTTTCACTCAAAAAGATAATAGAACTCAAAAATATTATACTTATCCTAATTGTATAAGGTTCCAAATGTTAACACATACCATTTAGATTAGTAATATTATTTTGTAATAACCAGGGACTTCCTGTAGGCTAGTGGTAGGAAATAAAGGCATGTCGCACTATGATTGTGGGTTCGATTCCTGCAGCTTTGTCCGACGCGACGGGTTATGCCCCACCCTGCAGGTTGTCCTTTTCCTAAAACTATAGTATCATAATATTCCAAAAATAATCTTCATAATTTTTTTTAACCTTAAACAATACTATCCAAATATCAACTTAATCCATTCCAACCTTAATAGTTATCCAAAATACCTCCGTCCAGACTTTCTCTAAAGGGTCTCTAAATTCCAAAATCAATTGTAACATCAGATTCGCCAAACAAAGAAAAGTTTCTCTTATTGTCACATACTAAAAATATGATTACCTTAATCATATTAAAACCTTACTGAAATCAACAAGTACTGCAGTACAATCCTTATATATATATCACATTATTCTAATAACCAGAATATAATCCATGAGTCCAAAAGCACCAATACATTAGTTATCCTACTTCAACTGTAGTAACAGCATAAGATTGTCCTTGATCCCTTGGCATTTTCTGAGGTAAGTTTCCCTGACGCTTAGGGCATTCATTTGCATAATGACCCATTTCTCTACAATTGTAGCATTCAACTTTGATAGCCTCTTTCTTTCCCTTGCAATCACGAGCCTGGTGACCCTTTTCTCCACATTTATAACAAACTCCCATTCCTTTTAGGCAAGTACCAGGGTGATTCTTCCCACAATTATCACATAATGGAAAATCCTTCTTTCCCTTTTTCCCTTTATCTGTCTCTTGTTCCACCGTTCTCTTCTTCTCTTGCTTTACTTTGTTGTCATAAGACTTAGAGAATTCCTTTTCTGTCTTGATAGCACACGAGACAATATCTTCGTATGATGAGAAGGATTGTGATACTAAAGCTCGACGGAGAAATGGTTTCAACCCATCAAAGAAACGATCAATCTTACTCCTTGGGTTACGTATATAATCGGCAGCATGCCTCGCCAACCTTGTAAAGTTAGCCTCATACTTTGCGACATTCTCATCCTCCTTCTGCCTCAGACTCAGAAATTTCCTTTCCATATCTGCTCGATGGTCTCGAGGAAAGTATTGTTCTAAGAACAGCTCTTTGAACTCCTGTCATTCCATGTTTGTTAATTCATCATCTTCCTTTGTGTTTTGAATTAGTGACCACCATTGATCGGCATCTCCAGTGAGGCGGTAAACTGCCATGATAACTTTTTCCCTTTCACTGCTCCCCAAAGCCTGAAATATTTTCTCTAGGGAATTTATCCATTGTTCGGCTACTAAGGGATTTATACTCCCATTGAACGTTGGTGGTTGTTGCCTCATGAATCGGTTTAACATTGATCCTCCACGCTGTGGATCAGGGTACTCCATACGGGTAAGGTTATTATTCATAACCTGATTAAGTTTTCCCAGTATGGTGATTAGCTGATCGGCACCAGTTGCATCACCAGCCCCACTATAATTATCTTGAGTAGGAGGGAAATCCCTACATGGAGTGCGTGCATTGATACGGTTTCCATTTCTTCCACTAGGCGCCATTTATAAATAATGGCATAAACTAGATTAGTTCATGAATCAAAATACATAATTCCATACTTGTAAAACACTTAACATAAATTGAACTAATTATGGATATAATCCATAATTATAAAAAGAAATGTTTCCTTTGAGAAAGTATATACTCATAACCCTTCATAGTGGTTTATAAAGAAAATGAGAATTATCCAAAGCATATCCCCCGGGAGTGTCGTAACCAAGAGTGCAGCAAGGCCCGTTGTCGTGCACCAATTCCCGTTCGAGTCTAGCTCAAAGCGGTGTTTTCGGGTTTTACCCCTAGGTACATCTGTGCCAGAGCCGCCTCTACCTGCTCGTATCCAGACAGGGATGTATTGCTCGGAAAACTCACAACATCTCTACAATACCAAAATTCTAGGAAGTTCTTCTATACTAATCCTCAAAGTTCATCTTAGGTCTATGTGCTCTAATCCGAGTTTATCTAAATCTAGCTTCCAAGTTTTGTACTAAACTTCCTCTGATACCAACTGTAACGCCCCGACCCCAGCTACCCAGAGTCGGTGCATTACTTCGTAACATTGGCAAGATCACAAAAGATCAAGTCTCGAAAGACCGATTAGTTTAGTAGCCTTGGAAACACTAGATACATTCATAAGTCTTTCATTACATCAAAAGTAAACAAACTACAATAACATGGTCTTCATAGTCCACACTCATATCTTCACTGACTATTCTCGCAAGTCAGTCATAATACACTTCTTCACATCCTGGAAAATATTTAAACATTGAAAGGGGTGAGCTTAGATGCTCAGTAAGGATAACAATATTGCGGAAGCTTTTATAAGAAAACATAAGCATTTAAGGCAATGTATAACTAAAACAAAAGCCTTATTGAACTTGAACTTCAACATAATATGGCAAAAGTAAAATAAAATAATTTTGTTACTTACTCACATGGATATTCTACTAGACGAATAATCACATGAAATATCAATAACCACTTTCATAACGTTGGAATGCATAATGCCAGACTATCATAACCACATAGCCAAGGCCTCGTGCCAAGACTACAAATAAGATTTTTTCAAGGCCTTGTGGCAAGACACTAGATTGTCTCATGAGACCTGCCGATGCATCGAGGAGCTATAGCGGGCTCCACCCGTCACATATTAAGTCCAATGCATTCCCATATGAAAAGGTTTAAACATAACATAAACATTCGTATTAAAACTAGCATACGAAATGTCAATAATTTCACCATAAACTATGAATGGTATAAAATAGCACATCCACAGTCAAACATATCACAAAACCTTCAATACAATATAGAAGTTTTGTATTATAATAAATCAACTTCAAATAAGCGTAAAATCCATCAAAGGATGTAGACATAGATGAAATCAAAACACTTTTTAGAGAAATATCTCTTTATATTTTTGAAATCATTTAAGAGCCATATAAAACGAAACATTTTCTTGAAAATATTCTTATAAGCTTGTAAGGAAAGCTTTGAAGATTTTATAACGGCGGAAAATAACCGCACCCGCCGTATAAGTTAAAAAACATTCTTACCTCAATTTTGTCGAAAAGGTTAAAAAGGACCTTGTTATGAAAATGACGGAAATATTCCTCTTATAAAAATACAAAAAGGGTATAAATGACTTTAACCCATATTCTTGTAAATAATAAAAATGTTTTGAAATACATTTTGAAGAAACATGGATGTGGATGATAACGAGGTCCCAGTAGATAATTATGTATAAACAACCTTGGATAATGAAGAGGTTGTGAAGTAAACCCTTACCTTGTACTTTTCCTTGGTTGGGGTAGGTTAACCTCCTGTATAATGGTGAAATAATTGTTATTAAATTATACAAGAATAATATACATTCATATGATATCATATATGATCTTTTAACATATCTTAGATTTATCGTTGTTTCGGGTGTTAACTTACTCGTTTTCTTTTATATGTTTTGTTACGTAAGTCATGTTTTTCATGGATAGGTTGTATCTTATTCATATCCAGAATGATATCATGTCCTTAAACATTATTTTTAAATCATCAAATGATAATTATACTTGAATGGATACGACGGGGAATGAATCTCATCGCGTTCGTGGAGACGGTAGTCCGTACGTACGCACGAGCGACAATATCATTATTTTGATATTAAAATAATATATAATTGGATAGTATATCATATATACAGAATCATTATCATGTTATATTTATTATTTACATGAATTACATATCATTATTATACCCATCTAAATAATAATATATTGAATAACAATTACACCACGACGTGGAGACGGTAAGCCGTACGTATGCACGTATGGTGACATGTCATTCAAATGATGGGTAGAATACTGAATATGGTTGCTCCATATTTATAATAACATCACAGTATATAGAAGATACTGGAGTTATAATTTTAGAATTGAAATAATAAACAAAGAGGGAGTGGAAGAAGAAAGAAACTTGAAAGAGGGTGATGAAAATGTTACCTCTTCTTTGGATTCTTCCTTTTGATTTGATCAAAAGGACTCTTTATGATGGCTTTCTGACTAAAGTAAAGCTTCTAGGATGAAGGGAGAGAAGTTGGGTGAGTATTTGGGCAGAGTTTGGCCGAACAAAAAGGCTTGGAAGTGTGAATAAGGTTGTAGAGGTGGGGGCCTTTTATAAGAGGATAGGAGGGGCACTTTTGGAAAGATTGAAATGTTACATTATTTCACAATGCTTTTCGGATTCTAAAGGTCCCAAACTTATATAATTCGAGGCTAAGGTGATAAGGTTTTGAAATCTCCTCATACAATAGGCTTTGGACAAGTTTAATCTTTGGATTTTGCATTATCTTCTCATTTTATTTAAATCGTTAAATAATGAGGTCATCGTTGCATCATAATGATGTCATAAATAATTTAATTTATTTAATGTCTAAAAATTATAAAAAAAATACTATGATGTAGGAAATCGTTTTAGCTTTCTAATGAATATTTATAGTCAAAATTTGTACTTGTGTTACCCCACTTAAAAACTGTTTTAGTAAAATAACTCATGTTTGTGTCAATTTAATTATAACATTAAATAAATATATATTAATGTCATTTTCCAACTAAAGTTGCTCCATGGGGTCCCCAAGTTGACCCATGGGTTTTCTTGGTCGGCCATGACTCATCCAATAGGAGTACGACAAGTGTCAAGCTCATCTCATATTATTAAAACATTATTTTTACCTTAAACTACACTAATCACCTCTAATCGCGATTAAGAACTTAAAAGTTACTATTCACCAAAAAAATTATTTTAATCTCATTGAACCACATTTTACTTCTTAATGACAACCATGTATGTCAGATTTTTGAAAATCAAATCACATAAGTGGTAATATTTCATTTTAACGAAAAATCAGTTTTTAACAACCACTTAGTGGTTTCACTATTCATCAAAAATTGAAGTTTTTCAGAATAAGGCCAAAATTTTACCCTAAGATATAATTGATATTCCAAATTCAAAAATGATGTCTATTTTACAAAATTCCAAACATATAAGTTGTATTAATTAATTTTATAATTAATTCCCGCTGTTACAACAAATACCGTGTTTTTAAGAAACAATTTATATCAAAAGATTGACAATTGTTTGTGTCCAATTTCAATGTTAAATTAATTCCAATGACCACCATTGGATAAAATGGTAAAAATATATTCTAATTATACTTTAAAACCACTAAATATTATAATTTATCACTATAAATTATTTTGATTAAAAAAGTTGTTTTTAAGTATTTTCACTATTCATAAAAATTTAGAAGTTCTCAGAAAATTACAAAAAATTCAACATAGGCTAATTTCAATATTAGGAATACAAAAATGAAGTCCATTTTGAAATATAAAATTTCTATAAATTTAAAACGTGGTTATTACTATTCATAACGGCTACTTTGATTAGTTGCGGTGTGTTAGAACTCAAAGTTGCGTACAATGCAAGCTATTGCATTATTGAATGAGATGCGTGTCGTGGAAGCTCGGGGTGTTACAGTGATTATTTTTATGATAGTGTACTCGACACAGAACAATGGGTTTCTCATAAATCTTATGTTGCACACAAGACTGATTTATACTGAAAAATAATGCATTATTAACTTTGTTATTTCCAATGGAAGTTAACACCTATTTTCAGTATTATAGGGAATGAAAATAACAAATTATATTATGTTTACAGATGATTATTAAATGTTTTCCCTTTCTTCTAGTAAATTTTAGAGGCTTAAAATGATAATAAATCCATTTGTAAGCATAAAACACTTTAATATTATTAAATGGTAGTTTTACCGCATTTTGATTGGAAATCCATTTTAAATCAATTTTTTATCACTTTTAGAAGTTTTATTTAAAAACATAAACTTCTTATTTAGAATAAGGATATCAAAATTTAGTTTGGATAATGTTTTGGTATTTTTCAGATAAAATTCATAATTTAATGAATAGTGAAAAATACTTTGTTTTAATTCACAGTAGCTTTTTCATCTAAATTATGTGTATTGATAGATTATATTTATAATTTGTTATAAATTATAATTATATTATTTTTTATCATTTGATACAATTTTGGTCATTTTAATTAATTTCACATTGAAATTTGATATAAACACTTGTCAATGTTTTGATAGTCCTTACTTTTAAAAGAACAACTTTTTTTGTTTTGACAACAGGTATTAAATTTAAATAAATTAATATAACTTACGAGTCTTAATATTTGAAAAATGGATTCAATATTTTTAATTATTGTGTACAAATAATTTCAATAGGATAAATTTGTTTTTTGAAATAATGAATTGTAACTTTGGTAATTTTTAATTACCACTCTTAAAGGTAAATCTGGTAAATTAGGGTAAACAATAATATGATAAGGATAATAAAATTACTATAACACCATCAAAAATTCTATTTTATGTATAAAATTATACTTTTAACATATAATGATCTGAATTTATTTATGTAATGGTATTTTCTCCATGAAAGTTGTATAAATATTGTTGAAACAAGAAAAGTGACAACATGTCACTCTTTTATTTCTTATATTTATAATAATTTTAATATAGTGATAATTTTGATATAAATTAGTTAATGAATAGTCTACGTTAATATAATGAAATTATCTACATCATGTCAATTTGTTTATAATTTTTATAGGTTAAATAATTATCATAAATTTTGAAATAATAGTGAGAGACTAATTATTTTATTAAGAGAAATATCAAATAATGGATTTGAAAAATATTAAATTAAATATTATTTTACATAATTTACACCATAGACAAACTTTTTAAGTGAATATGACATGTTATGAGTCAATTAAATGGATATTTTAGAAGTTATATCTCTATTTTTATTTTATTTAAATTCATTAAAATTAATATTGACATAATTGACATAAATGATATTTCATAAAAATAATAAAATAATAAAATATTTAAAAATACTAAAAAAAATTTAAAATTTCAAAGTGATAATGATATAGTCTAAAAGTCTATAAAGTGTCAAATATTATAAAATAAACCAAATTTAAGTAAAATTTATAGCCTCTTCATATTTAGAATATTGTTACTACAATTAAAATTAAAATATAATAATTTAGGGTAAACTTGAATGATATGGTTTGAAATAAAATCAATTCATGTCTATGTATTATTGGATGAGAGGTTTTAGAATAATATTAATCTTATATTAAAAATATATAAATTTGGATAAATTTTGATTAAAAACATAATTTATATTAATTTAATATTTTAAGTGTATCCAATAGTGCCCATCCCCTCTCCTATAAAAAGGTACCCCATATTCTCTAATAATTGCACTTTAGAAACCATTTAGTTCATCAAAGACCAGCTAAAATATCTTACTGGATCTCTAAAAACTTTATTGGGGCCTTATATTATTCATAACACCCTTCTTAGAGGTGTTAATGTGTTCTTCAAAAGTGATAAATCAGAGATGGGGAATCATTTTTAAGTGCTTCTTTTTTAATTATTCTTCCACTTCCTTTAAATTTTCATCATCTAAGATGAAATAATAACTACAGTATCATCCATATACTTTGATTTTATTTTTTTAATATCATCACCTAAATATATATCAAATTTTATCAAATGGGAAATAAACATTTTCTTTGTGTGTACGATGGACTTCCGCCTCACGAATCAATATAGTTCGTTTTTCATTGTCGTCTATCAAGATAGGTTATAATGATGGAATAAATATTTCTATTTTATACTCATGACATATTAATCATTTTAAAAGAATAATATTTTAATTTTTTTCTACTTTCCATATATAGAAAAATTATAATAGTGTTCATGTGTACTTGTGAACTTTCACCTCCATGGAGCGATGTGAATGATTTGTATTCCCCACATCACATGTATGATAAATATATAAGTATATTTAGATTATTACAATGATTTTAATAATATTATTATAATTATTTAATGATAAAATAATAATAACCATATTTTCATAATGATTAATGAAAAATGGAAAACATTATTCATGTATGCATACGGCCTATCATCTCCAAAAATATAACATTGTTAATTTTTACAAACCATAATTAATGGTGTGATTTAAAAAATATTATTAATGTATAAATTCGATGATAATTTCATGAATAATATTTTAGAGATTATGGACTAATGACCCCATGTACTATTTACATCAATACAAGTTCATTTTCCACTCAAGTACATAATATCAACAAAAAGACCGATATGAACGTAAATAATTATATAATTTTTATAACATGGTAATAAGTAATAATAGAGGAATAATAAACATGAAAAAGTTTCTAATGGAAGTAAAAAATTAACCAAATTTTATTATTCATGAATATAACGATAATACATGATGAGTCGAACAGAAGGTAAGGGGATTCATCTTAATATCCTTTCATTGAAGCATATTTTGATAATATACCCCACCTTATTTTATACAGTGTATAATAAACCGCTTTGAATTTTAATTTCATTAAAATGTTTTCAAAGTGAATCTTTTTCTATGAATAATTTTACTAAATGAAAAAAGGAATGTTTTTCTAATGTACGTAATTACAAAAACCTTTCTACCGCCCTGGCCATTATTTTATATCTAGCTTTCTTTACAAACCATAATGTTTTTAAAAAGAAAATAAACACAATACTCCATGTTCATGTATTTTTGTATTGAAAATGGTTTTGATAATGGGTTGATTATATCAATATCTTTAAATTATATCTTATTATAGCAATGTAGAAATGTTATTTTTCCTTTATGATAGTAAATATGTTATGACTATGTTATGGTTATGGGGAATTTCTTATGTATACAAGTGGTTCCGTAATAAACCAATGGCGGGTGAGCCCATGATAGATCTCCAACGCATTGGAAAATGAGATAGAATTAAACAATAAGTATTCTCCTAATATATTTAGTTAATATACTATGATGGGTATTCCAAACATAGCCATAAAGGTTACTCCCTGTGTAGATATGAAAGATAAAATGTATGTATGATATGGATGCCACAAGATACCATTATGATTTATAATGGTAAGATTTTTTTCATGAATATTTTTATTTCATGAGTTATGTTAAAATCATATGTTATATGGGTGGAAAGTATGAATTATGAAAATGTTTTCATGGGATTAAAATATTCATGGACTAATAGTTTCATTCCTTATTTTATATCACTTAATGGGTTTTGTATTCACATACATTGTTTTTAAAATGTTTTCCATATGGTATAAAATGAGTAAGAGAAAAGAATAAATAAATATGAATGTCATTAAAAAAATTATCATGAAAAATAAATCATAATATATTTTAAGGAGTTTTATTTTGTGGAAAATTGGATAGTGAGTAGAAGAGTCGACTATATAATATTTGAGTTTCTATGTAATAGTTATGGTCTAATTCTATAAAAATATAAACCTGAAAAGATCCTCAACCTTAAATAAATTAAAATTATTGACTAAACTAAATATTATGTAATTTTCAAGACTATGGACTAATAATTATATTACTAGTTCAATAAATATATAAATATAATATTCACTAACTTGGGAGTAAATAATTATTCAATATTCAAGTCACATATATTTCAACAAGAATGACCAGTGATTTAATTTATCTGAATATCATAACCTAAATAGTTATTATTCCTTAGTCTTGAGAATTATATCTATTCTAAATATAAAATTAAAACATAATTTTACTATGATTCTGGATACAATTAGTGTGTGACCCACTCAGGATCTTTCTCAATAAAGTTATCCTAACTTGAATAAATTTCAAGATTAGTGGATATAAAAATTTCAAAGTACCCATAGTAAAATAATATAGTTTTATAATTAAATAAAACTCACAAAAATAATTAATATGTAATATAATATTTGTTTATTAATATCCAATTAATCATGATGAATACTAATGTCACTAGCCAATATGCCTGACATATGGTTCTTTGACTACCTTAAATAAACATGTCGACTAACTATCCAATCTATGGATATAGTCAAATAATTCAGTTTTAATTAAAGTTATATAGGTATCAAATCTTATAAACTCATAAGAGATAAATCATTTATTTACTAATTCATTAATTCCATATCACTTTTGATTCACCCAACATATCCTACTTCGACACAAGAATATGTAATATTGTATTTCTATAATTTATATATGTATAGGATTCATGATATACATCAATAATAATATCAATAATAATGTCTAATACTCATGTTCATATAAATAAATATCCAATGCAACATATAATACCTTTAATTCATATTTTATGGTTTTTAACATAAAATTAATTCTTTTAGATTACCAAGTGTAAACTCTAATAGAATAACTCTCAACTTCTTTTGAAACTATAAAACATATTAGAAAAACATCATTTCTGTCATGTAAGATATATTTCACTACACCATAGAATATAGGTGTAACAATATTTTCATATCACTTCAATGTTCTCATTATAATGGGGAACTTATATAACCTTTCCATGTGACAATACTCTAAGAAAATTATCTAATAAATTTTGAAAAAAATAATAGTAATAATGCGATAATGTATTTATTAATATTTGGTCTTTTAATATATATATATATATATAATAGAAAATACAATATATGTTGGTTCTAGAGGACCAATTCCAATATGAATGTGTCAAAGGATACCCATAGTTTTAGAGAAAAATTGCTCAAGCATTATTCAGGCTAGTTAAAAACATTGTATTAATTCACATTTTTTTGATATTAGGAGGATCAAAAAAATTCAGAGGGGGGGACATGTTTATTTATCACCACTATATGCGAGGAAACAATCTTGGATCAAGAATAAAACACTATACAAGGTTATAGTAGATGATATTGTCTTGATAGAATAGAAAAAAAAACAAAAGTGTGGATCCTTGATAGTGGATATACTTGTCACGACCCATCCCTGGGGGCCTATTCCATGACTACCCCAAGCCCGCCTTCCTTAGGCCAGGGGCTGGCGACTAGTACCAAAGGCACAATTCGCTAAATCTGGGAAGGCATTGCCTTTATAACCTGTAAACACACACACAAGAAGGCACACCGCTAGATACAAAACACCAACTAAAACTGTATAACAAAAGAGTGATGAAAGTAAAAGGGGCTAGAATACAAGCCCAACTAGAAAGTACAAGTACAACTGTGATGCAATACAACTGAAGAAAAGGGAAAGTCAGCCGCTGGATCGTCCTCTGAGGTTCCAACAAGAAGGGTAGGTACAGATAGCCTCCAAAGCAGTCCACGTCCACTCGTATCCTCTACGTACAGACACGCCGTATGGTCCACCTCCAGGTATCGTCAAGTCCAGATTCTTTCAGACTTAGTCAGCGTTGTTCGTCATCTGCATCCAACACAACAAGGTGCGGGCATAGCTCGGGCAGGGGTGAGTATAAAGATACTCAGTAAGGACCCCGAGACCCTCTAGGTATCACAAAATCCACAAGGATAAAACACAAAGTATGAAATCAAAAGATAACCTTACATAGGTATATTCCAATACATATACCTAAGTTATCAAGTAATCCTTCTCAATCATAAGGAAAACACAGAGGTTCTGACTGAGCTCACAATAGGATTTATTCTAGGGGTAGTATCAAGTAACATTCCCATTCACAACGTCAAACACCTCGACTACTGGAGAAATCCTCCTCTATCGAGTACAGTGGGCCTGCCACATCACACAGAGGTTCTTCCCACTAACCTTGGACTACTGAGGTACTCTTCCTTTAGAGTACCGTAGGTCTGCCACGTCACACCAAGGTGCTCCCCACCATGGGTCTGCCACGTCACACAGAGGCGCTCCCCCTCATGGGCTGCTGAGGTAATCCTCCTATCGAGTACCGTGGGTTTGTCGTGTCGCCAAGGGGATCACCACCGTGGGTCTGCTGCATCACCAAGGTGCTCCCCACTGGGCTTGTCGAGTCACTTTGAGTCGAAACGGTCAGCAGTCATCAAGTCTCATCCAGCCACTAGGTCTCCGCACTCTGAACTCTTGTCTCCAGGAGGATCCCCTCCACAAGCTACTGGTCGATACTACAATTGCCACAATTTCCCACGACGAAGTATCTCAATGTTCTGCCATGTCATATGGGTCACAACTCAACAGAAGGTGCGTCAATCGGATACCCGGTCTGTGAGTTATTAGCCTTTTAGTCCCGGGGGACCAGTTGGATTCGTGCTCATTCCAACCTGACTATTCCTCATCTTAATCCAAAACTCCATTGTGGTATACTCAAAGGGACTGTCATGCTCCAAGATTTCCAGTGCCACTGATGGTTCGTCAAACGGACGTCTGGTGCCAAATTTATTGCCAAAAGAAGTAAACGGGTTGTAGTGGGCCCGGGGCCGGTCTGACCCGGTTGGCCTGACACGTAGTGTATCACGAGAGTTCAGACTGACCATGGGTAAATCGAGGGTGCGGAACAGCGATGGGGGTGTGGACCGGCCGCGAGGGCGACGGACCGGCCGTGAGGGCGCGGACCGGCCCCGGGGGCGCGGACTGGCAGCGGGGGCGCGGACCGGCCACGAGGGTGGCTAGACCGCCACGGGGGCATGGCCTGGCCTTTAGGGAGACAGACTGGCTGTGGGGGGCGGCGGGCCGGCCGCGGGGGACTAGATCGGCCGCGTGGGTGTCGATCGGCTGCGGGGGTGGCGGACCAGCCGCATGGGTGGTGGACCCGTCGCGCGGGCGACAGACCAGCCGCATGCGTTGCAGACTCGCTATGCAGACTGGCCACGTGGCAGCGGTCTGGCCACGGGTCGGCTGTCAGCGACAGTCTGGTCACGAGGTGGTGGTTCAGCCGTGGGGAGGTGGTCCGGCCGCGCGGCGGCGGTCCGGCCGCGGGGAGGCGGTCTGGTCACGGGGTGGCGGTCCGACCACGAGGCGGCAGTCCGACCGTGGAGCAGTGGCTCGTTCAAAGGGTGATACGGATCCGCACACGATGGTGGCAATCACGGTTGGCGCGTAGGCCGTGGGACAGCGGCGTTGGCCGCGGTTGGTGCGGAGCCCTCGGGGGGCCGGTGGCAGCCACAACATGGCGTCGTTGCGTCATCGCCTTTGTCGCGGCTGGCGGTGTATTCAACAGGCGTTCTTGTGCCTCCTTGGTGGTTCGTAGCCATTCCTCCATCGCGTTCAACAATAAACCAGAAGGTTTTTGGAGAGGACGAGCCTTGTTTTGTTTAGCCCAACACTCTCTGCGTTAGATCAGTAGCATGCAGCTATAATTCCTTCTTGAATTACAAAGAATTATCAAGAATGGAAGAGAGAATATTATCAATCAACCACCCTACAACTTCCCACAAATAATCACACACAATTAAACCCCTACCTCATTCTCTTGATGACGTTGGCGTAAGAATGTAATATGGTTTTCGATTCACCGTAGATGAGGACGTCCCATGTCGAAAGAAGTCCCTAAGAAGAAGGTTGAAGGAGGTCGGTGATCTTCATTGGCAGAGCTTCTTCTTTAGAGAGCTTTCTCCCAAGTTCTCCCTATAATCCTTTGCTAATACTTTTCCAACAAATGAATAGCCAACCAAATAAAATATTTTTACATATTTAATTTATTCAAATCAATGTTGTCTTAATTAATTGGAAACAATAAATTGGTAGTGTTGGCATAAAATTCAAATTGGAGGATACCAAGGGTTGGCACAATTAATGTGGTGGTGGGTTGACATAATTAAGTGGAGAGCTCAAAAGGTTTCTCCCAACTTAATAGGGAGTTCAAGAGGTTTCTACCTCGGGCGGTCCCCACTACCATAAACTCTCATGGGAGGTTAGGTTCGGGTGGTCCCCACAACCATAACCTCTCAAGGGAGGTTAAAGTTTGGTGGTCCCCACTTCCCAACTTCCACATGGAGGGTGGTTACATAAAAATAAAATAAAACGTTTGTCTATTTTATTTTATTATTTCCACAAAAAACCCAAATATTATCTTTCACCCTCGACCAACTTTCTTCGAGGTGAAAGTCTTCTTAAGCGAATACCAGTGTTGTGAGTTCAACAGTGCCCTCAGATTTCAATTCCAAGAACCGGTTCAAAAATTATACAACCCCGCTCGCACGTTTACTAAACGTAACCTAAAAAAAGTTCATAAATTCATTCCGAACACTCCGGGCCTCATAATCACACTCCGTCAATTTTTTCAAACTTGTAAATTTCCAATTTAATTAAAAACAATTACTTGGAAATTCTGGGAATTTACAATACATATCATATGAAGGGAAAAAATATATTGTTACATGGATTAAATATGAATAGGAATGTATCAGTTAGATAAGAAAATATGAGATCATGAAAACCATCATCTCAGGTAATGGAAAAAATGGGTGGTAATGTATGTGGAACACATGCGTGCTATGTGTTAAAGGACTTTTATAACTCTCCAAGTGTTATATAATTATGTTACTACGAATATGTAATAAATTTTACTATGAATCCTTATACATTATAAACAAGAGATATTGATTTATAGATGCTTGAAAAGTTCATAAAGGGGAATCCTTACCTCATTAGTAGGGAATATAACATATATATTTTTAAAATGGTTGGGGCTAAAGCCTCATTTTATTATTAAATCAAAACAAAGACCTCTCCTCTTTTATCTAGGTAGAGGGAGACCCATTACATAGCCTGAAGGCCCTAGTGGGCCTGTAGCCCATTACATATCCCATAAGCCCAAATTTTTGGTCTAATGCCCATTCTGTAAACAGTAACCCACTTGTTATAGTACTGCATAGTACCGTCGCTGCTACAATGCCATGTCGCTTTTATAGTGTCCGCTGATCTACAGTATCGTTGCTACTACAGTACCACTATAGTACCTATGCCCAATGGGTTTCAAACCCCCTTTTTCATGTAGGATTACAGGGTGCTTTCTACTAATCCAAACCCCAACTATAATATATCATATATATTCTATACAAGGATGTTGATAAAAAAATATATCACAAAAATCTTGTCAAAATAACTAAAAACATGGGAAATTGAGGAAATATAATATATCATGTAATATATCTATGATTACATGTGTTTTTAATCCCACGTTCAATATTTTTTAAATTGGAAACATCGTTGTAAATATTTACATGAATCAGGATTATAAGTTGGTATCTTTAATTGAATTTTTACATATAGTTGTTTGTTTCCTGATATAACAAAGTTCCACTAATAGAAATGGGTGTTATATTTTATTCATTTATTATTATAATGGGTTGGAGTGGTTGATAGTGATCACTAACAAGTTTGGTGTGTTTAATTGAATAAAACATTATCAATTATTGTAGAAAATGTTTCTTGGATTGTATGTTTTAAAATCACAAATAAATAATGGTAAAGAATTCACCAATAGAAAAGTAATGGATCTTTATAAGAAAATTTTTATATGGAATCAATTATAATGGTAATTTCTATTTAGTAAAATGGTGTAGTTAGGTTGAGGAACCAAATAATCAATTACATATATTGTATTTTGATTATTGAAAAGAACCTACTAGAGATGTTTTTTAAGGTAGTGTTTGTAACATCAATCTATATTGAAAATAGATCCGTGTTATTCTATAAGATATCAACATTTAATAGTTTCAATTAATAGTATACCTTACACTATTCAATAATATAGTGTTTTTCCATATCAGATAAATATTAATTAATGAAGTTATTAGATAGGATATCAATATTGAATAGTTTCATGTATTTCTTATTCCTAAAGATTGGAGGATATTTCACAATTTGATGAAGTTAATTTATAAATTGAACAATGATCCAATGTGATTGTATTACAGTCTTAATAAATTCATAAAAAATCTTTGTTTCTAGAATGTATAATTTGATCATAATAACTATGTAAAAAATATGACTGATTAACATAATATTGAAATGACCAGTTTTTCATGTCAGTATTTTTCAAGGAAATTTTCATTATTAAAACCAAAAACGAGGAAATTTTTTTGAATTAGAAATATGATAATGATTCAACAAATATAGACACCTCATGTAGTAAATTTTTCATGTTTTTTGGTGTTTTAATGGATTATTAGAGCATAGGTTAAAGGTAGGTGGAGTTGGTCTCAGTGTTTTGAAAAAACCTTGGTTCTAGGTGGTAGAACAAATAAAAACAAGGTTAATTGTGGTGTGATATAAGGGAGTTGTGTTATACAGGTGGTATATTACAATATAGAATTCTGTTATTAGGGTAATGTTTTTTGGGTGTGGGAGCCATATCAATCTATAAAAGGAAATTTTATAACATGATGCATGAGGTGCTAAAAAATATTATGTAAATTGGGAAGTGGATAACAAATAGTATTTGAGGATATTTTGTGCAGTCTGTCCTAGTGTAATATTCACAGTAAATCCTTATAAATTTAAAAAATGGGTGACCTACGGTTTTATATTTTTTCATAGATTATGCATTATGTTGTGACCCATTGGTTTATTCCAAAATCTATTCCCAATTATGGGGAATTACATTCTGACACCTATGGAAACACCAAAATGTACCTCCTTAGTAGTATTTTTAATAGGGGTAGATCAATGTTTTCCAGGTCAAACCCTTATGTAAATTCAAATTCAATTGATTCTTAGGGTGAGAAATTTTGTTGTCTCCTCCCCTCTTAATTCCTTCTACTAGACCTCATTGATGTGGATGCAATTTAGGTGAATTTTTCCATAAACATAAGAGGTATTATCTCTTTATTATTAATTTTTTATTTTTCTTCCCAATCATCCTTTAGTTTTATGGGGTTTCAGATTATATATTGTTTTATGATTCAATTAAATCATAGTGAAATCATCAAAACCATGATTATTTTCCATGTAGTGAATAGAGGATGCCAAAGAATGATGAGAACATGTTGTAACTTAATGATTCATTAGAGGAGTGTTAACTAGTAATTTTTATAGTAATTTCACCTATCACTTTTGAAATTTGGTTCCAATTATATTTTTTATTATGAAACATCTTTTATATGAGTTCAAGAGGCATGTATTACATTATTGGTGTGCTTTTACTTAAGGTTTTTTTCAAATATGTATTTTAGTATGTTATTGAATACAATACATTGATTAATTAATTTTTATAATTAAATATAAATGTTTATGATTAATTGTTTTGTTTGTGATCTATGATATGGCCCCTGTAGTGGAAATGGGTTTTTGAGGTAATTGATTGGGATGAGAGCTCATAGATTAAGGAGTGTATCATCATATCAAGGTAGTCGGTCCCTAGAATAGTTAATCGTACGATTGTTTATACATAATTGTGTATTCCTACAATGTTATTAGGGTGTGAATAAATTTTATAGGGACTATGTTTTCACATAGTGATGATTAATGAGGAATGAATCCTCTATGGATCAAGGAAAGTGTTCCAACATGTATCACATTATTTATAATTTACTGGAAATTTTGTCTCAAATTGGAGGGGATTTTAATCATGTTTACAGGGACCCAATATAGTCCATTGGGCCAAAAATGATTTTTTGGTATCCTATGATGGTATTCCAAGGGTTATTATTTGGGGAATGGTTTTTTAGACTTATCGGTGTTGGGTGAAATTATAGTTCACCTCATATATAGTTAAGAGTACCCATAATAGGGTGAGTGAGAATCTCAGTGTGAGTAATGAATGCGATAAACCCTTTGGTTCATTGTGTAGTTTGATGATGTGGGATTCATATAGATGGTTTTATTTTGATCATGTATTTAGATGTTTTTAATGAAAACTTAAACATGGATTGTGGGAATGATTTTGGAATTAATGGTATGATGTTTTGATTAGTTATAATGAGGGTGTCATGGTCTTTGGTTGGGTTGTGGCATGAGTGCTACAGGTTCATCATGGGTTGTCATTATAAGTATTTTCCTTGTGGATTATAGTGTATGGAGGATTTTTGTGGAGGCATAGTTATTTATATTATGTGATTTCATCTAGAATATCATTAGGTATAGAACTAGGTCTAGTTGATGTTTAGTGGTTTTTAGGTGTGCACCATGTGCATGTCTATAGTTTTGTCAACCAGGTTAGTGCAGATGTTGAAAAAATTGAGGTCAGAGACCTAGGTATTAGGGTGATTATTTACACCACCTAATTTTGGTTTTATCCTACATTCCAAAATAATACATTAGATTTTGTTTCAAATATATATATGATTATCCTTGGGTCATACCCTAATTGGATGGTTTGATCCTATAAGACATTGTCTCTATTGTTTCCTTCATTATGATTTACTTGATATATATATATGATTATCAATGGTTCATTATTATATGTTTTTGAATTATCTTATATAGGAGGAAGACTATGTTTGACCCCCTTATATTTCACTTTATGATTCTTGTATATACGTTACTCATGGGACCAACCTCAATGGAACAGTTCAGCTATTGTAGAAATTTGGATATATTGCACCAGCCATTACATCTCCTTTTTGTGTATGAGACTTCTCCATATGAACTACATATTGTTAGTGGTTAATCTCATTCAATAGGATGAATATGTTACTAACTCTAAAATATAAACATTCAATGATGTCGACAATATTTTCTCATTTATGGGATAGGTTCATTCTATAATTAGATAAAGAAAATGATTGTTTTTTATGGTCATGTCTATATTTTTAACACCTTTATAATGATAGTATTCCATGGGATTGAGACTGTGATATTCATGGTTCACTAAAGGTGGTCAGATCATGTATGGTCATGCATCGTGCTGGTATAGTAGACACATGATAACCCATCATGATTTCTTTTATATAGTTCATATTCTTAATTTTTAATTTTACTTGAGAATAAACATGTATACAATGGAATATATTTAGGACATGATAAGGTACACCTATTAACTTTTGGTCACACCCAATATACACAGCCTAGTTCACATGAAGATCTTATATATGTTACATAGTTCTAATCATAGTTTGTTTGGTGGATTGAGCTAGAGAAAGTCGACTAGGATTGGATATAAGATTCTACTCAAGCTTAAGGCTTCTTATAGAGCCCTATTTTTATTGTTTAATTATTTATTTCTACAATTCATCATCTTAGTGGGTGATCTATTGGAATGTATGATTCAACAACTTGAATATTACCTTTTTATAGCATTATAATGGGTCTCTTTAGTTATTTTCTTCTTAGGTAATAATAATGTGCAGGCATACTAGGATTTTATAAAATTTATGATGTTTGGTTCATTCCATGTTATTAATGGTACTGATATCAATAGAGAATCTATCAAATATTGGTCATTGAATCTATCCACTAGTTAGTAGACCCAGGTGTATGGGGATGCACACTTGGGTTCATGTGGCACTTTAGCTCAAGTATTGTTTGAGAAAATTTAGTTTGTGCATACCAAGATAGAATTAGATATATATTTATTTTTCCTTACAATTTTGAGACCTGGTAGATGGATATAAGAATGTGTCAGAGTTTGAAATGTACCCTCAGTTGGTTCATCACAAACTCTGGTCCAATGAAAAGTCTATGTTACTAGGGTTATGGAAGTTTTTGTTATTTTGTTTTACTATTATAGTTGAGATATGTATTCCAATATTTTTTTTATTTGACATAATTATTTATAGATTCTATTTTGGGGTAGGACATAAAGACACATGCATACATGAATCATACATGGAATGTACGATTCTCATAATAGTTATATGTTTTTATGTGGATGAACCTTGGTTATAATATAGGTTTCAATTAATTAAATTATAAATTTCATGTTATATAGTGTTTTCATACATAAGTTATTTAAGAAATTATACTCAATTGGATCATGAATTTTGACTCATGATCATATATTTTTAATGAAACTTTACGTAGATATTAGCATAGAATATTTTATTATAATGATTGTATGGTCTCTAGGTGGGGGTGATGTATTGAAACCCTTTGTAAGTTGGTTCAATAAAATGAGCCTTAGTGATGGGTTAGAACAAGGTATGCCAAAGAAATAACTCATATTTGGCATGGGTTGCCTTATTGATTGAGATATACATGAGAGGGTATAGAAGTCATGTCAAATTCTTAAAGATATTGATATTTTAATATCATAATGTGTCTTTAGTGTTGTGGTTGTGTTTTAAATGTGGGACCGATTGGATGTATAGCTGTATTCATTTTGGTTTTATATACCAATGGGATAGCTGTTATTTATTTCAAAAGGTAATGCCTAGGATGGGTAAAGAATGGATGGATTCATAATAGTATTAGATTGCATTAAGAGTGTTTTTTGGTTTTTTAGTTATTCTGGGAATTGTGAGATGCATTGGGTTATTCAGAGAGAGTGAATCAAAACTGATTAGGTTTTGGTGAGTTGACATCAAAGGGGTGCATGGATAGTAGATTTGGCATGAAATCCCAGTTTTTATAGAATTTGATTCATTTAATTATGGTTCTTATTTTTTGATATGGTAAAAAAGTGTATGTGCCTATTTTTTTGGATGAAAACAATATTGTTGTTCAGACAAGAACTAGTGGGAGGGTTATTTTGAGGATCACTCTACATTGCAATGAGGAGAGTTTGATTTGATGTCTCTATTTAGAAAAAATTGATAATTATTAATGTAAAATGAACATCTATTATACATGGTGTGTGTTTTATTTCTAATTCAATAAATGGTTCATATTTGTGTCCTTTGGTAAATATAGATTTGAATGACATGAGTAACCCCTATTCCTTATTGGATTGAATAAAAAATTAATGGGACTATGTAGATTCATTGTAAAATATTATCATTGAGGTGTGATTTGGAAGGAGAGGTATCTTCTCCAGCATTTTGTATTGATAAAGGATCGATGGTATATATGAGACAACTAATAGATTGGTGTATTGATATCTGAATTAAAAATTTTAAAGTGTTCTATCAATATTAGTTTAGGACATTGATGATGGATCAAAGAATCGTAGTCTATTAGATCATAGAAAGTGGTTTGATATGGATTATTTGGGATGAGATGACTATGTCTCTATAGGAGTGATGCATGAAGATTCTTTGGATCAAACTAGCTTGATTGTAGGATATTTATTAAGGAATTTTACATGGTAGAGATTGAATAATTGATTATTAAATGGAATGAACATTATTTCAAATTAGTCTTGGTGATGTTGATGGTGGTTTTTTTGGTTAGCATAGAATGAATAGTTATTACCATTTCATGAGGGGTTTAGGTAAGTTTAGGATGGTCATGTTAACTCATTATATCAAATAATTGATGGAGAATGTGAATTGGAGATAAAGTGTTTTGGTTCAATATAAGTACTATAATGATAGTCATATAGTGGGGAGAAATGGATCAATATGGTGAAAACCCCTCAAATCAGATGGGTTATAGGGATAAAGAAAATGGTCAGTGGTTGTTTGAGATATCAGAATGATGTAGGTTTATAGGTAGCCCTGAATCTATCTAATTTATCAATGGACTTGAGCATGATATTCATGTGGTGTTAGTGTGTTGGTAATTGACTTGGGACAAAATTTCATGTTTGGAACAATAGTGATTGGGATTGTGGGTGCGTTGGAACTCATAGGGATAGTGGAATTGAGGAGTCATATAGGTTTACGATTTAACTATTGAATCTTAATAAGTTTCATTCTGGGAATTTGGTTTCAATTTTTTTTTTGTTTTCATGATTCGTCTACAATTATAGAATCATAATCTGATTAAATAAATGGTGTGTTTAAAAAAAGAATGGGTATATTTTGGAATAGTTTTCCAATGGATGATCAATAATTGTTTTATTTTGAAAATAAATATTGTGAGGTAGAAATGAGATTAGATGATCTATTTTTTATGTAGTTTTTCTGTCTTGAGGGTCAGAACATAGGGTTCTAAGAAAAATCTAGTGTATCTTGATTCTATGTGTGGGTTATTGGGTTAGACATAATTTATCTCAAAATATAGAACAAGTGGTGGTATTATAGACTAATTTTGTTATTGGAAGAAAATATATGTTCTTATAGTATTCTTAGGGATATAAAGTCTTGTGGGTAGTTTGTAACACTCTTATCATTACATGCCATCATTTTTAGATGGAATTTGGATATTTGAGTCCCAAAAAATGGATTTTTTAGAGATTTATAACTCAAATTAGGATTCTAGGATTTGTGGTGCCTCTATGAGTTTTTCATAGCTCATTAGGTGTTTTTATGGTTTCCAAGATAATCATAAAAATAACGGTGTAAATTTTCTTTGTGTTGGTATGAAATGTTTCTATAGGTGATAGAGCATTCCGTAATAGATTGCACTGCAACATAGCATTGGGGAGTTGAACCATGGTTGTGGTGTAATATGATGTGCTCTTGGGCTATTGGGATTAGGGTTTTTGGTTGAAGGATAAACATCATTTTACAAAAGGGTAGGTTTATATGGTTTCCAATGGTATATATTAGTACAACTCAAAACTCCCTACATTTCCCATGCACCTGATTTGAAATGGGCCTTCTTTCTAAAGTCATTTAGTAATTGATTCATTATAATAATGATTATAAGGAACTAACATTGGTCTAGATGATTGGAGGTTTGGCTCATAATACCATACTAGGTAAATTATTGGCAACTTTGGGACTCTCTTATAGATTTGACTCATGTTTTTGAGTCCTTCTATAAACTCATCATGGGAATAGTCACCTCCATATTAGAAATAATTTATTAACAAGGGTTGATGTGATAATTTCTATGTATTTGAGGTGCTCAATCAATGGATCCATATGTGTGTATCATATGTTATCCATATTCTTCTGTTATTAATTTCTTATTCATAGATTTATGTAAATATGGTTTAATGATAAACATCTAGTCACTTAGGGATATATATCCATCAAGGATTGTGGTGGTAGTTTTGATATTTGGGTCTCTCCAATGACAATAATTCCTTTATATCACCCAAAAAGAAAGTAAAACCCACATAATTTGGTGCCACAAAAATGTGACATATCATACCATTTAATGTAACACGACAGTGGAAAATAAATGTAGTTTAACATCATTAAGTAAGGAATAAAAGCAAAAAGGTTTAATTAAATACTTGATGTGGGGATTATGAATGAGCATCATTTTCTTGTTTATCTCTCTAAGAATGTTTCCTAATGAGATTGTGTTGGAATCATATGGGATACATCTCTATGAATATGGATCCCCATTACAAATTTTGCTTGATAAGGATGTTATGAGAGGACCTAGAATGAACATATTCTTCTGGATGGGGGAATGATATTAATGGTAATATAGACTAATAAAGATGATAGTGTGGTTAGGTATTATAATAAAGAAGGGGACAATTATATATTTGGGACTTAGACCAAATAAGGAGGCTATAGATGAATAATTGTTACTATATTAGTGACATAATCACCATATATCTATATCCCCACACGATTCATGCTCAAAGTGAGAAACAAGAGACAACAAGAGGCCAGTCACATTACATAAATTCATAATTGGATGTAAATTATACCTAAGGAGGAATAAAATGGAAAATTTCAATCCCTATCTACTAATTAAAGAGAAAAGTGTATTAGGGACACAAAATCCAGTAAGAATTATATCGGCTTACTCTATAAAGGATGCCCATGGAGAATTCATTTCAATATATATTGGTGGTTAGTAAAATGGTTGGAGGAATATGAGATTCTACATGAAAAGATATGGGATTACTCAATGAAGGATTTCCAAAAGAAATACCATCCTCATCTAATAATGTAAGATGGAGGGGCTACGAGTGGCTATCAAATAATTAATATTAGGATTTAACTTTTTTGGGATTCCCAACTCCTTCTTCTTTTCTATTTCTAAACCCTGAGCTTAGGATTATGTATCAATTGATTCTAAAACACAATTTGAGTATATTATAGACCCAATTAAAATTGTGGGATGAATACAAGATATAAATAATTATTCCTAAACCCAAAAGATTCATATTACTACCACCATTATTGGGGATCCTCATTCTCAAAGGGATGCATGATTGAAATCATCCTGATGACCCCTTCCATTATTGAGTTCATGCGGGGAAAATATATTACCAAGTACATTTGTGGTTGAATGGGTAGATCCCCCCCATTCCCTAGCCATATTAATCTGGTTCTTATAGGAGAGTCCATTATTACATAATTCCAAAATATGGGAATTTGGTAAGGGAGAACATAATTTCATCATGGAATAAGAAACCATGTGTTAATTAACACTAAGTTCGATAGCCTTTTTTGAATGTCCAATATGCTGTATAGGACTAGGTTAATGTAATATATGGTGGGATTCCATAGTAAAATGGTGACATAGGTGTGAAGATATGGGTAAATATTCACTAAGGATGGAAATTCTTGGAAAAAGACCACTTGGGTGGGAATATGTGGGTAGATGGATCGCACATGGGAATAACCCTGGGTGGCTAGTCTCCCTTGTGAGGGACTATAGGTGGTTGGTCACATAGGTAAAGGGCCTCGAGTGGTTGGTCACACAGGTGACTAGTCCAGATAGTTGGCTACCCATGTGAGGGACCCCAAGTGGATGGTCACTAAAGTGATGACTTTAGATCACCACATGCTACTTTAGTTAATTTATATTAGCGTATAGTGTTATAGGATATCTAGAAGAGTTGTAGAAGTCATGAGAAATGAATCTCATGGAGTCATTATCTCACTTCCAGAAGTGGGAAAATCATCTTTTGTGTAGTGGGCCAGAGGGTCTTTTTTTTAGAAAAACAAGAGGGTGTAATAGATTAGTCCTTGTGAGGCAGTTGGTTTTCATAGGTGATCCAAGTGAGTCATATTGGGAAATACAAGGGAATTGAGTGAGTCAGGCCGATTGATCGAATAAGACTATAGGTGACGTAGGCCTAAAGATCAGATAGTACCCTAATTGAGGAAATATGACTTCTCCTATAGGTTTCTTGGGATATTATTCATGGATAATTTTTCTTCAAATAGGGGTCACTAAAAAATTCTCCATATTAGGAATACTATGTTTGACGGGATTGGTTATCCATTCTAGAAGGGGTAAGATAAGAATGATAGTTTTTATGGTGACGAAACTAACCTATAAATATATTTGTTCCTCTATCACCTAATTTTATGATTCTATTCACCATTTTCCCATATCTGCCTTTACTAATATAAGGTGAGCATTGGCGTTCATTCTCCTTAGTAGGTCTTCCCTATAGAGCAAGTCATAGTGGGGCCACTGGAGAAGGCGAAATTAGAAATGATACCCCAATGAGGGGGGATTCATGGGTCCACTCAAGTGTGTGTGTGTGTGGGGGGGGGGGGGGGGTTAGTGCGGACACTAAAGCAAGGGAGCCTTAGTGAGGTTACCAAGAAGATGATTTTGATATTTCCAAATTTTCACCTAGTTTCCCCCACATCTTGCTTATCATAATTTAGGGGTAAATTGTTTTTATTTTCATGATTTATCAAACCTTCATTTTTCAATATCCTTTATAGATTTTATAATAGTACGTTCTTCCAATGTTAAATTAGATATTTAATTTTCTAGTTGTTTTGAAGAAATAGTCATGGATATAGAAACCATCTCATTGAACATGATCACCCCATGTCATCAAGACCTGGAAATCATTTTGAAACTAAATTTTCATAACTATCCATTTTTGAAAGAACTCAACTTTTTTAGGTTTATAATTTTGATTGATACCCACTTTATAAATAATTGCTTTTTGACATTAATATTTTTTCAACTTGGGGAACTACTAGAGTTAGTATTTCTCTTCATGGGTAGGTCAACCATGTACCCAATAGATACATTTCATATTATCTAGTCTAGGATTCTGAATAAATGAATAATGAATTTACAAACTATTTGATAATTAAACATTCTTCTATAAATAGTCAGTGGAAGGGATGGAGTATTCTATGAGAACATCCATTTAGAGGAAACTTCTTTGAGGAATAGTGTGTGCCTTATTTGGTGAAAAATATCTCTATGGCATTGAAATATCATAGAAAAGTTATTTGAATTTATGAGGATACTTAGACTATAATGTTCTCTATATATTGTCAACAAAAACTCATCTAAGAGTTATTTAGTTAGTAGTACTCTAAGACCAACACATTCCATATGCCACAAAGGGTGGTTAGAATTAGCCACTAGGATGTTCATAAAATCATTTGAATCAACATAATATTTCTATGAATGAAAAATCAATTCCCCCACATAATGATGTGGAAGAGACAATATAGTCTCATATACTTAAATTGGTCTAACTCTAAAAGGATGAAAGGGATTTTCAAAGGGAAATTAATCCTTCTGTTAATTTTTCTATTTACTATATAGATTTAAATTTTCCTCCTCCGGCAAGGATTGAGGCCTATAGAGAAAGGTAAAGGACTAACCCTGCTCTGCAGACTAATAGTTATAAGAATACTCACTAGACTATCTTTTATGACCGTCAATATATGTCTTGGGTATATTAAATAAGGCCAAGGTTAAGATCTGATCTCCAAGTTGTAGTACTACAACTCAGGTTTCATAGAGGATAGCTGTTTCTATCTTGAGATTCATATATCATAGTAATGAACATTAAATTAATAATGGAAGATCAACTAGAACATGGAAAAGAAGTGAATATTACTATTATATAATTAAGGATGATCTATCAGGTTATGGGTAATGTTTAGTGGGGTTAGTATCCACATATATTTTATATCACAATCCTTGTTTTTCATGGTTATAGAGCAGTACATATCAGAGGCTATGATCAAAGATATATCCTTGGATCCTAGAGTTGCTCATAAACCTATATTACTAAATATTATGGGCATGTGGATCATAATTTTTTATGATAAAGATCTATATTAGCACCTGGGACACCATTCATTATTTACCATCAGTCCTTATATGGCTCCAGTAGATGTGTGGCAGTCTAGAATCACTGACGAAACCATTAATCATTCATACTAGACTTCACTATAGTATAGTTTTCTCACAAAAATGTTTGATTGTGTCCTTATTTTCAAACCCTATATGGAGTCCAGGTTTTGGAACTAATTTCAGTGTTTTGAAGATATGAAATATCTTATTTCTTGTGAAATGTGTGGCGAGTAGCACCCAATGATCATGTGTTATTTCTAGCTAATGTTGATTTGAAATGATAAAAACATCTCAATTAATCTTTCACCAAGATTTGCTAAAATTAGACTATCATTGGAGTTTTCTCAAGTGTGTATTGAATGTTAAGAGAACATTTATCTACGTGGATCCACTCATTAAATACTCTGACCACCATTTCTGATTATAAGGAAATCTCAAGAAGATACGTCATATGATTATGAAACATCACAATATATTGATATAATTTTTCTATATTCTTTATATAATGAAAAAATGATCATGAACTTAGTAATGCGAATACAATTTCTAATATTTAGGATCAATTTAGGAAAATAATGCCTATAATGATAGACATGATAGGTGAAATTATCCACACTGGTTTCCGTCGAGCCTCTCTTGGCCAGGTAACTATCAATCCAGAATCCTTAAATCTTGTTCTGGTCACTTATTAAATAATGAAATGGGGTGAAATCAAAATAAACTATATTTTAAAATACATTTTGGTTCTTAAATACAATACTATTCTCAATGTTGGAGCTACTTCCATGAATAATTCATCTCAAGAAAAAGAATGAAAAGAATTGTATTCCATGATCACTTGAACCCCTCAAATCAAAATGAATAATATAGTTGGACATATCCATAAATTATTCATTTATCATAATATATATGGATTTTAATATTGATGTATGTATTCAATAACCCAATAGCTGGTGATTAAAAATAAGAAATTTTAGACTCAAGAAAAATATATTCAGAAACATTAAAATTTGAATCACTAAACTGATCTTATTGATAAAATTACCTAGTAGTTGAATCAATGGGCCCTAGAATAATTGGTAATGAAAGAGAAATTATCTTCCATTAGTGAAAAATTAAAGATAAATGTATCCCTCATAATGAATGTAGGGTCCAAAAATTCAGAATCAACAACAAATCTTGTGGTCACCAGGACAAATATATAGAAGTTATTTCATCAAATGAGAGAGTTTCATTTCTTGGATTAGGCTGAAGCCACATGGTTAACACTTCCTAATTAATCAATTGATACTCCTGACTATGAATTATCTGAACTATGATATATGGGAGGCCAGTTCTTGACATGAATATTTTCAATGAATTCTTTCTTATGAAAATGAGATATTCAAATTTCTGGATGCTTTACTCATTATTATTTTGATGAAATAAACAATCATTTATTTTATTCTTATTTGTACATATTTTGTATTATTTTTATGAATATTTTATAATAAATTGAAATTTTTTGAAAATTAATATCAATATAACCCATATCATTGTATTTCTGAAGTCAAAATTATGATGTTGGTCATAGTTGTTGAATCCTCAAGCCAAAATAATCTTATTCTATGTTAGGATCAAGGAAGAGTATAGGTATAATATATTGTCACTGTAACACAAGAGTTGGTCCATTTTTTTATATGATCTCATATCACACTTTTTCATGCTTTTATCTAGTTTAATGAACAAATATTTCAAAGATGGGTGACTTCTCTATATTTTACCAAGGTCAAGGGATCATGAATGTATATATTTACTATTATTGGTGGTGTTTGGTAGGCCCCAAAATATTTCCATATTTTCTCTTTTTAGTGACCTAATTTTTTCTAAGTTTATATAGGAATAATTCATGTTGATAAAGGATTTAATATTTCCTAGTATGTACTTTGTTTGTTTTAACCTATCAAATTTTGTGCCTTTTCGATTTCAAGTGATCAATTTTTCCTAGAAAACACAATGTGAATGTATAAGGAAGGGTCTTTACTATTGTTCAAAACATCATTAATGGGTTTTCATTATATAAATTTCTATGACACTTTCTTTATAAAGTTTAAGGTCATTAAATTCACACTCGTATAGCTATACTTTATGGTTGTATAGAATATACTAACAATTTTTTCTATTTAATATTTATTAGCTTTGACCAGAAGATGATGTAGTTTGTGGTCATAGATCATTGAAGAGAAGTTGTCACTATTTATTGTCATATATCTATTGTTGATGGATTCTATACTTTATTATTTCATATCTTTTACTGATAGTTTTTGCATTTTAAGGTCACATATATTTAACTGATGGTTTATTTACTAAAATTAGTATGTTACTAAAGTTTGTAATATTTAGGATGATGAATCAACTTAAATAATTGGATTATTGAATATTTAAATAATCTCTTATGAATTTCTGAGTTAAATTGAAATTGAAAATGTTGGGAAGAAAATAATCCTTACTTATGGATAGGAACTAATAACATTCTCATTCAGTGGGATCAAGTGATAGTGTATTACTCATTTCTACACCCAATATGAGAATAACATATGAGGTATATGTAATTATTTCTTATGGGACCAAAATATATCGTAAGAGTTACATCATAAGATCATGGGAATGCAGTTATATTCACCATAAAAGCCAAGTCGGTCCCTTTAGGTCTATTAATCTTTGTTACCATTTTTAATGAAAGAGAAAACCAAGAGAACTAATTAACTCAAGTTTAAAGGGATTCATAGAGGAATGTGGACTTAAGGGTTAAGCTAGTGTCAAATCTAGCATTAATTATATGAAATATGGTTTTAAATAATAACAATATTCTGTAATAGAATCAAACAACTCAGTAACTACATCACTATATATGAATCACATATTCATGGTGGGAAGATATTTCATGGAACCAATCCCACGAAGGTGTTCCTATAGTATAAGGCCATTGTGTTTCAAAAACAATATGGGAATAATAACCCTAATGGGGTATTATAGGATAATAATTATCTGAAATCTTCTTGAATTTGAGGAGGTACATTTTAATTCATATCCTGAGGCTCTCAGGTAAGGAAAGGTGTTATGGGATAGGTATAAAGGGTATAACTACAGACCATGTTTAATTCCATTAATATTTTTTTCAAGGAATATACAAATAAATGTATTTTCACCTTATGGTGAATATTCCTCTATATTATAGGTTATATTGGGGGTGAATATGGAGAGCCATGTTGAGTGTGTGTTACGCATAGTCAAAAAATGTGTTCCATCGGAGTCATATAGTCTTGTAACTGAGATCTATAAAAGGTTTATGATTGTATGGGTTTTTGAATACAAGAAATTTGGTTTATGAAAATAAAATTTTTAGAAAACATGATGGAAGAATTTATATCTAATCTCTCCATTACTATGTGATTGTGATCATATTGATTTTTATAGACTAAACTCAACATAACTCTCATAAAGTGTGTACCTATGTAGATCTAGCTCACATAAATGGAAAAGGGGAATTTTTTTATTTGTTGGAGAATAGACCAAGGATTAAAGATTGAGGTGGGATGATATATCTCATCAAAATGAGAATAAATCCACATTTATTTATTAAAAATAACTCTCATGTGTAGGTATGTATCATATATTTAGGAGGAAATTTTTTAAATACTTTGTGGTTGGGCCTAGGATAGGAAAAAATGGAATCACTACATGTCTCATCAAAATGATAATAAATCCACATATATTTCTTATAAGGAACAGGTCCCATGCATAGATCTTACTCATATTCTAGGGAAGTAAAATTTTATATCAAGAATATGTGTATAAATAGGATAATGCATTTTGGAATCTCAGGGGTAGATCCATAACATAAGCAGGTGGGGTGGTGTTTTTTAGTTTTTATCTCGTCCTAGAATATGGGATATATGTGTCACAATTTATCTCATTGAAATGAGAATAAAGCCACACATAGTTATCAATAAATGATTTCCCATATTGATATGGATCAAATGTAGGGAGGAGGGTATTTTTTTTTAATCTACGGATGGGACTAGGATATGGTAAAATGAAATCACTACATTTATCATTAGAATAAGGATTATTGTTCTTCATAATTAACTTCCCACATATATCCACCTCATCTACATTGAGGAAGGAAATTTTTATTAATATACATCAAGGCCTAGGATAGGGGATCCTAGAATAACTACATATCTCATCAGAATGAGAATAAATCCACAAGTATTTCATAGAAATAAAAATTCCCCTACACAAATCAAGGTCATATGATTGGGAAGGGTAATCTGATTACAAGAATGGGTATATAAATAAAATAATCACCATTGTGATCGTTCTTAAAAATATACCTAATTTACAAGGGGATGTTATTAGTGATCTTGGGAACAAATGTGTTACATGATAAATATATTTATATGAATTGATCTCTCATGTAGAGGGAAGAAAGGCCACATGGAATATACCACCCAGATAAATATAGAGTCATTATGGACCAAATTCCACCTCAAATATTAATATCAGGTGGTATGGACTATAGTCCTACAGTTTAACAGCATACAATGAAGTTGTTTACATTTAGTTTTACATCATGTGAATACCACATGTTTTGGGAAGTTTAATGCCTTGCATATCAAAATATGTTATTGTACATTTTAACATAATGTGACAGGGATGTTTTCCAATTAGTTTAAAATCATGTTGTAGGGACATAATTATGTTGTGTATATTATGAAATGTGATTCTTTAAAACATTCATTGGTAAGAATTTGGCACAATCCCTTTCAATTTTAAAAAATGAATAAGAAACATCATTTTTAACTTAAATATGATATAAGTTCTTTCATATTTTGGTTCTAGTTTTGGTGGTTTCTTACCAAGTATTATTGGGGTTATGAGATCCAGTACCAATTCAACTTATAATAATGAATGGATTAGAACATTATCATTAAAGACTTACGCTACTCGTTTTGTTGTGAATATCCAAATGTTATAGGGAAGACAACTATTTCTCTTTGAGTCAGTAGAAATCATCCAATCACTTATGAGATTTATCATCTATATATATTTAACAAAAAGTGGAAATAGGATGTGAATCTAATTTGATCTCAATGGGTATAACTGATTTAGTACCATAAATAAGAAAATTGGGATCCCTTTTGTATTTTTATGAGTTTTGGTATAGCAATCCCACAAATCATATAGAATTTTGATAGACTATGTTTTTTCTTTTCTTTCACCAACATGTTAAATATTTTTTATAGTGTTTTTTTGAAGGCCTCTACAAATCAATTTCCAGCATAATGGTAGTGTTATGTATTTTTATACTAAATGTAATTTTGCTAATAATGATTTTTTATATCCAAATAAATATAGATGGTTCCATTATCCATTATTATAGTATTAGGGATACCAAATATGGAAATAATATTTATCTTTAAAAAAGTTTTGATATCATTTTTGGAAACATCCTATAGGGATATACCCTTGGGCCACATATAAAAGAAGTTTAGTTGTAGTATGGATATACTTGAATTATCAATCTATTGTAGGGGGGTTTACCCCATGATATATATTATCAAGGTAGAAAATATATTTGAATATTTGGTGGTTTGTAATATGTAACACCCCGAGCTTCCACGATACGCATCTCATTCAATAATGCAATAGCTTGCATTGTACGCAACTTTGAGTTCTAACACACCGCAACTAATCAAAGTAGCTGTTATGAATAGTAATAACCACGTTTGAAATTTATAGAAATTTTATATTTCAAAATGGAATTCATTTTTGTATTCCTAATATTGAAATTAGCCTATGTTGAATTTTTTGTAATTTTCTGAGAACTTCTAAATTTTTATGAATAGTGAAAAATACTTAAAAACAACTTTTTTAATCAAAATAATTTATAGTGATAAATTATAATATTTAGTGGTTTTAAAGTATAATTAGAATATATTTTTACCATTTTATCCAATGGTGGTCATTGGAATTAATTTAACATTGAAATTGGACATAAACAATTGCCAATCTTTTGATATAAATTGTTTCTTAAAAACACGCTATCTGTTGTAACAGCGGGAACTAATTATTAAATTAATTAATACAACTTATATGTTTGGAATTTTGTAAAATAGACATCATTTTTGAATTCGGAATATCAATTATAGCTTAGGGTGAAATTTTGGCCTTATTCTGAAAAACTTCAATTTTTGATGAATAGTGAAACCACTAAGTGGTTGTTAAAAACTGATTTTTCGTTAAAATGAAATATTACCACTTCTGTGATTTGATTTTCAAAACTCCGACATACATGGTTTTCATTAAGAAGTAAAATGTGGTTCAATAAGATTAAAATAATTTTTTTGGTGAATAGTAACTTTTAAGTTCTTAATCGCGATTAGAGGTGATTAGTGTAGTTTAAGGTAAAAATAATGTTTTAATAATATGAGATGAGCTTGACACTTGTCCTACTCCTATTGGATGATTCATGGCCGACCAAGACAACCCATGGGTCAACTTGGGGACCCCATGGAGCCACTTTAGTTGGAAAATGACATTAATATATATTTATTTAATGTTAAAATTAAATTGACACAAACATGAGTTATTTTACTAAAACAGTTTTTAAGTGGGGTTACACAAGTCCAAATTTTGACTATAAATATTCATTAGAAAGCTAAAAAGATTTCCTACATCATAGTAATTTTTTTATAATTTTTAGACATTAAATAAATTAAATTATTTATGACATCATTATGATGCAACGATGACCTCATTATTTAACGATTTAAATAAAATGAGAAGATAATGCAAACTCCAAAGCTTACACTTGTCCAAAGCCTATTGGATGAGGAGATTTCGAAACCTTATCACCTTATCCTCGAATTATATAAGTGTGGGACCTTTAGAATCCGAAAAGCATTGTGAAATAATGTAACATTTCAATCTTTCCAAAAGTGCCCCTCCTCTCCTCTTATAAAAGGCCCCCACCTCTACCACCTTATTCACACTTCCAAGCCTTTTGGTTCGGCCAAACTCTGCCCAAATACTCTCCCAACTTCTCTCCCTTCATCCTAGAAGCTTTACTTTAGTCAGAAAGCCATCCTAAAGAGTCCTTTTGATCAAATCAAAAGGAAGAACCCAAAGAAGAGGTAACATTTTCATCACCCTCTTTCAAGTTTCTTTCTTCTTCCACTCCCTCTTTGTTTATTATTTCAATTCTAAAATTATAACTCCAGTATCTTCTATATACTGTGATGTTACTATAAATATGGAGCAACCATATTCAGTATTCTACCCATCATTTGAATGACATGTCACCATACGTGCGTACGTACGGCTTACCGTCTCCACGTCGTGGTGTAATTGTTATTCAATATATTATTATTTAGATGGGTATAATAATGATATGTAATTCATGTAAATAATAAATATAACATGATAATGATTCTGTATATAAGATATACTATCCAATTATATATTATTTTAATAGCAAAATAATGATATTGTCGCTCGTGTGTACGTACGGACTACCGTCTCCACGAACGCGATGAGATTCATTCCCTGTCGTATCCATTCAAGTATAATTATCATTTGATGATTTAAAAATAATGCTTAAGGACATGATATCATTCTGGATATGAATAAGATACAACCTATCCATGAAAAACATGACTTACGTAACAAAACATATAAAAGAAAACGAGTAAGTTAACACCCGAAACAACGATAAATCTAAGATATGTTAAAAGATCATATATGATATCATATGAATGTATATGATTCTTGTATAATTTAATAACAATTATTTCACCATTATACAGGAGGTTAACCTACCCCAACCAAGGAAAAGTACAAGGTAAGGGTTTACTTCACAACCTCTTCATTATCCAAGGTTGTTTATACATAATTATCTACTGGGACCTCGTTATCATCCACATCCATGTTTCTTCAAAATGTATTTCAAAACATTTTTATTATTTACAAGAATATGAGTTAAAGTCATTTATACCCTTTTTGAATTTTTATAAGAGGAATCTTTCCGTCATTTTCAAAACAAGGTCCTTTTTAACCTTTTCGACAAAATTGAGGTAAGAATGTTTTTTAACTTATACGGCGGGTGCGGTTATTTTCCGCCGTTATAAAATCTTCAAAGCTTTCCTTACAAGCTTATAAGAATATTTTCAAGAAAATGTTTCGTTTTATATGGCTCTTAAATGATTTCATAAATAGAAAGAGATATTTCTCTAAAAAGTGTTTTGATTTCATCTATGTCTACATCCTTTGATGGATTTTACGCTTATTTGAAGTTGATTTATTATAATACAAAACTTCTATATTGTATTGAAGGTTTTGTGATATGTTTGACTGTGGATGTGCTATTTTATACCATTCATAGTTTATGGTGAAATTATTTACATTTCATATGCTAGTTTTAATACGAATGTTTATGTTATGTTTAAACCTTTTCATATGGGAATGCATTGGACTTAATATGTGACGGGTGGAGCCCGCTATAGCTCCTCGATGCATCGGTAGGTCTCATGAGACAAACTAGTGTCTTGGCACAAGGCCTTGACAAAATCTTATTTGTAGTCGTGGCACGAGGCCTTGGCTATGTGGTTATGATAGTCTGGCATTATGCATTCCAACGTTATGAAAGTGGTTATTGATATTTCATGTGATTATTCCTCTAGTAGAATATCCATGTGAGTAAGTAACGGCATTATTTTATTTTACTTTTGCCATATTATGTTGAAGTTCAAGTTCAATAAGGCTTTTGTTTTAGTTATACATTTCCTTAAATGCTTATGTTTTCTTATAAAAGCTTCCGCAATATTGTTATCCTTACTGAGCATCTGAGCTCACCCCTTTCAATGTTTAAATATTTTCCAGGATGTGAAGAAGTGTATTATGACTGACTTGCGAGAATAGTCAGTGAAGATATGAGTGTGGACTATGAAGACCATGTTATTGTAGTTTGTTTACTTTTGATGTAATGAAAGACTTATGAATGTATCTAGTGTTTCCAAGGCTACTAAACTAATCGGTCTTTCGAGACTTGATCTTTTGTGATCTTGCCAATGTTACGAAGTAATGAACCGACTCTGGGTAGCTGGGGTCGGGGCGTTACAGTTGGTATCAGAGGAAGTTTAGTACAAACCTTGGAAGCTAGATTTAGATAAACTCTGATTAGAGCACATAGACCTAAGATGAACTTTGAGGATTAGTATAGAAGAACTTCCTAGAATTTTGGTATTGTAGAGATGTTGTGAGTTTTTCGAGCAATACATCCCTGTCTGGATACGAGCAGGTAGAGGCGGCTCTGGCACAGATGTACGTAGGGGTAAAACTCGAAAACACCGCTTTGAGCTAGACTCGAACGGGAATTGGTGCATGACAACGGGCCTTGCTGCACTCTTGGTTACGACACTCCCGGGGGATATGCTTTGGATAATTCTCATTTTCTTTATAAACCACTATAAAGGGTTATGAGTATATACTTTCTCAAAGGAAACATTTCTTTTTATAATTATGGATTATATCCATAATTAGTTCAATTTATGTTAAGTGTTTTACAAGTATGGAATTATGTATTTTGATTCATGAACAAATATAGTTTATTCCATTATTTAGAAATGGCGCCTAGTGGAAGAAATGGAAACTGTATCAATGCACGCACTCCATGTAGAGATTGCCCTCCTGCTCAAGATAATTATAGTGGGGCTGGTGATTCAACTGGTGCCGATCAGCTAATCACCATACTGGGACAACTTACTCAGGTTATGAATAATAACCTTACCCGTATGGAGTACCCTGATCCACAGCGTGGAGGATCAATGTTAGACTGATTCATGAGGCAACAACCACCAACGTTCAATGGGAGTACAAATCCCTTAGTAGCCGAGCAATGGATAAATTCCCTAGAGAAAATATTTCAGGCTTTGGGGAGCAGTGAAAGGGAAAAAGTTATCATTGCAGTTTACCGCCTCACTAGAGATGCCGATCAATGGTGGTCACTAATTCAAAACACAACGGAAGATGATGAATTAACAAACATGGAATGGCAGGAGTTCAAAGAGCTGTTCTTAGAAAAATACTTTCCTCGAGACCATCGAGCAGATATGGAAAGGCAATTTCTGAGTCTGAGGCAGAAGGAGGATGAGAATGTCGCAAAGTATGAGGCTAACTTTACAAGGTTAGCGAGGCATACTGCCGATTATATACGTAACCCAAGGAGAAATATTGATCGTTTCTTTGATGGGTTAAAACCATTTCTCCGTCGAGCTTTAGTATCACAATCCTTCTCATCATACGAAGATATTGTCTCGTGTGCTATCAAGACAGAAAATGAATTCTCTAAGTCTTATGACAACAAAGTAAAGCAAGAGAAGAAGAGAACGGTGGAACAAGAGACAGATAAAGGGAAAAGGGGAAAGAAGGATTTTCCATTATGTGATAATTGTGGGAAGAATCACCCTGGTACTTGCCTAAAAGGAATGGGAGTTTGTTATAAATGTGGAGAAAAGGGTCACCAGGCTCGTGATTGCAAGGGAAAGAAAGAGGCTATCAAAGTTGAATGCTACAATTGTAGAGAAATGGGTCATTATGAAAATGAATTCCCTAAGCGTCAGGGAAACATACCTCAGAAAAGGCCAAGGGATCAAGGACAATCTTATGCTGTTACTACAGTTGAAGCAGGATAACTAATATATTGGTGCTTTTGGACTCATGGATTATATTCTGGTTATTAGAATAATGTGATATATATATAAGGATTGTACTGCAGTACTTGTTGATTTCAGTAAGGTTTTAATATGATTAAGGTAATCATATTTTTAGTATGTGACAATAAGAGAAATTTTCTTTGTTTGGGGAATCTGATGTTACAATTGATTTTGGAATTTAGAGACCCTTTAGAGAAAGTCTGGACGGAGGTATTTTGGATAACTATTAAGGTTGGAATGGATTAAGTTGATATTTGGATAGTATTGTTTAAGGTTAAAAAAAATTATGAAGATTATTTTTGGAATATTATGATGCTATAGTTTTAGGAAAAGGACAACCTGCAGGGTGGGGCATAACCCGTCGCGTCGGACAAAGCTGCAGGAATCGAACCCACAATCATAGTGCGACAGGCCTTTATTTCCTACCACTAGCCTACAGGAAGTCCCTGGTTATTACAAAATAATATTACTAATCTAAATGGTATGTGTTAACATTTGTAACCTTATACAATTAGGATAAGTATAATATTTTTGAGTTCTATTATCTTTTTGAGTGAAAGATGAGTTGAAGGTTGAAACTCTAATTGTCAAGCATAAATATATATATACCTATCTCTTATTCAATGAATAAATTAATTCTTAAAATTTAGTAAAGGGATATTAAAACAAAAAAATGTGTTATCCTAATACCTTATGTCTTGTTGAACTGATGATATTTTAAATCAACATAGATTGAAGGCTTTGAGGCCCTCAATTTGACAGTTGATTGTGATTGATGACCTCAATCACTCCCTACAAATATTTACGTTTTTCCTCCAATTATATGTCTCTAATTGCCACCAATGTTCTCCTAATCGAGATAATAATTGGGTGGTGACTCTTTCATTTCCCTTTCCCTCTTATTAAGGCTAAATTTTATTAATCTTATTTCCGATGTGGGTTATCATCAAAGGTAATTTCTCTTTTCAACCTTTTATTTTCAAAGAAAAATTTCAAATTGCGAGGACGCAATTTATTGAAGGAGGGGAGAATGTAACACCCCGATCTTCCACGATACGCATCTCATTCAATAATGCAATAGCTTGCATTGTACGCAACTTTGAGTTCTAACACACCGCAACTAATCAAAGTAGCCATTATGAATAGTAATAACCACGTTTTAAATTTATAGAAATTTTATATTTCAAAATGGACTTCATTTTTGTATTCCTAATATTGAAATTATCCTATGTTGAATTTTTTGTAATTTTCTGAGAACTTCTAAATTTTTATGAATAGTGAAAAATACTTAAAAACAACTTTTTTAATCAAAATAATTTATAATGATAAATTATAATATTTAGTGGTTTTAAAGTATAATTAGAATATATTTTTACCATTTTATCCAATGGTGGTCATTGGAATTAATTTAACATTGAAATTGGACATAAACAATTGCCAATCTTTTGATATAAATTGTTTCTTAAAAACACGCTATTTGTTGTAACAGCGGGAATTAATTATAAAATTAATTAATACAACTTATATGTTTGGAATTTTGTAAAATAGACATCATTTTTGAATTCGTAATATCAATTATAGCTTAGGGTGAAATTTTGGCCTTATTCTGAAAAACTTCAATTTTTGATGAATAGTGAAACCACTAAGTGGTTGTTAAAAACTGATTTTTCGTTAAAATGAAATATTACCACTTCTGTGATTTGATTTTCAAAAATCCGACAAACATGGTTGTCATTAAGAAGTAAAATGTGGTTCAATGAGATTAAAATAATTTTTTTGGTGAATAGTAACTTTTAAGTTCTTAATCGCGATTAGAGGTGATTAGTGTAGTTTAAGGTAAAAATAGTGTTTTAATAATATGAGATGAGCTTGACACTTGTCCTACTCCTATTGGATGAGTCATGGCCGACCAAGACAACCCATGGGTCAACTTGGGGACCCCATGGAGCCACTTTAGTTGGAAAATGAAATTAATATATATTTATTTAATGTTAAAATTAAATTGACACAAACATGAGTTATTTTACTAAAACAGTTTTTAAGTGGGGTTACACAAGTCCAAATTTTGACTATAAATATTCATTAGAAAGCTAAAACGATTTCCTACATCATAGAAATTGTTTTATAATTTTTAGACATTAAATAAATTAAATTATTTATGACATCATTATGATGCAACGATGACCTCATTATTTAACGATTTAAATAAAATGAGAAGATAATGCAAAATCCAAATCTTACACTTGTCCAAAGCCTATTGGATGAGGAGATTTCGAAACCTTATCACCTTAGCCTCGAATTATATAAGTGTGGGACCTTTAGAATCCGAAAAGCATTGTGAAATAATGTAACATTTCAATCTTTCCAAAAGTGCCCCTCCTCTCCTCTTATAAAAGGCCCCCACCTCTACCACCTTATTCACACTTCCAAGCCTTTTGGTTCGGCCAACCTCTGCCCAAGTACTCTCCCAACTTCTCTCCCTTCATCCTAGAAGCTTTACGTTAGTCAGAAAGCCATCCTAAAGAGTCCTTTTGATCAAATCAAAAGGAAGAACCCAAAGAAGAGGTAACATTTTCATCACCCTCTTTCAAGTTTCTTTCTTCTTCCACTCCCTCTTTGTTTATTATTTCAATTATAAAATTATAACTCCAGTATCTTCTATATACTGTGATGTTATTATAAATATGGAGCAACCATATTCAGTATTCTACCCATCATTTGAATGACATATCACCATACGTGCGTATGTACGGCTTACCGTCTCCACGTCGTGGTGTAATTGTTATTCAATATATTATTATTTAGATGGGTATAATAATGATATGTAATTCATGTAAATAATAAATATTACATGATAATGATTCTGTATATATGATATACTATCCAATTAAATATTATTTTAATATCAAAATAATGATATTGTCGCTCGTGCGTACGTACGGACTACCGTCTCCACGAACGCGATGAGATTCATTCCTCGTCGTATCCATTCAAGTATAATTATCATTTGATGATTTAAAAATATTGTTTAAGGACATGATATCATTCTGGATATGAATAAGATACAACCTATCCATGAAAAACATGACTTACGTAACAAAACATATAAAATAAAACGAGTAAGTTAACACCCGAAACAACGATAAATCTAAGATATGATAAAAGATCATATATGATATCATATGAATGTATATGATTCTTGTATAATTTAATAACAATTATTTCACCATTATACAGGAGGTTAACCTACCCCAACCAAGGAAAAGTACAAGGTAAGGGTTTACCTCACAACCTCTTCATTATCCAAGGTTGTTTATACATAATTATCTACCGGGACCTCGTTATCATTCACATCCATGTTTCTTCAAAATGTATTTCAAAACATTTTTATTATTTACAAGAATATGGGTTAAAGTCATTTATACCCTTTTTGAATTTTTATAAGAGGAATCTTTCCGTCGTTTTCAAAACAAAGTCCTTTTTAACCTTTTCGACAAAATTGAGGTAAGAATGTTTTTTAACTTATACGGCGGGTGCGGTTATTTTCCGCCATTATAAAATCTTCAAAGCTTTCCTTACAAGCTTATAAAAATATTTTCAAGAAAATGTTTCGTTTTATATGGCTCTTAAATGATTTCAAAAATAGAAAGAGATATTTCCCTAAAAAGTGTTTTGATTTCATCTATGTCTACATCCTTTGATGGATTTTACGCTTATTTGAAGTTGATTTATTATAATACAAAACTTCTATATTGTATTGAAGGTTTTGTGATATGTTTGACTCTGGATGTGCTATTTTATACCATTCATAGTTTATGGTGAAATTATTGACATTTCTTATGCTAGTTTTAATACGAATGTTTATGTTATGTTTAAACCTTTTCATATGGGAATGCATTGGACTTAATATGTGACGGGTGGAGCCCGCTATAGCTCCACGATGCATCGGTAGGTCTCATGAGACAAACTAGTGTCTTGGCACAAGGCCTTGACAAAATCTTATTTGTATTCTTGGCAGGAGGCCTTGGCTATGTGGTTATGATAGTCTGGCATTATGCATTCCAACGTTATGAAAGTGGTTATTGATATTTCATGTGATTATTCGTCTAGTAGAATATCCATGTGAGTAAGTAATGACATTATTTTATTTTACTTTTTCCATATTATGTTGAAGTTCAAGTTCAATAAGGCTTTTGTTTTAGTTATACATTGCCTTAAATGCTTATGTTTTCTTATAAAAGCTTCCGAAATTTTGTTATCCTTACTGAGCATCTGAGCTCACCCCTTTCAATGTTTAAATATTTTCCAGGATGTGAAGAAGTGTATTATGACTGACTTGCGAGAATAGTCAGTGAAGATATGAGTGTGGACTATGAAGACCATGTTATTGTAGTTTGTTTACTTTTGATGTAATGAAATACTTATGAATGTATCTAGTGTTTCCAAGGCTACTAAACTAATCGGTCTTTCGAGACTTGATCTTTTGTGATCTTGCCAATGTTACGAAGTAATGCACTGACTCTGGGTAGCTGGGGTCGGGGCGTAACATAATAGATATTGGGGTTGATGAATAATGTTTTCATGTATCTGACAAGGATTTAATCTCTTAGTGAACTCCATACAATCTCATTTCATTGTTGACTAGAAATAATCAAGCCACCAAAACTGATAGGAAATCTTTTTCCCTAACTGATGACCACTATAGTCACCTCCAAATCTACTTTATATGAATGAAAAAATTTCCCATATTTCAATGCATATGATAATGATTCCATCAAAGAATAGTTTATAAAACACTTTTTGACAAATTGGGCCATCATAAAGGTTAATGTTAACTACCCGTCATAGAATATTATTTCTTATTTCTCTATCTAATGGAATAATTTCATTTTTATAATATTTAATAATTAGTAAAATCTATCCATTTATATATTCATCTAATTTAGGAGTGGAGCTGACTACATTGATCATTGTTACAAACAATGGGGACACAAAACTATAATGTAAAATTATAATGACTATTTTATCCATATATAAATATACCAAGTTTGTATCCTCATTATCCAATGCATATTTTTGCATATTATTTGAATTCGATGCCTTTTTCATTTTTTATTCTGAGTGTAATTAGACCACTAACCCACATACATTTTAAAGTAGTTGGATAATATCTTATTTTTTATCAAATAGTAACCATTAATATTCTTAATCACCAAATTTGAATCTCCATTAACATTCAAGTGTGACACTTATATCTGAAGCATATATTCATATATAGTTATTAGGGTTTATTATTCTTCTACATTGTTGGTGCATTTCTATAAAAATATGAATGAATAAGGAGAAATGAATTGGAAAGAGAGATAAGGATGATTCCAAAAATGACCTTATTGAATTAAGGAACTTTTATTCCTTTCACCATTGATCATATATAAGCATATTCAAAGTACATCCTTAATGTATTATGGTCTTATTGAAAACGGAATACTTCATAATCAAGAATATTAGTGTCCAATGGTGTGTTCTCCACAAAAGGATGCACTGTTAAACAATACTCTAATTCTTCCTATTTTAGTACCAATCATAGTGAAAAAGAATTTCAAACAACTATAATATGATCACCCCCAAAAAAAAGAATCCATTTAACATTGGATGACTGAGGATATATTTTAGTGGGTCATTACAGAAGACCATGTGGACCTCATGTTGTTACAATATTGCATCAATTTTTACACTGCAAAAACTAACTTACCAAAATTAATCATGATATTTAAGTATTGAGTGTCTATAATAAGATTGGATCTATTAAGGTAATAGATACTATTCTCATTTTCTGTATCATTATTATGTAAAATAAAGGTTCTTAGTGATGTTTTTTTCACAAAAAAAATGAGTTACTTTCATTCAATAGAGGTTATTGAAGCTGGGGGCGCAAATTTTAGTACTTGATACTTTCTGAAGATTCCTAGCATACATTGTTCCATCAGTAGAGGACTCCCTTCTCAATTAGTTTTTTGAATTTAAAAAACTTTCATGGGATATTTTCTACAATTATTCTGATGTAGCGAACATTTCTTTGAATTCCTATCAACAATTTGAGGTTTTTAGTGGTGAAATGTCATGGATGCCCTTTATTTTCTTAATATTGGCTTCGATGTCAGAATGGTGAACTATAAAGATGAGAAACATTCCATAGGTAACCCCAAAATAATATTTAATGGTTTAAATGATCATGATATGTTATCATATCTTGTTGAAAGTAGTTTAAATATTAACAATATGATCATAATTTTAATAGGATCTGACCATCATATAATTGATGTACAATTCAATTTTCTTCCCTAAGATGGGTTTAAAAATATAGTTCATAACGTCTTGATATATGAATCCATCATTTTTAAAATCCAAAGGAATCACTTTGTCATAATATATTCCATGATTTCCTATATAATTAGAATATTCAAATATTTATGAGACATTAAGATTAGGATGTATCCTCAATATTTTTCCATGAAGGAAAAAAATTATAGTTGGTAGTTTGAGCAATAAAATATTCCATTATTTGGACTCAAAAATAACATTCAAAACAACTCCAATTGTGATCTTTAAAATTGATATAAACACAAAATTTTCACATTCTTAATTTTTTACCTTGAAAATGTTATCACTCCATTTAAAGTATTGGATTTTAGGAATAAACATGTACTGGATAATTTTATTAACCTCATCATGAACCTTAGTAGTGTGAGTAATATGCTTTCTTTTAGTTTTATACATCTAAATAGGGTGATATTTAAGAAATAAATTTTGGTGGGTAGAAACATCCAGATCAATTCCACGAATTATTGTGTAATTCTTTGAGAGCACATCTTAGAACTTGTTTAGAATATATATATAAATACACACTATTTTTTCCAAAAATACATAATTCTGATGATCAATTTGGGTCATGTATATTCCTCTATTCCTTGATTTTCATTCTAAAGATCATTAATGGGGATGGAGATACCCTTCTAAAATAATGGAGGGGAATATTTGATATCCATTTATTAATCACTCTCTATATACTAATACCATTTGGAATAGATGTTGAAGGTTAGTTTTAATATCTATATATATCAACATCACAGAATTTAAAAGATGAGATAGGGTCATTATCACTCTCTATTAGTGATATGAGAGACCATTATGATTTATCCAATGGTGTATGGATCTTTAGAAACTCTAGAGACAAATGGATAAAATTTTTCACATGGGGTGTTATTGTTGTTTTAGGGATCAGAATCTTCCACCATGTCATTTTGTTAAGCTAGAATCATAGCTAACTTCTTAAATATTTCATCTTTTTTATTCCGATGTCTTCACTTCCCATTGTTGTGTTGATAGTACTCATTGGAATGTGACTTTTCATTTTAAGTGTTGGAGATAGATGGGTCAGCGCTTAACCAAAAGATGGATGCATGCTTATTACTAATGGATTGATTTGAATGAGTCTTTCTACTCATCTAGGATGATCATAAAATTTCAATATCATTAGTATTTTTTCAGAAATATTTAGATTTAGATGACTCTTAATATAAGATTAAGTTCTATCATGTTTCTGTTTAGATCTCTGTTGTTATTTCCTGTAGGTCTCCCACATGTATATATCCCTTGTGAAAAATGTAACCAAAATATTGGTCTTGGTCATGTATTTATCTTCCTTTGTTACCCCAATTTTTATGACCACATCCTCTGGATCCTTGGTAAAATATAGGGAACTCTGGTTCATAAACATAATAACCACTATACAAAGGGTATATAAATAACCTTGACAGAGTGTAAAATTTATTCTTCATCCTATGAGGGATCATCTAGGTGGGGTGGTTCTCATTATATCATTTAGTAGGATCTTTTCCTTCATCATGGTACCACATTCCTAAAATTTAATATGTTTAGGGATTTATTGGGAATTGGTATGAATTTAACTTCATGTACTTCACTCTTAAATTTTTGGTTTTGTTATCTTTTAAAATATCATCTCTTGGAATACTATGGTGCCTATGAAGCTGAAGAAAATATAGATATGAATAGGTTGTTTAACTTTTCCTTGAGGGTGGACTGAGATATATCAATCACATTTTTTTCATTCAGTTATCAAACTTCTATGAACCTTTACCTGGTCCATTTTCAATCATATTTCTTCTTATAGTGTGGTAGAAACTCATGTAAAATTTGTTCTTTGATTTCCAAATTTTACTTCTCATGGATCAACCAAAAATAGAAGAATGTATTCAACACCAAAAAATTCATGGATTGTGTACCTAAAAATTTAGTGAAAGAGAAAATAATTTGGGAAATCACAATGGACAACTTGATCTCACTATCTAAAATCTGATAATCTCATAAAATTGTTTTACATGGTTGTAATAAATAATATATGGGTCTCTTCATATCAGAATGAATACAATTTATTCTTTTAATCCTCATACAGAAGAAATTTATTCTATTTTCTCCCATCTTAGCATATATTTTCTAATTTTTTGACCTAATTAGAGTGTCTCTCATGATAATTCATTGGAATGAATGTTATAGGTGGTTTCGAGGTTGGTTTGTGTGTTATGGTTTTGGTTTCAACTATTCTAGTTTTTATCCCTTGGGCCATATATGTTTTCTGTTAAATATATTTTCCTCACCAAATAAACTCTTAAAATATTTTTTAAATGGTTGTCTATTCATGTGATCTTTCAAGATATTTCACTAGAATTATCATCATTAGTAAAATGGCATAGAGGTTATCTATAAAAAGACCTATAAACTCTTCCTAAGAGAGTATGATATTCATGGAGTTTGAAAACCTATCCATGTAGAAATTAGTTATAAGACTCCCACATTCTCATTATTTTTTAAATTTTAATGTTTAAGGATTATTATTTTTATACTGTTTAGTGGAACATATAAAAAAAATTTCAAATATGGTCTTTCTATCCCATGACTAATCTAGCTAGAATGTTGGTTTACAAAACAAAATTTGGACCCTCTTGTGTTTATAAAAATCATTTGATCATTGATGATTATTACATATTAATGGATCTCATTAAAGGAGCATACCAAGAGACAATATTTTTCAAGTTTGTCTCCAGATCCATTTTATTTTGAAGGGTGGGATGGTATGTTTCCAAAAATTGGGTGGGGGAGATTTGTGTCTACCAATTCAATGTAATACATTATTTATAGAGTCAATAGTTTATGTAATCACTCCATAGCCTATAATTGGGCTATCATTAACTAAATGGTGTCAATGATTTATGAAAAATATCTTATTAGGGTAGAACTATAATAGGTACAATGACATGTGCATCCTAACATGGAAGGACTGCCTATATTGTCTTTTAGTTGTCAGTTTAGGATGGTCTAGGGTAGCCCAATTGAAATCCTAGTGGATAATTACATAATTGAGGGAATACCTAACTTCTATACACCATTGGATTTAAATAAATTGGATTTCTAAATCCTATATTGAGAGGATGGTTTGGAACTTATTTTTTGGGTATGACATGATATTCTTTTTTTGAGAGACCTATATAAAGAATATTGTGATGTTGTTCCCTAATAACAAACCTATTAGGGATATTTCCTCTGACCAAATTAGTATCTATTCACTTAATCTTCTTTATTTCTTCATCATACTATCTGAATAGCTCCCCAATCATTGGGTTTTAAACTTATTCAGGTAATGGGTGGGATAGAGCAACAACTTTTCCAATTTCTTTATGTGAATTTCACCAGATAGCTGGAAGGTGAGAATTTGAGGGGGCTCAAAATTTATTAGCATTACTTTGGTTCCTAGTGTAAAAAAGTTTTCCAGTTATTTTGGTGTAGACCGTATTTCAAATGGAATCATGCTCTTCATGTTTCCCTACACTGGTTTCATGTTCTGTAACATCAGTAAGGCCATTTAGGATGACATTTATCGAATTATAGTCCATTAAAAGAATAAAATAAACCGAAAAATATTAGATAAAAAAACTTATTTAGGTAATCCATTCAATCATTTTTCATGATCTTTAACAGACTTTTCCTAGTTGATGTGTTTATTTTTCTTGAATCCCTTATAAGTATTTATATTTTCTATCCATGATTCTATGGATCTATATTATAGAGTTTAATCAATATAGATTCATTAAAAAGCCTCATTATATGCAATCTCCAAAAGAAAGATAGATATCAAGATCAGAAAAACTATGGAGAATTACGGTGAGATGAATCTCTTAAATGGGAAAATAAGAATATTTTTTAGGGATGAGGGTGTGTTATAAATTATCCTAACCCTATGGGTAGGTCATCTTCTGCTCATTACTACAACATTTTGGGCCATATTTGATGACCATGTGGAATTGAGTTTTGCTAAAAATTCCCCCATGCTTATGGGCTAGGTATTTTCCTAGATTTATTCTACTATAGTTATTAATACTTCCCTATTGATCTTGATAATATTTTATTGATCATGATTTGGGTTAAAGTAATGCTCTAAATGTGAGCCTATTTCTACTTGAGGTAGTCATTCCACTCGAGCTTTGGCTCTTCACAATTTTGAAACATGTTCAATCATCATATATGTATAATGTAAGAGTCTTTAAATGGATACCTCTTTTTAGTTCCAATGATTTTATGATTTATTCATGGATTATCCTTGTGAATAATCACATATTTTGTGGTAATATATTGATCTTTATATTTTGATCTACGAATTGAAATTCCATTATTTCACAATAGGAAGTCTTTTTAATGGGTGTGAGTTGAAATGACGTTCACCATGTTCTCTCAATCCTTTAATATATACATTTATTTGAGCACTAGTTATCAAATTATAAATATTTCCTATGTCATCATGGTATACATGTTGTAAAGTTTCACACTGCATTCCCATTTTCAGCATCATATGACTGAAAGAGAATCCAAGTCAATATTTCCTTGAAATTATCCTATTTATGAGATTTTAATTGAATATCCTTCATAATGAATAAATTTATCTTTAAAAATACAAATATTCCTCCATGGATATAAATTGATATGATGTATTCATTCCTCTATAAATGTTTTTGGAGTATTATAATGATGAGTGGTTAGGGGCTAGAACATGTTTGATATTTTTCTATGGCTAATTATATCCTCTAAATAAATGTGTTCTATTAATATTCAATGAGATATTACTTCACTTACTCAAAACATAGTCTTCATTTCTTAAAATCCTTTTTTTAGAAATTAGGGTTGATAATAATCTTATTTATTGTAGTGGATGTTATGTAGTCCAATGGTGGTTTAGGGAATGAACATTTTTGTGGGATATCTTTCTACTGAGAAATAATGCTTCTTTTATAAGATAATTCATCAAGTTTATTTGACCTCATCTTATAAAGTTTCTCAATATGGGAGATTTATAGTAGTTAACTTGAAATGGGGAGGACCATCTGATAGAAATTAAATATCACTCATAAAGGACCATGGTAGTGAATACTATCAATGGTAGTACTAACATAATGGCTTATCATTTGGTCATAAGGAGGATCATATAGAAAATACCATGGGTAGTACATTAAGGGTGGAAAATAGTGGGGGTAATACCTTATTCCCATTTGATACTCTAATCATAAAGATGGATTTCATTATAATGATCATGATAAGAGTTGTCTTGATCAATCTTATTGTTAATATGAGTGAGTATTTTAAAGTAAATTCTCTATGGAGGACCTCTAAATAAGCTGGTAGAAAAATTATATAGAAGAACATGAAAATTGAAACAAATTATTCCTTTATTTGAATATGAGTTAAAAATATATTGAGTATCCATTGATAAATAATTGAATTCCTCAAGAATACATCCATTATGTAGACTAGGGACATAGGTGTACTTCTTAACATCAGATCTACCTTAGTGAGACTTCTTCATAGAAGTTCTCCAAGGTATTATGGAATAACATATTGCGAAAAATTAATTTCATATACGATAGACTACATCATTGATTACAATGCTATTTTCTGGATATGCCAATAATTTTCCATGGTTTTAGTAAGAATGTGGGCCTACCCTAATGTGTTGGTTGGAATGGGCTAATGATCTCTAGTTGGAATGAGATTGTGTGTCTAGTCTTGTTGTGTATTTATCATGTGAGTATGCTAATGAACCACTTAAATGTGAGTCAGAATGTACTCATTATTCTCATTTAACATTGCGTGTGTTTATGAGCTACTTTGGGGGTGGGGTTGGAATTTATGGATTCCCCATTACTACTGATAATTCCATGATATGTGAAAAAATTTATAGAATATGGTCATGGATATATTTCAAACCCTATACTTCCACCTAGATGTTTCAACCAGTATCCATAGTTAGAATGGGATTGTGTTCCCATTCCTCTATTAGAGAACGGATTTGTGTCTCCTCTGGTCCTTTATTTTTCATTATTGTATACCAATAATCTTTATATATGGGGGTGTTAATGTATTCATAGAAAATTTTCATTAACATGGAATGATGAAAAGATTATTTAAGTGTAATCAGATTATGCTTTAAGATTTTTTGGGATTGAAAAAGAATTAAAATAAACTCTATTTTCGCATATATACTATATTTTAGTAATTATTTAATAAAAAATAGAATGTGTTCCTTCTCCCAGTTGTTGATGGATTTACTCCATTGCTTGGATTTCAGTGGTTCTCATGTCTAGGTGACTAGAAAAAGGACCTATGGAGTGGAACCTTTAGTGAGCTTAGGGGCTAGTGCCACAGGGCATTGTAGATTGTGATTGTTAGAAATATCCCTTCAGTGTGACTATTATGCTATGGTAATTTTTTTTCAACCACCTGGTCCACCTTCCTAAGATAAGTGGGTTGTTTATAGTACATTCTAGTTAGAGTCTATAATAATGTATTGAGATATAAATGGGTGTTGTTGTCTTCTTCACCCCTGCTCATCATTTGGAAGACCATTAGTGGGATTCAAGTGAAACATCTTGTTTCGGGATAGTACCTTTCAGGTGGTACTCCATAATTAGTACATTTTTTACCTAGAATTGAATTTTTTTGGTGGGTGATGGTGTCATGTGGTTAAGTTATCACACATCTTGTATGACTATAAATTCTTATGATCATCATGATTGGTGGGAATTCATTTGGATTGAATAGATTTAAAATGGATATGCATAGGAGAATAAAAAAATTAGAAATAAGAAAACCTATCAAAGTAGCATCACAAGTATGAAAACACATCCATAGTTGATTTCATTAAAGGGTCCTTGTTAGGCAATTTTTGTTTTTAATAATAATCAAGACTAAATGGGTTGATGTATACATGAATCAATCATTTTTAATGAAATATTCAAATTGAGTTCACCTTTTTTGATTATGTGAGTCATAAAAAAAGGTATAACTTTTGATGGTAAAAAAATATAGAATGATTACATGATTCATAACTATTCACCATTGTTATTTCATATTGTTTCCATTAGGATTTATTCATGGAATTGTAAAATATCAACTTTTCTCTTATTCATGATAAGATACAAACCTACTTACTAAAGGTAGGTAGTCACTAAATAATTCTTCTAATTATTCTTAAGAACTCACATTGGTCGATAGGATGAGGGATTGGTCTCACTATAGCAATTTAGGGGGTAATTATTTCCTACTCTGGTAATTCATTATAGATTTAATACATGTTTTTGAAGCCTTTTAAAATCCCAATATGGGACTCGTCGCCTCTATTATTGAAATCAGTTATTATCATGTGATGATGTGAATATCTATGTGAATCACAGGTTCTCCAGAAACATCACCATATGTATGTATTTGAGTTTATCCATCATTTTATTTTATTATTTTGTGATGATTGTTTAGGTTATTGTGGTTTAAAGCCACATAGTTTTGAACTCTATGATTTATATCCATCTCGAAAGGAAAAGGTATTCTTGTTGTTGGGATTGGTTCCACAAAAGTTAATCCTAATTATCCTCATGAAAGGAATTAGAACCCACATAGTTTGGTACCATATAAAAGGACATGAAATATCTTTTAAGGTCACGTTACAAGGACATATCCATTTACATTAACATCATCCATAAGGAAAACTAGTAGATAGTTTATAGAAATAATTGATATGGGAATTAAACATGAGAATACATTTCTAGTTTGTCTCATGGGGAACGTGGCCTACTGATATTGGGTTGGAATCACCAGGGATGCCACTCTACAAATTCGGATCCCCATTAGGGGTATATCTTTAAAGGGTGTGGTGAAAGGATCTGAAAGTAATATAATCCACTAGATGGGAGAATATTCTTTTTGATAATATAGACAAAATAATATTATATTATGCTCAAGGATTGAACCTATAGAGGAGGCACATGATGGACTCATAACATAGAATTAAGTAGAAGGAATATGACAAATCACATTTATCCAGCAATAGAAATGATCATTATAGATCCCTATTCCCACATGTGTCATGATTAGAGCCATAAAAAAGAGACAAAACGTTTAATTAAATTTAATTAATGTATAATTGCATAATACCTATACATAAGGAGGAAACACATGATGAAATTTATTTCTTCATCCATTGGTGGACAAGAAAAGGGAAGAAGGGATATTAAATCTTATAAGAAAGGATATAGGCTAACTTTATGAGGAATTAATATGAAGTATTTCTTTCATAATCTACTGATTGATGAGAAAAGGGGTGAAGGGATATTACATCCTACAATAATGGATTGAGTCTTACTCTTTATGGGGTTCCAATAGAAAATAACTTCTTTTTTTATAATGGATTATGGGGTTTATAAGGTGCTAGCTATAATGAATTATGAGGGTTATACTTAATGTGGGATTCTAAAATTTTCTTTTTATTTTATTTCTAATCCCTGGGTTTGGGATTATTCATCAACTAATTAAAAAACTATAATTTTGGATATTAATGATTCACTTCACATTTTTAGAAATACACATGAAGTAAATGTAGAAGCCTGCAACATCCAATTTAATCCATTATTTGGGTCCGGTTTACTAATGGATTGCCTAATTTTGAACATCATAGGGACCCAATATATTATGTAGGTAAGGATGCGAGATATACTATAATAAAAAAAGAATGTTCAAATGGGCATAATATTGGTGAGTCTCACATCACATTCAAATAAATAATATAGATGTGTGGGGGTCCTCAATTATTTAATTACAAAATAGGATATTTGGTTAAAGAGAATGTAATTTTTTAGGGAAGAAAAAACCTTCGAATATTTACTAAAAAGGTGGGAATCCATTAAAGAATACTCACTATGTTGGAAGTTCCTATGTGAATGGTCACAAATACGAGAAGTACTACATTAATGGCTGATAAGGTGGGAAGACCTAGGTGGATGGTTCACTCAATTTATGACTCTAAGTGGCCATTCCCCAAGGTGGGGAACCATAAGTGGATCATCACCTTGGTGTGGGACCTAGAGCGGTTGGTCGCATAGGTGATGGACCCCTGGTTGTCGGTTTCCTAGGTGAGGGACCCTAGGAGTTTAGTTGACCAAGTGATGGAACCCAAGCGGTTAGTTACCAAATTGATAATTTTTGACTACTTTATACAACTTATGTTAATGTTTTTAATCCCCATAGTGTTGTGGGATCCTAGTAGAGGTGTTGGAGGAATGATAAAATCTTCTCAAGGTGGATATCTATCTCATCAGTAATTGAAAAATTCATACACAGTGTTTTTTCAAATGAGGTCTATTTATACAAAAACCAATAGGGTAGGTGGAGTTGGTTAAGGAAGGAATTAAGAGAATGCTGGTGAGCTGGGTATTCCCTTGGTTTTTAGTCCCCCTTCCTTTCCTATTTTTCTTAAAAAAGTAATGCAATTAAGAACATGTAACTACATGACCCTTAAATAGAATAATAACATAGGTTTTATAATTTTTGGAGTGTTCTCACTATTGTAGGACAGGTTCTGAAATAAAGGGTATAATTATGGTTGTTTTTTATAAAGCCTCTAACAATGCCAAAATGGGATGCCTTTAGTTTATATGTGTCATTCTATGTATATAAAGTGCATCATAACCCATTCGGTCACACCCTAATGAATATTTGGGGTTGTTGTTTTCACCATGGAACATATTTTCATGACACAATGTTCCCATGATTTTTCTTAATTATCAAAGAAATATCTTTTTCAACTTGTCAAATCCTTAAAATAAATGGGAAATATGATTGAGATGGTCTATTTGGTTGGATCCTCGCCAACTTATTCCAAAAATTGTACTCCCTTGATGTAACCTATTTTTGAAGGAATTTTATATAGTATTTGTAGGTATAACCTCTTTCTTCTTCTTTTATTATTTTATTCCAGATAAATACCTAATTTTTTGTGGTTTTATATATGGTATTGGGAATTGATTCTACAAAATATTGGTGTATTCATCTTAATCCATAGTTATTTTTCATGTGGTGGATAGAATATTATAGGGATCAATGAAAATATGTTTTTCTCATTCTTTTTTCATATGAGTGTTAATCAGTGGGTTTTCCTATGAATTTTTCCAATCTATTTTTAAATTTTATCCCAATATCAAGTGATGGGGATTTTTTTTATTAGTAATATAGGAATGTCATCGCTTATTGGTGTTTTTCCCCCAACATTTCCACCATGGGTGGACACTCAATCAGTTATTCGATATTATGCATCATTAAAATATTTTTTCTAATTAATTATTTTTGCACCATTGTGAGATAAGGGACCTGGAGTTTGTATATATTGGTATATTCTTGGATGAATATGATCGAACATGGATAAAGCAGCATAAATATATATCTAGGTAGATATCCTTATAATAATTAACCATATTATTATTTATTCTTGATTGTGTATGCTTTAATATGGATTTGGATCCAGCTAAACTAGCAATTGATCATGAGCCCCCAAAGTAGAGATCTAGGTGTCAAAGAGCCTCTTGGACATGCTGTGACTACTTTAATATTTATCATGTGAAATAATTTCATGATAATTTCATGTATAATGGAAAAGAATTATGTTAATGTTCATAAGGGGATAAGGGTAGTTATTTTAGATCATAATGTGTTTTGGATAGTATAGTTTTGTATTCATATGTTTAGTATGATAAGAATATTGGGAATATGATTACGGGTGAGAGGTGAGATGATCATTTTTTTCATATATGGTTGGTCATACCATCATGTTGGTGAGTAGGTGTTTTGGTGCTATATGTGAATATGATAATCCATATGGATTTTTTCATAGTGTGATAAAAATGACCTCCAATGGATGGTGGTTTGGTTACAACTCATTTGTGAAGTTTTACATGGAAACCTAAGCATGTCATTTTTTAAAGGATTCTGATAACATGGTAGGATGCTCTATATATGTATGAAAAGGTGGTAAGAATGTGTTGGTAGTTTTTTGAATGTGGATGATAGGATCATTGTGGAATTGTTTTCTAAATATTGTCTTTCCTTGGTGATAATATTATAATTAGGAATGTGAGGATGGTTTGGTTAGGCTGATTATATTCTATACTCTAGAGGGGTACTGGTTATGGATATAGGTTAGGATATGTCTTAGATTTTTAGTGGAATATATCATGTGTTAATTTTTTTTATAACTAGGGAATTATTGTAATTGTTGAGGCTAATAATGGATACATAGGGATCTGGATTTAGAGTTAGACCACTAAGGTGCTCTTTCTTCCTAGATTCTAGATGTTTACATTGGATTATGTACTATATGTATATGTAATTATCCATGGTACCTTCTACAACTAGATGGTTTAGCTTGTATATAGGGTTGTATTTTTTTCTATCATCGAGATCTACTACATATATATGTGATTCTCTATATGTCCTTACACAGAGGGGACGAAATAGATTTTAAAAGAAGGGGTTTATATTATACCCTCTCCAAATAATTACCAATAATACCTATATATTTTTTTCTTATGGGATATAACCTAAGGATATGGTGTGTATAGATTGATAGTTTTGATATATTATAGCCTCCTTAGTATCTATCTTCAGTATATGACACTTAGTCATGGGACATTCCTCCTATTGGTGGTCTAGTTTATGTGGGTGGTTTTATATATTGTGCACTATTTACTATATTCATATGATGTTTTAATTGATATTTACCTAGGTATAAGATGGAATCATTCTTGTGTAATTTATGATAACGACATCTCATGGTTATCTAATTTAGTTATGTCTTTTATTTACCTAGATAGGTTTCCTAGTAAATAAGACTATGAGAAAAATGGATCGCCAGAGGATATAAGATAAGTTATGGTTTGTCTCCATGGTTACATGGTTAGCATAAAATGACATGAAATATATTCTTTTATGTACTTTTTATTCCTGCTTATATATTTTAACCATGCATATAGATATATATAACGGTGTAAATTCTATGCATGTTAGAGGTTCCCTACATATGTATGTTCACACCTTGAATGGGAACCTTGATGCATGTGTGGACCTCATATCTACTACATAGGTATGATTATTGGTTTCATGGTGGTTCATCTTGGATAGGATTAACATGATTAGACTTTTGATTATTTTAATGATTAGGGTTAGTTGTGGAGCTTCATTTTTATTTTATTATTTTTTTCACATGTGATCAACCTAGTGAATGATATATTGTGTTTTGTGATTATATGATCAGACATGAGTTCCATTTAGTTAATATTATCCATCTTGTTATGATTATGGTGTTTTTATATGTTTATGAATTAATCATTAAAGGATCGAAAAAATCAAAATGAAAAAAATATTATGGTTTTATGAAGTATATGCCTAAATATAAGTTATTTGTGTGTAAAATTTTTTAAAAGGTTTACAGGTGATACATGGGGGGAATGGAACATTTATATCCTAATATAAATATATTATAAAGGTACTAAAAGTTTTTGTAATAGTTTTTTGAAAGGTTGTTACAACACAGATAGTTATTTGGATAAAGTTTTCTAGACATAAAAAGGAAAGGTATTCAATGTCACAATGTATAAGTAAATCATTAGGAGCCTATTTTACTTCCCAGTGACATGACCAGAAATTTTTTCCTACATCTAAAATCAAAATATTATTAATGTTTTCCAAATAATATCCACATTATAATAGTGAAAATAAATCATTGGTGTATTAAAGGCATAGATGATTTTTATTTTTTGTAACAGAACATCATAATAGTATTAAATGGGATATATGGTTGTATATTAGGATAGTTTGGTGGATGGTAAGAATTCAACCTCTGAAATTACATTTTATCTTCAAGATTTATATAGTTCTTAGATAAAAAAAATAATGAATTCATCTCATTGAGAACTATGAAAGTTGAACACAATTTAGAAACTCAAGAATATACAAAACATTACAGGATACAGAAATTGATTGAAGATATTAGAGATGATGTGAACTCTCTTATTATAATTATGTGTGATAAATTCAATACTAATAATATTATCAAATATATAATCTATTATTCAAGGGATAATTATATTGAGATCAAATAACACATATTCATGGAGAAATTTAAGCATGGGATAGTGAAAAATTTTCACGTATTATTAAAAATTTATATTAGTGACATCATGAAAATGTCACATCCTATAATGAATTTTAAAAGTATCATTTATATCTTGTAGTTTGACCATTAAAATCATCTTTGATGGTTTTGAGAAGGGACCCCAACTCCCCTAATTTTTTTTATTTTCTCTTATGGGATTTAAATCATTCTACTCCACAAATTTTATCATCAAATAGTGGTTATAACAAGGAATGTTAGCACATGTGGATAATTATTTGAGTTATTATTTCTATTTTAAAAAAAATTAGTATTTCATTTTTGTTTTAATTGATTAATGGGAAGTAATAGCACAATATTGTACAATGGGGGAGATATAATCAAATGAAATTTAATGGATGTTATGGGGTTATATTCATTCTTATTGACAAATGGAACTCGTCTGATATTTTTTTGGGGGATTTTGGTGATAGTAGGTAATGAAGAAATTTCTAAATTAATATGGATGTCTTCCAAAATAATGATTTATTTCAAAAATTGGTTGTGATAAAGTTTTTTTTCTAGTGAAAATTTATTACGAATGAAGTTATTCATTTTAAACCTTTCATTTTACACTTTTTTCTCACATTGATCAAGATCCAAGTGATCTTAGAGTGAATGAATATAAAATCATTGAATATACATTCTAAATATGTTAGTTATAGCTGGTAATTAGTGTTTCAAGATTATAATTTTTGTTTTAGAAGTATTTTTAATAAATTAAAAGTGATATATTTCTTATAAAAACACATTTTTTAATTTTTAGGTCTTGTTTTTTGACAAATAAGGGTTATATTACTACAAAAATACTAAATATATCATTTATTATTCATTATATTGAGTGTTAAATGAGTTAATGGTATTTTATAATAAATTTGGTAGAATTTTGGAAGGAATTCCCAGTTATTTCAAGGGGTAGTATTGAAAATGATATGGTATAAACCATGATTGTGGGAAATAAATTTTATATTCCAAGAATTATCATGAACTTTTATGGGTAATACATGTGATATTATGTAAATTAAGATTCCATTTTTATTTGGAAAACTCATTTTGGACACAAGATGGTTGATTATGGAATATAAAAATTTATGTTTTTGAGGAAAATGATAAATCAATCCATTTTTATACCTGAAGGTGGACATCATGGTTGGGATAAATGTATATAGAATAAGATTTTTAAGGAACAATGTGGTAGTTGTGGATAATGCACTATTTTTTCATATTCCTCCTGAGAATAGGGGAGTCCTAAAATGGGTGTATTGTGAGATGTGGTGAGTTTTGCATAAGAATAACTAAAACAATGATCTATAATACATCATGACATAATGTATTCAATAGAGCATATCTGATTTTTTAGAGTTAAAGTAAAAAAACCTATCATTATAAAATTAATTGAATAATGTATTTCATGTGATTATGGTTTATACCATGTAATGAATATTTATTTATAATGAATGATTTCTCATAATATTTATTCCAATCTTGAAATATTTATGTTATTCTAGTGTAAGATTATTTAATGTTCGTGGTTTTTAGAGATAATTTTTGAGTATGAGGAGACCACACCATGGGGAACCATCATATTCTAATGTAGAAAAGTTTATATAAAAAGCATTATATTCAATATCCATATCATTGTGGAAAAATTTTATGGCTTGAACTAAATGATTTTAAATTATTTTTGGTAAATGTTAAGGGATGAATTATCCTTTTACACTCAAATAAAACTAATATAATAAACAATGTTTAATTTAGAGATTCACTTTTACATATTTGAGTTATATATCTTCCTGGTAAAGGTGAGAACAAGTTAAGAGATTTAACATGAAATAAATATTTGGAATTCCAGAATAGATTATACATAAATAATATAAATAATTTATGTTATTTGGGCTAATTAATATTTTGAGATTTTTGATTTCTTAAATTTGTTAAAGGGGGTGTTTGTTTTTATATAATTATTTACGTGACGATAATTAATTTTTTATGTATGATCAAGGCGTTACATGGAGAAGTAGTGCATTATTTATAAGAGAGGATAGTAGTGAGTTACAAATTATTTTGAGGCTTTTAAACCGAGAGGGTTAGTGATAACATTCTACATTTTTAATTAAAATTTAGAGAGAATTAGTGATATTTATTACCTTTAAACATTTTTTTATGCTTTTTAAATATATCTTGGACTATTTGAACCCAGTAAAATCATTTATGTCTATCTTTTATACATTATCATCTTCATATTAATTGTGAATGAGGGAAGACTATTATTATTAATCACATAAAAATATATTTAAAAGGGTTTATCTTAATTTTTTATAGCTTTATTATCCCACCTCTCTCAAGGTATATTCTATTTGTTGGACTAACAATATCTTTGGCATATAAGCCTTACATTATTCATTATCACTTATTCATTCTAATTTTACTATTTTCAGAACCTCTACTTTATTCCACTAACTTTATTTATTTTTATATAGGAACCAAATATACTTCATTTTTCTTTAATTTCATTATCTAATTAACCATGCATATTATGAATCCATTTTTATACCATAATACTTCAGTAACACTAATCAGTTTGACATAAGAAAGGATGTGATTTTTTACCCAAAGATCTACTTATTTCAAAAAAAATCCTGGATCAATACTAATGTTTCGGACCTTCACTTTATTACCAAACATTGGTTAAATATATTTTTTTTCTTCATCATTAGAAAGGGTTAACCTAAAATCTTATTTATGCCCATGACTTGAATATCTCACATTTACTAAAATTATAACAATCTATAAAAAAATTCTTCATCATCTTTATTAATATCATATTAGTTTATACACTATTAAACCAAATTAAAAAAAACTAAATACCATAATTTTGGTTCAATAAAAAATATTTCATGATTTTTTATTTTATTATCAATATATATTTTTTTTAATAGATATCCAAAAAATCATCCAACTCCACTTTTATAAAACTTATCTGAATTGGTGTGATTCTTTTTTATGATAAAACGGATAAAAAACACCATAAAAAGATTAAATATTGGAATATTATTATAAAAAATTCAATAAGAGTTCATTTTAATGTTTACATGATAGATGAAATGATTTTGTATATGAACAAACATCCTAGTTTAATTCCTAAAAAATTAATTATAAGTTCTATGTCCAATCAAAACAGAGTATTCAAACTTAATCGAACATTAATTATTATTTCTTGAAAGAACTAATTTTTATAGGGTACGCACTATAATTAAATCATTCCAAATTCCATTACTCTCTAATGAATATTTAAAAAATTCACTTTTATATTATGATCTATTATATGAATAATTTATTTTCAAAAAATAACGATATTACATTTCAGTACTTATCTTGGAACTCTTAAAACTTTTGAATGTCTAGGATTTGTGCCGCCTAAATGTAATATACGTTTTTTGATTAAAATTATCAATAAATGGGATAAATTTTATATCAGTAACCATTAATTTATTTTATCCTATAACTATCATAATGGGAATCTTCTAAGGATGAGTTATTAAAATATCAATACTTATATACAATGAATTCATTGTATTTCTTTATTTTAATAAAAACTATTCCCCCACTTTATCCCTCTCACAATACCTCTCTCTTCAGAAATGGAATATCATGAAAATATTCTCTTTACGTCAAATTTTTATGGATTATTTGGCTAACTTTGTGAGGAATTATATTCCACAACTCATACTTCCCATTCATTGTCATGTAATAAGAATTATTAACTTGTCACACTTGAATCAAGTTACATATTGTATAATATATGTCATCCATAGCACAAAAATTCATCATTTCAAAAAATTAAACCATTTTTTAATTGTCAAGTTTTGAAATACTCAAGAGGGTGTGTTTTAAACCATAAATAAAGAGAGTACTCTTTAATTAAAACTTTTTTATCTATAATTTCCATTGAGACAAATCCTTAAATTTAAGTGATCCATCATTTCCAATGAAATACTAATTCTTCTTCAAACTTTTCAAATCCTTTTAGAGACAACATATCACACATCATATGTGATAAAAACCATTTTTGGATGATATATTAATATTTATTTTAATATTTCTTCAAAGAAACCTCCAAAAAAAGTTAATTCCATTTTATTTTATCTTTCATATTATGAAATACTTCAGAATTTTTCATACTCAATCATATATATTATACTGATTCACATTTCTATGGAACTCTTGAACTATGTGATGCAACTGATCATATCTTAAATTGACTTCATTATGAATTTGAAAATGATTCTTTACATGAACACATGAATTTTTTGTGTCCTTCTAAACTTGTATTCTTTAAGATATATGTCTTGATAAAAAATCATAATTTCAAAATCTTATAAATAAATTAAATTCCAATTATTAAACCAAAACATGTATTACACGTGATATTTTTCATCAAACACAAATAATTACTAAATAGTGAATAATATATACCATAAAATACTTATTTACAAGATTGTAACACCTATTTTTTTAACTTTTTTTTTTGAAATAATATTAAATATTTTTTCAAAACCAATGTAATGGGTTATCTTAGCTAATTCCAACTTATTTTAGAAATTAGTTATTAAATTTTACAATTTTATTTATTTACAATATATCTTATTAATGTCATTATTTATATGTTTTTTACAATTCTACGGTTCTTCTTTTGAGGTAATATTATCCTTCACATTTACTATATTAGAATAATTCTTCTTTATATATTTATGACATTATAAATTCATAAAATTAAATTCTTGATGAAGATAAAGATCATTAACATTTTTTGATGCTTCAAAAGACTTCTAACCACCCATTTATCTTTTAAAAAACTATATAATGTTTTAAATTTCACATGATCATATTTAATTAATCTTCACCCAATAATACATTTTACTAAAATACACATCAACTTATTTTTCATTAAATATATAATTATCATTTATATCATCAGTTTTCTTCTTATCTATAATATTTGAGACATTAAAATCAAAAATAACATTAAAAATAACAACTCTATTTATCTATTGGATTTCACAACTTCATTTGATAGTTTATGGGCCAGTCTAAACATTTTATTTTTCTTCTCTAGTTTAGATATATTCATGAGAGATTACTTGAACTACCAATTTAGTATGATTTCTATGATTGTTACTTCATTATCTCATTCAAAAAATAATTCATCATCAGTAATAATTATAATCAATAATTTATCACCATAATCACTACAAGGTCAATCATCTTCATACTCACTATCACCACATTCTTCTTCCTCCACCATTGAAAAATAACTTTTCTTATTTGATTTTTAATATGTTATTTTCATTTTCATGAAAAGTATAATTATCCCTACTAAATTTTATATTATTATTCCTAGATAATTGTTTTGGTGACTCAACCTCCAATTCCCTTCTTGGCTAATTTAGATTTGGAAAATTTATAGTAAAATGTAAAATTTCTCCTAGTTGTAACTATTATATAAATATATATATATTTCTACCATGATATCTTCCTAATAAATTTCAAATAATTCATTAAATGAGTTACATGAAATTTTCAATATTGGTATCAACATATCCATCTAAATTTGAACTTTCAACTTCGTCTAATTCCACGTGAGAAGAAATTTAATTTTCCAACGATTTTATTATATTTTATTCTATCCATTATATTTCTTATTTATTTTAAACTTTCACTCATCTTATAAACAACTAAAATTGTAAGAAATCCATAAATAATAAATTAATATATATCATGATCTTTATGTGAAATCATTACATCAAATATCTCTTAAAAGGTATAAAAAATTATTCACATCCATAGAATCATTTATTATATATATATAAATCTATATGAGATATAAAAATATCACTTACTCAAGTAAAAATATTATCAAATGATTATCCTAAGAGAATTCCAATATATTTAAATTGGTTGTGAAATATTTGATATATTTATGTCATCGCTTTAGAATTCAACTCATGATTTTATACTATATTTTATAAAATAAATTTCACTCTCATTTACATAAGAATATAATGATTTCTTATAATAAAATTTTATCTAGTATAGTTTTATTTTAATGAAAATATATTCAAACACTCTACCTATTTACTATATTCAATACTTTCGATTTTATAACATGAGTAAAACCATAAGTTTTAATTCCAAAAATACACATTACCAAAGGGAAGTTATTTCGACATTTATTCCATAAAAATATCTTAATTTTTATCATAATATATATGAATAAATCTTCTATTTAGTATATTCATATGATCAGTGATGATCATAATCATTCAGACTACATATTTATCCTTAATATAGAGAGAAATTGACACCATCAACACCCAATAGCTTAATCATACTCAAATTATAAAATAAACAATGATTTTATACTAGTTAAAAAAAGGTTCCACACATATTCACTGATTTTAAGGGGATGGGGAGGTGAATTATTGAATGGATTTGTTCATGATTTCCTATAAAATAAACCTTCGACATCAAATATAATGGGTAAAAAATTAGATGTCTTCCATTAATTATTTATCATCGTCTAATTTTATAAAACCAATCAAATTCAACATAGCGTATAATTTAAATATAAAAATTATAAATATATATATATAAGGATTACTATTAAAATATAATTCTTATATCCTTGGAAAGGAATTAAATAGTCTATTTTCATATGATCTGCCACTACCATCCAACTGTTATATTAAGTAGGATTTATCTTTGAAATTATATGAATAAAAATTCCTTTATAAATGATAAATTAAATAAAATAATTTCAAATTTTACTCATTAAGGGTTATAATAATAATGGATTCTTCGTCGTCTAATAAAAAACATTAAAATATCGCTAATAGAATATCTCTTTTTATTAACCTCTATGACCACCCAATATCATTAATTCATTTAGAAAAATAACTTATAACACCACAAATATATTCCCTTTTATTTTAATAAGAAATATTTTTCTTAAGATTAATGATAAATCATTAATCAATAAGTAATTTATAAGTATAGTATTATATAGATATAGGTAACTGTATTCTTCTTCGAAGTCATATTTTAATCCTAAATTCATAATGATTCCTACTTGAAGAATTATACTCATAAGAACTAGAAATATTATTTTATTATATATGTTTTTCTTCATTATCTATACTCATTTATTCTCTTAACTTCTCTCTAAATATATATCCCACCCTCTAATAACTACACACCTTATCTCTAGTTTTTAATATTAAAAATAAAAATAAAAAACCAACTCCCATATAAATTAAATTAAACTCTCATTTGAAATTTTTACTGTTGGATCATTCAAACATTCCCACCACATATAAAATATTAAAGGGTGATTAAGGGTTTTATTTTTTGTATTATAAATTTCTTACAAAATGACACATCAAAAAAAAGTAATAAAATTTGAAAAACATTTGTAAATTATGTCATATAATGGTGTAATTATTGTATTTAGAAAATGGTTTTCTCTTAGTTTCATCTCAAACTGATCTTCCATTCAAATTCATTTCACTATTATATTAATTATAACAAAATAATTGCTTCACTTACATATTTATAACTTCTGATCATAGTTCAGCCTTCAAATAAATATGAATATGCTTGGAACATTTCTATTCCAACATATTTTTTGAGAACAATCATATGTCATAATGATTAGTATCTTTACTTTAAAAAAATAATGGAATAAATTTATATTATAATGATCTCCCATCATGATACAAAAATTTTATCCATGGTGTAAACATTACATAACAATTACTAGTACAAACACCTAAAATTCAAGAAACCTCTATTACTATATGAAATATATTTTATAAAGACTAGAACAAGAAATAAAAACTCCCATATAAAAACACATGGTAAAATTTATGTTTTATATTGTGAAATTATTTTTAAAAAAATATAAAAAAATCTAAAATATATATAATGACATAATGTATTTATTGTGGAATGATTTTTTATACAGTACAAACATTTCCCCAAAGCCTTCGCCCAATTTTTCAAATAGTCACAAACATATCTATGGCATTCTTCAACAAGTTCAACATTCAATGCAAACACCAAAATTTATATGAATTATTTTATTTATGGTTTAAAAATAAGATAAAACACCAGCACATAAAATCACAATCACTTTAACTCTATAGACTAATAAAATTTCCCGTTATATCAATGTTTTATTATGGAAAATAGATCCATAACCACATTCTTGGTCACAACAAAGTGGTTTTGGAATTTTTTTTATTTTAGGAGTATATAAAATCTATGAAACAAATCTATATTTTAATTTATTCATCAGATTTAAAATATAAAAAAATGTATTTCTCATAGCATAATTTTACTCATAATGGTATAAATTTAAAATTTAAAATTTCATCATTGTATAACTATGACTACAATTGAGATTTCATTTATTTTTTTTAATTTGTGATAGTTTGACCTCAAAATAATCTAGGGACATGAAAAAGTTAAAAAAATATTATGGTTTAATATAGATTCCTCAATTAATTGAATAATAATTGTCGAATTTTGTGATTATTATTTATAGTAATTTGAATAATATTAAAATATTTAATTTATTTAATTATTTTATTAAATAGAAACATCAACTTATATCTATAAACTATAATTATTTATAAATATAGATTCTATATAGATTCTTTCAATCATAAAAATCCATTAATGTTACTTTGGGTAGATAAAATACTAGATTTACCATATATCAAATATTTAATACTTTAAAAGTTTTCTTATTCAATCTGTTATATATCTTTATTGATGTATGATAATTATTCATGGGAGAAAGTAGATGTGATGGATTAAAATATATGTTCATATAAACTTCTTTCATAGCTTAAAATTGAATTCCCACACATAAAAAACATCATTAATGGAAGTAACATTTAATTCCATTTATTATAGAAATAAAACCATGGATATCAGGTTTTTTATTATATGTGCATGTATAATAACATGGAATTCTCAAGGGTTCAAAATCATTCTTGTTAAAATATTTTAATTATCTACATCTATATAGAATAATTATAAGGTGATTAATGGTTTTTTGTAATCATTTTCATTTTATCCTAATGGGTATTTATTTGTGATATTCTCATCATTAATGAGAGTTTGTTAAAGTGTCCGCTATTTATTTTAATTAATCATATCCCATGAAAAAATTATACCCCACATTAGTAGAAAATGTGGAAACTTATAAAATGATAATATTGGGGACCTATGTGTTTTATTTATTTATTTCAATTTAATTATTTTTAAATCTTACAAAAATAATTTTATAGATTATATAGACTTTCAAGAATTTGTATTAATATGTTTTAATAATGGAATCACTTATATGGAACACATGGGAATGTGTGATAGGTTAGGACATCCAAAAATAGTTTATGAATCCTTTATGATTGTGCTTTTTTCCAAAAGTAAATTATGATATTCTGATTGAAGTGTGAGATAGATCTAAACCAATACTGAGACAAATTCGCAAAAATGAGCTTATTAGACCAAGTAGTAATCACTATGTTCTCTCTCCATTTAAATCTTTATCTATATATATATATATGTGTGTGTGTTTTTGTGTTTGTTTGTGATAACCACTATTATAGAAACTAGACTAGTGGTATATCACTTTAACCAAGAATAGTTACATGATTATTCTTACGGATAACTTTGACTATCCTAGGATAATCATAGATATGTCCAAATGATGAGAGACAAATGGTTTTCTTAAATATAGATCTTATAGTCCTAGAATTTGTGTAGGGCTTGGTTATTGTATATTTTCTTTATTTTAAACCATAAATCCTTGATGAGAATACTAATTCTCTCTATCCAATGTCACTCTAATAGTAGATATGGGTTTTTGTTCCATGTTTTAATATAGTTTAGGAAGAGTTAGTTTTTACAATACAAAATATTTATAGAAATTATAAAGTGATAATTCCAAGAATGGTACTTTAAAAGGAAATGGATGACCAATATTCTCCTAAAAATAATCTTACTTATCTATAATACAAATTTATTCATTTGAAGAGCAAAATAGATGGTAGATTAAAGGATGTAAAAAGTATAATGTAACATTAGGAAGACCAATATTTATTATGGGTAATTTCATATATTTTGAAAGATGTTCATAGGGAGATTAATAATGTAAAAGGGAATTACCAGGCACTATATATATGAGATATCTCATGATAGGTAAACTAGAATTATTTTAAAATTTAAATAACTCATTATGTTTTCTGTTTGATTCCTAATGAGTTTTAAAAATAGGTATATTTAATGGTAAAACATTCAAATTAGGAACTTCCTAGTCACTTTTCAACTTAAATAGTCAAGTAAAATGTTATATGGTGAAAGAGTGGTCTTAAATAAGATAATAGAACATATATTATAGCTTATTAATTTTCAATTTAATTTCACTTTAAAAATATTATGAATGAATCTATAAAATTAAATAATATTATATAGTTATTCTTTAATCACACCACAATCTTAGAGTATTGATCTTTTTCTCCCCAACCATTCTTTTAACATTGTGTTTTCTATGGTTGATATAATCCACCTACATGGACTATATTATTTTAAAACTATTAATTCCTTTCACAATTAGTTATAATTTGAATCTTAGTGGTTAAATTTATTATTAATTATGAATTTATTTCAATATATATAATCATAAATTGGGAAATTATTTAAAAAATAATTTCTTTATAAGAAGTCATAATGGAGGGTAAAACCCCTAAAATGAATTTATAGTGTCCAATTTTCTCATTTATATTGAATTATTTTTATTATTTAACTCTTATAAAATTTTTAGACTTATATAATATTAATAAAATTTTACCTTTAAAATTATGGAGTCAATAGACTCTTTTATTAAAGAATGACAACTAATATAATTATATTTAGTTAATATTGGATCCATTTTAATGAATTTTTATAAACAACTCAAATGAAAATAAAATCAAAAAAATAAATATTAATAAATAAATTTTTAATAAATATGGTTTTGATACAAATAATTAATCAAAAATATAGTGATATAGTAAGTTACTGGTATATCCTAAGAGAGTTGGGACACAAGGAATGAGGATTCAATCTTAATCTCATATATTTGATTTAATATTTATCATCTTTGTATATCTTCGTCAATGAAAAATATACATTATCTAATGACCATATATTATATATATTTTTTTATTTATGTGTATTTAAATTAACTTTATCCAAATACATACTTTTATTTATTATTATTCAATAATTTATAAAATATCTGGGAAGATTTATATTTTTTTATCCTTAAATTATCCCTTTTGATTAATCATCTATTAGAATATTAATATATATTTTCTATTGATATTATCTTATTTAATTTATTCTTTTATTATATATTTAAATTAATTTTTTATATCAAATATTTCATGTATTTTTTGTTCTCACATTATAGAATATGTAATAAGAACATTTATGACATACCTTCTTTTTGTTGGAAAATGCCCCACAAGTACATTTACATTTATGGTATATAAATATTATCCTTTGAATATATATTATTAAATTAAACCTTAATAATATTTATTTTATTATTTTGATACTATTCTTCAAATGGAAAAGTTTTAATTCACACCCCATGAAGTTGGTGAGGATTTCTTTACAAACATCTTCACATTTGTTTCTCAATGTTTTTTATTTTACTATAGTAGTATTTTTCTTATCTATATTATTTTATTATTTGGTTACCCATCATTTTAATATTTAATTTATTTTATTATGTTTTTCCTTTGGTTATTTACATGATTGTTTTATTGACCAATGATTTGGTTATATTCCAAAATGTTATAACTAAACACATTTTCTTCAATGGGTTATCATGTTATTCCATAATTTTTTATATATGATCACTTCAATTTTATTTATATTTACAAAGAATATGAATTCATTTAAATTATATGATGTTATGGATGGCCTTATAATTATATGACACGTTATACATTAGGTAATGTGTATATATCAAGATATTTCACATATAATGCCTAGATAGTGAGATTGAAACACTCTGTTGTGAGATCTTGGAACTGAACATTGACTTATGATATCGATTAAATAATTTATTTATTTTTAAAATTTATTTTTTATGTGTTAGTTTATACTATTGATATAAACTTTCTCTATCCATTATATTGATGGTCTTGTATGATTACAGGAGTTGTCATTTTATCTAACACGTCTCCCAAATCATGGATATCAAAAATTCATAAATAGAAAATAAAATATATAAATTAATGTGTAGTATAATATTACATATTATGTAGTCCATAAATAATACGTTAAGAACAATCAAATACCACAACATACTAGAACTAGTTAAAAAATCATAAAATCATTAAAAAAATGATTGATTCATTGAATGAGCCATGTAAAAACAAAAACATGTATAATATAAACATAAATCATCTTCTAATAGATCAATTAATATAGATTATACTTTAAAATGGATAACATAAAAGTAAGGTGAAACTTTTTAAGTCAACCACATCATCCAAACATTTATCACAAGAATGGAAAATCATAGAGAAAACTAAATGGATAAGTCTTGGGGTATACAAAAAAACCATGATGACCAAATATGACTTATATCTAACAAGACTCTCCCTTCAGAACATAGATATATTTGTTAAAGAAAAAAAATATAACAAATTTTAAATCTCGAATAAAATATAGATGCTATATTTTTTCATCTTTGTATCTTCCTTACAATACTAATGTTCTATGTAAAGGGAAGTGAACCAAATAATTTCCATGTTACTATAAAATAAAATCAACTAAAAAATATCAGCAATGTAGAAATATGTAAAATAAAATTTTCAAAATATTTGATGGCCACAAAGTAATACATGCCTTCCATAACAGTCATACAAGTAATAGTTAGATAATAAGACAAAAAATCATCTATTAAAATTATTTCTCGACTGTCGTATAGAATTAAAATATAAAGGCCCATGAAGAACATATTTTTTTAAAAACATTATTGAGATAGATTTAATATATATTCATATATTGAAAATTGATATTTTTAGAGAATAATCTCATGCATCACTACACTTGCTTTTGAACTTATACTTCTCTTTTATTTGAAGGGCGTGATAATATATTATGTCTTTGTATATTCCCATATTTCATTCCTTATACTTATATATTTTATGCACATAAAATTTTAAAACCCATATAAAGTGAAAAAAAAATTGTGGTTGGATCCCAATGAGGGTGGAGATTTAGTTATCACTTTTTATGAATAAATTATTTTTAATTCAACCTCTTTAATCTGTTACATTCTTGAACCACTCAGTGTATGTATCTCTGCTTTACCAAAATATGGTAGAAAGTAAATGGTACCAGAAATAAATTACAATTTTATACCTTAAAATTATGAACCATTGTGTGACTATATAATCTCTATAATCAATTCTTAACCAATATAAATCAAATTGGTTATAGTGGGGATCTTCCCAATACCATCACCATAGAGTCCCAACATTAAACTATTATAGAATCAAACTACAAAGATAAATATTCTCACTTCCCCCTACAAGTTCTTAAAAACAAAATAATAACAGTTACCTTTTTATCTTAGTTTCTAGTATAGTACAAGATTCAAATATTCCATCATTATCATTCAACATCGTTAGAAAAACATGTGTTTAATTCTTCAAGAAATTCATTATCTAATCAATGTGATCAGATCAACGGGTCATTGTCAGTATCTTAACATCTTTAATAATCTAATTCATCCTCAATCCACCAAATTATTTAGTACTCTATGTCTTCTTCTGTATTTATTTTAACTCTCATATACACTTTTTTATCTCTCTCACTTCTTCTATTCTCAATGACTAATATCATTAATGGAAACCCAAGTTCATAGTTCTTCTATACATGAACTTTTGGATGGATTAAGTTAACTATGTTTTTTTTCATATAAAAATTAATTATTACATGGTATTCTCATTTTACTTATTAATATATTATCATAATATAAATCTTCTCAAATGTTTCTATCTCATCATAGGTTCATAATACTTATTGTAACTAAATCATTTAAAATATAACTAAACTATTGTTTCATGATATATATTCTTCATGAATCTTGAATCTCATTACGATTTTTTCATAAAAGCATTAATTTTTTCATAACCCTAAAACTATTTTGACTTCAAGAATGTGAAATAGTTTTCTTTGATTTTATTAATTCTCATAAATTATGACTATAAATATCATTCACCATTGTATATAATGTATAAATAAAAAAATCATAACATTTCTCATCAACATGGAATCATGACTTAAACTCGACTCCATCAATAATTTTTATAATATCAAGTTATTCTTTGATAACCAGTGTTAGTTCACATGAATTTTGATGGAAAATCTTGGATAGAAAACATCCTACACTATATAGAACTAGTGCATGCATTAAAAAACCCTAGTTTCTATGTGAAGAAGGAGATAAAAAATTAATAATTTTACAAATTCAATGTGATAATTTTTAATCAAACATCAGTATCACTCATTATTAGTACCATAAAAAAAAATACAATGGGGATATAACTTTTTTAAAACCCTTGATGCTGCACATTGGGTAATTAAAATCTATTTTCACTACCCAATGATCGGAGCTCATGATACTATAAAACACTATGGTTGTTCCCCCTAATCTCCACTATATGCTCTCTTATATCATGTTTCATCCCCATGTACGTGCTCTACTTCCCCCTTGGATGATCTTGTTGTAAATAGTGTTAACATTGGCCTTTCCACCTTGCTAATATGGAAACTTCATTAGTTATACACTAGAGTATGAATAATTTTTACCATATGGAAACTTTAATTTCATTTCCAAAAATCAAAATATCTAAATATATAATTCCCTAAAAATTATATACTCACTTAAATTATTATAATTCTCTTCAAATAATTTCTTAAATCAAATCTTCACATTATCCTTTTTAATTTTAGTTTTGAATAGTTTTTAAAACTCACATAAAAACTGTTTTGTAGATAATGTTCTTTATATATTCATAACCATATGTCATTATCTTCTAATTCAACTCATCTATATTATGATATAATTTCTCTTGTAACAAATATTTAATCACAATAAATTTTTTGATATTTGATTATCTTAATATTAGTGAAATCATCAACAAATTTAATGGATTCCTCGTGAAAAGAAACATCTCAGAACACACATTTATTTTCATATAAATACCACCTCAACTTCATATTTACTTTTCTATTGACTAAAAATACATTATAAACTTCATCAATCCATTTGTTTTCTTCAATTTATTCTTTATTATTCATAATTATTACCCAATAAACATATAAACATATAATGGAAATGTAATTATTCCCCATATTATTGAAAATAAATGAAAAGGTACAAGTTCAAGGGAACATCATTATATCATTAACCATTATCTAAGACATTAAAAACCTTCATCATCCAATTCTTTGATAAATTATATCTATATCAAAATTCTTAAGATAATTATGACATCACATGTGTCATATAAATAATACCTCAACCATTTAACTCAGTGTCAAAATAGGCTAACCTAAAATAGAGACCAAGAGTGAATAATACTATAAACAAAAAATGTATTATTAATTTGAATAGCATGTTATAACACATATAATTTCTCATTTCAAGGATTGTTCACCAAAACATATCAAGAAAAGTAAAACCATATATTAAAATTTGTTTAAACATTTTCAAGTTTCAAATTTATACACAAGCACTTGTCTTTAAGATCTTTCTCCATATAGATGCGCCCCTCAAAGGTTCACTCTATTTTTTAATCGTGGAAATTAGATCATTCAAATATGATCATCTCATCTTGTTGTAAATACTATACAACAACAATATAGTTCCCCCATTAATTCATCTCCTTCAATTCCCTACCAGTTAGTAGAAATAAAATGAACATGTGAATAAGGAGGAATCTCATAGCTCCATAGCTAAAATAGCAAGGCAGACAATTTTATCTCAATAAAGATTATTCATTGCATTTAATCTCATCATGGGCATAATTTATCATGCTTCCTTTCCATTTATTTTACATAAAAGGATTCATGATTATTTTCATCCATTAAAATATTTCCTTATGTAGAGTTATCTACTTCACATCAACCATCATGTAAATGAATTATCTAGTGGTTGCATCCAAATTTTCATCAATTCTTGTTGATATACTAAGATAGTAATATAGTTCTCCAGAGCATGTCCAACATATTTTTTCATTCTTCATAAATTATATTAAATATTTAGCTCATCGTTTCTATAAAAACTCCCATGAAATTCAATCTATTCATATGAAATAACACATTTCCCTTTATCATTGGAATTTTATTTTTTACATTATACATATTTATATCCTCTTTTAACTTAGATGAAAAACATTCAATCATTCTTTATTACCCTGATCAATATTCTTGGATACTTCCCATGGTTTCTTTAAATCCCCATTGACACATGAATGTTATTCCTTCAATTTCATAATCATCTTCCCTTTCACAGACTAGCTAATTTGTGTGGGTAAGTTAACCATACACTAATCCACTTTATAAACTAGTTGATCAAATCTTACAAATATTTCTTATAAGATTTCATTCATGTTTTGAGTTGGAATATTATATGAATTCTTAGTAACAACTTGGTTTATTTGAAAATATAACCTCATCCTAACATTTTAGATCCCCCTAGTTCAAGGCCGATTTATTATATTGACATTTTATAACAGAAAAAAAATTCTCAAACACTCCACTCTGCCAGTATTATCTTCTAAAAATTAATCTTCAATAAGGATACAAATTATGTCCTGAGTATTTTTTACATTCCATAATATATATATATATATATATATCTTTTTTCAAGGGGAAATGATATTATGAATATTTCATATCTTCCTTCGAGATAGAGGAGTTTTTCAGATGGGTATTTTTATTAGGAACTACACTAAATTTAGTTTTATAGATTACATTGTTAGAGGTGACAAGTTTATTTTGTGATTTACTAAGAAGATTAATTACCCTACCTCTCTAGAACATTATTTTAACTATATTTTGATGACCCAAAATTATCCACATATAAGTTCTTAAAGTCCTTTATTATTTTCTTTAAATAATTTTTAATATCAATAAAATTTAATTGTGCTCCTTAAAATTCATCATCTATGAGAGTATGTTTTTATTTTAATTATTTTACTATCTTTTCCAACTCAGTTACCCTTGGTTTTTATTTCATGTTATCATCCATATAATATTTTTTGACATATTTTTCTTTTCCTTAAAATATTTTACCCTTTTATTTTATTCTCTTACTCTTAATTAACTTGATATGTCTATTTTTATTAATAGAATTTTCAAATTAATTTTTTAACATGTATTTTAGCTATATTATTACTCATTTATCATCATCACTACTTGAGGTAACAAACCCATTTTCAAAAAGAACCATATAATTGACTTCAAATTTTCATTGGCTACTTGATGAGGAGTCATATTATATTTATATACTAATTAAACTTTATCTTTTACTATTAATGAAATTATTTTTGTTTGGAATTCTTTTATTCATTATCTTGATATTTCTCGCCAATCACTCTTATGTGGTTTATCATCATATTCATCTTAATCAAATCCAGTAACCTAATTATTTTAATATATATTTAAAAAATAACCATTTATTATAGTTATATTACATTGGTTGTTTCCTTACATTTCCTTTCCATTTTCATTAAATAATAATCTTTGACAGAAGAGTAATAAATCTATTGATGCCTTCATCATATTCCTCATCGTAAAAAATATTTCATTATGCTTCTTTATCATCCCTGATTATAAGATTTATCATGGATTAAAAAACTATTTAGTCATTAATATTCTCTTTGAAAACTAGATTTTTTATCATTTCAAAAGTAATGTGAAAATAATTAATATCATCAAAATAAATATTATCTCTATCATCGGGGGTAGAAATAATTAAATCAACATTATCTAGAAAACATCTCAATATCTTTTTTATAATAGAATAATCCTCTACCTTTTCTCTAAATCCAAGAATATTTCTAACTATTTTATTTACCCTAGTAAAGTATTAATAGATATTTTTTTAATCATCCAACTTAGTTTCATAAAAAATTATTCTCTAAATCTATAATTTAGCTTCATTTATTTTCACTTTTCCTTCATAAATACTCTCTAATTTGTCCCAAATATATTTTATAGTTTGATTCCCAATGATTTTTGGGTGTCCCTCTTTTCAATGAGACATAAGAATGTAATTTTCAAGTTTTCCATGAAATTCTATATTTATCTTATTATAATGTGATATAATATCAACATCATTGAGAAGTTTAAATAACACATTTTTGTATCTATTACTTCTACAAAAAGATTTAAAAGATAGGAAAATATCATATTCTTATTATTATGATAATTCTATCCAATAAATGTTGTTTGAAACCTACTATTATCTAAATTTTGATTATTCAACCTCAAATATTTTCAAATATGATAGAGTAAACATGGGTTATCTTTAATACCAACTGATTCACCGAAATATAATTAGATTACTCGGGGTTAATTGGTGATCACTTATTATGGATTCATTATGTTTAATTCAACCTCTATAATTTGATAGGAGCTTGATCAATCATTATATGACACTAATCCATTATAGATTATTTGAAAAAGTAAATGTAATTGAACACAATATGTGTTATAAGATTCAATATTGAAATCCTACTATTTTTCATGATTGGATGGTCACCCAAATCACAATTTATCTACTATAAACCGATGTTTATAGACTTAGGGTATTCTCAATCCCATCAGTGTAGAGTCTCAATCTTATAAAGTTCCATAGTCCCTTTGGAAAATAAAATTTTATCACTTCCCACTACAAAATGTTCAAACAAAAAAATAATAATGATCATCTTTTTCATCTAGATTCTTTAGAAACATGTGATTTATATCTTCTTTCACAAGCCTTCTAGATCAACATAATTGGAAAATCTCATTTATTTAATAAAAATGATATCGGATCAAAAAATCAGCCTTTATCAGTCTCTTTAAATCATTATGGTTTATATTTATCATCAATCTACTCAATTCTTAGGCCTAACAAGTGTAATTTTTTTGATAATAAGTGCCTTTAGCCACTTTTATCTTCATATTATTCTTTTATCGTTGAAGAATATGTTTTTTGAAAATCCTTATACGTATTTATTCTCTCAATGTACTTTCTCATTACTTCTATCCCAATTTACTTTTCCTTATCTAAATATAAATCATTTTATGGTATTCTCACTCTTTTTCACACTTATTTATAATTATCACTGATTTATCAAATGTATCTATTTAATTATTACTTAAAATTGAGTTTCTCAATAAAAATCTTACACAATATACTTTCAATGTTATTTCTTCTTACACCTTATTCATAAATCATTAATCTTTTAGAACTTACTTCATGAAATCATTAATCCTTACATAATTTTCTCATTGTTCTATCATCAGGGAAGAAAAATAGATTGCATTAACTTATCTAATTCATGTAACATATGATTACATTGATCTTTCTCACACATGAATAGTATGGTTCTTACATGTTTCAGTAATCATATCCATGATATTACCACTGTGTGACATTAATAATCTGTTTTGACTTTAAGCTAGTGTATATATTTCATTATGATAAAAATAGACTTAGGGATAATTTTTTCAAGGATTTCTCTCATACATTCTTATGCACATAGATATTTCATGTTATCTATAAAATATCTCATTATTTTTAATAATCTATAAAAAATGAATCCAAGGGGAATTTATAGGTGATTTATACTAACTTTGTCACTTTAAATCATAGAGATCCCTTCATTTTTAAGTGATGCTAAAAACATGGAATCCTACATTCAAATTTTTGTGGTGCCAAATAATATAGCATCAAGTATTTTCATATTCAATTTTATTTTATTATCATTCATCTTCTCATAAGTCTTTTTCCTCACCATATTCATTTTCTCTGCTCATAATTATGAACACATAAATTCACTGCCATTAATGTATCATTTGTAAAACTAAAAATAAACCCTGTCAAAAAAAATATCATGGTGTTGTTTAAATAATTTATTGAATAAAAATAGCTTCTATAAATTGATGTATCTGTATAAAAAATATATTTCATTTTTTAACCTCTATATTAAAATTATCAATCCTAACTTTATAGTATTTATGTAATGACCCGGACCTCCCCGACCCATTCCTTTGTCCAGAAGAGGGTCTTGAAGTGTTCTGGAGGGTAAAATGGACTTTTCCCACACCTTCCAGAATTTTGAAACTACACGCTGTGTAGTTTGAGTCTCTCCATGTACCCCCTTTCCGGGTATACCCCGTGTTGAAGGATGTGTCCTTGCTGTGTGAAATAAATGGGTACACGTCGTGTGTCCAATACTACACACCGTGTAGTCTCTCTCTGCATACACATTACCGTGTGTTGACCAGTCAACGGTCGTGTGCCATGTTGGAGTCGTGTCTTGGACATGTGCAATAAATGAGTACACGTCGTGTGTCGAAACTACACGCCATGTAGTCCTTCCCCGCGTATAAGTTAACCTCAAACCGTGTGTTGACTAGTCAACGGCCGCAGAGTCGTGTTGGAAGCTGCGTGGAGACCGTGTGAAATAACCGAGTACACGCCGTATACCATAAAGTACACACTATGTACTTTTTCTTTTCTCGCCTATAAAAGGAGGGGTCCCCTCCTCCTTTTCAACTCACCCCTCTCCTCCCCTTTCCTCTGAGTAGAGTTCTCCCAAGAGACTTGAAGGCTCTTTCTTCCATAACTTCTTCGTCTGAGCTCTGATATACGATCCGTCAGCAGCCACGGGATCGTAACGACGAGGAGGAACTTCTGAGCTTGGGTCCGTTGTCTTTCCTTCGGCTTTTCCTTTCTAACATCCACCCAAGGAGGTTTTTCCAGGACCCGACAGTAGTGACAAACGCTGACGGACGTCTTCTAAGGTTGATCCGGGGGAGCGTTGTGATCAGAACCTGTTGATGTAGGGATCTTACCTTCGTCTCTCTAATTTGTGCATCATGCGGGGTCGGTATCCTCTTTTTTTCATGAGAAACAGTTGAACCATTAAATAAAGATAATAACTGGTTAAAGAACGGGAATTGGGAGTTTTTATGTTTATCCTTATTTATCATCTGAATTATGTTATGAATTGAATAGGCTTATGCCTACTAAAAATCACGGTCGTTGGGGGCCTTTGCTTGCCCAATTAAATGTTGCCCTAAATTTCTAGACCGTTTTGTGGATGGAAACTTTGTTGAATGTGGAATTTGGTTAATCACATAAATTTGGCTAATTATAATCTGGATCCCTTGTGTGATCACCCCAGTCGAACAAAGTGGAATAATGAACATGTGGGTGTTGGATTTGATACGTGGCATGTGATGGGGGTGTTTTGTGGGTTATTGTGGATCGGGTGAGTAGTGGGGTTGTGGTTGACTTGGTTGTGGGTTGGTGTGAATCTTATGTTAGTGATGGGTTTTGGGACATCAATAAATGGTATTAAAGGGGTATTAATGTATGGTATGTTTGTGGTTATGGTGGTTGGCAGCGGGGCTGCAGGGATGGGTTTGAGTGTGAAAGGGCTATGGGTTGTGAATAATAAATAAAAATTGGAAGAGTTAATGAATGGTGGGTCATGTTAATGGAACAGGATTAATAATCAATGGGGTTGGTTGGTTAATAAGAAGGGTTTTGTTGTGCTGCTTGTGTTTTCCTAACTTGATTTGTGGATGGAAGGGATATGGTTTACGAACGATCAGTGTGGTTGGTTGTGGATAGTTGCCCGGTAGTTAAGGAACAAATAAAATAATTCTGCTGAAACGTGAAAACCTAAATGGGTTTGGGGTTGTTTCTTGTATGCATGCTTCATGGTAGGAGTGCCAAGGCACGTGCTCAGTTTCTCTGTTTAGAAGCCATAGGTTGGGCTGAGTGGTTGCTATATATATATATATATATATATATATATATATATATATATATATATATATATATCTGTATCTTTTGTGTTTTATCGCACCCCACCCATGTTGAGCACTTAGTGCGAAACACTCCCATTTCATGGGAGAGGGTGTTTTCCCCTTAGTTACTAGCTCCTTCATGCTCCTTCTTCCCTAGGTTGTGATGGCTTCAGGCGAACTTACACCTAAGACTCTTCAGGTAGGTTTTGATTGGTGTGGATTTGCCCAAGACTCTTCGGGCAGGCTTACTATTTCCGAAGAACCTTCGGGATGAGTCCCAGGTGTGTGCTGGCAGGATACGTGGTGGTGAGGCCCAGGTGTGTGCAGGCGGGAAACGTGGTTGTGAGGCCCAGGTGTGTGCGGGCGGGATACGTTTTTGTGAGGCCCAGGTGTGTGCGAGCGGGATACGTGGTGGTGATGCCCAGGTGTGTGCGGGCGAGATACGTGGTGGTGAGGCCCATGTGTGTGTGGGGGGGATACGTGGTTGTGAGGCGCAGGTGTGTGCGGGCGGGATACGTGGTTGTGAGGCCCAGGTGTGTGCAGGCGGGGAGAGTGTGGCAGCGTCAGGACGTTCGCCATTAAGAGGAGCAGCTAACTAATGGGGAATGGTGCGGGGTACCCAATACTCTTGTTCTTATATACTATTACCTGTTGTGATTTCATTTTTGGTGAGTGTGGCTGGTGAGGTAGGGTGGATAGAATTCCTTTCTAGGTTTCTTCTGTTGTTCTCACGGGACATTAGGATGTCTCCCCACTTCTGCACGAGAGCTTTAGGTTTCCCTACTGAGTATACTTGTATTCTCACCCTACATTTACTTTCAGGTATCCAGGAGGACTACCAAGGTCGTGCGGGACCCTACTAGTTAGACAATTGGAGTTGTTGCAGTTGTTGTACTCTTGTTTTCTTTTGGTATTGTACTTTTGAGATTTCTTGTACTTGTACCTTGTTATAAAATTGTTTAAACATGCATGTGGGCTTGGTTTGGTTTTATTTCTCTACACTTGTTCTTTTCCTTTTTTTGTGGTTGACTTGTCCTATTTCCCGATCTTAAAATAATAAATGGGTAATGCCTCCCATATTTGTGAAAACTCATACCCTTGGTGCAAGTCGCCAACCATGGCCTACTGGAGGTGGGACTCGGGGGGGTCATTATCTCCCATTCACCATTCCCAGCTCAGGAGGGGTATCTTTGGTGGGAGGGGGTCATGACAGAATGGTCTCAGATCTGATGGTTGAGAGATAGGATGGAGTCTAGAGTTAGGCACAGTGAGGATTGCATGGGATGGTAGGGAGACAATGGTAGTTAATCTTGGTGCATGACATAGGCCAGGGAAGACCAGCTAGGACATGGGATTTTAGGGCCCCCCTTTATCTGATGCAAGGACTCTGAGCCTACTGAACAACCAAGTGAGGCTACATTGATTGCAGGGTAGAGACCATAGGAAAGGTACATGCATCATCATGATTGTGTTTTACTTGATTTGGGTGTTCTGGGAAAGAAATTGGAATAAAATGATAAAATAATACCTTGAGTTTTTTCTTAATACTCGAGCATAGGTGTCCTTTGTTTACCGTACCACTATGGCACCTAGTCGACATCTGAGAGGCAGAGGAGCTGGGCGTGGACAGTTGCACGCATCAGAGTTGGCAGCTCCAGTAGGACCAGAGGTGGTGCGAGGTATGATTTTTTTGTTCAGCACTCTTGTTTATTCTTTGTTCGATTCGGGAGCTTCGCATTCCATTGTTGCACCTGGTCTAGCCCATTCTTTGGGACTAGACGTAGAGAGACTTTCCTGACCAATTGTGCTGAGTACACCAGTTGGAGGCCAGACCAACGTATCTTGTGTTTGCCGGGGATGTGGGCTGACGTTGGGACCACATCGATCTAGTGGGGACATTCATCTGTTATAGATGCAGCCATACGATGTCATCCTAGGCATCGACTGGTTGTTTTCTGTTAGTGTCGTTATCTACTGCTTCCGGAGAAGAGTCGTGTTCTCCGACGTGGATGGGCAGCGTGTAGCGTTTGTTGGTGAGAGGAGCTATCAGGCGGGAAGCCAGTGTGTGGAGCATCTCCTTTCCTTTTTAGGCGGGTTATCAGTGGTTCCAACGGATACAGAGATGATGGATGTCCCAGGGGTTGTTGGGGAGTTCCTCGATGTTTTTCCTGAGGAGGCTGTGACTCTACCCCCCCCCCCCCCCCCAACGTGACGTTGAGTTCGGGATAGACTTACAGCCTGGTGCCCATCTGATTTCGATATCCCCTTATTGGATGGCACATTTGGAGTTACGGGAGTTGCGGATTCAGATTGATGATCTGATGGAGAAGGGTTTTGTTCGACCCAACGTGTCTCCATGGGGTGCTCCGGTTTTGTTCGTGAAGAAGGCAGATGGTGGTCTCAGGCTATGCATAGACTACCGAAGGTTGAACCAGGTAACGGTCAAGAACCGTTACCCCCTACCAAGGATAATTGATCTCTTTGACCAGCTGAGGGGATGAGATTGGTTCTCTAAGATTGATCTGGGATTGGGGTACCATCAGTTGAGGGTAAAGGACAGTGACATATCAAAGATAGCTTTCAGGTGCAGGTATGGGCACTTCGAGTTTGTAGTGATGGCGTTTGGGGTTACGAATACGCCAGGTGTGTTCATGGGTCTTATGAACATTTTCTTCCAAGAGATTCTGGACCAGTTCTTTGTTGTGTTTATCGATGACATCCTGATCTACTCAAGAGCAGAGGAGGAGCACGTTGAGCATCTCAGGGCAGTCTTGGAAGTCCTTCGAGACCACCAGCTTTACGGGAAATTATCGAAGTGTATGTTCTTGATGAAATAAGTACACTTCCTTGGGAACGTAGTGTCTCAGCATGGAGTGTCAGTAGACCCATCGAAGTTGGAGGCAGTTGTTTCTTGGGCGGCACCCAAGAGCATGGAAAAATTTTGTAGTTTCCTGGGGTTAATAGGTTACTATCGGAGGTTCGTTTCGAACTTCTCTTGAGTTGATGCTCCATTGACATCTTTGACTAGGAAGAACCAGGTCTTCCTATGAAGCAAGCAATGCCAGAAGGCTTTCGACTACCTGAAGGGGAAGTTGGTTAGTGCTCCTGTACTCAGGTTTCCATAAGAAGGGTTGTTTTATGAGGTGTTTTGTGATGCTTTTGGACTTGGTCTGGGGTGCGTGCTGATTTAGAATAAGGGAGTGATTTGTTATTGGTCTAGGCAGTTACGGCCTCACGAGTGTAAATATGCCACCCATGACCTGGATATTGCAGTAGTAGTGTTCGCACTGAAGTTGTGGTGATATTACCTCTTTGGGGAGCGCTTTGCGATCTTCTCAGATCACAAGAGCTTGCGTTATATCTTCTCCCAGCATGACCTGAACTTACGGCAGCAGATATGGGTCAAGTTTCTTCAAGACTATGACTTTGAGATCTCTTACACTGAAGGTAAGGGCAACGTTGTGGCTGATTCCCTGAGCAGGAAGTTGTATAAGGAAGTGGTTTGGGAATCCACTAATGCTTGGAAGGAGATGGGAGAGTTGGCTTCCTTGCACTTGGATTCAAGGGTAGAGGGTGTTAGAGGCTGTTTTTTTCAGATGACGGTACAATCCTCCTTGTTGCAGCAGGTGGAAGAGTCTCAGTGAGGGGACTTCGAGGCAAAAGTAATGCGGGATCGTGTCGATCAGGGAAATTCTCCAGAGGGATGGTTAGAGGACACCCAACATTAGATGCTTTTCCATGGAAGGTTGTTTATTCCGGAGGTGATGCGTGAGGGAGTTCTTCGTGAGTTCCATATCTCAGCCTTGGAGGTACATCCAGGAGTTTCAAAAATGTACCAAGGCCTGAGGGAACAGTTTTGGTGGCCTGGGGTGAAATGAGTAGTGGCGGAGTTCGTGGCTAAGTGCCCAGTGTGTCAGCAAGTGAAGGCTGAACATCGTGTTCCCAGTGGTTTGTTGCATCCTTTAGATGTCCCCGAGTAGAAGTGGGATGACATCTTGATGGACTTCATCACAGGACTACCCAGAGGTTAGGGAGGTTATGATGTTATCTGGGTAGTGGTGGATCGTCTGACGAAATCAGATCACTTCTTAGCAATTAAGGAGTCGGGCCCGGTGAGTACCTTAGCAGAGAGGTACGTAGATGAGGTGGTTCATTTGCATGGAGTCACAAAGACTATCATCTCAGATCGGGACACTCGGTTTACCTCACGAGTTTGGAGGGGGTTATAGCATGATTTTGGCACCCAGCTACGCCTTAGCACTACTTTCCACCCCCTGACCGATGGGCAGACAGAGCGGACTATCCAGACATTGGAGGACATGCTACGAGCATGCATTCAGGATTTACAAGGATCATGGGTACGACACTTGCCTTTAGTAGATTTTTCCTACAACAACAGCTTCCACTCTACTATTGTCATTGCACCATTTGAGGCTTTGTAAGGAAGACCATGTCATTCACCCATTTGCTGGGCAGAGGTTGGCGAGACAGGTGCTCTTGGGCCAGAAGTAGTGCAGAGCACCACAGAGAAAGTCCAGCTTCTACGTGAGAGGATGAAAGTGGCTCAGGACTAACAGAAGTCTTATGGTGATCGTCAAAGGAGGCCTTTGGAGTTCGAGGTGGGAAACCATGTGTTCTTGAAGGTTTCCCCTCGACGGGGTCCGTGGATGTTTGGGAGGGGGAGTAAGCTCTCCCCTAGCTTCATAGGACCTTTCGAGGTGCTGAGGCGAGTCGGCGAGGGGGCATATCAGCTAGCCCTGCCACCTCAGTTGGAGAAGGATCATGACATCTTCCACGTCTCCCAGCTTCATCGGTACTTACATGATGACTCCCACGATATCGACTGGGGAGAGTTATATATGGGAGACGAAGCGACCTTCGAGGAACAACCAGTCCGAATCGAGGATCGTAAAGAGAAGGTGCTCTGTGGACGAACCATTTTGTTGGTCCGTGTTTTGTGGAGGCATGGCAGCCTCGAGGAGAGAACTTGGGAATGGGAGACCCAGATGCACGCTCAGTACCCGAAGTTGTTTTGACTTGTGCTTTTACCTTGTTCTTCTGAGCTTTGTGTTGATGTTGTACTATGTACCTTTGATATATGGAATGTCTGGATTGTCGGTTGTAAGACCTTTTGTTTCCTTGTTCCTTGGGAGTGTGTAACATGTTCGGGCGTGTGGGGAAGGGAAAAACCAGATCCTTAATCGAGATGCATTAATGCGGATGTGATTGAACCCGTTCAGGCGAGTCAGTGCCGCCTAAAGCGGATAATATCTCGACATAGGAAAAGGAATTCTTCCCCAAACCACGTGTTCGGGCAGTGTGTGGGTTGTGCGGTGTTGGAGGCAGTGTGAGTTGAAAAATCCTAATGTATGGAAGTGGGAAGACCCGATTCTTAATCGAGACGCATTAATGAGGATGCGATTAAACCCATGCAGGCGAGTGAGTGCCGCCTAAAGCGGATAATATCTCGACATGGGAGAAGGAATTCCTAACACCAATAATTAGGGTTGGTGATTGGGTTCTTGTTATAACAAGAGCCCTAAGAGGTATCTTGTTTGGTTCCTCCAGGTTGGTTTTTGAATTCTCGGGGATGAGAATGTTTTAAGAGGTATCTTATGTAATGGCTCGGACCTCTTCGGCCAATTCCTTTGTCAAAAAGAGGTCCTTCAAGTGTTCTGGAGGGTAAAATGGACTTTTCCCACACTTTCCAGAATTTTGAAACTACACGCCGTGTAGTTTGAGTACACGCTGTGTACCCCCTTTCCGGGTATACCCCATGTTGAAGGTCGTGTCCTTGCCGTGTGAAATAAATGCATACAGGCCGTGTGTCCAATACTACACGTCGTGTAGTCTCTCTCCGCGTACGCATTACCGTGTGTTGACCAGTCAATGGTCGTGTGCCTTGTTGGAGCTGTGTCCTAGTCATGTGCCATAAATGAGTACACGCCGTGTGTTGAAACTACACGCCGTGTAGTTCGTCCCCGCATATGCGTTACCCTCAAACCATGTGTTGACCAGTCAATGGCCACAGAGCTGTGTTGGAATCCGTGTGGAGACCATGTGAAATAAACAAGTACACACCGTGTACCATAAAGTACACTTCGTGTACATTTTCTTTTCTCAACTATAAAAGGAGGGGTCTCCTCCTCCTTTTCAACTCACCCCTCTCTTCTCCTTTCCTCTGAGCAGAGTTCTCCCAAGAGACTCGAAGGCTCTTTCTTCCATAACTTCTTCATCTGAGCTCTGATTTACAATTCGTCAGTTGCACGGGATCGTAACGACGAGGTGGAACTTCCGAGCATGATTCCAATGTCTTTCCTTAGGCGGTTCCTTTCTGACTTCCACCTGAGGAGGTTTTTCCGGGACCCGACAGAAGTGACGAACGCCGACGGACGTCTTCTAAGGTTGATCCGGGGGAGCGTTGTGATAAGAACCTGTTGAGGTAGGGATCTTACCTTCGTCTATCTAAGGTTTGCATCATGTGGGGTGGGTATCCTTTTGTTTTCCTGAGAAATAGTTGAACCATTAAATAAAGATAATAACTGGTTAAAGAATGGGAATGGATAAGTTGTTATGTTTATCCTTATTTATCCTTTGAATTATTTTGTGAATTGAATAGGATTATGCCTTCTAAAAATCACAGTCGTTGGGGGCCTTTGATTGCGCAATTAAATGTTTCCCTATCTTTCTAGACCGTTTTGTGGTTGGAAACTTTGTTGAATGTGGAATTTGGTTAATCACATAAATTTGGCTAATAAAAATCTAGAACCCTTGTGTGATCACCCCGGTCGAACATAGTGGAATAATGAACATGTGGGTGTTGGCTTTGATACGTGGCATATGTGGGTGTGTTTTGTGGGTTGTTGGGGATCAGGTGAGCAGTGGGGATACAGTTGACTTGGTTGTGGGTTGGTGTGAATGTTATGTTAGTGATGGGTTGTGGGGCTGCAATAAATGGTATTAAAGGGGTATTGATGTACGGTATGTTTGTGGTTATGGTGGTTGGCAGCAGGGCTGAAGGGATGGGTTTGAGTGTGAACGGGCTATGGGTTGTGAATAATAAATAAAAAGTGGAAGAGTTAATGAATGGTGAGTCATGGTAATGGAACGGGATTAATAATCAATGGGGTTGGTTGGTTAATAAGAAGGGTTTTGTTGTGCTGCTTGTGTTTTCCTGACATGATTTGTGGATGGTAGGGATATGTTTTATGAATGATCGGTGTGGTTGGTTGTGGATAGTTCCCCAGTAGTTAAGGAACAAATAAACTAATTGTGATGAAACATGAAAACCAAAATGGGGTTGGGGTTGTTTGTTGTATGCATGCTTCGTGGTAGCAGTGTCGAGGAACGTGATCAGTTTCTCTGTTTAGAAGCCATAGGTTGGGGTGAGTGGTTTCTATATATATATATATATATCATTTTTGTTTTATCGTACCCCACCCATGTTGAGCACTTGGTGCCGAACACTCCCATTTCATGGGAGAGGTTGTTTTCCCATTAGTTACTAGCTCCTTCCTACTCCTTCTTCCCTAGGTTGGGATGGCTTGAGGCGATCTTACACCTAAGACTCTTCGGGTAGGTTTCGATTGGGGTTGATTTACCCAAGACTCTTCAGGCAAGCTTATTATTTCCCAAGAACCTTTGGGATGAGGCCCAGGTGTGTGCGGGTGGGATACGTGGTGGTGAGGCCCAGGTGTGTGCGGGGGGATACGTGGTTGTGAGGCCCAGGTGTGTGCGGGCGGGATACGTGGTTCTGAGGCCCAGGTGTGTGCGGGCGGGATACGTGGTGGTGAGGCCAAGGTGTGTGCGGGCGGGATACGTGGTTGTGAGGCCCAGGTGTGTGTGGGCGGGATACATGGTTGTGAGGCCCAGGTGTGTGCGGGTGGGGAGAGTGTGGAAACATCAGGATGTTCGTCGTTAGGAGGAGCAGCTAACTAATGGGGAACGGTGCGGGGTACCCAATACTCTTGTTCATATATACTATTACCTGCTGTGATTGCATTTTTGGTGAGTGTGGCTGGTGATGTTGGGTGGATATAATTCCTTGCTAGGTTTCTTCTATTGTTCTCACGGGATATTAGGATGTCTCCCCCACTTGTGCACGGGAGCTTTAGGTTTCCCTACTGAGTATACTTGTATGCTCACCATATGTTTACTTTCAGGTTTCCAGGAGGACTACCAGGGCCGTGTGGGACCCTACTAGTCGTATAGTTGGAGTTGTAGTAGTTGGTGTACTCTTGTTTTCTTTTGGTATTGTACTTTTGAGCTTTCTTGTACTTGTACCTTGTTATAAAATTGTTTAAACATTCATTTGGGCTTGGTTTGGGTTTATTTCTATACACTTGTTCTTTTCCTTTTTTGTGGTTGACTTTTCCTATTTCCCGATCTTAAAATAGTAAAAGGATAATGCTTCCCATATTTTTGAAAACTCATAACCTTGGTGCTAGTCACCAACCTGGGGCCTACTGGAGGCAGGACTCGGGGGTCATTATCTCCCTTTCACCATTTCCATCTCAGGAGGGGCATCTTTGGTGGGAGGGGGTTGTGACAGAATGGTATCAGAGCTGATGGTTGAGAGATAGGATGGAGTCTGGAGTTAGGCACCATGAGGATTGCATGGGATGGTAGGGTGACAATGTTAGTTAATCTTGGTGTGTGACATAGGCCAGGGAAGACCGGCTAGGACACGAGGTTTTAGGGCCCCCCGTGATCCGATGCAAGGACTCTGAACCTACCGAACGACCAAGTGAGGCTACATTGATTGCAGGCTAGAGACCCTAGGGAAGGTACATGCATCATTCTGATTGTGTTTTACTTGATTTGGGTGTTCTGGGAAAGAAATTGTAATAAAATGATAAAATAAAACCTTGATTTTTTCCTTGCTACTCGGGCATAGGTGTTCTTTCTTTACCGTACCGCTATGGCACCTAGTAGATATCAGAGAGGCAAATGAGCTGGCCTCGGACAGTTGCACGCATCAGAGTTGGCATCTCCAGCAGGACTAGAGGTGGTGCGAGCTACAATTTGTTTGTTCAGTACTCTTGTTTCTGCTTTGTTTGATTCGGGATCTTCGCATTCCTTTGTTTCACCTTGTCCAGCCCATGCTTTGGGACTAGATGTAGAGAGACTTTCCAGACCACTGGTGCTGAGTACACCAGTTGGAGGCCAGACCAGCATATCTTGGGTTTTCCGGGTATGTGGGCTGACATTGGGACCACATCGATCTAGTGGGGACATTCTTCTGTTACAGATGCAGCCATATAATGTCATCCTAGGCATTGACTGGTTTTTTTCTATTAGTACCGTTATCGACTGCTTCCGGATAAGAGTCGTGTTCTCTGACGTGGACGGGCAGCATGTAGCTTTTGTTGGTGAGAGGAGCTATCAGGCGGGAAGCCGGCGTGTGGAGCCTCTCCTTTCCTTGTTAGGTGGGTTATCAGTGGTTCTAGCTATTACAGAGATTATGGATGTCCCAAGGGTTGTTGGGGAGTTCCTCGATGTTTTTCCTGAGGAGTTGTGACTCTACCCCCCCCCCCCCCCCCCCCGATGTGACGTTGTGTTCGGAATAGACTTACAGCCTGGTGCCCGTCCGAATTCGATGGCCCCTTATCAGATAGCACCTTCGGAGTTGCGGATTCAGATTGACGATCTAATGGAGAAGGGTTTTTTTCGACCCAGCGTGTCGCCATGGGGTGCTCCAGTTTTGTTCGTGAAGAAGGAAGATAGTGGTCTCAGGCTATGCATAGACTACCAAAGCTTGAACCAGGTAACGGTCAAGAACCGTTACCCCCTCCCAAGGATAGATGATCTCTTCGACCAACTAAGGGGAGCAGTTTGGTTCTCTTAGATTGATCTGTGATCGGGGTACCATCAGTTGAGGGTAAAGGACAGTGACATCTCGAAGACGGATTTCTGGTGCAGGTATGGGCACTTCGAGTTTGTAGTGATGCTGTTTGGGGTACGAATGCACCAGTTGTGTTCATGGGGCTTATGAACTTTGTCTTCCGAGAGTTTATAGACCGGTTCATCGTTGTGTATATCGATGACATCCTGATCTACTCAAGATCAGAGGAGGACCATGTTGAGCATCTCAGGGCAGTCTTGGAAGTCCTTTGACACCACCAGATTTACGGGAAATTGTCGAAGTGTAAGTTCTTGACGCAAGAAGTACACTTCCTTGGGCACATAGTGTCTCAGCATGGATTGTCAGTGGACCCATCGAAGGTGGAGGCATTTGTTTCTTGGGTGGCACCCAAGAGCATGGCAGAAGTTCGTAGTTTCTTGGGGTTAACATGTTACTATAGGATGTTCATTTCGGACTTCTCTCAAGTTGCTTCTCCATTGACAGCTTTGACTAGAAAGAACCAAGTCTTCCTATGGAGCAAGAAATGCCAGAAGGCTTTCGACTACCTGAATGAGAAGTTGGTCAGTGCTCCCCTACTCAGGTTTCCAGAGGAAGGGTTGTTGTATGAGGTGTTTTGTGATGCTTCTAGCCTTGGTCTGGGGTGCGTGCTGAAGCAGAAGAAGGGAGTGATTTTTTATGGGTCTAGGCATTTGCGCCCTCACGAGCGTAACTATGCCACCCATGACCTAGATCATTCAGCAGTAGTGCTCGCACTGATGTTTTGGCGACATTACCTCTTTGGGGAGCGCTTTGTGGTCTTATCAGATCACAATAGCTTACGTTATATCTTCTCCCAGTGTGACCTGAACTTACGGAAGTGGAGATGGGTCGAGTTTTTCAAAGACTATGACTTTGAGATCTCTTACACTGAAGGTAAGGGAAACGTTGTGGCTGATGCCCTGAGCAGGAAGTCGTATAAGGAAGTGGTTCGGGAATACACTAATTCTTGGAAGGCGATGGGAGAGTTTGTTGTCGTGCACTTGGATGCCAGGGTAGAGGGTGTTAGAGGTTGTTTGTTTCAGATGATGGTGCAGTCCTCCTTGTTGCAGTAGGTGGAAGAGTCTCAGTGGGGGGACTCCGAGGTGGACTTAATGCGGGATCGTGTTGATTAGCAAAATTCTCCAGAGGGATGGTCAGAGGACACCCGACATCGTATGATTTTCCAAGGAAAGTTGTTTGTTCTGGAGGCGATGCATGAGGGAGTTCTCCATGAGTTCCATAGCTCAGCCTTGGCAGTACATCCAGGAGTTTCAGAAATGTACCGAGGCCTGAGGGAACAGTTTTGGTGGCCTGGGGTGAAACGAGTAGTGTCGGATTTCGTGGCTAAGTGCCTAGTGTGTCAGTAATTGAAGGTTGAACACCGTGTTCCCAGTGGTTTGTTGCATCCTTTAGATGTCCTAGAGTGGAAGTGTGATGACATCTTGATGGACTTCTTCACAGGACTACCCAGAGTTTAGGGAGGTTATGATGCTATCTGGGTAGTGGTGGATCGTCTGACGAATTCAGCTCACTTCTTAGCAATTAAGGAGTTGGTCCCGGTGAGTACCTTAGCATAGAGGTACGTAGATGAGGTGGTGAGTTTGCATGGAGTCCCAAAGACTATCATCTCAGATCGGGACACTCGGTTTACCTCACGATTCTGGAGGGTGTTAAATCATGCTTTTGGCACCCAACTACGCCTTAGCACTGCTTTCCACCCCCAGACCGATGGGCAAATGGAGCGGACTATCCAGACATTGGAGGACATGCTGCGAGCATGAATTCTGGATTTCGAAGGATCATGGGTACGACACTTGACTTTATTAGAGTTTTCCTACAACAACAGCTTCCACTCTACTATTGGAATGGCACCGTTTGAGGATTTGTATGGAAGACCATGTCGTTCACCCATTTGTTGGGCAGAGGATGGCGAGACAGGTGCTCTTGGGCCAGAAGTAGTGCAGAGCACCACATAGAAAGTTTTGCTTGTATGTGAGAGGATGAAAGCGGCTCAGGACCGACAGAAGTCTTATGGTGATCGTCAAAGGAGGCCTTTGGAGTTCGAGGTGGGAAAACATGTGTTCTTGAAGGTTTCCCCTTGATGGGGGCAACAGAGTTTCGGGAAGGGGAGTAAGCTCTCCCCTAGTTTCATTGGACCTTTCGAGGTGCTGAGGCGAGTCGGCGAGGTGGCATTTCAGCTAGCCCTGCCACCTCAGTTGGAGAAGGTTCATGACGTCTTCCACGTCTCACAGCTTCATCGATACTTACACGATGACTCCCACGTTATCGACTGGGGAGAGTTAGATATGGGAGACGACACGACGTTCAAGGAATGACCAGTTAGAATCGAGGATCGTAAAGAGAGGGTGCTCCGTGGATGAACCATTTTGTTGGTTCGTGTGTTGTGGAGGCATAGCGGCCTCAAGGAGAGAACTTGGGAGTGGGAGACCCAGATACATGCTCAGTACCCGGAGTTGTTTTGACTTGTGCTTTTCCCTTGTTCTTCTGAGCTTTGTGTTGATGTTGTACTATGTACCTTTGATATATGGATTTCATGGCTTGTCGGTTGTAAGACCTTTTGTTTCCTTGTTCCTTGGGAGTGTGTAACATGTCCGAGCGTGTGGGGAGGGGGAAAACCTGATCCTTAATCGAGATGCATTAATACGGATGTGATTGAACCTGTGCAGGCGAGTCAGTTCCGCCTAAAGAGGATAATATCTCGACATAGGAAAAGGAATTTTTCCCCAGACCACCTGTTCGGGCAATGTGTGGGTTGTGCGGTGTTGGGGGCAGTGTGAGTTGAAAAATCCTAATGTATGGAAGTGGGAAGACCAGATTCTTAGTCGATAAGCATTAATGAGGATGCAATTAAACACGTACAGGCGAGTCAGTGCCGCCAAAAGAGGATAATATCTCGACATGGGAGAAGGAATTCCTAACACCTATAATTAGGGTTGGTGGTTGGGTTCCTCTTATAACAAGAGCCCTAATAGATATCTTTTTTGGTTCCTCCAGGTTGGTTTTTGAATTCTCGGGGACGAGAATGTTTTAAGAGGTATCTGATGTAATGGCCCGGACCTCTTCGGCCACTTCCTTTGTCAAAAAGTGGGTATTCAAGTGTTCTGGAGGGTAAAATGGACTATTCCCACACTTTCCAGAATTTTGAAACTACACGCCGTGTAGTTTGAGTACACGTAATGTACCCCCTTGCCGGGTATACCCCATGTTAAAGGTCATGTCCTTGCCGTGCGAAATAAATGGGTACACGGCGTGTGTCCAATACTACACGTCGTGTAGTCTCTCTCCGCGTACGTGTTACCGTGTGTTGACCAGTAAACGCACGTGTTCCATGTTGGAACCATGTATTTTCCATGTGTCATAAATGAGTACATGCCGTGTGTCGAAACTACACACCGTGTAGTCCTTCCCCGCGTATGTGTTACCCTCAAACTGTGTGTTGACCAGTCAATGGCCACAGAGCCGTGTTGGAAGCCGCGTGGAGACCGTGTGAAATAACCGAGTACAGGCTGTGTGCCATAAAGTACACGCCTTGTACTTTTGCTTTTCTCACCTATAAAATGAGGGGTCCCCTCCTCCTATTCAACTCACCCCTCTCCTCCTCTTTCCTCTAAGCAGAGTTCTCCCAAGACACTCGATGGCTCTTTCTTCCATAACATCTTCATCGGATCTCTGATTTATGATCCGTCAGTGGCCACATGATCATAATGACGAGGCAGAACATCCGAGCATGGGTCCATTGTCTTTCCTTTGGATTTTCCTTTCCGACTCCCACCCGAGGAGGTTTTTCCGGGACCCGATAGAAGTGAAGAACGCAGACAGATGTCTTCTAAGGTTGATCCGGGGGAGCGTTGTGATCAGAAACTGTTGAGGTAGGGATCTCCCTTCGTCTCTCTAATTTGTGCATCATGTGGGGTGGGTATCCTTTTTTTTCATGAGAAACAGTTGAACCATTAAATTAATATAACAACTGGTTAAAAAATGGGAATGGGGATGTTGTTATGTTTATCCTTATTTATCCTGTGAATTATGTTGTGAATTGAATAGGCTTATGCCTACTGAAAATCACGGTCGTTTGGGGCCTTTTCTTGCGCAATTAAATGTTGCCCTATCTTTCTAGACCGTTTTTTGGATGGAAACATTGATGAATTTTGAATTTGGTTAATCACATAAATTTGTCTATTTAAAATCTGGAACCCTTCTGTGATCACCCCGGTCAAACAAAGTGGAATAATGAACATGTGGGTGTAGGCTTTGATACGTGGCATGTGATGGGGGTGTTTTGTGGGTTGTTGTGGATCGAGTGAGCAGCGGGGCTACGGTTGACTTGGTTGTGGGTTGGTGTGAATGTTATGTTAGTTATGGGTTGTGGGGCTGCAATAAATGGTATTAAAGGGGTATTGATGTATAGTATGTATGTGGTTATGGTGGTTGGAAGCGGGGCTGCAGGGATGGGTTTGAGTGTGAACGGGCTATGGGTTGTGAATAATAAATAAAAAGTGGAAGAGTTAATGAATGGTGAGTCATGGTAATGGAATGGGATTAATAATCAATGGGGTTGGTTGGTTAATAAGAAGGGTTTTGTTGTGCTGCTTGTGTTTTCCTAACATGATTTGTGGATGGCAGGGATATGTTTTACGAACGGTTGATGTGGTTGGTTTTGGATAGTTTCCCAGTATTTAAGGAACAAATAAACTAATTTTTCTGAAACGTGAAAACCTAAATGGGGTTGGGGTTATTGGTTCTATGCATGCTTCGTGGTAGCAGTGCTGAGGCACTTGCTCAGTTTCTCTGTTTAGAAGCCATAGTTTGGGTTGAGTGGTTGCTATATATATATATATCTGTATCTTTTTTGTTTTATCGCACCCCACCCATGTTGAGAACTTACTGCCGAACACTCCCATTTCATGGGAGAGGGTGTTTTCTCCTTAGTTACTAGCTCATTCCTGCTCTTTCTTCCCTAGGCTGTGATGGGTTGAGGCGACCATACACCTAAGAATCTTTAGGTAGGTTTCGATTGGGTTGGATTGGCCCAAGACTCTTTGGGCAAACTTACTATTTCCCAATAAACTTTGGGATGAGGCCCAGGTGTGTGCAGGCGAGATACGTGGTGGTGAGGCCCAGGGGTGTGCGGGAGGGATACGTGGTTGTGAGGCCCAGGTGTGTGCGGACGGGATACGTAGTTGTGAGGCCTAGGGGTTTGCGGGCGGGATACGTGGTGGTGAGGCCCAGGAGTGTGCGGGTGGGATATGTGGTGGTGAGGCCCAGGTGTGTGCGGGCGGGATACGTGGTTGTGAGGCCCAGGTGTGTGCGGGCGGGATACGTGGTTGTGAGGCCCATGTGTGTGTGGGCGGGGAGAGTGTGGCAGCGTCAGGACGTTCTCCATTAGGAGGAGCAGCTAACTAATGGGGATTGGTGCGAGGTACCCAATACTCTTTTTCCTATATACTATTACCTGTTGTGATTGCGTTTTTGGTGAGTGTGGCTGGTGAGGTTGGGTGGATAGAATTCCTTTCTAGGTTTCTTCTGTTTTTCTCACGGGACATTAGGATGTCTCCCCACTTGTGCATGAGAGCTTTAGGTTTCCCTACTGAGTATACTTGTATGCTCACAATACGTTTACTTTCAGGATTCCAGGAGGACTACCATGGTCGTGTGGGACCCTACTAGTCGGACAGTTGGAGTTGTTGCAGTTGTTGTACTCTTGTTTTCTTTTGGTATTGTACGTTTGAGCTTTCTTGTACTGGTACCTTGTTATAAAATATTTAAACATGCATGTGGGATTGGTTTGGGTTTATTTATATACACTTGTTATTTTCCTTTTTTGGGGTTAAATTTTCCTATTTCCCAATCTTAAAATAATAAAAGGGTAATGCCTCCCATATTTGTGAAAACTCGTACCCTTGGTGCTAGTCGCCAACCCGGGGCCTACAGGAGGCGGGACTCAGGGGGGTCATTATATCCCTTTCACCATTGCCAGCTCAAGAGGGGCATCTTTGGTGGGAGGGGGTCATGACAATTTATCATATTTATTTCATCACATCATGAGCTCAACTCCTTCATTGTTTTTATAACATAAACATCCTATTTGATAACCAATGCTATTTCCCTTTACTATTGATAGAAACACTCATATGAAGAGAAAAAAGAAAGTATGAAACCAGTTCAGGCATCAAGGAAACCCTACATTATTCATGAAGAATACTATAAATACATTTTTATTTTACTAATCTGTTTTACTCTTTTTTATTCAAAGAATAGTTCTACATCATTTCGATTCCTACTTCACAAAATGGGAATGTGTTTTATCTGTTTGCATCGAAGTGGAGCACTAGGTCATTAAAATCTATTATAACCACCCCATGTGAGGTGTCTATAATATCATCCCTGACCATGGTTTATGTCCATATCATATACCTACACTCTCTTATTTCCTATGTCGACCATAATAATTTGATCTAATTTAAACATGTATACTCTTGTTAACACCATTATTAAGATTATTCCTTCCTCTTTATAATGTTTTCTAATTCAATCATTGTATGTTATATTTGCAAAAAAGTTTTCATTGAAAAATATATAACTATTTTTAAAAAAATAAACTTATCTCAATATATAATTACATTAAAATTCTACACACAATTGAATTATTATATTTCTATTAGAATTATTCACTAACTAAACTCTTTAAATTATCTCCTTTTATTTCCCATTTTACAAGATACTAAACCCCACATAATAACCCAATTGTTGATAGCGTGCCTCACATAATCATCACCATTTTTCATTACCATTAGGACCAACTCAAAAAATTGATATAATTATCCGCTTAATGTATCTTGAATCATAATTTATTTTTGATCCTTTATTATTTAGAGATGTGTACAAGAATCAACTAATTTAATGTCATGTTCATAGAAATTTGTATCTTAGCACACACATTGACTTTCCTTTAAATATAACCCCAACATCCTCGAGATTATCATATTAATAAAAAATAAAATATCATATTCATTAATACATACTGTTTCCTTACCCAATTTAATTCTACATATCCATCCATTCATTTTTAGATCTGAAAATACATTGGTATAGGGAATTTTCAATCTACTAATACCCATTTTAAAATTTTCATGGTATATGAGAATTTATTCTATAAATACTTGATTAACTATAATGACCCATAATTTACATACATTGTTATTAATTCAGAGTTTAAGCATACTTATTACAACATATAACAAAACCATGAAAGGACCATATAGGTATAGTTTCTTTAGAAACAGGGAAACATAAACAACTGGTTCATAAAATCAACTACATCGTCTCCCATTTATTTCATCATATCTAGAGTCCCTTTTTGGAATATCCTGCTTAATATCCTTATTCTTGACCTAGGGAAAATAAAACATACAAAAGGGAGAGATCAAATTCTCATTAAGGGTAAACAAAAGAAATATTAGTCATATCATATTAATAAGAACATAACATTTTGAAAATCTTAACCTGCCAAAGAGGTCATAATATCATGTCATGGGATAAATCATAGTAATGAAAAGTAATCCCAAATAATCATAACATAAAACATGAAACTTTGTGTCATACACACATAATCATAGAAAATCATTTCATATTATTCAAGGCTCGTTGCTAAGACCATCATAGAGGACAAAGTCCATTACTAAACCGAGTTCACTACTCGTTCCAGTCCTATATCACTGAACCAGTTTAACTTGCCATTCCAGCCATGTCTATCTCATGTGATATAAATATTTACACAATGCATTAGAGGGAGATATAGGTCCCACCCATCTCATAATGAAACCATTCTTATGTGTTCCACAAAATCATAAATCATACATCATAGCATAACCTATGTAATAAAAATGGGATTCTTAAACATCATGACATCATAACATAACCCATATAAGATAAAAGGACATCATAAAATTAATTCCATCATAAAATAATCAAATACATGTAAAAATAGGGATAGAAACAGAACCCTATTTTATCTTAGATGGAAAATAATTTTGATAAAACACTTGAACTCCATTCATGAGGAAAACATCCTTTCTACTTCAAAAACATTTTTCCTTTCTTAATATGTCATACAATTTTAAAATAAAATAAGTTGATTAAAAATAAACTTGAAAACTTGTAAAGGATGATTCTTCTAAATAATGTTCTAAAAATACATTTATACCGTATAAGTTAAAAAACATTCTTCTCATACTTTGGCCGGAAAAGTCAAAAAGTACCTCGTACGAAAAACGACAAAAGATTCCTTTCACATCTTTTACTAAAAACTCACTAAAGGGTAAAATTGGATTTAAAAAAATTTAGTTGGATTGAAATAATATTACATATTGAGGAAACATGGATGTGGATGATAAAATACACAACAGTAAATACCAAAGTACAAACAATCTCAGATAAAAATGAGATTGTGTGATTTTCCCTTACCTTAGGTCTGATATGCTTCATATGAATCTGAACCTCCTGTAATATGGTTTAAATAATGTTAATTTAATTATTAAAGAATCATATTCATTGTTATGATATCATATATAGTCATATTTGTATCTTCTTAGTAGTAATATTTCATTGGTACTTGTTATTCGGGTGTTTATTGCTTTATGTTCTTATGCGTGTTTTGTCGAATAAATTCTTAATCCTCTTTATAGGATATAGATAAATAATTTACAGAATGGTATTAGTGTAATATATATCATATTACTTCATTTATTTCATTTATATAATCATTATTCAATGAAGATCATATAGAATGAGTCGCATCACATCGTGGAGACTGTAGGCTGTACGTACGCACGAGCGATGATATCGTTCCCATGATCATTGAATTGTATTGAAGTGTATGTATAATATTTCAGAACTAATACCACTTTACAATAATCATATATAGTTATTTATTCACACCATTATACCCATCCAAGTAAGGTGGTGGTGGAAAACATATTACACCACGGCGTGGAGACGGTATTCCGTACGTACGCATGTGTGGTGATTTTGTTTACCGCAGGATAGATAAGTGGTGAAATAGGGTTGCTTCATATTTATAATAACATATCAGTATATGAGGGATATTTATGTTATTAATTCATAATGAAACAACTAATTAATAGGGAGAATAAGAAGAATGGAACTTGAATAAAACGGTAGAAGGTATTACCTCTCCTTCGAAGTGCCTCCTTTAAACATTCTCTTAGGGCACTAGAGATGGTCTTTTGAGAAGACCAGTACCTCTAGTAGGTTTATAAGGAAGTGGTGAAGTGAAATGGGCAGGGTTTGGCCGAGCATGAAGGCTCAAAGTGGTGTGAGGAGGAGAGGGAGGAGGTGCCCTTTTATAAGGGAGGAGAGGGGCACCTTTGGAAAGTGTGAAAATATGATTTTATTATAAACTTATCTTCTGTTTCAAAAGGTCCAAAAATCATTAAAGATGAAGATAAGATAACTCATGGTCGAAATAAAATCATCCAATCAGAATTGGACATTTTTTGGAAAATATTTTAATCATTATAATCTTATTTATTTAAATCATTTATTAATGAGGTAAATACATCATCATTATTGTGTCATAAATAATTTAATTTATATGATGTCTAAAAATTATTAAAAAAAATACTAACATCTAGGAAATATTTTCATATTTCCAATTAATATTTATAGTCGAAAAGATAATTTATATAGCCCCTTATAAAAATTAATTACTAAACAATTTTGGTTAATGCCAATTTTGTCTTTACATTAAATTAATTAATCTAATATGTCATTGTCTTTCATAAGCGGCTCCATGGGGACCCAAAATCGACCCAAGGATGCCCATGGTTGATCATTATTAATCCAATAAGGTTTGGAAAAGTGTTAAGATAATTTGTAATTATTATAATTTCCTTTTAACCTTGAATTACACTATTTACTTTTAACCGTGGTAAATAAAAGCAAAAAGTTACTATTCAACAAAAATTATTTTTATCTAATTGAACCACATTTTACTCCTTGATATTAATCATGTCTCTCGGATTTTTTAAATTAAACTCACAAAAGTGGTAAAATTAAGTTTTATGAACAATTGCTAAAGCTCCTAGGATGTGGGTAAAAGACTGTGAAAAGTTCAATATAATTTTTTATAATTCTAAAATTATTATAAATCTATTCCAATGAATTTCATTGAACATATATAAGTATTATGTATCTATTTTTACCTAAAATAAATTTAAATCAAATAAATTATTATTTAAATAAAAATTTGGTTTTAAGCAAAAATACAGTGTTTTCACTATTCATCAAAAATTGAAGTTTTTCAGAAAAATACCAAAAATTCAGCCTAAGATATATTTGTTATTCAAAATACAAAAATAATGTCTATTTTTCAAAATTCAAAATATAGAAGTGGAATTAATTAATTTTAAATGTAATTCCCGTTATCAAAACAAATAGCGTGTTTTTAAGAAACAATAACTACCAAAAGATCATCACTTGTTTATGTCCAATTTCAAAATGAAATTAATTCCAATGACCAACATTGGATTAAATGGTAAAAATATATTCTAATTACACTTTAAAACCAATTAAAAAGATAATTTAGCCATATAAATTATTGCGATGGAAAAAGTTTTTTTTAATTAAAATATAGCGTGTTTTTACTATTCATCAAAATATGAAAGTTACCAGAATAATATGAAAATTTTATTCAAAGTAAATTTTTATATCCTAATTCCATAGGAGAATTTTATTTTGTCAAATTGAACCTATAAACATGTTAAAAACTAGATTTAAAATGTGTGCGCCATCAAAAGGCGGTAAAACTACATTTTTTGAAAAATACTTCTTTTATCCGAAAATCTGATTTTGTTTTCATACCTCATTCTATAAAATGTGTAAGATGATTTATAATGTTATAAAATTTAAAATGCAGTTAATACTATTCATAACGGCTAGTTCATAATATTATAATAATATATCGTTGTGTAATGAAACTCGGTATTGCGTACTACACGCGCTATTGAGGAAGGTCGTGATTGCGTGTAACGCAAGCCAACCTAGTGTTGTGTGCAGTGAAAGATTCTTTTTTGTATAACATAATACATAAAAAATATTCTTCTCAAAAAATATCAGGGTGTTACATTCTACCCCCCTTAAAATGAATTTCTCCCTCAAAATTCATCACTTCGTAACAAACAGATGAGGATACCTGTCCCTCATAATATCCTCAAGCTCCTATGTAGATTCTTCTAATTGGTGGTTCCACCATAAAACATTCACCAAGAAACTGGTCTTATTCCGTAGAACGTTTTTTCTATGATCCAGAATCTCTATCGGTTGTTCTTCATAAGAAAGATCTTGCTCCAGCGGTACAACTTCTGAGCTTAGTACATGTGAAGGATCGGGTATGTACTTTCTCAGAAGAGATACGTGGAACATATCATGAACTTGAGAGAGATTCGGTGGAAGCGCCAATCGATAAGCTACTTTCCCAACATGATTTAGTATTTCAAAAGGACCAATATACCTAGGGCTCAACTTTCCCTTCTTCCCAAATCTCATTACTCTCTTCTAAGGAGATATTCGTAAGAACACTTTATCACCCACTTCAAACACTAGGTCTTTTCTTCAGTTGTCGGCCAAACTTTTTTGTCGACTCTAATCTGCTCTTATGTGTTGTTGAATAGATCGGACTTTTTCTGCCATCTCATCAACAAGATCAGGTCCTAACAGCTTTCTTTCCCCAACTTCATCCCAACATGTTGGAGTTCTGCATTTCTTTCCATAGAGAGCTTCATAAGGAGCCATATGAATACTGGAGTGAATCTATTATTATAGGAAAATTACACCGAAGGTAGGTGTTGATCCCAACCACCTTTGAAATCCATAGAGCAAGCTCTTAACATGTCTTCTAGTTTTTGAATTGTCCTCTCAGACTGACCGTCTGTTTGAGGATTATAAGCAGTACTAAAACTCAACTCTGTATCTACAGTATGCTGAAGACTTCTCCAGAACATGGAAGTAAACCTCGGATCCCAATCAGATATAATGTAAAGTGGTACTCCATGAAATCTTACCACTTCATTTACATATATCCTGGCAAGCTGATCTAGAGATAAATCTTCCCTAATAGAAATGATGTGTGCCGACTTCGTAAGACGATCAAATATAACCCAGATAGCATTATTGCTTTTGGATTTTTTAGGAAGTCCAGTGACAAAGTCCATAGTGATGTTTTCCCATTTCAATTCTGGTATGGGTAATGGTTGTAACATCCCTTTAGAATTATGTCTCTTAGCTTTAACTTGCTGACAAACCAAGCATCGAGAGACATATTCAACAACATCTCTTTTCATGCCATCCCAAAAGAAGTACTCTTTCAGGTCCATATACATCTTCATGATTCCAAGGTGAATAGAGAATGAAGAACTATGAGCCTCATCTGACAGCTCCTTCTTTAATTTTGGTATGGGAGGAACACAAACCCGATTTCTAATCTTTATTATCCCATCACAATCAAGGTTGAATTCAGGAACATTTCTCACCTTCTTTTTTAACTCTACATCTTCTTTTTGTGCCTCATTAATCTTCACATGTATAGATGGTTGAACATTCATTTGAGAAAGATAAGATTTTCCCCTTCCATTATAATTCCAAGATCCATCCATTTTAAATCCATAAATATCAGATCTTTTGTGATCCTCATCTTGGATAAGCTAGCATGGTCTTGTCAACTTAATGCGTCTACCACCTTGTTTGCTTTCCCAGAGTGGTAATGAATTGAGGAGTCGTAATCCTTAATTAGCTCCAACCATCTTCTTTGGAGCATATTCATCTCCTTTTGTATGAAAATATACTTTAAACTTTGTGATCAGTATAAATATCACACCTTTCACCATAAAGACAATGCCCCCAAATATTTAATGCAAATATTACCATAGCTAACTCCAAATCATGAGTTGGGTAATTTTTCTCATGGATTTTCAACTTTCATGAGGCATAAGCTATCACCATATCATTTTTCATGAGAACACACCCTAATCCCTTATTTGATGCATCACTGTAGATCACAAACCTTTCTCCGCTACAAGGCAGTGTGATCACAGGTGCACTGGATAACCTTCTTTTCAATTCCTTGAAAGTTTCTTCACACTTCTCCGTCCACACGAACTTAACTCCTTTTCGAGTCAACCTGGTGAGTGGATTAGATAATCGTGAAAAATCTTTCACAAAACATTGATAATATCCATCCAAACCAAGAAAACTTTGGATCTCATTTATTGTTGTTGGTCTCGACCATCTTTTGATAACCTCTGTTTTTGATGGATCCATAGATATCCACAATTTTGAGATTATGTGAACCAAAAATGAAACTTTTTGAAGCCAAAATTCACCCTTGGTAAATTTGGCATAAAGCATATCCTTTATCAGGGTATTCAATACAATTCTCAAGTGATCTTCATGTTCTTCCTTTCTCTTTGAATAGACAAGAATATCGTCTATAAAGACTACCACAAACTGATCAAGATAGTCTCTAAAGACTCTATTCATCAGATCCATGAAGATAGCAGGGGCATTAGTAAGACCAAATGGAATCACTATAAATTCATAGTGTCCATACCTTGTACGGAAATCCGTATTTGGTATATCCTCCCTTTTGACCCTTAATTGATGATACCCTGAACGAAGATCAATCTTGGAAAAGTATTGAGCTCCGCTTAATTGGTCAAATAAGTCATTAATGCGTGGGAGAGGATATTTGTTCTTGATCGCGATCTTGTTAAGTTCTCAATAATCAATTCAGAGTCTCATTGATCCATCTTTCTTCTTAATAAACAGAACAGGTGCTCCCCAAGGTGCCGCACTAGGGCGTATTAATCCTTTACCAAGATTCTCTTGGAGTTGCTTCTCCAATTCCTACAACTCAATTGGGGCCATTCTATAAGGTGTCTTTGAAATAGGCAAAGCACCCAGTACGAGTTCTATTGAAAACTCAACTTCACAATTTGGTGGATGACCCGGAAATTCCTCCGAAAATACATCATCAAACTCTCGTACAATGGGCATATTCTTAATCGTGAGTATCTCTCCAGCCATTTGAGATAAATAACCTTCATTTATTGGAATCAAGACCCATAAGATGGAAGAAATTTCCTCTGGAAGTTTATATTCATTCTTGCATCGATAGACGATCATAGATTGATCTGGAATATTAAATGTGATTTCCCTCTTTGGCAATTGATATGAGATCTATATAAAGAAATCCAATCCATGACAAGAATCACATCAAATTCCACTATAGGAAGGATCACAAGATTTTCAGGAAGCACTTTCCCACAAACTTCAATCAGAGAAGAATTATAAACTTTTGATGCGACTATTGTGCCATTAGGAGTTGTCATAACTAACTCAACGTCTAATTTTTGAGGTAATATGGAGATACCCTTAGAAACTTCTTCAGAAATTAATGATTGGGTGGATCCAGAATCAAAGAAAACATTTTCTACTTTAGAGTGGATGGTAAGTGTACCTTTCACCACTTTGTTATTGTACTCCACATCACTGATAGTAATTGCATGTGACTTTCCTTTGTCTTTGGCCTTAAGAGTTTATTGACGTCGATCATCATCAACAACCCTTGGATTTGGGCATTGATTGTCATAATGCCCTATCTCTTTGCAATTTAAACATTTAAGTGTAGGAGGTGCATTCTGTGTATCCCTTTCCTTGTTCGCATCATTAGACATCTTCTTCCCATTATTTCGACATTCAAATGCCCGATGACCTTATTTTCCACACTTAAAACATTTGATTATCCCTTTAAGACAATTCCCTCCAAATTTCTTGCGAAAATTTGAGCATAAAGGAAAACTCATCTTCTTTTCAGTGTGGTCTTTATATTTTCCTTTGAATTCCATTTTCCTCTTCTTATCAAACCCATATGACTGATGGGTTACTCCAATCTCCATCTCAACCCTAAGAGCACATCGAACAATTTCCTCATAGCTATTGATGTACCTTATGGATAATGCCCTTTAAAGACTTGTTTTTAAGCCACCAAAGATTCGATCGATTTTACTCTCAGGTTGGATAATAATTCTGGAAGCCTACCTTGCAAGTCTTGTAAAATTAGCTTCGTAGGTACAAACCAATTCATCATCCTTTTGATTCAGTTCAAGAAACTCCTTCTCCATCTTTGTTCGAAGAATACGAGGGAAGTACTTATTGAAAAATAAGTTCTTGAACTCGTCCCATTCCATGGACTGAATTTCATCTCTTTGCCTCATATTCTTGATAAGATTCCACCATTGATCAGCATCACCTTCCAAACAATACGCTGCTAAGATGACTTTCTCATGTTCGGAACATTGTAGAACTAAAAATATCTTTTTAGTGGTACTAATCCATTGTTCAGCTACTAATGGATCAGAAGACCCACTTAATGAAGGTGGACGCTGCCTCATGAAGGATTCAATAGAATGTTGCTCCTTCCTTTGCTCGTTTGGAAGTCCTACATGGTTCATAGCTTGAGAAAGTTGTGTGATCATGGCTACAAGATTTAGCATTCCAGCTCCCATAACATTTGGTTTCTCAGGGGGAAAATCATTTCATTGCCCGTCGCATTCAGCATTAACATGGTTCCTTCGGGTTCTAGCCATTGACTAAAACCAAGAATCATAGTGTGAGCAACATTAATCATAATAGTAAAACCACATAATCAAGAATAAAATTTCACACTTAAGGTCTTATAGAAGGTTGTTCATGTCCATTTCTAAAACACTAAGATTGTGTTCTATTCTTAGACTTATCCTTAGGGTTCTTACTAAGGCTTTCACATCCTAGTTTCCAAAGGTTGACTATACCTTTCCTCTGATACCAACTATAACAACCCAAACTTTACATAAATTATTATTACTTCAGAGTTGAAGCATACTTATTTGAACATATAACAAAACCATGAAAGGATTGTATAGGTATAGTGTCTTTAGAAACTAGGAAACATAAACAAATGGTTCATAAAATCAACTATATTGTCTCCCATTTATTTCATCATATCTAGAGTCTCTTTTTGGCATATCATACTTAATATCCTTCTTCCTGACCTAGGGAAAAGAAAACATACAAAAGGGTCAGCTCAAATTCTCAGTAAGGGTAAGAAAAGAAATATTAGTCATCTCATATTCATAAGAACATAACATTTTGAAAATCATAACCTGTAAAAGAGTTCATAATATCATGTCATGGGATAAATCATAGTAATGAAAAGTAATCCCAAATAATCATAACATAAAACATGAAACTTTGTGGCATACACACATAATCATATAAAATTATTTCATATTAGTCAAGGCTCATTTCCAAGACCATCATAGAGGACAAAGTCCATTACTGAACCGAGTTCACTCCTCGTTCCAGTCATGTATCAATGAACCGGTTTAACTTGTCATTCCAGCCATGTCTATCTCATGAGATATAAATATTTACCCGATGCATTGGAGGGAGATATAGGTCCCACCCATCTCATAATGAAACCATTCTTATGCGTGCCACAAAATCATAAATCATACATCATAGCATAACCTATGTAATAAAAATGGGATTCATAAACATCATGCCATCATAACATAACCCATATAAGATAAAAGGACATCATAAAATTAATTACATCATAAAACAATCAAATAAATTTAAAAATAGGGATAGAAACAGAACCCTATTTTATCTTAGATGGAAAATAATTTTGATAAAACACTTGAACTCCATTCTTGAGGAAAATATCCTTTCTACTTCAATTTTTTTTCCTTTCTTAACATGCCATACAATTTTAAACTAAAAGAAGTTGATTAAAAATAAACTTGAAAACTTCTAAAGGAAAGTTCTTGGAAATAAAGTTCTAAAAATACATTTATTCCGTATAAGTTAAAAAAACACTCTTCTCGTACTTTGGCCAGAAAATTCAAAAAGTACCTCGTACGAAAAATGAAAAAAGATTCCTTTCATATCTTTTACTAATAACTCACCAAAGGGTAAAATTGGATTTAAAAAATTTTAGGAGGATGGAAGTAATATTACATATTGAGGAAACATGGATGTAGATGAGAAAATAAACCCTAGTAAATACAAAAGTACAAACAATCTCAGATAAAAATGAGATTGTGAGATTTTCCCTTACCTTTGGTCTGATATGCTTCGTATGAATCCGAACCTCCTATAATATGGTTTAAATAATGTTAATTGACTTATTACAAAATCATATTCATTGTTATGATATCATATATGTTCATATCTTTATCCTCTTAGTAGTAATATTTCATTGGTACTTGTTATTCGGGTGTTTATTGGTTTATGTTCTTATGTGTGTTTTGTCGAATAAATTCTTATTCATATTTATAGGATATAGATAAATCATTTAAATAATGGTATTAGTGTAATATATATCATATCAATTCATTCATTTCATTTATATAATCATTATTCAATGAAGATCATATAGAACGAGTCGCATCACATCGTGGAGACGGTAGGCCGTACGTACACACGAGTGATGATATCGTTCCCATGATCATGCAATTCTATTGAAGTGTATGTATAATATTTCAGAATCAATACCACTTTAAAATAATCATATATAGTTATTTATTTACACCATTATACCCATCCAAGTAATTTGGGGGTGGAAAACATATTACACCACGGCGTGGAGACGGTATTCCGTACGTACTCACACGCGGTGATTTTGTTTGCTGTAGGATGGATAAGAGGTGAAATAGGGTTGTTTCATATATATAATAACATATCATTATATGAGGGATACTGATTTTATTACCTCATAATGAAACAACTAAAGAAGAGGGAGCAGAAGAAGAATGGAATTTGAAGAAAATGGTAGAAGGTATTACCTCTCCTTCGAAGTGCCTCCATTAAACATTCTATTAGGGAACTAGAGTTGGAATTTTGATAGTACCAGTACCTCTAGTAGGTTTCTAAGGAAGTGGGGAAGTGAAATGGGCAGGTTGTTTCCAATCTTGAAGGCTCAAAGTGGTGTGAGAATGAGAGTGAGGAGGTTCCCTTTTATAAGGGAGGAGAGGGGCACCTTTGAAAAGTGTCAAGATATTATTTTATTATAAACTTATCTTTGGTTTCAAAAGGTCCAAAAATCATTAAATATGAAGCTAAGATGACTAATGGTCGAAAATAGAAACATCCAATCAGAATTGGACACGTTTTGTAAAATATTTTAATCATTATAATCTGATTTATTTAAATCATTTATTAATGAGGGAAATACTGCATCATTATTGTGTCATAAATAATTTAATTTATATGATGTCTAAAAATTATAAAAAAATACTAAAATGTAAGAAATAATTTTATATTTCCAATGAATAGTTATAGTCAAAAAGATACTTTATATAGCCCCTTATAAAAATTAATTACTAAACAATTTTTGTTAATGCCAATTTTGTCTTTACATTAAATTAATTAATCTAATGTGTCATTGTCTTTCATAAGTGGCTCCATGGGGTCCCAAAATCGACCCAAGGATGCCCATGGTCGGAAATTACTCATCCAATAAGTTTTGGACAAGTGTTTAGGTAATTTTGAATTATTATAATTTTCTTTTAACCTTAAATTACCCTATTTACTTTTAATCGTGGTAAATAAAAGTAAAAAGTTACTATTCACCAAAAATTATTTTTATCTAATTGAACCATATTTTACTCCTTGATATTAACAATTTCTCTTGTATTTTAGAAATTAAAATCACAGAAGAGGTAAAATTATGTTTAATGAACAATTGCAAAAGCTCCTAGGATGTGGGTAAAAGACGGTGAAAAGTTCAATACAATTTTTTATAAATCTAAAATTATTATAAAATGATTCCAATGAATTTCATTGAATTCATATAAGTACTATGTATATATTTTGACCTAAAATAAATTTAAATAAAATAAATTATTATTGAAATAAAAAGTCGGTTTTATCCAAAAACTCAGTGTTTTCACTATTCATCAAAAATTGAAGTTTTTTAGAAAAATACCAAAAATTCAGCCTAACCTATATTTGATATTCCGAATTCAAAAATGATATATATTTTTCCAAATTCAAAACATAGAAGTGGAATTAATTAATTTTAATGTAATTCCCGTTATCAAAACAAATAGCGTGTTTTTAAGAAACAATAACTATCAAAAGATCATCACTTGTTTATGTCCAATTTCAAAGTGAAATTAATTCCAATGACCAACATTGGATTAAATGGTAAAAAAATATTCTAATTAAACTTTAAAACCAATTAAAAAGGAAATCTATCCATATAAATTATTGCAATGAAAAAAGTTGTTTTTAATTAAAATATAGCGTGTTTTTACTATTCATCAAAATATGAAAGTTACCAGAATAATATGAAAATTTTATCCAAAGTAAATTTTTATATCCTGATTCCAAAGAAGAATTTTATTTTTTTATATTGAACTTATAAACATGTCAAAAACTATATTTAAAATGTTTGCGCCATCAAATGGTGGTAAAACTGCATTTTTTAAAAAATACTTCTTTTATCCGAAAAACTGATTTTGTTTTCATACCTCATTCTATAAAATGTGTAAGATGATTTATAATGTTAAAAAATTTAAAATTAAGTTAATACTATTCATAACTTCTAGTTCATAATATTATAATAATATATCGTTGTTTAATGAAACTCGGTATTGCATACTACACATGCTATCAAAGAAGGTCGTGATTGCGTGTAACGCAAGCCAACCTAGTGTTGTGTGGAGTAAAATATTCCTTTCCGTATAAAATAATACATAAATAAATATACTTCTCATAAAATATCAGGGTGTTACATTAACAAATCCTTGTGATAAGAACTTTTACTTATCATCAGTAAGTTGTATATTCTCATATATTCGGTTTTCTAGATCTGGCTATAGGATCCTATTATTCCTTTGGGTTAAAAGAAATAATGTTTTTGAAGATATAAACATGGATTTAATATAAAACTAAGAATTTTGTATTTCTTATAATGGAACTATTTAACATTTTCTTTGTGATTTCTATTTATAATTTGAGATTTATTTTATTTTCTAGTTTTCATTATCATGGAAACCTATTTATTTTAATTTTCATTATCTTTAAATAAACCTTAGAAAACCTAAAAATTATTGTTCAAATATTTATTTTTTATTCCCTGCTATTTTATTAAATATCATTTTCTCCACCTATTTATCTTATTTTAGGTATTTCTTTTCTAGTATATAATTTATAATTAGAAATAAATGATTGAAATTTTTGAAAAGTAACTTCCAAAACACAAATTTTAGCGGTCCATAATTTTCATGATTGAGGTTTACCTCATTTTTTGAGTTTTGAATTCTTGAGATCCTAAAAAGGATAAAATTATTATTTCACCATATTGTAGAACCTCAAAAAATTTCTAATATCTTTTTTAGTTTCTAAACATGGTGTTTACCTCTATTTTGATCTATTGTAATTTTTATTAACTATTTTTGTGTGTTTGAATAATCAATAACTGTAAATAATTATTTATTACATGAAAAAAAAATTATAATATCTCATACATAGCAGCTCAACAGAAATTTTAAACGCTATGGTTGTGTTTAGAATGTTGTTTTTACCCGAGGTGAGGTATAAAGTATGTTCTTAGGTATCATGCAACAGACATAGTATTTTTAGTATTTATTTGAAACAATGAGTTATCCAACAAAAAAATTATTACTTCTATTTATTTAAGGGTTAAGATGTTGAATTAGAATGACCATATGGATCTGAAGTTTCGTGTTGGGATATATCAAGGGATTAAATTTTATGTTAGTGGAATAATATTATTAATTGAATATAAATCGGGATTTGAATCGATGTTTAAAAAAATATTTTAGTGACTTTTTAATTGGTTATTGAGCATGTGATTAATGAGATAATTAAAGTAATTATAGGATGTTGATTAGGGGATCAACATGTCACAAATAGTGACTTTTTATTCATCTAGAAATATTCCCTTGTGGCTCTATATCCTTTATCCCTTGGTGGAAATTAAATTTCTAGAAAAACATAATGGGTCCCTTTCCTCAATTTAAATCATTCATTATATGTTTATGAAGAAATATAGAACAATTTTGATTTTATGGTGAAAAAAATAAATTATTTAATTGGTGGAATATACTTCATGAGGTTGGATATTTTATTTATTTATAGCTATCATTTTTAATTTCTTAGATCTCCAACTATAATATTCAACTTACTAGAATTAGTCCTGATAGTAATGATATATTATAATTTATTAAGAAATTAAATAATCCTGAATTATTTTATTACATTAATAAAAGTGGATTTCTTCACAAGTGATTCAATATGTTAATAACTGGTTATTCCAAATAATAATATTTGAAAAAATTATTCTTTTTTTTCTAAATGAACTATTAAAACAAATCAATTTCTTGTTACAAACACTCTTGTTATGAAAATACATCTATTAAAGAATTTATTATAACATCAAAATGATAAGTTTTTAAATAATATTCAATTGAATGATTGAATTTTATTTTTATTTTTATTACATAAATAATTATTCATAAATTTATATAATTATCATTATTTAATCATATAACCATTATTAATGGATAATTAGTAAATTTTTGTCATGGAATTTCCTTGGGAATGAAGCCTCAATGTTTATACCAAATTATATATTTAATAGTCCATGTTTTATTAATTTAATTGAGTTTTTTCAGATTAGGGAGTATTAATATAAATATTTATCCTGGATATATTATTTCAAAGAAAAATGAAAACATTATTTTGAATTAGTGTCATATTGAGATATTTACATCATGAATTTCAAATTAATTCTTTACTCACAATCATGTTCCATGATAAATCTGAATGTGAGCATGTTCATAGGTGCTCTAGTATCCCTCCATTCATCACCTAAATGGATATTATTTTTTTATTCTTCTCGCTTAAATTTGAAATGGTTTCAAAATAGTACTATAGAGCACAATAAGAGAATCTTGGGTTTTGACATGTGGTATCATTGATATAATGGGTTACAAAAATACTTTAATGAATGTTTTGATGAAAATGGACCATAAGTTGAAGGATGACTATATATCACCCTATTTTGGTGTTATAGACACTCCAGGGGCATCAGGTTCTAGACAAAAATGAAAACATGGTTGATATCATTGGCTATAACAATGTTCACTTATGAAGTATCTATTTTTTTATATTACAGTATTTGTGTGAATAAAAGACATGTTGTCTCCAATCACACGTCATGTATGTCATCTTTCCTCATTTTTACAATGTCATAAATTCCAAATAGCATGTAATATTGTTAATATAATCATGTGGCTCAAAATTGATTACACTAGTGTTTCACAAGATTTAAAGTATTACATGTCACGTGACATCAGGTCAGGCACCATGTATCATGAGATCACATACATTGACATTTAACTATATAGATGACAAGTTAGAGATCTCAACACATATAACATGTTACACCTCTAAAAATTTTATGTATATGAAGCCAGGATTCTTGTCTTGTAATGGATGTACACAAAAAATCACTATGTTTACTTTCACATTAATCATTCCATAAATATTTTATACAATGTTGGAGAGGGTAGACATGTCATTTATTCAACTGAAAATCCCATTTATATCTACATCACATGGATTAGAGTTGTGTAAGTTCATGAAAATCTATGACCTAGCAATATATATTCCATCTATCTTTAAAAGAATTAACTTGTATATTATAGAATCTGGTATTCATTGTAACATTCCTCCAGAGTGCATTTTAGTATAAATGATTATTCCATTATAAACAATCTTCCATGTATAATATGATGGATAGTTCAAATTATGAAACATCTTACTACTGATTTGACAGGCACACCTTTAACCTTATTGTGGTTTTCTTTTTCATTGATTGGGTAGGGAAGAGAATAAATTGGTAGAATATCTATAATGGTGTAGCTAGAGATTTTTTGGACTCTAACCATTAAATAACATTTTATATAGGCTTCGGGAGAGTTGCAGGTCATGTAACTAGGTCACACAATGTGTAAGTATTTTTAGAAGCAAGTCATGAATGGATTCACATTGTAAAGGTTACACATCATGAATAACCTTTACAAGTCATGAGTTATTTAATGGATGGTTTTCAACATTAAGAGGAATGTTTTTCAATGATTTTGGATATGAATGATTTCACGACATTAAATTGTATTACACATCGTGAGATACCCCAACTGTGTTTTTTAAGGGAAGCATGTATGATATATTTTTTATCCTCTACTCCAGTTTCAACTCCCTTGACCTAAGGCCATCCCCATGTGATCTTGAAGATCTCCAACAATTTTGGATCCTTTCTTTTGACTTTTGATAGTTTTTATACTTATGGTGAGATTCATGGGTAGGTGTTATCCTTAATTCTTCATCTTTATCACTTTCTTGTCCTTCTGGATTTCCATATATCATCCTAATTTTGATGTATCTAAAATTATTGTTTTTGTATATCATTACTCAGTTGATTTTTGAGGTCTTATAAAACATTTTTCTTTTTGATAGGTGTCGCTTCTAGTGTTTCATTTCAGAAAAATGTAGGTGGTTCTATCCAAATTTTCCAAGTTGATTAACCTTATACTATTTTATTTATTTAAAATGTCGATTTAAACTCAATTTATTGAAATTTATTTCAATTGACTCAATAAAACCCAATTTTATTGAATTAGGCGATTTGATATTTCTAGATATTGCAACAGAACTCACAATGGATTGTAAGAGAGGTAAACCTCTTGTTCTGGATCCAGAAATGGGCAGGTAGAGAGGTAAGATACTTAGTATGTCCTACTCCCACCATAACCTCCAAGGAGGCCTGTTTAAACCCGTCATTTTCAAATCAGTTTTGGATATGAAAATGCAATATATCTTTGACATTATTCAAATCAACTCAGAACTAGATATATGCGTTTTCACACCATCAAAATCAGAGATATTTAACTGCACAGACTTCCAAATATCATCCAAACCATAGTCCCAATGTGATAGATAGACTGGTTTGATATGGTGTAACATGATTCTAATGAAATATAATTTAATAGTATGGAGAATCAGAAACGAGGAAATATAGATAGATGATAAATTTAAGAAGATTTGCATTTTTATGGATTCTTGATGCCACAACTGCAAGAACAAAAAGTAGGAGAGCTTGACCAATTTTTTTTTCGAAGTAGAATGGTCCCATGACGTTTGGAGTTATTTGGGGGGTTTATGGAAAACTCCTCTAGGGACCCTCGTGATGCACCATTCCACAAAATATGGTTTCAGGGGACAGATGAAATGGGGCTAGGAGAAATGGTGAGATCCATGATCCCCAACTCTGGTTGTTGGTGCATATGAAAGGAAAGGAATCGAGTCAGATAAGAAGGGTTTAATTCCATAGAGAGATTCATTATCACGAAGGTAGGGAGCCTGTTGGTGGACATAGTGACCCTCATTAGCAACTGTTCGGACTTTCCTTCCCTACGGGATCTCTATGGTCCCTCCCTTGTGGTTCAATATATCTCCCTAGGCATCAAGGTAGATGGTTGAGGTGGGTTCCACCTGAAGATTGTCTCAAGATGAACACAAATAGCGCCTGTAGATCGAATGACTTGCGAGGAGGTGGCGTCATCCAAGATTTTAGTGATAGTGTGGTACTCATTTTTTATATATCACTTCGGTAGTGGTAAAACCCTTCTAGATGAGGCCAAGGTGGTCCTTATTGGGATCAAGCTTTGCATCCAAGAGATTTTCTTCGTTTATCATGTGGAAATTGATTCCCTGGTCCAGCATGACCCCTTGCATGGAAGTGGTTTCACCCCTTATTCTATCTGGAACATCATAAGGGAATGAAAATATCATCCCAACAGTAGTACATAAGTGACCCAAACATGATGGGAGTGGAATCAAGTGGCAGATCATCTAGCTTCTCTGGCGGTCTAAGGTACCAATGTGACTATTCCATCCAATATTTTACAATTTAAACAGTAGGGGGGTCAATATGATTAGAGTGGATGCCCTTTTCCAACATTACTTTAGAACTCCTTAGGCCCTATAGCCTGGTCTCTTTGTACTCATTTTCACAGAATAGAAAATGAATTATGATGGGAGATTTGAAATGGTTTTGGTATTAAAATTGAGAAAACCTCTAATTCCATTGAAATGAGGTGTGTTTATTAAAATATTTTAATATAAATTATGTATTTTATGGAAATTATTTCATTTAAGTTATTGAATTTAATTGTTGAAATGAATTTTGAAATTTATGGAATTGGTTTTGAAAATATTTCAAACATTTGAAAATGGATCAAAATGTTTTGATAGAAACTCAGTGGTTTTATCTTATTAAAGAGTCATGTTTTTTAATTTTAACCCATTTTGGTTTTAAATAGAAAAAATTTCACTAAAATGAAATACTTTTATTTAATTATATTTTATAAATTATTAAAATAAATTCCCAATCATTGATTTTATAAGAGTATATGAAATACTTAGGTAGTTGGTGAGTTATTTCGACAAACTTACCCTATTACAATGTTTTAAAATATACATGCAGTGGGTCACATCCCTGATGGGATGATGAGAAGTTATCTTTTCCCAGTGTTTGGGGTACTTGTGTGTACACATATTTCTAATATCACATAGAGAGTAAATATTCTTATAGTTGAAATACTATCGTACCTATTTGATAGATGAACATGTTTTTTTTTGATATTTATATTTGAGATATAAATGAATACTAATTTTATAAAGCTACATTATGTACCTTATGAATTTACATAAACTCTTATATATATAATGTTTTATTAATGTCATTGTTTTAGAAATATTCCATCACCTGTAAAGACTTTTCTTAAAATAATTTTTTCCATCATTTAATCATTTTAACATGATCTGTTTAAAAATGAAATGAAAATAACAAAAAAATATGTTTAAAATTTGAAATAATTCCTTTGGTTAATCTATTATTAGAATATGTTAAGGAATATGTGGTGAGGCCCTATTAGGATTTTTATCTCAGATTCTAGCATTACCATCAGGTGTTTTTAGATTATATACTTCTAGGAGTGGGTAACAGGAAAGGATCTCTTGGAGGTGGATCCAGTTATTGAACCTTGGATGTGGTGAGTTGTGTCCCTAGGGATTGGGGTTGTTTTCCTTTTTTGGTACTCATGTTATAGTAATTTAGGCTTGATTATGCGATGTTTTATTCTAGTACTTTAATCCCAATGTAGTTTCTTTTGTTATTTATATTGACATGTATCTTTTTACTTCATCAATGCTTGTGGAAAAACTATTCCCACATTCAAATGAATGATGACAGGTGCTAGTTGATGACCTATGGGGATCAATAACTCCCTTTAGTCTATGTCAGGGTCGGCTTCATTATTAGGTTCCCAGGGTACCCAGGCTAGTTCCAAACAAAATTGTATCGTTGGAGTATATTTATATTTTGTATTAATTTCAATATGTAGTTGAGTAATATTGTCAGGACATAAGAGGTAGTTGCAATTGGGTGTCTGGTCATCTCTCACGACAATGAATCTTAAGTCGATAGGGAAGGTTAGGGAAGGATGTATTGTGGATTACCTCTAATATCTTCCCTATTGTGATTTGGGTGTAGTGAAATCCAAATATCATTATTTCTTAGGTTGGGATTAATTTCCCTTATTGTTCAATTTGAGTTGTAGTTTGATCACTGTGGGAAACATGACTTATACCAATGGTTTCAAACCATTGGTAGAGGCCTGAAAACCATTGGTATAAACTATACCAATAGTTTTTCAAACTATTGGCTAGTTGGTCGTCAGGATATACATGTACCAACAGTTATAGTATAACCATTGGAATATGGCTCTGGAATGAACATCATACCAACGGTTTCACCTAACTGTTGGTATCACTTTATAACAATAGTTGATAACCATTGTATATTACTGAATTTCATATCTATTCCAATAGTTATGAAACCATTATAATAAACCTTTACCAATGGTTTACATAAAACCATTGATATATATTGATTATAGGTTCTATACCAATGGTTTACTAACATGTTTTATATAGTTATACTAATGGTTTTATGTAAATTGTTTGTATAAATTCACTTTTCAAACATATACCAATGGTTTACAACTGTTGGTATAGCCCTTCTCCAATTACAGAAATACGTCATCCTACCTCCCCCTCTACATTCTTATGTGAACCTACAATTATAAGCATGTATATGCAGAATTGAATAGAGAATTTAGAATTTAATTGAATTCAGAATTCAATTCAGAACCCATTTACCCAATGCAATACGAAATTCAAAATTGTTTTCTCAACTGAATACATATAGAATTAATTATGTAATAAATTATTAATTATGAATGAATAAAACATAGAAAATGAATAATGAATTACATACATAATTCTAAATTATATACAGAGTATTCAATTCATAATTCAATACATAGAGAATTTAATTATGAATAATAGATACAGAATATGGCATGCAAAATTGAATTCAGAATATGGCATACAGATTATGGATAAATGACTAATATGGAATAATGAATATAATATATCTAATATGGAATATAGAATATTACTAATATAGAATAAAGAATATGGATTTAGAATTAAATTCATAGGTATGGGTGATTTTAGATGAAATCAGTTTTATTGAATATTGACTAAAACTTTTCACATGTAATATGATATGAAAAGGTATAAATGATTTCAAAAATTTTATTTTCCAGGGGGTGGAGACTTTTCAAGGGGTGGGGGTTTTCCAAGGGGGTGGGGTGTCGAGGGGGTGTCCAAGGGGGTGGGGTGTCCAGGGGTGGGAGATGTCTATGGGTTGGGGGTTGTCCAAGGGGGTGGGGCGTCCATGAGGTGGGGGCTAGCCCGGGGGTGGGAATGTTCAGGGGTTGGGTGCCCAGAGGGGTGGGGGTGACCAGGGGGTGGGGGATGTCCAGGGGTTGGGGACTGTCAAAGAGGGAGGGGTGGTGTCTAGGGGTAGCTGTCTAGGGGATGCGGGTGTTCATGGGTGTGGTTTTGTCCAGGTAGTGGGGTTGTCCAAGGGGGTGGTGTTTAGGGGGTGGGGGTTATCCAGGGGATGGGGATTGTCCAAGAGTGGTGGGGATGGTGTCCATGGGGAGGGCTGTTTCTAGTGGGGATGGAGTGTCCAGGGGATCCGGGTGTCCAGGGGGTGGGGGTTGTCCAGGGGGTGGGGGTGTTTAGGGTGTGGGGTGTCCTGGGGGTGGGGGTGTCCATGTGGGTGTCCATGTGGAGTGAGGGGTGTCTCGGGGTAGTGGGGTGTCTTGGGGGAGGGGGTTATCCAAGGGGGTGGGGTGTCTAGGGTGGTGGGGCTATCGAGGGGGTGGGGGTTTCCAGGGGTGGGGATTGTCTAGTGGGGTGGGGGTGTCATGTGGGTTAGGGTGTCCAATGGGTGGGGTGTCTAGTGGGTGGGAGTGTCTAGAGGGTTGGGGGATGTCCATGGGGTGTCCAAGGGGTGGGGTCTAGGGGATGGGGTGTCCTGGGGTGGGTGTGCCCAAGGAGTGGGTTAGTGGTCCAAGGGGGTGGGGGTGTCCATGGTGTGAGGGCCTATCTAGGGGCTGGGGTGTCTTGGGGGTGGGGGTGTATAGGGGGTTGGGGATTTCCAGGGATGAGGGTTTTCCAAGGGGGTGGGGGTGTCCATGGGAGGCCTGAATCGGTCCCACATATATTCCGTCACAAAAAATCATCAAGTCAAGTTTCATTATTTATAGATAAAGAAATAAATATAATGTGAGAAACCTAATCACTCATATATTTAGGCACAAAAAATAATCCAACATCAAATGTCAGTAATATGAGTCAAAAATGTAATGGATCCATATGTCCCTCATCACCATCACTATCATCACCATCATCATCAGCCTCATCCTCATCCTCATCAGTGTCCTCATCATCATCCCCTCCCTCTTTAATGCCTTCATCCTCACACTCGTACTCTACCTCAGCCTCCTCCTCGCCCTCTTAATCTCCCTCCTCCTCCTCCTCCTCAAACTCCTCCTCACCCTCCTCCTCTACCTCGGCCTCCTCCTCTCCCTCCTCCCCTACCTCAACCTCATACTCACCAACAAAATCACTAGGAATGAAATTGTATCGACAACCACTAGAACTAACACCTATTGCACTATATATAGAAGGAATCGAAGACATATATTCATCTTAAACTGTAATGTCCTATGGTGGATGTGTTGGATGTAAAACATCCATTTGTTTCATAAATGTAGTGTTTCCCCTAATAACCCATTATGTCATCACTGTGGCCCTTTTTTATCATGTTCTTCATGTTCCATGACATACTAGAACTCAGTGGCACTGCATCTCGTTCCTGAATAGGCACAATACTTCTTCAATTCTATACTCTTCCCAGGTCAACAATGTACTCTTCTAGGGTTTTCATCTCCCAACACCTAATATAAGTGATCATTTGGCCCAAAATTATCAGGTTCTTGGCATCAAGGGGCCTTTAAAGAAGCCTATTACATATATAAATATATTACTAAGTTAAAAAATATATAATAAAATTTTTAAATCAACAAATTAAAACTAACAATCTGCATATAAGTAGGTTTCTCAACCACACTTTCATCTTTTTTCCTTCTACTCGAGCAAAATAATTTTTCACTAGGCACACATCCTTTAGTACTCATAAATTTCCTCTACAATCACATAGAATGTAAGAAACAATAATCAAAAATAGGTTACCAGAAATAAATTTCATAACTAAAATTATATCAAAACATTATAAATAAAATAAATTATCGAGTAAATAATAGAAAGTTCCAGTTGTAAAGAAAAATTATAAACAGCTGTCATACCTGTTTCCTCTCATGATATGTCATCTTAGTACATCCTAATGTGTGGAGGTATTTTTTATCATCAATGTTTTTTATTTCTTTTAGATGATTACTAAATAAAATTAAGAAATAATAAATCTAGTATTAAGGAAAAACAAGAAAATTTTCATTTAAATACCTAAAATGTGATTAATGCCATAAGCTAGATAGTCATCCAATGATTAATGATCTGTAGATATTGTTCTATCAGAAAATCATCTACGATAGATACTGCCTCTAACTCTCTACCAACTCTATCATTCCATCCAATATACATATCATTCTTATAGGCTCTCCAATGCTCACCTAAATCCTTTTGATGTGCTAGTCATGCACCCTCACCATTGGAGAAGTTAAACTGAAGCTGGCACCGAAATATTAATTCATAAAAATAAAAAAAAAAATATATTTAATTAAATAAAATAGATTTTTTTACCCACATTTGTGCCCAAGCATTATTGTTGACTTTATTTGGAATCTTTCTCCATGAGAGTCGGCTGACGAGAATGATGTCAGAGTATTTAGTAAGTGTCGCCAAAAAACTCCGACATTACTACCCTTTTTTCAATAATTTGATTGTCTTCATTGTATTCCACCATCAAATACGTGTTGTAGTTCCACACCACACACATGTGTATATTCCCCCACCCCTGCCTCCTATCAGTATATGTATCTATTATAAAATAAAAAACAATTATTTTATCAATACGTGTTATAATGAAAAAGAAATAATGGTATAAATTTTTTTAGGGTTTTATAAATATACCTATGCCAATCGAATCAATGGGCATTGATGGATCTGCATAAACTGAAGGAACACCCTATATAGGTGGAGTGGGTCCTAGTGTATGCTCTGTAGGGATAGACTATGGTGGAGCACAAGTCAAAGAATATTGAATATAGAATCTCAAAGCGAAGGAAGTAGAAGTAAAAGAAGATGGAATATATGACTATCCAAATGATGGATGGGGAATTGGAATCATCATAATATATGGTAAATATAGGTGAGGAGACTCAAATGTAATGGGTGGTGAAAACATGGGAGGCCTAAATATCCCGTGTGCCACTAAAGACACATGGGAATCAAAATTTGGGATATATGGTATGTTAGTGGGAGAGGCATGGTCTAATCGGGTATGTCGACCAGATCACCTAGCTCTCGTACTCCCCCCCCCCCCCATATCATCGGCTTGTGAACTGGGACAACTACAACACTACTCATCCAATAATTTTTGGCTTAGAGGTGGATCCTATGAAAATGTTTAAAAAAAATTAATCACATGACATTATATATTATTTAAATATATATATTTGAAATAAAATACTCACTACAGGCATTAGTGGTGGAATTCCTAACTCATCCATGTGACAATTGTTATCCAGCATCTTTTTTCATCACCTTTCTTCAATTGGTTTCATTTCCTGAATTTGAAAAAAAAATGGATGTAATTAGAAAAGGGTAACTAATGTGTAACCCAAAAAACAAAATATATGAGAGGAAATAGGGGGATTCATGGATAATTTTACTATACATTATTTTAGATGAGCTTGAATGGATATATAATCAATTTAGTAAATCATACATTATGTAATAAGAAAATTTAATTTTGAGTAGGGTGTTTATTTACTAAGTTTCACTAGTACATTAAAATCATGGAACATTGATTCTGAGGCTTTATTTAACTCAATAACCAAGAGAGAGACCATACTGAATTATGCCTCAATGAAATTCAGAAAGGTATATATTATGAATGATTAAACTCTTAAGATTGTTTCAAATGATGATATAAACATCTGAATAATGATATGATAACTACCAGATTTATAAGGAGTAAATCACTTGTCCAAATTAAGGAAAGATTTAATTTCATTAGCCCAGGTAGTTGATGTAGGTTTCTATACATGTTTTGCAGAAAAAGAAAAACCATCAAGTTCATTATCTGGTGAAATGTTAAAGGGGGGTCTTAGAGAATTACTAATTTTATACACGGTCAATAAAGAATAGAAATGTTCCCCAAGATAGAAATCTTGGTTTCTTTTGTTTGAATACAGTTCAATTCCAAATTAGAAAATTCAATTCAAATTAAATTTTAACCAATAAACATTGAAAATTTACATTACGGTCAATTCAGATACAACATATTTGTAATCAATATTAAATCTATTTTAATAGTACTAACCTTAACCACCCAAGTCGAGCTAAACCAAATGAATTGAGAACATTAATGGATGATTCTATATATTTACCACCTCGACTTCATGTTCATAGTCAAATCTATCAATTGAGATGTTGGTGTTATCAAAAGTAATAGATAGATCAGTTCTAATAGAATTAGGTATGGTGTCAATTCAATCATTGCTATCATAAAAAACATGTCTTGGAATTACATCAATAATGATACCAAATTCAGGTCGAAGATGGTTTTTGACATAAAAACCGGTTTAACCATTTATTCAAATACATATGGTTCATCAGTTGCAAGAGTGTGAGTCATATCAATTACTTGAAATCCACAATCATAATAAATGTTCAATGTCAAATCATCAAATCAAACCACTGGCATTTCATAATTGTGACTTGTCCATGAGAGTAATAATCCAATATTATTATTTTTTTCAAAAACTCCATAATAAATTACATTTTAAAATCATGGTCTACTATATAATGAACTGGCATAACAGTCTGTTGTGGAAGTAACCCTAACACCATCATGTTGTGTTATCATGTTCTTTTCTCATTTAGTGATAATAAATTTGTTCCCATTGATAATAATTGATTTATAACCACGAACCACAGTATTAAGACCAAAATAAAATTCTCTTATATCTTCAAATATAGAGTCAGCAAGAAAAATCAATACCGGAAATATAAATGAATATTAAACATCATTAAATATTAATTTAATTATTTTAAACAGTAATATCTTTACCTTAAATTTAAACCAAACTCAAAACTCTTTCCAATAAATAGTCTCTCTCTTTCTCAAATATAGAGAATGATGTGTTTTATTTATCATTGATTTATGTTCCCTATATATAGAAATATGAATAGTTTAAAAAATATGTAAGATATACATATTAAATTTACAAATATAATGTAGTCATCGAACAAATCATGGTTTAACAAAACTGTGTGATGTGACATCTCCCGCTCTTTAAGGCTTTATGTCGTTAATATATATGAGATAGGAATTACTCTTATTTGAAGAAGTGATGGAAAATTGGGTTCAATTTTCTTATACTGTTCTTCTTGATTTCTTATTGGTCTACTCATTCTTGTAGTAAGATCATAAAAATACATTGAGTAGAAATCCATACATTCTTAAACCAAGTAACCGTTCATGATTGAACCTTAGTGATGATTCATTTTTCAGACATAAGACTTTAATTTCTACATATTTCTTTTAGCTAGATACATCCAAAAAAAATAAATAGGTCATAGTAAAATTATTTCAGTTAGAATATGGACAGTCAGATGCATCTTGCTTGTGAAAAATGATGGAGGAAATATTTTCTATAACCCCCACAAAATTAAAGGGTTGTATGCAAATATTGTTTGCAAAAAGACTTGGACAACTTCATAGAACAAATATCTCTAAACAAATTACACAACTAAATAAAATCCACCCTTACATTATTGGACAAAAGATAATGGATTTCTATTGGATTTAACTAATGATTAAGGACGTGGTAATCATGAGTATTCAAAACTATTAGCTTCAACTCTCATTTGTGGATCTGTTTAGATATATTTCTTGAATAGCCATCTAGAACATTAATATTCTCTAGTAATTCCACATATTTCTTTTTCTGTGGGATCCATCACATAATAAGCACATAGAACATGCCATTTATTTTCACTGATACACACATGATGCAATTCTGGCCTAATTCCCCAATCCCCCGAGTCACACTAAGACCGTAAATAATTTTTTTTTCTTTCCATTAGCATTTAGAAGAATCGAAACCAACATTTCACATATATTCTTTTAAATGTGAATTACATCTAAGGAATGATGTAAAAAATTGGTTGACCAATAAAGAAAATCAAAGAAGACACTCATATTCTTCTAATAGTAACATGTTTTACTGAAAGAATTCTTTCTCCATCCAGATTTTATTTAAACCTTCCAGAATGATACACTGAAATCTTTAGATTCATTAAGCACATCAGTTCCAGACATAATCTGAGGTGGATCATCAATCTCCATGGTATTGTCAAATCTTGTACGATTATTTCTATATGGATGGTCCATTGGAAAGAATCATCGATGTCCCATGAAACTAAAACTAAATCGATGTTTTAGTCTTCTGTATTGTGTATTCTTCAAAAAAATAGGACATGATAGTTTCCCTTCGTGTTCGTCCAGACATCATTTCATAAGTAGGAAAATCATTGATCATCCACATAAGCACATCACGCATATGAAATATTTCTTTCGAACATGCATCGTATGTACGCACACCCACATCCAAAATAAGTTTCAAATATTTTATTAAATATTTCATGTATACGACTATATCATTGTTGGGAACATAAGGTCCAAATATGAGTATACTCATGAAAGTGAAAGGTTTTTTCATACACAGGAATGGGGGAAGGTTATATATTTGTATAAAAATCAGGTGTCTGTTGTGTGAAGTAAGAATCATCCCTAATAGATTAAAACTGTCACATGAAATACCCAGCCTCACATTATGCACGTATGATACAAAATTATGATATCGAGCATAAAATATCTTCCATGAAGATCCATTTGTTTTGTGAACCAACTCATCATTAGTATTCTATATCTTAGAATCATTCCATATTATTTTTAATACTATTTCATTAGACCTAAAAATATTTTGGAGTCTGGGGATCAATGGAATGTTTCATATTACTTTTAGTGGCGCATGGAATGATGTTCCATCACATTTTGGCTTCTAGTAGGATGTGCCTCATTTTATACAATCATTTCGTTCAGCTGTTTCCTCCCAGAATAAACTGAAATCTTTCGGGAAATCATGTTTTTTTATTCTTGAAAATCCAAGTTCCTCGACTAACTTCCATCCCATATAGTGGTTTGAAGGAATAACAGCATAATCTGGAAGTAATTTCTTCAATAAGATAAGAATGTAATTGATGGATGTATTAGAAATCTCATACATAGTTTTCCCTTTGAAACAATTGGATTTAGAATTATATTTCTTTTAATTTTATCATATTATTTGTATATTGGATTCTTGGAAGCATCATTCAATTTTTTCACCCTAACAACATCATCATTTCCTTTAGAAGCATCATTTTTGTTCATATATAATTCTTCTTGGGTTGTAATCCTTTATTTTTCATGATGAATAATAAATAGAAACAAGTCATATAACAATTTCTCCAATCCAGTCCTCTCATTTGGATCATCAAAATTTTCATATTTCATTTTATCCCCGTTGTGATAACACACATAGTAGTTTTCTGGAAAACCATACTTGGTTATGTGGTATCAGACAACTTCACAGCTCAACCAAGTTCTTCCAACACAACTGTAACATGGCTTGAGTATGTGACCACAATTTTAAGCATTTTGAAATTCAAAATCTAGAAAGATCTCTAAATTTTTCTGAAAATTTCTTGAGATCTGATTGGCTTCATACATCCAACTTCTATCCATTCAATAAAAAAACTATTATAAGTCATTTAATCAAAATAAATTCAATAACATTGATGTTTAATCAAAAATATATTTAATTAAATGAGAATTGTTCACTTTATATGAAACCATAACTGACACAGTACTGTATATAAGAATCATAACATAAAAGACAAAAAAATACTATATTAATAACAAAATACTATAAATTAATATAAATACATGATATTGACTTCAATTATAAATATAATACCATGATAGTTGATCATATTGAGAGAAAAAAATAATCTATGGGAGAATTTTGAGAGTCATATACATCATGTGTCAAAGAGAATGAGAGATTTAGAATCCATTAGCCTTTGAAGGAGAAGTATTCCAGTATTCTCATGAATTCAATGAACTAAGTAATAACTTGATCGTGTGAGATCTGGAGATTTTTTTGAGACCAAAAAAATGTTTACGGAAGGTTTTGAATTTCATTTAATAACTATACATTAGTTTACAACATCAAGTATACTTGTAAAGGAGAATTATTTTGGAGTTGTGTAAATTTTAGATCGAAGAAATTTTATATTTTAGTACATTATTTGTGTGATATTCATGATATATATTATGAATAAATGGGTAATATAATCTGAAAATGATAGTAAAAGGTTTCTCAAGGATTGAAACATCATGGTCATATATGTGGGTCATTATCCAAGAATGATTAAAAGGAACTAAGATGTGTTTGATGTCATAAGATGAAGGTTCTACTGGGAAAAGAAGCATGATTCCATGTACATAGATATTTTGAATGATGAGATTGAAATTTATTTTCCAAATGGGATAATCTATCCTAATTTTAGATATCTATAAAGGAGGGGGTTTCAAGTTGATGTAGTGAATTGTACCTGGGTTGATACCTTATTATTAAAATAATGTGAAGATATACTAATTTATTTATGTGTTCCTAAATTTGAGGTGAAATGTGCTTTGGAATTTTTTCATTGATCACACACAAGAGGAAATCATGGACCAAATAGAACATTGTTCAAGATGTTACAAAGTGAATTATTTTCATCAAAGATGCAGAGTGTGTAATTGGTGTTTTTAAAATAAGTTATTGATGCTAAAAAGTGGAAATATTTTGAAATGATTGTAGATTTCAGAAGACCCAATAACCAAAGTCACGTATTCATTGTGTGTGGAATCAAATAAATTGTAAGCTTCCATACATAATTTCAATGAACATACTTTCTATTGTGTGTTTGTGTATTACGTGACAAAATAGGTTAAATCTTGGGTCAGTTGGAAGAAAATAACTACATTTGCGATCCAATATTTGATGAGTAATGTATTTTCCTAGATTGGAATTAATTGTTTACTTATTAGTGATCATGGAATGCACTTCAATAATCACATTTTTTCACTTCATGAGAAATATTAATCTCAATACAACACCCAAACACCTTGTTGACCAAAACCATTTAGGTAAGTGACATTATTCAACTAAAATATCAATAAAATTTTAGAAAACTCCATGAGTTCACCATCATTAGATTATATAAAAAAACAATTACTATGAACCCATTTAGGATTATTGATATAAATCCATGCCAGTTATTAGTGGATTTGAAACATTATTCATATTTGTCTATGAGGAAAGTGGATATGGATTTAGAACAATGTGGGAATGTTATTCTTGTAATTAGATTAATTAAAGGATATCTATAGAGACTTATATGAGAATGAAAAAATTTAAATTATTAATCCAAGAAGTGTCATGAATAATGAATCAATTTATAAAAATTCACACCCATGGAAAATGTACTTTTGAGTAACTCGTGTTTAGTATTTGTTATAAGTGAATTTCACCCAATTTTGACGATACCTTTAATTCAATTCAACACTTTTCTAAATAGATCTATTATAATCCAAAGAGGAAATGAAACATTGTTCAAGGAGAGTGTAAAATAGATAAATCATTAAAATAATAAATTATAAGTGTGATTCATTCCCCCTCTTAAATATAACAAATGATACAATGGTTTGTCAATATATCGATATCAAATGAGGATATAACTGGGACTACATTAAAAATATTATTCAATTTTTGTTAGGTTAGTAATTATCTATGAATTAATAGGGTGTTTAATTTATTATAATCTTCCACACTCCCATACCAATTATACTGATGGAAAAAATTCATAATAGGAGGAGTTGTGATCAGGGGTGGAAATACCCATATAATACATTGAAAATTACCTATACCCAATCCAACCAATATCAAAATTCCAATCCATCACCCAATGAATACCTAATTCATCCACAATATCACTACTTTTCCCATTTTTCATTGAACAAAAACAATAAATAAAAAATCCAAATCCAATTTTCAATTAAACAAATGTCCATAGAAATTACTATATCACCCCACTATAAAATGTAAAACCACCTACACCACTAATCCAACCATCCCCAATCCCTTCTCGAGGGCCATCTTTTTATCCATTACCCACCTAGATAAAATATGACTAAACAAACCCTTTAACATCTTTGAAGGGGGATACATCTCACCAGCACCTCTAATAGTTAATATAGTTCACTAAATATAAATAAATGCGATTCACATAATAATGAAACTAGTAGTGTAGAAAAAATAAAAAACAAATCAAATTACACTTATTGGGTATACCATTCCACAGACCGCACAGACCTCTGGATTAGGCCAAATCAAAATAAGAAAACAAAAAAATAGATACAGAATAATAAAACTAATGTAACACTTACAATTTTGATGTGTATAACTAAAAATTTGATTAATTGAACAAGGATCTATTGGATGGAAGTAATTTCACAACCTAGGGTAAAGAAAGAGCTTCGAGAAAGCTTCGGTTTAGGGTTGAAATCACACATATGGGGAATTGGATCTACTGTGTATTTAGGGGGGAAATTCAATAATGGTTTTAAAAAACCATTCGGAAATATAGTCTTAACCAATAGTTTTTTAAAACTATTGGTATACATTAGAAAAATTAAAGTTATCCCAACGGTTTGAGCAAACTGTTATGAAAGGTTGATTGCGAAATCTGTATACCAATAGTTTGAACAAACTATTTGTGTAGTCCTTCTATACCAATGGTTTTTTAAATCCATTGGTATAAAAGGTTTGGTATCGCCTCCATTTCCACAAGTGATGTATTCCTTCTTGTCAGCTGATTTTTTGTAGTATCAGGCCTCTAGGAAGACATGAAAATCAGATCCTAGAGGAATTATTTACTGAACCACAGCGAGCAAACCCTTTAGTGGGCCCAAATGTTTTTAGGTGATTGTGCACATTGTCCAAGCTCTATGATAGGAACCACATATAATCCCCTTTCAGGATCCAGCTATAGATCCTTAGAGGGTGTTCTTAAAAATAATTCTCAATAGTTCCTTCCCAAAAAGCCGCCAGTTTTCAAAGGCTCCACATATCCATGCCAAGATAAGGATGGTTGGGAAGTATATGATATATTTTTGAGTTCATGGAGACACCATACATGATCAACGTGAAGTGTGCCACTATTGTGCTGGAAGGACCAAGAATGAGATATTATGACATGATGGTAATAAAGAATAAACATGAGGGATTATCATGGAAATACTTCAAGGTTATTTTCACTAACTAGTTCTATACATATTCGATGGTGTTTACCAACATTGTGGACTTTTTAAAGCTTTAGTAGGCTGACAAACCCATGATAGAGTATTAAAATCACTTTGCTAAGATGGTATGGTTTGCACCAGATATAGTATCTAATGAGGATGGTTCGATTTTGGACTTTGAATAGATATTATTTATTTGGTTTTTTTGCAAAAATATCCCACTTACAATGATTTACTTTATAGGGCTATGATTTCTGAGATGGACTTGGCTAGAAATTCAGTGTTATCAGGAGTTTCTTTTTCTCTATGTGGTAGTTTCAGTTCCTTCAAGGGAAAGGAAAATTGTGATGATCCTCATGGAAGTTCTCGGTGGAAGGGTCATATCAAACCACCTAGAGCACCATGGGGAGTCATTTGATTTTCTATCAGTGTGCGAAGATATGAAATTATCAGAGGGTTTGTAATAAGGCATCCAAGAACTATAGGTCATGCAGACATTCAAAAAAATTACAGATATTCATCCATAAGTATTATACTTAACATAGTGGAATGATTTCATCAGATCCTCCTAAAATTGGTTGGAAATGATATGCTTCTCATTTAAAAGAGTTCATCCATATACATTTAGAATAAAGCTAATTCACACAGTGGAGGAGTCCCCAGAGGAAGCAGGTGCGGGTCTAGTGACTCTGAGAGGTACCATTACTATAGCTTCACCATTAGTGGCTACTCTATTTGACACTAATTCATCTCATTGATTTATTTTAACCCCTATTATTAATATATAAAATCTTATTATGAAGATTTTATCTCGTGTAATGGATATTACTATACCCCTTGGAACAAAGAGAGAGAATGGTCTCCATATTCTGAAATATTTTTTCTCTCTATCTAATATCGAGCTAACATGGAGTTGTTTGGTCCTTGACATGAAATATCTTGACATAATATTTGAGATGGATTGGATCATTGCCAATAAATCTATGATTTATTGTTATCTTCAGCACGTTTACTTGAATACACCATGTGGTCTGTCTCTTATCATTCAAGGAGAATGAGAACCAAGGTCGAGTAGGTATGAAAATTCTTATCTAGAATTGGGGAAGGTAATATCAGTTTTTTGTTCGATCTCGAACAGGAATCTTTGAGTGATGATCTCCCTCTAGTGGTTGTCGGGTTTCCTAAAAATTTTCCTTCTGATTTCTTTAGTCTAATACTAGTAAGGTAATTTTATTCTTCCATTGACAGAGTTTCCAGTACTCAAACAGTTTAAATTCCCTCTTACCACATGGAACCAACTAAAATGAAATAAAGGAAGTCCTAGTGGAATTATCTTCTTGAGAAAGGATTTATATGCCCTATTGTGTCACCATGAGAAGAACCAATAATCTCCACTAATAAATATGATGGTTCTCTTAACTTATGTGTTGACTAATGAAGGATCAATCGAGTTATAGTGAATAACAAGTATTTTTTGTTGTAGATTGATGATCTATTTGACCAGCTGAAAGGGGAGAAGTGTTTTTTAAGGATAATCCTTCGATCTAGTTACTATTAGTTGATATTAAAATATTATGATTTTCATAAAAATTGTTTTTAGAGTAGGTGCAGTCATTATGAGTATGTTGTTTTGCTCTTTGGTCTAAAAAATGCTCCTAACATTTTCATGGCTTTGTTGGACATGATTTTCCAGGAGTATCTAGATACCATTGTGGTAGTATTTATGGAAGATGTCCTTGTTTACTCCATGTATGATGAGGCTCATGTGCATCATATTAGAATAATTCATTGTCTTCTAAGAAATCACAAACATTATGTCAAACTTTCAAAGTGTGATTTTCTGATTTGGGAAGTCAAATTCGTGGGACATGTGCACTACAAAAAAAAATATAATTTAGGGATGATTTTTCAACTATGCTTTTTTAAAATATTTTCTAATTATTAAATTTAGTTTTTTTTTCAGAAACATCATAAATTAGTGATATTTCTAGAAAAACATCATGAAATTAGTGACGGTTCTTCAAAAACATCGCTAAATTAGCGATGCTTCTGAAAAAATGTGGCTAAATTAGTGAAGATTCCTAAACAAATTTCTACTTTAGTGATGGATTTTGAAAAACATGGCTAATTTAGAAACGTTCCATAAAAACCTAGCTAATTGAGCGGCGTTTTTTAGAAAAAATGTCGATGGTTGAGCGACATTTCCTAAAAATGACTCTTAATTAGCGATAGTTCCTCATATATGTTTCTAAATTATTGATGCTTCATTAAAAATATAACTAAATTATCAACACTTCCAAAAAACCTAATTAATATAGTGATGTTTCATCAAAAACATTTCTAATTTAGCAAAAATTACTAAAAAATATCACAAATTTAGTTACGTTTCTTGAAAAATGTCATTAAATTAGCAATGTTTCCTAAAAACCTCACAAAATTAGCGACTTTTCCTTTAAAATTTTCTAAATTAGTGACTCTTTATGAAAAAATCTGCTAAATTAGTGACATTTCTTGAAAAAAATTACTAAATTAGCGACATTTTCTGAAAAAACATCATTGAATTAGAGATGTTTCCAGAAAATGTTATTAAATTACTGACATTATATATATATATAAACAATGAATGGTGTATATAAACATATATATATATACACACACACACACACAAACATGCATATAAATATATATACATATATTTATATGTATATATATAATGTATATTATAAATTTAGTCACGCTTTTAAGAAAAGATAGTTATTTTAGTGACATTTTTACCAGTTTTTTAAAATGCGAATAATTATATATATAAATATTTATATATATATATATACGATTATAACTATATATATTTATACATACACATATATATTAATTACACCCATGTACTCTTATATATAAACTTATATACTTATAAACATATATATTAATACAAACATAAAATATATAACACACACACAGACACACACATATATATATATATATATGAATATATAAACATAAATATATATATAATATAAACACACACAAACACACATATATATAAACATAAAATAAAAACACAGACACACAAATATATAATATAAAAATATATATAATATAAAATATGAACATATATATATGTAACATAATATATAAACATATATATATACATTAATAGAAATAAAATATAAAGTATAAAAATATATTTATTAAATTTTAAGATTTAAATATTGACATGTATTTATTTATATATATAAATAAACATAACATAATACAATTAAATATTTTAAATTCAATATAGTTTTTAAAAAATGTGACTATTTTTGTGACATTGGTATTAGTGTTTTAAAAAGTCACCTATTACACACACACATATAATATATATATATATATATAATATATATGTCAAATATAAACATATATATATATAATATGATATAAACATATATGATTAATATAATATAATCATATATATTTACAATTATTATTATATATATATGTATACATGCACATATATATATTTACACATGCACACACATATAAACATATATAAATTTAAAAATATATATTAATATAAAAAATAAAATATATATAATATATATTTATATATATATGAACATATATAAATAATAAAAACACACACACACACACACACATATATATCTTATGAACATACATATATAATATTATAAATATATAAATAAACTTAAAATATATACATATATATACATAATATATATGTATAATATAAAAAATATTCATAACCATATAAATATATATATATATATATATATATATATATATATAAACACAAAATAAATACACACAGAGAGAGAGAGAGAAAGATATAAATAAAATATGAACATAAATATAAATATAACATAACATATACATATATAGACATATATAGACATAAAATATAATATATATACATATATATTATGAAATTTTAAATATTGAAATGTATATATATAACATAATACAATTAAATATTTTAAATTGATTTAGGTTTTTAAGGAAACCTGACTATTTTAATGACATTTGTATCTTCATTTTAAAAAGTACCTAATTACACACACACACAAACTTATATATATTAATATATATATATATATATATATATATTAATATAAACATATAATATATATAATATATAAATAGAAATATATATAATATAATATAGACATATATATAATTAAAACATATATATATATATATATATTCAAAAACTAATATATATATATATATATATACATACGATGAAATACAATTTTCTTCTAATAACTCAAATGGGTGAGTTGGTCAAGTTATTACTAGGGAGTAGGCAGGTTATTAGTTCGATTCTTTCAGGATTTGATTTTTAAAGGATATGGTAGTGTGGCTTTACGGGGTGGTGGAGTGAGGATGGGACACATGGGCACTACATGACACAAGGAAGTGAGGGGGTGATATATGACGAGACACGTGAGGGGAAAGGGGGGTAACTATAGAATGAGAGGGAGGGGACAGATACATGCACGCAGGGGCAAGGGAGGGAGATATGAGGGAACGATGCACGTAGGGGTGAGGGAGGGAGTTACATGACATGAGGGTGGTTTTTATTTATTATTAAAAATAAACATTTCAATATTATATATATATATATGCATTTCAGAAATAAAATAAAAAAGTTACCGATGTTTCCAAAAAAAATTGATAATTGACTTATAATTTAGCGACATTTATTTACCTACATGTCTAGAAAACTTCAAAAAATGTGGTTTCTCTAATTAGCATCACTAAAAAATGTCACTAATTTTTGAGATATTTATTTAACTGTGTTTCTAGAAAATGTCAGAAATTGTGGTGTCACTAATATTTGATATTTTAAAACAACTTTAATTAAGCGACATCTATTAGTTTCTCTAATTTGTGATGTTTTAAAAATCTACAAATTAATGACATCTTAAAATGTTGCTAAATTAGTGACACCTTATTTAGAGATGTTTTAAAATGTCTCTAATTGGAATTTTTTGTAGTGGTGGTGTCTAAATAGGGTATATCCGTTGATCATGAAATGGTGAAGGCTGTTATGACATGGGAAAAAAAAAAAATTTCCTCTGAGATTCAGAGCTTCATGGGCTTTTCCAGATATTACCATAGGTTCATGAAGGAATTATTGAAGTTGGTTTCTATGATGGTGGATCTAGCTCAGAAGGGGGTGAAATTTTCTTGTAATGATAAATTTCATAGTTCTTTTGTTGAGTTTAAATATCTTTTTAAAACTATGTCGGTGTTAACTCATCCCGAGGCTGGGCAGGGCAATATGGTCCTTTTTATTCATCGAGTTCAGGCTTGGTTTGTGTTCTTTTGATGGGAACTCATGTAGTTGCTTATGGATCTCATTATCTTAGGCCACATGAAAATAATTATCCTACCCATGACCTTAAACATGAGATTGTGATGAATGTGCTTATGTGTGGGTGACACTACCCTTTTTAGAGAAAGTTTTACTGTATATTTAGGCCACAAAAGATTTAGTTATATCTTCTCTCAAAAATATTTGAATTGTCTCCAGAGTCATTGCCATTGCAAATGAATTGAGTTGGAAACATCCAACCCAAGTAGTAAAAGAATCTTCCAAAGAGTGAAACATGATGGATTTCTTCGCAAAGTTTTATATTAGAGTTCAGGATAAAAGAGTTAAAGTTTCTTTTTCCATAATTCAATTAACATCCACTCTTTTCGATTTTATTCTACAGGATGAAGATCTTGATGATGAATTCCATAGAATTATATATTCTCTTTATAGTGTAGAGATAGTTTTCCAGTGTACGTTCTTCGAAGAGGGTGTTTAATGTTATCAGAATCCCATTGTTGTGCATTTAGTGGCAAGGAAGGCTGTGATGGGAGATTTTCATAATTCCCAATTGTCTGGGCACCAAGTAACAAAAAAGTTGTTATATGAAATTTTGTGGCAGTTCTTGTGGCTAGGTATAATATGGGGCATTGTTGTGTTTTTTCTCATTTCTATACATGCCAACTGGTGACAGCAGAGTACTAGAAACCTTTGTGTTTGCTTCAAAAACATCTAGTCCTTATTTGGAAGTGGGATAAAATCTCTATGAATTTTGTGGTTAGGTTTCCTGGTACCCAGATAAATAAGACTGTGAAATGGGTTGTGATCGGCATGCTATCCAAGTCGGCTAACTTCATACACATCTGTGATACAACCAAAGATGAGGAGTTATGAAATCTCTATGTGAGAGGGTTGTCCATTTTTATCATGTTCCATATTCTATAGTCTCTAATAGGGATACTCAATTCACTTTTCTCTTTGGTAGAGGCCATTAAGAGGCAAATGGATATTAGGTTCATTTGAGCATGGCCTACCATCTACAGTTGGATGGCTAGATAGAGAGAGAAATACATATTCTTGATGATATACTTCATGCATGTGTTCTTGACTTCTATGGGGAATGAGATGATAATTTAGGGATGATTAAGTATTATTTTAACAATATTTAGAATTCCAGGATCATAATATAACATTTTTATGCCCTTTATGGCCACCCCAGTAAATCTTCGTTGTGTTGATCATAGATTGGTGAAAGTTCCTTGGTTGGACCAATCCTAGTGCAAGAAACGACAGTAATAATTTTGTTACTTCATCAGATAATTTTGATAGTACATTTTAGATATATGTCTTATGATGACTGTCATCATAGAAAATTCAATTTCTCAATTGGTGACTAGGTGTTCTTGAAATTCTCACACTAGATGGGTTATCGATGGCTTGGGAGGCAAGGGAAGCATACTACACATTTTGTTGGACCTTCGGTGGTTTTTTAGAAGGCGGTGAATTTTTTTTACCAATTAGTACTTACAAAATATCTTATTTCAATACCAAAAATATTCCAAGTATTTTAGGTGAGAAAGTATCTCTCTGATCAAGCACATGTTTTTGAACTGACGTGATCTAAATATTGAACCTGATTTGTCTTTGACTGAGCTCCTAGTCATGATAGTTGATTCTAAGACCAAGGTACTTTGTGGGAGCATGATACCTTTGGTTCATGTACTATGGAATCATTTATACAATAATCATGTGATGCAGTAATTTGAGGCACTGATGAGAGAGTGGTGGACACATCTTTTTTGGCAAGGATGCTTCTTATTAGGATTTATGGGGATAAAAAGTTTCTCTAGGGGGGGTTGTAACAACCCATTACTGATCTGAAAGGTACTACTTTAACCTTGTCATGGTTTTTCATTTTCATTAACAAGGTATGGTTGATAATTAATTAGGAGTATACATATAATGAAAATTTCAAATATTTTTTGGACTCTTAGCTTTAACCAGTTTTTTTGCAGGCTGCAGCAGGGTTACACACTGTGTAATTAAGTTACATGAAGTGTAAGGATTTCTATAGGAATGTTGTGAAATGTTTCATTATTTGAAGGTTACATGTCATGAATATCCTTTAAATGATTTTATTTATTTAATGGATCGTTTTTAATTCAATTTAATACATATTTTTGTGGTTTCGTGTGTTAACTATTTCACAACATGAAATTGTATTACACATTGTGAAATACCCTGACTGAATTTTTTAAAAGGGATTCATGACTAATATATTATCACTAATCTTATCCAGGTTCAACTCTCTTAAACTAAGGCCTTCACATAGTGATATTGAAGCTCATCAAACCTTCCATATTCTTTCTTTTGACATTCAATCGTCATTACGATTACAGTGTGATTCTCGGGTATGTATTCTCTTTCGTTCTTCATCTTTATCTCTATCTCCTCCATTGGTATTTAAATAGATCATCCTGAGGTTGATGGATATATACTTTTTCATGTTGTATCTCGTCACTAGGTTGAGTTTTGAGGTCCTCAAAACCTTCATTCTCATTGATAGGTTCTATTGCGAGTGTTGTGTTTCGGTAAAAAGTATGTTATTTCGTCCTGATGATCCAAATTGACTAACCATACATTTATTGATTTATTTCAACAATTTATTTAGAATAAATTTCACAATTTGTTTTTTAATTAACCAGATAAAACACAATTCAAATTAATTGGGATATTCTAAATGGTTGGGCACAAAAATTGTGAAAACCCTCAATTCTATTGAATTGGGGTCTGTTATGGAAATTGGTTAAATTAAATTGTGTATTTCATGGAAATGATTTCAATTAAATTTTTGAATTTAATTGTGTAAATGAATATCAAAATTGATGTAATTGGTTTTGAATGGATTTAAAACTTTTGAAAATGAATTAAAATGTTTTGATAGATCCCGGTGGTTTTATCTTGTTAGAGATGCATGCTTTTGATTAAAACTCATTTTGGTTTTAAAGGGAAAAATTGGCCCTGAAATGGATGAATGGGATTTTATTTGATTTTTTGTACTCCTAATATAAATTTCCATTAATTGATTGTGTAAGAGTACATGTCAGCCTTAGGTAGTAGGTGAGTTGTTTGGACACACTATATGCTATTACAACATTCTAAAATATATATTAATTGGTTCACATCCTCGATGGGATGGTGAAAATTTTCATTTGGATAGTGTCCAGGGGATGTGTGTATGCTTCTATTTGTGAGATCACATAGATTACAAAGTCTTTTAGCTATAAATACTAGTGTACATATTTAGTAGATGGCCATGTTGTTTTCTTGTTATTTATATTTGAGATATAAATGTATGACAATGTTGAAAAACTAATTTACATGCCTTATGAATTTATATAAACTATTTTATATAAAAAATTATTTAATATATTGTTTTAGAAATGTTCTATCACTTGTAAATCCTTTTCATAAAGTAATTATTTTTCATCAATTGAACTGTATAGAATGATTTTTTAAAATTTTATTTTAAAATGCCAAACCAATTTTTGTTTAACAATTGAAAACAGTACTTTGGTTAATCTATTTTTGGCATCTGTAATGGATTACTTGGTAAGTCCCTATTATGCTTTTAAGCTCACACCCTACTTATGCTTTTGTGTTTTTGAATATTTTTTTCTTCCAGATTTGATATAGGAGAAAGGATCTTTTTGAGGTAGATTCAGTTATTGAACCTTTGATGTGGTGAGTTGTTTCCTTAGAGACTTGATTTTTTTGCCTATTTTGGTATTTGGGTTGTTGTACTTTGGGCTAGTTTATGACCTATTTTATTCAAGTAGTTTACTCCTAATGGAGTTTCTTTTGTTATGAATATTTAATTGTCTCTTTTTACTTCCATTATTATTTTTCGAAAAACTATTCTCACTTCCAATTGTATTATTATAGGTGCTAGTTGCAGATCCATGGGGATTAGGAACCCCCTTTATGCTATGTTAGGGTATGCTTGATTATGAGGTTACCAAGGTACTCAGGCGAGTTTGTGACATATTATTTATATAGGGATCATATTTTTTATAAGTTCATAAAATGTAACTCATATATTGATAGAGAAAATTAAGTGTATGGGATGATGATTAGATTATTCATAGGGTCGATAACCCCCTGGTTGCATACTATCTCCAAGGCATGGGTCCTATACTTATGAAGTAGTTAACCCTCTTGGAGATTTCACACTATACACATTGAGGTATGAATTATCTATATGTTTTAGTATTACACAAACTAAAGTGACATATAGTGAGGCACATGACCCCTATTACTATTATTATTGAGGGATGATAGAGAGGTAAAAAATATTAGATTGTTTGGGTGAAATGGGTTATATAATTCTATAGATACTATGTATTATTTTACAATGCAAGTAATTTATAGATCTAGGTTGTGTCTATAGATTTATGTTTCTCACACTAAGAATAGTTCCACTGTTTAGTTCCAGAGTGGTGGTGTGGGGATTTTTTGGGGTGGGATTGGATGATATAGATTATAAGAAGTTATTGGGTTCCTTCAGAACATGATAATGGATTTTATAAACTCTATTGGTTTAATGATTCTCCCTATTTCACATATTCACCCCTAAGGTATGACTTATACCTAAAATGTGGATGTGGGAAACTATAGATCTTACTCTAACATTAGTGATTATGGATACTTATATGGTGGGATTATTTATAAAGTTGGGATAAGTTTTGGTGATAGTAAACTTCTCTATATTCCTTTGTTATCTTCATATAAATAAAGTTTTTATTTTCCTTATTTCCCATTCTATTTTATCTTTAGTACTAGTGGTTTTGAATTAACAAGTTATTTCATCAATGATTTCTTATTCTAGGGAATTATATAATTTATATTTATACTCACAACTACATGGGACTTTTTCCCACACATGTTGTGTCTATTAAGATGATCCAAAGTCCCTATATGGGTTTAGTTATCATGGTAATGAATATATTTGTATGGATTAGATACTTGGTTGAATCTGATGGTTGTCAGTAATGAATGTTATTAGTATTAGGCCCTACCTATACTTTATTAGTTCATGGTGGTACATGGTGTCTCTCCCCTAGAGTTATTGAAATGAAGAGATAAAATTCATTTCATATATGTGTATTTTATTGTGTATTATAGTCATTATTATTGATCATCTATCATGTTTACATATGGGCATTTAATTCTATAGTTTTCGGTCATGCATCTAATTTTTTAGTTTAGTTTTTTCATATACATTGATAATAATTTTTTATAATATTATTCACAATATATTTCATATATACTATATATTTTTGTATGATAAGGTCTCTCGTGTATGATTATTCCTTCTTGGTGTTATTCGCCGGTATGTGGACTATTAGAGGTGGGATTAGGAAAGCTTTCTCAATATATCACTAACCCAATAGGGGTATTATAGGGTCAATATGTGTTAGAATTATATAAAATCCGTTCAAAACATAGTGATAGTGTTTATATTTTTTATTTTTTTTAACGACTATTTTGGAAATAGTGTTACAAGTGTTTTTAGTTTGATTGTCAAAATGAGGAACCACGTGTTGGTGTGGTTACCAATATATCCTTTCACTAGTTCTTTGATAATATGTTGACAACCTCATAACCCTGAGTTATCATTTACAAGGAACAATCCGGTTGGTTCTTGCATCATATAGTGGATATTCATGTTCTCCATGACTTTTCTATGTTATCTCACCAAAATTTGACTTAATCACATTTGTTCCATCCTATCGAATGAAGGGTAACCCCCATAGAGAGTTGTATATTGTTTTGCGGAAATGTTGTGAGATCCTATGTAAGTTATTGAACGTATCACTATGGATTTTCTAAGTGATGATACATTGATTAAAAGACTCATTTGAGAGATATATTTCCCTCTTAGTAGAGTTAAATATTATTCTCGTTTTTCTTGTCGCATAACATAATATAGAGTGGATTGTAGTTCCTATTAATTTAAATGATACTACCCATATACAGTGTAATATATGGGATTAACATCAATAGTGGTTTCCAAGACTCTGATATGACTTTAATCCTCCAATGATATAGGGGTTCTTTGAGTTCATTATTCACACATTATATTCAATTTAGATACCCATAGACAATGTGGTAATTATAGCTTGATTGCCCTATATAATGTAGTAATCCCTTGGTGGGATATTTTTTTCTCAAAATCATGATGCGAATTATCTACCATGATTGGAATTTGAGGCCTTATTTAGAATTTTGTATCATATAATTACATGTTAACGATTCAAGTTTAAGAAATCATAGACCTTCCACAGGGTAGAATGATTATGTTTGAGAACAAGTTGAGGCTATAGACTTCTCAAGTTACTTCCTAGAAACAACTATTAGTGTATTTTCTCATAATATGTTATTCAAATGAATTATATGGGAAAAATATATTGGTTGGTTTTTTCCTTTTACACATCTCAATCTACCCTATAATCTTTGATAGAGAATTAAAATGATATTGCTTTTAATTAGAGATTCAGCCTCATTTTTTGAAATAGGTTAGAGTTCTCTTCTGGAGATATCTAAAGTGGTTTCATGGATGGACCCTCATGTCGGAGGTAGTATTGAGACCTAATGCATTTTAATATACTGTATAGTATCTTATTATAAAAGTGGGTTCAATTGAGGCATAGGTGAAGAATAATTAGTTAGTGATGGATAAATCTTCGATACACTCACACCAATACCCCTATTAAAAAATTATTTTCAAAAGTTGGGTGATGACAGTTTGGTATATGAGTTAGAGATTACAATATATGGCTATGACTAGATAATTTTTTGTGTGGTATGATGTATTATTCATTTTCTCCTCTATGGAACCATTTTTTTGTCAATGAAGAGGCAAGTTATTCATCCCACGTGGATTTCTTATAGAGATAGAGATTCTAATAGATATTTTGACTATATCCATGATAGCTAGAGAATCTTCACTGATAAAAAACATATGTTACTCATACTTACTACTAAAGTGAGTTTATCCTTGATGGAGGAGGAGATATTACATGTAACTACATCATAGAGGTGATGAGACCCATTGGTAATATCCTAGGAAGAGATATATTACCCATTATTAGTATTGTAAGAAATTTTTCAACTAATTAGACAATGTGATGTCTACCCCTACTGTTAGTGGGACCCCAATATATACAAATAGGATATAAGACTAAGGAAATTTTTTCTAACTACCCATCAAGTTGTTGGTTTTCCTTACTTTTACTGAAGATGTGTTAATATATTTCCTCATTGTGATTTAGAAGGAATGTGTGAATTCATTCTGAATGGCTATCCATGGTTGTCCCTTGTTAAATACCATTACATTAATATCAACAAGGATTTAATGAATAGTTATTTCATTCCATAAAGCTTGAATATATTAATGTTAGAGAGATTAAAAGGCACAAAATTGGTGTAGTGACTAATTTATAATAGGTAATTCTGAATTTTGATGGAGGAGGTGATTCTTATACATCTAACCTCACATTGGTAGATTTATAATGAGAGAGGGATACATTTATCACCTCTTATTAGTGAGAGTGTCCCTATAAACTTTATTTGTATAAGATAGGACCATAGTGGTGTTACTGATTGGGTGGTCCTACGTGACCATATATATCTAGAAGATTAGGTGGAATGTTCTTCCATAATAGTGGGGAGCATATAACCCGCCTCCCATTGTGGATAGTGGTTATACTTTGTTAATAATTATACTTGTCTCAATTGGTGTTTGAGAATAGATATTCTGTAACAGAGTATGCTCCTCAATGGAGTAGATCAAAAATAGTCATGGGATGTTTCCAACATGTATCAATCTTGACTATGAAGTGGAGTATGTTTCCCCAATAGTTGTGGGATTAGTCTCCAATGTCATTCTTGGGTTGTACAAGGGTTTGGATTTAATAGAATATGGGTATATATATGGTTATTATTTTCCATATTTTATTATAGTAGAATGTTTCACTGATGAGAAATGGAACATGGTTGGGTAGGGTGAGGATCCAATGACTCTTTCCTAATGTTTTCATCAATAGATTTATCAAAAGGGTGAATAAAATTACTTGGTAGTTCTTAGTAGTGGATGAAATTTTCTTAGATATGTAAGTATGAATTAAATATTTTTATTTTATTAACAAGGATTAGTTTTCTTATGCCTTATGTGTGAATCATTAGTGCATAAACCAACTTAGAAAAAGATGAAAAGTATATAAAATAGACATAGAATATTCTAATCCCCCAAAAAACATCTGCGGTCAATGTGAGATCATTAGGTTAATTAGTGGGGGAATCTAATATACATTGTTCGTTCTGATGTGATAAAAATTTGGGGTTTTATTAATTTTAGGGAGAAAACTCCCCCATATATGGTATCCTCAGTGATGAAACATTTTATAATGTATATCTATTATTCATTATTTTGTTCCATTAAAATTATTTGGAAAATATCTAGGTGAGTAAAATGTAATGGGTGTTTAGGTTTGTCGAAAATTATGTGAAGCAATCCTATGATTATACTAAGGTGATTCTCAAGAATAAGATCAAGTCCATAATTCTTTTGATACATTGGTATATTATGGGATGATGTTCAGGTTTGTGTGGACAATCATAATATACCTTTCTTATATTTTCATATTTCATGTTATCATAGATCCTAGAACACTAGAGTCATATTGAGTAACTACAATGATGTGATATCCTTCCACATGAGATAGATTTATGAGCTTCTAAAATAAAAAATATATGTTTTCTTCATGTAGGAAATGTTTTAATGGTGTAGAGGATGTAGTGAACTAGATTTTATCTTAATATATTATTAGCACATTTTTGAATTTTGAATTCATAGGTACATAAAAATGGTTAAATTGTAATTACACTATAGTAAATGACCTTCGAAAATGTATTTATTTGTATGAGAACCTGGTGTTTACCCTTTAGGAAAATTTAAATAAATTTCTAATCTACTTTAATTATGTGTAATAGTATATTTTAAATAATAGGTAAATATTACTAATATATATACAAACCATAATATATCCACAATTGGAGATCTAATGTAAATTATCACACTATGGTTATGTGTTGAATTTTGTGGTTTACTATGATAAGTATAAGTTATGTGATCTGCTGTTGAGCCATAGATACAGTAATTTATATTTTTTATTTAAAACACTATGTAATCTAATAATTTAATAGTTTTTATAATTATCTATTAATATATTTTTATATGAATTTATCATGGACACATAGATGTTATTTGGAATGTCTAAATATTTCTTGAGACTAAATTTAGAGTCATCTGACTTCAATTATTAGAGGGATTTAAAAGGATATTTGAATGGGTTGTTAAAATGAAAATATCAATGAATTTTTTATGGGAAATTACATGAGTTATTGATGATAGAATATAAGGCCCCAGCCTTAAACCTTACTTAATCTTGAGTTATTACAAGATTACACATTGAGGATCTTTTCAGGTTTAGAGTTTTAGAGAATTAGATCATAAAACTTGAATTACATTCCACATATAAAAAAGTGGTTACATAAAGATAGTATTCTTCTTTCCATCAATGGAAAAATATTTAAAATAAAACATGGATTCTTTCTTGACACTTCCTTGACACTATCATCATATCATGTACATTTCCCTTGACCTGTGAAAAACATTTCAAAAAAACTTGGGATGAGCATAAAAAGCTCAGTAAGGGATATAAAAATATGGAAAGGAATCATGGGTACATATATACATAAGAATGAAATCATACTTTACCCATAAAGATAAGCACTTTAACATACCTCATCAAATCATATAAATCATAAGACATAAAGGTAACTTGAGGCATTCATAACATTCTTACGTAGGGAGTAACCCTCTTGGTTACGTTTGGAATACCCATCACAGTATATTACTTAAATCTCTTCGCAGAAACCTTAAATTTTCACTCCTTTGCATTACCCAATGCATTGGAGAGATATATCGGGCTCACCCGCCCTTAGTCTATCATGGAACCACCCGTCTTCATAATAATTCCCAAGAACCTTAACATAATTGTATCACATAAAACATGCATAAAGGAAACATAACATTTCCACCGTTCAATCACAAGATATCAATACAACACATTGATATAAAAATATTATGAAAACAATTTTCAATACCAAAATAATAGAAAAGTAAAACCTGGTATTTATTTTTCTTTTTAAAAAAAGGTATGGCTTGTAGAGGAAGCCGAAACTCAAATAATGGTCACGGCGGTGGAGAAGTCATTGTCACCGCATACGTATGAGAAAAACATTCCCTTTTTTCATTTAGTAAACGCTTCATATAAAAAAGATTCCTTTTTCATAAACGTAAAAGTCAAAGGGGTTTATACACCGTATAAAAGACGGTTGTGTATAAAACAAAATATGCCTCAATGAAAGGAGATTGAGACGAAGTCCCATACCTCGGGTCTGACTTGACTCATTCGTTCTTTAATCTCCTGAATAATAAACATGAGTTAATTTTTAATTGTTTAAGAAACTTTTTCAAGTTCATTATTCATTTTATATCACTTATTTCCATGTCATGAACACTATGTAATTATTTAAGTTAATAACGGTTGTTTTAACGATCATTGGTACTTGAGTCAAGAATAAGCCCTTTATAATTACAATTTGTTCATGTATCCATTATATCCAGAATGGTATTCATGATGTAGATATCATATATGTCATATATATCCAGTACATGCATGCATTTATAATATTACATAATCATTTAGAGGTAAGAAATGAAATGCACCGTTCATGGAGATGGTAAGCCGTACGTACGCATGAACGCTACTTTCATTTCTATTTCGTATTTTATAGAATGGAATCATAATGATATAAAGGTATATTATAATTCATGTATAATATCATATATAATATCATAGTTCCATCCTTTATACGTCCCACATATGGTATTTAACGAATCAAATCACTTTGAGGGGGCGGTAGTCCGCACTTCCTTAAATGAAGATATCGCGTTTACCCATAATGAAAACCACAAAGGTATGCCCAAAATGAAAAATATAGAAGCATAAGGAAAACATAAACATATTATATATCATATATAAATATAGTGACATCTTAATGGCCACCTTTTAAGGTGTTAAAATAATGTTGAACAATCATCGTTTCAGGAGGCATAAATTCACCATCCACGGAAACAGTATGTCCTTTAACCATTAGAAGTAGGTGTTTGTAAGTGTAGCTCGAATCCTTCTTATAAAAACATCCTAGTATATTGAAGATACTGGAGTTGTTACAAAATAAATGAATAAGAATAGTTTAGGGGTTGGAGAAGCAAAATAAAACAAAAGGACTCAAGTGAAGACATTACCTTAAAATCGGGTAACTCCCTTTGGTTTGAGCTCAAAGGCTTCCTTGGGAAAACTTCTGCCCAACGTGAGGCTTCAAGGAGTAATAGAGGGATGTGGAGAGACAAAATGGGCAGGTTTTGGCCGAGCCAAAGGCTTTGGGAGTGTGGGTAAGGAGGTAGAGGTGGGGGCCTTTTATAAGAGGAGAGGAGGGGCACTCTTGGAAAGTAATGAAATGTTACTTTATTTTAAAATGCGTTTCGGATTCAAAAGGTCCCAAATTGATATAATTATAGGTTAAGGTGATAAGGGTTCTAATTACACCCATAAAATAGGTTTTGGACATGTTTAGTTCATAGATTTAACATTATCATTTCATTTTATTTAAATCCTTTATTAATGAGGTAATCGTTGCATCATCATGATGTCATAAATACTTTAATTTATTTAAAGTATAAAAATTATAAAAAAATAATATGATGTAGGAAATTATTTTAGCTCTCCAATGATTATTTATAATAAAAAATATGACTTTTATAACCCCATGTAAAAATTGTTTTAGTAAAACATCTCTTGTTTGTGTCATTTTTACTTTAACATTAAATAAAACGTTATTTATGTCATTTCCCAACCAAAGTGGCTCCATGGGGTCCCCAAGTTGACCCATGGATTTTATTGGTCGGCCATGACACATCCAATGAGGGTAAGACAAGTGTCAAGCTCATCTCATATTATTAAAACATTATTTTTACCTTAATCTACACTAATTACCACTAATCGCGATTAAGAACTTAAAAGTTACTATTCACCAAAAAATTATTTTAATCTCATTGAACCACATTTTACTTCTTAATGACAACTATTTATGTCGGATTTTTCAAAATCAAATCATAGAAGTGGCAAAGTTTCATTTAAACGAAAAATCATTTTCTTTAACTACCGCTTAGTGGTTTCACTATTCATCAAAAATTGAAGTTTTTCAGAAAGATACCAAAACTTCACCCTAAGTTATATTTGATATTCAGAATTCAAAAATGATGTCTATTTTACAAAATTAAAAACATGTAAGTTGCATTAATTAATTTAATAACTAATTCCCGCTGTCATGACAAATAGCGTGTTTTTATGAAACAATACGTATCAAAAGATTGACACTAGTTTAAGTCCAATTTCAAAGTGAAATTGATTCCAATGACCACCATTGGAGAAAATGGTAAAAATATATTCTAATTTCACTTCAAAACCAATTCAAAAGATAATCTAATCATATAAATAAATTACATTAAAAAGAGTTTTTGAATTAAAATACAACATTTTTCACTATTCATTAAAAAATGAACTTTTTCGGAAAAATACCAAAAATTCACACAAAGTAAATTTTGATGTCCCAATCATAAATAATAAGTTTATTTTGACAAAAATAGCTTATAGAATTGTCAAAAGATAGATTTAAAAAGGGTTTGCCATCAAAAGGAAGTAAAACAATCTTTTAAGAATATTAGTGTATTCCATGCATAAGATTGTATTTATTTTCATTTTAAGCCCTTAAAAACTATCTTAATCATTAATAGACATATATAAAAATATCTATTATTCATTACATAATTGGGATGTTACATCCTTCCCCCTTTAGAAAATTGCGTCCCCGCAATTTATTTACTTATCGAATAAATGGGGGTACTTATCCCTCATTGCATTTTCAGATTCCCATGTGACTCTTCCATCATGTAGTTTTTCCACAAAACCTTTACCTGATTAATCACCTTATTCCATAACACTTGCTCCATGTGGTCAAGAATCTGGACCAGTTGTTCCTCATAAGATTGGTTCTCTTCCAGCTGAACTACCTCTGGACTCAAAACATTAGATGGATCTGGCATGTGCTTTCTCAACATCGAAACATGAAAAACATTGTGTACCTGAGATAAACTCGGAGGTAAAGCCACTCAGTAAGCAACGGATCCAACTCTCTCTAGAATTTCATATGGTCCAATGAACCTTGGACTCAGCTTTCCTTTCTTACCAAATCGCATCACACTTTTCCATGGTGATACTTTGAGAAAAACATGATCACCTACCTCAAAAGAGAGATCCTTCCTCCTGTTGTCTGCATAACTCTTCTGCCTACTCTGAGCTGTTCTCATGTGTTTCTGTATCAGCAGAACTTTTTCTGCCAACTCTTGTAACAATTCTGGTCCCATAAACTTCCTTTCACCCACTTCATCCCAGAAAGCTAGAGTTCGACACCGCTTCCCATATAATGCCTAAAATGGTGCCATCTGTATACTAGAATGAAAACTGTTATTATATGAAAATTCAACCAAAGAAAGATGTTGGTCCTAACTTCCCTGATAATCCATCGAACAAGCTCGGAGCATATCCTCCAAGGTCTGAATTGTTCGTCCTGACTGCCCATCTGATTGAGGATGAAAAGCTGTACTAAAATTTAATTCAGTACCCAACGACTTCTGAAGGCGTTTCCAAAAGTTAGAAGTAAACCTGGGATCACGGTCAGATACAATAGAGAAGGGAACTCCATGTATCCTAACTCTCTCTTTAAGATACAAACGAGAAAGTTGATCTAGGGAAAAAGTATCTCGTATAGCAAGGAAATGAGCAGATTTAGTCAAGCGATCAACAATAACCCAGATTGCATTATTACCTCGAGATGTCTTCGGTAATCCCACAAAAAAGTCCATGGATATATTCTCCCATTTCCAATCTGGCACTGGTAAAGGCTGAAGCATCCATTTCGGTAACTTCCACTCTGCTTTAACCTGTTGACATGTCAAACACTTCACAGTAAAATCAACAATATCTCTTTTCATTCCATCCCACCAGTAATACTCCCGCAGATCTCTGTACATCTTAGTACTGCCAGGATGAACTGAAAATGGAGAACTATGAGCTTCACATAACAACTCTCTCTTCAACTGTGAATCAAAAGGCACACACAATCTCTTCCCAAATCTCAAAAAACAATCATTATCAATGTTGAATTCAGGGAACTAACCTTTCTGAACCAGCTCTACCTTTTTCTGCAACTCACTGTCTTGCTTCTGTGCTTGCTTGATTCTATCTGATAGAGATGATCTCATTGATACCTGAAACAAAACAGAAGAACAACCTGTGCCAAAAACTTCTATTCCAAAGTTCATCAAATCCTTAACCAAATTATCACATTCCAAACGTAACATTGTTAATGAAGCATTACTTTTTTGACTCAAAGCATCAGCCACTTTATTTTCTTTTCCCGGATGGTAATGAATTGTACAATCATAATCCTTGATTAATTCCAGCCATCTCTTATGTCTCATGTTTAACTCTTTCGGAGTGAATATATACCATAAACTTTTGTGATCAATATATATTTCACACTTTACTCCATACAAATGATGTCTCCAAATTTTTAAAGCAAAAACAACAGCAGCTAATTCCAAATCATGTGTAGGGTAATTTAACTCATGAGCTTTCAACTGTCGTGAAGCATAAGCAATTACCAGATCATTCTGCATTAGGACGCAACCAAGTCCTTTCAATAAAGCATCACTGTATATAAAAAACTCGCTATTCCTGGAAGGTAGTGCCAAAATTGGAGCATTCACCAATCTTCTTTTCAATTCCTGAAAACAATCATCACATTCTTTTGTCCAGATAAACTTAACACCCTTCCGAGTTAGATTAGTCATCAGACTAGATAACTGTGAAAAATTTCTATCAAACCATCGGTAATAGCCTGCCAATCCAAGGAAGCTACGAATCTCAGTTACATTTGTGGGTCTTGGCCAGTCTTCCACAACTTTTGTTTTTTGCAGGATCGACAGTTATCCCATCTTTAGAAACAATGTGACCAAGGAATGAAATTTGTTGCAACCAAAACTCACACTTGGTGAATTTTTCATACAGTTTCTTTTCTTTTAAGGTTTGCAAAATGACCCTTAAATGTCTTTCATGTTCTTCTTTACTTTTAGAAAACACCAAAATATCATCAATGAAAACCACCAAAAACTTTTCCAAGAACTCATGGAAAATTCTATTCATTAAGTCCATGAATACAGCAGGTACATTGGTTAGCCCAAAAGGCATTACTACAAATTCATAATGGCCATATTTGTACGAAACGCAGTCTTCGGAACGTCTTCTTCCTTTACCCTCAGCTGATGTTACCCCGATCTCAAGTCAATCTTTGAAAAATACTGAGCTCCCTGGAGCTGATCAAACAAATCATCGATATGAGGCAAAGGATATTTGTTCTTAATAGTGATGTTATTCAAGGCTCTATAATCAGTGCAAAGTCTCATTGAACCATCTTTATTTTTAACAAATAAAACAGGATCACCCCATGGTGATGTGCTAGGTCGAATGAAACCTTTCTCTAATAAATCTTGTAATTTCTCCTTCAACTCTAAAACTTCAATTTGAGCCATTCGATAAGGGGGTTTTGAAATTGGCTTAGCATCAGGAACTAAGTCAACAGTAAATTCAACTTCCCGATCTGGTATTATTCCAGGAAACTGATCAGGAAAAAAATCAGGATACTCATTTACCACTGGTACATAATTAATCTGAACAGTTCTTTTATTTTCAACGATGTGTGCAAGGTAACATTCATTTCCATCTTTTACTAGTTTCTCGGCCTCTTGATAAGTTATCAAAAGTAAGGGTTAATTCTTGTACACAAACTGAAATTATTTCTGAAAAAAAAACTTCTTTAGCTCTACAGTCAATCTTAGCATGGTAAATAGAGATCCAATCCATACCCAGGATAACATCAAACTCTACTAGAGGTAGAACAATAAGGTTTGCAAGTAGGTTCTTTCCATAGATAAGGATAGGAAGATTCTTATAAATTCTTTCTGCCTCAACATTTCCCCTAGGTGTTTTTACCAAAAGTTCAGGAGTCATTTCTTGAGATGGTATTCCCATTTTACTAGAAAAGTTTTCAGAGATGAAAGAATGTGTAGACCCTGAATCAAACAACACACTGGCATAATCTGAAAAAATAGACAAAGTACCTGATACAACTTCATTTGATGTCCTGACATCTGCTGAAGTAGTTGCAAATGATTTCACCACCCCTTTCTTCTTGTAGTCTAACTGCTTCCCATCACTCAAGCTCTTTGTCGGACACTCGTTTGTATAGTAACCCATCTCATTGCACTTATAACATTTCAGTAACTGTAAATCAAATTTGGTCTTACCTTCACCTTGATCCTTTTCAGTGCAATCACGAGCCTTATGTCCCATCTTACCACATCGGTAGCACTTTCCAGAATTCAGAAGACATTCCCCAGCATGCCTTTTGCCACATTTATCATAAACTGGAAACTTATTTTTCTACCATCAGACTTTTTTGAAGAATTCGTACCTTTCTCCTGCCACCTCGGTCTCTTCTTCTGTTGGTTGTTATAGAACACTTGATCATCGGCAAACTCCATTTCCACCTTCTCAGCACATAGAACAGGATTTTCATAACATTTAAACTAACGAGAACCTAATGCCCTTTGATATTTTGGCTTTAATCCTGAGTAAAAATGATTGATTTTACTGTCAAGGTCTCGGATAAAATTTGGAGCATACCTTGCCAATCGAGTGAACCTTTCTTCATAGGCTGCCACTGAGTCTTCCTCTTGCCTCAATTCCAAGAATTTATTTTCCATCCTAAGTCAAACAGCCTTAGGAAAATACTTCTCAAGAAACATACCTTTGAATTCATCCCAATCAAGAGCATCAATCTCATCGGCGTCCCTGATATTTTTAACCATAGACCACCACTGATCTGCCTCACCCTCCAAATGGTAAATAGCAAGACTAACCTTTTGATTGTCTAAACACCCCATGACATCAAAAATCTTCTCCAGTGGTTTAATCCACCCTTCAGCTAACACAGGGTCAGATGATCCTCTGAATGATGGGGGATGTTGCCTCATGAAATGTTCCACCACTAACATGTTCCTCTGTGGTTGATCTGGCGGATCTCGTGCATGGATACCACCGGCATTTATCGCTTGAGTCAACTGCACCATTACTGCAAAAAACTGTTCAGTTCCAATTCTGACCATCTCAGGATGCTGATTCAGAAGGTTATTTCCTTATGTATGCCTCCCTAGCACTACTTCCCTATTTCCTCTGCGGAAAACCATTCTGAACAAACATGTCTTAGATGAAGCAACATGGTAATCTTCAAATGCTATATCATTTCAATTTGACCATAAAAAAATATTTTTGGATAATCATTTAATATAATTCTAACTCCTAAAGTTATCTAAACCGACCTCTGGTACCAACTATAGGGCCCCAGCCTAAAACCTTACTTAATCTTGAGTTATTACAAGATTACACATTGAGGATCTTTTTAGGTTTATATTTTTAGAGAATTAGATAATAAAACTTGAATTACATTCCTCATATAAACAAAGTGGTTACATAAAGATAGTATTCTTCTTTCCCATCAATGGAAACATATTTAAAATAAAACATGGATTCTTTCTTGACACTTCCTTGACACTATCATCATATCATGTACCTTTCCCTTGACCTGTGAAAAACATTTCAAAAAAACTTGGGATGAGCATAAAAACCACAGTAAGGGATATAAAAATATGGAAAGGAATCATGGGTACATATATACATAGGAATGAAATCATACTTTACCCATAAAACATAAGCACTTTAATATACCTCATCAAATCATGAATAAATCATAGAAATCATAAGACATAAAGGTAACTTGAGGCATTCATAACATTCTTACGTAGGGAGTAACCCTCTTGGTTATGTTTGGAATACCCATCACAGTATATTCCATAAATCTCTTCGGAGAAACCTTAAGGTTTCACTTCTTCGTGTTACCCAATGAATTAGAGAGTTATATCAGGCTCACCCGCCCTTAGTCTATCACGGAACCACCTGTCTTCATAATAATGCCCAAGAACCTCAACATAATCGTATCACATAAAACATGCATAAAGGAAACATAACATTTCCAAATTTCAATCACATTGTATCAATACAACACATTGATATAAAAACATTTTGAAAACAGTTTTCAACACCAAAATAAAAGAAAATTAAAACATGGTATTTATTTTTCTTTTTAAAAAAGGTATGGCTTGTAGAGGAATCCAAAACTCAAATAATGGTCACGGCGGCGGAGAAGTCGTTGTCGCCGTATACATATGACAAAAAATTCCCATTTTTCGTTTACTAAATGCTTCATATAAAAAAGATTTATTTTGAATAAACTTAAAAGTCAAAGGGGTTTATACACCGTATAAAAGAAGGTTGTGTATAAAAAAAATATGCCTCAATGAAAGGAGATTTAGATGAAGTCCCATACCTCGGGTCCGACTTGACTCGGTCATTCTTTAATCTCCAGAATAATAAACTTGAGTTAATTTATACTTTTTTAAGAACCTTTTTCAAGTTCATTATTCCTTTTATATCACTTCTTGCCATTTCATGAACACTATGTAATTATTTAAGTTAATAACGGTTGTTTTAACGATCATTGGTACTTGAGTCAAAAATAAGACCTTTATAATTACAAGTTGTTCATGTATCCATTATATCCAGAATGGTATTCATGATGTAGATATCATATATGTCATATATATCCAGTACATGCATGCATTTATAATATTACATAATCATTTAGAGGTAAGAAAATAAATGCACCGTTCATGGAGACGGTAAGCCGTACGTACGAATGAACGCTACTTTCATTTCTATTTTGTATTTTGTAGAATGGAATCATAATTATATAAAGGTATATTATAATTCCAGTATAATATCATATATAATATCATAGTTCCATCCTTTATACATCCCACATATGGTATTTAACGAATCAAATCACTTTGAGGGGGCGGTAGTCCGCACTTCCTTAAATGAAGATATCGCGTTTACCCATAATGGAAACCATAAAGGTATGACCAAAATGAAAAATACAGAACCTTAAGGAAAAAATAAACATATTATATATCATATATAAATATAGTGACATCTTAATGGACACCTTTGAAGGTGTTAAAATAATGTTGAACAATCATCGTTTCGGGAGGCATAAATTCACCATCCACGGAAACAGTATGTCCTTTAACCATTAGATGTAGCTGTGTGTAAGTGTAGCTCGAATACTTCTTATAAAAACATCCTAGTATATTGAAGATACTGGAGTTGTTACAAAATAAATGAATAAAAATAGTTTAGGGGGTTGGAGATGCAAAATAAAACAAAAGGACTCAAGTGAAGACATTACCTTAAAATCGGGTAACTCCCTTTGGTTTGAGCTCAAAGGCATCCTTGGGAAGAATTCTGCACAAAGTGAGGCTTCAAGGAGTAAGAGAGGGATGTGGAGAGACAAAATGGGCATGGTTTGGCCGAGCCAAAGGCTTTGGGTGTGTGGGTAAGGAGGTAGAGGTGGGGGCCTTTTATAAGAGGAGAGGAGGGGCACTCTTGGAAAGTAAAGAAATGTTACTTAATATTAAAATAAGTTTCGGATTCAAAAGGTCCCACATTGATATAATTGGAGGGTAAGGTGATAAGGGTTCGAAATCCACCCATAAAATAGGTTTTATACATGTTTAGTTCCTAGATTTTACATTATCATTTCATTTTATTTAAATCCTTTATTAATGAGGTAATCGTTGCATCATCATGATGTCATAAATAATTTAATTTATTTAAAGTCTAAAAATTATAAAAAAAATACTATGATGTAGGAAATATTTTTATATTTCCAATGACTATTTATAATAAAAAATCTGACTTGTATAACCCCATGTAAAAATTGGTTTAGTAAAACATTTCTTGTTTGTGTCATTTTTACTTTAACATTAAATAAAAAAGTTATTTATGTCATTTCCCAACTAAAGTGGCTCCATGGGGTCCCCAAGTTGACCCATGGATTGTCTTTGTCGTCCATGACACATCCAATGAGGGTAGGACCTGTGTCAAGATCATCTCATATTATTAAAACATTATTTTTACCTTAAACTACACTAATTACCACTAATCGCGATTAAGAACTTAAAAGTTACTATTCACCAAAAAATTATTTTAATCTCATTGAACCACATTTTAATTCTTAATGACAACCATGTATGTCGGATTTTTGAAAATCAAATCACAGAAGTAGCAAAGTTTCATTTAAACGAAAAATCAGTTTCTTTAACTACCACTTAGTGGTTTCACTATTCATCAAAAATTGAAGCTTTTCAGAAACATACCAAAACATCGCCCTAAGCTATATTTGATATTACGAATTCAAAAATGATGTCTATTTTAAAAAATTCAAAACAGGTAAGTTGCATTAATTAATTTAATAACTAATTCACATTGTCATGACAAATAGCGTGTTTTTATGAAACAATACGTATCAAAAGATTGACACTAGTTTAAGTCCAATTTCAAAGTGAAATTGATTCCAATGACCAATATTGGATAAAATGGTAAAAATATATTCTAATTTCACTTAAAAACCAATTCAAAATATAGCCTAATCATATAAATAAATTATATTAAAAAAAGGTTTTGAATTAAAATACATCATTTTTCACTATTCATTAAAAAATGAACTTTATCGGAAAAATACCAAAAATTCACACAAAGTAAATTTTGATGTCCCAGTCGTAAATAATAAGTTTATTTCGACAAACATAGCTTATAGAATTTTCAAAAGATAGATTTAAAAAGGGTTTTCCATCAAAAGGCAGTAAAACAATCTTTTAAAAATATTAGTGTATTCCATGCATAAGATTGTATTTATTTTCATTTTAGGCCTCTAAAACACTATCTTAATCATTAATAGACATAGATAAAAATATCTATTATTGATTACTTACTTGGGATGTTACATAGAAACTAATGGTATTTGATTATATTGATTAAAGGATCATGATTTCACAAACAATTGAATTTTATTTATCTATAATACCTATCATGTGACTCTCTCTCTCCCACTCTATCTCTATGTTCCCTATAGGTTGAAATAAATTCTTTATAATGAAATAATTTCATTATTCACTCAAAATAAATTGATCATCAGATGAAGTTAAGGAATTTTGAAACTAGAGTGATCGAACCACATGTACTAATGATGAATGAATTATGAATAGGTGGGGTCTACTGATGTGGTATTATATTATATTTATATTTTTCCAATTCATTATTAAAGTTTTTGATCACCATAATTATAATAGAACCTCTTTTAATTATTCTTAATGATAATAAGATATTGGAATTTAATAACAAAATAGATAATTTCTAATTATTTGATTATGATAATATAATATTATTTTCACCCAAGGTATTCAATATGTTAATAACGATTTATTCAAAAAAATAGTATTTGAATATATTATTCTTTTTATCCCATGTCAGGTGTACTAAAAATTAATGTCTTATTTCAAACATTTTTGTTGTGTATTGAAGAAATGTGTTCTAAACATCAATATTTTTTCATATTCATTCCTGTTAAAATGTTTAATATATAATTAGTAAATTTTATCATTTAATTAAAAAGGGTATGATGCCTCCATGTTTATGTCATATTGTATTTTGATAATTATCATTGGATTACATGCCTAAAGTATTTTTTTCATTAAAGTGAATATTTATATTACAATTTCAATTTGATAAAGTATTTCTATATTAAATTAAAATTTTATTTAAAACTATTATACCATTAAGATATTTAAACTATGAATATAAAATATAGTACTCACTTATAATCATGTTCTTCAAAAAACCTAAATGGAAGACTATTTATGGGTGGTCAAGTATTCCTCCAACCACTACATTCTTAAATTTTGTTCTCCCATTCTTCTCAAAATTTTTTGATCATGGTTTTACAATTCTAAAATTCTAGAAAATAGTAGAATAACTAGTTTGAGTATATGGAAATATAAATGTAATAGCTTTCAGGTAGCGTTTAATGAATTTTTTGATGAAAAAAGAACTAGAAAATGATATAAGATCAACTTTCACCTTAACGAGTTGTGATTTTATATGGGCTTTCTGTTTTTTTCATAATAGATATGTGGCTGGTATATTAGGTGATGAAAATGTTATTTATGTGAAGACAAATATTTTTGGATTCTATAATTTTTACAACTACATGACGTGTAGTTTCTATTAACATGTTGTTTGTGTTTCCATTAATATTTTATATGTTTTTATAAATTACACATGATATCTAATATCAAAAATATTATTGTGTGTCTCAAACTCAATGGAACTTTAGTTTCATCTGATTTTTAGTATCATGTATCGTTTGTCATTGTGTAAAATTTCAAGTGTGGGTTTTTCTCCTGGTATATTAATATCGTGTACTTTGGTGTGTAGTCTCATACGTAATGAATTAGTGATATAGAACCACATAGAATGTTACACCATGAAACACATCTTTTATAATGGGTTACATGTCTCTTCATGTGCAAGATATACATTCTAGGTGACCATGTGGACTTACTCGCTGAGTATTCTATAGAGACATTGTAAATTCATAGTGAGGGAATACATGATGTGTTTCCCACCAGTCATGCAATTTATATCAAATTCAGAAATATTTAAGAAGAAATAGTATGTTACCATATCTACCTGATTTACATACATACCGTGTACCCCATATGGACATGTCGTGTTTTGGGTAGTTTTCTATATTTATTTATTTATTTCTACTAGGTGTCAGTTTTTAATGAATGAGTAATCAATTTTGAATGATTTTTCATCTATAACATGATAGTGTCTATATTATCATATTATAGTGTTTATATTTAAGTAATTTTTGAATAATTAGTTTTATATCTTCACAGAGAAAATGACATGTTTATGTGGGTTATTAGTGAATCTAAGATGTTGGTAACCCTCATTGTTCCATACTATCTTCAAATAAGTATTCCTTTATATATCAAGTGGTATAAGTAAACCACTGTCTATGATGTATCATGGGTACTATACATATGGAGCTAGTAGCCTTATTTATTCATGCACATTATACACACTATATCATGGGTCTTTTATAGAATTTATTACTCCATTGACTAAGGTGTCCTACAATGAGGCATAGATATCTCAATACTGCTGCAACTAAGGGATGATGTGGAGGTGAAAATAGTTCAGGTGAAATAGGTTTTAAAATTCTCTAGGTGAAATGGATTCCATTCCAATGTTATGAATCTATAGTTTTGTGTGTGGGAAATATATATCCAATTCTCTAATGATGCATATAACAACTCCTTCGTTCCAGAGTAGGGATATGATTATATTGGGGTGTTGCATTAGATTAAATGGATGATATGATGTTCTCAAGTTCCTTGAACACAAAATATAGAAGTATTTTAATAATGGTGGTTTGAGGATTCTCCCTATTTTCTTTATTCACCACCATGGTGTGTCTTATATATTTGTTTAATGCTTAAGCCACTCTATGTATTATATTATCCTAATCATTCTTAGATACATGTATGTTGTGATTATTTATAGGGATAATATATGTTATAGTGTTTTCAAAATCCACTATGTTCGTATACTACTTTTTTATAAATAATATATAGGTATTATTTTCAACCTTTATTGTTACTATACAATATTAGGGTTTCTTTATGACTATTTATTTGAACATTCATTTAATATATAGAGGTGTCCTACTAGGTATGTTTATACTCACCCTTACATAAGACTTTCTCCAATAATTTTTTTTGTATGCATATAATTCATGTTAAAACCAAGGTAGCGATATAATAAATCCTTTTAATGCTTATTAACATGAATTAGACAGTTATATTCATTATAAAACTAATGATTAATTTTTAAAATCAAAAGAAAAATAATTTTTATTAAACTCTTTTGTTAAAAGGATTTAATTGAAAGTTTAATTTCAAAATTTTAGTATTTTAATTTAAAAAAATAAATATAATTTTTTAAATCAACGTATCCATATTTACTAAGGGTGAAATATTGGTATTTTTTAGAAAATATCTCTTTTTGTTGAATAGTAATAAATGCAAATTTTTATATAAATGTATATTCATATTAATAAATTAAGTAGTTTAAAACCAAATTTAATAGTATGATTTCAATAAAATAATTATTTATTATTTATATTAAATATAACTAATTTATTTTGAATAAAATTAAAATTATATTTTAGAATAATTTTATTTCTAGGTTGAAATTTTGGATATTTCTTAAAACTATTTTTAAGTACATACTGTTTCTCCATTTTAATTATTTATAAAAATACATAAATAAGAATTATTTAAATGAAATTTATAGATTATATATTGATAAATATTATTTTAAATTCATATAATGAATAATACTAGTCATAGGGTTGATATAAATCATCTTTTTCTTGAAAAAAACAATTCCTGAAAACCTTCTTTTTTCATCACGTATGCTGGTTTATTTTTAAATTAAAATTTACCAATTTTTTGAATTTAATTTGTCAAAATGGATTCCATAATTTTATTCTGAATAATTTTTATAATTTAATAATATCAAATTAAATTTTTACCATAATGAATACTGAAAATAGTAAAAATTAATTAGAGTGGTTAAGGTAAAAACAGCCTTACCGGGGGGTTAAACTAAAAAATTAAGAGTTAAAATAACCTAATATACAGACTAAAATATATTTTTAGGAAATATTTATAACTTATAATTTTTAAGTTTCAATAATGGTCCATTTTTAGCATTTGTTAATGTGAAAAACAAGGGTGCGCCTTTTTTCTTTTCAAAAATCATAAATACACCACTCACCTCACTTATAAAAGGTTACCCCCCCAATAATATTCTATTAACACCTATAAATATAATTATATAAGACAATAAATTCCAAAATTTCTTCCTTAAAACCCTTCCCATAACCTAGATTTTATTTTCTGATCATAAATCCTTCCCGGGGATCCTTTTTCTGATTACCTGAGGAGGTTTTCTGATAAAGATGTATTGTGCTTAACTGAGCATTTTTATTTTATTTATTATTCCAGGTCCTTAAAATATTATTATGTTGTTAATATATAATAACAAAAATATCTATTAAAAACTGATATAAAGAACATATGTGATGAGTCATTCTTAAAGTAAGGGACTTCATCTCAATTTCCTTTCATTGAAGAATATTTTGATGTTTTTCACCTATAGTATTTTAAGAGGTATATATAAATCCCATTTCTCGTGTTATATCACTATTCCTTCTATTTTCATGATTTTTTATGTTTTGTTTAATTTTATTCTTTCTTGGGACTTATCATTCGAATTTTTTCAAATTGGTAAGGGACTTTCAATTAAAAATCACATTTCAATGGTTTCCATCAAACACTATTTTTCTTCCATGTTCATGTTTTTAAAATTATTTATTGAATGGAATATTAGGCAAATTATAATTTTAAAAAAGTACATTTAAGTATTTATTTAATTTTTTTTCAAAAACTAATCATTTTATGGAATGTTTGACTTTCTTTAAAGATAAAAAATGTGTGTAATATTTTAATGTATACGAAAAAATGACTCTTACATCCACCATAAACATTATTTTATGTTCAGAACCCTTTAAAATAATTATTGTATTATTCTAATAATTTTTTTGGATATTTTAATATTTAAAACTAGTTTAAACAAGAATATTTAATTTTGGTATTGAATAGTGTATTTTAACAGAAAAGGTCATTTTGATATCCAAAAGAGATTTACTAATGAGTGTAAAAGAGTTCTCTAGATTTTTCATGAGGTAATATTGTAAGAATAATGTTTCTTATTAATGATACGTATCTTGTGAACTTTTTGAGATGTGGGTGAGCCTGATATAAATTATATAATGGGTGTGCAGAGATTGTGTCAAGTGATCCTTATTTATCTTATACAATGGGTGCACCCAGATAGCTCTGGGTGCGTTTGATATAGATTATTTTAAGGGTGCACCCAAATAGTACTCCAATACATTGAGTAATTTTCATTATTCATAATAGGAAAGAACGGGGGATTTACAAGATGGTTTATCTTAGGTGTTTAACTAAGATCTAGTTATTTTTTACATCATTTTAAAACATGTTATGAATGTGATGATCTAAGTTGAAAAAAAGGATTTCGATTTAGATAATGTGGGTTTTAATGATTTTTTTTTCTAAAAAGTGTGTGTATTTTAATTTAAAAAATATTTATTTCTTTCAATCAAAAAACATTGTAATGATGTCAAAAAATTCATGGGTTTTCATATTCTTCAATATACTTATGGTTCTTTTATTTTCTTCTTTCCCTTATGAAGATTTTTGTATTCATGCAATGTTTTAAAATTATTTTAGGAGGGTTTAAAGATTGTTATGTGAATGTAAGGAGTCAAATTGAATGACGTGATGACTTTCCATGAAAAGAAAATAATGTTTTATTTTAAAATTTTAATATTGTGGAAAATGGATACTAAGTTGAAGTTTCCAATCAATGTATATATGAGTTTTTTATGTAACATTTCAAGCATATCACACTAAAACTCTAAACCAAAAAGTCCTTTGGGAATTTATGAAATTAAATTCTAATTAAAAGTCTTTATAATATGTAGTGTTTAAGGTCGGGTCCTTAATGTTTTTATCATAGAACATTTTAGATAACTTTATATGTTAAGGTAATGTTAATACCATTACCATGAATGATTTTACATTATAGTTAAGTTGGAATGATAAATAATTTTACTGTTACTGTGTTCCTTCATCTAAATTGTGTCAATTTGGAATGGTATTCAATATATGAAACAACGATGTTGTAGTGGAAAGGAAATAGGAGTAAAATATCATTCCAAATCATCATATTAATATTATTAGAATCAAAATATAATATTTTATTGTATTGATGGATTAGTTAGTAAAAGATATAAATAGTGTCAGTATCCATTCTAGGGAGTGTCAGATCTACTATAGAAGAACATATCAGTAGTGATGCATTTCCTGTGGCAATATCCCCAATCATTCAGTGGACTATCTGGATCAATGGTAGCTAAGGGATTGATTAATTCCCTGAAGAAGATATTTGGAGTCTTGGGATATTTGGAATGTCAAAAGCTGACCTTTTATATTTATCATTTTTAAGGTGAAGATGATGAAATGTTGTCTTTGATTTAGAATACCAAAGAGAAATATAATCTTTATTTCATAGAATGGGAAACATTTAAGAATATTTTTCTTGAGAAATATTTCTTTAATGTTATTTTTCAAAATATAGATAAAACTTCATAGAATTAAAGGAAATGATGAAGATTTTATCGCCACACATGAAGAAAACTTCACAATATTGTTCACGTCTATACCGAATTCTTTTTCCAATTCTAAGTGTAAAATTAAAAGATTTTACATAGTAATAAAATCCAATTTTATGAAGATATTTATACACATGATTATTTTAAATATTTGATAAGGTGGTTTTATGTGATTATAAAGTTGATATAGAGTAATTTAAAATTTCTATTCCACATGTTTATTATAGTAAGAAAAGATAAAGGTTGTAGTAAATAGAGTAGAAACTATCCAAGAAGTACAGAGGTAAGCCCCAAAAATGTTCTATGTTTTGTAAAACAATATTCAAGGAATGTCTGAAAGGATCTAGCAAGTGTTTCTGGAGTGGTTTATTAGCCAAAGGGCTCATGATTATAAAGAAATGAGTCATAAACAATCAAATAATGGGGTGACTGATAGAAATCTAATGATGAGGTATTTTAGTAACAATGTTTTGGTTCATTAATCTAAAATTTATCCAATTTTATTTGAATAAGATGGAAAACATCATGATAATAAATATAAATGTATTAAAAATGAATTTACTACTACTGCATTTGATATTCTGTTGTCAAATAAAGTTGTGATTGTTGTGATACTTATTTATTCAATTATACCAATGCGTTATTTGAAAATGTATCTTAAAATTATTTCATTTTTTAAGAAATTTTCAACTAAAATAAGAATAAGAACACGTGAAAATAAAATATAACTTTCGTTTAAAACTCTTATTGTAAGTATTAAAGAAACAATAAACTATATAGACCTTCATATTGTAATTATTTGTATCATATTTCCAAAAAATATAGTTGAAATTTACATAGTAAAGTGTTATATCATGGATTCAATAATGATTAATCAGAATTAGATGTATTATAGAGCTATTAATTTTGTGTTAAATGGTTTCATACCATTGATAAATTACTAAGAATATAGGAAATTTATTAGAGATGGTTGTAAAAGTTTCCTATCCTATACTATTAAAAAGATGGAATGTATTAAAATTAATGATGTTCCAGTCGTGAATGAATATATGGATGTGTTTCCTAATTATTTTTCTCAGGTTATTCCTAATATCAAGGATGTGTTAACTATTGACTACGTTCCTAATTCTATGACTATTTATAAACCCCCTTATCCAATGGCTTATGTAGAGATTTTTTAATTGAAAAAGAAATTGTAGGAGTTGTTAGAAAAAGGATTCATTTTACATAGAATTTCACCATGTGGCACCCCGGTTTGGTTTATTAAAAAGAAAGATGAATGAATACGACTTTTTATTTATTATCATTCCTTAAATAACAACACTTTTAATAATAAAAATCATTTACATCATATCGATGATTTTTTTATCATATCTTTGGGAGATTAGTATTTTTCAAAGGTTAAAATAAGGTTCAGGAACTATCTACTAAATTTAGAAGAAGATTAAATTATGAAAAATAATTTTGGAATATATATATTAATTATGAGTGTCTGTTTACACCCTTTGGGTTGTCTAATTCATCTGCTATATTTATGGGCCTTAAGGATATATTTTTACATGACTTCTTGGATATTTTTTTGTTGTGTTTATAGATAATATTTTGGTATATTCTAAAATTTTTTAGGTATATGAAAGAAACCTAAATGTTGTTTTGGAAAACATAAAAGAAAAAAACATTTATGGTAAATGTCGTATGTGTGAATTTTGGTTGCAAAAAATATCATTCCTTTTATATATAGTTCTTAAAGATTGAATAATTTCTGATCCTCTTAAAACAAAACATTAGTAAAAATTGTCCAAGTCTAATTAATTTCATATATATTCATAGTTTTAATATTTTAGTAGGGTTTTACATGTGTTTTTTTGAAAACATTACATAGTTTTATATTATGCTTACTATTTTAAATCGAAAATAAGTTAGATTCATTTGTAAAAAATAATTTGATTATGGTCTTATATAACTAAAAATGACTGTTGAAATCTCTAATTTTGGTTCTACCTTCTAGAAATAGGGAATTTCTCATCTATCTTGGTGCTTCATTAAAGGGAATTGGTTATTTCCTAATTCATATGATCAGTTAATTGCTTATTCATTACATATGTTGAAAACTAATGACATAAATTACCCTACAAATGATCTATATTTGGATATTGTGGTTTTTTCTTTAAAAATTTCGAGAAATCATTTATTTGGAGTAAAGCACAAAATATATATTGATCACAAAACTATGAAGTATATATTCACATAGAAATAATTTAAAATGAGACATAGAATATATCTATGATTGATAAAGGATTATGATTGCAAAATTTATTACCCTCCTAGAAAATAAAATGAATTGGATAGTTATTTGATTTATATAAATAGTACTACATTAACCATGATACGTTTAAACAATTACCCTTTCATTAATTATATGATGAATTTTGGACTATAATTTATGTATGTAGGTGAATCCTCTATTTTTTTAAGGTTTCTTTGTAATTGAATATTTTGGAGAGAATTAAGTATGCTTGGAAGGAAGGTCATGATTTGTTGGAAAATGTATATCCTTTTGAGAAGGGATAGTTTCATGAGTCTAATTTTAATTAAGAAGGTGTTATAAAATTTAAAAAATATTATGTGTTTCATGTGATTCCTATTTGAAGATATAATTCTTGAGGAAATTCATAGTTTCTCATTTTTTTTCATAATTGATACAAAAGGATGTATTGAGAACTTTGGAGTATTACTGGGGAATAGAATGGAAAAAGATCGTGGAAAATGTTCCATGAAATGTTTTGATTTTTATCATATTATTGTATAATGAAAATTATAAAAGGGAATTTTTTAAACATTTCCATTTCTAGAGAAGAAATAGGAAAATATATCCATGGATTTCGTGGTGGGATTTACAAGAACATCATGAGGTAACAATTCTATACGGTTTATTGTTAATTGATTAATTAAATCTCTATACTTTCTTCCCAATAAAGATTCTATTTCATTGTATGGTCTTTCTTGATTGTGTATAAGGGAGATAGTAATGATACTTGGAGATCCAATCTCTATTACATGAAACCATGATTCTATGTTCATATCTAATTTTTGTAAAGTACTTCAGAAATATTTGGGTACTGAATTAAATTTTAGTAGAGCTTTTCATCCACAATTTGATAGACATTAGGAGTAAAAAAATCATATCTTGTAATATATGCATCATTCTTTTTCAATGTATTACTAGGGAATTATTAACAAATATATATCTTTTGTTGAGTTTTCCTATAAAAATAGTTATCATTCTAGTATACAGATGGATCCTTTTGAGTTATTATATGTAATGTGGTATCCAACACCATATGTTATGGATAATGTATAAAATATGATGTTTATAAGACCAGATTTGGTATAGAAATTTTTTGATGATGTGTAGTTGATTCCATAATATATGAGGATAGCTCACGTAGTTCAAAAAATTTATGCCAATAACTGAAGGAAAGATATTTCTTTCAATATAGGTGATAATTTCTTTCTCAAAGTATCTCCAAGGAATAGTGTTATGCATTTTACTAAAAATACCATGGTTTTCTGGACCATATAAAATCCTTAATAGAGTTGGATTAGTTTCCTTTTGGGTGCCCTAACCTCTGATTTTATCCCATGTACGCGATGTGTTTCTTATTTCAATGTTACAGAAATATGATCCAGATTTTTCTTATGTATCGAGACCTCAAGAAATTCTGTTGAAAGAGAATCATTATTATAAGGAATAACATGTTTATATTATTCAACATATAGATAATGTGTTTTAGAATATGGTGATTCACAAGGTTAAGGTTTTATGAAAACACCATGTGTTTTAAGAGGCAACATGGAAATTTAAAAATGATATGAAGGGAATATATCCCTATTTGTTTTGTAAGTGAATAAAATTGTCAGGGTAAAATTTCAAAAAGGGGAAATAATTTTAAAATGTAGGTAATGATATAGTAAATTATATTCATGTTTATTGATATTAATTCGATAGTTATATTCATTATAAAAATATTAATTAATTTTTTAAATCAAATATGAAATAGTTTCAATTAAACTCTATTCTTATATGCTTTTATTTAAAAGTTAAATTTTAAAATTTTAAAATTTCAAATAAAAAAAATCATTTTTTGAATATTTATTTCAAAAATTAATTAGGATTAAATTTTTTTATTTTTTATAATGTATTTATGTTCATAATGAATAGTGAAAAATAAAAACAAATTGTAAAAATATCTTTTCTTTTCAATAAATTATGATATTTAAATGTAAAGTTATGTTTTAAATATTATTTAATGTATCAAATTTAATCTCTATTTATATTTAATCAACTTAATTTCTTGTCAATCAACTTTATATCAAATTTTATTATAAATTTATTTATGTGTTTAAACATAGGATTTTTTATAAAAACTGTTTTATAGTACATAATGTCTCTTCATTTAATTAATTAAAATATCCCATGGTTAATAATTATTTAAATTAAATTAATAAATTTTATGTCTATAAATATTAATTTAAATTCATGTTATTATTATTACTAGTAACATAGTTTATTGAAAATCAACTTTCTCTTGAAAAATCCACTTCTAGAAATATTATTTATATATCATCTATGTGGGTGTAATTTTAAATTAAAATTTTACAATTCCTTGAATTTAATTTAATGAAATGAATTAAATTTTTTGAATCATAATAATTTATATTATCTAATTAATTTTACATAATTTATTACCATAATGAATAGTAAAAATATTAGAAATTAATAATCATGGGTAATGGAAAAAATATTTACCTATTGGTTTAAAATAAAAATACAAGGGTTAAAATGACCTATACACTTATTTAAAATATATATTATATTTATATTTCGACATTAAAATCTCTAATTCTCAGTAATTTTTCATTTAGGTTCCTTCTCGCATGTGAAAAATGTGGGAAAACCTTTTTCTTTTAAAAAATTATAATTAGGCCCCTGACCTCACTTATAAAAGATTAGCCTCTATACTTACCTATTCACACATTAAAATACATTTTTTCTACCAATAAATACCCAAATATATTCCTTACTTCACTCTCTATTACCTTTATCCCTTATTTTTATCATACATCCATCCTAATAACCATTTTGGTGCTTACCTAAGGTGGTCTTCTGAAGAAAAAAAGGCATGGTGCTTAATCAAGCATTTTTATTATATTTCATCTTCCACATCCTTCAATTAAAATAAAATTATTCTAATATAACAAAAAAAAAATTTAAAATTTACTAATATGTTATTGTTTAAATTTAATAACGTAAATCAATATCATATTCCATTAAATGGGATGAGAAATCATCATTCGTGTGTACAACGGATTACGGCCTCACGAACTGATGTCATTCATTTTCCATTATCCCCACTCAAAGACTATTATAATGATATATTTAAATTATATATATATATGCTATTTGTAACATATATATATTTATTAACTTATGATATCACATATACATCCTTAATTTCCACTATGTGGGGGATAAAATAATGTCTCTCGTGTTTACGGTGGACTACCACCTCGTGAAATGATGTAATTTTTTTTCACTAATGCTTTACATGGAAGGTAATATAGGTAAATTTAATGACTAAATGTTATATAAATGAAATAATTATGATATTCATTTAATTTTTATCTTTACTAAAAGTTAATAAATATTTTTATTTTTTACATTAAAAATGATAATGTCATTCATGCATACCTATGGACTACCACCTCCATGAAGTGATGTAGCGCTTTTTACATTAATAAATCACATAGATGATATATATATATATATATATATATATTATGAAATAATATGTAATTTATGATATTATTGTCATTTTATAAAGATAAAATATTATTTACCTTTATTCCATGATGATCGTTGAAAAATAGAAACATTACTCATGCATACGTATGGCCTACAGTCTTTATAATTATAATATAGTTAATTTTTCATATCTGTATTTAATTATTATTTTTAAAAGTATAATTTATTTATAAAAATTATAATTAATACATTATTATTATTCTAGATAGGTTTAAAAATTACCTCTTTGACCATAGACATCCTACTGATGTCATTTTGGACACATAGGGTGAATATAAAAAAAACATTCAATGTAAACATAATTGATTTTGTAATTGTATATAATATGGTAATATGTGAAAAAATTAATAATAAATTTTAAATTTTTTTATTAATCTTGTAAAAGTTTAATATCAGTTTTTTATTCATAAATATAAATAACATATGTTATTATTAAGACACAAGTTAAGTGACCTGATCTCAATTTCCTTTCATTGAGACATATTTTGATGTTATGTTCCTATATTGTTTTATGATGTGTATATAATGAAATATTTACATATTATATCAAGAATTTACTTATTCTCATGATACTTAATGTTTTTTTAATTTCATTCTTTCATGGGTCATACGATTCAAAAAATTTCAAAGTGGCAAGGAACATTTCTTTAAAAAATTATCTTTTAATGTTTTCCTTCAAACTCTATTTTTCTTCCATATAGATTTTTTAAAAGTGATTTTTGATTGAATTAATATGGATGTGAGAATTTTGTAAAAGTAAATTTATTTACTTATTTAAATGTTTTTCAAGAAGGATACTTTGTATGAAATGTTGTAAATTCTTTACAAATGATAAAAAGAATGTTCTATTCTAGCATATATGGCGACAATAACATTTCATGCCACTATAACCATTTTTTTATGTTTGGATTGCATTAAAAACGTTCATTTTTTGTTCGAAAAAACCATTTTCTGAGATAGATTTTATTAAAAAGGGTTTTTAAAAGAAAAAGGTATTTTGGTATATAAGATGGGGTTTTAAAAAAATGTTATTTTGTTATCTGAAAGAGATTTACAAATGAATTTGATAGATTTTTTCAAAAATTTTATGACTAAATGTTCAAGAATAAAATTCTTTACTTATAAAATATAACTTTAGAATTTTATGAGAAATGGGTGGGCCCGATATAGATTTTACGATGGGTGTTCCTAAATAGTACTGAGTGAACCTGATATAGATTACACGATGGGTTCACCCTAATAGCATCATGTGACCTCCATATATATTATATGATGGGCGCATCAAGATAGTTCTCCAATTAATTGGGTAATGTTATTTATATTGATAATAAATAATGTGGGTGATACCAAAGGATTTATCCCATGTATTTAACTGGTCTCCAGTTATTTCTGATATAGGTTTAAAATATGTTATAAATGTGATGATCTATGTTTCTAAAAGGGTATTTATTTGATTCTATTGGTTTTAATAATTTTATTTCCAGAAAAAAAATTTGTTTTTTCATGTGAAAAATATTTAATTATTTTTCTCAACAAACATTGATATGATTCTAAAATACATCGTGGGTTTTCATTTTTTCACTGGACTAACAGTTATTCTTTCATTTTATGTCCCTTACAAGGAATTTTCTACTCATCCCATGTTTTAAAATGATTTTCATAGGTTTTAAGTATGGGTAATGAAATGAAATAAGTCATGTTGAATGTTGTGAATATTTTCATGAAAATATATCATGTTTTATTTTAAAAGTTTTATATTGTTGTAGAAATGGATACTAGTTAAAAGTTTCTAGCTTGTATGTATATATATATGGATTTGTTATATAATATTTATGACCTAGATCACTAAATCTATAAACCTAAATTATCTTTCGGAATGTAAGAAAGTTAATTATAGTTCAACCTCACTATAATATGTAATTTGTAAGGCCTTTTAATTATATTTGGTATCTGATAAAATTTTAGATAACTTTAGAGGTCCGGATAATATTAATAACATGTCGTTGACTAGTATTACATTCTGGTTAAGATGAAGTGATATAGAATTTTATAATTTCCATGTTTCTTTATCTATGATTTATCAATTAAAAATAGTTTTCTACAGAGGAAACTTGGAAGTTGTAGTGGGAAGCCACCAGGAAAAAAATATCCTTCCACATTAAAATCATCATATGGTTTTAATTTTAATAGATTTATCTTTTGAAGTGATAGATTTTTTGACAAATGCTATAGATGTTGGTGGTATCCATGCAAGGAAGAATCCATATTTACCAAAGAGGAACATGTTTGTAGTGCAGCATTTCATGAGACATTATCCCCATTTATTTAGTGGATCATATGACCTTGTGGTAGTCAAAGGATAGATTAATTCCCTATAGAAGATATTTGAATTCACGGGATGTTTATAATATCAAAAAGTATACCTTGAAATTTATTATTTTGAAGGTGAAGTCGATTGATGGTGGTATTATGTTAAGAATACTAGAGGGAAATAGAATCTTGATTTCATGGAATAATACACGTTTAAGAATATTTATCTCGACAAATATTTACCAATGGTGGTTCACCTTAGGAATAAGAATTATTTTCTATAATTAATGAAAAATTATGAAGATTATGTATCTTCATAAAATTAAAACATCACAACATCATCTAGTTATGTGATGAATTTTATTCATGAAATTGATATTAAAATTAATATATTTAATTAGGGATGAGACTATGTTTATGAAGATATCTGGCCACATGATAATTTAAAAGTTATGATAAATTGGTCATTAGGATGATAAATTTGAGAAGATGTTTTTCAACACTTATGTCCCTTGAGATGGAAATAGTAAGAAAAGGTTGTTGAACCCTCTAGAATTAAGTGGATTTGTTGTGTTTTGATAATCCCAACCATTTTTCTTTATATCTTGATTATGCTTCAGACATTCCAAATATACTTTAATATATGTTGTTAATTTCAGTATGCTTAAATTCAGTCTTTTGAATTATCAAATATATGTTAACTATGAATTAACTCATTCTGCCAAGTGAATGCTCAAACAGTTTTTAGCTACCATTACACACCAGCTACCGATACAGAACAGTAGCCACCGTTATGGATTAGAGCTATCGATATCGAATAGAGCTACCGATACGGAGTTCATCGATACATCACATTCACCGGTACTCAAAGATCACTGCTACATCAAAGTCTACCGATACGGTACATCAAATCTACCGATAGAGTTATAGTTACAAGCTCACCGGTACTCAAGCCTACCGCTACATCGAAGCCGACAGCTACCGATACAGAGCTACCGATATGCTGAAGTCCACCGTTATGCGAGGTCTACCGATAGAGAATACCGCTACAGATATAAGGCAGAGCCACAGTTACCGTTACATGTCCACCACTACTGATGTGATCAAGTCTACCGACAGACAAGTCTACTGTTACAAATGTCTACCGATAATCAGACCTACAGACACCCACTATAACACAAGTCTACCGATATCAAGAGCTACCGCTCAAGAGACAGAACCTGACACTGCTTTTATCATTATTTAATCTAACCAACAGTCATATCAGGTATATTTTAATACACTAACATTTATTTAATGTGTGATGTTGGATGTCAGGGAACCATACCTCGTACCTGCAAAAAGTAAATCATCTTTTGCCGGAGCACGTGGTTTAACTAAAGGAAGGATGCTACTACAAAAGAGCATGAATAGACGAATACAGAGAGAACACAGACTATGCGACACATAGACGAATACATGAGACATACAAAACACGAAGGTGTGCTGGAATAACAATAGAGCGTGAATGCAAATAGACGACATAACTTACACGAAGAACTCATTACTTCATACCAGTGAAGAGCTGAGAACGAGAACATAACACAAGAGCTTCATCGACTGTCTCTACACCTGAAAGTCAAAGAAATAGACGATACTCTATTTTCCAGAAAAAAACCAGAAGAGGACTCAGAGCGAATTCTGATCAATGAAAGGAGTCCAGAACCGCACGACAATCACTAGAGCCATTTCTAAACTCTAAATATTTGCTATGTGATTTATCTTTTTACATATTGAGCAGTGTGTGTTATATGCTGTATTTTACACACACACTGTCTCCTGTACTCTAACTAAGGATTTGTAAATCCTCACTCAACACTCTTACATCTTTTATTTCCCACTGAGATAGTGGTAGAGGTTGTGTGAGACCAGGACAGCTAGTTTTTGTTGTTCTTTTTCCCACGAATAACAGTGGTAGAGGTCTTGGACCTGGACAGTTGTATACTGTGGTAATCCCCGATCTAGGGTGTGGATCACTTTTATATAAAGTTTTGAGAGGACTAAGTCTCAGCTTGAGACTGAAACTCTTGGTTATATTTGCTGAGCTATATCTCTCGAAGTTATTCTTTTATTCTGCTGCTAATCTCTTTAAAACCAAAACTGTTTTAAAGTCACTTTGATAATTAAATTCGCAAGTGTTTATATCAGTTGCAAATCAGTAAGTTGGTTTCAAAAGTTAATCAACCTTTCTGTTTTGATTAACTAGAAAATAATCAATCCCTGAGAACCCAATCGAACCCTTACTTTGATATAAATTCACTACAGTTTAATTCAGTATTTTATTTGGGGGTTTTTAAGACAATGTTTTTAAATCAGCAATTTTAATTGGAACTCAATTCACCCCCCTCTTGAGTATCCACTCCAAACAACATTTGGTATCAGAGGGTGTTTAAAATATTTTTTACTCTATTTATCAACTGTGATTTTAGTTGTATTTTAAAGTTCTTAAAATTTCTGTTATTTCTAAATTTCTTATCTCTTCAAAATCTTTTCTTATAGTTAGCTATCATGGATAATAGACTTGAAGGTGTTGCTACCAATAGACCACCATTTTTCAATGGCACTAACTATGCTCAGTGAAAAATCAAGATGAAAATTCATTTAGAGAGCATGGGTTTTGATATTTGGACCGCTATAGAATCAGAATGTAAAATTCCTACTACTGTTAGAACTACTTGGAAGGAAGCTAGTAAGACTACCTACAATAATAATTCTAAAGCTATGAATGCTTTGTACTGTGCTCTAGGAGATGAGGAATTTAATAGAATATATGCCTATAAAACTGCTTATGAAATTTGGGATACCTTAGCTGTTTATCATGAAGGAACAACTAATGTTAAGGAAATGAGATTGAACACCTATACTATTAAGTATGATAATTTTAAGATGAAGCCCGATGAACCCATTTCTAATATGTATCTCAGTTTCAATGAAATTTTCAACACAATGACTTCCCTGGGAAAGAATGTTCCAGCAAAGGAACAAATCATGAGAATTTTGAGATGTCTACTTGAAAGATGTAGAGGAACCTCTATCTCCATTACAGAATTGCGTGACATTGGAGAATTTCCAGTCAAAGAACTAATTGGAAAACTGATGATGTATGAAGAGGAACTCAAAGTAAACAAAGAAGAAGATGATGAACCTAGAAGAAAATTGGTTGCCTTCAAAACTACAACCTCAAAGAATAAGGATAAGGAAAAGCTTCAAGCTATCAATGAAAGTTCAAGCTGTGAAGACAGTGAGAGTGATTCTGATAGTGATGCTGAGATGGCTCACATTGCAAGAAGGTTTAAGAAATTTTATAGGAAGAAGAAGTTTTTCAGAAAGTCCAACTACAAAGGTAAGTATGACAACAAAGGACATTGGAAAAAGGATTGGAAGAAATCTGACAAATCAGATGAAGTTGTCTTCTATGAGTGAAAAAGGAAGGGATACATAAAAGCAGACTGTCCAAAGCTGAAATACAAGAAGAAGTATGAATACAAGGATAACAAGTATAAGAAAGCCATGAAGGCCACTTAGAGTGCTTCTGAGAATAGTTCTAGTGAATCTGAAGTTTCTAAAACTAAACACAGAAACAAGGCGAACATGTGTTTTATGACAAACACTTCTAAGGTAACTTTAGAAACTCCTGCTTCTAATTCATATTATTCTGTAGATGATTCTGAATGTGATACCATGTCTAAATATGAACTGTTTGAATATTGTGATATGTTAGAAGAAACTTGTAATGAGCTGAAAGACAAATACAAATGTTTAAAGAAACAGTATGCTTCAACTGTTAAACATAAATCTGATCTGGATATTGAAGTAGAAAAGAATGCTCAGTTGCTTAAAGAGAATACTGAACTAAAATTATCTAATGAGCAACTCAAGAAAGAGTTAGAGAAATTTACCAATGGTAAAGATACTCTTACTCAAATTCTAGGTAAGAAAATAGCACCTAGATACACTACTGGTATAGGATACCAACTTGGACAAAGGAAAATTACCCAAACTAGATTCATTCCTAAATCTGGACAGAATGTAGCTAGCTCTGGAACTTCATATGCTTCAACAAGTTATATTCATAGTTATGGATCTAATAAGGTTTATCTTTCAAAATCTCTTGATTCTAGAAATTTTATGAGACCCATTAGACAAATATGGGCACCTAAAGTGTTATTGGCTAACCAGTCTGGACCCAAGAAAATCTGGGTACCAAAATCATTTCCTGTTTAAATCTGTTTTGTAGGAAACCTGCTTAAACAGATCCTGTAAAAAGACCTGGTACTTGTACAGCAGATGTTCAAGACATATTTCAGGATACTTCTCATGCTTTAAAATCTTAGTAAGAGTTGATGGAGGGTTTGTCACGTTTGGTGATAACTCAAAAGGAAAAATCATCGGCTTAGGCCAGATTGGTAACACTGATTCAGTATTAATTTCTAAATTTTTATTTGTTGATGGACTTAAATACAATTTGTTAAGTATTTCTCAGTTATGTGATGATGGTTTTTATGTTAAATTTGAAAATGATTCTTGCAATGTTTTTAATTCTAAAAATGTTTTAGTGTTTGCTGCTTTGAGAAATGAAAATGTTTATGCTGTTGGTTTAAATTCTTTAGCTAAGCAAAATATTACTTGTTTAAATGATTTTCATAAAGAGTCCTGGATTTGGCATAGAAGATTAGGACACTGCAATGTGCATTCACTTAGAAAACTTTCTAGGAAGAACTTAGTTAGAGACCTATCCAAACTTGAATTTCCAGCAGAGAAAGTTTGTAATCCCTGTCAAAAGGGAAAGCAACATAAAGTTTCTTTTAAATCAAAGAAAGAAGTGTCAACTTCTCAACCTCTCGAGTTGGTTCACATGGATTTGTTTGGACCTTCTAGAGTTTCTAGTTTAAATGGGAATCATTATGTATATGTTCTTATAGATGACTTTTCTAGATATACTTGGGTATATTTTCTAGCTCACAAAAGTGAAGCCTGTTCTTTCTTTGTAAAATACTCCCGGTCTGTAGAAAACCATAGTGGACTTAAGATTAAAACTCTGAAGTGTGATCATGGCCGTGAGTTTGAAAATCATGAGTTCGAATCCTACTGCTCACACAATGGCTATAGTCCCAATTTCTCTGCCCCTAGGACACCTCAGTAGAATGGTGTAGTAGAAAGGAGGAATAGAACCCTGGAAGAAATTGCTAGAACTATGCTTAATGAGTATGACCTACCCGTTTACTTTTGGGCTGAAGCTGTAAATACAGCTTGTTATGTTATTAATAGAGTCTTGATCAGACCTGTTCGTAAGAGGACCCCTTATGAGTTGTGGAACCATAGGAAACCTAAGGTTAACTACTTCAATGTTTTTGGATACAAAGTCTTTATTCTTAATACTAAAGAGAATCTCGACAAATTTGCATCCAAGAGTGATGAAGGAATTTTCCTAGGTTACTCTACTTCTAGTAAAGCCTATAGAGTTTTTAATAAGAGAACCAAATGTGTGGAAGAATCTGTTCACATCAAGTTTGATGAAACTGATCCACATGAACCTAAGACCTCTCTTGAAAATCTTGAAGATGATCTCTCTGGTTTGAACCATAATGATAAGGACAGTAGACCTGTAGTTAAAACATCCAGTTCTGGAAATTTTCCAGACCCTGCTTCTGTTGAACATCAACCTGTAGATGAACCTGAAATCTCTAGCCCTACCTTTTCAAGACCAACTAGGATTCTAAAGAACCATCCTTTAGATGCTGTCGTAGGAAATCTAGATAGAGGAACACAGACTAGAGCGTCTCTAAGAAATCAGGTTGAACATCAATCTTTTCTTTCACAGTTAGAACCTAAAAATGTCAATGATGCTATCAATGATAAATTTTGGGTAATGGCTATGCAAGAAGAACTAAATCAATTTGAAAGAAACAAAGTCTGGAAATTAGTAGAAAGACCTAAGGACACTATCACCATAGGCACAAAATGGGTGTTTAGAAACAAAAATGATAAATCTGGAAACATCATTAGAAACAAAGCTAGGCTAGTTGCACAAGGTTACAATCAAGAAGAAGGAATTGACTATGAAGAAACCTTTTCACCTGTAGCTAGATTAGAGTCTATTAGGATCTTACTTGCCTATGCATCACATATGAATTTTAAGTTATATCAAATGGATGTGAAAAGTGCTTTTCTAAATGGTTTTATTTTTGAAGATGTCTTTGTAGAAAAACCACCTGGTTTTTCAAATCCTCATTTTCAAAATCATGTTTTCAAAACTTTCTAAAGATTTATATGGTTTAAAACAAGCTCCAAGAGCTTGGTATGAAAGACTTTCAAACTTTCTTATTTCAAAAGGATTTAAAAAAAGAATAGTTGAACCCACTCTTTTTATAAAAAACATTTCAAAAGATGTATTAATAGTACAAATCTATGTTGATGATATTATTTTTGGATCTTTTAAAAATTCATTATGTACTGATTTTTCAGAAGTTATGCAAAATGAATTTGAAATGAGCTTAATGGGAGAGCTTAAGTATTTTCTTGGTTTTCAAATCTTTCAAACTAAAGATGGTATTATTTTAAATCAAAGTAAATATACTAGAGATTTTTTAAAACGTTTTGGTTTGAATAGTATTATGGAAAGTGATATACCTATGAGTACCACCTGTAAATTGGATGATGATGAATCTGGGAAACCAGTTGATCAAACTAATTATAGAGGTATGATTGGGAGTTTACTTTATCTTACTGCTAGTCGACCAGATATTATGTTCAGTGTATGTATGTGTGCTAGATTTCAAGCTAATCCTAAAGAATAACACTTGCTGGTTGTTAAAATAATTTTTAAATATCTTAAGCGTACTATGAATTTAGGTTTGTTTTATCAAAAAGGATAATCATTTGACTTAACAAGTTATTCAGATGCTGATTTTGCTGGCTATAAGTTAGATAGGAAGAACACATCTTGAACATGTCACTTACTTGGAAAATCCCAAGTATCATGGTGTAGTAAGAAACAGAACTCAGTTGCATTGTCTACTGCTGAAGCAGAATACATCGCTGCTGGTAGTTGCTGTGCATAGATTCTATGGATGAAACACACACTACTGGATTATGGATTTGACTTTAAACATGTTTCAATCAACTATGACAACACTAGTGCGATTAATATCTCTAAGAACCCTGTGTCTCACTCTAGAACTAAACATATTGATGTTAGACACCACTTTTTAAAAGATCATTATCAAAGAGGTGATATAACACTTGAATTTATAGGCACTGAACTTCAATTAGCTGATATTTTCACTAAGCCTTTAAGTTCAGAAAGATTAAGTTTCCTTAGACACAAATTAGGAATGATAACTTATCCTTAAACCATTAGAAAAACCTCACCGTTAGAAAAACCTCACTGTTAGAAAAACCTCACCGTTAGAAAAACCTCACCGTTAGAAAAACCTCACCATTACAAAAACATCACTGTTAGAGAAACCTCACCGTTAGAGAAACCTCACCGTTAGAAAAACCTCACCGTTAGAAAAACCTCACCATTAGAAAAACCTCACCGTTAGAGAAACTTCACCATTAGAGAAACCTCACCGTTAGAGAAACCTCACCATTAGAGAAACCTCACCGTTAAAAAAACCTCACTGTTAGAAAAACCTCACCGTTAAAAAAACCTCACCTTTAGAAAAACCTCACCGTTAGAGAAACCTCACCGTTAGAGAAACCTCACTGTTAGATAAACCTCACCGTTAGATAAACCTCAAGGTTAGAAAAACCTCACCGTTAGAAAAACCTCACCGTTAGAAAAACCTCACCATTAGAAGACCTCACCGTTAAGAGACTTTACCGGTACATCTCGCGCAGTTTTAAAATTCTATAAAGCCGAGTCATTAAACCGTTATTTATTTTATTTATGATTTATGTGATTTATGAATCCTAAATGATATTAAAACTCGAACTAGGCTCACTCAATATCACCGCGAACCTATCTGCTCGAATTCTCCTAAACCTAAACCTCTCGATCTTCAGAACACTAGACTCCAATCCGTAATGGCCAGCGTCAAGAGACCCCAGGTCACAGATGGGAGTGATGAGCTGCAAGCAAAAAGATAGAAAGTATCGAATGCCAGTGGAAGTGGAAGTGGAAGTGTAGCTCGAAGGAATCCAATAAACCCGAATCTCTCAAGGAGAGAGATTGTTGTTGAAAAAGAAGTGTGTTCAGAATGGCTGATGGAAAGCAAATCATTAGTTCTTAGAGTATTAGAAGAACAAGGTTGGCTAGAATGCTTCACAAACAACAACGGACCTTATTATCCAGAACTGGTGAAACAATTCTACGAATTCGTTCATTTTGAAAAGTCTGAAGAAGAAAGCAGAATGGTTTCATATGTGAACGGTCAGGAAGTATCTTTTACTTCAGGAGAATGGGATGAGAACCTAAGAGTCCATCATGAGGGAGGTTTTACTTTTTATTCAAAGTCTGTACCTTCAACCAGTGATGTGTTTCAATATAAAGATGCTCTGCTGGCACTCACGGGGAATGGGACCCCTAGAAAGGTGATTGCTGCAGGGATGGTAGGAGAAGACAAACTATTGTTTATGTTTATTCAGCATGTTGTTAGTCCAAGAAGAGGATACTTTGCCACTTTGAGATTCCAAGAATTATATCTGTTACATTTGCTGAAGCACAGTGTGAGAATCAATCTATGTAGATTGATTATGGTCCAAGTGGAAGAGATGACTAGACCGAAGTCAAAATCAAATGCATTGTTTTTCTCAAAGCTAATTTCTATGATGCTGAAAGTGAAGGAGATAGCTGGACCTTAGGATGAGCTCGTAGTAGTTAAGGATAACTTCTGTATTACAAGAACTGTTTGTAAATACATGAATGTCAGCTGAAATCCTTGGAAGAAATCATCGGTGAATGATTATGGAAACATTTATGACAAGTATACTCCTATGGATCATCCTTCTAGAACAAAGGATGTGAGGGATCCTGGTCTTAGACCAGATGAGCCAGAACCGGCCTACAGTGATGATGAAGCTGAGGAGGAAGAGACATCAGTAGAGGAAGGAGGAGATCCAAACTTACCCCCTAGTCCTGTGCATCAAGTTATTTCTTATGGAACAGCTAGCCCTCCAAAAGAACTAGCAAAGAGGGAAACTGTCTTAACGGACAATGATATAGAGACTACAGAAGAAGAAGAAGAAGCATGCCAGTATGTTGTCAAGGAAACCTCTGAGGAGGATGAGACAATCGAATATGATCATAATGTTAATGGAGAAAAAGAGGCTGATGGTGAAGCAGTTGATGAGGAAAATGTTGAAAAAGAGCTCAGTTTGAGTCCTCTAATAGTCAGTACAGTCAGGACAGTGTCTGATCAGGAAAACATAGCAGCAACACCTGTTAATGAGAGAGTCATTAATGGCTCAGAACAAATGGCTATTGAACCTGCTGTGGTTGTAGAGGAAATTGCAGAATTACCTCAGGAAGAACAGTTGTAAGAAATATCTCAGGAGAATGTTCCAAGTGAGGAGGAGAATCTTGGCTCAGTATCAGTGTTATATGACATTGAAGGTTGGACATCAGATCCTGGATATATGATTCTTTGACTTTCTTATGGAGATTTGGATGAGGAAGACCAATCCCAAAAGGGATCAGTTACCTTACCCACTATGGCTGAAAATGTGGCAACCAAGAAGGACCTTGAGTCTTTAAAAGCTGAATTGAAAGAAGCATAAGAGAATCAGTGGCAGATATGAAAAACAGTATGGTTGAAGAGATAAAAAGCATGGAGCAATCCCTTGAGTTATCCATTGGATGTAGTGTGTCCAGTCCTCTGAAAGAAATGGTGGATGAACTTAAGGTGTGCCACACTCAGATTGAGAGTTGGACAGGAGCTGTAGTTGCTCTCAGACAATCAATCACTTCATTGACTGCTTTGAACAGTTCTCAAACCCAAGTGCACACTGACATTCGGTATATCAAAGAAGTGGTCAAACAGTTTGGGGAAGTTTTTGAGGCCTTTAAGAAGTCAGTCAAAGAACATCTGAACAGTCAAGATGAATTTGTTCAGAAGGTAGTTAGTAGTCTGACTCAATCTTTCAAGGAGACAGTGGCCTTCTCAATGAAACCTCTTCCCTCAACTAGCTCCGGTATGAACCTTGACCAGATCTGTAGAGACCCGAAGCCTGACGTACATGGACCTTACATTACTTTTGCGGAATACTTAGTACATAACAAAAACACACACACACAAGGATCGTAATAGTTTAGTGTCTTTGGAAACTCGGAATGTAATCTTCTAATCATGGTGAAAGATCTTCAACATCTCCCATAAAGATCTTCTTTTTTTATACCTAAAACCTTTCTTTATCTCCTGGGGAAAAGAAAACATAAAAGGGTGAGCTCAAATGCTCAGTAAGGGTAAACAAAAGAAAAATCAATCACATCATATACATAAGAACATAGCTTTTGGAAATCTTAACCTGCAAAAGAGCTCATAATATCATAACATGGGATAAATCATAGAAGTGAAATGTAATCCCAAAAATCATAACTTAAAACATGAAACTTTGTGGTATACACACATAATCATAGAGAATAATTTCTTGTTAGTCAAGACTCAATGCCAAGACTATCTTAGTGGACAAAGTCCCTTTCTGAATCGAGTAACCCTCGTTTCAGTCCTGTTTCACTGAACCGGTATAACCTACCATTTCAGCCATGTCTATCTCATGAGATATAAAATCTTTACCCAATGCATTGGAGGGAGATATAGGTCCCACCCATCTCATAATGATACCATTCTTATGTGTGCCACAAAATCATAAATCATACATCATTTCATAACCCTTGTAATAAAAATGGGATTCTTAAACAACATGACATCATAAAACCATTCATATAAGATAAAGGAATTCATAAACATAATTCCATCACAACATAGTCAAATCAATGTAAAAATATGGGTAGAAACAGAACCCTTTATTATCTTAGATGGAAAATAATTTTGATAAAACACTTGAAATCAATTCTTGAGGAAAATATCCTTTCTTCTTCAAAATCAATTTCTTTTCACAAAACATCATGCAATTTTAAAAGAAAGAGATTTTATTGAAAATAGTCATGAAATCTTTTGGAGGAAGCTTCATGAAAATAAGGCTTTATAAAACCGTAAAAATCCGTTCGGGCCATTTAAGTTTAAAAAACATTCTTCGTACTTTTGTCGGAAAAGTCAAAAAGTACCTCGTATGAAAAACGACAAAAGATTCCTTTCATTTCTTTTACTAAAAACTCACTGAAGGGTAAAAATGGATTTAAACAATTGTAGGTGGATGGAAATAATATTACATATTGATGAAACATGGATGTGGATGATAAAATACACCCCAGTAAATACTTACGAATAAACAATCTCGGATAAAAATGAGATTGTGATATTTCCCTTACCTTAGGTCCAATTTGCTTCGTATGTGTCCGAACCTCCTGTATAATGATTTAAATAATGTCATTGACTTATTACAGAATCATATTCATTGTTATGATATCATATATGGTTCACTTATGACATTATATTACCCGTTCTTTTGTAAATTCCATGTTAAAGAAGCGTTTTGGGTAAAATCGTTTCATTTATCGTAGGTGTTTTGACTTGTTGTTCTTGACATCATTATTACTTATATCATGATTTACTTACTTCCAGAATATAAAATATGATTTATATATCATATATATTCAGTATATATATATATAATAGATAGATAAATAAAATGAAAAACACCGTTCATGGAGACGATAGTCCGTACGTACGCATGAACGCTGTTTTTATTTCCTTATTGTCTTGAAATGGAAGTAAGTAGATGACATACATATGTATATATATACATAAATCCAGTAGATTTATAATGTCATATATTTCATTATTATTTCTTATATATACATTATAATCATTCTTAAATGGTTAACATGGAGAATGAATCTCATCGCGTCGTGGAGACGGTAGTCCGTACGTACGCACGAGCGATGATATCATTCCTATAATTATTGAATTGAATTGGAGTGGATTATACAATATATCAGAATCAATATGATGTTGTAATAACTATGTATAGTTATTCTTTACACCATTATACCCATCCATGTAAGGTGGTGGTGGAAAATAGATTACACCACGACGTGGAGACGGTATTCCGTACGTACGCACGCGCGGTGATTTCTTTTTCCGTAGGATGGATAGATGGTGAAATAGGGTTGTTTCATACTTATAAAAACATATCAGTATATGAGTGATACTGATGTTATTACTTCATAATGAAACAACCTAAGAAGAAGAAGTGGAAGAAGAAATAAAGATGAAAGAATTGGTAACGGTAATTACCTCTTCTTTGAAGTGCCTCTTTGAGACCTCCTCTTAGGGCACTAGAATTGGTCTTTGAGGAAGACCCGAACCTCTAGGATGTTGCTAGGGAAGTGGAGAAGAGATTTTGGCAGGGGTTGGCCGAGCTTGAGTACTCAAATTGGTGTGAGGAGGAGGGGGAGGAGGTGTCCTTTTATAGGGGAGGAGAGGGGCACCTTAGGAATATCTCAAAATATTATTTTATATTAAAGTCAAAATCGGTTTATAATGGTTCCAAAGGGTCTTATTTCGAAGCTAAAGTGGGGATGGGTCGCAATCCTACCAACCAATAGAATTTAGACAAGTTTAGGATATTATTTTAACCTTATCAATTAGATTTAACTCTAAGTTAAATAATTTAACTTTTACCATGTCTTTTTGTTTTCTTTCACTATATGGTTAATACACTTACTATAACATGCCAAACGAACCCCAAATTGTTTATTATTAATATGTATATCCTTATCTAAGTCATTTGGCCGAACCTTAGATTTTTAAGAATAAAATAACAATTAATAATATAATATTTGATTTAAAAACTATTTTGTGTCAATTTTGACACTATTTGATATATGATTTTGGTGAAAGTCATAACAGAATTAAATGTTCGAACCAAGTTGATTAAATCAACATTAATATATCATAGTAACCTAGAAAATTAGTGGAATTCATAAAAAATCTCAAATTACATTTATTTTGGTGTTTATAACATCAATTATGTCAATATTTTATTAATAAGATAATTACTGCATCATCGTTGTGTCATAAATAAATTAAATTATTTGATGTCTAAAAATTACAAATAAAATATTATCATGTAGGAAATCGTTTTATCTTTATAATGAATATTTACAATCGAATTTATCTTATGTATAACCCCATATTAAAAATTATTTACTTATTAAACTTTGATTTTAACTATTTTAACCTTTCTTTAAATAAATTAATAATAAATGTCCTAATCTAATCCAAGTGGGCCTAAATGGTCATATTTTATTCCTAAGTTTGTTTTTGGTCGAATTACACTTGTCCAATAGAATTAGGACATGTGTTAGGGTAATATTAATATCATATTTACCCTTAGTTACCCTATTTACTATTAACCGCGGTAAAAAAAGTAAAAAGTTACTATTCACCAAAAATTATTTTCATCTCATTGAACCACATTTTAGTCCTTGATATTAACCGTGTCTGTCGGATTTTCAAAATTCTATTCACAGAAGCGGTAAAATTAAGTTTTATGAAAAATTCAGTTTTTTTAACCTACCACTTAGTAGTTTCACTATTCATAAAAAATTGATGTTTTTCAGAACAATGCCAAAATTTCATCCTAAGCTATATTTCATATTCCGAATTCAAAAATGAAATCTATTTTACCAAATTCATAACATAGAAGTTGCATTAATTAATTTTATAATTAAATCCCGCTGTTAAAATAAATAGCGTGTTTTTAGGAAACAATATATATCAAAAGATTGACACTTGATTATGTCTGGTTTAAATGTGAAATTACAACCAATGACCAACATTGTATTAAATTGTAAAAATATATTCTAAATATACTTTAAAACCACTCAAATTAATAATTTATCACTATTAATTATTTCGATTAAAAAAGTTGTTTTTAATTATAATTTAGTAATTTTCACTATTCATCAGAATGTGAAAGTTATCCGAAAAGTACCAAAATTTCACCTTAGGCTAAATTCGATACTCCGAATCCAAAAATGAAGTCCATTTTGAGAGCTAAAATTTCTAAAATTTTAAAAGGTGGTTATTACTATTCATAACAGCTAGTTATAATAATATTTTAATAGCATATCGTTGTTTAGTGAAACTCGGTATTGCGTACTACACACGCTATCGAGGAAGGTCGCGATTGCGTGTAATGAAAGGCAAGTCAAGGATGCATGTTGTGCAAGCTCCTTTTGGTGTAGCGTACAACACAAGACATTAATAAAATTAAAAATAATATTTTTTATAAAATCTTGGGCTGTTACTTTCTACCCCCCTTAAAATGAATTTCTCCCTCGAAATTCGTCGGGGTTATAAATGTTTTACTATTCGAAAGTTTCTTTAATAGAAACCCACATCGTAAAAAGGAATACCAAAACCAATCTTTAAAAACAAAAGTATGAAACGTAACGGTTACCCAAATAAACTAATCACTGGGTTTCCACATAGGTGAAAATATGGATATGGAAGAGAAATCTAACCATCATGTTCTGATGGAGAGTGGTAGAGAACATGGCTACGGAAAAGCCAGTAATCACAAATCCATAAATTTGTGATGATCTAAGGTACCATCTGATTCATCAGGTATATGATCACTAGGACAACATTTTTGGTTTTCAAGATCATTTCCCTAAAGTTGAAAATTTGAATTAGAATAAATACTTTCTTTATTTTGGTACAATCTCACTGTTGTTCATGCCTTGAACAATTTCCACTTCATCTCTTAAATAAATGAAGTTGAATTTGTTATTCGTGAAGTGTTAGCAGATCATGTGATAGAATGATGGGTCATTCCATCTGTCTCAAACAAAAGGTTAGCAAAAATTATATACATAAGTCGATCTATAGTGAGATTAATCACATATGGACTTATAATTCATATATCATACTGCATAATATAATAAAACTAGTTTCTACTAAATAGGGACTTCCTGTAGGTCAGTGGTAGGCGATAAAGGCCAGTCGCACTTCGGTTGTGGGTTCGATTCCTACAGCCTTGTCCGAAGCGATGGGCTGTTGCCCGTCCTGCAGGTTGTCCTTTTTCTAAAACTACGTTACTATAACATCCCATCAAAAATATCGAAAATCTTCTATCCTTAAACAATACTAACTTATGTCCAACATAATCCAGTCTAATCTTTAGGCTTATACATAATACTGCAGTCCACACTCATAATATAGTGACAACGATTACCAGAGATTTAATACTGTCGTTGATCCCCACATATCATAAGATATGTCTTGTTGGTCACATTCTAAACATTCAAAGTCCTTAATCGTGTATTCTCTTGAATACCTTAGTGAAAACATGAGTGCAGTTAAAAGTTAACACTTTCCACATACCAAAATCCTCAAAATTCTATATACTCAAACCATGATATCACTTAGTCCTTATATCAATCATGAGCTCATGAATACTATTAAAAATCTCGTTTTCTCGTTTTCCCTTCATTATGCGCATATCATCTTATTTCCAAAAATATCTGAATAACCTTTCATGGATACTGGTAACATTAATCAGACAACAGTGTAACAATCCTTACATGTCTCTTTATTCTAAAGTACCATGAGATTACTTATACAACATTACACATAATAAACATGTAATCATTCCACTACATTCTTAAACCATTGACTGTGCTTCAACAATTCTTTCATCTCACATATCATTTGTAGTCTCTTCATCATCATCCACATAAATACTTCCCATACGACCATACTGATTATCTTCATGAGACTTTCCCTTAGGGCATTGGTTTGCATAATGCCCGCACATTCCACATTTAAAACATTTAACCATTGTTGATGTCGTAGCAATTCCATTATCCTCATCCATGGTGTTAACTGAACCTTTTCCTTTGCACTTACTTGCTTTGTGTCCTTCTTTTCCACACCCAAAGCATCTTCCAGTTCCTTTGAAACATTCTCCTTGATGCCTCTTCCCACATGATTTACATAGGGGGAATTGAACTTTCTTTCCTCTATGATCATCATGAAACTCCATCTTTCTCTTATTAGCCGAGTCAGGAAACTTACCAAATTTTACTTTATTGATCATATTATGAGATTGCTGATTCGGCATAATAATGATGTTTGGACTTTCAAATCCCATTTCATTATGAAGAATATCATTCCATTGTCCATCATATCCTCCATTATCGTGAATCATCTTGTTTCCAGCCATTTTCTAAAACCCAAAAAGAATAGTGTGAGAGGCAAAAATCATGCTAGGGAAAACAACATAATAAAGGGGGAGTATCCTCAATATCTAATATCTTAGGTTAAATTCTATGATCGTTACCGTAGTTCTAGGACTATATCTTATACGTATACTTATCCTTAGAGACATCCCTAGACATACGTTAGAAATATCTCTAGGGATCTCACTAATGTTTTCGCATCCTAGTTTCCAAAGGTTGACTAAACCTTTCCTCTGATACCAACTGTAGAGACCCGAAGCCTGACGTACATGGACCTTACATTACTTTTGCGGAATACTTAGTACATAACAAAAACACACACACACAAGGATCGTAATAGTTTAGTGTCTTTGGAAACTCGGAATGTAATCTTCTAATCGTGGTGAAAGATCTTCAACATCTCCCATAAAGATCTTCTTTTTTTATACCTAAAACCTTTCTTTATCTCCTGGGGAAAAGAAAACATAAAAGGGTGAGCTCAAATGCTCAGTAAGGGTAAACAAAAGAAAAATCAATCACATCATATACATAAGAACATAGCTTTTGGAAATCTTAACCTGCAAAAGAGCTCATAATATCATAACATGGGATAAATCATAGAAGTGAAATGTAATCCCAACAATCATAACTTAAAACATGAAACTTTGTGGCATACACACATAATCATAGAGAATCATTTCTTGTTAGTCAAGACTCAATGCCAAGACTATCTTAGTGGACAAAGTCCCTTTCTGAATCGAGTAACCCTCGTTTCAGTCCTGTTTCACTGAACCGGTATAACCTACCATTTCAGCCATGTCTATCTCATGAGATATAAAATCTTTACCCAATGCATTGGAGGGAGATATAGGTCCCACCCATCTCATAATGATACCATTCTTATGTGTGGCACAAAATCATAAATCATACATCATTTCATAACCCTTGTAATAAAAATGGGATTCTTAAACAACATGACATCATAAAACCATTCATATAAGATAAAGGAATTCATAAACATAATTCCATCACAACATAGTCAAATCAATGTAAAAATATGGGTAGAAACAGAACCCTTTATTATCTTAGATGGAAAATAATTTTGATAAAACACTTGAAATCAATTCTTGAGGAAAATATCCTTTCTTCTTCAAAATCAATTTCTTTTCACAAAACATCATGCAATTTTAAAAGAAAGAGATTTTATTGAAAATAGTCATGAAATCTTTTGGAGGAAGCTTCATGAAAATAAGGCTTTATAAAACCGTAAAAATCCGTTCGGGCCATTTAAGTTTAAAAAACATTCTTCGTACTTTTGTCGGAAAAGTCAAAAAGTACCTCGTATGAAAAACGACAAAAGATTCCTTTCATTTCTTTTACTAAAAACTCACTGAAGGGTAAAAATGGATTTAAACAATTGTAGGTGGATGGAAATAATATTACATATTGATGAAACATGGATGTGGATGATAAAATACACCCCAGTAAATACTTACGAATAAACAATCTCGGATAAAAATGAGATTGTGATATTTCCCTTACCTTAGGTCCAATTTGCTTCGTATGTGTCCGAACCTCCTGTATAATGATTTAAATAATGTCATTGACTTATTACAGAATCATATTCATTGTTATGATATCATATATGGTTCACTTATGACATTATATTACCCGTTCTTTTGTAAATTCCATGTTAAAGAAGCGTTTTGGGTAAAATCGTTTCATTTATCGTAGGTGTTTTGACTTGTTGTTCTTGACATCATTATTACTTATATCATGATTTACTTACTTCCAGAATATAAAATATGATTTATATATCATATATATTCAGTATATATATATATATAATAGATAGATAAATAAAATGAAAAACACCGTTCATGGAGACGGTAGTCCGTACGTACGCATGAACGCTGTTTTTATTTCCTTATTGTCTTGAAATGGAAGTAAGTAGATGACATACATATGTATATATATACATAAATCCAGTAGATTTATAATGTCATATATTTCATTATTATTTCTTATATATACATTATAATCATTCTTAAATGGTTAACATGGAGAATGAATCTCATCGCGTCGTGGAGACGGTAGTCCGTACGTACGCACGAGCGATGATATCATTCCTATAATTGTTGAATTGAATTGGAGTGGATTATACAATATATCAGAATCAATATGATGTTGTAATAACTATGTATAGTTATTCTTTACACCATTATACCCATCCATGTAAGGTGGTGGTGGAAAATAGATTACACCACGACGTGGAGACGGTATTCCGTACGTACGCACGCGCGGTGATTTCTTTTTCCGTAGGATGGATAGATGGTGAAATAGGGTTGTTTCATACTTATAAAAACATATCAGTATATGAGTGATACTGATGTTATTACTTCATAATGAAACAACCTAAGAAGAAGAAGTGGAAGAAGAAATAAAGATGAAAGAATTGGTAACGGTAATTACCTCTTCTTTGAAGTGCCTCTTTGAGACCTCCTCTTAGGGCACTAGAATTGGTCTTTGAGGAAGACCCGAACCTCTAGGATGTTGCTAGGGAAGTGGAGAAGAGATTTTGGCAGGGGTTGGCCGAGCTTGAGTACTCAAATTGGTATGAGGAGGAGGGGGAGGAGGTGTCCTTTTATAGGGGAGGAGAGGGGCACCTTAGGAATATCTCAAAATATTATTTTATATTAAAGTCAAAATCGGTTTATAATGGTTCCAAAGGGTCTTATTTCGAAGCTAAAGTGGGGATGGGTCGCAATCCTATCAACCAATAGAATTTAGACAAGTTTAGGATATTATTTTAACCTTATCAATTAGATTTAACTCTAAGTTAAATAATTTAACTTTTACCATGTCTTTTTTTTTCTTTCACTATATGGTTAATACACTTACTATAACATGCCAAACGAACCCCAAATTGTTTATTATTAATATGTATATCCTTATCTAAGTCATTTGGCCGAACCTTAGATTTTTAGGAATAAAATAACAATTAATAATATAATATTTGATTTAAAAACTATTTTGTGTCAATTTTGACACTATTTGATATATGATTTTGGTGAAAGTCATAACAGAATTAAATGTTCGAACCAAGTTGATTAAATCAACATTAATATATCATAGTAACCCAGAAAATTAGTGGAATTCATAAAAAATCTCAAATTACATTTATTTTGGTGTTTATAACATCAATTATGTCAATATTTTATTAATAAGATAATTACTGCATCATCGTTGTGTCATAAATAAATTAAATTATTTGATGTCTAAAAATTACAAATAAAATATCATCATGTAGGAAATCGTTTTAGCTTTATAATGAATATTTACAATCGAATTTATCTTATGTATAACCCCATATTAAAAATGATTTACTTATTAAACTTTGATTTTAACTATTTTAACCTTTCTTTAAATAAATTAATAATAAATGACCTAATCTAATCCAAGTGGGCCTAAATGGTCATATTTTATTCCAAAGTTTGTTTTTGGTCGAATTACACTTGTCCAATAGAATTAGGACATGTGTTAGGGTAATATTAATATCATATTTACCCTTAGTTACCCTATTTACTATTAACCGCGGTAAAAAAAAGTAAAAAGTTACTATTCACCAAAAATTATTTTCATCTCATTGAACCACATTTTAGTCCTTGATATTAACCGTGTCTGTCGGATTTTCAAAATTCTATTCACAGAAGCGGTAAAATTAAGTTTTATGAAAAATTCAGTTTTTTTAACCTACCACTTAGTAGTTTCACTATTCATCAAAAATTGATGTTTTTCAGAACAATGCCAAAATTTCATCCTAAGCTATATTTCATATTCCGAATTCAAAAATGAAATCTATTTTACCAAATTCATAACATAGAAGTTGCATTAATTAATTTTATAATTAAATCCCGCTGTTAAAATAAATAGCGTGTTTTTAGGAAACAATATATATCAAAAGATTGACACTTGATTATGTCTGGTTTAAATGTGAAATTACAACCAATGACCAACATTGTATTAAATTGTAAAAATATATTCTAAATATACTTTAAAACCACTCAAATTAATAATTTATCACTATTAATTATTTCGATTAAAAAAGTTGTTTTTAATTATAATTTAGTAATTTTCACTATTCATCAGAATGTGAAAGTTATCCGAAAAGTACCAAAATTTCACCTTAGGCTAAATTCGATACTCCGAATCCAAAAATGAAGTCCATTTTGAGAGCTAAAATTTCTAAAATTTTAAAAGGTGGTTATTACTATTCATAACAGCTAGTTATAATAATATTTTAATAGCATATCGTTGTTTAGTGAAACTCGGTATTGCGTACTACACACGCTATCGAGGAAGGTCGCGATTGCGTGTAATGAAAGGCAAGTCAAGGATGCGTGTTGTGCAAGCTCCTTTTGGTGTAGCGTACAACACAAGACATTAATAAAATTAAAAATAATATTTTTTATAAAATCTTGGGCTGTTACAAGATCCGCACTGTTATTCAGGAAGAATTGGCTAAGGCCAGTCCTAGTGATGCATCAGATACTCAGATTCTTACTACCACTAGGGAAGTTAGTAGCTTTGTTCGTGATCACCTGCGGGCAGCTACTGCTGCTCAAGTGGCAATCAAAAATAAGGTGGATGCTTATTTTGAAAAGGTGTATACCAAGCACCAAATTAAAAACCATTTCAAGCTTTTGCTTGAAAATATGAAGTTGCCTCCAGTTACCCAAGCCTTCAGGGAACAAGTAAGTAAGCTCAGGGAGCTTACTCCTACTTTGGATAAGTTTATAGAGAATATAGATGATTTTGTATCTACTATGGAGAGAGGTGGAAGCATCATCATGGATTTCAGGAATCTTATGTTGGCTTTCCTACATGTGGATGCTCGGCCAGTTAATGTACCACCTGCCCTTCCACCTTCTACCTCTGGGAGTACTCCTCAACTGACTCCAGTTCAAGCCATCAGAAGTCTGACACCGATGATCCGTCTGAGGAGCACAGATTTCAGATCTGGTACTGTATCAGTTGCTGATCCACCAGTAGTTCTTTCTGGAATTCCCAAGCCTGCGAACTCCACCTCTGCAGCCTTTGCTAATCCCAAGGGAAAGACACCTGTTCAAGAGGATGATTGAGTGCTTCTAGCCATTTTTTATTGGATTCATTGTATTTTTGTACTTCTCTGATTTTCCCACTGTATCTTTTACTTATCAATCAAATACTTCATTCCTCTCTTCCCTGTCTATTTTACTCTGTCTATTTTCTTTCCTAGTCCTTCTCTTTTCTCTAATACCCTCCTTTTTGTTAATCACAAAGGGGGAGAAATTTTTGGAAACCTGAGAATGTTGATTCACCTAAGGGGACAAAGGGGGAGAAAATCAATACTTTGGAGGAGAATCCTGTCGTTAAATTGATAGGGGGAGAAATATGAAAACCAAATAATCTTGCTTTAGTTTTCCTCTGATACTACATTATTTCTTGATATATTCATGTTTCCATATTTTTTCCTCTGATACTATACTGTTGATATTATACTTTGATATATTTTTTTTTTTCTTGTTTTGTTTCCTCTGATAATACTTTATTTTGGCATAGGTTGTGATTATCAAAAAGGGGGAGATTGTTGAACCCTCTAGAATTAAGTGGATTTATTGTGTTTTGATAATCCCAACCATTCTTTCTTTATATCTTGATTATGCTTCATACATTCCAGATATACTTTAATATATGTTGTTACTTTTAGTATGCTTAAATTCAGTCTTTTGAATTATCAGATATATGTTTACTATGAATTAACTCATTCTGCCAAGTGAATGCTCAAACAGTTTTTAGATACCGTTACACACTAGCTACCGATACAGAACAGTAGCCACCGTTATGTATTAGAGCTACCGATATTGAGTAGAGCTACCGATACAGAGTTCACCGATACATCACATTCACCAGTACTCAAAGATCACTGCTACATCAAAGTCTACTAATACGGTACATCAAATATACCGATAGAGTTACAGTTACAAGCTCACCGGTACTCAAGCCTACTGCTACATCAAAGTTGACAGCTACCAATACAGAGCTACCGATATGCTGAAGTCCACCGTTATGCAAGGTTTACTGATAGAGAATACTGCTACCGATATAAGGCAGAGCCACATTTACCGTTACATGTCCACCGCTACTGATGTGATCAAGTCTACTGACAGACAAGTCTACTGTTACAAATGTCTACCGATAATCAGACCTACAGACACCCACTGTAACACAAGTCTACCGATATCAAGAGCTACCGCTCAAGAGACAGAACCCGACACTGCTTCAATTTATTTATCATTATTTAATATAACCAACGGTCATATTAGGTATATTTTAATACACTGACATTTATTTAATGTGTGTTGTTGGATGTCAGGGAACCGTACCTCGTACCTGAAAAAAGTAAATCATCTTTTGCCGGAGCACGTGGTTTAACTAAAGGAAGGATGATACTACAAAAGAGCATGAATAGACGAATACAGAGAGAACACAGACTGTGCGACACATAGATGAATACACGAGACATACAAAACATGAAGGTGTGCTGGAAGAACAATAGAGCGTGAATGCAAAGAGACGACATAACTTACACGAAGAACTCATTACTACATACCAGTGAAGAGCTGAGAACGAGAACATAACACAAGAGCTTCATCGACTGTCTCTACACCTGAAAGTCAAAGAAACAGATGATACTCTGTTTTTCAGACAAAAACCATAAGAGGAATCAGAGCGAATTATGATCAATCAAAGGAGTCCAGAACTGCACGACAATCACTAGAGCCATTTCTAAACACTAAATATTTGTTCTGTGATTTATCTTTTTACATATTGAGCAGTGTGTGTTATATGCTGTATTTTACACACACACTGTCTCCTGTACTCTAACTAAGGATTTGTAAATCGTCACTCAACACTCTTACACCTTTTCTTTCCCACTGAGATAGTGGTAGAGGTCATGTGAGACCTGGACAGCTGGTTGTTGTTGTTCTTTTTCCCATGAATAACAGTGGTAGAGGTCTTGGACCTGGACAGTTGTATACTGTTGTAATCTCCGATTCAGGGTGTGGATCACTTTTATATAAAGTTTTGAGAGGACTAAGTCTCAGCTTGAGACTAAACCTCTTGGTTATATTTGCTAAGATATATCTTTCAAAGTTATTCTTTTATTCCGCTGCTAATCTCTTTAAAACCAAAACTGTTTCAAAGTCACTTTGATAATTAAATTCGCAAGTGTTTATATCAGTTGCAAATCAGTATGTTGGTTTCAAAAGTTAATCAACCTTTCTGTTTTGATTAACTGGGAAATAATCAATACCTTGAGAACCCAACTGAACCCTTACTTTGATATAAATTCACTACAGTTTAATTTAGTATTTTATTTGGGGGTTTTTAAGACAAAGTTTTTAAAATAGAAATTTTAATTGGAACTCAATTCACCGCCCTCTTGAGTATCCACTCCGACCAACAAAGGTTAAGGTGGAAGGAAATGGAGAATAAACCATCAAATAAGTTAGTATGTAAGACCCCAAAAAATTCAAAGTGTGGTAAAAAAGTTCATGAAATTTTTTTATATGATATGAAATGTGTTTTCAAAGTGTTCAATTTTTTCATAGGGCTCATGATTATTAATAAAGGAGTCTTGAAAACCCCAAGAATTGGTTAATTGATAGCCATCCAATGGTGAGGTGTTTTAGTTTAAATGATTTATGTTATTATTCTTGACATGTGTCAAAAGTTAATTTCACATTAAGGAAATTATTATGATTGGAAATTGAAAGGTGTAGAAAAGTCATTTTCTACTACTATAGTTGATGTTGGATAGGTTAATGAAGTGGTGACATGTATGATACTTATTTATTCAAATTATTCTAATTCTATTTTGGCTCTGGATCTTCACATTCATTAATTTTGGAGAAATGTTCATGAAAATGGGAATATTACCACAACCCATACCCTGGGGCCCGTTTCGTGACTACCTCAAGCCCACATCCAATAGGCCAGGTTCTAAGGAATAACACCGAGTAGAAATATCCCACAAATGGGAGTCATTTTCCTAAGTACCTATACCAACGCACACATTTCCAAGCCTAAGTGTGATGAACTAAAAACACTATGTAAACAATAATTCATACCTCTAAGATACCAACAACATAGTACAGAAATACAAAAACTGAAAAGTAAATAGGGCCAAAATAAAATCCCAACCAAATGGGAAATTACAATATACTGAATCTCATCCACAGAAAACCCTACCTAAAGGGTAGGTATATGAATAACTGTCTGAAGTCCCTAAAGCATTCCTCCTCTATTGCACCACTCTATAATAACCACCTAGCCCCGGTCCACCAATGACTCTATTAAAGCGTTGATCATCTACACAAGACATGACATGTCCAGTCATAGCCTGTGCAGGGGTGAGTAAAACAATACTAAGTAGGGAGTTTAAAACCAAAAAGTTAAAACAATAATAAATAAAGAAATTATACCACAAAATAAAAAACATGAGTTGCACCACAAAAGAAACACATGAAGTACTCCAAAAAGTAAACACATGAAGTAAAATTAATATTGTCAGCTCGCAGAGGTACAAGAATAAAGCATGTAGAGAATGATTTCTACTTGTAGTCCACATATCTTCCAGTATCTATGACACATGATTTCTCAATGGTGCACTGAGCGTTATTGGAAAATGGATTATCAATGGCGCAAAAAGAATCTATGGCATATAGAGCGTTAGTGGAGCATGGAGCATTGGTGGGGCTCGTAGTGGTGATGGTGCTTGAAGAAATGATGGCGCCTGGAGTAGTGATTGTGTCTAGGACGTCGAGGGAGCCAGGATCATCGATAGCACCCAAAGTGTCGATGGTGCACGAATCATCTATAGTGTATGGATCATTGAGGGTGCATGTAGATTTGATGGCTTGAAGAGTGTTAATGGTTCAAGCAGTCCCCCAAGTCACATAGTCACAACTAGCTACTGGATTCTGCTCGTAGCACGCTTGTTCCAGAAAATCCTACTATTCATGCCATTAGGTCGTAATGAAAATTCCACAAAAACTCACTTATAGTATATCAAAAGTACCTAATCATTGAAATGTTACGAACACCATAAATGACTCGTCAAATAGACACACATTTTGTAAGATATGGTCAATTTAGTAAAAAGGGGTCTGTTTAGTCCAGGTCTAACCCTACCCAACCCGGTTCGCTGACATGACTCGGTCAATCTAGGCACGACTGAACTGGCCCGACTAGATGGGCCACTAGATCGCCACCCGCTGGGCTGCTTGAGTGGCCTAGTTCGCCCTTGCAAGCCAACCGGATGTGGGCCGGATCCTTCAATACATGGCTCTGCCATGCACTCCTGGTCAACATGGTCACCATGTTTAACATAGACAACACCAAATCATTTCCCTCTAGTCCCACATCCCCACTATTGCAGGTTCCTCCTCAAAAACAGCCTCCAAGACACATACTTCAACAGTAATCATCATGGCTCTTTTCCACCCCTCGCAGTCTGTGCTGTCATGTACTCCTCCCCTAATGGGTCCCACTGGACAGTAGTTGTGCACCCCACTTGGCCGCATGCTGCCCTCACTATCGGCCACCCTATCAGTGGACTGCCATTCGTCATGCCTTCATACGTGAGCCTTCACCTACCTGATTCGCTCCCATCACGCCTCCATATTACCATCGCGAATCACAACCTTCGGTATCAGATCGTAGCTCCATGGATTATGGGTGCAATGATCGATAGTTTTTGTAGGGTTTCAAAGGGAGATGAACACATGAAGAACACGATAGATTTAGGGGGTGGGATTAAGCACATGAACACCAAAAGAATAGATCTTGGATATTTTTTTAGAATTTACCTATTAATTTCAGTGGGATCCTGAAGAAACCAACGGCAGAATAATCACCAAGATTTATTCCCTTTAATCCCGAAATAATTATCCACCCCTCAAGAATGATTAAACAACAAATCAACCTGTTCATTGGTTGTCCATCGTTCATTATTTGGCCCTAATCTGGGGAAATGAATCGTGAAGAGATCAATACCCTACCTTGATGATTGGATCGATTTTTGATGAAGAACAAAGGTCTGTGTAAATGTCAATCCTCGATCTGTCGATGTTTGTTATCAGGATACAGCTTCCTTATCCTTTCCTTAGGGGAATTCCAGGGTTATGGTGATAACCCTCAATTCTAATAACATGGCTTACTAAAAATGGAAATTTTCACTGCATCAACATGTAACATTCAATAAAATATTTTTATTATATATTTTAATGACGTTTACGTCTAAAATCTAACTATCACCATCCACCAACATTGGTTGAGGTTAGGCCCTACCTAGGAAAAACACCCACTTATTAATTCAACTCTGATCTCAGATTTCTAATGCAAGTTACAATTTTTTATTTATTATGATTTAAAAATAAAATAATTTTTATTTAATTATTTTATTTACGATTACACCCCTGGTGACTTTTTCTACATATGACATCCATCGACCATTGTTAGGTCTTTCCTAGCGTAAAGACACTACTACAAGCTCAATGGTTCCCTCATGTTTCTAATATAGGCACTCATTTAAGATTTATTTCACTCTTTCATTAAATTCACGTGTTCTTGTGGTTAAAAACATAGTATTTTTCAAAAAACCCCTTCTTGGCACCCCATTAATGATGGTTCTTGACGAACAATACTTCTCGGATGGACGTCATCAGTGCTATCAGACTCTGGAATATGTTCTCTGAGATGAGATCTTTGTGGAATCTTCAAGTTGGATCACTTGTCTTGGTATGTGGTAGTTATAACTCACCTCTACACTACATATCTTAAATTTAGTTTATCGAAATATTCTTGTTATATGTGTTGTATACATATATAGTGTAGAGATGATAATATATTTCTTTTGTGTATTTCTTTGTGGTTTTAGGGTGTCCTATCGAGAATTTTTATAATATCCCCTTCATGGGATTTTCCTTCCTGTGTTGTGTCTTGTGAAGATGAGTGCCCCTTTGAAGGATTCCTAGGTATACCAAGAACAAATGATGCCTTGTGAGATCAGGAAGGTTGAGGTGTTCCTACAGCTATAGACAGCAGTTTGAGTACCTCTTCTTATACTTTGGATATGTGGTCACAAACTTCTTTTTGGTGGGCATGTATTCTGTCTAGTTTTCCTTATTTCACTTCACTTTCCTATTGTACCCTTGTTGGGATATAGTGGTATGGATGCATATGTTTCTAAAGTGTTTTTACATTTCATCTTTTTTTGGGCCTCGAAATGTGTGCGTGTGTAAAATAATATATGAAATATCTCTTTTGTAAGTGATATTCCTAATAAGTTTGAGTCACATTCCCTTAGCCTATTGGATTTGGGATTGCAGAGTCATAGCATGGTCCCCACTAGGATAGGTCATGATAGAATTTTATATTTATTTCTAAAATTTTGTTTTATACTCTATATGATAAAATAATAAAAACAAAAAACATTTACATGGTGTATTCACATAGTATCTACTAATGAGGAGTGTTTTTATATATTTTATAAGTATAAGAATCAAACTAATTAAAATAATACCCTTGGTTATGAGTAAGTGGGTCATGTTTATAAAGAATTGACTTTGAAACCTTAAAATATAATTTAGGTTTTGGATGATTCATTAAGGGTTCATAAAAATTTTAAAACAATGTCAGAAGAACATTATTTTAAATGAAAAACATATTGTTGGTCTTGAATACTCTCTATTGTATTTATTACATCACTTTTGGTCTATTATAATGACAAAATATATATCATATATTTGTGTCGTATTCAATTTTTACCCAAAAATTCGATTTTCTCTAAAAAAATATGAAAAAATTACAATTGGATAATTTAGATATGCTGATTTAAAAAAATCAAAACAATTCTTTAAATATGACAATTAATAAATTAAAATAAAAATTCTAATTTATTGAAAATTACAAGTTTTTACAAAAATAACAGTTTTCTAACCATTATAAAGATTATATTGGACTTTACTAAATTATATTACCATTTGTTTATAAATATTATTTAATATTAATAATATATTAAAATAAACTTTTTAAAAAATATATATTAATCAAAAAGTTTGTTTTAATTAAAATTGCATACTTTCCAAAAATACAATTTTAGTTTCTTCGTATCAAAATAAAATTTTAATCAACTCATATAAAATTTTAATAATAAAAATGGATAAATATTATCATCATTTTAATAAATTTTAAAATTAAAAAATCATATTGTTAGGTTATAGAAACATAACCTCTTATTACACATGTGTATTCCCAAAGGGCATGGTCTATGATGGTGGCACATTCTTAGTGTAGTTCAGTGAACAAGGTTTGAGTCATGATCTCAATAAGCTTGAACATATCCCATAATTTTTTCATTAGTTATTCAGTTATTAGGCATGGTCTATAATAAATATCAGTGATTTCATCTCCCTCAGAAGCTCTGATAAATGGGGGTATGATCAGAGTGGTTGATTATATCTCTTCTTCCATCTATATCAATTTGATATTATCATCAGCCTTGATATATAATAATCATAATGATCATTATTCAATGTCTATATTGTCAATGTTTGTGAATATTAATTGTCATTTAAATCCAATAGGATATAACATATAATGGTCCAAAATAACCAAATTAGTTCATATTTTTTCTATAACATCATTACTTATTATAGAATTTATTCATTCAAAAGGGGAATTTCATTTATAAAACATCATTTCATTTTATGGATAATTCCAACACATGATAAATAATTATTTATTATTGTAAAAAAGTATTAGGAAAATCCAATCTTGTTTCTTGAATTTTGAGTATGTGAAGTGTGTGTTTTACTAAAATGTCCATTTTAAATAAAAATAAGAACTTTCAGTCATATTGGCATCACCATGGGTGAAATTTATGTGATTCCAATTCCTATATGTTAGAAGTATCATATAGATATTTTTCCTAAATTATCATGACAATCAAAGTAATTTTTCATTGTTTTCAGTCAGTGATTCACTTTTCAAACAAAAAGGTTACTTTTAGACTAAAAACAAACACTTGGAGTCATATTGGCCACTCCATTCATCAAACTGACATGTTCCTAACTCATATAAATTAAAAATGTATTATAGGTCATTTTCCTAAATTATAAATGTGATCAATGTGTGTTTTTTTATTTTTTTAGTCAGTGAAGTGCTTTTTTAACTAAAATGTCACTTTTAAACCAAATACAGACACTTTGATTCATACTGAGTACCCCGTCTATTGGATTTACTTATTCTTAATTTCTACACATCAAATATGACTTAATGTATCAAAATAATATAAGGTTTTTTACTTAGTATAGAGAACATGTAGTTTGTTTTTTTACAAAAATGTTAATTTTAAATAAAAATATACCCTTTCTATCATATCAGAAATTCCATAAGTCATATTGATGTGTAAAAGATTCTTATACCTCAAAATTTACTTGTGAATTATTTTTAATAATTATAAATACAATAATAGTGTTTTTCACAGTTTCCAATCAGTGACATGAGTTTTGAACTAAAATGTAAATTTTAAACTAAAAACATATCATTTGAGCCATGTTGGGAATACCATGAATCATATTGGTGTACAGATAATTCCTTCAAGCCAAATTTTCTTATGGATTATTTTTCCTAATGTATCTGTAAAATACAATTTTTTCTCATATTTGAATATGTTATGTTTTTTGTACTAAAATGATGATTTTAATATAAAAAATACTCACCATCAATCATATCGGCCACACCATGTTTCAGATCAATTTTTGGACAATTCATATACATTAAAAATGAATTATAGGTAATTATATAAAATTATCAAAATAAACTAATAGTATATCCTTATTTTTAGTATGTGATATGCATTTTGAATAGAAATTTAGCTTTTAAACATAAAACAAAAGCATTGAGACATACTGGAACACTATATATTAGATTTACGTATGGTTGATTTTTACACATCAAAAATGATTTATGGATACTTTTACTAAATATTAAAGACAATACATGCACATTTGCTTGGTTTCAAGTATATGAAACATGGTTTGAATTAAAATATCAATTTGAAATCAAAACACATAGTTTCAATCATACCACAAACCTCATGTATTAGATTGATGTGTGGTTAATTGTTATACAAAAAAATGACTTAATACTATTTTTTTATAAGTTCTAAGGAAATATAAGGGTGTTTTATTTCATTTTAGTGATTAGATATCATTTTTATATAAAATGACACTTTTAAACTGAAAAACACACACTTTGGGTCCGACTGGGAAATTTGTGTGTCCAATTGATGTGTGATTGATTTTTAAACCTCAAAAATAGATTATAGAACATTTTTCTAAAGTTTTTTCACTAAAATGTTAATAAAAATACATGGATTGAAAATATAATTATTTTCATTGGTATATAACACAAAAAAATAACTACCATTTTTATAGATAGAACATTAAATTTATACCTCATTACTTCATCCTTGTCAGATAATTCATCAATAATTTAATTTCATGTAAGCATTCTGTGCTTATAAAGAGCACAAAATACATTTATACATATTTCATGGTCATTATTAAAAGTTAAAATCTCATTTTAACCTTGAATATAGAATATGATATTTTTATAAAGGCATTTTGTTCTCTTTATATGCACAAAATGCTAGACTAAAAATAAGTTATAAATAACCTTTTCTGAATCTTATTGAATATTTTCTTATTAAGTAGTATATTATAATGTAAAAATAATCAATAAAATGATAATTAGGTAAAATTATATGAAAAGATACTAAATATATATTAGATAAATCAACTCTTCATGATCTTTGTGAAATGAAAAAAGTATAACTCTTAGAGGAATTCACCTCTTCATGATCTTTATAAACTATATAACACTATGTATTATACCCACTCTTCCCAAAAAAAATCAATTTTCACTTTTAAATATTTAGACTTTCAATAGTCTTGGTATTACTATAAAAAATAACTAAATAAACAATTAATAAATATTTTAAGTTAATTTTTAATTTTCATTGAAAATTACACTTTAGCGATGTTATTTTCTTGATCTAATGTGATATCTTTCAAAAAAATTCAAATTTCATAAGACAAATATTTGTCATTGGTTAGTTTAATACACTATATAAACATTGATTGAAATAAGTAAATTGTTTTCATTTTCTTTGTGGCGAAATATTATTATATATACCCTAATAATTCACCTATTGTGAAAATTGGTAGAATTTTTATGATCATGGACCATCCCCATAACATAATTTCAATTACATTTAAACACCACCATATCATAAATAAAATTAATTTCAAAAACAAATGTATAAAATTGTTTCCATTTCCAAATTATTGAATGTGATGTATTACAAATTGATAAGTTCCATCTAATAAGGTCCATTTTTTTGTAATTGATGATTTAAGTCCAAAAGAATAAATATTTTAAGTACCCAAAATGATTATAATGAGAAACCAATGCTCCATAAGAAAAAATATGAATAAGTAATGAATTAAATGGAAAATTATTTTAAATTATAAGATTATAGAATTTTACATTAATATTCTAGGTATCAAGAAGAGTTTTTCCTCTATATGTTTACAGTCAAACATAAGGGGTAATCAATTGAATATTTTAAAAAATTCATCTTCTTCCAATAATGTTTTTTTTATAGAAATCATGTAAGGAATAATGAGTCTAAATATTTTTCAGAGGGTTTTTCCTTCATACAATACATATATATAAATGTATTAAAATTAAGAATATGTTTTAATTATAATCAATATACTAGATATTATTTTAGGAGAGTAGATTATAAAAATTCACTTCAATTATATATTTGTAATTGAGACTCCCATACATCCATTCTTTAAGATTTCATCTACATTACCAAGACCAATATAGTCTCTAATATTGTATTCATAAATTATATCTTTAAAATAAATGAAGAAAACATTATTATCTTTGAAGGATGTATCTTCATGAACTTTTAATATTAGTAAATATAGAATTTAAATTGGATGGGTAAAGGTACTCTTTCAAGGGATTTTATAATGATTGTTTGATCCATTATATTATTCTAATTTGAATTTACATTCTTTATTCCTTTTATACTTTTATAATACCATTCACCATTTTAGTATTTTTCATTAATTGTTGAAGGTTTTATGGAAAAAACAAATTCAAAATGACATACATTGTTTTAGATAAGTATTTTCACCATATCAAATGGATATACTATAAAATGTTCGATAATAATTTATACAAAGTTAACATATAGATCATAAAGGGGAATATATAGATCGGTTCTCTAAACATGGGATACATGAATCCTAACCCTCATATGATATGATGGATATTTTTTTTGTGGGTATAATATCTCATTGGATATTGTACATTGTACCCATTTCAATAGGGTTATGGTTCAATGATGATTTATATAAATCATATTCAGTTTAATCATATAGAATATTAGTATAGGAAAGTTATTAGTATCTTCCTAATTCACATTTGGAAAATAAATTATGAAAAAAATCAATTATCTCTGATAAGGAAGACTTTTGAGAAGAATGTATAGTCTCAAATCAGGGGGAGGGATGGATCTTCATTTAGTTGTTTTTTGTTTTGTTTTATATTCTCATTGATTACTTCTCATAACATTCTTTAATAAGTCGGTATTATAATTTTTTATTTCTTCTAAAACTGTTTTTAGGTCTGGATCTCATCCATTTTTTTATATTTATCCCCTTGTGCATTTCTATTCTCAAAATATTTTTGAGACAACAATCCAAACATATCACCTAGGGAACAACCTTATTATTCTCTCTACTTCATTTCCAATGAAAGAATTCATTTATTGGGTATAACCAATGATAATTATTGTTTCTAAATGTGATAAAAATAAAGGAAAATGTGTATTTATTGTTATCTAACACCAGCTTAAATAAGAAAAAATCGTATGTCGTGCTTACACATGAATCTGATACTCTTTTTGTGTTTTTATATAATTATATTCCATCATTAATTACATGAGCCTCCTTTCATAGAACATTATGTGAGATGGCAGTGGCGTTAGATTTTGATTCATCAATCTTTATATAAACAAAGTAATATTATCAATTTTTAGGTCACATAAAATTATTCTAGTAGATTTAAAATACAATCCATTTTTTTTCAAGTGAATTATACCCCATCCTTCCTTTACAGTAGGATTATATTAGTTTGTATGCACATTTCTTATTTTCAATAATAATAATTTGTTATTTATTAAATCAATAATTTGTAATCAAATTTATTAATGATTTTATTTCCAAGTAAGTTATTACCAATCACAATATACCTTGGATGATGCCTCCTCATATCCAATAAATTTATTTCATGTTTCTTAGTTTATCATGTGTGCATATATCTATGGTGGGTACAAGTTTACATTCCCTTTATCATCCCTAAGAAAAAGATTCATTATAATTGTCTACAAGGCTCTATAATCCTTTATAGATACCATTATTATAAATTTAATTTAGCATTCATCTACTATAAATACACTATATAAGGGATAATTAATAGCATATAAATATTTCATTATTATTTTTCAGTAAAAAGGAGAACATATAACAAAATGTTACCCTAATATATTCTCAAATGAGTTCCTTTATCACAATAAAAATAGTGTTCCATGTATCTAAATCAATTGGAACATGCATTCAAGTGGTGAATATAAAGTAACTAATAAAATCAACATTTTGGTCCAATATTATTGTCATGTGCATCTCATCCAACATTTAATTGTATTCACTTGTTTCTCACTATAGTATTTTTTTAATATTATTCTGCTATGAAACGTCAATTTCTTCTTATAAATAGATTGTTCAACTTCTACCATTTCCTTTTTTTCAAAATTATTCCTCAAAATTGGTAGCATCATCATGTCACAAAACCTATTGTTCCTCGTGATTATGGGCATCAGTGTACGAAGAAACCAGTTGTTCATCAGGATTGGGAGCATTAGAATATGGATAATTAATTTTCTGTAAAGTTAGTTGAAAATTTCATTTAGATTGAAAATATTAATTAGTAAGAAAATAATAAAATTAGTAAATATAATTTAAATTAATAAAACATTAACCTTATTATTGAACTCTTTTTAATTTTTATGGGATTTTACCCCTCAATCGAGTACCAAAAACATTGTTTATTTTCTCCTATGACGTAAAATATAGCATCTATATTGGGTCTATTGTCAAATGATTTTTACATTCCAAATAAAGGTTCATTTTTAGTTGAATTTAAATTTTACCATGTATTTTTTTAATTGATACAAATTTAATTGGAAACTTTTTTATTAAAGTATATAAGGAAAAAATACAATCACAACCAGTTATTCTATTATAAAAAGATTATTTTTGTACCTTCCTTGCAGAAATACACTTTAAAAATTATCAATTCAATGATTTTAATTTCAATATTATTATCAATATAATTGATTTGAAAAATCAAAAAATATTATTTTTTATAAGAAAAATCTTATTTTTACTCTATGATTCCAAAATATGAAATATTATCACAAATTTTATTTTTATCCTATATACCATATAAATTAATCTCTTCTTCCTTAAGAATAAATCCACTATTTTTCATGGAATATCATTCATTATTTTCATTTGTATATAATTTTTAATAATTAATTTTTTAAACATTATAATATAATACATGAACACATGGCCCCTATATAGCTATATATTGTTTCGTAAATTGAATTCGGATTTGAATTTGACTCCTTAAAAATATTGTCTCAAAACTATCTTATAAATGGTTGATTCTATGTATTTGATATCGATATTTATTCCATTGATGGATTCAAATATATAATAATTGTATTTTGGGTTTCAAAATATGATGAAACCTCTAAATTGTTTCCTAGAATATAAATGTGTGTTGGAAATTTCTTTATAACAAAATTATGACAACAAAAAATCCATAAATTCTTCCACTCACAATTCACCCATCATGATGAGATTTTAGTATACAAACTCACTCAGAATAAAATTAGTGGGCGGTAAATAATACAATGGCTTAAGAATATATCACCCTAAAATATATCCTTCTAGATGACTTTTATTTTTTATGTACCCTTTCAATGTCTACATATACAGTTCAATGGGGTACTTGCTTCTCTAATTCATAAGAAAACATAGTCTGATCTATCTAACCAATTGAAACATCAAGTGAACTATCATATCAATGAATTAAAGTGGAGATAAAATGTCAAATTCACATAACATGGAAAAAATTCCTTTTCAAAGTTTGAAACTTTTCTAGGTCTATAATTTTACTACATATTGCCTTGGAAAAAATCATGGTTAATGTATGATAGAAATTTTTAGGAAAAATGAAATGTAAATATATAGAAAATAAATATTGAATCAAGATATTATAGTTACTTGATTTCTAGATCATTAAATTTAAATCCATCATTGAAATGATATTATTGATATTCATTGAATACCCCTATGGATTTTTTACATCATTGAGGAAACTACAAAATTGGTATCTCTCATTCCTGGAAAAAGTGTAATAATATGGAGGAAGAATATTTCATAATTAAACATTCATTAGAGACAACTCTTCTTGTATTTTCTTGACCCAAACCAACTACCCTAGTACCCTAATACCCAATCTGATCCTGACATAGCCCGAAGGGTATTCTTTATCCCCATGGGTTGATGACTATCACCTAATATAAGGCCCCAGCCTTAAACATTACATAATATTAAATTATGTTAATAATTTACATTGAGTATATTTTCAGGTTTAGAGATTTAGAGAATTAGGTCATAACATATACCTAACAACTTTAATATTACAAGTATACACTTCTACTCACTATCAATGTTTTTCATAAAACAAAAAAACTCTGTAAAATGAAACATGACATTGTTTCATGTTTTAGAAGAATAACATTACTTTGATCCCATCAATAACTCTATTCTTCCTTATGTCCTGTGAAAAATATTTCAGTACTTTGGAAGAGAAAAAAAATATTAGTAAGGTATACATAAAGAAGGAAAACTATTAGTTTTTTAAAACAATAAGTAAACTATGAATAATTTATCATAAAGTAATAACTTCCACCTTGAAGAAGTTGAAAAAACACTTAACTGAATATAAGATCATTTATTACCCTTTTTGTAACCAAAATATTACCATAAAGACTATATAAAAGAAACATATATCATATAATGTTAACTTGGGACATAAAAATACTTAAACAGAATAACCATATGGTTGACTTCCTCACTTATCACTAACGAAATAGCCATACGGCCAACTTCCATACCCAATGCATTGGAGGTTATAACGTAACCACTCATCTTTGGTTGGTCACAGAACCACCTATCATTTGGTTTATCACATAACCGTACATCAAATGTCCAAGTACCATTATAAAATCATAACACATAAAATAATGTAAATATCATCATTTCAGTGATAACATTTAATTTAGAATCACAAGATACCATTTTAAGACATTGAAATACTCAATCCATTTCAAAAACTATTTCCCATAAGAAAACACCCAAAAATGGAATAAGGGATTTCTTTTCCTTTTAAAAACATAAAGGCTAATAATGGAAGCCATATAACGATTACAGTGCCGAAGAGGTCATTGTCACCACAAATGTTAAAGATATTCCATTTTTTGTTAAGTCAAATGCATCATAGAAAAATATTCCCTTGGAATGAAAGTAAAATTCAAAGGGTTTCATTATACACCATGTAAAATAATGAGGTGTATATTATCAAAACATGCCCCAATGAAAGGATTTGGAGACGAAGACCCTTCTAATGATGGTATAAGTGACGTTTGAATTTATCAACTAATAATAATGTGTATAAATAGTATATTCAAACACAGGGAACTAGAAATTACAGAGAAAAAAAATAAACAGTGATTCCACACATTGTCATAGAATGACATAATCAATAAGTAGAAGACTAACCCTAAGAATGTAAAATGGGTTGAAAAGTTCCCTTACAAAAATCTGGCAGCCTAACGACAACACTTAAAAATTCATAAAATGAGTTGATGAGAGAGAAAAGGGTATCTCATCACATGGACATAAAATTTACAGAAATAAGGAAATATAAGTATATATCCCAACATAATAACATGGAAATTAAATGATATAACATCAAATAAGTCTTTTATTAAAAATTAGCGTGAAAGGTTCCATTACCTCGAGTCTGATTGTCTCGTATGTTCCTTATTATTCCTAAATAATAAACATAAGTTATTTAATACTTGATTCAGAAAATTTTTCAGGTTTATTATTCCTTATATATAACTTTTTACCTTGATAAAACAATTTGTTAATTATTTGAGTTTATATTGGACATTTTGTCGATGTTCGGAACTTAAGTAAAATATAAACATGTTATAATTACAAATTGTCCTTGCGGTCAAAATTATATTATATCTAGAATTATATTAATGATTTAGATATCATATATTTCATATATATATAGTATATATTTATTTAGAATAGTCCATAACATTTGGATATAATAAATTAAATGCACCGTTCAAGGAGATGGTAAGCTGTATGTATGCATGAATGCTACTTTCATTTATTTTTCTCATATAAAGCAATGAAAACTAAATGATAAATATGTATATTATAATTCTATTATAATATCTATGTTATTTATTTTTCAAAAGTTAATTATTTATATCGTTTATATGTTCCATGTATATCATGAATGAGTCATATCACTTTGAGGGGGCGGTAGTGCGCACATCCTCAAATGAAACTATCGTATTTATACAACATGAAAAGAATTAAGGTATGTTATAAATGAGAAATAAAGATGAATATAAATAAAATAAACATCATATATATCTTATATAATTACATTTCCATCATAATGGAAACCATTGGAGGTTGTAGGAGAATATTGAACAATCATCGTTTCGTGAGGCAGTAGTTCGTCATCCAGAGAAAAAGTATGTTATATACCCATTAGACGGAGGTGTGTGTAAGTTTAGTTCGAATAAATATCATATAAAAAACGTATTATATTTAAGATACTGTTTTTTTAGAAAATAATTTAATAAATAATGTTTAGGTGGTTTGAGGAAGAAAATAAATGAAAGAATCATGAGAGAATACGTTACCTCAAATCATGTAACTCCTTTGGATTTAAGCTAAAATAACTTCTTTAATTTCTTTCTTCCCATTGTAAGTCCTCTAGAAGGAATCGAGGGATTTAGGGAAATTATTTGGGAAAATATTGGACTACCCAAGTGGGCTTTAGAGGTGTTAGTAAGGGTTAGAGGTGGTGTCCTTTCATAAGAGAGAGGAGGGGCACTTTAGGAATGTTTGAAAATATTATTTTATTATTAATTTATTTTTGAATTATAATAAAACAAAAGTTATATATTTCAAATATAAGATAATGATGAGTCTAAATCCTCTCATACTATGGATTTTAGTCATGTTTCGGTTATAAAAGTAACCTTATCTTTTAGCTTTAATCCTTAGATAAATAATTTAACTTTTACCACGTCTTGTTGTATACTCACACTATATGGTTAATATAGATACTATAAAATGCCAATATAACCTCACGTAGTTCATTTATGAACTTTTAGACCTTATAAATGTCATTTTCACTAATCTTAGATTTTATTAGACTATTATATCATTTAATAAAATGTTATTTTTTTTAAAAAATCATTTTTCTCAATTTATATACTATTCATATCATGACATTAAAAAAATATATAACAACTTGATTATTTCCAAAAAAACCTACTTTAATTAAAATATAAAAAGTAATGATCCTCTATAAAATTCATGTATGAGATAAAAACTTTCAAAATAAATTTAGTTTAATATTTATAATCTAATTTATTTAAATCATTCATTAATAAGCTAATCACTATATTACCATTTTGTCATAAATAAATTTAATTATATGATGTCTAAAAATTATAAATAAAATACCATGATATAGAAAATATGTTTATATTTTTAATGACTATTTATAGTCTAAAATAGTAATTATATAAACGCATATAAAAAAAGTTTACTAAAAGATATATGTTTTTGTTACATTTTCTTTAACATTAAATTAATTTTTATAAAATGTCATTTTAACATACATGTGACTCCATGGTGTCCTAAAATCGACCCAAGGAATCCCATGGTCTATTATGTATCATCCAATAAATTTAGGACATGTGTTAGGGGAATTTGTTGTTATTAAAATATTATTTTTACCCTTATTTTACAATATATTCCCTTTAAACATGGTAAATAAAATATTTACAGATGTTTCTATTCGTAATGTCTAAAAATAAAAGGTACCTATTTAAAAAATTTAGACATCCTAATTCCAAATATAGAATCCATTTTTTTAAATTGAAAACTCATATTTTTTATAAGTTAATTTAAAATTAATTCCCGTTCTCAAAACCAAAAAACGTGTCTTTAAGAAGTAAAAACTACCAAAATATTGACTTGTGTTTATGTCCAATTTCAAAGTGGAATTAATTAATATGACCAAAATTGGATTAAATGGTAAAAAATTTAATTTAATTACTCTTTAAATACAATTAAAATTAATATCTAATCATGTAAATAAATTAGATGAAAAGTCGGGTTTGACTTAAAATGAAATATTGTTTACTATTCATTAAAAAATGAACTTTATCAGAAAAATACCAAAAATTTACCCATAGTAACTTTTGATGTCCTGATTCTGAATAAGAATTTTATTTTTTCAAATATAACATAAAAAAGTGACATAAACTATATTTAAAAAGGGTTCTACATAAAAAATCGGTAAAACGACCTTTTAAAAATATTAGAGTGTTTCATGCTTTAAATCGGATGCATTATTATTTTAAAGTCACTATTTTTAGTTAGATAAATGTAAAAACATTTAATAAATATGTAAAATCATAATGTATATTGTTATTTTCATTCCAATAAATATAGCAACTATGCGTTAACTAGAATTTAAAATAATGTTATTATTATATTATTTTTCGACATAACTTAAAGTTGTCTGAAATGAAAGATTTTTAGAGAAGCCTATTGTTTCCTGTCGAGTAAGATATCGAAGAAAGTTTTATATTTAACATAAAATTAATATTTTACTCATAAATATTATTATATATGAAAAATTATTATTCTATAAATGCATGGGTCATTACATCCTTCCCCCCTTTTGGTAATTGCGTCCTGAAAATTTTAAAACTGGGCTCGAAAACTTCATTGAAAATCCCACATTGGAAAAGGAGTCAATAAAACTATCACATTTAAATCAAAAAAAGAGAAGTAAAAAAGGCCACTTCGGATAACACATAATGGGATTCCATGTATGAAAACATGGATATGGAGGAGAAACTAAGTGTCATGTTCTGATGGAGAGTGATAGAAAACATGATCAGGAGAATGTTAATCACCAGAAAAGCAAAAAATTGTGATGGGTAAAATGGTCTTTGATTTCATAGTAGGAAAATTAAATGAAAAATGATTTTTCTTGAAAATAATTTTCATAAATTTGAAGAATTTATTTATGATATTGACTAAGAACATAAGGAAACGTACTTACTTTTCATGTAGACTTTCATTTTTTACTAAATTTCTACAACAAACTCATCTTTTCTCCACATAAAGAGTATTCAAGATGATTGGTCACATAAAAAGATATAGAATAAACTTCTATAGAATCACATAATCCCAAAAAGTTGAACTATATATTTCCCCTATCATTATACAATAACCAAAACCAAATTATTTAGTATGAGATCAGATAATCCCCAAAAGGATAATCCTTTATAAAAAGAAATACTACTATGAATCTCCAAAATTCAACAAAAAATACCCAAAGTTAAACAAATTCCATTCAATACACAATTGTCCTTAAAATTCTTCAATATTATTCAAATAATGATTGAAACCCAAAACTCGGAAGAATCTAATCACATAGTCTTCCATTTAAAATCTTAACATTTATCTCCAAATAGCATCAACTACTCTTAATGTCTCACACTGAATTGTAATTAACCTAATCATATATTATTTATGTTAGCATAGTCATTTCCATAAATAACCCAAATCTCCATATTTCTACAATAATGACATAGGTTCTTCCAAAATAAAATTTCAACCATTACTCTACAAATAAAATCCTATAGTATTCTATTATCCTTAGGAATATAGTGTTCCTAATAGAGAAAACGTCTTCCAAAATAACATTTATCACTTAATCACCAAAAAATTTTCCTATACTAAGGATATCCATTTCATAAAACTTATGTTTCCCAAATAATCTTATTCTTGATCCATAAAATTATTTAACTAAAAATAATTACTCATACTAACCAGGGAATTCACATAGTCTAATGGTTGGTGATAAATCTTAATTGCTCATTGGTTGTGGCTTTGATTCCCATATATTTGTCCGACGTGACAGGTTGTCACATGGTCTACATGTTGTCCTTTTTCAAAACCCATATAATTCTAATAACATTAACAAAAAGAGATAAAATCATTAAAAATATCCATAACCTTTTTTAACCTCAAAGGTTATTTCATACCTCACATTTTTCATCCCAAAAACTAATAACCCATGATTTCCTCAAAACAAAATATCACATGAACCCATAAGGTTATCCATTATGTCCACACAATAAAATAAAATTATTTCTTTAATATAATTCTATCATATCAAACATCAGGGTTACACATACTAGAATAATTATTCAAAATAAATTCTATAATTAATACATTTAAACATATCATCATCCATAGATCTATCATAATAATTCAATTCTTATACATCATAATCATATAACATTATTCATGATCGTTTTTCCATTTTTTCCATATTATTCTTTTATACATCATTTCTAAACATAAAACCACGCATAATGCCCTAAAATTTCAGAAATGTCAAAAAATGAGCTAAGAAATAATCCATGGCTTTCATAGGTTATTTTTAGTTTCCTTGTCATAAATTGGAATGGAAATAGAAATTGGTAAACATATATTTTTATGATCCTACTAATCTCATTCCCAAATCATATTCATTGGACATCTATTTGTATAATGACCATGAACACTATATTTAAAACATTAAATTGATCCTTCGAAAAAGAACTTATTTCCCTTTCCTAGATTCATCTGGATGCTTCCTTTTTACATGGAAGGTTCTTGATTTATGTACTTAATTACCACATCTAAGATATCTTCTTGTCCATTTGAATCATTTTCCAAGGTGTTTTATTCTATATCCTCAACACATAGGTTTTGGAATATAATTACATTTATGATTATTACCAGAACATCCATATGGATTTTTTTCTCACATATAAGAAGCCTTATAAAATCAACAAGGTTCAGGTGGTAAATCAAGACTATAGATAGTTGGTTAAGAATAACCACACGAGTTATCATTAAAGCTCCCATTTCATATGGTTTCTTATTTATAAAACTATCACGTTTTTTTTTACATCCATTTTCACTTTGGTGCCTGCTAGATCCATCCATTTACTAAAACCAAAAAGGTCAGTGTGAGTATATCAGTAAAACCATTATATAATATCTTATGGTAATGGTAAACAATAATATATACTTATTCATGTTATCTTAAACCCATTCAATTTATATAAAATAATTAGGACTCTTTCTAATATTTTATCCCTTATGGTTATGTCACATAGGTTTAAATAACACCCTAACCTGTGAAGTTATCTAAACTGACCTATAACACAAACTAAAAGGCCTCAGCCATAAACCTTACATGATCATGAATTAAGTTAATAATTCACATTTAGGATCTTTTCTGGTTTATATATTTTTATAATTAGGTAATAAAATATTCATAACAACTTTAATATTACAAGTATACACTTCTACTCACTATCCATTTGTTCATAAAACAAAAACTATTTAAAATGAAACAAAATATTGTTTCATGTTTTAATTGTATAAATTTTCCTTGATCCCATATATGACTCTTTTATTCCTTATATCCTGTGAAAAACAATTCAAAACTTGGAAAGAGAATAGAAACATCATTATGGGATACATAAAAAAGGAAAAATTTTAGTTTTTCAAAACAATAAGTAAACCATGAATAAATTATCATAAAGTAATATGTTTCACCTTTAAGAAGTATAAAAAACAATTCATTGAATATAAGATCATTTAATACCCTTTTTGTAACTGAAAAATTACCATAAATCCCATAGAAAGATACATATAGAATATAAAGTTAACTTGGGACATAAACATACATAAATAGAATAACCATATGGTGAACTTCTACACATATCACTAAAACAATAGCCTTACATCTGACTTCTGTACCCAATTTTTTGTAAGTTATAATGTTACCACGTGTCCTTGGTTTATAACTGAACCACTCGTCATTTAGTTTATTACACAAGCACCCGTCAAATTTCCAAGAACCATTAAATAATCATAACACATAAAATATTTCAAATATCAACATTTCAGTAATAAAATTTAATTTTAAATCAAAAGATATAATTTCAAGATATTAAAATAATCAATCCATTTAAAAATCCATTTTAAAAACCAAAACATCCAAAAATGGAATAAGGGATTACTTTTCATTTTCAAACTGTTATGTCTTAAAGAGGAATCCAAATAATGGTTACGGTGGTGGAGAATTCATTGTCGCCATAAATGTTAAAGAAATTCATTTTGTCTTTTACTAAAATGATTTATAGAAAAAGATTCCCTTAGAATGAAAGTAAAATTCGATGGGTGTTATTATACACCATGTAATAGAAGGAGTTTTATATAATCAAAACATTCCCCAATGAAAGGATATTGAGATTAAGTCCCTTTCAAAGATCGTATAAATGACGTTAGAATTTATCAACTGGGAGATTATGTGTATAAATAGTATATCCACACAAAATAAAGTGGAAATTAAAACAAAAATAAATAAAAAATGATTCCACACATAATTATAGAATTACATAATCAATAAGTAGAAGACTAACCCAAAGAATGGAAATTGTGTTAAAAAGTTCTCTTATAAAAATTTGGCAGCCTAACGGCCTCACTTAAAAATTCAGAAAATGAGTTGATGAGAGAGAAAAGGGTATCTCATCATATGGACATAAAATTTATATAAAAAAGGATATATAATAACATATTCTAGTATAATCAAATTAAATAAAAATACATAACATAAATTAAGTCTTTGATTAAAAGAGGATGATGAAAGGTTCCCTTAACTCGAGTCTGACTTGTCTTGTATGTTCCTTTTTCTTCATGAATAATAAACTTAAGTTAATTACTACATGATTCAGAAACTTTTTCAAGTTTATTATTCCTTTTATATCACTTATTACATTGATATAACAATTAGTTAATTATTTGAGTTCATATTGGCCATTTTGTCATTGTTCGGAACATGAGTAAATAATGAACTAGTTATAATTACTAATTGTCCATGGGGTCAAAATTATATTATCTCCACAATTATATTCATGATTTAGATATCATATTTATCGTATATATCCAGTATTTGTGTATTTATAATAGTCCACAACATTTGGATATAAGAAATTAAATGCATCGTTCATGGAGACGGTAAGTCATACGTACGCATAAATGCTACTTTCATTTTTTTCATACTTAAAAGATTTAAAAATAAATGATAAATAGGTATATTATAATTCCAATATCATATATATGTTATATATGTTACATAAGTTTATTAATTCCATCCATTATATGTTTTATGTATATCATGAACGAGTCATATCATTTGAGGGGGCGATTTTCTCCACTTCTTCAAATGAAATTACCGTATGTATAATACATAAAAAGTATAAAGGTATATAATAAATGAGAATTAAATAATAATAGATATAAAATAAATATCATATATATCATATATATTTATAGTTCCATCATAATTTCTCCCATGATAGGTGGTATGAGAATATTGAACAATTATCATTTCGTGAGGCAGTAGTTCGCCGTCCACAGAAACAATATGTTATATACCCATTAAAAGGAGGTGTGTGTACGTGTAGTTAGAATACTTATCATAACAACAACCTGGTATATTTAATATACTGTTTTTGTTATAAAAAAATTGAATAAATAGATTCTATGGGATTTTAGAAAAAAAATGACAGAATCATGAGAGAAAACATTACCTCAAATAAGGTAACTCCTTTTGATTTAATCTAAAAAGACTCCATTAATTTCCTTATTCCCAATGTATGGCTTCTAAGAGGAATATAGGGATCTTGGGAGATTATTTGGGAAGATTTTTTATGATCCATGGTGTCTTGAAAGGTGTGATTAAGGGTTAGAGGTGGTGTCATTTTATAAGAGGAAGGAGAGGAACTTTAGGAAATATTGAAAATATTATTTTATTATTTATTGATTTCAAATTATAATAACACCAAAGTGATATATTTAAAAGATAAAAAGCGTATGGGTTTAAATCCTCTTAGAAAACTAGTTTTAGGAAAGTTTAGGTCATAAAATTAACCTTATCTTTTAGATTTAACAATTACTTAACTAATTTAACTTTTACCGTGTCTTCTAATATATTCATATTATATGGTTAATATAGTTACTAAAAAATGAAAATCAAGCCTCAAGTGGGTCATTAATGACATATAAATCCTTTTCTTTGTCATTTTGTAGAAAATTATATTTTTGGTACTATTATATCATATAATAAAATATTATTGTTTAAAAAAACTCATTTATGTCAGTTTATATACTATTCATATCATGACTTTAAAAAAACCCATAACAACATGATTATTTTGAAACAAGCTTCATTAATTAAAATAAAACATGTAATAATCATCGATAAAATTATTTTATGACAAAAAAAGTTTTCAAATAAATTTATTTTAATATTTATATTCTCATTTATTTAAATCATTCCTTAATAAGGTAATCACTACATCTTCATTGTGTCATAAATAAATTTATTTATTTGTGGTATAAAAGTTGTAAATAAAATACCATGATGTATCAAATGTTTTATTTTTATAATGACTATTTATATTCGAAAATGTTACTTATATAACCTTATATAAAAAGGTTTTACTAAAATATATATGTTTATGTTACATTTTCCTAAACATTAAATTAGTTTTTATAAAATTTCATTTTAACTTACAAGTGGCTCCATGGGGTCCCAAAAATGACCAAGGAAGATCAAGATCATCCATGTTTCACCCAATAGGTTTTTAACATGTGTTAGGGTAATTTAATATTATAATAATATTATTTTTTCTCTTATTTACCTGATTTACCCTTTAACCATAATATATACAATATTTTCTGAAGTTACTATTCATATAGTCTAAAAACAAAATATACCTATTTAAAAAAATTTGGACCTCCTGATTAAAAATATGGAATCTATTTTTCCAAATTCAAAACACAAAATTTTTAGAAATTAATTTAAAAATAATTCTCGTTGTCAAAACCAAAAAGCGTGTTTTTAAGAAATAAAAACTTCCAAAATATTGACATGTGTTTATGTCCAATTTCAATGTGAAATTAATTATAATTACCAAAATTGGATTAAATGATAAAAATATAATACAATTACACTTTAAAAACAATTAAAATGATAATTTAATCATATAAATAAATTAGATGAAAAGACATTTTTGACATAAAATGCAGTATTTTTCAATATTCATTGGAAATGAACATTATTAAAAAAATAAAAAAAATTATTTGAAGTATATTTTGATATCCCGCATCTAAAGAATAAGTTTAATTTGTCAAATTTAACATATTATAGTGAAAAAAACTATATTTAAAAAATTTTCTCCATCAAAAGGTGGTAAAATGACCTTTTTCAAATATTAGAGTATTCCATGATTTAAATTAGATTCATTCTTATTTTGAAGCCCATAATATTTATTAGATAAATTTAAAAACATTTAATAAATATGTAAAATCATAATTTAGTTAGTTATGTTCATTCTCAGTAATACAACAGCTATGCGTTAACTACCATTTAAAATAATATTATTATATTATTATTTTTTCGGCATAACTCAATGTTGTGTGAAGTGAATGATTTTAGGAGAAGCACATTTTTGAGAGTTGAGTATGCTATCAAACAAAGTTTCTAATTTAACAAAAAATTAATATCATATTCATAAATATTAATATATGTGAAAAAGTATTATTCTTTAAATATCATGGTCATTACACCTAGAATCATAAAACATAAAGGATGGAAATATTTTTTGACAAAAAACTAAAACATAAAGATACATATAAGCATGATAAAAACAATAAAGGGACATAGTATCATAATAAAAATATATATCATCAAATTACTAATAATTATACAAGATAAACTTGACTTCCCAAATGACATATCACTCTAATCACAACGTATCATAAATATCCACATCCTATAAGTGGTGTTTTCCATTTTCTTAGACTTGGAATAAGAAAATCTAAAAACTCCAAAAGGAAAAGGTAGGGTGTTATCTAAAAAACCTTATAAGTTATCACTATATGTTCCATAAAAATATTTCATAATAATCAACAAAAACATGATTTTAATTATATATAGTATAGGGCATAGTATAATTTATCATTTGTATATTTAAAATGACACATTATTTATTACAAGGGATAGAAAACATTTCAAACATGTCTTAAATAAACATTTTATATTAAACAATTTATATAAATCAAATGGAATAGATAAATATTGTTCAATATAAATAGAATTTATAATCAAAATAATCACAATTATAAGCATGGTCATCTACACTATGGTAGAATAGTTCCCTGTTATAGGATCCTCACACATCACATACCAGTGATCATGAGAATATGTGTACATGTGTCCCTTAGGATTAGGAATAATAGGGATCATAAATACCCCATCAGGGTTAATATATACCTAACTAGGTTTTTGTAATAGGTTTAATTTCCAATCTATTTCTAAGTAATTATAATCCTAGTGTTCTTGTCCCAAATAACTCATTAACTAACTAGGCTTTCATGTTCTCAATCAATCAACCAATTTAAAATTTTGAAATCATTACATTACAAATAAATCATCATTCATAATGAAATTTCCATCTTTTCCTATTCAATATTCCAATTTACATTAAAAATGGTTACATGTTCTTTCATTAATTAATGCCTTCTCAAAATAAAACGAATCATAGGTTTTTATCAATTCAGTTTAAGACATTTTCAAAATCAATTCACAAATCATATCACATTTTCTATCAGTTTCAAAATACGCCGCAATTTATAATTCCATTATAATTTGGGGTTTTCCAAAAAATTACATGCCAAATAAAATAAAAATTCCAATTTTAATCGAATTGGTTTTTTATAATTAAATTAATATAAATTTCTAACAATAAAAAATTTTTGTTTTAGTAAATCGCCCATAATTAAATTGAACCACCTACTTTTAATCATTGAAAAAACACCTATAATAGGACTTTTCAAAGAAGTAAAAAAGGAATAAAAGATTTATAAACACAACCTATAATCAATATTTAAGAACATGAATTTTAGATCCATCAATCCCAATATGATCTAACAAACTCACGGAATGAATGAAATAGGGTATGGAAGACACAAGAAGACCACTTACCTAGAGAGATGAATTGTAACCAATATGAGGATCAATCACCAAAAAAATGATTCTGATGGATTAGATATCTCTACAATCACATAGTGATGGCCCTTGGTCAAAATGGAAAGGTTATAGGTTAAAAAAATTAAATCATACAAGCCATTGGGTTTATCATGTTGGGTTAGGGAAATATGTGACATGCATTCCATTCACATCGTGTTATCCCAAGAAAAGAAATAATTCCCTAAAATGTGTCACCTTTTGTTTGAAAACATGATTTAACATTTTCATATTATTAACCTAATTTACGGTCTGTAAACATTTTATGCCCACAAACAAATTCACGAATTCTTCTCTGATAAAATTACATGATTTGTAATCTCTTTACATGATGTATATATTCACAATATATAGTTATTCACCCATTACCTAGAACCCCCCCCCCCCAAATAAAGTAATAAAAAATAAATTGTAAGGCTTACCTTAGAAGGTAATAGGGTGTTACAACTACCCCTCCACAAAATGTTTTTGTCCCTAAAAATCCTATAAAGAGGTTTCTATATCAAAAGGTTGAGTCTATTTATCTCTCATTAGTTCCTATACCTCCCAAGTGTCATGTGAATAAGGAATTTTCTTCCCTAGAACATGTATTAAATTTATCATCCTTCTATTAAGTACCTTTGTCTCAGAATCAACAATCCTGGATGGATTCTCAATCATGAATAAATCAGGGTCCACCTCAAGATTATCCCAACTCAAATCATGAGATGGATTGGAAAGATTCTTTCATAGATATGACACATAGAAAATATTCTTTATTGATTTCAACTATGGAAGAAGTAATATATTGTAATCCACAATCCCCACCTTCTCAATTACCTCAAAAGGTCCCAAAAATTAAGAGTAATCTTCCCTTACCTCCCAATCCATCTATGTCCCAAAAAATTGAATCTTTCAATAACACATGGTCAACAACTGAAAAATACCATGGTATACAAAAACAATCATCAAAAGATTTATATCGACTCTATTTCATCAACATTATCTGACAAATAAACTTAATCTTTGTTGATTTCTCTTAGACCAAACTCAATACCCCTTAGTAAGTTTCACCAATCTCCGAGCAGCACAATAAAGATCTACAAGGTTATATATACAAGGCCTCAAAATGATCTATTCTAATGGAAGGCTAATAACTATTTTTATAGTCAAACTCAACCTTTCCCAAAATTTCATCCCAATATCCAAAACATTCGAGAATATAGGCATGAATAATATCTTTAAGAATATTTTTATCTCTCTCTGTCAGGTCATCCCTCTGTGGATGGCATGTCATACTCACCTGAACCTCATATCTCAGTTCCCCTTAGAGGCCTCTCCAAAGGTAAGAATTTAGGGATCTCTATCAAATTCTATAACAAATGTAATATCATGAAAATGAAAAATCACCCTCACATTGATATTTCTATGATCCTAAAATTTGGTTGTATCACAAATGTGTATAAATTCATCCAAATTTTTATCCTTCTGATCACAAACCATATCACATTCTTCTTTCTCTGCATATATTTCAACCTAACTACAATGTTTGTATAGATCTCATTCTACATACTTGTTGGAACAAGAAGTGGCTAAATAAAACATGAAGGTCTCTTGTGCTTAGCTTTAATATAAGGCCCCAGCCTTAAACCTTACTTAATCTTGAGTTATTACAAGATTACACATTGAGGATCTTTTCAGGTTTAGAGTTTTAGAGAATTAGATCATAAAACATGGATTACATTCCACATTTAAACAAAGTGGTTATAGAAAAGATAGTATTCATTTTTTCCATCAACAGAAAGATATTTAAAATAAAACATGTATTCTTTCTTGACACTTCCTTGACACTATCATCATATCATGTACCTTTCCCTTGACTGGTGAAAAACATTTCAAAAACATGGGATGAGTATAAAAATCTCAGTAAGGGATTTAAAAGTAAGAAATGAAAACATTAGTCCATGTATGAAATCATACTTCTCTCATAAAACATAAGCATTTTAATATACCTCATCAAATCATGAATAAATCATAGAAATCATAAGACATAAAGGTAACTTGAGGCATTCATAACATTCTTACGTAGGGAGTAAACCTCTTGGTTTCGTTTGGAATACTCATCACAGTATATTCCCTAAATCTCTTTCGAGAAACCTTAACGTTTAACTCCTTCTCGTTACCCAGTGCATTAGAGAGCTATATCGGGCTCACCCGCCCTTAGTTTATCATGGAACCATCCATCTTCATAACAATTCCCAAGAACCATAACATAATCGTATCACATAAAACATGCATAAAGGAAACCTAACATTTCCACATTTCAATCACAAGATATCAATACAACACATTGATATAATAAAAACATTACGAAAACCATTTTCAATTACAAAATAAAAGAAAATTAAAACATGGTATTTATTTTTCATTTAAAAAAAAGGTATGGCTTGTAGAGGAAGCCGAAACTCAAATAATGGTCACGGCGGTGGAGAAGTCTTTGTCGCCGCATACATATGAAAAAAACATTCCCTTTTATTATTTAGTAAAATGCTTCGTATAAAAAATATTCCTTTTGTATAAACATAAAAGTCAAAGGGGTTTATACACCATATAAAAGAAGGTTGTGTATAAAACAAAATATGCCTCAATGAAAGGAGATTGAGACGAAGTCCCATACCTCGGGTCCAACTTGACTCGATCGTTCTTTAATGTCCTAAATAATAAACTTGAGTTAATTTATACTTGTTTAAGAACCTTTTTCAAGTTCATTATTCCTTTTATATCACTTATTACCATGTTATGAACATTATGTAATCATTTATGTTAATAACGTTCGTTTTGTGGATATTTGGTACTTGAGTCAAAAGTGAACTTCTTATATTTACAAGTTGTTCACGTAGTCAAATATCCATTATCTCAAGAATGATATTCCTGATGTAGATTCCATATATATCATATATATCCAGTATATACATGCATTTATAATATTACATAATCATTTATAGGTAAGAAATGAAATGCACTGTTCATGGAGACGGTAAGCCGTACGTACGCATGAACGCTACATCCATTTCTAGGTCATATTAATGGAATTAAAACTAAATGAGAGATATGTATATTTTAATTCCAGAATTATATTCATCATTTAGATGTAACATAAATCATATATATCCATTATATATATGTACTTATAATAGTACATTACATTTGGGGATAAGAAATGAAATGCACCGTTCATGGAGACGGTAAGCCATACGTACGCATGAATACTACTTTCATTTATATCTCCTACTTTAATGGAAATAAATAATAATTATATAAAGGTTTTTATAATTACATTATAATATCATTAAATCTATCCTTTATACGTACCACATATGGTATTAACGAATCAAATCACTTTGAGGGGGCGGTAGTCCACACTTCCGAAAATGAAGATATCGCATTTACCCATAATGGAAACCATAAAGGAATGCCATAAATGAAAAACACAGAAGCTTAAGGAAAACATAAACATATTATATATCATATATAAATATAGTGACATCTTAATGGATACCTTTGAAGTTGTTACAAGAGTATTGAACAATCATGTTTCGTGAGGCAGAAATTCTCCATCCATGGAAACAGTATGTTATTTAACCATAAGATGTAGGTGTGTTTAAGTGTACCTCTAATACTTATCATAACAACATCCTAGTATATTGAAGATACTGTTTTTGTTACAAAAGAAAGGAATAAAAATAGTTTAGGGGGTTGGAGAAGCAAAATAAAACATAAGAACACAAGAGAAGACACTACCTTTAAAACGGGTAACTCTTTTTGATTTGAGCTCAAAGGCTTCCTTGGGAAGACTTCTGCCCAAAGTGAGGCTTCAATGAGTAAGATATGGGTTTGGAGAGACAAAATGGTCAGGGGTTTTCTGAGCCAAAGGCTTGAGAGGTGTGGGTAAGGTGGTAGAGGAGGGGGCCTTTTATAAGAGGAGAGGAGGGGCACTCTTGGAAAGGTATAAAATGTTACTTTATTTTCCAATGAGTTTCAGATTCTAAAGGTCACACATTGATGTATTTCAAGGATGAAGTGATAAGGGTTCGAAATATACTCATCCAATAGTTATTTGAAAAGTTTAGGTCTTATATTTTACATTATCTTTTTATTTTATTTAAATCGTTAAATAATGAGGTAATCGCTGCATCATCATGATGTCATAAATAATTTAATTTATTTAATGTCTAAAAATTATAAAAAAACAACTATGATGTAGGAAATCGTTTTATATTTCCAATGACTATTTATAGTCTAATATATCATTTATGTAGACAAAATTAAAAATGTTTTACTCAGGTAATACATTCTTTGTTATATTTAACTTTCTTTAAAAAATAAAAAGATAAAAAGTCACTTTCACACAAAAGTGATTCCATGGGGTCCCCAAGTTTGGCACAAGGCATTTCATGGTCAGCCATGAAAAAACCAGTAGTATTAGGACACATGTTGGGATCATTTGTTATTATTATGATATTATTTTATTATCCTTAACTACCCGATTACTAATTAATCAAGATAATTAAAGATAATTACCGTCATTACTATTCATAATGTCCAAAAACAAAAAATGTCTTGATTACATAATTTGGACCTTATTATTCCAAATATGTAATCCATTTGACCAAATTCCAAACACATAAATTAAAATAATTAATTTAAAAATAATTCCCGTTGTCAAAACAAATAGCGGGTTTTTATTAAACAATATCTATGAAAAGTATGGCATTAGTTTATGCATAATTACAAAGAGAAATTAATCCTAATGACCACCATAGGATTAAATGGTAAAAATATATTCAAATTACACTTTGAGACCAATTAAAAAGATAATATGACAATATAATTAAATTAGATGAAAAAGCAGTTTTGATGTAAAATGTCGTATTTTTCACTATTCATTAAAAATTGAACATGGTTAGAAAAATACCAAAAATCTACCCAAGGTAAATTTAAATGTCCCAATCATAAAGAATAAGTTTATTTTGAATAATATAGCTTATAAAATTGTCAAAAGTTAGATTTAAAAATGGTTCTCCATCAAAAGGTGGTAAAACAATCTTTTAAAAATATTAGAGTATTCCATGCTTAAGATTGGATTTATTCTCATTTTAAGCATCTAAAACACTATTTAATTCATAAATAGACATAGATAAGAATATCTATTATTCATTACTTACTTGGTATGTTACATCCTTCCCCCTTCAGAAAATTGCGTCCCCGCAATTTATTTACTTATCGAATAAGTGGGGGTATTTATCCCTCATTGCATTTTCAGATTCCTATGTTGCCTCTTCACTCATGTGGTTCTTCCACAAAACCTTTACTTGATGAATAACCGTATTCCTCAACACTTTCTCCCTGTGATCAAGAATCCGAACTGGTTGTTCCTCATAAGATAGATTCTCTTCCAACTGAACTACCTCTGGACTCAAAACATTAGTTGGATCTGCCATGCACTTCCTTAAAATTGAAACATGAAAAACATTGTGTACCTGAGATAAACTCGGAGGTAAAGACACTAGGTATGCAACTGATCCAAATCTCTCCAGAATTTCATATGGTCCAATGAACCTTGGACTCAGCTTTCCTTTCTTACCAAATCGCATCACACTTTTCCTTGGTGATATTTTGAAAAAAACATGATCACCTACCTCGGAAGATAGATCCTTCCTCCAGTTGTCTACATAACTTTTATGTCTGCTCTGAGCTGTTCTCATGTGTTTCTGGATCAACTGAACTTTTTCTGCCATCTCTTCTACCAATTCTGGTCACATCAGCTTCCTTTCACCCACTTTATCCCAAAAAGCTGGATTTCGACACAGCTTCCCATATAACGCCTCAAATGGTGCCATCTGTATACTGGAATGAAAACTGTTATTATAAGAAAACTCAACCAAATAAAGATGTTGGTCCCAACTTCCCTGATAATCCATCGAACAAGAACGTATCATATCTTCCAAAGTCGGAATTGTTCATTCTGACTGCCCATCTGATTGAGGATGAAAAGCTGTACTAAAATTTAATTCGGTACCCAACGACTTCTGAAGGCCTTTCCAAAAGTTAGAAGTAAACCTGGGATCATGATCAGATACAATAGAGAGTGGAACTCCATGTAACCTAACTATCTCTTTAATATACAAATGGGAAATTTGATCTAGGGAAAAAGTATCTCGTATAGCAAGGAAATGAGCAGATTTAGTCAAGCGATCAACAATAACTCAGATTGCATTATTTTCTCGAGGTGTCTTCGGTAATCCCATAACAAAATCCATGGATATATTTTCACATTTCCACTCTGGCACTGGTAAAGGCTGAACCATCCCTTTCAGTAACTGCCACTCTACTTTAACCTGTTGACATTTCAAACAGTTCACAGTAAAATCAGCAATATCCCTTTTCATTCTGTCCCACCAGTAATACTCCCAAAGATCTATATACATCTTAGTACTTCCTAGATGAACTGAAAACGGAGAACTATGAGCTTCACATAACAACTCTATCTTCAACTGTGAATCACATGGCACACAAAATCTCTTCCCAAATATCAAAACACAATCATCATCAATGTTGAATTCAGGAAACTTACACTTCTGAACCAGCTCTACCTTTTTCTGCAACTCACTGTCTTGCATCTGTGCTTTCTTAATTCTGTCTGATAGAGAAGATTTCACTGATACCTGAAACAAAACAGAATTAAATCCTACCCCAATTACTTCTATGCCAAATTTCATCAAATCCATAACCAAAGGATCACGTTCCAAATGTAAAATTGTTAATGAAGCATTACTTTTCCGACTCAAAGCATCAGCCACTTTACTTTCATTTCCTAGATGGTAATGAATTGTACAATCATAATCCTTGATTAATTCTAGCCATCTCCTCTATCTCATGTTCAATTCTTTCTGAGTGAATATATACATTAAACTTTTGTGATCAGTGTATATTTCACACTTTACTCCATACAAATGATGCCTCCAAATTTTTAAAGCGAAGATAACAGCAGCTAATTCCAAATCATGTGTAGGGTAATTTACCTCATTAGTTTTCAACTAAAGTGAAGCATAAGCAATTACCTAATCATTCTGCATTAGGACACAACCAAGTCCTTTCAATGAAGCATCACTGTAGATAACAAACTCACCATTCTTGTAAGGTAGTGCAAAAACTGGAGCATTCACTAATCTTCTTTTCAACTCCTGAGTCAACTAAGCCATCACTGCAACAAAATTTTTAGTTCTAATTCTGACCATCTCATGATACTAATTTGAAAGTTCATTTCCCACTGTATCCCTTACCATAAAATTCATTCTATTTACTCTACAAAAAACCATTCTTAACACATAAATATCTTAGGTGAAGCAACATGGTAATCTTTAAATGCTATATCATTTCAATCATACCATAAATTAATTTATAATTTAACAATTTTCTAACTCCTAAAGTATTCTAAACAGACCTGTGATACCAACTATAAGGCCCCGGCCTTAAACCTTACTTAATCTTGAGTTATTACAAGATTACACATTGAGGATCTTTTCAGGTTTAGAGTTTTAGAGAATTAGATCATAAAACATGCATTACATTCCACATTTAAACAAAGTTGTTACATAAAAGATAGTATTCATTTTTCCCATCAATGGAAAAATATTTAAAATAAAACATGGATTCTTTCTTGACACTTCCTTGACACTATAATCATATCATTTACCTTTCCCTTGACCTGTGAAAAACATTTCAAAAACATGGGATGAGCATAAAAATCTCAGTAAGGGATATAAAAGTACGAAATGAAAAGAGTAGTCCATGTATGAAATCATACATCACTCATAAAACATAATCATTTTAACATACCTCCTAAAATAATGAATAAATCATATAAATCATAAGACATAAAGGTAACTTGGGGCATTCATAACATTCTTACGTAGGGAGTAACCCTCCTGGTTACGTTTGAAATACCCATCACAGTATATTCCCTAAATCTCTTCGGAGAAACCTTAACGTTTAACTCCTTCGCGTTACCCAATGCATTGGAGAGCTATATCGGGCTCACCCGCCCTTAGTTTATCACGAAACCACCCGTCTTCATAACAATTCCCAAGAACATAACATAATCATATCACATAAAACATGCATAACGAAATATAACATTTCCAAATTTCAATCACAAGATATCAATACAACACATTGATATAATAAAAACATTATGAAAACCATTTTCAATAACAAAAGAAAATTAAAGTAAAACATGGTATTTATTTTTCATTTAAAAAAAAGGTATGGCTTGTAGAGGAAGCCGAAACTCAAATAATGGTCATGGTGGCAGAGAAGTCGTTGTCACCGCATACGTACGCCAAAAACATTCCCTTTTTTGTTTAGTAAAAATATTCGTATAAAAAAGATTACTTTTTGAAAAACGTAAAATTCAAAGGGTTTTATACACCATATAAAAGAAGATTGTGTATAAAACAAAATATGCCTCAATGAAAGGATATTGAGACGAAGTCCCATACCTCGGGTCCGACTTGACTCGATCATTCTTTACTGTTCTGAATAATAAACATGAGTTAATTTATACTTGTTTAAGAACCTTTTTCAAGTTCATTATTCATTTTATATCACTTATTACCATTTTTTGAACATTATTTAATCATTTAAGTTAATAACGGTCGTTTTGTCAATATTTGGTACTTGAGTCAAAAGTGAACTTCTTATATTTACAAGTTGTTCACGTAGTCAAATATCCATTATCTCAAGAATGATATTCATGACGTGGATTCCATATATATAATTAATATCCAGTATATACATGCATTTAAAATATTATATAATCATTTAGAGGTAAGAAATGAAATGCACCGTTCATGGAGACGGTAAGCCGTACGTACGCATGAACGCTAATTTCATTTCTCTGTAATATTAATGGAATTAAAACTAAATGAGAGATATGTATATTTTAATTCCAGAGTTATATTCATCATTTAGATGTAACATAAATCATGTATATCAATTATATATATGTACTTATAATAGTACATTACATTTGGGGATAAGAAATGAAATGCACCGCTTATGGAGATGGTAAGTCGTACGTAACCATGAACGCTACTTTCATTTCTATATCATACTTTAATGGAATGAAATAATAATTATATAAAGGTATATTATAATTACAGTATAATATAATATATAATATCATTAAATCTATCCTTTATACATACCACATATGGTATTAACGAATCAAATCACTTTGAGGGGGCGGTAGTCCGCACTTCCTAAAATGAAGATATCGCGTTTACCCATAATGGAAACCATAAAGGTATGCCATAGATGAAAAACACATGAATCTTAAGGAAAACATAAACATATTATATATCATATATAAATATAGTTACATCTTAATGGCCTCCTTTGAAGGTGTTATAAGTGTATTGAACAATCATCGTTTTGATAGGCAGAAATTCGCCTTCCACGGAAACAGTATGTTCCTTAAACATTAGATGTAGGTGTGTGTAAGTGTATCACTAATCCTTATCAAAAAATCATACTATTATATTGAGGATAATGTTGTTGTTACAAAATAAAGGAATAAAAAGAGTTTAGGGGGTTGGAGAAGCAAAATAAAACATAAGAACCCAAGAGAAGACACTACCTTTAAAACGGGTAACTCTTTTTTATTTGATCTCAAAGGCTTCCTTGGGAAGACTTCTACCCAAAGTGAGGCTTCTAGGAGTAATACAGGGATGTGGAGAGACAAAATGGGCATGTTTTGGCCAAGCCAAAGACTTGAGAGGTGTGGGTAAGGTGGTAGAGGTAGGGGGCTTTTATAAGAGGAGAGGAGGGGCACTCTTGGAAAGGTATAAAATGTTACTTTATTTTCAAATGATTTTTGGATTATAAAGGTCTCACATTGATTTATTTTGAGGATAAGGTGATAAGGGTTATAAATATACTCATCCAATAGGTCTTTGACAAGTTTAGGTCTTATATTTTACATTATCTTTTTATTTATTTAAATCGTTAAATAATGAGGTAATCACTGCATCATCATGATGTCATAAATAATTTAATTTATTTAATTTATAAAAATTATAAAAAAATACTCTGATGTAGTAAATCGTTTTATCTTTCTAACAACTATTTATAGTCCAATAGATAATTTATTTAGACAAAATTAAAAATGTTTTACTCAGGTGATACATTCTTTGTTATATTTAACTATCTTTAAAAAATAAAAAGATAAAAAGTCACTTTCACACAAAAGTGATTCCATGGGGTCCCCAAGTTTGGGACAAGGCATCCATTGGTCGTCCATGACACAACCAGTAGTATTAGAACACATGTTGTGGTGATTTGTTTTTATTATGATATTATTTTCTTATCCTTAACTACCCGATTACTAATTAATCAAGATAATTAAAGATAATTACCGTCGTTACTATTCATAATGTCCAAAAACAAAAAAGTCTTGATTACATAATTTGGACCTTATGATTCCAAATATTTAATTCATTTCACCAAATTCCAAACACAGAAATTGCAATAATTAATTTAAAAATTATTCCCATTGTCAAAACAAATAGCGGGTTTTTTAAACAATATCTATGAAATGTTTGGCATTAGTTTACGCTCAATTCCAAAGTGAGATTAATCATAATGACCACCATTGGATTAAATGGTAAAAATATATTCAAATTAAACTTTAATAACAATTAAAAATATAATCTAACCATATAATTAAATTAGATGAAAAAGTAGTTTTGATGTAAATGCAGTATTTTTCACTATTCATTAAAAATTGAACATGGTCAGAAAAATACCAAAAAATTACCAAAGGTAAATTTAAATGTCCCAATCATAAAGAATAAGTTTATTTTGACAAATATAGCTTATAAAAGTGTCAAAAGTTAGATTCAAAAATGGTTCGCCATCAAAAGGCGGAAAAACAATCTTTTAAAAATATTAGAGTATTCCATTCTAAATATTGGATTTATTCTCATTTTAAGCCTCTAAAACACTATCTAATTAATAAATAGACATATATAAGAATATCTATTATTCATTACTTAATTGGGATGTTACATTTAACCCTTTATAAGGTTTAACAATGTGGGACAGAATCAGAAATGCCACATCTCATACCTGATCACTAGAATCATCAATATATTTCATGTGTCATCTTTATTGTTCTTGGGTTCACATCCCATTAAGGATTATGGAAATATACCATCATAACTTTTCTCAGGGATAATGGCACAAAAATTTAATTCTGCAAATATAGAATACCCTCTATGGAAAATGACCACTCATTAATGGTATCCCCACCATAAAGAAATTCTTTAATATTATATAATTCATCAGTAAGATTTTTTCATGATGTATTATTTCAATAATATTGGAGGTTAATAGAACATTAGCCAATATTACCTTGGATATTTTTTCCCAAACTCATATATGAAGTCATGTAAAAAGAGCCATAAAATTCTACTATTTCGATGATTCATTACCAGTCTATGTCCTATGTTTCCTGGTCGATGCATTAGAAATTAAATTCCCTTTCTCAAAGGTATAGAATATTTTGAAATCAAAAGACTTACGATACTCCACCCAATTCCTCTAGAGGATATTTGAATATTTTTGAGAGATTATATAACCCATTTTCTTGTTGTTAAAATGCATGGTAATCCATTCTTTGAAAGTTTAATGATGCAAACTATTAAGTGCATAAATCCTAGCTATGAGTTAAAGGTCATGGGTCATGTTATTCTTCTCATGTGGATGAAGTTATCTAGCACTATAGGCCACCATATGGTCAACCTACCGATGCACATAGACCAAACCCAAACCCGATTCATCATAAAAGACCACATAAACATTTTTGGCCTATGGAAGAGTCAACACCAACATAAATGTCAAAAGAAATTTCAGATAAACAAATGAAATTTTACATCTATCATCCCAATAAAATTTCACCACCTTCAAGGAATATCTTGTTAATAAATACCATAAAGACTATATGAGAATTGGTTAGACCAAATGGAATAACAAGTTTCTCATAATGGCCATACCTATTTTGAAATACAGTGTCATAAATTTCATATTCTTTAATTATCAACTTTTGATGACCAGATCAAAGATCAATCAGTGAGAACAAATTATCCCATTTGAAATAGTAAAAAAGATAAAAAATCGTTGGAAATTGAAACATGTTATTTACCATAACTTGGTTGAGTTTCTGTTAATCAACACATAGGCATATTGTTACATCATCTTTCTTAGTAAAGAGAACATGATCCACACAAGGTGATATAGTTAGGCATGTAAATATTTTCTCTAACAGCACATCCAACTAAGTCTTTACCTCTTTCATTTTAGTTGGTTCCATGTGGTTAGAGGGGATATATAGTAGCTTTGTATAAGGAATTAAATCGACAAGGAACTATGCCGTAATTACCAATGTAAAACCATAAAATTTAGATTGAGAAAACAATAGGAAACTTGATTAAAACTGGAGGCAGATCATCTCTTAAAGATTCCCATACCATGTCAAAATCCGGAACTGATATTAATTTCCTTAAATTTGGATAAGAATGTCCAACTCTACTCAACATCAGGTCACATTCCCCATAAAAGATATGGAACACCCCATCGGTCCCGGTAAAAGAGACCTATCAAAGATATACATAAATATGATCCTTATTAGAAATGATACAATCCAAACAAAAAATGACATTGATGGATTTAAAATTGAGAACTACAAAATCCAAATCAATCTCAACAACCAATTAAACATAATACACAAGAAAAACAATAGATACCATATTCTCTATTCATTATGAGGGGTGTGGAAATATCCATCACATAAGATAAAAGCACCAAAGAAATATTTAGAAGGTTAAAAATACGAGATGATATAAATGAGTGATATGAAACCATATCAAATAAATAATTCACTAAAAATGAAGATATAGTGATGGTACCTCCCATAGTGGTTGGACATGTATCAGCTTCCAATGGAGACTCTTCCACTACATGATTAAGCTTCATTCCAGAGGCCTATTTCTACAACTCCTTTTATCTTAAAGCATCTGATTACACCACAAAACATTTAGATTATACTGATCTCATGACACTATGTGGACCAAAGATGTTATAAAAGAACAAATTCATGTTTCTAGAACTTCTAATGGAGCATAAAACTATTTGTTCATTAGTGAAAACCTATTTCAAATTCCTGAACTTACCACACTAGAAGTAAGTAAAAGAGATTCTTCCAGCCACTATAGGATATCTAAAAGAACCATGGTGTGAAGACCCATCATGAGACTCATTACTCTTTCTCTTATTTTTATGGTAACTCAAATATTTACCCCTTAGAGGAAAAGAAACTCTCATCAACCCCAACTTATTAGCTAGGTAAATATCAATCATCAACGACCAATCCAGTATATCAACATAAAAAAGAATGGATTTAGTAAGAAAACATGAGATTAAATAACATATTTAAGTCCCACATAAAACTATTGAGTCTTTATCTTCTCATTTGATAAAATCTCATGTGAAAACCACACATGATCAATAAAGCAGTTTGAATACTTCGTCGTGGTCCTTTCAGCATATTTGAATTTAAAATAAAAACATCATAGCCTTAGCCAGCACCACATACAACAAATAGAACTAATAAATGAAAAAACCCTTAATTACATCCATTATAAACCCTCATTATTCCTTTTTGTAACCATTAAATCCCACAATCTCCTACTAGTTCCTTCTATATTGTGGTTGGAACATTTCACTTTGATCTAATCAGATGTTTCTTAGAATTAAAACAAAACATCAATCTTTTGTAACTAATCCTCATCCTCCTTAAGATCATATGGGACTTGTAACATTGGTGTATTTTAGTGAAGGGAATACTAGGAATGATTATGGTATTCATCCAACTGAGTTTCTACTATAGGATCTTGAATGGAAACAGGTGTATTTCCCCAAGATTAGAAAACACGCACAATAATCTCAACAATATTTTGGTCCATGGGAGGATTTTATCACTATGGTTCATCCTCAGCTTACTCCAACATCCTTTCCACATATCTCCTCGTAGTAATGATGCTACATAACATCATAAAACAACATTAGAGATGTCTTATGATTAGTAAAAAAAATAATTGGGAAATTAATGACATTAGATAAGATAAAATATTTGGATTCCAGTATATCCAAATGAAAATTAGGGAAAAGTATAGAATTATGCCTCATGATTACCTTCCCAAGCCACCCATGGTGACTTAGGGCTCGTTAATATGTTATCTAGCTAGGAACACACACACAACTACCTTCTATGTCCAGAAAAGATAGTCAAAACTGGATACAGGTCTCGATGAATGATATCCAACCTATACCTTTGATACCACTTTGCCCTGAACTATTCAAACTACCCTGGTACCCCGATACCCAATCTAATCCTTACACATCCTGAATAGAATTCAGGAAACCCATGGCTTGGAAATTAGCACCTGACATAATACAAGATAAATGATGGAACTATGTTTCCATAAAATAGTGAAAGATAATGATATATATTAATATGATCAAAACTTCATAGCGATATAGTAACAAAAACCCAATAGGTAAATAAAAAACAAAAAAATAGTACAACATAAAAATACTTCAAGGTAGGCTAGATAAAATCTATTTTCTAAAGGAAACATCACTCCAATCCCAAAGGAATAAGAACATCCACCTCTTCTAAGAGGTTATTTCCCTTTGCTTAGACATGGCAGAAGAAAATATAAAACTCTTGAAGAAAAAGGTATGGTGTGATATAAAAATACCATTATACACTCACCAAGTGTTTCAAAAAAGGTTTACATAACAATAAACCAAACAATTCTTTCAAATTTTGAATAAATGGGACTTAAGATAATATCTCATTTTCATATTTAAAAAAAAAATTATTCTTTTCAAGAGATAGAATACATTTCAACCATGGATTAGATAAAAAATTTATATAAAAAATTATATAAATAAAATGGAATGAATAAATATGTTTTAATATAAATTTAATTTGTAATCATAATAATCACATTAAGCACCATGTTTATCTGATATGCGGTATGATAGTTTTAGAATATAGGATCCTCACACATCTCTTATAAGTGATCATGGAAATTGTGTACACACATCCCTTGGGCTCATGAAAAATTAGACTCATATACCTGGGCTCATATATTTTTAATCAATTAGTCAATTGAAAAATGAAAATTATTTCATTCTAAATAAATCATTATTCACAATTCAATTACCCACTTTCCCCTTCCAAAATTACATTTCACTTTAAAAACCAAAACATGTTTTTTTCATCAATTCATTCATTTTAAAAAAACAATCATATGTTTTTATCAATTCAATTAATGAAATTCTCGAAATAAATTATAAAATCATTTCAAAATTTTCATCAATTCCAAAATAGGTCCCAATTTCCAATTCCATTGGAATTGGGTGTTTTCCAAATGATCCTTACCAAACCATATCCAAATTCCAATATGTAACAAATTTTATTTTCACAATTAAATTCAGAGAAATTTTGAAACAATAATAATTTCAAGGTTTAATCAATTACAAATACTTAAATAAAGCCACATACTTTTAATCATAGAAAACAACATCTTCAATTAGAATCACTAACAAAGGATGAAGGCATGCAAGATCTTGGAACGAAACCTAGAATAACTATTAAACAACATGGAGTTTAGATCCATCAATCCTAAGGAGATATATCAAAATCCAATATGAAAATAAATAGATAATGAATGAGATAGGAAGACCACTTACCTAGAGAGATTCACCACAACCAACATGATAATCAATCACCAAATGGATGATATGGAAAGATTTTAGATCTCCAAAATTTCCAAGGGATAGATCTAGGTTTATAGGGAATGGTTGCAGGTCAAAAAAAAGTAAAGCATCTAAGACTCCTAGTTTAACATGCTAGGTTTGGGAATTACATGGCATTTATTCCTTTAATTTCTTATAATCCCATGAAAGAAATGATGCTTAAACCCCATTTATATTTTTTTAAACCCCAAATTTAACCTTTTCATGTCATGAACCAAATTCACGGCTTGTAAATGTTTTATTCCATAAATCATATTTAAAACTTATTCCTTGATACAATTAGATGGTTTTTTGTCTCATTACATGAAATTTTAATTCCCAGCAAACAGTTTTTCTCCCATTCCCATACAAAAAATCCCAAAAAAAATAGAATGGATTCCAAAAATACTATAAGGCCTACTCATATATGGTAAAAATGTTTTATATCTATCCCAACGCCAATTATGTCCAATATATCTTTAGTTCCGTCTCTTTTTTATGGTTTTATTTTATAACATTCCAATGAAAATAATTTTGAGTCAAAATGTGTTTCGACTAACCCATTGATCTTTTTGTTTTGTAAATCACAAATTACTACTTCTTTTCATATATGTTGTATCCACATCATAATCACATATTTTTATTTCCATCATAACCACACTTGTTTTTGTTATACATTGTGATCATATACAACTTTTTTTAATTGTCATCTCAAATTTTGATTCTCATCATAACCACATAAATTTTTTTACTATCATAACCGTGTATGATGTTTTTGTAACCAGGTTATGTATTGTATCGTAACTATGAATCATAACCAGGTTATACATCATAATCACATCATGAATCTTAAATAGGTTATGCATCATAATCACATCCTGAATCATAACCGGGTTATACATCATATTCACATTATGTATTGTATCCATTTTTTGTATGATAACCATGATATGTATCGTAACCACGATATGAATCTTATCCATGTTAATCACTATAACCATGTTATGTATTATAACCATGAAATGCATCGTAATCACAATATACATTGTAACCAAGTTATATATAGTACTCATGTAATTCATTGAACTCATGTTTTACTCCAATACCACATACATGTTTGTCATTATATTTCATCTTGATCATTATTTCATACTTCTATATTTATTTATTTTCAAACAAAAAATCTTGTGGTTGAGGTAGTTATATACCAATAAAATTTATATTGTGTATTCTGTTTGTTTTCATCATTAAAATTTCTAGTTTCCAAGTCCCTCTAACTTTTTTAGAGAAATATGAATGTTGGATGAAATATGGCCTTTGGAACCTGAGGCCTATAAATAGGATGTCATTCGAACCAAACAGATCAACTTTTTCATCATTTAATTTCTAGAGAGAGATTATGTGACATCCCTCTTGCTTTGTGCGAAAATACTTAAAGATACAAGATGTGAACGTCTTGTTCCGAGTTCATGTATTTCAATAAGTGCATTGTTTTTATTTGTGCATCTGATCATTGTGATAATGATCATGGGCTTCTGGGGATAGGAAGACCGTGGTATCAATCATCATATCAATGGATTTAAAGGATTTGAAAGATAGAGGTAATGATTACCTTTTTAATCGAGGGCTTTCAAGGATAGAAAGAGAGAAGTGCTAATCATTGTATTGAGGGATTACCAAGGTGGTGGCAATAAATACCTTTTATCCTAGATTAAATGATACCATACTATTTGGGATAAAAGAATTGTAATAAATTTTATTTTCCACGTCCATTTTAAGAGAAAGGGAATCATTTTTTTCTTATTTCTATTCAGGTTATTTTCTATTATAACTATTTCAATTACGATACATTCTTTACATATTGTATTAAAAGATTAAATATGCTATATGATTGAATCATTTATATTTTTTTACTCTGATCATTGTATTCAATTCAAATACAATTGTTTTGATATCCTATTGTATCTTATCATATCGTATCCATCGGATCCAGGACATGTATGGTCATTTGTATTAGTTGTGAATTATATTAGTTTAAGACCTCTTAAAATTAGTTGTTTCTTAAAAGTTTAAATAATATGTTTTTAAACATGAAATTCACACCCACCCCACCCCCACCCCACCCCCACCCCTCTTGTATTGTGCCATCTCATAAATGTTTACATATATATTACGATCCAACAATTGGTATTAAATGATTTTTCCACATATTTGTTTTAATTACATTATTTTATTCTATAATTAAATTGTATTTATATTATAAATCCATTTTTTTACTTACTACACTATCTTATAGAGTGAAAAAGTATTGTTTTATAATATAGAAGGAATGTATATTTGATCATTTGACAACTTAAACCCAAATAGACCACCTATTTTTGGTGAGAATGATTTTGAGTACTAGAGAGATCAAATGAAGACTTTTGTTATTAACAATGGAGTAAATAATTTAGTAATGCTCATTGGAAATTACAAAATACCATACAAACAATTCAGAACATTTACCAACCAAGATAAACTATAATATCAACTAAATTACAAGGTATGAAATACTTTTTTTTCTATGTCAAGAATATATATAGTCAGATATCATCATGTGAAGTAGCCAAATATATCTATAAGAAATTGTAAGTCACACATTTTGGTACATCCAAAGTTATAGAAACTAGATGAGCCATTATCATAGTTTAATATTATAGTTTTTTTACCTATAGAGAATCATTATGAAATATTCAATAATGATTTATGACAATAGCCAATAGAATTCAATCTATGGGATAAAAACGTCTTGTTGATGAAGTTATTGTGAATAAGATAATTGATATAATTCCAAATGAGTGGTAATAAAAAAGGAAATATATTAAGGAGAACATGAAAGTTAATCAAATCACTATTAATAAATTATTTGGTACTCTCTTATAGCATGAGACACAAATGAAAAGAGATGTAGATTTTAATAAAAATAATAATTGTTATGGAAGAGTAGCTTTTACTACAACATCTAAAGCCAAGAAACGAGAATGCGTAACAAGATCCAAAGCTAAGAAAGTTGTTTTTATTTAAAAATAAAGTGAATGTACTCATTTAGAGAGTGAATTAGCCAATATTTTTTGAATAATGAACAATATTGTTGGAAAAAAGTACTTTCAGTACTTATTCAAAAAGAAAGATAGAATGGAAAGAAAGGACTTAGAAGTAACTTATTATGAATGTAAATGAGTAGGTAATATTAGACCATATTTCCCTTTTATTAAAATAAAATACATGAAGGAGAAACATTCTAAAAAAACAATAAAATGTATTACAAGTAAAAATCTAAGAAATTCGTGAAAACAAATGATACTTGGAGTAAAAGTGGTGGTGATTCATCATATAAATCTTCAGAATATGAGTCTTTTGGTTAGAATAATATAAGACTTATTACAAGACTACCAATTGAATACCATTATCTCATGGATATGGTACGCAATAAATCATCTCTTACAAATGAATCTTTAAATGCATATTATCCCGATGAGACATATTATTACTCTTAGGGTGAAGAATATTCCTCAGTAGAGGATAATTTTCATTCTTTTGAAGAAGTATCAATATTTTCTAAATTACATTAGAATGAGAATTACAAACTCAAGAAAAATATTAATAATGAAACTTCTAGAGTAACTATACTTATAAAATAAGTATCATATTTTTCAAAATATAATGATAAGAAAACTCTTGATTTTGAAAATATTTCAAATAACATTATGAAAGTAAATTCTGAGAAATATAAACTTTCCAAGGACTTTAAAAACCCTGTTTAAGAGAAAAAAAAATTGAAATAAAAAACAATTTCAAAACAATTTCTTCTAAGAATGAAAATTTTGTCATTAAACTAAAATATGGAATTATTCATCTTAATAAAAAAAATTCAAAATTCACTTATGTAATTAAATAATTTGATAAAATATATTTAAAACTCCTTAATATTAGTAATAACTCTATATTTGGTTAAACTAACTCAAAATCATTTTTTAGTCGTAACTATTGTGTTCCCCAAAGTGCTTCATTCTGCACCAAATGTCAAGTTGGTGGAAATTGGGAATGAAATTGTTCTCTTAATAAAACTCAATATTTAGGATTTTATAAATCCCATTTTTCAAAACAAAAATGGATTCCTAAAGTTTGTTTATCTAACATTTCTAGACCCAAAAAAGTTTGGGTTCCCAAAAACTAATTGTTTCTTTTTTATAAAAACAAAAAGTTTACCAACAAGAATAATATCAGGTAGATGGATAGGGTTTTCTCTCGACATATGACTGGAAATAAATATTTCATTGAAAATATCATTGAAATGAAAGGTGTTAGAGTAGGATTCAGAGATAATGCTCAAGGAAATACCATTATTATAGGTAATGCTGTTATTTTAGGAAAAGTTTTAATTTCAAATGTTTTGTTTGTTAAAGTTATTAAGCACAATCTTATAATCATAAGTCAATTATGTAATAAATGTTGCCTTGTGAATTTTACGAATGATAAATGTTTAGTTCACAATTCCAAGGATGGATTCATTAGCTCTTACTATAGGCATGAGAATGTATACACACTTAACATAGAATACCTTAGGAGCCAATACTTACCTTGCTTCAGTACAATGGAAACCCAATATTGGTTATGGTATAGAAGGATAGAAGACTGTAACCTTATTGACCATTGAAACTCTCAAACAAAAGACTTTTTAATGATCTACTAGATCTCATGAATGATTCTTCAAAAGTAGGTAACCCTTGTCAAAATGGAAATCTCCATGTATGTCGATTTAAATCAAATAATTAATGTTCAACTTCCAATGCATTATAGTTATTATACTTGTAGCTTTTCGATCCTACAGAAACAAGAAGTATTGGAGGAAATTACTGTATAATTTTTTTAGATGATGAATACTCTAGATTCACATGGGTCTATTTTCTAAAAAAAATATCTGAATCTTTTTTCTATTTCAAAACATTTAGGGCCTAAGTTAAAAATGGTAAAAACCCACCATTGATAACTATTCAAAGTGATCATTGAAGAGAATTTAAAAATTCAGTTTTTGAAACTTTTTGTAGCAAGAAAGGTATTTCTCATAACTTTTAATCTTCAATAACCCCTTAGAAAATGGTGTTGTTAAAAGAATAAATCATATTCTTCATAAAATTACAAGAACCATGTTGATTAAATACTCAATTTATATGAATTTATGGGATGAAGATGACATTACTACATGTTATACTATAAATTTAGTTTTAACTAGATCATTTCTTAATAAAAACCTTATTAATGGTGGACTGGAGAAATAAAGCTTCATACTTTAGAGTATTTGGATGAAAATTATTCATATTGAATACTAATTATAATCTACATAAATTTGCACCCTAATCCAATGAAGGAATATTTCTAGGTTATTCCACCACTTGTAAGGCTTATATAGTTATTTAAAAAATTATCTTGTATTGTTGAGGAAATAGTGCATATTAAATTTGATGAAATAGATCTTTTTGTTTTTAAACAACTCCTACCTACATCAACTGATGTGTTTTCACAAACTGGTTATCAACCCTTAATTGAAAACTCTTTTGAAAAGGGAAATCCTCAAGATAATATTTCTAAAAAATTTACCCAATAAGACTTTCTATCTTATGTCTATAAATAGTTTTTAAAAAATTCAAATCAATTGTTTCTTATAAATCATCCTTGTGATTATATCATAGGTGATGTAAATCAGCCTGTAAGGACTATAAATTCATTGAGAAATGAAATAGAACATCTTGCTTTTTTATATCAATTTGAACCTAAAACATTGAATGATGCCTTGGGTGATGAAGATTTGATTAGTGAAAGGAAATATGAACTAAATGAATTTGAAAGGAATAAATTCTTGACTTTGGTTGTAAGACCTAAAAAACAACTGTAATAGGTGTAAAATGGGTTTTTAGAAACAAATGTTATGAAAATGGAGTCATTATAAGAAATAAATCAAGACACGTTGCTAAAGGCTATAACCAACAAGAGGGAATAGACTATGATGAAACCTATGATCTAGTATCTAGACTTGAATATATTCATATTCTATTAGACTTTGCTGCATTATATTATTTCAAACTTTTTCAAATGGATGTTAAGTGTGATTTTATAAATGGGTTTTTTCAGGAAGAAGTTTCTTGTTGAACAAAATCTTGGTTTTGTAGAATCAAAAAATCTTGATCATATTCTTAAACATACCAAAGCTTTGTATGGACTTAAACAAGACCCTATAGCTTGGTATGATATACTTTCAAGTTTTCTTTAACAAAAACAATTATGCAATAGGTACTAAAGATCTAAAACTTATTATAAAAATGGAAAAAACATTTTGATTGCTCAAATCAATGTTGATGACATTATATTCGGATCAAATCAACAATACCTAATTGAATCTTTTGTGAATCAAATGAAATCTGAGTTTGAAATGAGTATGATGGTTGAGTTAACATTCTTTTTAGTTTTACAAATCTCTCAAAACCCATAAATAACCTATATATCCCAACATATGTATATCAAATATATACTTAAAAAGTATGTATATGAAAACACTAAAAGTATAAGCACTCCAATAGATACCTCAAATACACTTGATCTTGATGATGCTCAGAAACTAGTAGATCAAACATCTTTTAGAGGTATGATAGGAAGTTTGTTATACATAATAGCTAGTCATCTAGAATTAATTTTTTTAGTATGCTTATTCGAAAGATATCAATCTAATCCAACAAAATCCCATTTAAAATTTGTGAAATTTATTTTTTGCTGCTTAAAGGGAACTATAGATTTAGGACAATTTTATTCTTCTAGAAATGATTTTGTTTTAAAGACATTTACAGATGTTGACTTTGGTGGTTTTGTAATGGATAGAAAAAGTACATCCACAACATGTCATTTTGTAGGAGATCTATTAGTTTTTTAGTCATGAAAAAATAAAATTTAGTAGAACTTTCAACTACTAAAGGTGAATATATAGTAGCTGGATGTTTTTGTGCTCAAGTGTTGTGTATGACGCACACACTCACTGACTATGCCGTGGGTTTTTTCAAAAATCAAAAACTATGTGATAATACTAGTGTCATAGCTCTTAGTGAAAACCATGGAAATCACTCACGTGAAAAGCCCATAGATATTAGTCATCACTTTCTTATAGATCTCAAAAAAAACTGATATTATTTTACAATTCATCGGAACACCAAAAAAACATGCTGACATTTTTAAAAAGCCATTATCTTAAAATAGATTTGAATACATTTCGCAGAATCTAGGAATGATCACTATAAAGTAATCATTTAGATATATATATTATTTAAACCATATCCTTACATTAAGTTACTCCTTTTCGAAGGGGGGTAAACATATCTTTTATCATTTTCACTTATTACCATTTATACTTTTTATCGGTTTCACTTTTTTCAGTTTCACTTTTTTTCAGATTCACTTGTTATAGGTTTCACTTTTTAATTGGATTCAATATTATCAGTTTTACATTATATAATTTTTGGATTATTTTATCTATACTAGATTATCAGTATTGTATTATTTTATCAATATTAAAATATTTTACCGGTACCAAATTATTTTTATTGGTTTTAGAATTCTAATCAGTCTCATATACTTTTCAGTATTTTTTGTATTATTATCATAAAAATAATATACTAAAACCAATACATCTATCATGATACTCTGACAGGTACAACTTATAAAAACATACTTTGTTCATTATATTTCATATAGTTGTCTTTCAATTCATTCTTTTAACTCCTAATTGGATTCATTCTGAATGTGATTTTATTTTAAAAAAAACCACAAGCGTTCTAAGTCATTCTCAACCATTGGATCTTTTAGATCTAATTCTGACCATCAATTTATTTATTAGATAACCCCTCTCTACCCTTCCCACATTGAATTCCATTAAATTTCTATTATGTCCAGATGATCTATAAATACCCTGCACTGTTTGAAATCATATTTTACCTCAGTTTTTCTAAATAGAGAACTACTCAGCATTCATAACCAAAAAATATTCTGGGTTCAATATAGTCTTTCATGTATTTGTCAACTGCTTATTCTCCAAATAAAATGTCTCAAAAAGATTTATCTTCCAGGAATTTTCGAGGTGAATGGTTAGTCTCTCGATACTTTTATGAGACTTTCAATTCATCTTTTAAAAGGATAATAAGTTTTCAAGGGTGGGAATCAATATGTGTTAATGTACCAGAATCATATTAGGATTTTGTGTTCCGTGAGGAGGTGTTAAAATTTTATAAAACAATGGAGATATAAAATGGTATCAAGATATCCCTTATGATGTATGTAAAAGTATACAACCTCTATAAAACAGGCAGTTACTTTCCTAGTTTTTCAATCTGAGGGTGATGCCCTATGTTCTTCCCAAAAACTACAGAAATTTGATGGGGCATTTGATAAGAAAAAATTTGAGGAATCTCTTTTTGAGATTCATGGTGACGAGATAAAGGAAAGTCATTTATCAAGAGATAATTGACTCATATCCCTCTGGATGAAAGGATTTATAGTACTGAGAAAGGGTAATACAAAATCTTTTAATGTTTTAGATGTTTATGTGCTTGATTATTTGGTAAATATGAGTACTTTCAATCTAATGGTATTAATTTTATTGGAAATTAAGAAGCTTAAATATGATTCCATAAAATCATAGCTGATTTTGTTTTCCACCATTCTCAGTAAGTTTTTGAAAGAATTCCTAAGTTTATGAAATTTTTCAATCAATATAGATCTGACTTCTTTCAAGGAACCTCTCATTAGTAAGGATATGATTAGGAGACTCATGTAACGATTCAATCCTAAAACCCAAAAGTCTTTATAAAGATCAATAAGCTCAAAAAGGAAAAGTAGTAGCTAATGGGATTGAAAATCCTTCAAATCCATCCATGTATTTTTCAAGAAAATGAACGATAGTTAAGACTAAAAATCCAAAAAAGTTAAAGAAAAAAAGGAAGTATCAGATGAGATTACAGCCGAGTGGAGGAAGAAGAAGGATGAATGTAAAGAAGGGGATACTCAAATTTTTTGGATCCAGATAAAGCAAAGAATATAAAATTAATATCAGAAGAAACATTAAATTAATAATAAAAATATAATAGAAAGAAGAAGAGAAAGGCACAAGCTGTAGATATTGATAGTCTTCTAAAAATAACTGAGAAAAGAAACCTCGTATTGTAATAAAGAAACCACCTATTCAGACTCAATCAGATCCTGCGGAGAATGGAATAGAAAAACAGGCATCTAAATAATTGAAAACACAGAGTCTCATTCAATAATATGAAGAAGAAGAAGAAGAACAATAAGAAAAATGGGAAGAAGGATAATACCAAAAGAAGAATAAGTGGAAGAGAAAGTGGATGAAAACAAGATAAATCATTCAGTAGATTCATCAGAAGTTCCACACATTAATTTTTCTTCTCCTGATCCACATCCATCAAAAAGAGTCTCTCAAAAGATTTCTTCTAAGAAATTCAATCAAATTTCTGATAAATAGAATAAGAAGAATCATATAAGAATCCAAATCATCCAGCTCATTTTATCAGTACTAAAACTCATTTCATAGATCTCCAATAATTCACTGAAGATAAAAATTATGAAAGGAAAATCACACTGATGGTAATTCATCACAATGAACAAGCTTTGAACAAATTGTAAAAGATTATACCATTCATTCAAAAAATTGAATCCAGGATAGAAATCCTTTCAAATATTCATAATGAAAGAATATACTCTATCAATATTCTGATGGACATGTTTCTAAATCATTATACTAATTTCAAGATATTCATGGAATGTGTTGTTGAGCACGGCAAGGCTTGTTACAAGGTTTTCAATTGGTAGTACAAAATTTATGATAGTCTCAAGAATCATGTGAAAATATTAATGAATTGGTGAATTGGATAAATGATCTAAATTTAGTATACTAAAAGTTGGTTGTTGATTTGAATTAAAATCTTGAAGTATTTCAAAGACTGGGTAACTCAAAAGTTATAACCTCTGAAGAGCTTGAAAATCTTAAGGCAAAATTGGAAGATAGTTGTAATGAAATTGTTTTTCTCTTGAATAGAGTTGTAATTTTAGGGAAGGACTATAGAATAAGAATGGATTATTTCAATGCCAAGGAAGAAAGTATCAATGATCAACAAGTAATAAAGTTGCTTTAAGAGGATAATCTCTAGAAGTAAGAATGGATAATTGTTGAATATGATGTAATGATGAAGGCTTAGCCAGAAGATCTTGATAAATTAATCGATGATAAATAAGATTTCAATAAGATGAATATTTCAATGTTCATCCTTTTGAAAAAATCCGTAAAGAATGATTTTGGAACTCTCGTAGTTATAAAATCATATTTCATTCCAAGTAATGTATATTGTTTCGTACTCTGTTTCTCTAACCCTTTATAGGAAATAAATGTTATCCCTTATTCTTTTTTAAAATCATAGAGAGGGAGAATAGATTGGAAAAGATGATTTTGATGAATGCCTTATTAAGGGGGATAAATCATAAGTAAATATAAAGAAAATATGATCCTTAGTGATGTTTTTATCCTAGGGTGGAATTAGTCGTATTCACTATTACATTTAGAAGATTTACTAAACTTATGGTGAGATAATTATTTTTTTATCTTGTTTTGTGCTTTCCAAAAAGGGAGATATTGTTGAGTTAAAATGTGTTTCGACTTTCCCATTGAACTTTTTTTTTGGAAATCACAAATTTCTTCTTTTATATATATATATATATATGTTGTATTCTCATCGTAATCACATGTTTTATTTTCTAAAGTAACCACACATGATGTTGTTCAAAATTGTAATCATATTCTCTTTGTTTTCAATTGTAATAACATATTCTGTTTCTCATCGTAACCACATAAATTGTTTTACAATCGTAACCACATATGATGTTTTTGTAACAAGGTTATGTATTGATTCATAAACATCCATCGTAACCAGGTTATACATCCAAATCAGATCATGAATCATAATCAGGATACACATTGTAATCACATCGTTAATAGTAATCAGGTTATACATCATAATCACATTAATAATTGTTACCATTTTATGTATCATAACTACAATATGTATCATAAAAACGATTTTCATCTTATCCATGTTAATTATCATAACAAAGTTTTTCATTATAACGATGATATGCATTGTAATCACAATATACATCATAACCATGTTACGTATAGTACTCATGTAATGTGTTGAACTCATGTCTTACTCCAATACCACATACATGGTTGTCATTATATTTAATCTTACACATTCAATCATACTTATATAATTATTGTTTTTCTAACAAAAATGATGTCGATGATTTAGTTATATAACAAACAAAATGATGTCGTGTATTCTATTCGTTTTGACCGTTATAATGTCAGGTGTCCAAGTCCCTCTAAATTTTCTGGAGAAATATAACTATTTGAGGAAAATGAACATTGAAACCTAAGGCCTATAAATAGGAGGTCATTCAAATAAAATAGATTAACTTTTTTAGCTTTCATGTTCTAAAGAGATACTATGTGATATCTCTCTTCCTTTATATGAAAAGACATGAAGATAAAATATGTGAACATCTTGTTCTGTGTTCTTGTATTTCAATAAGTGAATTGTTTTTTTTTGTTTGACCACTGTGATAATGATCGAGGGATTATGGGGATACGAAGATGGTGGTACTGATCATCATATCGAGGTATTTAAAGGATTTGAATGACAGAGGTGTTGATTACCTTTTTAATTAAATACTTATGGGGATACGAATACATAAGTGTCAATCATAGTATTGAGGTCTTTCCCGGGTGGTGGTAAGATAGGTCATTTATCCTAGGTTAAATGATTCACTGACTCTTTGGGATAAAAGAATTGTAATGAATTTTTTTTTCATCATCCATTTTAAAATAAAGGGAGTCATTTTGTTTATTTTTTATTCATATTCATTTTTATTTTAATTGTTTCAATTATGATACATTCTTCACATATTGTGTTAAAATATTCTATATATTTTATGGTATAATCATTTACATTTTTTTTACTCTGATCATTTTATTCAATTCAAATACCATTGTTTTGATAACTTATTATATTTTTTCATATCATATCCATAAGATCCAATACACATATGGTCATTAGTATTGGTTGTGAATTGTATTAGTTTAATTCCCCTTAAACTAATTTCATTCTTACAAGTATAAATACAATGTTTTTAAAACAACAATGCACCCCCCCTGGTATTATTCAATATCATATGAATTTATGTCTATATTACTATCCAAAAAATAACACATAAATTCTAATATACCTACATAACCTCAAAAAAATTCTTGATGTATAAACAATTCTTATATTTTAATTAGAATAAAACTAATATCATTTTCAAAACGGTTTCGAAAGGTTATTCAAAGACAGTTTACCAAAAATGGTGACCATATTTGTATAACATGGATTTCAATTTTAAATATTAATTTCTATAAGAATAATTAAACATAACACTTGATTCACCTATTATATTCATATATTAGATCAATAGATCCAAATAACCATCAATATCATTACTTGGATATTTTGGTCCTAACATAAGGAAAGATAACATAATCTATTTTCTATTAAATCATAAACACATGGGAAACTTATAATTTAGAAAATAATCATCCACGTATTATGAGTGATACTTTTTATGCCAAATGGAATTAGACTATTTTTAAATAGCACAAGATGAAGGTTTCTCATCTCATTTATAAATTTAGGATGCTCATTATAAATTTTCTTCCTCTTAGATGAATTTGATGGGTGATGACATATCATATGTTGATTTCTTAAATCTCTGTGTCATGCTAATTTCCTTGTATTTACCTAAATTATATATAGGGGCCTAAACTATTAAATGATTTGAAATATAACATTCAAAGGACTTGATTCATATTTCTTGTATCAAGATGCACCCCAATTTGTGAATTTTGGTAAGTGACTCATATACCTATTAAAAAATATACATTCATTTGATCAGGTATGTATTATTTCAAAGATAATACCCATTGAATGTAGCCTTCATTTAGTGTTATATGTTCAATAGGGAATATCACTATCTTTTAGTAGCATATCATTCATGATAGAAAGTAACTCAGTAAAGTTTTTTCCACTCTATATGTTTCTATATTTTTTATTATATAAATTTAGTATTGATGATGATGTTGTATATTTAGTATAACCATTATAAAATGAATATTTTCATAACAATTTATCTTTTGAAAAAACATTTGATAGTTGTGAAGTTCATTTTTAAATGCCATGTCCATTTCATTAATCTGGCCTTTATTGTCGTTTATAGTTGTAATCGTATACCTACTATGATATTCATCATTAATAAATCTTGTGATCATATCACATCATCCAATAAATGTATTTTTATCTAAGTCACTAGAAACATTCAAATATTCTCTATGTTCAACATTTATAATAACTACCGATTCTGAGATAAATCATGTTTTCTTCCAACTCCTCTAAACTAATTATTCTTGAATAAAAACAATATACACATGGAAAAGGTATTTGAGAATGTTCATATTCATGTTTTTTTTCGAACCTGATTAACTCTTTAACCCCTTTCTCATACTCTTTTGTTATATTATTTACATACATCCATTTTAAATTCATATCCAGCCTTTTTGAATCATTAGTATTCAAATTTAACAAATATAATTAAGACATAAAATGTGTGAGCTAAAAATCTTAGAATTATCTTCATTATACATAAATTCATTTAGTCATCATATTTCATATAAATTGTCACTAAATTAACCAAATGTTAGAACATAAAAATACAAAGTTCAACTTTTTGACTCATCCTTGATAGATGTGTGAACCTTGTTTCTTCTAAATTTGAAACGTTTTTAATTATTAATTTGTTTTATGTTTAGATTTAAATATATTAGAGAAACTATTTATGAATTAAATAAACATTTTGATGATAAAATTAAAAAAATTCATGTTTTGTGAACATTTTAAGTAATATTAGTCAATCAAAATATGTCTTTCAAGAAGAAAAATAAAATATAAAGGATATTTGAAGATGAGACTACAAATCATATCATAGTGCCTCATAAAATATTTCAGTGCATACTAAAGTGATTTAGGAAAATCCCCCACCACTAACATGGTTAAAAAGTAAATTTTGTTGATACGGATATGTGAAACATCGAAATGATCAGATCATTAATAACATCTTTTCAAAATTGTTTTTTTCACTATAGCAGCTATTTTCGAGACATTTTGTGTGTTTTGGTAACTTTAACTGTCATTGTTTTGTGAATATTACATGTATTTATGTTGATTTAATCCATATTTATAAACAAAAATCATTTTTTAGATCTATTTTTAAATTATAAATATTTTTAACAGAATCAAACTCAAACTTATAATTTTAAAAAATCATAATTCTATTTTAATTATAACTCTTTCAGAAAATATGATACTCAAAGATAAAAATTATGAATTGTTAAAATATGATTTTTTGGTATTTTTCAAAATCACTATAAAAATATTTTTAATCTATATCATCACATAAAACCATATAATAACCCATATAATCATTTTTTGAATTCTTCATTTGGAAATAATCCAAATAATAATTTTAATATTCTATGCTATTTTGAAAATAATTCGGTTTGTGCATAGAATGGGAGATATGAATGCTCTAACAAAAATAAACAAAATTTTCAAATTTTAAATTCATGAATATGATGGATTAAATCACCAAAATAATTTTAATGAGTAATGAAATTTTTAGAATAAACAATATTGCTTTTAAAATTATTAAGGTTAATGTTTTAAAAAATTCAATTCAAAAAAAAATTAATTTTTTATTCATCACACATTTAAAAATGACTTAATATTTTTAAAAAAAGTTTAACAATTTTGGGTGAATTATATTAATAATAATGAGGTAAATAATGTTTATATTATTTTTTATGAAATTTTTAATTGAAAGAATAATAAAATAATTACCTTTCTTTATTTTCCAAACAAATTTTTTAAATTGATATAGAGATATTTTAATTTATTTTTTATTATTAGAATATATTTCCAGACTAAATTAAAAAATTTATGAATGAGAAAAATCACAATTCCACACAAAATGTATGATAATCTAAGGAAATCCCCATTAGAATCGATTGAGAAATTATTTATTAAGATTTTATGACTAATAGAAATGAGGTAAAATATATATATGTGATTTTGGTATCCCTGGAAAAATCACCCCAAAACTAAAAGAAAAGAAACAAAAAAATGTCCAGGTGAGGGGAAAACATAAATTAGAAGAGAATAACCAATGAGAGGAATCAAAAACCATAAATACAAATGCCAAAACATCAAGAATACATGTAGAACCAAATTCATGTACAAAATATAAAACTGAAGAAAAATTGATTAAAAATGAATGTAAAATAGCATACCTTGTATTCAAGGGTCGACTAGTATAAAATATTTAAAGGGGGTAACAACAGGATTTGGCTTCTGTGAGATGTTGAGTAGCATGAGAATGGGCGCTCTCATTTGGGAGTTTTTTAAAATAAGGGAAGGTTTTTTACTAGTGCTAGTAAAAAAGAGTGGATAATAAATACCTTTATCAGCACTAAAATGGAAATCATTGTAACATCTCCAAATGATAAAGGGTTAAATGACTAAATGATATGAATCATGTCAACAAGGTGCACCTTCCTTTTTAGAAGCCTATCTGATTAGAACTTTATATTTAAGTGTGCTTAGCCTGAAGTAGTGATCAGGATGGCTGACCTTCTGGAATGTTTCCCGGGGTGTGTGTGAGTGAGGAAAAAACACACTGGAAAGGACATGTGTTGGCCTGTGGGGACTGTTATTAGTCAGATGACCCGTGTAGGCATGTGGGTGGACCCTGGGGTGGGCCCCACATGTCTGTGGGGAAACTGGGGGTACCAGGTGGGCTAGGACCTGACGGCCATGTTAAGGCGGGGTGTATGTGCTGTCACCGGGACCCGGTTGTCACATTTGGTATCAGAGAAGGAACCCAGCCTTAAGTGCGCAGTTCACTTCCTGGGTTGAGATGTAGGGCCCACAACGAGGGCATTGTGCTCTAAAGGGGGGTGATTGTAACATCTCCAAATGATAACGTGTTAAATAAATAAATGATATGATTCATGTTGACAAGGTGCACCTTCCTTTTCGGAAGCCTGTCTGATTAGAACTCCATAGTTAAGCGTGCTTAGCCTGGAGTAGTGATCAGGATGGGTGACCTTCTGGGAAGTTTCCCAGGGTGTGTGTGAGTGAGGACAAAGCACACTGGAAAGGACATGTGTTGGCATGTGGGGACTGTCATTAGTCAGATGACCCGTGCAGGCATGTGGGTGGACCCTGGGGTGGGCCCCACATGTCTGCGGGGAAACTGGGGGTACCAAGTGGGCTAGGACCCGACGACTATGTTAAGGCGGGGTGTTTGTGCTGTCACCGAGACCCGGTTGTCACAATCATTGATAATTTTATAATTTATCAGTGCTTTATTAGAATAAATAAAATCAAGGATTTTTCTGTACTATAATGATTCTGATAAAATATACATTAATTAGTGTGAACTGGTAAGAACTTGTTAAGTCAAAAGTCTTATTTATAATTTTATGTATTTTGTTTTGTAAATAAAAAATCTTTTTATACTCTTTTCTAAAATAAACTATTTTATTTGAATGCGATTTTTACATATATCGTACTGACTCTGTCAATCATACTGACTCTGTATATCTTACTAAATATGTCTACCGTAATGAATATGTTCATCATATCCACATTTTAAATCATACTCACTTTGCATCATATCAATACATTTCACTAAGTAATATTAATCGTACTCATGTTTAACTTTTATCTCATGCATGATTTTATTTTTTTATCAAAAAATGTTTTCAATATCAGTCATATACATGTTTTAATTTTTATATATCTTTTGTTTTTAACCAAAAAGATGTCCTGGAGTTAGTTATAAACTAATAAAAACGATTTCAGGTTTTATGTTTCAATATGAGATTTACAATGACAGGTGTCTGAGTCCCTCCATGTTTTTTCAAAGAAATATGATCCTTAGAGAAAATATGACCGCTGGAACCTAAGGCCTATAAATAGGAGGTCATTGGAAATAGATAAGAACCTTTTGATCATCTTTTGCTTCTATAAAGTTCTAGAGAGAGACGTTGTGACTTCTCTCTTTATTCGTGAAAAAGCATTCTAATTAAAAATGTGAATGGATCATTCTTAGATTTTGTATTTTTTTAAGTGCAATTTTTTCCTTTTGCGACCGATCAGGTGATAACGATTGAGGGATTCTAGGGATTGGAAGATGTGATGTCGATCATCATATCGAGGGCCTTCAATTTCTTGAATGACAGAGGTGTTGATTACCTTATTAGTAAAGGACTTCCGGGGATATGAATACAACTGTACTAATCATCATATCGAGGTCTTACTAAGGGGTTGTTAAGATAGACGTTCTATCATAGGTTAAAAGATTCCCTTCTCTTTGGGTTAAAAGAATTGTAATACTTTTACATTTCCACTGTTATTTGTATTATAAATGGAATTGTATTGTTTCCACTTTCTGTTCATATTTAATTCAATTATAATTTTTTTAAATTATGATTATTTTGATAAATATTTTATTAATAGATTCTATATGTTGTATGGTAGAATATTTTCCTTTTGTATTACTCTAATCATTACATTCAATTAGAATATGGTTGTTTTACATTATTGATAGTATTATGTCATATCATATCTCTTAGATCCAAGACCATTATGGTAAATTGTATTGATTGAGAATTGTATTATTTTAAGACCTCTTAAACTTATTTCTTTATTAAGTGTTTAAATAAAATGTTTTAAAACTTACAATTCACCCCCCCCCCCTCTTGTATTCTTCCATCTAATATAAATATACATCTACATTAGAATCCAACAGTTGTTATTAGTGGAGGTTTCCACTATTTTGTATTACTTTGTATATTTATTTGGGCAATAAAATTATAGTTCTTTTACAAATATTTTGTTTATAACTACTTACTACACTAACGTGTGGAGTGGAAAATTACTGTTTTATAAAATAGAAGGAATGATTATTTGATCAATTGATAGTCTAAATCCAACTAGATCACCTATATTAGATTGGAATGATTGTGAGTAATGAAGAGATCGAATGAAGACATTTGTTATTAATACTGGAGTGGACAACGTTATTATTATCATTGGATGTTATAAAATCCTAGACAAGGAAGTCAGTACCTTCACCAATCAAGAGAAACAATAATATCAACTGAATTACAATGTATGAAATACTTGGTTGTGTTTCTTGACAAGTAATATATATAGTCAGATATCATCTTGTGAAACAGCCAATCGTATCTGGAAGAAATTTAAAGTCATGCATTTTGGTACATATAAAGTCATGGAAACAAGAAAAGAAATTCTTTCAGAAGAATATCATGGAATTCTTTTTTCTTATGGAGAACCAGTATGCAAAGTGAAACAAAGGTTTATAACAATATTAAAAAATCTACAATCAATAGGAGATAACGTTCTTGATGATGAAGTACTTGTAGACAATATTATTGATATTATGCCTAATGAGTGGGAATCAAAAAGAACAGATATTAATGAAAAAAAGAAAGTTACTCAAATCACAACTGATGGGTTATTGGGAACTCTACTTCAGCATGAGACTAGAATGAAAATAGATGCTGATTTCAATAAGTAGAATAATGGTAATGTGAGTGTATCTTTTTTTACTACTAAATCTAAGACACCCAAAAGGATAACAAGATCCAAATATAAGAAAGTTGTTGTGATATCAGAATTTAGTTATAGTGATCAACCAGATAATGAATTACCCAATATTTCTTGAAGGATGAACAAGATTGTTGTAAATAAAGACTTTCAATACATATTCATAAATAAAGATAAGAAGGATAAGAATGAATTTGAGGTCACTTTTTATGATTACAAAATAGAAGGTTATATTATACTAGATTTTCCTTCACTAAATAGAAAGACAGTAAGGATAAACATTCTGAAATAATAATGAAAAATTAATACAAGTCAAAGAAAAATAAATTATTAAATAAAAATGATACATGGAGTGAAATTGTATATGATTCAATAGATTATTCTTTGGAATATGAATCTTCCGAAAAAAAGAATATTGGACTTATAGTTATAATACCATTTGAAAATAATTATTTTATAGCTAATGTAAACAATGATTATTCCCTTAAAATGTATCATTAAATGAAAATTACCCTAATGAGAAACATTATTACTCCTCGTATAAAGAATCTTCCTCAGCAGAAGAAAATTTACCTTTATTTGAAAATGTTTATAGATTTTCCAAATTACTTGAGAATGAAAATTCAAAACACAAGAAAAAGATTGATAATGAAAATTCTAGAATATATATTCTTACAAAAGAAGTATCAGATCTGTCAAAATAACTTGATCATAAAACTCTTTATTTTGAAAATACTTCAAAGTATCTTAAGAAAATAATTTCTGAGAAGCATAAACTTTTTAAAGACCTTGAACAACTTTTTTTTAAGAAGAGATCTTTTGAAACCAAAAATAATTCCAAAATAATTTCTTTTGAGAATGATAATTTAGTCATTAGACTAAATTTTGAAATCAATTCTCTTAAGAAATGTTTATCAAACATTACCTATTGTAATGAAAACTGTGATAAGATGTATTCTCAAATTCGTCCTTTAAATAATTCTTCTGGATTTGGATAAACTTACTCAAAACCCATTTTTTTAATAACTGTTTTATTACGCATAGTTCCCCATTTTGTACGAAATGTTAATGAGGTGGACATTGGGAATGATGTTTTTCTGTTGATAAAACACAATCTTTTGGATTTCATGAAGCCCATTTCGCAAAAAAATATGGATTCCCAAAATTCTTTTATCTAACATTTTCAGATACAAACAAGTTTGGGTTCCGAGAAACTAATTGTTTCTTTTTCATGAAAACAAGAAGTTTACAAACAACAAGAACATTAGTATATGGATAGATTTTGTTCTTGACACATGACCGGAAACAAATAGTTTTTTGGAAATATTATTAAAACAAATGGTGTAAAAGTTACCTTTAGAGATAATGATCATGGAAACAGTATTGGTATAAGTAATATTTTTTCCACTATAAAGTTTTAATTTCAAATGTTTTTTTGTTAAAGGTTATAAGCACAACCTTATTAACATAAGTCATTTATGTGATAAATTATACCTATGAATTTTTGTAATGATAAGTTTTTAGTTCTCAATTCCAATGATGAATTCATTATTTTTTCCCATAGGAATGAGAATGTATAAACACTAAACATAGAAGACCTTGGAAGCCAAGTCATACCTTTATTAAGTGAAATGGGAGACCAATCATGGTTATTTCATAGAAGGTTATGAATATTTAACCCTAGAACCCTTTAAAAAATTCAAGGAAAAGACTTATTAAGGATCTAACAGATCTTATTAATGATTCTTCAAATTTTTAGGATCCTTGTCAATATGAAATGATACATAAAAAAATATTTAAATCAATCAATATAGATTGAAATTCTAATGCGTCACAGTTAGTGCAAAGGGATCTTTTCTAACCTACACAAACTGAATGAGTTGGGGGAAAATACTATGTATTTGATTTAGTTGATGACTACACTAGATTCACATGGGTCTATTTTCATGAAATGAAATTTGAAATCATTTTTATATTTAAAAACTTTCAGATCCCAAGTTAAAAATGAGAAAAACCTTCCACTAATAACTATTCATAGTGATCATGGTGGTGAATTTCAAAATTCGTATTTTGAAACTTTTTGTAGTAAGAAAGGTATTACTCACAACTTTTCATCTCCATGAACCCCTTAGAAAATGGTTTTGTTGATAGAAGAAATTGTATTCATTAGGAAATGACCAGAACCATATTGAGTGAATACTCAATTTCTAAGAATTTATGGCTCTAAGTTTTTAGTAATTCATGTTATATTATAAATCAGGTTTTAACTAGAAATTGTTTTAATAAAACACCTTATGAATTTTGGACTAGTGGAAAACCTAATATTTCATAATTCAGAGTGTCGGGATGAAAAGTGTTCATATTGAATAAATAAGATAATTTACATAAATTCTCACCCAAATCTGATGAAATAATCTTTCTAGGTTATTCAAAAACTTCTCAGGCTTATAGTGTTTTTAACAAAAACTCTTGTACTGTTGGAGAAATAGTGCATGTTAAATTTGATGAAACTAACCCCTTTCTTTTTAAAGAATTCATACCTACATCAACTGATGTATTATAACAAAATGATTATTATCCTATGATTGAAAACACTTCTAAAAAGGGTAATACTCAAGAAAATGTTACTAAAAAATGTACCCTTGAAGACTTTCTATCTTATGTTGATGAATAGGTTTTACAAAAACCAAATCAATTATTTCATAGCAATCATCCAAATTATAATATCATTGGTGATATAAATCAACCTGTAAGGACAAATAAATCCATAAGAAATAAAATAGATCATGTTTCTTTTATATCTCAATTTGAACCTAAAACTATAATTGAGGCCTTAGGTAATGAATAATTGATTAAATAAATTCAATATTAACTAAATTAATTTGAAAGGAATCGTGTATGGACATTGGTTGAAATACCTAAAGAAACTACTGTAATGGGTGTTAAATGGGTTTTTAGAATCAAATGTGATGATAATGGAGTCATTGTAATAAATAAATCAAGACTTGTTGCTAAGAGCTATAATAAACAAAAGGGAATAGACTATAAATAAACCTATGCTCCAGTAGCTAGACTTGAATCCATTTGTATTCTATTATCCTTTGTAGTATACATCAATTTCAAACAATTTCAAATGGATGTAAACTTTTTATCATAATGGTTTTGTATAAGAAGAAGTTTTTTGTAGAACAACCTCCTGGTTTTGTAGATTCAAAACATCCTGATCATGTTTTTAAACTAACTAAATATTTATATGGCCTTGAATAAGCTCTTAGAGCATGGTATAATAGATTTCTAAAATTAATTTTACAAAATAATTGTGAAAAAGGTATGGCAGATCCAAATATTTTTATAAAAATAGAAAATAAAAATGTTTTGGTTGTTCAAATTTATGTTGCTGACATTATATTTGGTTCAACTCAGTAATCTCTAACTAATTCTTCCACGATTCAAATGAAATATGAGTTAGAAATGAGTATGATGGGTGTGTTAATATTCTTTTTAGGTTTTCAAATCTCTCATAAACTCAAAAAATCCTATATATATCAACATAATTATATCAAAGACGTACTTAAAAAGTATGGATATGAAAACACTAAAAGTATTATCACTTCAATCAGTACCTCAAATACACTTGATCTAGATGAAGCTGGGAAATCAGTGGATCAAAAAAATAGAGGTATGATAAAATGTTTGTTACACTTGATAGGAAGTCATCAGGACATCATGTTTTCAGTGTGATTATATGTAACATATCAATCAAATCCAAAATAATCCCATTTAAAATATGTGAAATGGATTTTCCAGTATTTAAAAATAACTATGGATTTAGTCATTTTTTTGTTCTTCTAGAAATGATTTTGTTTTAAAAAGTTTTTCAAACGATAACTTTGGTGGTTGTAGAATGGATAGAAATAGTAAATATGTAACATGTCATTTCTTAAGAGATTCTCTAGTTTCTTTTTCATACAAGAAACATAACTCAGTTGAACTTTCCACTACTGAAGTTGAACATGTAGTAGATGGAAGTTGTTGTGCTCAAGTCTTGTGGATGCGACACACACTCAATGACACTGGCATGAGTTTTTCCAAAACTCAAATACTATGTGATAATAATAGTTCTATATCTCTTAGTAAAAACCCATCACATAATTCACATGAAAAACAAAAAGATATTAGGCATCACTTTCATAGGGATCACACACAAAAAGGAGATATTATTTTACAATTCATCAGAACACAAGAACAACATGATGATAGTTTTACAAAACCATTTCTTTCTGATATATTTTAATTAATTACACAAAATATTTGAATGATTACACTAAAATAATCATTCACATCTACTTTCTATTTTTACTTCTCTTCTTACATTTAAACGCTCCATTTTCCAAGAGGTGACCATTTTTTTCTCTTTGATTTACATATTTTATATTTTTTGTTTGATATTTTATATTCTCTATTTTATTTTAATTATTTAAGATTAGTTTTATTTTTTATGTCATTCAGCTTAATTTTTATTTTTACATTATATTTATTTATTTATTTTGTTTTGAGATTTTTTTTATCATTTTTACATTCTATTGATCAGTCTGATAGAGTCTTTTCCAACTGCTTGACAACCAATGGTAAAGACTTTGTTTTCAATGGACTTGACAACCAGTGGTAATGACTTTGTTTTTTATCATCTCGAAAACCAGTGGCAACGGCTCTGTTTCCCATAGGTTTGAAAAACTATTGTAATAACTTTTTTTCCATTAGCTTGACAATCAATAGTAAGGACTTCATTTTTTGTCGTCTTGACAACCAATGGTAACTACTTTGTTTTCCATCTTCTTGGCAACCAATGGTAATGACTTTGTTTTCTATCAGCTTAAAACCCTTTGGTAACGACTTTTTTTTCCATCGACTTGACAACCTATAGAAAAGACATTGTTTTCCATCAGCTTGACAACCAACGGTAACAACATTGTTTTCCATCAGCTTGAAAACCTATGGTAACGAATTTGTTTTCCATCATCTTGACAACCTATGGTAATGAATTTTTTTTCATTGGTCTGACAACCGATCATATTCACTTTCTTTTTCATCATTTTGATGTTTGATTGTATTCCCTTTTAATTATTTCAACTATTTTCTTTCAATATGGTATTATGTCTTTACATTCATAATACTATGAAACCAACAACTTACATGTAATATTTGATAGGTACATTCTCTTTTCTTTTTGTATTGTCTTTATTTCATGTTATTGTTTCTTTTTTTAAACGCCTATTTTATTCTCCACCATTGGAAACTTTATTTTTTAATCTCAACTGTAGAAGACCAACAGTCATCAAAATCAACCTATAAATAAGTGGACCCCCCCCCCCAACCCACACCGTGTTTTCAGATTTCTCAGTGAAGCTCTTCCTTTCCTCCTTAAGGCTTGATATGATCTTTTCTTTTTTCAATCATCATTAGGACTCAGTTTTCTTCCAACACTCTAGCCAAAATATCATCAAATAACTTCTTAGAGAATTATTTCTTCATAGAAAGGTTAGTTTCTTGAGATTGTTTTTATAGTTATGAATCAACAATCAAGAGGATTATTTTATACCAAGGGAAGAAATTATTCTCAATGCTTCGCCACAAACCCTAGGGTTTCTCCGTTCTACCAAGATTGTCTGCCTTGACTTGATTCAATCTATTTTATGCTAATGGTTGGCTTCAATCCTGAATGTTAAACCATGTTTGTGGTTTCTAAAAGAAAGATTAAAAATGATAAAAACCTCCCAGTGGAAAGAACAAAAGGAATATCCTTCGTTGATGTTCTCAAAGGCGTCAATGTAACACCCCGAGCTTCCACGATACGCATCTCATTCAATAATGCAATAGCTTGCATTGTACGCAACTTTGAGTTCTAACACACCGCAACTAATCAAAGTAGCCGTTATGAATAGTAATAACCACGTTTTAAATTTATAGAAATTTTATATTTCAAAATGGACTTCATTTTTGTATTCCTAATATTGAAATTAGCCTATGTTGAATTTTTTGTAATTTTCTGAGAACTTCTAAATTTTTATGAATAGTGAAAAATACTTAAAAACAACTTTTTTAATCAAAATAATTTATAGTGATAAATTATAATATTTAGTGGTTTTAAAGTATAATTAGAATATATTTTTACCATTTTATCCAATGGTGGTCATTGGAATTAATTTAACATTGAAATTGGACATAAATAATTGCCAATCTTTTGATATAAATTGTTTCTTAAAAACACGCTATTTGTTGTAACAACGGGAATTAATTATAAAATTAATTAATACAACTTATATGTTTGGAATTTTGTAAAATAGACATCATTTTTGAATTCAGAATATCAATTATAGCTTAGGGTGAAATTTTGGCCTTATTCTGAAAAACTTCAATTTTTGATGAATAGTGAAACCACTAAGTGGTTGTTAAAAACTGATTTTTTGTTAAAATGAAATATTACCACTTCTTTGATTTGATTTTCAAAAATACAACATACATGGTTGTCATTAAGAAGTAAAATGTGGTTCAATGAGATTAAAATAATTTTTTTGGTGAATAGTAACTTTGAAGTTCTTAATCACGATTAGAGGTGATTAGTGTAGTTTAAGGTAAAAATAATGTTTTAATAATATGAGATGAGCTTGACACTTGTCCTACTCCTATTGGATGAGTCATGGCCGACCAAGACAACCCATGGGTCAACTTGGGGACCCCATGGAGCCACTTTAGTTGGAAAATGACATTAATATATATTTATTTAATGTTAAAATTAAATTGACACAAACATGAGTTATTTTACTAAAACAGTTTTTAAGTGGGGTTACACAAGTCCAGATTTTGACTATAAATATTAATTAGAAAGCTAAAAAGATTTCCTACATCATAGTATTTTTTTTTATAATTTTTAGACATTAAATAAATTAAATTATTTATGACATCATTATGATGCAACGATGACCTCATTATTTAACGATTTAAATAAAATGAGAAGATAATGCAAAATCCAAAGCTTAAACTTGTCCAAAGCCTATTGGATGAGGCGATTTCGAAACCTTATCACCTTATCCTCGAATTATATAAGTGTGGGACCTTTAGAATATGAAAATCATTGTGAAATAATGTAACATTTCAATCTTTCCAAAAGTGCCCCTCCTCTCCTCTTATAAAAGGCCCCCACCTCTACCACCTTATTCACACTTCCAAGCCTTTTGGTTCAGCCAAACTCTGCCCAAATACTCTCCCAACTTCTCTCCCTTCATCCTAGAAGCTTTAATTTAGTCAGAAAGCCATCTTAAAGAGTCCTTTTGATCATATCAAAAGGAAGAACCCAATGAAGAGGTAACATTTTCATCACCCTCTTTCAAGTTTCTTTCTTCTTCCACTCCCTCTTTGTTTATTATTTCAATTATAAAATTATAACTCCAGTATCTTATATATACTGTGATGTTATTATAAATATGGAGCAACCATATTCAGTATTCTACCCATCATTTGAATGACATGTCACCATACGTGCGTACGTACGGCTTACCGTCTCCACGTCGTGGTGTAATTGTTATTCAATATATTATTATTTAGATGGGTATAATAATGATATGTAATTCATGTAAATAATAAATATAACATGATAATGATTCTGTATATATGATATACTATCCAATTATATATTATTTTAATATCAAAATAATGATATTGTCGCTCGTGCGTACGTACGGACTACCGTCTCCACGGACGCGATGAGATTCATTCCCCGTCGTATCCATTCAAGTATAATTATCATTTGATGATTTAAAAATAATGTTTAAGGACATGATATCATTCTGGATATGAATAAGATACAACCTATCCATGAAAAACATGACTTACGTAACAAAATATATAAAAGAAAACGAGTAAGTTAACACCCGAAACAACGATAAATCTAAGATATGTTAAAAGATCATATATGATATCATATGAATGTATATGATTCTTGTATAATTTAATAACAATTATTTCACCATTATACAGGAGGTTAACCTACCCCAACCAAGGTAAAGTACAAGGTAAGGGTTTACTTCACAACCTCTTCATTATCCAAGGTTGTTTATACATAATTATCTACTGGGACCTCGTTATCATCCACATCCATGTTTCTTCAAAATGTATTTCAAAACATTTTTATTATTTACAAGAATATGGGTTAAAGTCATTTATACCCTTTTTGACTTTTTATAAGAGGAATCTTTCCGTCGTTTTCAAAACAAGGTCCTTTTTAACCTTTTCGACAAAATTGAGGTAAGAATGTTTTTTAACTTATACGGCGGGTGCGGTTATTTTCCGCCGTTATAAAATCTTCAAAGCTTTCCTTACAAGCTTATAAGAATATTTTCAAGAAAATGTTTCGTTTTATATGGCTCTTAAATGATTTCAAAAATAGAAAGAGATATTTCTCTAAAAAGTGTTTTGATTTCATCTATGTCAACATCCTTTGATGGATTTTACGCTTATTTGAAGTTGATTTATTATAATACAAAACTTCTATATTGTATTGAAGGTTTTGTGATATGTTTGACTGTGGATGTGCTATTTTATACCATTCATAGTTTATGGTGAAATTATTGACATTTTGTATGCTAGTTTTAATACGAATGTTTATGTTATGTTTAAACCTTTTCATATGGGAATGCATTGGACTTAATATGTGACGGGTGGAGCCCGCTATAGCTCCTCGATGCATCGGTAGGTCTCATGAGATAAACTAGTGTTTTGGCACAAGGCCTTGAAAAAATCTTATTTGTAGTCTTGGCACGAGGCCTTGGCTATGTGGTTATGATAGTCTGGCATTATGCATTCCAACGTTATGAAAGTGGTTATTGATATTTCATGTGATTATTCGTCTAGTAGAATATCCATGTGAGTAAGTAACGGCATTATTTTATTTTACTTTTGCCATATTATGTTGAAGTTCAAGTTAAATAAGGCTTTTGTTTTAGTTATACATTGCCTTAAATGCTTATGTTTTCTTATAAAAGCTTCCGCAATATTGTTATACTTACTGAGCATCTGAGCTCACCCCTTTCAATGTTTAAATATTTTCTAGGATGTGAAGAAGTGTATTATGACTGACTTGCGAGAATAGTCAGTGAAGATATGAGTGTGGACTATGAAGACCATGTTATTGTAGTTTGTTTACTTTTGATGTAATGAAAGACTTATGAATGTATCTAGTGTTTCCAAGGCTACTAAACTAATCGGTCTTTCGAGACTTGATCTTTTGTGATCTTGCCAATGTTACGAAGTAATGCACCGACTCTGGGTAGCTGGGGTCGGGGCGTTACAGTTGGTATCAGAGGAAGTTTAGTACAAACCTTGGAAGCTAGATTTAGATAAACTCTGATTAGAGCACATAGACCTAAGATGAACTTTGAGGATTAGTATAGAAGAACTTCCTAGAATTTTGGTATTGTAGAGATGTTGTGAGTTTTCCGAGCAATACATCCCTGTCTGGATACGAGCAGGTAGAGGCGGATCTGGCACAGATGTACCTAGGGGTAAAACCCGAAAACACTGCTTTGAGCTAGACTCGAACGGGAACTGGTGCACGACAACGGGCCTTGCTGCACTCTTGGTTACGACACTCCCGGGGGATATGCTTAGAATAACTCTCATTTTCTTTACAAATCATTATGAAGGGTTTATGAGTATATACTTCCTCAAAGAAAACATTTTTATAATTATGGATTATATCCATAATTAGTTCAATTTATGTTAAGTGTTTTACAAGTATGGAATTATTTATTTTGATTCATGAACTAATCTAGTTTATGCCATTATTTAGAAATGGCTCCTAGTGGAAGAAATGGAAACCGTATCAATGCACGCACTCCATGTAGGGATTTCCCTCCTGCTCAAGATAATTATAGTGGGGCTGGTGATGCAACTGGTGTCGATCAGCTAATCACCATACTGGGACAACTTACTCAGGTTATGAATAATAACCTTACCCGTATGGAGTACCCTGATCCACAGCGTGGAGGATCAATGTTAGACCGATTCATGAGGCAACAACCACCAACGTTCAATGGGAGTACAAATCCCTTAGTAGCCGAGCAATGGATAAATTCCCTAGAGAAAATATTTCAGGCTTTGGGGAGCAGTGAAAGGGAAAAAGTTATCATGGCAGTTTACCGCCTCACTGGAGATGCCGATAAATGGTGGTAACTAATTCAAAACACAAAGGAAGATGATGAATTAACAAACATGGAATGGCAGGAGTTCAAAGAGATGTTCTTAGAAAAATACTTTCCTCGAGACCATCGAGCAGATATGGAAAGGAAATTTCTGAGTCTGAGGCAGAAGGAGGATGAGAATGTCGCAAAGTATGAGGCTAACTTTATAAGGTTAGCGAGGCATGCTGTCGATTATATACGTAACCCAAGGAGTAAGATTGATCGTTTATTTGATGGGTTAAAACCATTTCTCCGTCGAGCTTTAGTATCACAATCCTTCTCATCATACGAAGATATTGTCTCGTGTGCTATCAAGACAGAAAAGGAATTCTCTAAGTCTTATGACAACAAAGTAAAGCAAGAGAAGAAGAGAACGGTGGAACAAGAGACAGATAAAGGGAAAAAGGGAAAGAAGGATTTTCCATTATGTGATAATTGTGGGAAGAATCACCATGGTACTTGCCTAAAAGGAATGAGAGTTTGTTATAAATGTGGAGAAAAGGGTCACCAGGCTCGTGATTGCAAGGGAAAGAAAGAGGCTATCAAAGTTGAATGCTACAACTGTAGAGAAATTGGTCATTATAAAAATGAATGCCCTAAGCGTCAGGGAAACTTACCTCAAAAAAGGCCAAGGGATCAAGGAAAATCTTATGCTGTTACTACAGTTGAAGCAGGATAACTAATGTATTGGTGCTTTTGGACTCATGGATTATATTCTGGTTATTAGAATAATGTGATATATATATAAGGATTGTATTGAAGTACTTGTTGATTTCAGTAAGGTTTTAATATGATTAAGGTAATCATATTTTTAGTATGTGACAATAAGAGAAACTTTTCTTTGTTTGGGGAATCTGATGTTACAATTGATTTTGGAATTTAGAGACCCTTTAGAGAAAGTCTGGACGGAGGTATTTTGGATAACTATTAAGGTTGGAATGGATTAAGTTGATATTTGGATAGTATTGTTTAAGGTTAAAAAAAATTATGAAGATTATTTTTGGAATATTATGATACTATAGTTTTAGGAAAAGGACAACCTGCAGGGTGGGGCATAACCCGTCGCGTCGGACAAAGCTGCAGGAATCGAACCCACAATCATAGTGCGACATGCCTTTATTTCCTACCACTAGCCTACAGGAAGTCCATGGTTATTACAAAATAATATTACTAATCTAAATGGTATGTGTTAACATTTGGAACCTTATACAATTAGGATAAGTATAATATTTTTGAGTTCTATTATCTTTTTGAGTGAAAGATGAGTTGAAGGTTGAAACTCTAATTGTCAAGCATAAATATATATATACCTATCTCTTATTCAATGAATAAATTAATTCTTAAAATTTAGTAAAGGGATATTAAAACAAAAAAATGTGTTATCCTAATACCTTATGTCTTGTTGAACTGATGATATTTTAAATCAACATAGATTGGAGGCTTTGAGGCCCTCAATTTGACTGTTGATTGTGATTGATGACCTCAATCACTCCCTAAAAATATTTACGTTTTTCCTCCAATTATATGTCTCTAATTGCCACCAATGTTCTCCTAATCGAGATAATAATTGGGTGGTGACTCTTTCATTTCCCTTTCCCTCTTATTAAGGCTAAATTTTATTAATCTTATTTCCGATGTGGGTTATCCTCAAAGGTAATTTCTCTTTTCAACCTTTTATTTTCAAAGAAAAATTTCAAATTGCGAGGATGCAATTTATTGAAGGAGGGGAGAATGTAACACCCCGAGCTTCCACGATACGCATCTCATTCAATAATGCAATAGCTTGCATTGTACGCAACTTTGAGTTCTAACACACCGCAACTAATCAAAGTAGCCGTTATGAATAGTAATAACCACGTTTTAAATTTATAGAAATTTTATATTTCAAAATGGACATCATTTTTTTATTCCTAATATTGAAATTAGCCTATGTTGAATTTTTTGTAATTTTCTAAGAACTTCTAAATTTGTATGAATAGTGAAAAATACTTAAAAACAACTTTTTTAATCAAAATAATTTATAGTGATAAATTATAATATTTAGTGGTTTTAAAGTATAATTATAATATATTTTTACCATTTTATCCAATGGTGGTCATTGGAATTAATTTAACATTGAAATTGGACATAAACAATTGCCAATCTTTTGATATAAATTGTTTCTTAAAAACACGCTATTTGTTGTAACAGCGGGAATTAATTATAAAATTAATTAATACAACTTATATGTATGGAATTTTGTAAAATAGACATCATTTTTGAATTCAGAATATCAATTATAGCTTAGGGTGAAATTTTGGCCTTATTCTGAAAAACTTCAATTTTTGATGAATAGTGAAACCACTAAGTGGTTGTTAAAAACTGATTTTTCGTTAAAATGAAATATTACCACTTCTGTGATTTGATTTTCAAAAATCCGACATACATGGTTGTCATTAAGAAGTAAAATGTGGTTCAATGAGATTAAAATAATTTTTTTGGTGAATAGTAACTTTTAAGTTCTTAATCGCGATTAGAGGTGATTAGTGTAGTTTAAGGTAATGATAATGTTTTAATAATATGATATGAGCTTGACACTTGTCCTACTCCTATTGGATGAGTCATGGCCGACCAATACAACCCATGGGTCAACTTGGGGACCCCATGGAGCCACTTTAGTTGGAAAATGACATTAATATATATTTATTTAATGTTAAAATTAAATTGACACAAACATGAGTTATTTTACTAAAACAGTTTTTAAGTGGGGTTACACAAGTCCAAATTTTGACTATAAATATTCATTAGAAAGCTAAAACGATTTACTACATCATAGTATTTTTTTTTATAATTTATAGACATTAAATAAATTAAATTATTTATGACATCATTATGATGCAACGATGACCTCATTATTTAACGATTTAAATAAAATGAGAAGATAATGCAAAATCCAAAGCTTACACTTGTCCAAAGCCTATTGGATGAGGAGATTTCGAAACCTTATCACCTTAGCCTCTAATTATATAAGTGTGGGACCTTTAGAATCCGAAAAGCATTGTGAAATAATGTAACATTTCAATCTTTCCAAAAGTGCCCCTCCTCTCCTCTTATAAAAGGCCCCCACCTCTACCACCTTATTCACACTTCCAAGCCTTTTGGTTCGGCCAAACTCTGCCCAAATACTCTCCCAACTTCTCCCCCTTCATCCTAGAAGCTTTACTTTAGTCAGAAAGTCATCCTAAAGAGTCCTTTTGATCAAATCAAAAGGAAGAACCCAAAGAAGAGGTAACATTTTCATCACCCTCTTTCAAGTTTCTTTCTTCTTCCACTCCCTCTTTGTTTATTATTTCAATTCTAAAATTATAACTCCAGTATCTTCTATATACTGTGATGTTATTATAAATATGGAGCAACAATATTCAGTATTCTACCCATCATTTGAATGACATGTCACCATACGTGCGTACGTACGGCTTACCATCTCCACGTCGTGGTGTAATTGTTATTCAATATATTATTATTTAGATGTGTATAATAATGATATGTAATTCATGTAAATAATAAATATAACATGATAATGATTATGTATATATGATATACTATCCAATTATATATTATTTTAATATCAAAATAATGATATTGTCGCTCGTGCGTACGTACGGACTACCGTCTCCACGAACGCGATGAGATTCATTCCCCGTCGTATCCATTCAAGTATAATTATCATTTGATGATTTAAAAATAATGTTTAAGGACATGATATCATACTGGATATGAATAATATACAACCTATCCATGAAAAACATGACTTACGTAACAAAACATATAAAAGAAAACGAGTAAGTTAACACCCGAAACAACGATAAATCTAAGATATGTTAAAAGATCATATATGATATCATATGAATGTATATGATTCTTGTATAATTTAATAACAATTATTTCACCATTATACAGGAGGTTAACCTACCCCAACCAAGGAAAAGTACAAGGTAAGGGTTTACTTCACAACCTCTTCATTATCCAAGGTTGTTTATACATAATTATCTACTGGGACCTCGTTATCATCCACATCCATGTTTCTTCAAAATGTATTTCAAAACATTTTTATTATTTACAAGAATATGGGTTAAAGTCATTTATACCCTTTTTGACTTTTTATAAGAGGAATCTTTCCGTCGTTTTCAAAACAAGGTCCTTTTTAACCTTTTCGACAAAATTGAGGTAAGAATGTTTTTTAAATTATACGGCGGGTGCGGTTATTTTCCGCCGTTATAAAATCTTCAAAGCTTTCCTTACAAGCTTATAAGAATATTTTCAAGAAAATGTTTCGTTTTATATGGCTCTTAAATGATTTCAAAAATAGAAAGAGATATTTCTCTAAAAAGTTTTTTGATTTCATCTATGTCTACATCCTTTGATGGATTTTACGCTTATTTGAAGTTGATTTATTATAATACAAAACTTCTATATTGTATTGAAGGTTTTTTGATATGTTTGACTGTGGATGTGCTATTTTATACCATTCATAGTTTATGGTGAAATTATTGACATTTCGTATGCTAGTTTTAATACGAATTTTTATGTTATGTTTAAACCTTTTCATATGGGAATGCATTGGACTTAATATGTGACGGGTGGAGCCCGCTATAGCTCCTCGATGCATAGGTAGGTCTCATGAGACAAACTAGTGTCTTGGCACAAGGCCTTGACAAAATCTTATTTGTAGTCTTGGCACGAGGCCTTGGCTATGTGGTTATGATAGTCTGGCATTATGCATTCCAACGTTATGAAAGTGGTTATTGATATTTCATGTGATTATTCGTCTAGTAGAATATCCATGTGAGTAAGTAACGAGATTATTTTATTTTACTTTTTCCATATTATGTTGAAGTTCAAGTTCAATAAGGCTTTTGTTTTAGTTATACATTGCCTTAAATGCTTATGTTTTCTTATAAAAGCTTCCGCAATATTGTTATCCTTACTGAGCATCTGAGCTCACCCCTTTCAATGTTTAAATATTTTCCAGGATGTGAAGAAGTTTATTATGACTGACTTGCGAGAATAGTCAGTGAAGATATGAGTGTGGACTATGAAGACCATGTTATTGTAGTTTGTTTACTTTTGATGTAATGAAAGACTTATGAATGTATCTAGTGTTTCCAAGGCTACTAAACTAATCGGTCTTTCGAGACTTGATCTTTTGTGATCTTGCCAATGTTACAAAGTAATGCACCGACTCTGGGTAGCTGGGGTCGGGGCGTTACAGTCAACCTCAGAATATCCACGAGGAAGAGAGCGTCCCTCTGTAAGAAACATAAGTATGGCAGATTTGATGTTGAAGATCATCTGGAAGTGCTTCAACAGTGATCGCTTCCCTGTAAATCTTCTATCATAGAACGTATCCCTTATCTCAAAGGTGACAAGCCATGGTAAAACTGAAAGCTTAAAGAACGAATTTCTCACATTTGGGGATTCACCAACTAGAAGCTAGTTTTAATCGGGAATGGTTATTTTCACATGTTATTGAAATCCCAAGATGATCTTGATTGAGTATAGAAGTTTGGGAATATCCAGCTCAAGCCAGGATTTCTTCTCATTTCAGAATGGGATTTCACATTCAATCCACATAATAGAAGAAATACCCTAGTGCAGATTCGTGTTCGTCATCATGGGCTTAAATGGTACTTCTGGAACCCAAAAATTCTCAACGACATCGCCACTGGTATCAGTACACCCCTTAAAATATATCCAAGGACTCTCAATTATAATCTTGGTCTATATGCTAGAGTGATGATCGAATTTGATATGGCCTCCAAATTCCTAGAGGTAATCATATTCAATGCTAATAACTTCAGGGTAAAGGTCTGCGTTGAATGTGAGTGAATGCCTCCCTAATGTGATCTTTGCAAGATCTTTTTCCACTCCTTGTTAAAATAAAGGTTTCTGAAGATCCTGGTATCACTATAGTGACCCATAATTTACATACATTGTTATTACTTCATAATTGAAGCACACTTATTACAACATATAACAAATCCAAGAAAGGACCGTATAGGTAGAGTGTCTTTAGAAACTGGGAAACATAAACAACTGGTTCATAAAGCATCTACTTTGCCTCCCATTTATTTCATCATATCTAGAGTCCATTTTTGGCATATTCTACTTAATAACCTTCTTCCTGACCTGGGGAAATAAAACATACAAAATGGTGAGCTAAAATGCTCAGTAAGGGTAAACAAAAGAAATATCAATCACATCATATTCATAAGAACATAACATATTGGAAATCTTAACCTGCAAAAGAGATCATAATTTCATAACATGGGATAAATCAAAGTAGTTAAATGTAATCCCAATAATCATAACTTAAAACATGAAAATTTGTGGCATACACACATAATCATAGAGAATCATTTCTTATTAGTAAAGACTCATTGCCAAGACTATCTTAGTGTACAAAGTCCATTTCTGAACTGAGTCACCCTAGTTTCAGTCCTGTTTCACTGAACCGGTATAACCTACCATTCCAGTCATGTCTATCTCATGAGATATAAAATCTTTACCCAATGCATTGAAGGTATATATAGGTCCCACCCATCTCATAATTATACCATTCGTATGTGTGCCAAAAAATCATAAATCATACATCATTGCATAACCCATGTAATAAAAATGAGAATCTTAAACATCATGACCTCATAAAACAATTCATATAAGATAAAGTAATTCATAAAAATAATTCCACCACAACATAGCCAAATCAATGTAATAATAGGGATAGAAACAGAACCTTTATTATCTTAGATGGAAATCAATTTTGATAAAACACTTGAACTCCATTCTTGAGGAAAATATCTTTTCTACTTCAAAAACACTTTTCCTTTCTTAACATGTCATACAATTTTAAACTGAAATAAGTTGATTAAAAATAAACTTGAAAACTTTTAAAGGAATATTCTTTGAAATAATGTTGTAAAAATACATTCATGTCGTATAAGTTAAAAAAACATTCTTCTCGTACTTTTGTCGGAAAAGTCAAAAAGTACCTCGTATGAAAAACAATAAAAGATTCCTTTCATATCTTTTACTAAAAACTCACCAATGGGTAAAATTGGATTTAAAAAATTGTAGGTGGATGGAAATAATATTACATATTGAGGAAACATGGATGTGGATGATAAAATACACCCCAGTAAATACCAAAGTATAAATAATCTCGGATAAAATGAGATTGTGATATTTTCCCTTACCTTAGGTCTGATATGCTTTGTACGTGTCCGAACCTCCTGTATAATGATTTAAATAATGTTATTGACTTAATCCAGAATCATACATATTTTTATGATATCATATTTGGTTATATTCTTAGCTTCTTAGTGGTAATATTTCATTGCTTCTTGTTATTCAGGTGTTTATAACTTTTTGTTCTTATGCGTGTTTTGTCGAATAAATTCTTATTCTTCTCTTTAGGTTATAGATAACTAATTTCCATAATAGTATTAGTGTAATATATATCATATTAATTCATTCAATTCATTTATATAATCATTATGAAATGAAGATCATGTAGAATGAGTCGCATCACATCGTGGAGACAGTATTCCGTACGTACGCACGAGTGATGATATCGTTCCTATGATCGTGGAATTGTATTGGAGCGTATGTATACTATTTCAGAATCAGTATCACTTTATAATAGTAATATATAGTCATTATTTACACCATTATACCCATCCAAGTAAGGTGGTGGTGGAAAATAGATTACACCACGGCGTGGAGACGGTATTCCGTACGTACGCACGCGCGGTGATTTCTTTTTCCGTAGGATGGATAGATGGTGAAATAGGGTTGTTTCATACTTATAATATCATATCAGTATATGAGTGATACTGATGTTATTACTTTATAATGAAACAACTAAAGAAGAAGAAGTGGAAGAAGAAATAAAGATGAAAGAATCGGTAACGGACATTACCTCTTCTTTGAAGTGCTTCTTTGAGACCTCCTTTTAGGGCACTAAAATGGGTCTTTGAAGAAGACCAGAACCTCTAGGATGTTTCTAAGGAAGTGGATAGAAGAAATTGGCAGGGGTTGGCCGAGCCTGAAGGCTCAAAGTGGTGTGAGGAAGAGAGGGAGGAGGTGCCCTTTTATAAGGGAGGAGAGGGGCACCTTTGGAATAACTAAACATATTATTTTATTATAAAGTCAAGTTCGGTTTTAAATAGATCCAAATTGATATATTTCGAAGATAAGGTGGGTACGGGTCGAAATACTCTCATCCAATAGAATTTAGACAAGTTTAGGTTCCTATTTTAACCTTATCATGTAGATTTAACATTAAGTTAAATAATTTTACTTTTACCATGTCTTCTTGTGTTCTTATACTATAGGGTTAATAAACTTACTATATCAAGCCAAACGAACCCCAAGTTGTTTATTATTAATATATATAACCTTATCTAGGTCATTTTCCGAACCTTAGATTTTTAGTAATAAAATAACAATTAATAATATAATATTTGTTTTAAAAACTATTTTATGTCAATTTTGACACTATTTAGTAATTGATTTTTGTGAAAATCATAAAAGAATGATAAGTTCGAAAAAAGTTAATTAAATCAATACTAATATGTCATATTAACCATGAAAATTGGTTTAATTCATAAAAAGCCTCAAATAATATTAATTGGGTATTTATAACATCAATAATGTCAATATTTCATTAATAAGATAATTACTACATCATCGTTGTGTCATAAATAAATTAAATTATTTAATGTCTAAAAATTACAAAATAAAATACCATTATGTAGGAAATCGTTTTAGCTTTCTAATGAATATTTATAGTCGAATTTATCTTATGTATAACCCCATATTAAAAATGGTTTAATTATTAAACTTTGATTTTAACTATTTTAACCCTTCTTTAAATAAATTAATAATAAATGTCCTAATCTAATTCAAGTGGGCCTAAATGGTCATATTTTATTCTTAAGGTTGTTTTTGGTCGAATTACACTTGTCCAATAGAATTAGGACATGTGTTAGGGTAATAATAATATCATTTTTACCCTTAATTACCCTATTTACTTTTAACCGTGGTAAAAAAAAGTAAAAAGTTACTATTCACCAAAAAATTATTTTCATCTCATTGAACCACATTTTACTTACTGACATCAACCATGTCTCTCGGATTTTCGAAATTCCACTCACAGAAGCGGTAAAATTAAGTTTTATGAAAAATTTAGTTTTTTAACTACCACTTAGTGGTTTTACTATTCATCAAAAATTGAAAGTTTTCAGAAAAATACCAAAATTTCACCCTAGGCTAATTTTGATATTCCGAATCCAAAAATGAAGTCCATTTTGAAAAATAAAATTTATAAAATTTCAAAAAGTGGTTATTAATATTCATAACGGCTAGTTTTAATAATATTTTAATAGTATATCATTGTTTAGTGAAACTCGGTATTGCGTACGACGCAAGCTATCGAGGAAACTCGCGATTTCGTGTAAAGAAATCCAAGCAAGTGTTGTGTGTAGAAAAAGATTCCTTTGATGATTTATATAACATAAAAGTCTCGGGTGTTACATTCTACCCCCCTTAAAATGAATTTCGCCCTCGAAATTCGTTACTTTATAACAAACAGATGAGGATACCTCTCCCTCATCATATCCTCAAGCTCCCATGTAGCTTCTTCTAATTGGTGGTTCCTCCATTAAACTTTCACCAATCGAGTGGTCTTGTTTCATAGGAATTTTTTGCTACGATCCAGAAACTCTATCGGTTGTTCTTCATAAGAAAGATCTTGCTCCAGCGGTACAACTTCTGAGCTGAGTACATGTGAAGGATCAGGTATATACTTTCTCAGGAGAGATACATGGAACACATCGTGAACTTGAGAGAGATTCGGTGGAAGTTCCAATCGGTAAGATACCTTCCCAACACGATCCAGTATTTCGAAGGGACCAATATATCTAGGGCTCAACTTCCCCTTCTTTCCAAATCTCATAACCCTCTTCCAGGGAGATATTCGTAAGAACACTTTATCACCCACTTCAAACTCTAGGTCTTTTCTTCGGTTGTCGTCATAACTTTTCTGTCGACTCTGAGCTGCTCTTATGTGTTGTTTAATAGATCTGACCTTTTCTGCCATTTCATCAACGAGATCAGGTCCTAATAGCTTTCTTTCCCCAACTTCATCCCAGCAAGTTGGAGTCCTGCATTTCTTTCCATAGAGAGCCTCATAAGGATCCATCTAAATACTAGAGTGAAAGCTATTATTATAAGAAAATTCCACCAATGGTAGGTGTTGATCCCAACCACCTTTGAAATCCATAGAGCAAGCTCTCAACATATCTTCTAGAGTTTGAATTGTTCTCTCAGAATGACTGTCTGTCTGAGGATGATAAGTAGTGCTGAAACTCAACTCTATATCCATAGTATGCTGAAGACTTCGCCAAAACATCGAGGTAAATCTCGGATCCCAATCAGATATAATATAAAGTGGTACTCCATGCAATCTTACCACTTCCTTTACATATATCCTGGCAAGCTGATCCCGAGAGAAATCCTCTCTAATAGCAATGAAGTGTGAAGACTTTGTAAGACGATCAACTATGACCCAGATATCATTATTGCCTTTGGATGTTTTAGGAAGTCCTGTGACAAAGTCCATAGTGATATTTTCCCATTTCTATTCGGGTATGGGTAATGGTTGTAACATCCCCTTAGACTTCTGTCTCTCAGCTTTAACTTGTTGACAAACCAAGCATCGAGAGACATATTCAGAAACATCTCTTTTCATTCCATCCCACCAGAAGTACTCTTTCAGGTCTCTATACATCTTCGTGCTTCCAGGATGAATAGAGAATGAAGAACTATGTGCCTCATCCAGGAGCTCCTTCTTTAATTTGGGTATGGGAGGAACACAAATCCTATTCGTGAACTTTATTATCCCATCACAATCAAGGTTGAATTCAGGAACATTTCTCACCTTCTTTTGTAACTCGACATCTTCTTTCTGTGCCTCTTTAATCTTCACATGTATATATTGTTGAACATTCATTTGAGAAAGATAAAATTTTTCCCCTTCCATTATAATTCCAAGATCCATCCTTTGTAAATCCATAAATATTGGATCTTTTGTGATCCTCATCATGGATAAACTAGCATGGTCTTGTCGACTTAATGCATCTGCCACCTTGTTTGCTTTCCCAGGGTGGTAATGGATTGAGCAGTCATAATCCTTAATCAGCTCCAACCATCTTCTTTGACGCATATTCAGCTCCTTTTGTGTGAAAATATACTTTAAACTTTTATGATCAGTATAAATATCACACCTTTCACCATAAAGGTAATGCCTCCAAATCTTTAATGCAAAGGTTACTGCAGCTAACTCCAAATCATGTGTTGGGTAATTTTGCTCATGGATTTTCAACTATCGTGAGGCATAAGCTATCACCATATCATTTTGCATAAGAAAACACCCCAATCCCTTCTTGGATGCATCACTGTAGATCACAAACCTTTCTCCACTACAAGGCAGTGTGAGCACAGGTGCACTGGATAACCTTCTTTTCAACTCCTTGAAATTCTCTTCACATTCCTCCGTCCAAACAAACTTAACTCCTTTCCGAGTCAACTTGGTGAGTGGATTAGATAATCATGAAAAATCATTCACAAAACGTCGATAATATCTATCCAAACCAAGAAAAATTCAGATCTCAGTCACTGTTGTTGGTCTCGACCATCTTTCGATAACCTCTGTTTTTGCTGGATCCACAGATATCCCCTCTTTTGAGATTATGTGACCCAAAAATGCATCTTTTTGAAGCCAAAATTCACACTTGGTAAATTTGGCATAAAGCTTCTCCTTTCTCAGGGTCTTCAATATAATTCTCAAGTGATCTTCATGTTCTTCCTTGCTCTTTGAATAGACAAGAATATCGTTTATAAAGACTACCAAAAACTGATCAAGATAGTCTTTAAGGACTCTATTAATTATATCCATGATGATAGCAGGGGCATTAGTAAGACCAAATGGAATCACTATAAATTCAGTGTCCATACCTTGTACGGAAAGTCGTCTTTGGTATATCCCCCATTTTGACCCTTAATTGATGATACCCTGAACGAAGATCAATCTTGGAAAATTGTTGAGCTCCACGTAGTTGGTCAAATAGGTCATCAATGCGTGGGAAAGGATATTTTTTCTTGATAGTGATCTTGTTAAGTTCTCGATAATCAATGCAGAGTCTCATTGATCCATCTTTCTTCTTAACAAACAGAACAGGTGCTCCCCAAGGTGATGCACTAGGGCGTATGAACCCCTTATCAAGATTCTCTTGGAGTTGCTTCTTCAATTCCTGCAACTCAATTGGGGCCATTCTATAAGGTGTCTTTGAGATAGGCAAAGCACCCAGTACGAGTTCTATTGAAAACTCAACATCACGATTTGGTGGAAGACCCGGTAATTCCTCCAGAAAGACATCATCAAACTCCCGTACAATGGGCATATTCTTAATCGTGAGTTTCTCACCAACCATTTGAGATAAATAACCTTCATTTAGTGGAATCAATACCCATAAAATGGAAGAAATTTCCACTGGAAGGTTATGTTCATCCTTGCATCGATAGACGATCATAGATTGATCTGGAATATGAAATGTGACTTCCCTTCTTTGGAAATTGATATGAGCTCCATGTAGAGAAAGCCAATCCATGCCAAGAATCACATCAAATTCCACTATAGGAAGGATCACGCGATTTGCAGGAAGCACTTTCCCACAAACTTCAATCGGAGAAGAATTATAAACTTTTGATGCGACTGTTGTGCCATTAGGTGTTGTCACTGCTAACTCAACATCTAATTGTTGAGGTAATATGGTGATACCCTTAGAAAATTCTTCATAAATAAAGGATTGGGTGGATCCAGAATCAAATAAAACATTTTCTACTTTAGAGTGCATGGTAAGTGTACCTTTCACCACATCGTTATCGTACTCCACATCGCTGATAGAAATTGCATGTGACTTTCCTTTGTCTTTAGCCTTAAGAGTTTCTTGACGTCAACCATCATCATCAACCCTTGGATTAGGGCATTTATTAGCATAATGTCCCATCTCCTTTCACTTGAAACATTGAAGTCTAGAGGTTCATTCTGTGTATCCCTTCCTTTGTTTGCATTATTAGACATCTTCTTCCCATCATCGCGGCATTCAAATGCCCGATGACCTTCCTTTCCACATTTGAAACATTTACTTGTCCCTTTAAGATAACTCCCTCCATGTTTCTTTCCACACTTTGAACATAAGGGAAAGCTCATCTTCTTTTTAGTGTGCTCTTTAAATTTGCCTTTGAATTCCATTTTCCTCTTCTTATCAAACCCATATGGCTGATGGGTTACTCCAATCTCCATCTCAACATTGAGAGCACATCGAACGATTTCTTCATAGCTATTGAAGTCCCTTATGGCTAAGGCCCTTCGAAGACTTGGTTTTAAACCACTAAAGAATCGATCGATCTTACTCTCAGGTTGGATAATAATACCAGAAGCGTACCTTCCAAGTCTTGTAAAATTTGCTTCATAGGTACCAACAGATTCATCATCCTTTTGCTTCAGTTCAAGAAACTCATTCTCCATCTTTGTTCGGAGAATAAGAGGGAAGTACTTATTGAAAAATAAGTTCTTGAACTCATCCCATTCCATGGACTCAATTTCATCCCTTTTCCTCGTATTCTTAATAAGATTCCACCATTGATCAGCATCACCTTCCAAATGATACACTGCTAAGATGACTTTATCATGCTCAGAACATTGAAGAACTGAAAATATCTTTTCAGTAGTACTAATCCATTGTTCAGCAACTAATGGATCAGTAGACCCGCTGAATGAAGGTGGACGCTGTCTCGTGAAGGATTCAACAGAATGTTGCTCCTTCCTTTGCTCATTTGGAAGTCCTGCATGATTCATAGCTTGAGAAAGTTGTGTGAGCATGGCTACAAGATTTTTCATTCCAGCTCCCATAACGTTTGGTTGCTCAGGGGGACAATCATTGCATTTCCCGTCACATTCCGCATTAACACGATTCCTTCGGGTTCCAGCCATTGACTAAAACCAAGAAGAATAGTGTGAGCAAAACTAACTATAATAGGAAAACCACATAATCAAGAATAAAATTTCACACTTAAGGTCTTATCCTAGGTTATTCATGGCCATTTCTAAAACACTAAGATTGTGTTCTATGATTAGACTTATCCTTAGGGTTCTTACTAAGGCTTTCACATCCTTGTTTCCAAAGGTTGACTATACCTTTCCTCTGATACCAACTATAATAACCCATACTTTACATACATTGTTATTACTTCAGAATTGAAGCACACTTATTACAACATATAACAAAACCAATAAAGGACCGTATAGGTATAGCGTCTTTAGAAACTGGGAAACTTAAACAACTGGTTCATAAAGCATCTACTTTGCCTCCCATTTATTTCATCATATCTAGAGTCCCTTTTTGGTATATTCTACTTAATAACCTTCTTCCTGACCTGGGGAAATAAAACATACAAAAGGGTGAGCTCAAATTCTCATTAAGGGTAAACAAAAGAAATATCAATCACATCATATTCATAAGAACATAACATATTTGAAATCTTAACCTGCAAAAGAGATCATAATTTCATAACATGGGATAAATCATAGTAGTGAAATGTAATCCCAATAATCATAACTTAAAACATGAAACTTTGTGGAATACACACATAATCATAGAGAATCATTTTTTATTAGTCAAGACTCATTGCCAAGACTATCTTAGTGGAAAAAGTCCATTTCTGAACCGAGTCACCCTCGTTTCAGTCCTATTTCACTGAACCGGTATAACCTACCGTTCCAGCCATGTCTATCTCATGAGATATAAAATCTTTACCCAATGCATTGGAGGGAGATATAGGTCCCACCCATCTCATAATGATACCATTCTTATGTGTGCCAAAAAATCATAAATCATACATCATTGCATAACCCATGTAATAAAAAAGGGAATCTTAAACATCATGACATCATAAAACAATTCATATAAGATAAAGGAATTCATAATAATAAGTCCATCACTACATATTCAAATCAATTTAATAATAGGGATAGAAACATAACCCTTTATTATCTTAGAGGGAAAATAATTTTGATAAAACACTTGAACTCCATTCTTGAGGAAAATATCCTTTCTACTTCAAAAACACTTTTCCTTTCTTAACATGTCATACATTTTTAAACTGAAAGAAGTTGATTAAAAATAAAATTGAAAACTTTTAAAGGAATCTTCTTGGAAATAATGTTTAAAAAATCCATTCATTCCGTATAATTTAAAAAAACATTCTTCTCGTACTTTTGTCGGAAAAGTCAAAAAGTACCTCGTACGAAAAACGACAAAAGATTTATTTCATATCTTTTACTAAAAACTCACCAATGGGTAAAATTGGATTTAAACAATTGTAGGTGGATGGAAATAATATTACATATTGAGGAAACATGGATGTGGATGATAAAATACACCCCAGTAAATACCAAAGTATAAACAATCTCGGATAAAAATGATATTGTGATATTTTCCCTTACCTTAGGTCCGATATGCTTTATACGTGTCCGAACCTCCTGTATAATGATTTAAATAATGTTATTGACTTATTCCAGAATCATACATATTTTTATGATATCATATTTGGTCATATTCTTAGCTTCTTAGTGGTAATATTTCATTGCTTCTTGTTATTCAGGTGTTTATAACTTTTTGTTCTTATGCGTGTTTTGTCGAATAAATTCTTATTCTTCTCTTTAGATTATAGATACCTAATTTCCAGAATGGTATTAGTGTTATATATATAATATTCATTCATTCAATTCATTTATATAATCATTATGAAATGAAGATCATGTAGAACGAGTCACATCACATCATGGAGACGGTATTCCATACGTACGCACGATTGATGATATCGTTCCTATGATCGTGGAATTGTATTGGAGTGTATGTATACTATTTCAGAATCAGTATCACTTTATAATAGTCATATATAGTCTTTATTTACACCATTATACTCATCCAAGTAAGGTGGTGGTGGAAAATAGATTACACCACGGCGTGGAGACGGTATTCCGTACGTACGCACGCGCGATGATTTCTTTTTCCGTAGGATGGATAGATGGTGAAATAGGATTGTTTCATTCTTATAATAACATATCAGTATATGAGTGATACTGATGTTATTACTTCATAATGAAAAAACTAAATAAGAAGAAGTGGAAGAAGAAATAAAGATGAAAGAATCGGTAACGGACATTACCTCTTCTTTGAATTGATTCTTTGAGACCTCCTTTTAGGGCACTAAAATGGGTCTTTGAAGAAGACCAGAACCTCTAGGATGTTTCTAGGGAAGTGGATAGAAGAAATTGGTAGGGTTTGGCCGAGCTTGAAGGCTCAAAGTGGTGTGAGGAAGAGAGGGATGAGGTGCCCTTTTATATGGGAGGAGAGGGGCACCTTTGGAATAACTAAAAATATTATTTTATTATAAAGTCAAGTTCGGTTTTAAATAGCTCCAAATTGATATATTTCGAAGATAAGGTGCGTAGGGGTCGAAATAATCTCATCCAATAGAATTTAGACAAGTTTAGGTTCCTATTTTAAGCTTATCATGTAGATTTAACATTAAGTTAAATAATTTTACTTTTACCGTGTCTTCTTGTGTTCTTATACTATAAGGTTAATAAACTTACTATATCAAGACAAACGAACCCCAAGTTGTTTATTATTAATATATATAACCTTATCTAAGTCATTTTTCCGAATCTTAGATTTTTAGGAAGAAAATAACAATTAATAATATAATATTTGTTTTAAAAACTATTTTATGTCAATTTTGACACTATTTAGTAATTGATTTTTGTGAAAATCATAACAGAATGATAAGTTCGAAAAAAGTTAATTAAATCAATACTAAAATGTCATATTAACCTAGAAAATTAGTGGAATTCATAAAAAGTATCAAATTATATTTATTTGGGTATTTATAACATCAATTATGTCAATATTTCATTAATAAGATAATTACTGCATCATCGTTGTGTCATAAATAAATTAAATTATTTAGTGTCTAAAAATTACAAATAAAATATCATTATTTAGGAAATATTTTTATGTTTCTAATGAATATTTTTAGTCTAATTTATCTTATGTATAACCCCATATTAAAAATGATTTACTTATTAAACTTTGATTTTAACTATTTTAACCCTTCTTTAAATAAATTAATAATAAATGTCCTAATCTAATCCAAGTGGGCCTAAATGATCAAAGTTTATTCCTAAGGTTGTTTTTGGTCGAATTACACTTGTCCAATAGAATTAGGACATGTGTTAGGATAATAATAATATCATTTTTACCCTTAATTACCCTATTTACTTTTAACCGTGGTAAAAAAAAGTAAAAAGTTACTATTCACCAAAAAATTATTTTCATCTCATTGAACCAAATTTTACTTACTGACATCAACCGTGTCTCTCAGATTTTCAAAATCCCACTCACAGAAGCGGTAAAATTATGTTTTATGAAAAATTCTGTTTTTTAACTACCACATAGTGGTTTCACTATTCATCAAAAATTGAAAGTTTTCAGAAAAATACCAAAATTTCACCCTAGGCTAATTTCGATATTCCGAATCCAAAAATGAAGTCCATTTTGAAAAATAAAATTTATACAATTTTAAAAAGTGGTTATTACTATTCATAATGGCTAGTTTTAATAATATTTTAATAGTATATCATTGTTTAGTGAAACTCGGTATTGCGTACGATGCAAGCTATCGAGGAAACTCGCGATTTCGTGTAATGAAAGCCAAACAAGTGTTGTGTGTAGAAAAGGATTCCTTTGATGATTTATATGACATAAAATCTCGGGTGTTACAATCACAACCTCCTGATGATGGTTTGACCGAAGTAAGTAAGATAAAGAAAGGTAAGGCCTCAGCCTCTGAAATGCTTGAGCTTCATAAAAAGAAAGTTGAGGTTTGGGTGAAGAAGGCCAACCTGCTGGGTGAATTCTCGGGTGTTACCTAGTTTAAGCAGGTGGAGGAGGAGGAAAATGATGATATTGATCAGAACATCTTGGATGATATTATGCAGATGGTACTAGATGTTTGTGAGAATGAACCTGGTTCCCATTTTCTAGAATCTTATATAGATGTAAAGTGCCCTCAGATCTGGAATGTGGTGTGATATTCGGCTGAGGAGGTGAATTCAAGCATTGATAAGAATATATCACCTGGCCCTGCTCCTATTGGTAAATCTATGATACTGATGAATGGCTAACATCAACTTCTGGCTCACTCTTTTGTCGATGAGGCTGTCGATTTGAATGTAACTCCAACTGGGATCTCAAATCTTAAGAGAGATGAACAGACTAAAGTTCTTCATCCCACCTGGGTTCTTCTAGTGAAAAATGCAGTTATAATTCTTGTTGACTCTCCAATTTCATATTCTGAACATTACAAGGCAGTGTTCACTGACTTTCCCCTCTACTCGCTCACTCCCAATTTGATCCCTCCACTAAATGAAAATTTAGATAACCAAAAAATTGTGACCATGCCCATTGAATCTTCTATAGAAATAGGTGACCATCTTCCTGTATCGCTTGCTGCTCCCAGGATATTGGGATCCATCACTGAGTCAGAAGTGACCACGCCTATGAATTCTAAACCTTCTGATAACTCTTTGGATACTAATATTGTTGGTACTTCATACATTATTGATGTTTCATTGATGACTAGCTAAGAACTAAAGCCCACCCCATCCTCTTCTTCTACTTCTAGGTATCAAAGAAGAGAAAGGATCAGGAGGTTTGAAAAAGAAGGGGGAGCGCCCACTCCAAATCCAGGTTCTAAATGGATGTCATTTTTTGGAACTGTCAAGGCTTAACAAACCCTAAAACTATTTCTATGCTTAAAAGAATTATCTTGACTAATAAACCAAAGATTTATTCTATATTTGAACCCAAAATTTTCTTTTCGTAGAAATTTATGAATTTTTCTACTTTTGGTTATAATTTTCTTGGTGTCTGCAATAATGTTAGTACTATTGATTCACTTTGGGTTTTTTATTATAACTCTTTGAATAATTTCATTGCTTAAAATTTCTCTGTCCAATCATTCACTTGTGATTTTATCCTAGATGGTTCACATATATTTTACACTATGGTTTATGCCAAGAATAGATACCAAGATCGTTGAACTCTTTAGTATGACCTCTGTGTTTTAGCTACCACTATTCTGGATCCATGGTTAGTGCTTGGTGATTTTATTTCTATTCTCACCCCCTATGAAAAAACCATACCATCTCAATCTCACATTTATTCAAGAGAATTTACGATCACGCTTGACGATTGTAATTAGATTGAAATAAACTTTAAGGGTACTAAATTTACTTGGTACATAAGACATTAGAATATGAATCTTGCTAGTAAAATTGATAGGGCCATCACGAATGACCCAGCTTTGGATGCCTGGGACAATATCTCTAGCATCACCATAATGAAATTAAGTTTGAATCATCATGCATTTTTTTTGAATCTCCTCTCCAAAAGAACAAAACCCAACATTCCTTTAAAATTTAACAATGCTTTGTCTCTGGATGTGGAATTCCCTCTTATCATAATGAATTTTTTGGAATACATGAATCACCAATAGGATGATTTTTCTTGTACTAATAAACTCAAACATTTCAAATAGTGTCTCAAGTCTTTGTTCAGGGATAAATATAAACAAATTTGCAAAGAAATATCCACCCTTGAGGCTGAGCTAAATCAAATTCAAAACTCTACAACAAATGCTGATTTCACCTTAGATCTATATAATGAAATAATAATCTCTTTGAAACTACATTCCCTTCTGGTGCTTAAAGACGACATACACAAGAATGTTTTTAAAATGAAATGGCTCGCTGCTGGATATATAAATTTGAAGTTCTATAATTCTCTACAAATAATTAAAAAATTTGGTATACCTCTATCTTTTCTCAAAGACAATGACATCCTCTACGACACTAAAGAGTCCATAGATAATCATATGGTCTATTATTTTGACAATATTTTCAATGGTCCAGAAATAAACAAGGATATCCTTCCTGAGTTCATTCTATATTTGGTTACTGAGGAGGACAATAAATGTTTTTTGGGAATCCCTCTCGACCATCAAATCAAAGCAACTATTTTTAGTCTAAATCATGATAGAGCCCTAGGTCCGGATGGCTAAAATTATATTTTTTCCCAACAAAACTGGTAATTTATTCAAACAGATGTTTGTAAACTTGTCAAATATTTTTTCACTAATGGTGTTCTTCCTCATGGTCTTAATGATCAATTTCTTACTCTTATCCCTAAAGTGTAGAATGCTTCGGAAATCTATCTTTTCCATCCTATTTCTCTCATCAAATCACTTTCCAAAATAATTACTAAACTCTTAGCCAATAATATTTCTCCTCTATATAAAAAAATCATATCTTGTAACCAGTTTGGATTTATCAAAGGTATATCCATTTAGGATGGCATTTTCCATGCCTTGGAACGAACCAATGCTCTTAACAAAGTCTCAAGAGGAGGGAATGTGGCCATTAAGCTCAACATTAGGAAATACTTTTACACCATAGACTGGAATTTTATTTGCAAGGTTCTCTAGTGCTTCGATTTCAACAATGTATTTATAAGAAGTATAAACTCTCTTTTCAAATCGGCTTCCCTCTCCATCATTGTCAATGGATCTCCTAATGGATAATTTAAGTGTACCAAAAGAGTTCGTCTGTAACATCCCAAGTAAATGAAGAATAATATATTTTCATATTTATTAATATTTTTAAATTAAATATTAATTTTACTTTAAAGGGGTTTCTATGTTCGATAGCGTACCTGATACGCAACAACGGGTTTCTTTGAAATTGTACGTTGCACACTAATAATATAATATTATCATTTTAAATGGTAGTTAACTTCTAGTCGTTGTATTGGCGGGAACAAACAAAATTAACTACAATATGATTATACATGATTTTAAAATATATTTACATTATCCAATAAAAATTTATAGGCTTAAAATGTGAATGAATCTAATTTTAAGTGTAATTTACATTAAAAGGTCGATTTATCACCTTTTAATGGAGAACCCTCTTTAAATCTAGTTTTGGACATTTTTATATTTTCTATTTGACCAAATAAAATTCTTCTTTAGATTTGGGATATCAAATTTTACTTTGGGTAATTTTTTGTATTTTCTGATAAAGTTCATTTTTTAATGAATAGTGAAAATATTGTATTTTAATTCAAAAGTTCCTTTTAATCTAATTTATTTATATGGTTATATTATCTTTTTAATTGGTTTTAAAGTGTAATTAGAATTTATTTTTACTATTTATTCCAATTTTTGTTATTGTAAATAATTTCTCTTTGAAATTGGACATAAACAAGTACCAATCTTTTGATAGTTATTGTTTCTTAAAAACACGCAATTTGTTTTAACAACGGGAATTAATTTTTAAATTAATTAATGCCACTTCTATGTTTTAAATTTTGAAAAATAGAAATCAATTTTGAATTTTCAATATCAAATAATTCTTAGGCTGAATTTTTTGTATTTTTCTGAAAAACTACAATTTTTGATAAATAGTGAAACAACTTAGTGGTAGTTAAAAAAACTGACTTTTTCATTTAAATGAAAATTTACCACTTCTGTGAATTGAATTTCAAAAATCCGACATATATGGTTGTAATCAAGAAGTAAATTGTGGTTCAATAAGATTAAAATAATTTTTGGGGAATAGTAACTTTTGAATTTTATTTACCGCGGTTAAAGGTAAATAAGGTAATTCAAGGTAAAAAGAATATTATAATAAATCAAAATCACCTTAACACTTGTCCAAACCTTATTGGTTGAGTCATTAACGACCATGGGAAACTTTGGGTCTATTTTGGGACCCCTTTGATCCACTTGAAAGTGATAATGACAATTTAGATTAATTAACCTAAAGTAAATACAAAATTTACATTAACAAATATCTTTTAGTAATTAATTTTTATATGGTGTTATATAAGTACTATTTTTGACTATAAATACTCATTGTAAATCTAAAATGATTTCCTACATGATATTATTTTTTAATAATTTTTATACAACAAATAATTTAAATTATTTATGACATAATAATGATGTAGTGTTTACCTCAATAATAAATCATTTAAATTAATAAGATTATAATGATTAAAATAATATCCAAAACATGCAAAATTTGAATTGGATGATTTTATTTAGACCATGATTCATCGTATCTTCATCTTTAATGATTTTTGGACCATTAGAAACTGAATATAATTATATAATAAAATAATAGTTTCACATTTTCCTAAAGAGCCCCTCCTCCCCCTTATAAAAGGAGACCATTTTATCCAATTCCTCACACCTTTCAAGCCATTTGGCTCGTCCAAACTCTACCCAATTAATCTACCTACATCTCTATCATCCCCTTAGAAGCCTTACCTTAGGCAGAAGGCACTTCAAGAAATCCTTTTGGTTCAAACCAAAGGAAGTTTCCTAAAGTAAAGGTAACGATTTCTCTTAAATTGTTTTCTTTTATTTTACTTCTCCAACACCTAAACTATTTTTATTCCATTCTTTTGTAACAACACCATTATATTAAATATACTAGGATTTTTTTATGAGAAGGATTCGAACTACACTTACACACACCTCCATCTAATTGGTGAAAAACATAATGTTTCTGTGGATGGCAAACTAACGCCTCACAAAACGATGATTGTTCGATTATCTCCTACCGCCTCTCATGGTGTCCATTATGATGGTACTATATTTTTATATGATATATATTATGTTTATGTTTTATTTATTCTTCTGTATTTTCCATTTAAATCATGCCTTTATGGTTTCCATAGTGGGTAAATACGATAATCTCATTTGAGGAAGTGCGGACTACCGCCCCCTCAAAGTGATTGATTTGTTAATGCCTTATGTGGGATGTATAAAGGATTGAGTTAATGATATTATATATGATATTATACTGGAATTATAATATACCTATGTATCATTATGTTTTATTTCCATTAAAATAAGAAATAGAAATGAAAGTAGTGTTCATGCGTACATATGACTTACCGTCTCCATGAACGGTGCATTTCATTTCTTACCTCTAAATGTTATGTACTATTATAAATACATGTATATACTGAATATATTTTATATTTATTATATCTAAATCATGACTACCATTCTGGATATAATGGACTATTGGCCACATGGACAACTTGTAAATATAAGGTGTTCATTTTTAACTCAAGTACCAAATATCGACAAAATAAATGTTATTAACTTAAATGGTTACATAATGTTTATAACATGGTAATATGAGATATAAAAGGAATAATAAACTTTAAAAAGGTTCTTAAGAAAGTATAAATTAACTTTAGTTTATCATTCAGGATATTAAAGAATGATCGAGTCAAGTCAGACATGAGGTAAGGGACTTCGTCTCAATCTCCTTTCATTGAGGAATATTTTCATTTATACACAACTTTCTTTTGTACAGTGTATAAACCCCTTTGACATTTACTTTAATTCAAAAGGAATATTTTTCTATGAATCGTTTTACTAAACGACAAAAAAGAATGTTCCTTTTAACGTAAGCGGTGACAATGACCTTTTCTGCCATTGTGATTATTATTTGATCTTTGGCTTCCTCAACAAGCTGTAATGTTTTTTAAAAGAAAATAAATACCTTATACTCTATTGCGTATTTTGGTATTGAAAATGGTTTTGAAAATGGATTTTTTATATCAATATATTTAAGTGATATATTGTGATTGAATTGTGGAAATGTTTCCTTTCCTTTATATTTGTTGTATGTGATATGATTTTATATTGGTACTTAGACACTTGACGGGTGGTTACATGATAAACCAAATGAAGGGTGGTGTCGTGAATACCAGGATGGGTGGTTACGTTATAACCTCAAATGCATTGGTTATGGAAGTCAGCCGTATGGCTATTCCATTTAGTGATATGTGTTGAAGTCAGTCGTATGGTTATTCAATTTATGTATGTTTTTGTCCCAAGTTACCTTTATATGTTATGTGTCCTTTATATGGGTTTTATGGTAATATTTTGGTTACAAAAGGGTAAGTAATGATCTTTTATTTAGTGAAGAGTATTTTCTAATTCATAAAGGTGAAAAGTATTACTTATGTTAAAGTATTCATGGTTTACTTGTTATTTTGAAAAACTATCAGTTTTACTTCTTTGTGTATCCTTTACTGATCTTTTTATGCTCATACCATGTTTTTGAAATTTTTATCACATGACATAATGTGGAATAGGGTCAAGGATGGGATCATGGAAAATTCATGTTATCTTAAACATGGAACTAGACATGACTCTTTTTTTCAAGAGATATTATTTTGTGAAAAAAATGGAGACTTTGTAGAAGTGTCTACTTTGTATTCTTTTGAGATGTAATAGTTATGTCCTAATTCTCTAAAACTCTAAACCTGAAAAGATTTTCAATGTAAATTATTCATTTAATTCAATATTATGTAAGGTTTAAGGCCGAGTCCTTATAGTTGGTATCAGAGGTTGGTTTAGACAACTTTAGGAGTTAGGTTATTGTTAAATTAATATACATAAAGTAATTTATGTTAATATTGAAATGATATAGCATTTACAAATTACAATGTTTCTTTGCCTATGATATTTCTATGATCAGAATGGTTTTTCTTAGAGGAAATAGGGAAGTTGTGTAGTAAATGCATACAAAGGTAAATGACTATCTAAATCAGCATCCTGAGATAGTCAGAATCAGGGTTGAACAATTTGTTGTAGTGATGGCTCAGTTGACTTAGGTGATAAATCATAGTTTTTTTATTGATGATATTTTGGTTAAGAGGAGCATAAAAGTAATTTAAGGGTTGTCTTGCAAACCATAAAAGAAAATAATATATATGGGAAATTCAAAAAGTGTGATTTTTGTTTACAATAAATTTCTTTCCTTGGTCACATTGTTTCAAAAATGGCATAACTGTTGATCCTGCTCAAACGAAATTTGTTGATGAATGGAAAAGACCCAAAAATATAACTGAGATTCGTAGTTTTCTGGGTTTGGACGGTTATTACTGCAGGTTTTTTGAAAATTTTGCACGATTATCTAGTCCAATGACTAAGTTAACTTGAAAAGGTGTTATGTTCATCTGGACAAAAGAATGTGATGATTGTTTTCAGGAATTGAAAAAGAGATTACTGAATGCTCCAGTTTTAGAACTGCCATCCAGAAATGGTGAGTTTGTTATCTACAGTGATGCTTCGTTGAAAGGACTGGGATATTTCCTAAATCAGAAAGATCAGTTAATTGCTTATGCTTCACGTTAGTTGAAACCACATGAGTTAAATTACCCTACACACGATTTGGAATTAGCTGCTGTTGTTTTTGCTTTAAAAATTATGAGGCATCATTTGTATGGAGTAAAGTGTGAAATATATACTAATCACAAAAGTTTGAAGTATATATTCACTCAAAAATAATTGAACATGAGACATAGGAGATGGTTGTAACTAATCAAGGATTATGATTTCACGATCCATTACCATCCGAGAGAACAATTAATGTCTCATTAGCCATGCTACGTTTAGAACGAGATCCTTTGGTTTTTTATTTTATGAACTTTGGCGTAGAAGTTATTGTTGTAGGAAATTCTTATATTTTATTTCATGTGTTAGTGAAATCATCTCTATTATATAGAATTAAGAAAGCACAGAAAGAAGACAGTGAGTTGCAGAAAAAGGTAGAGTTGATTCAGAAGGGTAAGTTGCCTGAATTTAACATTGATAATGGTTGTGTTTTGAGATTTTGAAAGAGATTATGTGTGGCTTGTGATTCACAGTTGAAGAATGAGTTGTTATGTGAAACTCATAGTTCTCGGTTTTTAGTTCATCCTAGAAGTACTAAGATATACAGAGATCATCGGGAGTATTACTAGTGGGATGGAATGAAAAGATATATTACTGATTTTACTGTGAAGTGTTTGACTTGTTAGTAGGTTAAAGCAGAGCGACAATTACCAAAAGGAATGCTTCAGCCTTTACCAGTGCTAGAGTGGAAATGGAAAAATATATCCATGGACTTTGTTGTGGGATTACCAAAGACATCTCGAGGTAATAATGGAATCTGGGTTATAGTTGACCGATTGACTAAATCTACTCATTTCCTTCCTATGAGAGATACTTTTTCTCTAGATCAACTTGCTCATTTGTATGTTAAAGAGATAGTCAGGTTGCATGGAGTTCCCCTCTTCATTGTATCTGATCGTGATCCCAGGTTCACTTCTAACTTTTGGCAAGACCTTCAGAATTCATTGGGTACTGAATTAAATTTTAGTACAGCTTTTCATCATCAATCAGATGGGCAGTCAGAATGAACAATTCAGACCTTGGAGGATATGTTATGTGCTTGCTCGATGGATTACCAGGGAAGTTGGGACCAACATCTTTCTTTGGTTGAATTTTATTATAATAACAGCTTTCATTCCAGTATACTGATGGCTCCATTTGAGGAATTATATGGAAAGTGTGGTCGAACTCCATCTTTTTGGGATGAAGTAGGTGAAAGGAAGCTGATGGGACCAGAATTGGTAGAAGAGATGGAAGAGAAAGTTCAGTTGATTCAGAAGCACGTGAGAATAGCTCAGAGTAGACATGAACGTTATGCCAATAACCGAAGGAAATATTTTATTTTGAGGTAGGTGATCATGTCTTTCTCAAAGTTTCTCCATGGAAAAGTGTGATGTGTTTTGGTTAGAAGGGAAAGTTGAGTCTGAGGTTCATTGGACCTTATGAAATTTTGGAGAAAGTTGGATCAGTTGCGTATAGAGTGGCTTTACCTCGAAATTTATCCCAGGTACACAATTTTTTTCATGTTTTGATGTTGAGAAATTATATACTAGATCCATCTCATGTTTTGAGCCTAGAGGTAGTTCAGTTGGAAGAGAATCTCTCTTATGAAGAACAACCAGTCTAGATTCTTGACTGTAGAGAGCAAGTATTACAGAATAAGGTAATTCTCCAGGTAATGGTTTTTTGGAAAAACCATATGATTAAAGAATCAACGTGGGAATCTGAAAATTCTATGAGGGATAAATACCCCCACTTATTTTGATAAGTGAATAAAAATTGTGAGGACGCAATTTCCAAAAGGGGGGAAGGATGTAACATCCCAAGTAAATAAAGAATAAGAGATTTTCATATTTATTAATAATTGTAAATTAAATATTAATTTTACTTTAAAGGGGTTTCTATGTTTTATAGCGTACCCATATGCAACAACGAGTTTCTTTGAAATCGTACATTTCACACTAATAATATAATATTATAATTTTAAATGGTAGTTAACTCCTAGCTGTTGTATTGGTGATAATGAAAAAAACAAACTACAATATGATTATACATTATTTTTAAATATATTTACATTGTCCAATAAAATTTTAGAGGCTTAAAATGTGAATGAATCTAATTTTAAGCATAATTTACATTAAAAGGCCGATTTATTGCCTTTTAATGGAGAACCCTCTTTAAATATATTTTTGATCATTTTTATATTTTCTATTTGACCAAATAAAATTCTTCTTTAGATTTGGGACACCAAATTTTACTTTGGGTAATTTTTTTGTATTTTTCTGATAAAGTTCATTTTTTTAATGAATAGTGAAAATATTGTATTTTAATTCAAAAGTGCCTTATAATATAATTTATTTATATGGTTATATTATCTTTTTAATTGGTTTTAAAGTGTAATTAGAATATAGTTTTACCATTTAATCCAATTTTGGTCATTGGAACTAATTTCACTTTTAAATTGGACATAAACAAGTATCAATCTTTTGATAGTTATTGTTTCTTAAAAACACGCTATTTATTTTAACAAAGGGAAATAATTTTTAAATTAATTAATGTCACTTCTATGTTTTTGAATTTGGAAAAATAGACATAAATTTTGAATTCAGAAAATCAAAAAATGCTTAGGCTTAATTTTTTGTATTTTTCTGAAAAACGTAAATTTTTTATGACTAGTGAAACGACTTAGGGGTAGTTAAAAAATGACTTTTTCATTTAAATGAAATTTTACCACTCCTATGAATTGAATTTCGAAAATCCGACATACATGGTTGTTATCAAGAAGTAAAATGTGGATCAATAAGATGGAAATAAATTTTGGTGAATAGTAACTTTTGAATTTTATTTACCGCGGTTAAAAGTAAATAAGGTAATTCAAGGTAAAAAGAACATTATAATAATTCAAAATTACCTTAACACTTGTCCAAACCTTATTGGTTGAGTCATTAACGACCATGGGCATCTTTGGGTCGATTTTCGGACCCCTTTGATCCTCTTGTAAGTGATAATGACAATTTAGATTAACTAACTTAAAGTAAAGACAAAATTGACATTAACAAAAAAACTTTTAGTAATTAATTTTTATATGGTGTTATATAACTCCTATTTTAGACTATAAATACTCATTGGAAATATAAAATGATTTCCTACATGTTAGTATTTTTTTAAAAATTTTAGACAACAAATAATTTAAATTATTTATGATATAATAATTATGCAGTGTTTACCTCAATAAAAAATAATTTAAATAAATAAGATTATAATGATTAAAATAATATCCAAAACATGTCAAATTCTGATTGGATGATTTTATTTCGACCATGAGTCTTCCTATCTTCATCTTTAATGATTTTTTGACCATTATAAACTGAATATAATTATATAATAAAATAATAGTTTCACACTTTCCTAAAGAGCCCATCCTCCCCCTTATTAAAAGAGACCACTTCTAAACAATTCCTCACACCTCTCAAGCCATTTGTCTCGTCCAAAATCTACCCAATTAAGCTAAATACATCCCTATCATCCCCTTATAAGCCTTACATTAGGAAGAAGGCACTTCAATAAATCATTTTTTTTTCAAACCAAAGGAAGTTGCCTGAATTAAAGGTAACGATTTCTCTTAAATTGTGTTCTTTTATTTTACTTATCCAACCACTTAACTCTTTTTATTCCTTTATTTTGTAAAAAAAACAGTATCCTCAATATACTAGGATGTTTTTATGAGAATTATTCGAACTACACTTACACACACCTCCATCTAATGGGTGAATAACATAATGTTTCTGTAGATGGAAAACTAACGCCTCACGAAATGATGATAGTTCGATTATATCCTACCGCCTCTCATGGTGGCCATTATGATGGAACTATATTTATTTATGATATATATTATGTTTATGTTTTCTTTATGCTTCTGTATTTTCCATTTATAGCATGCCTTTATGGTTTCCATAGTGGGTAAATACGATAATCTCATTTGAGGAAGTGCGGACTTCATACCCCTTAAAGTGATGTGATTCGTTAAAGCCTTATGTGGGACGTATAAAGGATTGAGTTAATGATATTATATATTATATTATACTGGAATTATAATATACCTATGTATCATTATGTTTTATTTCCATTAATATAAGAAATAGAAATGAAAGTAGCGTTCATGCGTACGTATGGCTTATTGTCTCCATGAACGGTGCATTTCATTTCTTAACTATACATGTTATGTACTATTATAAATACATGAATATAATGAATATATATGATATATATGATATCTAAATCATGAATACCATTCTAGATATAATGCACTATTTACCAAATGGACAACTTGTAAATATAAGGTGTTCATTTTTAACTCAAGTACCAAATATCGACAAAATGAACGTTATTAACGTAAATGGTTACATAATGTTTATAACATGGTAATAAGTGATATAAAAGGAATAATAAACTTGAAAAAGGTTATTGATCAAGTTGAAAATAACTTTATTTTATCATTCAGGATATTAAAGAATGATCGAGTCAAGTCGGACACCAGGTAAGGGACTTCATCTCAATCTCCTTTCATTGAGGCATATTTTCATTTATACGCAACTTTATTTTATACGGTGTATAAACCCCTTTGAATTTTACTTTTATTCAAAAGGAATATTTTTCTATGAAGCGTTTTACTAAATGAAAAAAAACAATGTTCCTTTTAACGTAAGCAGTGACAATGACCTTTTCTGCCGCCGTGAGTATTATTTGATCTTTGGCTTCCTCAACAAGCCGTAATGTTTTTTAAAAGAAAATAAATACCTTATACTCTTTTATGTATTTTGGTATTTAAAATGGATTTGAAAATGGATTTGTTATGTCAATATATTTAAGTGATATATTGTGATTGAAATGTGGAAATGTTTCATTTCGTTTATATTTGTTGTATGTGATATGATTTAATATTGGTACTTGGACATTTGATGGGTGGTTATGTGATAAACCAAATGACGAGTGGTGTTGTGAATACAAGGATAGGTGGTTACGTTATAGGCTCCAATGCATTGGGTATGGAATTTGGTCGTATGGCTATTCCATTTAGTGATATGTGTGGAACTCGACCGTATGGTCATTCCATTTATGTATGTTTATGTCCCAAGTTACCGTTATATGTTATGTGTTCTTTATATGGGTTTTATGGTAATATTTTGGTTACAAAAGGGTAAGTAATGATATTTTATTCAGTGAAGAGTATTTACTACTTCATAAAGGTGAAAATTATTATGTATGTTAAAGTATTCATGGTTTACTTGTTGTTTTGAAAAACTAACAGTTGTACTTCTTTGTGTATCCCTTACTGAGATTTTTATGCTCATCCCAAGTTTTTGAAATGTTTTTCACAGGAAATAATGTGGAATAGGGTCAAAGATGGGATCAATGAAAATTCATGCTATCTTAAACATGGAACTAGACATGACTCTTTTTTTCAAGAGTTATTATTTTGTGAAAAAAATGGAAACTCTGTAGAAGTGTCTACTTTGTATTCTTTTGAGATTTAATAGTTATGTCCTAATTCTCTAAAACTGTAAACCTGAAAATATCCTCAATATTAATTATTCATTTAATTCAATATTATGTAAGGTTTAAGGTCGGGTCCTTATACCGTCAGGGTGACCCCTTATATGCTATTATTTTTTCCATCGCATAAGATTGTCTTAGCAGACTTCTCACCTGACCAGTTGATCAAAATAAACTCAAGCCTATTCTAGCATCTCATAAACTAAATCTGCCAACCCATATTTTATATGCCGATGACATAATCTTATTTCTAAATGGGTTAAAAAGAAATATTCTCAATATTAAAAATTCTTTATCCCACTATGAGGAGGTCTCTAGGAAATCCATTAGTTGGAAAATATCGTTTATCTTCTTTGGAAAATGTTTCCCTTCTAATATGAAATATATCATCAATGAAAACATTGGTATCAAAGAAGGAGTCTTACCTTTTACCTATTTGGGTGTTCCCTTATTCTTGGGAAGACCAAAATCCATGTATTTCACTTTTTTTGTTGACCAGGACATCAACCAAATTTCTTCCTGGAAAGGAAAATACCTCTGCATGACTAGCAGAATTTTCCTGGTTAAGTATACCATTATCTATAAACTGATTTACTCACTAATGATCTAAAAATGGATGATTAATCTTCTTAAGAGAATTAATGGCTATATCAAAAACTTTGTTTTGTCTAGCAGCATTCTTGAAAGAAAACTTGTTAACTTCCCTTGGCCTACTTACTACAAACTATTAGAAAATGGTGGTTTGTCATCAAGAATCTCAAGCTCTTTAATGAGGCTCTTCAAGCCAGACTCACTTGGAGATTGATCAATCAAAATTCGGACTCCATTGATTTTATATGAAATAAATTCCTAGAGAAACTAAAAAAGGGAAAACATGAGCTATGTTAACTCCTCAATATGGATCTCCATCAGAAACTCCTTTACCAACATTATAAAAAACTCTAGATGGGTGGTCTGTATGAACTCTTACCTGAACTTTTGGCTTGAAAAAATAGTCTGGCACCCCCCCCCCTCATTTCCTTGTTTCCTCCTAACTTCCCTCCGGATAATATCAACTACATTATTCATGAGGTGATGCACTCTCACAAACTTAAACTCATGGATTCCATTATGCAGGTGGTTGATAGACACTTATTCTCTAACGTAGATGGTTTTCTCACATGGGAACTTGTTCACAATGGAATTTTGGATTCCAAAAGTCCTTACAATCACAATTTCACTAACTCGGATCCTATTTTTGGTTGGTTGAAACACTTAGACAAATCTTGGATTAGACCATCTAAACTAATTCTTATCTAACGTATTACTCATAATCGTATTCTTACTGAAGTTTACATTCAGTCTTTTTGTATTCAACTCTTCTCTAAATTCCATCTCTATAATAATTATAGAGAAGATGTTAACCACCTATTTTTATCTTTTGCTACAGCTTCTACTTTTTGGAATTTTATTACTGACCTCTTTGACTACAGATGGCTTCGCTCTAACTCTATTTACTCCCAACTAAAACATTGTGTGGAGCTTGATACCTCGTGAAAAATTAATAATCTCTTCATTTTCTCCGTTGTTGAGCTCCTCCACATCATCTAGTTTGATAGAAATGATATTATTCACAATAATCACTTACTCATTCTTAATGCAAGTCGGATGATAATTCTCATTGCCATTAGGGATGCCGCTTCGCTTCAAAAAGATCATTGTGACAACTCGGTTGGAGACTTTGTGATCCTCTGACGGCTTACACTTAAAGGCCTCTACAGAAAGTCGATACATTCAATTGAGGTGTTTTGGAAAACCCTGCTTCTTGGATGGATCAAGATCAATGTGGATGGAGATTCCAAAGTAAATTCGGGTTATGCGGGCTTTAGAGCTATTCTCGTAGATTTTCTGGGTCATTGTCATGGTTGTTTCTTTTAAAGATGTGGTAACACCTCCTCTCTTGATGTAGAAATGAGGGATGTGATCCAAGATTTTGACTTTGTTAAAATAAAGGGTTGTAACGACATCTGGATTGAATGTGACTCAGCCACCATTGTCCAAGCTATTTGGAATGGGGTGGTCCACTATGCCTGGACGATTACTACTCGATGGGTGAACTGCGTGGACTCTCATAGGGAGTTCAGATACATTGTCACTCATGGTTATCGTGAAGTGAACATGGTGGCTGATGGTTTTTCCCATAAAGGAATCAACCTTAGCATTACGTGGAGCGATGACCTTCTGGTTTATCTTCTTCCTCTCTATGAAATGGATTGTAATAAAATCCCATCCTTTAGACTTTTGTAGTTCCTAGTTTTTTTTCAAAAAATTGTGCCTTGATCATTGACCAAGGCATTACCTAAAAAAATTATACCATGTCTAGAATCATCTGTTTATTGAGAAACCCATATCAAAAGATCTATTTCTTATTGAAGATGTTATACAATTCTATAATATGATTTATTTTTAAAAGAATATGTTGATTAACTTTGTTGTGTATAATAGAAAGTTTTCTTTGTCAGTAAAACAAGTAAAACATTTTCATAATGTTCCTACTAAAGGTGAATCCTTTTTTCCATCTCATAAACTACCTGAGGATGTTTGTATATTTAATAATGAAATATTTGAAAATTCAATGTTTATTATAAATGATTAGAAAAGGAAAGTAGCTCATTTGTCTTTAGAAAACCATTTTGTTGTCTTTTGTATGCAATGTTTTATAATTCCAAGGATAGGGGATAGAGAAAATAATAAATTTTCTTAAATATTTATGCTAGATTATCTTATAAACATGAGAAAGGTAAATCTCATGGGCTATATTTTTGAAACTATCAAGAATGTGAATTTTGGATCAATCAAGTATCATCTTATCATGTATCCATCTATTCTCACAAAGTTCATTCATGAATTTTTAAGGTCTTTTAATATTCCTATGAAAGGATAATTCAAAAATTTGAAGAAGAAATTGTATGTTTGTTTTGATGAAGAATCATAACTCTTCGTCATAGATGTGGAATCAGAATCACCACCAAATCAATTGGCACTAATGCTAATAGAATCTTCTCCAATAGTTGTTTCTTATCAAAAGTCAGATCCTTGAATCAGTGAAAATACCAAAAAAGAAATCCAAATATAGTGAAGATGTTGTATCCAAGTGGAGAAACGATAAAGAACAATGAAATTAATGTGATCCTAAATTTGGTCTTCATCCATCTGAATCTCTTGCTAAGAAGATAAGGGTTGAAGATACTCTACAGTCTGATAAGAAAAAGAAGATTCTTTTGAAAAAGAAAATATCAAGATTTTGATGTTAACAAAACCATAAAAATTGTTTTTTTAGCAAGTTCCCAACTAATAGATGTTTTTCAGAAAGAACCAATCATACTGAAATTTCTAAAGAAATAAAAAGGGAAATAAATAGTGGAAGAAGTTTTACAATCGGCTATACAAAAGAAAGTTAAATAAGTGGAAGAAGACTTTATTTTATAAAATCTTCAGAGTTCTAAGAAGACCAGGGAAAAATATTTTTTTTTAAAACATACTGAAGGAATAAAATAAAATCCTCATGTCATTCAAGCACCAAATCAATATTTAAAAATCCATTTAAATTGAATTACTTCTCGAGTAAAGAGAGGGTCTCAAAGTACTCATGCTAGGAATGTAATTATTATCAGTGATAATGTTGAAGAAGAAAGAGCTAAAAAATAATTAGAAAGGGTGGGAAAGTAAAAAAGAGAAAAGGAAATGAAAACAACCTGGTGATGACTCCTGCCGATCAAATGATTTTCAATCATATGATGATGATACTAATTCATAACACACAATTTCTTTGAATAAAAGAGATTACATTGTTCCTAATTTTCAATGAATTGAAAAGAATATTCTTTATTTTCCTAGAATTGAAGGACAATATGATTTTATTACAAATAATCAAAGGAATAAATTCATTTCAATAGGAGAGCATAGAAAGAGAGTAATGTCAATAGAATCTGATTTGAATGTTTTGAGTGATAGTTGTTTTACTGATAAGAAGGCATGAAACAAGATGACTTAGTGGTCATACAAAACTGGAATCTTAGTGAATTAACATGAGGAAGAAATTGAAGACATAAGGAGACTTTCAAATGATTTTACTATTGCATTCAATAATCTTGATAAATAAAAAATCAACAGGTTGATCCGGATTCCAAAATATCATGGTGATAATGCACTTTCAGTGAAATAATTGAAAGACAGGTTCAGTTTTTTATAGTCAAAATTATCAAAGGTTACATCTATCAAAGATAAAATAGTTTTCTTAAAAAATAAAAACTCTTTGTTGACTGAAGAAAATAATAATATGTGCAATAGAATCGATACTCTTGAAGAAGTGATTAGGGTGCCAGAAGACACTATCAAAAATCAAGATCAACTTTTTGTAGACCAATAGGATCTTCTAAAATCTCAGCCTGATTCTATCACAAATGGAAAAAAAGAGATACAAAAGATGAGGGTCATTCTTTATGAGTAGATCAATAAATAATAAGAAATAGAAAAAAATGATATTTTTGTTGTATCGTTCTTTCGTGTTTATTCTTTCAATTTCCCTAAACTTTTGACAGTCTAATGAATTGTATGTTTTCATTTATATTATTTTTTATTTTATTTCTCTAACATTTTCATGCAACTCAACATTATCCCATTATTTTTTTAAATCACAAAGGGGGAGAATGTTTTATAAAAGGGGAGATTTTTTTATAAAAGGGAAGACTATTTTAAAAATAGGGTGTATTCTTAAAAGTTTTACTCAAATGTATACACCTATATCAAGGAATATATATGAATAAAATCCTTATAAATTTCTATGCATAAAGGGGAGTTAGTTGTATTCAATTTCTTATTCATAAGAGTTCGTATAACTCAAGGGGAGATAAGGATTTCTTTCTTATTTTACTTTGTGTTTTGTGCTTTCCAAAAATGGTGATATTGTTAAGTCAAAAGTCTTCTTTTTTTACTTTTATGTATTTTGTTTTAGAAATAACAACTATTTTTTTACTCTTTTCTCAAATAAATGATTTACTTTGAATATGATTTCAATGTATATCGTACTGAATATGTTCATCGTATCCACTTTATGCATTGTACTCACTTTGCATCATATCAATACATTTCACCAAGTTATATTAATCGTACCCATGTTTTTCTTTTATCTCAGGAATGATTTTATTCTTTTAATCAAAGAATTTATTCCATATCAATTGTACTCATGTTATCATGTTTATATATCTTTTGTTTTTAACCAAAATTATTCATAGAGTTAGTTATAAATTAATCCAAACTATGTTGTCTTTTTTGTTTCAATATGACCGTTACAATGCCAGGTGTCCAAGTCCCTCTGAGTTTTTTTGATGAAATATGACCGTTTGAGAAAATACGACCATTGAAACCTGAGGCCTATAAATTAGAGGTCATTTGAAATAGAGAATGAGAATTTGATCAACTTTTTTTCTATCAAGTTTTAGATAGAGGTGATGTGACTTATCTCTTCCTTCGTGCGAAATACTTGGAATTACAAAAAAGTGAATGACTCATTCTTAGCATTTTTATTTAAGTAAGTTCTTTTTTTGCCTTGTGTGATCAATCAGGTGATAAAGATAGAGGGCTTCCGGGGATAGGAAGATGTTCTGCCAATCATCGTATTGAGGGCCTTCAATTTCTTGAAGGACAGAGGTGATGATTACCTTCTTAATGGAGTAATTTTAGAGATATAATGATAGATGTACCTATCTTCATATCGAGGGCTTACCAAGGTGTTGGTAAGACATACCTTCTATCCTAGGTGAAAGGGTACCCTTCTCATTGGGTTAAAATAATTGTAATACGTTTACATTTTCGATGTTATTTGTATTGGAAAGGGAATTATATTGTTTCCCCTTTATTTTCATATTTAATTCATTCGTAATTGTTTCAATTACAATTCTTTTGGTACATATTGTATTAATAGATTCTATATGTTGTATGGTAGAATCTTTTCCATTTTTATTAATCTGATCATTGTATTCATTTAGAATAGGATTGTTTTACATTACATATAGTATTATATCATATCATATTTATTAGATCCAAAACCATTGTGGTAAATTGTATTGATTGTGAATTGTATTAGTTTAAAACCACTTAAACTAAGTTTTATCTTAAGTGTTTAAATACAATGTTTTCAAACATCAACCCCCCCTTGTATTGTGCCTTCTAATATACCTAAACATCTATATTACGATCAAATAGCACTATTAAATGTACATTTTATGAGTGTTTAATATGGAGCTGGTAAATACAATTGGAAAATAAAAATAAAAATAATATTTTAAAAATTTCAATATATTTCTAATTATACAAAAAATGTATATTAAATATTACTTTATAATAAAAAATTAAATATATTAAAAAAAATTAAATTAAAAAAATATAAAAAATATTAATTATATTAAAATTATTAATGAATGTGATAATATTATGATAAATGTATTATATATAAGAAACATACTAATATTATGATAAATAAAAAAATTAAAATATATAAATTACGAAAATACTTAAAATGAATAATTTATAAATTTTATATATATTTCAAAAACAATATAAATCTATAGATATTAAAATAAAAAAGAATGAATAATAAAAAATTATTATAAATAAAAATGTTTACAATAAATTACTAATTAAAAATGAATACATAGTAAATATATGAAGATTTAAATAAAAATATTATAATAAATAAGAATAAATATTAATTATTTGAATTACAATAATACTAAAAATATTAAAAATTAATAATTTAAAATATATAAATATGTAATAAAAGTGAATGCTTTACAAAACTATTAAACAAATAAATATTTAAATGAATAAATTTTAAAAAATATATATACTAAAGGTGAATAAATGCAAAAATTGAATAGATAATAATAGATGAAAATATAATAAAATTGCTTAAATTTTAATAACTAAAATTGAATAAATTGAAAAAAAAATTAATTAATTAATATTTTTATTTATATAAGTTAATGAAATATTTAAAATCACTATATGCTAAGAAAAAAATTAAACAATAAAAAATCTACTGTAAAGTAAGAGATTTGAAATAATTTGCTAACTATAAATGAATAATTAATAATTATAAAAATATTTCAATAAAATTGATTAAATTAAAAATAAATATATTTTAATTATACAAATTAAATACATATTAATAGTGTCGAATATTAACATTTAAAAACATAAAAATAACTATAAAAATGAATACATTACAAAATATATTAAATGAATAAATATTAGAAATATATCAATATTAAAAATGAATACACACATACATATCCATAAATATACACATATATACAAATAGATACACACATACACATTGATATGCATGCATACATGTACATGAAAATACATGCATATACACATATATGCATGTACATGGACATATACACATTAAAATAAATACAGTTATATACATGTACATACACATACATATATATACTACATATACATACATATTAATAAACGCATACATACACATACACGTACATACATACACATACATACACATACATTCACATAAATACATTCTTGTATAAATAAACCTACACACACACAACGCATATAATTATATACATAAACATACACATACACATGTACATGTACACATATAACTTATACATTCTTATGACCATATAAATACACACATATTAATAAACATACATAAAAATACATATACATAGAAGCACACACACACACACACATATCGACCTACACATACATCTACATGCATACATATGCACACACATACATATATACACATATATGTGTATATTTTAAATTATTTAATACGAATACTAATATAAAAATTCAAATATGAACTATAATTTCAATAGATATATATATATATATATATATATATTCATTTATATATTTATATAATTTATAAAATAAAAAATTAATATATTATATTTATATTTACTTATAATTAATGTATATAAATATATTATTATACAATTGTGTTGATTGATAAAAATTTTATTATTTTTTACATGTAAAATTATGAAAATATGATTGACAATAATTTTTATTCTATAATATAGTTTTATAAATCATATCTATATAATATATTTACTTATATATAATTATAGTTTTATAAATAATATATGAAAATAAAAATATATATAGATAGCTTAAATTATTCTTTAGGCCCTTTATCTTCACTTTTTTAGCATTTTTAAATGGGAGAATTTTATTAGTGTGTAAAGATCTAATAAAAGGAACCTTCATTAGTCATAAGAAAGACAATGGTAAATGGAAATCCTATATCAGTGATTTTTTATCATTGATAAAGGGTTTATTTAAAGGTTTTTCATTATCACTATGAAAATAATCCACTTGTTGAGTGATTTTTTAGTGCTAATAAAGGCCATCGGCGAATAAAGAGGGGTCTATAGTAGTGAAAAAGTGAATCTATATAAGTCTTGGACTTGTTCACATATAGCCCATTCATTTAAATCCATGTAATCCTTGAATGTAGTGGACTCTAACGTCACTAATACTTAGAATTAGTGAAGCTACCCAAACCACACGAACTCTAATCCCTCACACTAAAATACCAAGCACTGTCCTACAAACTTAGCTATGAATTAGAATTACTACAGTGTATTTCTTTTTTAAAACAATATTGAGACAAACTTGATCCCTCGACACATGTCGCAACCTCCCCTACCAATAAATCAGATCCTCAAAAGACTTAAGCTATCTATTTCAAGATCATGATAGGTTATAGAACCTCATAATCCCTTCACTAAATATTTCATACCACTCAATCGAATCTAACACCTCGGGTGATCCATTTATGATGATAAGATCATATCCCATAATATTCAATAACAAGTAACAAGTTGTTTGAGATAATTCCTCTACATCATGAAGGCTATCACCATAGTAAAGAAGCTCCCTAATATGCTCTAAGTCAAATTAAATAAGATATTGTTTGGAGCCCACATGTAGTGAATTAAATTTTACCCATGTATGTCTAATCTGGATTTTGAATTTTTGAAGTCATGAGTCCATTCCAAAAGTAAATTAGTAGTTCTACGCTATTTAAGGATGTCATAAAAATTTTCTAAGGGTTGTTTTTTTAGAATATGGGGTTTACCCCTAGGATGAGTTGGGGTGGAAAAGTGTAACAACCCCAAATCTAGTAACTCAGAGCCAGTGGATAAATTATTATATTGGAAAACGATACATGGAATCTTATCCCAAATGACTGAAACAAAATTTAGTTTTGAAAAACTAGATATATATTGGAACCTTACTTTAAAATTGATAATATAAAATAAAACATAGAGAATATTTTGAGAACACCATCATTCTTATAGATTAGCCATAGATATCAATGATAATAATGTTCTTGTAATACTGGGAAATAAAAAACATAAAAAAGGGGTGATCTCATATGCTCAATAAGGGAATGTATATAGAATAATCTATCATAAATAATAAATAATTATTATTGAATGGTAAACAACTGAAACACTTTCTATTTAATCAATAACTTTGCCATATTATGGACAGAATAAAATATGATCAAATAATGGCATATAACTAATCACATAAGCTAGGAAACATAACCATGGATATTCAACTAATTGAATAATCACATGGAAATCAATAACTATTCTCATAGTGATGGAATGAATAATTTCATACATCTAAAACATATTGTCAAGGGTTCACACCAATAATATAACATCATCAAGGATTCATTCCATGGATCTTATGAATGGGTAAGGCCTTAGCCAAAACCCAATCTACATTATCTCCTGATACCTGATAATGCATTGAGAGGACATAATGGGACCCGCCCATCCCTAACTAATTATAATCAATTACTCACATGAATAAATAATACAACTGATCAAATTAATAACTGTTCATATTAGAACAACTTATCATAGAGAATGTTAATATTTTCCCACTCAAACTAATCACAGGCCATCCAAATAAATATGATAAATGGTATCAGTAGAGTATATCATTGACAAAAGATTTAACAATTTTTTTTACATGGATGAAAACACATAAAAGAGATTATTGGAATATTTAATGAGTAAAATACCTTTTCACTTCAAAATTCACTTATGTTTAAAACACTACATGATTATAAATGAAAACAAATTATATAATCATAACCAAGTAATCTTGTAAAGCAAGATTAAAATAATTAAAGAGTTTTGATGGAGGGAAGATCTACTCAAGCCACATTATTCAAAAACATTCCAGCCTTAATTTTTGGAAAGGTATCAAAGATCCTTTTTTTTTAAAACAATAAGATATACCTTTGAATACAATTTTTAAAAAAGTCAAACAAGAGTATAAATGAATTTAAACAATCCGAAGAGGATAATAATAATAAATTTAATTTTTTTTAATGTGGAAATAGAAGATAAATATTCCCCATTGGTGACTTAAATAGTAAAAATCTATAAAAACAATAAGATTGTGAAATAAACTATTACCACTTTGTAAATAGTTGAATCACATGTCCCATAAATTAATAACCTCAAATTAATCATTTGATACCATGAAGAAAAATATATTAATAATATAATATATCAATGGAAATAATATACACCACAGAAAATTAATATGTGGTAAATATGAAATATGTCTTGTGTGAGTAAAATTGAGATAAGAAACCCTTTTCTTAGGTGTGATTTCCTATGTATATGTCTAAACCTCCTTTTCTTATGGTAAATCCTTTTGGTTTTCACCAAAGTACTAACTTGTATTTATTTACTCCCAATTTGAAGCATCTAGGATGTTGGTATGGATTTTTTGATTTTATTTGGTAAGGGTTTGGATGAGCTATATGGCTTAGGGTGGTGTAATATAGTGAATGAAGGATTTCCCTTTTATAATTGAGTTAAGGGGAACTTTATAAAACATTAGAAATATTAAATTAATCTAAATTAATCTAAAATTAAAAATGTATCAAAAATTATTTATTTAGAAGATATGTTGATTAAGGGTAGAAATACTATGGTCTGTTAATTTTTAGACATGTTTAGGTCACATTATTATCCTTATCTTTTGGTTTCAAAACTTATTTAATCCCTCTAATTTCTAACATGAAAACATAGATTTTTACCCATTGAGGATTAACGTAGTTACTATAAAATTCCAAATAACCTATGAATATATCATTGATTAAATTTTTAACTTTATCCAAATAAATTTACTAAATATAATTATTTCTGAATTTTATAACATTTGATAAAATATTATTTACTTTAAAATATCATTAATGTCAATTTTGACACAATTCATTACTTTGACTATTACTGAAAGCAATAAAATAAGATATTCTCTAAAAAAACTTTCCATTCATACATAATATGTCAAGGACGTTTATAAAATTAATTTATTATATTAATTATCTCAAATCATATTTATTTTAATATTTCAATATCATTTATTCAATTTTTCCATTAATTGAATACTTATTGCATCATTGTTGTGAAAAAATTTAAGATAATTATTTATTCCCTAAAAATTAAAATTCTTTTTAATGATGAAGATAAATATTATATATTTAAATGGACTATTTATGTTTTAAAATAGCTTCCAGATGACCATATATTAAAAATGGTATACTTATTAAAATCATTAGTGTGACATGTTTGAATTTTCTTAAAATAAAATAATATAGGGGGAATAAAGTCTTATGGTTGGCTCCAAGAGGTCAAATATTCAGTACAAGGATGAATTCTGTCAAAACTAACTCATATAATAATATTAGGACAAGTTTTAGGTTAAATTTCTAATCCCTAACAAAATTATTTTTACCTTTAATTACTTGATTTACTATTAGTTGTGGTAACAAAAATTAAAAAAGTTACTATTCATATATCCCAAAAATAAAAGAAACATTTTTACATAATTTGTACCTCTTGATTCCAAATATGGAATTAATTTTTTAAATTTTAAAACAAATAAGTGGATAAAATCAATCCCATAGACGAGGCGAGAAAATAGGTTTTTAAAGTAAAAATGTTCAACAGCTTTAAAAGTTGTTATATGAAAATATAATATGAAAAATATTTCAATGAAAATAATTGGATCAATAGATTTATAATTTATCTAATTTTACTTTAAACCCAAATAAAAATATAATTTTACATTATAAATTATTTAAATGACTAGTCAGTTTCCAATTAAAATGCATTATTTATCATTATTCACTGGAAATCAAACTTTTCATTAAAATATCGAAAATTCACCCTATGATAGTTTTGAAATTCAATTTTTAAAAATTTATATCATCCTTTTTAAATAGAAATTATAAAATTGTAAAAATTCATTTTTAAAACAATAGCTCTATCAAAAGGTGGCAAAAAACTGCCTTTAGAAAAATACAATATTGTATGCATCAAAGTGGATTTATTTTTAGATTAGGCCTAGAAAACACAGAAGATGAATTTTAAATATTATATTGAACATATAATATAGAAATTTTATAGTTTGGTTAATACTATTCATTACCACCAATTTAAAATCTAGGTTATAATAATATTTCATTGTTCGTTTAAGCTGGGTGTCGTGTGTAACATAAGTTTTTGAAGAGATTAAATTTAAAAAGAGACATATCATAAAATATTGTGGTGTTTCATTTACACATTATTCAATAAATTTCATCCTTTCAATATTAAATTGAACATAAAAAATTAAAGGTTTATAATTCAAAATTCATTTTTGGAAAATCTAAATCGTAAATAGGGTTAATAAGACATCCTCTTAGAAAGAAGGAAATGGAAATGTCAAGGTCACCAAAAAATTTGGATTTAGAATAGGATAAAATTATTTGTAAGTGAAAATAAAGTCATGAAAGCTTGTTATAACAGTCAAATTCCATAAGAGAGTGATATAGAACATGGTCATTAGAATGTTAACCATCAAAAAACTGTAAATCAGTTATCGATTAAAAGATCATCAGTTTCTCAGAAAGAAAATTATATGAATAATTTTTTTCCAAAATCATTTTCTTAAAGTTGAGGTTTTATTTTAATATCTATATAAGCACTTGAAAAAATAAAAATACTTGATTTATTTCTATTTCATAATTATAATGTCATCCTTTGGTTATGCTTTGATCTATTTCACCTTCATTTCCTAAACCGAGATATGGATATTCAAGATGAATTTTTATGACTAAAGAACTTTTATCAAAATATCCATAAGACATTACTTGAGACATTAAATATTTACCATAAGAAAAATGGTTAGCACATCTTATCCAATATGATAAATCATATTATAACCTCAACAAAGTTTAACTTCATCCATTCCATAAGTTTTTAATCTTAAGTCTCTTCCAAAATATGTTTTTTCAAATTAAAATACTAATAAAATTAAAAGTAATGTCAATAAATTTATAAAATATACTTAACATTAGATTCTATAAACAACATAATGCCACTCTCATTATTGGATACTAAATATTTGAATACTGTGATCACCATAAAAACATAATAAAAACAATCATGCATAAAAAATAATGTCTTAGGCTGTTGAATATATTCCTTAAATTAGATAATGTTTTCAACTCCATCAATGAGGGTATAAAAAACTTTTTCGACAAATCAATAATCAGTTCCTAGGTTTCGAGTACTATCTAATTTACTTTATCCATATCTATCATGTCTTTCACCCAAAAAAATATCACAACATCAAGATTAAATTATGGGTTATATTTCCCTCAATTATGTATTTTCCATGAATTTAAACATTCCATTTAATCATTTTCTCTAGTACTATTCATCACATGCTTTAAAATCATTAATGAAAAAGTATTTCAGTACAATCCTTATATATTTCATAATTCAGATAACCAATACATTATTTATTGAATACTAAAAAAATATAATTCTTGAATCCAAATATATGCATATTAATCATTCCTCTTTTTTTATGGTAATGCCATAATCTTGACCATGATCTATTAGCTTCATTGGAGGTATATTCATTTTATTTTTGGAACATTGATTTGTGTAGTGCATTGTCTTCTTATACTTTAATCATTGTACATTGGAATGTTTTTTCATACCCTTTAAATCAAAATTATGGTGTCCTTTCTCTCCAAACTAATAGAAAAATCCCAATACATTAAGGAAAGTATGATGGTTTTTATTTCCACAGTTATCACATGTGGGAATATAATTATCTCTCTTTTTCCCTTTATCCATATTTTCCCCATCTATCATCTTCTTTACTTTCTTTATTTTAAAAACATAAGACATGGATAATTCTTTCTCTATATTTTTGGATCATGATGTTATATACTCATATGATTATAACATTTGGGAAATTAATTCCATTTGAAATATTTTCTTAATCAAATAAAAGATATAATAATTCTAACTCTTTAGATAAAATTTATTGATGTGGTTCTCATTCCTTATTCTAGGTGGAATTTCTTAATGATGGTTTAAAATATATAATATCGTATCATTATGAATCATAATGTAAAAACCACAAACTTGTAAAATACATTTCATAAATTAAAAATTTTATATATATCTAATATATTAATAATAAAAATAGTTTGCTTGGATGTTATTTTATTCTTATAATATCTTAGGTTTAGGTTCCCTAATCTATATTTTCCAAAATTTAATTCCCTAGTTTTATACTAACCTTCTTATGATACCAACTATAACAAACACAAGTCCAGTAACCCATAGGCGGTGGTTAATTTGTTATATTAGAATAAGATAGAGGTAATCACATACTAAATGAAGAAAAATTTTAGTAATTTTAGAAAAATATATACTTAATTGAACCTTACTTTTAAGTACCGAAAATAAAATAAAACATAGAAAATATTTTGAGAACACTATTAATCTTCTATCTTAGCTCTACAAAACAATCAAAATATTGTTTTTGGAATCCTGAGGAAAGATAAATCATAAGAAAGGTGTGATCTTAGATGCTCAGTAACGGTATGTATACATCATAAGATAAAAAAATACGAAATAAAAATTATGAAAAGGTAAATAATTGAAACACATTCCATTTAATCAATAACACGATCATAGTATGGCCTAAATAAAATATTGTCAAATAATTCCATATAAATAATCACATGAGCAGTGATACTTAATCATGTAAATTATACTAATTGAATAATCACCTAGAAATCAATAACTAATTTCATAATGATGGAATTCATAATGTTGTACATCTGAAATATACTTTCAAGGATTCGAGCCAAGAATCTAACATCATTAAGGCTTTATTGAAGGAATTTTAAAAATGGGTAACGACTCAGAAAAAAACCATGTTTAGATTTTTTTCAGGAGACCAAAATGAATCAAGGGGATATAGAGGGACCCATATGTCATATAATAATTCAAATTCATTCTTCATAGGAATAATTAATACAACTAAACAATTTATTGTGTGTCTATATTAGAATAACTTTTCATATAGAATATCAATACTTCCCCAGTCAAACTGATCATAAACCACCTAAATAAATATGGTAAATGGTATCATTATAGTATATAGTTAGCATAATATTTAAGAAATTATATTGATGTGGATAAAAATAAATTGAATATATTATAGGAATATTTCTTCAGGAAAATACGTTTTCACTTTGAAAATAACTTATATTTAATACACCATGAAATTATAAAAAAACATTTTCTTCAAAAATAAACTTGTATGATTGTAATTGAATCTTAAGATTGTTAATGTGTTTTTATGATAAGAAATTTCCCTAAAATATTATAAGTTAATAAAACATTCCTTCTTTATTTTTTCAAGAAAGTCTCAAAAATAATTTTTTGGAAAATAAAAAAAAATAAAACATTCTAACTATTTTTTAAAAATTTTAACATGATTTTAAATTAATTTAAAAAACTATAGTAGGATAATAAAAACATTTTTTGAAAACATGGGCATGGAATATAAGTATTATCTAATGGTGACTTAAACAGAAACAATCTAGAATAATGATGATATTTTGAAATAAACCCTTACCACTTTGGAAGCTGTTGAATTGTATGCCTCATAAAATAAAGAACTTAAAATGAATCTATAGATACCATGAAGATTAATATATTCATGATATAATATATAAAAGTGAATATTATAAACAACATAAAAGGAATGAGCTTTTTATATGAAATATGTCTCATGGAAGTTAAAGTGAGATGAGAAACTCTTACCCTATGTCTGATTTCCTCTGTACATATCTAAACCACCTCATCTTCAGGTAACTCCTTTTAGTTTGAATCATAATTCATCTTTGTTTTTCTTTTTATCCGAATTAATTCTTCTAGGATTTGTTTAGGGGTTTTTTGAGTTGATTTGGGTAGGGTTTTCAGAAGGAGATGGCTCAGAGTGGCGTAAAGAAGTTAAGTAAGGAGTTATCTTTTATAATTGAGGTGACAAACACTTTTGGAAACTCTCAAAACATTAAATAAATATAAATTAATTTTAAATTAAAAATGGATCAAAATAATTTATTTATTATATAAGACAATTATGGGTCGAAATATTCTCATCAAATAATTTTTATACAAATTTGGGTCACATTTTTACCCATATCTTTTAATTTTAACACTTATTTAATTCTTTTAACTCTTACCATGATGACGTGGATTTTTACTATTTTAGGATCAACATATTCACTATAAAATGATAAATGACCCATAAATGGATCATTGATAAAAAAAATTAACCATATCCTAATCAATTGGATGAATTTATGATTTTGAGGAATTTTATATCAATTTATAAAATATTATTTATTATAAAATATCATTATTGTCTATTTTAACACTATTCATTGCTTTGAATTTCAAAAAAATAAATAAAATAAAACAACTTCAAAATAACTGATTCAATAAACCCTTGATATGTTATAGTCGTAATCAAAATACATTTATGAATTTAATTACATCATATTATATTTATTTTAATAGTTTAATATCTTGTATTTGATTTTTCCATTAATTGAATAATTATCATATCATCATTGTAAAATATATTAAAGTAATTATTTATTCCCTAAAAATTAAAAATATTTTAAAATTATGAATATAATTATTTTAGATTTCAATGTTCTATTTATGGTTGAACATTTCTTATGTATGGTTGTATAGTAAAAATTTAATACTTTTTTAAAAACATTAGTGTGAAAAGATTTAATTTTCTTAAAATAAAATATTATAAGAGGTATGAAGTCATACAAGTCGATCCAAAAGTTTATACACTCATCCTAGTGATTAGTTTGATCAAAAATAACACATCTGATAAAATTATTACAAGTTTTAGTGTAATTTTCTAATCCTTATAAAAATTATATTTATCCTTAATTACTTGATTTACCATTTGTCCTATTATAAATAAATTACTAAAGTCACTATTCATGTAACACCACAATATTTCATAGTACGTTATCTCATTAAAGTAATTCAATAGCTTGCGCTACACGCAACACCGAGTTCGAGCGCACCACAACTTACCAAACTAGCCGTTCAAAAAACAGTTTTGAATAGTATTAACTAAATTTTGAATCTTATATACTCTATATAATTTTAATATCCATATTATGTGTTTCTTAGACATAATATAAGAACAAATTCATTTTTTCCAGATAAAAGAAGTATTTTTTTAAAAATGCAATTTTTCCACCATTTAATGGAGAACCCTTTTTAAAACCAATATTTGAAACTTTTATATTTTCAATTTAATGAAACTAAATTATTCTTTATAATTGGGACATAACAATTTAGTTTGGATAAATTTTTTTTTTCTGATAACTTTCATATTTTGACAAATAGTGAAAAATACTATGTTTTAATTGAAAAAAAACTTTTTTAATCAAAAAATATTTAGTATTAAATTATGAATTTGAATTGTTTTGAAGTATAATTAGATAATATTTTTATCATATAATTCAATTTAATTCATTATAAGTAATTTCACATTTAAATTTGACCTAAACACATGTCAATCTTTTGATAGTTTTTACTTTTTAAAAACTCGCTTTTTGGTTTTGAGAATGGGAATCAATTTTAAGTTAATAAATTCTAATTCTATGTTTTTAATTTGGTAAATTATAATTAATTTTTGAATTCAGAATATCAAAATTATCTTAGGGTTAATTTTTAGTATTTTTCTGAAAACTTTCAATTTTTTGATGAATAGTGAAAACACTACGTTATTATTTAAAACAGTATTTTTTATTTTAACAATTATCTATTTTATTTAAATCTATATTAAGTCAAAATACATATATAATACCTATATAAGTTCAATTTAATTCATTAGAGTCATTTTATAATAAAATTAGATATATAAAATTTTATTGAACTTTTTATCATTTTTTACCCACCTTCTAGGGGCATTTGCAAATTTTCCTGAAACATAATTTTACCACTTCTGTGAGTTGAATTTCAAAAATCCAAGAAACACGGTTAATATAAATAAGTAAAATGTGGTTCAATAAGTTGAAAATAATTTTTGGTGAATAGTAACTTTTGACTTTTATTTACTACGGTTAAAAGTAAATAGGGTAATTAAGGGTAAAAAATGATGTCATAATTTCCCTAACACATGTCTTAATTCTATTGGATAAGTAAAATTAGACCAAAAAAACTTTAGGAATAAAATATTATCCTCTTTTATCCACTTGAATTAGATTTTTACATTTATTATCATTTTATTTAATGAAATGTTAAAAGAGTTAAATTCAAAGTTTAATAACTAAAAAAAATTATATAGGGTTATACATATGATAAATTTGACTATAAATATTCATTAGAAATATAAAAATAACTCCGACATAATGGTATTTTATTTAAAAATTTTATAATATAATTTATTTATGACATAATTATGATGTAGTAATTACCTTATTAATGAAATATTAAAATTATTGATATTATATATATCCATATAAATGTAAATTGATACTTATGATGAATTAAAATAATTTTATAGGTTAAAATGACATGTTAGGGTTGGTTAAATAAATTTTATTTGAAGTGATAATGTTTTTATGGCTTTCAAAAAAATCAAATACTAAATAGTGTCAAAATTGACATAATTGGGTTTTTAAAACAAATACTATATTATTAATTGATATAATATTCTTAAAAATCTAAGTTTCAGCCAAAGGACTTAGATAAGGTTATATATATTAATAAGTAACAACATGATTTTCTCTTGTCTTGTTATAGTATGTTTAATAACTATATAATATAAAAATACAAAGAGACAAGGTAAATGTCAAAATATTTAACTAAGAGTTAAATCTAAAAGATAAGATTAATATGATGACCTAAACCTATCTTAAACCTATTGGTTGAGAGTTTTTCGACCCATACCCACCTTAGCCTTTAAATAATTCATTTTTAAGCCATTAGAAACCGAAAAATATTTTATTGTAAAAATATATTTAAATGTTTTCCTAAAATGACCCTCACCTCTCTTATAAAAAGACTCTTCCCCTTCTCCTAATTTCACACCTCCAAAGCCATTTGGTTCAGCCAAACCCTGCCAAAATATCCTCCCAAATTTCCTCAATTTAACCTATGGACCTTAATTTGATTATAAATTCAATCTATAGAGCCCTTTTGTTCAAATCTAAAGGACGAACCCGAAGATAAGGTAAATATTTCATCACCTATTTCATGTTATTTTTTCTTCCACTTCCTCTTTATTTGTTATTTCCATTATAAAATAATAAATCCAGTATCTTATATATACTGTGATGTTATTATAAAAATGGTACAACCATATTCATTATTCTATCCATCATATGAATGAAAAGTTCACCATATGTGCGTACGTACGGCTTACCGTCTCCACATCATAGTGTAGTTTGTTATTCCAAAACTTCATTATTTGGATGGGTATAATAATTAGTATAAATGATATAAATAATAAATATAACGTGTTAATGATTCTATATATATAATATATCATCCAATTACATATGATTCTACCATCAATATAATGATATTGTCGCTCATGCGTACATACGGATTACCTTCTCTACGACGCGAAGAGATTCATACCCACGTTCACCATTCAACGATGATTATAAAAATATATTTTATTAGTAATTATGTATTATATGAAATAATAATTATACTGTAGAGATATATATATATATGTACTTACATATATCTTATTCACTTAAATCTATTCAATATGATATGAAAACTGAAACAGTGTTTACGCGTACGTACGACCTACTGTCTCCATAAACGGTGCCATCCATTTCATATATCTATCTATTATAAATATTTATATTCTAAATATATATGATATATAAATCAAGGTTTATATTCTATAAGTATTTAAATCATGATCTAATTGATACGTTCAAGAATAACAAGTTAAAACCCGTATGATAAAGAAAGCGATTATTACCCAAAATGTTAATTTAACATGGAAATAATTAGTAAATGGGTAGTATAAAGTCATAAATGAATCATGTATGATATAATAAATATTAATATGATTCATTTATAATTTAATAACATACTATGGTCAATATATAGGAGGTTTAACCTACCCTCGACCAAAGGAAAGTGCAAGGTAAGGTTTAATTCCTCAATCTCATTATTCTTAGAGATTGTTTATGGGTAAGTTTTTACTAGGAAATATTTATTATCCATGTACACATTTCATAAAAGAGTTTTCAAAGGTATTATTTTTAAGGAACTTCTTTATTAAAACAACTTTTTAATTTTTTAAAGATTTATTCTTATAAACATTTCCCATTAATGTCCATGTGTTCAAAATGGTTTTAAGGATTTATTTATATGGACATGAATGTTTTAAAATGTTAATTCCATTCATAATTTTCAAAGTGTTATGGGACATATTGATTCGAAAATGTCATTAAATTTCTTCCTTTCTAAATTGTATGAGTTTTGAATGTTTTCATGAAAAAAGATATTTTTCTCAAAGAGGTTTAGAAATCATTTTCATCTATGTCAACATCCTTTGATGGATTTTAAACTTGTTTGAAGTTGATTTATTATTATATAAATCTTCCATATTGTATTTATGGTTTTGTGATATATTTGATTGTGAATGTTTTATTTTTATACCATTCATTGTTTATGGATTAAGAATTGACATTTCGTATGCTAGGATTAATATAAATGTTTATGTTATGTTTCAACCTTTTCATATGAGGAATGTATTGAACATAGTAAGTGACGGGTGGAGTCTGTTATAAATTCTCAATGCATCGGTAGGTCTCATGAGACAATTAGCCATGAAATTGACTGAGGCCTTTCCCAATTTGATATATGGTTTTGGATGAAGCCTTAATCTTTTTTAGACGTCTTGGCTGAGGCCTAGAAAAAATGTTTCAAAATGACTGGAATTATACATTCCCTCATTATGAAACAAATATTGTTGGTTGATGTGGTTATTCGGGTAGTATAATACCCATGACTATGTTTTATTATGTCATTATTTACTCAGCTCATATTTCTTCCATAAAGTTTTCATGTTTATTATTTTTAAAGGAATCTGTTTTCAAGTATTAATTGTGCCTATTTTTTATGTTATCTTCTACTAAATTTTTTACCCTTACTGAGCATTTGAGCTCACCCCTTTCTTATGTTTTATTTTTACAAGATTTCCAAGAAGTGTATTATGATTGACCTACAGGGATAGTCTAAAGGATATTAATTTGGTCCATGGAGAAAATGTTGTTGTTGTTTTTCATTTTCTAATATAAGGTAACGTTCATGTATGTAATCTGTTTCCAAGACTGGTAAACTGATCGGTCTTTCGGTACATAATTTCCTTGTATCGTGAAAATGTTAAGTAATAAAACACTGACTCTGGGTAACTAGGGTTTGGTGATTACATTTGGTATCAAAGGAAGGTTATAAATAACCTTGGAAACTAGATTTAGATAAACTCTGATTAGGAAACATTACCCTAAGATACACTTTGAGGATTCGTATAGAAGAACTCCTTAGAATTTTGGTACTATAGAGATTTTTATGTTTTCTATAAAATTCATCCCTGTCTGTATACGAGCAAGTAGAGGCCGCTCTGGCACCGATGTACCTAGGGGTAAAACCCAAAAACACCGTATTGAGCTAGACTTGAATGGGAACTAGTGCACGACAACGGGCATTGTTGCACTCTTAGTTACGACACTCCTGAGGGATATGCTTAGGATAATTCACAATTTATTTAAAAACCATTATGAAGGATATATGAGTAAATATTCTAGAAAAGAAACCATTTCTATGATTATGAGACTAGATGTGCGAAAATATTCAATTAATGTTGATAATTTTTCTATTTTTTGGATTATACAATATGATATGATCTAACCTAGTGTGTGTCATCATTTAAAAATGGTTCCTAGTAGAAGGAATGAGAACTCCTGCAATATGCTTGATCTAAAGGGTAAGAAGGATCGTATCTTTTATAGTCTTAAGCCATCATTTAGAATAAAAATAGTCTCTCATGTATTATTATCATGTGAAGAAATAGTATCACGTGTTAATAAGATAAGTGAATAATTCCTTATGTCTTATGGCTTTGAAGGGAAGAAAGAGATGAAAAGAATGGTATAGATAAATATGGATAAAGGGAAGAGGAGAATGACGGATTTTCCAATATGTGATAATTTTTGAAAGAATCACCTTGGTAAAAATGCTTGAAGGGAATAAGAATTTGTTATAAGTGTGGAGAAAAAGGAAACCAAGTATGTGATTTCAAGGGCATGAAAAAGGTTTCAAATGTATAATGCTTCATCTGCAAGGAGTTGAGACACTATGTGAATCAATGTCCAAATCATCAGAGTATTCCCCAAATGATGCTATTAGATAATAATCAAGTTATGATACTACCAAAGATGAAGTGGAATGACTAGTGTTATTATATTTTTATTAAAGAATTATTTCATTTGAGTGTTTTATCAACGATGTATTGGTTATATGTATTATGGAAATAAATAAGGATTGTATTGTAGTACTATTTCATTAAGGATTTGAGATTGTATGGTACCTAGTAAACTGACACTACTTCAGGTTAAAAATTTTGGAAAATACATGATTGAAGGAAAGTAAAACCATAATATGGTCATGATACTGAGCTAGTGATTTTGGAATAATATATGATTGGTTTTGATAAATTTTATTGGATATTCTTGACAACCATGAAACTAATTAATGGTTTGTATCCATCATTGTTGGAATATTTGAAATATTTGGATATAAGAAATATATCTAGTATTCTATAAATAATAAGGGAGCATTACTGTAATCAATAAGGTTTTATGGTAATTCTGGGTTTTATAGTGTTTTAAATGAATAAAAGATGAAGGTATTCACATGTTATTACAGGGAAAAAATAATCTTCATTGTGTTTACCTTCTTTATAAATTTTGGACTGTGAGTTTGGACAAAAGTACTTTGGATAAGTATAAAGGTTGGAATCGATTAAGTTTTGCATTGTATACTATTTAAGGTTAAATCATTTCTTGAGATAATTTTTGGATTTTCATAAAAAGGACAACCTGGAGGTCGGGAGACAACCTGTCACGTCCGGCAAGGTCGCGAGACTTGAACACGCAACCGAAGGAGCGACAAGGGGAGATCACCTATGAATGGAATACATGATTTTCTAGTTTGTATAATGTAGTTTTTTTAAATAGTCTGACAAATGAATTATAAATTAATTATTTTTTTAACCCTATATGATTAGGATAAATAGAATATTTTTGAATTCTGTTATCTTTTGGTGTGAAAGATAAATTTGTGGTAGAAATTAGTTGAAGGATTGAACTCTACTTGTCAAGTATATCTTTATTCCTCTTATTCTATGAATAAATTAATACTTAAACATTAGGGAAGGGATCTTAAAATCAAAAATGTGTTATCCTAATACCTTATGTTGAACTAACGATATTTTAAATCATCATAGATTGATGTCTTTGAGGCCCTTAATTTCACACTTGTTTGTGATTGATGACCTCAATCACTCACTATTAATATTTACGTTTTTCTTCCAATTATGGATCTCTAATTTCCACCAATGTTCTTCTAATTGAGATCATTATTTGGTGGTGACTTTTTCATTCCCTTTTTCTCTTATTAAGACTAAATTGTATTCACCCAATTTCCGATGTGGGTTTTCCACAAAGGTATTTTTCTATTTTTAACCTTTTATTTTCAAAGAACAATTTCAAATTGATAGGATGCAATTTATTGAAGGAGGGGATAATGTAACACCCCAAGATATCATACTAAGTTATCTCATTAAAGAAATTTAATTGCTTGCACTACACGCAACATCGAGTTTGAGTGCAACACAACTTACCAAACTAGCTGTTCAAAAAGCAGTTATGAATAGTATTAACTGCATTTTGAATATGATATAATCTATATAATTTTAACATCCATATTATATGTTTCTTATACATAATATAAGAACAAATTCATTTTTTTAGATAAAAGAAGTATTTTTAAAAAAAATTGCAATTTATCTGCCTTTTAATGGTGAACCCATTTTAAAACCAATATTTTACAATTTTATATATACAATTTAATGAAATTAAATTATTTTTTAAAATTGGGAAATAAAAAAATTAGTTTGGATAAATTTTTGGTGCTTTTCTGATAACTTTCATATTTTGAAGAATAGTGAAAATACTATGTTTTAATTGAAAACAACATTTTTAATCAAAATAAATTATTGTGTTAAATAATTAATTTTATGGTTTTTAAGTATAATTATATAATATTTTTATCATTTAATACAATTTATATCATTATAAGTAATTTTACATTTAAATTTAACATAAAAACATATCAATCTTTTGATAGTTTTTACTTTTTAAAAACCCGCTTTTTGGTTTCTAGAAAAGGAATTAATTTTAAATTAAGAAATGCTACTTATATGTTTTGAATTTGGTAAAATAGACTTTATTTTTGAATTCTGATTATCAAAATTAGCTTAGGGTGAATTTTTGGTATTTTTCTAAAAACATTCAATTTTTGTAGAATAGAGAAAAACACTGTGTTATTATTTAAAATAGACTTTTTATTTAAATAATTATTTACTTTATTTAAATTTATTTTAAGTCAAAATAGATATATAATTTCTATATAAGTTCAATGTAATTCACTGGAGTCATTTTATAATAATATTTTATGTATAAAATTATATTGAACTTTTTATCATTTTTTACCCACCTTCTAAGTGCATTTGCAAATTTTCATAAAACATAATTTTATCACTTCTGTGAATTGAATTTCAAAAATAAAAGAGACGCGATTAATATCAGTAAGTAAAATGGGATTCAAAAAGAAGAAAATAATTTTTTTGAATAGTAAATTTTAACTTTTATTTAGCGTAGCTAAAAGTAAATAGGGTAATTAATGGTAAAAATGATTTTGTAATTACCCTACCACATGTCCAAATTCTATTGGATAATTATAATTCGACCAAAAATAACCTTAGGAATAAAATATGATCCTATTTTGTCCAATTGGATTATATTAGGACATTTATTATTATTTTATTTAAAGAACAGTTAAAAGAGTTAAATTCAAATTTTCATAACTAAACCATTTTTCATATAGTGTTATACATAAGATAGATTTGACTATAAATATTCATTAAAACGATAAAAGGATTTATTATATAATTTTATTTTATTTATAATGTTTATACATTAAATAATTTAATTTATTTATGACACAATTATGATGGAGTAATTACCTTATTAATGAAATATTAAAATAATTGATATTATAAATATACAAATAAATGTAAATGGACACTTCTGATGAATTAAACTAATTTTATAAGTTAATATGACATTTTAGGGTTGTTTAAATAAATTTTATCTGAATTGATAATCTTTTTATGGATTTAAAAAAATGAAATACTAAATAGTGTCAAAATTGACATAATTGAGTTTTTAAAACAAATATTATATTATTAATTAATATAATATTAATAAAATTATAAGGATCGGCCAAAAGATATAGATAAGGTTATATATATTAATAATGAACCCCATGGGGTTTTCTTGTCCTGTTATAGTAATTATAATAACCATATAATATAAAAATACAAAGAGACATGGTAATTGTCAAACTATTTAACAAAAAGTTAAATATAAAAGATAATGTTAATATGATGACCTAAACCTTTCCAAAACCTATTGGGTTTAAGGTTTTAGATCCATACCCACCTTAAAATTTAAATAATTAATATTTGATCCATTATAATCCTAAAATGATTTTATTATAAAATTATATTTCAAGATTTTCCTAAAGTGGCCATCACCTCTATTATAAAAGGGAACTTCCCCTTCTCTTAATTTCATACCTCCAAAGCCATTTGGATCGTCCAAACCCGGCCAAAATATCCTCCCAAATTTTCTCACTTCAACCTAGAGTCCTTACTTTGATCATAAATCCAATATAAATAGCCCTTTTGGTCAAATCAAAAGGACGAACCCAAAGAAGAGGTAAATATTTCATCGCATCTTTCAAGTTCTTTTCTTCTTCCACATCCTCTTTCTTTGTTGTTTCCATTATAAAATAATAAATCTAGTATATTACATATTTTTTTATTCTATTATAAAAATTTTACAACCATATTTATTATTCTATCCATCATATTAATGACAAAGTCACCATACCGGTGTACGTACAGTTTACCGTCTCCATGTCATGGTGTAGTTTGTTATTCCAAAACTTCATTATTTGGATGGGTATAATAATGAGTATAACTGATGTAAATAATAAATATAACAATTTAATTATTCTATATATATGATATACTACCCAATTACATATTATTTTACCATCAATATAATGATATTGTCGCTCATGCGTACGTATAGATTACCGTCTCTACGACGCAATGAGATTCATACCCATGTTCAACATTCAACGATGATTATAAAAATATATTTTAATAATAAGTTTGTAATATATAATTAATAATTCTACTGGATATATATATATATGTACTTACATATATCTTATTCACTTACTTCCGTTCAATACGATATTAAAATAGAAACAGCGTTTATGTGTACGTACGGCCAACCGTCTCCATAAACAGGGCCTTCCATTTCATATATCTATCTATTATAAATATTTAAATTAAAAATATATATAATATATAAATCATGGTTTATATTATGGAAGTATTTAAATCGTGATCTAAATGATACGATAAAGAATAACAAGTTAAAACACGTATGATTAAGAAAGTAATTATTACCCAAAATGTTAATTTAACATGGAAATCATTATTAGATGGGTAGTATAAAGTCATAAATGAATCATATATTATATAATAAATATGAATATTGTTATGGTATAATTTAATAAAATACTATTTTCATTATACATGAGGTTAAATGGACCCTCGACAAAGGAAAGTCCAATGTAAGGGTAAATTCCTCAATCTCATTATTATTTGATATTATTTATGGGTAAGTTTTTACTAGGATATATTTTTTTATCAATGTCCACATTTCATAAAATATTTTTCAAAGGGATTATTTTTAAGGGACACTTTTATTAAAACATCATTTTAAATGTTTTAAAGATTTATTCTTCTAATCCTTTCCCATTAATTTTTATGTGTTCAAAATGGTTTTCAGGATTTTTTTATATGGACATGAATGTTTTAAAATGTTAATTCCTTTCAAAAGTTTCAAAGTGGTATGGTAAAATTTGATTCAAAATGTATTTAAATGTCTTCCTTTAAAAATTGTGTGACTTTTAAATGTTTTCATGAAAAAAGGGATATTTCTCTCAAAGAGGATTACAAATAATTTTCATCTATGTCAACATCCTTTGATGGATTTTAAACTTGTTTGAAGTTGATTTATTATGATTCAAATCTTTCATATTGTATTGATGGTTTTGTGATATGTTTGACTGTTGATGTGTTATTTTTATACCATTCATGTTTTATGGATAAAGTATTGACATTTCATAAGCTGGTTTTAATATGAATGTTTAGGTTATGTTTCATCCTTTTCATATGAGGAATGTATTGGATATAGTAAACGAAGGGTGGAGCCCGCTATAGCTCCTCGATTCATCTGTAGGTCTCATGAGACAGTTAGACGTGGAATTGACCGAGGCCTTTCCCAATTTGATAGATGGTATTGGCCGAGGCCTTAATTATTTTTATATGTCTTTGATGAGGCCTTGAAAAAATGTTTCAGAATGACTATCATTGTAAATTCCCTCATTAGGAAAAAAAATATTGATGGTTCATGTGGTTATTCGACTAGTAGAATACTCATGACTATGTTTTATTATGCAATTATTTACTCATCTCCTATTTCTGCCATAAAGTGTTCATTTTTATTATTTGTAAAGCCATGTGTTTTCAATTATTCATCATGCCTATTGATTATGTTATCTTCCGCTAAATTGTTTTCCCTTACTGAGCCTCTAAGATCACCCCTTTCTTATGTTTTATTTTCACAGGATTTCCAAGAAGTGTATTATGACTGACATGTAGGGACATTTTAAGGGATATAAATGTGGTCAATAGAGACAATGTTGTTGTTGTTTCTCATTTTAAAATGCAATTTAATGTTCATGTATGTAATCTATTTCTAAAACTGCTAAATTGATCGGTCTTTCGGGACATGATTTCTTTGTATCATGCCAATGTTATGTAATAAAGCACCGACTCTGGGTAAATGGGGTCAGGCATTATAGTTTCTATCAGAGGAAGTTTAGAAATAACCTTGGAAACTAGATTTAAATAAACTCTGATTAAAAATCATTACCCTAAGATAGATCGTGAGGATTAGTATAGAAGAACTTCCTAGAATTTTGTTACTGTAGAGATTTTGTAAGTTTTCCAATAAATACATCCTTTTATAGATACGAGCATGTAGAGGAAGCTTAGGAACATATGTACCTAGGGGTAAAACATGAAAACATCGCTTTGATCTAGACTCGAATGAGAACTCGTGCATGACAACAGGCCTTGATGCACTCTTAGTTACGACACTCCCAGAGGATATGCTTGGGATAATTCACAATTTGTTTTAAACCCATTATGAAGGATATATGAGTAAATATTCCAGAAAAGAAACCATTTCTATGATTATGAGACTAGATGTGTGAAAATATTTAATTAATGTTGATAATTTTTCTAGTTTTTGGATTATGCAATATGATATGATCTAACCTATTGTGTGTCGTCATTTAGAAATGGCGCCCAGTAGAGGGAATGAGAACTTCCGCAATATGCATCATCCAAAGGGTAAGAAGGATCATATCTTTCATAGTCTTATTCCATCATTTAGAATCAAAATAGTCTCCCACATATTCTCATCATATGAATAAATATTATCATGTGTTAATAAGATAAGTGAAGAATTATCTATGTCCTATGGATTTTAAGGGAGGTAAGAGAAGAAAATAATGGTATAGAGAATGAAGGATAAATTGAAGAGGGGAAATAAGGATTTTCCCATATGTGATAATTGTAGAAATAATCGCCTTGGTAAAAATGGTTGTATTGAATGAGAATTTGTTATGAGTGTGGAGGAAAAGGACACCAAGTATGTTATTACAAGGGTAAGAAAAAGGTTTCAAATGTACAATGATTCATCTGCAAGTAGTTGAGACACTACGTGAATCAATGTCCAAATCATTAGAGTATGACCCAAATGATGATATTAGATAACAATCAAGTTATGATACTTCTATAGATGAAGTGGAATGACTAGTGTTATTATGTTTTTTTTTAAAGAATTATTTTATTTGAGGGTTTTATCAACGATGTACTAGTTATTTGAATTATAGAAATAAATAAGGATTGTACTATAGTACTATTTCAATAGGTATTTGAGATTTTATGGTACCAAGTAAAGTGACACAATTTCAAGTTAAAATTTTTGGAAAATACATGGATGAAGGAAAGGCAAACCATAATATGGTCCTGATGCTGAGGTAGTGATTTTGGAATAATATATGATTGATTTGGATAAATTTTATTAGATATTCTTGACTACCTTGAAACTGATTAATGGTTTGTTTATTACATCACTGTTATAATATTTAAAATATTTGGATATAAGGAATATATCTAGTATTATATAAGTAATAAGGGAGCATGAATTTAGTCAATAAGGTTTTATGGTAATTCAGGATGTTATGGTGTTTTAAAAGATTACATGATCAAGGTATTCACATGTTATTACATCACAAAAAATATCTTCATTGTGTTTACCTTTCTTATAAATTTTGGACTGTGAGTTTGGACAGAATTATTTTGGAAAAGTCTAAAGGTTGGAATCGATTAAGTTTGACATTGGATACTATTTTTAAGGTTAAATAATTTCTTGATATTATTATTAGATTGCCATAAAATGGACAACCCGGAGGTTAGGAGACAACTCGTCGTGTCCGGTAAGGCCGCGAGACTTAAACCCGCTACCGAAGGTGCGACAAGGGTGGATCACCTACCACTGGCATACATGATATCCTGGTGTGTATAATGTAGTTTTTTTTAAATATTATGAAAAATGAATTATAAATTCATTATTTTTTAAACCCTATACAAATAGGATAAATAGAATATTTTTGAATTCTATTATCTTTAGGTGTGAAAGATGAGTTTGTGGTAGAAATTAGTTGAAGGATGAAACTCTAATTGTCAACTATATTTTTTCCTCTTATTTTATGAATAAATTAGTACTTAAACTTTACGGAAGGTATCTTATAACCAAAATTGTGTTATCCTAATACCTTATGTTGAACTAATGATATTTTAAATCATTATAGATTGATGGCTTTGAGGCCCCAAATTTCACACTTGTTTCTGATTTATGACCTCAATCACTCACTAAAAATATTTACATTTTCCTCCAATTATGTGTCTCTAATTTCCACCAATGTTCTCCTAATCGAGATCATAATTTTGTGGTAACTTTTTCATTCCCTTTCCCTTTTATTAAGACTAAATTTTATTTACCCAATTTTTGATGTGGGTTTTCCACAAAGGTATTTTTCTATTCTTAACCTTTTATTTTCGAATAACAATTTCAAATTGAGAGGACACAATTTATTAAAGGATGTTAGAATGCAACACCCAAAGATTTCATAGTATGTTATCTCATTAATGTAATTCAATAGGTTGTGCTACACGCTACACCGAGTTCGAGCGCACCACAACTTACCAAACTAGCAGTTCAAAAAGCAGTTATGAATATTATTAAGTCAATTTTGAATATAATATAGTCTATATAATTTTAACGTCCATATTATCAATTTCTTATAAATAATATAAGAACAAATTCATTTTTTTCAGGTAAAAGAAGTCTCGTTCAAAAAATACAATTTTACCGCCATTTAATGGTGAACCCTTTTTAAAACCAATATTTGGCACTTTTATATATTCAATTTAATGAAATTAAATTATTCTTTAGAAGTGGGACCTGAAAGTTTAGTTTGGATAAATTTTTTGTACAGTTCTGATAACTTTCATATTTTGACGAATAGTGAAAAATACTATGTTTTAATTGAAAACAACTTTTTTAATCAAAATAATTAGTGTTAAATTATGAATTTGAATGGTTTTGAAGTATAATTATATTATATATTTATCATTTAATACAATTTAGTTCATTATAAGTAATTTTACATTTAAATTTGACATAAGCACATGTCAATCTGTTGATAGATTCTACTTTTTAAATACCCGCTTTTTGGTTTAAGAACGCAAATTAATTTTAAATTAATAAATGTTACTTATATATTTTTTATTTGGTAAAATAGACTTCATTTTTTATTTCAGAATATCAAAATTATCTTAGGTTGAATGTTTCGTATTTTTCTGAAAACTTTCTATTTTTGATGAATAGTGAAAAACACTGCATTATTATTTAAAAAAGACTTTTTATTTAAATAATTATTTATTTTATTTAAATTTATTTTATGTAAAAATATATATATAATACCTATATTTGTTCAATGTAATTCATTGGAGTAATTTTATAATAAAATTATTGAATAAAATTTTATTGAACTTTTTATCATTTTTACCCACCTTCTAGTGGAATTTGTAAATTTGCATAAAATGTAATTTTAACATTTTTGTGAGTTGAATTTCAAAAATCTGTGAGATATGATTAATGTCAGTAAGTAAAATGGGGTTTAATAAGATGAAAATAATTTTTTGTGAATAGTAAATTTTGACTTTTATTCTCCGCGGTTAAAAGTAAATAGGGTAATTAACGGTGAAAATAATATCATAATTACCCTAACACATGCCCTAATTATATTGGATAAGTATAATTAGACCAAAAAAACTTAGGAATAAAATATGATCCTCTTTTTTCCACATGGATTTGATTAGAACATTTATTATTATTTTATTTCAAGAAAAGTTAAAAGAGTTAAATTCAAAGTTTAATAACTAAACCATTTTTAATATAGGGTTATATATAATATAAATTAGACTATAAATATTCATTATAATGATAAAATTATTTCCTACATAATTTTATTTTATTTATAATTTTTATACATTAAATAATTTAATTTATTTATGACACAATTATGAAGCAATAATTACCTTATTAATGAAATATTAAAATAATTGATATTATAAATATCCAAATAAATGTAAATTGAGACTTTTGTTGAATTACACTAATTTTATAGGTTAATTTTATATGTTAGGGTTGGTTAAATAAATTTTAATTGAAATGATAATGTTTTTATAGCTTTCAAAAAAATAAAATACTAAATTGTGTCAAGATTGACATAATTGAGTTTTTAAAACAAATATTAAATTATTAATTGATATAATATTCCTAAAAATCTATGGTTCAGAAAAAACACTTATATAAGGTTATATACTTAAATAATGAACCACATGGGGTTCTCTTGTCTTGTTATAGTAGTTATAATAACCATATAATATAAAAAAACAAAGAGACATGGTAAATGTCAAACTATTAAACTAAGAGTTAAATCTAAAAGATAAGGTTAATATAATGACCTAAACCTGTCTAAAACCTTTTTTAGAGGTTTTAGAGCCATACCCACCTTATCCATTAAATAATTCATTTTAGATCCATTAAAAACTAAAACTAATTTTATTATAAAATGGTATTCAAACCTTTTCCTAAAGTGACCCTCACCTCTCTTATAAAAGGGAACTTTACCTTCTCTTAATTTCACGCCTCCAAAGCCATTTGGCTTGGCCAAACCATGACCAAATATCCTCACAATTTTCCTCACTTCAAACTAGAGTTATTTCTTTGATCTTAAATTCAATCTAAGGATCCCTTTTGGTCAAATAAAAAGGATGAACCTAAAGAATAGGTAAATATTTTATCACCGCTTTCAAGTTCTTCTCTTCTTCCACTTACTCTTTCTTTGTTGTTTCCATTATAAAATAATAAATTCAGTATCTTCTATATAATTTGATGTTATTATAAAAAAATTTCAACCATATTCATTATTCTATCCATTATATGAATGACAAAGTCACCATACGTGCGTACGTACGGTTTACCATCTCCACGTCAGTGTGTAGTTTGTTATTCCAAAACATCATTTTTTGGATGGGTATAATAATGAGTATAAATGATTTAAATAATAAATATAACATGTTAAATATTCTTTATATATTATATATCATCCAATTATATATGATTTCACCATCAATATAATAATATTTTCGCTCGTGCGTACATAAGGATTACCGTCTCCACGACATGATGAGATTCATACCCACGTTCACCATTCAATGGTGATTATAAAAATATATTTTATTAATAAGTATGTAATATATGAAATAATAATTCTACTAGAGATATATATATATATATATATATATATACATATATCTTAGTCACTTACTTTTGTTCAATACGAAATGAAAACAGAAACAGTGTTTATGCGTACGTACAACCTACCATATCCATAAACAGGGCCTTCTATTTCATATATCTATATATTATAAATATTTATATTCTAAATATATATGATATATAAATAAAGTTTTACATTCTGTAAGTATTTAAATAATTATCTAAATTATATGATCAAGAATAACAAGTTAAAACATGTATGATAAGGAAAGTGATTAATACCCAAAATGTTAATTTAACCTGGAAATCTTTATTAAATGGGTAATATAAAGTCATAAATGAATCAAGTATGATATAATAAATATGAATATAGTTATGTTATAATTTAATAACATGCTATGGTCATTATACAGGAGGTTAAATGTACCCTCGACCAAAGGAAACTGCAAGTTAATGGTTAATTCCTCAATCTCATTATTATTCGAGAATGTTTATGGGTATGTTTTTATAGGGAAATATTTATTATCCATGTCCACATTTCATTGAAGAGTTTATAAAGGGATTATTATTAAGGGAATATTTTATTAAAACATCATTTTAAATTTTTTAAAGATTTTTTCTTCTAAACCTTATTCATTAATTTTTATGTGTTCAAAATGGTTTTAAGGATATATTTATATAGACATGAATGTTTTAAAATGTTAATTCCTTTAAAAAGTTTCAAAGTGGTATGGGACACTTTGATTCAAAAATGTCTTTAAATTTCTTCTTTTCTAAATTGTGTTACTTTTAAATGTTTTCATGAAAAAGGGATATTTCTCTCAAAGAGTTTTACAAATCATTTTCATCTATGTCAACATCCTTTTATGCATTCTAAACTTTTTTATGTTGATTTATTATGATAGAAATATTCCATATTGTATTGAGGGTTTTGTGATATGGTTGACTGTGGATGTGTTATTTTTATACCATTCATGGTTTATGGATAATGTATTGACATTTCGTATGCTATTTTTAATATGAATGGTTTTGTCATGTTTCATCCTTTTCATATGAGTAGTGTATTAGACATAGTAAGTGATGGGTGGAGCCCACTATAGATCCTCGATGCATCGGTAGGTCTCAAGGGACAATTAAACGTGGAATTGGCCGATGCCTTTCCCAATTTGATATTTGGTTTTGGCCGATGCCTTAATCATTTTTAGATATCTTGGATGAGGCCTTGACAAAAAATTTCAGAATGACTTTCATTATACATTCCCTCATTATAAAAAAAAATATTGATGGTTCATGTGGTTATTCGACTAGTAGAGTACCCATGACTATGTTTTATTATGGAATTCTTTAATCAACTCAAATTTCTGCCATTAAGTGTTCGTGTTTATTATTTTTAAAGGAATGTGTTATAAATTACTCACCATTCCTACTATTTATGATGTCTTCCGATAAATTGTTTACCCTTACTGAGCATCTGAGCTCACCCCTTTCTAATGTTTTATTTTCCCAAGATTTCTAAGAAGTGTACTATGACTGACCTGTAGGGATAGTCTAAGGGATATTAATGTGGTTAATAAAAACAATGTTGTTTTTGTTTTTCATTTTATAATGTAATGTAACATTCATGTATGTAATCTATTTCCAAGACTGCTAAACTGATCGGTCTTTCGGGACATGATTTCCTTGTATCATGCCAATGTTATGTAACAAAGCATCGACTCTATGTAACTGAGGTTGGGGCATTGCAATTCATATTGTACAAAAATAAAAGGGACATATTTACATTTTTTGGAACTCCTAAATCAAAAAATGATATCCATTTTTCAAAAATTTAAAAAACAAAGGTGACCAAATTTAATTTAAAAATAATAATCTAAACAATGTGAGAAAGTGGGTTTTAAAAGTTAAAATTTTCAAACGTTTTAAATGTTTTTATATGAAAATTTAATATTAAAATGATTCCAATGAACATAATTGGATTATTACCTGTATAATTTATTTATTGTTAATTTAAAACCAAACATAAAGGTAATTTAACATCATAAATTATTTAGATAAAATGTCATTTATCAATTAAATTAACGTGTTTTCCACTACTCACTAGAAAATCAAACCTTTCAGAAAAATAAAATTAATTCACCATAAGATAATTTTGTCATTTTTTATTTAAAATTTTGGTTTATTTTTTTAAATATAATTTATTAAAGTATCAATATTGGGTTTCATTACAAGTGCATCTTTCAAATGTGTAAAAACCTCATTAAGAAAAATACAACTTTTTTAATAAAAGTGTCTTTATTTTTATATCATGTCTAAAAACACATAATATGAATGTTAAATATTATATTAAACATATAATATATAAATATCATAATCTGGTAAATAATATTCATTCCCTCAAATTTGACATTTAGGTTGTAATAATATTACATTGATTGTTTAATATGGGTGTTGCCTGCAAAATAATCTATCGAAGAGATTAAATTTGAAAAGAGACATACCATAAAATCACGAGGTTTTATAAAAATAGAGTTATGCAAATCCTTAAAAATAATATAAAAAATATATTATATTATTTTTAATCCATTTATGAGCACTTTTTGAGAAATTTTTACATATATTAAGTGAAGCCTCGTAAGGGAAAACTAAAGTCAATGTCAAGTCCAGAATGGGGTTTCAACCCTATTGGTGACCTAATTTTCATTCTCATCAGTGTTCATGGAGGCTCTCTATCGTATTAAGATTAATTAAATTATTTAATTATTTATTTAATTGTTTTTGAATTGATGAAACCCTAAAATCAATTTATAATAACCACTTTATGATTCTCCTCTAGGATTTACTGCATCAATCATTAGGAACCCTAGATAGAAGGGAGTTTGTAAGGGAGGACTTAAGAGGCATCGATGGAGGATCTAGAAGAGGGAATATGACTACAACAATAACAATGCTCATATTTATACACAATGATTAATGGAACTATAGATGTAATAGTGATCTAATTGATTATAGTTGGTCCATGAGGTAGGGATTTGTTATTTATGGATTTTTACATCATATTTAATTTTTTCACAATCAGAGATTAACTATTCTAAAATATAATATATTGTCTCCCATAGCACAGTCCTATATCTTTATAGCATTTGGTTAAATTCATGAATTGTTAATTTATTTCTATTAGATAATTTTATTTTTTATTGATTCTAAATTTATTTCTATAAACAATTTCCATGTTTTGTATGACTATCATCTATTACACACCTTTTTCATTTCATGAATTTCTCCATATGTTTCATGTTTGTTCACCAGCTTTAATCTTTTAGTTATTGGTTTGACCATCTTCATAGTTCAATTATAATTTCATGCATTATTTTTGGTTCTATAGTTCATTAATGTAGACATTTGTTGATGATCAAGGTAGAAGAAAGGATCACAAATGATGGTGGTAATGCGGATGTGGAAAGTATGGGTGGGTTCTTAAGTGAGTAGAAATTCAGATGTTGGGATGTATGTGTGGGATGATGAAGCTTCATCATAGGATCGTAATTATATTAATTGAAGGATGAAAAATATTTTCAGGTGAAAAATAATACTTTGTTAATGATGGTTGATCCTATGGTGATGATTGAAGGATTTTTTCACAAATCTGGATGCATTTATGGTGTAGGGTGGTGATTAAAATATGAATTTTATTAAACAGTGGTTGGAATATGACTTCTATATTTGACATGATCATGGTAAAATATTCTATGGATGTTTGAGATGATTTTATGGTGGATTGAATGGATCTATCATAAAGGATAATCTATGCAATAAAGTTGTATATATTCTATAAAATTCTTGAATACACTAATTATATATTGCAAGCTAGGGACAATTGATCCATGTGGTGGTGCCGCACACCATGTGACCTAATAATAACAGGAATTGGGTAGTGAGTTACATATATAGTGAAAAACCCAAACCCAAACATTGTGTATCTAATTTCATAATCAATGTTTATATTATTTTCACATTCCATGTAGAATGGATGTACATGTCAAAGTAGGTGCTTTTGGGAAACAAAATGTGTAACCCCTATGGCATATCATGTACTTTTCTCTTTTCTAGAATTGGGCCTTCTAGAGGTCCATTCTGGGTAAAATTCCTAAAAAAATGAGATTTGGTATTTCTTCTAAAGTTATATGTGGAATTTTAGGGAATAAATCATAATTATCCGCATAAAAATCAAATTGATCGAGGTTAAACTTCGAACAAACATGATGAACAACAACCCACCTAGATAGGATAGAGTTAATTTGATAACATTGTCCTATTATTATCCAATCTTAGGTTCAATAATCTCACCATGGTATTCTATATTTGGACCCTCTGCCTATGAATTAGATACGGTCAGTATCCACCCAACTACTATAGAGTGAAATATCCTCTATCTACGGTGTCATTATCCCATTGTTTAATGAGCACAAATGGGGCATTGAATCCCCCACTTGGGTTAGTATCCCCCTACAATGTTGGGGTGTAGGGTCCTCAAATATAGATATGGATATGTTTTTTGGACTTAATTATCAAGTAATTCAATAGAATTTTATGATATATGGAATCCCTCTAGATCCTTTTATGAGCATGTCAAGGTTTATCTTTTACAGTTGGGAAGTGTGTGCTTCCTTGGTAGGTGAACATGATCTAGGGTTAAGTTGGCTCTCACTATCATATTTTTTTGGTAGTGTGGCTATTAGAAGTATATGCAGTGAATTCTCTTCTGAGATAAATGACTTCTTTACACATTGGGGGTTTTCTTCAAAATTTGGTACTATAGTTGGCTATCAACTTCAGGCTTCATGAACTATTCATCATTCTGAGCACCTCTTGGCTCTCAAGCAAGGTTCCCCTAAAGATTACTTTTTTGATGACCATACTTCTTAGCATCTATGATACTTGTATTATTTGATCATATCTTTATTATTATTTTTAAAATCCTTTTTACTACTCTTTTTTAGTGTAAATTATATGACCTAACATAGTGTTATTGTTCTATTATTATACACCTCTTGAACACCTCCTATGCTAGGAATTGAGTTGATTATTTATTTTTTATCCATATATGGGTTTTTAGGCATACTAATGAGTATTTTTATACTCACCCCTACATGGGTCTTGGTACTTAACATGTTTTGCATATAATTTATATTTTGTAATGGATTTGTGGGTGAGGAGTTTATGTAACTTTTTTTAGCAGATACCTGTCAATCTGGAGTGATGTAATTTTGGATTAGCATTGTGGGTACTAAGATCTATTTGAAGTATGTTTTTCTCTTGTTTACATCCATCTTAGTGTGAGCACCTATTTGTATTTACTATTTTTATGTTTTCCCTGTTGGTTTTTTAGTGTATATTTTTTTCATTTTTGATTATTTTATTCACACTTGATATCTGGTAAATCTAAGTGGTTGTATCATGCATGTTTTATATTCAATTTAGTTTGGGAATTTATATATATCCTAATAATATTTTTATTTACCTTGATCATTGATGATAAGATATTTTTAGTTGTTGATATAATCAAATGCCTCCCATGTGTCTGATTTCTCTAGTTAGTGTTAGTCACAAGACCTTGGTCTTTTAGCAGTAGGCATTAAATTTCAAACAAAAATTACTACTAGGACAGGTGGGTCTAAAACGGGCCAAATTATTTCAAATTGGAATCAATTTGTGTTTTTTCCAGGGCATGTTATTAGAGTTAATAATTCTATATGGATTGGATTGGGAACTTAGGAAAATTTTGTTAAATGGATATTGAGTTTGGTTAATAGACTAAGGGAACAAACATAGGTTCAAAATACAATGTATCTTTTACCCTAGTCCTTGATCACCATTTAGTCAACCTAAAACATCCATACATCGATTTCAAGGTACCTGTATGTTTTTACATGCATCATATAGTGTTCATTCATGATCTTTCTTTTCCTTCCCATGTCATCTCATCTATATATTCCCTAACACTTATGAGTGTTCCCTATTATTTATAGTGTGTTTCTTTTTGATATATTTCTTGTTTGTAGATGGAATGTTGTGATAATAAAATGATTTTGGTTTGTCCTCATGACACACTATAGTGGGTCACGTGGGGCTTTTTACTAAGTCTTTTTTAGATCTTTCCTTTCCCCCATGATCTGAGGAAATTTCTCTTCTTTTATGCCTAGTTCAGATCTTTCCCATGTAGAATATGGTATTTTCCACTAGGTTAGAAGACATTACAGATAGACTGGTCATTATATAGGCATTAAATGATAGAGTCCTCAAGAGTTTTTGAGGTGATCTTAATATTTGGGTGATAAAATATCTACTAAATTCTAGAAAATGTGTTTCCATCTAATTTATACTTTTGTTGTATAGATGAATATTCATGTTTTAAGATAATTTTTTTTCTCAAGGTTATGATGGGACTTCTCTACCATGGTTTTTGTTTGAGTCCTTATTATAGGTGGAGTTTTTTATATAGTACATTCAACCTTTATTAGTGTGGAACTACCATATTTAAGTGAACTTTTTTAATGCAGGATTTCTGATATGTGTTCCGGGTCCATTTATGGAGTTATTTTTTATCTTATTGGCTAGTTAATACTCTATATGAAGATATTTTGACTAGTGAAAGATCATTCCAATAGAACCACTTATACTGGAGTCACTTGAGAAATCCCTGGTAGATGGTAAAACATAGTAGAGATACACCCAGGGAAAGGGGGGAGGTTAGATTTTAACCTAAGGAAAACATGAGTAGTTTTGTGGATGGATTTCTATGTAGATGGTGGATCTAAGCATCTCCTTGTAATAAACAGTGATGTTTTATGGAAATTTGTTTGTCAAAAACTGATGTTTCAAGATTATTTGGTGTTGGGTTATGCATTGAATCTTCCCCATGATCACCACCCATAGTTTTAATCCTAACTTATATGGGGTGATAAAAACATGAGATGTGCTGTGATGTGCATAGTGGATGCATATTCATGGTAAGAAACTTATGTGAACTAGTTTGTGCATTTTATTTATTTCTTCATGAAAAATTATACTAATTTGAACTGTCATGAATTTTTTACCAAGATCAATATATATACAAGTTGTAGATTCTAGTGGAAACATGGGTCAGTTCATGGTCATCTAGAAAGCATCAATTCATGATGGTATTTATTCACTTATCCTTTTGGTAGACTGAGTTATCCCATGACATAGAAGAGGTCTTTAAAAAGTTCTTTCATTGAAATTAAGTGGTATGTTATTACAAAAATTAGTTTCAATTGGTTATCCATTGTGGGTAGCATGAGTTCTTGGTTTTTATTTCGTTGAGGTAACTCATATATGAAGTAGTGAATAATACCATTCAGGTATGGTAAAAAATTTATCCCACTAGATGTAAAGTTAGTTACCCTCCAAATTGTGACTATGGTTTCATGAACTTTGTGGATATGGAATACGTTTACTGTATATGAAAGTTGAGGAATGTGTGGATTATGTAGAGTTGTGAACTATAGTTGACCCTTGGTGAGTAGTTTTTTTATACATTCACCTTCATTCTAAGGTTGATTAGTACTGCTGTGGAGTTATAGTGAATTAAACCAAAACTATTCTTGAAATGATACACGGTGGTTCTTATTAGGCATTATGTTTATTATTTAATTAAAGTCAAATTCTTGAAATTATTCGGGCCTCTATGAATTATGACTTTATAGGATGATGAACTAATATAAGTGTAACCATGGAATGGCATGGATTCATTTCTCACCTTTGGTTAATGTTGGTGTCATTGTGCTTTTCTTTTGTGGGAAAGGATTTTGAGGTCTTGTTGTTGAATTTGTGGTTGTGTTAGACAAAAATATTATCATAAAGATGTGTGAACATCATCCACTCCCTTGGTGGATATTGGATTATCCCAAGAACACTTGATTGGTTTCATGATGGGAATATTGATTAAAGACCTCTCTAGAAAATCATGTTCCTTGGTATGCCTCACTGAGTGGTTCTTTTAGGGTAAGCATTAAAATTATAAATCCTTAAGACATGAATCAGTTCCTAGAATGAAGATTCTAAATATCCTAAAGTGCACTTACATATTTCCTAGTGTCTACCAACTAGTAGTGAGGGAATAATACATAAAATGGGAAGACTATTCCCAAAATTTATTCATATAATAGTTGAAAAATACCAAAACGTCCATCACATAATCAGAGTATGCATAATGAAAATTAAAAAAATATATATAATAAATTCCATGTAGAATTCATGAAAATATAAATTGGTATCCCATTGTGTAACGACCCAGTCTAGCCCATGACCATGATATTGTCCACTTTGGACCTAGCATGCACAGTTTTGTTTTCCCTAGGATCTAGCCCTCAGTCATCCCCCAGGAAAAGACCTCATTATAGAATAGGTATCCACACCACCTTATAAAGGGGTGCTTCATGTGCCTCCTCTTTCGATGTGGGATTCTCACACCCACCCCCTAGAATGGCCTAGCATCCTCACTGGCACATCGAATGGACACCGGCTCTAATACCATTGGTAATAGCCCAGTCTAGCCCATGATCATTATATTTTCCACTTTGGACCTATCCCACATGGTTTTGTTTCCCCTGGGCTCTATCCCTCAGGAATCCCCTAGAAAAAGGCCTCATGATGGGAGACGTATCCACACCACCTTATAAATGGGTGCTTCATGCGCCTCCTCCTTCGATGTGCTATTTTTGAGTTATAATCTTGCTTTATTTAAGCAGATAATAACTTTGGCCGGTGTGGGCCACCAGTGAAAGTCAGTTTTTGGCCGTAAATAAAATAATTATGTGACAATTATTTTATTGTAAAATCCATAACTTTTAAATGGTAACTCAGATTAGAAATCCAAGAGTACGGTTGGGTTCATTGGGGCATGTTTCACTTGGGCAGAGCATATCCTTGACCGATGCGGGTCAAGGGTGACTGTTAATAATTTTCCGATATTTTTTTCGTTTACATTCAGTAAACAGGCAAGTGGTTTTTTGTAACTTTTGAACCAGTGCTCAGAATTGATATCTGAGGACACTGTTGAACTCGCAGTGCTGATATTCTCTTATGGAGACTTTCACCTTGATCGCGGTTGGTCGAGGGTGAAAGTTAGTTTTTGTGTTTTTCGTGATAGAATAAAATAAAAAAAATTAACATTTTTATTTTTTAAAACCTCCCATGTGGATGTTAAAGAGGTGGGGATCACTTGAACTAAAACCTCCCACTTGTTGTTAAATAGGTGGGGACCACCTGAACTAAAACCCCTTTTTGTGAATTCATGGTGGTAGGGACCACCCAAACCCCTCTTAAATGTGGGAAAGTCCCTTGGAATCCTCTTAATTAATTGCACCAATGTAAATAAATTGGATTGACCCTTTTTAAATATTAAGTAATAGCGTCGTTGGAATATAGGAAGGTTCCTAATAAATGAACGGTCATAAATTCCACGATCGTCACTTACCTCCCCTCCTCTCGTATTTATATAGAGCTTGGGAGGAGGATTTTGGATGGCTTCACCAAGCGACGAAGCCCTGGTAAAGTGTCGTGATGCCAAACACTTGGAGAAACATTAAGGTTCTCCAACGAAGAACTCTTTCAATAAAGAATGCACTCCGGAATTGAGGAATTAGGACGACGTTCCAACCGACTTCGGAAGTGTGATTGCAGAAGTGAAGATCGTTGGCATCCTCTTCGCCTTCATCATTTCTATCTCACAACCTCCATCAACAATCCTTCAAGGTAGGGGTTTAATTCAATGTGAATAATATTTCACATGTTCTTCCCTTCTAAACAAAGAACGCAGATCAACTCTCTCTAACTAGTTGATCTGTGGATGTTTTCTTTTGTGGGTTTGGGAATAGTGATTGATGGAGGTTTTGGGTTTTGAAGTTTTAAATATCTTCCATACACGTTCTTGATTAAAAATTTGTGAACCACTTTCTACCGCTCTAACGCAGAGAGTGCGGGCCAAACAATCATGGCCCGACCTCTCCACACTTTCTGGTGATTATTTGTTGTGTTATTTACAACAAAGGCGACGGTGCGACTGCGCTGCCTGATGGAAGAGAATCACAGCTTTTCTCCACAATGGTGGATGGCCAGCTGAACTGGCTGCCGGTGAAGGTGCGCCACGCAGAGAGGAAGGCTGGCCAACTGGCCAGCTGCGGTGGACCGCCGCACCACAGCCGCCCTGCGCCGCCCCACGGCCCTGCGGCCCCTCCGCCGCCCCGAGACCCCCGTGCCCCCCCCATGTGGCACCTGCACCGCCCTGTGGCCCTCGAGCTGCCCCGCGGCTCCCGCGCCGCCATACGGCCCCCGCTCCGCCCTGCGACCCCACTCCGCCCCGCGGCCCCCACTCCGCCCTACGGCCCCCACTTTCCCCTACGGCATGCGTGCCTCCACATGGCTGACCACCCCACCCCGGCCATCGTTCAGCCCCACGGCCCTCGCGCCGCACCATGGTTGCCCCGCCGCAAGGCCGGGCTGCCCGAAGTGGGCCGGGCCAGACCCAGCAAGCCGGGTCGGACCCGACGGGCTGGGGTCAACCCGAACCGGGTCGGCCTAGGCTGGGTCGGGCCGGGTCGGTCAGACCGGTTCAGACCGAACCTAGACCAGTTTCGACCCATACACTCTTTTGGCTATAACTTTGGTACCGGGTGTCCACTTGATGAACCGTCTACAGTGCCAAAAACCTTGGAGGGAGACAGTACCTTTGGTATACCTCACTAGAGATTTGGATAAAGTTTAGGAACGGTCGGGTCGGATCGAACACGAATACAACTGGGCCATCTGGACTAAAAGGCTAATAACTCACAGACCAGGCGTCCGTTTTGATGCATCATCTATTGCGTTGAAACCCCTATGAAGTGTCGAACCATTGAGATACTTCTTCATGGAACTTAGTGGAATTTGGAGTATCGACCAGTGGCTTGAGGATCGGACCCTCCCAGAGACAAGCGGGCTTAGTGCGGGAACCCTGTATCTGGCTGTGACGACGTACTAGGATCTGGTGTGGGTCTGACGATGTACTAGAGATGGACTAGGATCTTGGGTGTGTTTGATGATATACTGACGATGTAATAGGATCCTATGTGGGTCTAAATATATACTGGAGATGTACTAGGATCTTGTGTGGGTCTAAAGATGTACTGACGATGTACTAGGATCCTATGTGGGTCTGATGATGTATTGGAGATGTACTTGGATCCTGTGTGGGTATGACGACGTACTAGAGATGTACTAGGATCCTGTGTGGGTCTGATGAGGTACTGGAGATGTAATAGGATCCTGTGTGGGTCTGACGAAGTATTGGAGATGTACAAGGATCATGTGTGGGTTTGACGATGTACTGGAGATGTACTAGGATCATGTGTGGTTCTAACGACGTACTGAAGATGTACTATCATCCTGTGTGGGTATGCCGACGTACTAGAGATATACTAGGATCATGTGTTGGTTTGACAACGTACTGAAGAAGTACTAGCGATCCTGTGTGGGTCAGCACCTAGCAATCCTATGTGGGTCAGCACCGAGCCATCTTGTGTGGGTCAGCACCTAGCGATCTTATGTCCGTTAGCACCGAGCGATCCTGTGTGGGTCATCACCGAGCGATCTTGTGTGGTTCAGCACCGAGCGATCCTATGTGGGTCATAACCTAGAGATCCTATGTGGGTATGACGATGTACTAACGATGTACTAGTATCTTATGTGGGTTTGATGATATACTATGATCCTTCGTGGGTCTAATGATGATTAGGAATCCTTCGTGGTTCTGCCTCTTAAGAGAGGAATATGATTCATTAGTTACATCTAATCATCTCTACTACTGTACCTAAGAAATACCTAGTGTGACCTGAGTTCATACCTTTTTGGTACTTTCCTTCATAGTAATACCTTGGTGGTATTCTTCTGTGTGGTGTACCTGTGTGGTACTTACCTTCGTGGTATTCCAACCTTTGTGGAATAGTTGAGCTTTGGGCTTTTGGGTTGGACCCTATATTTCCTCGTGATTGAGATGGGTATACTTGATAACTTGGGTATATGTATGGTCATATACCTAAGTAGGGTTGTCTGTTGATTTCATGCTTGTGTTTTATCCTTTGTAAATTTTTTGAGACCTTGAGGGTCTTGAGGTCCCTACTGACTCTCTTTATACTCACCCTTCCATGGGCTATGCCCGCACCTTATTATGTTTGGTACAGGTGACGGATAGCGTTGATCGAGGCTAAGGGTGCCAGGACTAGACAGTGTCCGGAGGTGGACTATACGACGTGTTGGCACGCAGAGGAGACGGGCAGACGTGGAGTGCTGAGGAGGCGATATGTACCTACCCTTCAGGTAGGAACCTCAGAGGGCAACCTGGTAGCTGTCTTTCTCTTTCTTTAGTTGTATTGTATTTAAGTTGTACATGTACCTTTACTATTGGGCTTGTATTCCGTCCCCTCTTACTTTCAACAGTCTTTTTTCTATACAGTTTACATGTGTTCGTATCTTGGTGTGTTCTCAGTTTCCTATGTTTACAAGATTTAAAGGAAATACCTTCCTGGTTTTAGGTAATACGCCTTTCGGTGCTAGTCACCAGCCCCTGGCCTATGGAGGGCGGGCTTAGGGCAGTCACGACACCGGCCCCGGGGGAAGAGTCGTGACACATTGGGCTGATCCACTATAAAAAATAAACCAAACATTCAATGAACACATGCTGGACCAACTTCCAACCCTATCCCACACTACATGACCATTTTTTAAATACCTCAGGTTGTGCCAGCTGGATCCACTAAAATTCATGTGCTCAACCTAAAAGTAAACATAATGCCTAAACATGCATCAAGGTGCTAATATTGGGTGTCCTAAATTCATATAAATAGGGTATAACAAACTAAATATATTATATGACATCATATACATGTATTCATGAAGAATAAAATAAAAAAATTGCACAAGCACCTCAGATGTCATATGTTAATAAAGCCACCATGAATCTCTGTATATCAGGTCAATATTTGTTATCTATATCCCCATGACACATGATCATACCCACTTCAATTCCATATTATAATCCACTTGATCGCATCATCTTTGCACTTTTGTTGATTCCTATTCTATACCCAGAAAATCATGGTAAGGTGGCATTTAATCCATGGTCCACTAACCGAAGAGATAGGGATCGATTATGTGACCTTTTATCAACCAATTTATTTAGAACTCAAGGTAGGTTTTACTGGTCTATCTCACACCATCACACTACCTTTACCCTCAGTTTTGGTCCACTACATTGACTCAATCCTCTCAAGGAAGTGTATAATTCATGAAAATAACCTATTTCTCATGGTTTTCCTCGAACCAAGACTCTCATGATAAGTTATATCATCAACACTATGTGATGATGGGTGGTCATAAACACACCCAAGAATCTTTTTAGACTTTTTGGTGGTCACAAACACATATACCAATCCCTACAGGCTTTGTGGTGGTTATAATCACATTGAACCATACCTAGAGACTATAGGGAGGTCACAAAAACAAAAAATCATCTCGATAGACTCTATGGAGGATAAATCAAGAATGTATTATTATATTACATCACATAGATCTCCATCTGATCCTAGGGTACAAGAAACTTGATACCTAACCCCTTTCTATGAACATGTCTCACCTCGCTTGTCAAGTCATTCATTTGGTACTTCATATCCATCATGGTATATTACCATCTAGACCATCCCACATTCATCACTCATTGAATACATCACAGCCTATAGTCTAAAACTGATGCAAAACTAATGTTCTAGTCCATCCTCACTAAATACCTCATCACTTTTGGTCTATCTACCATGGGACTATCCTTATACATACCTCTTGAGGACCCTTGGAATCCTAATACTATGTACCAAAAAGACACGGTGTGCACCTAGGTCTGGTCATTCATCTTCTGAGGGAAATTTCATATCCCTTTATTTAAAAGAATCCCCTTTTTATGAAACCCATCTAATCCTAAAATACTCATCCCATAAAAAATGATCACTATGTTCTATAACAACCATCAGAAGAGTGTATCTCATTAGGCCTGATATTAATGATCATCTCACAAATCATCACTAATCCTAATCCTTCCAAACCCAATAAACTTACCCTAATAAATCCATCCTTGGATAACCATGAATTGTCTCATACCTCAAAACACACCCAAGGACTCTCTTAAGACAGTCTATATATCACCACGACTATGCACATCTATGCCTTACCCAAACTCATATGGCCACCCAATCTATTATATCCAATTATAAAACATAAATAATGAATTATATAATTATATAATAAATTATTTAATTAAATTCAAAAGAGGAATATTTGATCAAAACACATCAAGCATTCCAATATCACTAAAACCACAACTAAGTGCATAGAAAAGGTCTATGGTACACCCCTAAAATCAACCCACCCAAAATTTCTAACCACTATCACCTGTAAAACCATAAATATAATTGTATTTTTAAAAAAAACTTAAATAATATATGGAAGTTTCTTACCTCAATTGAAACCACTTCCCACAGTGTGAAAACATCACCTTAAGTCCTCTTCTTTCCACAATACACAAAATAGTATCCCCAAATAGATGATTTCACCCCACTCCAGTGAATTCAATGCTAAAACTAAGACAAAATCCCACCATAATTTGGGTTACCCACACAAAAAAATTAATGTAAAAATAGAGATATATCTACCTGGAATAATTATTATAATTTACCTCAAACCACCCCAAATTAAAGGGAAATGAGGGGGGAGGAGAGAGGGAGGCACCGACCATAAATCCCTCTTTATGAACACTTATTATAAACAAAAAAGGGGGTCCCAAACACCTTTTTGACAACCTATGTAATGATAGTATAAATCATTTTGTTTTTTATTAATATAGTTATATTCATTACATAAATATTTAGTATTTGTAAATCAAAAAAGAAATAGTTTTATTTAAACTATTTTATTATAATGTTTAAATTATAAGAATAAATTATAAAATATAGAATTTGAATTTTTAAAAATTAATATAATTTTTTATCATCATAGAAAAATTATTTTAGGGTGATATTTTTGGATATTTCAAAAAATAATTATTTTTTAGTGAATAGTGAAAATACTAATTTTTTTAAAAATGTCATTTATTTTCAATAAAATAATTACTTTGAAAGTCACATTATGAATTGAATATTATTTAAATTAAAATAATTAATATTTATTTCTATTTAATACACTTATATTCTTTTGAATCATCCATATATTTAATCTTAGTATAATTCTGTTTTTTGGGTTTAAGAACGTGATTTTTCTAAAATAATTATTAAAGTGAATAATTTTTATCCATTTTAATTAATTAATATAATCTGTAATAAATATTTTTTTAATTTAACTTGATATATTATATATCCATAAATATTAATAAATATCCATATAGTAAAAACTATTAGTCATAGAGTTAATATAAAATCATTTTCATCTCCAAAAATACACTTCTTAAAAACCATTTTTTCATCTTGTCTCTGGATTTTTTTTAATTAAAATCTTCCACTTATGTGAATTTAATTTGGAAAAATTAATAAAATATTTATAAAAATAATAATTTATATTATCTAATATTATAAAATTAATTTTTTACCCAAATAAATATTGAAATTAGTAAAAATTAATTACTGCGGTTAAGGTAAAAACAAATTTACTAGGGGTTAAACTAAAATGTTAAGGGTTTAAATAAACAAAAACCTTTTATAAAATGTATTTTATAAACATATTTTGGAATTATAATTTATAAGGATCTTTAATGATCCATTTTTTATCCTTTTATAATGTAAAATACATGGGTACACCTTTTTCTTTTCATAAATTACAAGTGTTTCACTAACATCACTTATAAAATACCACCCACTCTCCTCTCCTCTTCACAACTTAAAAGAATCTTTGAATTGGAAAATATCAAACCAAATAACTTCTAAAATTTCATACCTATTACCTATATCCTATATTTCATTCATAAATACATCCTAAAAAATTTACCTAAGGTGGTGTTCCAAAAAAGAGTTATCGTGCATAACCAGGAATCTTTATTGTATATCTTCTTCTACCTGCTTCAAAAAAAAATTAAAATTTTATTAAGTAATTAAACAAATATATAAAATATAATTATATTTTTGTATGTTAATTTCATAACCTAATTACATCTATTCTTCCATTAAATGGTATACGAAATCATTATTCGTGTGTAAGACAGATTACCGCCTCCCGAACCGATGTCAATCATCTTCCATCATCACCTCTCATGGATTTATATAATGATTGATTTATAGTATATATATATATTAAATTTTTAACATTTTTATACTTATTTATATTTTATATCTGATATACCTTCTGAATTTTCATTTTGTGAGGGATATGATAACATCGCTCGTGTGTGTGGCAAGCTATTGGCTCACGAAGCGATATGATTTTATATTCAGTAGCACTTAACATGGAAGTTAATAATGAAAAATTAAATGAATATATGTGAAATAAATGAAATAATTATAATATAAATGAAATATTTATCATTAAAAAATATCATATGTCATTTTCTTTCTTACACTATAAAATTATAATGTCGTCCGTGCATATGTGTGGACTGCATCCTCTGTGAGGTGATGTAACAATTTTTCATCACTAAATCACATGTATGATATATATAAGTAAATTTAAAGACATTATATGGTATTTATTAAAATATTACCATTATGTAACGTTAACATAATATGTACCTTCTTTCCTTAATGATAATTGAAAAATAGAAATGTTACTGATGTGAACGTACAACCTATCTTCTATATGATTGTTATGTAGTTCATTTTTTATAACCATATTTCATGTTAGGTTTTAAAAAGTGTAATTTATTTATAAATATTATAATTATTACATTATTATATATTTTTAATAATTAATACATTGACTAATAGTCGACCTACCAAAGTCATTTTTAATACATAAGTGAAATATTTTTGAAACACCCAATATAAATATAATTGATTAAGTAATTGTATATAAATTGGAAATAAGTTAAATAAAAGGAATAATTTAATTGAAAAAAATATATAAATTTATAAAATAATTAGAATAAATTTATTATTTAGTGTGATAAATAATTAATGTGAAAAATCAAACTCAAAGTAAGAAACTTCATCTTGATTTCCTTTCGTTCAGGAATTTATTAATGTTTTGCACCTATATTATTTTATGAAGTCTTTATACAGAACCTTTAACATATTATATAATTAATGTTTCTATTTTTATGATGTTTATTTATTTTATTAATTTTATTCTTTCATGGTTCTTTTTATACGTGTGTTTTCAAAGTGATAATGGACTTTTCATTAAAAAATCATCTTTTAATGTTTTCCTACAAACTCCTTTTTTCTTCTATGTCTGTGTTTTTTAAAATACTTTATGAATTTAATTATATGGATATGATAGTTTTATAAATGTAATTTTTTTCATCGTTTAAAAAATTTTCAAAAATGAATCTTTGTATGAAATATTCGACTTTCTTTTAGAAAAGTAAAAGGAATGTTCTATTTTAACATATATGGTGACAGTGGATTTTACCCTACCATAACCATTATTTTATGATTTTATTCTATTACAATATTACATATTTTTTATAAATAAAAACTTTATTTTCATTTCTTTGGTTATTTTGGTATTGAAAGTTTTTTTTAAAAGAAAATACTATTTTGGTATGGAAAAAGGGTTTTCTTAAAAAAGGTTTTTTTGATATTGAAAAGTGATTTCTTTTGTGTTGAAAATATTTTATAAAATGTTCTATGATGAAAAATTGAAATAATAAAATTTTTTATTCATGATATGGTACTTTATCATTATACATGAGAAATGGGTGAACCTAAATAGAACATAGAGAGTCTGTTAAAGCTTATACAATTTGTCCACCAAGATAGCATCTAGTGGGACCAATATAGCTTATGTGATTCGTGCACCCATATATTTCTCTAATAAATCAATTAATATTTATTATCTTTATAGTCAATAAGTATGGAGTAACCAAAGGGTTTCTCCTATGGATTTAACTAGTTTCTAGTTACATATGACATGTGTATAAAATGGGTTTTAAATATGATTCTTTTGGTTTCTATATAGGTTTTGATTTGATTGCTATGGGTTTTAGTGATTTTATTTTAGAACTTATTGTGTGTTTTTCATGTAAAACTTATTTATTTTTTCACTCAGAAAACATTGAGATAAAGTTGAAACATTTTAGGGGTTCTCATGTTTTCCACTTGACTAATGGTTTTCATTCTTTTTTGTAACCTACTATAATTTTTGTGATCTTAAAACATTTTCAAGTGTCTCTTTATATGGTTTGTGGATGGGTAAGGTAAAGGAAGAAGTATATTTGAATTTTTTTAATATTTTCTATAAAATAAACATACTATATTTTAAAGAAATTATATTATGGAAAAAATGGATACTAATTGTAAGTGTCTACTTTATATTATATGGGTTTCTTTATATGAGTTATGACAAAATTCCATAAAATTAAAAAGCTAAAAATATAATCAAAGTGAAATAAATATAACTCTTGACTAAAACTGGTTATTATGTTATGCTTAAGGATGGTTTATTATAATTGGTATCATATGTCGGTTTAGATAACATTAGAGGGTTACATAATTTTAATAGAGTTCCTTTGAAATATTCTACCTTATGTTTAATTTGAATTGATATAGAATTTTAGGATTATCAGGTTTCTTTGACTATAATTTGTCTATTTAGAAAGGTTTTTCATTGAGAAAATAGGTAAGTTTTATTTGGAAGCAACTGAGAAGAATATATCCTTCCAAATCAGTATCTCTAGATGGTTGTAATTGAAAAAAAAATAGTTTTTCATTATGAAGGATCAGTTTACACAATCTATAAATTGTAGTGGTATCCATACTAGATAGGAATCAGATCTACCATGAAGGAACGCGTCTATAATGGATAATTTCATTAGGTAACGTCCCCCATCATTCAGTGGATCATCTAATCCTATGGTTTATCAATGATGGATCAATATGCTAGAGAATATATTTGAAGCCCTGGTATGTTCAGAATGTAAAAATTTAACTCTTTCTCAATATCATTTGGAAGGTGAAGTTAATAGATGGTGGTAACTATTCAGAAATACTTGAGATAATGATGATCTTGATGGAATTGAATGGGAAAATTTTAAGGATATTTTTTAAATAGATATTTCATTAAGGTTATTTTACTCTGGATGGAAAAAAATTACTAAAATTAAGGAAAACATATGAATATTATATAGTTTCATATAAAGAAAACCTCATAAGATTGTCTAAATTTATGCCAGATGTTTTTCATGTCATAGATGGTAGAATAAAATTATTTTTCTTTGGGTTGAATCCAGTATTATAAATATAATATTTTTCATGATATTTTAATATTTATAAAAAAAATTCATTTGGAATCGAAATTTGAGATCCAATTTGATGACACATATATTCTTGAAGACGAAAATAGTGTGAGAAAGGAAAGGTGGTAGGAAATGGTGAAGAAACTAGCTAATAATTATGGAAGGATTACCCCAAAATGTTCTAGGTTTGGTAAATGACATTTCATGAAATGTTTGATAGCATTGGACAAGCATTTTTAGTGTGGTCATTTTTGGTCACAAGGCTCGTGACTACAAATAAATGAGTCAAAAACAACAAAATAATGGGTTAAATGATATCCATACTAAGGTTAGGTGTTTTAGTTTTAAATGAGATGGTTAATTGTGATAATATGCACCTGAATATATTTTAATAAGAATAATAATCATGATTAGAAATAAAAAGTTGCACAAAAGTGGTTTTCTACTAATATAGTTAATGATGGGTCATCGAATGAAGTGGTGATAGGTATGATAATTTTGTGTTTCAATTATTTCAATGCCCAATTTTACTTTGGGTCATCTTATTCTTTCATTTATAATAAATTTAAAGTAAAATTGGAATATCACAACAAGAAAAAAAAGATATAAATCTTGGTGATAACTAAAGGTGAAATTATTCAAGAAACCATGATTTATAGGAATCATCCTATTACCATTAGTGGGAAGTTATTTACTAAAAATATAATTAAACATTTCATAGTAGAGTTTTATATAATTATTTTTATGTATTTAATTTTATTTTAACATGATAAGATAGATTACTGAGCTAATAAAATTATGTTCAATGATTTCACACCATTTATAACTTACTAAGAAACTGAAAAATTGACTAGAGATAAAAGTGAATGTTAACAATCTCATATTATTAAAAATAATAAAGTTATTAAAATTAGTGTAATGTCAATAGTGAATGAATACATTGATGCATTTACTAATTATTTTCTTGTTTTTACTCCCAATCAGATGGTTGAGTTTACTATTGACTTAATGATTGATGTTAAGCCAATTTCTATACTCCGTTATCGAATTACTCAAGTGAAACTTTTAGAATTTAAAAATCAATTATAGGACTTGTTAAATAAAGGTTTCAATTTACCTAGAACATTACCATGGGTTTCTCATATTTTTTATTAAAAATAAATATGGTTCAATAGAACCTTTCATTGATTATAGAGCTCTTAATAACATCACTGGTAAAAAAATTATCCTTTTCCTCATATAGATGATTTATTTGATCTACTCCTTGGAGCATAGTATTCTTTGATGGTTGATCTATGGTCCGATTATCATCATATAAAGGTGAAGGAATATGGAATTCTAAAGACCACATTTTTAATTGGATATGATAGTTATGAGTTTGTAGTTTTGTCCTTTGGGTTATCTTATTCACCTACTATATTAATGAACCTTATAAATAAGTTTTTCATGAATTTTGGGATATTTTTGTGGATTTATTTATTGATGAAATTTTGGTATATTATAAAATTAAATAGTAACATGAAATACCCCTACATATTATTTTTTAAACCTTAAATGAAAATGAATTTTATGGGAAATTCTATAAGTGGGAATTTTGGTTGTAATAAAATTATTTTCATGGAAACCTTGTTTCTAAAAATGTCATAGCAGGTTCATCCATCTAAAATAAATTTTTTGGAATAATGTACAAGAACCACAAATATCATATAGATTCAGATTTTTCTTGGATTAGAGGGTTACAACTAGTGGTTTGTGTAAATGTTTCTCTATTTTCTAGCACACTAACTAAGATAACTCCAAAAAGGAGTAAAATTCATCTGGACAAAAGAATATGATGATATTTTAGGAACTAATAATTCCCCATTTTTCCCCTGACATATAGAAATAAAAATTCCATCACATACAGTGATGATTCATTGGACGGATATGGTTTTTTCTAAAAAAAATGATCAGTTAATTTATTATGCTTTACATTAGATAAAACCTCATGATTTTAATTACCATACACATGATCTAGAATTACCTATTGTGGGTTTTTATTAAAAAAATTGGTGGAATTATTTTTATTAAGTAAAATATTAAATATATATGAATCACAAAAATTTTAAAGTGTATATTCACTCTGAAATAACTAAACATTATATTGGTAAGATGTTTGTAACTGATCAAGTATCACATTTTCATGATTCATTACCATCTTAGAAAATAAAACATAGTATTAATTGCTTTGAGTAAAAAAAACATTCTACATTAACCATGGTATATTTATAACATAATACTTTGGTTAATTATATGACGGATTTTGGAAAAGAAGTTTTGGATGTATTGAAGCCCTCTGTTTTATTTTTTGGTTTCAATGGAGTTAAATTTTTCAGAAAGAATTAAACATGACCAAAAGAAGGTACATGATTTTTAGAAAATGATATAATCTATTAAGAAGGGTAAGTTTCCTTATTTAAATATTTATGATTAAAGTGTTCTATGATTTTAAAAAATACTATACATGAATTTTAATTCCTATTTGAAGAAATAGTTGTTGATTGAAGCTCATAGTTCTTCATTTTCTGGTCACATAAGAAGCACTATGATATATAGAGAGATTTGTATAAGGACCCAGCCGTAAAACATTACATAATATTGAATTAAATGAATAATTCACATTGAGGATATTTTTAGGTATAGAGTTTTATAGAATTAGGCAATAACTATAACATTTCATCTAAAAAATACAAAGATGAAACTTCTACTCAGTTTCCATTTTTTCACAAAAACAAGATCTCTTGAAAAGAAGAGTCATGTCAAGTTCCATGTTTAGGATAGCATGACTTTTCTTTGATCCCATACTTGACCCTATTCCACATTATGTCCTCTGAAAAATATTTCAAAAACTTGGGATAAGCATAAAAAGCTCAGTAAGGGATACACAATGAAGGAAAACTGACAGTTTTTTAAAACAACAAGTAAACCATTAATACTTTAACAAAAGTAACACTTTTCACCTTTATGAAGTAATAAATACTCTTTACTAAATAAAAGATCACTACTTACCCTTTTGTAACCAAAATATTACCATAAAACCCATATAAAGAACACATAACATATATAGGTAACTTAGGACATAAAAATACTTAAATGGAATAACCATATGGTCGACCTCCACACATATCACTAAATGGAATAGCCATACGACCGAAATCCATACCCAATGCATTGGAGATTATAATGTAACCACCCATCCTAGTTTATCATGGCACCACCCATCATTTGGTTTATCACATAACCACCCGTCAAATGTCTAAGTATCATTCTAAAATCATAACACATATATAAAGAAAAGAAAGAATTTCCCCATTTAAATCAAAATATATCAGTTAAATATATTGACATAACAAATCCATTATAAAAACCATTTTCAATACCAAAATATGTAAAATAGTATATGGTATTTATTTTCCTTGTAAAAACATCCTGGCTTGTTAAGGAATCCAAAGATCAAATAATACTCGTGGCAGCGGAAGGTTCATGGTCACCGCTTATGTTAAAAGAAACATTTTTTTTCATTTAGTAAAATTCTTCATATAAAAAGATTCCCTTTGAAAATTCAAGGGTGTTTATACAGCATATAAAAGAAATTCGTGTATTAAAACAAAATATACCTCAATGAAACGATATTGAGACGAAGTCCCTTACCTCGGGTCCGACTTGACCCATTCGTTCTTTAATATCTAGAATAATAAACAATAGTTAATTTATAATTTTTTAAGAGCCTTTTTCAAGTTTATTATTACTTTTATATCACTTATTACCATGTTATAAACATTATGTAATTATTTAAGTTAATAACATTCATTTTGTCGATATTTGATACTTGAGTCCAAAATGAACACCTTATATTTACAAGATGTCCATGTGGTCAATAGTCCATTATCTCCAGAATGATATTAACTATTTATATATTATATAAATCATATATATCCAGTATATATATATGTATTTATAATAGTACATAACATTTTAAAGATAAGAAATGAAATGCACCGTTCATGGAGACAGTAAGTCGTACGTGTGCATGAACGCAAATTTCATTTATATTTCATACATTAATGGAATTAAAACATAATGATACATAGATATATTATAATTCCAGTATAATATCATACATAATACCATTAACTCTATCCTTTATATGTCCCACATATGACATTAACGAGTCATATCATTTTGAGAGGGTGGTAGTCTGCACATCCTCAAATGAAATTATCGTGTTTACACATAATGGAAACCATAAAGGTATGATATAAAAGGAAGATAAATAAGTATAAAGAAAACATAAACATAATATTTATCATATATAAATATAGTTCCATCTTAATGTCCACCATGATAGGTGGTAAGAGATAATCAATCAATCATCGTTTCGTGAGGCATTAGTTTTCCATCCACAGAAACAGTATGTTCTTCACCCATTAGATAGAGGTGTGTGTAAGTGTAGTATGAATACTTATCATAATAACATCCTAGTATATTGAAGATACTGGTGTTGTTATAAAATAAAGTAATAAAAATATTTTAGGGTTTGGAGAAGTAAGATATAACAAAATAAAACAAAATAATTTAAGAGAAATTGTTACCTTTAATTTGGGTAACTTCCTTTGGTTTTAACCAAAAGGAATTCTTGAAGTGCATTCTACCTAAGGTAAGGATTCTAGGTGGAGGAGAGGGATGTAAGGAGACTAATTGGGCAGAGGATGGATGATCCAAAAGGCTTAATAGGTTTGAGGTACTAGTTAGAAATGGTCTCTTTTTAAAAGGGGGGAGGGGCGCTTTAGGAAAGTGTGAAAATATTATTTTATTATATAATAATATTTGGTTTCTAAAGGTCCAAAAATCATTAAAGTCAAAGATAAGATGAATCATGGTCAAAATAATATCATCTAATAGGAATTTGATAGGTTTTGGATAATATTGTAATCATTATAATCTTATTTATTTAAATCATTTATTAATGAGGTAAATATTGCATCATTATTGTGTCATAAATAATTTTATTTATTCAATTTATAAAAATTATAAACAAATTACCATGATGTAGGAAATATTTTTATCTTTCCAAAGAATATTTATAGTTGAAAATTTGACTTATATAGCCCCATGTAAAAATTAATTTACAAAGAAATATTTGTTTAAAATCGACCCAAGGATATCCATGGTCGGCCATTACTCATCCAATAAGGTTAGGATAAGTGTTAAGGTAATTTTTAATTATTATAATATTATTTTTACCTTGAATTGTCATATTTACCTTTAATCGTGGTAAATAAAAGTCAAAAGTTACTATTTGCCAAAAATTAATTTCATCTTATTAAACCAAATTTTACTTAATAATAACAACCATGTATGTCTAATTTTCGAAATTCAATTCACAGAAGTGGTAAACTTTTATTTATATGAAAAATTCAGTTTTTTTAACTACTACTAAGTGGTTTCACTATTCATCAAAAATTGAAGTTTTTCAGAAAAATACCAAAAAATCAGCCTAAGTTATATTTGATATTCTAAATTTAAGAGTTATTTCTATTTTAATAAATTCTAAACATATAATTTTCATTAATGAATTTAAAATTAATTCCCGTTGTTAAAACAAATAGCGTGTTTTTAAGAAACAATAACTATCAAAAGATTGACACTTGTTTATGCCCAACTTCACAGAGAAATTAATTCCAATGACCATCATTGTATTAAATGGTAAAAATATATTCTAATTTCACTTTATAACCAATTAAAAATATAATATATCCATATAAATAAATTATATTGAAAGGCACTTTTGAATTAAAATACTGTAATTTTCACTATTCATTAAAAATGAACTTTATCAGAAAAATACCAAAAAATTACCCAAAGTAAATTTTGATGTCCCCATTCTATATAAAATTTTATTTTTTCAAATAGAACATATAGAAATGACCAAAACTTGATTTAAAAAGGGCTCCCTATTAAAAGGTGGTAAATTGACCTTTTAATGTAAATTATGCTTAAAATTAGATTCATTCACATTTCAAGCATCTAACATTTATTAGATAAATGTAAATACATTTAAGAAACATGTATAATCATATTGTAGTTAGTTTTATTCAGTCTCACCAATACAACGGCTCGGATTTAACTTCCATTTAAAATAATAATATTATATTATTAGTGTGCAAGGTAAGATTTCAAAGAAACATGTTGTTGCGTATTGGGTACTCTATCAAAAATAGAAACCCTTTTAAAGTAAAATTAATATTTAATTCAAAAATATTAATAAATAAGAAAATATCTTATTCTTCATTTACCTGGGATGTTACATCCTTCCCCCTTTTAGAAATTGCGTCCTCACAATTTTTATTCACTTATCAAAATAAGTGGGGGTGTTTATCCCTCATAGCATTTTCAGATTCCCACGTTGCTTCTTCAACTATATGGTTTTTCTACAAAACCATTACCTAGTGAATTACCTTTTTCTGCAAGACTTTCTCTCCACGGTCAAGAATCTAGACTGGTTGTTCTTCATAAGAGAGATTCTCTTCCAACTGAACTACCTCTGGGCTCAAAACATGAGATAGATCTGGTATATACTTTCTCAACATCGAAACATGAAAAACATTGTGTACCTGGGATAAACATGGAGGTAAAGCCACTCTGTACACAACTGATCCAACTTTCTCCAGGATTTCATAAGGTCCAATTAACCTCAGACTCAACTTTCCCTTCTTACCAAAATGCATCACACTTTTCCATGGAGAAACTTTGAGAAAGACATTATCACCTACCTCAAAAGAAATATCCTTCCTCCGGTTATCCCCATAAATTTTATGCCAGCTCTGAGCAGTTCTCATGTGCTTATGAATCAACTGAAATTTCTCTGCCATCTCTTCTACCAATTCTAGTCCCATCATCTTCCTTTCACTTATTTCATCCCAAAAAGTTGGAGTTAGACAACGCTTTCCATATAATTCCTCAAATGGAACCATCTGTATACTGGAATGAAAACTGTTATTATAAGAAAATTCAACAAAAGAAATATATTGGTCCCAACTTCCTTGGTAATCCAGTGAACAAGCACATAGCATATCCTCCAAGGTATGAATTGTTCTTTCTAACTTCCCACCTGATTGTGGATGAAAAGATGTAATAAAATTTAATTTAGTACCCAACGACTTCTGAAGGCCTTTCCAAAAGTTATAAGTAAAATTGGGATCACGATCAGATATAATAGAGAGGGGAACTCCATGAAACCTGACTATATCTTTAACATACAACTGAGCAAATTGATCTAGAGACAAAGTATGTCGAATCGGAAGGAAATGACCAGATTTAGTCAATTGATCAACTATAACCCAGATTGCATTATTATCTTGAGATGTCTTCGGTAATCCCACAACAAAGTCCATGTATATATTATCTCATTTCCACTCTGGCACTAGTAAAGACTGAAGAACCCCTTTCGGCAACTGCCTCTCTACTTTAACCTGCTGACAAGTCAAATAGTTCACAGTAAAATCAGTAATATCTCTTTTCATTCCATCCCACTAGTAATACTTTTGAAGATCTCTGTACATCTTAGTACTACCAGGATGAACAGAAAACGGAGAACTATGAGCTTCACATAACAACTCATTCTTTAACTATGAATCACAAGGAACACATAATCTCTTTCTAAACTTCAAAACACAATCATTATCAATGTTAATATCAGGCAACTTAACCTTATGAACCAACTATACTTTTTTCTACAACTCACTTTCTTCTTTCTATGCTTTCTTTATTCTGTCTGATAGAGATGATTTCACTAACACCTGAAACAAAAAAGAAGAATTTCCTTCCCCAACAACTTCTATGACAAAGTTCATCAAATCAAAAACCAAAGGATCTCGTTCCAAACATATCATGGTTGATGAGACATTACATTTTTGACTCAAAGCATCAGACACTTTATTTGCTTTTCCCAGATGGTAATGAATCGTGCAATCATAATCCTTGATTGCTACTAGCCATCTTCTCTGTCTCATGTTCAATTATTTCTAAGTGAATATATACTTTAAACTTTTTTGGTTAGTATATATTTCACATTTTACTCCATACAAATGATGCCTCCAAATTTTTAAAGCAAAAACAACAGAATCTAATTCCAAATCATGTGTTGGGTAATTTAACTCATGAGGTTTCAACTAACATGAAGCATAAGCAATTACCTGATAATTCTGCATAAGGAAACATCCAAGTCCTTTCAATGAAGCGTTTCTATAAATAACAAACTCACCATTTCTGGATGACAGTGCAAAAACTGGAGTATTCACCAATCTTTTTTTCAATTCCTGAAAACAATCATCACATTCTTTTGTCCAAATGAACTTAACACATTTTCGAGTTAACTTAGTCATTAGAATAGATAACAATGCGAAATTTTCAACAAACCTCTAGTAATAACCATCCAAATGAAGAAAACTACGAATATCAGCTATATTTGTGGGTCTTGGACATTCTTCAACAACTTTTGTTTTAGCAGGATCAACAATTATGCCATTTTTTGAAACAATGTGACGAAGGAAAGAAATTTGTCATAACAAAAACTCAAACTTGCTGAATTTCCCATAAAGTTCCTTTTATTTTAAGGTTTTCAAGATGACCCTTAAATGACTTTCATGCTTCTCTTTACTTTTAGAATAAACCAAAATATCATCAATAAACACAACCACCATTTATCACCTGAGTCAACATAGCCATCGATGTAGTAAACTGTTCAATTCTGATTCTGACCATCTCAATATACTGATTTGAAAGGTCATTTACCTATGTATGCCTTCCCATCACAACTTCCTTGTTTCCTCTACAAAAAACCATTCTGAACACAGAAATATCTTAGGCGAAGCAACATGGTAATCTGTAAATTCTATATCATTTCAATATTACCATAAATTAATTTATGGACATTTATTTAACAATATCATAATTCCTAAAGTTGTCTAAACTGACCTCTCATACAAACTATAAGGACCCGGCATTAAAACATTACATAATATTTAATTAGATTAATAATTCAGGTTGAGGATCTTTTCAGGTTTAGAGTTTTAGAGAATTAGGCCATAACTATTACATTTCATCTCAAAAAATACAAAGATGACACTTCTACTCAGTTTCCATTTTTTCACAAAAACAAGAACTCTTGAAAAAAAGAGTCATGTCTAGTTCCATGTTTAAGACAACATGACTTTTATTTGATCCCATCCTTGACCCTATTCCACATTATGTCCTTTGAAAAACATTTCAAAAACATAGAATGAGTATAAAAATCTCAGTAAGGGATACACAATGAAGGAAAATTGTTAGTTTTTCAAAACAATAAGTAAACCATGAATACTTTAACATTAATACTAATTTTCACCTTTATGAAGTAGTAAATACATTTCATTGAATAAAAGATCACTACTTACCCTTCTGTAACAAAAATATTATCATAAAACCCATATAAAGAATACATAATATAAAGGTAACTTGGGACATAAACATACTTAAATGGAATAACCATACGGTCGACTTCCACACGTATCACTAAATGGAATAGACATACGGCCGAATTCCATACCCAATTCATTGGAGGTTATAACATAACCACCCATCCTGGTTTATCACAGCACCAACCGTCATTTGGTTTATCACATAACCACCCATCAAATTTACAAGTACCATTATAAAATCATAACACATATATAAAGGAAAGAAAACATTTTCACATTTAAATAACAATATATCACTTAAATATATTGAGATAAAAAATCCATTGTCAAAACCATTTTCAATACCAAAATATGTAAAAGATTATATGGTATTTATTTTCCTTTTAAAAACATTATGGTTTGTTAAGGAATCCAAAGATCAAATAATACACGAGGCGGCGGAAAGGTCATTGTCACCACTTACGTTAAAAGAAACATTTCTTTTTTTCATTTAGTAAAACACTTCATAGAGAAATATTCCCTTTGAAAATTCAATGGTGTTTATACAACGTATAAAATAAAGTTGGGTATTAAAACAAAATATTCCTCAATGAAAGGAGATTGAGATGAAGTCCCTTACCTGGTGTCTGACTTGACTTGTTCATTCTTTAATCTCCTGAATAATAAACTAAAGATAATTTATACATGTTTAAGAACCTTTTTGAAGTTAATTATTCCTTTTATATCACTTATTATCATGTTATAAACATTATGTAATCATTTAAGTTAATAACGTTCATTTTGTCGATATTTGGTACTTGAGTCAAAAATGAACACCTTATATTTACAAGTTGTCCATGTGGTCAATATTTCATTATCTCCACAATGATATTAAATATTTAGATATTATATACATCATATATATTCAGTATATATATGTATTTATAATAGTATGTAACATTTTGGAGATAAGAAATGAAATGCACCGTTCGTGGAGACGGTAAGCTGTACGTATGCATGAACACAACTTTCATTTCTATTTCGTACTTTAATGGAATTACGACATAATGATACATATATATATTATAATTATATTATAATATTATACATAATATCATTAACTAAATCCTTTATGTGTCCCACATATGTCATTAACGAGTCATATCACTTTGAGGGGGCGGTAGTCCGCACTTCCTCAAATTCAATTATCGCGTTTACCCATAATGAAAACCATAAAGGTATGATATAAAAGGAAAATACATAAGAATAGATAAAAGATAAAAATAATATATATTATATATAAATACAGTTTCATCTTAATGGCCACCATGAGAGGCGGTAGGAGATAATCGAACAATCATCGTTTCGTGAGGCGTTAGTTTTCCATCCTTAGAAACAGTATGTTCTTGACCCATTAAATGGAGGTGTGTGTAAGTGTAGTTTGAATAATTATCATAAAAACAAACTATTATATTTAGGATACTTGTTTTGTTATAAAATAAAGGAATAAAAAGATTTTATGGGTTGGAGAAGTAAAATAAAACAAAAGAATTTAAGAGAAACTGTTACCTTTAATTTGGGTAACTTCCTTTGGTTTCAACCAAAACGAATTCTTGAGGTGCCTTATGGCTAAGGTAAGGATTCTAGGTGGAGGAGAGGGATGTAGGGAGATTAATTGGGTAGAGTTTGGAAGAGCTAAAAGTCTTGAGAGGTGTGAGAAATTGGTTATAAATGTTCTCCTTTTATAAGGGGGAGGAGGGGCTCTTTAGGAAAGTGTGAAAATATTATTTTATTATATAATGATATTAGTCTTATAAAGGTCCAAAAATCATTAATGTTGAATATAGGATTACTAAAGGTCTAAATAATATCATCCAATAGGAATTGGACAGGTTTTGGATAAAATTCTAATCATTATAACCTTATTTATTTAAATCATTTATTAATGAGGTAAATACTGCATCATTATTGTGTCATAAATAATTTAATTTATTAAATGTATAAAAATTTTAAAACCAAATACCATGATGTAGGAAATATTTCTATATTTTTAAATAATATTTATAGTTGAAAATATGACTTATATAAACCCATGTAAAAATTAATTTACAAAGAGATATTTGTTTATGTCATTTTTGTCTTTACATTAAATTAATTAATCTAAAATGTTATTATCATTCATAAGTGCCTCCATGGGGTCCCAAAATAGACCAAAGCATTCCCATGGTTTTCTATTACTCGTCCAATAAGGTTAGGACAAGTGTTAAGGTAATTTTGAGTGATTATAATATTCTTTTTACCTTGAATTGCCATATTTAACTTTAATCGCGGTAAATAAAAGTCAATAGTTACTATTCACCAAAAAATTCAATTTATTGAACAAAATTTTACTTACTAATAACAACCATGTATGTTGGATTTTCAAACTTAAATTCATAGAAGTGGTAAAATTTCATTCAAATGAAAAGGTCAGTTTTTTTAACTACTACTAAGTGGTTCTACTATTCACCAAAAATTGATGTTTTTCAGAAAAATACCAGAAAATCAGCCTAAGATATATTTTATATTCTCAATTCATAAATGATGTCTATTTTACTATATTATAAACATATAAGTTTCATTAATTAATTTAAAATTAATTCCCGTTGTTAAAACAAAGAGCGTGTTTTTAAGAACAATAACTATCAAAAGATTGACACTTGTTTATGTCCAACATTAAAGTGAAATTAATTACAATGACCTAAATTGGATTAAATGGTAAAAATATATTCTAAATAAACATTAAAACCAATTAAAAAGATAATCTAACCATATATATAAATTAGATTAAAAGGCACTTTTGAATTAAAATACAGTATTTTTTCACTATTCCTTGAAAAATGAACTTTATCAGAAAAATACCAAAAAATTACCCAAAGTAAATTCTGATGTCCCCATTCTATAAAATAATTTTATTTTGTCAAATAGAACATATATAAATGAACAAAACTATATTTAAATAGGGTTCGCTATTAAAAGGTGGTAAATTGACCTTTTAATGTAAATTACTTAAAATTAGATTCATTCGCATTCTAAGCCTCTAAAATTTATTTGATTAATGTAAATACATTTAACAAACATGTATAATCATATTGTATTTAGTTGTTTTCAATCCCTCTAATAGAACTGCTAGGAGTTAACTTCCATTTAAAATAATAATATTATATTATTAGTGTGCAACATAAGATTTCAAAGAAACTCGTTGCTGCGTATCGGGTACGCTATCGAACATAGAAACCCTTTTAAATTAAAATTAATATTTAATTCAAAAATGTTAATAAATATAAAAATCTATTATTCTTCATTTACTTGGGATGTTACACTTTGGGATTATTATTTTTGGAATGGAATGAAAAGTGATTTCATTGTCAATTCCATGATTGTTTTGACTTTTAAATAGATTAAAGTATAATTATAATTACCAAAGTTAATTATTCCAACTTTTCCGGTTTTGGAGTAGAAATGAAAAAATATATCAATGGATTTCATGGTAGTATTACCAAATAATTCTTGTGGTAACAATGTAATGTGGGTTATTTTTTATTTATAAACTAAATATGTTAATTTCATACCAATTATAGATACTATGTATTTGGATCATCTTTATTGACTGTATATAAAGGAGATATTTAGGTTACATTGAGTACCTCTCTCCATTGTATCAGACCATGATCCCATGTTCACATCTAATTTTTTTTATAGGAATTCATAAATCTTTCGGTACTGAATCAAATTGCAATTCAACTTTTCATCCTAAAAATGATTGTATGTCTGATTGGAATATTTTGACCATGTAAGATATGAATTTTTCTTGTCCAATGGATTATCAGGGTAGTTGGGATCAATAACTTTATTGGTTTAATCTTTTTTATAACAAAAACTTTGATTGTAGTATATAAGTGGAACCATTTAGGTCATTATATGGAAATCTATGTCAGACACCATATTTTGGGGATGGAGTATGAGAAAGGAAGTTAATGGGACTATAGTTGGTTGAGTAAATGGTTGTGAAGGTGTGGCTGATTTGGAAACATATGAGAATAGACCATAGTAGGAAGAAATTTAATATATATAACTAGGGGAAATACATTTGTTTCACATTAGGTGATAATTATTTTCTTAAATTATATCTATGAAAAAGTGTTGTGGATTTTTTTAAAATGGAGAAGTTATTATCATGGTTCATTAGACCATATGATTTCACAGTGAAAGTTAGATCAATTTTTATCCAAGTGGATTTAACTCTAATTTTATCACAGGTACACAATTTGTTTCATATTTCAATGTTATGGAACTGTGTTCTAGATTCATCTCATCTTTTTATCCCTACAATATTTTGGTTGGAAGTAAACATTTCATATGAGGAATAGTCTATTTAGATTCTTGACTATAGAGAGCAAGTGTTTTTGAATAAAGTGATTTACCAAGTTATAATTTTATGGAAAACAATATTTTTGAAGAGGAAACATGGGGATACTTTTTTTAATTAATATAAATATAATTTTTTCCATAATTAATTGTGAAAAAAATAAAAAATAATTACATCGGTTAAGGTAAAAACATATTTAATTGGGGTTAAACTAAGAAGATAAGGGTTAAATGTATTAAAAACTTATCGAAAATGTATTTTATGTAAATATTTCTAATATAATCTCTAATTATTGATAATGGTACGTTTTTTATACTTTTGGCATGGGAAAGATGTGATTAGACCTTTTATGTTCAAAAAAATACAAGTGTGCTACTCACCTCACTTTTAAAAGGCCACCCCCTTTCATCTTCTCTTCACATCATCAAAGCACATTTTTTGTCTATTCACTAACCATATACCTTACTAACTTCCCTAAACATTTCCTAAATCCCTTAGTTTTATCATAAATATATCCTAATAAGGATTTTTTATTTTTACCCAAGGATATTTCCCAAAAAGAGGTTTCATGCTTAAAAGAACATCTTTATTTTATTTTTACTCCCACCTCATTCAAATCATCATTGATTATTATTATAAAATAACAAAATTATCAACCATATACTACTATTTTATTATATTAATTTCATAACCAAAATCCATCTCCTCTTCTATAAAATTTGATAAGGTATCATCATTCATGTGTGCAGCGGACTACCACCTCGTATAATGATGTCATATGTTCTATATCATCGCCTCTATTGACTTCTTATAATGAAAAATATAAAGTATATATATGATATTTTTAACATATTTATACTTATGGAGTCATGTTATCACATATACTTCTTCAATTTCCATTCCATTGGGAATATTATAACGTCACTCGTGAGTATTTCAGTCTACTGCCTCATGAAGCAATCTGATTTGTTTCTCACTAATGAATTAAATGGATGTTAATATGGATAGATATACTGAATATATTCAATATACATGACATAATTATGATATTAATTACATTTTTATCATTCTATAAAATATATCTTTCTAACATTGTAAAATGATAGCTCCGTTTGTGCGTATATGTGGTCTACCTCCTCCATAAAGTGATGTGACTCTAATTTTCATCACTAAATCACGTGGATGATATATATATATAAGTATATTTAAATAATTAATATGGTATTTATTATATTATGATTATTATATTAATATAAAATAATGTGTACATTCTTTCCAATATTATCATTTATAAATTGAAACATTACTCGTACGTTTGTACGGTCTATCATCCCTAGGTTTATAACGTAGTTCATTTCCATAACCAAATTTAATTATTTTTATAAAAAGTAGAATTTATATATAAATATTATAATTATGTAATGATTATTATTTATTATTTTTTTAATAATTACCACTTTGACCAATATCCAACTTACCAAAGTCATTTTTGAAACATAAGACATATATCGTCGAAACACCCAACATGAACTTAATTGATTATGTAAGTTAATATATTAAGAAAATAATAAAACAAATGGAATAATAAACATGAAAAAGGTTCTCATGAAATTACCTAATTAACATAACTTTATTTTTCATAATGATAAATATCAAACGTGATGAATCGAACTCAAGGTAAGGTACTTCATCTCAATTCCCTTTCATTGATGCATTTTTATGTTTTCACCTATATTCTTTTTTGATGTGTATATACATACAATTTCCAATATTATATAAAGAATTTATCTATTCTAGTGATATTTAAAGTTTTTAAAATGTTATTCATTCATGAGACTTACGATTCAAGTTTTTTCCATGTGATAAGGTAGTTTTCATTAAAAATCATCTTTTAAATTTTTCCTTCAAACTTTATTTTTTATTCATGTTCAGGTTTATAAAATGATTTTATGAATGTAATTATATAGGTATGAGAGTTTTATAAATTTAATTTATTTATTTATTAATAATTTATTTTTATGGCAATATTTTTATGGAATGATCAACTTTCTTTACGAACAACATAAATAATGTTATATTTTAACGTATATAGTGACAAATATGTTACTTACATCATAAGAATTATTTAAATTTTGGGTTGATTCAAAATATTTCATGTTTTATTCAAAGAAAATACCTATTTTAATTTCTTTTGTTATCAAAAATGGTTTTTGAAAAGAAAAGGCTCTTATGGAATTTAAAATGGGTTTTTAAAATAAAAAGGTCTTTTGATATTCAAAAGTGATTTGAATATGAGTATTGAATATTTATTGAAATTTAATATGATAAAAAAGTTGAAAAAACTTATTCATGATATGTAACATTATCATTATACATGTGAAATGGGTTCCCCAAGATAGCTTCGAGTGATCCCATTATAGCTTATAAAATGGGTGCACCCATATATAGTTCGGTGAGCCCAATATTACTTATAAGATGAGTGTACCAAAAAATTTCTCCAATTAATTGGGTAATGTCCCTTGTCTTAATAGTAAAAAAAGAAATGGTTAACAAATGTTTTATCTTTTATATTTAATTAGGCATCAATTACTTCTGATATAGGTTTAAAATGAGTAATGAATATGATCCTCTACATTTACAAAAAAAATGTTTTGATTTTATTTCAAGGGGTTTTAATGATTTTATTTGATCAAAAAGTGTGTGTTTTCATGTAAACATGATTTATCCCTTTGGCTCAATTAACATTTATATAAAGTTAAAAAATTCGTAGGTTTTCATGTTTTTCATTAGACTAACGGTTTTATTTATTTGTATATACCTTATTGATCTTTTTGTGCTCATCCCATGTTTTAAAATGTGGTTCATAGGGTTTATGGATGGATAAAGGAAAGAAAACAGTTGAGGTGAATGTTTTTATGATTTTCCATAAAATGTAATCTTGATTTATTTTAATAGATTTATATTGTGGTGGAAATTTATACCAATCATATTTTTATACTTATTATTATATAATTTCATTATTTATGATTTTTGGCCTAATTTTATCGAAATATATACATGAAAAAATACTCAATTTTAACGAATTTGAATTCTTGAAAAAAAACATCAGATTATGTCATATTTAAGGATGGGTTTTTAAAGTTGGTATCAGATGTTATTTTAGATACATTTAGAGGTTATGATAATTTTAACATCATTACTTTGAAATATTTTACCCTAGGGTTAAGTTGAATTGATATATAATTTTAATATTGCAAATTTTATTCTTTTAAACTTTTTATATTTAGAATGGTTTTCCACATAATAATTAGGGAATTTGTAGTAGAAAATATCTAAGAGTAAGATATACTTTCAAATCAACATCCATATATTGTTTAAATTTGAATAAAATATATTTTTTATTGATGGATGAATTTATACAAGATATAAATGGTGGTGGTAATGATGATAGAGATGAACCTGATATACCATGAAGAAACATGTCTGTAGTGGGTCAATTCATGAGTCAATATCCCCCATCATTAAGTTGATTAGCTAACAATGTGGCATCTGAAGAATGGATAAATAAATTTTCAAGGAAATTTAAAATATTGAGATGTTTGGAATGTTAAAATTTAACTCTTTTTATATATCATTTTGAACGTGAAGATGGTTGATAGTGGTATCTTGTCAATAATTCTAGAGAGAAAGGTTATCTCGAGGCCATGGAATGGGTAAAATTTATGGATATTTTCTTAGAGAAATATTTCCCTATGGATATTTTAATCTATATGAACAAACATTCCAATAATTTATGTAAAACAATAATGATTATGTAGCTTCATAGGAATAAAACCTCAAAATATTGGACACGCGTGTTTTAGATTTTTTAAAATACACTAATAGTAAAATAAATAGATTTCAATTAGGGTTGAAATAAAGTTTATGAATGGAAATGGCCTCATAATAATTTAAAATATATGATAAATTGGTATTTTTTGATTATAAAGTTGAGATAGAGTTTTCTAACACGTATGTTAATTGAGATGAAAACAACAAGAAAAGGTCAAGGTGGAAGGAAATTTAGAAGAAATCATGTAATAATTCTAGAGGTAAGCCCCAAAAATGTTTTTTGTGTGGGAATTAAAATTTAAAGGAATGTTTTATAGGATATATAAATTGTAATTTTATTGTCAATTAGGTCACAAGACTCATGACTATAATGAAAATAGTCCTGAACAACCAAATAATGGGGTAACTGATATCCATCTAATGTTGATTTTTTTTAGTTGTGATGTGTCGGGTCATTATGATAACATGTGTCTAAATTTAGTTTCATTGGATAGAAATAATCATGATCAAAAATAAAAAAGTTGAATAAAATTCATGTTCTACTACTACAGTTGATGTTGGATTGTCGAATTAAGTGGTGATAGGTATGATACTTGTTTATTAAAATTATGGAAATACCCCATTTGAATCTCAATCTTAACATGATTTCATTTCTGATAAGTTTTCATATAAAATAGAAATATCACTATAATATAATAATATATTTGTTTTTTAAAAAACGTCTAGTGAGAATATTAAAGTATAAAAGTTTTATAGTAATCTTCCAATTTTCATTAGTGGGACGGTCTTCCCTAAAAATCTTATTGATCTAACCATAATAGAGTTTGTTATCATTCTTAGTAAGGACTAATTTCAGTTTATCATGATAAGATATATTTCAAAGAAAATTTCATTATGTTCAATGAATTCATACCTTTGATATCATTTTAAGAAGCTAATAATTTAATTAGAGATGTAAGTGAAAGATACCAAGCTCATATTGTTGAAAATAAATAAACTGTTCAAATTAGTTATATTCTAGTAGTTAATGAATTCATGGATATATTTCTGAATAAATTTAATAGATTTATTACTGATCGGGAGTCTGATTTTTTTGTTTACTTAGTTCCTAATGCTAAGACTATTTACATACCACATTATCAAATGACTCAACTGTAACTTTTAGAATTGAAAAATAAATTTCAGTACATGTTAGATTAAGGTTTCATTAGATCTAATACTTCACCATGGGGTTCTCCTTCTTTTTGATTCGAAATAACAATTGTTCAATGACATTTTTTTATTATAGATCTTTGAAAAACATCATTGTTAAAAATAATTATCATTGGCCTCTTCTTAAGGATTTGTTTGATCAGCTCTAAGGAGTTAAATATTTTGTGAAGTTTTATTTAAGGTCTGAGTACCATTAGCTAAAGGTGAATGATGATGAAATACTAAATATGGTATTTTGGAATAGTTATAGGAATTATTAGTTTGTAATGTTGTCATTTGGGTTGTTTAATGCACTTATTGTATTTGTGTAACTTATGAATATAGTTCTCAATGAATTCTTTGATAAGTTTGGGTTTTTTTATTAATTAAATTTTTTAATTTTGTAAATGTCAAAAGGATGATTAAAAACACCTAATTTTTTTTTAAACCTTATAATAAAATAAACTATATGGGAAATTTTGTAAGTGTGGATGTTTTTTTCAACAAATTTATTTCTTTGGACACATTATTTTAAATATATAATAATTGTTTATCCTTGTAAAAAAATATTTTTTGAAGAATGGCCAAGAGAAAAAATTATCATAGAGATTATTAGATTTCATAAAATAGATGTTTACTACCATATGTTTTCCGAAAACATTGCTCATTCATCAAGCCCACTAACTAAGTTAACTTGGAAAGGAGTTAAATTTATCAAGACAAAATAATATGATGATTTAATTCAGAAACTAGAAATATTATTTGTGAATTCTCCTGTTTTGGATATTACTTACAGAAATGGTGAATTCATCATCTATATTGATTATTCATTAAATAGTATTGGTGGTGTCTTGATGGAGAGTGATCAAGTAATTTCTTATACTTTTTGATAGTTGAAAACTCAAGAGTTACTGACAAAAAATTTCTTTTTTATTTGATTTTCAAAGAATACCCTTTAAGGGAGAGTAGTAACCAGCGGGATACAAAATCAAACCATGTCTATTCAAAATTCAAAAAACTGACAGAACACAAAACCCAACACAATCATATCATCATGGCAGTCACCAACCAAGCACACCGTAGAACATCATCACTAAGTCATCAGCCAAAATCACATCGCCTGCAACCAACATATCACAAGCACGGTTACCGTCACCAACCAATCACCACCTCCTTCACCAATGTCGGAGACCATCGTTGATCATCAAGCCACCATAGAAAATTATCACTGAGAAAAACAACACCGCCAGTGTTGTCACCGACCGAACAACCCCAGTCGCCGGAGAATGTCAAAATTCCGTAGCCATCAGAAAACAACAGCACCAAACACTGTTATCACTGTCGAGCGAGGATCATGACTCTTGGAACTCCAAAATCCACTCAAAAAACACCTCCCAAAGCTCCTGTGAAAACCACCTTTCCAGATTTAACCAAGGAGGAGAGATGGTACACGAAGCCAAAGTAGAGTAAGATTAGAAAAGAGAAAATAGAGATTCGTGAGCATCACAGACATCGCCCAACCAAACAGAGATCTGAAACATCCAAAGCTAATTGTGACCAAGAAATCACCAATATAATCACCAATAAGAAGCATCAACAAACCTTCACCAGCACCACGCCATATGAAAACCCCACCAAGAATAGATACAAAACTCAAAATCATCATAGAATGATGAATGAAAAAAACGGGATTGAAACACTAGACGAACACGGAACTGAAACTCAAGGAAGAAATGGTGAAGGGGGAAAACGATGAAGGAGTAAGGTATGAAACCCTAAACAAAAAAGGCATCAACAGCAAGGGAATGAAACCATAGGAAAAGGAAAGGAAGGTGATGGAAGTCGGGAAGCCGCTCCAGTGAGAACATTGGGGGATGGAACCCTAAGAAGAAGGAAGGAGATTGATCCAGGGAGCCCGCTGGGAGATTAGAGGAAGATAACTCCAACTTCAGAGGATGAAACTGAGGAAGGAGAAGTGGAGCGCGCTTAGGAGAGTGCTCTGGGAGAGAACGAGCTCATCAAAAACTCAAGAGTTAAATTACCCAACACAAGATATGTAATTAGCTGGTGTGGTTTTTTCTTTAAAAAATTAGAGGCTTCATTTATATAGAGTAATGTGTGAAATATATACTGATCACAAAATTTTTAAGTATATATTCACTCATAAATAATTTAACATGATATAGATAATATGGATAGAACTGATCAATGATTTTGATTTCATAATTCATTACGATATTAGAAAATAAAATAGAGTGGCTAATTATTTGAGCCAAAAAATAATGCTATATTTAACTTGTTTCATTTGGAACATGACCCTTTGGTTAGTGATTTGATAAATTTTTTCTTAGGAGTTTTGGATACATAAACACCCTCTGTTTTTTTCTGGTTTTAGTGAAGTCATATTTTTTTTAAAGAATTATGCATGCTCAAAAGGAGGATCATACTTTGCAGGAAACATTAGAATCCATTAATAAGGGTAATTTTCTTAAATATAATATTGATGAAAATTGTTTTTTTATGATTTTAAAAAATATTATGTGTGCATTTTGATTCATATTTAAAGACAGATTTGTTGAGTGAAGCTCATACATCTCTATTTACTATTCATCTAGGAAACACTATGATGTATAAAGACCTTTGAGAGTTTTACTAGTGGGATGGAATGAAAAGAGATATTGATAAATTTTTCATGAAATGTTTTAATTTTATATAGGTTAATGAAGATCAGTAATTACTGAATGGAATGCTTCGCCCTTGTCCATTTTTGGCATGTAAATGGGAAAATATGTCAATTGGTTTTATTGTGGTATTACCAAATACTTCTCAATGTGATAATGTGATTTGGGTTATTATTGATCGATTAACTAAATATATGAATTTCCTAAAAAATTTCTATACTATATTTAGATCATATTTAGTGAATGTATATACAGTATATAGTCAGGTTACAAGTAGTTCCTCTCTCCATTATATCATACTGTTATCCAAGGTTCACATCTAATTATTTGAATGAACTTCAAAAATCATCGAGTGTTCAATTAAATTTTAGTGCATATTTTCATCTTCAAAAAAATGGTTATTCTAAGTGGAATATTCATAATATGAAATATATAATTCATTAATGTTCAATGGATTACTAGGGAAGTTGAGATGAACATATTTCTTTGTTTGAGGTATCTTATAATAATTGTTTTTTCTAGTATACAGATGTGACCATTTGTGTAATTATATCAAAAAAGATGTTACATGTTGGATTTTTTTGGATGAATTAGGACAAAGGAGGATTATTAGACTATATTTGGTAAATGAAATGGTTGTAAAGGTGTAATTGATCCAACAATATATAAGAATTACTCAAATAAGGTAGAAAAGTTATATGGATAACTAGATGAAATGTGTCTTTTTTGGGGTAGGTGATAATGTTTTCATTGATATATCTACATGGAATAGTGTTATGTGTTTTGGAAAAAGGGGAATTTAGGGCCACAGTATATCGGATAGTGTGAAGTCTTGGATAAAGTAAGATCAATTTCCTATCGAGTGTCTTTGTGTCCGAGTTTATCCCAGGCACACAACGTGCTTCAAATTTAAATGTTAAGGAAGTATGTGTTGGATTAATCTCATGTTTTGATCCTTGAAATCATTCCATTGGAATAGAATCATTATTATTATGAATATACTATTCATATTCTTGATCATAGAGAGCATTTTTAATGGAATAATTTGATTCACATGGTTAATGATTTATTGAAAAATTGTACGGTTGAAGAGGTAACACTGAAATCAAAAAATGTTATGAAGGAAAGATATTCCCACTTGTATAATAAGTGAATAATATTACAAGGATTCAATCATAAAACAAGGGAATAATTTAACAACCCATGTAATTATATAATTAAAAACATTAATTATTATTTATATATTTATATTCCTTGTAAAAATATTAAGTATTTTTCCAAATCAAAAAAGAAATAGTTTTAATTATAATATTTTATTATATGATTTTCTTAAAATAAAATCCTAAATTATTTACCTTTAAATTGAAAAAATTAATTTCATTTATAAAATTATCATTTAAAAATTAACATTTGGTGAAATTTTTTGTATTTTTCATAAAATATTGATTTTTCAATGAATAGTGAAAAATACCAATTTTTGTAAAAATGTCATTTAATTTCAATAAATTAATTAATTAAAAATACCATTATGTTTTGAATTATAGTTAAAGTTACATGATTATTATTTTGTTAAATTAAATCCTATTATTTTATTTTTAATCAGCCTTATATTTAATTTCATTAAAACTTTCTTTTTCAGTTTGAAAACATGATTTTCCAAAAAACTATTTTATAGTGTCTCATGTTTCTCATTTAAAATTAATTAAAATTTTCTCCATTGAGGAATTTTTTCAATGAAATTTATATATTTAATATAAATAAATATTAATTTGTATTCATATAATAATTATTATTATTATTAGTCTAATATTGAATATAAATTCATCTTTTGCTCAAAAAATACCCTTCTTGAAACTCTGCTTTTTTGTAACATTTATGGGTTTTGTTTTAAATTAAATTTTAACACTTTTATTAATTGAGTTTGTTAAAATGAATTAAATTTTTTTAATAATTATAATTTTTTTATCTAATTAATTTAACTTAATTTTTTACTATAATGAATTGTAAAAAGTACAAAATAATTACTATGGTTATGGTAAAAAAGAATTTATCGGAGGGTTGAACCAGAGTTATAAAGGTTAAAATGACCTAAAACTTATCTAAATTTACTATATGTATATATTTAAATATTATAATTTATTATTCTTGATAATTTTATAATTTGGATCATTTTTTCATGTGAAAAATAAGGGTACACCGTTTTCTTTTAAAAATTACAAGTGTGCCACCTACCTCACTTATAAAAGGCCACCCCCTCTCATATTCTATTCACACCTTAAAATCCATTTTTAAAATAAAATGCCTAAAAGAATACCTTAATAATTTTACTAAACATAAAATAGAGCCCTTATTTTTATAATAAGTCCATCCAATTAAGGATTTTTTTGTTTACCTTTGGATGTTGTCCGAATAGGCGGTATTGTGCTTAACAGAGAGTATTTATTTTATTTATTTTTTCACCACCATAAAATATTATAAAATTTTTATTAAATAATAACACCATTATATAACATATACTTATATTTTATTATTTTAATTCCATAACCTAAATTCATCTAAACTTTCATCAAATGGGATTCGAAATTATGTTTCGTGTGTACGAAAGACTACCTCCTCACAAACTGATGTCATTCGTTTTCCATCATCGCATAACACAACTTGTTATAATTATGTATTTGAAGTATATATATTATATTTGTATCATATTTATTATTTTTAAGTTATTATATCTCAAATACATTATTACTTTCCATTTCGTGGGGGATACGATAACATCGCTGGTGTGTACGGCAGACTACCGCCTCACGAAACGAGGTGATTCGTTTTTCACTGATGCTTTACATGGAAGGTAATAAGGGTAATTACAATGAATATTTTAGGGTCCTGAAAAATCTGCAATGTAATTTTTTCCCAAATCCCCCAAAATAATTTGGGCAAATAATCAAAGAAGAGACACAATAAAAAGGGACTGGTCCGCGAACCGGTCCATGGAAGCGCAATGTCGCCAGGCACCATGAGGCACCCCCTCCACGAACCATTGTCGTTCGCGAAACGGAGGGGGAGAGCCTCCGTAGTCGTGAGGCAGGATGGGCGCCAGTCCGGTTCACCGTCACGAACCACCCTAACCGCGGACCGCATCAACCGGTCCAAGCCTCAGCTGCTGTCATTCGCGGAATAGAGGCGGAACCCTCCGTAGCCATGGAGCACTCCCTAAGTTCGCCTCGCGGAGGGGGGGAGCGTTCAATACCCATCGTGAATCACGCATTGACCAAGTCTGCAATGAATCGGGTATTTGGTTATGGGCCTCCGCAAAAGGTGCCACGTGGACATAGATACATTCCTTTCCCCACTCTATAAAAGGAGACCGAGGGGGAAAGAAAAAAGGATCGGAGAACTGGAATCAGATTCAAAGGGATTGGAGATTTGGAAGGAGATCGGTTGAAGGAAGGCTTCAGATTTCACAAACCGTGAAATTCCCATCCGCGAACCACAGCAGGTATATGAATTAAGAAGGAATTGGAAAATGCATAATAATTTGGTGAACTGTAAACCTAAAATAACAAGAGAAGGAGAATCATGAACCATACCCCCTCTGCGGATGACTTCCCCACGGGCCAGGGAGTTTATGCCTCTTTTCCCATCTGTCGTACCGCGTAGTACCCTCCTACGCGGGAAAAGCCCAGACATACGAGCCTCTGATCAGCATCGCCGTTGGGTGCCACTGCCCACCTGGAATCCTCCGCGAACCACCCTAGTTCTCGGATTGAACCTGAAGCCGTGAACCACCCTAGTTCCCGGATTTAACTTGAAGCCACGAACAACCCTGGTTCGCAGATTGAACCTGAAGCCGCGAACCACCCTGGTTCACAGAATGCCAATCAGTCTGCGGAGCACCCTAGTTCGTCGATGGGTTCTCCAGCCATGTGGAACTTCTCCACGCGAAGGGCGCCACCACCCATACCTCTCAGTGTCTCACCAAATACTTCGGTGTTCTCATTTCCATAGCCAGGTAAAATCCTTCTGATCCAGCCAGGTCCTCCACGACTCCCTCATTAGTCTATTCATCAGCCCTGAGCCAAGACCTCCACTAGAGCCACCGGATCCATGTGGTACAACTTTCAGGCGCATCAGCGCACCATTTTGATTTCACATACCCACAGTAAACAGGGAAAAAGGGGTAGCCCCAACCGTTGAGTGGATTTTTGAAGCATTCCTAGGTTCACATTCCCACGGTAATGTGGAGTCATACCCCGATAATCCCCTTTCTTCCCCTACACTTGTTGAGGGTTCCTCAAAGATGGTAAAATACCCATCAGAAGGAAGCCCTCGTGCACTGCAAGAGAGGAGATGGGCACAGGAGAACCCCCTTTCCCTCTCCCTCTAGGTTTTTGTCGCACCAGGATTCCATATCGGAGTAAGCCTCGACCTTCTGGGCCTCCTCATGGTGTAATCCCCAATTCATCACCTTGGGCTGCCCTCATTCATAAGCCCCACTCTGTTTCTCACAGACGCATCTTTCGCGACATGATCCTCTGGTCCCTGCTGCCTCTTGTTTCTCACACCGAGAATGATTCACGTGGGCTTAGAGTAAGCATCAACCATGACATCCTCCTATGGGCCTCCTCAGAGTGTAATCCCTAATCCATCATTCTGGGCCTCCTCAGAGTGTATGCCCCAATCCATCATTCTGGGATTCCTTAGAGTGTAATCCCTAATCCAATGCGAACTACGTGGACTTTGATCCCTATCTCCTAGACAGGGTACGTAGGAAGCCTCCATGAGGTTCAAACCCACTACCCATCAGACCATCTGGTCTCTCTTCATGTCAGTTCCCTAACACCTAAGAGAAATACGTGGACTTTTATCCCTCTCTACTAGACAGGGTATGTAGGAAGCCTCCAACGGGTTCAAGCCCAACAACCGGTCGATCCGATCATCTCCACATTGGTTCACCACGCCACTCCTGGTGCCTCCTCAAGCGAGTTCCATCCCTTCAGGGTCATTAATCCAATGATGGATGGTAAAACTCAGGCATAAATGATTCCGAACCCCTACATCCAGTTGATCGTTTCCCATCAAGGTTAAATCTGTGGATACTATGTTTGGGTATAAACCAAAGATTCACGAACATATGAATACGTCTTAAATCTATAAGAGTCCCAGAAAAGGCAATAATTTCCCCCTAAAAAGGGTGTGATGAGCTCGACTTCCCATCCTCTTGACCAATATGAGTTCTTAAGAGTTGCTGGTCAGACCATCCAGCGAATGCCTACCTTTGGAAAGCAGGTCCATCAGTCATTGGATACGGAGTTGTTGGGAATTTCGTGGCCGAAAACCAGAACGAAACAAAAAATGGTGAACCCAACGTGAATCTTTAACCAAACATGATGGATTCAACTTAATCCCATCTTGTGCCCCCTTGTGCTCTAAAGGAGGGCCAATCAAGATCATTAATTACGCATGGGATTATGAGATGCTGATTTGACGGGTTTTCTGCTTGTATTTGCTAAAATGTTTCACAGGCACTACTTTCAGAACTCCCTTCGATCCAATGGAATCACAAAGGAACTCACAAGTGTGTGCTTCCAACGATGCAAGGACGAGACTTCCTCAATAGCGGAGGACCCTGTCACCCACCCAGCGTCTTCAATGTTGGGTTTCGGACGTGCTGATCTGAGAGTACCACGTGAATGGTACTCTCCCAATGGTGGAGGCGGCCATGAACGCCCTCTAATCCGTCAAGGATCATCGGTCACCTGCCCAGTAATGATAGAAAAGGTGGACCCAAAAAACCCCTATCGTTGTCTCCAACCGTTTCGGGAGTCTATCCCTGGAACGGGACAATTCGTACCTCCACTATCTTAGGGAGGCAGATGAGGTCGATGTTGAGGAATTCATCCCTATCGAACGGGGGTTCCGCTCTCAGGCCCCGGTCGAAAGGTGTCATCACGGTCACGCTGCGACTCAACATCCTTGCACATAGGAGGATGTTTCCCCGAGGATTCAGGGCCACGCTCCCAAAGATCTGGCCCCTTGGACCGCCTGATGAGGCTGGCAGACGTACAATCAGGGACCGATCATCACCCTGGTCCCTGAGGATGATCTCCACTGCTCATCCATGGAGGTGTACCATGAACAGGCACCTACACCTATTTGATCCTCCCAAGCCCGCCATCCAGACATGGCGGAATTATACGAGCCGGCACGCATCCCTGCCGAGCTCCATCAATCCCATCGCTCACGCAGGACGACACTTACCAGGCAGGCACCTCTCCCTGCCCAGGGTCGTGAAGCCCACTAGCTTGACGTGGTGGCGACCCAGCACTTGCAGGACCAGCTCCTGGTAGTTGCTTCAGACGCCCGCCATCCTGATATAGTGGCGATCATCAAAGCCCACCACCCAGATGTGGAGTAAAATCATAGGAGGGCACGTATCCCTGCCAACAAAGGCCACCGACTCGATACGGTGAGAAACCAATATATGCAGGGCCAGCTCCCTACGGATGCAAGCAAAGTCTGCCACCCCAATGTGGCGGCAAACGGAGAGAGAAACCGGCATATCCCGGTACAAGGGCAGACTCGTTCACCTGCCCCGACATAGGAGAATCGTCAGTACCCACTGACCACTGGAGGACCAGAGCAGGATATTCCTACTCTGATACTGGAATGGTCCTTCATACCCATTCCATCCAAAGATGTCTCTCTACATATCCTGGCAATGATGGAGGAGCATGTATTGATCCCAGATCATATCTTGCATACTTTCCAGCATGTAATTGCATCGGTGGCAACAGCAAGGACTCGGGCCCCAGAGCCCGTCTCCCCAATTAAGGAGACTCATCTAAGAGACGAGATAGCCACCTCAGAGCAGATCTGCATCCCTGCTTCAGCCCAGGAGGGTCGCCAGCTATATTCCACGATGCAAGGGCAATCGGATCAAGCAGCTTCACTCCTTCCAACTGGGGGACACCCGTCCATCACGGTGGATGCTCTAGAGCACGCATGTATCCCTGCTAAAAGTCAAGATGTTCGTCGGCATATCTCGGAAATGTCACGGGACCCAATTAGACAGGGACCCAAAGGAGGTGAAGGTCGTTTTCATTAGCAGATGGTCCCCACTGCCCGCAAAAGAGTGCCCCGAATGCGCCGAAGGCAGCCGAAAAATAAAGAGCGGGTTCATGACTCCGCTCTGTTGGAAGCTGGGGTTTCCAATTCCGCTAAGCATGCATCAAAGGCTCAAAACCCTTCCCACCCATTACCATATTATAGGAGTGTTAGTATCAGTTGCGAAATTCCTCCTCGCAATGTTGCTACCAGCAGCTCTGAAGGTCCTCCCCAGAGCACCAGTGGGGGCCTCCCCCGCGGGTATATAACGATCGGTCACAAGAGCTTATCTCTTGATGAGAGTCACGAAAACCCTCCACGTGACCATAAGATCGAGCATCAAGAAGGTCCTCCACTTTCTATGGTCCACCCTGAAGGTCCTCCCTGGGGTATACACTGCAATCACTCACTATGCAATGGCACCACAGATTATGATGGTAGTCCTCGCTATCATAGTCTCAACTACGGAGCTCCTCCCCGTAGTGATGTCTCATCACGACAAGAAGGCCCTCTCCTTATCGATCCATGCCCTGAAGGTCCTCCCCAGGGGTTACGCTGCAACGAAACTCCACGCATCCAGGCATTAGGTCACGGTGGTAGTCCTCACCACCCTGATAACGGAGGTCCTCCCCGTAAAGACGTCGAGAAACAAGAAGCCCCCCCCCCCCTCGTTGCGGTACATTTTGGAGTCCCTCCCCAGGATGTATCCCATAGATATTCTCCATGCAGCAGCAGTAATGGTAGTCCTTGCCATTTCCGCAGCTGTTACGGTAGTCCTTGCCACCATGGCTGCCATCGCGAAGGCCCTCCCCGCAATGGCCCCAAATAACAAGAAGGTCCTCCCCTTATCACGGTGTGTCCTAAAGGTCCTCCCCAGGATGCGCGTCGAACACCAATACATGATGGTCATTATCACCATAATGGAAGTTGTTGCGAAGGTCCTCCCTGTAACAATGCCATGCATCCAGAAGGTCCTCCCCTTGCTGCAACATGCCTTGGAGGTCCTCCCCAGGGTGTGCACTACAAAAGTCCTCTATGTAGTGAAGCATCAGGCAGTAATGGTAGTCCTCTCCATTACGGCCATCATTGCAAAGGTCCTCCCCACGATGACATATTATATCGACAGGAAGGTCCTCCTCCTGCCGAATCAAGCACCGAAAATCCCTCATATGCCGAGGCACTCAGAAGGCCAGGATCAAGCATGTTAGATTCCCAGCTTGTCACTAACGATGCCCTCCTTCGATCAGGATCCGTTCCTTGGCCGCGTTCATCTTCTGAACCACCTCGAAATCGCCCACAATACAATTCGATACCTACCGGCCCCACTTCCTCCAACTACAGTGAGAGCCTTAGTTGGGCTGACCAGGTAGAGGAATCACTGGAGAACGAGTATGCCGATATGATGCACCTGAGGAAATGACTGGCCAGTAATGATACACCAGTTATGTTTTGGCCCACGACCACCTCTCAGTACGACATACCTAGAGAGATGTCGGAAGAATGCATGCACAGAATCCTCCATAACATATGGACAACCCTCCACCAGCTGAAATCGAGCTTCCTTCCCTGTGATGGGTATGTAGACAACGTCAACACGATAGGGGACCTCCTGCGTCACATCAACCTGTAGGCCCTTTCCTTAACACGACTACAACACCCAGAGAGGCGCAAAGGGAATATGGAGGCAGCTTGCCTCCGCACACTTCACTAGCCGCACCGCCTCATCGGTGACGCTCCAGCGGGAGTCCATATCAGGGGATGGTGGGAACAAGTAGCTCTGCATTTCACTCCGCTCCCTGCCCAGAGGATCCCATTTGGCATGGTGACTTGCAACGTCATTACATCGAGACGGAAATCGGGTGGACCCCCTATTCAGGAAAGGCAACGCACCCATAGAGTCGGGCCTCGAGTAAGTCCCAGAAGCGTCAGGCCCAGTGGGACGAGCCATTCAAAAACTCCTGAATTAGGCCACTGAGAGCATACAGCAGGCCTCTCACCTAAGAGAGGCCAATCAACGATCTCTTTCTGCCTCCCCAGAAGGGACTGATCCATAGGTGAATTTGGCACCAGATCTGGTTCAACCTCGGATGGGGGCACGTGAGATCAGGCAGGTCGTGATAGCCGCAGCCACTACCGCAATCTTGGGTCAACCCCAGCCTGCAGGGGTGGGGGAATTTTTAACAAAAAATTCCCCCATAAGACCAATAAAACCGGGAAGAGACTCAACATCCAGGGAATGGAGCCAGCCCCATCCCTCAGGGCTGGGGGCATTATTACCCCCTCAACAACCTCCCCCACGAGAGTCAGTATTCTCTCATCTAGGGAGGACAGTCGGAAGAGGAGGTTCCCATCCTATCCCGTCATATGAATCATCATCCCCTCTAAGAGGAAGGTGCACCGTAAGGTCGCATCAAAGAACTCTCCACATCACCCTTCGCCAAGAAGTCTGAGGGCAATACTAGTTCATGTGAGGAAAGGCCAGTAGAAGACTCGGGAGATCCTCTTCCTATTTTGAAGATGACATCCCTCCCCCCCCCCCCCACTCTGCAATATACGTTCATAAATTCTATAGAGGCTAACCCTACGGGTGACATAGGAGAAAATGAAAATCTGGATGGATTGGGAGACGACGGTTCTGATCAGGCTGTGACTCACAATGAACCCCCAGGTGTACACACCTGGAACTAGAGGGCCGCTTTAAATATGGCCACCCCTTCAGCTAACCTCCCTCCGCCTACACTACGAGCTTCCAACAGGGACAAGAACAAAGGAATGGTTACCCTTAACCCATTCCCCTCTCTCGATAAAAACGATCCACTCATGCTTGAAGAGAGGTTCGCTTGACAGGAAGAAGAGATGAAAGAATTGAGGTGGCTTAATGTCGAGCAGCTTCAGAGGAACCGCCTTATTGAAAGTGTGTCCCAAGAAGAGCCACGTCATGAAATCCCGACAAGTGCACCTCAAAGGTTAAGGCTTTCCCTGGAAAACGAAGAACGATCAGGGCTCCTGCCCAATGAGGCACCTGGCCCGTCCAGCTACCTAGATATGGATCTGGACGAATACCTGGATTTCCCTCCACTTAGGAGGAAACCAGATCAAGTACGCCCGAACCCTCCGAGGGTACCCCGAACGGAATATGCACCCTTGGTGCTGGCCAATCCGGATCCTCAGGCAATGCCTCAGGCTACGCTTGCCCAGGACCGGGCCCAATAGGATGTAAACCAAGGACTCACCAATACCATCGAGGCATTAATAGCTCGACTGGAAGCGATAGAAGGTCGATGCGCTCTGATACAGCTAGAGAGGAAACCCTACCCAGATTGGGTGACCAACACACCACCTCCACCCAATTTTGGGAGCCCTGTATTCCCCATCTTCAATGGATCGGGCGATCCGGAGCATCATTTGATGCACTATACATCCTATTGCGACCCTGTGATGGGGACTTCAGAATAACAAGATGCAGTGAAACTCAGATTATTCATACGGACCTTGCAAGGATCAGCCTTTTTCTGGTATATGAGTCTGCCGGTCCAGTCGATAAAGAGCTGGGAGGACCACCGGCAGCAGTTCCAGTTCCACTTCAGCTCAATGCTGCCTAAAACAACGGTCAACAATCTCATGAACTGCAAGCAGAGGGAGAATGATAGGGTCTCAGATTTCATCGCCAGATGGAAAGTTCTGACCTATTCTCTGAACAGGCCAATGCCTCAAGATGAGATGCTAGACATATGCATCGATAATCTTAGAGATGAGCTGCGAACACCGCTCAAACCGGTGGAGTGAACCACTGGCGTTCGCCATCTCTCAGTCATTGTCCAGAGAATAGAGGACTCCCTACAGTGGACTAATTCAATGTCTTGAATAGCCTCACAGGCTCCTTCTAAGAGAGCTCCTAGAGCTGAAGCGTCCACTGTCACATTCAAGTCGGCCCCTGTGCCCACTCCGCCACTCAGGCCTCCACCAAATTGTCAAGGGCCCCCTGCATATCAGCGGCCTCCCCCGCCTAAATAGGATGATCAGAGAGGACCGAAGCAGAACCATTTTGAGGAGTGAAGACAAAAAGTATAATCGTTCCGAGATGATCATGTTTGTGGCTACTTCATTGCTGCCATGAACTGCAATTTGGTCTGCCTCCTGGAGCCAAGGAAACCTAAAGAAGTTGGCCGCGATGACAGGCCAGATTACTGCCCCTAACATCAGATGTTGGGTAATAGTATCTGAGAATTATTTATCTTCAAAGACCTCCTGCAGAGGATGGTAGATTCCAGACAAGTCGAGCTAGGACCACCCCCAGCACATGTGGCATGTATCTCTACCACCGAATCCAGCAAAGAGGAGAGGTGGCAGAAATTCACCAGCAAGCAGGGGCAGAAATTTGACAACTGGATGACTCATAAGACTATCAACTAAGCCCAGACCATACTATGAGCTCAACTACAGTAGCCGGTGTTGCCACCAGTAGCCCCTGGAGCCGCAAAGCCGACCACATCAGCCTCACAACCCTCCACTAGCCAATCATCCGGACGGAGTCAAAGGAGGAGGTAATCACAAGAGGAGCAGTCCGTGATGGGGCTAAAGTTAGTCCCAAACCTAGAGGATTTCATTCCCTCAAATTTGGCACAATGGACACCGACCCACCAAATAGAACCATCATAGACAACCGACCAGGTTGACCTGTCAGAGGATGAAGAGACAATCTTTGGTTCTATCAATGTCATCCATTTCATGGAATCATTCCCTGATGAAGGGTTTGATTACAAACCCAAGTTTCTTGCACGAGGAGCCAGGAGGAGGAATCTCAAAGGCAGGGGATACCAGGGGAGGCGTAGCCGTGGTCGAAACCAACCCTACAGTTGGACCCCGGCCCAAACCGTTAATACCACGAAAACCCATAGGAGAGCCCTTTAGCAGACTCAGCAGGAGAGGGAATGCCCCTCCACCTCCACAAGCAGCCACTCTGGCCTTGTTGTTCTGCGATACCCACCATAGGAGGGGCAAGTGTCTGGTCGCCTAGTGCGCACAAATAGACCAGCCAGGCCAAATCCTCAAAATGCGGGAACACCATCGACATCCTTCCCCATGGCCGGTCCCTCCTTGTCAAATGCTTCAGCTCCCAAAGCACTGGCTAAGACTCTCCCTCCAATGGAGAAGCATCAACCACTAGAGCAAAAATACGACATCCTTAAGAAACTGGCATCTGTACCGGCCAAGTTGTCAATCCTAGATGCCCTGGGCTTGTCATCCGACCTTAGGGAGGTGCTTATCAAAGCTTTGATCAGCCCCTAGGAATTCCAAGCTGAGGTAGCTGCCTCCGAGATTTACTGGGCAGAGACTGGCCTGCCTGAATGTAATGCGGTGATTTCCTTCACCGATCAGGAGGAAGATGTCATCATGCAAGGACACATCAGACTGCTATATGTGTCTGACATGCTGAATGGTATTGAGATCCGAAAATTCTTTATAGACAATGGCTCTGGAGTTAACCTCCTTCCCTTACGAACACTCCATAAGTTGGGCTACAGTGAGGACAATCTAATTCCCTTACCCACAACTTTGTTAGATTACGACAAGAGTGAGCAGAAAGCAATGGGACAGATTAAGCTAAAGACCCATTTTGGTGACTTGGTAGCCTACATTGAATTCTTGGTGGTCCGGCAGAGCTCAACATTCAATGCCCTGCTGGGAAGGCCATGGCTCCATAAGCACATGGCCATTCCTTCATCCTACCACCAGTGTATCAAGTACTGCGTCAATGGACAAAGTGGGAAATTTCACACCGGAAAGGCCCCTTTAGATCTCTCAGACTCACATTACATCGACGACGGGTTCTATGAGAAAAAGAAGAAGAAGCCTTTGATCGATGGTATCGACTGGATCCCCACTCCAAATGGCCTGGAAATGGTCCCCGATGACCCCCTCAGGCAGCTTGGCAGAGATTATGTCCTGCCCATCAACCATGTTGAGAGTAGGAGTTCAAGTCCGGACATGTATTCGGATTTCCTCATGTCTTCAGCCATGATGGCTGAGCACGACAATGAGAGAACGTCTACCCACCCTTGATTTGGGGATGAATACTCAAGCAGGCATGCCCACGATGCCTCTCCCTCAAACCCTCGAAGGCTCAGACCAGAAACTCTCTCCTCATAAGATCAAGAGGATGAGGACTTGGGAGAAGAAGAGGGGGAAGATCTCAGAGATGAACCTCCTGAATTTGAGGAGGGTATCTCCACCACTGTGGACGAGCTGAAGGAAATAAACCTGGGTACCGAAGAAGACCCGAGGCCCACTCTCATTAGTGCGGCCATGTCTCTCGAGGAACACGAGGTATATACCTCCTTCCTAAGTAAACATTGGGATGTCTTTGCATGGAATTACACAAATATTATAGGACTTGATCCCGAGGTAGAGACGCATCACTTGGGTCTTCCAGAAGACCATTGGGTCTACAAACAGGCCGCTAGAAGGACACACCCATCACATGCTGCCAAGATAGAGGCTGAAGTCGATAAGCTGCTTAAAGCAGGCTTTATCAAGGAAGTCCAGTACCCCATTTGGTTGGCCAACATCTTCCCTGTCAAGAAAAAGAACGGGAAAATCTGCATCTGCATTGACTTCAGAGACCATAATTGGCATTGTCCGAAAGATGACTTCCCGGTTCCAATCAACGAGTAGTTAATTGATGCGACAGCCGGGTCTGAGGCTTTATCCTTCATGGACAACTATTCCAGATACAATCAAATCAGGATGGCCCGAGAAAATGAATAGGCCACTGCCTTTAAGGACCCTCAAGGGGTATTCTATTACAGGGTCATGCCCTTTGGTCTCAAGAATGATGGCGCCATGTATCAGTGTTCCATGCATCGGATCTTTAATCCGTTCTTGGGGAAATTCGTTGAATGTTACGTGGATGACCTAGTGGTCAAGTCCAGATAGTGTTCGAATAACCTGTCGGACCTTGATACCGTCTTCAACAAGCTCTGATAGAATAGATTGAAGATGAACCCCTTGAAATGCACCTTTGAGGTTACCTCAGGGAAATTTCTTGGCTTCGTCGTATGCCATCGGGGCATCGAAGTCGACCCTGAGAAGAAGAAGGCTATCCTGAGCCTTCCATGTAACAGCCCGAGATTTTATGAAAAATATTCTTTTTTATTTTACTAATGTCTTGTGTTATACGCTACACCAAAAGGAGCTTGCACAACACGCATCCTTGACTTGCCTTGCATTACACGCAATCGCAACCTTCCTCGATAGCGTGTGTGGTATGTAATCCTGAGTTTCACGAAACAATGATATGCTATTAAGATATTATTAAAACTAGCCGTTATGAATAGTAATAACCACTTTTTGAAATTTTGTAAATTTTATTTTTCAAAATAGACATCATTTATGGATTCGGAGTATCGAATTTAGCCTAAGGTGAAATTTTGGTACTTTTCGGATAACTTTCATATTCTGATGAATAGTGAAAATTACTAAATTATAATTAAAAACAACTTTTTTAATCGAAATAATTAATAGTGATAAATCATTAATTTGAGTGGTTTTAAAGTATATTTAGAATATATTTTTACAATTTAATACAATGTTGGTCATTGGATTTAATTTCACATTTAAACTAGACATAAACAAGTGTCAATCTTTTGATAGATATTGTTTCTTAAAAACACGCTATTTGTTTTAACAGCGGGATTTAATTATAAAATTAATTAATGCAACTTTTATGTTATGAATTTGGTAAAATAGACTTCATTTTTGAATTCGGAATATGAAATATAGCTTGGGATGAAATTTTGGCATTGTTCTGAAAAACATCAATTTTTGATGAATAGTGAAACTACTAAGTGGTAGGTTAAAAACTGAATTTTGCATAAAACTTAATTTTACCGCTTCTGTGAATGGAATTTCGAAAATCCGAGAGACACGGTTAATATCAAGGACTAAAATGTGGTTCAATGAGATGAAAATAATTTTTTGGTGAATAGTAACTTTTTACTTTTTTTTACCACGGTTAATAGTAAATAGGGTAACTAAGGGTAAATATGATATTAATATTACCCTAACACATGTCCTAATTCTATTGGAAAAGTGTAATTCGACCAAAGACAAACTTAGGAATAAAATATGACCATTTAGGCCCACTTGGATTAGATTAGGACATTTATTATTAATTTATTTAAAGAAAGATTAAAATAGTTAAAATCAAAGTTTAATAAGTAAATCATTTTTAATATGGGGTTATAGATAAGATAAATTCGATTGTAAATATTCATTAGAAAGCTAAAAAGATTTACTACATGATGGTATTTTATTTGTAATTGTTAGACTTCAAATAATTTAATTTACTTATGACACAACGATAATGCAGTAATTATCTTATTAATAAAATATTGACATAATTGATGTTATAAACACCAAAATAAATGTAATTTGAGATTTTTTATGAATTCCACTAATTTTCTAGGTTACTATGATATATTAATGTTGATTTAATAAACTTGGTTCGAACATTTAATTCTGTTATGACTTTCACAAAAATCATATATCAAATAGTGTCAAAATTGACACAAAATAGTTTTGAAATCAAATATTATATTATTAATTGTTATTTTATTCCTAAAAATCTAAGGTTCGGCCAAATGACTTAGATAAGGATATATATATTAATAATAAATAATTTGGGGTTCGTTTGGCATGTTATAGTAAGTGTATTAACCATATAGTGAAAGAAAACAAAAAGACACGGTAAAAGTTAAATTATTTAACTTAGAGTTAAATCTAATTGATAAGGTTAAAATAATATCCTAAACTTGTCTAAATTTTATTGGTTGATAGGATTTCGACCCATCCCCACTTTAGCTTCGAAATAAGACCCTTTGGAACCATTATAAACCGATTTTGACTTTAATATAAAATAATATTTTGAGATATTCCTAAGGTGCCCTTCTCCTCCCCTATAAAAGGACACCTCCTCCCCCTCCTCCTCACACCAATTTGAGCACTCAAGCTCGGCCAACCCCTGCCAAAATCTCTTCTCCACTTCCCTAGCAACATCCTAGTGGTTCTGGTCTTCCTCAAAGACCAATTCTAGTGCCCTAAGAGGAGGTCTCAAAGAGGCACTTCAAAGAAGAGGTAATTACCGTTACCAATTCTTTCATCTTTATTTCTTCTTCCACTTCTTCTTCTTAGGTTGTTTCATTATGAAGTAATAACATCAGTATCACTCATATACGGATATGTTATTATAAGTATGAAACAACCCTATTTCACCATCTATTCATCCTACGGAAAAAGAAATCACCGCGCGTGCGTACGTACGGAATACCGTCTCCACGCCGTGGTGTAATCTATTTTCCACCACCACCTTACATGGATGGGTATAATGGGGTAAAGAATAACTATACATAGTTATTACAACATCATATTGATTCTGATATATTGTATAATCCACTCCAATTCAATTCAATATTTATAGAAATGATATCATCGCTCGTGCGTATGTACGGAATACCGTCTCCACGACGCGATGAGATTCATTCTCCACGTTAATCATTTAAGAATGATTATAATGTATATATATAAGAAATAATAATGAAATATATGACATTATAATGCTACTGGATTTATGTATATATATACATATGTATGTCATCTACTTACTTCCATTTCAAGACAATAAGGAAAGAAAAACAGCGTTCATGCGTACGTACGGACTACCGTCTCCATGAACGGTGTTTTTCATTTTATTTATATATCTATTATATATATATATATATACTGAATATATATGATATATAAATCATATTTTATATTCTGGAAGTAAGTAAATCATGATATAAGTAATAATTATGTCAAGAACAACAAGTCAAAACACCTATGATAAATGAAACAATTTTACCCAAAACGCTTCTTTAACGTGGAATTTACAAAATAACGGGTAATATAATGTCATAAGTGAACCATATATGATATCATAACAATGAATATGATTCTTTAATAAGTCAATGACATTATTTAAATCATTATACAGGAGGTTCGGACACATACGAAGCAAATTGGACCTAAGGTAAGGGAAATATCACAATCTCATTTTTATCCGAGATTGTTTATACTTTGGTATTTACTGGGGTGTATTTTATCATCCACATACATGTTTCCTCAATATGTAATATTGTTTCCATCCACCTAAAATTTTTTTAAATCCAATTTTACCCTTCGGTGAGTTTTTAGTAAAAGATATGAAAGGAATATTTTATCATTTTTCGTACGAGGTACTTTTTGACTTTTCCGACAAAAGTACGAAGAATGTTTTTTTTAACTTATACGGCATGAATGGTTTTTAAAACATTATTCCCAAGAAGCTTCCTTTACAAGTTTTTCAAGTTTATTTTTAATCAAATTCTTTTAGTTTATAATTGTATGACATGTTAAGAAAAGAAAAGTGTTTTTGAAGAAGAAAGGATATTTTCCTCAAGAATGAAGTTCAAGTATTTTATCAAAATTATTTTCCATCTAAGATAATAAAAGGGTTCTGTTTTTATCCCTATTATTACATGGATTTGATTGTGTTTTGATGGAAACATTTTTATGAATTCCTTTATCTTATATGAATTGTTTTATGTTGTCATGTTGTTTAAGAATCCCATTTTTATTACATGGGTTATGCAATGATGTATAATTTATGATTATGTGGCACACATAAGAAAGGATTCATTATAAGATGGGTGGGACCTATATCTCCCTCCAATGCATTGGGTAAAGATTTTATATCTCATGAGATAGACATGGCTGGAACGGAAGGTTATTTCGGTTCAGTGATACAGGACTGAAACGAGGAGTGAACTTGGTTCAGAAAGGGACTTTGTCCACTAAGATAGTCTTGGCAATGAGTCATGACTAACAAGAAATGATTTTCTATGATTATGTGTGCATGCCACAAAGTTTCAAGTTTCATGTTATGATTATGGGGATCTCATTTTCACTTCTATGATTTATCCCATGTTATAATATTATGAGCTCTTTTGCAGGTTAAGATTTCCAAAAGCTGTGTTCTTATGTATATGATGTGATTGATATTTCTTTTGTTTACCCTTACTGAGCATTTGAGCTCACCCTTTTATGTTTTCTTTTCCCCAGGATATAAAGAATGGTTTTAGGTAAAAAAAAGGGAAGATCTTTATGGGAGATATTGAGGATCTTTCACCACGATTAGAAGATTACGTTCCGAGTTTCCAAAGACACTAAACTATTACGGTCCTTGTGTGTGTGTTTTTGTTAAGTACTAAGTATTCCGCTAATGTAATGTAAAGTCCATGTACGTCAAGATATGGGTCTCTACAGTTGGTATCAGAGGAAAGGTTTAGTCAACCTTTGGAAACTAGGAAGCGAAAACGTTAGTGAGGTCCCTAGATATATTTCTATGGTATGTCTAGGGATGTCCCTAAGGATAAGTATACGTATAGGATACAGTCCTAGAACTACGGTAACAATCTTAGAATTTAACCTAAGATGTTAGATATTGAAGTTACTTCCCCTTCATTATGATTTTTGCCTCTCACACTATTCTTTTTGGGTTTTAGAAAATGGCTGGAAACAAGGTGATTCACGATAATGGAGGATATGATGGACAATGGACTGATATTCTTCATGAGCAACCAAATGAAATGGGATTTGGAAGTCCAAACATCACCATTATGCCGAATCAGCAATCTCATAATATGATCAATAAAGTAAAATTTGGTAAGTTTCTTAACTCGGCTAATAAGAGAAAGATGGAGTTTCATGATGACCATAGAGGAAAGAAAGTTCAATTCCCCCTATGTAAATCATGTGGGAAGAGGCATCAAGGAGAATGTTTCAAAGGAACTGGAAGATGCTTTGGGTGTGGAAAAGAAGGACACAAAGCCAGTAAGTGCAAAGGAAAAGGTTCAGTTAACACCAGGGATGAGGATAATGGTATTGCTACGACATCAACAATGGTTAAATGTTTTAAATGTGGAATGTACGGGCATTATGCAAACCAATGCCCTAAGGGAAAGTCTCATGATGAGAATCTTTATGGTCGTATGGGTAGTATTTATGTTGATGATGATGAGGAGACTACAAATGATATGTGAGATGAAAGAATTGTTGAAGCTCGGTCAATGGTTAAAGAATGTAGTGGAATGATTACATGTTTATTAAGTGTAATGTTGTATAAGTAATCTCATGGTACTATGGGATAAATAGACATCTAAGGATTGTTACATTGTTGTCTTTCCTTAAGTTTTGAAAGTATGTGATGAATGGTACAAGTATTTTTGGAAAGTAGATGATATGCGCTTAATGAAGGGATAAGACGATAATGATATGTTTGATTGTATGCATGAGCTCATGATTCATATAAGGACTAAGTGATGTCATGGTTTGAGTATATAGAATTTTGAGGATTTTGGTACGTGGGAAGTGTTAACTTTTAACTGCATTCATGTTTTCACTAAGGTTCAATGGGTATTCAAAAGAATACATGATTAAGGACTTTGAATGTTTGGAATGTGACCAACAAAACATATCTTATGATATATGGGGATCAACGATGGTATTAAATCTCTGGTAATCGTTTTCACTATGTTATGAGAGTGGACTGCAGTATTATGGATAAGCCTAAAGATTGGAATGGATTATGTTGGACATAAGTTAGTATTGTTTAAGGATAAAAGATTTTCGATATTATTGATGGGATGTTATAGTAATATAGCTTTAGAAAAAGGACAACCTGCAGGACGGGCGACAGCCCATCGCTTCGGACAAGGCTGTGGGAATCGAACCCACAACCGAAGTGCGACTGGCCTTTATCGCCTACCACTGGCCTACAGGAAGTCCCTGTTTAGTAGAAACTAGTATTATTATATTAAGCAGCATGATATATGAAGTATAAGTCCATTTTAGGAACCATATATGATTAACCTCACTATAGATCGACTTATGTATATAATCTTTTTTGCTAACCTTTTGTTTGAGACAGATGGAATGACCCGTCATTCTATCACATGATCTGCTAACACTTCACGAATAAAAAATTCAACTTCATTTATTTAAGAGATGAAGTAGAAATTGTTCAAGACACGAACAAAAGTGAGATTGTACCAAAATAAAGTAAGTATTTATTCTAAGCAAATTTTCAACTTTAGGGAAATGATCTTGAAAACCAAAAATGTTGTCCTAGTGATCTTATACCTGATGAATCAGATGGTACCTTATATCATCACAAATCTATGGATTTGTGATTACTGGCTTTTCCATAGCCATGTTCTCTACCACTCTCCATCAGAACATGATGGTTAGATTTCTCTTCCATATCCATATTTTCACCTATGTGGAAACCCAGTGATTAGTTTATTTGGGTAATCGTTACATTTCATACTTTAGTTTTTAAAGCCAAGTTTTGGTACTCCCTTTTACGATGTGGGTTTCTATTAAAGAAACTTTCGAATAGTAAACCATTTATAACCCCGACGAATTTCGAGGGCGAAATTCATTTTAAGGGGGGTAGAATGTAACAGCCCGAGATTTTATGAAAAATATTCTTTTTTATTTTACTAATGTCTTGTGTTATACGCTACACCAAAAGGAGCTTGCACAACACGCATCCTTGACTTGCCTTGCATTACACGCAATCGCAACCTTCCTCGATAGCGTGTGTGGTATGTAATCCTGAGTTTCACGAAACAATGATATGCTATTAAGATATTATTAAAACTAGCCGTTATGAATAGCAATAACCACTTTTTGAAATTTTGTAAATTTTATTTTTCAAAATAGACATCATTTATGGATTCGGAGTATCGAATTTAGCCTAAGGTGAAATTTTGGTACTTTTCGGATAACTTTCATATTCTGATGAATAGTGAAAATTACTAAATTATAATTAAAAACAACTTTTTTAATCGAAATAATTAATAGTGATAAATCATTAATTTGAGTGGTTTTAAAGTATATTTAGAATATATTTTTACAATTTAATACAATTTTGGTCATTGGATTTAATTTCACATTTAAACTAGACATAAACAAGTGTCAATCTTTTGATAGATATTGTTTCTTAAAAACACGCTATTTGTTTTAACAACGGGATTTAATTATAAAATTAATTAATGCAACTTTTATGTTATGAATTTGGTAAAATAGACTTCATTTTTGAATTCGGAATATGAAATATAGCTTGGGATGAAATTTTGGCATTGTTCTGAAAAACATCAATTTTTGATGAATAGTGAAACTACTAAGTGGTAGGTTAAAAACTGAATTTTGCATAAAACTTAATTTTACCGCTTCTGTGAATGGAATTTCGAAAATCCGAGAGACACGGTTAATATCAAGGACTAAAATGTGGTTCAATGAGATGAAAATAATTTTTTGGTGAATAGTAACTTTTTACTTTTTTTTACCACGGTTAATAGTAAATAGGGTAACTAAGGGTAAATATGATATTAATATTACCCTAACACATGTCCTAATTCTATTGGACAAGTGTAATTCGACCAAAAACAAACTTAGGAATAAAATATGACCATTTAGGCCCACTTGGATTAGATTAGGACATTTATTATTAATTTATTTAAAGAAAGATTAAAATAGTTAAAATCAAAGTTTAATAAGTAAATCATTTTTAATATGGGGTTATACATAAGATAAATTCAATTGTAAATATTCATTAGAAAGCTACAAAGATTTAATACATGATGGTATTTTATTTTTAATTTTTAGATATCAAATAATTTAATTTATTTATGACACAACGATGATGCAGTAATTATCTTATTAATAAAATATTGAAATAATTGATGTTATAAACACCAAAATAAATGTAATTTGAGATTTTTTATGCATTCCACTAATTTTCTAGGTTACTATGATATATTAATGTTGATTTAAGCAACTTGGTTCGAACATTTAATTCTGTTATGACTTTCACAAAAATCATATATCAAATAGTGTCAAAATTGACACAAAATAGTTTTTAAATCAAATATTATATTATTAATTGTTATTTTATTCCTAAAAATCTAAGGTTCGGCCAAATGACTTAGATAAGGATATATATATTAATAATAAATAATTTGGGGTTCTTTTGGCATGTTATAGTAAGTGTATTAACCATATAGTGAAAGAAAACAAAAAGACACGGTAAAAGTTAAATTATTTAACTTAGAGTTAAATCTAATTGATAAGGTTAAAATAATATCCTAAACTTGTCTAAATTCTATTGGTTGATAGGATTTCGACCCCTCCCCACTTTAGCTTTGAAATAAGACCCTTTGGAACCATTATAAACCGATTTTGACTTTAATATAGAATAATATTTTGAGATATTCCTAAGGTGCCCTTCTCCTCCCCTATAAAAGGAAACCTCCTCCCCCTCCTCCTCACACCAATTTGAGCACTCAAGCTCGGCCAACCCCTGCCAAAATCTCTTCTCCACTTCCCTAGCAACATCCTAGTGGTTCTGGTCTTCCTCAAAGACCAATTCTAGTGCCCTAAGAGGAGGTCTCAAAGAGGCACTTCAAAGAAGAGGTAATTACCGTTACCAATTCTTTCATCTTTATTTCTTCTTCCACTTCTTCTTCTTAGGTTGTTTCATTATGAAGTAATAACATCAGTATCACTCATATACTGATATGTTATTATAAGTATGAAACAACCCTATTTCACCATCTATCCATCCTACGGAAAAATAAATCATCGCGCGTGCGTACGTACGGAATACCGTCTCCACGCCGTGGTGTAATCTATTTTCCACCACCACCTTACATGGATGGGTATAATGGTGTAAAGAATAACTATACATAGTTATTACAACATCATATTGATTCTGATATATTGTATAATCCACTCCAATTCAATTCAATATTTATAGAAATGATATCATCGCTCGTGCGTACGTACGGAATACCGTCTCCACGACGCGATGAGATTCATTCTCCACGTTAATCATTTAAGAATGATTATAATGTATATATATAAGAAATAATAATGAAATATATGACATTATAAAGCTACTGGATTTATTTATATATATACATATGTATGTCATCTACTTACTTCCATTTCAAGACAATAAGGAAAGAAAAACAGCGTTCATGCGTACGTACGGACTACCGTCTCCATGAACGGTGTTTTTCATTTTATTTATATATCTATTATATATATATATACTGAATATATATGATATATAAATCATATTTTATATTCTGGAAGTAAGTAAATCATGATATAAGTAATAATGATGTCAAGAACAACAAGTCAAAACACCTATGATAAATGAAACAATTTTACCCAAAACGCTTCTTTAACATGGAATTTACAAAAGAACGGGTAATATAATGTCATAAGTGAACCATATATGATATCATAACAATGAATATGATTCTGTAATAAGTCAATGACATTATTTAAATCATTATACAGGAGGTTCGGACACATACGAAGCAAATTGGACCTAAGGTAAGGGAAATATCACAATCTCATTTTTATCCGAGATTGTTTATACTTTGGTATTTACTAGGGTGTATTTTATCATCCACATACATGTTTCCTCAATATGTAATATTGTTTCCATCCACCTACAATTTTTTTAAATTTAATTTTACCCTTCGGTGAGTTTTTAGTAAAAGATATGAAAGGAATCTTTTATCATTTTTCGTACGAGGTACTTTTTGACTTTTCCGACAAAAGTACGAAGAATGTTTTTTTTAACTTATACGGCATGAATGGTTTTTAAAACATTATTCCCAAGAAGCTTCCTTTACAAGTTTTTCAAGTTTATTTTTAATCAACTTCTTTTAGTTTATAATTGTATGACATGTTAAGAAAAGAAAATTGTTTTTGAAGAAGAAAGGATATTTTCCTCAAGAATGATGTTCAAGTATTTTATCAAAATTATTTTCCATCTAAGATAATAAAAGGGTTCTGTTTTTATCCCTATTATTACATGGATTTGATTATGTTTTGATGGAAACATTTTTATGAATTCCTTTATCTTATATGAATTGTTTTATGTTGTCATGTTGTTTAAGAATCCCATTTTTATTACATGGGTTATGCAATGATGTATGATTTATGATTATGTGGCACACATAAGAAAGGATTCATTATAAGATGGGTGGGACCTATATCTCCCTCCAATGCATTGGGTAAAGATTTTATATCTCATGAGATAGACATGGCTGGAACGGAAGGTTATTTCGGTTCAGTGATACAGGACTGAAACGAGGAGTGAACTCGGTTCAGAAAGGGACTTTGTCCACTAAGATAGTCTTGGAAATGAGTCATGACTAACAAGAAATGATTTTCTATGATTATGTGTGCATGCCACAAAGTTTCAAGTTTCATGTTATGATTATGGGGATCTCATTTTCACTTCTATGATTTATCCCATGTTATGATATTATGAGCTCTTTTGCAGGTTAAGATTTCCAAAAGCTATGTTCTTATGTATATGATGTGATTGATATTTCTTTTGTTTACCCTTACTGAGCATTTGAGCTCACCCTTTTATGTTTTCTTTTCCCCAGGATATAAAGAATGGTTTTAGGTAAAAAAAAGGGAAGATCTTTATGGGAGATATTGAGGATCTTTCAACACGATTAGAAGATTACGTTCCGAGTTTCCAAAGACACTAAACTATTACGGTCCTTGTGTGTGTGTTTTTGTTAAGTACTAAGTATTCCGCTAATGTAATGTAAAGTCCATGTACGTCAAGATATGGGTCTCTACATTCCACCCCCTTGAAATCTCACTGAGTTGAGGGGATTACAAGGACACCTAGCCTATATTAGGTGGTTCATAGCCAATCTGGCCGGCAAATGTTTTCCCTTCACCAGGTTGATGAAGAAGTGGGTCAAGTACCAATGGATGAATGACTGCCAAGAGGCGTTCGACAACATGAAGAAGTACTTCTTAAGCCCACCGGTGCTCATGCCCTCGGTTGAAGGAAGGCCTCTCATTATATATGTGATTTCCTTAGAATGTTCATTGGGAGCCTTCCTCGCACAGAAGATCGACGCTGGCAGCGAAAATAGTCTCTATTACCTCAGTCGAACCATGATTGATGTTGAGACTCGATACTCAAATATAGAGAAGAGATGTCTGGCCTTGGTCTTCATGGTTCAAAAGATGAGACCATTTCTGCATCATCATGAGGTCCATTTGATCTCGTGGATTAACCCACTCAAGTACTTCCTCAGTCACCCGATGCTAACCGGATGCCTATCCCGTTGGGTGGTCATCCTGCAACAATTCAACATCTAGTTCGTGCCTCAAAAAGCCATCAAGGGCCAGGAATTAGCAGACTTTCTGGCAGAGCACCCTTCAACAGGGACCACTGCACCGGATGCTGAACTACCTGATGAAGATATCTTCTCGGTTCAAGAAGAGGTCCCAGAATAGGAAATGTACTTTAACAGCACGTCCTGAAGCCCCACCGGGAAGAGGATGGAGGATCCTACATTCAACAAAGTGGGTCTGGGGATAATACTCGTGTCCCCAGAAAAGGTAGTTTTTCTGTATTCCTTCCTCCTATTAGAGGGATGTATGAATAATGAAGCAGAATATCAAGCCCTCATTGCATGCCTGGAACTTGCACTCCAGGCACAAGTACAACACCTTAAGGTAAAAGGTGACTCAGATCTGGTCATCAAGAAAGTCAATGGTGAATATGATATTAAAAAGGAGGATTTGATCCCCTTGTTTGACCATGTCCAAGGGTTAATGGTCAAGTTCTCCACAGAACCAATATTGACTTATATTCCCCAGTCCCAGAATGCTCAGGCTGATGCATTAGCCAACGCGGCCACAGCCATAGCCGACCCAGACCGGGATGAAACGATTATCAGTATTGCTCACTGTCGAATGGTATTGCCATTTGTTCAAGCTAAGATAGAAGAGATCCACGAATTCAGTCCTCTCCCTAAGCCATATGCTCATGCTATCGGCTGGATGACCCACATCATGAACTACCTTCAACGGGGAGAGCTTCCATCAGCCAGGACTGAGCAGGAGCAAATACGGAGAAGGGAAATCAATTTTGTCCTCTGTGGTGGTGCGGGTCAGTAAGAGGCCCTCAATAAATGAGGCCTCTATGGAGTGCTCCTCATATTCATTGACGGAGAAGAAACTGTTGCCATCATGACAGAAGTACATGCTGGAGCATGTGGAGCACATCAACTAGGGACCAAGCTCTCCCATCAGGTTCGAAGGCTTGGGTACTACTGGAACACAATGGCACGAGACTGTGAGCGTTTTACTACAAAATGCCTCTCATTCCAGATCCATGCCAACTTCATAAACCATCCCCCGGAGTTACTTCATCAATCCAAGTACTCCTGGTCATTTTCCATTAGGGGGATAGAAGTCGTGGGACCATATCCTCCCGCCATGGCCAAACAGTTGAAGTATATCCTCATGGCGACCGAATTCTTTTCCAAATGGGAAGAAGCCATACCCCTCAAGGAAGTCGGGGCAAGAAATACTATCAGCTTCATCAAGACCGATATCATCACCAGATTTGGGGTCCCTCATACTATACTGATGGACAACGACACCAATTTCTGCTCTGCTAAGTTGGAAAAGCTATACCACGAGTATGGTATCAAGGCTAACCACTCATCCCGCTACCATGAAGTGGCCAACGGACAGATAGAAGCTTTCAACAAGACCCTGTCCAATATCCTCTAGAAAATGGTGGACAAAGACAAGAATACATGGATGGATAAACTCATCCGTGCATTGTGGGCTTATCGAACCACAATCTATACCGCTACTCGGTCTACCACATACTCATTGGTGTATGGCACAGAGGCGGTCCTGCCCATTGAACTCCAAATTCCCTCACTCTGTGATTCCTTATGTGATCGATTATCTGATGATGAGAAGTCAGAAAAGTGACTAGGTGAATTGGAACAGTTAGATGAGAAGCGGTTGCACACTCTGCACCTCTTGGAAGTGTACCAGAACCGGATCGCACGATCCTTCAACAAAAAGGTCTGCCTCTAGTCTTTCTTGGAAGGAGAATTAGTGCTGGTCCTCCAGACCCCAATGATACCCGGTAAGAATCATCCAATGCTTGATCCCAAGTGGGAAGGACCATATGTTGTACATAAGGTCTACTCCAATGGAGCATATACCCTAATCTCCATGGATGGAAAATTTACAACCACTCCTACAAATGCAAGATTCTTAAAGAAGTATTTCACATAGAAATTGTATGGCCCTCGTCCTGACTACATGACGTTAAACTGTATGGCCCTCTTCCTGACCACATGACATTAAACTGTATGGCCCTCATCCTGACCACATGATGTTACACTGTATGGCCCTCATCTTAACTATATAACGTTAAACTGTATGGCCCACGTCCTCACCACATGATGTTAAACTGCACGAAGTTCGTCCTTACCGCACGACGTTAAACTGCATGGACAAGGTGATTTAAAAACACCCTCTTCCCCTGTGTACAGACCAAACCTGCACATGGTGTATCATATTTCAGAGAACTACATGAGGCTTTATTCCTGTCCTCGCAGGATACGTAGTGATGCCAGAATTCCGCACCCTGGCCCATCCACCTCAAAAAAAACAAACAAAAATGACCATTCCCCCATGTATGGACCAGACCTGCACGGGGTGTATTCATCGTCCTAACCACATGATGTTAAAATTTATGGACTCTGTCCTCACTGCATGATGATAAACTGCATGGATTCCAGAGAACTATGTATGGCTTGATTCTTGCCCCCACAGGATACGTAGCGATGCCAGGATCCTTAGTCCTTGCCCAGCCCCCCTGAATTAAAGGTAAAAAATGCCTTTTTCCCCCTGTGTATGGACCAGACCTACACGGGGTGTACTCATTCCAGGGAACTATGTACGGATTGATTCCTACCCTCGCAGGATATGTAGTGACGCCAGGATCTCTAGTCCTGGCCTAGCCCCTTAAAAAAAAAAGAGGTTCCCTTTCCCCCCATGTGTGAACCTGACTGACATGGGGTGTACTTCTCGTCCTTACTGCAAGACGTTAAACTGCACGGACAATGATATTAAAAATGCCTTCTTCCCCCGTGTACGGACCAGACCTGCACGGGGTTTATATCTTCATCCTTACCGTATGACGTTAAACCGCACAGAAGTTTTCCCCACCACATGACGTTAAACTGCACGGACCCCCTTTTTCTTTCACGTCGGGGAACCTTCATCCTTACCGCATGACATTAAACCACGTGGATTTTGTCCTCACTTCATGACGTTAAACTGCACGGACTTCATCGCGACCCACCCAGGACACATGGCGTTACAAGATGGAGATACTCCTTGCATATTTGGATACATCTTTTCCATACATCAGACTCCACATCCCGGATAATTATGTATCTTCATAACCACTCGTGGCCATCGGAGGTGGAAAGTCATCGACCCATGGAAACCTTTGTACGACTATGCATACCATGCCCTCAGCGGCTCTACATATTGATAGCCCTTGGCCCATCTACCAAAGGTACAATTTCCACAGGCGATACTCTTCCTAGCTCTGTACGCTTACCGGCCTCAGAGCCCCCATACAATACCTCTTGATCCATAAGTTTACGGCGAAGTGGTTTACAAGTTAATTACCCTTTTCACATTCAGGTGTTTCCAGGGTTTCCCTATCTGGCTTGCCTGTGTGTCCGCCAGTTGTTCACATAGCGACCTGCATCAACAAACATCAAGCCAGGACTAGGCTACTTTGACTCAACGGACAATTGTGGTAAAGATTTTTCTTGTATACCCGGACACCATTATCCCCACATGCCAAACTCTGCACTATGAGCAATTGTGGATTTTCATAATCATTCATGGCCATCAGAAGTGGAAAGTTATCAACCCGAGGACACATTTGTATGACTATGCATACCATGTCCTCAGCGGCTCTGCATAATGATAGCCCTTGGCTCATCCATCAAAGGAAAGATTTCCTCGGGCAGTACTTCTCCTAGCTCTGTACGCCTACCGGCCTCAGAGCCCCCACACCATACCTCCTGATCCAGGAAAACTCAAAGTTGCAGTTTACGACCTTCATCCCCCACCTTATTCTAATTATATCAGAACATATTGACTTAGTTATCCTTCGAGTGATTGCAGCAATTGTCACCCAATGGTCCGAGCTCTATGATCGATAAACTAGGAGTACCTCGTCCTTACCGCATGACGTTAAACTGCATGGAATGAAGGCACACCCCTGCGCAAAAAAAATGAGAAAAGATCAGCATAGGGGATCTTTAAAACTCAGTATGCAACCAGGGACGGATATCCCCGACATGTCCAGACATTCCCCTGCCAAATGACAAACTTCATGGCCTGAATAATTGCGGATCCTCATAACCATTCATGGCCATAAAAAGTGGAAAGTCGTCGACCCGTGGACACCTTTGTAAGACTATGCATACCATGCCCTCAGCGGCTCTGCATAATAATAGCCCTTGGCTCGTCCATCAAAGGCAATATTTCCACAGGCGATGCTCTTCCTAGTTCTGTACACTTACTGGCCTTAGAGCCCCAATATCACCTTTCCTGATCCAAGAAGCCCCAGAACCATGATTTACACCAATCAACCCCCCCCCCCCCCCATCTGATGCATGTTGAGGTATTCAATCCCAGTTACATTTTGATGAAGAGCAGCCTTTGAAAAATGTCTCTGTCCTCACTGGATGACGTTAAACTGCATAGAAACCTTTGAAAAATGTCGTCGTCCTTGCTGCATGACGTTAAACTGCATAGCAACCTTCAGAAATTCCTCTCGTCCTTGCTGCATTATGCCAAACTGCACAAATTATGTCCCAACCACATGATGATAAACTACACAGTCATACTCTTCATGGGTTCAATGAGAAATAGAGGCTTTTCTTCACCTTTTAGTGCACGGGTCAGACCTGCACGAACCACCGCCTCACACCAGCGTGAGAAAGAATTACTTAAACCATTCTCAGGAAGTTTAGTCTAGATTTTTTCCCCATATTCAGGCACCCTCTCATCATAAACCATACTCTGTACTCAGAAAAAAAAGGCCGAATTCTCATAAGCCACCCCTGGTGGTTCCAAATCTCAACTTCCCTGAAGTTGCTTGGCTATCAAAAGTGGATAGTCTTTGACTTAAGGACACATTTGTATGACTATTCATACCATTCCCTCAACGGCTCTACATATTGATCTCCCCTGGACCGTCTACCAAAGGCAAGATTTCATTAGGAAATTCTTCTCTCAGTACGCCTCTTGACCTCTGAGCCCCCATTTCTATCCCAGGATTCGGAAACCCTCTGAGCTACAGTTTACCAACCTCTTCCACAATCCTAACTGAATGTGGTGTAATGTCTTTGACGAGATTACCGAGAACTAGGAGAAGCCGTTCCATTTCTGATGATGTCCCAGCTGCATGACTTTAAACTGCGTCAAGCCTCAACCATCCCTTACGCTAACTAAATGCTTAGGGAGGTGGTCCCCGGACCATGCTCCTAATTAGTACAGATGTTCCCAAAACCCTTTCAGATGTCACACTCCCCTTCTGAGCCACCCCTTGTGGTTTTCATAATTTTCTATGCCACCTGTCGTGGTTTCCATAAGCCGGACTTCCATGAAGTCCCCTGGCCATCAGAAATGGATAATTCTTTGACTTAAGGACACCTTTGTATGACTATGCATATCATGCCCTCAGCGGCTCTACATATTGATTGCCCATGGCCCGTCTACCAAAGGCAAGTTTTCCTTAGGAAATGCTCTTCTTAGCTATGTACGCCGGCACGGCTCTCATGCCCTGAGACATGCCCTGCATGCCGCTAAAATTCAAATATGTTTCCCCCCACGTGCGTCTGAAGGGTATTAAGATATCTTTTAATCAGTTGAACCCCATTGGGGCCCTCACCCCACCATATTTGGTCAAAGATATCCGACCTAATACATCAGTAGTGATAGTCTTGTTGGCGGGACTTTAAACCGCTCATGGAAGAAAGAGGCACAAAGTCTATTGGGCCGAAAACCCGAAAAGGGAAACCTAAGAAAAAGCAGGGTTATACCTGCTAGGTCCATATCGAATGGGCCCAGGAGAAATCATGGCATTAAAAGAAGAAAAAAAGGAAAAACGTTTATAGGGTTTTCCTATAAAACCCTAGCAATAGGCAGACTACGATCGCTGGATCCCATAGTCCAGGCAAAAATTAGAGCTTGTTTTCCTGAGTTACAATTAGTGCTGATTCACTTAATTGTTATTCTCGCAGCAATTCTTCTAAGTAACAACCAAATTCCACAGCAATGAGTGATTAATAGAGACTGTGCTTCATTCGAACAAAAAAAGGGAGGATGTCCACAAGCCAGGGTCTCTCCTTTACACAAAAAAAGGGGGGAAAGAGGGGTAAGTAAAACAGGGGATACAAAATTAGCTCTGATAGTTATAAAGGATCCTGACTTGCTCTCCCCACCAGATCAGTGACTGTGTGGCGAAGGTCGTTGCAGGATTGTTCCAACACTGCCTTCTCCCTGGTTTCAACCTCAGCCACCGAACGGATATGCTCCACTGCGGTTTGGAGATCATTGATCCCTTTTTTGGTAACTTCAAGACGACAATTCATATCTGATAACTGATCCTTCAGCATTACGGCCCATTCTTCTCATTCATGCAACTCAGAGGATAGGATGGCCGCCTGATCTCGAGAGATCTCCTCCCACGCTATCAGTTGATGGAGCTTTGTTGTGCTTTCCTCCAAGGTTCGGGCCCCAAAATGAGTGGTCTCTAAGTGAGAAAGCTTGCATTCATTAGTGACAGCTTCCTCGTGGACCATGACAACATGGCAAGCAAGAGAATGGAACTACCAATAGTCAAAGACAACTGACCCCAAACCCAGGAAGAGCTGACGAAGAGCTTCGGTTTTCGTTGCCATTTTAGCTAAGGGGGTTTCGGTGATGATTTCATAGATTCGGGGCCAGGCCCACCTACGCACTGCTCGGTGGTCCGCCATAGTATGAGGATCTTTGGTATCCTCACTGGACGACATGAGAACAAATTCTGGCATGGCTGCCCGCGCGGACGTGTTATCAATAGAAGTTGACCCTAAAGCTGGAAATTTTGGAGCCCCTAACCCTGGTTCAGGCTTGGGGACCATGTTGCTAAGCCCGGTATCGACTGGCGGAACCTCCAGAATGGTCTTGCTAGGACCCGACACCACAGTTTCGTCCTCATCCACGCACAATAAGGATGAATTTTCCTGAACTACGGCCACCGCAGGGTTGGGAGAGTGAAGTTCTATGAGTCGCTTTGATCAACGAGTCATTAGTCGGTCCTCCCTTAAAACTGATGAGGAAGGTGTAGTGGATGCAGCAGCAACCATACCTCCTGATTTGGGATGCTGCCGAACAGCCTTCCCTAGGATCCCATCAGGATAGCATTTTACCCATGTTTTCGCATACTCCATGGAAAGGCCGGCAGCCGTGCCCATATCAGGCAGGGGAACGCTTGCGTCAAATCCCTCCCGCGTTAGCATCGGCCACCACTGACGAAGTATGGCTGGATGCAATCCTTGAGTCCGAGAATGGGGAAGGGAAACTTGGACTTTCCTGCACCCGAACTTGCGGGAAAAGCGATACGGGATGTACAGCTCGCACAAAGAAACATCGTCGATCTGTGTGGATAGAAACCCGTCCCCCAAGGAGACCATGTAAGAGCTCTCCTCCAAGTTCCCTCGGCAGTTGTCAAATAAGATGCCAGAAGGGGTGGGGTAGGGAGTGAAGATGAATTGGGAGAAGTTTCTCAGGAGCTTGAGGACTTCACTAGAGTTGAGCGACTTCAAGCGAACTCCAGCTATATCCAATAGGGTAGGCTGAAAGGTAGGAAGCAGGATGGCCGTGTTGTGACGGTATTCATAACAATGATAGTGATCCGCCACCCAGCCGTACAAAAATTGAAATGGCCCTCTTAGATGGTAGGGTGACCCGCCCACCTGCATGTGGCTCAGTAGCTCATAGATACGGGCCAAAGTGGGCATGGCTAAATTCACCAAGCGACCCTCTGCTAACTCGGTCACCATCATCAAAGTGCAGGCCCGGACACATGGGTTAACATCCCGGGAAGGAAATAGCCATCCACTAAAAAACATAACAAACAGACCAGGCAACTGCAGCATAAGCGACACACCAGGGTGCACCTCATAACCCCATGAAAGGTAGTCGCCTGCTTCCAGAACTTCCCAGTAAGAACCCTTAATGGTTCGTGACTATTGGGAAGGATGATTCCAGGGACGCTTAATCTTCATCATAGGACCAGGGATGCTCAAAAACAACCCTATCCAAGTGCTATAAGGAATAAGTGAGTGGGCACGCAAGGCCTGACCCAGTGACTGCTCTGCCATGGTCAGCAGCTCTCTCTCCAATAAAGGCACCTATTCAATGTCGTCCCATGCATCTGGAGTGGGAAAAAATCCGTCATACATCTCGCCAGCAATCGGCAGTCCTTCTATCTGGTAGATGTCCCACAGACTAATGCAGACTTTCCCATGGGCGAGGTGGAAAGTATTAGTACTTGAACACCAGTGGCTGAATAGGTCGGGTAGGATTGAAGATGGTGGGTAAATAGAAAATTGGGAAGCCCACACTGCGTAGTATAGGTTGACCGCTTCCAGTGAATCGGGAGAATCCCGACAATGATGATGGTCCCAGAAAGCCCAAGCCCAATCGTTTGAGAAGAGCCCGCCGGACCGAAGATCCCACCTGGGGACCCACCTCGCATCAGGATCCCTTCGATAAAGGTTGATAATATTAGGGTAGTCCTTAATGACAGCTTTCTGAGAAAATTATTGAGTACACTGATCGCTTTGGGTCCAGACAGAGCTCCTAAAAATAAATGTGTCTTTCGGACCAAAATTAGAGATTATCTCCTCGGATTGGGTAAGGTTTGCCTGAATGCATTTTAAAGGCGCTTCCAGGAAAGGAGAAGGGAGACCTGAGAAAGTAGGGGGGATAGGGACATCATCCTGAAGACCAAAGCCATAGAGCTAAAGCCGATTGGATAATGGATAACTCAGAAGCTTCGGAGAGAGCAGGTTCTTCCATGCACTGTCATCAGGAATGATGGACCGACTAGGGTCCTCTTTGACGCCCTCCGCTCTGCGAATCATAGCTGAATGTCTCTCTAAGCCAGTTCAGAGTGGCTCTACAGCAGGCCTTAGCGCAGAATGAGGGGGAACCATATTTTCTCCCTGCACAATGAGAGAAATTAGTCTAGAATAAAAATCTGGACAAAATGAATGGTTAAGGAGCCTTCATAATGAAATCCGTAAGGAGGCCTTGGAGGATGGTTCGCGATGACATCATCCCATGAACCAGATCTTCGCCAAATTAGTCCGCGAAGCCCTGGTCCATGGAGCGTTGGCCATAAAACCACGAACCCAGCTTCTCTACGGAATTTCAATCCTGATTTTATTCGGAATACTCAGATACTTTTTAAAGTTCAAGAGATTTTAGTCCGTGGAGCATTGAAACCGCGAAGCAAGTTCCTCTGCAGCCCGTCATCACTTTTTAATTAATTAAGAGTAATGGTTTGCGGTCGGGAAGTTGGTTCGCAGATGAAGGCGACCGTGAAGAAGGAATGGTTCATGGAGGTTTCTGCCAATTCGCGGACGAGGCGCTTCATGAAGGAGCAAACACACGGAGGCGAAGGAGCTCTAGTTTCACGAAGAATTTGGTAAAGAAAAATTGTGAGGGATCCCCATATTTATAGGCGTGGTCCCCTACTGGGTCCACCTTTCTACCACAAACCATCGGAGTTTCTGGACCACTTTGCATCGGAATTCCCTCCTCTTTGTTCCGATCGGACCCCACTCCGATGGGGGCATTTTTAGGGTCCTGAAAAATCCGCAAAAGAATTTTTACCTAAATCCCCCAAAATAATTGGGGCAAATAATCAAAGAAGAGACACAAAAAAAGGGACCGGTCCGCGAACTGGTCCATGGAAGTGCAATGTGGCTAGGCACCGCGAGACACCCCCTCCGCGAACCATTGTCTTTTGTGAAATGGAGGCGGAGAGCTTCCGCGGTCATGAGGTAGGATGGGTGCCAGTCCGGTTCACCATCACGAACCGCCCTAACCATGGACCGCGTCGATCGGTCCAAGCCTCACCCACTGTCGTTAGTGGAAAAGAGGCAGAACCCTCTGCAGCCGCAGAGCACTCCATGAGTTCGCCTCGCGGAGGGGGGGGAGCGTTCAATACCCACCGCGAATCGCAAATTGACCAAGTCAGCTGTGAATCGGGTATTTGGTTATGGGCCTCTGCAAAAGGTGTCATGTGGCCACAGATACATTCCTTTCCCCACTCTATAAAAGGAGACCAAGGGGGAAAGAAAAGAGGATCGGAGAACTGGAATTGGATTCAAAGGGATTAGAGATTCGGAAGCAGATCGGTTGAAGGGAGGCTTCAGATTTCGCAAACCGCGAAATTCCCATCTGCGAACCACAGCAGGTATATGAATTAAGAAGGAATTGTAAAATGCATAATAATTCGGTGAACCGCGAACCTAAAATTACAAGAGAAGGAGAACCGCGAACCATACCCCCTTTGTAGATGACTTCCCCGCAGACCAGGCAGTTTATGCCTCTTTTCCCATCCATTATACCGCGTAGCACCGTCCTACGCGGGCGAATCCCCGACCGATGAGCCTCTGATCGGCGCCACCCTTGGCCACCAATGCCTGCCTGGAACCCTCCGCGACCCACCCTGGTTTACGGATTGAACCCAAATTCGCGAACCACCCTGGTTCGCAGATTGAACCTGAAGTCGCGAACCACTCTGGTTCGTGGAACGCCAATCAGTCTGCGGACCACCCTGGTTCACGGACAGCTTCTCCAGCCACGCGGCACTTCTCCACATGAAGGGCGCCACCACCCATACCTCTCGGTGGCTTGACAAATACTTTGGTGTTATCATTTCCAGAGCCAGGTAAAATCCTTCCGATCCAGCCAGGTCCTCCACGACTCCCTCATTGGCCTATTCATCAGCCCCTAGCCGAGGCCTCTGCCAGAGCCACCGGATCTGCATGGTATAACTTTCAGGCGCATCAGCGCGCCATTTTGAGTTCACATACCTGCGGTAAACAGGGTTAAAGGGGTTTCCCCGAACCTTGAGCGGATTCCTGAAGCATTCTTGGGTTCACATTCCCACATTAATGTGTAGTCTGAGCTCAGGAATCCCCTTTTTGCCCCTCCACTTGTTGAGGGTTCCTCAAAGATGGTAAAATACCCATCATAAGGAATCCCTCATGCACTACAAGAGAGGATATGGGCACAAGAGCACCCCATTTTCCTCTCCCACTGGGCTTTGTCGCCCCGGGCGTCCATCTCGGAGTAAGACCTGACTTTCTGGGCCTCCTCAGGGTGTAATCCCCAGTTCATCACCTTGGTCCGCCCTCATGCATAATCCCCACTCCGCTTCTCATGGACGCATCTTTCACGACGTGATCCTCTGGTCCCTGCTGCCTCTTGTTTCTCACACCGAGCATGACTCACGTGGGCTTAGAGTAAGCATCGACCATGACATCCTCCTATGGGCCTCCTCAGAGTGTAATCCCCAATAAATAATTCTGGTCCTCCTCAGAGTGTAATCCCCAATACATCATTCTGGGCTGCCTCAGAGTGTAAGCCCCAAGCCAATGCGAACTATGTGGACTTTGATCCCTGTCTCCTAGACAGGGTACGTAGGAAGCCTCCATGAGGTTCAAGACCACTACCCATCGGACCACCTGGTCTCTCTTCACGTTGGCTCCCTGACACCTAATTGAACTATGTGGACTTTGATCCCTGTCTCCTAGACAGGGTACGTAGGAAGCCTCCAAGGGGTTCAAGCCCAACAACTGGTCGATCCGATCATCTCCACGTCGGTTCATTGTGCCACTCCTGGTGCCGCCTCAAGCGAGTTCCAACCCTTCAGGGTCATTAATCAAACGAGGGATGTTAATCCTCGGGCATAAATGATTCTGAACCACTACATGCAGTTGACCATTTCCCATCAAGGTTAAATATGGGGATACAATGTTTTGGTATAAACCAAAGATTCGCGAACATATGAATACGTCTTAAATCTATAAGAGAGTCCCAGAACAGGCAATAATTTCCACCCAAAAAGGGTGTGATGACCCCTACATCCCATCCTCTTGACCAATGTGAGTTCTTAAGAGTCTCTGGTCTGACCATCAGGCGAACACCTGCCTTTGGAAAGCAGGTCCATCAATCATTGGATACGGAGTCGTTGGGCGTTTCACAGCCGAAAACCAAAATGAAACAAATATATATGAAATACATGAAATAATTAATAAATATATGGCATATAAATCATTATAAAAAGATAATATTTCATTTTATTTCCTACATTGAAAAATGATAATGTCATTCATGTGGATATGAGGACTGCCACCTCCACGAAGCGATGGGACTTTTTTTCACCACTAAATAAAATGGATGATATACACACACACATATATATATATATAAGTATATGAAAAGAACTAATATGTTATTTATGATATTATTATAATTCTGTAATTATAATATAATAAATTTGTTACTTCTATAATGATCATTTGAAAATGGAAATGTTACTCATGCGTACGTATGACATACCATCTTTGTGATCGTAACATAGTTCATTTTTCGTAGCCATATTTCATGATTGGTTCAAAAAGGTATCTTCTTTAAATTAATAAGATAATTATTTCATGATTTTTACTCTGTATATTTTGAATAATTACTACTTTTACCAATAGTTAATCTTCCAAAGTCATTTTTGACACATAAGCCAAATATCGTCGAAACACCTACTGTAAACTTAATTGATTATGTAATTGTATATAACATGGATATAATGTAAATAAAAGTAATAAAACACGAAAATGTTCTAAATAAAGTAAATTATTTTTATATGTTTATTATTCAGGATGGTAAAGAACAAATGTGATGAATCGAGCTCATTGTAAAAGACTTTATCTCAATTTCCATTTGTTGAGGTTTTTTTGAAGTTATGCACCTATATTATTTTATGAATTTTATATAAAACCCCTTTTACATTTTTATTATTAATATATCTAATCACATGTTATTTAAATTTTTATTTTTATTCATTTATGGGACTTATGATTTAAGTGTTTCCCAAGTGATATGGGACTTTTCATTAAAATAAATTATTTTAATGTTTTCCTCCAAACTCTACTTTTCTTCCATATCCATGTTTATAAAATGATTTTATTAATGTAATTATATGGATATGAGAGTTTTATAAAGGTAATTTGCTATTTATTTTTATTTCTTTAAAAACGAATCTTTGTATGGAATGTTCAACTTTCTTTACAAACGATAAAATGAATGTTCAATGTTAATGTATATAGAGACAATGAATATTATACCACCATAACCATTATTTGATGTTTTTATTCATTTAAAATATTTCATTTTTTATTAAAATTAAAACTATATTTTCAATTTTTTTATTTTTTTATTGGAATGGTTTTTCAAAAGAAAATTTTTTATGGTATTGAAAATGTTTTTTTAAAACAAAATTGGTATTTTGATATCTAAAAGTGATTTGAATAAAATTTTAAAAAAATTAAAATGTTTTATATTATAAGAGTGTAAGAAAAAAAATTTATTCATGATATGGTACTTGAGATTTAAACATGAGAAATGGGTGTTCCCATATAGTATTGAGTGAGCACATTACATCTTGTATGATGGGTGCACCTAGCTACCACCGGTTGAGCATGATATAGAGTATATGATGGGAGTTCCTATATATTAATCAAATTCATTGGGTAAAATTTCTTGTATTAATTTGAAATAATGAGAAATTTACTGATGTTTTTCTCCTAATGATTTAACTAGACACCAGTTTCTTCAAACATGGGTTCAAAATGGGTTAAGAATGTATTGGTATATGTTTCTGAAAAAGGTTTAATTTTATTGCTATGGGTTTTAATGAATTTATTTGAGAAAAATTTGTATCTTTTTCTTGTAAAAATGATTTATCCATTTTTCTAAAATAAAATTAAAATTAATTAAAAACATTTCATGGGTTTTTATTTTTTTCATTGGACCAATGTTTTTCTTTATTTTTATGTCCCTTACTAATATTTTTTTTTCTCATTCCACATTTAAAAAAATTATGTGGTTTAAGGATAGGTAAGTGAATGGAAGAAGCCAAGTTAAAAGTTTTCAGTATTTTCCATGTAAATAAACCGTGATTTATATTAAATGTTTTATATTATGGAAAAGTGGATAATGATTAGATGTGTACACATAGTATTATATGGTTTTGTGAGGTATATTTTATGACCTAATTATCTAAAATAATAAACCTAAATAGACCCTTAAATTGAAAGAATGTTAATTATTTAATAAAACTAAATATTACGTTCTATTTAAAGTTGGGTACTTATACTTTTATTTTTTATTTTAAAAACCATGGGTACCACTTTCACAATGTGCACCACGTGGCCCAAGAGGATTCCCCCTCTTCCCCTAAGATTTTCACAATGTGAAAACCAAATCACACTGTGAATGGGATTTTTATGATTTCATTTTCTATAGTCCAGACACCCATCCTTCCTAAAACCCATTCCCAAAATTTGATTCATCCACTAATCCCCAAATCAAAACCAAAAGCATCATTTTAATACATATTAATATTTATAATCACAATAAATGTCCCGGTTCTAAAACTAGATCCCTCACCAAATAGAAAATTTCGAAATCCTTCTTAAAATAATGACCTTAAGATATATGGGTTGTTACACCCATATCATGGTAAACATTGTTCAATGATATAAGAGGAGGAACTCTTAGGATATTATAAATTTTTTTCATTGAGACATATTATTTCTTAGGGTATGCGGCAGATAAAATAGATCTATCAAAATGATTATGACCTCCTACTTCAGATTGTGGTAGATTAGGTTACCCAATGAGTAGTAGTGTGACTTTGATCAATTGAATATAGAGGTTATTATGATAGGTTTTTTTCATCGATAGTTTTAATGAGAAAAAAACACTTTTCGTATATCTTCAACTAAGGGTTTTAATTTTTCAAAGGGAGTGACATTGATGCAACAACCTCAAAATGTTCGTTTTTCAGTTCAGATGGAATCCCATGTTTCTTTTATATTACTAGATTTAAATGATAAAGATTGTAATTTGGTGAAGGGTGGTTAAAGAGGTTACTAAGGTGAATTTTAAAAGGTATGTATCATTATAATATCCTCAGTGATGGAATTGGAATTGGTTTAGTGCTTAGTGAAGATGTGGGTTGTAGATGGATTGTTCTCTATAAAAACCATCTGGAACACTCTTAAATGTTGTGGAGAGGGTTGATACCACCAGATAAATCCTTATTGGTGAACCTTTTCGGGTGATAGATAATGTCTTGTGAGTTTTCTCACGTCCCATGAGTTATAATGATCCTAGAATAGAGTGAAGAGGCTAAGTAAGGCATTCCAATAGAAGATGGAAGTTTCTGATTCCTTTTTTTCCTAAAATTGTATTGAAATCGGTATCTTCATGGATTAAGTAAGGTTTTATTATTCATAGATAATGATGTTTTGAGTTTACTTAGAGATCTAATCTATAAAGTTGAAGTGTTTTCATGTAAGGTTGCGATGTTTTCTATGTGGGATTTTTATGAGATTCATTGTTTTATAGCTCCAATTTTATCATTTTTAGAGAAAAAATTTTTATAGTGGGGATGATGTGGTGAATAAGGTTTTAACTATGTGGGATTAAACTTGATTTTGAGTGATAGAAGTATTGGGACTTTTCTATTGGTAAAATGGTAATTTTATTATAGTTGATGACCTTCAAATTTTTTTGAGCATTCTACTTGTCCCTGAATGTGGTTTTTACCCCCAGGTTGATCCAAAAAGGAAAAGTGAGTGTCATGGATAATTAAAAATATTATAATAAAAATATTATATTGTTTCTAGTTAGTACATATGAGTTTTTTTAAACATATTTACATCTCTTAAATGGGATGTAATATTATAAAATTTTGATAGTGGTTTAGTCTGAGTAGATTTTTTACCCCCAGAATGACATAATTTTATATCAAATCAAACTTATCTAGTTTTCATTGACTAAAATTGATAAATTAAATAATTTAATTAATTGATTGATTTTCCATTAAATGGGGAAACACTAGAATACCTCTACAATAACCATCTTTGGATTCCCCTCTTGGGTTAATTGGATCCATCATTAGAATCCCTAGAGACAAGGAAGTTATAAAAGAGGGGAGGATCAAATTGGAACATATTGAAAATCTAGGAGAGAGAATGAAGATATATTGATAAGGATTATCATATTTCTCAACAAAATTGAGCAGAACCATGGACGAAACAATGAATAAAAGTGATGATAGTTTTACTATGTAGAAGGTATTCATTTAATTATGGATTTTTTACTCTGTATTTGATATTTTTATAATAATGGGTCAAATATTATAAATATTAATCTATGAATGTACATAGAATTACCCTATTTGTTTAAGATCATTGGTTGATTTTGTGAGTTGTGATATTGACACCGTTGGGGAATGTGATTTTTTTATTCTTGATTTCTATATTTTAGTAATGGATAATTCATGCATGATCATTTTGGATTACTCAACTTTTATAGTTTATGGATTTATCCCTCCTTTCCACATATGTTCACCATTGGAAATCATTTGTATTTTGACTCAACTATCACAGTAGGCCGATTATCATCACTTGAATTGTTATTGGTTCTATGATTAGTTAATGCAGATGTGAGTTGATGATCTAGGTATGAGGAAGGGTTTTCAATGATGAAGGTAGAATAGATGTAGGGAAAATGAGAGTGTTACTGAGTAAATAATAATTCAAAAATTGGGTAGTTCATAAAAGACAGAGAAGCTTCAATGGACGATTGTTATTTGACAAATCAAATGTCAGATAATGATTTTGGACGAAAAATAATCCTTGTAAAATAATAGTGGATGAGAATATGATAATTTATGGATATTTTCATTATCTAGGATGTACTTGTTGTCTATATAGGTAATAAAGACCTGAAATTTTCAATAAATAAATGATGGAATCTAACTTATAGTGCTGACATGATCTTGGTCAACTCATTTATGGGAATTCTAATTTGATTCCATGGAGAATTTGGCAGCTCTATCATGAAGGATGGTTTACATTTTGAAGTTGTAGATATTTTGGATAATTCTTTAATACATTTTGTGTAGTCTATGTTTTAATTTTGGGTTCCCTATACCCATATTAAATAGTACTTTTTGATTACTATATCATATATACAGTCAGTTTTTCATGTTTTACATTAACCATAATAGTTCTAATATTTCTATGTCCACTATTGACACAGTAATGTCTATAGATTATTTTTCATATCAATATGTTATAGAAGTTACTAGTCTATAATGAGAATTTTGAGTGTAAAACTCTGATATTATATGATTTTTTAAAAATAAATTTAATAGATTGTGTTACATGCAGCATCGAGCTTAAAAAAATTGCTATATAATATTAAATTATTTTTATCATCTGTCCATTGGATTGGTGGGAATTAATACGACTAAATAAATTATGAAAAAATGTATGGTTTTATATGTATAAATTAATCCTTGGGATATCAATTAATGATTAGTAAAAATAAAAAACATTTGAAGGAAAATGAAATATTTTTCTGAAAAAATATTTTTATCCACACAATGTCATTTTATATTAATATATTAAATTTATCACAATAATTGAATGATTATAATGAATTTTATATATTATATATTAAATAAAATATCTTAATATTCATTTAATTTTTCTATCGTGACATAATAATAAACCATGTTTTATGCTCAAAGATGTATTTCTCTAAAAAGTGGTTTTCATCACGTGTTGCGTTCTTATTTTAAAATTAATTTTTGTTCCAATTAAGAAATTTAATTTTATAAAATGGATTATATATTTGAAATAAAGTGGTTAATGTTTTTTAATATGTCACTTTTACATTTTTTTCAAAAGTATTAGTAACTATAGAAAATTTTATCACCTTAGTGAATGGCAAATCGTGTTAATCTAGGTTTCAACTATGTGATAAGGCCATATTTTTTCATCCTAATTATTATTAGATGAATGGAATTCAATCTATATCAACTAATATTATAAATTGAGTTTTTTAATGTTCATTTTTCCATGAAGGTTACCTATATAATATTTAATGTCGAAAAGTTATAAAATTTTTCTCTCTTAGTTTTAAATATATCTTATGTATTTACACAGGGAAAAAACTAGTTATGAATGAATCCTAATATAAATATTTCGAATAAATAAATTATATTCATGGTGATTTTTTATTTTATAATTTTATGTGATTAAATAATTACCTTAAATTCATATGCAACATTGATACATTATTTCTCCAATTAGTAAAAAAATTTAAATTATTTTATAAAAATAAAAATTAAAATAACTTTATTGATTTAATGTGTGACACAATTTTTTTAGAATAATATTACATAATGGTTTAATTTTACATAATTAGATTCAAACTCTAATATTTTATTAATGTCTTTTAAGTCAAATTAAATGAATAGTATCTACATTTGAAATTGTGATATTATGTGAAAATAATATTTAATTAATTTACCTAAAAATAAAAAAGAAATTAAAAAAGTGGAAAATGGGGATAATATATCATCTAAAATTTAATCTTTTTCCCATTTATAGTACATTTGAAACCATTTGGATTGATAATTACTTTAATATATTTTTATCTTTTAAGAAATTCCAAGGGTCCCCTAACCTCAAATATAAAAGGGAATCATTCCTTTCCCTTATCAACACCACTTTGAGATTTATATCTCAGCTAAAATCTAAAAATTTATCTTATAAACTCTTATATACATATTATATAGGTTTTTTTATTCCCAAAATACCAACCTTAGAGCCCCTATGAACATATATAAAGGGGTTATTTCAAGGAAGAGGTAATTCCCTTCATCGATCACTTTCTTTTTAATTATTCTTTTAAATCCTATAAATCTCTTTTATTCATAAAAAATAAAAAATTAATTATCCTAAATATTAAAAAATATGATTATTAAACCACCTTTATTCACCCTCTTCTCATCAAATGTGAAGTAAAAATATCGCTCGTGCATACGCACGACTTATCGTCGCCATGTAGTGATACAATTCATTTATCATTGCCATCTCTTATAGATAGATATTAAAATGGTTTTAATTTTTACATATTATAATTATGAAATAATTATAATTCTATAATTATAATTTAATATTAAACTTCTTACCTTACAAACCATTGGAAAATGATAACATCAGTCATGGGTAGGTGTGAACTACCACCTCCAAGAAACAATGTGATTCGTTTTTCATTTCTGTTTTACTTGGATGGTAATAATGAAGGATTTAATGAATATATATGATATATATGATATTATAGTTATGATTTAACTATGGTTTATTACATATTTTTATTTCATTCCATCAGTTAAAAAAATGAAAGTAACTTTCATGTGTACGTACAGCCTACCATCTTCATGAATGGTGTCATTCATTTTTATATCTCTACTTTTATAAATAATTATAAACACATATATAATTAATATGTATGATATTTATATAATAATTAAAATTTTATATATTATGGAACCAATATCAAAATACAAGGTCCAAAAATACCAAACCAAAACATACGTGAAAAACTAAGTAGATATTACCCCGAACAGTGATTTTAATAAATAACTAATAATAAACAAGTTAAAAAACATTCAAGGGAATAATATATGGTATAAAATATATTAATATAGTTATATAAAACATGTTTAATAAATATATACTTATTATCCAGTAGATTTCAATGTGAACGAAGGAAGTCATGCCTAAGGTAAGTGATTTTCCTCTCATTTTTATTTTTGTAGGACACAGTCCTTAGACACCACTTATTTATTTTATGTGGTGTATATAATGCTTGTGAATATTTTATTATGATTATTTTGAAAATTAGTTTGATTTAGATATCCATATAATTCTATTTATTTCATCGTACTTATGAGACAAAAGATACCAATATGATATGGGTTTTATGTTACAATCTCATTACTTATTGGGGTTGTTTATAACTAGGTTTCTAAGGAGAAAATATTATGATATACCACCCAAGAAACTTTTTACTTTCCCTATCCATTATTTATTTATTAAAAATAAATGTTTTTATTTCATTTCATTCACATTAAGTTCTCAAGATATAAAAAATATGTTTTAAAAAAAACAAATTTATTTCACTCTTTAGTAAAAAACCCGTTTTCTTCCATATCCACGTTTTATAAAAAAATTTCAAAATTTTTTAATATTATCATATGATTCTTAAATCCATTTTTACCCATTTTTTACTTTTTATAAAATGGTTTAAAAAATCTTCTTTTATTTTTCTAAATGAAGTTCTTTTTTATTTTATTTGAAAATTTTAAAAAATAATGTTTTCTTTTAACTTATACAGTAGGAATGGTATATCCCACCATCATGACTACTCGATGCTTTGAATTATTATATAAAAGTTTCCATGTTTATTTAAAAAATAATTTTTTTCTATAATAATTTGGAATTTTTTGGATTTTAAATAAGTGGATTCAAATTTTAAAGGTTATTTTCCTCAATAATATTTTAATGATCTATTATTAGTATTTATATTCATCAAATAAAAAAACCCTTTACTTATCTTATAATTTTTTGGGATATGATTCAAGGGTACCATCATTATTCATTCTCTATATGGTTTTTTATGATAAGATGTTGATGAAACCCATTCCTTTTCCATGAATTATGATATCATGGAATTTTTATAAAAACCTTTTATTTTCATGGGTTATGATATGATAAATGTTTTATGATATTGTGGAATATATATATATATATATATATATATATATTATTTTCATTATAAGAATGTTGGTACCTATTTTTGACCTCACCTATTTTGATAATCTCAATTATGTTTTAATATGTGTTTATAATCCTATCTATATGTTAAATTATGATTGAAAAAAATATCAAAATAATCATTGGAATATGTTAATAAATGTTTATCTATGTTTATACATGCCTTGAAATAATTCTACCTCAATCTGAATATGATTTTCATAGAATAGATAAGTGTTAAGCATGTGAGTCACTGATACAGACCTACCGATAGAGTATGTCACCGATATACAGAAAGGTCCACCGAAAGAAATAGCTACTGATAAGTCTAAGTATGCTAGTACAGAAGTCTACTTGTATGCACAAGTCGACTAATACCGACCTACTTGTATATAGTCTACCGATAAGTAAAGTTCACTAATTGACCAAGCTTCTTTTGACACAAGGTCACTGGTACAAAGCTACCGATATGAAGTCCATCGATACAAATACACAGCTACCGATATGAAGTCCACCGATTCAAATACACAGCTATCGATACAGATAGACAAAGTCCACTGATACAGTTAGCTACTGATACAGAAAACTACCGATACAAGTCTGCTGATACAGACAGATGGATACCACCACAAAGTCTACCGATACAAGAATGCCACCAGTACCAAAGAGCTATCGATTAAAGGAGCTACCGGTGGAAAGAGCTACCGATACTTAGAGCTACTATTATAAAGAGTAACAGCTACTGACACAAGACATACTGACTCAAGTCCACCGATACAAGATCACTGATACTAAGAGCTACTGATGGAAACCAGTCAATGTTTCTATAAACTCTTTTTCTATTGTTTATTTAGCAACGATCATATTTGATGTTTTTAAAGAAAATTATATTCATTAATTAATGTATGTTGAATGTAAGGAAACCATACCTCATACCTGTAGAAGTAATAATAATTTTTATCGGACCACATGAGCTATAAAAGGGAACCTCGAAATACTAAAGAAAGAGACAAGGAATTGGTCTGTCTTTCCTTGCATATACGAAACAATATTCTGGAGATAATCAAGGACTTACATGAATAGAATAAGAAGGAATAATACATGCTGAATCTATAGAACCTGAACATTGAAGGAGTAAAGAGCTTCAATGATTTAACTCGCAATCAAGCTGATTAGACTGATCAACTTTGACCTGGAAGTCAAATATAAAAATGAAACTCTGTTTTTGTTGACAAAAACAATAGAAGGACTCAAAGCTTCATCTGCATCAATCCAACGAGTCCAGAGCTTCCCTCAAAAACACATAGAGCATTATAAACTCATCTCTATTTGTTTATCTCTAGTGTGTTTTATTTATTTACATTTTGAGTAGTGTGTGTTCTGTATTTACACACTGTCTCCTGTGCTAAACTAGAGGATATCTAATATCCTCACTCAATATTTCTAAGTATTTTGATTCCCACTGTGGATAGTGGTAGAGGTCAAGTGTGACCTGGATAGCCTATGTGCTATTGTTTTGTTTTTCCCATGTAGAACTGTTGTAGAGGTCTCAGTACCTGGATAGTCTTTGTACTGTTGTTTATCCCAATCCAGGGTGTGGATAAAATTTTATATAACACAGTTTGAGAGGACTAAGTCTCAGATTGAGACCGAACCTCTTGGTTATATCTTCTCTGCATATTATTTTTAGTTTAAGTTATTTTCTATTCTTCTGCCAAGTTCTTTGAAATTCAAATCTATTTTAAAATAACTCTGATAGTTAAACTAGAAAGTGTTTATAACTTTTGTTAGCCAGTAATTTAGTTTCAAAAGTTACTTAATCCTCAGATTGAGTTAACTGATAAATAATCAATCTCTTGAGAAACCAATTGAAAACTTACAATATTTATAAATTCCTTATAGTTTAATTTTTATTTAATTTGGGGATTTTAATCATAATGTTTTTAATAGAAATTTTAATTGGAACTCAATTCACCCCCCCTCATGAGTGTCCACTCCGACCAACATTTGGTATCAGTGGATTGTTCTTAATAAAGGATTTCCAAATACTCTATTTTTCAACTGTGATTTTAGTTGTATCTTAAAGATCTTAAATTTCTGTTTGTTCTAAATTTTATCTCTTTAACATATCTGCTAAAATCTAATTATGGATAATAGACTAGAAGGTGATGCTACCAACATGCCACCTTTCTTTAATGGTGTTAATTATGCCCAATGGAAACTGAAAATGAAAATTTATTTATAATGTATGGGATTTTATATCTGTAATGCTATAGAGATTCAGTATAAGATTCTAGAAACTGAAATAACTACTTGGGATGAACCTACGAAAACTACTTACAATAATAATTGTAAATCAATGAATGCTTTGTACTGTGCTTTAGGAGATGAAAAATTTAATCAAATATCTGCTTGTAAAACTGCTTATAAAATCTAGGATACTTTGGCTATTTCCCATGAGGGAACAGCCAATGTTAAGGAAATGATATTGAATACCTACACTATTATGTATGATAATTTTAAAATTAAGCCTAATGAACCTATTTCTGACATGTATCTCAGGTTCAAAGAAATTTTAAATGCAATGATCTCACTTAGAAAAGTTGTTCCTCCAAAAGAACAAATCATGAGGATACTAAGATGCTTGCCAGAAAGATGGAGAGGCACTTTGGTTTCCATAAGAGAATCATGTGATATAAGTTCACTACCTGTTAAAGATTTAATTAGTAAGTTAATGATGTATAAAGAAGAGCTAAAGGTAAACAAAGAGGAATATGATAAACCAAAGAGGATGTTAGTGGGATTTAAGTCTACTACCTCAAAGAGCAATGACAAGGAGAAAGTTCACATACCTACTGAAATCTCAACAATTAGAGGTTTAGATTCTGATAGTGATGAAGAGATGGCTCAAATAGTCAGGAGATTCAAGAAATTCTATAGGAAGAAGAAATTTTTCAGAAAACCAAATTATAAAGGTAAGTATGACAAACGAGGTAATTGGAAGAAATATTGGAAGAAATCTGATAAGGATGATGAGATAGTGTGTTATGAATGCAAAAGGAAATGGCACTTTAGGGATGACTGTCCAAAATTAATGTTTAAGAATAAATATGACTATAAGGACAATAAAATAAGAAATCAATGAAAGTAACATGGAGTGATTCAGAATACATCACAAGTGAGTCTAAGGTTTCTGATTCTGAAAAGAATCATGCCAACATGTGTTTCATGACTAATACTTCTGAGGTACTTGTTTCCCCTATGCTGAATGATTATTATTATGGGAATGAAAGTGATTCAAATAGTGATGATAATATGTCTAAAGATGAATTATTTGAATATTGTAATATGTTAGAAGATACTTGAAATGAGATGAAGGATAAGTACAAATCATTAAAAAGACAGTATGCATTAACTAGCACTATAAAATCTGTATTAGAAGTAGAAAAAGAAAAGAATGCTCAATTGTTAAAGGAGAATACTCAACTTAAATTTTCCAATGATAAACTTAGAAAATATTTAGAGAAGTTAACAAATTAAAATAATACTGTAACTCAAATTCTTGGAAAAAAAGTTTCACCAAAGTATACTACTGGTTTAGGCTATCATCTTGGATAGAGACAGATTACAAAAAATAGATTTATTCCAAAATCTAGACAGTATGATGCTAGTTTCAATTTTGTAAATTCCTAAGTCTCAACTAGCTATTCACATAGTTATAGATCAAACACAGTTTATCTTTCAAAATCTTTCAAATCTATTGATTATATGAAACCCATTAGACAAATCTGGGTACCAAAAGTTTTGCTTGCTAACCTGTCTGGACCCAAGAAAATTTGGGTACCAAAATCATTTTCTGTTTAAACTTGTTTTGTAGGAAACTTTCCTGAAGAGTTCCTATAAGAAGATATCATACTTGGACAGTGGATGTTCAAGAAACATGACTGGAGATTACTCATGTTTCAAAAGTTTAATCAAGGTTTATGGAGGGCATGTCACCTTTGGTGATAATCCAAAAGGAAAAATCATCGGCTTAGGCCAGATTGGTAACACTGATTCAATTTTAATTTCTAAAGTATTATTTGTTGATGGATTAAAATACAACTTGTTAAGAATTTATCAGTTGTTTGATGATGGTTTCAATGTTAAATTTGAAAATGATGCTTGTAATGTTTTTAATTCTAAAATTGCTTTGGTATTTACTGCCTTGAGAAATGAAAATTTTTATGTTGTAGATTTAAATTCCTTATCCAAACAAAAGGTTACCTGTTTAAATTCTTTTCATAGAGAATCTTGCCTATTGTACAGAAGATTATGACACTACAATGTTCACTCACTTAAGAAACTGACTAAGAAAAATTTAGTTAGAGACCTACCTCAACTAAAATTCTCATCAGATAAAGTTTTTACTCCTTTTCAAAAGGGAAAGAAACATAAAGTTTCATTCAAATCAAAGAAATAAGTTTCAACTTCTGAACCTCTTGAGTTGGTTCACATGGATTTATTTGGACCTTCTAGAGTTTCTAGTTTGAATGGGATGCACTATGTTTAGGTCTTAGTAGATGACTTTTCTAGATACACTTGGGTATACTTTCTTGCTCACAAAAGTGAAGCTTGCTCTTACTTTATGAAATATTCCAAGTCTGTAGAAAACCAAAGTGGACTTAAGATTAAGACCTTGAGAAGTGATCATGGTCGTGAGTTTGAAAATCATGATTTTGAAACTTATTGCTCACATAATGGCTATAGTCACAAATTTTTTTCCCCTAGAGCAGCTCAACAGAATAGTGTAGTAGAAAGAAGAAATATAACCCTTCAAGAATTGGAAAGAACTATGATAAATATGTATGACCTACCTATTTACTTCTGGGAAGAAGCTGTAAATACAGCTTGTTATATTATAAATAGATTCTTTATTAGACCTGTTCTTAAAAAGACCCCTTATGAACTATGGAATAATAAGAAGCCTAAAGTTAGTTACTTCAGAGTTTTTGGTTGCAAAGTCTTTGTTTTCAATACTAAGGATAACCTTGACAATTTTTCTTCTAAAAGTGATGAGGGAATATTTCTAGCTTACTCTATAACCAGTAAATCTTATAGATTCTTTAACAAAAGAACCAAATGTGTGGAAGAATCTATTCACATCAAATTTGATCAAACTGATCTACAAGAACCTAAGTCTTCTCTTGAAAATCTTGAAGACGATCTGTCTATTCTGGACCTTAATGGTAAAATCAGTGAACCTTCTGTAAAGCCAAGAAATTCTGCAAATATTCCAGAATCTACTTGTGGTGATCCCGAGCATTGAGAAGAACATGAAATTTCTAGTCCTACCTTTACTAGATCAACTAGGACTCTAAAGAACCATCCTTTAGATGTTGTTGTAGGTAATCTTTCTAGAGGGACACATACTAGAGCTTCTCTAAGAAACCATGTTGAACATCAAGCCTTTATTTCACAATTATAACCTAATAATATCAATGATGCAATCAATGATGAATTTTGGGTAATAGCTATACAAGAGGAATTAAATCAATTTGAAAGAAACAAAGTCTTGTAATTAGTTGACAGACCTAAGGAAACTTTGACCATAGGCACTAAATGGGTTTTTTGAAACAAAGTTGATGAAATAGGAAATAAAATTAGAAACAAATCAAGGCTAGTCACACAAGGGAATAGTCAAGAGGAAGAAATAGACTATGAGGAAACCTTTACACCTATATCTAGATTAGAAGCTATTAGGATTCTATTTGCCTATGCTCCTCATCGTAATTTCAAGTTATATCAAATGGATGTCAAAAGTTCTTTTCTAAATGGTTTTATAATTGAAGATGTTTTTGTTGAAAAACTACCTGGATTTACTAATCCTCATTTTCCAAATTGAGTTTTTACGCTCTCTAATTCTTTATATGGTTAAAAGCAAGCCCCACGAGCTTGGTATGATAGACATAGTATTTTTCTTATTTAAAAAGGTTTTTCTAAAGGGATTGTTGATCCAAATCTCTTTATTAAAAGAATTTCTAAAGATTTTTTGATAGTGAAAATATATGTTGATGATATTATTTTTGGATCTTCTAAAAATACTTTGTGTATTGATTTTTCAAAGAGTATGGAAAATGAATTTGAAATAAGTTTAATGTGAGAACTCAAATATTTTATTGGATTTCAAGTTTTCCAAAATAAAAATGGTATTATTTTAAATCAAAGTAAATATACAAAGGATATTTTATGGAATTTTGGTTTGGATAGTATTAAGGAAAGTGATACACCTATGAGTACTAGTTGTAAGTTGGATGCTGATGAAACTAGAAAACTAGTGGATCAAACCAACTATAGAGGTATGATTGGAAGTTTACTTTATCTTACTGCAAGTCGAACTGATATTATGTTTAGTGTGTGTATGTGTGCAAGATTTCAAGCTAATCCAAAGGAGTCACACTTGCTTTCTATTAAAAGAATTTTCAAATATCTTTAACATACTACTAACTTAGGATTATTTTATCCAAAAAGACAATCATTTGATTTAATAAGTTATTTAGATGCTGACTTTTCTAGTTGCAAGTTAGATAGAAATAGCACGTCTATAACATGTCATATTCTAGGTAAGTCCCTAGTATCTTGGTGTAGTAAAAAAGTATAACTCTGTTGCATTGTCTACTACTAAAGTAGAATATATTGCTGCTGGTAGTTGTTGTGCACAAATTCTATGGATGAAACACACTCTACTGAACTATGGATATCAGTTTAGACATGCATCTATAAACTGTGATAACAATAGTACAATTAATATCTCAAAGAACCCTTTATCTCACTCTATGACCAAACACATTGATGTAAGGCACCACTTTCTGAGATATCATTACCAAAAGGGTGATATTACTCTTGAATTTATAGGTACTGAACATCAATTAGCTGACATATTCACCAAACCTTTATGTTTAGATAGGTTAAGTTACATTAGACATGAGTTAGGAATGATAAAATTTGTAAGTTAGAAACCTCACCGATTGAAACCTCACCATTAGAAACATCACCGTTAGAAGCCTCACCGTTAGAAACCTCACCATTATAATTCTCACTATTAGCCAAATCCTCACTGTTAGCCAAATCCTCACCATTAGTCAAATCCTCACCGTTACCCAAATCCTCACCATTAGCCAAATCCTCCCTGTTAGCCAAATCTTCACTGTTAGCCAAATTCTCACTGTTAACCAAAACCTCACTATTATACCTCACTGGTATGAACCTCACTATTATAACTCACTGGTATGAACCTCACCACTATACCTCACTGTTAGTGGACCTCACCGATAAAAATACTTCACCGTTCGGAATTCTCACAGGTATGTATTGTCGTTAGGTTGTGCTGTTTTTAAAATCTTAAATCTTTAGCCGCCGGAATCTGTGTCTTCTGTACTATACTTATTATGCTTTATTTATTTATTTCTTGATTTCTAAATGATAAAAAATAAGTCTTGACCTCATCTCAATCCAGCTCAAACCCTTTACCTTCAAGCCTTATCTCCCAAACCTTCATTTCTCTCGAACCCTAAGCATCGTGATTCACAAAATGGAAAGAGTGAAGAGACCATCAGTCAGCAAAAAGGATGATGAGCTGGATTCCAAGAGACTCAAATGAGAGTCTAGTAGTGGAAGTGAAGTGAAGAAACCTACAAATCCGGATCACATTCAAAGGGAAATAGTAGTTGAGAAATAACTTTGCGTTGAATGGTTGATGACCATTAAGTCTTTAGTTCTAGAAGTGCTGGAAGATCAGAAATGGGTAGAGTGCTTCTCGAATAACAATGGTCCTTATTATCTGAAGCTGGTAAAATAATTCTATGAGTTTGTTCATTTTAAGAAATCAAAATTTGAGAGAAGTATGGTATCAGTAGTGAAGGACAGAATAATATCTTTTTCTTCTATTGAGTGGGGCGAGTGCCTGAGAGTTCCACATGAAGGAGAGTTTGGGTATTTCTCCAAATTAGTACCTCCAACTAGTAACACCTTTGAATATGAATCTTCCTTGGAAGAATTAATTGGAGATGGTACACCAATAAAAGTAGTTTCTACATAATTTGATGGAGAGAACCGGTTACTTTTCAAGTTCATCCAACACGTGCTAAGTCCAAGAATAGGGTACTTTGAAAATTTGAAGTACCAAGATATTTTTTTGTTGCATTTTCTAAGGCATGGTGTCAAGGTAAATTTGGGTAGGCTTCTGATGATTAAAATTGAAGATATGACCAGGCCAAAGTCAAAAAATAATTCTATATTCTTTGCAAAGCTGATTTCATTGATGATTAAGGTAAGAGGTGTGGCTAAGTCTCAGAATGAGACTATAGTTATGAAAGACAACTTTTGTATTACCAAAACTATTTGTAAATACATGAAGACCAATAGGAATCTGTGGATAAGAGAATGGGTCAGTGATGAAGGGAATTTGTATGATAAATTTAATCTTGTGGATCATCCTTCTAGGCCTAAAGATGTGAGGGATCCAGGTCTAGGACCTGATGAAGAGGAACCTCAGTGTAGTGATGATACTGATGAAGAGGATACCTCTATAGCTGATGGAAGGGATCCGGACTTGCCTCCAAGTCTAGTTGTTGAAGTTGTATCATCTAGAAAGGAAATAGTTTTGGGATTAAGCAATCAAACAACCCCTATTGATGAGGAAGACCAGCCTGCTCCAGAGAATGAGGAAGAAGAAGAATCTAAAATTAAAGCATATGTTTTTGCCTGCTTGAATCTCAGTCCACTGATTGGGCACTCATCAATGCTTACTGAGGAAATTATTGAAGTAGAAAGACCTGCACCTATTATTGATGAGCCTCCTATTGAAGAAATAGAAATGGTTGTGGAGAATTATTCTGAGGAAGACCGAGCTGCTGAGGATGCTATTGCTATACAGGAGAATGCACAAATTGAGGGGGAGCATCCAACCAAACTTGGCAATGTTTCAGTAGCTATTGAGATTGACGACAGAGCAGAAGACTCCAGTTTTTTAGTTTTTGGGTTGGACTATCCTGATTCTGAAGATGAGACACCCATCAATAGACCACAAGTTAACTATAATATCCTTTCTGAGTTTTTACCTGTGGATGTGGTAAGAAAAGTTGATCTAGACCAGTTGAAGTCTGATCTTAAGACCTCTTTTTTAGAAGAGATAAGAAGAATGGAAACCTCATTAATATCATCCATTCAATCTGTTATGAATGACTCTGTGGCTAGCATTGCGTCAGAAAAAGCACCTGTAGTTGTGCCTAAAAATATGGTTACTAAGGCTGATCTTGAGTCTTTAAAGGCTGAGTTGAAGGATACTTAGACTGCATCTGTTATAGACTTAAAGAGCAATTTTTTTGAAGAGCTAACCAAAATGGAAAGATCATTCGAACTCTCTCTTTGATGTACTATGTCATCCATTGTGGCAGAGATGGTGAATAAAGTCAAAATGTGTCTTACTCAGATTGAGAGCTGGAAAGGAGCTGTTATTTCCTTGAAGCAGTCTGTCGCTTCTTTAACTACCTTGAGTAGTTCTCAAGCTCAACTGAATGCTAATATCAATTACATTAAAGGTGTATTAATGCAATTTGTGTATGTCTTTGAATCTTTTAAGAAGTCTGTTAAATATCATGTGAGCACCCAGGATTTGGTTGTCCAAAAGCTGATAAGAAACTTAACCCAATCATTCAAGGAGACTGTAGCATTCACTGTTAAACATCTTGCTTCATCTAGTGCTTTAGTAGATTTTTGATCAATTTAGAGCTGTGATGAAAGAGGAGATTGGTCAGGCTAGTACCAGTAGCTCAGCTGATTCTCAGGTACTATCTACCTCAAGAGATATCCTAAAATTTGTCCAGGGGCATATGAGGGATGCTACTACTACCCAAAAATAAATCAAATATAAGATTGTTATCTATTTTCAAAAAGTTTATACAAAGCATCATCTCAACAACCATTTCAAGCTTATGTTAGAAAACATGAAACTACCTTTAGTCACTCGAGATTTCGGAGTACAAGTGAGAAAGCTCAACGAGTTGACTTCTGCTCTAGACAAGTTTAGAGATAACAAGGATGACTTTATCTCTGCTATTGAGAGAGGAGGAGGAATCATTATGGTCTTTAGGAATTTGTTGTTGCCATTTTTGCATGTATACAGTACTACTATCATTACACCTCCAGCTCTGCCTGCCTCTGCTCAGTCTGCCTCCATTCCTCAGATGACACCGGCTCAAGATATCAGAAACTTGAAAACATTTATTACTCCGAGGAGTACCCACTACAGCCTAGGAATAGTCTCTGTTGCTCAACCTCCAGTGGTGATTTCTAGAATTCCCAAGCCTTCTATTGAAGCTACCCAACCTGAGTCTACCTCTAAACCCAAATCCAAATTCAAAGTGGACATTCAATAGGTGGATTGATTAGTGGCTTGGACACTTTGATAGGAATAAATTGTATTCTGTTTGGTTCAATTATCTGTTTCTTTGTATTTTTTACCTCATGTAATATATAAATTCTTTCATTCTCTTTTACCTTCTATTTCTTCTCTAATTCTTTGTTTCCTCCTTTTTTCTAATCACAAAGGGGGAGAAATAATATATATGGGAGGGAAATAAATGAGCATAATATATCTTGATTTATATAAGGGGGAGAAATATGAGAATTGTGAGCATAATATAATTTTACCATAATATAATTCTACCTCTGGTACATTTGTTTTATATCTGTGATACTGTTGTTTCATACCTGTGATACATTTTCATATAACACTCTATTCTATGATACATTTGAAAATGTCAATACTCACACTAAGAAATGAGACCCAATGTATTTTATACTGATATCTTAATGATTATTTTGGATTATAATACCATAATTTGTGATTATAAAAAATTGGGTGATTGTTGACCTCACCTATTTTGATAATCTCAATTATGTTTAAATATGTGTTTATAATCCTATCTATATGTTAAATTATTATTAACAAAAATATCAAAATAATCATTAGAATATGTTAATCAATGTTTATCTATGTTTATACATGCCTTGAAATAATTCTAACTCAATCTGGATATGATTTGCATCGAACAGATAAGTGTTAATCTTGTCAGTCACTGATACAGACCTACCGATAGAGCAAGTAACCAATATACAGAAAGGTCCACTGATACAAACAACAACCGATAAGGCTAAGTACGTTGGTACAAAAGTCTACCAGTATTCACAAGTCGACTGATACAGACCTACCGGAATATAGTCCACCGATAAGTAAAGGTCACTAATAGACCAAGATTCTTGTGAAACAAGGTCACTTGTACACAACTACCGATATGAAGTCCACCGATACAAATACATAGCTACCGATATGAAGTCCACCGATACAAATACACAACTATCGATACAGACAGACAAATTCCACTAATACAATCAGCTATCGATATAGACAGCTACTGATACAAGTCTGCTGATACAGACAGACGACTACCACCACAAAGTCTACTGATACAAGAATGCCACCAGTACAAAAGTGATAAAGATTAAAGGAGCTATCGATGGAAAGAGATACCAATACTTAGAGATACTATTATAAAGAGTAACAAATACCGAAACAAGACATACTGACTCAAGTCCACCGATACAAGCTCACTGATACTAAGAGCTACTGATGGAAACCAGTCAATGTTTCTCTAAACTCTTTTTCTATTGTTTATTTAGAAACAGTCATATTTTATGTTTTTAATACAACTGCTATTAATTAATTAATGTATGTTGAATGTCAGGAAATCGTACCTTGTACCTGCAGAAGTAATCATACTTTTTTTCGGACCACATGAGCTATAAAAGGGAACCTCGAACTACTAAAGAAAGATACAAGGAATTGGTCTATCTTTCCATGCATATTCGAAACAATCTTCTAGAGATACTCAAGGACTTACATGCATAGAAGTATAAGGAAGAATACTTTCTGAATCTATAGAAACTGAACATTCAAGGAGTAAATAGCTTCAACGATTTCACTCACACTCAAGCAGATCAGACTGATCAACTTGGAACTGGAATTCAAATACAAAAACGACACTCTGTTTTTTTTTGACAAAAAATAGAGGACTCAAAGCTTCATCTACATAAATCCAACGAGTCCATAGCTTAACTCAAAACAAATAGAGTATTCTAAACTCATCTCTATTTGTTTAGCTCTAGTGTGTTTCATTTATTTACATTTTGAGTAGTGTGTGTTCTGTATTTACACAATGTCTCCTGTACTGAACTGGAGGATATCTAATATCCTCACTCAATCTTTCTAAGTATTTTGATTCCCACTATGGATAATGGTAGAGGTCAAGTGTGACCTGGATAGCCTGTGTGATATTGTTTTGTTTTTCCCATGTAGAATTGTGGTAGAGGTCTCAGTACCTGGACAGTCTTTGTACTATTGTTTACCCCGATCTAGGGTGTGTATCAAATTTTATATAAAATTGTTTGAGATGACTAAGTCTCAGCTTGAGACTGAACCTCTTGGTTATATCTATTGTGCATATTATTTTTAGTTTAAGTTATTTTCTATTCCACTGCTAAGTTCTTTGAAATTAAAATCTATTTTAAAGTTACTCTGATAGTTAAACTAGCAAGTTTTTATAATTTTTGTTAGCCAGTAAGTTAGTTTCAAAAGTTACTTAATCCTCAGATTGATTTAACTGAGAAATAATCAATCTCTTGAGAAACAAATTGAAAATATATAATCTTTATAAATTCACTACAATTTAATTTTTATTTAATTTGGGGGATTTTAATTATAAAGTTTTTAATGGAAATTTTAATTGGAACTCAATTCACCCCCCCTCTTGAGTGTCCACTCCGACCAACACCTATATCACCCGCCAAATTATTGGGTAAATATTAATATATCATGAGACAAATAGGACTAGAATGTTGAGTGAACCTAGTTCAGTAAGGATGTATATCCACTATGGTTGTCTTGGGAGTAAACCTTGACTACTACACTGGTATGTGGAGTGAATCTATTCCACTGTGATAGTCTTGGAAATGATCCTTGACTACAAATAAAATAATTTTCTATGGTTATGTGTTTACTAAAACTTATTTCTTATGCCAATTTCATGCTCTCATCTCTAATGTTATTTTATTCCTTTATGACTCAAGTCTTATGAAATTATAATATTTTCACCATTAATGAAGATTATGATCTATAATATAAAGGGTATGGATTTTTAATGTAATGTTCATGTTATCACACCCTTATTCTCGTATTTTTCTTATTTGATCATTGATGTCTACCATTTTTACCATTACTAATAATATGATCTCACCATTTCCTAGGTTTCCCTTTGAAATGTTATAATAAATGTTTTTAGGAATAATATGTCTAAAAGGGTAATAGTTATAAAGTTTTTAATAGGAGACACATATAAACCATTTTTTTTATGTTTCTGTTTCTAAAAGGAACTATACCTATATGATTAGGGAATGTATTTGTATGTTATATAATGAATATTTATCCATTAAGAAGTAATATATTTGTATGAAAATCCCATGTCATTATAGTTGTTATTAGAGAAATGATTAGCTAAACTTTGGAAACTAGGATGTGGAATATTTACTAAGAACCATAGATATAAGTCTAATTGTTGGATAATGTCTTAGTTTTTTATTATTTATCATGGATGGCCTAGGATAAAACCGACGTGTCATGGATTTAAAATAAGGCTTATTGTTTTAGATGTCCTATAAATGATTTTTCACGACTATAAGATTTTCCACTTTGATTATTGTCTCTTATACTATTATTTTTTGTTTTAGTTAATGGATTGAACCTTGAAATATCATGTATATGTTGAATGTGATGGAAAATAAAATGATTTTCCTACTATGAAAATAGATGTTATGGGAGATGGAATTCAAAAACTCTTTGTTATACTCACGCAACATTCTCAAGATATGAATTATGATGAGATTTTAAATGGTAAAATGTGAGAAAAATGTTATTTTGAGTCATTTATAAGGAAACATCCACATTATTTTAGTGGTTCTTCTAATAGACTTATTATCGAGCAATGGATCAGTACCATTGATAGTATATTTTATGTTCTCCAGTGTTCATAACATGAGAAATTTATTCTTGTTTATTATCATCTGGAAGGTAAAGAAAATCAATAGTTGACCCTTACCAAGAACATGAAGCAATAGGAAGATATATAATCTATTGAGTGTGGTGATTTTATGATATTATTTGTCAATAAGTGCTTTTATAATATTCATAATATAAAAATATAGAATGAATTTCTAGATCTAAAAAAGAATTATAATGAATCAGTTGGTACCTATGAGGAAAATTTTATATAACCTACAAGGTACACTTCGTTTATTATCAACCTATATGAAATATAGGATTATCAATTCTTCAGTGGACTAAAACCAATTCCCTAAAGGTAATTATCCATAGTGGACTTTAATAGCTATGATGAAATCATTCGATGTTATAACAAGGTGGAAATGGATATTGGAGTTAATAATCAATCACAGGTTTTGATAAGAAAACATATGTAATTCAAATGGATTTCTAACAACCATGGTGGTTAGAATATATTATTTTCTTTAAGATCAATCTGTGGAATTAAAAATCAATTAAATATTCTTAAGGTAACTAGTAAATGTTTCAAGTGTGGAAAGGAAGTTCATCAGTTAATTGAATGTCAATGTAATGGGAAGAAGTTAGTAAATGATGATAAAAGATATAAAGAAACACATGAAAAATAACCCACACTCTAGTGTTTCAAATGAAATGAGTATGGGCATTATGAAAACCACTGCCCAAATACGAAGGCTAATGATGATGATCGACTTCAGCAACCATTTAAGCCCAAAGATAAATGGAAATATCACACGATCACTATTTCTGATGAGGGGTATAATGATTATATAGTGAAAGGTACACTTACCATCCACTCTAGAATTGAAAATGTATTATTTCATTCTAGATCTACCCACTCTTTTATATCCAAATAATTTTATAATTGTATTATTATACCACCTCGGTGATTATATGTTGAACTATTGGTGAATACTACTAGTGGTTCCATGATCACATATCAGTTTTATCATTATTATATGATTAAATTCTGTATGAATTTACTTCCAATAAAACTTTTTTTTCTTCCCCTAGTTAAGATTAATGTTATTTTTGGAATGGATAGATTATCTATACATAAATCCCACATCAATTATTGTGGATGGTAACTCATATTTTATATTCAAAAACAATATATTCTCATATGTCATATTGATGATAAATATGAAATTCTAATGGAAATAATGTCTATTGTATGGGTATTCATTCCTATTCAAAATGTTTGTTTATCTTAATGTTTGGAGAGAAAATCAACATCAATGATATGACTAATTTTTGGTATTTTGTTAAGGAGTTTACAAAAAACATTTTTTGTATTCCATAAAATCATTAATATGAATTCTTAAAAGAACTCATACATGGTTCAACACCTAATTCAAAAACTCCTTATAGAATAACCCTGATTGAGTTGTACTAACTAAATACAAAACTCCAATAGAATCATGAAAAATGATTCATTCCGACAAGTGTGTCACCATGTGAAGAACTAGTTATTTTTATTAAGAATAAAGATGGATCAATGTGACTTTTCATTGATTAAATAGAACATAACAAATTAATTATAATTAATAAGTTTCCTTAATGCGATATTAATGAATTGTTTAATCAAATGTGTGGGGATTAATACTTTTCTAATATTGGACTTTATTATGGATATCATCAATTGAGGATCAAGAAGAATATTAATAAGACAACAACTATATAAGTTATGGGTTCTATGAATTTATAGTGATGAAATTTTTTCATACTAATGCCCTTAGTCATCCTCATATATTTAATGAATAGAATCTTTAGAGATTACCTTGATCAGATTGTGGTAGTATTTATATATGATGTTTTTATATATTTAAAGAGAAAGGATTAGAATTAAGATAAATTTATAATCACGCTAAATACCCTAAATATGGATAAGATTTATAAAAAATTTACCAAGTATGGATCTTATCTTCATAAATATACATTCATAGGTCATATAATAATAATTAAGGGTGTATCAGTAGATACTTAAAAGGTAAAAGTTATTGAATATTGGTATAAAACAATCATTATGACTCAGATTCATAGATTTATTAATTTGGTTGGATATTATCAATGATTTTTAGATAATTTTTCTCATATATCTAATACACTCAGAAATTTAAATCAGAATGGAGCTAGGTTCCTTCAGACAGATTAAAGCGAATAAAATTTCAAGGAACTAAAAAGAATTTTAATCAGTAAACCAATTATTATTTTACCTTATAGTGGATTAGGGTTTTTAATCTATATTTATACATCAAATAAGTTATTTGGAATAATTCTCATTCAAAATGACATAGTGATATATTGTCTCTCAGACTAATAGAATGTTTCTGAGAAAAATTATCCAACTCATGAATTGAAGTTAACTGTGGTAATTTTTCTATTAAAGGAATGAAAGGACTACCTTTATAGATAAAGTTATGATATATATATTGATAATAATATTTTAAATTATATTTTCACAAATATAGAGTTGAATATGTACCAGTGAATATGGTTGTATATGATTAAATATTATGACACCTAAATGCATTACCACCATAATAAATTGAAAAAGGCAGAATACACTTTAAGTTAAAAGAATCATGCTATATTATATATGTTTAGGATCTAAAAAGAATCATTTTTTCTAGATTTTAAAAGGATGGATCTTGAAATATTTAAGGAAGGGGATAAATATTATATTTCTAAATTAAGTGTTCAACCATTTTTTTAAGTGAATATCAAAGAGATGTAGAAAAAAGTTATAGAGTTGTAGAAGAAGTTAAGAAATGTTCTTGATTTTATCATTTATTTTGATGTAATAATAAATTTTAATAATTGTTAATGTGTCCCATAAATACCATATTTGAAGAAGGAGTTGTTGGATGAGGCTCATAGTTCATTATTCTCTATTCATCTTGGAATCAAAAAAATGTATAGTGATTTAAAACTGTATTTTTTGTCAGAAAACATGAAGAGAGATAATGAAAAGTATATTTCTTAGTTATTGGTGTGTCATCATGTTACAATTAAGAGGTATATTTATAAGGGGTTGTTATATCCATTACCCAAACTAGAATAGAAATGAAAAAATGTCACCAACAATTTTGTCATCAAACTCACCAAAACACAAAAAGGGAATAATGGTATACGGTTTGTAATAAAACATCTTACAATGTATTTAAATTTAATTTAAATTATAGAATATTTCTATTTATATTATATTTCTAAAATTTATATTAAGTAAGTGGTAAGGTTGTATATATTATCACCTTATATTATATCTGATCAGGATCCAAGGTTAACCTAAAGGTTTTGGGGAAGTATTCAATGAGATATGGATATAGAATTGAGTTTCAGTGTGGTGTATCATCCTCAAAAAGTTTTTATTATGAAATAAAAATTAAAACCCTATAGGATATACTAAGATCTTATTCTATGGATTTAAATGGTTCTTGGGATCAACACCTTCCTCTAGTTGAGTTTTTTTATAATAATAGCTTTCACTCAGGAATTCAAATGGATCCTTATAAATCCATATTTAGAAATAAGTATAGAACTCTAACATGAAAGTATAATATTTTAGATATAAATATATTGGGACCAAAGATAGTTGAGGAAATTATAGAGAAACTTAGATCCATTCATCAACATATCAATGTATCTCAAATTTGATAAAAAACCTATGTTGATAATCATCAGTATAACCTTGAGTTTGAAGGTGGTGAGAGGGTTTTTTTAAATTTATCCAAAAATAAAGTTTATGATATTATAAAATAAGTTATATTTGATCCCTAGGTATATGGACTCTTTTGATATTCTTGATTGAGTAGGGACGGCATCTTATCGCTTGGCATTTCCACTAAACTTCTCTTAATTTCATTTTGTGCTCTGTGTATCTCTCCTAATGAAGTATATACATGATCCAATATATGTACTAAAATTTTAGGTCATACCACTATATAATGAACTTTATCATAATAAAAAATAGGTAGATATCTTGTATCATAGAGATAAAGTGTTATGGAACAAGATTACTCACATGGTGAATGTTTTCAAGAGATATTGAAAATTTTAAGAAGTTGCATGGGAATTCGATGATGTAATGAAATAAAGATATCAACATTTTTTATATCATAGTGATGAATATCTAAGGAAATATTCATTTTAATGGGGGTATAATTCAACACTACATGATTTTATAAAATTTTATTTTAAATAAATTTAATATCTTGTGTTACAAATAGCACTAAGTTTAAATGAACCCTGATATATTATAAAATTATAGTTATCATCTAGCCATTAGATAAGAGGGTATAAATAGGACTAAATAAATTTTGAATAAAATTTATGTTTATATATGTATACATTATTTTTTTAAGAATTAGGTAATTATTAATAAAAATAAAAACATTCGAAAGAAAAAGATATATTTTTATAAAATAAATTAATCTGCACATTGTATTTTATCTTAATATATTAAATTAACAACTATTGGTGAATGATTTTAATGAAATATATATACTATATATTAAATAAAAAAATTATCATCCCTTTAATATTTTTTAGGAATGAGATTAGAATAAACCATGTTTATGTTAAAAATGTGTTTTTCTAAAAAGAGGTCTTTGTCACGTGTTGCTCTATTATTTTAAAATTATTTTTTTTCACTTAATGAAATTGGAATTAATACAATTGAATACATAATTTTAATTATGAGGTTCATATTTTTTAAATATTTTCTTTTTATTTTCGGTTAAAATGAATAGTAACTATTGTAATATATATTGCCACATTAAAAGATAAATTTGGTTAATTTAGGTTAAACTAAGTGATAAGGCCAAATTTTTTATCATAAATCTTATTGGATGAATTTAATTTTAAACTTATCACCTTCAACTATAAATATAGTTTCTTAAAGGGCCATTTTCAATGAAAATGACATATGTAATATTTAATGAAAATAATGTTACAAAATATCACTCTCTTAGTTTTAAATATCTATTATGTGTTCATATAAAAAAACTAGTTTTTAGTGAATATTAATATTAATTTTGTGAATGAATAAATTATATTCATCATGATAATTTATTTATAATTATAATTGATTAAAAATCACATTAAATTCATATCCAACACTACTATAGTACTTTTTAAATTAATAAATAAATATAAAATGATGATAAAAATATTAAAAGTAATAAACATTGAGTTAGTTGATGTGTTAAATGAATTTTTCAGATTAATATGACATATTAATGTTTATTTGTTTAAATTTTATTTGAATTCCAACCTTTTATTTATGTATTTTAAGTCAAAATAAATTAATAGTGTCTAAATTTTCCATAATGATTTTTTTGAAAATATAATTTAATTTAATTACATAAAAATAATAAAAATAGAAAAATAAGGATTATATATGGTCTAAAATGTCATCCATTTCCCATTTATTATACTTTTAGAACCAGTTATTTTAGAATCACGTTGATATATTTTAATATTTTATGAAAATTCATGGGTCCCCCCCCCCTCACTCAATTATAAAAATGCACCACCTATTTCTCATATTCACAGCAATTTGATCCTTCAAGATCAACCAAAAACATCCAAGTTATATTATAAGATCTCGTAGATACATTATAGTGTTGTTGGTCTCCACAAAATACCAACTCTAGATCCCTTAATAGGATATTTAAGGGAGTTGTTTAAAAGAAGAGGAAATGACCTTAATTGATTGCTTCCTTCTTAATTATTCTTTTAACTCATCTAAATATGATTAATTCTTAATAAAATAATATTTTTAGTATCCTATGTATATTGAAATATTGTTATGATTATGAAACCACCTTTATTAATCATATTTCCATTAAAAGGGTAGTGAAAATAATGCCCATGCATACGTACTGCTTGTCGTCTCCATGTTGTGATACAATTCATTTCTCATAACCATGTTTTATGGATAGTTATTATGATTTTTTTAATGTTTATATATTTTAATTATTAATTAATTATACTTATTAAATTATAATATCATAACTACCTTCTTACCATCTATATCATTAGAAAACAATAATTTCGATCATGCATATGTGTGGACTACCACCTCCATGAAGCGATGTGATTTTTTTAATTTATGATTCACTTGGATGGAAATAAGGATGTATTTAATGAATATATATAATTTAAACAATATTATAATTATTTTATCATGGTGAATTATTATTTACCTTTATTTCCTCCATCGGTCAAAAAAATAAAAACAGTATTCTTGCGTTTGTATGGCCTACTGTCTCCATGAACGGTGTGGTTTATTTTTTTATCTTCATTTACTAATGACTATAAACATGTATATGATTAATATTTATGATATTTATATCATGATTAAAATTATTTATATTATGGAACCATGATTGAAATATAAGTACTAAAACTATTGAACCAAAACATACATGAAAAACAAAGCAGATATCACACAGAATAGTGATTTTAATAAATAATTTTTAATAAATGGATGATAAAATGCTATAATTAAATAATACATGATATGATATATATTATTATGTTTATGTGATAGATTTATAAAAAATATATATTTATTATCTATGATATTCCAATGCATTTGAAGGAATTCAGACCCAAGATATGGGATTTTGTCCTATTTTTATTTATGTGTCACACAACCCTTATAGACCACTTATTTATTTTTTGGGGTGTATATAATACTCTGGAATTTATTTTAGTATTATTATTTTTAAAATTTTTGTGATTTAAATATGATCTATGTATATTTATTCTATTGTACTTATAATTCAAAATTTACCACAGTGATGAGGGTTTAATGTTACAATCTCATTTCTTATCGGGATTGTTTGTGATTGTATTCATGATGATGAAATATTTTTAAATACCACTCAATAAAATTATTAATTTTCTTATACTATGATTATTTATTAAAAATTCATGTTTTCCATTAATTTTCCTCTTATTAAGTGATCAAGATAATGAAAGTATGTTTTTAATAAAAATAAGTTTTGTTTCTATCTTCAGTCGATTTTTCATTTCCTTCCATATACATGTAATCTAAAAATATTTTAATGAATGTTTTTACTATTCTCCTACTATTTTTCAATGTATTTTCTACCCATATTTTAATATTATAAACTAGTTCAAAATAAATCTTCTTTTTTTCAAAGGTGGTACTTTTTTTATTTTTTTATAAAAGTGTAAATGGAATATTTTATTTTAACATACATAGATTAATGGAATTTACCACCATCATGACCAATAAATTATTTGAAGGGTATTTTAAATTTTTCCATGGTTATTTTAAAATAAATTTTTTTCTATAAGATTTTTGATTTTTTTAGATTTTATAGAAGTGACATCAAAATGAAAAGTTTGTTTTCCTCTATAATGTTATAATGATCTATTAATGGAATTTATATTCTTAAATGACAACAAAACTTGATTTCACCTATGAATTAATGGGGATATTATCCAACAATACAATCTATATTCTTTTTATAGATGGTTTATGTTTATGATATTATGCTGATGAAACTCATTCCTTTTCCATAGATTATGATATGATGAAATTCTTATAAAACCCATTTCATTTCATGGTTTCTAATATGAATAATGTTTTATGATCTTGTAGCACACATATGTATCATTTTAATTATTTTATCGGTGGGACAAATATCTCCCTTCAATTTATTAGGTAAATATTGATATCTTATGAGATGAATAGGATTTTAATGGGGAGTGAACTAGGTTTAGTAAGGGACTTTGTCTACTATGATAGTATTTTGATTGAACTTTCACTACTATGATTGTTTGGGTAGTGAAATCATTCCACTATGATAGTCATGTAAATGGGCATTCAATGGTGAAAAAATGATATTCTATGCTTATGTGTATTCCCCAACAATATGACGTATGCCAATGTTATGCTCTCATGTTTCATGTGTTTTGATTCCTTTATGATTTATGTCTTATTAAATACCATTCTTTATGCCATGAATCAATATCATGATCTATTATATATAGGGTATGGATTTATAATGTTAATATAATGTTCTCACATCTTTATTCTCATGTTATGATTATGGTATCATTTATATCTCACTAGTTTTTCCTTACTAGTCATCTAAGCTGACCCATTATTGTGTTTATTTTCCCTTTATTATGAAGAAATTTTTTCGGAATGATATTTATAAGAAGGGTTATACTTACTAAGAACATAATGGGATACTCTTATGAAGTAGTTGTTTATGTTTCCATGTTTCCATGTTTCGAAAGGAACTATACCTATACAATTTTGGCATGGATTGTTATGTTATGTAATGAATATTCATCTATTATTATGTGATATACATATATGAAAATTCTAGGTCTTTTATAGAGATATTATGGCATTAATCTTAAACATATATCATATGGTATAGATACACCATACTGATCGGACAGAGTTTATGTTTGTTTATAAGTTGTTGGAGGCTCATAAGCATTGTGACTTTTTCACATGAAGGTCGCACTTGGTTATCTTGAGTAGATAAGATCATGAGGACGGACCCTCCAATAAGAACACTACATGTTGTAGGTTTCATCAGTAGTTACTATTTGTGACAACATGTAATGGTCTCTTGGGTTAAGATTATTAATATTTTATACCATTTTATTGGGTACTCTGATGAAAGTAAAAGACTATGGAATTGAATTCATGACAAGGTAGCTTGCATTGGGTGAATCATTGATGATATGATATTGATTGAATAATCAAGATAGAAATTTTTTCTTTCAATGGGAAGAGATATTTCTGGCCTAATTGATTTGGATAGTAGTACCTTCACTAAATCCATGGAGATGATAGAAAAATTTATATTTTTTCAATTAAGAAAAAAATAATAAAGAAATAAAGGATAATGACATGAATTGTGTGTCTTGATTAATGAGATATCATGAGATAAAGATATTATATTACACATCATGCATTTATAGGAAGGTCATCATTTCTATGACTCCTCCTTATATCATTATGGGCTTTGATGGGTTGCTAGCCTCCACTGTTGGTCTATAAATAGTATTAAATGCTATTCAGATAATGACCTAGAGGTTCACACATATGTGTTGAAAAATATGGCATATTCTGATGAGTAGGAGTTTAGGACATAATTGACCCCATCGCGAGGTCTAGGATATATCCAAAAATAGAAGATCTCTAAGGAATAAAAAAATTATTATTATAATTTAGAATAATTGGTATTGAATTTATTTATTAAGATTATTCACATGTATTAAAGTAAATACATGGATAGTATTATAGGAATGAATGTTATTTTAATATTCATGGTTGGTTTAATATTTATGGGAATACCATGTAAAGTTAATGAGTCATTTTTAACACATAATATATTGATTATATTAAAAGTAGGTGATAAAAAATATAAATTATATTTATCATTCATTAAATAATTCTTGAAATATAATTTATTGTTTATTTAGTGGGTAAAAATATCTAAGGAATGAGTATCCTTTATTGGGTATTTTGAACTGTGCAATAAAAGGAGGATGATGGTCTCACATGGCGCAGTATTCATGATGAGCTTATGAGAACCTCACTCTCTTATCGTACTTCCTAGAGAAAGAAGTAGAAGATATTAACTCTCAATCAAAGTTCTTCTTCTTGGACCAGTGATCATAATTGAGGTGACCATTGGGGTCTTCAAGGCACCGTCAAATCTCCACACGATCACCTAGTATTTAATAATTGATGCTCCCTTGGACTTTTCAAGCACATGTGAATTATTCATAGGGAATAGGATTCAGTTTATTCAAAAAATTATCATTGGTATTGAGCAGATGTCAAGCACAGCTTCGGATTGAAAGAGGTAATTCATTATATAAGAAAAATTCTTAAAATTCACCACTTCTGATCCTCATGACATTACTGGGGTTGTGATTCGCTCACAATGATGTAATTACACCATTCAGTGGTAAAATTTGTTAAATTACCAACCCATCTGCTTAGGTTGTATGTACTGATACCATCATTTGGTATCAAATTGATGTGTGAAAATTTTAATCCAAGAAAAATTAATTTTTCTTTAAATTTTGAAGAGGGGGTCATTTCGATCTCAACACTGCAGATTGTGAATTAATATGACATAAGATGGCAAAGTTGTGGTCGTCTGACATTTCAAAGAGGATTAATTTGGTGTTTTCTGGTTTTAATATTTAAAGAACACACACACAAAAAAACAAACACACACACACACACACACACATATATATATATTTGTATGTATATATGTTAATTATACCTAAATCATCGATAGAATTCAATTATATTAAACAATTATATCCAAAAAGGTTTTAGATGGATATAGGAGCGTTTTTTGGACTGGGCTAATTTTACCCATTGTGGATGTGATTTTTGTTTAATTTTTTGTTTCTCCCCAGCCTATGAATCAGGATTGAAAAACTGATAATAAAATAATGATAAAATAAAAATCAAAAGGTAGGGGTGGTGGTGGGGAAACAAAGAATATAAAATAAATTCTTTTTTAAATCTTTTAATGGGTTTGTCATTATCTCTTTTCATTGAAAGGCAATTTAATAGGGTGAAATCTATATACCATTATAATAAAGATTATTAGTGGGATTCTTTAACTGAAATCATTGTTTAAATAAATAACTGTAATGAAAATAATAAAATAAAATGGGAAATATAGGGCTCATATCCAGCTATCCTTTCACTATGTTGGATTACCTCCACACATCGTCGACCTCAGTCTCTAATGATACCATGAAAATGGGATAATATTTAAAATGGGTTTTTAATTTTTTTCAAAAAGGGATAGGGTTTGAGGTATTTTCAAAAATTGGTCCGGAGATAAGTGAATCTCGTTCACGCATCTCCCCTCGCCAGGATGCGTGAATGGGGTCCACGCTTCCATTGTGAGGTTTCTGAAGGGTAAACGATGTTGACTCTTCCTCCAGAATTTGTTTAATTTATAAATATTATGATATAAATATATATAATCAAATATCTAATTAAATATTAAAATAAATATTAATAAAAGATAAAAAAATAATTAAATTCTACTAAAATATAAATAAATATTAATTAAAAATTAATTGATATTTATAAAACATGAATAAAGATTAATTTAATATTTATAAATATTAAATAATACTAATAAAAATTAAATAAATATTCATAAATAGTCATAATATGAATAAATATTTATAAATATTGTTTAAATATTAAATAAATATTCCTAAGTATTCATAAATATAAATAAATGTAAACAAATAGAAATAAATATTAATGAATATAAATAAAAAACCAAATGGTAATAAAATATTAATACATATTAGCTAATTATTCAAAAATATTAATTTAACATTAATAAATATTCATGAGTATTCATAAATGCTAAAAAATATAAATAAAAACCAATAAATATTATCATATCTTAATAAATATAAAATAAATATTCATAAATATTAATTAAATATTAACAAAATATTAAAAAAATTCATTAAAAATTCATTAAAATAATAAAACTTTATTAAATATTCATAAATACTTATAAATACTAATAAATATAAATAAATATTAAAAAATATTAAAAATATTAATTAAATAATCAAATATATAAATGAAATACTCACAAATATTAATACATGAAAAAGAAATAGATTTCAACATTTATAAATATATATAAATATTATTTAAAAATTAGTAAACATTAATAAAAATTATTTAAATATTACCAAATATTCATCAATGTTAATGAATATTAATAAATATTAAATAAATATTGATAATTTTTATTAATTTTTTTAACATGTTGAGTCATAAGCCCTCTTTTATTAATAATATATAAATATTTATTAAATTTTAATGAATATAAATAAATATTAATTGAATATTAATAAGTGTTAAATAAATATTAATAAATGTTAACAATTATTAATAAATATTAATAAATAATAGTTATCCGTTAAATAATTATTCACAAATATAAATAAATTTTATTAAATATATGTAAATATTAATAATTATGAATATTTATTAACATTTAGTAATATTTTTTAATATTTACAAATATTTATGAATATTTAATCAATATTTAGTCATATTTAATATTATTGATTTATTATTTATTTATAATTATTAATATTTATTTACTATTTACTAATATTTATTTAATACTTATATATTATTTATTTGTATTAAAACATATTTATATTTATTTATATTTATTTATATTTAGTTACTATTTATTCATATTTTTTTTGTATTTTTTGTATTTTATTATATATACATATATGTTACTTATTAATATTTATTTTTTATTTATTTATATTTATTTACATTTTTTTATATTTATTTATATATTATTTATTAATATTTATTTCTATTTATTTCTATTTATTTCTATTTATTTCTATTTATTTCTATTTATTTCTATTTATTTCTATTTATTTCTATTTATTTCTATTTATTTCTATTTATTTCTATTTATTTCTATTTATTTCTATTTATTTCTATTTATTTCTATTTACTTCTATTTACTTCTATTTACTTCTATTTACTTCTATTTATTTCTATTTATTTCTATTTATTTATTATTTATTAATATTTTTTTATATCTATTTATATTTTTATATATTTATTTATATGTATTTATACTTATTTATATTTACTTATATATTATTTACTAATATTTATTTATTGTTTATAAATATTTATTTATTATTTATTTATTATTTATTTATATTCTTACTATATATTAATATATATTTAATAATTATTTCTTATTTAATTAATATTTATTTATTTACATATTAATATATGTTTATATTTTGTTATATTTATTAATATTTATTAATATTTATTAATATTTTTTTATTAATATTTAATTATATTTTTTTATATTTTTTTACAATTTATTAATATTTATTTAATATTTATATTTTTTTTTTTAATATTTATCAATATTATTTCAATTTATTAATATTTATTTAACAAATATATATTATTTATTTATTGTTTAATTATTTAATTATTAATATTTTTTATATTTATATAAATTTTAATATTTATATTTATTTAAAATTTATATTTATTTAATATTTAGTTAATATTATTTAATATTATTTATTTACAATTTATTTGTATTTCATTACTGTTTATTAATATTTATTAATATTTATTTACTATTTATTAATATTTATTTACAATTTAATTAATATTTATTTATATTTATTTAGATTCTTACTATTTATTAATATTTATTTAACAATTATATATTATTTAATTAAAATTTATTTATTTACACATTAATATTTTTTTATTTATATAGATTTTAATATTTATATTTATTTAATATTTATTTAATGTTATTTAATTATATTTATTTACTATTTATTTATATTTATTTACTATTTATTTATATTTATTTGTATTTATTTATATTTATTTACTATTTATTTATATTTATTCATATTTATTCATATTTATTTACTATTTATTTGTATTTATGTGCTATTTAATTAATATTTATTTATATTTATTTATATATAATATGTATTCATTACCTTTAAATTAGTTTTTATTTATTTTTATTAATATTTTTTAATATTTAATCATATGTATATTTATTTATTTATTTATTTAGTAATATTTATAAATAAAAAAAATTCTAGAGGAAGAATTAATGTCGTTCACTCTTCCTTCAGAAACCACGCACAGGATGCGTGAACCTTGTTCACGCATCTCCGGACCTATTTTTAAAAATATCCCCAATCTTATCCCATTTGGTAGAAATAAAAAACAAAAAACTCAAATTAAAAAAAATCCCATGAAAACCCTCCCACTTCTTACCGTCCCTTTCGAGGGCCACCCCACGGATTTTTTTTTACGTTTTTGAAAAAAAAATGTTTTCCATAAAACACTTAGGATAGAAATATTTTTAAAAATATGCCTCAATGGTGGCATCCGGGATGCCGCCTTTGCATTTCAGGGGCAAGGCAGCATCGCGAATGTCGCCTTTGCGCTGCGGGTGAAAGGCGGCATCCAAGATGCCGCCTTTCTCCTAAAATTTTTTTTTTTTGCAAATTTTTTTTTTATTTTTTGTTTTGTTTTGTTTATATATATATACATATATACATATACATATATATATATAAACAAAACAATAAAATTCAGTAGAATCTATGCTATTAAAGATCCAGCGGTACAGCCATTACAGCAATCTGGATTCTGATAGAAGCTCTCACCCAGACCTCCCTCTTATAAGAAAGCTTACCCTGGAAATCATTCTGCATTTCTGATGTGGGATTCTGGTTCTTCATTTCCTGCATAGAACATTCTACATTTCTGATGTGGGATTCTGTTTCAAGTACGTGACTTTGAAAGACTATAAAATATAAACTATAAGGCCAATATAAATGAAACTTAAAACATGGATTAAACATATAAAAAATAGTTGAAAACAAAAATAATTTCCTCAAAGATGTTGATGAAAAATAATCTATAACCTCTCAAAACTGCCTACTTGAATCTTAAAAATGTTTTAAGTACGTTACTTTGAAAGACTATAAAATATAAACTATAATGCCAATATAAATGAAACTTAAAACATGGATTAAACATAAAATAAATGATTGAAAATAAAAAGAATTTTGTAAAAAATATTGATGAAATATAATTGATAAGCTTTCAAAACGACCAACATGAAACTTCAAAATGTTTCAAGCACGTGACTTTGAAAGCCTATAAAATATAAACTATAAGAATGATATAAATGAAACATAAAACACGGATTAAACATATAACAAATAGTCGAAAATAAATAGAATTTCGTAAAAAATGTTCATGAAAAATAATTTATAAGCTTTCAAAACCGCCTACTTGAAACTTAAGAATGTTTCAAGTACGTGACTTTGAAAGATTATAAAATTATTACTAATTAACTGACTAATTATTATATAATTAATAGTTAGATTAATAATTTACTAATTAATTATTATATAAGTAATAATTAATGAGTAATAATTAATGAGTAATAATTAATAATTAATAATTTACTGAATAGTTATAATTAATATTTATATTACTAATTAACAAATTAATAATTAATAATTACTTATTAATAATAATTAATTACTAATTACTAATTATAATGAATAATTATAATAAATATTTATATTACTGATTAACTAATTAATAATTACCCATTACTAATTAATTAGTTATAATTATTAATTATATTTCTAATTAACTAAATATTGATTATATATGTAATAATTATATTACTAATTAATTATTATATAATTAATGATAATATTACTAAATAAATAATTAATTATGACATATTTAATTATTAGTAATTGCTAATTAAAAATTATAATAATTATATTCAATAATAATATTACTAATTAACTAATTAACTATTATATAATTAATAATTATATTACTAATTAACTAATTAATTATTATATAATAATTTTTAATAAATACTAACTAATAATTATAATGAATAATTATAATTTATAATTATATTACTAATTAACTAATTATAAAAAAGGCCTCGACTCTATCTTTCTCAAAAAATTAACTAATTAAATATTATATAATTGATAATTTTATTACTAATTAATTAATTAGTTATTATATAATTAATGATTAATAAACACTAATTAACAAATTAAAAATTATATACTAATTAATTAGTTATTTCGTAATATAAATATTAATTATATACTAATTAAACAGTTAATTAGTAATAGAATTATTAATTATATCATTTTTAATTAGGTAATTAGTAATTATTAATGTTTTATTATTCTGTTCCTATGGTTATATAAATATATATAAATAAAACCTAATTTACCCCCTCCTGAGATTCCACTCTGACCAACAAGTAAAAATAGTATTTTGATTTCAGTACACATAAAACATGTAAACAATAATGTACAATCAATGCATATGTCTGTGGCGAGGAGATTCCGTCCCACATGATGGTCTGCGAATAGGACGTCCACGTCGAGTGCGTAGTGGAGTCTGATGACCTGGAGAAGGCTGATCCTCGGGCACTGAAACGTCTACTGTTGCATCCTCCATCTGTGTGTCAGTGGGAGGAGTTGTCAACTGCATCTCGTACTGCCATTCGGATCCTTCTCCCACTAAGGTGGTAGAAGGACCTGCCTCCATCACATAGGGGAACGAAGCCTGTGATGGAGCTATACCCCAAGACGATGATGGCTCTAGAATCCAAGGTTGTGAAGGATCTAGAACCAAAGATGGAGAGAACTGTGGATATCCTGTCAGGAAAGACGGATCCCATGCCACCTGAGGCACATCCTGAATAGGCTGATCCTGGACTACTAGAGGCCCGACCTCTGCCTGTGGAACAGGCGAGGCCTCACGTGCAGCACGACACTGTCTACGTCGTCGTGGTCGTGGCTCCTCAGCACCAGCAGCAGCTGCAGGATGTTCCTCTGGGGCAGGAACCTCCTCTCTCCGAGCCAAACGCGTGAAGATGCTCCCGGAAAGTGCATGAAAAGATGCCCTCGCCTCCAGCACTGTAGCATGGATGGCTTCCCGGCTAAAAACCCCCTCCTCCTCTTCATCACTCATGCGAACAAGCTGCTCTGTGTGACTTCTCTGTAAGTAGATTCAAATTGAATTAGAAAATAATTCAATAAACAAACTAATATAAATTTATTGACTTATCATCCTTTGCATCTCTATGCCAGCTTGGGTAAGATACAGTATAGACTTCAGTCTATACCATGGCGCATAGTCAACCTGCTCTGAAAGAGAGAATTGATTTGTAGGAACACCCTGAATATGTAACTCTGCACATCTGTGCTAGCAGTCGATAAAACTCGCATGTACTTGGGACCAGTCATCATCCTGCCTCCCTGTCAGCTTCATCCCATGAAGCTGGTCTGTCTGTCTAGATGGTAATGGAATCGGCTGAGTACGAAAAAATTGGCGCATGACCCTGTCAGGCTGCTGCCACTCAATAATATAAAAGTAAATGAGGGGCACTACAGCCATAGCATCCTCAAGCCCAACAGTGCAGTATGCTGGCAACTGGTTCATAATACTCCAGTATGGAAGCCATGAAATCTGAAATGACAAGTGATTTTGTCAAAAAAACACCCAACTAAAAACCAAAATTGATGTTATTATTAAATATGTTAGACAGTGATAGATTGTATATACATACCTGATCAGGTAAGAGACAGTCCAACTGTAGCCGATATATGCCCAAATGTTGTCTCGGAACCACGTCAAAATTGTGTCGCTGACACCACCTGTAAAATACAATGATAATGACAAATAATGAGAAATTATAGTCAATAACACATAGTAGAATCAAAAACCAATAGAAATGACTTATCATACCAGCGTCCACGCGGAGCGTCATGCAGCACCTTCATCTCGACCGGTGGACCAGCAACGTCAGGGCGGAATGCTAGGATGCGCTCTCATGCCCACATCTGAATAAGGATGACGCATCCTCCGAGACCTGTACGGTCCCTATGGGATAGTCTTCATAATGATCTGTACGTGTATTCCAAGTTGGCTGATCCCCAACTGTACATCCCAGCCCCATCAAAGTCCTCTAGTAGGGGTAGATACATCATATGCACGTGCATCCCTAGTGATCAGTACACATGGTCCCACCAATGAGTCGTAAGATATATGCACGGGTGTAATGCATAACGGTCTTCTCATCATCATCATCCTGTAAATGTGGAATCTGCGACTCCAACCAACGCATAGATATGGACGATCCATCTGTAGCCCTACGATCGGACAAAATATCAATGCCTAACAAGAGTTGAGCAAGGTATGGCCAAGCTGCACGAGTGGGTCCAATAATGGGTCTCCCCTGGATAGGCAGACCAAGAAGCACTGCGACATCCTCGAGGGTGATGGTCATCTCTCCCTCAGGCAAGTGGAATGTGTGTGTCTCTGGTCTCCATTTCTCAACGAGGGCAGCAAGTAGGTAATGATCTACAAATGTGAAATCTGGTATGGCAAGGCCATAGAAGCCAGCACGGTGCAAGTAAGGTCTAATGGCATGTGGAGGCTCCATGTGATGAAAATGGTGCGCTCGACGCACCTTCACAAATCGATCTGGACGACCCTCTAACACGGCCTGCGTAAATTGGGTAGGCTGATGAGTGAGTAGTATGGTATCATCCATATGCATATAAACAAAGAAAATGAGTCATAAGTGTAAAATATAAATATAACATTATGATGTTTTTAGAATTTATATAATTTTATGTATTCAATATCTTATGCTAATTATTATGAAACTATAAATTTGTTATAGAACAGTTTTCTAAAATATCCTGCATGTTTAGATTGGGGTTTAGGTTGGAGGGTTTAGGGTTAAAATTTTTAATATTAACGTCCAGGAAACATGTTAATGGGTTAACTTACATACACTTTTCAATATGGGTTAAGTGTTCTGTTTTCGGAGTTTTGAAATAAATTCTATTATCTCATATTTATAGTTATTTCTTGAAAGAATGAATATTAATATGAAATGAGTTATGTTATCTAAAATATTGAGTCTTGAATTTGGTTACACATATTTTGGGGGAGGTTTATGATTAACTACTTATGGATTGGATTAAGATAAACCATGTCAATTAGTAATGATGTTTTTAGAATTTATCTAATTGTATGTATTCAATATCTTATGCTAATTATTATGATACTATAAATTTGTTATAGAACAGTTTGCTAAAATATCCTGCATGTTTAGATTGGGGTTTAGGTTGGAGGGTTTAGGGTTAAAATTTTTAATATTAACATCCAGGAAACATGTTAATGGGTTAACTGACATACACTTTTAAATATGGGTTAAGTGTTCCGCTTTCGGAGTTTTGAAATAAATTATATTATCTCATATTTAAAGTTATTTCTTGAAAGCATGAATATTAATATGAAAACTTATCTCAGATGTTTGGGGTTTAGAAAACCGAGGAATAAAGAAGACATAAAAACATTTAGTTTACAATATGGGAATGTCACAATGAAGACAATACATCATTATGAATGAGACTGTGAAGTTGACCCAACAACCTTAGGGCATCGCTTCCAGTTATGACCTTCTTTATGACATATTGTGCATCACAAACTCTATCCTTGTTCTTGAGGCTAGTCTATCTCATTACGCATCCTACTCACCTTTGGTCTCCCACGAGGACGTAACTGATTCATGTCAGGTATCACTATCGGCTGGCCTTCAGGCATTGGGAAATAACAATACTCCCCAATAGGTTTCCATGGTGCAGCATAACAGTTGGAAATGATATCCATCCGATACACTGGATAAACATATGCTTCCCATGAGATGTTCACAGAGGCACATGCTGCGATGGCGTGTGTACATGGAAACCATAAGGCCTGAAATTTTTCACATTGTCATTGCCTTGTTTCCAGTAATACCACCATTTTTTCACCGACGCAATTTGTGATGGGGTGTGAATGCTCTTGAACTTCAAATCGGTAGTCTTCTCTTCGAAAGTGACAGACGTGATAACCATAAGCTTCTTCAATATTTTTTTCAATCTCTCGTTGAAAGTGTCTTCCATATCTTAGCCCTTGATGTATTTTGTCTGATGCTAGTTTTTGTCTATCCAAAAAGTACTTCACGCATTGATATAATGTCTCCTGAACTAAGGCGGTTATAGGTAGCTTGCAAAGTCCTTTGAAGATACCATTGATTCACTCCACAATGTTTGTCGTCATGTGTCCATACCTCTTTCCCCTGTCATATGCCAATGTCCATTTATCTTTTGGAATCTGCATCATATAATCATAAACTTCTTGATTAGCCTGACGAATTTGTTCAAAACGTTCTTCAAATCGTCATTGGTCCAACTCATATGCTACAAAACGTAGATGATATTTCACATAAATTGATTTTATCTTTATATTGAAACAGTAAACAGAACGAATAAAATACATACCAAGCCTTGTGATTGCCTTCTTCATCGGTTCGTTGTCGAATTTTTTATGCACATTATTAGCAATGTGTCTAATGCAGAACCGATGATGTGCATTTGGGTATCTCCATGTATCAGGATCTGCATTGATTGCCTCATTAATTGCTCGAAGGAGATCAGATATCAAACAAACTCCCTGAATGTTGGTGAAATGGTTGTTGATACATGCTAGAAACCAACTCCATGATTCATAGTTTTCTTTCTCTACAATGGCAAAGGCAAGCGGAAGAGGTGAACGGTTTCCATATTGGGTTGCCGCAATCAACAATACGCCCTTGTATTTTCCATACAGAAATGTTCCATCAATCTGAATAAATTGTTTGCAAAAACGAAATTCGGAGATACAAGGAAGGAATGCCCAGAACAACCGATGAAATTGAACACGAGATGGATCAAGTCGATTATCAGGAGACACATGTTCGTTTGTATCCAAATGGAAGACAACTTGGTTATGATGCCTCAGTATGGCTAGCAATTGCAGCAATACTCGATATGAGTCATCCCAATCACCATATACCTTCACAATTGCCTTCTGTTTCGCCATCCATGCCTTATTATAGGAAATCTTATAACCGGATGTCTGTAGAATCCTCTCTTGAACAAGGGATTTTGGAACATCTTGAAATTTCCTAATCATCTCAACAATAATAGATGACACAAATTCTACATCCAATGAAGTATGATCTTGTGTGAGACTTGGCTGAACGCAAGTATGAGCCGCCTCAATCCTTGAGATTCTCCAACCTCCAAATGTAATGTCTAGAATAGCCCTTAAGCGAAATCTACAATCATCCCCATACTTCACGCACCGTATAACATATTTACTACGGAATGATTCGTGAACTACATAGTTGAAGTTTCTCTCAATATGAAATCTCTTTAACGTGCTTTTTAAGGCATCTTTACTGGGAAAATTCCTTCCAATATATAAGGTTTTGTCCACCTCACTAAACCTATCTGGTACAACTCCAGGGAACTCAGTTGTCAGTGTGAGAACAGTATTATCGAATTCAGGCATGCGTGTCATTGATTCTGACCAAGATGAAAAGAGTGGTGGATGATTTACTGACTGAGGTTAATGTACAACAATTGAATTTCTCAAAACCTCCTCTCTGTTTTCTATTGGTCCCTCCTCATCAGCACTGTTTTCACCATATGATCCATCATTACGAAACTCCTCATCAGAAGTCAGATTGACATGTATATCCGAGAGATCATCTAGGTTGTCCTCTTCTGCTGCATCATTTGGAATAGGCTCAATGTCATGGGGTAGATTGTCTTCAACCACTCTTGTATTTCTACGTCTTTGTACAAGTGGACGTTGTTGTTGTACAGTAGAAACACCAACGTATAACTCCATCATGGTACCATCTAACCGTTGAGAAAATAAATTAATTGCTTGGACCCAATGCGCATCAACAACCAATGGACAAGCTATATGCCATAGTGTTTTTGGAAATTGAAAATGTCTATAGCTCATAAACATGATCTCTTGATCGGGTCCCAGATTTAAGGAAACACGAATTCTCTCTTAAAGGTCACTTATGGTAACACAATAAACTATACTAACCACCGTAATTGGTTGTGTACTATAAGAAGCTCCTTGCTCAGTTTGAATAATCTCCCCATAACAGTACACACAGGCAAACATGGCACTCTTCGTCAAAAATGTTTCTTTCATTAAAATTATGATAGTGTAACAAATATTAACAATTATTTTTGACGATATGATGTTTATTATAATGTAATTTTAGTGTGCCTTTCTATACCATAAACTAAGCTACTGATGTTTGACCATATGATATTTATTAGAATGTAATTTTAGAGCTCCTTTTTATTTAGTTTGTTTGTTCTTCTTCATTTCACTTTATATGTTCATTAGTATCATTAGCTAATCATTATATGAATCCATGTTTTAATCCTATGTTATTTATTAATTATTCTAAAATTAAATAATAATAACTAATCATTAATTATTCTATTATTCTATAATTAACTAATAATAACTTTAATTCGTTAATTCTTATGTCCTTATTTGATTCTATAAAATTATATTTATCATTTATTATTGATAAATATACTGATTTGATTTTTCTTCTCGTAGAAATTTTAGTATTTTATAAAGAAAATATGAATCATCTTAAGAATATTCCCCAGGAGTGTTAAACCAGGATGCAGCAAGGCTCGTTATCGTGCACCAGTTCCCGTTTGAGTCTAGCTCGAAGTGGTTTTTTCGGGTTTTACCCCTATGTACATCTGTGACAGAGCCACATCCACTTGTTTCTATCCAGACAGGAATTTAATTGCGTAGATAACCACATAATCTTTAAGCTACCAAAATTTCTAAATACTTAATCTTAATTTAATCTATACTTAATCTATACTACCTAACAATAATTATTTAAAACTATATATAACTAATTACAAAAACTAAATAACCAAATATTAAGAACTACCTAAACTAATTAACAAATGAAAGATTTAAAACTAAAAAAAATTAAATTAATTAAATAAAAACATTAAATTAAATAAATAAACATACCTCTAAATGAAGCTTCGTAAAAACTCGCATAGTAAAGGAATTTTTTAGAGAGAGAGAGAAATCCAGAGAGATGAAGTGAGGAGGGAGAGAGGAAGGCAATGATCAAGTGAGGAGAGGGGAGGGGGGTGGCCGCCCTTTTATAGGGAGTTCAGGCGAAGGCGGCATCGTGGAAGCCGCCTTTCGCCTCAGCGTATGGTCAAAGGTGGCATCGCAGAAGCTGCCTTTTGCCTTACCCTGAGGCGAAAGGCAGCCTCCCCCCGGCTACCTTTGCCATGTCATCGATCCGGGCCAAAGGCGACGTGGGGTAGCGAAGGTGGCATCACAGATGCCGCCTTTGTCGCGTATTTTAAAAAAAACTGACCTAGGCAGTTTTTCAGAATTTTTTTTTAGAAAAACGTATTTAAAAAAAATCTGCCACACCACCGTTGTGCCAAACAACCTCTAAAACGCACACCACCACTGGTCGCTGACTATCATATGTCAGTCTGCCACATCTCACGGGAGAACCCCAACCCCACAATCGTTCATTTCCCCATTCACCTGTGCATCTTCCTGCTTGGATTCCCCAACATCTTCCCTTTCATGCACTAGGAAAGACCGTCACCTGTGACTCACCCACCCACCCTCCCATGGACCGAACACCAATATCTTCTGCGCCATAAGAACTCGCCACCACCTGATCCTCCGATTCATCTAGTACCGTCCGTACCCCATGCTCCTTGAACCAAAACCCCTCCACAGTGACTTATCCCCCTGTACACTGCCTCTACAGTGTCAGTCCACTATTTTTACATCCCACCATGCGGGTTTCTTCCGGGACTGACCATTGTCTGAACAATTGGCTAGCCCTAGGATAGGAGCACTACCACCCTACCCTCTGAACTAGATCCAACTTACCTATTCGATAACAGGTCCGTATGGGTACTTCTTGAACCAAGATTGTTCAAGGTGGGTCTTACGTAGCCCGTCCAACCATATCTATGCCTGATATCTCTATCAGCTATTTTTGGGGCTGTGCAGGGGTTTGAGATCAAAATTTTATATATATGTGTGTGTAAATATAAACATATATATATATATATTAAATTAATTTTAATTTTTATTATAATTAAATTAGTTAATGGGACCAAAAGATATATTTTTATTGAATTAAAAATAAGATTGAATTATTTAAACTCATTAAAATCACCCTAAAAAGAATTTATTGCATCTTTAATATTTTTTTCATATGTTAAATTTTATATAATCTATTTTAATGTGTACAGAATGATCATGATTCATTGATCTACCAATGCATATCTGGTATTTGTGTAATTATTTAATTAATTATAATAATGCATGGTATTTAATAATTATTTTATAATTGAAGATCTATGTATCTTATTTTGCATCATTATATGTTTGTAGGTCTATGCACCCAAATAAAAGATATTATTTTTATTATGAATTTCTAAGATCCTCTCAACTGCATGTTACTTATTATTGTATAATGATTGGTATGATAAGTGACATAGTTCATGCTAGGATTTTGCGATGTACCAAACAGGAGATTGGCACATTGTCCAGGAGAGTTTTTAAACTTCAACCGCATACTTAGGAACACAAGAAGTTACCTCTAGTGTCTAGGATGATTCATTTTGCACTCAATGAGCCAACCATTATTATCATCTCTTGATCACATGAATTAATTTTATTTATGCATTTTTATTTTTTTCTATATGTGTAGTTTTTATAAGGAATCACATAAAATAATAAGAAAGTGTGCATTGATAAAATCAACATTTCATGAGTTGAATGTTTTTTATGTAATGCATAGTCAAGTTGTGAGTGTGATCATGTACTACAATTACAATAGATAGAAAATGATTTTAGTAATTGATAAATAAGAAAACCCCTCAAAGAAATATTAAGTTCCAAATGCTGTCTATGATTCGAATTTGAACAAAATTAGGTGTATAGGGTGCTTTCCATCCCTAGTTTACAGTTCCTCCTACTATTAGGGAGTTTTTATATATTAATGTGGTTTTCCCGTCAAATTCCTACCTTAAAACTCTCTAATTAGTGGTGTATCCATATATTTGACTATTAGGAGAGGTTTTAGGGATCATTTCCACTTTAATGCTCAGGTGGCTGAGTATTTTGAGTCTAGTGGGGGGGATACTAGAGTTTAGTAAAATATTGAGACATTTAACAATTAAATTATTTTGTAATGTCTAATTATTAATCAAGATAAAAAGTACTATTCTCCAAGTTTTTATTTTTGTTGAAGAATAGAAATTAATAAAAAAACCATGCAGCGCCACTTTTAGTGGTGGTGCTCGGCCATTTCGATGGAGGAAGCCTTCAGCGCCACTTGAAGTGGCGCTCAAGGAATAAAAAATCCATGCAGCGCCACTTCAAGTGGCGCTGCCCCCTTACTCCCTGTATAGTCAGCGCCACTTGAAGTGGCGCCGAAAGATACCCACCACCTATAAATAGGCCCCTCGCCCACCCCATTTCTCATCTTCCCCTCACTTCCCCTCCTCTCTCTCTCAAAGTTATCTCTCTAAAAATCTCTGCTCTGCACCTTGCCTCTCCGGTTGCTCTGCCTTGCCTCTCCGGTCGCTCTATCTGCGTAGCTACGTCTCCACAAATTTGAGGTAAATCTTTCTTTAAATTTATTTAATATTTTGATTTAATAATTTAGTTGTTTAATTTATATAATTAGTTTATAATATTTCTATTATATAAATAGTATAGTTTTTTTTAAATATAATTAGGTAATGAAATGATTATAGTTAATTAATTAATTATAATTAGGTAATTATAATTAGGTAATTATAATTAGGTAATTAATTAATTATAATTAGGTAACTAATTAATTCTAATTAGGTAATTAATTAATCATAATTAGGTTAATAGTTAATTCTAATTAGGTTAATAAATAATTATAATTACATTAATAATTAATTGTAATTAGGTAATTAATTAATTGGAATTAGGTAATTAATTAATTGTAATTAGGTAATTAATTAATCATAATTAGGTTATTAATTAATCATAATTAGGTTATTAATTAATCATAATTAGGTTATTAAATAATCATAATTAGGTAATTAATTAATTATTATGAGGTTATTAATTAATTTTAATTAGGTCATTAATGAATTATAATTATGTTATTAATTAATTGTAATTAGGTTATTAATTAATTTCAATTAGGTTATTAATTAATTCTTATTAGGTTATTAATTAATTCTTATTAGGTTATTAATTAATCATAATTAGGTTATTAAAGAATCATAATTAGGTAATCAATTAATCATAATTAGGTAATGAATTAATCATAATTAGGTTATTAAATAATCATAATTAGGTTATTAAATAATCATAATTAGGTAATTAATTAATCATAATTAGGTAATTAATTAATCATAATTAGGTAATTAATTAATCATAATTATGTAATTAATTAATCAATCATAATTAGGTAATTAATGAATCATAATTAGCTAATTAATCAATCATAATTAGGTAAATAATCAATCATAATTAGGTAAATAATCAATCATAATTAGCTAATTAATTAATCATAATTGGCTAATTAATTAATTATAATTAGGTTATTAATTAATTATAATTAGGTTATTAATTAATTATAATTAGGTTATTAATTAATCATAATTAGGTTATTAATTAATCATAATTAGGTAATTAATTAATCATAATTAGGTAATTAATGAATCATAATTAGCTAATTAATTAATTATAATTAGGTTATTAATTAATAATTAATAATTTATTAATTAATTAGGTTATTAAATAATCATAATTAGGTAATTAATTAATCATAATTAGGTAATTAATGAATCATAATTAGGTAATTAATGAATCATAAATAGGTAATTAATGAATCATAATTAGGTAATTAATTAATCATAATTAGGTAATTAATCAATCATAATTAGGTAATTAATCAATCATAATTAGGTAATTAATCAATCATAATTATGTAATTAATCAATCATAATTAGGTAATTAATCAATCATAATTAGGTAAATAATTAATTATAATTAGGTTATTAATTAATTATAATTAGGTTTTTAATTAATTATAATTAGGTTATTAATTAATCATAATTAGGTAATTAATTAATTATAATTAGGTAATTAATCAATCATAATTAGGTAATTAATTATTTATAATTAGGTTATTAATTAATAATTAATAATTTATTAATTAATAATTATTATTTAATTAAATAATTCTAATTAGGTTATTAATTATTCATAATTAGGTTATTAATTAATCATAATTAGGTAATTAATTAATCATAATTACGTAATTAATCAATCATAATTAGGTAAATAATTAATCATAATTAGGTAATTAACCAATCAAAATTAGGTAAATAATTAATCATAATTAGCTAATTAATTAATTATAATTAGGTTATTAACTAATAATTAATAATTTATTAATTAATAAATATTATGTAATTAAATAATTATAATCAGGTAATTAATTAATTATAATTAGGTAATTAATTAATTATAATTAGGTTATTAATTCATTATTATGAGGTTATTAATGAATTGTAATTAGGTTGTTAATTAATTCTAATTAGGTTTTTAATTAATTGTAATTTGGTTGTTAATTAATTGTAATTAGGTTATTAATTAATTGTAATTAGGTTCTTAACTAATTGTAATTAGGTTATTAATTAATTGTAATTAGGTTATTAATTAATTATTATTAGGTTATTAATTAATTATTATGAGGTTATTAACAAAGTAGTTATATTAATTAGAAAAGTAGTTATATTAATTAGTGAAGTATTTATATTAATTAGCGAAGGAGTTACATTAATCAGCGAAGGAGTTACATTAATCAGCGAAGGAGTTATATTAATCAGCAAAGTAGTTATATTAATTAGCGAAGTAGTAGTACATTTCTTCTGGAATATACCTTTGCTTTACATTCTAGGTATGATAATGAATTAAGTTTCCAATCTACCTTGACCTAAGTTTGTAATTGAAGTTATGAACTTGAATTTAGTAGTTCAATATATTTTTTCATATTAAGTGTTAGAGTTTTCATGAAATGATTGCTCTCTTGAGTAAAGTATCCCCGGGTAGAGGGGCTTTGGGTCAGACCACCTACTTTCCTGGAGGCTTACCTTGTCTAGGAAAGTGAATGGGGTTGGCTATCTGTCGCTCCGGGCTTACTCATGTGGAGATTTTCAATTTCATATAACTCTATGCTTTTACATGAAGTGTTCATGTACCTCATGCATATAATGCATGTGGATATGTATAAATATGTTAGACTTCTATTTTTGGGTAAGTAACGCAAACTTATGGGTTGTGTAAATAGTTACACATCAATATGGTTTGAACATATTTATTTGGTGGAGGGATTAGGATTCCAACCTAAATTACCAAAAGCATGCATACATAAATTGATTCTTTAATCAGATTTAATTAATAACAATGGTTTCTTTTAGATTAAAAAGATGGTTGTCGCCTATATTTATTGCAATGGTCAAATAATTGAGACAGAACAAGGATGTAGTTATAATATACATCTAGAAGCTGTTGTGATGCTTGGAGGATGTACTCCTTTGGAAGCTATGCAAATGAAAATTCATCAGAAGTTAAAACTAGCGAGGAATCAAGTGATAAAGTCCATCACATTCAGACATCTCCAATTTATAGATAGGTTTTGGCATGTGCCCTATCCGGTAAATGATGATGATGATTGGGAATATATACTTTCATTGGTTAAGTATATACCTGAGAATCAAATGATGGAGTTTTATGTCACTATAGCTACAATGGAGGTTCCATCAACATTGGAAGTTAACCCATCTCAAATTCATGAGACTATGTCATATGCTCCTTCACATCAAGAAGTTCCATCAGCATCGGTAGTTGTTCCATCATTTCCATCGGCCATAGTTTCAATGGATAGTCCTCTACATACTTTAGATGCATTGGTTGATGAATTTGAGGATGATGACAATTTCGAAGAAGAAGATGAAGAGGAAGTTGAAGAAGAATAAGAACATGCGGAAGATCAGTCTATACCAACTCATGTGAGGTTCAACCGACCATTGAACCATCCTCCACTATTGGCTTCATGGTCGACTGAAGGCATGAATCGCTTTCCATAATTTGATTATTCAGTTATTACTCCCAGTTCATAATTTCCAGGAATCATTGGTGGCACAAATCGAGTGTCAGATAACGGTGTTATGTATATTGGCAGAGAGTTTGAGAGCAAAGAAGCAATGAAAAATGTGATAAAACAATATCACATTGAAAGACATTACTCATATGTTGTAGAAGAGTCAAAGAGATCTTACTATTTGATCTGTTGTTACAAATATGAATCGAACTGTCAAATGCGTCTACGAGCTATTATTGATAACACTTTTCATAGCTGGCGCATCACTAGATTTACTCCACACACTTGTGTGAACCCAAGCTTGGCACAGGAAAACTCTTCATTAGATGTTGAGTTTGTTTCAACTATTATTGTTGAAATGATTAGAGCATGTCAAGACGTCCCTATGGTTCTGGTCATTGAGCGAGTCAAACAGCTTTTTGGGTATCAAATCTCTTACTGGAAGGCATGGGCAGCACGACAAAAGGCTATTGTGAAAGTGTATGGTGATTGGGATGACTCTTATCGAATTTTACCACAACTGTTGGAGCTTCTACGCCACAATAATCAAATAGTCTATCAATTACATACTGTTGAATATGTTAACCAACAGAACTAACTTGACCGCTCAATGGTTGTGTTTGATAGATTATTTTTGACATTTTTACCATGTGTGGCGGCTTTTAGACATTACAAGCAGTTCATACATATTGATGGCACATTTCTGTATGGAAAGTATACAGGAACTTTATTGATTGCCGCCACACAAGATGGAAATCGAGCCCCTCTGCCTATAGCATTTACAATTGTGGAGAAAGAGAACTTCTCATCATGGAGCCGGTTTCTGGCATGTCTCCGAGAGTTTATTATGGATCCACAAGGGATTTGTCTTATTTCTGATCACCACCGTGCAATCAAGGAGGCGATACAGTCTGAGGGTCTTTCGTGGAGACCACCCTATGCCCGTCATCGATACTGTATTCGACACATTGCCAGCAATTTTCTAAAGAAGTTCAAGAATGAATCTATGAAAAAGGCAATATTAAAAATTGGTATGAACATCCTTTTTTTGTTTAAAATGTTTTTGTCATAGTTATTTTCATAACTGTTCAGATGACTGCTTGTATGATAGCATATGAGCCTCAACAACAAAAGATGGAGGAGCGTCTTCAAGATATTCACAGAGTGAATCCGGAAGTGTATGATTACATGATGAAAATTACAAAGCAGAAATGGTCGTTGGCATATGATGATGGGAGGAGATATGGTCATATGACGACAAGCATTGTAGAATGTATAAATGGAGTTTTCAAGGGAGTTCGAAAACTACCTATCACAGGTAAATACGAATATTTGAATATATGTTACTCAGAAGAGTTACTATTATAATATAATATTTGTATAATGTCGTAAATCTAAATTTCAGGGTTGGTACAAGAGACCTTCTATCGTAGTGTAAAGTACTTTCTGGAACGAGGAAAGCAGGCTGAAGAGGGCTTGAACAGAGGGATGCGCTATGGACACCATTTCTAACACGAGCTAGATACAGTTCTTCAGGAGGCCGCAACTTACCATGTAACTGCATTTAATCGTCCATAGTAACGATTTGAGGTCTCTGAGCCCAGTGATGTTGTGGCATGTAGTAATGGTTGTGTGTGAGTTGTTTCATTGGAGAAGCATTACTGTGATTGTGGCAATTTCAGGCATTGAGATATCCCTACGGCCATGTGATTGTTGCATGTGCTTACGTACACATATCTTGGGAGCAGTTCGTTGATCCGGCTTATCGACTAGAGAGTATCAACTCCTGCTACAGTACTTCGTGGATGCCAATCGGGGAATATCAGAATTTTCGGCTGCCTGATGGCGCACCCACGCTTCTACCGAACAACAATAGACTTCGACCTAAAGGGAGACCAAAGTCGACTCATATTTGGAATGAGATGGATTGGCCTAGTGAACATCCAGCTGGACGGCGGTGCAACATATGCTGCCAGGAAGGTCATACGAAGACACGTTGCCCTAGACACATAGGGCAATCATCTAATGGTTAAAATGAATCATGTACTCTATCTGTTACTTTAAAACTTTGTACATGTAATCATTTTTATCATTATCTTCATTTTTAATCATATTTGTCTTACTTGTATATAGGGTGACTTTTGGAAAATATACCACGATTTCACGTGATATTTTTTGTCGAACGGTCAACATTACATGATTAGCTTTAAACACACAACACCAACTCAAAAAAAGGAATGTACCTGTATAATAAAACAAAACCAGTTGAACTATTAAATGAAAATGTCATCAGTTTTTTATAATGAAAGATGAACTTACAATAACCACAAAACAAAAACAAGGAAACTCCGAACGTCTTCACCCCAACACCCCAACTTGGGAGACAACAACTAACCCAATGTGTTTATGCGTCTTTCAATATTAAATGATAAATTTCATATCTTACATGATAAATGTCATATCTTACATGAAATTAATGTTTTGTTGTTTGCACATTCAGATGGAGCAACCACTTTTATTCGGCCAGGAGACGCACGTGTCGCGCGATGTGTTGGCGCGAAGGCATGTTAGACATCTTCATGTTATGAGATCGCATCGTTTCCATCATGAGGCACCGTCGGTAGCTATTTGTCCATACCTTAGACGTGCAGGATTTTACGGAGTCGCTATGTGTGACTTCAAGACCATAGACCAACATTTGATAGCTGCGTTGGTTGAGAGATGGCAGCTAGACACACACACGTTTCATCTCCCAGAGGGGGAGATGACTATTACATTAGAGGACGTTGCCTACATGCTGGGGTTACCTATCCATGGAGATGCAGTTACGGGTGCTAGTACTGGCGATTGGGCTGCAGTCATACAGAGGTTGTTAGGCATTGACGTCATCGGCGCACGGGGTGTCCTCCAGGGTTTGCGTTTGCGCATGAAGTGGCTTGATCGGAATTTTGACATCATTCCAGATGATGCAGATGAGGAGATGCTTCTTCAGCACACACGTGCATACATTTTGCGGCTGCTCGGAGGCATGTTGTGCGTCGACTACTCCACCGCTTTGGTACACATGATGTACCCCCCATTACTTGAGGATCTGGATCAGACGGCTACATACAGTTGGGGGTCCGCTGTATTAGCACATCTGTAAAGATCTCTCTGAACTATTTTTCAGGCCGATTCACATCAGATTGCAGGTTGCATGGTGTTAGTACAGATGTGGGCCTAGGAGCGTTTTCCACGCATCTCTCCTCGAGTTGTCGCACCGCTTGCACCGGAGCTACATCAGGACTGTCCTCGGGGACGATGGTATGTCTACATCATTACTTTCAGTTATTTAGTACTTTTGTTATTGTTTTTTATAAACTTATCGTAGATTACTCTTTTTTCACCAGGTGGAGTCAGTCTCAAAAGTTTGCACATACTCCGAGACATAGTGTTCACAGCTTCAGACAGATATTCGATGCTATAGTGCCGGCTGATGTAAGTTAAACAATACTTTTTTGTAGGAAAATTTGTTTTGTTATCACTATTTTAAGTTATTTCAATATAATCTCAGTAAAATTGTCATGATACTATATGACTTATTTTTTGAGTTTATATTTCAGGTTTCATGGACTCGTTATACAGGTTATGTCTACGCATCACTTCCACTATACTGCACAGCTATGGCTGGAGATCGTGCTGCAGTGGTGCCACTCATTCACTTCCACATCGTTGAGTGGCACTAGCCAGACCGGGTCATGCGCCAGTTCGGTTTTATACAGCATATCCCCTTGGCACCATGACAGTCTACCGAGTTATATTCGATTGTGCTTATAGGTAGACAGACGACAGACTGGCGGCGACATCATGCATCTTATATCCAGCTTTGGGACAGGCGTGCTCGATCCAGTATCTTTCCACATGGATATACCACATCACACTCTCATTTATCTGATCAGAGGGATTATGCACACTGGTATCGACATCACACCATCATGCACCTTACACGTTAGGGGATTGGCATTCAGTGATTGGTATGTTTACTAAGATTTATTAATTTTGTTTAACTCATTTATATTTATGATATTAATTTGATTGTTATTTCATTTGCAGGCAGATGCCATTGGTCAGCTTGCACATTCCACACAGCCTCAGGAGCATGCATATATTCTGCGGGAGGTAGTTCATCAGGGTGTGGTGGCTCTATTGGAATCATCTCTGGTTGATACGTGACAGTTTTTTTGATGAGGAGCCACAGATATATCCTGATCCATATCTTCAGGAAGAAGCACCTGAGGATGACGATGTCCCTGCTATGCCTACTGAGGAGGATGCACCGCCACCATCGCTTCCAGCTGGACGACAGAGACGAGCACATCCGGAGGGGCAGAGGCGACGACATCGACATCTGAGAGCAGCTCCTACAGATGCCGTCGCACCACAGAGAGACGATCCGGCCTAGCTAACTGATGATTTTGCACAGCAAGGAGACGCTTATATACCACATATGGCGTCTCCGTAGACTACTATGGACTTCGATCTGGGTGCAGTGACACAGCTTATGGCGGCCCCCTCTCCTCCCGACGAGGACTTCTTCAGTACCCCATTTCTACCATTTATAGGAGCTTCAGAGCCATATGTCACCCCCATATGATTTTGGGGCATCCTCCTCACATGGTTTTGGTCAGTCCTCTACACAGCACCATGGGGAGGCACCAGAAGCACTAGAAGAGGAGGAACCTGCAGAGAGGACACCAGAGTGACACGGACGTCGAACGCGGCGAGGACGTGAGATTCAGATGCTGCGTTGTGGTACCGGGGGGCATTGTCGTTGATGTTTTTGGATGTAATGTTGTATATATTAAAAAACTTATTCACTATGATAAGTAATTGTTTTTTAAGTCAAATAACAAGAAAATCAAAAATATAATAAATACAAACTGATTTAAATAAACTATTAAATTATAAAGTACAAGTAAAATATAAACAAAATTTGTCACACTGACTAAACATCTGATAATTTTTTGAAAAATGAAAAGAAAAACATACATATAGTAAACAAAAAATATTTTACACGACTACTTAAATATTTAAAAACATTAAATTTATAATTTTATAATAATAAATATATTTATAAATGTAAATTACTAATTTGTAATTAATTAATTAATAATTAACCATTAATAATTAATAATAATAATGACGAATAATAATTAATAATTATATTACTAACTAATTAATTATTTTATATTAAATAATAATATTTTATAGAATTTCAAAGTCACATACTTGAAACATTTTTAAGTTTCAAGTAGTTGGTTTTGAAAGAATATAAAATATTTTTTATCGACATTTTTTACGTAATTTTTTCATTTTCATATATTTAGTATATGTTTTATCCATGTTTTAATTTTCATTCATATTGGTCATATAGATTATATTTTATAGGCTTTTGAAGTCACATACTTGAAAAAATTTTAAGTTACAACTAGGTGGTTTTGAAAGCCTATAAAATATTTTCTATCAACATTTTTTACGTAATTTTTTTATTTTCATCTATTAAGTATATGTTTAATCCATGTTTTAAGTTTCATTCATATTGGTAATATAGATTATATTTTATAGGCATTCAAAGTCACATAGTTGAAACATTTTTAAGTTTCAACTAAGTGGTTTTGAAAGCCTATAAAATATTTTTTTCCGACATTTTTTACGTAATTTTTTTATTTTCATCAATTTAGTATATTTTTAATCCATGTTTTAAGTTTCATTCATATTGGTCATATAGATTATATTTTATAGGCGTTCAAAGTCACATACTTGAAACATTTTTAAGTTACAACTAGCTGGTTTTGAAAGCCTATAAAATATTTTCTATCGACATTTTTTATGTAATTTTTTTATTTTCATCTATTTAGTATATTTTTAATACATGTTTTAAGTTTCATTCATATTGGTTATATAGATTATATTTTATAGGCTTTCAAAGTCACATACTTGAAACATTTTTAAGTTTCAAGTATGTGGTATTGAAAGACTATATGTTTAACAATATTTGAAATTTTTTTATAAATAATTACTTATAAGTATGTAAACATAGAATAGTAATTATAGATTTAAAATTATATATATATGTAAAAATACATAATTATAAATATATAAGTATAACTACAATTACAATATAATTCTAAATATAATTATATATATATATATATTTATATATATATATGATTATTAAATATATTTATAAATAAATTTTAAATATATATATATAACAGTGTTTTCATATTTATATATTTATAAATATATTCATATTTATATAATTATAAATATTTTTTTATAAAGATTCGTTTATAATTATATAATTACAAATATATTTTTAATTTAAAAAATATATATAAATAGATTCATATTTATAAATATTTATTTTTAATTATATATATACATAATTATATTTATACACACACATATATATAACTATTTATAATTATAATATTTATAATAATTATATGTAAATATATAAATAAAACACACAAATCGGGAAAAAACCCTTATCATTTATTTAATATAACTATATAAATATAAATAAACCACATATTTTTAATTTAATACATATTTTTTATTTACCAAATTATATATAAATTTATAAATTTATATAAATAATTATATATAAGTTTTATTTCATTATTTTATTAAATAATTAAATAAGGTTTATAACTATATAAATATAATTTTATAATTATATAATTATAAATATATTTATATATATAATAATAATTAATTTAACATTTTTAAATACATATTTATAAGTTTTTTAAAAAAAATTATTTATTTATTTTGAAATTATTTATTATAAAGGGATGAGGTGCAAAAAAAACAAAAAAAACAATAAAAGGGAGGGGTGAAAAACAAAATAAAAAGAAAACAATACCAGAAAAGAAAAAAAAAGAAAAAAACGAGAAAACAAAAAACAAGAAAATAAACCAAAATAAACGAGAAAACAAAAAAAAGAAAAAAAATTCGAGTGGCAAAGCGCCACTTGAAGTGGCGCTATCCACCCGTGGTGTTGAGCGCCACTTCATGTGGCGCTCAACAAACCCAATATCCTAATTATATATACCCTAAACCCAAAAAACTAAAAAAAACCCGTTCTCCTAAAATAGCCTCACCTATGACTCACCCACCTACCCTCCCATGGACCGAACACCAATATCTTATGCGCCATAAGAACTCGCCACCACCCGATCCTCTGATTCATCTAGTACCGTCCGTACCCCATGCTCCTTGCACCAAAACCCCTCCACAGTGACTTATCCCCATGTACACTGCCTCTACAGTGTCAGTCCACTATTTTTACATCCCACCATGCGGGTTTCTTCCTGGACAGACCATTGTCTGAACCACTGGCTAGCCCTAGGATAGGAGCACTACCACCCTACCCTCTGAACTAGATTCAACTTAACTATTCGATAACAGGTCTGTATGGGTACTTCTTGAACCAAGATTGTTCAAGGTGGGTCTTGCGTAGCCCATCTGACCATATTCATGCCTGATATCTCTATCAGCTATTTTTGGGGCTGTGTAGGGGTTTGAGATCAAAATTTTATATATATGTGTGTGTAAATATAAACACACATATATATATATATTTTAAATTAAGTTTAATTTGTATTATAATTAAATTAATTAATGGGACCAAAAGATATAATTTTATTGAATTAAAAATAAGATTGAATTATTTAAACTCATTAAAATCACCCTAAAATGAATTTATTGCATCTTTAATATTTTTTTCATATGTTAAATTTTATATAAGAGATTTTAATGTTTACTGAATGATCATGAGTCATTGATCGACCAATGCGTATCTAGTATTTGTGTAAGGATTTAATTAATTATAATAATGCACAGTATTTAATAATTATTTTATAATTGAAGATCTATGTATCTTATTTTGCATCATTATATGTTTGTAGGTCTATGCACCCAAATAAAAGATTTTATTTTTATTATGCATTTCTAAGATCCTCTCAACTGCATGTGAGTTATTATTGTATAATTATTGGTATGATAAGTGACATAGTTCATGCTAGGATTTTGCGATGTACCAAACAAGAGATTGGCACATTGGCCAGGAATGTTTTTAAACTTCAACCACATACTTAGGAACACAAGAAGTTACCTCTAGTGTCTAGGATGATTCATTTTTCACTCAATGGGCCAACCATTATTATCATCTCTTTATCACACGAATTAATTTTATTTATGCATTTTTATTTTTTTTCTACATGTGTAGTTTTTATAAGGGATCACATAAAATAATAAGAAAGCATGCATTGATAAAATCAATATTTCATGAGTTGAATGTTTTTTATGTAATGCATAGTCAAGTTGTGAGTGTTATCATGTACTACAATTACAATAGATAGAAAATGATTTTAGTAATTGAGAAATAAGAAAACCCCTCAAAGAAATATTAAGTTCCAAATGCTGTCTATGATTCGAATTTGAACAAAATTAGGTGTATAGGGTGTTTTCCATCCCTAGTTTACAGTTCCTCCTACTATTAGGGAGTTTTTATATATTAATGTGGTTTTCCCGTCAAATTCCTACCTTAAAACTCTCTAATTAGTGGTGTATCCATATATTTGACTATTAGGAGAGGTTTTAGGGATCATTTCCACTTTAATGCTCAGGCGGCTGAGTATTTTGAGTATAGTGGTGGGGGATACTAGAGTTTAGTAAAATATTGAGACATTTAACAATTAAATTATTTTGTAATGTCTAATTATTAATCAAGATAAAAAGTACTATTCTCCAAGTTTTTATTTTTGTTGAAGAATATAAATTGATACCACAAATTCACTATGAAAACTATTGGACAAATAAAATGTCCTTATCTAGATGTGTTTCCAAATTGTAATACAGACACTTGAACAAATTATTATGATATAAGAAATTCAAGGTGCTATAGTCCGCGATACGTTTTGAACTATATCATGTAGAAATGGTGTAAAAGATTCTTATAATAGACTCTCGTATGGAACTTTCGATGTTTACATCATAATGTTATAAAAATTGCTATTAAGTTGAGGATACATCAAAATGACATTCATGGTTTTACATTTTGTCTCATCTCTAAATATATTATGAGGAGAAAGGGAAGCAACATATGAATGGGTGATGATTGTATCAAATATTTTTACATTGAAATACGGATCACGTTCTTTCAAAAAAATATAATTCTTATATCTTCATCACCAACTTTCCCTGCTTTTGTTTAAGATCTAAAAACTAATATATGGGGAAAACATCATTACTGTAACATCATAAAATTTTTAGGGATACTAATACCGTCTTTGTTAATAATTTATAAATATTTTAAGGTGAAAAATGTAAATTTTAAATATAAATCACTCAATAAATCTTTTTAATGGATTTATGAAAGGGTAACATCTATCTTAATAGTTTTGGGATATTTTTTTAATAATTTCAGATCCAAGCGTTGATTTCGCATGAAATTACCTAGCACATAGAGAATTGGTATTGATTTAATAAAAATATTAAATAAATTATCTTCATGTGCGATTTGACCAAACTTCTCACGCACACAAACATTATGTCATGTAAAGGGTAAACCCCACATTTTGGACCTAATGTTTGTCTCGAATTTCTCATATGATACATCATTTTTGAGGTATTTAATTTTTTTAGAAAAATTAATGTCCATGTAATATAATATAATTAATATTTTTATTATCAATATCGAGGCACAACAGGACATGGAATTTCATGTTAACTCATCACCCGACTCCAAAAATATTACATAAAATGTTCTGATGTGTTAACTAAAATTTTACCCTTAATGAAGCCTTTAAATTATTTATTAATTTATTTTTATTGAAAATTTACATTTCTCACATAAAAATACTCATAAATTCTTTACACGTAAGGATTTATTATCCTTAAAATTTTGAGTATGTTATAATTCTCCCCTTTTATCAACTTCTCATCCTCAATAAGTATCCCTAGTGGTCTTTCTTGAACCACTTATACCACTGAATTCAAACATCAATATCCCACTCTAACATCTTCATAACACGAGAAACATTATAAACATAACAAGTCCTTATCGATATATTAGATTACACAATGGATTCTATAGGAGTCTACCCTCAACCTAAGGTATTACCCTCCAAGCACTAATCCTTGTCTCTATTCCATCATGTTAGTCACAATCATCTTATATATATTTACAAAACATCATTCTCAGTTCATCTAAAAAATTCCAATAAATATATATCACAACATCATGAAACAAACATATATCACGCAAAGAGAAACTATCCTGAACAGATAGCACAAGTCAATTCATTCAATTAAGGAACTTCTATGTAGTATAATAATAAGAATATACATGGAATGTGAACCTACGCACCTATTCATGATGCATGAATGCACCCAAAATCTCATAAATTACATATCAACATCATGTGAATCACCCAAGGTGATTTTAATCAACTGTAACAACAAAACCTAAATTCCTATTTTATGGTAAACTTGGAGGTCCACTATGCAGTTCTAGAGAGAAGCTGTCATTATTCCCCTGCTCGAGTCACAATCATTTTATCTCTTCTCTAACCTATACCAAATGAATGCAAAGAGAAGAAACGATATAGTGAGTACTATTCCATTAATACCATTTTATAACATCTTGACCTGAACCACCAAGTCTAATATGGAATGTCACATAGCCTCATGGGAACCTCACCATACACAATAGGTTATTGACTAGCAATGAGGGTCTCAATTAGAGCCCTGGGAATATTATAACCTCCATAAAATTGGATAGGAGAAATAAATGTTCAATGTATAATAATAATAATAATAATCAGAGTACATTTGTAAATAAAACTAAACATGACATAAAAATAAATGGAGGTAATAAATGTGGAAATCGTTCCCAATAAGTTAGAATAATATATATAAAATATTAAAAATAATTAGACATATTCTTGTCCTTTTGATTCTTTATTGGCCTAATCCTACTCTATGCTCCACTACTCAACCATCCACCATAGGGAATTTTCCTTTTCTAGATCTCAATTCATGAAATCTATAAGTGCATCAAAATTCTTGAGTTGGGCGTGAGTACAAAGACTCAGTAGGAAACCATAGATGCATCTTTAACAAGTGTTAACATGTATCATGGTGTATAGCATAATAATAGAAAAAATCACACATGATAAAAAATCATGTCAAGAATTAGTGTTCTATCCAAGACACCACAAACCCCAATTCTTCCTTTATAGGTTCCATGGTAGAAAAAAATCCGAACAAGTAGTTAAACATCACAACATTAGAGACAGCCTCAAGTTTCTCAATAGTTATATATACCCTATGTCAAACCACACTAATAAATCATGCCCTGGAGAAATCTCTATGTCAGGTCAATAGACCATCATTCCCCACCATTTTCATGCAGGTATGATCATTCATGGTCTTTATTCCCCACTAACATCACATACAAGTCTGACCACTCATGATCTTTTAACCCCCAGGTAATTCCGCACAAGTCCAACATGCCCCATTATCCATCTCAATATCTTCATCAAGTCACATGCAGCTTTGGAACATTCTCTCCCTCAAGGTATACTGGTCCAAGATGGGACCACTTATCACTTATGTACCATACCTAACACAACAACATAGAATATAAAAAAATATCACAAGGAAATACAGGAATCATACATAACATGTTGGTTTCTTACACATTCACTGGGGCGTTCATTCATCCATCGAGGATGTAATGCGTTGTGTTTCCCTACATTACTCTTTCCAAATGTGGGTGGCATCTATCGCTTTTCTAGGGAAATTTTCTCCTTGATCGAAATGGGATGATGGTATGTCGATCTCTCTTTCTATGGATTCCTCCATGGAACTCATTACCTAGTTCGGTTCTCCCTTGAATATTATGACGTTGTTTGTGAAACTCTTCCCTGGTTCCATATCTTCATGAATACTGGTTAATTACAATGCTTATTTCAGGACATTTCAAGGGGTCAATTCAGGGCAGCAACCTTTGATCAGAGGAGTAGTCACGTTGGACATCGATGGCATGTCTAGATGCTGAAACACTGATGTGCCATGGTTTCTTCCCCTTATGATATGTCTTCTCGAGGGAGTATAATCCTAAGTCATCCCATGTCGAGTGTGGGGAATTATATACCATAGGCATGTCTTTGAGGTTTTCCTCAGCTTCCCATGTTTGACATAGGGTATGCTGCAAGTTTAACATCTAGAGGAGAAGGATCGGATTGATAGGAACACTGATAGGAGTGGATCAGATGGGTTCATCCTCAGAAGGGAGCACCTAAGGGGTTAACTGGATGATTAGATCAAAATGTCTAATAAATATGGATATGAGGATGCTTGGGTCCCAACAAATGGGACACAAGGGTTTACTGTTAGTTGGAATTGAACCTTAAGAAGGCTTCCTACGTACCCTATCCCAGGAGATAGGGATCAAACCCTACGTAGTTCAGAGTGGTGACAAATTTGGGTATACACAAAGGACAATGAACCGGAGACATGTTGGGGTTTACGCATTGATGGTGACCCATCACAAGAGGTCCACTCTTGGTTGGATAGTTATGGATTATGTGGGTCTTAGACATGGTTATCCACCCAAGGGAATGGTGTGATCTCACCGGGATGTGGCAGCCTAGGTAAGAATCATTATGGATGATGGAGGTTTGAATGAAGTGGGAGGAGAATGAGATGGAGTCACTGTGAAGGTGACTATAGTGTTGGTCTTGAACCTCAAGGAGACTACCTACATATCCCCCTGGTGGGAAATCAAAGTCCACGTAGGTCCGTGGGGCGATGGGACACCTGTGGATGCGGTCTATGAGAATAGATGCATGGATGGAACCTAGAGGAAGTAGAACCTTCAAGTTGGGGCATGACCTTACTAAGACAAAGGCTCAAGGGAGTGACTAGGATGGGACATGAGTGATGGGATTGAAACTTAGGGAGGTTTCCTATGTATCCCTGTGGAAGGGAATCAAAGTCCAAACAGTTCATGATTGGGGCATGGAATCGGGGTGTACTCGTAGGGCAACAACCCGACAATATGTTGGGGGTTATGCATGGTTAGTGAACCGAGATTTGGTTTGGCACCACAAAAGGACGGACCAAGGATGTGGGTCCCAGCAAAGAGGAAACCGAGGTTTACCAGTGTTTGGGTTTGAACCTTAGGGAGGCTTCCTACATACCCTATTTAAGATACATGGATCAAAACCCACGTAGTTTGAATTGGTTTACTAGTATTTGGGGTTGAACCTCATGGAGTATTTCCACGTACCCTATCTTGGACTGACTGAAAATCCATTTTTTTTTTATTTTCAAAGGACACTTTTAAGGGGTAAGTGTGAACCAGAACAACTTCAGCCAATTAAAACATAAAAGGATAGACATCCCAAATAGAAACTATAGGAACAACCCCTCCCTAGAGGTAACAACATTATGATAAGCCATCGCCTTCACAAGACCACACGACTAGTTGTCCCATGCAGGATTGCACAGGATCAAAACTCATGTAGTTAGAATAGGTTTACCATTGTTTGGGGTTGAACCTCAAGGAGGCTTCCTACGTACCCTGTCTAGGAGATAAAGATAAAAACCCATGTAGTTCATGGTGAGCCATAGGATCAAGGTGTGCGTAGAGGATAGTGACCCAAAGATGATGCTGAAGATTATGCATGGTTAGAATCCCAACAGTTGGTCTGACACCTAGGGGTGGACCAAAGAGTTCCCAAAAAAGTGGAATACAAAGGCTTATTGTAGATTAGGATTGATCCTCGGGGAGGCTTCTTACATACCATATCTAGGAGATAGGGATCAAACCCATGTAGATCATATACATACATTTTGGCATCATGTAGGGAGAAAAGGGGAATGCAGTTTAACATCATGTGGGACGAGGGTGAACTGATGTGAAGATGGTCGGGACCGATGGGTGATGGGATTGAACCTCATTGAGTATTCCTATGAATCTTTTTTGAAGAGGGAAAGGATCAATGTCCATGTATTTCGTCATAGGGGTATTTTTTGGGCTTTCATGCTAAGGCGGCCTAGGAGGGATTCCATTGTTGATGCCTTATCTAAGCCCATGTGAGTCATGCTCGATGTGAGAAACAAGAGGTATCAAAGACCTGATGACCACATCCCAAAAGGTGCATACGCATGGAATGAAGTGGGGCTTACGAATGGATAGCAGCCTAGGGAGATGGATATTAGGACTTACTCTAAGATGGAGGACCGATGGAGATAAATAATAAAGGGAGAGGGATGGGATAATGAAGATCCATGTTCTAATATATCTTATTGTCTTTGCACGCCGAATAAGAAAGGAGGATCAAGTATTCCACCTCCCGCAAGAAAGGCTAGGGGCATTCACCAAGATGGTTTCCCTACCCCTTGGATAGATGAAACTCCAAAAAAGAGGATCTCATTCCTTGTAAGGAAGATCTCACTCTTGTGGAGACCAGTGGGTGTGGAGAATGTATGATATGGGGCATGCTTTGTTCATTGCATGGGGCGAGGATATAGTTTAACGTCATGTTCTAAGGATGATGGTGCTTGGAAGTTTAACGTCCTACAGCTCAGATGTTGAGGATTCACTCCTCACCCCTAGGAATTACATAACTGATTCCCACCCACACTTGGGGAAGGGAAGGAATTAGTAATTGCATGGTGATGTGGTATTATGGAGTGATCCATTGAGAGGCTTGTGTTAGTGTGTCTATGCGGAGAATCAATAGTCGTTAGCCTGCATAAGCGAAGAAGAATGAGGCTAAGAAATGAAATGTGAATCACCACCCAAGGGACCTTGAAATCTCTTAATACAAACATGGAGGGTCATACAGGAGAAGGGTTTGTGAAGAAAATTTGTTCATTGGAAGGGACCTTGCGAAGCTCTCGTGCCCCACAATGTGAAGAGACTTCGCGAAGAGGTATGCTCTGCGAAGTGAATTGTCCAAGCCTGGGCATGGGGTATACATGCATATAAAGGTTGATTCGAGAAGTGAAAGTTCTTTCGTATAGCAGGACTTCATAGAGCATGGGTTCCTTGCAAGGCATGGCACTACGAAGCAATGTACTTCGCAAAGCATAGTGATCCTACCTTGGCATGGGGTTCACATGTGCATGGAAGGTACTTTGTGACGCATGAGTGCTTGGTGAAGACCTGAGTTCCCATAGGGATCTTCATCCATTTTAGTGACCCATGGGCTCTGTGAAGGGCATCCCATCTTGAAGAGGGGTTGTATTTGAGCTAAGGAAAATGTATTTCACAATGATCAAATACCTTTAAGAGCTCATTTTTTTAATGCTTTTACGATCAGAAGTTCCTTCTCCATTTGAGAGTTGAGAAGGGAAAAAGTCAGGGTATCCATCCTTTGGGTCCAAGGGAATCCTGGTATTTATAGGAAAGGGGTGGCGCGAAGCTCTTACATCTTGTTGTGGAGACACATGGTGATTTTTAATCAAAAGCGTATTGCATCAAGTTTTTCGTAACCGCGGAGTCGAATGCCATCCCCTCGTCGCGGAAGAGGCCTCCTGAATTCCCATCGTAGTGTTCGCATAGGCTTCCTTAAATTTCCAAGGGATTTCAGAGGCGATCCAGTTCCCTCCAAGGTGTGGATCTTTCTGTCAATTTTGTCATAACCTTGGAATCTTCCACCTATTTTATTCTACTACGATTGTAGGGGAGGCCACGACTTTGTGCCGGCTGCGGTGTTGAGGGGCTCTGAAAAGGTTGTGGTGATGAATATCCTCACAAAGGGGATTCAAAAAGCATCCTTTTTGGTATTTGTGTGTTTTTTTCATATTTTTTCTCGATGAACATTTTTGCACAAACAAATCCACCCCTTATATATAGATCCAGGGAGAAAACAGGGGTTAAAGTCTGAGGGTAAATCACCAAAATTTTCCAGATAATTGTAAAGAAATATCACAAAGTAGGGCCGCGATATAGAGAAGAGATGTGTAGGTTGAGAACTCCTTGAGGATCATTGTGTCCAGGTACACCACAAATCTCAGAGGTATTTTCCTATAAATAGGGTAGGATGACTCTTCTTTTTTTTACTTATCTCAAAAAATTTGGTGATTTTTCTCTCGATTCACGAAGCGCCACACACTTTGCGACCACGCTTTTTGAATAGATATCTCTTTGCTCTACAGTGCATAGAAATTCCTCAGACTTTGTGATCATGCGCTTCGCAACTTGTGTCTGCAAGTTATGTGGCAGGGCACTACAACCTATCTCTATGATCGAGCTCTGCGATTGATCTCTACGACCGAGCTCCTCAATCCAGGACTAAATTTTCTAAAACATTAAGACAGAATGGCTCACCAAGAAGCTACTAAGTGTATCCTTGTGGATTTTGCTTAGAGGGATGATTTGGATGATAACTTGGGGTTTGGGGAATGAGTGTGGGGCCATTCAAATCACAAATCCTTGGTGGAGCTATTTTTAGACCACAAGAAGAACTACCCATGTGAAAATGATTGCCCTTAAACAGCTTTGTCCTGAGGGATGACATTCTCATTTCTGAAGAAAATAGAGAAAAGCTAGCCTACTAGTTCAGGAGCATGTCGTTCCAGTTCCAATTGTTTAGGGTGGCCAATGGTCATACTTTGGAGGATTATACACCCTTTAATGATGAATTTTTGTATAATAATGTAAACAATGTCGATGTAAAGGCATTGTAGCCAGATGTATCTTCCCCACAGCTCCACACCATTCTGAAGGCGGCCTTTGGGAACCCATAGAAGTGGTGGATCAATGAGTGGGATCTACATCAGGGAATAAATTTCATGAAATTTTGGGTAGGGGCTTAATGGGTATGTTCCTCTTGAAAGGAGTTTGGGGTGGAACTGAGGTGAGTGGGCCTGTTTGAGGCGGCATGGGCCTCCCAATTCCTTACTTACCAGCTGAAGCAACTAATGCCAGAGTTGATGAGAATGTGGTCATAGAGGACCAACACTTTCCATTTTCACCAATGGAAGGTCTGTATCAGCCTCTGGGACCTGCACAAAATATCGAGGATTCCGATATTGGGGGTGATGTAAGACGAGTTACTCCCCACCGTGAATACATGGGAGGATCCAAAGTAGATGTCGTCACTGGAAAAGGTATGGATGGACCTGGTGCTAGGAGAGTACAAGCAGTCGGTGAGGGATGTCCAATTTATGTTGTGTTTTAGGCGGTTCTTAAATTCCCCTGCAAATGGGAAGTTTCCTGTGAAGCCTCCCAATTGCCTCAAGGGGGTCCAGCACAACAAAGAGAACTCCTACTAGAGACTTTTGGAGGACAGTCAGTGGAAGACATGGGGGTTCAGTGTCGGAATTGAGCATCAACTAGTAGTTAGATTGGTTGTGTTCATCTAATCACTTATTTGAGGCTAGATTTATCTATTAAGGGACACGAACAAGGGTGTACTACTGAGCAGGTTTATCATGGCATCCATGTTCTTGATGGGGGTGGATCAATTTGGGGCTGTTGATGCACGCTAAGATGTACAAAGTGTTGTGGACCATCATTGAAGGGAAGAACACACATAGGGTGTGTGGGCCACTCCACCATCTATATGGGTGGATAACGTCACATGTGGGAACCTACGAATACCCGAACCCCACTTCCTCTCCAAGGTCGGACTTTTAACCAGCTATTTTCAATGCAGTGGGATGTTTCCCGACCAAGATGACCCCGAAGCTGGTGCAAAACTGGGTCTGGATGGCGGATGAGTTCAGCTTCCACCTGTTCTCATTACCAAAAAGTGTGTTCAGTGATGAAAACCAAGGAATAGAAGAACATTAGTCCTGCATCCTGGTCTTTGGGGATGGAGTCTTGGTGGCACATGTTGATCACAAGCCTCTTTGTGAGTTATACACCCCACATCGCTTCGCGAGGCTATTCCGGTGCATGTAGAGGCTGACCCCCTATGTTTACTTGGGGGTACTCCATGGGGACCATTCATGTATGATGAGGAAGATGTAGACCATGTTCACAAGGGAGGATGGGAAGATAAGGAATTAGTTTCCTCTACCCACAGTTTTTTATGGGCTGGTGAAGGAGTATGCCAAGAGTTGGGAGGCATCCTACCGAGGGTAGATGCTGAAACAGCAGACCATACATGTCAGTGATGGGGTGCCTACTCAACCTTGAGTCTGGTGCTGGAAGGTGGAAAGAACATCTTGTGGTGGTGGGGCCATAGTTGTTGTGAGTCCTACACTGATCGAGAGGTAGGCAGCAGTGGTGGACCCGATGGTCCTTGAGGAGCAAAGTCAGCCAAAATGGAGGTCACCCATGTGGTTTCGTATGATACCCGCTTGAGATTTGGGGAATTGGATACACCATGTATACATGCCTCCATATGTCATATTCCTAGAGGCTTTGAAATCTAGGATTTCAATAGAAAATTCCTCAATCCTTCCTAGATGTGGCACCTTCTGAACTATCTCGATATGGATTTATCGGGTATTGGTCAATCCATGGCTAGATTTTCAGTATCTTAGGTGGAGGGGGAGTAGTATATCACCAATCTGGATGACTTTGTGCACTCTTGGGGTGCTTCGCATCCAATGACAGATCATGTGAAAGTGATGCTTGACTGAAAAACCCCTTTTCAACTATCTGCTACTGAATTGAGGGAGTGCTTCCCCCTATCGGAAGAATAAGAAGATTCCTCATTGGGGGAAGAGGCTGGTAGAGGGATCCCTCCAAAAGAGTGTGAGGTCTCCAACTCGGACTTAGAGCTGGAAGATTTTGTGGAGGATCATGAGGTAAACATTAAATAATTTTCTTTTGATCCTCATTTAGGATTATTATCCCTTCTCAACTAACATTTGACTAGTAGAAGAGGGCCTCATACGTAAAATCCACTCCCGTGCAATAGTGAATGCGGCTTCAAGATCTGCATCGATGAAGACGGTGATTACCATGCCTAGTTGGGCTACAACACCCAGGGTGGTTCTCTCGAAGAATTTATATTTCCCAACCATATATGGTGGTCTATTCCTTGGGTTTTTGGTGTCAAAATCTCATGGGTGAGACCAATTATTTAATCTTTGTGAGTATTCTTCACAGAATCCTTAACTATTGTCCATTGATTAGGTCAACTAATGTTTGGGTAATTTTTGTATGAATAGTTCATCAAATGTTGGGTGATACATTGGTGAGTATGACTGGGGCCTCTCGCACTACCTTTACAAGGGGAACTTCAGTGGTCATGGTAACAGACGCCCATATTGACCAAGTCGTAGTGCTCCCGATCATATGTGGGACCGTCAACAGGACCAAACCTAAAATCATTGAGGTGGAATCTAACGATGGGGATCAATTAGAGTACATTATAACTGAAGTGCCCTACTAGACACCATATGAGGATCCTGCTGATGAGTTCCTAGAATTGTTCCCTGCATATGAACCTATCGACCCTCCGGACTAGGATGAGACAACTTCTGATGAATAAGACAGAAAATATTTCAGTCACCGGTCCTGGAAGATGATCAAGAACTTCATCAGGGATACCCCTTTAGTTCAATGGATATACCACATGGGGAGGATTTTTTCCTACCTAGGCTACCTATGCATGGGAGGAGTGGATTCCCAACGTCATTATATGCTCATTCGAGACTTCTTTGTAGAGAAAATAAGTTATAATTACCGTGACCTCGATGTGGGCTAGCAGTGGAGGAAGTCTATAAACATCAAGATCCTCTAGGATGCCTAAAATGATACCTAACAGTTGAGGATACAGGAAGATGAGTATTATTCATTCCTTGACACACAATCGGGGTTTATATTGTGGATGAAGGCCCAACTGGTAGAGGTTGAGGAACAAATGAGATGAGCCTGTAAATAGATGGCTATTATTTGAGCCGACGATCATTGGACCTAGATCGAGGATGATGATTTACGCCCCATTTCCATAAAGTGGGATTGGGATCTTAACCAGTAATAATGGATCCTAGATTCCACAAGCCAGAGAATGGCAGAGTTGGGATGCTCCATTGCAGAGGTCAACCCATCTATGGGAGGGGCCAATCCTTCGACAATATAATTTATGTAAACTCATAAACATAATTTCTTGCTTTGCTTGTTTATATTGACTTCATGCATGAGTTCCTCTTTTTATTTTTGTTTTTACATTTTCCTCACATTCGTCAAATATCCAGCGACCAATCCCTAGGATCATGTGGGTCGTTCTTGATGTGAGAAACAAGGTATGACCATATTGTTATTCCCTTTGAATATGGGAGTGCCAGCCAGGCTTTGGGAATCTTGGGTCTGAACAACTGGTTCAGATTTATTGTAAGAAAGAAGGATGCATCATTGGAGAAATAATTTCTCAAATAAGTCAAATTTCCACTTTCCCAACATGCTATAGCACACGATCGGGGTAATTCCAAGGGCGTCAGAATCAATCTGAACATAGGGGAGTGGATAGATTTGAATCACAATACCCAAAATTTGGAACACTTTAGGGATGGAATGATAATTAAAGGATAATTTTTTACCACATTTGAAACATAGTATCCCTATTGCTTTATCCTAATATGAGGATAACAAACGAGGTCCAACCACTGACCATGTTCAAAACACAGGGCCTGACTTGAAATGACATCCATTAGTCTTCTGGAACATTAACCCAATATATTAGGTGATCCATAGTCATATCATTCGTACTATTAGGGGGTTATTTTGGGCATAAAAGATGATGAGGATCTGAATAAAGGGCACACCAAGAGTGTAGAGTGGAGTGTTGGGTTGTTCGATTGGATTCCAACACTTTTGAAATTACACCACCATAGGGAAAACACATTTGGTGGGCGCATCAATCTGAACCAAGATCAAACCTAATTCCAGATAGGGAATCTCTGGTGAGGAGCTAAAATTCCTTGTAGTTTTATGACATGCTAAGGAGGATGATAGACATGTAGTTTAATGTCGAATGGTGGGGAAGATGCACGTAATATTTTAACATCTTATAACTGAGACATTGCACATAGTTTTACAGACATAATGTCTGGACTGAGGAAAATAGTTTAATGTCATGTTTTATGGAATTTAGGCTCCTAGATTAAGTTCATAAAGACTGGACTGTGATCGGGGACGAGGGGCCAGAAGGGTTAATAAAAATTGGTATGGGCCCGATGCAAAATTCTTGGGTGTAGCTACGTATCTCATAACGATGAGAATCAAGTCAGACATAGTTCTTGAGCATAGTGTGGTCAGAGACCAATGATTGTATAGGGAATCCTCTCTATAGAGAAATCTAACACAGACCATAATTATCAAGGGGAATCTAGAACATGTTCAAGGTAGAACCGTAGTTTAAAGTCATGTGTTGAGGATGAGGTTACTCGAAAAGGAGATGCGCAGTACGGTACATATCGCAATGTGAATGAGAACTGTAAGAGTCCACACCACACCATGTATTCCTGGTGGGATTCTTCTTTAGACCATTGACTATTGGTGGTATAATTTGGGTCTGGACGCGAAAGAAAGTATTTGGGTATTTCTACGTACTCCATGAAGATGGGCATCATTCCATATGTATTTCTGGAGATGTCCTGCATTTTAACGTCAGGCGACAAGGATGGAGAGTGGAAGGTGAGATCTTAAAGGGGGAGTATGTGGTGTGGCTGTTATAGACCTGTCATGAATGTGGACCAAAGAATTCCATACCACACCACGTATTCTTAGGGGAATTATTATGTCGAGATACTAAAGATGGAAAATTTTGGGTTTGGGCCCAAGGCAAAGTGTTCGGGAATTCTTGTGTGCCCCATGAGGATGTGAATCAAGCCATACACAGTTCTGGATATGGTTTACAGTTTAACATCATGAAAAATTATGGTAGTGGGAATCTCTAAAGGGGTACGTGATTCAGTAACTAAAAAATAGATGTGAATTAGGACTAATCAATCCACGCCACACCACGTGTTCCCAATGGGATTTTTGAGACCATAGAATAGAGGTGGCCTAATTAGGGCTAGGCTTGAGACAAAGTGTATGGGAATTTCAAAGTACCACCATTAGGTTGGGAATCAAGCCATACTTTGTTCTTGTATGGAAATTTAACGTCATGTGGGATGAGAGGCATGTGTGGTTCTGCTAAACCTGTACGCATCCTACCAAAACCACTAAGTCCACGTGATTCATGCTTGATGGGGGATACAAGAAGTAGTGATGGGAGTTTCTTGGTACAGGGAGGAACACATTGGTAGCAATGGAATTCTAGGTGTATGAAATCCCAATATTACCAACCCGCCTACTTAATGCACATAGATGTGCAGAGGGGTAAAACAAACTTAAACATATTGGGGTGGAAAGATGTGAATCATGGGGACCATGATCCAGATTGCAATGATGGTGGAATGATGATAGATGATAACTGTTGACCATGTTCGAAACAAAACTTCTATTTTTCATTACCCTGTCATGTGGATATACAAATGAGGGTCGACCACTGATCATGTTTGAAACACAGGACATGTTGAAAAATGTTTTGCAAGTTTTTCTAGGGAGTTGGCCCAAGAAGGTAGGTAAGACATTGTGGCATGAGACCAGGCCAAAAAGGGTGTCCCTTCAGATGTGCAAGTAAATGGGGATCCAAATAAAGGGCTCATGAGGAATGGACATGAAACAAGGGAATTTCCATGTGAAATTTCACACTTTGCCCTATTTTCCATGGTGCACTTGAGTACGCCAATGAGAAATTTCAGAAAGAGGGAGTTGAATCCCTTTCCAAGTACAGGAGTCTTGGGAATTCCAACTCCTTGCTTAAGAGGGACTTGGTTTAATGGAACATACATCGGGTGGCGAAGTATCCAAACCTGAAATGTAGTTCTTATAAGAAGATCTTAGTTTATGGTCATATAAATCATACCAGGCTAGTAAGAGACAAGGGAGGCACATAATGCGGTTGTTGAAAACCCCTAAGTGAATGAGAATCTAAGAGGTACACACCACACCACGTGCTTCAAATAGATTTTGGGCCAAGGGGGCCTAATAGAGGGTAGGATTTGAGGTACCTAGGCTAGAATGAAGACAAAATTTCCAAGAACTCCTATGTATCCCATGAGGATGGGAATCAAGACAACATAGTTCTAGATACCGCATGTTAGGGTATCATTATCGGGGTCAATACTGTTGTGCAGGTCTAGCCTATGCACCAAAAGAAGTGGCATTTTATGGATCTTGTTTCTTCATTAGGGTGGATTCGTGTGTTTTTTTTGTGAAGTAACAAACCTAGGACAGAGAATCTGGGCATCACTAAAAGAATCAATCCATATGTAATCTTTGAAAAATGGAATGGTGGATAACTGATACTAAAAATGGTGTCCCCTCAGGTGAGGGCATCACAATGTGGTACCGTTTTTCGTTGTTCTTCTAGGATGATAATTTCACAGTTTAGAGTCATGTGAAAGGACCAACCCATGCATTTTAGCATCTCATAGCAAAAATGAAACATTTTAAAGTCTTGTGGTACCATGAATCATAGTTTAAGGTCATTTTTCTTAGACTCATATAGAAGAACATTATTATATATTGAGTGTCAAGGGGTGATAAAGCACACTCGACATGAACGAGGACAAGGCCCACACCACACCGTATGTAATTCTATTGGAGGAGCCTCGGGAAAATGTGCCGAAAAATATCAAATAATATGGGGTTGTACCCAAAGAAGAAATATCCTGGGTGTTTCTATGTATCCAATGAGGATGGGAATCAAGCCATATAGAGTTCTAAGAGTGAATTTTAATGTCATGTGGGATGAACGACAAGAGAGACTTGCTTCTAAAGGGGGAGTATGTGGTGCAGCTATTAAAAATACAGAGTGAATGAGGATATAATCCCACATACGCCACATGATGCAATCCTAAAAAAGTTCGGGCCAAAATCATGAATGGAAGAGATAATTAGTGGAGCCTGAGCTTGAACTAAAGATGAAAAGTCTGGTCATTCCTATATATCCCATAAGGATGAGAATAAATTTGTACATAGTTATGAAAAGTTTCATGCAGTTTTAACATCATGAGATAAAGATGAGGTGGATCTTAGTTTAAGGTCATAGAGCTCAAACAATTTGAAACGAGACTCTTCCAAGAGGTCATAACCCTTTACCCAATCCCTAAGCCCACATGAACCGCGCTCGATGTGGGAAACCAGGGTGGATAAGATCTTCAAAGATTTTGGAATACCGAGAAAAGGGGAAACTTTGTGGAGCTTCGAATGACACCTCATCATTGTTTCATCCACTTAATGCGCAAATAGAAACTTAGGGCTAGCACTAATAGTGTCGAAATTCCACTTGGACATGATGGAGTGGAATAGGATTTGAATCATGCAACCAATATTTAAGGCTTAATGGATGTGGTGTAATGATCGAGGATGATTTTTGACCGTGTTCAAAATAGAACATCTATATCATGTGACCTGAAATGCGAACAAAAAATGAGCATTGACCGCTCACTAAATTTGTAACGTGAGAAATGTATCAAATTGTCATCAAAAATACTTAGTTATATTGGCTCGAGATAGAATGGGAGCTCGGGGGGACTATCATCTGTGTCGTTTGGGGGGACATTGTAATATGAATGATGATGAAAGCCCAAATAATGAGAAACATGAAGGATTGAAATGGATGAAAACATGTCTATGTAGAATCCAAAACTCTAGGTCCTAAACCATTGTGCTTCTAGGCACATTAGTTAGAAAGAAAAGATGGTCAAGGGTCCTAATTTGAGAGCAGATGACTGGAGAAGATGAGTGGAGGAAATGGGGAGTGAATATCTCTCAAGAGGGAGGTATATGGCGTGTCTATTGAAAATCTGACGTGAATGAAGACATAAGCCCATACCACACCAAATACCCCCTCCTGGAGGACTCAGGATAGGGGCTAATAGATGAGGAGGATTCTAGGAAATAGGATTGGCCCTAAAGACAAAATTTTTGTGAATTCTTACATATCCCATGAGTATAAGAATCAAGCCACACATAGTTCTAAAAGTGTCATACAGTTCAATGTTATGTGAAAAGGACGAGGATAGGAGGGGGGTAACATGGAAATGAATGGTTATGGAATGGAAAATAATATAACATTAATGAGGGTGTAATCCCACAAATGTCACACCATTCATAATTCCCAGAGAGAAATCGGGCCAAGAGGTCGAGAGAAATGATAGATAAACCTGGACTGGACCTAAAAAAAGAATGTTTGGGTTTTAATATGTATCCTATAGGGATGGGAATAAAGTCATATGTAGTTCCCAAGATACCCTACAATTTAACATCTGGCGACAATGACGTAATATATCTTAGTTTATGGTCATAGATCTCGGACTTTAGATACCCAGTTTAATGTTATGTGTGTGGGATGGATGGGAAGATAGGGTTAATCACTGTGCCTATCATTTGGGAGACTACTAGATGGAAACAATGATTGAGGATAACTACTGACCATGTTTGAAACATAGCGTTTGTATCTTATGACTAGGAATGGGTATAAATAATAGGGTGTTGACCACTAACCATATTCGCAATGCAGGACTTGTATCAAAATGTCATCCAAAATTTTTGGTGATGTTGGCCCGAGACGGTAGGAGAGAACTAAGGCCAAGCATCCATGCCATTCAGGGGTCTTTTCGGATGTGAAAGATGATGGAAACACAAATTATGGGTCCTTTAAAGTGCGGTGGTATCTTTTTAGTTTAACTTATTACTGTAAGGACAATGGATGAAGGAGGGGCATCTCAAGGGGATTTTTATGGCTTGGAAAAAATATCCCAACGTGAATGAGGATATTGAGTCCATAACACATCGCACAATCTTAAGTGGGAACATGGTCTAGGGGCTGGAAAGGTCGAGGGACTTAGGGTTGGGCCACTGACAAAAATTCCCAGCTAGCTTGCAGTTTATTGTCATGTGGAAAGAGTGATGAGTAGTTTTATGTCCTTTAGTTAAGATGGATCATGAAGTGTTTAACATCATTCATTTAGGATGGTGGTGATATTAGTTTAAGTTCATATAGCTCAGACCGTGATTATGTGACCCTTTATAAGGGTATCACCTTACCAAATCTCCTAAGGCCACGTGAGTAATGCTCAGTGTGGGAAACAAATAATGGGATCTGGATATCCCCATCATATAAGGGTAGCAAAGTAAATGAATGAGATCAGGCGGGGTCGATCCCAACTAGACTGAGATCCCTGCTCAAGGAACACTGATGTTTGAAGGGATATCAAGACAAAATAAATCATTGTACCCAATATTTGGGATATCTAGGTGTGGTGATACTGATGGAGGATGGTTATTGAAAATGTTCAAAACACAATTTCCATATCATGTGACCTACAATTGGAACAAAAAAATGAGCATCGACCACTGACCATATTCACATTACGGGACTCGTATCAAAGTTTCATTCAAAATCCTCAAGGATGTTGGACCGAAACGGTAGGAGAACACTGAGGCCTAGAATCCATATTGTTGGGGGATCCATTCAAATTTGAATATTGATATAGACCTAAATAAAGGGGACATGTGAATCATGAATATTCCCACATGGTTTAATGCATTGTGGTAAAGATGAAAGAAGTGGATATCTCCAAGGAGGGGGGATACATGATGCAGTCATGATAAAACCAGTGTAAATGGAGGAAAGATAAGCCTGAACCACACCATGTGTTTTGAGAATCATTTGGGCCAAGGGTCGTGACCCAAGGGGAGATATTTATGTTTGGGGCTGGGCCCATAAATGAAATGTATGCTCACAGTGTAACACCATGAAGGATGAAAAAATAGTTTAATGTCATGCGAGATGGGTTCTCGGTAGTTTTACATCTTTTATCCTAGACGGATCATGCAGTTTAATGTCATGTGGTAAAGATGAAACAATTTAAGGTCATGTGGGGCCAGAGCATACTCAAGAAAAATACTGCTTGAGGAATTTATAATTGGTGGTTGGAGTGATATGCTCACCATCCATGCTAACTAGAGAGTACTCTCAATTGGGGTAAACCTTGTGAATGATGTAAGGTCTTTCCCATTTGGGCTCTAGTTTGGGTGGCTTCATATCGGGTATCATCGGCGTTCTTAGGGACAACACCATGTCACCTTGTAAGAAAGACCAGAGGTGAAATTTCTTGTTGAAAGATTTAGATACATTATTCTAATGCCTCTTTAGATTGTTCAGGGAATAAATAATATTATCATCGAGTGCTTATAGTTCATCCATATGGATTTAAGCTACCTTATCTTGTGTCTACTAATCATATATAGTTGTGTGCAATGGGAGAAGTTGAATCTCAATGGGTAGGACTACCTCTATTCTATATACTAGGGAATATGGGGTCACCTAAGTGGAATTACAAGTCATCTTATAATAATACCAAAGAGTGGTGGAGAGCTTATCTAGAAAAATCTTCTTGTTCTGACCAACCATCTTCTGCAAAATATTAGACACAGTTTTTTTGAACACCTAGATCAGCCCATTTTCTTGCAATTGATAGCGGGTGGTATGGTTAGAACGGATATTGTACATGGTATACAACTTCTTCAGTTCGGCTTCCCTAACGATGGTGTCGTTATCAGTGAGGAAGGTGTGAGGGACTCTGAATTGGTAGATGATATTGGATCTCACAAATTCAACGATATATCTGTCCTTGACCTCCTTGGGCAAAATTGCCTCTACCCACTTGGAAAATAAATCTGTAGTGGTCATGATGAACATGCACTAGAGAGCTTTCCCTGGTGGATATGGTCCCATGAAATTGATTCCCCAGACCACAAAAGGCCAAGAGTAATTAGTAATTTGGATAGGCTTTGGCAGTTGATACACAAAATTAGCATGGATTTTCCATGTATGGAACCTCTTGGTGAACTGAATATAGTCATGAATCATGACATGCCAAAAATACCCCAATCATTGGATCAGGTGAGAAAGTATCGCCCCTGTTTTATGATCCCCTTAGGAATTGACATGAACCTCCTGCATGACCTGATATATCTCACCTCCTTTAATGCAATGGAGGATAACCCCATCAAACTTGCATCAGTAGATTATTTTCTCTAGACTAGGACCACTCTGAAGGGTGAACTCCAACATGCGCCATTGGATTCGCTCACGCTCGGCTTGATCTTTCGGGAGATTACCATGCTAGAGATGCTATACAAAGGGGGTCCTCCAATCAGGAGTTACTTCCAACACTAAAGGAGGGGGACCTGGGGGTCCTGACGTGGAGGCACTGATGGTAAGGTGGCTTACCTATGGGATATCATCATCGTCTGTAGTAACATGAGTGATAAATCTCCTATATGTCACATAGAAAATCAAAAAATCCTGGCCATGCTCTTCAATAGATGCGTCCAAGCTGGCCAAGGAGTTGGATCGACCATTCTAGGTATAAGGGACATGAGTAACTACTGGGCGAGATGGGAACTGGGGTATCTGCTGGTGGGTACACTCTAACAATGGTGCGATCTCCAGCTTCCTAACAACATAGTCACCTTTGATCTTCTTTATGACTATTCTAGAGTCCCCTTTCACATGAAAGTGGGGAAAATAAATCTCTAAGGCCAGCTTCATACTAGTAATGAGAGCTAGGTACTCTGCCTCGCTGTTGGTATAACCTTCTCACAACAAGAATGAGTATGGAAGAAAAACATGTGCCGGTATGATGATGAAAATACCCAAGCCCAATTTTTGAGTCTAGTATCATTGATTCTTCTGCTATTAGGTCTTTGAGAAGCACCATCAAAGTGAATTTTCCAACACGAAATGGCTTTATCTATCGAGAGGATTGGCGCATCTGGAAAATCAAAATACAAAGATGGGTTTGCGGGAGCTGGATGGTCAGTAAGGAATTTTGCTAATTCCTATCCCTTAATGGCCTTATGGGAGAACAAATTGATGTCAAATTGCTATAGGATAACTTCCCCCAAGCTAGACGGCCAATAAACATGGGGATATTCAGAATGTACTTCAGAATATCCACTCTGTACACTAGCTGTATCTCATGGTGCTGCAAGTAATGTCAAAATTTCCGCATTGTGAATATCAGCACAAGGCAGCTCTTCTTGATAGAGGATTATCTAGCCTCTGTATCTTGGAGCATGCGGATTGGATAATATAAACTATTTTCCATTCTTTCATTGTTTTTTTTTGTGCGAGAATGGCGCCAAGAGATCATTCTAGAGAGGACACATAAAGGACCAACGACATTCTAGAAATGAGTGGCATCAGAACTAGAGGTTGTAATAGGTATTGCTTGATTTTTTCAAAAGTAGTCTGGCACTCCTAATATGACTGATAATCATCACCTTTCATCATGATTTGAAAAATGGATTACACTTACCATCCATATTTGTGATAAATTGTTGTATATAGGCTATGTGGACTTGAAAACCCCTTATCTCTTGAATATTGCTCGGGGGAGACATCTGAATGATGTCTTTGATATTATCCTGATCGATCTCAATTCCTCTGTATCTGGAAATGAAGCTAATCATATTTCTGGAGTAGTCCCTGAAGTCACACTTCAAGGGGATCATCTTCATATCTCTAGCTCATAGGAAGCTAAACACGTTCACAAGATCTTTGATATGGTCCTAGCACTGGAGAGATTTGGCCACCAGATCGTCCATGTATAATTCCACCAATATACCGAGGATCAAATTAAATATGGATGCATAGAATGATGATAGGTGGAACATATATTCTTTAGACTGAAGGGCATTACCTGGTAGAAAAAAGTATCTTATGGTTCCCTAAAGTCTTTAGACTCTCCATAATCGAGGGCTATTCAAATTTGTTTATACCCAGAATACCTATCCATTAAAAAGATAGCTTAGAACATAGCAGTGGAGTCAATCAATAGTTCTATTGAAAGATGAGGAAAATCATCCTTCATACAGAGATGGTTGAGATCAAGAAATCCGATATAGACTCTGATTTTTCTGTTATTCCTCCTAACAGGAAAAATGTTAGTTATCCATCTTGGGTACTGAACCTCCTTCAAGAAGTTGGGTCGAATGTGATTATCAACTTTCTCCATGACCATGGCACCATGAGAAGATTGCATCTTTCTAAGAGGTTGTTTGAACGTGCAATGGATTTTTGGAAGATCGAGGTGGTGGATAGAGACCTGAGTATGTAGTTCTATAATCTCATCATAACTCCAAGAAAATACATCATGATGCTTCTTTAGGAAGTCCACGTATCATTATTTCACTTCGACATACATATCGACACTGATCAATGTTGGTTTGGGATTTGTATCGTTACCGAGGTTCACCTGTTCCAATTTATCAACCGTGGTAGAGACACTTTCTTCTAAAGCGGGAGGAGAATCCTCTAAATATTCTTCTTCATTCACAGAGGATGGATTATCTATGGTAGGATATTCTTCTAAGTCAAAAGATCCTGATAGAACACTTGTTTCAGCCTTAGCGGCAATGGACACCATATCCAGGAGCTCATGTACTGCCAAAACCATGGAAATAAAAGTTGTTGACCCAATCCCATATGGCCTTCAGCCCAGGGGTAATGCTTAATGATGTCAGAGCAATAGTGGTATGTTGGCTTGATCCAATTTTTACCATCCCAGAGAAAAAATCAAGTATGATGTATTGTCTTTTCCATGGAGTGTACATCCTGATACCTTATGGGGTAAGGGGCTCTGGGATCTCCCAATCCTGACTTGTATAAGAGTAAGAGGTGATATTATTGTATCCCTTAGACCTGGAAATTTGGTTCCTCCTCATTCTAGAAATAGAAATAAATTTCCCCAAATCTAGATTCATGGCCTCTAGTCGTGGGTTGGGAAAATGTATGCATCATCCAAGTCTGTCCATGGTTCGGTCGCAGTTGTAGCGTGTTCAACCTCGTTTGCTTTAATCTTTTTTTCCTTGCTCTAATAGTATTCAGCATCCAAGTAGTTGGATTAAAAGGGGGAAAAGGGAGACGCATCACCTTGGAGTATGCTTACTCGATCGTCACAGGAGTACTTAAGTCATTGGTGATGCAATTAAGGGATTTTCGTGTGTAAGTGGAGCCCTGGCCTACCCATCAACACATTGTAGGAGGTGTCTTATGATACAACCATGAATTCAGTGCGGGAAACCAAGACACCAAACTGGGTCTTTATGTGGATCTTTCTGACTTGTGTCTATTCTATTTTGTCATAACCTTGTATTTTTAGGTCATAGGGACTCAGATAATCCTCGGGCAGCCCCATCTTTCGGAGTGTCTAGGTCGGAATGAGGTTGACCCATGACTCTATGTCAACAAGACAGTGATGAACATCCACTCCATTGAAATGGCTAGTAATGTACAATGGGTGAATATTCCCCTATATGGGAGAACCTTTATCTTCTCCGAAAAGGGAGATAATGGCCTGGAATATTGCATGCTCGGTTGCCCCATCCTGGAGGGCTTCTGTGGCTGTTACCTCCGTCTAAAACTAAAGGGGGGTTCTTGAAGCCTCAGCAAGGACTTCACACATATCCACTGATAGGAGAAGATCTTCAAGGATAGATATCCTCACAATAATGATGGTAATATTCCTAAGGATATCATACTTTTGTTCCAAGAGTGAACTTCTGTTGAAAGGAGGTCATTCTATCAAAGGAGGTATAAAGGTCCCTTCTCGATGAACCGGTGGCCGATTGGTGCTAGGAATGTCCCATTGTTCACCATTCTAAACTCATAGAGCGACTACTGGGTGAGGGAGAAATGACTGAGTCTGATCCATAATAGAACATGGTATATCATAGCGCGATCATGGTGGCTCTATATGATCAAGTAGCACAAACGGCTGTGAAAAAAACCTGATGAAACAATATGAGAAGGTTGTGCGTGATATGATCTATGATGGGAATGTTGTCTGGTTTTTGTGGAATAAATAGATTGTCTAGAAGCACTGACCAATGCATCTCAGCGACTCATGTAATTGTAGCTCCGTCGACACTGGCATCATCTTGGGATGTTGGGAGGATTTGTATAGAATTCCTCATCATCGGGAATCATGTAAGGGTTTACTAGCTCCATGTTGTTAACTGAAGCATACCATTGGTCTTTACTTGAAGAATCCTCTATCACTGAATAGATTCTGGGGGCATTCGGCAACTCCAAGGGCATGAAATTGCTAAGAGTATGGGATGATAATGGTATTGGTGGGGGACTTTTTTTCCCTTGCGTCATCAATGCATACCCTTATGGAAAGAGTAAGGCTGATACATCGACACAGAAGTGGTGGTTGTGGGTGATGCGGTGGCTTCTGAAGACTCGAGTTAGTTCAAATGTGCATGAATAACACCATTTACATGGTCGACTGCCTTATGTTCCATCCAATGGTCATATTTTTGGGTCATGTGGTTAGGAACCTACTGCGACTCACCTTCGTTGTCACTGTTTCTGTTAGGATGTGTGAATACACATGCTACCTATACTGGGGTCAGACCTAACCTGACTATATTGTTATTAAACTAGTATTGGATCCAGTCATTAAACACATATCACTACTTGATGGTGTGACCTAAGACCAGGTGATATGGGTTTTAATTGGGTCAATCAGTGATATCTGCCTCTTCAGGACTCTTTCATTCCAGAAACCATATAATTTTGTATTTCAAGGAACTTTAGAAGTAATTGTGGAATGGATCCTCATTGAAATAGTAGGTCGGGTTCCTTCTATTTGAAAAAGGGGAATCTAGGAGCCTGGACCTAACTAGGGGCTAGAGGTGCCTGTCAATTAGGTGGAACATGATTATCCCTCCTAAGTTGCGGTATCCCATTACGTAGGGGAGCATTCCAATTATGATGTGGGAGCTTTTGAGTCAGGGGCTGCACCTGAGGTGGTAGGCCTTAGCAAGGATGTAGAGGTGGATCCACTGGTAACAACTCCAGCTACCTGACGCCTCTATTTGGGCCACCGCGATAGGATTTTCCTTAGTATCTCTTGTTGTGAGAAATACATGAGGCAATGGTTGTGCCTACATGTATAGTTTCATGGATTCCTCTAGATGCTTGTCTTTGTTAGAGAAAGCCCAATAATCCTTCTGGGTATTTTTGTATAATGAGAGAGGGGACCTGTTTAGTTTTGACATTTCTCACACAAATTTCCAACATTTTTTCCTGAGTCAGTGGCATATCAAGGGAGTAGGTGAGACCTTTCCACTGGGAAAAAAATTCTATGACACACTCGTCAGGAATCTACTTCCACTTGAAGAGGTATGAAATACTCATCTTCTGGGTGGTGGAATTGAACTGGTAAAGAAATTACCTATGAAGATCCTCCCAGCAAGCTATTGACCCATTGGGTAGCTGGTTGTACCATACAAACATGGGACCTTACAATGTTTGTATGAAAAAATGAAGTTTGGCGGCCTCCTCATGTTCTAGAGTTCCCAACATGGGTCCAAACCATGAGTTGAAGTGGGATAGATGTTGCAACAGATTTTATGTCCCATTAATGGGGGGAAAGGTTGGATTTCTAAAACCAAGGGTGATGTCCTATCATCTAACAATGCCATATATGGATTTCCATGAGGCAGAATTGCCACCTTTCAAGTTTCCAAAGCCTCGAGGTAGACAATGATTGCTGTCATTAGGTCATATTGGTTGTGATTCCAATCCTGGAAAGTTTCCATGACCACCAGTGCATTGGAGGTTTATTCAACATGATAAGCGGGCCCAAAGTCTCATGGTGCGTCTTGTGGGATGACCTTCAGAGTGTCCAGAGGAACCTGAGATGGGTCCTAAGGAGGATTATCACACAATTCAGTTGGATTTGGAAAGGTGTATCATGCCCTCCTTCCTTAAACTCTATCATCTACCCTATCTATGTGGGAAAGATGGTCAGGGTCACTTGGAGGTAACTCACCAGGGGAGCATGTACCTTCCCCTGTCGCCCCGGTCAAGGTTTACCATAGTCTGGTCATCTTTCCACATCACGTTCAGAAAAAATGTCATTGACCATTTTTTATGCTCTGAGAGATGTTGACGCAACATGACCTCTTTTGGATCATCCTATGTCTTCTACACTAAGCTAGACAGATCAGATCGTTTTATAGACCTGATATTCTCTTTTCCCTTATTGGGATTCTGACCGAGGGCTAATGACTTAGTACATATAGGAAGACCGAGTAAATTTATTTATTGGAGAGTGTAAATTCCAAATGGATCTAATAGTTTTGGAACTCCCCTGAGGGTATGTTCTCTTAAAGGATCTCTAAATCCTTCTCTCCCTCTAATAGGTTGGCCCTGTTAACCGTGATAGTACCTAAAGGAATATCCTTAATATCTCTTGGAAATTCGGTATGACACCAAATATAATTGAAATGAAGTGCCACATACTTACCCCAACCATGGATCTGAATGTGGGGAGAAGCTTACTTTATAATTATGAACTTTAAAGCTCTGAACACATCATTGTTGGAGGGTCCGATGGAGACTGGGTGACTCTAGGATCTAGGCTATAGGGAGCACATCCAAGTCAACAATAAGGAATTTCTGGACAATATGTCAAAGTATGTCTGACTCTTGGGGTTATCCACCCTCTAATGATGGAGACATAAGTTCATCACCCATATGTTTTGGAGAAATCACGTGACTTACTTATTGGTAGGAGACTTCGGTGCACTGATGTTCGTGGTTACAACTAGCTAGGACATCTCTAGGAAATGGTCTACCGCAAGGATGTCCCACAAGCTCCTCGGCTCAGACTCAGGGTCTGGCCCTTGTTTGCCCCATTCATTAACTGGGGGAAGCTAAGGGACTAGTAAAGGCATTTAAGTAGAACTTTGAGATGATAGGTTGGTCGATGGAGAATATGGCGAGCGAGATGACAACCCGTTTCATCTTGGGATGTCCTCCGAAAAATACAATGAATGCACCACCACATATCGCTAAGGTAGACTAGCGACCACAGCATCCCGCATAGGGGCTGTAGTTATTGGCGGTGAGTCAGTTTGTTGTTCTTCCTCTATCAGTCCCCAAAATAACTCTACTTGATCTCTGGTTGAGGTAGAGAATGATCCTGTTCAAGATAGAGTGGATTGCATGGTCAGGACCTAGAAATATGCCAAATCATCTTCCTCCAGGATGTATCTTTAGAGGGAGGAAGGAATCTAGCAGACCTCACATTCATTAAGGATGAGGCTTATACCCCTTGTTCCTACCCCGGCCCATGACACAGAAGATTGAGGTGAGGGTTCTATTACCGAATCGCATTTCACCTTGGAGTCTAAAATGCAGAAGGGTTTAATAGAAATCTGAAACTCCTCAGTATTCTTCCTTTGGTGGCAGCGACCCACCCTCCTTCCCTATAATGGATCTTCAGGATAGGGTAGGTTTTTAGCATGAGGAGGACCTTTGAATGAACTGGTGCTGGGGAGGAGAGGACTTCCACCTAGTTGAGGCGGGGTGCGGGGATCACACATAAAAGTTTTAAAAGGAACATGGGGAGGGCCTCCATGTCCTTTAGCTATCATGTGGATAGAATCCACATGGGATGTGTTGGAGAAGGTAGGACATCCGCTGAAGCTGGTGGGAGCATGGGAAGTACCTTCATGATTGTTTCCCTTAGTAGTGACCATACGAGGAGGGCCTTTGTACTGGTCAAAATAAATGCGGGGAAGACCTTCACGTTGGACGCCAATGAAGAGGGAAGACCTTCACTTTTTTGATTTCCGGGATGAGGAGGATCTTCATCGGTTGAAGTAAGAACATGGTGAAGACCCCCACAATGGTGGTTGATAGGGAAAGGATGATCTTCACATTGGCGACCTAGGATATGAGGAATGGCTTCATACTTGGGATCAAGAATGTGGAAGAAACCTATAAGTTGGATGTCATTGCAGTGGGGAGGGAATCCACTTGAATTGAAGGTGGAATTGGGAGGACCTATGCACCTAGGGTGTGGACGACATGCACCCTCTTTAGTGGTGGCACGGGGAGGACGTTTGTGCTCAATTTCATAGCCTCAGGTCAGCCCGCGATGGGCGCCACCTATTTGGGAAACCAAGAGATTCATCCCAACCTACCAATGGGGAATTTGGAACCTCGATCCAGGCCGTACATATAATTGAATCTATTCAGAATAAATGGGGCATCGGTGGAATGCACTGGTGGTGGAATGGGCCATTATAGCCATTGATGATGACGCCCCATGGTGGGCGTCCTCCTCAGCCTGCACCCAGTGTTGGCATCATGTTAACTGGACTGGGGCCTGTGGTGAAGGTGAAAAACTCACCGGATCCTCAGCCTGAGAAGCTAGGTGGAGATGCTGATGCAGCCTGGCAGGAGCCCTCTTTGGAATTCCTTGGGACGGGATCACAATTGGGCTATCCCTGACTTCCCTCAAATCATTGGCGAAAGGGAGTGAGTCATAATATAATTCTAGGGAGAGGCTCCCGAAATGGTTGTAGGTTGGAGTGGGGAGTTGTGGCTCCATGCACGACCCTTGGGGGTAGCGGCGATAACAAGGTGCATAATCCTCAAGGTCCTATCATGCCATATCACAAATTGGGATAATCCCTTCTTCCTCAAAATGTCGGATGAGGTTGTTAATCACCCTCCTCTGAACAAGTTAAGGCAGAGATATGGGGAATGGTTGCATAAAATATTTGGATGTGGAGGCTATCACAATGATATTGGGCCATGTGGGATGGCTACGTTGGTGTTGCCCCGACCCCTGCATTGGTGGGTGGGAAGGAATCTGTTTCCTGTCATTGCTGCTTCGGTTCTGCAAAGCAGAGATATTAAAAAATTACTGTTGAAAGAAGGAGAGTGGCATCCAGTTCCCCAATGTTGTTTCGTCTTCCATGAGTGGTAAGAAGGATCCAAGCTAACAACATCACAGACCCAGATGTCCAACGTTCAATTGCACTAATCTCTGGTGAGTTTCACGCCAGTCCCACTATTTTCTTGGTGGGAACTATCATCGGATAACTAGATCTGGTGACACACTTGTACACTGATGTCTTAAAAAATACTAATCTTCACATTGAGGAGAATAATTTCACATTGGGTTCACCATTTCTGTTTCTAATGCTTTCATCGAGGCGTGCATCCATCCGTTGAGGATGCGATGCGCTGTGTTGCCCCGCATTCCCTCTTTCCAAAGGAAGGCGGCATTCATCGCTTATTTTGGGATGTTTGATCCTAGATCGAAACAGGATGATGGGATGTTATTATCTCCTTCCATGGATTCCTCCTTGAAACTTGTTACCTAATCTAGGTCTCCCTTAATGATTAACAAGTTGTTCGTGAAACACTTTCCTGGTGCCATATCTTCATGGACGCTGATTAATTACACTGATTACTTCATGTCATTCAAAGGGTTCATGTTAGGGAAGAAACCATCGATCGATATGGGGGTAGTCACGTTGGACATCCTTGGTGTGTCTAGATGCATAAACACTGATGCATATGGGTTTATTCCCATTATGATAGGGCTTCTAGAGGGCATAGAAGCCCGAGGCATCCCACATCAAGTGCGGGAAATTATATTCCATAGGAACATCTCTGAGGTTTTCCTCAGCTTCCCATTTTTTGACATAGGATATTCCATGAGATTAACATCTAATAGAGATGGATCAAACAGATTAAAACACTGATAACAATGGATTATATTGGTACATCCCCTGAAGGGAGTACCTAAGGGGGTTACTCGATGAGTATATCAAAATGTCCAATGAAGACAGATCTGAGGATGTTTGGGTCCCTACAAAGGGGACACCAGGGTTTACCATTAGCTGGGATTGAACCTTAGGAAGGACTCCTATATACCCTATCCTGGGAGACAGGGATCAAAACCTGCGTAGTTCTTAGAGGTGACGAATCAGAGTATACACAAAGGACAACGACCTAGAGACGTGATGGGGCTTACACATATAGGGTGTCCCATCGCAAGAGGGCACTATTATTTGGATTGTTTTGGATTGTTTGGGGATTAGGAATGGTTAGCCACCCAAGGTAATGGCATGATCTCACCGAGATGTGGTGTCCAGAGTAAGAATCAAGATGGATGGTGCTGGGTTGAATGAATTGGGTGGAGAATGAGATGGAGACGCCATGAACATGATGGTAGTGTTGGGATTGAACCTGAATGAGGCTTCCTATGTATCCTCGTGGAGGGAATTCAAATTACTCGTAGTTCGGTGGGGAGATGGGAAACCTAAGGATGCGGCCCGTGAGAATGGACGCATGGAAGAGACCTAGATGAAATAGAACCTTCGGGTTAAGTAATGACTTTCCTGAGACAAAGTCTCAAGGGAGAGACCAGGATGGGACATGAGTGATAGGCTTGAACCTAATGGAGGATTCCTACATATCCTTGTGGCAGGGAATCAATGTCCAGATAGTTCAGAATGGTGGCATGGAATTGGGGTGTACGCATATGACAGCGACCCGACCACATGATGAGGGTTACATGTGGTTAGCAGCCCGAGAGTTAGTCTAACACCCCTAAAGGATGGAGCAAGGATGTGGGTCCCAGAAAGGGGGACACTGAGGTTTACTGGTGTTTGGGGTTGAAACGTAAGGAGGTTTCCTAAATACCCTATCTAGGAGACAGGGATCAAAACCCACATTGTTCAAATAGGTTAACCAGTGTTTGATGTTGAACCTAAGGGAGGCTTCCTACGTACCCTGTCTAGGATACAAGGACCAAAACCTATGTAGTTCGAATAGGTTTACCATTGTTTGGGGTTGAATCTCAGGGAGGATTCCTACATACCTTGTCTATGAAAGAGGGATCAGAACCCCCATAGTTCAGGGTGAGGTGTAGGATTGAGGTGTGCATAGAGGATGCTGACCTAAATATGATGTGGGGGATTATGCGTGGTTAGAAGCCTGAGAGTTGGTCTGACTCCCAGGGGCAGACCAGAGAGTTGGATCCCAACCAAGGGGAATACAGCGGATTAACGTAGATTGGTATTGAACCTCAGGGAGGCTTCCTATGTTCCCTATCTTGCAGACAGGGATCAAACCCAAATAGTTTGTATACATATAGTTTGGTGTCATGCGGGATGCAAAGTGGCATATAGTTTAACGTCATGCGGGATGATGGTGAATAGATATGAAGATGTTCAGGAAGAATGGGTGATGGGCTTGAACTCACAGAGGATTCCTATGTACCTTTCCTTGATAGGGCAAGGATCAAATTATATGTAGTTAGGTGTGGGCGAATTTGGGGATTACATGATAAGGCGGCCAAGGAGGGATGTCATAGTCGATGCTTACTCTACGACCACATAAGTCATGATCAGTGTGAGAAAAAAGACGCTTCAAAGACCTGATGACCACGTCGTGAAAGGTGTGTATGCGAGGAATGAAGCAAGGATTACATATGGCTTTTGGCCTTGGGAGATGGAGATTGGGACTTAATCTAGGATGGAGGCCCAATGGATATATATCCCAAAGGGAGATGGAAGGGATAATGAAGGTTCATGTTCCCATCTCTCCTCTAGTATTTACACACTTAAGAATAAAGGAGGAGCATGCATTCCACCTCCAACAAGAAAGGATAGGGGCTTACACCAAGATGGTTTCCCTTCCCCACAGATAGATTCCACTCTAGTAAACAGGATCTCATTCCATGTGAGGAAGATCTCTGTCCCATATAGACCAATGGGCGTAGAGAATGACGGAGATGGGGCACCCCATGTGCATTGCATGGGGTGAGACTAAAGTTTAACATCATGTGCTGAGGAAGATGGTGCTTGGCAGTTTAACACCCTATAGCTCGGACAATGAATATTCACTCCTCACCCTTAAGACCTAAATAAATGATACCCACCCAGACATGGGGAATGGAAGGCATCGGTAATTTCATGGTGAGGCAGTATTATGGAGTGGTCCACTAAGGGGATCATGTTATCATGGCTATGAAAATAATAAATAGTTGTTAGCATGCCTATGTGAAGCAGCCTGAGGCTAAGAAATGAAATGTGAAGTGCTTCCCAAGGGACCTTGAAATGACTTTGTACAAACCTATAGGGTCATATGGATTAAGGGTTTGTGAAGCAAATAGGTTCACAGAAAGGGACCTTGTGAAGCTTAGGTTCCCCACAAAGTGGAGAGACTCTGCGAAGGGGCATGCTTCTCGAAGTGGAGTGGCCTAGCCTATGCATGGGGTATACATGCATATAAAGGGTTCTTTGAAAAGTGATAGTGGTTTTACAGGGTCGGACCTCATAGAGTATGGGTGCCTTACAAATCTTAGCACTGTGAAGAAATTTACTTCCCGAATCATAGTGATCCTACCTTGTCATGGGGTTCACATGTTCATGGAAGGTACTTCACAAAGCATTAGTGCTTGGAGAAGACCCAAGATCCCTTAGAGAGATCCTTCTATTACATTGGCCCATAGGCTCTATGAAGGAAATCCCTTCATGAAGAGGGGTTGTATTTTAGATAAGTAAACAGTATTTTTCAATGCTTAAATACCTTGAAGAGATTATTTTTCACAATGCTTCGCAGTGTACAAGTTTCTTTGCAATTTGAGAGCTAAGAAGGAAAAGGTACAGGGTATCCATACTTTGGGTCTGAGGGAAGACTGGTATTTATAGGTGAGGGGTGGAATGAAGCTATGACAGCTCACTATGGAGCCACGTGGTGTTTTGAGATCAGAAGAAGATTGCATCAAGTTTTTTGAAACCACAGAGTCGAACATCTTCTCCTCCTAGGTGCAGAGGCCTCCTGAATTCCCTTCACGGCTCTCGAAGAGGCTTTAGTCAATTTACAAGGGATCATAGAGGTGATCTGGTTCCCTCCATGGTGTGGATCTTTCTGTCAATTTCATCATAACCACAGATTCTTCCACCTCTTTTACTTTGCGGTGATCATAGAGGAGGCCATGGATTTGCACCGACTGTAGTGTTGAGGGGCTCAACGAAGGATGTGGTGATAAAGATATTCATGAAGGAGCTTCATGAAGTATCCTTTTTGGTATTGTTGTACTCTTTTACTTATTTTTCCTCGACGAACATTTTGACGCCAACAATGACATGGGTGTGAAAAAAGACACACATATGATAAACTCAATATGGTATAAATCACATCAACATGCATGATCAATTTATGTAAATTGAAAAATCCTCATGGATTCACATTCACCCACATGCATCACATAGCAAGCATGGGTTAGCCAAGAATAAATCACATATCCTGCTAACATCATATACATGGACTAAAATTATAAGAAACATAATACCTTAAAGTTTTTGATGTCAATTGAAGATATGATGAAGCTGTCATCACATGAATTGAATTCACACACCAACCATAAAACAATAAAATTCCAATAACTCTTAAAACCGAAACTAACTATTTTTTTAAAGAAGAAATAAAATATTACATGCTATAATAATTTCTCTCATTAGAAATTTTTTTTAATTATCATTTTAGTTCAATTCATGCACATAAACAAACCTCACAAGAATAATTATAAAATAAATAATTATTTCTTGACAATATAAATAATTATCCTTTGATAAAATGCATAAATTTTCCTTCTAAAACTATAATATAAAAATTCCTTTCAAATTAAACTTTGATAAATAGTGAAATTATCATCTAATAATTTATTTTTAAGGATACATTTAAAATTTGAAACATTGGATTGAAAATACCTTTTATCCTTAAAAAAAATAAGATTCATATTCTACTATTCGAGATGAACCTAATGGCACTAATAGAATGTCAATACAATCAGTATTGGAGAAGATATTGAATATTAATGTTTGGAATAAAAAATAAAGAAAAAATATAAATAAATTATATATATGAGAGAGTGGGAGATAGTGATAGGCATGAGGGGTTTTTTTTTCCAAATACTCATGTACACTCTCCTTTCCCACATTTATATATATTTAAAAAAAAATAAAAAATAATAATAATTTCTCCCCTATCCTAATTATTTACACGCATGGAACTTAAATTCCTCCCTTGTTTATATTTTCCATGCCTCAACCCATCTAGTGCATTAATTTATTAATTTATTATTTATTATTTTTTCCATCAATTTCATTTATTCCAAATTATCTCTTTATTTATACTATTAAATTCATGTTCCACCCATATGTATATAATGTAATCATTATATGTGATATATTCTTGAATTAAACATTATTGTTATGTGATGCATTTGGGTGTGTGTGTATCCATGAGGATTTCATGATTTACATAATATTATTATCCATGTTGATGCGCTTTAAACCATGTTGAGTGTATCACATGTTTGTATATAAATATTTTCTTACACTCATGACATTTTAAGAATGATTAAAATATTACCTTGTGATATTCTAACTACATGTAATATTTATGTGTTAGGCATGGTACTAAAGTTGATGTGAGACCACCGTGGCTTAGTATCCCTTGAGTGGGAGTGTGTTATGATGCTTCATGTGACTTGATGACAAGAACAACATATATGAAGAGGTTTGATGTCCTAGTTTCTTCAGACCTAGGTTCATGATGATCATGAGTGATCAGACCTGTATGTAATGACTGTGGGGCATGATGATCATGATTGATTAGACATGCATGGAAATAGTGGGGCATGATGGTCTATCTAACCTGGAATAGAGATATTGTTGGGGAATGATGACCTATTATGGTTTGACCAAGAGGCATGGGACCTGTAAGGCTTTTGAGAAGCTTGAGGCTAGAACTAACATTGAGATGTTTCCATGTTTGTTATGTTGTTTTATGTCATTCTGTGAAAGTAGGTATAACTGGGGTTTGTTTTTACTTGGTTAGTAAATGAATTCTCAGCATGATTTTTCTTATGTGTGTATTTATCTATTATAATATTATACACTCTTATGCATATGAAAACTCGTTAGGGATGAATTTGTGGTTTTATACTAAGACTTTTTATTTACACCCTACTTGGGAATTTCTTTGCTCTTGTAGATTTCATGACCTAGGATCTAGAAAAGGGAAGGTGTCATTTGGTGGATGATTGAGTAGTGGAGTATGGAGAAGAAGCTAGACATGATAGAAATCGAAGGAATCGAAGATGTTTACTTATTTTTGTATCTCTGATGTATCATTTACTTACTTTTTAGAAAATATTTCCACATTTAGAGTAGACATTTATTTATATTCCATGTCTAGTTATATTTCTTAATATACTCTAACTATTTTTATTATTATAAATTTTTTATTTATTTATCCTATACACTCTAGTAGAGGGTATAGTCTCCCCATGATTCCACTTGGGACCCTTGTTCTAGTTGATAACCTCTTAAGTAAGAGGAGGTTATAAATAGGTCATGTGGACTTCCATACTAGACCCAATGCTTCAGGTCAATATATTACAATTACCTTTTGGTATATTCCAAGAAATAAGAACTTTAATGAAAAGGAAATATTTATTTCTTATGGGGAACATGTTGAAAGACAAAGTGAGAAGGAAAATGGAATGTGTGATTCAAACATCACATTCACAGCATACTTCAAATAAATTTGGTTAATCATTATATGGGAGGTTGCTTTCTTCTAATGTTTTGAAATAAGTCTATGTAAGGTTAAATTAAATGAACTGAATTAAAGATTCATGTAGTCAATTATTCTTCAAGTATATTCACAACTGTAAGTGATGTTTCTATTATAATTATTGGGTATTAAATACAATATTTCTATTACATATGTGTATTTAAATATATTAACCAAGTATGAAAAGAAACATTATAATATTTAAGGTAAATCTAAAAAGTGATTGTGAAATGGTGATTCCTAAGTAGTGGTTAGAAGTACAAAAATTATAATGGCCAAGATTAATGATTCTAGTTGAGCATTAATTGAGTAGAACCATAAAATTTATCTCTAATATTCAGTTTAAATAACGATAAATTATTCTTGTCTTGGAATTAATGTTGTTATAGTGTCTTATACTCAACTAAAGGTTCAGTGTTGCTTGATTCATTGGACATAAATGATGAATATTAAATTTAATACTCAATTATAACCCATTGTGGTAATATAATTATTTGTCTAGTTGAACTAATTAGTTTTCAAGGATATAACCAATAATATTTTAGACTCCTTGGAGTTAAATATCTCCAGTTTTGTCAATATATCTACATAATTAGTTTGTACAAGTAAATTTATAAAAAACAATGTAATCCACAATGATTTTAGAATTCGTATAGCTATAGTGTTTGAACTATTCCAATGTTATGTTGGTGGTAAATATATTTTATAATATTCCATTATGTATTATTTAAGGACTATTAAAATGAATTATGGTAGATACATGGTTAAAAAACATTATTTTCTTTAGTCTTGTGCACCAAAGAATATCATGACCAAGTATTCATCAATCATGAAATGTAGAGTGGATTTATTCATAGACTCAGATTTTCTTATGCACATGAAATAAATGATGTAATTAAATGGGATTGATGATGAATATTTTATAGTAAACACTGATCAATAAAATTTTGCATGAATTTTTTCCTAAACTCACATTTCCTTATACACATTGTAGTCATGATGTAATTAAAAGGATAATCAATGTTGAAACTTATATGAATTTCACAAAGTTCTATTATTGTGAGACGTACTTCATAATTAATTGTGTAGTCCAATAAAAATATGCTAAAAATAATGATAAATGTTTATCATATGACTTATAATGTGATATAAATCCATTATTTTATAAGAACTTGTATTTGGATGAAAAGTGTTTGTTATAGATATAAAAAAACTTGAATCAAGCATCACACAATGTGAATCAAATATAAATATCCTAATTTTTTCTTAATATATTACAGAAATACCAATGTTAGAAAAGATATAGTCATGTAATAGACTATATTTCAATAAAAGGTTACACATATATATTTGAGAGAGATGTAGAAAGATTGATTTGGATTTATTCAATGTAGTAGATATAAAAATAGTTGTCATACAAGAACTTGTGATGAAAATTGTCCTAGAGACACATAAAACATAGGAATGATAAAATCATGGTTATGGTTTTGTATTAATATTTTATGGTGATATATTATTCATTGATAATAATAGATCCAACAATTAAACAACAAGTAGACAATATAATATTGAAAAGATTAAGAAAATTAAATATTGGATTCCATGTTTCAAAGTACACGGGATTTTAAATAATTTAGTGTGTATTCCTGTGAGACTATACATGGGTGGTATATGTGTGGTATCAATAAGAATTTATTGGTAATACCAAGTCATTATGCCTAAATCAAAGAGAATTTTCTACTTGTCATAGCTTCGTTCTATAATCAATATATTTTGAATTTGATGACAAGTCCAATAATCATGGAAGTCATCTATATGATGAAACTAGAAAGGGTTTGTGATACTATAGAATGCCAATATATGGTGAAAGTTACTAAAATATAGTTTTGGATTATAGAAAGAAAAAAATATAAAATAATATTCATTTTCAATGAATTACTTCCATGTGTCTACAAGTGGTTAGTGGGAGCATCCCTATTTTCCAAAAAAAACATGTTTGATAACATATAGAAAAAAGTTATTTTAATTACAGTTAGTTAAAAACAAAATGAAATAAATTCTATGTATATTGACATAAATTAAGAACTCATGTTTTAGGGAATAATATATACTTAGGTAGTTATGATGGGTTTTTTAGACCATGATAATGCACATATAGTGATAAGGTATTAAAAACAAAAGTTGGAAATATTTGAGACAAAAATTGTTACCAATGTCACATGGAAAAAATATCTCCCAGAATACATATATGGGATATAAGAGTAGATTAATATGGTGATTTGGATTACATATTCTTTTGTGTTGGATCAATCACATATGCCATTCTATATACTAAATTTGATATTGCCGGTATATATTTTATCATTGGAAGATATCAATGGTATCTAGGAGAGCTTCATAGGAAGTAATCAAAAATATCAAATTGTATGTATTAGAGTACAAGGGATATATACATGTTTCTTAGCGATTAAGGTAAACCAATTAAAATGGGATGAAAATTATTCTTACTTTAGATAAAAATGATCTAATATCATAGTTATTCTATGGTAATGAGAAATAAATATCTCATTCAATCTAGTGGTAAACATATCTACAAATACTAAGTATGTTTTGGATTTTAATGTATCTTAAGAATTATTTTAAAACATTAAATTATTTATCTCAATTATTTTAATCACACCTTGTAAGTAAAGTTTTATCATAATATAAATTATGACAATACTATGATTACTACTAGCCAAGATGTTAATTTTTCAAAGTGTGGAAAAGGAAGATACTTGGGGATAATATCTCTTGAAAAGGATTAAGAAAGTGGTGAGGTCATAGATAGAATAATAACGATGTAGCTTAGATGTGACAAGACTGATGAAAAAAGTCACAACTCAGAAGAAACGTGATCTTTTCATGTAATTTATAACTAGTATAGTTATCAAGTTATCTCTAGTGCAAGTGGGAGTATTGTAAAAGTGAGTGCCCAAGACCCAAATTAAACTATACTTTTCAATTACCATATCATGTATATTATAAGTTATGCAAAATTTACACTTACTATAACAATTTTTATTTTTCTACATCCACTATTTAAATGGTAATTCCCCCAAATTAGTTTTCATATCAAAAGGTTATAATTATAACCTCAATATATTATGCCATTAATATTAAACATATATCCAATAGTCTAGATAAAAAATATTGACTAATCAGATTTGTTGATTTACTATTAGGTTTTGGGACTCATAATCATTGATAGTTCTTCTTAGGAAGGTCAAACCTGGGGATCTCAAGTAGATTAGATCATGAGGACTAACCTATCAATTGGAACAACACTTATTGTACGTTTCATTGGTAGTTCTTATCTATGAATATGAGTTACAGTCTCCTGAATTGAGATTATTATCAGTGTATACCATTTGATCATTTACTTTGATGTAAGGAAAAAACTATGGAATTAAATTCACAGTGAGGTATCTTTTGTTGGGTTTGTCATTGGTGGTATGACATTGATTTAATAATGAATATAAAATTTGTCACCTCCTATAGGTTGATTTGTCTCAGGACTAATTGATCAAGATGGTAGTTCCTTCACTAAATCCATGATGATGGTAGAAGATGGTAAGTTCTTCTAATTAAGTCATTGAATAATAAATAAATAAATTATGATAACATGATTCATGCATTTGGCTTTATGAGATATCACCAGACAAAGAGATTATATTACACGATGTATGTCTGTAGGAAGGTTGTTATTTCCTTGATTACTCCTAATCATTTTAGGGGACTTTATGGGTTTCTAGAATTTACTACAGGTCTATGAATAGTATTCACTAATATCGATATACGGTCCAATAGGATCACACAATAAGAATATTCAAAATTTTAGTTTGTTTTGATTAATAGGGCTTTAGGTCATGGTGAGACCCATCACATGGTTTGAGAAATGTCCAAGAATATATGATTTCCAAAGAATAAATAAATTCATATTATTTGAATATACAATAGTTCATATTGAATTTATTTATTAAATTTATTTACAATTATTAAAGTAAATACATGTAAAATATTATATGAATGGATATTATTTTAATTTTCAAGGTTTGTTTAATATTTGTGAGAATACCAAGTTGAGTTAATGACATGTTTTTTATCAAATAATATATTTATTATATTACATGTAAGTTCTAAAAATATAAATTATATTTATGTCTTGGTAAATCAGTTATGAAATATTATATAGAGTTAATTTAGTGGTTAAAAAATATATTGGGTTCAGGAGCCTTTATCCGGTATTTTAGAACAACAATATAAAAGTTGGATGAAGCTATCACATGGAAAAATATTCACTAAGAGTTTATGAGGGCCTTTATCTCCTATTTTTCTTCCTAGAGATAGAATTATACAATTTCAATGATCAGTTGTAGATTTTATTCACGCATCGTTGGATTGTCACTGTGATGATATTTTTAGATTTATAAGGAATCATCATATCTCCATTGTATCACCAAAAATTTGATGATAAATGCTCCCAAGGAATTTTTAAGTGTTTGTGGATGATCTAGAGGGAATAACATTTGGTTCCTTTATGCAATGATAAAAAAAATGAGAGGATTTAGAGCATATATTTATATCTAATGAGATAATTCTTTATTTAATTTATGTACATAAAATTCATCATGCAGGATACCCAAGATTTTACCAGGGTATTGCTTTATTGATGATGATGTAATTATGTAGATTGTTATTGAAAACTTTTAAATCCTCAGACCATATACTCCCATTGTGCACTTTGGTACCTTCAGTCAGGATGGATACACTTCAGGTTTTGTGGGAGCTGTGGTGCTAGGGTTTCCAACTGACATGAATATCTCATGGCCATGTTGTCAGTTCCACACATCATGTGGCCCTTGATGAACTGAATCCATGTGTACTAAAGGTACATACCCAGAAACTTTATTATCCTAACACACTATGTCAAAGTGACACGTGTCATGCAACCATAAAATACCATAAAAAAATAAGTGATACACAAACCAAGTTCCAAACCGGACACACACATCATGTATCTCATTATGTACACTATATAGTTGGGTTATTTCACATGCCTTGTAAAATTGATGTATACTGAAGGGAATGTGTTTTAGATTAATATTAAATTTACACCCTATGGAACATTGTGTTATTTTACATAGAATAGATTTGGACCTTTGAAAAATACATTATGAGTATAATTCCATGAGGAAATTTATTGTGTCCTTTATTTTGAATTCAAAGATGGAAGCATAGAGAAAAAGTGTGATCAACCGCATCAGTATCATGGTGATTAGGCTCAGCCTTAAAAAATCATGATGAATGTAGATATTTCTTGATAGGAAAGAGTTTTTTGGTGTAGTATCCTCTTACCATCCATATGTAATTTTAAAAATCCCCTCCCACATATGATTGTGGAACAAGATCCTGTATTTATGGGTCAAATAGGGTCAGTATCCCCCCTATTACCTTAGTTTTCATGATCCTTTAACTGTTGGGTTGGTATCCCTCTTATCAAATGTGATCTAAAAGAGCATAGGATCCCCCAATAGGGATGGTATCCCATATACTCTACTATGTTACGAGATCCAAGATTATAGTCATAGATAGGTTATGTGGGTTAAAGGATCAGATTATTCAAAGATATTGGAAGGCATGTGGAATCCCTCTATATCCTATTTTGAACATGCAATGTTCAATATTTTACCCATTAGTAGTGAATAATACCATCATAGGTGATCATCATCTATGGTTTAGTGAGCTCCCCATATTGGATTCTAGCGGTTTCATAACTACTAAAATTTAATAAAGAAAATATTTCTATGTGTTATATGACTTCTTATAACCTGAGGGTTTCCTTTGAGATGATATATTATAGCTGACTATCAACTCTAGGATTTGTATATTTTTTAGAATTCTAAGTACCTATGGGTCCTCATGTAATGAGGCTCCATGTATTGGAGTTATGGTTATAGATACTTATCAATGTTGTTGAGACTTTTAGTATTCAGTATATCTGGATTATTAATCTTAACTTCCATTCAGATAATCACTAAGTGTTAAGAACATGAGATTAATTAGTTTTATATTTTTCCATATTATCCTCCTCATGAGTACCTCATATGATATGTGTCAATTTTATTGTTTCTTTGTACTTTTTTCTTGTTTTTTGGGCATCATACTGAGTATATTTATACTCACTCATTCATAAGCCTTGGAAACACAAATGGTGTGTGGGTGGGGATGACATATAGGTAAAAGATGGATTTTTGGGTGTGAAGTTAACATTTATTATTTGGAGATAACACTTCATGACAATGGGGGGTATAGTGTTGGTTGATCTTTGGGGATAACATGATATATTGGTAGTATAATATGTTTTTGTTTAGAGAAAAGTTATAGAGAGAACCTCTCCATCTTGGATGGTTGTAAAATTTTCCTTTTGGATATTGGTCATGTAATTCTTCCCATTTCCCATTATTTTTTTCACACTATTTATCATGTGAATATCGGTATATGTCTCATATTAAATTCAATTGATGCATTTATAGATATATTGATAGAGTTGTTTCTTAACTTTTTTATTAGAAATATGAACTATTGTCAGTTTATATATACTAAGGCCTCTCATGTGTGAGATTTTCTTACTCTAGGTTATTCACTAGCCCCTATCATATTGGAGGCAATCTTGGGGTGCATGGTCGACTTACGGCTCGTCTAGGTGGACCCTGTAGGGTTATGTAATGTTACAACATCCCTTAAAATATAAATATTTTAGGCTCAAGGAAATATCCAACCCCCTAAATCATGAATTCAATCAAGAAATCACAATCTATTGATTCTAGTTCATGTAGAGGGATTCATTATACATATGAATAATACATTGTAAGGTATATAAGGAAACCATTATCAAATGGTTTTTCTTAAAACAAATAATTTAGATAGAGGGATAAAAATACTTCCACATATGTGGATACTCCTTAAACTTATTTTTTATGATTTGAAAAAGAATATTTTTATAAATTTTCTTTGTATTTTTATAGAGTATAGGTTGGGATACATGATAATTTATGGGGAAAGGTGTATCTTTGTATTATCTATTCCCTCACTGATGGGTGCTTGAGGATTTCTTGTATATTGTTGTCTTTTTGTATTATCTTATTTCTAAGATATTTAATGGAATGGAATTTTTTTCTCAATTCTTCCAGTGCTTTCTTTGTTCATCTATTCCCACCACTATTTCTTATCTCACACATATCACATCTTTCCATAGACATGAGGAGTTAAAATGTATCAAGTGTGGTTGATTCACATAAAGGAGAACCTAATCGATATCTTGAGATCCTAATTTTTAATTTATTTTTATATTTTTTATTTTTTATTTTGAGATAATATATTGTGTGATCAATAATAAAGGTTTTTTCATTTATTCACTCTTATTTATTTTAATCCTTAATTTTTTATTTTTCTTGCACTATTTGAGAATCCATGTCATTACCATTTCTTAGTTTGTTTCCTAGGAATTTGAAGGGGATAAATTAAGGGATGATTGATTCCTATTTTTCGTTAATGTGAGATAAATTTTTTAAGACCCACTAAGTTACTTGTCGTCATTTGATGTAGATATACCAGTTCACATCAAAATAAAAGTGGTTCACTTCATCTCAGTTATAGATATTCTCATAATCAACCAATATAAAAGTGTTAAGTAGTTTTGATCTATGATTAATGGGTCATTGATGTAAATTCAAGACAAAATATGGGTAAAAATTTGATGTTGAACAATGAAGGATATCCTTATGATAATTTTCTAAGAGTCAGCTACACATTCTCCAATGAATTAACTAGTTCAATTTATGTTCTCTTTAATATTTTTCTTCAAATATAAACCCATTAGGAAATAAAAAATAATTTTAATGTGTAATATTTTTTTATAAAATAATAATCCTAAAAAACATTAATAAGTGAAAACTTAAAGTACAAATATTTAATATGAACCTACTTGATAGGAAACCCAAGTTTTGCCTCTATGATACACCCTTAAGACTGATAATTATTTTAGATGGACTTATGACAATCTGTATCTATCTTAAACCATTTTTTAGGACTTGCACACTCTTTGATTTTTTCTTCACACTTTATATATATATTTTTAATTATTTTACATTATTTAAATCATGTATTTAAATTATTTTCAATCACAATGATATAATCATATGAAGATATTTTTTTCTATAATGTATTATAATCATTATAACTTGCTAAAAATAGTGGTTGAACTCACATATTGGGTCAAATCTCTCCCTCTGACTCAGAAACCAAAATGACCACTCCATTTTCCCTTTAGTGATAGAATAATAAAGAATTATTCAAGGCCACCTTACATTTAGCATGAAAAATAAAATGTACCAACATCGAGGGAAGTGGAAAAAATATCAACTAATTTTGTGATTCTAAATCAAATTTTTAAGGAAAAAGTATGAAATAGGGTAATAAAAAGATAAAAATTAAATACTTAAAGGAGAAAGAAGAAAAAATTTCTTCCCTCTTCTAGTAATTCATAAGATAGATTCTATAGGAATTCAAAGTGGATGAATAAATCAAAACTATAGATTTTTATACTGAGGCCGTAGAGAAAAATATAGAAAACCCACTACCTTGATTGAAAATCAATTTTTTAAAGTCTCTTCATGAAGTAAAAGAGATTAAAGTTTCATATTTTTGGGGATAAACAAAACTTCTATATAATCTATTTAGATTAAACACCATTCATTTCCATATAAGTTGGAGAAGAGGAACCTAACATAGTGCTATTTTATTTAGGGGAGATGTTATAATAACACTACCTACACCCATCGTAGTATAATTTCTAGGAGTTATGTATGATGAAAAAGAAATCCTCACAAAGGATATATTGGGATGTGATTTAAATTAATTTTATCTAATTTCAGAACATAAATTTCAAAATGAATATCCCTTAATTGATATTATATAATATACTAAACTATTATAGACATTAGAGGATTTTATTTAGAAAATTCAACATGATAAGTAAATTTGGTAGAGATAGACGAAGAGACATATTTAGATAATAGTGGAGTATTTATGGAAAGGTATTTGTGTTGTAATTCTCACCATTCTAAACATTCAAAAAGTATTTATTTTTAATATTTCAAATATTAAAATCATTTTTTATTATAACAATTTTATTGAGATAAATTGTTAATTAACTATTTCCTAATTTATTCTTATTGTTCTTATTATTCTAAATAATTATTTTTGGTTTTATTTTACGAACACTTATTTTTATAAGTATTATTTTTACCCTTTTGTATCGTTTATAGAAATATTTTTTAATTTATATAGGAATTCAAAGTCTATTTTTACCATTAACATTCATTTTATCCTTATACAGGTTTGATAATTCTTCTTCTACCTTTACATAATTCCAAATTATCCTAACATAAGTAATTTAATCATGTGTTTAGCCTTATGAATATTCTATATTACCCTTATGTAAGTAGTTTTATTATCTCTTTAGACTAAGTAACTTTATGATACCATTATGTGAAATCTAAATTACCCTGATATACTTATTCCTTGCCCTTATGCAATCCATGGAATTATTCTATTTCCCTTACACAACCCTTGTTGTACTATTACATATCATATAAATTTTTGTCTTTACCCTTATGAATGTTTAATATTACCTTTATATTGCATTTGTAAATCGTATTCTATATTTAGGAATATTAGGTTGTGCCCTTATAAATCACTTATTATATATACCATACACTTACACAGTTCTTGAACATTAAAATTTACATTTATGAAACCTATAAAAGGTTCTAGTTACATTTATGTAACATATTTAATTTATGAGTTACACTTACACAAGCATGAAATATGCCCCTTTTAAAAAAAAGAGGAACAAATAACATTAATGATGAAGATTAGCAGCCGTACAAATGCATAGCCATGAAGGGAAATTTTCCAGCCAGAGCTGGTTATCATTGAAGGGGCCTGAGGCCACTAGCTGGTGGGCCACATTGTTTCCTTCCCTTTTGGTAAAGGATAAGGTGCAATAAGAGAAGCCTTGGCAAAGCGAGCAGGTCCTCCTGATGATGAAGCCAAAAGGATGGAGTCCGACATCATTATGGTTAATATCATCGATAATGGTGAGGCAATCAGACTCAATGATGATGTCATCCCAACCCCGTTCCACAGTGAGCATCATACCTGCAAGGATGGAAGAGGCCTCAGCTACTGCAGGTTCCCAGAAGGCATGATGTGATTCAAATTTTGCTGCAATGATTTGCCCCAGATGATTTTGGGCCACGATACCGAGAGCAACAAGCCCGTCCTTGGGGAGAGACGCGTCCACGTTAATCTTAAGAATCCATTCCATTGGGGGGTTCTAATGAGGGGGAGAAGAGAGGGTTACCCCTTGTATAAAGTGTCCTTTGTGGTCCTTCCAGCTCTCAATCCATGAAATTTCCCATTCAATCCAGAACTCAGGAGGTTTTTGAACATGGTTAAAAACAGCATCATTATGCCGAACCCAAATGATCCATGCCAGGGTGAAAATTGAACCCGCATTAAAGGATGAGAGAGAGGAACACCAATGCATTAGAAGATCAGGTAGGTTAGAGGCAATTTCCAGTGAAGAATCTGAAGTCGGGCCCTGTTTATTCCAAATTTCTTTAACTCCCAGGCAGTGAATGATGGCGTGAAAAGGAGTTTCTAGTACATTCGGGCAAAAAGGGCAGGACTCAGCACTTTCCATATGTTGGAAAACGAGAAGGATCGGGGTAGGGAGGGTGCCCGTGCACACCTCCCACCAAAATTGGCGGATGTTTGGGGGGATGTTGAGTTTCCAAACCGATTTCCATGGTCCCTCTTCACTATCAACAGAGTGGATTCCTAGGGAAAGTATGTAGCTTGATCTCACCGTGTAGTCTCCTGAAATGTCATTGGTCTAGAAAATATGGCCGGGGACTACATCTAGGACCCGGGGGATGCTCAGGATAATTCTTTGGTATCTTTCGTTAAACCATTCATGGATCTTTTCCAAACACCACCCTGAGCCCTGGTCATAAAGGAGGCAGCTGACAGTGGCATCTTCAAGACCTAGTTGGGCAGGGGATGTAGAATGCATACCATCCTTATCGACAAGCCAGGGGTCGGTTCAGATGTTGACAGATGATCCATTCCCAATCCTCCAGCCCAACCCTTTTTCTAGGAGATTTCGGGGCCCCAAATGCTTCTCCAGAGGAAGCTAGGATGGGGGCTAAGAGAGGAAACATGGAATTCCGTGTGGGGAAAGTACTTCACTCGGAGTACCTGCGCACAGAGAGATGATGGATGGTTAATAAGGCACCATCCTAGGCCAACAATGCTTCATTGAAGAGAAGAAGATTCTGGAATCCCATCTCTCCCTCTGACTTGGGTTTGCAGAGTTTCTCCCAGGCCATCCAGGGGGTCTATTCCTTCCATCATTTTCCCCCACCATAAGTTGATAGTATGTGAATGGATATGATTGACGATGGCCATCGAGAGCTTAAACAGTGACATAAAATAGCTGGGGATAGACTGGATGACATATTTAATGAGGGTTTCTTTGCCAGCTTTGGAGATGCTTTTTGGTGTCCATCCTTGAATTTTTTTCACAATCCTGTCCACTAGAGATGCAAAGATTTCTATTTTGGACTGACCAATCACCGTGGGTAGCCCGAGATACTTCTGGTGTTTATCGACCATATGGATGGCCGCTGATGCACAAAGTTAATCTCTCTTGGAAAGAGGCACCCCTGCACTGAAGGAGATTTCTGACTTGCCGTGATTGATAGACTGTCCAGACGCCCTCTCATACTGCTAGATCGCATAGCTGATCACCCGAAATTAATTTATAGTTTCTCTAGAGAAAAGGAGGCAGTCTTCGGCAAAAAAGAGATGTGACACTAGGGGGATTTCACGGCAGACCTTTTCCCCATGAATAGAATTCGAGGATGTAGCCCTAGAAATAAGGTTAGAAAAAACATCAGCCAGCAAGATGAAGAAAAAAGGGAAGAAGGGGTCTTCTTGGAATAGGCCTCAGGTTGGGGTGAATCCTCTAGTGAGCTCCCCATTGACCTTGATTCTGTAGGAGACGTTCGAGATGCAGTGCATGAAAATATCTATCCATTAAGTGCAGAAACCCATTTTCAACATCACAACACTAAGGAACTGCCATTCCACTTTATCATAGGCTTTTTTCATATCCAGTTTCCTGTCCATGGTTCCTCTTTTTGCTGTGGAGAGTGATTTCATAGAGTGTAACACTTCAGGGGCCACAATTTCATTATATGTAATCAGTCTCTTGGCTACGAAGGCGCTCTGGTTTTCGGAGATAATATCAGGAAGCCAAGGGCGCAGCCGATTGACAAGGATTTTTGAGAAGATCTTATAAGAGACATTGCAGAGGCTGATAGGTCTAAAATCATGGATCACCAGAGGTTTCTTAACTTTGGTAATGAGGATGAGGATAGTTTCGTTGATGGAGGAAATGCTTGTCTTCCCTGCCCAGATATTTCAATCATTTTTTAGATGTTGGGACTGATGATGTGCCAGTATTTTTTAAAAAATAGGGCATGGAATCCATCCAGTCCTAGGTCCTTAGTGGGGTGGATATGTTTCAATGCCAGGAGAATTTCATCATTCATTACATCTTTGGTAAGCTGCCGATTGATCTCTTCAGTGATCACAAGTCTTATGCATTATTCCACTTCAGTAGACATGAAATGAGTTCCTTTAGTAAAAAGGTTCTGGAAATAGAAATTCAGGGCTTCGTGAATACCAATAGTGTCAGAAACTTTGGTTCTATCAGGTTGTGATATACACATGATAGAATTTTCTGATGCCGAGCTGAAGCTTTCTGGTGGAAATACCTTGTATTAGAGTCTCCTTCTTTAATGTGGATGTCCCGCGCCTGCATAGCCTAGAAGCTTTCCTTAACTCACAGGGCCCCGTCTAGCTCTCTTTGAATGGCCCCAATCCTGGAGAGATTTCCATTGGATGGGGGTTACCTGAGTATTTTGTGAAATTTCTCTTCAAGGAAATCACAATTCCTATTAGGATGGTGGAATTTATTCTAACTCCAATATCTCATTAAGTATAAAAAGATTTTTTTTATTTATTTTTTCCTTTAAAATTATTTCAAATTCTTCATTTTAAAAATTTGTAACCATTTTTTCAAATAACGATATATTTTTTAAATTGGATATTTCAAACACCAATTTTGGTCCCAAAAGGAAAAAATTATATTGAGCTTCGTTTTTAATGAAATTATTATGGTTATTGGAAACCACATAGGTAAACATAATTTATATCTATTGTATATCATGTTTAAAAGATTTTATTACATGTCTATATTATTAAAACTAGAAAAGAAGGTAAATTTTACCTTGATGATATTAATGATTTTTTAGTTATATGGATTTTTATTAATGCCTTGTAGTGTGGCTCAGATGTTAATGAGTTTAATATGATTTCATCATGTAAAACTAATCATGAAATATAGAAATTATTAGAAATTATGCATGAAGTTACAAATAAAATTAATAATACAAGTCTTTACATTTTTAGAAAATACTTTAGAGTTTCTATATGCCTCTCATAGAATATATCAATGGTATTTTACTATATTTACTAATATTTTAAATAGATGAAAAGAACTTGGTGTTTCTATTTATAAATAAACTTTATTCAAGAAAATACATTGGATTTTACCAAGTAGTTTGCAACCAAAAGTCACTTCAATCCAAGAAGTTAAATATTTTGAGAACATTTAAATCAAGGAATTCATTAGATATATCATGAAATATGGGATACCCATAAATATAAAAGTATAATGGTATTATAAGGTGGTTAAGGAAACAAAAATACCAATTTTCTTCAAAAAACAATGAAAATCATCCAAGAGTGACTCTGACAATTCTAACTTTTCCAAAATAATGTAAATTTATAAGAGAAGGAAAATACCCACTAAATAATTAAAAAAGAAAAATCAAGAATTTAAGGTAAATTATTTTGGTTTAAATAATAAGGGCCCCATAAAACATGATTTTCCCTTAAAAAGTTATATATTTATAGATAAAAATAAATACAATAAATATTTAATGTTATCAACTTGAAGTGCTATTGAGGAATCAATTTCTATATACAAATAAAGCAATGAAAGTCCCATGTGTCTCATGACACGTTTCGATGATGTAATTGATATTAGTTTTAAATTTTATCTTTCTCCTTATTAATATACTAATTATTCTACTTCTTTTAGCTATTATTTAACATATAGAAATATTCTTAATTATAAAAAGGAAATTCAAGATGGTTTTTGTAATCTTATTTCTGAATTAAATGATATGAAAAAGAAATATACCCTTAATATTTATGAAAAATATAAACTTTTAAAATAAAATGATGATTTTGTTTTAAAGTAAAGAGACCAATCTAATATTTAAAATTTTTAATTTCAAATTAAAGATCATAGAAATCTCATTTTTATTTCACAAATGTAGAAAATAAATTATAATAAATTTTGGGTTCTCAAAAACTAATTTAAAAACATTATGGTTTTTGTTTTTTAAAAAAAATATAGTTTACCAAAAATTATTAAGAGTATAATTTTTTAATGAAATTTCACTATATAATTTTTTTTTATTTTAAGAAATTTCTTTATTTCGTTTTTTGAATGAAACATTAAAAATTATAGATTTGTTCAACCTAAAGGAATTCATATTTCATCTCATATTTTAAATGAAAAAGATATTCCAAACAAGTATGTTTTTAAAATCCGTATTAGATAAATTAAGTATACCCTAGATAACAGTACCAAAAGCTAAAGTTTCATGATCTTTTATAGAAAAAGAAAAAACCCCAAGAAGATACATGGTATATGAACAATGGTTTATCAATACATATATGTGGTGATATATCTGAATTTAGGAATCTTAAAGTTTTTTTGGAGGACATTTTAGCTTTGGAGATGATTCAAAATAAAAAAATGACTAATATATATATATATAATTGGTTTCTCTAATAATAATATTATTAATGTTTTTTTATTTTTTAAATAATTAATGCATAATTTACTAACTATTAGTCGATTATGTGATCATGTTTTTAAAATTACTTTTGAAAATTATTTTTTTAATGTTTTTAATTTCAAAGGAATGATTTTATTTACCTCATACCATACTCAAAATCAATACATTATTAATTTAAAATACCATCCATGTTTAAATTATAAATGTTTAAGTGCACAAGATAATGATTCTTCCATTTGGAACTAGTACCTTGGCTATTTTAATATTTATTATCTTATCAAACTCAACTAGAACTGACTAGTATAATATTTACTGAAAATTACTTTTAAAGAAAACTTTATTCATGGAACTTTCCAAATTGGAAGGAAATATAAGCCTTCATTAAAATATAAAAAACATGTTTCCACTTCAAAATACCTAAAAGTATTACACCTTAATCTTTTTTGACCAAATCATCTTTCTAGCATCAAAGCTAAATATTAATCCTTTATAGTTATCAATTAATTTATTAAATTTACATGGGTTTTCTATGAAGATTGTAAGAATTAGGCTTTTAATGTCTTTATCAACTTTTCAAGGAATTTCAAAATATAAATAGGCTATAAACTCTTTTCCCTAAGAATTGTACATGGTTGATAATTTGATAATAAAGAATATGATGATTTTTGTGCCTCTCAGGTTTATCATCACTCCTTTTCCTCTCATAGAACACCTCAACAAAATGGGGTTATAGAAAGATGAAATAGGGATCTCTAAAATATTTCTAAGAATCTCCATAATGTGTTTTCCAATGCTCAATATTTCTCCAAAAAAGTGGTCAATACCTCAAGATTTGTACTTTATTGTGTCTTTATAAGAACTATATTAATAAAAACCCCCATAAAAGATTTATAAAAGAAAAAATACAAAATTTTAGATTCTTTAGAGTATTCAGTTGTTAATACTTTTTCTTTAATACCAAGGATAATTTTTGAAATTTTGACCCTAAATCTGATGAAGTAATCTTCCTTGGGTACTACAACTAAATTATATCCTTCTATGTCTTAAATAAGTGGAATAAGACCCTAGAAGAGTCAATTCACATAAACTTTCAAGAGAAACGTCCTAAAACACATCTGTAAATTGATGATGATCTTGACCAAACTAGTTAGAATCTTCCTTAACTTCAATAATCTAAAATAATTAAAAATGATCTGGGATCCCAATACTCTCCATTAAACAAGTCCTAAACTCAATCCAAATACCATCCTCTTGATTAAGTTATTGGAGAATTATAATATGTAACCCATACTAGAAGATTAATATTAAATAAGGTTGAATATCACGATTTTCTCTCACATGGAACCTTATTACCTTGATGGTTCTATTAATTGTGAGAATTGGATACTTTCCAACCAAGAGGAGTTAAACCAAATTCAATGGAACAATATTTTTATTCTCAAGGAATGCCCATCCTATTATTGGAAAAAAGATGGTTCTTCAAAACAAGCATGACGAACAACGAACTGATCTCCATAAAAAGGATCGAAAATTTGTTAAAGGCTATAATCAAGAAAAAAATATCGATTATAGTTAATAATTTTCACCTATTTCTTGAATTGAATATATCATAACATTGTTGAAATTTTCCAACCATTTTAATTTTTAATTTTTTTCAATGGGATGTAAAAAGTGATTTTCTAAATGGCTTTATTTCTAAAAATATATCTGGGGACCAACTTCCATATTCTGAAAATTCTAAATTTCCAAATTATTTTCCATTTTAACCAATGCTCTATTCAGATTAAAACAATCCCATTGGTATTTTAATGAGGGGTTATACACATTTCTTTTATTAAATTATTTCAAAATGGAAAAATAAAATTCCACCATTTTTCTCAAAACCATTTAAAATGATTTATTATTCATTCAAATTTATGTTGATGGTGTTATTTTTAGTTCAGATAAAGAAACTATTTTCAATGAATATTCTAAATTAATGAATAAATAGTTTGAAATGAGTTTAATAATAGAAATTAAATTAATCTATGGTTTTCAAATTTCCCAAAATAATGATAAAATATTTTGAAACCAAAGTAAATACCCTAACAAAATTATAAATATGTTTTGAATAGTTCATTTTATGGAAATTAGAATACCCTTGAGTACAACTTGTAAGATAACATTTGATTAAGCTAGTCAATTGGTAGATAATAGGATTTATCAAAGTATGATAGAAATTATATTATATATTATTGTGACATGTATTTACATCATGTTCAGTGTGTTCCATTTTTTCATTTTAAATAAAATCTAAAGGAAACTCATTTAAAATCCCTCAAAATAATTTTTTTATTACTTGAAAGGAAATAAAATCCTTATATGATTCTATCCATAGAAAACATCTATTGAACTTTCCTATTTTTTGATATTGATTTTAGAGGATATCGAATAGATAGGAAATGTAATATTGGATCTTTCTGTATACTAGGATAATCCCTCATCTCGTGCAGTACTAACAAGAAACATCTTATTACACATTCTACAACTAAAGTTGAATACATAGTTGATGGGAGTTATTTTATCTATTTTTTATTGATGAAATATACTCTATTTGACTTTAGGCTAACATATTCTTATCTTCCTATCAAGTGTGACAACACTAGCACAATCATATTTTTTAAAATTATATTCAACACTCTCATACTATACACATTTACATTGAGACATCATTTTTTGTGAGATAAATTTCAAAAATGTGATATCATTATTGACTTCATTTTCATAAACCTTCAACTTGTTGATATATTTACTAAACCCTTTCTTCATGATCTCTTTGAATTAATCAAAGGTGATTTGGGTATGATTATCCTATGATTATTATCTTATAAAATCTTGTAAATCTTGAGAAGTTTTTGGTTTAGGAAATTAATTTTCAAAACTATTTTCCAAAATGGAACTTATATTTCTTATAAAAAATAATAAAATCATTTAAAAATATTAGAAAAGTAAATCGAGTATAAAATTCCAAGAAACAAATTAATGTCTGGATACAAACAAATGGATGTGGTTCTGGAACAGATGATCTTAGTGACTTATCTCAATAATATTTTATTGGTTTTGTTAAATCTTTCTTCTTCCTAGGAATAGTGACTGGGACATTAAAACACATTTGGATTCGTACTAGTGGGGAATTTTCTATTTTTTATTAACAAATTTTTTTTTCAAACCTTAATAATGTAAAATATTTTTCTAATTATATATTTTTAACACTTTTATTTTAGCATTTATTATAATGTATATCATCCCATTACACTCTTTTGATGAATTAATTGGGGATTATCTAATCATGTTAATAATAAGATGAACTAATAAGGGAAATTTTCTCTTTTAAAATATTTTTTAAAAATTTAAATTTTAGTTTTGATTTTTGAAAAAAATTTATTTATATTTTTTAACAGTATATTTATCAATGTTTTATTTTAACTATTAAAATAATTTTTTTAAAAAAATATTTGTTTTGGATATCATTTTTAAATATTTAATGTTTTCAAAATATTTTAAAAACATTAATTTTTTTCTCTCTCAAAAGATCATTAATGATGAAAAACACAGATTTAATTTTTTTTTATTTATTATATAACCACTTGTATAACTTATTTTTGATAGTCTCAAAGGGGTATGATTTTTATCATTGCATATTGAAGAAGGTGTTGTAATTTTTGTTAGAGAATTTTACTTTCCTTACACTTATTTATTTTAATTTTTTTATTAAAATGATTTTTATTCTCAAAAAGGTGGAGATTGTTGTGATTCTCACTCTTATTTGACATTAAAGATCAAAACATTACTTAAAGTATTTATTTTTATCATTTTAATATTTACAAATAGTGTTAAGTTTTTTTAAAATAATAATTTTGTTGAATTTAATTGATAATTAATTATTTACTCATTTATTATTATTATTATTATTCAAAAAAATTATTTTTGGTAGTATTTTATGAAACATTAATTTCTGTAAGTATTATTTTTACCCTTACATAGCCTTTAAAAAAATCACCTTTATAAGAGAATTCAATGTCTATTTTTACCCTTATATTTCCTTTCACCCATATGCATGTATTAGAATTATATTTCTACCTTTACACATGTTCATCTTACACTTATACAAGTAATGTACTGATGTATCACCCTTACACTTATTCTATATTACCCTTACATATCTATTTTACTTATCTATTTTCCCTTATTCAACTTCATATTTCCCTTACATTACTTTTATCTTAACATTAAATAACTAGTTGAATTTCATGCTTACCCTTATTCAATTTTAGGTTATCCTTACAAGACATACTCCATATCATTAAGTGAGCTACAAAATTATTATGTTACATTTACATGGAATGTGTAAATTATATTCTACATTTACACAAATTTTGTTGTACCCTTACATGGGATTTATTTTGATCTACCATACCCTTACCCAACACTTGATATTTAAAATTTACCTTTATGAACCCTATACAAATTTTAGGTTATCGTTACATAACCTTTATAATTTATGAGTTACCCTTACACATGCATGAAATATAACCCATACAAGGTTATATAATTATGAATTTCTATGGATTACTTTGTTTCATGATGTTATTGATATTTTTTTTGTTTATAGAAAGTGTTTAAATTATTTTCATGATTCTATAAATTCATATAAACAATATAGATCCTATGTTAAGTTTTTTTATATTGTTTTAAATACTTATAATATGAATTTTAGATCTATTATTTTTTCATTTATATTTTTATAGTATAAAACTCAAATATTTGGAATTTATTATTTTTCATTGTTTTGTTTATTTTTAATTTTTTTAAATTCATGATCAAGATAAAATAATTATTCAAAATTGTTTTTTGTTTTTTAATGTTGTATTTCTAAATATTGATATTATCACATGTATGAAAATGGAATGTTTATTTTTGAATTTTGTACATGCAAGATTCATGTGATTTACTTGATTTATTCTTATGGATTTTTTTAAAATTTATAATGAGTATTTTATAATTAATTTGAAGTGATAAAATGTTTTCAAATTCAAAAAATATATTTTTCAATAACTTTTTCTCTATTCAATAATTCTAAAATATTACTATTATTATTTTTAATTGTAATTTACTAATGATTGCCTTGATCTTTTTGTGTAATTATTCTTTGAAGGAGTTAAGGAATGCATATAAATAATGAAATTTAAGATTCATGGGTTGTGTAATTCAATGAAATAAAGAACCAAATGATTACAAAATGTTAATATAGCATTTGGAGCCTATAAATAGAGATATTTATAGGCTCTTCTATTCACAACTCATCTATAAAAACTTTCTCATCCATTTTTCTAATGTGCTTAATATCTTATCAAGCTCTCAAATATCTCTATTTCTAAATAATCTTCTCCTTTAAAATGTTTTGTTACAAAATTGTAATATTTTTTCACTCTCTTTACTTTCTCATTCTCCCCTTGTGTTCATCATATTCTTTGGAATAATTGAGACAAAGATAAAAAAGAAAACTTCATTATCATTATTATTATTTTTTATTCATAATTATATTAAATTAATGGAATTTGGTGTATTGCCTTTTTTCCATTTTAAAAGGTAAGGTACTATTATTTTGAGGTTTATAGCTTCACTATTAAAGATCTAGTGTCTACTATACCATGTTTCTTGCTATAACCTAAAAATAAATGGATAGTTTTGGTATCTTAGATAACATTAAATCCATGGTACTATTTCATTAAATCCTCAAGATATTGATGTGGTATATATAGAGGTACACTAAAGTACTCTTATCATAAATTCTTACCAAATATTGGGCCTTATGTAATTTCCAAAATTTAATTTATTTATCACTTTCAGTTGTTCATTTCATAATTTTATTAATCCGTTAAACATGATTAATTGATTTTTTCATAAATCATCCTTTATTTATTACTTCCACTCAAAATTTTATTGCTTAATTTTGAGTGATTTTATTCTTTTATTTCACTAAAAAGGTTTTAATTTATTTAATATTTTTAAAATATGTTTTAAAATGGGTCTTTCAAACACATATGGTGGTCCTGAAAGGCATTTATTGAGTTGAGATCCATTTTCCCTAAAGGTGATTATGGTTATTGGAAAAATCACATATATACATTCCTTAACTCTATTTTTATCCTATTTATAAGATTTCTATACAATTATATATTCTTATAATTTCTAAATAAGATAAATATACCCATGATGTTTTTTTTACTTTGAAACATATGGAAAATATATGAATTCATTGCATTTTGGTTTAGATTTTAATGAGTTTAATAGAATTTCTTCATGTAAAAATGTTCATGAAATATTTAAATTATTAGAAATTATGCATGAAGGTATAAATAAAGGTAAGTATACAAGGCTTGACATGTTTAGATAAGATATTGAGAGCTTCTCTAGGCATCCTAGTGAATTTATCACTGCTATGTTTATTATATTTGTCGATATTTGAAATATATGAAAATAACTTGGTGATTATATTTCTAATGAAAATTTCTTCAAGAAAATAATTAATATTATGAAATTTAGTTGGGCATAAAAATTCAATGATATATAAGAAGTTAAATATGTTAAGAGAATTTCATTCGATGAACTCATTGGCTCTCTCATGTCATATGATATAACCGTAAATATACAAGTGGAAAAGGATGATAAGGTGGTCAAGGAATCTAAAGAATAATTTCCTTCAAATAAAATGATAACAACTCATCCAAGAGAAACTCTAACATTTCCAACTATTCCAAGATATTGGACAATTGCAATAGAATGAAGATATCCACTTAGCATTCCAAAAATAAAAAATCAGAATTTAAGGTAACTTGTTTTGTTTAAAAAAATATGGGATACATAATACATAATTTTCCTTTAATAAGGAAAAAAATTGAAATAAAATATGCATGTTAAAATTATTTAAATTTACTAATTTGGAGTGCTATTGAGGACTCGATTTCTATATATGAATATAGTGATAGGAGTCTCATGAGTCTCAAGACACGTGTCGAGGATGTAATTGAGGCTAGTTATAAAATTTTTTCTTTCCCCTTATCATTCTTTATCTTATTATCATACTTCTTCTGACTCTTCTTAAACTAATAGAAATCATCTTAATACTAAAAAAGACTTTAAAAATTGGTTTTTCCAATCTTCTTTCTAAATTTAGATATATTAAAAATAAAAACAACCTTTTGTTTCTAAAAAAGACCATATTTTAAAATTAAATGAGGATTTTATTTTAAAATTAAAATATCAACCATGTCTTGATAATTAATAATTTTAAGTTATCTTTAAAAATATATTTTCTGTTTCACCCAAGAAGAAGAAAATTAAGAAAACATTTTTGTCTCCCAAAAACCATTTTTAAAATCTTTTTGGTTTTGGTTTTTAAAAAAAATCTAGTTTTCCCAAAAATTATAAAAAGACTATTTTTTAACTAAATTTCACAAAATAGGTTTTTCTTAATTATTCCTAGATAGTTCTTCATTTAGTTAATCAGTATAACTATAAAAAAATATCGATATGGTATTCGTAAAATCATTCATCTTTCTTCTCATTTTTAAATGGAAAAAACTTGTTCCAAAAATGTTTAGATTTCACAATCCTTATTAGATAACTTATGTGGACCCAAGATATGGGAACTAAAGGCTATAATTACATAACGTTTTATAGAAAAAACCCACCATGAATAAATGTGGTATATGGATAGGGGTGATCAAGACATATGTGTATTGACCATTCTTAATTCAAGAATATACATTATTATGATGGAGGACATGTCACCTTTATAGATAATTCAAAATGAAAAATTACCAGTATATGTACAATTGGTTTCTATAACTCCACTATGTTCAATGGTGTATTATTTTTTAAAGCCTTGAATTATAATTTACTATGTATCAGCCAATTATTTGATATCCATTCTAAAATCACATTTATATTTTTTTATGTTTTTAATTATAAAGGATATATTTTCTTTACTACATCCCATATTAGAAATGTTTACATTATTAATTTAAAATCACCAATTATACAAAATATAATTGTTTAAGTGCATAATATAATGATACATTTCTTTGTAATTGGAATCTTTTCCATTATAATATTCATTCTCTAGTCAAAATCAACTGTAACTGACTGGTATGATATTTACTAAAATTTTATTTTATTGATAGCTTAGTTTGTGAACCTTGTCAAATTGAAATGAAACACAAGTAATAATTCAAAACTCAAAACCATGTTTCCCCTTTTAGTGCCCTATTACTAGTACACGTTAATCTTTTTAGACCAACTCATTTTTATAGTATCAGAGTTAATAACTTCACCATTACAATTATCGATGACTTTAATATATTCACATGGGTTTTATTCTTAGCTCATATGAATGAGTCTTGTAATCGCTTTATAAAATTTTCAAGGAATGTCTAAAATTAAAAGGCATACAATCATTTTTTCCTTATAAGTGACCATGGTGGGGAATTTTATAATAAATACTTTGATGAGTTTTGTTACTCTCAAGGTTATAATTACTCCTTTTCCTCTCCTATAACATATCAACAAAATGGGGTTGTCAATAGATTAAATAGGTCGCTCTATGAAATGTGGCTCTCTTTAATGGATTTTCCCTTAATAAATATTTTCGGGCCGAGGTGGTCAATACCAAATGATTTATCCTTGATCATTCCCTTGTAGGACTCGTATTAGGAATCAATTCTTATAAAAAATGGAAAGAAAAATTCCTAAGGATGGCTTCTTTAGATTCATCAGTATTAAATGCTTTATTATTAATATGAATTATAATTTTGGAAATTTTGATCCTAAAACCAAAGAAGTGATCTTTATTCGGAAATCAGAATCATATAAATCCTTCAAAATATTAAATAATTAGAGAAAGACCCTAGAAGAGTAAATTCACATCAAATTATTTAAGAAACTACCTAAACCACATCTATAAATTGATGATGATGTTGACCAACCTAGTTCGCCCCTTCTTTAACCTCAATATTCTATAAAAATTGATGATTCTATGGGATACCTATAATCTTCTTTTCCTAAGTATTAGAACCAATATATAGACCATACTCTTGAGAATATTATATGAGAATCACAATCTAGAACTCGTACTAAAGGGTTAGTAGTAAATGAGGTTGAAAAACAAGATCTTCTATATCACCTTGAACATTATTTCTTTCATAACTCTATTAGTGATGAGAATTGGATACTTTCCATGCAAGAGGAGTTGATCCAATTTTAGAGGAACAATGTTTGGACTCTTGTATAATATCATGATAATAATCATATTATTGGTAACAAGTTGGTTTTTCAAATGAAACATGATAGGAAAGGTAAATTTATCCATAAAAAGTATTTAATTGTTGTTATAGGATATAATATAAATAAGGAATTGATTATAGTAAAACATTTGAACCCGTTTCTAGAAATGAATACATTAAAATATTTTGGGAATTCACAACTCAGTTTAATTTTAAATATTTTCAAACGTATTTCAAAAGTTTTTTTCTAAATAGTTTTATTTATGAAAATATTTTTTTGGAACAAACACTTAGTTTTGAAAATACTAAATTTACAAATTCTATTTTCAAGTTAAATAAATATCTCTATGGTTTATAACAAGACACACTGGAATGGTATAAGAGGTTAACCAAAAACATTTTGCTAATGGTTTTAAAATTGGAAAATCAGATTCCATGTATTTTCTCAAAAACATTTTAAATAATTTGTTCATCATTTAATTTTATGTTGATGATGTTAGTTTTTATTCAACTTTTCATGACCTGAACCACCAGGTTCTGAGATTTAACTACCCTAAGAAAGCCTTCAATTAGCTAGGGGCAAGAGACCGGTGCATAGTAGAAACATCACATGCATGGGAGGAATTAGACTAATGTACATGTACACATGAACACATATTCAGGCCAATAAAATACTGAAATGTAAAACAACTAATACCAATGCATGCATATATCTATAATCCCACATTTAGAGTGTGATAGTAATGCACTGAAAGTGATAAATGGTCCAAATCCATGCCCAACCTAAAACATTAGAGATTCCAACCTTCTTTGATGGTGGGGACTAATATCAAATGCAACCTTCTGGAAAAAAAACTCAGTATGTCTAGATAAATATATTCTCCACCAGATCTCTATCCTCACAAGACACTATAAAGAAGGGTCATCATCTAAATAATACACAACACATGCAGGTAGATTCCATTAAATAGTGAGTATAAAAATACCCATAAGGAGACCTAGAAAACACAAAACATATAGAATCAAGAATATTCATCTCATAAAAAGGATATATAAATCAATGCATAAATAAACAAAACTAAGATATACTTAGAAAGGACACTATGCTTCTAGGATATCTCAACCAAACCCCCAACCATAATATTTTTTTCAGAGATTTTAAGAAATGATCTTCCTAGGTGAAACATCTCCATGAGTCATGAAATCATCAGAAAGACTCATCCAATAGGTAATTATCATTGGGACCCACCCTAGAAAATTCACTAGTCTCTAAACACCTTGATACTTAGATAGTGGATCACACCCAGGTCTATTGGGGGACACCACAAACTCAATATGGATCAACCAGCTATATGGGGGATTATATACCAATGATACCATAAACCCTACTAAAAAATATTGATATATGGAGGATTCAGTCCCCATGCATGGAGGTAATGCTAATTCCTTGTACCCTACCTAAGGTATAGGAATGAATTCTAGAGGATCACACTCTGATCTCATGGAGGAATAGCACAAAATCTATTTGAGACATATCTTCAATTGAGGATCACAACCCAGATATGTGGATATAATGCCACATTTTACCCTCGATGGGATGGACCAATTGGATACAATCAACCACAACTTGTCCAAAACTGAAGAAATAAAGGGTTATAAACAACCTAAAAGTGGGTACATGGCATGTACTTGGAGTACACATCATGTACTACCAAACCAAAGTCATTCCATGTGCTGCTTCCCAACATGGAATGTAATCCTCCATATACATGGAATTTCCATTGGGTACATAGCATGTAGAGCATTACCAGAAACTACCCATGCCATCTATCCAATTCTGTGTACCACTGTCCATTCTCGTATACTAGCCCATGTACACTTTTTCGTGCTCGTATAAACCTAGTTGTGTTTTTGTATCATGGAATGCTCGTGCTCATATATCCATCAAGATAAATGTAGATCCTCTAGTGTTATTCACATGTTTTGTGATAGATTTCACATGAAATGTGTTATTTTTCTTCTATATGGAAACCCAAGCACCACATATTGGGTCCCACACAATGTGTATATCCAGATTACACACCATATAACTCAGGATTTTCTTGAACCCATATGTTCTTCTCTACATCATCATCCATGATAATTCCATCATTATTCTAATTTTAAATTATGAATCAAAAGTCATCCAACCCTCCCATCACAAGAGATCCAAGTCTGGGATTTTAATATGCTCAGAAAATACACTATTAAGCTGCTCCATTTTCCACACATCAAATCAGGAAGAAAAATATCTATCAATTCATATAATATACCTTCACTCATCCTCTATCTTCTTCACACCTTGATCTCACACTATATTTCAAACTACACATATGGTATTGATCCATCGTGTTGAATAACGGTCGTGCAACAACCATATACCTAGTATTTTGTTGAGATACAAGGCAATGAAATTTACCTAAATGAATGTGAAAAGAAACATGTGATAAATCTATAAAGAAAAAAATGATACAAAGTAACCTTAGCCTTGGATCATTTGGAATCCATCTATTTTTTAAGAACTAGATGAGTAGAGAGGAATATAATCAATGAACAATAAATCAACAGTAAATAAAATCAACTGTCAAAATGAGAATCAAATACAATTCTTGGAATTGATCTTCATTCGACCAAGATAAATAATGGTATATAAATCACTCAAATTAAACATCCTACCTAGAGTCTAGATTAATCACTATTGAATAATGGTCCTAAACATCCATCATTGGTGAGATACATGAACTCTGATGGCACAATGATCCTCAATATTGATCTAATTTGATGTCGTTCTCCAAGAATTCTCTCCTACAAAATTCTTCTAGATATATAGGGTTATGTGGAAAAATTTTAGATTTTACATTAACCATGTATTTAAAGAGGCTTATAGGTTACTATATCAACATAATGAAATAATTTATTTTAATTTCACCCACAACTGTGCTTTACAAAAAACATTGAACGATGATAATTATTATTACATGAATAGGGTAAAGATTATTCTATGGACTCAAATGAGATCTCATATTTTTATCTGAGACTCAATTTAAGATATATAACACTTTTTCTACAAATATGTGTGTGCATCATATAAATATTTTTAAAATTTTAAAATATCAGTTCAAGAATCATTGTGGCTCGAAATCTCACCCCATATCAGTTTCTAGAACCAATGATAATCCATATAATATTCTAAAGTAATATATGTAAAAATAAGAGTCATTAAATTCTCTCCAACTTAGGTATTTTCATCCCAAAAAGAGAAAATCCTACCCAAAAAGATGATGGTACTGGGCACACATCTTGGTCTCTTGGTCCTAGGTTCACTCTTGAGGATTCATGTGCTTCCACCGAACACACACAAGGGGAATTGATCACCCGTGATTGATCATTTTATGGTGATCCTAAATCTCCACAGAGTGCTCAGAAAAGGTATCTCTCTCTTTAGTGTCCATATCTCTCCAGTCGATAAAATGTGATGGGTTATTCACGTACCTCCTATACTAAAACACATTAAATAAGTCATTTATCTATTCTAACTATGATGGTAAAGCTAAGTCATATGACACATAATTACCTCTATGAAGTATCTAGAAATTTCCAATTAATCTTGGATATATCTTTCCACCCCAACTAAATCTTCATAATCCACATCGAGGTGAGATCCTCAAGTAAAAATTGTCTCATTCCTTAAACTATATAGGCCTTCTTTGTTGGTCCTCATAAGAATTATGATGACTATATGAATTCCTAATCTTCTCCTAGATAGTCTGTACCTTCTATTTCATATAATTCACCAACTTTAGAACCAGGAGTGATGCCCCATATGGATCATTCCAACAATGTGGGGACCTACATGGTCAACCATACAAGGCCTCAAATAGTTCCACACCGATGATGGAATGGTAGCTATTGTTGTATGAAAACTTCATCAAGGGTACCTAATCCTCAAAACTATGGTCAAAATACCACATGAGAGACATAAAAGTCCCTAGAAGACCTAAATAGTCTACTTAGTCTGGTTTTCAATCTAGGAGTGAAACACCATGCTCAATTGTAAATGATTTCTAAAGTCCTCATCCAATACACTCTAGAATCATTATGTGAATTGAGAATCATGATCTGAATAAATCATTAAGGGAACTCAATGGAGCCAGACAATATTTTGTATGTATAAGCATCCCAAACTCTCTATTGAACTCTACTCATGATTTTCTAGAAAGTGGTCTGTTGGGCAAAAATACCTCAAGGTATCATTGAAGTATTTTTGGGTTGATTGTGTTTGTTGACAAAGCAGGTTTCCAAGGAGAATTGTCGAGTTCCTGAGAATTTGTTGACAATCCTTTTTGACAAAGAATGATGACAAAGGAAAGGATGATCTGGAGGCAGTACAAAAAGAGCAGTACAAGGTGGCAGTGTTTTCCAGTGTTTGCCAAATTTTTAGGGCCCAAAATTTGGAGGTTGGTGAGCTTCGTGAAAAGAGGATTTCCATGAAGAGCATAATTTAATATGGCAAAGGCATGAATTTCGCGTAGATAGTATTCATGGTTTGAAAATCGCGAAGACCAGAAGAATGGAGGTGGTGAGTCTTCGCGATTACATCAAGTTTCACGAATGGCAGATGCTAAAGCGCATCGTGGCGGTGAAGGGCTTTGCGAGGGAGCTTTGCGGCGAAGGCACGAAGGTATGTTGACGATGATGCTTCGCGACTACATCAAGCTCCACGAATGGAAAATTTATGTGGTGCTTCGCGATTTGGATAGAATTTCGATGGAAACTTCGGAGCATCGCAATTGGCGATGACGTGGCGTTGACTTCACGTGGAAAGTTCGAGGGTCGGTGGAATCACCTATAAATAGAGGCCGACCCCCTTGAGAGAAGTAGGGAGAATTTTTAGAGAAGATCATTCGTTCTCAATTTGTGAAGGTGGTTCGCGGAGCCAGTGTGCTTCGCGAAAGAGGAGCTTCGCGGCGGCTATTGTAGCTCCGCGAAACCTGCGAGCTCCGCGTTGGCTTATTAAGCTTCGCGAGGGACGTTGCTTTGAGACGGATTGAGCTTCGCGGTAGTGCTTTGTGAAAGTGCTTCGCGAAAGTGCTTCGCAAAAAGTCAGGAGCTTTTCGAAGGCTTGTTTGAGCTTCGCGAAATTGTGAGCTTCGCAAAGTAGGGTGCTTTGCGAAGGTACTTTCCAAAGGTAGTTGCCCAGTGGTCAGAGGAAAAGTGCTATTCATCATTGGATGAAAGTTAGACTTCAACAGAGCATCTATCAACAATTGAAGATGCATTATTTCATGCAAATGAAGAGACCTACAAGTCTATAAACTGTGATTGGATTCCCTTATAGAGCAGTGAGCTTAGGAAGAGGAAGAAGGTGATCCTCTCCACCGGTAGTGAGCCAGAGAGAGAGAAATAGGGAGTGACCCTTGGAAAAGCAGTGAGCTGACCCTAAACCTTGTAAGGGCAGTGAGCCTGGGAATAGAAGTGATCTAGCCCGAACCATTATATCCACAGCTAGTGAAGTATAGTGGAATTTGGTATGATCGGCAACCTGTCAGCGTATGATCATTAGATGTAGCCCTTAGCGGTGAACCAATTAAAATTGTTGTGTCATGTGCTTGCTTTACCTTCTGTTTATATTATGCAATAGGAAAAGAGAGAAGAGTGTTTTTCTTAATAGCGAAACAAGATCAGAATGGTCTTTAATTTTAAATTAGTCATACCCTGATTCACCCCCCCCCCCTCTCAGGGTATTCAGCCTTGTGGACCTAACAATTGGTATCAAAGGGAAATTTTGACAGTTGTTCTTCTCTCAAATGGAGGTTACTAATCATAGAGGGATTCCGATCTTCGACGGATGTAATTTTCAGATATGGAAGAATCGAATGCAACACTATTTCCAATCTTTGGGAATGGATGTGTTTTCAGCAGTAATGCATGGAATCACAGCTGATATTACTAGTGGTGCATTATCATAAGTAGAGCATAAAGAGTTGGATGCTGATTCCAAAGAAATCAATTCCTTAAGGGGAGCCCTTTCCAATCCCATATATACAAAGGTGATGTCATAAAAAACGTCACATGCCATGTGGGAAAAGATTCTGAATATTTATGAAGGGGATACAAAAGTCAGAGAGGCAAAGCTGCAAGTGTTGTGGAACAAGTATGAAGATATGAGAATGAACCCGAATGAGTCTGTTGATGCATTCTTTGACATGTTAAATGCTGTGGTAGAAGTCATGCGGGGCCTTGGAGAAATTATCGAAGATATAAAAATTTTGAAGCGCATATTGAGAAAACTTCCACCTCAGTTCAATCTGAAAGTTTCTGTTTTGGAAGATAAAGACCCAAAAGATCTGACATTGGATAACCTATACAGCACTCTTGTTGCATATGAAATGAGAAACGATGATAACAAGACTGTGGAAAAGTGGAAATCCAAAGAGGTGGCATTCAAGGCAATGAAGAAACTCACCATTAAAGATTTTAATGAAGAAGAAGAGACAGATGAGGTGATGTCGTTCCTTTCTTCAAATATGCAAATAGGAAGAGGAAAGTTTAAAGGTAAACTTCCACTAGCATGCTTTCGATGTGGAAAGGTTGGTCATCTAGTGGCAAGATGCCCCAAGAAGTTTCAAGATAATGATATTGATGATGATGAAGTTGAAATTCCCAAGAAGAAATCTTCAGCCTATGTGAAAGGGAAGAAGCAGTTGAAGAGAAATTTCTTCAAGAGGAAGAATCTTCTTTCACAAGAAATAGACAGTTCAGATGAGTCTGAGGATGAAGAGGTTGAGGAGTTTGAAAATTGTAAATATCATAGACAAAATGCTATGGTAGCGGTCGTTGGTAGTTCTCAGGAAAAGGAAGAAACTGACGTTGGAGAAGAGGAAGAATAAGTTGAAGGAAGAGTTGATATGGAAGCCGAATTGGAAGCAGCTCTTGAAGAGATAGATGTTTGGAGATCCAAAACGAATAAAGCCAATAAAGTGGTTTGTGATGCCAAACTCTATATGCAACAACAGGATGATGAAAATTCGGAATTGTTAGAAGAAATTGAAAGACTAAAATCCTCAACACCATAGAGCTCAGAAAATATTGTTGAGCATAAGTTTAGAATTGAGGAACAAAAGAAGGAAATTGATTTTTTGACTAACACAGGAAAGGAGCAGGTCAGACGTATCAAAGAGCTTGAAGAATAAGTGGTCAGTCTGGGACGAAAAATGAAGGATCAAGAAAAACTCTTGACCCCCAATGTGATATCAGAAAAGCAGGACATTCAGAAGACAGAGAAGATGAAAGAGGAGGCTCGTAGTTCAGCAGGAGTGAAGCAACAAGAAAGCTCAAATGCTAAGGTTGATTCAAGGCTTGATAAGAAACAAAAATTGGTGGCAGTTAATGTCAGATCGCAAGCACCCGTCCTGAAATTGAAGGTTGATTTGGGCACAAAACAGAATCAGAATATTCATAGATCGCAAAGGGAAAATTGTAGTGCTGAATTATCACGAAGGAATGTATCCTATATCAGGTGTTATTGCTGTGGGAAAATGGGGCATTCACAGTATGTGTGTTCTATAGCCAAGCGATATAGAAGGGAACAAGAACAGAGATGGCAGCCAAACAGAGAACGGTTTTCCAGAACATATTTTGAAGGACACTGTTTTTGGTGCGGAGGATTTGGGCACATGGCTAGGTACTGTACTTCGACCATTCAGAGAAATGTGCCAAAGCAGAATCAAAACGTTCGCAAGCAGCAGGTCAATAAACCGACAGGTGAGCTAAAAACACAGAATAGATTTGCGTATTTGCAAGATGAGGTTGGTCTATCATAATCTGAGAAAGAACGGAAGTCTCAATCCATGCCGAGTGTGAAAGAAAAAGTATGGACCAAAAAGAAGAAAAATGAGAAGGTCGTGGTGGTAGAGATTTCCCTTAAAGCATCAGATCGATATGGTGTTTGGATCCTTGACAGTGGTTGCACATCCCACATGACGGGTAATAAGAATCTTGTTACAGGCATCAAATATAACAAAGAAGGAGTTGTCAAATTTGGAAATGATGAAGGCTTAAAGATTGTTGGCTCAGGGAAAGCCAAGTTTGGTGGCAAAGAGATGAGACGTGCTGATGTCTTGGTAGTAGAGGGTCTCAGTCATAACTTACTCAGTGTCATCCAACTATGTGACTTTGGGCACTCTATCTGATTTACCGAGAAGATGTGTGTTGTGAAAGGAAAAGATGGAGCAACTATTCTGTAGGGAAAAAGGTCAAAGGGAAATCTCTACCTTGTAGGTGGGGAAGAAGATACATGTCTTTTATCCAGAGAAGAAGAAAACCAGCTGTGGCATAAGCGACTTGATCATCTATGCCAACCATCTATAGAGGATATCATAAAGTGTGATGCTGCTAGAGACCTTACTAAGCTATCACGTGATCGCACTCATACGTGTGATTCTTTCCAACAAGGGAAGATCATCAGAAATACATATAGGCCAAAGGAACAGAAATCAACTAGAGTGCTCGAACTGGTTCATGCTGATGTATGTGGACCTATCTCACCACGAGCTATAAATGGGAAAAGGTAATATGTCCTTTTCATTGATGACTATAGCAGAATGGCCTGGGTATTCATCATTACCCATAAGACAGATGTGTTCAGTTGCATAAAGCAGTATAGGAGGGAATCAGAAAAGATGCTTGGGCAGAAAATTCTGAAGTTTCGTACTGATAACGGTACAGAATTCACAAATAGTCAAGTTGAAAACTATATCGAGAAACATGGGATAAGGCATCAAGTTTCATCGGTAAGAACTCCCCAACAGAATGGAGTGGTTGAAAGGAGAAATCGGATCATCAACAACATGGCTAGAACAATGCTTATTGACAAAGACCTAACAGAGAAATTTTGGAAGGAAGCAGTGTTGACATCAGTCTATGTTTCAAACAGGTCTCTATTGTGTCCGAAGCAAGGGAAGACTCCGTATGAACTGTGGTACGGAAAGAAGCCAACGTTGAAATAATTTCGAATATTTGGAAGTAAGTGTTTCATTCTCAACAAATAAAATCATAGGATGTTTGAGGTATGAAAAGATGAGCGGATATTCCTTGGCTACTCAGGGAAAAGCAAAGCGTATAAATACTTCAACAAGAGGCTGGGAAAAATTGTTGAGAGCAATGATGTCACTATAGTTGAAAATGAACAGAATACTCAACGATCCAGTGAATAGTTCCTGGATGAAAGTGATGATGAGGTAAGCAACCCAGGAGGAGCAGAAGTGGCAGAAGCTGATTCAGAAGAAGATACTGATGCTGAAGAAGAAAGTGTCAAGTCTGTGTCTACGAGGAAGCCAAAGAGTCGAGCTGAAATTGATAGGCAGAATATCATTGGTGATCAAACAGCTCCAGTTCAGTCTCGAAGAATGAAATCATCACAGCAAACATCATTTTTATCTCAAGTGGAGCCGAAATGTTTTTCCAATGCAACTGAAGATGAAAACAGGGTTCAAGCTATGAACAAAGAGCTTGATCAGATTGAGAAGAACCAGACATGGGAGATTGTTTCGAGGCTAGCAGACAAGAATGTCATCGGGACTAAATGGGTCTATCGCAACAAGATTAATGAAGATGGAATAGTGATTCGGAACAAAGCACGACTAGTGTGCAATGGGTACTCCCAGATCGAGGGAATAGATGTTGATGAGACATTTTCACCAGTTGCAAGGCTGGAGACAATCAGATTATTTTTGGCCATAGCAGTGCAACGAAAGTTCAAAGTGTTCCAGATGGATTTCAAATCCACATTCTTGAATGGGGTTCTGGAAGAGGAGGTGTATATTGAGCAGCCAGATGGTTTTCTCATTCATGAGGATGAGAAAAAAGTTTGCAGGCTGAAGAAGGCATTGTATGGGCTGAAACAAGCACCAAGGGCATGGTACTCAAGGCTTGATCAGTACTTGAACAAGCTTGGTTTTCAGCGTGGAGGAGTTGATTACAATCTCTATTTCATTAATGATAGTAATCAAAGGATGATGGTGTTCTTTTATGTCGATGACATAATATTTGGTGGATCAGATGAAGCTCAGTGCAGACAGTTTTCCGAATTCATGAAAAATGAGTTTGAAATGTCAATGATTGGAGAGCTAACGTTTTTCCTTGGTCTACAGGTGACACAAGGAAGGAATGGAACATTCATTTCTCAATCTAAATATGCCAAGGAGGTCCTGAGAAGGTTTGGAATGGAAAATTACAAGGAGATGAAGACTCTGGTTGCCACCCAGATGAAACTATCGAAATATGAAGATGTCAAGGCAGTTAATATCATAGAATACAGGAAAATTATTGGAAGTTTGTTGTACTTGACTGCAACAAGGCCTGATATTGTTTTTGGCACATGTCAAGCAGTGCGATATCAGAGCAATCCCAAGGAAAGCCACATTCTTACAGTGAAAATAATACTTCGGTATATCTAGGGAACAGTGGATTTCGGCTTGACAGATACTAACAAATCTCAGACAAAGTTATTGGGATATACTGATGCAGACTGGGCCGGTTCAGCAGATGATAGAAAATCAATGTCAGGTGGTGCATTCTATCTTGGTGGATTGTGTATTTCTTGGCTAAGCAAGAAGCAAGATTTCATTTCATTGAGCACCACAGAAGCTGAGTATATTGCGGCCACTCAAGCATGCACACAGTTATTGTGGATGAAGCAGCAGCTTGAAGATATGGGAGTTGAAGTGAAGTCTCCGATCGGAATCATGTGTGACAACTCAAGTGCTATAAATCTTAGAAAAAATCCCGTCCATCATTCAAAGACAAATCACATTGAGATTTAGTATCATTTTATCAAGGAGAAGGTTGAGCAGGGAATCGTGAAGTTGGAGTATGCGCCTACAGAGCTACAGGTTGCAGACATTCTGACTAAGGCCTTACCCAAGGAAGCTTTTGAGAGGCATCGACTGGCTCTGGGAGTTCAGTCGATTCCCCGCACTTGAAATAGTGTAGATGTGGGACCTCCCCCCCCCCCTCTCCCCGAAGTATGATGTCTTTTTCCCTAATTTACTGATTTGTGTTCTCTACTCTATTACAGACTACAAAGGAGTGACCTTTGGGTTTGTTGACAAAGGGGGAGAAAATAGTGTTTGTTAAAGGGGGAGAAAATAGTGATTGGGAAACAGTGTGGCTATTTGAGAAATCATGACAGATATAGGGAGAAGCTGATAGGTGGAGCAGCCAGAAAGGGGGAGCAATGAGAAAGGTGGAGAGCGTTTCAAATCTGACTATGATAGAAGTGATCGATCAAAGCATAGATATCATGACAGCTGAGCATCATGATAAAAGTATAATAGTGATGTTGGAATGGTGTGAAGAGGTGTCCAACTATCACCAATTGGTATCAGTGTGGTTCAAAAATTGGTATCAACTTAAGAATTCACCAATTGGTATCAGTTTGGTTCAACAATTGGTATCAATTTAAGAATTGGTATCAGGTTGGAATAGACAATTGGGGTCTGACATGAAGTGATTCATTGATTAACTTTTCATACTACTCTTGTTTCTCATGACGAGCATTGCTCATGTGGGCTTAGAGTACGTGTTAAGTGATTCCTTGAACGCTATCATAACCGCAAGAGGCGAATGGTGGTAGTGGCTGGAAGAAGACTCAGTGAGGTATCAAAGTGCAGAAAATCATTCTGAACAGAGCTGTGAAGAGTTGTCAACAAACCCAAAGGGGGAGATTGTTGGGCAAAAATCCCTCAAGGTATCATTGAAGTATTTTTGGGTTGATTGTGTTTTTTGACAAAGCAGGTTTCCAAGGAGAATTGTCGAGTTTCTGAGAATTTGTTGATAATCCTTGTTGACAAAGAACGATGACAAATGAAAGGATGATCTGGAGGTGGTACAAAAAGAGCAGTACAAGGTGGCACCATTTTCCAGTGTTTGCCAAATTTTTGGGGTCCAAAATTTGGAGGTTGGTGAGCTTCGCGAAAATGGGTTTTCCATGAAGAGCATAATTTAATATGGCAAAGGCATGAATTTCTCAAAGATAGGATTCATGGTTTGGAAATCGCGAAGACCAGAAGAATGGAGTCGGTGAGTCTTCGCGATTACGTCAAGCTTCGCGAACGGTAGAGGCTGAAGCGCATCACGGCGGTGAAGGGCTTTGCGAGGGAGCTTCGCGGAGAAGGCGCGAAGGTATGTTAACGGTGATGCTTCGTGACTACGTCAAGCTCCGCGAATGGAAAATTGTCGTGGTGCTTTGCGATTTGGATAGAATTCCGGCGGAAACTTCGGAGCTTCACGATTGGCGATGACCTGGCGTTGACTTCGCGCGAAAAGTTTGAGGGTCGGTGGAATCACCTATAAATAGAGGCCGACCCCCTCGAGAGAAGTAGAGAGAATTTTTAGAGAAGATCATTCGCTCTCGATTTGCGAAGGTGGTTCGCAGAGCCAGTGTGCTTCGCGAAAGAGGAGCTTCGCAGTGGCTATTGTAGCTCCATGAAACCTGCGAGCTCCGCGTTGTCTTATTAAGCTTCGCGAGGGAAGTTGCTTTGCGACGGATTGAGCTTCGGGGTAGTGCTTTGCGAAAGTACTTCACGAAAAGGCAGGAGCTTCGCGAAGGCTTGTTTGAGCTTCGCGAAATTGGGAGCTTCGCGAAGTAGGGTTCTTTGCGAAGGTACTTTCCAAAGGTAGTTGCCCAGTGGTCAGAGGCAAAGTGTTATTCATCAGTGGATGAAAGTTGGACTTCAACAGAGCATCTATCAACAGTTGAAGATGCATTATTTCACGAAAATGAAGAGACCTACAGGTCTATAAACTGTGATTGGATTCCCTTCTAGAGCAGTGATCTTAGGAAGAGGAAGAAGGTGATCCTCTCCACCGACAGTGATCCAGAGAGAGAGAAACAGGGAGTGACCCTTGGGAAAGCATTGAGCTGACCCTAAACCTTGTAAGGGCAGTGAGCCTGGGCATAGAAGTGATCTAGCCCGAACCATTGTATCCACAGCTAGTGAAGTATAGTGGAATTTGGTATGACCAGCAACCTGTCAGCGTATGCTCCTTGGACGTAGCCCTTAGCGGTGAACCAAGTAAAATTGTTGTGTCCTATGCTTGCTTTACCTTCTGTTTATATTGTGGAATAGGAAAAGAGAGGAGAGTGTTTTGCTTAACAGCGAAACAAGATCAGAACGGGCTTTGATTTTAAATTAGTCATACCCTGATTCACCCCCCCCCCTCAGGGTATTCAGCCTTGTGAACCTAACATGGTCTGACTTAGTGAGTCAGTCTGTGATCATCCAGATGGAATCATGTCCCCTATATGTATATGGTAACCCTATCATTAAATTCCATGGATATCCCATCCCACATTAACTTTTTATCCTCGAGGGGTTGATCTAAACCCATTGCAACTTGGTGTTTATCCTTCACTTGCTGACAAGTGAGGCATCAATAGATAAACTTCTCAACACAACTCTTCATGCATTTCCACCAAAACAGATATCGTAGGTCTCGTTACATATTAACCACCCCAGGATATACCACCAAAAGGGTTATATGGAACTCCCTAATTACCTCCTCCCACAACATCACTGGTACCATCATCTATCCTCTGAAAATAATAATAATATCCCAATGTTTAGAAAATATATCAAGACCATGTCCAGTCGATATTTGAGTATGTAGGGTCTCATAGTTTGTATCTCCATTTTGATATTCCCTATAACATTCTAAAATTGGTGGGATAACAACCATCAAATAAAGAAATGAATCATTATCCTTATCCACTAAGGAAGGCATCGATGAGGCTAAATGATTTGACACATCATTCAATAAACGAGAACAACATCTCATACTTAGAGAATTCTCCACCAAGTTCCTGTTCCTATGAGCATGGATAATCTCAGAGTTATAGTTCTGAAGGACCTATAGTCATCTCCTATATCTGAATTTATGATCCTTACGATTGAAGATATAATTGAGACTCTAGTTTTTATAGTAGAAGATAAACTTATCACTTTCATGGTAGTGTCACCACATATTTAGGGAAAAGACTATTGTATCTATATCAAGACCATGAGTCACACAGTTCTTCTCAAGCGGTATCAACTGTCTAGACCTATAGGAAATCAGTGCCTACCTTTTTATGAGGACACAAACAAGTTCTGTCTCTGAGAAATCATAGAACACTACCTACTCAACACCCTCATCTGGTAATCTCAATAAGTGTTATCTCGTCAAACTTTTCCTAAACTCTTGAAAAACTATTAGAAACTTTCCTTCCACATGAAAGGCTGCCCCTTTTTGGTTAAAGCCTTAAAGCATGCTACAACTGGAGAATTTGGGGACAAAACTCCAATAGTTCCCTTCCATCCCAATGAAATTCTTCTCCTCAGTAACAATCTTGGGTGGCTCCCAAGCTAGCACTACATCAACCTTTGAAGGATCCACTACCACTCCTACTAATGATATGATGTATCCCATGATGTTTAGCTCTTGAATCCAAAACTGACACTTTGAGAGATTTCAATAAAGATGGTTCTCTTGGAGTGTGTCTAGTACCATCCTAAATTGTATCATGAGTTCCTCATTGAATGTTGTGTACACTATGATATCATTGATGAAGACTACCACAAACCCTTAAAATAAAGGATGAAGGATCTTTTTCATGATCCCCATAAACATTGATGGGGCGTTCATCATGATGGAAGGCATCACCAATTACTCATAGTGTTTATAATGGCATTTGAATACCGTCTTTGGTATATCCTTATCCCATACTCACAACCCATGATAGCCTGAACTAAGGATAGTGTTATAAAACCATCAAGCCGCTCTCAACTAATGGAATAGGTCTTTGATCCTCGGTATATGATACTTATTCTTGACGTCCACTTAGTTTAATCACTGTTAATCCACACATAACCCCAAAATATCATTCGCCTTCTTGGAGAACAACATTAGGGCTTCCCATTCAGAAAACACTGGGTCTCACAAATCCCTTATCCAATAATCCCTACAAATGCACCCTATTCTCACAATGCTTTTTTGGAGTCATCAAATATTTTGGGGTATATATCAAGGTTTTCCTGAGGTTTATGTAAATACATAATTCTAAATCTCAAGGGGAGGTTAACTAGAAACATCCTAGGGAAATATTTCCTCATACTCTGTTATAACCATAGGGATCTGGTATCCCATATAATCCACTACTCCAAGAGTCATTCTAGACAACTGATGAGTAATCTTCTTCACTCTCCTATTCTTAATCCTATTCTACTCTACCAAGTTTTCATTTTAACCCGCAATGAAAATCCTTGTCCCATCATTATGGACACACCATATCCTCTACCTAAAAAATATATAAGGTCATGTACTATGGATAGACATTCCATAAAAAATATTACATTATAATTCCCCATCACTTCTATAAAGATGTTCTATACAATGATCTCACCTCTAAGCATCATATTGTAATGTAGGAAGAAGTGTGCCATCGGTGAGTCGAATCCTGTTAAAGTAACCAAGTGAAAGGGTCAATATAATGGATCAAATGAAATCTATAACTCTCTAACCAAATACGTTTCAATAAATTAATAAATCTCACCTGTTTTTAACAAATAGCTAAGGCATAAAAGATACAAATTGTACCTCATATAATATTTCAAGACTCGGTTCCATAGGCCTCCATAGTTTTCATATGTCATCCTTCCTGGACACTAGGTCCATGATCCTTAAATGTACCACCTAGGGATGGTGTTGTTGATGATAGTTTAAACCTCTGACCACCTCCTGCTTCTCTACTAGCCCCTCTACGATGTATGTCTCTTAGCATACCTCTTAGATCATACTTCTACCTCAACCTCGATGGTCCCTCAACCATATCTCGATCAACAATATGAAAAGTTAGAAAATACTATTAATGTAATAACCTAGGTTATGTTAAAATAAATCACTTTCATATATATTAATATAAATTAGATAGTTATATTGGTTATAAAAATATTAGGTAATTATTAATCAAGAAGAAAAAATTTTCAGTTAAAAACTTTTCTTATAAGATTTTATTTAAAATATTAATTTATAAATATTAAAATATTAATTTTATTAAATGAATATCATTTTTTAAAACAAAATTTCAAATTTTACTTTGGGTGAAATTTTGGTATATTTTGGAAAATATTGATTTTTCACTGATTAGTGAAAAATACTGATTTTTTTAAGAAGTCTTTTTTTAATAAATTAAATAATTTAAAAGTATAAAATATATTTAATATTTTATTTATTTATATTTAATCCACTTAATTACTTTTTAATCAACTTTATATTTGTTTTTAATATAATATTTTTCTTTGGTCTAATGAATATTTTTCTAAAAACTATTTTAAAATGATAAATATATTACCGTTTTAAATAATTAAAATAATCCCTAAGGAAGAATTTTTTAAATTAAATATATAGAATATATATAATTAAATATTATTTTAGTTTCATACAATGGTTATTATTTGGAATAGTGTTAATATAGAATCACCTTTTTCAATAAAAATATTCTTTCTAAAAACACATTACCTCACCGCGACTATAGTATTAATATTATATAAAGTTTTCCACTTTCGTGTATCAAATTTGGAAAACATGATTCCATATTTGGAATTATAATAATTTATTGTGTCTAGTAATTTCAAATTATTTTTTTACCTTAGTTATTAGTTTATGAAAATAAAATTAAATATAGCGATTAAGGTAAAATGAGTTTACTAAGTGACTAATCTTTAAACATAAGGGTGAAAGTTTTCTAAAAACTTTTTAAGAAAAAATTGGAAGGAATTATTTCTACCTTATACCTTATAGAATGAATTTTTTTCATTATTAGATCCTTTTGTTAAGTAAAAAACGTGTTTTCACCTAGCTTATTTTGAAAATTATCAATTGTGTCCTCTCCCCCGTTTATAAAAGGCCACTAACTCTCCTCGTCTCTTAACACCTTTAAACACAATTGTATCTGACTATCCCTACACAAATAGCTTCTATACATCCCTAATATCATCCTAAAATCCTTAATTTTTTCATAAATCCATCCAAGTAATCCCTTTGGTGAAAACCAAAAGGAGCTACCTGAAGAAGAGGTAACATTTATCAATGTGCATTTTTTTATTTCTTTATACACTCCCATAAATTATTCTTATACCCTGATTATATAATAACCAAATTATCCTAAAAATAATGAGATTTTTTGATTTTATGTTTACAACATACACCCACATACATTTTCTTCAAATTGGTTGTGAAATCATCATTCATGTGTACATCGAACTACTACCTCACGAAATGATATCATCTATTTTTCGATTACCACCCCTCATGGTTGGGAATTATGATATAAATACTATTTATATATTATATATATGATATTCATAACATAATTATACCATTATATTCATTATATTACATATACCCTTTTACATTTCATACCGTATGGGATATGATAACATCGCTCGTGTATACGGTGAACTACCGCCTCACGAAGTGATTTGAAGCGTTTTTCACTAACATGTTACATGGAAGGTAAAACTGTAATTATATTGAATATATATGATATAAATGAAATAATTATGATATTAATGTCCTAATTATTTTTCTGTAAATATAATATATCATTTTCTTCTTACCATTTACACATACTGAAAAAGTGATAACATTATTCCTGGACGTTTGGACTACCGCCTCCTCAATGCGATGTGATTATTATTAATTTCATCACCACATCACTATAATGATATATATAAGTAAATATAATTAAAAAATATTGTATTTTTTATACAATTATATTTCTATAAAGGTAAATTTTACTTATCTTCTTTCTATAATGATCATCGGAAAAATAGAAATGTTACTCATGCATATGTATGGTCTACCATCTCCATGATCATAACATTGGTTCATTTTTCATGAAAATATTTCATAATTGGTTTTAAAAAAATAATTCAAGAATAAAAATGATAATTAATACATTATTATTATTCTATATATGTTTAGGTAATGACCTCTTTGACCATATTTGTCCTACCAAAGTCATTTTTTGACATATAAACCGAATATGGTCAAAAAACCCAAATTAAACATGATCGATTAAGAAATTTTATATAAATTTTTAATAAATGAGATAAAAGTAATAATAAACATGAAAATTTTCTTAAACAAATTAAATAATTAAAATAATATTATTATTTTGGAAGATAAATATACACGTGAAAAGTTTGACTCAAGGTATAGGACTTTGTCTCAATTTCCTTTCATTAAGGATTTTTTTGATGATATGAACAATTATTATTTTAGAATGTGTATGTGAAACCACTTTGAAATTTTATATCATGAATTTATCTATTATCATGATATTTAATAATTTTTTAATTTTATTCTTTCATGGGGCTTATTATTTGATATTTTGAAAGTGATAAGGGACTTTTCATATAAATCTTTTAATTTTTTCCTTCAAAATATATTTCTCTTCCATTTATATGATTTAAAATGATTTTTTAAATTTTTTATATAGACATAAAATATTTATAAATTTCATTTTATGTCTCTTTTACTTTATTCCAAAGTTTTTAAAAATGACTTTTTTTTACATTTTTTAAACGAAATATTTTGATAATGACAAATAAATTGTCATATTTTTAAAGTACGGTGAAAAAACATTTCATGTAGTTGTGAATTTTATTTTATTTCTAGATTACCTTGAAATATTACATGTTCTCCAAAATGAAAACCCATATATCATTTTTTCGGATTTTTTGGTATTGAAAATGGTTTTTCAAAAGAAAGTTGTATTTTGTATTGAAAATGGTCTTTTAAAAAAGGTTTTATTTTAATATTTAAAATACATTTTCATTTGAGTTTAAAAGATTTTTTCAAATGTGAAAAAAAATTATTTAATGTTGTAGTTCTTAGAAATTATAAATGATGGGTGTGCCCAGATGGAACCTGGTGAGCACATTATAGCTTATATGATAGGTGTACCCAGATTTTTCTCTCATGCATTGGGTAATGATTATATTATATAGAGATTTATATTGTAATTTGGTTATATGGTTATTCCAATTTGTAGGGGTTGTTTATGGGTTCTTTAATGGTTCTATGAGATGATTTCCCAAGATAACTACATGAATTTTCTATTCTTTCTAAATAGTTTTCATGAAGTTCATTTGTTTTCAAAAGGTAAAATAAATGATCTTTTTAAAGGAATGGTATATACCTTTATGGGTAAAATTTTATGTTTTCATGAAATGTTTTTTTCAAGGGTTTCATTTTTTTACTGGACTAAAAATTTATATCTTTTTTTCTCCTTTATTGAGCATTTTGTTCTTAACCTACATTTTTAAATGTTTTCACGAGATTTTTGTGGATGGTTAAGGGAAAGGAAGAGGAAAAGTTAAATGTCATGAAGAATTTTCATGAAAATAGAACTTGATTTATATTAAATTTTTATATACTGTAAAAAATGGATACTAATTGGAATTTTCCAATTTATAATTTTATAATATTTTTTATGCATGATTCCTGACCTATTTCTCTAAAAATAAAAACCTGAAAAGATCCTCAAAGTGAAATAGAGTAATTTCTTGACTAAAACTAAATATTATGTAATGTTTATGTTTGGGGCCTTCTATTTGGAATCAAAGTAAATTCTTTGATAAATTTAGAGTTTAGTATATTGATAATAGTATTCCTTAGAAGATTTTATCAAATGGTCAGGTTAAAATGTTATAGAATTTGAATATTACTATGTTTATTCATCTAAACTATGTCTATTTAGAATGGTTTTCCATAGAGGAAACATGGAAGTTGAGGTGGGAAGGTAATGAGAGGAATATTTCAATCCAAATCAGAATCTTGATATGGTTGTAAATAGAATATAACAGTTTTTTTGTGATGGTTCATTTGATACGGTCTATAAATGGTGGTGGTATCTATGATAGAGAGGAACCCAATCTACCATTAAGGTACATGTCTATTGTGGATAATTTCATGATTCAACATACCTCATATTTTAGTTGATCATATAAACCTATGATGGCTAAATTATGTATTAATGTTCAAGACAATATAGCTGATGTCATGGGATGTTCAAAACGTCAAAAGGAAACTCATATTGTTTATCGTTTTAAATGTGAATTCAATTGATGTTGGTCTTGGGTTAAGAATACTAGATATAAATATGATCTTGATTCCATATAATGGGAATAATTCAATTACATTCACCTTGAGAAATATTTCCCAAATTTTTTTTGACTCCCAATGTAAAAAATTATTAGATTTGAGGAATAAAGATGGATATTCTATAGTATAAAATGAGAAAAACTTCACAAGATTGCCCAGCTATGTACCAAATTTTATTCAGGAAACTGATAGAAAGATTAATAGGTTTTACTCAATATTAATAAAAATCTAAGAATATATTTCTCTATATTTTAATTTAAAATTTTATAGAAAGTTGTTCATTATGTAGAAAGGGTTAATATGGAGTTTTCTAACTCTTATATTACTTGTGATGTTGAAAGTAAGAAGTGGTTGGGATGGTAGGTGATGGGGAAACATGAATTATATAAAAAATTTATGTTCTCATATTGTGGAATGTGTGGTAAAAAGATCCCAGAGTAATGTCTTATGAAGTCAAAGAAGTATTATCGATGTGGAATGTTTGGCCACATGGCACGCAGATGCGAAGAAAAGAATCCTGAAGAATCAAATAATGGGGTAAATGGTATCTATATAATGGTAATATGTTTTAGTTTAAATAAGATGTGTCACTATGCTAATACGTTTCTAGATTTAGTTTCACAGGATATAAATCTTCATGATCAGAAACAGAAAGGTATAGAAAGGTCATTTTCTACAACTACAATTTATGTTGGTCCATCAAATGAAGTGGTGACAGGTATGTTACTTGTGTATTAGAATAATTTCAATACCTTATTTTAATTTAGATATTTACATTCTTTCATTAATAATATATTTTAAAGTAAATTAGAAATATCATCTCATGAAAGTAAGAGAAAAATTTTGGTAAAAACTCTATGTGTAAGTATTAAATAAAATAAAATTGACAAGAATATTCATATTATTATCTGTGGGATGGTCTTTAAAAAAAATAGTGTTGAGCTAGACATGGTATAGTTTTATATCATTCTTGGAATAGATTTTCTATTAACTTATTATGATAAGATATAGTTCTATAAGAATGTTTTTAATGGTTTTATGCTTTTAATAACTTACCAAGAAGCCAAGAAAATTATTAGATATGGTAGTTAATGTTACTTATCTCATATTGATGAAAATAAAGAAACTTTTCAAATTAGTGATATTATAATAGTAAATGAATACATGTATGTTCTTTCAGATTATTTTCTTAGAGTTATTCCTGATTGAGAGGTTGAGTTTATAATTAACTCAGTATTTAATTCTAATCCAATTTCTAAAACCCCTTGTCGAATGGATAAAGTAGGACTTTTAAAATTGAAAAAATAATTGTAGGAGTTACAATATAATGGATTAATTCAACTAAGAACTTCCCCACAGGGTGATCCTATCAATTTTGTTAAAAATTAAGATTTTTTGATGAGGCTTCTCATTGATTATAGAGCCTTGAATAACATCACTATTAAGAAAAAATATCTTTTTCCTTATATCAATGATTTTTTTGATCATCTCCATAGAGAAAAGTGTTTTCAAAGGTTTAACTATGGCTGGGGAACCATCAATTGAAATTGAAGGAAGTAGGCATTCTAAATACAGTGTTTCAGACTAGATATGGGTACTATGAATTTTTATTTATTTCATTTGGTTTATCTGATACACCTACTATATTTATGGACCTTAAGAATGAAATTTTTCATAAGTTCTTTTATATGTTTGTAGTTGTGCTTATTTATAAAATTCTTTATATTCTATGAGTCAATATAAACATGAAAGGCACCTAAGTTTTGTTTTTCAAAACACAAAACAAAATAAACTATATGTTAAATTTAGAAAGTGTGAATTTTGGTTACAACAAATTTCTTTCCTTGGAAATATTGTTTTTAAATAAGGCATGAATATTGAACCTATTAAAAAAGGTTTTTGATAATAGATAAGACTAAAAATGTAATAGAGATTCATAGTTTTCTTGGATTATTGGGTTACTACCAAAGGTCTGTAAAAAACATTGCATTGTTTTTTATCTCACTGAACCAGTTAACTTGAAAAAAAGTGCATCTTATCTAGACTAAAAAAATTATGATTGTTTTAAATAAATAAAATGAACATTAGTGAATGTTCCAATTTTGTCCCTACATTTGGGAAATAGAGAATTAATCATATAGAGTTATGATTGTTGGCGCCAAAAATATGGCCCGAAAGGAAGGACCGAAAAAGACAGCCGGCGCGCTGCACCGCGAAGCACAGCCGCGAAGCACAGCCGCGAAGCGCCCCAGCCCTGGCGGCGCCGCGAAGCACCAGCGGCGGTGATCCTCCACAAGCGCGTTTGACGTTCGCGAGCCGCCGCGAAGCACCAGAGGCGGTGATCCTCCGCGAGCGCGTTTGACGTTCGCGAGCCGCCGCGAAGCACCAGAGGCGGTGATCCTCCGCGAGCGCGTTTGACGTTCGCGAGCCGCCGCGAAGCACCAGAGGCGGTGATCCTCCGCGAGCGCGTTTGACGTTCGCGAGCCGCCGCGAAGCACCAGAGGCGGTGATCCTCCGCGAGCGCGTTTGACGTTCGCGAGCCGCCGCGAAGCCCCAGAGGCGGTGATCCTCCGCGAGCGCGTTTGACGTTCGCGAGCCGCCTCGAAGCTCCAGAGGCGGCGCGCAAGCCCTGCATCGCGGCGCCCCTTCCCTATAAATACTCGACTCCCCCTGAGTCCCCAGGACGGACAATCCGACCTTTCGGCTTCTCCTCTCCCGAATCGCGAAGCAAGCTTTGCCCCGGGAATCATGAGCTCCGCGAGGTATTTCTACTTCGCGAGACGACTCTGATTTGTTTCGTTCTGAGCCCCTCTTCCGAGAGGGATGCCCTTCGCGAAGCCCAAGGGCGTTCGCAAAGGAAGGGGATTCCCAAGGGAACCCGGGCAGCCGCGGAGCACTCGTGCTTCGCGAAACACCCAACCCATGCTAGTAATCCCTATGCCAAGGCAGGGTAACTACGCATCGCGAAGCACATTGCTTGGCAGGACCCTGCTTAGCGAACCACTCCTTCTTCGCGAGGCAGTGCTCCGCGAACACTGTTCCACTTCGCGAAGCACCTCTCACCCTCACCTCTGCCCCATGCTAAGGCCAAGGCACCCCACTTCGCGAAGCACACTCCTCTTCTTAGCGATTCCTCTTTCCGTGCGACCCTCCAGGTTTGCACGATGTGATTTCAAAGTTCCATGGGCCACACCTCTCGTAGCGTTGCTTCGCCTAATGCTTCTTCGCATAGGCACGCTAACGGCTATTGCTTCTTCGCATAGCCACGCTAACGTGGACCCCTCGATGGTTCCTCCCGCGACCCCCCTTTACCATGGCCTTACCGACACCTTCCCTTCCCCAAGGACCAGAGGGTACCGGTTATGTAAGCCCTAGGGGTGTGGAGTGAACCCACCTCGTCCGAGCTGCAGGACGTTAAACTGCCAAGCACCACATCCTCAACACATGACGTTAAACTGTGACCCAACCTCGTCTCCCTCACGAAGGGTCCCCCCAGCTCGAGCATTCATTACACCACTCGTCTCCACGGGAAGGGAACTCTTCCGCATATGGAATGAGATCCTCCTTGTCGGAGCGGTGTATGTTCGCAGGGGAAGGGTCGCCTCAGAGCGTAAATCCCTAACCTTTGGTACGGATGATTGCACCCGTGCATCTCGGTACTTCCCCACGACTAAGGTCAGTGGAGGACGTGATAGGGAGCGAGGCACCTCCCACTGTCGGACCAAGGTCCATCTTTCCCGCGCTTTGTCGCGCCATGGGCCTCCATCCTGGAGTAAGTCCCAACACCATGGGCCGCTCAACGCGTAAGCCCCTCTTCGCTTCTCACGGACGCACCCTTCGCGACGTGATCGTCAGGTCCATGCAACCTCTTGTTTCTCACACCGAGCATGACTCACGTGGGCTTAGAGTGAGCACCGACCCTGACAAAGCCCCACCTGAACTACGAGGTCTTTGATCCATGTTAAGGCATGGTACGTAGGAAGCCTCCACGAGGTTCAAGCCCACCCGTCTTTCACGTCGGGTTTCACCCCCGTCTAGCATGACATTAAACTGCAATTCTGGTCCAGTGGTAAGCCATTGCGACCCACCCCTTCTGAACTACGAGGTCTTTGATCCATGTTAAGGCATGGTACGTAGGAAGCCTCCATGAGGTTCAAGCCCACCATCAGTGGACCAAGGTCTACTTTCACGTCGGTTCACCGACACACCCACCCTTCGTTTCACGTCGGGTCCCATTCTGGTCCAGTGGTAAGCCATTGCGACCCTTTCCATTTGAACTACGAGGTCTTTGATCCATGTCAAGGCATGGTACGTAGGAAGCCTCCACGAGGTTCAAGCCCACCAATAGTGGACCAAGGTCTACTTTCACGTCGGTTCACCGACACACCCACCCTTCGTTTCACGTCGGGTCCCATTCTGGTCCAGTGGTAAGCCATTGCGACCCTTTCCATTTGAACTACGAGGTCTTTGATCCATGTCAAGGCATGGTACGTAGGAAACCTTCCCAAGGTTCAAGCCCACCATTAGTGGACCCAAGGGTCTACTTTTACGTCGGTACGCTGACAATGCCCATCGGACCAAGGTCCACCTTCACGTCGGTTTACCGGCACCATCCCGAACTACGTAGACTTTGATTCCCTGCCACGGGGATACGTAGGAAGCCTCTTCAAGGCTCAAGCCCAACTTCACTGTCGCCTCCTGTGATGGTCCCATTTCATTCCCCCTCCACTTCATTCATTCATCCACCACCCATCCTGATTCTCACCCGGGCCGCCACATCCCGGTGGGATCATGCCATCCACCTCCTCGCTGCCCCTAGCGGCGCATGGGCTGCTTTCCACGTGTGAGCCCCATCATATCTCTGGGTCGTTGTCCTCTGTGTACACCCCGATTCATCACCCTTTTCCCCTCTAGGGAGTGCACCACCTCGGATCCGTCCTCATTGGGCGTTCTGATCCATCGCCTTGGTAAACCTTCCAGGTGTTCCCTCCTAGGGATATACCAATCTGATCCGTCTCTATGGGACGTTCTGATCACCCTCATACCGTCTCCGCAAGACGTTAAACTCGCGGCCCACCTCGTGATAAACATGAGATGCCTGAGGAAAACCTCGGATGGAACGCCTTTGGTGTAACCGTCTCCGCAAGACGTTAAACTTGCGACATACCCTGTGTTGAACATGGGAAGCTGAGGAAAACCCCAGATACGTGTCTATGACATGTAATTCCCCGCGCTCGATGTGGGATGCCTCGGGTTTCCACGCCCTTGAGAAGCCTCGTGATCGAGGATAACAGACAGACATGCCAGGTACCCCAGCATCCAGACACGCTACTGATGCCTCAAACGTGATTACTCCCCTGACCGAAGGTTGCTGCCCTGACTGGACCCTTTGGAATGTCCCGACAGAAGCAGTGTAATTAACCGGTGTCCATGACAATATGGCACTGGAAAGAGTTTCACGAACTACGTATTAAATCTATAAGGGAGACCCGGACTAGGTGACGAGTCCTGAGGAGGAATCCACAGGAGGAAGAACCGACATCCCATCATCCCGTTTCGATCAAGGAGCAGACGTCCCTGAATAAGGAGCGAATGCCGCCCGCCTTTGGAAAGCGGGAATGCGGGGCAACAAAGCCGCGCGTCCCCACGGACGGATGCGCGCGCCCCGGCGAAAGCGTCGGAAACAGAAATGGTGAACCCGACGTGAAAGTCTTCTCCTCAGCATGGGGATTAGTAGCGTTCGAGACACCAGTAGACTGACGTGTCACCGGATTCAGATATCCGTTGCCTGGTCCCGCCAAGCAAATGGCGGGCCTGTCGTGAAACTCACCGGAGGTCGGGGTAGTAGAACGTGGGGCACCCCGCTCTGCAGCGTGTTGGCGTGGATCCTTCTCACAGACATGGGGGATGGAAGAACGCTGGGGCACTGGCTGTCAATCCTTTTCCTCTCAGTACTGATGAGTTGATCCCTTCGTTTGCCAGGAACCAGGTTGCTATTTCAGAGATGTGGTCACCACCCGCTCCTCGCCCGCACAGGGGCAGGGGCAATACCACTGCGGCCACTTCACATGGCGCCACTACCACCACGACAGCTGCTACGTCACGGGATGCGGGACGTCCACGTCCCCTCTCCCCATCAGAGGTCATCCAACGAAGGGTGATCAACAGCCTCGTGCGCAGGTATGAGGAACAAGGTGTAATCCCTACCAGGGATATGGCCCGTTTGGACTTGGAGGCTTCCAAGCCCCGCCGTCAACGCCGCCCTAACAGGCCGCGCAGGGAGCCCCCGCTCCCCACCCAGACATTCAATCGTTTCGGGAGCCTATCCCCAGAACGCCTTGACAACTCTTCGCCTTACGCCGAAGAGGCAGGCGCGGTCCGGCTCAGCCCGCTCAGGGCCCCGACCCAGGAATCCCAGGCGAGAGCTCCCGTCCGGCCACGTCAGCGCCGCCGTCCGGCCCCGCAGGAAGAACAGACAGACTACGTCCCTGCACCACCTGCACCGGCCCGCCTGACCCGACGTCAGCGCCGGGCCCGGGCTGAGGACGCTCGCCTAGCCGCGTCCACGTCGACAGCTACAGTGGCCCGAGCCACCACCGATGTACATTACGAAGCCCCCGCCTACATTGAGCAGGGGCACCCCTTCGCCCAACCAGGATCGAGACCCCAACCGCCCTGCGGGCAGGCTGGGTTGACTCTTCAGGTTGCAGGCCCAAGTAGTGATCGCCGCGAGTTAACCCACGGTGATGCCACCCCGTACGGAGGTCCTCCCCGTACCGCTACTCCACAGAGCGTGGGCCTTCCCCGCTCCGAGGTTCGCCATGGAGGCATGCCTCGTGCCACCCCCGTCCTACAGGAAGACCTGCCCCGTGGCAGTGATGCTCAGCGCGGAAACATTTCCCGCGCCCGCTGTACAGGGTATGAAGTCCATCCTTCTGAAGGCATCGTCCATCCGGTCCTTCGACGTGGGGGCCCCCCCTACGTCCTCTCTGCGACTGGCGAAGGTCCTCCTCGCCTCAGCAATTCAAGGAGTGAAGGTCAGCCTCGCTCCACTCGCATCGACCATGGAGGTCTTCCCCATGCTCCTGCTGGTTTCAACAGAGGCCCCGCCCACGTGGGTGCTGTTCATGGAGGTCCTCCCCATGTACCCTTTGACATTTGCCCTGGTGCCCCTCGCACCCCGGCTGTCTCAAGTGGGGGCCCTCTCCGCCACGGCGCTAGCGCCGCCCCAGGACTGCCTGATAGGGGTCAACCCCGTCCCGAAGAGCCACCCAGGGGCAGAAGAGCGGGTCGTCGCCGCCACGGGAAGAATCTTGGGAAGGCCCAGGGGGAGATCAAACCTGCCCGCTTCTCCGATTCGGAAGAGGAAGGCGATTCAGCGATGGAACCTTCTCCCAGCTCCTCCGTATCAAGGACTGGGGCAGGAACCAGACGCGTCAGCCTCATTCTCCCGGAATTTGAAGTCCACCGGATTCCCGTCTCTCTCTGCAGGTACATCCAGGAGGAAGAAGTCCTGGGAATTCCGCAGGTTTCGACCGCGCAGTCACCGCCACCGTCACCTGAAGCGCCCTCTACCTCTACTCGGGATCACGAGGAGCTGTTTTGGGGGTCAACGGTGGTAGAGCCACGACATGACCGGACACCGGTAACGGCAATCCCCGTACCCGAAGCAGTGGCTGTTAGCCCATCCTATCGTGACATTGTGGTCAGGTCACCTCGCTCTTCAGAGGAAAGCCCAGAGTACGGTGGCCAGTCTGCTCGCACACCGTATTCTCCGCCGCCGAGTTTGCTATCCCAGAGGTCCGCCTCGGTGCCGCTACCGGTCCCCCAGCCGCCCCCGGTTGATGAGTGGGGAAATGTGGGGCCAAACCCCGAGGATGAACCCAGGAGCTTCTGGAGTATTCTTGCAGCGGACTACTTCCCAGAGAAGTTTTGGCCCGCGGCGGCACTGAATTTCCACATACCCGAGTCGTTTACCCCTGAAGAGGTGGGATGCTTTTGTCGGACCCTGTGGGCGACGCACTTCCGCCTCCGTTGGGAACGGGTAGTGTACCCCAGGAGTCGAGAGCACTTCGAGGAGATTGGCAAACAGTGCCGCCTAATTGATGCAGCGGCGCTCCTTGTGGCCCAGCACCCCGAGTCACCCGGTCACCAGAATGCCCTCCAACGGAAATGCGTTCAGAGTTTCAAGGCACTCCGCAAGATCGTCAGGGAAGCCACCCCCCATGTGCAAGTCCGTGGTTGGGGACGCTATGCTGCTCTCCTTTTCGACCCTATCCGACGACAGCCCGATTCGCTATGCGACATTGAGGATATGCCCTCAAGAGGGGTCACAGTCCACATGACCGATGTCGTGGATAAGGAAGATGAGCTTGAGTTCCTTGATGGGGACTTACCATCCGAGAGCGTACCGCCGCTTCTTGACCCGTCGGGGAGAGTTACCCGTCATCAAAGGAACCTGCTAGGCCTCCCTGTACCCACCGAGTCACTGGCACTCGGTCGGAGCACTGGCAAGGGTAAGGAGCACGTCGGAATAGTCAAGCACTCCGACCCGTCCGCCTCTGTGCAGAAAACGGATGAAGACCCTGAGAAGGCCACGTTGCGTCAGCAGCTTGCTGAGCAGAAGAGGCTGGTCGACGAACTCTTGGCTGAACGCGCCGCAGAGCGACGACCCGATTATGGTAATCCCAGGCAGGGGCAGGAACAATTCCCCCCGGGTGAGATACCTCCGGGCAACCCTGATCATGCTGCTGCCGCGGACAAGGCGGAAGCCGGAACACACGGCAAGAGGGCGCGATACGTCTCGCCAAACCCCCCTGAGCGACGGGGTAATCTGAAGAACCCAATCCGGGTTCCCCCAGTCGCCCAACAGGTCATTCGGCCAGTTGACCCGCGGGCAGCCGAAGCCGTCTACCGTGTTGAAGAACCTGGCAATTCACTCGTGGTTAGGGATCCCCGTCAAGACAGGGATCCCCACCCGGAGGACCTTATTGCGGCACTCACAGCCCGCCTCGAGGCGTTGGAGACACGACAGGTGGCGGTCCCACCGGATGGCAAGCCCTACCCCGCGTGGGTAGATGATATGCCCGCGCCTCCGGGTTTTGGGAACCCCACTTTCTCACCTTTTAACGGGACAGGGGACCCACCCCAGCACTTGGCCCATTTCTCTTCCAGGTGTGGCCCCATGCTGGGGACCCCGGCGCAGCAAGAAGCCGCTAAGCTCCGATGTTTTGTACAAACGTTGGAAGGTCCGGCATTCGTCTGGTACAGCCAGCTCCCCATCGGATCAGTGACCGGTTGGGAGGATCTTCGCCGGCAGTTCTTGTACCAGTTCAGTTCCACCACGCAGAAGACCAGCATCGCGGACCTCTTTAAGTGCAAACAGAGGCCTGATGAGCGAGTTGCAGACTTCATCGCCCGGTGGAAAGGACTTACGTATTCTCTCGATATGCCGCTGACTCAGGAGCAATTACTGACGATGTGTGTGGGGAACGTAAAGACAGAGCTGGTACCCTCCTTGATTACCCAGAACTACCCTGGAGGGTTCAGAGATTTCTCGGATAAGGCCCAGCGCCTCGAGGAGGCCCTGCAACAGGCTAGTCAGGCACGTTTGCTGCCCCCTATGATCCCAGCCAGGAGGGCCGCCAGGGCTGAACCCGCCGCGGTGGCTCAAATAGAAGCCCCGAGGCAGTTGGAATTGCTACCGGCGGCACCACCCCCGCAACCTCGCAGAGGTCCTCCACCTCAAGCACAGGCTCCTGCTCAGCAGCGACCACCTCAGAACCGACAGGTTCCTCCGCGCAATGCGCCACCGCCACCTAGGCGAGACAACCAGGCGCCGCCTCCTCGGCAGGCCCCTCCGGTCCCTCGACAGGACCAGGCTCCCAGGGCTCCTTACCCGGAAAGAAAGTACCATACCTATTCGTTTAACGAAAATCAGGTCCCTGGTTACTTCCGAAGTGCCCTAGAGCAAGGGATCGTGCGTCTGCCTGAGTGCAGGAGACCGGCAGAGGCGCATCTCACTGATCACCCCAACTACTGCCCTTATCATCGGATCCTGGGGCACACCCTCAAGCGATGCTATGTGTTTAAAGACTGGCTTCAGGACCAGGTCAACAACAACATAGTCAAGCTGGGCCCAGCGCCAGCGCAGGTGGCAGGCGTCTTTGCGGGATCAGAAATCGGCAGCGACAGCGAGGGTGAGTGGCAGCAGGTCCCTAGCCGCGGGTCCCAGAAATACGACAACTGGATGGCTCGAAAAACTGTCGTCCGTGCCCAGGGTATCATCCGGGCACGCCTGAAGCAGCCGGAACCTTCAGAAGAAACAGCCGGTGCCTCAGCATCGTCCTCACAGTCGACCTCTACCCAAAAGGGGAAGCAGCGGCGACGTAAGAAGAAGCAACGTGCACCGCCAGTGCCGTCGTCATCCCGCACTCTTGGCGACTTTATGCCTCCCGAAATGGGCATTCCTCCCAGAATCCGCCTAGCGGTGGATGACTCTTCGAGCGACAGTCAAGGGTACGCTTCGGTTAACACCGTGGAGCTGGTAAAGCCCTATATGACCCCCGACGAGGGGGAACCCCAGGCAGACCGCCCCAATGTTTCCAGCCGACGTCAACGTCGGCGGAATCGCAATCGCGCCGGTCACCGAGGTATGCCAGCAGGCACTTGTGACCAAGCCGTGCACGCTACCGAGATGAGGCAGCAGGCTCAGCGCAGATCTCAGCACGCGCAGACCCATTCAGCACCCTCGGCTCTACCTCCACCGCCGTTCGTGTTACTGGATTGGGGAGAGCCGCCTCGTTCGTATCACAGTCAGTCTCGCCCGGCGACAGGCCAGCCTCTGCTGTCCAATCTTAGCCCGGCAACTACTCTCCAGGCTTCCACTAGTAGGCAGCAGGATGTGCCCAGTGCTAGCCGACCGCCAGTTCAATCGGCAGGACCCGCTTTGCCTCCAAATGCCGAAAAACCCCCTGTAAGCAGAGGTTCGCGTTTGGCACGCAAGTATGATGTCCTAAAGCATCTAGCCGGCATTCCGGCAAGGCTTTCCATCCTTGAGGCCCTGCGCTTGTCATCCGAGATGCGCGAGGCACTTGCCGAGGCCCTAAGGAGCCCCCTCCAGTTCGAGACGGAAGTGGCAGCCGCGGAGGCCTTCCATACCGAGACGATTGAAAACGCCGAATGTCAGGCGGTTATCTCGTTCTCTGGTGAAGACGAAGACCCTACTATACAGGGGCACATTCGCCCACTGTATATCACTGGCCACTTTAACGGTGTGGAAGTCCGTCGCTGCCTCGTTGACACGGGTTCTGGAATCAATCTAATTCTGACCCGGACGTTGCGAAAACTGGGTTTGTCCGAAGGTGATTTGACTCCCTCTGACCTCAGGATTCAGGGGTACGACAGGACAGAGCAAACCCCGGTCGGCAAGATCCGCCTGAAGACCCAGTTCGGTGGCTTAATTGCCAGCACCGAGTTCATGGTTGTTTCTCAGGACACCGCCTACAACGCACTGATGGGTAGGCCATGGCTCCATCTGCATGCTGCGGTCCCCTCATCGTATCACCAGTGCCTTAAGTACTCACTCAACGGTCGAGTAGGCGTGATCCAAGGAGACGCGTCCCCCTTCGCTTCTTGTGAGGCCCGCTATCTGGATGCGGGTTATTACAAAAGCAAAGACAAGCAGATCCTGGTCAGCGAGGATGAGCCCGCTCCAATCACAAGTAATCCCTGGGCGAGCATGGACGACGCCTACATCCTCCCGATCCACCGGTTGGAAGCCACGACCCCCGACATGGGACAATGTTTTGTTGTTTCGGGTACGCAAGGAAGGCATATTCCCGCGTCCAAGCGACGGCGGAGAATCACCTCGTACTCCTACACCAACCAGGCTCGGGTCATCCCGGAATCTCCTACCCCTGTACGGTACCGGGACGTCAAGCTCATGACAACGGCGGTGCGCCATACGTGTCTATTTCGACGGGATGGAATCAACCGACTCTGGCCGACACGTCACCACTGCTTTGATATTATCAGGCGTGGCCCCTTAGGCCGAAGGCCGGACGGGATAGGGTCGAATGCATTCATTGCTATGGTCTCCACGACGAGTGAGTCTCCTGATGTGATGACCGCTGCTGCCCAAGCCGGCACCAGCTGCCCCTCGGGTGTTGAGAGCCCAGAAGTATCTTCCGTCGCGGGAAATCCCCCCACGGCTGGGGAGGAAGACTTAGAGGATGCTCCCCCAGCCTTTGAAGAAGGCGTCTCTACCACGGTCGATGAGCTGGTACAGGTGAACCTTGGTAGCGAGGCAGATCCAAGACCCACATTGATCAGTGCAGCCATGTCCCTCGAGGAGCGGCGGCAGTATGTGGACTTCCTCAAACAGCACCGCGATGTGTTTGCCTGGAGTTACGATGAGATGCCAGGACTGGATCCCCAAGTGGCCGTCCACCGTCTGGGCCTCCCGGTAAAACATCGTGGGTTTAAGCAGCCCCCCAGGAAAATGCACCCTTCCCATGGCGCTATGGTTGAGGCTGAAGTTGATAAGCTAATCAAGGCCAACTTCGTCAAAGAGGTCCAGTACCCCAAATGGCTCGCCAACATTGTGCCAGTCAGGAAGAAGAATGGGCAGATTAGGGTCTGCATCGACTTCCGCGATCTCAATCGCCACTGCCCAAAGGATGACTTCCCACTTCCAGTGACGGAGCTGTTGATTGACGCCACGGCCGGGTTCCAAGCCCTCTCTTTTATGGACGGATATTCCGGGTATAACCAGATCCGGATGGCCCCCGAAGATGAGGAGTCCACTGCCTTCAGGGCTCCCCAGGGTACCTTTTGCTACCGGGTAATGCCATTCGGTTTGAAAAATGCAGGTGCCACTTATCAGAGGGCCATGCATCGCATATTCAAACCGATCCTTGGGACATTGGTGGAGTGCTACGTGGATGACCTTGTAGTCAAATCATATCAGCGCCAGTACCATCTCAAGGACCTTGAGAAAGTGTTCGGTTTCCTCCGATCTCGTCACCTGAAGATGAACCCACTGAAGTGTGCCTTCGGAGTCACCTCCGGGAAGTTTCTGGGTTTTGTTGTCAGATACCGAGGTATCGAGATCGACCCGGAGAAGATCAAGGCCATCAGCCAAATGCCTCCCCCGAGCAACATTCGGGAGCTCCGAGGCCTGCAAGGCCACTTAGCCTATATACGCCGATTCATTGCGAACCTGGCCGGCAAGTGTAAGCCCTTTTCTCGGCTCATGAAGAAAGGCGCTGCCTACGAATGGGATGAGGAGTGTCGGATCGCCTTCGAGGAAATCAAGCAGTATCTGCTCCAACCTCCGGTCTTGATGCCACCCGTCTCTGGAAAGCCGCTGGTCCTCTACGTGACCGCCCTAGAGAGATCCCTCGGCGCGCTGCTCGCCCAGAAGAATAACGAGGGCACTGAGAACAGTCTCTACTATCTCAGTCGCATGCTTCTCGATACAGAGGTTAGATATTCCCTTATCGAAAAGAGCTGCCTTGCGCTCGTCTTCGCCGTGCAGAAGTTGCGACACTACCTGCAACACCACGAGGTGCAATTGATCTCTCGGGTGGATCCGCTGAAGTACATCCTGAACCACCCCATGCTGACTGGCCGACTAGCGCGGTGGGCAGTAATTCTCCAGCAGTTTGACATCAGGTTTGTGCCTCAGAAGGCCGTTAAGGGACAGGCGTTGGCAGACTTTTTAGCTGCCCATCCAACCTCCGCGGATCAATCCCTGGACCTGGATTTCCCCGATGAGACGATTCTCTCGGTTGATCACGCTGTCCCGTGTTGGCAAATGCATTTCGACGGCGCCTCCCGGAGCCCCACCGGTAGAAGGCTCAACGACCCCAAGCTCAACAGAGTGGGTCTGGGTATTGTTTTCATTACCCCGGCGCAAGCCGTCCTGCCGTACTCCTTCCTGTTGTCAGAAGGTTGTACGAACAACGAGGCAGAGTACCAGGCTCTCATCACCGGCCTCGAGTTGGCCCTTGAGATCCACGTACCCCATCTACACGTGAAGGGAGATTCTGAGCTGGTAATCAAACAGGTTAACGGCGACTACGTCGTCAGGAAGCCAGAGCTTGCACCGTTGCTGGAGTACACCCTCCTCCTGATGGCCCAGTTCTCTTCTCGGCCAGAGGTTACCCATGTCCCGCGGTCGCAGAACGGCCAAGCGGACGCCCTAGCTGGTTTAGCCGCATCGCTCGTAGAACCCGAGCAAGATGATTTGGTCATACACGTGGCCCACCGGAGAGTCATTGCTCCCGTCACCCAAGAGGACCATGATAGCCTGCGGGTAAGTCATCTCACTGCCGGACCCCCCGTATCGGAGGTCCTGGGTTCGTCGGATGCAGTGGTTGAAACGACCCCCGATTGGAGAGCACCTTTTGTCGAGTATCTCCAAAATGGTCAGCTCCCGGACAACCGGGCCGAGCGCGAGCGAATCCGACGCCGCGCACTTCAATTTACCCTCCAGAGCGGCCCTAGTCTTGAGCAGACCCTCTATAAACGGAGTTTTGATGGTGTCCTCCTTCGTTGCATCCAAGGAGTAGAGATACCTCAAGTTATGCAAGAGGTTCACGCCGGTTCCTGTGGCGCCCATCAAGCTGGGCCAAAGCTGTCCCATCAAATCCGGAGGCTAGGGTACTTCTGGCCCTCCATGATCCACGATTGTATTGGATACGCCAAGAGATGCCACGCGTGCCAAGTGCACGCCAACTTCTTGCATCGGCCGCCGGAACCCCTTCACCCTACCAAGTACTCTTGGCCATTCGCGGTATGGGGACTCGATGTAGTGGGACCGTATCCGCCAGCAACAGCCCGCCAGTATAGGTTCATCCTGACCGCTACAGATTTCTCCTCCAAGTGGGCAGAAGCAGTTCCGCTCAAAGAGGTCAAGGCCCGTTCCGTCGTTGACTTTGTGAGCTCCAACATCATCCACCGGTTTGGAGTCCCTCACGCCGTCCTCACTGACAACGGTACCAACTTCCGAGCAGCTGAATTGAAGAAATTGTATGCTAAGTACGACATCCGGTCAAATCATACCTCCCGCTACTACGCACAGGCGAATGGACAGATCGAGGCGTTCAACAAGACCCTCTCTAACATTCTGCAGAAGATGGTTGGTCAGAACAGGAAAAGTTGGCCGGACAAGCTCCCCAACGCCCTCTGGGCTTACCGGACGGCGACTCGCAACTCTACCCAGGTGACCCCGTATTCCCTGGTGTACGGAGCTGAGGCCGTCCTACCCATTGAGATCCAGCTGCCGTCGCTACGCACGACCGTTTATGATCACCAGACATCAGATGAGGTAGCCGAGATCCGTCTAGCTGAGCTAGAGGCACTGGACGAGAACCGGCTTCGTGCCCTGCACAATCTGGAAAGGCATCAGGACAAGATGGCAAGAGCTTTTGACAAGAAGGTTCGTCTCCGCTCTTTTCTACAGGGTGACCTGGTGCTGGCCCTGCGAGCGCCAATGATTCCCGGAAGAAAACCGCCCAAGTTAGAACCCAAATGGGAAGGGCCTTATATCATCCATAAGGTTTACCCCAATGGAGCATACTCCTTGGTGACCACAGATGGAGAGCGTGTAACCCCTCCCACCAATGCCAGATTCCTTAAGCGATACTTTGCCTAGGGCAAAAGTGGTCCAGCATGACCCTAAACTGCGAGAGGGTCCAGCATGACCCTAAACTGCGAGGTGGTCCAGCATGACCCTAAACTGCGAGAGGGTCCTGCACGACATTAAACTGCATTGGTCCAGCATGACCCTAAACTGCGAGAGGGTCCAGCATGACCCTAAACTGCGAGGTGGTCCAGCATGACCCTAAACTGCGAGAGGGTCCTGCACGACATTAAACTGCATTGGTCCAGCATGACCCTAAACTGCGAGAGGGTCCAGCATGACCCTAAACTGCGAGGTGGTCCAGCATGACCCTAAACTGCGAGAGGGTCCTGCACGACATTAAACTGCATTGGTCCTGCACGACCTTAAACTGCGACTTGGTCCCGCATGACCCTAAACTGCCTCTCCGTCCTTACTGCAAGACGTTAAACTGCAAGCCAGTCAGTTCTGCCTGACCGAGGCTCAGCCTCAGGCCCCTCGGCCTCTTTGGGCCCCTGGCCCCGTCTCCACCAAGGTCTGGCCTCACCCCCTTGGTCTTCCCCCGACTTACACTCTTGCGGGATTGTACGGCATGGTGTAGGACTATGTCCCCATTCACGTCGGATTACTTGTCGTACCGTACATATCCCCAAAGGAGGTGTTTCTCATCGTCCCGCATGACGTTAAACTGCATGCCAAGAACTACGTATGGCTTGATTCCCATCTTCATGGGATACGTAGGAACGCTCGGACGTCTCGTCTTGAGCCCAGCCCAAGCTTTTCTCTTCCACTATTCCCCCTGGGGATGGTCTCCTTGGAGGATCTTTGTGTAGCAGGGCGTCGGCTTTCTTGGCCCCGCTCATGCAACCCCACTCACGCAAAGATTGTAAAGGTCGCACCATGCGCCCACTCCCATTCTTCCACTCTCCCACGTCCTCACCGCATGACGCTAAACTGCATGGCCTTCAAGAACTACGTATGGCTTGATTCTCATCCTTATGAGATACGTAGGAAGCCCGGACATTTCGTCCGTTGGCCCAGCCCAAAAGCCGAAATCTTCCCCTCGGGTCAAGACATGGCAGGGTGCACACTTTTGCCCCGACCCACGTCGAGCAAGCCTCGACCCGGCTGCACATTCCCCCCTGGAGGTGTTTGCCCCTTTCGTGGAACGCTGTGTTTCGAATATGGTCAACAGTGATTCATTCTGCCCCATCCTGAGGTGACAAACTTCCCCCAGGTGGTGCTAGTGATCGGGCCCACAGCCCAGGATTCCTCACCCGGAGTGTACGGTGTGGTGTGGGACTACGTCCTCATTCATGTCGGGATCATGTACCATGCCGTGCAACTCCCTTCCGAGGCCCAGCCTCAGGCCCCTTTGGCCTCCTTGGGCCCCTGGCCCTCCGTCCTCATGTAAGACGTTAAACTGCAAACCGGTCAGTCCTTTCTGACCGAGGCTCGGCCTTTCCAGGCCCCTCGGCCTTTCCAGACCGCGGCCCAGGACCTATCTTATAGAACTGTACAGTATGGCGTAAGGCTATGTCCTCATTCACGTCGGTTTTTTCGCCATACAGTACACCTTGCTTAGGGGTATGTTATTCCCCTCTTCGTCCGGTATGACGTTAAACTACATTTCAAGAACTACGTGCGGCTTGATTCCCATCCTAATGGGATACGTAGGACCACCTGGATGCCCAAGATCCGGGTCCAGCCCCATCTCTCGGGAATCCTCATCCCATCTTGGCCCCTTGGCCTATCCTTCCTCCATGAGGGGATCATATGGTGCGGTATGGGATTATGTCCTCATTCACGACGGTCTCGTGATGACCACGCCATGCTCCCCCCCCCCCTTCTGAGTTGTTTCGTCGATCCTTCTTTTTCGGCGATTCTACAATGTGCTTAAGAGTACTCTGGTTCATTACCTGGAATGTCAAGCTTTACTCGGACACGTCCGCACCCGCTTTCCAGGCTTTGCGTATCCCCGCATTAGGGCTTTCACCATCTTTCACACCCGGAGGGACCCCCAAGAACGGCCTGGATACTACGCCCAAGGGCTCTCCTACCGATACGGGCCAACGCCCCCCAGGGTGTCGGACGACAAATCGATAAAATCCCGCGTTGCGAATATGGTCAGCGGTCGATGCTCGTTTGCTGTTCCCACCTCAGGCTAACGCGATACTGACGCTGTATTTCCTTCATGGATAACAGTTTTCCTCTGTCGCCACGCCAACCCGTTAAGCCCAAATGCCGGATACCCAATTCACACCCTTCATCGTTCCATCGTGTCCAAGTAGAGTCTTGGGATTCTTGGTACTTTTCCCCCGTGCACGTCCACACATTGGGAGAACAAGCTACATCAAAGGTGTCCTTCGAAACTCTCTGCTGACCCCCCTTTAATGGATGCCCCAAGTATTGCAATGAGGATCCCCCCCTTGTTTCCCACACCGAGTTTATCTCACGTGGGCTTAGGGATTGGTTGACCTCTGTGCTTACTCGGGAGTTGTCACCACCCACAGTCCGAGCTCTAAGACCATAAACTAAGACTCTCATCTGGAACTACGTCCGAGACCCCTTGCCTCCGAGTCCAGCTTGAGTTCAGCGAATTTACCTCTCAAATCCTGCCTTCAGGACCCTGATCACAGGACTGCGTGGCGCAGTGTGGGACTACGTCCTCATTCACGTCAGATACGCAATAGCTACACCACGCACGCCCCATTCTGAGGTCCAGTCCTTCTATCCCCTGTCCTGCATGACATTAAAAGGCACCTTTCAGAACTACGTGTGGCTTGATTCCCATCTTAATGGGATACGTAAGACCACCTGAATGTCTAAGATTCGGGTCCAGCCCCACCTCTGGGAGATATCCTGATTCCCTATTCACCTAGGCCACTTGGTCCATCCCTCTCCAGCGGGGGGTGTGTAGGTATGATACAAGGTTGTGGGCATCATGCCCCCCTTCCCCTGGGAATCTGCCATCTCTCGATCACCCTCAAGGTTGAGTCCCTTGGCTCCCTGCAGTGGTTCACCCATGTATTAAGAGTACTCTGGTCTAGGACCAAGAGTGTCAGATTCAACTTGGTCAAGTTCCTTCCACTTGTCAAGCTTCGTGTTCCCCTCTATTCGGACTTCCATCAACATTCACACCCGGAGGGACCCCCAAGAACGGCCTGGATACTACGCCCAAGGGCTCTCCTACCGATACGGGCCAACGCCCCCGAGGGTTTCGGACGACAAATCGATAAAATCCCGCGTTGCGAATATGGTCAGCGGTCGATGCTCGTTTGTTAGTCCTCATTTCAGGCTAATGCGACCGGATGCTGTGTTGCGAACATGGTCAGCAGTAATCCTTTGTCGTCACGCCGGCTCCTTCAGTCCTTGAATGTTGGTTACATGATTCACATCATTTTCCACCCCATCATGTCCAAGTGGAATCTCGACACTTTTGGCGCTATCCCTCAGTGCACCTTTGCATGCTAGGGGGACAAAGCTGCAATCTGGCGCCCTTTGGGGCTCCCATGGTCCGAGCTCTAAGACCATAAACTAAGATCCATTCGGGACTACGTTCAACCTGATTCCCATCCTCATGGGACACGTAGGACCGCCCAGACGCCCTGTCTCTGGGTACAACCCATTCAGGAAGCCAGTCTCTCTCCCTGTTTCACCTCCGTGTAGGCCCCTCGGCCTAAGGTTTCCCTCTCCGGATGGCGTACAGTCTGATGTGGGATCATGTCTCCGTCAATTGTGTTTTATAACACTACGCACATTCCCCGCCTAGCATCGTCTCTGCTACGTCTGCGCTGCATGACAATAAAATGCATGCTTGGTCCCATCACACGACCTTAAACTGTGACATTATCGTCCTGGCCGCACGACGAAAAACGGCACCGCATTGTGGTAACCTCGCTGTAGAGGACATCACGTTGGGTACTGGCCACGCGCCATGCCGTTTGTCAACGCCCATCGCGGCTTGATTCTTGTGGCGACATCACGACCTACAGTTATAGGCCTGTCGCTTCAAAAAAAAACCATTCACCTTAAAGAACAAACAAGATACATCAAATTCCGCTTCTTTTAGTGAAAGGGCCACGCCCGCACTTCCCCTTTCCCCTGGCACTGGTACCTTACCCTGCCACCTTCCAGAACTACGTATGGCTTGATTCTCATCCTTATGAGATACGTAGGAGCGCCCGGGTATTTCCCCCGCGGGCCCAGCCTAACCCTGGTGTTCGGTTCCATGGTCCGAGTTCTACGACCTTAAACTAAGATCACCCCAAGGGAAAGGAACCTGCTCCCCCTATCTAATACGTCTCGTTGCCGTATTTAGATGTGTTTCGACAAAGAGTCCGAAGCATGGGATTTTCACAGGGACATTCCCCTCATTCCATGACCAAGCTTCGTGAGCTCGCTATTTGGATCCTCATCCTCTTCCACATCCAAAGGACCCTCGGACGACGTGGATACTAAGCTTAAGGGCTCTCCATGAATGCTGGACCTAAGGGCCCTTCGATCGTTTCGGGCCAATGTCCCCACGGATATCTGACAACATTTGTGACACGGTCCCGTGTTTCGAACATGGTCAACGGTCGACCCTCATTTGTTTGTCCCCATTCTAGGCTAACGCGACAGGATGCTGTGTTGCGAACATGGTCAGCAGTAATCCTCCATCGCCACGCCGCCATCATCGTGATCCGAATCTCGAGCGTCATGATTCACACATTTCCACTCCCTCGTGTTCAAGTGGAACTCTATCATACTCGGCTCTTTCTCTTCGCGCATCTGGGTACGCTGAATGATCGTGTTAGTGTCATTGGGCCGGTAGTCACCGAGCATCCCTTTGCCCTCACCTGCCCCTCTCTGTGTCGGGAAATTCCCACCACTACTGCTTGTTTCCCACACCGAGCACGACTCACGTGGGCTTAGTAGTTTTGGCTGGATGTGTACCAACACGGTCAGGCTGCTCCTCGTCCTGCATGACGTTAAACTGCGCTTTCAGAACTACGTATGGCTTGATTCCCATCGTCATGGGATACGTAGAGACACCCAGGCATTTCACCTAGGGTCCAGCCCCAGGAGTCGCAAAATCCTATTCTTCCTCATTTCCAGCCCTCGCCAGAGAGGCCCTATCTGGAAGAGAGAATGATCCGGGATCAGACCGATGCGCCCATCTGGCGTACACCCACCACGGTGGTGTAACTACCGAAGTGTTGGATTCTGTTTGAACAAACCATCACTCCGTATTCCACGCTTTGCGTGCCCCTTATTCGGACCCTCGTCTTCTTTCATGTCTGAAGGAACCCCCTAACGGCCTGGTCCCATGCCGCATCGGCTCACCTACCGTCCTGGGCCAATGTTCCGGAAGACGGGTCATGTCTGGAAGGACCCCCTAACAGTAAGGATGTCTGACCTATGGTCCACCAACTGTCCTGGGCCAACGTCCCGAAAGATTAATCGACAACACTTTGATAAAATCCCGCGTTGCGAATACGGTCAGCGGTCGATGCTCATTTGTTGTTCCCGTTTCAGGCTAACGCAGTAAGGATACCGTTTCTCCGCCACGGCTAACGGTTGTCCTTTATTGTCACGCCGCCTCCATAGTGTTCCGAATTTGGGCATCGTGATTCACACTCCCCATTTTCATCTGTTTGAACTGATTTCAGCGCCCCTGGCGTTACCCTGTCCGTGCATAAGAGCACGTTGAAGAAACAGCGGTTCGGCTATCCTAGAAGTTCCTCCCCCGATCAAGCCTTCCCCATTTTTTTCGGGAATCTGGACTGGTTTGAGGGAATTGTCGTCAAACGTCCCGCAAACATTGGAGGGATGCAACAAGGCAATCCAACAGTGGATATCGTGCGTGCTACGAAACTCAAAACAAAGGAGAAAGAAAGAGTTGAAGCGCAAAAGTGTTAATAAAAATTTCTTCGGGTTCGCTACAATACTCGGGGGTTGACTTCCCCCATGGACGGGTTGACTCCGTCAAAAGAGCGTTGCAGCTCCGCCACCCGTTGACTTGCGGCGGCCAAAGCCTGTTGCCGCTGATTCAGCTCTCGCTCCTCTTCAGCAGCGGCGGGGCGTAATTCGTCAACCCTGGCTCTGGCCCTTTCCACCCCGGCTCGAACGGCAGCCAACCGTCCAGAGGTTTGCTCCATATGTTCCTCAGCCTCCGCTAGCTGAGCCTTCAATTGTGAGACCAGCTCAGACTGCGCATCGAGAGTGGCTGAAAGCTCGTTGGCCCGGATCTGCATCTGTTGGGCCTCGCCTTCAGCCTCCTGGAGCTTCCTAATGTTGGTCGCCTTCCTCCGCTGCCATCCCACGCTCAGCCCACGATCATGCTCCCGGATCTTCTCAGCCATGAGGTCTCGGATGAGCGCGTGAGGGCGTTGGGCATCCACTCCCCCGGCACACAGCTCGCGCAGCCGCGAGCGGAGCCTATCCATTTCGGCCAGCCATTGCGCTTGGGGAGTGTCCCTGATGAAGCGCGTGATCAGCTTCCACGACCGGCGACGGACTATGCTGCTGTCTTCCTCATCAGAGGCCGTTTCGTCCCAATCCGCGCGATCGGCAGGCTCGTACGCAGGATATGCCTGCAGAAATTCCTCAGCAGGATCCGCATCTGGTGTCGAGTCTGGTACGACGCCTGACGTCGGCGCAGGCACGGCGGGACTGGGACTGACCGGTTGATCCTCTTCCTCAGAGTCCACCTCGACGACTTCAGGTATGGCCCTGCTGGTGGTCCCGCCAGTGATGGTGTGCGCCGCAGCTTGAGGAGGTGAAGGGACTATCGACACCATCACCGGCATGCCCCTGGGAGGAATGCCGCCAGACATCCCAACCAGCCTAGCTGCAGCAGCCCACGCCAGTCGGAGAACTGTATGACAGAAAGAGAGAAAGAGACATAAACGTTAGTTGGCATGGCCCACGTGTGGCAACGAAGAGACTGGTGAAGGAGACTTACGAAGATTGACCTCCGAACACAGCTCCCGGACCGGTACCGGCGGGACTCCAAGACGAGGCCCCCCGTATACTGTTGGAAGGCCCGGAGAGTCCGGAGGAGCCACCTCGAACCCCCCGGTTCCACCAGGTGCAGAACTGGACGCAGCCATAGGCGCGGGTTCCGAAGGTCCCGCGACATCACCCGCCAGGGAGCGAGAACGAGGCCTACGAACAAGTTCTTCCTGCATGGCTCGAACATTGGTGAGAAGTCCATAGGGATTCAAGAACAGATCGTAAGAGGAGGAGTTCGGAATACTACCTCGAGAGCCTCCGCGAAGTCGTCGGATTCTGAGCTTCGGTCTCCGACCTCGCCCTCCTCCAACGGGCTCCCTCCTCCAGCCTCGTCCCCCTGAGAAGAGTCCCCTGATTCCTCCGGCAAAGGGAAGCGCTCCCTCAGATCGGCAGCCGACAACTGTGGGGGCATCGTCTGATTCAACAGTACCCTCACCCGATCTGTCATTGGGCGAGGAACACCGCTGGAGTGGACGTAATCCTCCAGCTCATTCAAGTATTGCTCCGCCTCCGCCGGAGACACCATGAATCCAGCTCGAACTGGGCCTATGCCCGGCAGTTTCATCCCGAGGCGATTCAGGTGGTCCCACATCTCGGTTGGGCTGAGAAATTGCCGGTTGACATCCCAGATGTCCCAAGCTTCCGGAAAGACGACATCTTCTGCCATGTCGACGTGACGCAGCCGCTTCCCCGGAGCCTGAGCGGATACCCGACGGAATCCCCTCGGTGGCCGCCCCTCCGGATGACCCTGCTCCCCCGGAACCACCGGATCCGCCGCTGCTGCCCTACCTTCAGCCGGTGCGGGTCTCTCTGCCATGGCAGCCCCGCTGCCGCGGGCGGCCCTAGCTGCCCTCCGACCCCGACCTCGAGATGAAGGAGGCCCACCGGCACCAACCCGGATCGTTGGCTGCTTCAGCATCTCCCCGGGGTAAGCAGCCTCCCAGCTGATGGCGTACTCCTTCACTAAGCCGAAGGCAGCGGTAGACGGAGGCAATGTGATCTGCATCTTTCCGTCCTCACGTGTGAACATGAGCCACAGCTGCCTCATCACACACGGGTGCTCCTCGTGACGCACCTCCCAGTATATCTGTGGGGTCAGCCGCTGGAGGCACCGGAACTGCCTCGCGAAACGATGCGGGGTGTACGGTTCGCAAATTGGCTCGCGATCTATCCGAGCCACCAAAACTCCACCTCGGAAGGCCAGGAGATAAGCCCGATGCTCTTCCGTTCCCCGTCCATCATCAGTAAGCCTCCCCGTCGGCAGAGGGAAGGGATGAAAGTTGAACTCGTCCGCCCTCCACACCCTATTCAGCACCATCGGAACGGCCAGTTTGAATGGGAAGCTCCCAACTGCGTTCAGAATGGAGGGGCGAAAGTCCGATCCCGGCGGCGAAATGGGGTTGGGATACTCGTAAATCCCCCTGATATGCGCCGTGATCCACCCATACAGGAGGTGGAAGGGCCCACATATTCTTGGCGGCTTCTTGCCCTCGCTAATACGCCGCATCATTCTGTATAGTTTGGCGAGCATCGGGATCCCCAGGTTGATCCGCTGCCCCATTGCCAACATCGATGCCATGATGAATGAGTTGGGCCGTACCCCCATGCTTGTATCTCTCACTGGTAGAATCCACCCACAGATGAGAGCCGCGATGAACGCCGCCAGCCTGACTATTGGCCGTTGTTCAGTGCTGACGCTGAAGCCCCACGTCTTCCATTGGCTGTCCTCCAAAACCCGCCAATACGAGTGTTCCTTGCCCCGTTGGGCTACCCTCGGACAAGTTCGAGGCCTCGGGGGGAACTCTCGATCTTCTGGGAAGTTCAGGAAGCATTTGAACCATCTTCTGAAGTGGACGTCCCTCACTGCTTCCTTGTCATCCGCGGGGACAAACGCCATCAGCGCTGACGCCAGTCGCGGCATTTGCTCCGCATCTTCCCACACGCCGATGACGGGGAGGAATTCATCATACATGGCCCCCAAGATTGGGACCCCGGAAATCTGGTGGACATCCCACAGGCTGATGCCCACCTCCCCGTGATGCAGGTGGAAGGTGTTGGTTCGGGACGACCATCTGCTCAACAATTCCGGCATCAGCTGCTTGGGTTGGTAAATGTGGAACTGAGAGGCCCATGCCGCCTCGTACAATCCCACTCTCCTCAGCTCAGCCTCGAACTCCTCGCATGAGGCGCCTACCCAGTAGGCCCAGGCCCAGTCATCGGTAAAGTTGCCGCCCTGGCGCAGGTCCCACTCATCAGACCATCCCTTCATCGGATCCTGCAGAGCCGCCTTCAGTATGGTGCGGTAGAGAGGAGGGGACGTCTCCGGTTGCAGTGGCCTCCCGTCAATGTCATTTACATGATTGTAGAGGCAATCAGCGGTGATGGGTGTGAAATCCTCCTGTGCATGACCATCGGCCGCCCTGAACCATTGGTGCTGGCATGGTATGCTCCTAAACCAGCAAGCTGGTTCATCCCTTCTCGCCTCAGGGATGAAGACGTCATCCCTCAGTCCGAAGCCGTACAACGACAGTTTCTTGCACTGTGGATAATCCCTCTGACCTTCCGACAGCAGATCTGTCAAGGAAGTGTGGTCCGAGTGGCTCCGGACCATTTCCCCCAAGCCCGGGCGGTTGGCCATCTCATCCCGGCGAGCAGCATCTGCAAGCACTTCCCGCACAGCTTCTTGATGAGCCATGTTAACTCTGGCCCTCAGAAAAGGATTCTTCCGGATGGATCGCGAAGCTCGTTCGCGAAGCTCGGTCGCGAAGCTGGATTGCGAAGGTCAGTCGCGAGATCAAACCGCGAAGTCCGGCCAAGGCAGGCACGCAAAGGTTCGCTTGGCGCGGACGCAGAGTCAGAGACTCGCGGTTCGCCGCGAAGCTCGATTCGCGGAGAGCTGTCGCGGAGTACGCGGAGCTTCGCGAAGTCGAGAGCGCAAGAAGACAAGGAAGGCACGTAAAGACAAAAGAGGGCGGACCCCCTATTTATAGACGTCGACCCCGGAGCATCGCGGCGCGCCTCACCCGCGCGGAGCATCGCGGCGCGTCCGGATCTGCGGCCCCGACGAGCATCGCGGGCCTCCTTCGCGATGCCGCATCGCGAACCACCGACAGTTTTGGCGATCTTCCCTCAGACTTCGACCCTTCACCCTCCGCGGCTCCAAGTCTGAGGGGGGGCATTTGTTGGCGCCAAAAATATGGCCCGAAAGGAAGGACCGAAAAAGACAGCCGGCGCGTTGCACCGCGAAGCACAGCCGCGAAGCACAGCCGCGAAGCGCCCCAGCCCTGGCGGCGCCGCGAAGCACCAGAGGCGGTGATCCTCCGTGAGCGCGTTTGACGTTCGCGAGCCGCCGCGAAGCACCAGAGGCGGTGATCCTCCGCGAGCGCGTTTGACGTTCGCGAGCCGCCGCGAAGCACCAGAGGCGGTGATCCTCCGCGAGCGCGTTTGACGTTCGCGAGCCGCCGCGAAGCACCAGAGGCGGTGATCCTCCGCGAGCGCGTTTGACGTTCGCGAGCCTCCGCGAAGCCCCAGAGGCGGTGATCCTCCGCGAGCGCGTTTGACGTTCGCGAGCCGCCGCGAAGCTCCAGAGGCGGCGCGCAAGCCCTGCATCGCGGCGCCCCTTCCCTATAAATACTCGACTCCCCCTGAGTCCCCAGGACGGACAATCCGACCTTTCGGCTTCTCCTCTCCCGAATCGCGAAGCAAGCTTTGCCCCGGGAATCATGAGCTCCGCGAGGTATTTCTACTTCGCGAGACGACTCTGATTTGTTTCGTTCTGAGCCCCTCTTCCGAGAGGGATGCCCTTCGCGAAGCCCAAGGGCGTTCGCAAAGGAAGGGGATTCCCAAGGGAACCCGGGCAGCCGCGGAGCACTCGTGCTTCGCGAAACACCCAACCCATGCTAGTAATCCCTATGCCAAGGCAGGGTAACTACGCATCGCGAAGCACATTGCTTGGCAGGACCCTGCTTAGCGAACCACTCCTTCTTCGCGAGGCAGTGCTCCGCGAACACTGTTCCACTTCGCGAAGCACCTCTCACCCTCACCTCTGCCCCATGCTAAGGCCAAGGCACCCCACTTCGCGAAGCACACTCCTCTGCTTAGCGATTCCTCTTTCCGTGCGACCCTCCAGGTTTGCACGATGTGATTTCAAAGTTCCATGGGCCACACCTCTCGTAGCGTTGCTTCGCCTAATGCTTCTTCGCATAGGCACGCTAACGGCTATTGCTTCTTCGCATAGCCACGCTAACGTGGACCCCTCGATGGTTCCTCCCGCGACCCCCCTTTACCATGGCCTTACCGACACCTTCCCTTCCCCAAGGACCAGAGGGTACCGGTTATGTAAGCCCTAGGGGTGTGGAGTGAACCCACCTCGTCCGAGCTGCAGGACGTTAAACTGCCAAGCACCACGTCTTCAACACATGACGTTAAACTGTGACCCAACCTCGTCTCCCTCACGAAGGGTCCCCCCAGCTCGAGCATTCATTACACCACTCGTCTCCACGGGAAGGGAACTCTTCCGCATATGGAATGAGATCCTCCTTGTCGGAGCGGTGTATGTTCGCAGGGGAAGGGTCGCCTCAGAGCGTAAATCCCTAACCTTTGGTACGGATGATTGCACCCGTGCATCTCGGTACTTCCCCACGACTAAGGTCAGTGGAGGACGTGATAGGGAGCGAGGCACCTCCCACTGTCGGACCAAGGTCCATCTTTCCCGCGCTTTGTCGCGCCATGGGCCTCCATCCTGGAGTAAGTCCCAACACCATGGGCCGCTCAACGCGTAAGCCCCTCTTCGCTTCTCACGGACGCACCCTTCGCGACGTGATCGTCAGGTCCATGCAACCTCTTGTTTCTCACACCGAGCATGACTCACGTGGGCTTAGAGTGAGCACCAACCCTGACAAAGCCCCACCTAAACTACGAGGTCTTTGATCCATGTTAAGGCATGGTACGTAGGAAGCCTCCACGAGGTTCAAGCCCACCCGTCTTTCACGTCGGGTTTCACCCCCGTCTAGCATGACGTTAAACTGCAATTCTGGTCCAGTGGTAAGCCATTGCGACCCACCCCTTCTGAACTACGAGGTCTTTGATCCATGTTAAGGCATGGTACGTAGGAAGCCTCCACGAGGTTCAAGCCCACCATCAGTGGACCAAGGTCTACTTTCACGTCGGTTCACCGACACACCCACCCTTCGTTTCACGTCGGGTCCCATTCTGGTCCAGTGGTAAGCCATTGCGACCCTTTCCATTTGAACTACGAGGTCTTTGATCCATGTCAAGGCATGGTACGTCGGAAGCCTCCACGAGGTTCAAGCCCACCAATAGTGGACCAAGGTCTACTTTCACATCGGTTCACCGACACACCCACCCTTCGTTTCACGTCGGGTCCCATTCTGGTCCAGTGGTAAGCCATTGCGACCCTTTCCATTTGAACTACGAGGTCTTTGATCCATGTCAAGGCATGGTACGTAGGAAACCTTCCCAAGGTTCAAGCCCACCATTAGTGGACCCAAGGGTCTACTTTTACGTCGGTACGCTGACAATGCCCATCGGACCAAGGTCCACCTTCACGTCGGTTTACCGGCACCATCCCGAACTACGCAGACTTTGATTCCCTGCCACGGGGATACGTAGGAAGCCTCTTCAAGGCTCAAGCCCAACTTCACTGTCGCCTCCTGTGATGGTCCCATTTCATTCCCCCTCCACTTCATTCATTCATCCACCACCCATCCTGATTCTCACCCGGGCCGCCACATCCCGGTGGGATCATGCCATCCACCTCCTCGCTGCCCCTAGCGGCGCATGGGCTGCTTTCCACGTGTGAGCCCCATCATATCTCTGGGTCGTTGTCCTCTGTGTACACCCCGATTCATCACCCTTTTCCCCTCTAGGGAGTGCACCACCTCGGATCCGTCCTCATTGGGCGTTCTGATCCATCGCCTTGGTAAACCTTCCAGGTGTTCCCTCCTAGGGATATACCAATCTGATCCGTCTCTATGGGACGTTCTGATCACCCTCATACCGTCTCCGCAAGACGTTAAACTCGCGGCCCACCTCGTGATAAACATGAGATGCCTGAGGAAAACCTCGGATGGAACGCCTTTGGTGTAACCATCTCCGCAAGACGTTAAACTTGCGACATACCCTGTGTTGAACATGGGAAGCTGAGGAAAACCCCAGATACGTGTCTATGACATGTAATTCCCCGCGCTCGATGTGGGATGCCTCGGGTTTCCACGCCCTTGAGAAGCCTCGTGATCGAGGATAACAGACAGACATTCCAGGTACCCCAGCATCCAGACACGCTACTGATGCCTCAAACGTGATTACTCCCCTGACCGAAGGTTGCTGCCCTGACTGGACCCTTTGGAATGTCCCGACAGAAGCAGTGTAATTAACCGGTGTCCATGAAAATATGGCACTGGGAAGAGTTTCACGAACTACGTATTAAATCTATAAGGGAGACCCGGACTAGGTGACGAGTCCTGAGGAGGAATCCACAGGAGGAAGAACCGACATCCCATCATCCCGTTTAGATCAAGGAGCAGACGTCCCTGAATAAGGAGCGAATGCCGCCCGCCTTTGGAAAGCGGGAATGCGGGGCAACAAAGCCGCGCGTCCCCACGGACGGATGCGCGCGCCCCGGCGAAAGCGTCGGAAACAATGATGCATTAAATGTAATTGGTTTTTTCCAAATGCATATTGATATGGTAATTTTTTATTCTTCACATTTTTTGAACCCTCGTGAGTCAAACTACCCTAAACATGATTTATAATTAGTAGCTATTTTTTATTTAAAAATTTAAAAGAAATATTTTTATGGAGTAAAGTGTGAAATATATAATAATAAAAAATTCCGAAGTATATATTAACTTAGAGAGAATTGAAAATAAGAGAAATAATGTGGTTAAAACTAATCAAGGATTATTATAGCATAACTCATTACCATCCGAGAAAAATAAATAATGTAGATGATGCTTTGAGTTGAAAACTACTACTATATTTACTATGGTACATTTGGATCATGGCCCTTATTTTAATGATTTGATAAATTTTATCCTAGAAGTGATGGATGTAGGGATAACCTCTATTTTGATTCAAGTTTCAGTGGAGTTCACTTTTTCAGAAAAAATTAAGTAAGATCATAAAGAGTATCAATATTTATAGGAAAAGGTATTATTCTTTAAGAAGGATAAGTAGAATCATTTTAATATAGATGAAGATGGTGTTTTATGATTTCTAAATAGATTATGTGTTTCATTCCCCATTGAAGAAGGAGATGTTTACTGATGCTCATAGGTTCCTAGTTTTTTTCATCCAAGAAGAACTAAGATGTACATAGGACTACGAGAATATTACAGGTGTGCTGGAATGAAAATAGATGTTGTTGAATTTACTATGAAGTGTTTTACTTATCATATTGTTAAATTAGAGTGAAAATCACCAAATTGGGTGCTTCAATCATTTCTAATACTGGAGTGTAAATTGTAGAATATTTCAATATATTTCATGGTATGGTTTCCAAGAACATGTCTAGGTAATGATGTGATTTGGGTTATTTTTGATCGATTAACTAAATATGAAAATTTTCTTCCCATTAAAGATATAATGTCTTTAGATCAGATTTATTGACTTTATCTAAAGGATATTTTCATGTTACAATGGGTGACTCTCTACATTGTATCAAAATGTGATCCTATGTTCACATATAATTTATAGAAAGTAATTCATAAGTCATTGGGTACTGAATTTAATATCAGTAAAACTTTTCATCCTCAATCTTATGGATATTCTTAGAGGAAGACTCAGACCATGGAAGATGTGATTTGTTCTTGATCAATTGATTTCTAGGGAATTTGGTATCAACATATTTATTTTGTTGAGTTTTATTATAAAATTGTTTATCATACTAGTATATAGATGGCACCATTTGAGTCATTTTATGAAAATTAGTTTTTGACACCAGCATTGTAGAATGAAGTAGGAGAATGGAATTTTATTAGACCAGAGTTGGTATAGGAGACATTAGATAAAGTTTCTCTGATTTAATCACATGTGAGGAAAAATCAGAGAAAATTAAAAAATTGTACATATAAACAAAAGAAATATCTTTCATTGGAGGTAAGTGATAATGTATTTTTAAAATTTCCTCCATGTAAAAGTGTGTTCCAGTTTGGTAAGAGGGGGAAGTTGAGTTCTTGGTTCATTAGACTATATGAAATCCAGGAGAATATTGAATCAGTTTCGGACTAATTGGACTTAACTTTGACTTTATCTTAGGTACACAAGTTCTTATATGTTACACTATTAATTAAATTTGTGTCAGATTCATCTCATGTTTTAATCTTTGAAGTAGTTGGATTGGAAGAGAGAATTTCTTATGAGTAAAATTAAATTAAATTTCTTGACAATAGTGAGAAAGTATTGAGGAATATAGTGATATCTCAGATTAAGGTTTATGGAAAACCCATATGGATGAAGAGGAAACTTGGAAATATGAAAATGCTATGAGGGAAAGATATCTCCACTTATTTAATAGGTGAATAAAATTATTTGTATGAAATTTATAATTGTGTTAGTATATAAAAATATATGTAATTATAGAATAAACCATTTTTATATTTATTAATATGAATTAGATATTTATATTAGTTATAAAAATATAAAGTAATTTTTTATCCCAAAAGAAATTGTATTAATTAAAAACTTTTTTTATTAGGTTTTATTTAATAGAGTAATTTATAAATTTTATAATTTCAATTTTATGAAATAAATATAATTTTTTAAATTAAATTATCAAAATTTACTTAGGGTGATTATTGGGAAAAAATATATCAATGCATCCTCTCGGTATGTTTTGGGTGTGGCTATGTTTGTTGATAAAGATAAATGACCGCAAATGAGTATGGTTGGTGTTTACCAAAGAGTGGTTTTTAAGGTGGCGTTGTTTTCTAGTGTTTGTCAAATTTGTTATACTCAAAATCATGAGTTTAATATTGGAAAATAAAGGATTTATTTATAGGAGTGAATAGTATGAATAAAATTGAAGAAAGTCGGTAAAGGATGAGAACCGCATAGCATAATTCATGGACAACATACCATGTTTCGGGAACAGAACGTGGAGTAGCGAGAACGGTATGCTGAAGTTGTTCATGAAACTAAAAATGGTTCACTATGAGGGTTTATGGCATAGGGCTTATGGTATACAGAAGGATAGTAGTTTACAGGATGGTTTATCATTTGCATAAGGAAGCAAGCATTGCGTAGGAGAAAATTCGGTACACATAGCGTGTATGAAAAGAAGTTCACGGCAGTGGAAGGATCAGCAAGTGGTTAAGGCTGAATTGAAGATTTGGTAAATCGTGGATTAGTAGATTTTGCGGATATCCTTTCCTATATAATAATTGCTAATCCCACTGATTACAATGGAGATTGAACATAATTAGAGAACATAGTTTGCTTTGGGAATCCAGCAAAGTCAGAAATTAGTTCATGCTGAAGGTGTTTGCGGGGATTCTTAACCCTCAAAGAAAGTATGGTACACAGAGAAGGAAGTCTGGTACGTAGAAGAAGTTTTCTCGGTACGCAGAAAAATAATATATGGTATGCGAGAGGTATAATTCTGTAAGAATTGAGTGGAGGGAGATCTTAGGTGTGTGGATGTGAATATAGACTTCTAATAGAGAACAATTCGCGGATAGAAGGGGTTTCACAGTAGAAGTTTATGGAATCGGTATGCGGTAGAGGTACACGATCATGAAGGCGGAAGCTGTCCTTCAGTTAATGGATTTTCATAGCCGTAGTAGTAGTACATGGAGGAGGTGTTCCACATATCAAACCTAGTACTCAGTATGCATGAGAGGAAGTTGGTTTGGGATTTTCACAAGGAATCTTATGTAAGCATCAATTTAGTTTGCAAAAGTATTTTCAGGTTCCTAACAGTACTCAGGAAGGTGAAATTCATATGCGGGTGAAAATGAACATCAACATAGCATCTAACTACATTTAAGGATGTATAAATTCATAAAAATGAAGGGACCTATAGGTCCATAAACTTTTATTTACCTACAAGTCTATAAATTGTGAGTGGATTCCTTTCCCAGAGCAATGAGTGAAGGAAAAGGAAGACAGTGACCCTTTACACCGAAAGTGAGCCAGAGAAAGAGGCATAGAGAGTAACCCTTGGAAATGAAGTGAGAAGAAACCTAAATCTGGTAAAGTAAGTGAGCATGGGAATATAAGTTCTAGCCCAAATATTTTACTCATTATTGAAAGTGAGCCTTAGTGAATTCGGTACATCGGCACATTGTCGTTGTATGCTCCTTGGATATAGCCCAATGAGGGTGAACCAAGTAAAAAATGATGTTTACTATGCATGATTTCATATATATTCATAAATTTATATGGGGGAAGAGATAATTGAGTTTTTTTTACAACGAAACAAGATCTAAAAGGAAATAGTTTCAACATTTCATACCCTGATTCACCCCCCCCCTCCTCAGGGTATTCGACCTAGTGGACCTAATAATTGGTATCAGAGAAAAAGGTTGAAATTTAGTGGTTATATCTTAAGAAGAAGATATGGAGGTGGTAAATCATAAATGAATTCCGATCTTTGATAGAAATAACTTTCAACTATGGAAAATAGGATGCAACACCACTTCTGATCAGTAAGGATGGATGTCTTCCCAGCATCCATGCATGGAATATCAGCTGACATTAATAGTGTTGCTCTATAAGAAGTTGAACGATGTGAATTGGATGATGATGCTAAATGGATCAATGATTTAGGGGTAGCCCTATCAAAATCAATTTATACGAAGGTTATGTCTTGTAAAACATCACATGAAATGTAGGAAAAATTGTTAAACATTTATGAGGGCGACACAAAAGTCTACGAATAAAAGATGCAGGTTATATGCAACAAGTATGAGGATCTTAGAATGAATCCCAATGAGACTATTTATGTATTATTCTACAAGATAAATTTTATTTTGAAGACATGTGGGGTCTTGGAGGACTCATTGATGATATAAAAATTTTGAAATGAATCTTGAGGAAACTTTCATCGCAGTTCAATCTGAAAGTTTCAGTGTTGGAAGAAAAAGACCAAAAAGGAATGACACTAGATAACCTAAACAGTACCCTTGTAGCATATGAAATGAGAAACGATGATAATGATGTCGTGTAAAAAGGAATGTCTAAGGAAGTGGAATTCTAGGCCATGAAAAATCTCTCTGTTGAAGATATTTCTGAGAAGGAAAATATGAATAATGTCATGTCGTTTCTCTCCTTCAATATGCAAAGGGGAAAATGGAGGTTCAAAGGTAAACTTCCATTTTTATGCTGTCAATGCGAAAAGATTGTGAATTTTGTAGCAATGTGTACTAAGATGTTTGATGATGAAAATGAAGAAAATGATGAAATTCTCCAAAATAAGTATTCATAAAATGAGAAAGGAAGGAGAAATTTATCTAAAAAGAATAATATGTTTTCAAGAGAGGATGAAAGTTCAGAAGAACCTGAGGGATAAAAGTTAGAGGACTGCACAAATCATAATGTAGATTCTTTGGTGGTAGTTTCTAGAAATTATTTAACAAGAGAAGAAAGTTAAAATGAAAATGGATAAATTGAAGAAGAGTTGATCTTCAGGATCAATTAGAAGCTTCCCTTGAAGTGGCAGATATTTTTAGAGACAAAACGAAGAAATCTAACAAAGTTGTTCATGATGCCAAACTCTTTATGAAAAAGAAGGTGAAGTGCACTGTGTTGCATTTGTTGTCAATGAGGTATGTTGTTGTCAAGGAATGAATGGATGGATGTCAAGGAGTTTCAATATGTGAATGACAAAGGATGTGATGGTGATGGTGATGAATGGAGAATGGCCATGGTACTTAGAGTCATGTCACTTAGGAGATTCACTTAGTGACATTGGAGATTATTCTTGAAACATTCTTCACATGATATCAGACGATTGTAGAACTGATCTTAATGTTTCAATACTTGTATCAAGATGATACTAAGTTACACCACTTAAAGAATTGATGATGATGGAGCATCATTACATCAGATGATTGATGAGCGGATCTTTAAGTTCAAAGAACTTGTATCAACTGGATACAAAGTCACAAAAATATTAGAAGACCATGCATTGTATTGGAAATGCATGAGGAGATGAAGATGATCCATCCACAACTACTGAGTGGATGAAGTGGATTAAAGATGTCCATGCACTATCTTCTAGTGCATGTGAATCTGAAGAAGATCCAACTTGATCTCTGATTAGATCAATGAAGAACATTGAAGAAGTTATTTGATTAAGGAGCTCGGTTGATGAAGAAGAACCTATTGGAAGTCCATTCTTAAATATTGAATACATGATTAAGAAGAGGAGGAATCCATTTGAATAAGAAATGGTGAAGAAGTGAAGGGAGTGGCATTTGGAATTTGAACCTTGTTACTTTGTTTTTAAACAAAGTACTTGTTCTATACTTAAGCAAAAAGAGAGCCACCAAGGAGGCTAGCCGAGGGTCATCACCCAAGGCTCTTGTGGGACTCAAGGTCACCACGCCCGTGGGGAACCCTCAAGGCCAAGGCAGCACCCCTGAGGCAGGGGCGCACCCGCAGGATGCAGCGTAGGCGCCAGGGGCACGGCCCGGAGGAGCGCATGGTGGGCGCATAGCACGCCCGTGTGTGTGGGCGCCAGTGGCGCGCTCGAGTGGCAGGGGCGGGCGCAAGAGCGCGCCCGCAGAGAGAACACGGTGTGGGGTGGCACCGTGGAGGGAGAAGTTCAACTGGACGTTCAGCGATAGCCGAACTTTGTTAAACCGCGGAAAAATCGGGAGCCGTTTCGATGTGGGACGTGGGATTTTTCCGCGGAGCGAATCCTGGCCGCTCGATCGATCGCGTGCCAGATCTCGACCGCACAATCGATCCCGCGCGAGATCTTCTGATCGCGGCCGTCCGATGTCTTTAAATCTCCCGATCCAATGGCCCGCAAGTTATCCTCTACCTCGAGCTCGGCCGAGGCACCTCCCGCGACGCCGCCTGAACCTGTGGCCTCCCCGAGCACTGAAGTCGAGCTCCCGACCACCATAGATCGAGCTAAGGTGTTCATTGAGTTCGTCTGGCCCTAACGAACTCATCCATGCAAGAAAGATGCATGCATGCACAGTAGTGAGGAAATTCGGACGTGGCCGAGGAAAACAACGTTGCCGAGGCTATGAGGTTTACGCTTTGCATGGATTATCCTTAACCGAAGGCCATGCATGCGTTCTATGTCGCATGCACGTAGAGGAAAATAAAGGAAGAAGTCCGCGTGAAACAGAAAAGAAAAAACGTGATTTGCGGATCGTGTTTAAATATTTTCAAAGAACCAAAAATCTCGGTGGTTCAAGATTTATCCCACGCGGATGAACCAAGTCCCTCTGCCTATATAAAGAGAGGCCAAGACCTCTGAATATGTTTGCTGAAACTTTGAAGAGTCCCATGAGTGCTCTCTGCCTCGCGAAGAATTTGAGAAGCCCGGAGCCACCCCTTGGCTCTGTGAGGTTCCTTTCGTGCACCCCTTGCACGAAAGAGGTGAAGGGAAAGTCCCCTGCGCGCCTTCCTTGCGCGACAGGAAGACCCGTGGCCGCATCCTTGCATGCCCATGGTTGCATCCCTCTCTGCCCGCGGACTTGCACGATAGGAGGTGTTTGCGCGGCCGCTTGTGCCCTTGCACTTGCGCGCCCCGCGGTGTTGCACCTTGCACACCCGAGGCAATAGCAACCTTGCGCGCCCAAGGCGGTTGCACTTGCACGCTTGATCCATCTTGCACCCTTTGTGTGCTAAGAAAAGAAGAAGAACCTACGGGTGTTGTGTGTGCGCCAAGTGAAGACCACGCCATTTAGTGTGTGTGCAAGAAGAGGAGGAGGCCAAGTCAATTGTGTGCAAAGTGAAGGATTTGTGTGTGCTTAACAAACAACAAAGAGTCTGAAGCCTATGTGTGTGCACAAGAAGTGTGTGCTCACTTAGAAGAAGGAAGATACCCACACTAAAGTATAACACACATTCAAGTGTGTAAACAATAAGAACAAAGTGTGTGAAGGAAGTGAGAAGGTGTGTGCTAAAAAGGATTACACCCTTTGTGGGTTTATTGCACCAAGAGAAGAAGAAGGGGAGTGCATGCATGCATTCATGCACGTGCACACGTGAACAAGTTGAATCTGCTTGTGTGCATTTTGAGTTGTCCAAGACCAAGAGTTCTTGAAGAATTTTGAGAAGCCATGCAGTCAGTGCATGAAGAAGAGTTGCCATGCACTCAGTGCATGATGGGAAGTGAGACTGAAGCCAGACTGAAGTTAAAGACATCAGCTGCCTGAGTTTTCAGTAATTGAGAAGAGCCTGATCAACTGAAGTGATCAGAAGTCTTGAGAAAGACCAACAGACCATATCAGAGGCTATTGAAGATTCTTGAAGAGAGAAGCCAGGTTATCCTAAGAGAAAGGAGATAAATCCTGAGCAAGACGAGAAGTCCTGATCAACTCAAGTGATCAGAGGAAGAGATCAAGGCCAGCATCCTTTATCCCGGGCTTTTGAAGATACTTGAAGAACTTGAAGTGAAGAAGTGCTGCTCGTGTGACTCGAGAAGCCAGGAGAAGCCCCCTGTGAGACTCAGGGTGGAAGAAGTCTTCAGTGTGATTCTGGAGCAGGCTAGTGGGACTCTGGTAACACTGTGAGATGCAGTATAAAGACCATCCTGTGGGACTCAGGAGAGATACAGTGTGACTCTGTATCGACCATTGTAATTTTAACAGGTTATAATGGAGAAACCATGTTGGGGCGTATAACCAACATGGCAAGGACGTAGGCCTTTGGTGCCGAACCTTGTAAATCCTTGTGTCATGTGCCTTTACTGCATCACTCGAGGAAAGGCTGAGAGATACAAGAAGAGTGGATCGAGGCCTTAACAATCCATAAAGGTTTAATTGATAAAGAATCAATTAGTAAAAAGTTTTAAAGGATCACTGATTCACCCCCTCCCCCTCTCAGTGATTCACACTGATCCGGGCACTTCAATTGGTATCAGAGGGAAGGTTACCTCTAAAATATCCAAGGGAGTCTTTATGAAGTGCAGATTTGAGGAAGTGAGTGAATACCCTTAAATGGAGATATCTGCCAAGACTCTGAAAAACAGGAATAAGAAACAGGCAAAGAAGATGAAGAAAGCCTGTCCTAGCTGTGATGAAGTTGGAACAATGAATGATCTTCTAAATGCACTCAAATATCTTGAGAAGATAGTCCCCAAGGAAGTAGCAATGTGTATTACTACTGGCATCCTTGATCTTAAAAAAGAAAAATTACAGCTAGAAGAAGAAGCCAATTCTATGGAAGATCAATTGGAAAAAAGAGTTGGCATAACCAACACTCTCAGAAAGCTGGTGAAGGCTAAGGATGAAACAGTTTCTCTTTGCAATGAAAGATATGAAGATACTTGTGAAGAATTGAAAAGAAGCCTTTCTGAGAAAGAACTCTTTAAGACAATGGTCAAAGAAGTTTTCCATGCACTGGAAAAATTGCACAGAGTTTCAATGGTTGTCAAAGATTCTCAACTAGAAGAGAAAGTCAAAAGGGTGAAGGAGCTAGACAATTCATTGCAAGAAATGAATAAAGTGCATGAAGACCAGATGAAATAGCTAGTAGAAAATTGGGAAGGAAGGCTAAGAACTATTTAGGATGAGAAGAACTCCCTCAATATGAAATGCTTAGAACAAGAGGTGATATTGAAAAATCTGCAATCACCCAAATCTGAAACCTCCCAGTCAGCTGATAGAAGGAATGTTGCTACACAAGTATGCATTGAACAGGATGATTCCAAAAGAAGGACATCCTCTAATGAAAGGGAAACATCTTCTAAGAAGAAGGTACCATCCATCCCATCTTGTATTGATGCTTCTAATTGTGTTTCCACAAAAAGTGCAGGATGGAAGAATAATTCCAAACAAGTATGGATGAAGACAATGAAGAAAGAGAGCTCTCCTGAAACAACATAGCAAGTCAAGAAAAGTACCCAACAATCAGAAGGACTGAAGAGGTCAAGATTTTTGGGTCAGTGTTGGTGTTGTAATAATTATGGGCACTGTGCAAAGGATTGTTGGTACAATCCACTGAATGTCAAAGCAAAAAGGAAGCCCATGCCAAGGGGGAGCAAGCCAGAAGGAAAGAAGCAACATCCACAGGTCCAGAGACATCTTTTTACTGCAAATAGATTTGGATTTCTTGATAACATCTGGGATGTTTGCAAAAGTGGTCAAAAAGATACATGTCAATCTCCAACTGTATCCAGAGCTCAAAAGAAGAAAAGATCACAGAACCTGGCTCAGAAAGAATCCTTGGGAAGAAAGCAGAAGAAAGCTGAAAAATCTCCCAATAAGATTTTGTCAAAGGAAGAGAAGTCCTTGGATTCTAAATCCAAGAAGGGTGATGCATCCAGAAGGACCACCAAGAAAACATGCTTCTACTGTGGAAAGAAAGGACACACCATGGATCTTTGTAAACAATCCATGGAAATCAACAGAAGCAGACTGGACTCAAACAGACAATCAATCCAGATGAAGTAGAAGGGATTGGTTGAAAACAAGTTGCCTAATAAAGGTAGCTTGAAAGCATCAAAAGAACCATGTGGAACTTCCAGAACTGAGGCCACACTTCCAAGTGACTTACTAGTCATATGGCCTAATCAGCTGCAACTTTCCAGAGAACTACAAAGAGCTGAAGATGAAGTACTGGAAATTGCTAAGGCAAAAGGAAAGAAAAAGATTTCACATGAAGATGTGTTGAGATCCACACCAGCACAAACATCATTGAAGATCAAATGTGCAAGTGTGAAGAATGGTGAAAATGGGACATCTCGGTTGAGAGAATCTTCTCAACCTTGTTGTTCACATTGATGAACCAAGGAGGTTCCATCTTATTCCCTTATACTTCTGGTATTTACATGTGCTAACATTGCAGGGAATTGAAGATGATGATCATTCTCATCTGGAGAGTGGTTTAGACATAATGGAGTTCACCCCTTGAGGGGGAGCCAATATGTAGAAGATGGGATTCTGAGATTTAATACCATCTTGAGAAAAGTGAAGGTATTCCAATCATACTTTCATCCCTTGTTTCTTAATTGTATTCATCATGACAATTAAGGGGGAGTATTGATTGAAGACAAATGGTTGAAAGGGGAAGCTTTATCTTTGCACTGAACTTTCTAATGAGTTTTATGAAGTATGTGCAGGATTTAGCAATTCATTGTTATATCTGAAAAATTTCAAGAACCTTGAAGCGTGATCTCACATGTATAGTGAATTTTGGACAGCATTGAGTTCCTTGGTTACATCACTCGTGTTTTCTACACCGGGTTAGCCCACGTAGACTTAGAGTTGATCTACTAAAGGTTCTTTGCTAAAGAGAACATGTGACATCATCCCTCTCTTAGTAAGTTGTGAATAAAATTCTTTTCAAAGGGAGGAAGTGATTTTTTTTTTGAAGAAAACCACACCCCACCTTTGCATTTGATTGCCAATAAGGGGGAGAAATATTGGCACACATATTGACCCATTCATATGTGCTCTAGTGTATTGCCAACAAATACAAAGGGGGAGATTAAAGTGCATTGTGTTGCATTTGTTGTAAATGAGGTATGTTGTTGTCATGGAATGAATGGATGGATGTCAAGGAGTTTCAATATGTGAATGACAAAGGATGTGATGGTGATGGTGATGAATGGAGAATGGCCATGGTACTTAGAGTCATGTCACTTAGGAGATTCACTTAGTGACATTGGAGATTATTCTTGAAACATTATCCACATGATATCAGACGATTGTAGAACTAATCTTAATGTTTCAATACTTGTATCAAAATAATACTAAGTTACACCACATGAAGAATTGATGATGATGGAGCATCATTACATCAGATGATTGATGAGCTGATCTTTAAGTTCAAAGAACTTGTATCAACTGGATACAAAGTCACAATAATATTAGAAGACCATGCATTGTATTGACAATGCATGAGGAGATGAAGATGATCCATCCACAACTACTAAGTAGATGAAGTGGATTAAAGATGTCCATGCACTATCTCCTAGTGCATGTGAATCTGAAGAAGATCCAACTTGATCTCTGATTAGATCAATGAAGAACATTGAAGAAGTTATTTGATTAAGGAGCTCAGTTGATAAAGAAGAACCTTCGGGAAGTCCATTCTTAAATATTGAATACATGATTAAGAAGAGGAGGAATCCATTTGAAGAAGAAATGGTGAAGAAGTGATGGGAGTGGCATTTGGCATTTGAACCTTGTTAATTTGTTTTTAAACAAAGTACTTGTTCTATACTTAAGTAAAAAAGAGAGCCACCAAGGAGGCCAGCCGGGGGTCATCACCCAAGGCTCTTGTGGGACTCAAGGTCACCACGCCCGTGGGGAACCCTCAAGGCCAAGGCAGCAGCCCTGAGGTAGGGGCGCACCCGCAGGACGCAGCGTAGGCGCTAGGGGCACGGCCCGGAGGAGCGCATGGTGGGCGCATAGCGCGCCCGTGTGTGTGGGCGCCAGTGGCACGCCCGAGTGGCAGGGGTGGGTGCAAGAGTGCGCCCGTAGAGAGAACACGGTGTGGGGCGGCACCGTGGAGGGAGAAGTTCAACTGGACGTTCAGCGGCAACCAAACTTTGTTAAACCGCGGAAAAACCGAGAGCCGTTTCGATGTGGGACGCAGGATTTTTCCGCGGAGCAAATCCTAGCCGCTCGATCGATCGCACGCCAGATCTCGACCGCACAATCGATCCCGCGTGAGATCTTCTGATCGCGGCCGTCCGATGTCTTTCAATCGCCCGATCCAACGGCCCGCAAGTTATCCTCTACCTTGAGCTCGGCCGAGGCACCTCCCGCGACGCCGCCTGAACCTGTGGCCTCCCCAAGCACTGAAGTTGAGCTCCCAACCACCATAGATCGAGCTAAGGTGTTCATTGAGTTCTTCTGGCCCTAACGAACTCATCCATGCAAGAAAGATGCATGCATGCACAGAAGTGAGGAAATTCGGACGTGGCCGAGGAAAACAACGTTGCCGAGGCTATGAGGTTTATGCTTTGCATGGATTATCCTTAACCGAAGGCCATGCATGTGTTCTATGTCGCATGCACGTAGAGGAAAATAAAGGAAGAAGTCCGTGTGAAACAGAAAAGAAAAAACGTGATTTTTAGATCATGTTTAAAGATTTTCAAAGAACCAAAAATCTCGGTGGTTCAAGATTTATCCCACGCGGATGAACCGAGGCCCTCTGCCTATATAAAGAGGGTCGAGACCTCTGAATATGTTTTTTGAAACATTGAAGAGTCTCGTGAGTGATCTCTGCCTCGCGAAGAATTTGAGAAGCCCGGAGCCACCCCTTGGCTCCGTGAGGTTCCTTTCGTGCACCCCTTGCGCGAAAGAGGTGAAGGTAAAGTCCCCTGTGCGCCTTCCTTGCCCGACAGGAAGACTCGTGGCCGCATCCTTGTGCGCCCGTGGTTGCATCCCTCTCTTCCCGCGGACTTGCGTGGCAGGAGGTGTTTGTGCGGCCGCTTGTGCCCTTGCACTTGCGCGCCCCGCGGTGTTTCACCTTGCACAACCGAGGCAGTAGCAACCTTGTGTGCCCAAGGCGGTTGCACTTGCGCGCTTGATCCATCTTGCACCCTTTGTGTGCCAAGAAAAGAAGAAGAACCTACGGGTGTTGTGTGTGCGCCAAGTGAAGACCACACCATTTAGTGTGTGTGCAAGAAGAGGAGGAGGCCAAGTCAAGTGTGTGCAAAGTGAAGGATTTGTGTGTGCTTAACAAACAACAAAGAGGCTGAAGCCTATGTGTGTGCACAAGAAGTGTGTGCTCACTTAGAAGAAGGAAGATACCCACACTAAAGTATAACACACATTCAAGTGTGTAAACAATAAGAACAAAGTGTGTGAAGGAAGTGAGAAGGTGTGTGCTAAAAAGGATTACACCCTTTGTGGGTTTATTACACCAAGAGAAGAAGAAGGGGAGTGCATGCATGCATTCATGCATGTGCACACGTGAACAAGTTGAATATGCTTGTGTGCATTTTGAGTTGTCCAAGACCAAGAGTTCTTGAAGAATTTTGAGAATCCATGCAGTCAGTGCATGAAGAAAAGTTGCCATGAACTCAGTGCATGATGGGAAGTGAGACTGAAGCCAGAATGAAGTTAAAGACATCAGCTGCCTGAGTTTTCAGTAATTGAGAAGAGCCTGATCAACTGAAGTGATTAGAAGTCTTGATCAAGACCAACAAACCTTATCAGAGGCTATTGAAGATTCTTGAAGAGAGAATCAAGGTTATCCTAAGAGAAAGGAGATAAATCCTGAGCAAGACGAGAAGTCCTGATCAACTCAAGTGATTAGAGGAAGAGAGCAAGGCCAGCAGCCTTTATCCCAGGCTGCTGAAGATACTTGAAGAACATGAAGTGAAGAAGTGATGCTCGTGTGACTCGAGAAGCCAGGAGAAGCCCCCTGTGAGACTCAGGGCGGAAGAAGTCTTCAGTGGGATTCTGGAGCAGGCCAGTGGGACTCTGGTAACACTGTGAGATGTAGTATAAATACCCTCCTGTGGGACTCAGGAGAGATACAGTGGGACTCTGTATCGACCATTGTAATTTTAACAGGTTATAATAGAGAAACCATGTTGGCGCGTATAACCAACATGGCAAGGACGCAGGCCTTTGGTGCCGAACCTTGTAAATCCTTGTGTCATGTGCCTTTACTGCATCACTCGAGGAAAGGCTGATAGATACAAGAAGAGTGGATTGAGGCCTTAACAAACCATAGAGGTTTAATTGATAAAGAATCAATTACTAAAAAGTTTTAAAGGATCACTGATTCACCCCTCCCCCTCTCAGTGATTCACACTGATCCGGGCACTTTAGAAGGAAGAAGAGAATTAGGAGCTGAATGAAGAATGTTAAAACATGAGGTCTTCAATGCTAGAAAGATCTGAAAAGGTGGTTGATTACCAAATCCAAATTGAAGAATAGAAAATTGATATTGACAGTTTGAATAAAACTAGAAAAGATCAAATCAAATGTATCAGGCATCTTGAAGAAGAGGTTGTCAGTCTATGATGAAAAATTGAAGATTAGGAGACACTACTGACACTCAGTTCGACATTAGGAAATAAGATCTTATAGGCAACATATAAGATGATATTTGAGAAGAATGGTCTATCAGAATAAATGGTGCTTTATCTTAAATAGGAAGTAGTTATGGTTCTTGTCAAACCACAATCACCCAATCCAAGATTGAAGACTGATTTGGGTACAAAGAATAATCAGAAGATTTATAGAACCTAGGAACAACTAATGGTGCATTATTACCACAATGGAATGTAGCTCACATAAGATGCTATTGTTGTGGTAATATTGGACACTCTCAAAATATATGTTCCCTAGAAAATAGGTACCAAAGGAAACAAGACCAACAGAGGTGGTCATACATAGCTCAAAATTACATGTCATCATTTAACCATCATTGTTTTAGGTGTAAAGGTCTCAAACATATGGAAATATATTGAAAATAAATAATGAAGAGGAATGTTCCAAGGAAAACTGAATTTGTTACTAAGAAGAATCCAAAACTATATTCAAGTGAGATGAAAATTCAAAATCAATTTGTAGCTCTGTAGGTTGAATCTGACCCATCATATATTGAGGAAGATCAAGATTATCATTCCATGTTGGTTATGAATTCAAAGTCTTGGGTCAAAAAGAAAAGGGATGAGCAGGCCATGGTTGTAGAAATTGTGTTCAATGCATCAAATGGCACAAGGATATGGATCATTAACAGTGAATGCACATCCCATATTACAGGAAATAAGAATTTAGTAACAAGAATTATATATTTTAAAGAAGGTATTATAAGATTTGGTAATGGTGAGGGATTTTAAATTATTGGTTGAGGAAAAATCAAAGTTTGGAGGAAAAGACATGAGACGAGAAGATGTACTGGTTGTTGAGGGGCTTAGTCACAACTTTTTTAGTGTTAGTCAACTGTGTGACTTAGTACATGCCATAAGTTTTTCAAAGAAAATATGTATCATCAAGGAAAAGGATGGAGTTTTTGTGTTGAAAGGAAATCATGCGAAAGGGAATCTCTACCTCGTGAGTGGAGAAGAAGATATGGTCTTTCTGTCCAAGGATAAAGAAAACAAGTTATGGCCTAAGTGTCTTGGGAGAATATTCCAAGGTTCCTTGGAAGATCTGGTAAAATATGATACCACTTGAAATCTCCCTATATTATCACATGATTTTACTCATACGTGTGATGCATGCCAATAAGGGAATATCCTTCGAAAGACATAAAAGCAGAATGAGAAAAAGTCAATGAGATTGATTGAGTTAGTGGGTATTGATGTGTGTGGGATAATTTTCCCAAGGGCTATTGATGGGATGAGATATTATGTTCTATTAATTGATGACTATAGAATAATGGAATGGGTTTCAATAATCACCCAAAAATATGAAGTGTTCAGTTTCATTACAAGATATCTATGAGAATGTGAAAATATGCTTGGTCAGAAAATACGAAAGATTCGAATAGATAATGGAAAAGAGTCCACAAATATTCACGTGAAGGATTATCTCGAAAAACATGGGATAAGGCATCAAGTTTCAGCAGTAAGAACTCCACAACATAATGAAGTAGTTGAGAGAAGAAATTGGATTTCCAACAAAAATTCTAGAAAAATTCTCATTGAGAAAGACCTCATGGATAAATTTTGGAAATAATCACTGATGACAGCAGTATACACTTAAAATAGAGCTTTGCATTTTCTAATGGAGAAGAATACTCCATATGATTTATGGTATAGAAAGAAACCATCATTAAAGTACATTTTATGATTCGGAAGTAAATGTTTCATTCTCAATTAAGAGAAACATATGAAATTTGAATCCTGTACAGATGAAGGGATTTTTCATGAATACTCAACTAAAATAAAAACATACGAATTATTCAACAAGAACTTGGGAAAGATAGTTGAAATTCATCATGTGAATATTGTATAAAATTAATAGAATCTTCAAAAAATACATGATCAGACTCAGGAGGATAGTGATGAAGAGATGAGCAGATCAGGAGATGCTTTAACTCTAGGGATTGATTTAAAATAAGACTTAGATGATGAGAATAAATCTTTGTCTTCCTAGAGACCTGCAAGAAGAGGTGAAATTGATAGGCAGAATATAATTGGTGATTAGACAGTATCAGTGCTGACAAGAATGATTAATTATCTTCAGAAGGCATCATACTTATCACAAGTGGATCCAAAATTCTTTGATGAAGGATCTAGAGATTAGAATTGGGTTTAGGTAATGAAATAAGAGCTTGACCAAATTGAGAAGAATTAAACATGGTAAATTATTCCAAGACCAAAATACAAGAGTTTCATAGTGATAAAAAGGGTCTTTCACAACAAAATTAATGAATACGGTGTTGTGATTCAAAACAAATCATGACTTGTGGTCAAAGGGTACTCTTAGATAAAGGGTATAGATGTCGATGAAACATTCTCACTCATGGAAAGGCTAGAGATAATTATAATATTCTTGGCTATAGTAGTGCAATGAAATTTTAATGTTTTCCATATGGATGTCAAGTCATCATTTATGAATTGGGTTCTGGAAGAAGAAGTCTACATTGAGCAACCAGATGGTTTTCTCATTCATGAAGATGAGAATAGAGTCTATTAGTTGAAAAAGGCTTTATATGGTTTGAAGTAAGAACCAAGACCATAGTATTCGAATCATGATCAGTTTCAAAATAATCTCAATTTACAGAGTGTTGAAGTTGATTACAATATATATTCCAAAAATGGAAATAGTTAAAGGATGATGGTGCTGGTTTATGTCAATGACATAATCTTTGGTGGATCAGATCAAGAACAATACAGACAGTCTTCTGAATTCATGAAAAGTGAGTTCAAAACGATGATGATTGGTGTGTTGACATTTTTTATTGGATTACAGGTGATGCAAGGAGGAAATTTCACATTTATTTCTCAATCTAAATATTCCAAGGAGGTTTTGAGAATATTTGGAATGGATAATTCCAAAAAGATAAATACTCTAGTTGCCACATGGCTGAAACTATCATGGGATGATAAAGGAAAGGTAGTTATTGTCACAGAATATAGAAAAATCATCAGAAGTTTGTTGTACCTGACAGTAACAAGGCCTGATATTGTATTTTACACATTCCAAGAAATGAGGTTTCAAATCAATACCAAATAGATTCACATGATTTTAGTAAAAAAATTATTTGGTATATCAAGGGAACAATGGATTTTGGCCAAATTTATAATGACAAATCTTAGCCATAGTTATTGGTATATATAGATTTGGATTAGGATAGTTCAGGAAGATGATAGGAATTCAACATCTAGAGGTTCCTTTTATCTTCAAGGGTTTTTATATTTCTTAGTTAAGTAAGAAATAATATTTCATTTCATTAAGCACCACAGAAGCTGAATACATTGCGACTACTCAAGCTTTCACACAGCTATTATGGATGAAGCAGCAACTTGAAGATATGGGAATTGAAGTGAAATCTCTGATCAGGATCCATTGTGATTGTAGAGACCCAAGCTTTACATACATGGACATTACATTACTTTTTCGGAATACCTAATACATAACAAAAACAGACACCAAAGAACCGTAATAGTTTAGTGTCTTTGAAAATTTGGAACATAATCTTCTAATCATGGTGAAATATCTGTAACATCTCCTATAAAGATCTTCCCCTTTTGTTTTATTACCTAAAACCTTTATTTATATCATGGGGAAAATAAAACATAAAAAGGGTGAGATAAAATGCTCAGTAAGGGTAAACATAGAGAACAAAAAACAATCCATAAACATTTGAATGCAAAAACTTGAACATAAAATCTAAACATCAAAATCTTGAGCAAAGACATAAATCATGGATGTAATGGCCCGGACCTCTCTGGACCATTACTTTGTAAAAATTTTATGTATTAAAACACGAAACGTGTTATAATAATAATTTCTGATAATAATAATTGATAATGGTGGCGTGAAATTTTTTTGGTGTTAATTAGATTAAATGGTTTTAATTTAATCATTGTGAAATAAAAGAAATAAAATTGAATGTATTTAATTCAATGAGGGGAGGTGCATGGTTTGTTTTTTATTTATTTAAATTTTAATAAATAATAAATTATGTGTGTAATGGGCATATAATAAATGAGGCTCATGTAATAAATTTATAAAGGAATGAAATGCATGGGGCGTATGGGTGTGACCTTGTACAGGAAGCATTGTGCGGTTCTCCACAATTAAAGTTGGAATTCTGTCAATAACATTAAAAGGGTATTATTATATAATAATTTTTTAAAACAATAATAACATCAAGATAAGCATGGAAGGGGTTCTCAAACCGTGCGTCAATATCATGTGATGAGAGAGAGAGAGTAATTATAAGATAATAATGGGCGTTTATAATAATAATTATTATTAATGATGATGGTGACCCGTTGATGAAATTGAAAACTGATTTATTACTATTATATTAAATAATAATGTTAATGGTGGCTTTTAGTGGGAGATTAATTAAGTGGAATGGTTTTAGATTAATATGAGAATAATTATGGTAATCTAATTTAATGGGATTAAATTAGAATATTAATGATGGGTGTTATTATTAATAATTATAACATTGAAGTGAGATTGGAGAGAGATTACAAAGTGATGGAATAATAAAGAAAATAATAATAAAAACCATAAAGGAATGAATGTTGGGGAGTGATGGGTATGGAATAAAAGGGGAGGCGCCACTTTGGTTGGGGCGTGATAAAAATTGTGAAAGAAAGGAAGAAGATTGGAGAGATAAACATGTTAAAAGTAAATAAAATTTATAGAAAAATGAATATAAGAGAGAGGAACCATGTGTAACCCCCATAAACAAATGGGATGCCTTTGTGCATGAATCTAAAAGGAGATTAGAGAGAGAATGTGATAATTTAAGGAATTAAATTAATTAAATAATATAATAATTTAATTATTAATTTTGTTGGGAAAACCATGTTTAGTCCATAACTTCTTCGTGCGACATCGGTTTTACAACCGTCAGCGGCAATGCGACCCTGACTTCGAGACGGAAATTATGAGTCCAATATTGGATTTATTTTTCAGGTTTTTGGATCAGGTACCCGAAACGCTAGTGAATTAATAGATTTAACATTATTATTAAACCTTCGACCCTTCATAACTCCCGCGTGCGACATCCGATTGACTTATCATTAGTGACGATGTGATCCTGTCATTAATATGGTCAATTAAAGTCTAATGTTGGATATTAAATTATGGTTCATGGCTTGGGTCCACGAGACACCCAATAATAATAATATCATTATTATTATCGAATCTTGTATCCAACGTATCTTTCTCATACAGTATCAGATTGACGAACTGTCAGCGGCAGAGTAACCCTGAAATTATGACGGTCATTTTAAGAGAAATGATGAATACATTTTTATGACTCATGTATCAGGTCAATAAAACACCTATTATTAATTGAAGTTATTATTATCATTAAACGTATGGAAACTGCGTGACATGTCGTGTGTTGACCAATCAAACAACTTAATAGTTGTACGGTCACACCGTGTATTCATTAATACACACTGCATACCATTTTACCTTTTCGTTTCCTATATAAGAGAGGTTCATGTGTTATTTATGGACCTCTCTTCTTCTCTGCACAGTGACGGTCCCGGATGATCTAGAATCCTTCCTCCTAACTTTTTCATCCGGACTTCGATCGTCGATCCGTTAGTGACTACAGGATCGTGTTAGCGAGGAGAACATTGTACACCCTATTCTGTTCCCTCTTCTTTGACTTTCCCACCATAGTTTCCAACTGAGAAAACTGCTGATAATTGATGAGAATGACGGTCTTTGATGAACGACTCTAAAAAGGTATGTTAAACCTTTGTTCTTGTATTCTCTTTCCGATCCTACTTCTCCCATTTTCTTTCCATGATACAACATGTGATCTCCGTGTTGAGGGCGTTTCTTGTGTTGTTGATTCGGTGGTGCTACGACGTCCTTGGTGGGTGTAGTCGTTCTGGGAGAAGCCATGTAATCGTGGTGGTTGTGTTCGTAGAAGGACATCGAAACCTGTTGAGGTAGGGATCTTTCCTCTGTATCTCTAAATTGTGCATCATTCGGGGTGGGTGTCCTTTTGTTTATGTGAAACACTTTTGAACCGGTTTAATAAAGATAATAATTGGCTTGTATAATGGGGATGGGAATTTTGTGAATGCAGTTACATTATTTATATCCTGTGATATTATGTTGTAAATTGAATGAGCTTATGCCTACTGAAAATCATGGTCGTTGGGGGCTTTTGCTTACGCAATTAAATGTTTCCCTCCCCTTCTGGATTTTCTTATGAATGAAAATTTTATTGAATTTAGAAATTGGTTAATCACGTAAAGTTGGTTGATTAAATACCTGGAACCCTTGTGTGATCACCCCGGTTGAACAAACTGAAATAATAAACATGTGGGTGCTAGTTAGGGTTTATTTGTGTGAAGGGGGTGTTTCGTGGGTTGTTGTGGATTGGGTGAGAAATGAGGCTATGGTTGGCTTGGTTGTGGGATGGTATGAATGCTATGTTGGTGATGGGCAGTGGGGATGTGATAAATGGTATCAAAGGGATGATGATGTATGGGTTTCGGTGTGATTGTGGTTATGGTGGTTGGCAGAGGGGCTGCAGAGATAGGTTTGAATGTGAACGAACTATGGGTTGTGAATAATAAATAAAAGTGTAAGAGTTAAAGAATGGTGGGGCATGGTAATGGAACGGGAATAATAATCAATGGGTTTGGTTTGTTAATAATAAGGGACTTGTTTGTGTTTCTTGTGTTTTCCTAACTTGATTTGTGGATGGAAGGGATATGTTTTATGAACGCTTGATCCAGTTTGGTTGTTGATAGTTGCCCGGTTGTTAAGAAACTGATAACTAATGTTGTTGAAACATGAAAACATTAAATGGGGTTTTGGGATTGATTGTTGTGTGCATACTCTCAAAGTAGCAGTGCCAAGGCACGTGCTCAGATCTTTGTGTATAAGCCTTAGGATAGGCTGAGTGGTTGTTATACTTATATAAATATGTACATTTTATGTTTCTTTACGCACCCCATCCTTGTTGAGCACTACGTTCCGAACACCTGTGGGACAGGGGGTGAGATTCTCAAACATCCAAATGATGGCTGGTTACTGTTCTTCTTTATACTCCCTCTTCCAGGTTCTATAGCCCAAGTTCCTTCAGGCAGGTTATGATATATGTTTTCCAAGAATCTTCGGGATGAGGTGTGATATGTTCCCAAGTGTCTTTGGGATGAGATGTGGTTATGGATGAGGATTGTGTGCCGGCGTGATGTGATTTGAGATGGATGAGGATTGTGTGCTGGCGGGTTACTATGAGCTTCGTATGGCCAGGTTGCGGCACTAGCTCGAGCTTCGTATGGCCAAGTTGTGGCAATAGATCAGGAAGAGGGGGAAGCATCAGAGCTTTAGGCATGAGGGCTTGAGCGGTATCCATTGGGAAGGTGGTGTGGGGTACCCATACTTTGATAACATTACTACTATACTCTATTGACTTGTTTTACTTGGTGAGTGTGACTGATGAGGCTGGGTGGAGAGATTCCTTGCTAGGTTTTGGTTCTTCTGTTTTCTCACGTGGCATTAGGATGTCTCCCCACTTGTTCATGAGAGATTTAGTTTTCCCTACTAATTATACTTGTATGATCACCCTACATTTACTTTTAGGTTTTCAGGAGGACTATAGGGACTATGCAGGACCTTACTAGTCAGATAGGGGGAGTTGCTGTTGTTTGCTGTTGTTGTTTTCCTTTACTTTTTGGTATAGTACTTTAGAGATTTTCTGTACTTCTACTTTTGTTTCACTATTTTATAAATCATGCATATGGGATTGGTTTTGGGATACTTCTATACTTGTTACTTTTCTTCTTCTTGGTGTTTGACTCATCCTATTTCCCGATCTTAAATTAATAAAAAGAAAAATTCCTCCCATATATGTGAAAAACTCATACCCTTGGTGCTAGTCGCCACTCTAGGGCCTACTGGAGGCGGGACTCAGGGGTCATTATCTCCCTTCCACCATTTCCAGCTTAGGAGGGGCATCATTGGTGGGAGGGGTTCATGACAGAATGGTATCAGAGCTTATCACTGAGAGATAGGATGAAGTCTAGAGTTACGCACATTGAGGATTGCATGGGATGGTAGGGAAATAGTGTTGGCTAATCTTGTTGCGTGACATAGTCCAAGGAAGACCAGCTAGAACACTGGATTTTAGGGCCCCCCATGATCTGATGCAAGGACTCTGAGCTTATCGAACGACCAAGTAAGACTACATTGATTGCAGGGTAGAGACCCTAGGAAAGGTAAATGCATCATGATGATTTTTTTACTTGATTTGGGTTTTTTGGGAAAGAAATCAAAATAAAATGATAAAATGAAACCTTGATAAAATTTCCTTGCTACTTGGGCTTAAGCGTTCCTTGTTTACCGAACAGCTATGGAACCTGGACATCAACAGAAAGGCAGAGGAATGGGATGCGGACAGTTGCACACAACAGAAGCGGAAACCCTAGCAAGGCTAGATATAAAGAGAGATTGTTTTTCGGTTTTACTTAAATGCTCACGTTTATGTTTTGTTTAAATTCAAGAGCGTCACACTCCTTTTTTGAAACTCATTCCCGCCCATGCTTTGGGAATGGACCTTGTTTTTCATGAGTCTAAAATGCTAAATTGTTTCCCTCTTTCCTTTAAATGTGTGTGAAGAGTCATAACATGTGGGGAGAGGAGGACCTGATCCCTAATCAAGACGCATCAATTTGGATACGATTAAACCCGTTCAGGCAATTCAGTGCCTCCCAAAGTGGATATTATCTTGACATGGGAGAATGAATTCCCCAATCCATGTGTTGGGGCAACGTGTTGCTTGTTTTGTGTGGTGTTGGGGGAGTATGTGTATGAGAAATCCTAAAATATGGGGGTGGGAGGACCTAATCCCTAATCGATATGCATTAATGTGGATGCGATTAAACCCATGCAGGCGAGTTAGTTCCGCCTAAAGCAGATAATATCTCGACATGGAGGAAGGAATTCCATGACTCATATAATTAGGGTAGTGGTAGGATTCCTGTTATGACGAGAGCCCTTAGAGGTATCTTGAGGGGTGGTTTTTCAGACTTTTCCCCTTTTATTTGTTGGTTTTTAATTTTCGAGGACGAAAATGTTTTGAGAGGTATCTGATGTAATGGCTCGGACCTCTCCGGACCATTAATTTGTAAAAATTTGATGCGGTCAAACATGACACGTGTTATAATAATAATTTTTTATAATGGTGGCGTGAATTTTTTTTGGTGTTAATTAGATTAAATAGTTTTAATTTAATCATTTCCAAATAAAAGAAATAAAATTGAATGTATTTAATTCAATGAGGGGAGGTGCATGGTTTCGTTTTTATTTATTTAAATTTTAATAAATAATAAATTATGTGTGTAATGGGCATATAATAAATGAGGCGCATGTAATAATTTTATAAAGGAATGAAATGCATGGGGCGTATGGGTGTGACCTTGTACAGGAAGCGTTGTGCGGTTCTCCACAATTAAAGTTGGAATTGTGTAAATAAAATTAAAAGGGTATTATTATATAATAATTTTTTAAAAAAATAATAACATCAAGAGACGCATGGAAGGGGTTCCCAACCCATGCGTGAATATCATGTGATGGGAGAGAGGGAGTAATTATAAGATAATAATGGGCGTCTATAATAATAATTATTATTAATGATGATAGCGACCCGTTGATGAAATTGAAAGAGAATTTATTACTATTATATTAAATAATAATGGTAATGGTGTCTTTTAGTGGGATATTAATTAAATGGAATGGTTTTAGTTTAATATGAGAATAATTATGGTAATCTAATTTAATGGGATTAAATTAGAACATTAATGATGGGTGTTATTATTATTAATAATAACATTGAAGTGAGATTGGAGAGAGATTACAAAGTGATGGAATAATAAAGAAAATAATAATAATAATCATAAAGGAATGAAGGTTGGGGCATGATGGGTATGGAATAAAAGGGGAGGCGCCACTTTGGTTGGGGCGTGATAAAAATTGTGAAAGAAAGGAAGAAGATTAGAGAGAGAAACATGTTAAAAGGAAATAAAATTTATAGAAAAATGAATATAAGAGTGAGGCACCATGTGTAACCCCCCTAAACAAATGGGATGCCTTTGTGTGTGAATCTCAAAGGAGATTGGAGAGAGAATGTGAAAATTTAAGGAATTAAATTAATTAAAAAATATAATAATGTAATTATTAATTTTTTTTTGGAAAACCATGTTTAGTTCATAACTTCTTCGTGTGACATCGGTTTTACAAACCATCAACAGCAATGCGACCCTGACTTCGAGACAGAAATTATGAGTCCAATATTGGATGTCTTTTTCAGGCTTTTGGATCGGGTACCCGAAACGCCTGTGAATTAATAGATTTAATATTATTATTAAACCTTCGACCCGTCATAACTCCCGTGTGCGACATCTGATTGACTTGTCATCAATGACGATGTGATCCTGTCATTAATACGGTTAATTCGAGTCTAATTTTGGAAATTAAATTACGGTTTGTGGCTCGGGTCCATGAGACACCCAATAAAAATAATATCATTATTATTATGGGATCTTGTATCCAACGTATCTCCCTCATACAGTATCGGATTGATGAACCATCAGCGGCAGAGTAACCCTGAAATTATGATGGTCATTTTAAGAACAATGATGAATACCTTTTTATGACTCATTTCTTAGGTCAATAAAACACCTATTATTAATTGAAGTTATTATTATCATTAAACGCATGGAAACCGCGTGACGTGACGTGTGTTGACTAGTCAAACAATGTAACAGTTGTACGGTCACGTCGTGTATTCATTAATACACATTGCGTACCATTTTACCATTTCATTTCCTATATAAAAGAGGTTCACGTGTTATTTATGGACCTCTATTCTTCTCCTCAAAGCGACCCTCCCAGATGATCTAGAAGCCCTCCTCCTAACTTCTTCATCTGGACTCCGATCGTTAATCCGTCAGTGACTGCGGGATCGTGTCAGCGAGGAGAACATCGTACACCCTGTTCTGTTCCCTCTTCTTCGACTTCCCCTCCACAGTTTCCAACTGAGGAAACTGCTGATAATTGACAAGAACGACGGTCTTTGACGAACGACTCTAAAAATGTATGTTAAACCTCTGTTCATGTATTCTCTTTCTGATCCTACTTCTCCCGTTTTCTTTCCATGCTACGACATGTGATCTCCGTGTTGAGGGAGTTTCTTGTGTTGTTGATTTGGTGGTGCCGCGACGTCCTTGTTGGGTGCAGTCGTTCTGGGAGAAGCCTTGTGATCATGGTGGTCGTGTTTATAGAAGGACATCAGAACCTGTTGAGGTAGGGATCTTACCTTCGTCTCTCTAAATTGTGCATCATACGGGGTGGGTGTTCTTTTATTTATGCGAAACACATTTGAACAGGTTTAATAAAGATAATAACTAGCTTGTATAACGGGGATGGGAAGTTTGTGAATGCAGTTACATTATTTATATCCTGTGATATTATGTTGTGAATTGAATGAGCTTCTTCCTATTGAAAATCATGGACGTTGGGGGCCTTTTCTTACACAATTAAATGTTTCCCTCTCCTTCTGTCTTTTCTTATGGATGAAAATTTTATTGAATGTGGAAATTGGTTAATCACATAAAGTTGGCTGATTAAATACCTAGAACCCTTGTGTGATCACTCTGGTTGAATAAACTGAAATAATAAACATGTGGGTGTTGGTTAGGGTTTATTTATGTAAAGGGGGTGTTTTGTGGATTTTTGTGGATTGGGTAAGCAGCGGGGTTGTGGTTGGCTTGGTTGTGGGTTGGTTCGAATTCTATATTGGTGATGGGTAGTGGGGCTGCGATAAATGGTATCAAATGGATGATGATGTATGGGTTTCAGTGTGATTGTGGTTATGGTGGTTGGCAGTGGGGCTGTAGGGATGGGTTTGAATGTGAACGAACTATGGGTTGTGAATAATAAATAAAAGTGGAAGAGTTAATGAATGGTGGGGCATGGTAATGGAACGCGAATAATAATCAATGGGGTTGGTTGGTTAATAAGAAGGGACTTGTTTGTGTTGCCTGTGTTTTCCTAACCTGATTTGTGGATGGAAGGGATATGTTTTATGAACGCTTGATCTAGTTTGGTTGTTGATAGTTTCCCGGTAGTTAAGAAACTGATAACTAAAGTTGTTGAAACATTAAAACATTAAATGGGGTTTTGGGATTGATTGTTGTGTACATACTCTCGAAGTAGCACTGCCAAGGCACGTGCTCAGATCTTTGTGTAGAAGCCTTAGGATGGGCTAAGTGGTTGTTATACTTATATAAATTTGTACATTTTATGTTTATTTACGCACCCCACCCATGTTGAGCACTACATGCCGAACACCCGTGGGATGGGGTTGAGGTTCTCAAACATCCAAAGGATGGCTGGTTACTGTTCTTCCCTGTGCTCCCTCTTCCAAGTTCTATAGCCCAAGTTCCTTCGGGCAGGTTATGACAGATGTTTCCCAAGAATCTTTGGGATGAGGTGTGATATGTTCCCAGGTGTCTTTGGGATGAGATGTGGTTATGGACAAGGATTGTGTGCCGGCGGGATGTGATTTGAGATGGCCGAGGATTGGGTGTCAGCGGGTTACTATGAGCTTCTTATGGTCAGGTTGCGGCACTAGCTCGATCTTCGTATGGCCAAGTTGCGGCACTAGCTCATTAAGAGGGGGAAGCATCAGAGTGTTAGGCGTGAGGGCTTGAGCAGTATCTAGTGGGAAGGTGGTGTGGGGTACCCATACTTAGATAACATTACTACTATACTCTATTGAATTGTGTTACTTGGTGAGTGTGACTGGTGAGGCTGGGTGGATAGATTCCTTACTAGGTTTTGGTTCTTCTTTTTTCTCACAGGGAATTAGGATGTCTCCCCACTTGTGCAGGAGAGCTTTAGGTTTCCCTACTGAGTATACTTGTATGCTAACCCTACATTTTCTTTCATGTTTTCAGGAGGACTATAGGGACTGTGCGAGACCTTACTAGTTAGGCAGGGGGAGTTGCTGTTGTTTTCTATTGTTGTTTTCCTTTACTTTTTGGTATAGTACTTTGGAGATTTTCTGTACTTGTACTTTTGTTTCACTATTATATAAAGCATGCATATGGGATTGGTTTTGGGCTATTTCTATACTTGTTCCTTTTCTTCTTTTTGGTGTTTTACTCATCCTATTTCCCGATCTTAAATTAATAAAAAGGGTAATGCCTCTCATATATGTGAAAAACTCATACCCTTGGTGCTAGTCGCCACTCCAGGGCCTACTGGAGGTGGGACTCGGGGGTCATTATCTCCATTCCACCATTGCCAGCTCAGGAGGGGCATCATTGGTGGGAGGGGGTCATGACATTGGAAGTACGTGAGGCATATATCATAAAGGAACATCAATCATGATAAAATAGCATGGTAACAAAACATGTAATTGTGGAAAACCATTAAGCACATGATATGATTTTTATAGTAACCAAGGCATTGGTGCCAAGACCATCTTAGTGGACAAAGTCCCTTTCTAAATCGAGTTCACTCCTCTTTCTAGTCCTGTAACACTGAACCAGATTAAATTACCATTCCATCCATGTCTATCTCATGAGATATAAATCTTTACCCAATGCATTGAAGGTAGATATAGGTCCCATCCATCTCATAATGAAATCATTCTTACTTGTGCCACAACACAAACATAAATCATTCATCATAACCCAAAGAATAAAAATGGGTTTCATAAACATCACCCCATCATAAAATATTACATATAAAACAAATGGATATCATTTTGTCATAAGAAAATTAAAACCATGTAAATCATAGAGATATTATACTTGAAACATACATATAAGAAATAATTTCATTTTAGATGGAAAATGGTTTTGATAAAACACTTGAAAATAATTCTTGAGGAAAATATCACTTCTTCTTAAAAAACATTTTCTTTTCAAAAAATACCACGCAATTTTAAAAGAAAGGGATTTTATTGAAAATAACCATGAAATCTTGTTGAGTAAACTTCATGAAAATAAGGCGTTATGAAACCATAAAAATCTATTCTTGTTGTATAAGTTAAAAAAACATTCTCCTCGTAATTTTTCCGGAAAAGTCAAAAAAGTACCTCGTTACGTAATCCAAAGAAAGATTCCTTACATACCATGTAGTAAAATTCAAAATGGGTAAAAAGGACTTTAAACATACATGAAACCATTTTTATAAAACAGGGACATGGATGATAAATATAACCCCAGTAAATACTTACGAATAAACAATCTCGGATAAAAACGAGATTGGAAAAGTTATCCCTTACCTTAGGTCTGATATTCTTCGTACGTATCTGAAACTCCTGTATAATGATTTAAATAATTTCATTGACTTATTAAAGAATCATATTAATTGTTTTGATATCATATATGGTTCACTTATGAATTTATATTACCCGTTCTTTTGTAAATTCCATGTTAAGGCAGCGTTTTGGGTAAAGTCATTTTATTTATCGTACATGTTTGGACTTGTTGTTATTGATATTATTATTAATTATATCATGATTTACTTACTTCCAGAATGTAAATCATGATTTATATATCATATATATTCAGTATATATATATAATATATATATAAATGAAATGAAATACACTGTTCATGGAGACGGTAGGTCGTACGTACGCATGAACGTTGTTTTAATTTATTTATTGAATTGAATGGAATTAAGTAAATGAAACATATATGTACATAAATCCAGTATCATTATTATGTAATATCATTTATTTTTATTTATTATATATACTTTATAATCATACTTGAATGGTTAATCATGGAAAATAAATCTCATCGCATTCATGGAGACGGTAATCCGTACGTACGCACGAGCAATGATATCGTTCCCAAAATTATTGAATAGAATTGGAGTGGATGATATAATATATCAGAATCATTATGATGTTATAATAACCATATATAGTTATTATTCATACCATTATACCCATAAAAGTAATGTGGTGGTGGAAAAACTGATTACACCACGGCGTGGAGACGGTATTCTGTACGTACGCACGCGCGGTGATTTCATTTTCCGTAGGATGGATAGAAGGTGAAATAGGGTTGTTTAATATTTATAATAACATATCATTATATAATTAATAATTATGTTATTACTTTATAATTAAACAACTAAAGAAGAGGAAGTAGAAGAATAAAGAAACTTGAAAGAGTCGGTAGAAGAGATTACCTCTTCCTCGGCACACCTCCATTAAACTACTTCTTAGGGCACTTGAGTTGGTATTTTGTGAAGACCAGAACCTATATGATATAACTAGAGAGGTTTAGAAGAGGAATTGGTAGGTTTTTGACAATCTTCAAGGCTCAAAAGGGTGTGAAGAGAAGAGGGAAGAGGTGCCCTTTTATAAGGGGGGAGAGGGGCACCTTTAGAGAAACTTAAAATATTATTTTATAATAAAGTCATATTTGGTTTAAAATAGCTCCAAATTGATTTATTTAGAAGATAAAGTGTGTATAGGTCTAAATCCTCTCAACCAATAGGTTTTAGACAAGTTTAGGTTACTATTTTAACCTTATCATTTAGATTTAACTCTAAGTTAAACAATTTAACTTTTACCGTGTCTTCTTGTTTTCTTACACTGTATGGTTAATAAACTTATTATAACAAGCCAAACGAACCCCAAGTGGTTAATTATTAATATATATAACCTTATCTATGTTATTTGGCCAAACCTTATATTTTTAGGAATATAATAACAATTAATAATATAATATTTGTTTTAAAAACTATTTTATGTCAATTTTGACACTATTTGGTAATTGATTTTTGTGAAAATCATAACAATAATATTAGTTCAAAAAAAGTTAATTAAATCAATACTAACATGTCATATTAACCTATAAAATTAGTGGAATTCATAAAAAGTCTCAAATTATATTTATTTGGGTATTTATAATATCAATTATTTTAATATTTCATTATTTAGGTAATTACTGCATCACCATTGTGTCATAAATAAATTAAATTATTTAATGTTTAAAAATTATAAACAAAATACCATTAGTTAGGAAATAGTTTTATATTTCTAATTAATATTTATAGTCGAATTTATCTTATGTATAACCCTATATTAAAAATGTTTTAGTTATTAAACTTTGATTTTAACTATTTTAACTCTTCTTTAAATAAAATAATAATAAGTGTCCTAATATAATCCAAGTGGACCTAAAGGGTAATATTTTATTCCTAAGGTTTTTTTGGTCGAATTACACTTACCCAATAGAATTAGGACAGTGTTAGGGTAATAATAATATCATTTTTACCCTTAATTTCCCTATTTACTTTTAATCGTGGTAAATAAAATTAAAAAGTTACTATTCACCAAAAATAATATTTATCTTATTGAACCAAATTTTACTCCTTTATATTAACCGTGTCTCTCGGATTTTTGAAATTCCACTCACAGAAGCGGTAAAATTAAGTTTTATGTAAATTTTTAAATTCTCCTAGGAGGTGGGTAAAAGACGGTGAAAAGTTCAATTAAATTTTTCTATATCTAAAATTATTATAAAATGACTCAAATAAATTAAATTAAACTTATATAGGTATTATGTATTAGTTTTGACCTAAAATAAATTTAAATAAAATAAATAATTATTTAAATAAAAATTCTGTTTTAAAATAGTAACCTAGTGTTTTCACTATTCATCAAAAATTGAAAGTTTTCAGAAAAATTCCAAAAACTCACCCTAGGCTAATTTTGATATTCTGAATCCAAAAATGAAGTCCATTTTGAAAGATAAATTTTATAATATTTCAAAAAGTGGTTATTACTATTCATAACGGCTAGTTCATAATAATATTATAATAATATCTCGTTTAGTGAAACTTGGTATTGCGTACTACATACGCTATCGAAGAAGGTCTTGATTGCGTGTAATGCAAGCCAAGTCAGGGCTGTGTGTAGTGAAATCTCTGTTTGGTGTTGCGTATAACATAATCAAAACTTATTTCATTTATACGTTAAACAAAATCTATACTTAATGTTGTGTAGAATAATTTCTACAAAATGAACTTGAATTTGTGTGTAACACGAGCCAAGAATAGTGTTGCATATAATTCAAGCTAATACGGTGTTGCGTATAGTACAAGATAATATTTTTGTAGTGTATAATAGAAGACATCAAAGAAATTAAAAATAATATATCTCATAAAATCTCGGGGTGTTACATTCTACCCCCCTTAAAATGAATTTCACCCTCAAAATTCATCGCGGTTATAAATGGTTTACTACTTGAAAGTTTCTTTCATAGAAACCCACATCGTAAAAAGGAATACCAAAACTTATCTTTAAAAACTAAAGTATAAAACGTAACGGTTACCCGAATTAACTAATCACTGGGTTTCCACATAGGAGAACATAGGTGAAAATATGGATATGGAAGAGAAATCTAACCATCAAGTTTTGATGGAGAGTGGTAGAGAACATGGCTATGAAAAAGCCAAAAATCACAAAGCCAAAAATTTGTGATGATCTAAGGTACCATTTGATTCATCAGATATAAGGGCACTAGGACAACATTTTTAGTTTTCAATATCCTTTCCCTAAAGTTGAAATATTTAAATTAGAAAAAATACTTACTTGATTTTGGTACAATCTCACTGTTGTTTGTGCCTTGAACAATTTCCACTTCATCTCTTAAAGAAATGAAGTTGAATTTGTCTTCTGTGAAGTGTTAGCAGATCATGCGATATAATGATAGGTCATTCCATCTGTCTCAAACATAAGGTTAGAAACATTTATATACATAAATCAATCTATGGTGAGATTAATCGTATATAGTTCCAAAAATGGACTTATACTTCATCTATCATACTGCTTAATAAAATAAAACCTGTTTCTACTAACCCGAGACTTCCTGTAGGCCAGTGGTATGTGATAAAGGCCTATCACACTTCAGTTGTGGGTTTGATTCCTACAGCCTTGTCTGACGCGAAGGGTTATCGCCCATCCTATGGGTTGTCCTTTTTCTAAAACTATACTATTATAACATGACAAGAAGCTCTAGACTTAAACAATACTATCTGATGTCTAACTTAAACTATTCCAATCATTAGGTTTATCCAAAATACTTCTGTCCAATCTCATATTATAATGAACAATATTACTAGATATTTCATTCTAACAAGCATGTAAATACCATCATGTATCCTCTATATATCATATGATATATCTTGTTTTTGGACACATTCCAAACATGTGAATACCTTAATCATGTATTCTCTTGAAAAAAATGAATACCCATTGAACTTTAGTAAAAACACAAATGCTGACAAAAGTTAACTCTTTCCACATACAAAAATCTCAAAATTTCTATATACTCAAACCATGATATCACTTGTCCTTATATCAGTCATGAGCTCATTAATACTATCAAACATATTATTTTCTCTTTATCCCTTCATTATGCGCATATCATCATCTTTCCAAAAATATTACAATCACTTTTCATAGATACCGGTACCATATAATTATTGAAAACCAATACATAGATATTCCAAAATTCCATAATACCATAAATGAGATTCCATGATACTATTTTGAAATCCCATTACATAAACACTTAATCATTACACAACATCATTTTCATACTGAACATCACAAATAGTGATAGTATGTGACTTCCCTTTATCCTTTTACATAATAGGTTGATCACGTGGATCATTATTAACCCTTGGATTAGGGTATTGATTAGCATAATGCCCCATTTCCTTGCACTTAAAGCATTGAAGTGTTGGTGGATCGTTCTCTACAGTCTTTTCTTTATTCACATCATTAGCAACCCTTTTTCCATTACTTCGACACTCATCTACTTGATGACCATATTTTCCACACTTAAAACATTTTCTAGTCCATTTAAGACAATCTCCACCATGCTTCTTTCCACATTTTGAGCATAAAGAAACATTCATCTTCTTTTCACCATTGTTCTGAGATTTTTCCTTGAACTCCATCTTTCATTTCTTATCAAAACCAAGAGATAGATACGTAACACCAACTTCCAGTTCTACCTTGATAGCACAACACATAATTTCTTCATAGTTACTGAAGTCTCTTATAGATAATGCCCTTTGTAGACTTGGTTTTAAGACACTGAAGAATCGATCAACTTTACTTTCAGGTTGGATGATAAATCCATATTCATACCATAAAATCCTTGTAAAATTCACTTCATATATACCAACAGATTCATCATCCATTTTCTTAAGCTCAAGGAAATCCTTTTCCATTTTTGTTCGAAGAATACGAGGGAAGTACTTGTTAAAAAATAAGTTCTTGAACTCATCCCATTCCATAGATTCAATTTCATCTCGGGGCCTCGTATTATTAATTAGATTCCACCATTGATATGCTTCACCTTCTAAACGGTAAATAGCCAGAATGACTTTTTCATGTTCCGAACAACGAAGTATGGAAAAAATATTTTCAATGGTACTGATCCATTGTTCAGCAACAAGTGGATCAGAAGACCCACTGAAAGAAGGTGTACATTGCCTCATGAAGGACTCAATAGAATATTGTTCCCTTCTCTGCTCATTTGGAAGTCCAGAATAATTCATATCTTGTTTAAGTATAGCAATAAGATTCTGCACTCCATCTCCCATAACATTGGTTTGTTCAGGAGGAAAATCATTGCATTGTCCATTACATTGATCAACACGGTTCCTTCGTGTTCCAGTCATCGTCTAAAACCCAAAAAGAATAGTGTAAGAGGTAAAAATCAAGTTAGGAAAATAACATAATAATGTGGGATTACCTTTAATATATAACATCTTAGGATTAATTATATGATCGTTACCGTAATTCTAGGACTATAACATATACTTATACTTAACCTTAGGGACATCCCAAGACTTACCTTAGAAATATCTCTAAGGATCTCACTAAAGTTTTCACATCCTAGTTTCCAAAGGTTAACTAGACCTTTCCTCTGATACCAACTGTAGAGACCCAAGCTTGACATACATGGACATTAAATTACTTTTTCAGAATACCTAATACATAAAAAAAAATACACCAAATGACCGTAATAGTTTAGTTTTCTTAGAAACTTAGAACATAATCTTCTAGTCATGGTGAAAGATCTTCAACATCTCCCATAAAGATCTTCCCCTTTTGTTTTCTTACCTAAAAACTTTCTTTATATCCTGGGGAAAAGAAAACATAAAAAGGGTGAGCTCAAATGATCAGTAAGGGTAAACATAGAGAACATAAAACAATCCATAAACATTTGAATGCAAAAACTTGAACATAAAATCTAAACATCAAAATCTTGAGCAAAGACATAAATCTTGGAAGTACGTGAGGCATATATCATAAAGTAACATCAATCATGATAAAATAGAATGGGAAAAACATGTAATTTTGGAAAACCATTAATCACATGATTTGATTTCCACATTAACCAAGGCATTTCTGCCAAGACCATCTTAGTAGACAAAGTCCCTTTCTGAATCGAGTTCACTCCTCATTCCAGTCCTGTAACACTGAACTGGATTAACTTACCATCCCATCCATGTCTATCTCATGTGATAAAAATCTTTACCCAATGAATTGGAGGGAGATATAGGTCCCACAAATCTCATAATGAAATCATTCTTACTTATACCACAACATAAACATAAATCATTCATCATAATCCAAAGAATAAAAATGGGTTTCATAAACATCATCCCATCATAACATATTCTATGTAAATCAAATGGATATCATTTAATCATAAGAAAATTAAAACCATGTAAATCATAGAGATATTATACTTGAAATATACACATAAGAAATAATGTCATTTTAGAAGAAAAATGGTTTTTATAAAACACTTGAAAATAATTCTTGAGGAAAATATCCTTTCTTCTTAAAAATCATTTTCTTTTAAAAAATGCCATGAAATTTTTAAAGAAAAGGATTTCATTGAAAATAACCATGAAATCTTATTGAGTAAACTTCATGAAAATAAGGCGTTATGAAACCGTAAAAATCTGTTCTCGCCATATAAGTTAAGAAAAACATTCTCCTCATACTTTTGCTGGAAAAGTCAAAAAAGTACCTTGTAACGTGAACAAAAGAAATATTCCTTACATACCATGTAGTAAACGTCAAAAATGGGTAAAAGGACTTTAAACATACATGAAACCATTTTTAGAAAATAGGGACATGGATGATAAATATAACCCCAGTAAATACTTACGAATAAACAATCTCGGATAAAAACGAGATTGGAAAAGTTATCCCTTACCTTAGGTCTGATATGATTTATACGTATCTGAACCTACTATATAATGATTTAAATAATTTAATTGACTTATTATATAATCATATTCATGGTTATGATATCATATATGGTTCACTTATTACTTTATATTACCCGTTCTTTTGTAAATTCCATGTTAAAGCAGTGTTTTGGGTAAAGTCGTTTTATTTATCGTACGTGTTTGGACTTGTTGTTCTTGATATTATTATTACTTATATCAAGATTTAATTACTTCCAGAATTTAAATCATGATTTATATATCATATATATTCATTATATATATATATAATAGATAGATGAATGAAATGAAATACACCGTTCATGGAGACAGTAGGTCGTACGTACCCATGAACGTTGTTTTCGTTTCTTTATTAAATTGAATGGAATTAAGTAAATGAAACATATAAGTACATAAATTGAGTATCATTATTATGTAATATAATTCATGATTATTTATTATATATACTTTAGAATCATACTTGAATGGTTAATCATGTAAAATGAATCTCATCGCGTTCGTGGAGACGGTAATCCGTACGTACGCACGAGCGATGATATCGTTCCCATAATTATTGAATAGAATTGGAGTGGATTATATAATATATCAAAATCATTATGTTTTTATAATAACCATATATAGTTATTATTTACACCATTATACCCATCCAAGTAAGGTGGTGGTGGAAAAACTGATTACACCACGGCGTGTAGACGGTATTCCGTACATACGTACGTGCGGTGATTTCGTTTTTCGTAGGATGGATAGATGGTGAAATAGGGTTGTTTAATATTTATAATAACATATAATTATATAATTAATACTTATGATATTACTTTATAATGAAACAATTAAAGAAGAGGAAGTATAAGAAGAAAGAAACTTGAAAGAGTCGGTAGAAGAGATTACCTCTTCCTCGACGCACCTCCTTTAAACTTCTTCTTAGGGCACTTGATTTGGTCTTTTGAGAAGAACAGAACCTCTACGATATAACTATAGAAGTTGAAAAGAGGAACTGTCAGGGGTTGGACGAGCTTCAAGGCTCAAAAGGGTGTGAAGAGAAGAGGGAAGGGGTGCCCTTTTTATAAGGGGGAGAGGGGCACCTTTGGAAAAACTTAAAATATTATTTTATAATAAAGTCATATTCGATTTATAATAGTTCCAAATTGATTTATTTCAAATATAAAGTGGATATGGGTTGAAATCCTCTCAACCAATAGGTTTTAGAAAAGTTTAGCTTACTATTTTAACCTTATCATTTAGATTTAACTCTAAGTTAAACAATTTAACTTTTACCATGTCTTCTTGTTTTCTTACACTATATGGTTAATAAACTTACTATAACAATAAAAACTAACCCCAAGTGGTTAATTATTAATATATATAACCTTATCTAAGTTATTTGGCCGAAAACTATATTTGTAGGAATATAGTAACAATTAATAATATAATATTTTTTTTAAAAACTATTTTATGTCAATTTTGACACTATTTGGTAATTGATTTTTGTGAAAATCATAACAACAATATTAGTTCAAACAAAGTTAATTGAATCAATACTATCATGTCATATTAACCTATAAAATTAGTGGAATTCATAAAAAGTGTGAAATTACATTTATTTGGGTATTTATAATATCAATTGTTTTAATATTTTATTATTTAGGTAATTACTGTATCACCATTGTGTCATAAATAAATTAAATTATTTAATTTTTAAAAATTATAAATAAAATTCCATTAGGTAGGAAATCGTTTTATTTTTATAATGAATATTTATAGTTTAATTTATCTTATCTATAACCCTATATTAAAAATGATTTAGTTATTAAACTTTGATTTTAACTATTTTAACTCTTCTTTAAATAAAATAATAATAAGTGTCCTAATATAATCCAAGTGGACCTAAATGGTAATATTTTATTCCTAAGGTTGTTTTTGGTCGAATTACACTTATCCAATAGAATTAGGACATGTTTTATGGTAATAATAGTATCATTTTTACACTTAATTACCCTATTTACTTTTATGTAAATTTTCAAATTCTCCTAAGAGGTGGGTAAAAGACGGTGAAAAGTTCAATAAAATTTTTATATATCTAAAATTATTATAAAATGACTCAAATGAATTAAATTGAACTTATATATGTATTATGTTCCAATTTTGATCTAAAATAAATTTAAATAAAATAAATAATTATTTAAATAAAAAGTCGGTTTTTAAATAGTAACCCAGTGTTTTCACTATTCATCAAAAAGTGAAACTTTTCAGAAAAATACCAAAAATTCACCCTAGGCTAATTTTGATATTCCGAATCCTAAAATGAAGTCCATTTTGAAAGATAAAATTTATAAAATTTCAAAAAGTGGGTATTACTATTCATAATGGCTAGTTTATAATAATATTATAACAATATCTCGTTTAGTGAAACTTGGTATTGCGTACTAAACACGCTATCGAAGAAGGTCTTGATTGTGTGTAATGCAAGCCAAGTCAGGGCTGCGTGTAGTGAAATCTTTGTTTGGTGTTGCGTATAACATAATCAAAACTTATTTCATTTATACGTTAAACAAAATCTATACTTAATGTTGCATAGAATAATTTCCACAAAACGAACTTGAATTTGTGTGTAACATGATCCAAGAATAGTGTTGCGTACACTGCAAGCTAATACGGTGTTGTGTATAGTACAAGCTAATCTTGGTGTAGTGTATAATAGAAGACGTCAAAGAAATTAAAAATAATATATCTCATAAAATCTCGGGGTGTTACAGTGATAATTCAAGTGCTTTTAATCTTAGAGAAAATATATTCCATCACTCAAGGACAAGGAACATTGAAATAAAAAATCATTTTTATCAAGGAAAAGGTGGAGCAAGGGCATGTAAAGTTAGATTTTGTGCCTACAGAACAATATGTTGCGGACATTCTGACAAAGGCCTCACCCAAAAAATCATGTGAAAGGCATTGACTGGATCTGGGAGTCCAATAGATTTCCTTCACTAGAATAAGTGTGGAGGTGGGTCCCCCTCTCTCTGAGGTATTGTGTGTATTTCCCCAATGTGCTGATATGTTTTCTTTACCCTATTGTAGAAAACCTTGAAGTCCCCATCGGGTTCGTTGACAAAGGGGGACAAAGTGTGGCTTGCAGGGGGAGAAAAGACATAGGGAGAAGTTGTTATGTTTATCAGTGAGATAGGGGGATTTGAAGCTAAGATGAAGCTATTTGAAAGAGATATAAGATAGGGGGAGCATTAAATCTAATGATTCTATAAGTGATCGATCAATGATTAGATATCATGAGGGATGAGGTTCATGATAAAATCAGTTCATTGCTATCAGTGTATCGGTATGGTATCAGTAATTGGTGATTAGAAATGAAGTGATTCATTGATGAACTTTTTATCATACTCTTATTTCTCATACTGATAATTTCTCATGTGGGATTAGAGTATGTGGTGTGTAAATCCTTGATCACTATCTTAATCTCGTGAAGCGAATGGTGGTTGAAGATGGAAGATGTTTTAATGAGGTATCAAATTGTGAAGGCATTATTATGAGAATAGTTTTCATCAAACCCAAAGGAAGAGATTGTTGGTAAAAATCACTCAAGGCATCCTCTCGGTATGTTTTGGGTGTGGTTGTGTTTTTTGACAAATCTATATGCCTACAAATGAGTGTGGTTGGTGTTTGCCGAAGATAGGTTTTTATGGTGGCACCATTTCCCAGTGTTTGCCAAATTTTTGGGCCTCAAAATAGGGTGTTTAATGTTGGAAAATGAATGATTTCTTTATATGAGTGAGATGCATGAAGAATGTTGAAGAAAGTTGGAAAAGGATGTGAACTGCATACCATAATTCATGGACTGTGTACCATGTTCCAGGAATGGAACGCGGATCAGTGGGAACGGTACACCGAAGCGGTTCATGAAACCAGAAACGGTTCACTACGAGGGTTTATAGTGTATGGATTATGGTACGTGGAAGGATGGTGGTCTATGGTATTGATGATCATTTGCAGAAGAATTAAAGCATCTCATAGGAGAAAATTCTACATACAGAGTATGTAGGAAAAGTAGTTTGCGACAGCGGAAGGTTCAGTAAGCAGTGAAGGCTGAATTGAAGATTTGGTAAATCGTGGATTAGAGGATTTTGCAGATATCTTTTCCTATATAATAATATCCAATCCCACCAATTACTGTGGATATTGAACATCATTAGAGAACATATTGTTCTCCATAAATTCAGAAAATTCTAAAAGTGGGGTGCGTTGAAGGTGTTTTCATGGATTATTAACCCACAAAGGAAGTATGGTATGCGGAGAAAGAAGTCTAGTACGTGGAAAGAGATGTCTCAGTACGTGAAGAAGGAATCTCCAGTATGGGAGATGGAGAATTCAGAAAGCGGCACGCAGAGGGAGAGCTCAGGTATGTGGAATCGAAGAGAGTCTGTGAACAGAAAACAGTTCGTGAATAGTAGGGGTTTCACAGCGAAAGTTCATGGAATCGATATGTGGTAGAGGTACGCGATCACATAGGTGGAGGCATTCATCCGGTGAAGGGTGGTTTGCAGCAGAAAGGTAAGTATGTGGAGGAGGTGTTCCACGTATCAAACCTGGTAATTCGTACGCGGGAGAGGAAGGTGGTTCGCGATTTTTACAAGTAAGCTTACGGAAGCTTCAATTTAGTTTGTGAAATTATTTTCCGGTACCTAACAGTACTTGGGAAGGTGAAATTCATCTGCAGGTGAAAAGGGAACATCAACATAGCATTTACCTATAGTTAAGGATGTAGGAATTCATGAAAATTAAGGGACTTACATGTCCATAAACTGTGATTGACCTACAAGTCTATAAACTATGAATGGATTCCTTTCTAGGAGTAGTGAGAGAACAAAGAGGAAGACAGTGACTCTTTCCATTGGTAGTGAGCAAGAGAAATAAGCACAGGGAGTGACCCTTGGGAATGCTATGAGCATACCCTAAATCTTGTAAAGGCAGTGAGCATGGGAAAAGAAGGTCTAGCCCAAACATTGTAATTATTATTGGTAGTTATACTTAGTGAAATTGGTACATCAGCACATTATCATTGTATGCTCCTTGGACGTAGCTCATTGAGGGTCAACCAAGTATAAATTGATGTCTCCATTGCATGATTTCATATTTGTTCATATATTGCTGCGGGAGAAATACAGAATTGAGTTTTGTTTAACAATGAAACAAAATCCAAAAGGAAATAGTTTCAATCTGTCATCCCCTTATTAACCCCCCCCCCCTCCTCTCAGGGTATTCTACCTAGTCGACCTAACAGTGAAATTTTGGGATTTTTTTGGAAAATATTGATTTTTCAGTGAATAGTGAAAAATATAAACTTTAATAAAAAATACTTTTCTTTTTAAAAATTAAGTAATTTAAAAGCCTAAGTATGATTTTAATGTTTTATTAATTTATATTTAATCCACTTAATTTCTTTTTAAGAAACTTTATATAAGGTTTTAATATAATTTTGTTTTTGTGTCTAAAAATAGGGTTTTCTAAAAACTGTTTTAAAATTCCTAAATGTTCACATTTTTAATTAATTAAAATAATCCATAATAGGGAATTATTTAACTAAAATTTATATAATATATATCATTAAATATTATTTTATTTTTTAAATTTTATTATTATTTTTTATCGAGTTAATATAGATTCATCTTTTTCTAAATAAATACTCTTCATAAAGCCATGTAGTCTCATCGCAATTGTAGGATTAATATTAAATTAAACTTTTCCACGTCTATGTATTGAATTTAAAAAATGGATTATAAATTCATAATCACCATAATTTATAATTTATAAAAAGTTAAACAAAATGTTTTACCAAATATATTAGTGAAAGCAATTAAAATTAATTCTAATGATTAAGGTAAAAATGAGTTTACCAAGTGACTAAACATTAAACTCAATGGGAAAATGACCTATAAACTTGACATGAACCAATTTATTGGACATATTTAGACTTTATCACTTCTATTATTTATTTTTCCGCATTATTTGAGCATTTTGGTAGGTAAAAACTTGGCTTCACTTAACTATATTTTGAAAAATACTAAGTGTGTCATCTCCCGACGTTATAAATGGCCACCACCTCTTCTCCTCACTTCACACCTTCAAAAGAAATTGTTTCATCCAAGACATTACCAAACCAATTTTCCACTTTATTAATATCATCCTATAATCCATAACTTGGGAATAAATTCAACCAAGTAAGTCATTTGGTGCAAACCAAAAGGAGTTACCCGAATAAGAGGTAGTGTTCATCAACATGCATTTTGGTTTTATTAATTTTTCCAACCCCATAAATTCTTATTATACCATGATTATATAATAAAATAAATACCATAGATATACTGAGATGTTATTATGTTAATCTTATGACCTTAACCCACACACACTTCCTTCAAATGTGTTACGAACTCATCATTTGTGTGTACGACGGACTACCGCCTCACGAAATGATGGTGTTAATTTTTTTATTAATACCTCTCATGGTTGGGAATAATGATTGAAATAATATTTACATATGATATTTACAAAATAATTATACCTCTAGATTAATTATATAATATACACCATTAATACATTTTATACCATATGGGATACAATAACATCGCTCGTTTGTACGGCGGACTACTCCCTCGCGAAGTGATGCGGAGAATTTTTCACAAATATGTTACATGGATGGTAATAAGGGTAGCAATAAATAAAATATATAATATAAATAAAATAATTACTATATTAATGAAATAATTATCTTTCTTTAAATATAATATATTATATTATTTTTACCATTTTCACACATTGAAAAATTGATAACATCGTTCGTGGACAGACTATCGACTCCTCGAAGTGATGTGATTATTTTTTTTCATCACCACATCACAATAATGATATATATAAGTATATATAATTAAATAATATGGTATTTATAATATATTAATAATTTCAAAAAGATAAATTTTACTTATCTTATTTCCATAATGATCATTGGAAAAATGAAAACGTTACTCATGTGTATGTACAGCCTACCATCTCCATGATCATAAAGTTAGTTCATTTTTCATAAAAATATTTCATAATTTCATTTAAAAATATAATTTATTTATAAATATGATAATTATTCCATTTTTATTATTCTTTATATGTTTAGTAATGACCTCTTTGACCATATTTGGCCAGCCAAAGTCATTTTTGACACATAAACCAAATATTTTCAAAACACCCGACATAAACAAAATTGATTAAATAATTGTATATAAATTATTAATAAGTGAGATAAAATTAATAATAAACTTGAAAAGGTTTCTAAAACATGTAAATAATTAACATAATTTTATTATTCCAAAATATAAATACCCACAAGACAATTTGGACATAATGTAATGGACTTTGTCTCAATTTTATTTTCAAAGAGGCATTTCTTGATGATATGAACCTTTATTCTTTTAGAACATGTATATACAACCCATTTTATAATATATATCATTAATTTAACTATTTTAATGATATTTAATGTTTTTTTAATGTTATTCACTCAAGGGTCTTATGATTTGAATGTTTCCAAAGTGATAAGGGACTTTTCTTCTAAATAAATCATATTTTAATGTTTTCCTTAAAACTCTATTTTTATTCCATGTAAATGTTTTAAAATTATTTTTAAAATGTTTTATATGGACATAAAATATTTATAAAGTTAATTTTATTTCATATTTACTTTATTTCAATGTTTTTCAAAAAGAATATTTTATGTGTTTCAAACATAATTTTTTAACAATGACAAATGATGTGTACTATTTTTGAAGTATGGTGATAATGAACTTTCATGTTTTCATGACTTTTATTTTATTTATACATTCATTTTCAATCATAAATTTTTTCATATATGAACGACCCTCTTTCCCTTTTTTGGGTATTTTAGTTTTAAAAATATTTTTCCAAAACAAATATTTATTTTGTATTGAAAATTGGAATTTGAATAAAAATTGTATTTTAATATCTGAAATTTATTTTCATATGAGTTTAAAAGATTTTTTAAAATGAAGAAAAAATTCATTTCATGTTGTAGTCCTTGGACATTATAAATGTTGGGTGTGCCTAGATATCATTGTGTTATCCCATTATAGATTATACAATGGTTGTACCCAGATAGTGCTCCAATTAATTTCTTAATGATTATACTCTACATATAATTATATTGTAAACTTGTTGTATGGTTCTTACAATTTTTATTGGTTCTATAAGGGTTATACAAGGGTTTTATGGGATTATTTCCCAAGATACCTACATGAATTTTCTATGATTTCTAATGAGTTTTCATATAAATCATTTGCTTTCAAAATTTAAAATAAATGATATTTTAAATGTAATGATATTCACCTATATGGGTAAAACATTATGTTTTACGGAAAAGTGTATTTCATGGGTTCTCATGTTTTTAATGGACTAAAGGTTTTTTTTATGTCCCTTATTGTGCTTTTTGGTCCCATCCCCTATTTTTAAAATGTCTTCACAAGATGTTTAATCATGTTTAAGGGAAAGGAAGATGTCAAGTTGAATAAATGAAGAGTTTTCATGAAAATAGAATATTCTATATTTTAATGTTTTATATTATGGGAAAAATTGAAACTAATCAGAACTATCCACTTTTTAATTTTTAGTTTTTGTTACAGATGAGTCATGGCCTAATTCTCTAAAACTATAAACTTCGAAAGATCCTCATAGTGAAAGAAAGTAATTTATTTACTGAAACTCATGATTATGTAATGTTTAAGGTGAGGGACTTATAGTGAAATATTTCCCCAACCATTTTAGGAGAACCATTGCCTCTCCCTCGGTTGATTCGAACCATCCTAAAAGCCTTTCACCATTGATCCCCTATCCTAAAGCATTTAACATACCCATATCCCTATGCCTATCATCAGATACCTATTAATAAGTTCTCAGTTCCTAGGTTACCACTACCAGCACCACATTCGGGGCTTACTCTTCTAGGAATCTCTCCACTACTAAGGCTCTCTACAACACTCCATCATTAGAGGGAATGAAAAGATATATAATCGAAGACCTTATATCTCAATATAGGCTCTGCTCGAAGGTCCCTAACCAAAATAATGAATCTCACGTCATATCCATAGAGTACTATGAGAGAATACCAAACCTATCAGAATACTCTACCATGGTGAAAATACTCTAATAAATATTCTGATGCTCTTTCATGTGAATTGATCGCAATGTGGATAGATAAAAATTCACCATAAAGAGATACTCAAAGACTGAATAGGAGAGAAGTATCTTATCATGTGACTGAGTCACTAGACTCCACCATCACCCAGCATAACCCTGAAGAATACTTTCCTTGAAAACTACCAAATGATATGCATTTGTCCTCATAAATAAGAAAACTCATGTGACTTCCTCGAGCCATTCCTCAGCCACCTAGGGGTCTAGATCACCCTAAAATCTATGAGGGCGCCACCTCTATAAATAATGAAGTGAACTCAGCCTATATGCATCCCCTGTTGGAATTTTTAGTGATAATTTTTACTCAATGGGTGGTGCTTGTTATGGTAAACCACCCATAGGTTGTATCTCTAGTACATGCCTATATACTAAATCCTTGTCACTCGGTAGATCATCCTCCTAATCACACAGTGGAATCCTAGTTGGTTGTCTTCATGGAGGCATCCTAAAATGAACAAGATGCACCATGGTAAAAGAGTATATATGTGTAGCTAATTTAAGAAGGACATGGAAACTATTGGAGTTGGAGGCCTAGAACCAACTACTTTGTACATTATTCATTAATAAATACCTTATCACATATTTATTGTTATTTTTCATGACAATGCATGTGATAATGTCCTAAGGATAGTTTTTTCATTAAAGGTTCATAGCAGATCCCTGCTATGATGAGTACCCAGAAGTTCCATACCACTGTTCTTGAATATATGTTCTATGGCCGAATGCTGTTATTTGAGGGACACAAATAATACAGGCCATTAGGGATGAGGACTCATAAAATATTAAGTCACTTTCTCATGGTGTGCACCCTTGTAAATATCCAGGAGGATATTATGAGAATGAGACCCGCCAGTAGGAAATCCACATTTCATAGTGTCATTGGATGTTCCTGTCTGTGGAATTTTGTATTGGTCTTTATACATTAAGATTATTATTAATGGGTATTACAACTCACGCACTAAGATGTATTGATGAAAACTATGAAGACACATTATTTTCATTGAGGTAGTATATGTTGGGTGTGTCACGAGTGATACTGCATTAATAGATAATGCGAGAAATGATTTGTCCCTTCCATTCCATAATGGAAGTAGATATCTCAGCCCCTTTGATGGAATTGATATAGAGTAAATAAATCCTTGGACATGGAAAGGAATGGGAAAGTTCAATTCTGGAAAGTCAAAGAGGGACTAATCGAGAACATGGGTTTATGGAACTATCATGCAACCCGATTCATTCGAGATATCGAGACAAAGGGATTATATTACATGGTAAGCATTCATAGGAGGTGACACATCATTATGGTGTTAACTTCTTTCTTTGTGGCTGCCTTGGTGTGTTGCTAGATGCTAACCTTGAACTTTAGGCAGGAGCTGCCTAATGCCACTGAGAACGAATCCTAGAGGGTCACACACAAAGTGTGTCCATGTATCTCAGTTAAATATTAATTTAAAAATTTAAATAAAGATTATTCCCAATTTTGGTTTAATAATTATTTAAGGATTCCTGATCGCATTTATTTCAACACTAGTTATTTGAGAGAATAAATTATGGGTGAAATAATATATTTATTACCGATTAATGCAGTGATTTTTATTTTAGAAATAAATATCCATTGTTCAAGGTCTAATAAATTTGGTGGAGGAAATAAAGAAAAATGGAAAAATAAAAGTATACACTGTTTATATTAAATATACACACCATGTGTTTTTTCTGGGAATTTATGAGAAATAATATTATTTATTTAATTAAATAATAATAGGTGTAATTTTTTGGGTGCAAGTCAAGTTATAATATTATTCAACTATTATTATTATACATGGGGTATTACTAAGAATTAAATGAAATGAATAAATGTTTTAGGGTAATTAATTAATTTTATTATTATATATAATTAAAATCCCAATTATATAATTCCCATTAGCCTAGCCATTTTTTGTGTGGTGGTTGTGCACAAAAGATCCAAGAACTCTCTCAATATTCAAGAGAGAGATCATCCCCACTAGATCAAGGCGATCGAAGGTGGACATCACAAGCAAAGGCTCTTCAGCGCTAGCTCTGTGAGATTCCTTCGGCGACATCCAGAGATACGTGGAGCACGTGTGGATCTCCGCTAGAGGAATTCTACACTTTGATTCTACGACGTAATGACAGAACACATCGGATCATGACCAAAAACATAAACGGAGAGAGAATTCCATCAAGGTAATTCTTGTCAATTAATTAAATTAATTATAACCAACATATGTTGATCCTACCTATGGTTTTGGGACTCCCCTATTTCTTTTTTCATTCTTCGTTTTATTCTGAATATCCGGCATTTTATTATCGTGACGGATCTCAGATTGATCATTGTTAACGCTAAAATTAAAGTTAGGTACACCCACCAACATGAATATGTTGCTCTCTATACCTAAAAGTGGTATCATAGTGATCCATATAATTAATTATAATTATTTAGTTTTTTTTGGTGATTTACAAATTTATTAATTTAGTTGTTTCCATTCAAGTTAATCTTTCATTAAATCTGAATCTTGAGATCTGTTCCTCCTCTCTCATTTTACATTCACCTTATAGAAATTAATTTTTCTTTTAATTTTGATTAAAATAAAGTAAAGGATCTCATCCGAAGGTGCCAAACGTTCATGGTCATACAACACCAGAATACATGGCGTGTATTTGGAAGTACACATCGTGTATTCTAGGCTCAATGCTTTGGACTGCTCCACCAAATCAGGTCATGTAAACGGATCCTATCTAATTATTCATGACAGTGTGTGCTGACCAGAAATAGGTGGCACATTTTTTCCAGATTACATGCTGTGTGGCCTATGGAACACAGTGTGTAGTCCCTTTAGGTTAGGGTTGGACCATGTACCCCGTACATGGATTTCCTGGCTGGAAACGATGTAGTGCGGATACTACACGACGTGTGTCCAATTGAAGACGTCGAGTACTCTAAAAATTTCCCAAGTATATCTACATGCCATGTCCCTAGGTATGTACTTTGTATGGACGATGAACAAATGTACGTGTCGTGTAGTCGGAACTACACGCCGTGTACTCATCCATATTATGAATATTTATTAAAATTTATTGTTATATTATACAAACTTTTGAGACATGTGCCATAGTATAAGCATAAAGCAGAGGCACAACACGTGATAGGTGTTTTATATATATGTGTTTAATTTAACATCTGCATAATGTTCATTTCTACTCACTGGGTAGTTATAAACGGGAATTAACCGGGGTGCCTCCAAGGTACATGTTACGTATAAAGATAATTTTAGATGAATTTATTTGTTTAAAATTATGATGGATGAGAATCTGAAGGAAATTCAGAAAAGGGTTTAAGATAAAAGTATTGATTAATTAAAGATAATTAATTGATTCGAGTGTGATTTATCTTAAAAAATAATGATTAAAGCATTGAATGCTAGTTTTATTTATGCGTATATATCGTTGCATGTATGGATGATCATGAGCTAGACCAAGACCTTTGTATGTGAATGGTTTCTTCTAATATATTTATTTAAATTAAACTTGTTGGCTTGTAATCCTTCTCCTCATCAATATGGATGTCCCTCCTTCTATCAGTTGCATGGTTTATTTATTTTGGGTGTGTTGTCATGATCACACAATTAATGAATTAAAAAAGAATGCAATATGGAACCAAAATAAGACTATAATATGCATAAAATATTATCTTAGACATGGTTAATCACTTAAGTATACCCCACTAAATATTAAAAAGCATGTATTAAATGATAAAAAAATAGAAATTTACGTATAAGGATAAAATCCCTCAAAGAAAATATTATGTCGGTACAACCTTCCATAATCTTGGTTAGAATCGAACCATAGTTCAAAGTGCTTGACCAACCCTAGTTGGGGTGCTTTCAATTATCGAGGAATTATAATTCAAGGTTTTGGGTTGATTTGACTTGGTTTGCATCAAGGTTTGACTATCACAGCAATACTTGGTGTGACCAAGAGGCAAAGGTTGAGGAAATCCAAAATAAAAGGATTTCAGGATTAGAGAGTCCACTCAGTGGATGAAGGAGATGAGAGTTAATGCAGTTTGAATTTGGAATGCCTACCTAAAACCCTTCAAGTTTCTTAACCAACCCTAGTTGGGGTAATTCAAAAGGAAATATGGATCTTTTCCACTAGAATATTCATGCAACAAAATATTCCGAAGTCAATGGTGAGGGCTATTGGATTTCAATAAAATAGTGGAAGACTAATAAGTATTAATTTATTTATTTGTCTTAGTTTTATCATAATAAAGTACTAAACCTTTTTTCATCTTAATTTTTATAAACAGAACAAAAAATTACTTCAAATATATCATTTCAAACCATACTCAAGAAGGAAAACCTTCTCACCAGCACCAATTTCCAAGAATAGCATATGCGTTTACACATCATCCTTCATCATGAGAGGAAATTGTATATGTTGGAAGAGTTTGTTCCAGTTGCACCTGGAAAAGAGCCCAGTGATGAGGAACTATCTCTTTACCTGAAACATATGGATGATGCCACATATGTCCAATGTTTCATGCTATCGGCCATGTCTAATGAGATCTTGAAGCAACATGAAAACATGGAAGCATATATCATGATGTCTCGCCTTAAGGATCTCTATAAAGAGAAGGTGAGACAGGAGAGATATGAGATATTAAATTCTTTGTTTACAACTATGCATAGAGAGTCTGAACTAGTTGGGAATCATGTATTCAAGCTTATTGGCTAAATTGAACCCCTAGACATCTAAGGGATTATGTTCCTGGATGAGTTGCGTACAGATCTCATCATGTCATCACTGTCCAAGACCTTCTCTAGATTTATTGTCAACTATAACATGAGAAATAATGAGAAGAGTCTATCAAAACTTCTGATCTTAATTCTCCAGGTAGATAAAGACATGGGGCGTGACAAAACCACAGTCCTTATGGTGAATAAGAAAAGGAAGGACAAGTTAAATGGGACAAGGACATATAAACAGTATGAAGCCCCCCAAGCACCATCCCTCCAAGAAGGGTAATATTCAGAGGTAGGGAAAGGAATGGGAGGCGGTATGTTTTTCATGTGGCAAGAAATTCCACCTAGAAGCATGGGGACATTAAAGGTGTGTTCGTTATCGAGTGCAATCTTTCCATTTCTACACATTGGGTATTTGATACAGCTTTTGGGGCTCACATATGTATTCAAATACAGGAACCAAGTATATTTAGAATGATTTATAGAGGAGAGGTGGATCTTCGAGTAGCCAATAGCACATGGTTGGATGTGTTATCTGTTTTCTATTACCACCTCTCATTGACAACTAGGATGATTTTGGTTTTACATAACTGTTATTATGTTCCTAGTGTTACCAAAAACATAATTTTTGTATCATGTTTGGATATGGATGGATTTATTTTCATGTTTGGAAATAAGGTTTTCTTATTTTATAAGAACAACGTATCTTATGGTATGGCTCATTTAAATAATGGTATATATGTATTAAATTATGAAAACAAAGTGTTGGTAATAAATAAAAAAACAAACTCACATGACTCATACACAACCCAGTTATGGCATCACTATCTCGGTCATGTAAATGAGAAGCACTTGAAAAAGCTCTACCAAGATGAATATTTATACTCTACTGATATAAAACCACTTGATTGATGTCACTCTTGTTTACAAGGTAAAATAAATATGTCTCCTTTCGGTGGACAGGGTGAAAGGGCCACAGAGATTCTAGGATTGGTGCACATGGATGTATGTGGACCATTTCTATTAGAATCTAGAGGTGTATATTCTTACTTCATTACTTTTACAGATGATTTAAGTAGATATGGATATGTCTACTTAATGATGTATAAGTTAGAATCCTTATAGAAATTTAAGGAATTCAAGAATGAAGTAGAGAATTAGCTTGGTAAGAAGATAAAGAATCTTCTATTGGATTAAAGTGGAGAATATCTGAACTAAGAGTTCATCGATCATCTATGAGAGTTTGGGATTCTATCTCAGCTCACTCCTCCTTATACACCACAGTGGAATGGTGTTAGTGAATGGAGTAACTGAACCTTGTTGGACATGGTGAGGTTGATGATGATTCATGCAAATATTCCATTATCCTTTTGGGGATGGGCATTACAGACTATAGTATACACATTAAACAGAGTACCAACTAAGCCGGAAAATGCAATTCCCTCCGATTTATGGAATGGAAAGAAACCCATTTTTTAGCACACATGGGTATGAGGATGCGAGGAATTTGTTAATCCCTTATCAGGCAACAAACTAGCACCATGAGGCATGAAGTGTATCTTTATAGGATATACCAAGGAAACGAAAGGTTATTACCTATATAACCCTTTAGACAATAAAGTGATTGTCGCTAGACAATCTATCTTTCTCAAGAGGGAGAACATCCTCAAAAAAGATAGTGGAATCATGATTGACATCGACAAAGTTGATGCTCAAGATACACAGGATTTGGTATAGGAACAACTTCCACAAGGCCCCATGGAAGAGGTTCCATAAACACAATTACTGCATAGGAGATCAAGAGAGGTAACGGAACTAGAGATATTTGGTTTCCTAGTCACCGAGGATGGTGAATCATTATTGTTGGACAATGATGAACCTCACTCCTAGAAGGAAGTAGTAGAAAGCTCAGAAGCTGCAAGATGGCTAGAAGCTATGAATTATGAGATGGATTCCATGCATTAGAACCAAGTCTGGGTTCTGGTCGATGATCAAGTTGATGTAAATCTTGTTTGATGAAAATGTGTATTCAAGAGAAAACTGGACATGGGTGGTCAAGTTAACACCTATAAAGAAAGGATAGTGGCTAAAGAATTTAGACAGTGTCAAGGAATTGACTATGATGAAACCATCTCACTAGTTACCATGTTTAAATCCATAAGAATCATACTTTCCATAGTAGCTTAACATGACTATGAGATTTGGAAAATGGATGTCAAAACAGAATTATTTAATGGGAACCTTTAGAAAGATGGCTATATGACACAACCAGAAGGGTTTGTGACACTAGGTGAATCCCAAATGGGTTTTCAAGTTGAAAAAATCCATTTATGGATTAATGCAAGCATCCAGGTTGTAGAACATTCGATTTGATGAAGCCATAAAGGAATTTGGTTTCATTAAGAACGAATGTGATCCATCTGTTTATAAGCGGTTTAATGGGAATGAAGTCATTATCCTAGAAGTATATGTTGATGACATATTGCTTATTGGAAACGATGTACCAATCTTATAGTTAGTTAAGGATAGTCTGAAAAAGTGTTTCTCTATGAAGGACTTGGGTGAAGCAACCTACATACTAGGGATCAAGATCATTCGTGATAGATCTAAGAGGTTTCTTGGACTAATTCAAGTTACATACATTGACCAGATACTAAAGATATTTACTATGGAACAATCCAAGAGGGTATTGGTTCCAGTGTCACATGGCCTATATCTTTCTAAGAAAATGTGTCCTCAAACACAACAAGATAATGATAGAATGAGTAAGATATCATACGTTTTAGCTATAGGATCCATCATGTATGTCATGTTATGTACCAGGCTTGATGTTGCCTGTGCACTATGCATGGTAGGCAGATATCAAGCAGATCCAGGAAAACATCATTGAACTACTATTAAGACTATTCTTAAGTATTTGAGAAGAACTAGGGATATGTTCCAGGTGTATGGAGGAGACAAGGAGCTTTTCATAAGAGGGTATGTTGATGCTGGTTTTCAGACAGATAAGAATGATCTGAAGTTGAAATCTGGATATGTTTTTTGTCTCAATGGATGAGCTTTGAGCTTGTAGAGTTCAAATCATCCTATTGTCACTGATTCTATAGCGGAGTCTGAATATATAGTGGCTTCTGATGTAGCCAAGGAAGTCTTCTGTATTTGAAACATTGTCCAGGAGCTTGATGTGGTGCCTAGTAGTAAAGATCCTATCAAGTTTTATTGTGATAATACTGAAGTGGTGGCTCTTGAAAAAGAACCACACATCAACAGACAAATAAAATACTTCTTAAGTATCACCTCTTGGGGGATTTCTATCAAAGGGGTGAAGTTTTAGTGATCAGAGTTTCCACAGAAGAGAACATGGTGGAACCCATGACTAAAGGCCTATCTCAGCAGAAGCATGAATATCATGTGAGAGCTAGTGGGTTAAAGGTTGTTAGTAGTTGGATCTAGTCCAAGTGGGAGTCTATTGGAGTTAGTGGCCTAGAACCAACTACTTTGTACTTTATTCATTAATAAATACCTTATCAAATCTTGATTGTTCTTCTACATGATAATGCATGTGATAATATCTTAAGGATAGTTGTTGCATTAAAGGGTCATAGAGAATCCCTGCTATGATGAGAACCCGGAATTTCCATAACAATGTTCTTCAATATATGTTCTATGGTCGGATGATGTTATTTGAGGGACACAAATAATACATGCCATTAGGGGTGAGGACTAATAAAACTTTGAGGCATCTTCTCATTCTGTGCTCCCTTGGTAATATTCAGGATGATATTATGAGAACGAGACCCACCAGTAACAAATCCACATTTCATAGTGTCATTGGATGTTCCTATCTGTGGATTGTGTATTGGTCCTTAGACTTTAAGATTATTATTAATGTGTATTAAAACTTTCTCACTTATATGTATTGACGAAAAATGTGATGAAACACTATTCTAAGTGAGGTAGGATACGTTGGGTGCGTCACGAGTGTTACTGCATTAATAGATAATGCAAGAAAGGATTTGTCCCTTCTGTTCCATAATGGAAGTAGAAATATCATGAACTTTTATGGAATTGATATAGCCTAAATAAATCCATAGGCATGGTAAGGAATGGGTGAGTTCAATTCCAGAAATTCAAAGAAAGAATAATTGAGTGTTTCTGATGCTTTCTTCGGGGCACACACATCTGTCTGCTTGAGGAAGAAAGGTGCGATTTTATTGCCCCACATTCCCCCTTTCCAAAGGTGGGCGACATCTGTCACTTGTTCATGGATGTTTTATCCTTGATTTAAATGGTATGATGGGATGTCATTTCTTCCTTCCATGGATTCCTCCTCAGAACTCATCACCTAGTCTGGGTCTCCCTTATAGATTTAAGTTATTGTTCGTGAAAATCTTCCTAGTGACATAACTTCATGGACACCATTTAATTAAACTACTTCTGTCGGGAAATTTTGAAGTGTTTGGTCAAGGAAGAAACCTTCGGTCAGAGGAGTAGTCCCATTGGACATCATTGGAACATCTGGACGCTGGAACACTAGAGTGTTTGGGTTTCTTCCCTTTATTATAGGTCTTTTCAAGGTCGTGGAATCCTGAGTCATCCCGAGTCGAATATGAGGAATTCTATTCCATAGGAATGTCTCTGAGGAATTCCTCAGCTTCCCATGTTTAACACAGGGTATGCCACAAGTTTAACGTCTAGCAGAGATAGATCAGCCTGATCAGAACACTGACTAGAGCAGATTAGATGAGTGTAACCCCTAGAGGACACACTGATGTACGTGGGTAGACATGACCTCACCGGGATGTGGAAGCCTGGGTAAGAATCAAGATGGATGATGGGGTGCTAAGTGAAATGGGTTGTGAATGGGATGGAACCGCCGTGAGGATGATGGTAACGTTGGGCTTGAGTCTCAGAGAGACTTCCTACGTGTCCCCAGAGCATGGAATCAAAGTCCGCATAGTTCAAGAGGGTGATGGGATGCCTAAGGAGGCGGCCCATGAGAATGTATGTGTGGATGGGACCCAGAGAAAGTGAAATATCTTGGTTGGGGCATGAATTTCTTGAGACACATAGGCTCGAGGGAAGGTTCAGGCAATGATCTTGAATTGGGGTGTACGCATAGGACAACAACCCGATGATGTGTATGGGGATTACGCGTGGTTAGCAGCCTAGGTTGATCTGACGCCACTAGGACGGAACAAAGATTTTGGTCCTAGTGAAGGGGATTACAATGGATTTCCACTAAATAGGGGACGCAATGGCTTACCTCAGATCGGGATACAACAGATTACTGCTGATTGAGGGACACAACAACTTACCACTGTCTGGGGGACACAACGGTTTACCATTGTGTGGGGTTTACAGTTTAACGTCATGCAGGACGAAAGTGGACTGGCGTGAATAAGAACCTAGGGTCTAGATGGATGGTGTGGTAAAACTGACGTGAAGGGGGGTGGGAATGACCAGGTGTTGGGCTTGAACCTTAGGGAGGCTTCCTACGTACCCTGCCTTGGAAAGGATCAAAGACTACGTAGTTCAGGTCGTGTGGGAACTAACGTGAAGGGGGTCTTAACTAATGGGTGGTGGGATTGAACCTCATATAAGCTTCCTATGTACCCTGCCTTGGAAAGGATCAAAGCCCTCGTAGTTTAGGATAGGTGTGGGGCTTACACTCTAGGTTTCCCAAAGTGTTGGTGAACTGACATGAAGATGGTCGGAATGACCGGGTGTTGGTCTTGAACCTCAGGGAGGATTCCTACGTACCTTGACTTAGAAAGGGTCAAAGACCACGTAGTTCAAGATGGTGTTTGGGGATTACACTCTAGGCTGCCCGAGGTGTTGGTGAACCGACATGAAGGAGGTCGGAATGACCGGGGTGGTGGGATTGAACCTCATTGAGACTTCCAATGTGCCCTACCTTGGAAAGGTTCAAAGTCCTCATAGTTCAGGATAGTTATAAGGCTTACACACTAAGTTGTCCTGAGAGGATTTCATGGTCGATTCTTAATCTAATCCAACATGAGTCATGCTCGGTGTGAGAAACAAGAGTCATCAGAGACCCGATGATCATGTCGTGAAAGGTGCATTCGTGGGAAGTGAAGTGGGGCTCAAGTGTGGTTAGTGGCCCAAAGAGGGAATAGGGTCTTACGCATGGTTCGTATCCCAGGGAGATGGAGATTGGGACTTACTCCAGGGTGGAGGCCCGGGTGGTGAAAAATCCTAGTGGGAGAGGGATTCAGCACGGAAGAGAGGATGAGCACCATTCCCCATCACACCCTTTGCTATCCTTGGGCACTGGAAAAGAAAATTGAAGCAGTGGTGCTACCTCCTACAAGAAAATCTAGGGGCTTATACCAAGGTGGTTTCCCTTCTCCATGGTAGGTTCCACCTCAGCAAAGATAATCTCATTCCATGTGAGGAAGATTCTACTCTCGTTGAGACGAGCAGACGTGCAGAATGTCAAAGGTTGGGGACCCCGCATAGGATGCATGGGGTGAGGTCACAATTTAACATCATGTGCTGAGGACGATGGTGCTTGGAATTTTAACGTCCTATATGACAACCCTGCTTTTTATTACAACTTAAGCATGCTTTATTACATAAAACTTCACTTGATACAACAATGAAGATCGAGAGGTTTAGTGTCTTTGGGGATTAGGATCATTACATAAAAACTTTAAACTTGAAATACAACATCTTTATTGAAAACTTCCTTTACAAGACCACTACATTCCTTCGTACTTAGCATTGCATGGGATAACCTGAGGACATGCATAAGAAAAGGGTGAGCTATAAAGCCCAGTAAGGGAGTAAACAATGAATAACATGAGGAGTGAAATACATGTTAGGAAATAGGCATATCAATAGAGCATAATAGAAACATGAACATAAAGGCATGATAAAGCATGATAATCATAACATGGAAATGTGGCAACAACACTTAACATTGAATTAGCATGAGCCAAGGCTCATTGCACATGGAGCATGAGTAAACCCTCATTGCACTTGAAGCACGAGTAAACCGTCGTTTCACTTGAATTAGCATGAGTAAACACTCATTGCACATGACGTATCATGATACTATACTTTACCCAATGCATTGGAGCGCTATAAGGGCGCACCCTTCTTAAACATTTCATTTCATGCATAAGTGTGCCACATGGATCATAAAACATGGATTCATAAAACATAATAATTTCTTCCACGATAAAGGAATGTGGAATTCATACATGAAACTTTATAATCAATATGTAAATGTGCATAAAGGTGAATACCCTTGATGGAGAAATGGGCATGGTATTCACTACACAAAGACATTGGCTTAGAAAATCGGTGCGATTTCGGCAGCGTAACGGCGTGACATAAGAATTCATAAAAAGAGGTTGATGAGAGAGAAAGGGGTTCCTCATCATATTTACATGTAATGTAAAGTAAGGAGATCATATATATACATGTCCCAACAATAGAAATGGAATTTAGATTCATGATACAAAATTATTGCTTGAATGTAAAAGAAGAGAGAGAAGTTCCTTTCGGAATTTCGGCATAGTAACGGGTGTACATGGGAGGCATTTAATGAGAGAGAAAGGGTTCTCCCATCATTCAAACAATAAGAGGGCAGTATGGGGGAGGTGAGAAACTATACCCCAACATTCATAATTGAAATAAAAAAAGGCAATACAACTTAAAGAAAATTGACAAAAATGAGAAAGGAAGAAAACCCCTTACTTGGAAGTGTGCTTCCAAAGGCTAGAGAGAGGCTTGTGAGAGGCTTCTTGGGAGCTTGAGGCACCTTGAGAGGATTCTAGAGAGAGTAGGGCAGAGGTTGGACAAACTTCAAGGGCTTTGAGTGAGGAGGAAGTGGGAGCTTGGGTGGGTTTATATAGGAAAGGTGAGATAATTCTTTATTATTTAGGTTTGGGACCCCTTATATTAAAATAATCCAAACCACAAACCATCCCATGGTATTTGACCATGGTTTCTGGAAAAGGAAAGAGGAAAACAATATTTTACAAGTAAAAGGTCCGAACTTATTAAAAAAATAGGGTTTCTTATGTGGAGGTGAGTCACCCTCCCATGGAAATTAATTTAAAAAGGCAAAGTGTTGAATAAGTCTTGAGGGCTCCATTAATGCTTTGAAAAGTAAGTCAAAAAAAAACCCAAAACCTCATTATTTTAATGACTAAACACATATTGGCCGAACATAAGGATTATGGTATTTTATTACATCACCATTGGGACATTATGATGTCATAAAACACATTATATATTTAAATGGTATTTAATTTTTACCCAAAAATTTGACTGTCTCAGAAAATTATGAAAAAATCACCGTTGGATAATTTCGACGTCCTGATTCCAAAAATAATATTTATTTTATCTAAATAATTTTCTAAATATGTGAATTTTCACTTTTAAAATAAAAACTGACATTTATAAAAAATTCACGGGTTTTGACAGAAATGGCTTTCAAACCTTAATAAAACTTTTAATTGCATTCATAAAATTATAAGATCATTTACATTTAATAAAAATTAATTTAATATTAATAATAATATTTTATTAAAATATTATTTAATTCAAAAAAAGAAAATCCTTTAATTTAATAAAATATAATTCTGAATTAAATAATAACTAAAAACACCATTTGTACTTTAAAAACTAATTACAATGTATCAAAAATGACTAGAAATTATATTCATTATTATATACAAAAATAATGTACATGAACATGGTGCTACTTATTTGTTACCTAACCCCTTAAAATAGCCGCATAAGACCTAAGGGTAAGGTGTGCGATGGTGACAGACTCTTGGGGTTGCTCAGATAACATCGCTCGAGTGGTAATCTCTATCAACTTCCATTTTTCCCGTAGACGATCACGTTCGAGCTTGACTTGATGAAGCTCAGCTTGGGCTTGGTCAAGGGCAAAGCCCAAAGACGCCACCTCTTTTCCGAGCTCTGACAAATGGGCTTCGTAAGGGGCAATTCTACTGGATGAGGCCATCGCTTCCTTTGTCTGAGTAGAAATGGTTTCGTTAAAGCCTTATATTTATACTACTCAGATGATCACTGTTCAACGGCTATAAAAGTAATGGTCACAAATCTTAACATAAAACTAAATAAGTTGACATCTTATAAAAACATTTTTCATAAAGAAACATTTAACTGGATCAAGAGGGATTTTCCATTAATGAAACTTTGGGTCGTTACAACATTCCCCCCTTTAGAAATTTCGCCCTCAAAATTTTCCTTTTCCCACACTAAAACAAATGTGGGTAACTTAGCTACATCATATCCTCCGACTCCCAAGTTGCTTCTTCAAACTTGCGGTTTTTCCACAACACCTTGACGAGGGGCATTGTCTTATTTCAGAGAACTTTTTCTCTACGATATAAGATCTTCACTGGTTGCTCCTCATAAGAAAGATCATCTTCCAATTGTACCACCTCGGAAGAGAGTACATGTGAAGGGTCCGGTATGTACTTCCTTAAGAGGGATACATGAAAGACATCATGCACCTTGGACATAGTCGGTGGAAGTGCTAGTCGATAGGCCACAGCCCCAACACGATCAAGAATCTCGAATGGGCCGATGTACCTTGGACTTAACTTCCCTTTCTTTCCAAACCTCATGACCTTCTTCCACGGAGATATGCGTAAAAATACCATGTCTCTGACTTTAAACTCAAGGGCTCGTTGACGATTATCTGCATAACTCTTATGTCGACTTTGGGCTGCCTTGATATGCTGATGAATGGTTTTCACCTTCTCCACCATTTCTTCGACCATTTCTGGTCCAAGCAGCTTACGTTCACCGACCTCATCCCAACATGCCGGTGTTCTACACCTTTTCCCATACAGGGCTTCATATGGTGCCATTTGGATGCTCGAGTGGAAACTATTATTATAAGAGAACTCAACCAGAGGAAGATGTTGATCCCATCCTCCTTTAAAGTCCATTGAGCACGCTCTCAACATATCCTCAAGTGTTTGGATAGTCCGCTCGGATTGGCCATCAGTTTGAGGATGATAGGCCGTACTGAAGTTTAGTTCAGTATTCAGAGCATGTTGAAGACTCTTCCAAAACTTAGAGGTAAATCTTGGATCTCGGTCAGACACAATAGATAGTGGTACTCCATGCAACCGTACCACTTCCCTGATATATATCTGTGCCAGTTGATCCAAAGAGAAATCCTCTCGAATAGCAATGAAGTGTGCAGTCTTTGTAAGACGATCCACAACAACCCAGATTGCATTGTTTCCCTTGGATGTCCTTGTAAGTCCAGTGACGAAGTCCATGGTGATGTTCTCCCATTTCCATTCTGGTATGGGCAATGGTTGCATCATCCCCTTAGACTTCTGCCTCTCTTCCTTCACTTGCTGACACACCAGGCACTTTGATGTATAATCAGCGATCTCCTTCTTCATATTATCCCACCAAAAGTTTTCTCGGAGATCTCGATACATCTTTGTACTCCCTGGGTGAATAGAGAAATTTGAACTATGTGCATCATCCAAAAGTTCCTTCTTCAGCTCCGAACTTGATGGAACACATAGTCTTTTCCCAAACCGCACAATTCCTTCTTCATTAACATTAAACTCTGAGGATTTTCCCTTTTTGATAGCTTCCACTTTTTCTTGGATTCCTACATCATCCTTTTGAGCATCCTTTATCCTTTCCAAAAGAGATGGTTGAGCAATCATTTGTGAATGGATTGATGATGTTCCCTTCTTTATGATTCCCACATCCATCTTCATCAAGTCTAAGAAGATTGGATCCTTCTAAATTCTCATCATTGATAGAATAGCTGGATCCTTTCTACTTAGGGCATCTGCCACCTTGTTCGCTTTCCCAGGGTGGTAATGTATTGAACAGTCATAATCCTTGATGATCTCTATCCATCTTCTCTGGCGCATATTAAGCTCTTTCTGTGTGAATATATATTTAAGACTCTTGTGGTCAGTATATATCTCACATTTCTCTCCATAGAGATAATGCCGCCAGATTTTCAAGGCAAAGATCACCGCCGCCAACTCCAGATCATGCGTTGGATAGTTTCGCTCATGGATTTTCAACTGCCTTGAGGCATAGGATATCACTTTATCATTCTGCATCAGCACACATCCTAAGCCCTTCTTCGAAGCATCACTAAATACCACAAAAGCTCCCCACTTGTGGGTAAAGTGAGCACGGGTGCAGTGATAAGCCTCCTTTTAAACTCCTTGAATCTTTCTTCGCATTCATCACTCCAAGCAAACTTTACTCCCTTTCGAGTTAGCTTGGTAAGAGGGTTGGACAATCGTGAGAAGTTTCTCACAAATCGTCGATAATATCCAGCTAACCCCAAGAAGCTACGGATATCAGTTACCGATGTTGGCCTCGGCCATCCCTCAATTGCATCTGTTTTGTTGGGGTCCACAGATATCCCATTGCTTGTGATGATATGGCCCAAGAATTAGACCTCCTTCAACCAGAACTCACACTTGCTGTACTTGTCATAGAGCTTCTCCTTACGCAAAGTCTCTAGTAAAGTTTTTAAATGCTCCTCATGGTCCTCCTTGGTTTTGGAGTATATTAGAATATCATCTATAAAGACTACCACAAATTTGTCTAGGTAATCTCTAAAGACTCTATTCATCAAGTCCATGAATATTGTTGGAGCATTGGTGAGTCCGAAAGGCATTACTATGAATTCATAGTGCCCGTACCTTGTACGAAAAGCAGTCTTGGGGATATCTTCCTTCTTCACCCTTACTTGATAATATCCCGACCGCAAGTCGACCTTGGAGAAGTATTGTGCTCCACGCAGCTGATCAAACAAGTCATCGATTCTTGGGAGAGGATACTTGTTCTTTATCGTGATTTTGTTAAGTTCATGATAATCGATGCAAAGCCGCATTGACCCATCCTTCTTCTTGACGAAGAGGACTGGTGCACCCCATGGTGATGCACTTGGGCGTATAAACCCTTTATCCAGATTCTCCTGTAGTTGTTTCTTCAGCTCTTCAAGCTCAACAAAAGCCATTCTATATGGAGTCTTGGATATTGGTAGCGCCCCAGGTATAAGTTCAATTGAGAACTCAACATCTCTTCTTAGAGGAAGACCAGGAAGTTCCTCGGGAAATACTTCAGCGAATTCCCTCACAATAGGAATTTCTTCAAGGGTGGTTTCTTCCTTGGACTCAATCATCTGAGCCAGATATGCGTGCTCATAAGGCAGTAATATCCATGCTTGAGATGATGGAGCTAAAGGTGATTCATCTTCCTCCTGACACTTGTAAAGAATCGGGGGTCGATTCTCCATATGGAGTGTGATTTCCCTCTCCCGACAATTTATGTTAGCTCTATATAAGGAAAGCCAATCCATGCCAAGAATTGCATCAAATTCCACCAAAGGGAGTATGACGAGGTTTGCTGGGAAATTCAATCCACATATTATAACAGGGGAGGACTTATACTCATGGGATGCAATGATTGCCCCATTTTCCGTACTCACCGACATCTTTACTTCCATGATTTGTGGTGGTGCAGGGATTGTTCTACTAAACTTTTGAGATATAAAAGAATGCGTAGAACCTGAATCAAAAAGTACGTTCGCTATTCATGAATGAATAACTAGCGTACCTGTCACCACTTTGTTGTCGGGGTTCACTTCGGCAGAAGTGATGGCAAAAGCTCTTCCTTGCTGTCTTGGAGGTTGTTGATTGCCTCCGATAACCCTTGGATTAGGGCACTGATTCGCAAAATGACCTGGTTCTTTGCATTTGAAGCATTGAACAACGCGTTGAGGTTCGAACGGAGCGTTCCTCTCCTCTGTCGCAGTCGCGGGTCCTTCTTGCTGACAGTTAACAGCTAGGTGCCCTTCTCTTCCACACTTGAATCATTTTCTTGTCCCCCTAAGGCAATTTCCAGGGTGCTTCTTTCCACACTTTCGGCAAGTGGGGTGCTGTAATTTCTTAGCGCCGTTGGATTTATCCATCAGACCACCAGCATTGAATTCCACCTTACGCTTCTTCTCCCCATGATACCCCTGTGATTCTCTGATCTCCATTTCAACCTTGAGGGCACATCGGACAATTTCCTCATAGCTGTCGAAGTCACGGATCGCTAATGCTTTCCGCAAGCTAGGCTTCAGCCCACCAAAGAAGCGGTCAACCTTGCATTCGGGGGTAACGACAAAGCCGGAAGCGTATCGTGCAAGCCTTGTGAAGTTTGCCTCATACGCTCCCACAGATTCTTCATCTTTCTATTTGAGGGAAAGGAAGTCCCTTTCCATCTTAAGACGGAGGGTGCGTGGAAAATATTTATCGAAAAACATCTTCCAGAATACCTTCCATTCCAAAGCCTCGATCTCCTCCTCAGGCTTCGTATTTTTGATCAATGTCCACCATTGATCAGCTTCACCCTCCATACAATAAGCCGCTAGGAGAACCTTCTCTTTTTCAGAGCATTGGAGGATGGAGAATATCTTTTCAATGGAGTTGACCCATTGTTCAGCAATCGTGGGATCGGATGATCCACTAAAAGTAGGAGGCCTTTGTCTCATGAAGCTTTCAATAGTGACTTGTTCTTTCTTAGGGGGGGTTGAACATTCCTCTTGAACCGTGTTTCTATTCAAAACTTGAGTTAGCTGAGAGAGAAGTGTGACAAAGTTCGCGATTCCCGCTCCCATTGGATTGGGCATCTCATAAGTACAATCATCACACTGATCTTCACAACGGTTGTTAGCCCGAGTTATCCTATTACCGGCCATCGGCTGGAATAAAATAAAGTTAGGGGTAACACATAAAGGGTAATCCAAAGACAAAAGTTGAGGACTTATAAATAAACTTTAATCTCTTTAACTCATGAGTCTATAGGATTCAATCCAGGCTTTTCATGATCTTCCTTCTAACATATATTCTTAGGGGAATTTTTCCCTTAATAAGGGTTCATACTAAGATTGTGAATTTATCAAAACATATCCCCCGGGAGTGTCATAACCAAGAGTGCAGCAAGGCCCGTTGTCGTGCACCAGTTCCCGTTTGAGTCTAGCTCAAAGCGGTGTTTTCGGGTTTTACCCCTAGGATACATCTGTGCCAGAGCCGCCTCTACCTGCTCGTATCCAGATAGGGATGTATTTGTTTGATAAACCACTTACTTAGTATTTACCAAAACTTAGGGATGTTTTTATTATGCTTAGTCTTGTATCTAAGGATTTACTAGGGTTTCCTAATCCCAAAAATAACTAAACCTATCCTCTGATACCAACTATGACAACCCTGCTTTTTATTACAACTTAAGCATGCTTTATTACAAAAAACTTCACTTGATACAACAAAGAAGATCGAGAGGTTTAGTGTCTTTGGGGATTAGGATCATTACATAAAAACTTTAAACTTTCAATACAACATCTTTATTGAAAACTTCCTTTACATGACCACTACATTCCTTCGTACTTATCATTGCATGGGATAACCTGAGGACATGCATAAGAAAAGGGTGAGCTATAAAGCCCAGTAAGGGAGTAAAAAATGAATAACATGAGGAGTGAAATACATGTTAGGAAATAGGCATATCAATAGAGCATAATATAAACATGAACATAAAGGCATGATAAAGCATGATAATCATAACATGGAAATGTGGCAACAACACTTAACATTGAATTAGCATGAGCCAAGGCTCATTTCACATGGAGCATGAGTAAACCCTCATTGCACTTGAAGCACGAGTAAACCCTCGTTGCACTTGAATTAGCATGAGTAAACACTCATTGCACATGACGTATCATGATACTATACTTTACCCAATGCATTGGAGCGCTATAAGGGTGCACCCTTCTTAAACATTTCATTTCATGCATAAGTGTGCCACATGGATCATAAAACATGGATTCATAAAACATAATAATTTCTTCCACGATAAAGGAATGTGGAATTCATACATAAAACTTTATAATCAATATGTAAATGTGCATAAAGGTGAATACCCTTGATGGAGAAATGGGCATGGTATTCACTACACAAAGACATTGGCTTAGAAAATCGGTGCGATTTCGGCAGCGTAACGGCGTGACATAAGAATTCATAAAAAGAGGTTGATGAGAGAGAAAGGGGTTCCTCATCATATTTACATGTAATGGACAGTAAGTAGATCATATATATACATGTCCCAACAATAGAAATGGAATTTAGATTCATGATACAAAAGTATTGCTTGAATGTAAAAGAAGAGAGAGAAGTTCCTTTCGGAATTTCGGCATAGTAACGGGTGTACATGGGAGGCATTTAATGAGAGAGAAAGGGTTCTCCCATCATTAAAACAATAAGAGGGCAGTATGGGGGAGGTGCGAAACCATACCCCAACATTCATAATTGAAATAAAAAAAGGCAATTCAACTTAAAGAAAATTGACAAAAATGAGAAAGGAAGAAAACCCCTTACTTGGAAGTGTGCTTCCAAAGGCTAGAGAGAGGCTTGTGAGAGGCTTCTTGGGAGCTTGGGGCACCTTGAGAGGATTCTAGAGAGAGTAGGTCAGAGGTTGGACGAACTTCAAGGGATTTGAGTGAGGAGGAAGTGGGAGCTTGGGTGGGTTTATATAGGAAAGGTGAGAGAATTCTTTATTATTTAGGTTTGGGACCCCTTATATTAAAATAATCCAAACCACAAACCATCCCATGGTATTTGCCCATGGTTTCTGGAAAAGGAAAGAGGAAAACAATATTTTACAAGTCCAAGGTCCGAACTTATTAAAAAAATAGGGTTTCTTATGTGGAGGTGAGTCACCCTCCCATGGAAATTAATTTAAAAAGGAAAAGTGTTGAATAAGTCTTGAGGGCTCCATTAATGCTTTGAAAAGTAAGTCAAAAAAAACCCAAAACCTCATTATTTTAATTACTAAACACATATTGGCCGAACATAAGGATTATGGTATTTTATTACATCATCATTGGGTCATTATGATGTCATAAAACACATTATATATTTAAATGGTATTTAATTTTTACCCAAAAATTTGACTGTCTCAGAAAATTATGAAAAAATCACCGTTGGATAATTTCGACGTCCTGATTCCAAAAATAATATTTATTTTATCTAAATAATTTTCTAAATATGTGAATTTTCACTTTTAAAATAAAAACTGACATTTATAAAAAATTCACGGGTTTTGACAGAAATGGCTTTCAAACCTTAATAAAACTTTTAATTGCATTCATAAAATTATAAGATCATTTACATTTAATAAAAATTAATTTAATATTAATAATAATATTTTATTAAAATATTATTTAATTCAAAAAAAGAAAATCCTTTAATTTAATAAAATATAATTCTTAATTAAATAATAACTAAAAACACCATTTGTACCTTAAAAACTAATTACAATGTATCAAAAATGACTAGAAATTATATTCATTATTATATACAAAAACAATGTACATGAACATGGTGCTACTTATTTGTTACATAACCCCTTAAAATAGCCGCATAAGACCTAAGGGTAAGGTGTGCGATGGTGACAGACTCTTGGGGTTGCTCGGATAACATCGCTCGAGTGGTAATCTCTATCAACTTCCATTTTTCCCATAGACGATCACGTTCGAGCTTGACTTGATGAAGCTCATCTTGGGCTTGGTCAAGGGCAAAGCCCAAAGACGCCACCTCTTTTCCGAGCTCCAACAAATGGGCTTCGTAAGGGGCAATTCTACTGGATGAGGCCATCGCTTCCTTTGTCTGAGTAGAAATGGTTTCGTTAAAGCCTTATATTTATACTACTCAGATGATCACTGTTCAACGGCTATAAAAGTAACGGTCACAAATCTTAACATAAAACTAAATAAGTTGACATCTTATAAAAACATTTTTCATAAAGAAACATTTAACTGGATCAAGAGGGATTTTCCATTAATGAAACTTTGGGTCGTTACATCCTACTTCTCGGATGAGGTGGGTTTACTCCGCACCCCTAGGACTTACATAACTGGTGCCCTCTTCACCTTGGTGAAGAGAAGGGACAGGCAACACCATGACTGAAGGGTGTTGTGAGGTGATCCCATTGGGGGTCCATGTTAGTGTGGCTATGTGAAGAAGCAATAGCCGTTAGAACGCCTATGAAAATAATCATGAGGTGAAGAAGCGTAATGGGAGGTATCGTCCGAGGGACTTTGAAATTTATTTTTACAAACCTGAAGGGCTACATGGGAAAAGGAGTTGTAGAGAAAATGGGGCCATAAGTAGAATCCTTGTGAAGCTCTTGTGTTCCATGAAGTGGAGGGGTTCGTGAATGGATGTGCTTCGCGAAGTGAAGTTTCCTAGGCTAGGAATGGGGAATAGGTGCATATGGGAGGATCTTCTTGAAGTGGAAAGGTACTCGTGAAGTAATGCCTTGCGAAGTAGTGGTGCCTCGCTAAGCAGGGTTTCATGAAGAAATGTTCTTCACGAAGCACATTGACCCTACCTTAGCATACATGTCATGTGGTTGTGGTGGGAGTTTCATGATTCATAAACACTTTGCGACAACCCGAGTCCCTGTGGGGATCTCCTTACTTATTGAAGGCACATGGGATTTGTGAAAGGCATCCCTCTCAGAAGAGGGGATCAATTAATGTCAAGGGAGAGTCACTTCACAAAGCAGAAGTACTTTGAAGAACTCATGGTTCGCAGATCAAGAGGTGCTTTGTGATTTGAGAGCTCAGAAGGTGAAAGTTCAGATTCTCCATCCCTTGGGCTCAATGGAAGCCTGGTATTTATAGGCAATAGGTGCCCCAAAGTAGTGTTCACTTGGCACGAAGGCAAAACTTTCCTCGTGGAAGGTTGTGAACATCAAAGGGGTTTGCAGAGCCCTCTCTCCTCCTTACCTCATGGTGGGTCGCGAACGTCAAAGCGGTTCATGGAGCCGTCCTGCCTACTTGCTTTGCGGTGGGTCATGAACGTCAAAGCGGTTCGCTGAGCTGTCCCACATCCTTGATTTACGGTGGGTCGCGAACGTCAAATGGGTTCGCAAAGCTGTCCCGCCTCCTTGCTTCATGACGGGTCATGAAGGGGATCTCTTACGCCGGCCGTAGGGATCTATGGGCTTTGTGATCCAACTTCATGAGAAAATCCCTAATGCTTTCAATATGTTATTTTCGCCTCCAATTTTGGCGTCAAAAAATGCCCCCACTCAGACTGGGAGTCGAGGAGAAAACGAGAATCCAAGTCATAGGGTCCATTGCCAAAATTCCTTGGTTACCCACGAGGTGGCCTCACGAAAGAGTCTCACGAAGCAGAGCAGTGATGTGTGGGATGGGCGTGCCGTGAAGCCCACCGCGACCAGACTTTCCACAAATCACCTGGGGTCCTCATCTCTAAATTGTGGGGATGACTTCTCTTTTGTCCTTTCTCTTCTTCATGATTTCAACTTTTAGCGCTCTTGATTCACGAAGCTCTGCATACTCTGTGATCACTCTCTGTAAATTGGGCCTTTTGCTTAGTGGCGCATAGCGAATATTCAATTTTGCATTAGTGCGCTCTGTGACTTGAATCTGAGGGTCAGTTCAAGGCTCTGTGATTCCACTGTCCGGATCAAGATCCACGAACAATCTATGTGATTGATCTTCATGATCGAGCTTCGCGATACAGTCTGAAAATTATGTGAATTTTAAGGACAGGATGGCTCACCAAGAGGTTTTCATGGAGTTCCTTACAGACGCTGCCCAAAGGGAAGATATGGTGAATATATTGGGCCTGGGGGAGTTCGTACAGAGCCACTCCGACCATGATTCACTGGTGCAGCTATTTTCAGAAAGCCAAAGGGGATAAACATTGTGAAAGAGGCTTCCTTTGTATGTCTTTGGACTGAGGGATGACGTCTTCATCCCTGAAGCAAGTAGGGAAAAACCATCCTACTGGTTCAGGAGCACGTCGTGCCAGTGCCAGTGGTTCAGGGCAGCTAACGGCCATGCTCGGGAGAACTTTAAGCTGGTTACTGGTAATTGTTTATAGAATCATCTGAATGACATTAACGAGAAAGCATTGGAGAATAGATACATCCCCTCCTCTATACCAAACAATCATAAATGTGGTGTTGAGGAACCCGAAGAAGTGATGGTCTGATGACTGGGACATGTGCCGAGGTGGCAACTTCACAGACGACTAGGCTTAGGCATACTGGCTAAGAACCTCGTGTGAAGAGTTCAGGGCAGTGATGAGGAGAGTAGGTCTGTATGAGGCGGCTTAGGCCTCCCAATTTTATATCTACCAGCCGAAGCAGCTGATTCTAGAGTTGTTGAGTCGGTGGTCGTCGAGGACCAATACCTTCCACCTACATCAGGGGGAGGTTGGCATCAGCTTATGGGACGTGCATCAGATCTCAGGGGGTCCCAATTCTGAGATCGATGTACGATGAATTCTTCCATGTTATGGGTGCATGGGAGGATCCAAAGTAGATGCCTCTACTAATGATGGGGTTGATGAGACTGTTGCTAGGAGAGTACAAGAAAGTGGTGAGATATGTCCACTTCAGACGGTGGTTCAAGCAATTTCTGAACTTCCCAAAAAATAGATGGTTCACAAGGAGTCCTCGGACTTTCTTAAAGGGGGGTCATCGAGGCATGGAGCATTCATATTGGAGGCTAATGGAGGATAGTCGGTAGAATACCTGGGGCTTCAACGTCAACACCGAGCAACGTCTGATAGTTAGGCTGGCAGCATTCATCGTGGCTCTCATCTACAGCTGGATCTTGCCGGTGAGGGAAAAAAATGTGAGTGTATGACCCAGCACATTCATCATGTCCTCCATGATAGCAACTGGAGGGCGAGTGAATCTCAGAATCTCAATGCTCACTGAGGTGTACAAAATTCTCTGGCACATCAACGAGGGGAAGAGGCCATAGAGGATATGTGGGTCATTCCACCTCCTGTACGGGTGGATAGCGGTACACATTAGGGGGGTTTATGAATACCTGAAACCTATTTCCCCTTTGGGATCAGACTTTCACCCATCCATCCTGAATGACGCAGGAGCTTTTCGTCCATGATGATCATACCATCGGTATTAAACCAAGTCTTGAAGGTAGAATAGTTCAATTTCCATCTATTCCCGCTGCCAATGGGGGCCTTCACGGATGATGGCTGAGGGATAGAAGAGAATTGGTCCTATATCATGTCCTTTAAAGGTGGAGTCTAGGTGGTGAGGGTGGACCGTGAGCCCCTCTTCGAGCCGTACACCCTGCACAGATTTGCCCAGCAATTTCGGTGCATGCATCGACTAGCCCCGAGAGTCTATCTAGGCTTTTGCCTCAAGGAATACTCGTGTGTGATGAGGCAAATGTGGCTCATATTCACACAAGAATACGGGAAGATGCGGAACGAGATACCTCCGCCTACTATTGTCTTCAGGTTAGTAAAGGACTATGCCCAAAATTGGGAGGCGGCCTACCCAGGGGAGATTTTGAAGTAGCCAACTATTCAAGTCGGTGACAGTGAGCCTCCCCAATCTCGAATCCAGGGCCGGGAGGCGGAAAGGGAATCCTGCAGTGGCGGGACTACCATGTCAGTGAGACCTGCATCAGTTGAGGGTGAGGTAGCGGCGATAGATTAAACAGTGGTAGTGGACCCAGGGGTTCTAGAAGAACAGATTCATTCAAAGGGGAGGTCACTGAGAGGGTTCTACAAGATAACTACCCAGGATCCGGGGAAGCGGTTGCACCATATAGACATGTCAGAGAATTCTGTCTTCCCAAAGGATTGGGACATCTGGGAAGTCAACTGGAAATTCCTCATCCTTCCTGAGATATGGAAACACTTGAACTATCTTGGGATAGATTTTCTAGGGATAGGCTATATCAGGACTGGCTTTGCGATGTCACAGGAAAAGGCCGAGCAATACTTGGTAGAGCTGGATGACATTCTGCATTCCTAGGGTGCCCTGCGTCCAATGAAAGACCGTGTCAAGGTGCTTCTGGATCACATGGTCCCATTGCAATTGTATTTCACTGAACTGAGAGAGTGCTTCCATCTGCCAGAATAATCGGACGAGTCCTCCTGGGGGGCAAGGCCGGTAGAGGGAGCCCGCTGGAGGAGGGTGTAGTCAGCGATTAGGACTCGGAACTCGAAGAATTTTCAAAGGCCCTTGAGGTAAAATCTCAATCCCCTTCCTCAATGTCTTCTCCCAGGTCATTTTGGACTCCTTTCTAATACTTGAACTGTGCAGGATATTCTCATACACAGAACCTATTCTCATCCCTCAATAGATGTAGGTTTGGGGCCTTCAGGATACACACTTATGGCTGAATCAATTATTACATCCAGTGGGGCCAGGACACCTGAGGTGACCCCTCTGGAGCTTTCAGACCTTTCGAAAATATACGTGGGACCACGCCTCGGGGTCCCAACGGCATCAACCCAAGAACAAGACCAGGAATTCGATCTTTGTAAGTCTCTTCTACCAAATTCATGATTGTCACCCACTGACCATGTCAACTGACTTCCAAGCCCTATTTGGTGTGTACAGTTTTTCAAATGGCATGGGCCGCCATGAAGAGCTTGGTCGGGGCTTCCGGCGGTGTCCTTCCCAGAGGAATGTCGGTGATCATGGAGGTGGATATCCAAAAAAACCAAACTGCGGTGCTCCCGATCGCCAGTGAGACCACCAGTGGGGCTTTGCTTGAGATTATTGATGTGGGATTCGATGATGAGGATTGATCAGATAGCCCATGTCCAGCCACGCTTGATCGAACGCCAAACGTGGACCCTACTGACGAGTTCCTGAGGGTGTTATCTGCATATGAACCTACCAACCGTGCTGACTAGGACAAAACATCCTCTGATTAAGAGGACAGAAAAATAGTCCATCGCTGATCATGGAAGCTGATCACACACTTCGTTAATAACACCCCCAATCACTATGGCTGGATGAGATGGACAGACTTCGCTCATGACTGCGCGAACTGTGTGCTGGGGAAGTGGATGCTCGGTGTCCCCACCTGCTCATCTGAGATCTTATGGCGGAGAAGATTCGGGAGTACGATTGTGGCCTTGGTGTGGGCTTGCAGTGGAGGAAAGTAGTGAACATCAAGAGGCTCTATGAGGCTGAAAATGAGGTCTATCAGCTACAGAGTCGGGCGAACGAGCACTCATCCACCCTTAACGCGCAATCGGGGCTGATACTACAGTTGAAGGCCTAGCTGGCAGAGGCTGAAGAGGGCCTGAGGCAAGCCTCTGAGGAAATGTATTTCATCCGGATTGACATAGAGCAGGCCCAGATTGTAGTCGATGAATTGCACCCCATTGCTGTCAAGGAGGACCGAGAACTGAACAGGCAGTAGTAAATCATGGATTCCACAAGCTGGAGGGTGGAAGAGTTGCAAATTTCTTTTGATGGTGTTAATCCATTTATGGGATGGGTAAACCCTCGGGTGCTGTAAAGATCACAAACCCTCTAACTCACTTTTATGATTTGATTAGTTGGATTCCATAGCATGCATGAGTCCCATTATTATTACTATTTTTACACGCATTTGTTATATTCGCGAAATTCCCAGTGATCAATCCCTAAGCTCTTGAAGGTCGAGCCCAATGTAAGAAACAAGGGATGATTGCTACATTATTTCATCTGAACATAATAGTTCAGACCAAGTTTCAGGCATTCGAGATCTGAACAACCAACCCGGATCTTTGGGAAGAAATGGGAGAAGACCTGACCAGAGAATGAAACTCTAAGAATAGTCAGATTACTGTTTTCCCAGTGTGCTCTTGGGAATGGATGGGATAACGCCATGTGCATTGGAATTAATCTAAAAATAGGGGAAATGGAAGGTGTGAATCACAATACCCAAGATCTGGAACACTATAGTGATGGCATGACTATTAAGAATAACTATTGACCATGTTCAAAACATGGTATCCTAATTGCGGTATCCTAAAATGGGGATAATAAATGAGGGCCGACCGCTAACCATGTTCGAAACATAGGGCCTGACTCAGAATGTTATCCATCAGTCTTCTGGAATGTTAGCCTAGAACAGTAGGTGAGCCATAGGCCATGCATCCATACTGTTAGGGGGTTCCTCAGGACGTGAAAGAGGGAGAGGATCTGAATAAAGGGCATGCAAAGTGTGGAGAGTGGAATGATGGTTTTGTTCGACTGGAGTCCAACACTCTTGAAATTACGTAATCATGGTGGAAACGCATTAGGTGGGTACATCGGTCTGATCAGGGATCAAATAAAATTTTAAACAGGACTTCTATGATGAGGAACCTGTCACCTCCCAACGTTAATGTGGGGAATCCCAAACTTGTTCAGGGTAAAGCTTCACTTTCATGGTTCCTCAAGAGATCTCAGGTCAAGGGACCATAAAAATAGGGAGGAACGGGAATCATGATTCCTGGGGCTGGACCTAGAGACAGGAAGTATGGGGGTTCCTACATATCCCATGATAATGGGAATCAATCCAAATGTAGTTCTTGGGGAATTTTGTGGTCAGATACCAACATCAGTAGGGAGAATCATCTCTGGAAACTGACATATCCCATGATTAACATAGGGTATCCCGAATTTGTTCAGGGTATAACCATAGTTTAGTGTCATGTGTTGAGGACATATGGACTCACACAGTTTAATGTCATACGATGGGACGTGGGATGAAAGGGAATATCCCAGGAAGGGAGTATGTGGTTTGGTAGCTATAAACCTAATGTGAATGAGGACTTGGTCCAGATCACACCACGTATCCACGGAGGAAACTCTTCAGGTTAGGGGACCAAGAGTAAAAATTAGGCTTGGCCCGAAGCAAAGTGGTCGGTCATTCCTACGTACCCCATGAGGATGGGAATCAAGCCATACATAGTTCTAAGAGCACAGTTTAACGTTATGCAGGATGAGGAAAGGTGTGTGTGACATGGCTATGCCAGTACACGTCCTACCAGAACTACTAAGTCCACATGAGTCGCTCTTGATGTGGGAAACAAGAAGTACTGATGGTACTTTCCTAGTAAAGGGAGGCACATGTTAGGGACGATGGGACACTAGTTGAATGGCGTCCCACTAATGCTGACCTGCCTATATAGCGCACCTAGATGCATGGAGGAGTAAATCAGAGTATGTTGAAATTCCACTTGAATATAAGGAAGTGGAAATATGTGAATAATGATGCTCGAGATATGGACCACAATGATGGTGGCGTGACGACAGGGAATAACTATTGACCATGTTCAAAACACAGTATCCATATCATGTTAGCCTGAAATGGGGACAGACAGATGAGGGTCAACCGCTGACCATGTTTGAAACACGGGACTTGTCACAAATGTTGTTCGGGGTTTTAAGGGACATTTTCCTGAAACGGTAGGTGAGCCAAGGCGGCACAAGACTAGGCCATGAAGGGGTCCCTTCGGATGTGTAAGAGTATGAGGATCCAAATAATGGGCTCATGAATCTTGTACATGGAACAATGGGACAATCCCCGTGAAAATTTCACACTTTGGGCTCTTGTCAAAATGCATCTGAATATGACTATAAGACGTATCAGATAGAGGGAGTCAGGTCCCTTACCAAGGACAAGAGTCCTAGTGTTTCAAACTTTCAACTTAAGATCTTGGGGTGGACCATTATGGGGGATTGATTTAATGGACTATGCATAGGGAGGCAAAACAGCCAAACGTGATGCGCAGTTCCCATAGGAAGATCTTTCTTTTGGGTCATAGAACTCATACCACGCTGGTAAAATATATGGGAAGCACGTGGTGCGGCAATTGAAAAACCTGACATGAACAAGAAACTAGGAGGTACTCTCCACACCACATGTTCCCAAATGAGTTCGGACCAAGGGGCCAAAAAAGAAAGGACAAGATTTGTGGATTCTTGGGGCTGGACCCGGAGACAAAAAATGCATGGGCATTCCTACGTATCCCATGAGGATGGGATTCAATCCATACATAGTTCTGGAATATGTCGTGCAATTTAAAGTCTTGCGGCAAGGATGTGGAGTGGTATTAGTTTATGGTCATAGAGCTCAGACCATAGATGGTAGGAAACACAGGAAACACCTGGTGGGGTAATTATAAAACCTGATGTGAATGGTAACCTGGGGTTTCGACCACCACCTATTCCTTGGGAAGGTTTTAGGTCGAGGGACTAAAAATGAAAGTTAAGCTGGGCCCGACGAAAAGTGAATGGGAGTTTATACGTACCTCATGAGTATGAGGATCAATCCGCACGTAGTTCTTAAGATGTCACAGTGGGATACCAGTGTGAGGTATAATAAGGTTGTGCGGGTCTGTCCCATACACAAAAAGAAGTGGTATTTGATAGATCTTGTTTGTCCTTTAGGATTAATGGGTGTTTTTTGTGTAGCGATGGACCTAGGATAGAAACTCCAGACATCACCAAAAAAATCAAGCCATGTGAAGGCGTTGACAAATGGTATGGTGCATGACTGATACCAAACATGATGCCTCCTCAAGTGAGGATATCACAGTGCATCACCGTTTTTCGTCGTGCGACCAGGATGATAATGTCACAGTTTAGGGTCATGTGATGGGACCAACCATGCATTTTTAATGTTGTGTAGGATAGAAATAATAGTTTAAAGTCATGTGGGACTAAGAACCATAGTTTAAAGTCATATGAGGATGAGTTCCACACCATACTGTGTGCGATTCCGAGAAAGAATCCTCGGGTTGAGGGGCCAAAAAAGATTAGAGGATATGGGGAAGGAGAAACTAGTTCCCAATTGAGCTAGACCCGAATATGAGATGTATGAGTGTTCCTACGTATCCCCTGAGAATTGGAATCAAGACACACGTAGTTCTTGAAGGTGTCGTTTGATGTCGTGCGGGGCTACATATAGTTTAATGTCATGTGGGACAGGAAGTAGGGGGGATAACTCCTAGAAAGGGGAGTACATGGTGCGGCCAATGCAAACCTGAAATGAATGAGGATAGAATCCCATACTGTGCCACGTAGTCCCATAAGATTTAAATCCCCGAATTCATAATGGAATACATAAATTAGTGGAACTCGAGCTGGACCCAAATACTAGACGTCTAGGCATTCCTACGTATCCCATGGGAATGGGAATCAAGCTGTATGTAGTTCTAAATGAGATCTTAGTTTATGGTCTTAGAGCTTGGACCATGAGGAGTGAAAACCTTCCAAGTAAATGTGAACCTTAAATATATCCCTAATCCCACGTGGGTCAAACTCGGTGCGGGAAACAAGGGCGGAATAGGTTTTTCGTAATACCTAGAATGCACGCCAAAGGTAAATCAATGGGGAGCCCCGAATGATTGCCTTATCGTGATTTTTTCCTTCAAACATGCAGATGTGCACTGAGGAATAGTACCAAGAGTTTCAAAGTTCTACTTCGACATGATGAGGTGGATAAGGATGTGAGTCATGTAACCGACATTTTGGGCTTAATGGGGTTGGCGTGATAATGGAGGATAACTATTGACCGTGTTTGAAACACAGCATCCATATCGTGTGACCTGAGATGGGAACAACAAACAAGCGTTGACCGTTGACCAAATTGGCAATACGGGATTTGTATCAATTTTTTGCTCAAAACCCTTGAGGATGTTGGCCTGTAATGGTAGTAGGGCCCTTGGTCTGAGCATCCATGCCATTTGGGGGTCCCTTTGGATGTGAAAGGTGATGGAAGCCCTAATGAAGGGGAACAAGAAGCCTGAGAAATGGGTGAAAGCATGTCCTGGTAGAATCCGACATCCCAAGTGCTAAACCAGAGTACCCTTGGGAACATTAGTGAATCACTGAAGAGGATCGAGGGGCTCATCTTGAGAGCGGCCTATTTGAAAAGATGAGTATAGCATAATGGGATGGAGAAATCTCAGGAGAATGAGGTAAATAGAATTTTTGTCACAAAACCTGACGTCAATGAGGAGATAATATCATACCACACCATATACTTCTATCCATCAGGTAATGAAGGTCAAGGGGCCAAGATGAGGTTGGACTCGAAGACTAAACATCTGAGCAGTCCTACATATCCCATAAGGAGGGGAATCAATCTGTATGTAGTTCTAGATGAGACAAAGATAGGGGTAGGATACGCCAACGAGGGGGGTGTATAGTACAAACAGTAACCTGACATGAATGAGGACGTAATCCCATACCACACCATACAACCCCAAGTGAGAACTTGGGCCAGAGACCTAATAAGGCCAGGGGACATGAGTTTGGGCCACGAACAGGATGTCGCGGCCAAATTTCAATTTAACGTATTGCAGTGAGGACGAAAGTGGGTAAGATGTCCCGGGGGGTGTACGGAACTGCTAGTAACCTAATGTAAATGAGGACGTAATCCTATATCACATTGTACGTCCCAAATTAAGAACTTGGGGTAGAGGCCCCAGAAGGCCGAGGGACCTGAGATTGGGCGTTCTAGCCAACTGTTGTCATATGACCTCTTATGCGGGTGTTGCCTCCTCATAGCTCCTAAGACCATGTGAACAAGGATAAGTGTGGGAAACAAAGAGTAGGACTTGGATCTCCCCATTATATAAGGGTCAGATAGCTGGCATCACCCAAGGGAGACCACATCTTGAAGGTGTGACGGGTCAGGATGAACCACTACACTCACTATTTAGGACTTATGGGGGGTGGTGATAACAACAAAGAATAGTTGTTGACCATGTTCTAAACACAGCATCCATATCGTGTGACCTGGAATGGGAACAACAAATGAGGATTGACCGCTTACTGTATTCAAAACGCGATACTTGTATCAATTTATTATTTTAAATCCTCAAAGACGTTGGCCCGAGATGGTAGGAGGGCCCTTGGGCCGAGAATCCATGCCATTTGGGGGTCCTTTCGGACATGAAAGATGATGGAGTTCCAAGTAAAGAGTTTGATTGAAGTATAAGTGTGCATGTACATTTCAACGTCAAGCAGTATGGGGAAAGAGGTGGAAGTCTTCGGGGAATGGGATACACGACAGGACCATGATGTACTCAACGTGGATTAAGGAAAAATCTTGCGCCACACCATATTCTTTGACTTGAGGGGAGACTCCGGAGTTCGGGCTGGGCCAACAGACAAAATGTCAGGGCATTCCTATGTATCCCATGAGTATGTGAATCAAGTCATACATAGTTCTTGAAGTCCATGTAGTTTAGGGTTGTGTGGTGAGGATGTGGGAGAATAGAAGAACGAGGAGGAAGCACATAGTGCGGTCGTTGAAATTATGACATGAGTGGGGCCAAAGAAGCCTTCACTGCACCATGTAAGGACCCTCCAAGATAACTACACCCAAAGGGGGATAGTCAAAGATAAGATTTTGGGGCTAGAATCAAGATGAGGTGTTTGAGTGTTCCTACATATCCCATAAGAATGGGGATCAAGACTTATGTAGTTTTATGGGTGTAGTTTAGTGTCTTACGGGACGATATACTATTTAATGTCATGTAGGATGTAGTAGTTTAAGGTCTTGTAGGACCCAATACAGTTTAAGGTTGTGTGGGAGCTAAGATATTTAAGGTCTTGCGGGAACCGATAGTTTAGGGTCATGTAGGACCGGTAGGCTCAAGGAAAGTATTGCTTGAGGAACTTGGCATTAGTGGGAGGAGTTATATGCTCACCATCCAAGGTTACCAAGGAGTATACACCATTGGGATAGACCATGTGGACTACGTAAGGTCCTACCCATTTGGGCTCCAACTTCGGTGGTTTCCTGCCAGGTATCATTGGTGTCTGGAGGGCCAATACCAAGTCGCCTTGCAAGAAGGAACGAAGGTGAAATTTCTTGTTGAAATCTCTAGAGATCTTATTCTGATGCCTTTCCAGATTGTGTAGGGTATGAAGAATGTTCTTGTCAAGTGCTTCCAATTTAGCTAGATGAATCTCAATTACATTATCTGGTGCCTGTTGATCATAGACCGTTGTGCGTAATGAAGGAAAATGAATCTCGATAGACAGTATGACCTCTACCCCATACACCAGGGAGTATGGAGTCACTTGGGTGGAATTACGAGTCATTGTATAATAAGCCTAGAGGGATTTGGGGAGCTTGTCTAGCCAATTCTTCTTGTTCTCACCAACCATTTTCAGTAAAATGTTAGAGAGGGTTTTTTTTGAATGCCTCAATCTTCCCATTTTCTTGCATGTGGTAGCAGGAGGTATGGTTAGAACAGATATTGTACTTTTCGTACAACTTCCTCAACTTGGCCTCCTGGAAGTTGGTGTCATTATCGGTGAGGACGGTGTGAGGGAATCCAAATCGGTAGATGATATTGGAGCTCAAAAAGTTTAAGATAGAATGGTCATTGATCTATATGAGCGGGACTGCCTCTGTCCACTTGGAAAATAAATCCATAGCGGTCAGGATGAAGCGACACTGGCAAGCTGTCTCCAGTGGATATAGTCCCACGATATCCAATCCCCAGACTACAAAGGGCCAAGAGTACTTGGTAGTGTGAAGAGGCTACGGTGTATGATGCATGAAATTGGCATAAACTTGGCACGCATGACATCTCTTGGAGAACTCGATGCAATCATGGATCATGGAGAGCCAAAATTACCCAATCTCTGGATCCGGTGAGATAGCTTCAGCCCTGAATGATGAGCCCCGCAGGAACTGGCGTGAACCTCATGAATGACCTGCGAAATCTTCACTCCTTGGATGCAATGGAGCATAACACCATCAAACCCGCACCTGTAGAGGATATGCTCAAGATTAGGTCCACTCTGGAGGGTAAACTGCAGCACACGACGTCGGATTCACTCGCGCTCGGCCAGATTAGTCGGGAGGTAACCATTTTGGAGATACTCGACAAAGGGGGCTCTCCAATCGATGATCAGTTCAACCACTAAATATGAGGGAACAGGGGGTCCTGACGTGGAGGCTCCGGCGGTAAGATGGATCACCTGCAGGTCTTCGTCATCACCTAGGGTGACGAGAGTAATGACTCTCCGATGTGTCACATGGATAATTAGATTATCCTCCTTGGGTTCTGCAAGTGATGTAGCTAGGACGGCCAGGGTGTCAGCTCGACCGTTCTGAGATCGAGGGACTTGAGTAACTTCCGGCTGAGATGGAAACTAGGCCATTAGCTGGAGAGTGTTCTCCAACAATGGTATGAGCTCCAGATTTATGACGATGTAGTCACTATTGATCTGCTTGATGACTAGTTTAGAATCCCCTTTCACATGAAAATGGGGCACATCAATCTCGAGGGCCAGCTTGAGGCTAGTAATAAGAGCCAGATACTCTGCCTCATTGTTGATTCCGCCTTCTGACAATAGGAATGAGTACAGCAAAATAGCTTATATCGGGGTTATAAAGACGATACCCAAGCCTACCCTGTTGAGCCTGGGATCATTGAGCCACCTGTCGGTGGGACTCCGGGAAGCACCATTGAAGTGTATCTTCCATCACAATATGGAATAATCTACTGAGATGATTTTATCATCAAGAAAATTGAGATCCAAGGACTAGTCAGCAGAAGATGGATGGGAAGAAAGGAAGTGTGCAAATTTTTTCCACTTAATAGCTTTTTGAGGGGAAAATCTGATATCAAACTGTTGAAGAATCACTTCCCACTGAGCTAGACAACCTATAAACATGGGGTGGTTCAAAATTTATCTAGTGGGTCTACCCAAGACACCAGCTATACCTCGTGGTGTTGCAAGTAATGCCGCAATTTCTTTACTGCAAAAACTTATGCAAGGCATCTCTTTTCGATGGGGGATTATCTGGTCTCTGTATCGATGAGCATACAACTGAGGTAGTAGAGGCTTTTTTCTGTCCCCTCATTGTTCTTCTGGGTGAGAAGGGTGCCGAGAGATCGTTTTAGGGCAGTCACATAAAGGACCAATGGGTTTCCGGAGACAGGTGGAATTAAGACCAGAGGCTGGAGTAGGTACTGCTTGATTTCCTCAAACACGGTTTGAAAAACTTCATCCCACTGATAAATACTTCCTTTCTTCATGAGGCTAGAAAAGGGATTACACATTCCAGCCAGATTTGAAATGAATCGACGTGTGTAGGCCAAGTGGCCTTGGAATCCCTGAAGTTCTCAAATGTTGCTTAGGGGAGACATCTAGCTAATGGACTTGATCTTCTCAGGGTCTATCTCAATACCTCGGTACCTGACAACAATGCCGAGGAACTTCCTAGAGGTGACCCCAAAGTCACATTTCAATGGGTTCATCTTCAGGTGGCAAGAATGGAGGAAGCCTAACACTTTCTCAAGGTCCTTGATATGGACCCGACATTGGTGAGATTTGACGACCAGATCTTTCACATAGCATTTCACCAATGTTCTAAGGATTGGCTTGAATATGTGATGCATGGCCCGCTGAAAGGTGGAACCTGTATTCTTTAAGACAAAGGGCATTTACTAGTAACAAAATTTACCTTGTGGCTCCCTTAAGGTTGTGGACTCATCATCCTCGGGGGCCATCCGAATCTGATTATATCTGGAGTACCCATCCTTGAAGGAAAGGTCTTGGAACCCCACCATAGCATTGATTAGCAACTCTGTCACTAGGAGGGGAAAATCATCCTTTGGGAACTGATGGTTGAGATCTCATAATTCAATGCAGACTCTGATCTACCCTTTCTTCTTCCTAAATGGCACTGTGTTTTCTAGCCACTTGGGGTACTAAACCTCCTTGACGAAGTTGGCTCTGATGAGCTTGTCAACTTCGGGCTTGACCATCACACCGTGAGAAGGGTGCATCTTTCTGGGAGGCTGCTTGAACCCGCAAGGATTTTCCAAGAGACCAAGGTGATGGAAGGCTACATAAGGATCTAGTCCTAGAATCATCCTATAGCTCTAGGAAAATACATCACGATGTTGTTTTAGGAAGTCTATGTATCGTTGCTACTCTGCGAGAGGCATGGAGGCACTAATCAATGTGGGTCTCTGATCTACCTTGCTACCAAGGTTCACCTGTACCAATTCATCAACCATGGTAGAGAAGCCCTCTTCAAATGAGGGGGGAGAATCCTCTAAATCCTCTTCTTAGCTTGAGGAGGAGGGATCCCCAGTGGGAGGAGCTTCCTCTGGGTCAGAAAATTCTGACGGGAGGATGGTACCAGCCTGAGCAACAGTGGTCACTGCATCGGGAGATTTTGGTACTACCGAAACCATAACAATGAAGGTCGCTGACCTGATCCCATCTAATATTCAGCCCAAGGGGCCACACTTGATGATTTAAAAGCAATAGTGGCGCATTTTCTTGAGCCAGTTGATTACAGACTGGAGAAACAAGAAAGTATGACGTATCGTCGTTACCATGGGACGGACATCTCGATACCTTATGGGATTAGGGGGCTCAGGGATAACTGAGGCTTGATTCGTATAAGAATATTAATTGATCTCCTGACGTTGCATGGACCTGAGAATATGCTCCCCCCCCCCCCCGTGCAAGAGACAACAAAACATTGCCCCATATTGGGGGTCGTGGCCTCCAATCGTTGGATTGCGAAGACATAGGCGTCATCCAGACCTGCCCAGGGGTCTATTGAAACTGTGGCATGCTCGACCTCACTGGCCTAAACATGCTTGTACTTTATCTAGTAATAGTCATCATTCAGGTAGCAGGATTCACAAGAGGAAAAAGGAGACGTGTCACCTTGGAGCATGCCCACTCGACCATTTAGGCTGTACTTGAGGAACTGGTGATATAATGAGGGAACTGCCACGTGCAGGTGGAGCCATGGTCTGCCCCTCAATGCATTGTACGCAGTGTCTTGGGAGACAACCATAAACTTGGTATTGGAAACTAGGCCACCTTTAAACATATCTTGCTAACCAGGGTCTTCTCTGTCCTTTCGTATCCTTGGATCTTCATGTCAGAGGGTTTCAAGTCATCTTCGGATAACCCCAACTTCTGCAGTGTCTATTTCGGGATAAGGTTAATCTAGGAGCCCGTGTCAACAAGACAGTGGCGAACCTCCATGCCATTGAATTGGCTGGTGATGTACAATGGGAGAATGTGCCTTTGTATGGGAGAACCTTCATATTCTCTAGATAATGAGATAATGTCCTAACATTCATCATTCTCTATCGCTTCTGCATGAAAGGCCTCTGCAGTTGCTGCCTCCGTCTCAAACTGGAAGGGGCTTCTTAAAGCCTCAGCGAGGGCCTCACGCATATCTGCTGAAAGTCGAAGGGCCTTGAGGATGGAAATACTTGTTGGTATGGTGGAAAGGTTCTTGAGAACATCATACTTTGGCTCCAGGTGTGGACTTCTGCTTGTAGGAGGTTGCTCTATGATAGGCGGTACAGTGGACCCTTCTGACTGGGCCAGCAGCTGACTGGTGGTGGGCATATCTCACTGCTCACTAGTCGGAGCTTGCATAGTTTCTACCAGATGAAGAATAGATGAATGATACCAGCATGTAGCAAGGAGTGGCTGGTTTTTTCATGGTCGAGGTGGCTCTGCCTGATCCAGTAGCATAAACGGTGGTGAAGGCGGGCCTGATGACACCGGATGAGGAGGCTGGGTGTGTTGTGCTCGGCACTGGACCTGGTTTCTAGTCTCAGTGGCATGCATGGCCTGGCTAGAAGTTCTAGATGATGTGCCTCAATAAAACATATGGTTTCAGCTCCACTGGTGTTGGCACCGGCTTGGGACTTTGGGGAGATCAGCCTAGCGCTCCCCATAGTCAGGAGTCATGTAGGGGTTTACCAACTCTATAGTGTTAAAAAAAGTGTACCTTTGACTATCAATCAAAGAGTCGTCCACTACTAGTCAGATCCTAGGAGGAATATCCATCTTTAGTGGCATGAATTATCTGATATTATGTGACACCGATGGCATTGGTGGGGCGCGTTGCGTCCCCTTACGCCGCTGGTGTTTTCTCTTCTAGGAAGAGGTTGGCTAAGATGATGATGTAGAAGTGGTGTCTCCATCTTCTGAAGGATCTGGCCGATTTAGGAATTCACAGATGATACCATGGGAACGAGTGACTGTTTTTCAAGACATCAAATCTTTATACTTCTAAGACCCGTGATTAGAAACCGGTTTCCACTCTCTCTCGATGTCGCTGCTACTGTCTAGCCTTACGACGACGCATGCACTACCACAAAAACAGTTTCTCGCAGCACCCCCCTTTATCAGCGCTAACGAAAAATCACTGATAAAGGGGGGTCCCTTTATCAGCGCTCAAAAAAGCGCTGATAAAGGGTGCCTTTATCAGTGCTAAAAAAAGCGCTGATAAAGGCACCCCTTTATCAGCGCTTTTTTTTAGCGCTGATAAAGGGACCCCACTTTATCAGTGCTTTTGTTAGCGCTGATAAAGGGCCCCCCTTTATCAGCGCTTGCTTAGTAGCACTGATAAAGGGCCCCCCTTTATCAGTGCTTTCTTAGTAGCGCTGATAAAGGCCCCCCTTTATCAGCGCTTGCTTAGTAGCGCTGATAAAGGGGGGCCTTTATCAGCGCTTTTTTAGCGCTGATAAAGGGTCGACTTCAAAAAAAAATTAAAAATATATTAATATATAAATATAGTTATATTGTTATATAAATATAATATATAATTTTTAAATATATTTTAGATAAGTATAAATGTACATTTACACTTATTATACTTAATATTTAAGATATTTAGTGAAAATTACTTCTTAAAAAATTAAAAAAAATATTTTTAATTAATATTTTGATAATCATTATGGAGTAATAGTCATTTAATAACAATTTGAGGACTAAAAAAACTAAAAAAATTTAAAAAAGATCCAAAATATGTTGAAAATGCAACTCAAACTTCAAACGGCCATAACTTTTGATCCGGGTGTCCGTTTGAGCTCTACCACATATCAAATCGAAGCCTGCGACGAGCTCCACGTCGCTATGACTGGGGGGGCCCAGTCAAGCGTTTTTCAAGGCCAAAAGAGGCCCAGAAGGCCTCCAAAACTGAGTTTTTTGTCGGGGTACCCAGATTTTTTAACATTTTGTGGATTTTCAAACTCGTTTAAGGGGGTATTGTTGGCTTTTCTTGGTGGGGACTAAATTTATTCCAAGGTATTACATTCATATTGATATTATTTCTTTGAAATTTCATCCTTTTTTATAATGAACTTCTATTTATAATCAAATATATAACTATATGTACATATTTTTTATATATTCGCACCTAAAAATTAAATTTTTTAAATAAATAATTAAACATATTTACATATAAAATATATTAGCTTTATCTAAATAATAACTAATATCCATTTTATTTAAAATACCAATATATGAATATTTATATACCTATATATTAATCTAACTATATATATATATTAATCTAACTATATATATATTAATCTAATAACTATATATATATTAATATAACTACATATATATATATTAGTATTACTATAAATATATATATTAATATCACCATAAATATATATATTAATATCACTATATATATATTAATATAACTCTATAAATATATATTCATATAACTATATATATGTTAATATAACTATATATATGTTAATATAACTATATATATGTTAATATAACTATATATATGTTAATATAACTATATATATGTTAATATAACTATATATATGTTAATATAACTATATATATGTTAATATAACTATATATATGTTAATATAACTATATATTAATATAAATATATATTACTATACGAATAAATATAACTAAATATATATATAGATATATATAGATATAGATATATATTAATACCACTATATATATATATTAATATTACTATATATATTATAATATAACTATATATATATATTAATATATATATATATTACTATACGAATAAATATAACTAAATATATAAATATATATATATAGAGATATCATGAATTGGAAAGCAAATCAAAATAGAGTAGTGGTAAGGGCTTAGGCGCGCAGGGGGGAGGTCTCGAGTTCAAATCCTGGTGGAGGCAGGGGTGCGCGCGCATGGGGAATATTGGAGCAAGCGCTATTAAAGGGTGGAGGGGGGTGCGTGGGGTGTTGTATAGGGGCCGAAAAGCGCTATAAAATGGGGGGGTTCAAGCGCTATAAAACCCCCCCCCCCCGATTGGCAGTATTTTTTAAAATTTTTAAAATTTTTTAAATTTTTTTAAAATTTTTTAATTTTTTTTTAAATTTTTTTAACTTTTATCAGCGCTTTTTTAAAAGAACTGATAAAAGGGTCCTTTATCAGCGCTAAAACGAGAGCGCTGATAAAGGAAGCGCTGATATATGACCCCTTTATCAGCGCTAAAAAAAAGCGCTGATAAAGGGGTACTTTTATCAGCGCTTTTTTTAGCGCTGATAAAGGGGTCCTATATCAGCGCTTTTCGGAGCGCTAATAAAGGGGACCCCCCCCCCCCCTTTATCTACGCTGGCTTTATCAGCGCTTTTCTAGCGCTGATAAAGGCCATTTTTAGCGCTGATAAAGGCCGTGTTTGTAGTAGTGATGCCACTTATGTCGGGGTCGGGCCCAACTTGACTATGTTGTTATCAACCTAGTCTTGAAGCCAATCTTTGAACGCATAGCACTAGTTGAGGGTGTGTCCCAAGATCCGGTGATAGGGGCAGTAGTGGGGGCGATTATTGAGGTTTTCCTCTTCTGGCCTTCTGCACTTTGGAAAACTCTCAATCCCCTATTCCAAGGCACTTTGGAAATAGCCGAGAACCTAATTCTCATTAAATGATTAGGTTAGGTTTATTATGTCTGGAAAGTGGGGCTTTAGAGATTGGCCCTGAAAAGGAGCTGTAGGAGCCTTTAGAGGAGGTTTAACCTGGTTATCCCACCAGGGTGGTGGTTGCGCGTTGCGTGGGGGCACCTGCCAATTCTGAGGCAGACGCTACTGGGATGGAGGTTGTGCATGTGGTAGAGCTCCCCTATGAGGTTATGGAGGTGGATCCATTAGTAATAATTCCAGCTGCCTGGGGGCCTCTATTTGGGCCACCACGGTGGGCTCGACTCTGGCATCCCTCTTTGCGGGAATTACAGAGGGCAACGGATGTGTCTGGCTAGCCTGTTGCAGGGCTTCTTCCAGGCGCTGGGCCTTATCAGAGAAGTCTCGAAATCCTCCAGGGTAGTTTTAGGTGATCATAGAGGGAACCAGTTCCATCTTAACATTTCTCACACACATCATCAGTAATTTTTGCCGAGTCAGTGTCATGTCAAGGGAGTATGTAAGCCCTTTCCACCAGGTGATAAAGTCCACGACACACTCATCAGCCCTCTGTTTTCACTTAAAAAGGTCTGCGATGTGCATTTTCTGTGTGGGGGAGATGAACTGGTAGAGGAATTTCCTACAGAGGTCCACCCAGCTGTCACTAATTCGATGTGGAGATGGATATACCAGAGAAACATAGTCCCCTCCAATGTCTGCACAAAACATCGAAACTTGTAATCCTCCTGCTGCACTGGAGTCCCTAACATGGGCACACACCTTGGGGTTAAGTGGGCCAGATGCTGTAGCGGATCCCCCGTCCCATTGAAGGGAGAAAATGTAGGATTCCTAAAACCCGGAGGTGCCGACATATCATCCATCCATGCTGGATATAGCTTGCCATCAGTTGGGATGCCACTTGTTGTGTTTCCAGCGCCTCAAAGTGGGAAATGAGTGCTGCCATTGAATCATCTGGGTGGGGTTCCCTGTTTTGACGGGGATCCCTAACCATGAGCATGTTTTTGGGTTCTTCAACATGGTAAGGTTGCTCAATGGCTCATGGATCGGCTGGTGGAGCAACCTACGGGGCAGCTAGGGGAACCCAAGCTGGGTTCCTTGGATTGTTGTGTCGTTTCGGAGGGTTTGGCAAGACATACCATTCCCTCTTGCTGTAAGTTCTGGCATAAACCCTGTATGTGGGGGCAGGATGGTCAGGGTCACCTAGAGGCAGCTCACTGAGTGGAAGTTGTTCCTGCCCCTATTACCCTGGTCTAGTATTTCCATTGTCTGGTCGTCGCTCTATAGTGCATTCAGCGAGGAGGTCATTGAACAACTACTTCTATTCAGAAAGTTGTTGTCGCAACACGGCCTTCTCAGGGTCCTCCTCCATCTTCTGCACTAAGGCAGATGGGTCAGAGTTGTTGATAGCTTTGAGGTTCTCTTTACCCTTTCTATGATTTTGGCTAAGGACCAATGCCTCGGTGGGCATAGGGAGACCTAGAAGATTCCTCTACTGGAGAGTAACTATTCCCAATGGATCTAGTGGTGGTGACACACCCTAGGGGGTTATGTACCCATCAAGAAGCTCCAGCTCATTCTCCTCGTCCAATATATCGGCCATGTTGATTGTGACCCTTCCTAGGGGCATGTCCTCAACATCGCATAGAGAGTTGGGCTGCCGTCAGATGGGACTGAAGAGGAGGGCATCATATTACCCCCAGCCATGGATTTGCACGTGGGGGGAAGCCTCCTTGATAACCTTGTGGAGTACCTTGAAACTCTGAACACATTTCTATTGGAGGGCCTTATGGCAGCCTGGTGAATTGGGGCACGGGGCCACAGGGAGTGCGGTCAGATCAACCAGATGGCAATGCTCATTGATGTCATCAAAATGTGTCTGGATCCTGTGATAAGCCACCTGCTAGTGATGAAGGAGTAAATGCATCTCCCAGTGGGTTTTGTGGAAACATTAAACTTCCTCTAGGGTGTGGGATTCCGGAACATGGAAATTCAGCGCTACCATAGGCCAGAACATCTCGAGTAAGTGGTCCACTGCGAGGATATTCCAAATGCTCCTTGGCTCAGATTTTGGGTCTGGCTCTTCATTACCCCACTCATCAACCAAAGTCGACTGAGAAACAGGGAGTGGTACTTAGACAGACTTTTGAGATGGAATGCTGGCCGGTGGAGAATATGGAAAACCGGATAATTGGCCACAGAATCATGGGCTATCCTCCAAAGAGTGTAGTGACATTGTCGCTATGTCGCGATAAGACGGTCTGACGACCACAGTTCCTAGCGTAGGGGCTAGGGCTACTAGTGATAGACCGCACAGCTGCTCGCCCACCATTGGTCCCCAGAACAGCTCTCGGTGATCTCTTGTTGAGGTGGAGAGTACTTCTGATGACGATAATTGTGATTGCATGATCATAACCTATGGGGTTTCTAGATTATCATTCTTCTGGATATACCTGCGAAGGGAGGTTGGAATCTAATGGACCTCACATCATGGGAGTACTAGGCTGATGCGCCTCATTCCTGCCTCATCCCTTGACTCTGATGAGTGAGGGGAGGGTTTCCGAGCTGACTCGTATTCCGCTTCAGATTCTAAGACGCAGATCGGTTTGATCTCTATATGGACCTTCCCCCGAATCCTTTTTATGGAAGTGACGACCCGCCTTCTTTCCCCTAGATGGCTCTTCTTGACAAGGAAGATTTCTAGCATGAGGAGGTCCTTCGGCCATATTGGCGCTGGGACAGGGAGGACTTCCACCTAAGAAAGTCGGGGTGTGAGGAGAACCAAGACAGATATCGAAGGGGACATGGGGAGGACCTCCATGGGTAGTTCCAGAGTGAGTAGGACCTCCACTAGAGCTCGTAGGAGCATGGGTAGGACCACCATGTTTACTTCCCCTAGTGACATCAGTGCGAGTATGGTCCTCGTACTATTCGAACTGAACACAGGTAGGATCTCCATGCTGCGGGTTGATAAATCGAGGTTGTCCTTCGCTTCTCTGGTCGCTGAGGCGGGGAGGACCTTCACCGGGAGTTTTAAAGATATGGTGAGGGCCCCCATGTTGAATAGTGACCGAATGGGCAACCTCACCATACCAACGGTCTATGGCGGGAGGAATGAGCCCATATTTGGTGTAGTGGGAATGGGAGAGACTTACGTGCTGAGCGTCACTGCCATGGGAGGACCCTCATTTGGACTGAAGGTGGAATGGGACGGACCTCCATGTTGAGCCTAGAAGCGAGGAAGTCTCGTGTTCTCCATGGTAATAGTATGGGAAGTACCTCCGTACTAGGTAACATTATTGTGGGTTAGTCCGTGGCGGCCATTGCATGTGCTGGGGACCATGAGCGTCAACCCAACATGCCTGTGGGGTGGTTGGGGCCTCGATCCAGGTTGGGCGTATGAATGTCCCTATTCAGCATACACAAGGAGTTGGTGGTATGCTTCAGTGATGGCTCGGGCCACAGCATCCACTGACAATAACGCCCCTTGGCGGGCGTCCTCTTCGGCTTGCGCATGACGCTAGCATCGAGTTAGACGGACTAGAACCGGTGGTGCAGGTGCATGGCTTACCTGCTCCTCGGCCAGTAAGATAGGGTGGCAGCATTGACGCGGCTAGGTGGGAGCCCTCACTAGGAGCCCCTGGAATGGGACTCTAACCGGGTCATCCTGGACATCCCCAACCTCATCAGTGTAGGGCAGGGAGTCGTCAAAGTGTTACGGGGATAGGATCCCCAAATGATTATATATTGGGTTGGGGAGCAGTGGCTCCCTGCGTAGCCTTTGGGGGTTGCGTTAACGATGAGGCGCATATGCCTCTAAATCTAGGCAAGCCATATCCTGAGTCGAGATAATAACCTCCTCCTCATACCGGCATACGAGGTTACTGATCAATCGTCGTTGGATGAACTCGTATGGGGAGATGGGGCATGGGCACCCCATAGCTATGGGTGTAGAGGTCATTGCTTAAGAGATGGAGCTGTGTGGTACTACCGCACTGGTACTTCCCCTGCCCCTACGTTGGTGGGCGAGTGGTGATCGAGTTCCAAATGCAACAACCTGATTCTTGAAAGCAGGGAGATTAACTCATCAATGCTGAAGGGAAAAGGAATTGACGAACAGTGCCCTATCGTCATTCTTTATTCCATGGCCGATAAGATGGATCCACGCTAACAACGTCATATACTGGGACATCCAACATTCTACTGCCCGAACTTCTGGTTAGTTTCATGCCAGGCCTGCTATTTTCTTGGTGGGGCCTAGCACTAGATAGCTGGATCTGGTGACACATTAATCCACCGATGTCTCGAACACTACTAATCTCCATACTGAGGAGAATACATTCATGTTGGGTTTATCATTTCTGTTTTTGATTATTTCATTGGGGCGTGCGCGTCTGTCTACTTAAGGATGAAATGCATGATTTTGTTTCCACGCATTCCCTCTTTCCAAAGGTGGGTGGCATCTGTTGCTTGTTCAGGGACGTTTTCTCCTTGATTGAAATGGGATGATGGTATTTCAGTTCTTCCTTTGTGGATTCCTCCTCGGAACTCGTCACCTAGTCCGGGAATCCCTTATAGATTTAAGTCATTGTTCATGAAACTCTTCCTAGTGACATATCTTCATGGACACCAATTAATTACACTGCTTCTTTTGGGACATTCCAAAGGGTCATGTCAGGGAAGAAACCTTCGGTCAGGGGAGTAGTCATGTTGGAAATCACTAGTGTGTCTGGATGATGGAACACAAGCGCATCTGGTTTTCTTTCCCTTATTATAAGGCTTCTTGAGGGCAAGGAAGCCCGAGTAATCCCGCGTCCAATGCGAGGAATTATATGCCATAGGCATGTCTCTGAGATTTTCCTCAGTTTCCCATGTTTAACATAGGGTATGCCGCAAGTTTAAAGTCCTGCAGAAGATGAATCGGACTAATCAGAACACTGAATAGAGTGGATCAGATGAGTGTAACCCCTAGAAGACACAATGATGTAGGTGGGTTGACATAACCTCACCGGGATGTGGCAGCCTGGGTAAGAATCAAGATGGATGATGGGGTGCTGAGTTAAATGGGTGGTTAATGGGATGGAACTTCTTTGAGGACGATGGAAACATTGGGATTGAGTCTCAGGGAGACATCCTATGTATCCTCATGGCAGGGAATCAAAGTATGCATAGTTCAAGAGGGAGATAGGATGCCTAAGGAGGCGGCCCGTGAGAATGGATGCATGGATGGGACCCGGAGAAAGTGGAATCTCTAGGTTGGGGCATGACCTTCCCGAGACACATAGGCTCGAGGGAAGGGTTAGGCGATGAGCTTGAATTGGGGTGTACACATAGGACAACAATCCGATGATGTGTATGGGGATTATGCGTGGTTAGCAGCCCGGGTTGGTCTGACGCCACTAGGATGGACCAAAGATGTGTGTCCCAACAAAGGGGATTACAACAGCTTGCCGCTGAATAGGGGATGCAGCGGCTTACCGTTGATCAGGATACAACAGCTTACCACTGATTGAGGGACACAATGACTTACCACTGAATGGGGGACACAACAGCTTACCGCTGTGTGGGGTTTACAGTTTAACATCATGTGGTACAAAGGTGGACTGATGTGAATAAGGACATGGGGTCCAGATGGATGGTGTGGGTGAACCAACGTGAAGGGGGGTCGGAATGATCGGGTGTTGGGCTTGAACCTCAGGGAGGCTTCCTACAAACCCTTCCTTGGAAAGGATCAAAGACTACGTATTTCAGGTGGTGTGGGAACCAATGTGAAGGGGGTCGGGACCAATGGGTGGCGGGCTTGAAACTCATGGAGGCTTCCAACATACCCTTCCTTGGAAAGGATCAAAGTCCTCGTAGTTCAGGATAGGTATGGGGCTTAAACTCTAGGTTTCCCAAGGTGTTGGTGAGCCGACGTGAAGATGGTCAGAATGACTGGGTTTTGGTATTGAACCTCAGAAAGGCTTCCTATGTACCTTTCCTTGGCAAGGATCAAAGAACATGTAGTTCAAGATGGTGTTTGGGGCTTCTCTCTATACTGCTCGAGGTGTTGGAAAACCAACATAAAGGAGGTTAGAACGACCAGGGTGGTGGGATTGAACCTCATGGAGGCTTCCTATATATGCTTCCTTGGTAAGGATCAAAGTCCTCGTAGTTCAGAATTGGTGTGGGGCTTACACTCTAGGCTTCCCGTAGAGGATGTCATGGTCGATGCTTACTCTAAGCCCACGTGAGTCATGCTCGGTTTGAGAAACAAGAGGCAGTAGAGATGAGCAGACATGCAGAATGTCCAAGGTGGTTGCCCTTCCCCACGGCAAGCGCCGCATCAGAAAAGAGGATCTCATTCCATGTGAGGAATATTTAATTCTCGTTGAGACGAGCGGACGTGCAGAATGTCCAAGGTGGGGGACCCCACATAGGATGCATGGGTTGAGGTCATATTTTAATGTCATATGCTGAGGATGATGGTTCTTGGAAGTTTAATATTCTGCAGCTCAGATGAGGTGGGTTTACTCCGCACCCCTAGGACTTACATAATCGGTACCCTCTTCACCTTGGTGAATATAAGGGATAGGAAACGTTGTGACTGAGGGGTGTCATGAGGTGATCCCATTTGGGTTCCACGTTAGCATGGCTATGTGAAGAAGCAATAGTCATTATCATGCCTATGTGAAGAGGCATGAGGAGAAGCAACTCAATGGGAAGATTCGTCTGAGGGATATTGAAATTTCTTCTTAAAAACTTGAAGGTTGTACGGGAAAAGGAGTTTTAGAGAAAAAGGAGCCATAAGTAGATTCATTGTGAATCTCTTGTGCTCCATGAAGTGGAGGGGGTTCGTGAAGGGATTTGTTGCACTAAGTGAAGTTTTCTAGGCTAGGCATGGGGCATAGGTGCATATGGGAGGAGCTTTGCAAAGTGTAAAGGTACTCGCGGAGCAATTCCTTATGAAGTAGGGATACCTCGTGAAGCAGGGTGTCGTGAAGCAATGTGATTCGCGAAGCACAATGACCCTACCTTATTATACAGGTCATGTGGGTGTGGTGGGTGTTTCGCAAAGCATAAACTCTTCACGACAACCCGAGTCCCCATGGGGATCTCCTTCTTTCGTGAAGGCCCATGGGATTCGTGAAAGGCATCCCTCTCGGAAGAGGGGCTCAATTAATGCCAAGGGAGAGGCACTTCATAAATCAAAAGTATCTTGAATAACTCACGGTTCGTAGAGCAAGAGGTGCTTCGTGATTTGAGAGCTCACAAGGTGAAAGGTCGGATGGTCCATCCCTTGGGCTTGAGGGGAGCCCGGTATTTATAGGCAAGAGGTGCCACGAAGTAGGGTTCACTCAGTGCGAAGCCGAAACTTGCCTTGCGGTGGGTCGTGAACGTCAAAGGGGTTCACGGAGCCGTCCCACCTCCTTGCCTCGCAGTGTATCATGAACGTCAAAGTGGTTCGCGGAGCCGTCCCGCCTCCTTGCTTCATAGCAGGTCGTGAATGTCAAAGTGGTTCGCGGATCCGTCCCGCCTCCTTGCTTCGCGGTGGGCCACGAACGTCAAAGGGGATTGTAGAGCCGTCTCGCCTCTTTTCTTTGCGACAGGTCATGAAGGGAATCTCTTGCGCTAGACACAGGGCTCATGGGGCTTCGTGATCCGGCTTCGCGAGGTAGTCCCTAATGCTTTCAGGATGTTATGTTCACCTCCAATTTTTGCGTCAACATCGAGAACATGGGTTTATAGCACTAGCATGCAGCCCGCTTCAATCGATATATCATGACAAAGGGATTATATTACATGGTAAGCGTTCGTAGGAGGTGACACATCATTGTGGCGTTAAATTATTTCTCTGTAGGTTCCTTGTCATGTTTCTAGACAATAACCTTGGAATATAGGCTGGATACACCTAATTCTACTGAGAAAGAGTCATACAGGATCACACACTAAGTATGTCCGAGTATCTCAGTTAAATATTAATTTAACAAGTTAAATAAAGATTATTCCTCATTGTGGTTTAATAATTATTTAAGGATGCCTGATCGCATTTATTTCGGCACTAGTTATTGGATAGAATATATTGTGGGTGAAATGATAAATTTATTAGCACGTAATGTAGTGATATTTATTTTAGAAATAAATAGTCATTATTCAGGTTCTAATAAATGTGGTGGATAAAATAAAGAAAAAGGGAAAAATAAAAGTACACGCTATGTAAATTAAATATACATGCCGTGTATATTTTCTGGGAATTTATAAGAAATAATATTTTTTATTTAATTAAATAATATTAGGTGTAATTCACTGGGATCATGTCAAGTTATAATAATATTCAACTAGTATTATTATACATGGGGTACTACTAAGAATTAAATGAAATGAATAATTTCTTTCCGGTAATTAATTAATTTTATTATTCTATATAATTAAAATACCAATTATATAATTCTCATTATCCTAGACATTTTTTTGTGTGTTTGTAGTGCAAAACGGATCCAAGAAATCTCTAAATATTTGAGAGAGAGATCCTCCCCCACCGAATCAAGGTGATCGAAGGTGGATATCACAAGCAAAGCCTCTTCAGCGCGAGCACCCAGAGATCCCTTTGGTGATGTCCATAGATGCTTGGACCAGTATCACTACTAGAGGAATCCTACACTTTTATTCTACGACACAATGACAGATCACATCGGATCGTGACCAAAACCATCAACGAAGAGAGAATTCCATCGAGGTAATTCTTGTCAATTAATTAAATTAATTATAACCAACATATGATGATCCTATCTATCGTTCTGGGACTCCCCTATTTATTTTTTCATTATTCATTCTATTCAAAAGATCCAACATTTTATTATCGTGATGAATATTAGATTGATCTTTGTTAACACTAAAATTAAAGTTGGGTACACCCACCAGTGCGCTTCCGCTATGCTCGGAACCTACAGAAACCACAACACATTCCTATACTAATTTTTTTCCTTACAAAAACTTTTTACATAAACTGAGTCGAAATGAAGGAGATCATAGTTTAGGTGTATGGATACGTTGGCCACCTCACAAACACTAGATTCCTTAGCCTAAAATTTAAAAGTGGAAAATATAAAGAAAAATCATAAAACACAAACAAATCTCATAGACTTTGGTCCTAAGGTAGAACTGAATCCTCTGATAACACTCTGTAATGACCCAACCAACTAGGGTTTGAGCCACAACTACCCCAAGCCTACCTCCAATAGGCTATGGGCTTGTGACCAGTACAAAGTAGGCATATCACACATGGAAGGAAGTTTCCTAATGTACCTGTACACATGAACATATCTCTAAGACCATACAATATTTAAATGTTAAACAATTGTAACCAATGCATGTATAAATCTGTAATCTCATAATCAGAGTACAAGAGTAAAGTACTAAAAGTAATAAAGGGTCCAAATACAAGACCAATAAAAAACTAAAAAGAGTCAAACCTACTTAAAAGGTGAAGAATAATACCAAATTCAACCACCCATAAAACACCTCAATCTTTATAACTTAATCTATCCTCTACCATCCCCATTCCCACCTAGGAAACCATTAAAAAGGATAGTGGTATGCAAAATAAATGACACATGCGGGTGGTTCCCATGAAGGAGTTAGTATAACAGTACCCAAATGGAAACATGAAAACACTAAACTCATAGAATCAAGAATATTCAGATCATAACGAGGATATATAAATCAATTCATATGCAAACCCCATATATACTCTTGAAGGAAACCATGTCTTCATTCGGTCTCAACCAAACCGCCTTTATAGGATCCTGCTTGAAGCTTCTAAGTAATGATCATTTTAGAAAAACCCACTCCACGAGCCATGTTACAATCAGATACACTCATCCAAGAGGTAATTATTATTGTTCCATGACCAAGAGAACTCAATGGTAATCGAATACCTTGATACTCATATAGGTGATCACTCCCATGGTTATTAGAGGACACTACAAACGGAATATGGATCAAAACTGCAATGTGGGAGATTATATAGAAATGATACCAAAAACCCAAAAAAACGGAATGATAGATGGAGGATCATGTCCCCACTCATGGAGTTTATTCAAATTCTATGAACATCGCCAAGGGTAAGAGAAATAATGATATATGATCACACTCTATTCTCATAGAGGGACACCACAAACTCTATCTGAGAATCATCCACTAGAGGGGATCACTGTCCAGAGATGTGGACATAATTCTACATTGTACCCTCAAGGGGATAGACTAAGGGAACACACTCAACCACTACTAGTCTAAAAATTAATAACAAATGGGCTCCAAACACTCTCAAAAGGGTTACATGACTTGTATTATGAGTACACAGTGTTTCCATCCTACCCATGGTATTCCCATGTGGTGCTACTCCACATGGAATTTAAAACTCCATATATATATATATATCAATACCATAGAGTACATACTGTGTATAGATATTTAGACACCCTGCATGTGCCTTATGTCCGTACCCATGTCCTCTTTATCATGACCATCTACTAATTCGTGTACAACTGACCATGCACAGGTACAACTGGTCATGTCTGTGTATTCTGGCCTACCCATGCCCACATATCAACTGATATACATGTTTATCCCCCAACACAGGTCCCACGGTGTGTGATAGATGTCACATTGCATGTGATATTTTTCTTCTCCATGGAAAACCAAGTTTCGTACAAAGGGTCCCACATGGTTTGTATCCCCAAATTACATACCGTGTAACCCGTGATTTTTTAGAACATGTGGGTTCTTCTCCGCATCACATTCTATGCTATTTTTACCACAATTCCAATCGAGAATCATATATCTATAGTCATCTAACCTTCATATCACTGTAGATCCAAGTTTGGGCTTTGAATGTGCTAGTAAAATGAACCATCAATTTGTGTCATCTACCACAAATAAAACCAAGATGAACAAGATATGTCAATATATCTGATCTACCTCTAATCATCCTATGTAATCATCAAACCTCAATGACACAAATTATTGTGAACTACACTCGTGATATTGATCTGTTATGTTAATGAATTATCACGCTTTGATTATATACCCAAACATTCATTGAACCATTGGCCAAAGGACTTTCCAATTATGAATGTGTGAAGAAATGGGAGAAAATACATGAAAAATAAAATTTGAGGAATACACCCTGATCTTTTTTCATTTGGAAATGATCCTTTATTGAAGAATTAGATGAACGAAGAGAAATATAATAAAAAAACAATAAATGAACCACAAATAAAATCAATCGTAAATGAGAAAATCACTTTATGTTCATGGAATTGATCCATATTCAAATAGAATAAAGAATTATATGGAAATAAAAAATATCAAACATCCTACATGGAGTTGGATTGATCTATGATGAATAAAATTCATTTATTTTCATCTTTAGAGAGATCAATGAACTCTGATGGTGCAATGATCCTCGATCTCAATCTGATCTGATGTTGTTCACCGAGAATTCTCTCCTCCAACAGTCCTTTAGATCTCCAGGGTTATGAGACCAACCCTAATATCTCATCATAACAATTTATTTATAGATTATTTTAGGTTTCTTCTTTAACATAATAAAATAATTAAATTTCTTTATTTATTTTATTAATTTCACCAATGATTGTGTTTTACCAAAGCACCCAATTTTATCAACGATTATGCCATGCCTAGGGTAAATATCATGCTCTAAACTCAACAGACGATTCATATTTCTAATCTGAGGATCTATTTAAGAGATACTACACTTTTTTAGGAAAGCTACATGCACATGATATTAATATTTTTAATAATTTATAAATATCAATTCCAGGCTCATTGGGCCATAGTATCTCATGATGTCTCATTTCCTGGCTCAAAAACTAATTCATATAATATTCTAAAGTAATACAAGAAAAAATAAGATTCACTGCAAAAATGAATAAACTCTTTGAAATTAATTATCTAATTTAATGAATAAAAATTTTCAATTGAGTTTTATGGGAGAACATAAATTCTTTTTTGGTTTTCAAATTTCACAAAATACTAATGGAGCCTTTTTAATTGAAAATAAATACAGTAATATAATTATAAAGTAGTTTATCATTGATCATGATATAGAAATAAAAATTCCCATGAGTAAAACTTGTAAGATAATGTTGGTTGAATTTAATTAATTGGTTGACAAATTGGTTTATCAATATATTATTGGAAGTCTACTTTTCCTTACTATGACCCATATGGACATCAGGTTCAGTGTATGTATTTTTTCTTATTTTCAACCCAATACAAAGGAATCTCATTGAAAATCCCACAAAAAAATTTCCATTATATAAAATAAACTAAAAAACCATGGATTATTTTCTCTTAAGGAAACATATTTTGATATTTCATGTTTTTCTAATGTTGATTTAGAGGATTCCAACTAAATAGGAGAAGTACTATTGGAACTTATCATCTACTTGTAAATTCCCCCATATCTTAGAGTTGTAAGAAGAAACACTCTATTGATCTTTCTATAGATAAAATATTATAAATATACACAAGTAGATATTTCTCCCAATTTATATGGACAAAACAAACTCTTTTGGACTTTATGCAAACATATTATTCCATTACAATAAAGTGTGAAACCACTAGTGAAACTAGTATTTCTAAAAATCATAATCAACACTCTCGCACTAATCACATCGACCTGAGACAATATTTTCTATGACATAAATTTCAAAAGTGTGATATCATTCCTCAATTTGTTTTCACAATCCCTTAAATCATAGATATATTTATTAAACCGCTTCCTCTTGATTGCTTTGAATTAATAAATTGTGATTTGTGTGTGATTAGCTTGTGATTTTTAACTCTTAAAATCTTTGAAATCTTGATAATTTTTTTTTTTATTTTTTTATTTTCAAAAACAGTTTCCAAAAATGGATTTCAATTTTTTTTATTCAATTTTTTTTCAAAACTTTTTCATACTATTCAAAAGTGAAGTGAGTATAATAATCCATGAAAAGTTTTTTTTGTGATACAAGCAAGGGGATTTTGTTTAGGGGAATATGATCTAAGGTATTTATCTTAAAAATAGTTTATTTGGTTTTTTAACCCTTTATACCTCCTGGGAATAGTGAGTGGGACTTTACTACACACCTATTTTGACACTCTTGAAGAATTTTCTATAGTTTATAAATAAAATCCTAGATTAATAATGCTTTTTTTTAAATTGTTTTTATCTAAATAATTTATTTCTATTTTTCTCACAGGTGTAATCCCTTTAAACTACCCTGAGAAATTAATTTAGGTGGAGATAATATTATTAACCATGAAATAATCATAGAAGTGACATTTTATTTTGCAAAATATTTTTCAAAATTTAACGTATTGTTTTGTTTTTTAAGAAAATATATTTATATTTTCCTAAAAAATATATTTCTCAATGTTTTATTTTAGCAATTAAATTCTTTTTTAAAAAAAATTGAAAATCATTCTTCTAAGAGATTTCTTGTTTTAAAAATATTTTCAAAACATTAATTTTTATCTCTCTCAAAAGATCATTAATGATGATAAATGTAGACTTAATTTGTATCTCTTTATTGTCTAACCCTATGTATAACTTCTTTTTAATAATTTCAAGGGGAGGTTATCATCCCATCCTAAAGAAGGTTAAGCTATGTTTATTTTAGTAGTTTTTTTATTTACTCCTATTTAATTTAATTTTTTATTTAAGTGTTTTTGTTTATTCAAAAGGGAAAGCTTTTTTTATTCTAACAATTATTAGATTTTAATGATAAAAATAATTATAATTTTTTTATTTTAATAATTAAGAATATAACTGTTTTATTTATAATAATAATTTTGTTTGAATTTAATTTTTAATTAATTAGTTCCTCATTTATTTTAATTATTATTATTATTCTAAATAATTATTTTTATTATATTTTATGAAATAATAATTTTCTATGTATTATTTTTACCCATACATATCAATTCTAAAAATATATTTACCTTTACATGAGAATGGAAGTTTCTTTTTACCCTTAGCTTTCTTTTTATCCTTACACGTGTATTAGAATTCTACTTTTACCTTTATGAAAGTTCAGCTTACCCTTACTCAATTATTGTACTCATCCTTTTACCCTCATGCATTTCTTTATTACCTATACATAATTAGTTTACTTATCTATTTACCCTTATGAAAATCCACATTACGGTTATAAGAATTCATATTTTTCCTTATATAACTAGTCAAATTTTACCCTTACCCTTACGCAGGTTTAGTATATCCTTACATGACATATTCCATACCACTACATGAGGTATGGAGTTATTCTATTTCCCTTACACAACTATTTTTATACCCTTAAGAAATGCATGATTTATTTTTATCACCCGTATTCATGTTTAATCATACCTTTACGTAGCATGTGTAAATTATATTCTACCATATGAAAATCAAGTTGTCCCCTTATACAGTATTTATTTGATATTCTTTACCCTTACATATCGATTGAACATTCAAATTTACCTTTACACGATCTATAAAAAGTTTAAGAAACCCTTATGTAACCTATATACTTTAGGAGTTACCCTTACGCATGCATGAAATCTTACCCTTATGTAGGTAGAGAATTCTCATTTTCTCCAGATTACTTTGTTTCACAATATTATTGATATTTTTATATTCTACATGATTATGAAAATAATTTAATTTTTTTTAATGATTATATAAATTAATATTAAATATTTAGATTCTATATGATGTTTTTTATATTGTTTTAAAAACTTTTAATATCAATATTAAATATATTCTACTTTCATGTATATTTTTACTATATGAAACTCGAATATTTGGATTTTATTATTTTGATTTTTTTGTATGTATTACATGTTTTTTAATTCATATTTAAACAAAAAAAAGTTATTAAAACTTTTTTTGGAGTTTTTAATGAAGCATCAATAAATATTGATATTATCACATGTGTAAAAATGAAAGTTTTATTTTTGATGTTTTTAGATGTGTGATTCTTATGATTTCTTTAAGTTATTATTATGGATTTGTTTTAAAATTTATAAAAAATTTACTTAAGGTAATTTGAATTTATAAAAAAATTATAAAAATAAATTTATTGATAATCTTCTTCTCTCTTCAATAATTCTAAAGAAAAAAAATTATTATTATTTTTAATGTTAACTAACTATTGATTATCATTGCTTTGTTAAGTTTTTATTCTTTAAATGGGTCCATTCGTGCTTATAAATAATTTTATTAAAGATTCATTAAATTTAGTGGTCAATAACATAAAAACCCAAATTATTTCATAACATTTATAAAGGATTTGGAGAATATAAATAAATAATTTTATTAGAATTGTTAATCACAACTCATCTATAGTATCTTTCTCATTCATCCTTCCAACATGCCTAGTGGCTCTTCAAGCTCTCAAAGCTCTCTCCTTTTAAATCATATTCTTCCTTCAAATTGGTTGTTCCAAAATTTTAATATCTTTCTAACTCACTCTATATCATCATTCTCCCCTTGTTTTCATCGTATTCTTTATGATAAATTATATTAAGCTAAAAAGATCATATTCCTCACATTTCTCCTATTTTTTGGTTCATACATCCATTAATATAAGGTATGTAGGTTTAATTGTTTTCCCCTTTAGGAATAAAAGGGACTAATATTTTTGGTTTTTAGCATCACTGTTAAAGTGAAAAGTTCTATTATATTTGTTTTCTTATTATAACCTAAAAAATAAAGGGATATTTCTAATATCTTGGATACCATTAAATCTATGGGACTAATACATAAAATAATCAATAGATTTATATGGTAGATGTGGGGGTTTGTAGAGGTACTATATTCAAACTACCCTAAAAAATATTGTTTCCTATTTACTCCCCAAAATTAAATTTATTTCTCTATCAATTGTCCATTTCATCTTTTTATTAATCCATCAAACACACTTAATTTATTTATTATAAAATCTACTTTTGGTTATTTCTTTCAATTTTAATTTTATTATTTATTTTTAATACATTGATTATTTTATTTCATTTAAATGGTTGTAATTTATTTAATATATTTAAAATAATATTTTAAATTTTTATTTTTTTCCTTTAATTTTTAAAAGGTAAATTCACCACCACCCCCTCTTAAAATTTTATATTTTATATGAAAATTGTATTTGGTATCATATTATTTTTGATTCATTTAATTGATTTATTTTCAAATTCATTCAATGTTTTTCTTTTAAAAATAATTAAAAAAATTAAAAAATGATATATTTTGAAAATGCAATCCTGTAATCCATTTTTTTCATTTTCTAAAATCTATTTTATGGGTTACTCGTAACCATTACAATATTCAAAAACATCACCCAGCAACATTCCACCTTCAAATTAAAGATTCAAACTTCAAATTTCAAATTTCAAATTTCAAATTTCAAATTTCAAACCAACCGCCCTTATCAATATTGAGCCATGAACCATGACACACATACCCAGCGTGATCCAAAACCCCCCCGTCCATCATGTAGAGATTTGAATGCGTCAGATGGTCGCCTCACTGCCCACTATCATCTTTGTTCTCAATGAAACCACTGGTCTATCCACACAGACGACGTCCTCATTAACCAACCTCCTCGCCATCGCTATATGATGGACAATCATGTCACAAATCCAGGATGAACAAAACCAACAACCCGATATGAAAATAGATCCACTGAAAACATTAAGGAAGAAAAACCAAACAAAATATGACGAACAAAAATCAATCCCCATAAACGTTGCTGAATATCGCCAATCGCAAAGAGAACAAGTACCAAATCCATCCTCAAAGGTGAAAACCAAAAGAACGTTGAAACTGGATAGATCCACCACAGGACGCGCAGCCAAGCAACAAAGAATAACCATCAATGTCAAAGCATACCTTCCTTCAGGACTGACATTACACCGAGCTAGATTGACGCAGCCCCAAACAGCATCGACACCTCATGCCTCCATGAACACCGCACATCGATAACCAGAAACATGATTAGAGCTGAAAACCACAAACCAAACCAAAAAAATAGGCCTCCCAAACATCAGATCTTGCTGAAAGAAGCCCCATCAGGGACCATTGAACCAGATCCCGTCGCTATCTTCATAGTTTCACTAGAGGACCAGATTTCCCAAAATGCTCATAGACGACACGAAATTCGAAGACACCCCCAAATCACCATATCTGAGACCCGCACCCTGGCCCAACATCACGCCACCTTGGAAAACCCTAGTCGTATCTGAGGTTAGAGCGAGAAGAAGGTCAAGCGCGATGCGGATCACCGAGGATGAAGACTAGCCCATGCCACTTGAAGCGGCCACACCACGAACGCGCTGAGCAGAATGCTGAGGGAAGAAGATCTGGCTGGAGGAGGAGGAGGGAAGGAGGGCGGCGGTAGGGGAGAGAGCAAGCGATGCGGAGCCCCTTACGGACTCATAAAACTTCGGTTCGGGACATGAAATGTTGTAAAACTGGGGCGATCTCTATTTTGAAAATGAATTTTTCAAATACCCATGGTGTTTCCAAAGGATAATCATTATGTCGTGCTCCTTTTTTATAGAAGTAATTGTGGTTATTGGTAAATTTTTAGGTCTAATTTTTTTAGATCTATTGTTTATCCTATTTATAAAATTTTTTATACATGGATATATTCTTATAAACGATGAAAAAGATAAATAGACTCCTAAATATATTTATTCTTTTAGATTAGATGTAAAATATATGAATACCTTGCATTTTGGTTTAGAAATTAATGAATTTAGTAGAATTTATTCATGTCAAACTACTCATGAAATATATAAATTATTAGAAGTTATACATGAAGGTACAAATACAATTAAGGATAAAAGGCTTGACATGTTTATAAAAGAATTTGTGAGTTTCTATATATATCTTAGTGAATCTATAGTTGTTATATTTACTTGATTTTATAAAATTTGTAATAGTTTAAAATTTCTTAGTGATTATTTTTCTATAGAAACTTTATTCAAGAAAATACTTTGTGATTTACTAGGAATTTAGAAACAAAAATTCACTAAAATCATTGAATCTAAATATGTTAAGAACAATTAGATTAAGGGACTTATAGGTTTTCTTGTGAAATATGAGATACCCATGAATATACAAGTACAAAAGGATTCTAAGGAGTTCATGGATACTAAACGAACAATTTCGATAAAATAAAACAATGATGACTCATCTAGGACTGACACTAACATTTCCAACTTTTCCCAAATGATGGACAAGTATAAGATAAAAAATAGAGCCAATCAATAATTCAAAAATAAAAATCAAGAATTCTAGGAAACATTTTTGAGTTGAAAAAATAAGGGACACCTCAAACTTGATTATCCCTTAAAAAGTGAAAAATTAAAATATAAAATCAATGTAAGAAAGCTTCAAAGGTATCGAATTAGAGTTCTAGTTATGACTCTATTTATACATATGAATCAAGTGATGAAAGTCCCAAGTGTCTTGTGACACATTTTAGAGATGGAATTAAGGTTATTTATAAAATTTATTTTTATTACTTTAATTCTTCAATTTATTATTCTACTTCTTAAACCTCTTCTTTAACTTATATATACATTCTTAACAGTAAAATGAACTTAAAATTGAGTTTTTTGAGTTTTTTTATAAATTCAAATATATTGAAAATAAATAAAACCTTGTTATTTATAAAAAATATCAACTTTTAAAAGAAAATGAGGCTTTCCATTTAAAATTCAATAATCAAAAAAATTTTAAAAATTAATAATTTCACATTAAATATATTAAAAACTCTATTTGTTTTTCCCCACATAGAATATAATTTTGATATAATTTTGAGTTCTCAAAAACATTTTAAAAATATATATGGTTTTGGTTTTTCAAAAAAATCCAGTTTTCCCAAAAAGATTACTATGAAAAATGGAATTTCTCAAAATAAATTTTTAAATTATTATAAGAATGTTGTTCATTTAGTTTATAAATTAAACTTTAAAAATGATAGATATGATATAATTAAAAGGACTCATCTTTCTTATTGGATTTCAAATGTAAGAACTTATTCCAAACAAATTCTGATACCAAAATCTTTATTAGATAACATAATTGGACCCAAGATATGTGTACCAAAAACTAAAGTTTTTTAATATTTTTTTGAAAAAGATAAAAAACTAAAGAAGCTATAGGGTATATGGATAGTTGGTTCTCAAGACATGTGTGTGGTGATCCTTCTAAATTCAATCATCTCCATGATTTTAATGGAGGACATGTCACCATTGGAGATGATTCAAAATATAATATTACAATTATATATACAATTAGATTCTCCCACACTACTCTTATAAAGAATTTTTTTTCAAAAGACGAAAAGAATAATTTACTTTTTATAACTCAACTATATTATAGTAGTTTTAAATTTACATTAAAAATTATTTTTGGTATTTTTTTATTCTAAATGAAGTATTTTTTTATTTCATATTTTATTAAAAATGTTTAATTTATTTATTTAAAATCTCTAGAAATTAGAAATTTTATATTTTTAATTTCACAAGAAAGTTATTCTTGGATTTGGAATCATCACATTTTACATTTTAATATTCATTAACTTTTCACACTAAACTGCAACTAACTAGTACAAGATTTTCCAAAATTATATTTTAAAGATAATTTAGTTTGTGAACATTGATACCTTGGGAAAAATCCAAAGTCTTTTTTAAAACCAAAACACCTTTTTTCTTTCTCTAAAACCCTAGAACATGTCCAAATTTTTCTTTTAAGACCAAATCAACTTTCTATAATTAGAGTTAAACATTAAAAAATTATAATTATTGATTAATTTTTTATATTTATATGGTTTTACTTACTTTCTCATATTAATTATTCTTATAGTTTATTTGTAAAATTTCAAGAAAAATAAAAAAAATGATCAAATATTATCTCCCATTAAAGTAACCATGGAGGATAATTTTATAGTGAATAATTTGATTGGTTTTTTGCTTCTCAATGTTACCATCACTCATTTTTCTCCCCTAAAACACCAATAAAATGGGGTTATCAAAATCTGAAATAGGACCCTCAAAGAAATATTTATGACTCTTCTAAACGAATTTCCCCTTATTAAGTATTTTTTGGATAAATTAGTTAATATTTCATGATTTATTATTAACCATGTAATTGTAATACCTATATTAGAAAATATCCTTTATGCACGTTGGAAGTGAAATTTGTTAAATTGATGGCCTCTTTAGTGTCTTCGGTTGAAAATGATTTATCCTTAATACCAAGGAAAATTTAGGTGTATTTGAACCTAAATTTTATAAAGGAAAATTTATTGGGTACTCAAACTCATGAAGATCCTTTACTATCTTAATTAAGTAAATCAAGACACTAGAAGATTCAATTCACATCAATTTCAATGAGAAAATTCCTAAATAACATCCATAAAATGATAATGATGTTGACCAACCTAGTTCGACACTTCATCAACCTCAACATTCTAAAAATATTTATGATTTTTTGGGATCCCCATCCTCTTCTTTTCCCAAATATTTGAATAAATCCAAGTACCATCACCTTGAGAATGATATCGAATAATTTCAATCTAGAACTCATAAGGTAATGTTGAAACTAAATGAGGTTTAACATCAAGATTTTCACTCTCACCATGAACATAATTCCCTAGATGATGGTATTAATTATGGGAATTTAATAAATTCCATGAAATATTAGTTGAACCAGTTTTATATGAAAAACATTTTAATAGTCTTGTAACATCTAAATAATCATCCTATTAATGGTACCAAGTGGGTTTTTTAAAACATTATTAATGAATAAAGAAAATTTTTCTATAACAAGGCTCAACTTTTTTCTAAAGGACATATTCAAAAATAAGTTATTGGTTATGGTGAAACCTTTTCACCCATTTATTTACTTAAATCGGTTAGAATATTATTGTAATTCACCGCTCATTTTAATTTTAAACTTTTTCAAATGGATGTAAAAATGGTTTTATTCATGAAAGTATTTTGGTGGTCCAACCACTTAGTTTTAAAAATACATGAATCACAAATTCTCTTTTAATGTTAACCAAATCTCTATATGGTTTAAAAAATATCATCAAGCTTGGTATGAGAGGTTAACCAAATTTCATTTATCAAGTGATTTTAAAATGGGAAAATATGATTCTAACTTTTTTTTCTAAAAACTGTTTCAATTGATTTATTTTTCATTAAAATTTATTTTAATGATTTTATTTTCAGATCAACTAAAGAAAATATTTTTAATCAATTTTTTAATTTAATGAATAAATATTTAGAAATTTTTTTATAGGGAAAATTAAATTTTCCCTTTGTTTAAAAATTTCCCAAAATATTGATGAAACCATTGTAAACCAAACTAAATACACTAATAAACTTCTAAATAAATTTTAATGGATCATACTATGAAAATTAGAATAACCATTAGTATAACTTGTAAGATGAGGTTGAATGAAGTTATTCTATCATTCGATAGTTGGTTTTATCGAAGTATGATTGGAAGTCTACTTTACCTTACCACAGACCTTTCAAACATCATATTCAGTTTATAACCTTGTACTCATTTTCAATCTAATATAAAGAAATCTAATTTAAAATCCTATAATAAAATTTTTCATTATTTGAAAGTAACTAAAACCCTTGGATTAATTTATCCTAGGAAAACCACTTTTGAACATTCTTGTTTTTGCAAAGATTAGTTTGGAGGATGACAACTAGATAGTAATTGTACTAGTCGAACTTTTACTCTACTGGGAAAATCCCTTGTTTCTTGTATTGGTAATAATCAACACTCTATTTTAATTTTTATATCTTAATCATAATATATAGTTGTTGGGAGTTGTTTCAACCAAGTTATTTTGATGAAACGTACACTTTTGGACTTTGCGCAAACATATTATTCCATTCCTATCAAGTATAACAATAATAGTGTGCCCAATATTTCTAAAATTATTGTTTAACATCATCTCACTAATAAATTTACTTGAGAACTAATTTTATAAAATAACACTTTCAAAATGGTGACATAATTATTTAGTTTTTTTACATAGACCTTCATATTTTTGATATCTTCACTAAACCCCTTCCTCTCGATCACTTTGATTTCATAAAATGTGAGTTATTTGTGAATAACTTGTGATTATTATATTGTAATATCTTGGTATTATTGAGGATTTTTATTTTTAAAATTTTGTTTTTCATAACCATTTTCAAAAATATATTTATTTATTTTTACAAAAAAAGTTTTTCAAAACTTTTTCATACTTTAGAAAAGTGAAGTGAGTATAATAATACAAGAAAATCATTCATATTAGGATACAAAAAAGTGGATGTGGTTATGAAAGAGACGGTCCTATGGGTTTATGCAGAAAAGATTATATTGGGATTTCAACCATTTCTCATTATTTCACATGGTTAGTTGGTCTTTACTGCACATCTAGTTTGACACTCCTAGTGAATTTGTTGTTGTTTATTGATACAATCATTGATAAATATTAATCAAGAAAATATTTTTTTAAAATATTTTTTCTTCTATTAATTTTATTTATTTTTTTATTTTAATTAATATAACCCCATTAAACTCTCCTAGTGAATTAATTAAGGTGGTTCTAATCATTTTAATACTAAAATGATCCAATAAGATGCATTTTCTTTTTCAAAATATTTTTTTAAATTTAAAATCATGTTTTTCTTTTCAAAAAAAATTATATTTAAGAAAATTATTAAAGTTTTATTTTAATAATTAATACATGTTTTATAAAAATATTTAATTTTGAAAATCCTTATTCTAAAATATTTCAAGTTTTCAAATTATTTTCAAAAACAAATTGTCTCTCTCAAAAGATCATTAATGATGATTAATATAGACCTCAATTTTATCTATTTATTATACAAATCCATGTATAATTTTTTTTGTTATCTCAAATGGGGTGAAATTATACCATCTGATCCTAAAGAAAGTAAATTTATGTTTGTTAAATAAGATTTCTTTCTTTACCCTTTTTTAATTTAATATTTTTTATTCTGCTGATTTTGATCATCAAAAGGGGACATTGGTGTGATTATTTTCAATATTTTATTTTAATGATGATAACTAGTATTAAAGTATTTATTTTTATTATATTAATAATTAAAAATATTACATATATATATAATAATTTCTTTGAATTTAATTATTAATTAATTATTTACTCAATTGTTTTTATTATTTTTATTAATCTAAATAATTATTTTTTGTTATTTTTTATGAAACGTTAGTTTTTTTAAGTATTATTTTTACCCTTATGTGTCCTTTATAAAAATATATTTATATCTATGTGAGAATTGAAGGTTTTTTCACCCTTATGTGGCTTCCCTTTCACCATTCCACATGTATTAGAATTCTTCTTATACCTTTATGCAAGTTCAACGTATCCTTACACAAGTATTGTACTAGTGTGTTTACCATTATGTATATTCTAGAATATAGTTACATAAGTTTTATACTTAACTATTTACCCTTATAAAACTCCTTGTTACCCTTATGTGACATCTAACTTACTCTTACATAAGTAGTTGAATTTCATGCTTACCCTTACACAAGATTAGTTTATCCTTATTTCTGACCCTTACGTGAGTTTTGGAATTATTATGTTACCCTTAAGAAACTATTATTGTATTCTTATATAGTGTGTGATTTATTCTATTTACCCTTACGCATATTTAAGATCTTCTTTTCATAGAATATAAATTATATTCTACCTTTATACATATCAGGTTGTACCCTTACATAGTGTTTATTAGATATACCTAAGCCTTATGCAATGCTTGAACATTCAAATTTACCTTTAGAAACCAATAAAAATTCTAGGTTACCTTTACATAAGCTATATAATTTTGGGTTACCCTAATGTATGCATGTAATCTATCCCTTACATAGATATGGAATTCTGATTTTCTCTACATTACTCTATTTTGTGATATTCATGATATTTTCATATAATTAATGTATATAAAAAAATTTAAATTGTTATAATGATTCTAAAAATTCATATTAAAGTTATAGATCCTATTTGAAGTATTTTTGTATTGGATTAAAAACATTTAATATGATGTTTAAAATTGTTCTTCTTTTAGGGTTATTTTTACAGTATGAAACTCAAATTTATGTTTCTAAATTCATTTTTCATCAAAAAGAAGTTATTCAAACATTTATTTGTGGTTTTTAATCAAGTATCTTTATAGATTAACATTATCATGCATGTAAAAAAGGAATGTTTATTTTTTTAGATGAATGATTCATGATAGTTATTTTATTTTTTATAATAGAATTTTTTTAAAGTTTCTAACGAGTGTTTTAAAATTAATTTTAATTAATAAAATATTTTAAAATTTAAATGAATTTTTTTTCAATATTCTTCTTATATATTTGATAATACTGAAATAATAATATTATTATTTTTAATTTTAACTACGTAACAATTACCTTGGTCTTGTTGATTTATTCATCTTTAAAGTGGTTAAGGAATGAAAAGATATAACACTGGTTAAGATTCATGGAATTTATAATTCAATGATTTAAAGACTCAAATGATTCTCAAATACTTCTAAAGGATTTGGAGCCTATAAATAGATACATTTAGAGTCTTGGATAACCAAAAATAATCTACAACACCTTTCTCATCCATTATTCCAACATGCACAATATATCTTAAATCTCTTAAACCACTCTCTTTATAAATCCTCTTCTTCCTTCAATGAGTGTAGGCCAAAATTTTAATATCTTACTCACTCTCTCTATATTCTCATTATACCCTTCTATTCATCATATTATTTGAGAGAATTGAGACTAGTCTAAAAATATCCCCTTCCTCATATCTCTTATATTTTTTGGTTATTACTATTATTAAAGTAAGGTACTATGGTTTTCTTGACCTTTTCATTTCAAAATACAAGGGAATATTCATTTGATGTTTCTAGATTCACTGTTAAAGAGCTAGTGTCTATTGGATATAGTTTCTTTCTATAACCTAAAAAATAAAGGGATAGTTTTGGTATCTTTGATTCCATTAATTCCAAGGGATTAATACATTAAATCATCAAGAGATTAAGGTGGTAGATATAGTAGTACACTTGGGTACTATTATCAAACTTCCTTACCAAATATTTTGTCATATTTACATTTTTTAGAAAAAACTTGATGTATTTTTCATAACCCAACCCTAGCTTGAGATCAATCCGCAACTACCCAAACCCACCTCTATTGGCCTAAAAGTGCCTAGCCATGATAATTGTATCACTAATATAGGGAGGGGGAGGATCAGTGATAATTTTTATTTTTATATTTCCTGGAATATAAAACAATCTTCGCCTCCTATTAAATATTTCATTACCTATAGAAAACAAATCAAACACACATCCACAAGAACATAAAAATTTACAAGTTTCAATATTCAATGATAATTTATACATCCTTGGTATAGTTTGTAGATAATACAATACCATATAATACAATAGAAATAAATCCTTTTGTGTGGAATATACTTAGTTGGATATTACCTTTCACTCATGTAGCACTTTGAAAAAAATCCAATAGTGTGTGTGTTTCCTCTAGAAACAATGATGCAATACATAGTTTGTGTAACAAAACATGTTACTTGTGCTTATTTAAAAACTAAAAAAAATGTATTCTTTTAAACACAATTATTTAGTTTCTTACCCATAAGCTTGTAAGAACTTTGAATACTTTGATATAGAATTCAATCTGATTGCCCAGTCCAATTCTCACAGTCTGATTCTTCCTAGTTCGATCCTCCCATTCCGATTTCTCAATAAGGAAAATATATATCTATCAAAATATAGTTGAGAAAATTGTAAACACCTTATTCCTTAGTCAAAAAAACAAAATCTAAAAATCACATCCTGATTATCCTTCCTGATATAATGACCAATCAAATATGATGACATGAAAAATACAATAGTCAAATGAATTCAATGATCAAATAAATATATTGAAATATTTTATTTCTCCTTTCACTCATATTTGATGAAACTTCTTCAAAAAAATTCATTATGGAAAATTATTCTTCTCTCTCTAAAATTCTTCATCACCCTGCCTACTCTTCTCTTCAATGTGAATAGTACTTCATTCAGAAAAAGTAAGATGTACATTTCACCTTTTAAGGGTGACATAATGATGGTTTTGGCAGGAATCTGAAATCATTTATCACTCAACAAAATTACCCAAATTTTAATGTTTCCTTGAATTTTTGGTGCATATTGACTTATTCAATTCTTCTCAACTCTTCTCATTTCTTTTCGATCCTTGTTGAATCTTATAACCACTTCATCTCTCTTTTTTATTTCTTCAAAACCATCAGTCTGAATCTAATTTACTCAATATTATTCCTTCGTTATGATGCTCCAAACTAATTTCTTGTATGAGGAAATAGATACCATTCTTATTTCTCTATTATGTTTCTATCTTCCCATTCTAATTTTGTCATTACGATCAACAAGTTGAATCTTTATCAAATTATATATGATGTTTCTTGATCTAATTAATAAAATAATTTAAAAACAAATAAGGTTTATACTTTATATTTTGAAAAAGATAACCATCAGCTTCATTAATCAAAGATTTCTATATTTTCTCTTTTGGTATAACTAAAAATTGTGCCTTTGGTTTCTCACATTTTCTAAAAATATTCCTAGAATTCGTAATCTCCCTATTTAGAAACACATTTAACCATATCCTTTATACTCTTACCAAACTCGTGTATAATTCTAGTTCTAATTATAACTTTACCATTGGTCTTGATGAGATGAATTATGCCTTTGATGAATACGATGGTATGCTGAATACGATGGAATGGTGTCAACAGCTCCAAATTCAAAAACTTCTTTCATTTAATCATTATTGTCATCCTTCTCTACCTTTAAAAAAATCTACATCTGGAAAAATCATTATGATAACCTTGATACCAGAAAACTTTAGTTTCACCAACTTCCTCCATTCACAAAACTCATCATGTATCATGATTCCTTCATGACTTTGATTACATAAAAGATCATATTTAGCATGGTATGACTTACAATGGAAAGTAATGTAACTTCCTAATCCTCCAGCAACATATTTCTTTAATGATAATCCTGAATATTATTTTCTTGAATACAATCAGGATGAATACAATTGGAATGATTATGATCAGGATGAATATGATTGGCATCCCCTTATATCTCTTTCATCCCATATAAGATTAATCTGATTATGATTGAAAACACCTCTTATCCCCCTTCCATTCATCAAGATTTCATCAAAAGTTTCACAACTTACTTATGATTTGTGAGAAATACAAAATATCAAAGAATCATCAGATTTAAATCATATCCATACAGACTCCAATTTTCCCCATTACAATCACTCTTTCCATATCGGACTCAGGGCGAGTACGATGACTATTTACTTCCAACAAGATTCTTCTTCAATATGATCAAATTTTTTCAAGAATTGTGAGTCTAATTCCTTGAATACAATGGTCAGTATGATTTCCACCAAAAACAAATTGAGGCAATTTCTTTTCTTCTTAAACTTCCTTTCCTTCTAAAACATTGTTGACAACAAAATAAAGAAAATTAATAAGATCACACAACTAGAAAAAAGGCTTATTTCCATGGTTCAAAACCATGGAAATGGGCCTCAAAACTATGGTCGTAGGTTACGACCACGGTTTTGGCCAACTGTGGCCACTATCATCATGCCAGTACGTCCTATCCTATTACCACAGTTTTGAAAACTATGGAAATAAGACCCAAAATTTTCCACCGTGGTAGTTTACATATATCCATGGTTTAAACTGTGGATACAGGAAGCTATTAACACAGTTTAAATCATGGATTTAGGAAGCTATTACCATAGTTTTAAATTTTGTTATAGCCTTGGTAAACTGTGGCAATATCCTAAATAAAAAAATTTCCCACCGAGTTTTGATCCCTGCACCTCCCATTTGCCAACCTGAGACGCTAACCACTACACCACCGAACACTTCACATATATATGTATATATTATGATATATATATATATTAATTAAAACTAAGTAAATAGCCACAAAACTAAGTCAGTAGGCCTTCTTGCCAATTTTTTGGTGGGAATTTTTTTTTCCGCGGAAGCGTGGGAACCCTATCGACACGGTTTTTGAAAATCATGGTTATAGGCCTTCAGAAAAAAAATGGCATATAGGCATGGTTTTGAAAACTATGGTTATAACTATGGGATATTGCCACAGTTATGAAAATAGTGGCTATAGGCTACAAAAAATAGATCAATAGCCATGGTTTTAAAATCATGGCTATAGGTCTGTGGCAGCAGCTTCATTTTCTAGTAGTGTCACCATACATGGTTTGGTCCTAACAATCTCCCCCTTTTTATTTTTATTTTCAACTGAGATTCACGAATCACCAAACTTTTTATCCTCAAGAAATAGATTATTTATCAATAATTATAAGCCTATTTGAGCTAACTCATTGTAGGAAACAAGAATTATTAACATCAAATCCATGTTGTTCAAAAGTTGTGATCATGAAACCTCTTAAACTTTTATTCACAAATTTTGTCCTCATCTTTACACACTTATTCTATTTCCCAAGAATAAAAAATGTTTCCTAAAACCACTCCAACAAATAGTTATAATAGTTTATGAACAAACAATGTCAGATTCACAACTTACCAATAAATCCCCCTTTTTACATGTTTCCATAAAGATGTATTTATGAAATAATTATCCCCATCGAAAAAATTATCCAAAGGTATGATGATAAAGGAGATAAAAACACATACCTCAACCATGATGAGAAATTAGTTGGATTCCCATGTTCAACCTCAATTTAGAAAATATTCTTTCAGTAATGTTTTTTTTAATTTTAGTAACTTGTTCTGATGTACGAACATACTCCAACTTCAATTAATTATTCTCCATGTGCTATTTAATGAAATTATATTTGATATCAATATGTTTTGAATGATAATATTGAATCTAATTATTGGTGAGATTTATTTTACTTTGATTATCACAACCCAAGAGCAAGGGTAACTTCACTTCAGCAAGTAGGTCTTGTAATTGAGTTCTCATCCACATAAGTTGGGTAGTGACTTGAGTAGTAGAATCATACTCATCTTTAGCTATACTAAGTGTTAATAATTTTTTTTTCTTTGTATTCCAACTAAAAAAACTTTTCCCATGAAAGAATACTCCACCAGATTTTGATTTTTTATCATCAAGATTTCATATCAAATCAGTATCTGAATACCCAAAAAAGAAATACATTATATGATATCATACTTGATTCTGGAATTTCCTATGCCTTTGATATATCTGAGAATTATTTTTCCATCAAGTAAATTTGGTTCTTTTGGAGCACCCTAAAATCTTGCACATATGGTAATAGCATAAATAATGTCGGGTCTTGAGGTAGTCAAATAAAAAAACTTTAAATAAACTTTAAAAATTCCTTCTAATCAACTTCTTTACCTTATCCATATTTAGACAACATTTTTACCATGGAATTTGGTGTGGAAAAAAGTTTTTATTTTTCTATGATGATCTCATTAAGAAGTTACTTAGCATAATTTTCTATAGAAATAAAAAATTTGTTTCTTATTTTTTAATATTTTTTACACAATAAAGTATTTCATTTCCCTCAGTATAGACATCTCAAATTTCTTTTTCATTTCTTAAAAAAAATATTTCACAAGATCTTTCATTATTCCCAAAAAAAGATAATTTCATCAATATAAACAATTATTATGAGAGAATACTCCTGACTTTCTTTGATAAAAATATTATTGTGAACTCTTCCTTTCTTAAAACTCATCTTCTTTAAGCAAGTATCTAATTTTGGAGTACCATTCCCTAAAATATTATTTCAACCCATATAATTTCTTCTTCAATCTACATCCATAAATTTCATATTTCCCAAAAACAAATCTATAAGTTTGTTCAAGGTAAAATTCCTCATTAAGATCCCCATATTGAAATGTGGACTTCACATCCATTTGAAATAAATAACATCATTATGCAGTAATTGAAAGATAAATTTGAATTGTTTCTAACCTTTCCACTAGATAAAAAGTATCATCAAAATCAAAACCTTAAATTTTTTAGTAACTTTTTCACACTAATCTTGATTTTTTTCTTATCACTTAACATTATTCATTCATCTTATTTAAGAAAACCAACTTTGTACCAATAAATTTTTTGTTTTCTAGCTTAGGAACAAGTTCCCATGTATCATTCATTTCAATCTGATCCATATCTTCATTCATAGAGATAACCCATTCTAGATACTCAAAATCTTATTTCACATCATTCATCTCAACTTTTGAATACAAGGAAGTATGTGTAATAGCATTTTTTTTCTTCTTTTTTGATCCATTTGATGTTTATCACCAATAATATTCTGACCTTCCACTTGGTTTCTCATCCTTGGATGATATTTTTGAGTATCTTACTCATTAATGGAAATATCTTAGCCTAATTCTTATTCCTGTTTAGGATCACAATTTTCTATATCTATATCATAATTTTTTTCCTCATCATCCTCAACTTTATTATCTATATGAGTCGGGTTGTCTTCCTTAGTATTTTTAATAACATTCACATTACAAGAACCACAAATTACTCATGTGTTTTTGTTGAAACTTTTATATCCTCTTCCTTCCAAATCATAGTCAAGAAATATTTCATCGTCACATTTCTGTTTAACTTTTACAAGTTTCCACCATTGTTATTTATAATACATGGACTCCCAAAAACTCTTAAATGTTTAAAAATTTTAGTTTTTCCATAAAAAATCATATGAAGCCATATCTGAACATGGCCTATAGAGACATTAATTTTGAATATAAATAGAATTACTAATGGCCTGCCTCCATTAGTAATGAGAAATATCATGTTCAAGTAATATAGTTCTTCCCATTTCAACCAAACTTCTATTATTTTTTTCAGAAACCTCATTTTGTTGAGGAGTGTATGGGGAACTATACTCATGCCAAATTCAATGTTTTTCAACATAAATTTAAAATTATTAATTTTTGTATTCACCACCAATGTCAATTCTCAACTTCTTCCCTAAATACACACATTCCTTCTCAGTTTTCCTTTTGAAACATTTGGAAACTTTCAAAGCATCTAACTTATGTTTTATATACATAACACAATTAATATGAGTATAATCATCAATGAAAGTGATGAAGTAATTATATCTATTTGTTTATTATTTCATCATTGCCCCACAAATATCATAATGAATAAGCTATAGGGGTTATTTTGAACAAATATAAACATTTTATGCAATAAATTTGTCATCTTTACTTTATGAAAAATAGTGTTATACCAGTATCTTTCTCTTGTGATATCAAGAATTCATTAGACACTATTTATTTTAGATAACTTTACCATGTTTCTATAAAACATGTTTCTTAACCTTTTATGTCAAAATTGATTTTCTTTCACCATAGTCCAGTAATAGTAGTTTTGTATTTCACTAACATGAAAAAAGTTTCCTTTTGTACATTGGCCTCTTGTAACTATCTTCCCATATTCCTCACTTTTCGTAATAAATCCATCTTTCCTGAAAGTAACTTGTTACCAAAAAATTGTGAAACACTCAATAGGTTATGTTTTAGACCATCAACATATAAATATATCTTGGATTTAAATTTTCCTTTTCCAATTATAACTGAACCAAAACCTTTGATTCTTAATGATTCAACATTTTCAAACGTCACAATTCATTATTTGAAATCGTTTGCATTCTTCCAAAATCTCAAATCTCCTATCATATAAGAATAACACCCACTGTCAATAATCTAAGGTCGTTCTCATTTTAATTATTTCAAAGAAGTTTGAACAACAAATTTTTTTTATTATTCCTTTTATTTCTTCACTTCCGAATTATGAGAATTGTTAAGAAACTTTTGTTGTACCAAAAAAAAGATAGCCTTTTCCAAGGTGTCCAGGTTTTTCACATCATTCGAAAATATTTTCCAGGAGTTGGAACCTATTTTCAAACATTACTCTAACCTTCAAATATTTCTTCAAAATAACATTCTCTAACTTATTTCTTTGATGAGATTGAATCCCCCTCAAACTTTACCTTCCATAACCTATGGAATAATAATAATTTCATTGGTTTAACCAACATATATTTTTCGTTTGTTCGAATCCTCTACAATACCAACAATAGATAAAGAAATAGTATTTTCCTATAAAACTTCTATATTGAACGGAATTGTAAATATGTTTCTCAACAATCATCTTGTCTGTATTAACTAACCTTCCAACCTTTCTATTATCAATTAGAATCTTCTTTCTCTTTTCAACATTATTATAATCAAAAGTGTTAGAAATAAATTCAGATCTAGAATTTTTATAATCATTTTTATACTTAGGGTATTTTGAAACTTTTGAATTCCTAATTTTTTTGTCTTTTCCACATACATAAATTTCATAGATTTCTCCTTTTTAGAAACAATTCCATGTTTATTATCATCATTAGAAGTTAAATTTTGTTGAACCTTCTCAATTTTTTCCTTATGAGATATTTCACCAATTTTAGAGATATATTTTCTGAAACATGTATTTCTCTATTCAGATTTAGAATGTTTTTATTGAACAAGTTCTAAATCTTCTTCTTTAACCTTCAAATTTACTTCCAGATGCTCATTACGATTCTTTTCTCCCTCAAGATATTTATTTAGATCATAAATTTCTTTTACTAGCTTAAACTTCTCATTAGTAAAACATACATTATTTCTTTTTGAGGAACATTCATCTTCAAACTTCTTGTTTTGATTTTTGAGCCTTCAAATATTTCTAATACATTATTTTAACTCTACTTTCAAATGAAATTCAAGTGGAGTTTTTTTTTTTCAAAACTACTTCTTTTGGACTCTTTGTTATTCACTGTTTTAATAAAAGTATTCTCAACACCATACTCAATAGAATTTTTGGATTCAAAATCAATTTCTTCTTCTTCATCATCTTTATATAAGAAACTTATTCTTTTTTTAATAATTTTCTATCATTCCCTATTGAATACTATTTTCCTTCACCTCCATGTTTCTTCCATGACCTTCTCGGCCTTCTTTCTTCCTCGTTGTTATATTATTATTTCTTTCTTTGAAGACTATTATATATAAAGTTCCCAACAACTCCATATTCAAAATATTTTACGGGAATTTTTTCTTTATATTTTATTGTACCTCTTTTCACTTTTTCAAAAAACAAGGATAAAATATCATTAAAATTTTTACATACCTTGTTTTTTGAATCAGCTTCATCAGCCTTATCTTCAATTATAATCTTCTTCAGCTTTTATTTTTTGACATATTTAAAAGACATTTCTATATAAATTTTTATATATTTATCCCTTATCATTCCATGAGTAATGAGAATGATATGAAAATAATCTAGAGATAATGTTTCAGGATCTCGGTCTTCCCATGAAGAAGCAGTTTTATAAAACTTGCTAGGAAGGATTTGTAAGATCTTTTACAAAACTATAGAATCTTATAGCCTTTCACCAATACATATGATATTGATGACAATTTCATTCACCCATTTTCAAATCTTCAAACTTTTATCTTCAGATTTTTAATTTTTCCTTCTTCACATTTGTATTGCCTTTGTATATATTTTTTAATTTATCCCATATACCTTTTGTTGTGGAAACACCTTCCACCCTTAGTAATTCACTTTCATATTTTAGTGATAATAAAGAATTCTTAACCCTACCATAATTCTTAAGATTATTCATATCAATAGATGTCAGAGAAACGTTTTCATCAAAAGGATGAAACCCATCTGTTATAGCTTCAAGAACATCATATCCAATACACATGAGATATGAAAACATTATATATTTCTAAATATAATAATTATTTCCATAAAAACAAGAATTCATATACTGTTCACACAATTCAGATTCTCCATCAACTTCTATTCAAAACTTTGGCAAAGAATAAGTGAATGGACCTTATACTGGGATTCAAGTTGAAAGTGACTAGTCAGGATAATTGTATCATTGAGAGGGGAGGGGTAAATCAGTGATGTATTTTCTTTTTATGTTTCCTTGAAAATGAAATAACCTTCACCTCCTGATAAATATTTCATTAAATATTAAAAACAAATTAAACACAAATCAATAGGAATACAAGAATTTACAAGGTTCACTATTCAATAAGAATTATTACGTCCTTGGTATGGTTTGGAAATAATGAAATACCATAAAATACACTAGAAAAAAATCCTTTTGTGTAGAATATAATGAGTGGGATATTCCCTTTCACTCGTGTAGCACTTTGAAATCAATCCAATGGTGTATGTTATTTCTCTAGCACAAATTATGTAATATAATGTTTGTGTAACAAAAAAAGTTTCGTGTTCTTGTTTAACAACTTCTACAAATGTATTATTTAAAAAAAGTCTTCAATTTCTTACTTAGAAGATGGTAAGAACTCTGAGGACTTTGATATAGAATTCAATCTGATTTCCCATATCGATTCTCCCAATCTGATTCTTCCCAGTCCAATCTTCCTAGTCTGATTTCTCAATATAGAAACTATACCTCTATCCAAATATGATTTATAAAATTCTGAAAAACTTCTTCCTTATTTCGAAAAATAAAATTTTATAGTCTTGATCCAATTATCTAGCCTGATACAATGACTATTGGAATATGATGACAAACAAAATATTATAGTAATCAAAATACAATGATCCACTGAATATAATGATAAGCTAAATACATTTCAATCTCGTATCTTCTCCTTTCACTCATGTACAGCAAATTTTTTTCAACAAAGCTCAATAAAAGAACTTATTCTTATCTCTCTAAAATTCTTCAGTACTCTACCTTATCTTATCTTCACCATCCATCTAATAGCCCGAAGGCCTTCAAATATTTTTATTTATTGAAAAATACCCCTTTTAAGGGATGAAGGAGGGAGAACCCAAAGGACTTCATAGACTAAGGACAATCACTCCGGAAGGGAAAAAAAGTGAAAACCAAACAGGGAAACCAGAGCAGCCCATTCCCAGCATAGTAAGATGTTGAAGAACTCCATCATTGCGATACAATTTGGCAAGAAAGTGTCATGTGTCAAAGCACAGGCCCGATCCGATGGAAAACTCCATACCCTCTCAAAAAACCAAATCCAAAAAGCACTACAATGATTAAATGCCAGCTCTGAATCCTCCTTTGGGCCTGTTCCAAGTGATCGAGTCCAACTACACTAACTTTCCACCTTCAAAATCAAAAAAAAATCTTCCACCAAACACATCAATCAAAGAGGCCATCAAGGCCGAGATCCAGAAATCACCCCTATCCAAATCGCCAGAAGAAACCGGAAGACAAACCAAAGGGTAGAGCCAAGTCGGACTCTCCCACAGCTATCACCGCTGGAACCGTAACTAGAAGAACCTCATCTCGACCACAAGTTACCCTTTGAAAACATCCACAACAACCCAAAAGGAGGAAAAACCAAAGAGATGAATCCAAATCTTCGTCACACAGGACTGGAAGATCTAAAAACACATCAATGGAATATCACCGATGAGGGGATCTGAGAAGGCATGAGCAGACAACGCCACTCTGGGATGGATCCGAATAGAACCAAACCGCGGAGGAACCCCCACCGACTTCCAGAACGGTCAAGCCGCAGGAGGCAGAAAGGACCAGCGAGGGAGACAGGGGCCCCTCTGGCGATGCCACCGCAAGAACACCACCAGTGCACCAAAATCAAAACAAACAAAGCAACACCATACCTCCCCCCTCTGAATCGCGTCGGAGCAGTAGCATAGGCACACCAGAACTCACTTGAAGCCGAAGGTCAGCCGAGATCGGATCCAGAGTCTGAAAGCCATCCTCAAGCCATGTCGAAGCACACCGAAGTCAAGCCATACCCCGAATCTGAAAATCGCTCTGCACGACGTCGATCTGAAAACCACCCAATAAAAATCGACGCCGAGCTCCGAAACACGAGAGGTCGCCGCGTCGAGATCCTGATCATGTTGGTGAGGAACCTGGCTGCGGACCACTCTGACGCCCAGCTGAGATCATGTGCGATGATGCCAAGCCAACTGGATGCTCCGGAGTGGGAAGGGGAGGAGAACCTAGAAGAAACCCTAGACACGTGGGATTAGGGGGGAGATGCCGCTCAGTGGCCATATCTTCACCATGAATAGTAATTCAGTCAGAACAGTATGATGTACTTTTCACCTTTTATAGTTGACCCAAAGATGGTTTTATGGGGAATCTGAAAACTTTTCCTGCTCAACAAAATTACCCAAATTTGAATGTTTCCTTGGATTTAGGGTGCATATTGACTTCTTCAAATTTTCTCAACTCTTATCATTTCTTCTCGATCCTTCTCAAATCTTCTAACCACTACAGCTCTCTTCTATAATTCTTTAAAACCATCTATCTAAATATTATTTCCTCAATACGATTACTTCATTATGATGCTCTTTACCAATAGGTTGTATGAAGAAATAGACGCCATTATGATTGCTCAATTATGTTGTTATCTTCCCATTTTAATTTTATCATTATGATCATCAAGATGAATCGGTATGAACTCTAATATGATGGTTCTTGACCCAATTAAAAAAAGCATTTTAAAACAAATCAGGGTTCTTATTTATCTTCTGAATAAGATACCCATTAGCTTCATTCTCCGATAATTTATATCTTTTGGATGTTGGTATAACTGCAAACTAGTACCTTCATTTTCTCACATTTTACACAAATCTTCCCAACCATAAAATTTGACTATCCCTCTTTGGAAACACATCTAACTATCTCTTTCATAATATATCAAACTCAAGTATGATTCATGTTATGATTACAACATTACCATTGGTCTTGATGAGATCTATTCTTCTTTTTATGAATATAATGATATGCCTAATATGGTGGACTAGTGTTAGTAGCTTCTTTCATTACTTTATTATGATCATCATTCTCAGTACTTTAACAAATTCGCATCCAGCAAACTCAGTATGATATCCTTAATCCTAGAAAACTTCATCTTTACTAACATCCTTAAATCACACACTTAAGCATGTATAATTACTTCCTTCATGACTTTTATTATGTTGAAGATCAGTTTTAGCATCATATAACTTATAATGGAAAGTTTTTTAACTTCCCAATCCTCAAGAAATATCTTTGTTTCCTGCTCATCCTAGATATAATTTTCCTAAATATAATCAAGGCGAATATGATTGGCATGACTATGATCTACCTAAATATGATTGGTATCCCATAATCTCTCTTTCCACCCATATATGATTAATTTGAGAATGATTATAAACACCTCTTATCCCCTTTTATTTCATTAAGCTTGCATCACATGTTTCACAACTTACATATGATTTGTGAAAAATAAAAATATAAAAGAATCATCATATTTAAATTTTATCCATACAGATTATAATTTTACCCATTATGGTCACTCCTTCCATACTAAACTTAGGGTGAGTACAATAATCATTTACTTCCAGAAATATTCTTCCTCAGTACGATCGACCTTTTCAAGCATTGTGAGTCTGATTCCTTAAATATGATGGTCAATCAAATTGTCACCAAAAACAAACCAAAGTGATTTCATTTCTTCTTAAACTTCCTTTTCTTAAAAAACATTATTTACGAAAAAAATAATATACTTAGAACATTCAAGGACCCACATCTCAGCAAAACTAGAGGGTACCCCTCAGAATGTCATCGAGGGGCCATTGTCCAGATCTACTAGAGGGTTACTCTCGGGATGCCTCTGGGGAACATGAAAATTTATTTCCATCATCAGAATCACTTAACCATGCGGCATGCCTATAACATTCTGAATTGTATCCAAAAATCCATTATTGATGGAGCCATCAAGCTCTACATGAAAAAACAATCATGATAGGCTACTTGTAGGCCAAAATCCGGGTTAAGAAGAAAAAGATACAATAGGTATAATATTCTTAATAAATTCACACCATGTGAGGGTCCCCATGGTATGTGTTCACACACCTTTTTCTGGAATTTTCCTCACCAGTACACAACTTTCTAGACATTTAGTACTACACAACTTGTAAAGTTACTGCATGACATGTCTCATCAAAAGTATAAGAAACACATTAGTCTCGTCATCGAACTGAGGGAAAAAATGTAATTCCACTAATATGCCACTGTAATTTCCCATTTATGGCCAAATGGATCACATTGTTTCAATATTCATGTAAAAACACTTAGGATATGATATTTTGTTTCCCAAATCAGACAGCTAGTGAAAAAAGTTTCATTTCACCATATAACACATGAATGGTGATTCATGTACCCCACTCAAGATTTTGAATTAAATACACAATATTGGACTCAAAAAATACTCCAAAATATCAGCATCGCAATTCCACTGATGCTTCATCAATCTGACACTGTATGAAAAAGATATGTTAGATACAACATCCCATAATAATAATAATATTATTATTATTTTTGGATGCTCCATAGACCTACACCACAAGATTAAATTAAATATCCAACATGGGTCTTGAAATTACCATCTCAATTCTAAGATCATATTTCCTCTAACCGTTCGTTGATTCGATACCACATGTAAAATTTTGGGTATTTATCTGATTCAATGACCTTAATATTAATATTATCATTTTATGATATTATTAATACTGATATTTAACTCAAATTGACAAGGAGGATCTTCTCAACTCATCTCCACCCTTGGTTGTACGTTTTACACTCTCTCCCCTCTAAATCCATTTTATGATTCAAAAGGGGGATCTCACCATTAAATCCATTGAAAAACAAAATTCATCTTCTTGATCAATTCTAGTTGTGCCCCATCAAATTTCTAGCTAATCTGGGTGCCATCCTTTTATGATAAGTCTCCCCTATAATAATTTTTATTCCTCTCTTAAATTAAATCCATTTAATTTAATCCACCACACTCATTTTATGCCAGTATTATTATTATTATTATTTAATATAATAAAAATATCAAATCCTCTTTTAATTTTATTAGCTCATCACCATTATTATTATTATTATTATTATTATTATTATTATTTTTAACACTCACCACATTGACTGTGTATGACCACCTCATCGAATATATGAGCCCAGTAACTTTCATGTTCACGCTGAGCATCCCACAACATGATATTTTGTGCATGGCCTTCATATGGAACTAATATCGTCACATCGCCCATCATCACCACACATGTAACAAGAAAATGGGGATAACAGGTCCAATCCCAAACCACCTCCAATCACAAACCCATTACCATAGTAATAACATGATCCGTTCACAAAACATCATGCTACGCATTTATTAATCTATCCCCAAACCATCAATCAACATTTTTTCATGCTACCACAACAAATTTGGGGGCCTCATCACACTAAGACCCGCCCCAGTAATTTCGAATAGTTACCTTATGGTTGGACAATAAATAACACGATGAACGGTGGGGGAAATATCTTATAAAAATGTGATAAATATCATTGGCCCGGCATTTTTGGAAAAATATTTCATAGTAGGGAAACTTGGGTGAGAAATATGGCATGGATAAGATATAAATTGGAAAAATAATTTACTTTGATACATAGGATCATGAGAAGGTTCATTTTAATATAGATGAAAGAAAAAAATGTGAGCATGCTCAATATTTTAATCAAAAGGGGTGGAAACCATAATTGATGAGTCCTACCTTGATTATAGGCCAATTTTTGGTGAAGAATGCTTATGATAGAGATGAATATGATATGTTACTTCTACCATTTGCCGATTCCCCTCGATCCAATCATTGGTCATTGTTTGGTCTAAATCCCTTAATGAATAATGATCTCCTCCTCTTCTTATATATATAAATGCTTATAAGGCTAACCATTAAAAATCAATAATAATAGGGTATTTGTGGTGGGTTTAATAATTTATTTATTTATTTTAATTAAACATGCCTACCAATGGCTACCTCATCTTAATGTACTGTGGTAACCAAATTTTGGTCATGTATAGGGTAAACCCTGTGCTATGGATTCAACTGTGATCCCAAATTTATGATCAATGACTCCTTGTAAGAGATATTCCAGTTTTTTATGAAAACTATGAATTCCTAATATAAAGTATATTTATTATTTTTATAAAATTGATTCTTGGACCATCGGGCCTCAGAATCGTGTCTTCTCAATGTCTGGCTCTAAAAATATTCTTATGAATATTTCAATGTTTTACATTGTAAAACTAGAGTCTCAAAATTATTCCCTTATTCAAAGATTTTAGTCCCCCTAAATCACAAACTAAGGAAAAATGTGGTTACAAAAAGCCCAAATATAGCACTCCTGCTCCCGTGATGGTTTACTGTGTTACCAAAAAACACGACCCGAAGGAAAACACTTGCCCATGAAGGTTCATTCTCTAACAATTCTCAACACCACTGGCTCCTTGGAAAATAAAACTCCACTCTCATGGCCCAGCTTACCATGGTCAGTATCATACAACCATTCATACATAAACCTCCTCAGTTGTGGCATGTGGAGAACATCAAGAACCCATTATAACTATAAATAGTTCGATTACTTGGTCACCTCATTTGAAAACAATGGATGGAAAACTTCATTGTGAGTATCTAATACCATGGTCAAACCCTAGGTGGACCTCAATAGAATTCCACCTTAGCCTTTTTCAAGCCCATAGTCACTCCTGTGTCTTAAAAGAAATCTCTTGAGAAGTGAACCTTTGAATCTAGAACTGAATCCATGAGTGTTTTCATACAACTAGAACTCCCCAAGCATGTGAATCACCATCCTCTTGTGTCTCATATGCTTCAACTATGACACTGAGGACACAATGGTACCATCATAAAATATTACCATGAACTAACCCAATAAAGGTTAAGGATCCAACTCATAAGTCTTGTGAACATTTATAGGTTGTTCAACATGCTAAAGGGTATCACAAATAACTTTAAGAAAAAACAACATCTCAAGGAATCCTACTTGGTACATACACCTCTCGAACAAAGATGTGGTGATGACCCATCTTGATGTCAAACTTCGAGATCCACTTCACATTTATCTACTAATCAAAGAAGTCATTGATTCTAGGTGTGGATACACCTTCTAGATAGTCACCTAATTCAGGATAACTCTATCCACACTAGACCCCAAGCTCTCCTCCACCCCTTAGGTGAACAAAAAAGGGATACCTAGGAAAAACACACTTGGTATTACAAACCCCCTACTATATAAAATCCTAAAACTACACATCCATCTCTCATAGCTACAAGGGGCCATCCAATATACTAGCACATATATCAGGTCATCCCTAATGCAAGTCCATGAAAAAATAAAACTCTCAGTGGTGAGGTAAACCTAACACATCATTGGGATGGAGGCCCTCATACAACTCTTCCATTTTTTAAAAATTAAAGCTCATAGTAGCCACTTCTCAATGGATAATACAACCCAAATGATAATTTGGCTATAACCTCTTACGAATGAGCTCATCCTTCCCTATATGGGGATCACTCTTTGTCAAAGGAGAAAAAATCCATCCCACAACTCAAAATCACTACCATAATCACTAATATAAATTATATGAGCCTAGTTGGTAAATGACTAGGCCATACTGAGGAAAAAATCAAAGGGTCTCAATAAAGCTATGTAAATATTTTGTGTGAGGCTCTCTCTCCTCACAGATTAAGTTTTCCCCATTAGCGGGAATGTTCGGCCACTAATCCTCTTTGTAGGGGCCTAAAACACAGGGGTTTAGTGAAAGTTCTTCCTCTAGTAGTGTTGTGTCTCCAAAAGAGGATACACATATGGAAATGTGGATTTAAATTGTGTGCTAACAACTACAAATGATGCAGTAGTGAGATAGGTCATACCCTTAACCACACTCAATATCCTAGCCAAAATCCCCGTCTACTGAGAGTTAATCCTTTCCCTTTCCTACCTTCTCTTCTCAAACAAGGTCTTCTTAGACATCCCATCACATCTTCACATGCTAAAAATTCAATCCAAAGCAACTCCTCCACCATATCTTGAAACTATCCAAATTGGGATGACACTAACTCACTCTCAAGGTTTTGAATTGCATCACAAGGATGCATCTTGGTGGGTTAAGTATCCCACTTACTTGTGCATCAGATTCCATGATAAAACATCTCTATCACAGGACTCTACTGACTCCCATCATCTTCCTATAGAGTTATCACCATGAGAAACACCATCAAAAGGGGTCCTAACCATGTGGGATATCCATACCATAGGATCGACCTAGACCTCAACCACCTATGAATGGAGTCTTTCTCAACAAGAAACATGAGTGATAATTATTTTTAAAACCTGCAATGTTCACTCAGCATGGGTGATTCATCTACCGATACCACTTGAACTAACTGATGTTCCACAAAGAGAACTATTTGTGAGTGAAACCATCTGATCATTCATGACCTTCATAAGTCTAAAAACTTAGATAATAGATTGAAGCCAAAACTCTACTGTCTGGGGATCTAGATCATCATGTATCCTCATCCACCTCTAGTTCTTGAAATCACTGAGTGTGTTAATCCTGTTTGCATCCTGATCCTCTATTGTTAGGATCTAATACTCAATAGGTGGTGGTGATACTAACTTCCCACATAGAGGAAGAAACTCGTAGGATAGACCCTGAACTGAGGCATCATCACTCATCAAATCCTCTTCATATTCAGGAAATCGATAAACTTTCTTTTTGTCTTTGTTGAGTTATCTTGAAAGTGATTGAGATATACCACGGTCAAATGAGAATATATATATATATATATATATATATATATATATATATAAAACAATGGGGAGGTGACTCAATAACGATAGTTAAAGACTCAATCCTATATGATGCATGTATCATCGATCCTTGCAACCAATATCTTGGTATGTCAAGTCAACAAGCAGGTGGTCAAGGTCATGCTGAATGGATATGTCAGCCGCCCACACCATCACTGGATTCCTTAGCCTGAGAGTCACACATGAGACACTTTGATGATATTTCCCTAATCCCAATCAAATAATCATAAGTGGACTACTCAAGACAACTTCCTAAGGAATGAACTACTCTGATACCAATAATTCACAACCTGACCCAAGTTGGGGATTAAACCGCAACTACCCCAAGCCCGCCTTTATAGGACATGGGGTGGTGACCAGTACTGAAAGGCATATCCTAAATGGGAGGAATTTTTATAAGTACATGTATGTACACACCCAACCATATCAAAGTAGAAGTGTATAGGAATAATAATAATAAGATGCAACATCTAGAAATCAAACCAAGCATTAAAAACTGTTAGGGTGTACAAGAATATGATAGTAAAAACTGAAAAGTAAAAGGAAAAAATACACTCCCAACTAGAAATATATTCCAAACTGACAAAATAGAAAAATTAAAACATTGAGAGAGCACAAATTTTAATCTCCAAGATACAACCATCATACACGGTTCAAAGTAATAGGTATCCAAAAGCTCCTCTGTAGTCACCATCGACCTGTCTATCGTATGAATAAATACGACACGTGCGGGCAATGCCCATGTAGTGTTGAGTATATACATAGCCAGTAGGAATCCTCGAAATATTATGGGGTAATTAGAGATACAAAAAGAATAAAAATATATTAGATAGTAAACAGGTGAAGTTAAACCAAAGCAAGAGAAATAGTAACCTCATCCAACCACAAGGGGATCAACATGGTGAGTAGATAAACTGCACGTAGAGTCTTTACCACCCTAGTAGGAGAGTGAACTCATTTAACCAAGATAATATAAACACAGAAAGCATGTGGAATACCCCATGCATCTTCGCTAAACATGGAAAAAGAGTAACCAAATACAAAGGTATGGATACATATTTAAATATATATATATATATATGATCAATCAAAGGATCAAAAAACACATAGTAAGGGTATCTTCATCTAACTGCTCAGCCCTAGAATAATATTCCCCAAAATTTCCAAAATTCCATCAATGATGACCATAATACCACGTGTCTGCCCAGAAGTAACTACCCAAGTCAACCCACACCCTATCATTGTGCCACACATTTGAGAGTCCACAAACTCCAGGCATAGGATCCATTCCCTTGTACTAAAGAAGGTGGGATCCACTCTGAAGGTGTCAAGGACCCACTTCCAAACTCTATAAGAGGGTACCACTTAGAAGGAATCGGGGACCCACTACCCATCTCTACTAAAGGGTACCACTTGATAGTCGTTGGGGACCCACTTTCCGGCTCTATTAGAGGGTACCACTCAAAAGTATTCAAGGAACTACTGACAAGATCTACTAGAGGGAACCACTCAGAATTCGTCAAGGACCCACAAACCAACTCTTCTATAGGGTACCACTCGGTAGTCGCTGAGGACCCATTTCCTATCTCTACAGAAGGGTACCACTCGGAAGTCATCGAGGACTCACTTCCCATATCTACTGGAGGGTACTACTTGGAGGTCATCGAGGACCCACTACCCATCTCAAATGGAGGGTACCACTCATTATTCATCAAGGACCCACTTCCCTAGTCTATTGATGGGTACTGCATGGTAGTGATTAACGAACCGCTACCTAGCTCTACTTTAGGGAACCACTTAGAAATTCATCATGGGATCACTCTCCAGATCAACTATAGGGTTCCACTTGGTGTGACTCTAGTGATCATGTGTGATCACTTCCATCATCAAGCATCGCCTAACCAAAATTTCTTCCTAGAAATTTATACATCATCTCCAAAATCCTCAAATAATACCACTATCATGTTCTATGTAGAAAAATAACTCAATATAGACTACTCGCGAGCCAAAATTTGTGTTTAGAATAAAAAGATATGAGAGGTAGAAGCTTCTCAAGAAGTACACAATGTGTAAGGGGTCCACATAGCGTGTGGCCCTGCACCTCTATCTGGCCTTGTCCTTACCTGCACATGATATGTCAACCATGTAGTACTACAAAGTGTGTAAAATTATTACAGAATATGTCTCATCCAAAATACCGACAAACACGCAAGGCACATCATCGGTCTGAGGAAAAAAAATTCCTTTCACTAATATTCCTATATAAATGTCCCCATATGGCCCAACGAATCACATCATTGCGGTACTCATGGAAAAATTCTCTACATAGGCTATTTACTTTCCCAAATCAAATACCTAGTGAAAAATTTGAATTTCACCATATAACGCATGAATGGTACTTTTTGGGACCCACAAATGATTCTAAATTAAATACTAGATATTGGTATCAAAATTTCCACTAAATATAAGGGTTGCAATGCCACTAACGATTCATCAATCCAACACCGAATGAAGAAGATACATTGGAAACAAGATCCCACAATATTAATATTATTATTAAAAATTGTAGATCCATAGACCCATGCTATGAGCCCAAATTAAATATCCATCATTGGTCTTGAAAAGACCTTCTCAATTCCTATATCGTGTTTCAACTAACAGATTGTTGATATGATACTGAATTGAAACATTGTGGTATTTATTTGATTCCATGACTGTAATATTTATATTATAATTTTATAATAATATAATTATTATTAATCTTTAATTAAAATTGACACGGAGGACCCTCTCAACTCCTATCCACCCTTGGTTTAACACATTTCACACTCTCCCCTCCAAATACTTAATGTGATTCAACAAGAACGGTTCTCACAATTAAACCCATTAAAAAAACTAAAATTCATCCTCAATAAAATCATGTTACATCCCATCCGATTTTAATCCAAGATAGGCATCGTTCATTTCCAAGAAGTCTCATCTTCTACCAAAATTTATTCCTCCCTTAAATTAAATCCTTTTAATTTAATTAACCAAACACATTTTATTCCACGATTATTATTATTATTTTATTTAATAATAATAATAAATCCTTTTTTAATTTTATTAACTCGTCATCATCATCATCAGGATTATTAATATTATAAATTCTCACCACTTTGACCATGTCAGACCACCTTGTTGATGATCCGAGCCCGGTCAACATTACGTTCATGCTGAGAATCCCCCGCCATGATATTTCATGCATGACCTCTGCATGGAACCCATCTCATCACATCGCCCGTCATCACTGCGTGTCAAATGGGAAAATGGGCATCACTGATCCAATCCCAATACACTTATGATCATAAAATCACACTCGTAGTACTGATCTCATTCATTCACAAAACATCATCCCATCCCCAAACCATCAATCCATGTTTCACTTGTGCTACCGCAACAAATTCAGGGGTTCAATCACACTTATACCTACCTCAAAAATGTCTAATCATGACCCTATGGTCCAATGAAAAATACTACGATTAACGTTGGGGGAAATAATCAGTAACAAAGGTGATCAACATAGTTTTCCCAATGTTATTTGCCAATAATTTCATAGTGGATAAACCTAGGTGATAAACATCAAATAGATAAGAAATAAATTGAAATAATTATTTTTTTATACAGCGGCTCGTGTAAAGGTTCATTTAAACACAGATCAAGGACAAAAATTTGATCATGCAAATATTTTAATCAAAAGGGGAAGAAACAACAATCGAATAGTACAAACACGATTATGGATTGATTTTTGGTGAAGAACAAATCAGTTAGCGATGAAGATGATCCAATACGGCTACCGCCTATCGATTCACCTCGATATGATCATTGGTTATTGCCTGTTCTCAATCCTACAATAAAGAATTATATCCTCATACTATTAGATATAGAAAGGTTTATGAGTCTAACCCTTGAAAATACATCATAATAGGGTATTTATAAAGGATTTAATTATGTCATTTAATAGAAAAATAATTTATTTTTTTATTTTAGTTAAATGTACATGCCAACAGTTGCCTCATCTGAATGTCCCATTACAACCAAATTTAGGTCCCTCTTAGGGTAAACCCTACACTATTGATTCAACCATAGTCTCAAATTTTAAATCAGAGACTCCATTTAGGAGATATTCCAATTTTTCAAGAAAATCATTCATGAGTAAAATAAAATATATTTAATATTTTTATATAAATAATTATGGGCTCACCGAGCATTGGAATCATGCACCATCTTAGTGCCTAGATCCAAAAATAATCTTAAGAATATTATAAAGTCATACATATAACTACTTGAGTATCTACAGAATTACTACCCAAGAGTATATTATAAAACCATAACTATAGAACTACATGGTGAAGATGAATGAGAGAACATGATATTCACCTAAATAAGAAGCCAGTATGGGTGACCTTTTAAGGAACATATGGGAATAAATCTTGGGAAGATCTCATAATAATCGTCTCTATCCACTAGAATCACCACCAAACACTAATGATGTAAATAACGCACTAAAGTACAACCCTACAAAATGATCCAAATGCAACAGAGTTTATACAGGAAAACAAACACCAATTAGAGTTTAAAGTTTCAACAAATATACTCATATACATCACTAAAACATGTTCTTGATATAGTTGAAGGAAAAATGATGCCTTATGATAGGATTCATGGAATAAACACCATGACATCTAAAATTAGGGGAACAATACCCTATGTGGCCTAGTATGAAGTAACCAAGGAATAATAAAGGGGAAGAATCCCAAAAAAGAAGCTGCAATGGGGATCAGGGGGATAAAATTATGAATAAATCCATTTGGGGATCTCCTCCCCTAAAACTATAGACTAGGAAACCCTGGAAGTGATAGAGAAGATATATGTTTCCACTCTGAGGAAATTTAGGTATTCGTTAATTTTATAATTTTCAATATAATTATATATGTTTTTCCTTTGTAGTTAATAAAAAGTTGATAATGTTTGATGCATGTCAAAGAGAATATTTTGAATCAAATTAATGGAATATTTACATCCTTCCATAGTTTCCCACAAATAGAAAGAGAATCCAAGTGAACTCATTACTCTACATCCACATTATGTGTTGTCCAAATATTATTTTTTCTTAAAAATGACATCATATTAGATAAATTGATATGATGATATTTTAGAATTTGAGGTGGGGGATGGGATAAAATGTTATATTTTGAGCTATTTTTTATTCTATTTTTGTTGCGTTAGTAGTCTATTTTTATTTCATATTTTAAAAAATACTCTTTTTTCATTTCTTTCAAAACTTTTTTAAAGTATTTTTATTTTTGTTTTCAAAACATTCATTGAGTGGAATTAAGAATGAAAATAACTTTTTTATCCACAAGTAATTATTTAGGATCTTGATATTATTATTGAATCTCAAAAAATAAAATGTTTACTAAAATGAATTTATTTTCTTTGGTTTTAATTTATAATAATTTTTAAATTTCTTAATTGGAAATTAATGTTCAGAACCACTAATGATAGTCCCAAATTTTGAATTTCTTTCCTGAGAGTTTACAATGACTAATTTGACATTCTTTAGGATACTCTAACTTTATTGAGAAAAATATATAATTTGTGTGTGAACTAGTGTGAGGACCCATGTATTTTAGTGAATGATTTTTTGCCTTTGTTCGACCCGAACATATGTAATTGGGAATATTTGAGGTGTGAGTGTATTACCATAGAGATATTTTAGGATATTAATCTCAGTTTTGGGACTTCTATCTTAAATAAAAACCCCACTAAGTACCAGTTGAATATGTATAGGGCTCATAGTGTTCCCAAGTGTGATGATGGTTGTTCAGTGAGATCCATTGGATAGCAAGTGGACCTAGGATAGGTTCCTAGTGTCTTAAAGGTGCATAGTGGAATGAGAGAAGTTACTTGGTTACCCTCTACATTATTTTATTAAATTTTTAATGAGCTAATTAATTATTTTAAAATTATACAAATGGGGGATCCAAAAAAAAAAATTCTTCTATACTAGGATCCTGACAGTCTCTCCCTCTCACTCCCCTCTCTTCCCAAGGGTATTTTTGTCTATTTTCCATCTGTTATTAAATTCATTAACCTCTAGTAGTCATTGTGAATAATTTTTTATACCCCTTATTGTATGATTCTAGTTTTGTGTCTATTTTGATATTTTTCAACTAAAATCTCTATTTTAGGTATTTTTCTCTAGATTATTGATTTCTTCCTCCTCGGATCAAATCTGGATATGTAATTTAACATGAATTATCCATATTATAGAAGCTAGGTTGTTCCTATATATTTCTTATATTAATATGAATTTATTATATTAAATATTCTTCATGATCCATATTGTTTAGTTAATTTTTGATAATTAAAAATAAATTTTTATTGCCTGATTAAAATTTCCCACAACATTGTCTCATTTATTTTTAAATTATTCTAAGTTTATTTTAAGCATATCAAAATTTTAAATATACATGTTTTCCTTTACAAAAGAACTTTAAATTTTATTCTACCTTTTTGTGGAATACATAAATTGTATATTTACATTACTCGTGAACAAAATTCAAGAGACTATAATCATGGATTTATTGCATGAACAAAATTTGGAAGACTGTATGACTGACCGCATGAATATGAATTAACCACAAGATTGGTCGTCTGAATTTTTATAACTATTGAATTGAACTCATGAAGAGACCGCAAGAATAAAAGTATCATCTGGAATTGAAAATTCCACAATGTATTTGATCAACTGCATGAGTAAAAGACTGACCATAAGGAATCAACTATACAGAAATTGGATAAACCGTATATAAATTTTGACCTACCATATGACTTGACATATAATTAGATATATAATACCATGGGATTTAATCTGTAATAAAGATATTGAGTGTATGAAATTTTTTTAAAGAATAATGATTCTTTTTTCATATTTTTCATGTTTTATATATTTAAATTTACTCCAAGTTCTTATTAACTATTGTAATTAATCAAATTATTTTTAAAATTTATATTAATTAATTTACTGCTCAATAATTTTATTTGATATAATTCTATACGATATCAAATGATCATTACATGGGTTCAATACTCATGTTTATTTCTTATAAGAACACATATTTTGAATTTATGTTTTTTGAAATTCAAAAAATTTTACTCACATACTTATATGAGTATTACAAAGTACTTTATTATTGATATATAGTTTTTTATTAAGTGATATAATGAGTTTATATATAAATCTTGATTATACAATATATCCATGTATATTCAATGAGGAAATCATGTGATGATTTTTAGGAATGATACTCCAAACAACTCTAATGTTGTTCATTAAAGATACATGCACGTATTGCTTTAGAAATGATGAAGTACAATAGACTTCTTATTTTGAATCTAACGTACATAATGGAGATTTATATATTGTATTCCATAGAACAATCTTGACATATAGGTTAAGAATATTCTTGAACTGTGTTGTGTGATACACATTGAAGATCAACTACTATTCTTGGATAGTCTTCTTTTGTTTGGTCCTTTATTATAAGAGAAACTATTACTTCCTCGGCACTCAGATCCTTGCATTTTCAAATTTTCCATGTAATTCCTAATTATTTTTATAATTCTATGTGTCTTATTATACAAGGTTATACTTTCGATAAAAGTTAGTATTTGGTTTACACTACCACATAAAAAATCTATGTGTGGGTTATTTCTAACTGGTAAAAGGAAAGGGGATTAGTTGTTCCTTGGTCAGGTGAAATGTAGGTTTGGTTTATTCCACTACCTAAAAGGGAAGCTAGCAGAGTTGTAACTCCATGGGATAAAAATTTAGTCTTGGGTTATTTCTCCAAGGTTTAAAAATTAATTTTAAAGGGTTGTGACTCCCACAAAAAAATCAATTATTCCATGGTTAGTGGGATTCATTTCTATCTACATTTGAGAGGAGAAAAGTGTATATTAAGATTATGTAAAATCAAAATAATATAAAAATAACTATTTTCATACTACTTATATCTCCATTGAATTAATTATTAACATTTATAATAATTCATTAAATATTTTTAAAATATAAATTCACCCCCTCTTGAACATCCATCCATACTCACATTGGGACCTAAAAAATCATATCTTGACCCCTATATTAGGAATATTTATATTTATATATTCTAATATATTCTTTAATTAAGATTCATGGGAAAATATTTCTTTCTAGATAACAGTAAAAATTAAAAATGATGGATAAACTCCTCAGTGGGATCCATTATTTTATGGTATGAAATATAGATATTTAAAGTTTTACATGTATGGTTTTCTTAATAACCTAATCAATGATTGTTATAAAATCATGGTGAAACCATAAAAAACTACCTGAAGTTTATCCTAACTCATTAACTCGCAATGATTCCGGTAGATATTTTTTCAATTATAAGGTAATCACTCTTTTATATTATGAAATTAGTAGAAATGTATATAGTTATGTATCTATAAGTAAAATTGAACATGAAATATGTTTTATTCTAAAACATACTCACATAGGTTTAGATATGATTATATTAACTATGATTGGAATGTTAAGATATTAGTATCACAATTTAACAATGTTTGAATAAGAAAAAATAAAATCTTTTATATATTTATGAGTAATCTTAATGGTGTGAGTTGCTTAGGATAAACATTAGATAATTCTCCTTTTGTTAAAAGTGTTTTAATAACTTTACTAAACAAATGACATGATAAAAAGTTATTTATTGATGAAATTAAAAAAAATTCAATGGATATAAATTATATGAGCGTATTAGATCTTTATTACAATATTATTTAGAATTAAAAAATATTAATTAAGTGTAAAACTAAAAAAAAGGAATTAATTTTAAATAAATATTTTCTACTTACTCTTCTAACTCTGAGCTGTATTCAAGTGAATGATATGGTTCTGCACATGTAAAAAATGAAGGATATAGTATTAATAAATTCAAATCTCAAACACTAAGAAAGGATAATCATAAATATGTTTATAAGTAAAGGATAAAATGTATTGATATTCCAAATGACGATTCTGAATTTATTTTCTTTGAGTGTAGAAAAAAATGGAACATTAAGAATAATTTCCCAATACTCAAGATTTAAATGAATAAGATGGAAAAATAAAAATGAAAAGAAAAAAATTATAGTTGTTTGGAGTTACACATTGGAATAATATTCTAGTTATGGAATTGTTTATTAAAAAGAATCAACAAACATGTGTTTAATGGATTCATCAAAATAAGAATGTGATTTAGATTGATCTTCCTCATCTAAATATTATTAAAATCTTATTAAAGATGATTTATATGAAGATATTTATATAGTTAATAATATTTTTAAAAATATTGTTATGTTTTCCATAAAATTTAAGTTAAAACCCAATGAAATTCTTGATGAGAATTAAAATTTAATAAATACTCCTCTAATATACAGTTATAAAATATCTTTTGACTTAGAAATTGTTAAACATGAAAATGTTAAAATAAATCATTATAAATCCAAATATGATTAATCTCAAAGAATTAAATTTTATTTTTTTAGATTAAAATGTTAATATTTGAAATGAGATCGAAAGGTTTAAAGAATATTTGTCATATTTTTTTCAATTCATGAAAAGTTATGATAAAATTATGATTTAGAATAAAATTATTAAAAAAATGTATTGGATATGATAATAATTTACTAAATATGTATATTCCCTTATTTTTTTAATGGTATGAAAGGAAATTTTTCAAGTGTTACATGTTATAGATTTCAAATAAAGGGCTATTAAACAAATGTGTATTCCTTAAAATTTTCACAGTATCTTGGTAACACATAGGATTTTATATATAAATCATTATATTCAATATTTCTTATGATCAGATATTTAAAATCAGAATGGTTTATGAACAATTCTTATATTACTCCCATAGGAACCAAATTTGTATTAGTATCAAAGTATTCTTAAATTTATTCTTGTATTAAATGCTTTAAGTATGAAAAATTTCACATTATATGTGGAAAATTCATGTCTATGACATATGAATAGTGATATATCTAAATATATATCCTTTTACAAGTGTGATGGTGGTAGTGTCACGTTTGGTAATAACCCAAAGGGTAGAGTAAATGGTTTTGGAAAGTATGGAATTTCAAATTATGGTATTATTTCAATGAATTTATTTATAGATTGTTTAAATAATAGTCTAACAATTATTTCACATATTTTTAATGATGATATGAATGTAAAATTTTCAAATGAATAATGTATTATTTTTAAAGATGAATCTGTTATATTTTACCTAAATAGAGAACATAACATTTATTCAATTAATTTTGCAGAATTAACTATTCAAAATGTAAAATATTTAAATGTTGTACATTCTGACAATATTTTATGGCATAGAATATTAGCTCATTAGAATTTCATATTACCTTATAATCTCTCCAAAATCAGAAAGTTGTAGGATTTTTTCAAGTTAAATATGGATCTCACCTATGTATATGATTCCTTATTGAAAGGTAAGTATAAAAAAGATTTTATTTAAATTATTTCATAAGGTAAGAACTTCTAGAACACATCAACTTTTACATTTAGATCTATTTAGTCTCATATAAACTGATGGTTTAAGATCTAAAAGGTTTTTATTTGTTAATGTAAATTACTATATTATATTCACATGGACTTATTTTCTAACACATAAATTTTATAGTTTGTCTAAATTTATTATTCATTTAAAATTTGTTCAAAATTAAAAGGAGAACCAAATTTTATAGATTGGAAGTTATAGGGGAGGTGATTTTTTTAATCTAAATTTTGATCAATACTATGAATCTAAAATATATAATCATTATTTTTCATCCCCAAGGTCAGTAAAAAAATGGTGTTATTGAAAGAAAAAATAAAACCTTATAATAAATGGGTATGATGTTTTTAAATGAATATTCTATTCCAAAATATTTATAGGAAGAAGTTTTAAACTCATATTATCATGTTTTTAACAGAATTTTACTTAGATCATTCTTAAAGGAAAAGCCTTATGATATCTATAAGGGAAGAAAATATATAATTTGATATTTAAGATTATTTGGTTATAAAGTATTCATTATTAAAAAAACAGTTCATTAGAAAAATTCAAGTCAAAATATGATGAAGTTATTGTTCTAGAATATTATAATTCTATTAATGCATATAGAGTTTACAAAAAGTTAACATTAGTTGTTTAATAATAAATTCATGTCAAATTTAATGAAAATCATTTCAATGAAAAAAATATGGTTTAGAATAGATTGAAGAAAGGTTTAGATATTTTAACATTAGTGAACCATAAAATATAGAATTTGAAGCATAAATTGAGGGTGAGTCTCTCTTAAGAAAAAATTATATTATTCTACAAATATCATTAGGTTTCAATGTAATTGGTGATATAACTAATAGTGTTAAAACTAGAATTTTTTTAAGAAAGGTTTATGCCTCTCATGTCTTTATTATATAAATTTCTACCTCAAAATATAGATGAATATTTATCTGATTCAAAATAGATTATGTAAATATGTTAAGAATTAAATACATTTGATAAGAATAAAGTATGGGTATTATTCAACCCCCAAAGGATCAAAATATTATGGGACCAAAAAGATCTTTCTAAATAAGGTAATTTAATCCCAAAAAATAATTAGAAACAAATCCACATTAGTAGGTCAAGTTTACAATCAAGAAGAAGGAGTGGTTTTTGAAGAATCATTTTCCCTAGTTTCTTGATTAGAATTTATAAGAATTATTTTTTCATATGTATCTTATTATAGATATAAAGATTTTAAAATGAATTTCAAATGTTCATTTTTAAAAGGTTATATATATTAATTTTTTTTGTAAAACATCCATTGGGTTTTAAGAATGAATCTAAACCTAACCATTTTTTTAAACATTGAAAATCAATTTATGGTTAGAAACAAGATCCTCAACATTGGTATGCGAGGTTATCATTATTTATTTTGAATAATAGTTTTAAAAAAGAAAATATTGAACCAAATTTATTTATTAATGGGGATACAAAATATATTATAATCGTTCAAATATATGTTGAAGATATTATATTTGAATCATAAAGTTATGTAATTTTTAATGATTTTTCAAATTTAATGTCTTTAATGTTTTTTATGATTATTATGGGTGAACATAAATTATTTTTAAGACTTCAATTAGTTAAAAGGACAAATGGTATCATTATTAATCATTGAAAATATGTTAAATTATTTTCTAAAATTTGTTGTCCAGGTGGTTGTAAAAGCTTCAATATTCAAATAAGTACTTCCTTCAATCTATATTATAATAAAGTTGGAGAACCAATTAGTAATAATATTTTTTGTGCTATGATTAGTTTCATGATTTATTTGACAACATCTATATCATATTTAATGTTCACAATGTATATTTGTGATATATTTCAAATTAATCCTAATAAAATTTATTTAAAATATTTTAAAATGATTACTAAGTATATTAAAGGTTATGTGACTCTAGAATAGTTTTATCCATCACATACTTCATTGGAAATAACCATATTTTCATATTATTATTTTAGCGGTTGGAAAATATATAGAAAATTAATAATAGTTATGAGTCCATTTAATTGAAAATGTTTAGTTTTATGGAGTTCAAAGAAATAAAACAGGTTCTCTTAATCAACTTCTAAGAGTGAGTATGTTATTTTTGTATCTTACTGTTCATATTCTTTGTGAATTAAATAAAAACTTTTTATAAATTTCTTTAATTTGGAATATATTCTAATTTTTTTATATTACTTATGAAATTTTTATCTTAAAAAATCCTTTATAGTATTTTTGGAATAAACAAAATGATGTTAGATATCACTTTCCTAAAGATGATGTTCAAAAATGGAATGTAAATCTATAATCTCTTTACATTGAAAATTAGTTCACTGACATATTTACTAAGCCCATATATTTTTTCACAAACCATCCCGAGTCGACCCTGAACTGATCACCCATGTCGGCCCACGACAAGTCCCGAGAGGCATTCCTGATCCTCCAGGGATAGTGACAAGCACCGAGGGCATCAATAGAGTGCATAAGGGAATGATTTATTCTAAATATAAATAATCAAAAAAACAGCGAAAATAAACGGACAACCCAAAATACATTTACATAAAAAATTGAACTAAACATTATTTGTACAATAAACCTAATGTAAAACTAAACCAGCAACTCTACCGACCAAACCTGGCAACTAACTTACTCCATATGACCCCACTGGTCACTCTCCAAAACAATGATCACACATCACCCATGGTGATCGAACTCATGTTGAAACCTATACAAGGGCTAAAATAGAAGAAGACTATAGGATTGAGTAATAAACTTAGTAAATTATCCCGATATTCTATTCCCAAGGAACTTCCTTTAAAATAAAAGAATACTCAATTTCAAGTTTTTAATACAATATATAAAATTATGTTTTTCAAATGATGTTCCATGCTATAATAATTATCAAACAAAAACTTGCATGTTTTATAAACAAGAATGCTAGTAACAAATTTTCAAAGAGGTAAAACTTCAAAATGAAAATAGATTTCAAGAGGGATTTTTAAATAAGGTAAAATTTTAAATAGAACACACATGATTCTTAATTTACCAACTAATCACACCATATTCCGGTGGTGAGTACAAAATATCCAATGAGCATAATTCTCAGGAACACCCCAAGGCACTAGTTCATTGTTGGCCCTAGGACTTTGTATCTCTCTGTAAAAGTATCCATAAGTAATATCAATTCTTGGGAACATGAGCCACTAGTAGAAGAATAATCCATAACCTAGTGGTCCCCATCATCATCATCATCATAGTTTAGTTAGTTTTTTCATCGCCAAACTTGCTGCATGAAATAGGGAGAAAACCCCTCCGGATCACTAGCATACTAGTAAATGTCCGCCCACCAAGATACCCGGGTTTTCAATTTTTGTGGTCAAAAAAGTTACACATATATAAAATACCATTTTATAATGAATATTAAATTTAAAAATCATACACACATGAAATAGGCCACACACATTTCTCACATTTCTTTCATGGGTCAATAAACCACCTAAATTTTCATAAAATAATTTTAAAAAGTATAATGAAGGATTGCACATAAAATCTATTAAAAAATGCTCTTTAAGGAACAAACCCCATAAATACCATATCAAAACTGATTTGGAATTCCCAAAACCAATTAATAAATCAATTTTATGCAACATAAAATGGCCCCAAAATGTGGAACATGGAATACATATGAAAACCATTTTTACAAGAAAAAAAATGCCAAACGGGCCTTTAAGTCATTCTGAAAACCAACATTTAACAAAGGTATGCATTTCAAATTTATTAAGAAGGATTATACACACAATTTAAAGAATAAAACCACTTTCATAAATCCCTTAAAACACTCAAGATACGTATTCAAAACACAACCATTTTCATATGGATGTGAAATGGGCCATTTTTCGGAAACTCGGGCCAAAACATGTTATAAGTCGAAACCCATTTGTTTTACAAATAAAATAAAAATTTGAAATCCATATAAGTACCCAAAAATAACATTTTGAAGTATTAAAATGAATTTATAAATCCAAACAAATAATTTTTAAATCACACATAAAAAATAAAATCCAATCGGGCAATTTACCGAACACATGACATGCACTTTTAAACAAAACAATTTTATTTAAGAACTTAACAAGGAATAAGACACCAATTGCATGCCATATTTTATTCAAGATACTGAAACTTGTTAATAATACCATAAACCAAGTTCTAAACCTCACAAAACAGGTGATAAAGATAATATAACATTTAAACAAACACTTGGGGTGCACTTTTATGAAAAAACAGCACTATCTTTCACAAAACAAGGATTAAACAACCATTTTTCACCCCAAGAAAATTATCCAAAGGATAAAAAACAATAATAAACATATATATATGTTTTTAACAATAATAAAATTATTAAATTTAAATTAAAAAGTCATGTACAAGGATATCCTACCTTAAATCCTTGGCGTAATGAAAACACATAATCGATATCACCATCTGAGGGTTTATAAACCCTAAACCTGTGACGACCAGCCCCAAACAAAAAAAACCCAATATAAAATCATGGTATTATAGAGACTTAGGTATATAATTAATATATGAGGATATAAAATCAAGAAATAATGAAAGTAGTGGGAAGATAGAGGAGAAATGAGAAGGAATCTCACATTGGAAACTAGAAAACTCTTTATCTTCCCTTAGATATGCACCCTTAGAAGAAATTTAATGGCTTGAAACTCCTTGGATAGGCTCATAAGGTCTGTAATAACTAGATAAATAATATTTTTAGCAAAAAGAGTCCAAATTTAATGATTTATGAATGACACAAATTACCTTTGGAAAATCTGGATGATTTGAGAAACCTTGAGAAGTGTTTCCCTACTCTGCGACTAAAATGACCTCAAAATAAGAATAAATGGAACATGAGGGGTGATAATAGGGTTATTTTCCTAGAGTGGGAGGTTTAATAAGTGAAAATAATAAGAAAAAATTAATAAGATATAAAAAGAAACAAATTATTTTTTTAAAACTAGAAATGGGCCCACAGCCTAGCCCAATACCTAAATAAATAACCCAAATTCAGCATTCTTATGAATTTAAAAGGAGTCAAAAATCTTATGGTGGTTTTACTATGTCATTAGAGGCCATTTAAGACATTTAATGAGTGAATAATGTTGAAAAATTAAGGATTTATAAAAGAAACAAATTTGGTTTTTAAATCTGGAAATGGGCTCACGGTTGGCCCAAATCATGAAGTAACCACCATTTTCTCCAAAACACCCAAACAAGATATAGGGCACCCATGGTAGGATAATTAGGCATATATGGAAGTTAAAAAATCAAAATTAATCTCACCCAAAATCTAATAAAAGTATTGTGATTTCCAATGAACCGGATCAAAACCAAGACATTAAAATAAAGAAAGAAAAAAAGGTGTGACAATTCTCCCCACCATTAAAGCTTTCCGCCTCCAGAAAGTCATAACACTTTACAGATGACAGAAAAACACCTAAATATTCCTTATCAACATGATAAAACCTCTCAATCCATGGAAATATCATTTACCATCAATGAAACTTAATTATCTTCCCCAAAAAAAACCAACTCACAACCACTTCCTGAGAATCAATGGAAAGATCAAGCCACCACCTCCACAACCAGCCAAGTACCATATTGTTGGTCCTTCTCCCAATGAACCCAACATTCACCCAAAAACAAGTTCACTCACTAAAGATAATGACTTGGGTGGTTTAATGTGATCCCCACCATTAAATCACAACTACCATCAGACAAGTCCTTAAAGGAAAGATCTTCAGGACCCATAGTGGGTCTCCCCACCATTAAAGACCAACTAAAAATGAAAAAAAAACAACATGAACTAGAATTGAGGATCACCTACATAGGGCCACCAAAACTCTCCCACAAAAATATACAAACTCAAGTTAATAGGGTTACAACATGAACATATAAACTGCCCACTCCCAAATGGAGGGGATATGAACTAGGCCAACACTTTCTACACAGATCCAGACCTCCACAACTTGAGGAGTGGAGAGAAGGGGACCCAATAGTCAGGCCCCTAAAACCACAAAATAAAAAAATTAACTACCCAAAAATCTCCACCTATGAATAGGTAAAATTAAGACTACTTCCGATTTACATAGGCGTTCCACATATGGACATTGATCAGAAACCCACATCCATGAAGGCATAACCACAGACACTGTGTGAGGGGTAAGTCCCCTATACTTGTTGTGATAAGAGGAAATTCACAGTGATGAGGAACCAAAATAGAGTAGAAACTACCTTACTGAAATGGTGGAGTCAGAAGCTTAGTCAAGCTCTCCACACCTATGGCGATTTCTTGACTCCTTAAAAAGATTCACTCTGAGGCCTATGGCTAGAGCCCTAATTCTTTAAGCACCTGTTGCACCACAGTCAAGTTCTAAGGATCACACCACTCAAAAAAACTAACTTTATCAACAACACACATTCATCTAAATAGGAACTCATAGATACATATCACAATTCTCTCTCAGTTTAAACAAGGAGCATAATGGACAAGGAATACAAAGAAACACATCAGCATCACTGAAAGCAACTGCTATGTCCAAAAGAACTATCACGTCCTGGAAGCACTTTAAATCAATCCCAGATAGCTCTCTATTCCAACAAATGGGCTGAGGAATCATATAAATATGTTTATTTTACATTTGAAATGAATACTTAGGTTGATCAATGGGAATATTTTCCAATAGATAACTATCCTGGGACACATCACAACATCCAACACATCTTTAGAAAACCATAGAACATTACTCCAAAATCGAGACACCAACAAGATCCCATGTCACGACACAACAAGAGTATGACTTCTAGATCACAAGGAAGCATACTGAATAAAAAAATTTTATAAGACATAGACAAAACTATCCACATAACCATCGGTTTATAAACAAATTCCACAATTTTTTAGCTCAAAACACTTTTGAAAAAACAATCTAACTTGGTTGATTTCCACATTCACCAATAGTGTTTCATCAATTCTCACTAAAATTAAAATTTCCATGCCACCCCAGGCACCAAACCACCATTCCATGTAGGAAATGCTGCTAGATATCAATAAAACCATGCATGTGAGCACCCATGAAAACACCAAAGGCTAAAACAAAATAACATCATTCCTAAAATCATGTACCTTCCAAAAGAACACTAACCACCAAGTCAAAACCCTTTTCATATTTCAAAAAAAACCACACTTCATCAAGAACCATTTTCTTAAAAACCTACCCCTTTTCATTTTAACAACATTCAAAACAACCGTGCTACTCCAAACAACCCCTTCTTATTTTCTAAAATCCAGCAAGGTATCTTTTTATAATCTGATGGCCATTGTGCCCAATACCCTTTCTAGGAAAACACCAACCACTCAAAACCAATTTCCAAAACCAATTCATCATATTAAACCAATTTTCAACATCCAAAAACACCCCATTTAAAAAAAAATATTAAGAATAACCTTTAAAGGATTCACACTTTCAAAACATTTTATTCCAACAAACTACAAGTATAGATTAGGGATAATTCAATCTCGTTAAATAATTCCAACTTCCTCCTAAAAAATTTGTTTCACAAAAACACAACCTTCCAAAACCATTATTATATTTAATTTTTCAAAACCCCTTTTCCACTTTTCAAAATAAAATCCTTCCCTTCAAACCAATTTCAATAATTCTCAAAGAAGGATTTTCAAAACAATAATTCAGAATTAAATAAAGGTCCAAAAAATCCACAAAAGGGAACTAGTGTCGTTGGGTGACTTGACCATATGGTTGGAGGCTATATATAAATCACAAAACCAACCTGAAGGGACTTATTAGGAAAATTCCTCAGCTCCACATGGCTTTCTAGGCCCTAAGAGATCACAGTGTCCATTAGTCATACTCCCCTTGTCATATCTCAACACCAAACAATCAACAAGAACAACAGACATTAATAAAACTAGACTTCCTGTGGAAACCTAAGGGTTATAACGAGCAAGAGTTTGTGACGCTCTTCCCACACTTACCCCTAAAGTCCCAAAAATCTTAATCCATCTACCTTTACATCCCCCAAATAATAATGGTTCTCTAAAAATAATGTTCCGCTAAGAGTTGACCTATTTTGATACCATTTTTTCATGAACCAGCCCGATTCAACCACGAACCGATCACCCAGTCCCGCCCACGACAAGTCCCAAGAGGCGTTTCTGATCCTCCTGATATGGGGACTGGCACCAAGGGAATAAATAGAGTATATAAGGGAACAATTTCACCTAAATATAAATAATAAAACAAACAGAAAAAATAAATGGACAGCCAAAAATACATTTACATAAAAAATTGAAATAAACATTATTTGTACAAGAAACCTAAATTACAACTAAACCAACAACTCAACACACCAAAACTGACAACAAACTAACTCATTGTGACCATATTGGTCACTCTCCAACACAATGATCACACATCACCCAAGGTGGTTGAACTCATGCTAAAACCTTCACAAGGTCTAAAAATGGAAGAAGACTATAGGTGTGAGAATTAAAACTCAATAGGTTATCCTGATATTATATTACCAATTCACTTCCTTTAAAATAAAATAATCATAAATTTCATGTTTTAAATAAAATATATAAAATTATTTTTTTAAAATTAGGTTCCATTCAATAATAATTATAGGACAAAAACATGCATGTTTTATAAACAAGAATGTTAGTAACAAATTTTCAAAGAGGTGCAACTTCAAAATGAAAATAGTTTTCACGAGGTATTCTTTAAAGAAGGTGAAATTTTAAATAAAACATACACACTACTGAATTTACCAATTAATCACACAGTTTTCCAATAGTGAGTACAAAATAACCAATGAGCACAAGTCTCAGGATCACCCCTAGGTACTAGTTCGTTGTGGGCCCTAGGACCTCATATCTTAGTGTAAAAGTACCCATAACGAATATCTATTATTTTGAACACGATATACTAGTAGGATAATTATTCATAACCTAGTAGTCCCAAAAAACATCATTTTCATAGTTTATTTAGTGTTTTTATCGTCAAACTTTCTATGTGAAACAGGGACAAAATCCCTCTGGATCACTAGCATACTAGTACATGTATGCCCACCTAGATACCCAGGTTTCCCTTTTTGTGCTCAAAAAAGTTACACATATATAAAATACCATTTTATAATGAATATTACATTTACAAATCATGCACACATCAAACAAAACACACACATTTCTCACATTTCTTTCATGGATCAATAAACCACCTAAATTTTCATAAAACAATTTCATGAAGTATAACGAGGCATTGTACATAAAATCCATTAAAAATGCTCTTTTAAAGACAAAAACCCATAAATACCATATAAACATAGATTTGGAAGCCCTCAAACCAATTAATAAATAAATTTCATGGACCATAAAATGGCCCCAAAATAATGAACATGAAATACACATAGAAACCATTTTTACAAGAATAAAATGTCAAACGGGTCTTTAGGCCTTTCTCAAAACTAACAATTGACAAAAGTATGAATTTAAAATTAATTAAGGATGTGTATACACTAAATTTAAAATCGAAAAACCACTTTCATAAATCCCTTAAAAAATTTAGGTTACATATTCAAAGCACAACCATTTTTATAAGGATGTGAAACTGGCCATTTTCCGGCAACTCAGGACAAAACATGTTATAAGCCAAAACCCATTTGTTTGTAAAACCAAATACACATTTTAAATAAATAGAAGGAACAAAAAATAACATTTTTCATGCTTCCAATTCATTTATAAATCCAAAAAAAAAAATTTAATCACACTTAACACATAAAAGCCAACTGGGATATTTACCGAACACATGACATGCACTTTTAAACAAAACAATTTATTTTAAGAACTTAAAAAGGAATAAAACAACAATTGAATTAAATATTTTATTCAAGATAATTAAAAATGTTCAAAATACTATAAACCAGGTTCTAAACCTCACAAAATAGGTGCAAAAGATAATGGAACATTTAAACAAACACTTGGTGTGCACTTTTATGAAAAAACAACACAGCCTTTCACAAAACAGGGATTAAACAACTATTTTCACACCGAGAAAATTATACAAAGGAAGAAAAACAATAATAAAAATATATATCAGGTTAGAAAAATAATAAAATTATGAAACTTATAAGATAAAGGCATTGTAAAGGGTTATCCTACCTCAAATACTTGGCGTAATAGAAACGCACACCCAATATCACCATCTGAGGGTTTATAAACCCTAAACCTATGACGACCAGACCCAAAAATATGAAACCCCCATCATAAATCATGTTTTAATATAAACTTAGGTCTATAATGACTATATGATAATATAAAACCAAGAATTAATGAAATAGGGATGAAGAGGGAGGAGAAATGAGAAGGAATCTTTCAGTGGAAACTAGAAAACTCTTCTTCTTCCCTTATATCTACACCCTTATAGGAAATTTAATGTTTTGAAACTACTTGGAGAGGCTCCTAAGGAATGTAATAACAAGTTAAAAACTATTTTTAGAAAAAATAGTACGAATTAAATGATTTATGAATCATACAAATTACCTTTGGAAAATCTGGGTGATTTGAGAAACATTTTGAAGGTTTTCCCTACTCTATGACTAAGATGACCTCAAAATAGGGAAAATGGAACATGGGGGTGTGCCTAAGGTTATTTTACTCTAATGGTAAGTGTAATCACAAAACATAATAAAAAAATTAATAATATATAAAATAAACAATTTATTTTTTAAAAATTGGAAATGGGGCTATGGGTTGGCCCCATACCTAAATAAATAACCCAAATTCACCATTATGATGAATTTATAAGGGTTAAAAATGCATATGGTGGTTTTTATATGTTAGTGTAGGACAATTGGGAAGTGGAATGAGTGAAAAATGTTAAAAATGAAGGATTTATAAAAGAAACAAATTTCATTTTTGAATCTGGAAATGGGCACACGGTTGGTCCAAATCATGAAGTAACCACCCTTTTCTCCAGAACTCCCAAAACATCTATGGGGATCCCATGGTTAGATAATTAGAAATATATGGAAGTTCATAAATCAAAATTAATATCACCCAAAATCCAAGAAAAGGATCAGGATTTCCAATGAACTGGATCAAAACCAAGACATGAAAAGAAAGAAAGCAAAAATGGGTGTGACAGATTTAGTTAAATTTGATAAAATAAAATCTGAACTAGAAATGATAGAAATTTAATTTTATCAAATATGATTAGGGGGAGTAAAATTATTCTTATAGACAGATTATTTTATTTATTCTGGTTCCTAGATAGCCTAAATATTATTTTTTATTTATTTTTTCCTTTTTTATGTTCTTAAATTGTTTGTACTAAATTGATTCATTGAATATCATTATTTATAATTCATTTAATATCTTGAAATTATTTAATATTTCTTATGGATTGTAAAATATTTTGTAAAAATATATTATGTTATCGATTATGAGTAGAATTTTAATCCTAAAGACACTGTTTTAAAGCTATAGTCTATTCTTAAATGCATAAATTTAGAGGAATACTTATTATGTGTTTGATATAACTTTTAGGTTAATTTATTTCCAACTAATAATTGAAGGGGAGTTTTCCACATTTTATAATAACATTATAAAGGTTATATTATTTTAAAATAATGATATTATATCTTAGGGGTCATATTTAAATATTAAATATTTCCACATTAAATAAGAATACATTTGTTTAATATTTTGATCAATTAGAAAAAGGGTGAGAAATTTTGGAGAATTCACATTTATTTTATAATTACCATAAAGATAGGTAATGTTGAAGTGGTTCCATGATCCACTTTTTTATTTATGTTTCTATAATTTAAATTGATTCTTTATTTCATGATTACAATTTCTCACATAATTTTTTTATTTGTTATTAAATTATTCTATGTTTATTTTACCTTTTTGAATGTTTTAGATAAGTTTTTTTATATTTACACAAGCACATAAAATTTTACTCTAACTTTATGTGGATTTTATAAACTCTATATTACCTTTACTTTTATAACTATTAAAATAACCTCATGAATATATTCTATAAATTTTAGAGTATTTAATCAACTTAAAGAACAAAAGGATCAAAAATAATTTAAAATTTGGCAACATAATTGATCTAACACATGAGTAAAATAGTGACTATAAGGAATATAATATAAGGAAAATTGATCAACCATATGTTATTTATGACCAACCATAAGACTTGACTTATCATAAGAACTAACCAATCATGATAATTAATATACCACAAATCTATCGACAGTATGAAAATTATTTCTATAATTATAATGTTATGTTTTACATATTTTTTATGTATTTATATATTTTTTATTTACTACAAGTTATTACTAACTATTTTCATTGAGATAATTATTTATTAAATTATTATTAATTATTTTAATGAATAATTTTTTTATTTCAAATAATTCTATATATTATTAAATGATCATCACATGGGTTAAATACTTGCACTTATTTCTTAGGGAAATGTGAGTTCCTAATTAAAATCGTTTAGAATTTGAAAATTTTCCTATCATACTTATAATTTTATTCAACGGTAATTTAATAATGATATTTAGTGTTATATTAAGTTATCTAATGAGATTTTATGTAATGTTTGATTATAAAATATATATTTACATGTCCAATGAGGAAATAACATGAGGTTTTTCTGGGAATAATACAATAAAAATATATGATTTTGTTCATTATAGATTCTTGAAAGTCTTACTTTAAGAATGATGAAGTGCAATAGGCTTCTTTTTTAGAATATTTTTTTCATGAATGAAGTATATATATTGAGTTTAATAGAACTCTACATATACCTTAAATATATTATTTAAATCTGTTGTGTGATACATCTTAGTGGTTAGTTACTTCTCTCATCTAGATTTTATTTGTTTAATACTTTGCTACTATATAACATAATCTTGAATCAAAACTCAAAGACTTGTATGTTCAACTAGTCTCTATTATCCTCACTTATTTCTATAATTTGATATATGTTGTTGTTCTAGGATATACTAACCAAAAAAGGTAGGAGTTGGGTTATACTACCCCATAAAAAAGTTACGTTCATGTTGTTCCTAATCAGTAAAAGGTAGTGGGTTAGTTGTGTCATTCTCTAATGAAAGGTTGGTTTTTTCTCCACTACCAAAAAAGAATCTACCTTGGTTGTTACTCAATGTGAGAAAAAATGAGTCTTGTTTTATGCCTCTAAGGTTTAAAAATGTAGTTGTAATGGGTTTTGACTCTCCTCAAAATTCGAAGATTCCATAGTTAGTGGGTGTTATTTCTCTCTTCATTTGAGAAGAGTGATGAGTAGATTTGGATCATTTAGATTTGAAAAATGATAAAAATCAATATGTTCATACTATATATATTTCCACTACATTTATTATTTCCTTTGATAATAAGTCATTAAATATTTTTAAACTGATCAATTCACCCCCCCCCACCCTCTTGACCATTTTTCTATCTTCACATAGGGATATAACATATTTATCATTTGATTTTTGGACATGGAAATATTTTTGTGTCAAATTGGGAACAAAATCACTTATAGTATCTATAGTTAGAGGTATATTTTTAGTGATGGTTTTGTGTGGGTATTACTTAGTTTATTCTATATAAAGGTTGTGCTTAGTTAAAGGCTTTTATTATTACATGGATTGTTTCTATGTGTTATTATGTGGTAATTCATAGGACATGAAACATGACATGTTTCTTTTGGAATGTGATTTTTGGGATTTATGTGGTTGGGTGGTGACGTTATTGCATGAATGGTATTATGGTGGTATCTTGTTCACTAATGGTATGGTGATGGGGGATCATTGAGTTGTAAACGATGAATATTAGTGATGCCTCTCACAATTGGGTTGAGGAAATTGGGTTCAAGTGCACATAGAGGGACCCATGACCGTCAAATTGAATGATGAATATGTTGTAGGTTTCCATGATATTAAGGGGTGATTGTGATCACAGGTTGGGGAGAGATTCATGTGGTATTTTTAAATTCCATTGGTGACAATGAGATTGGTATGATAAAGGGAGAGGTTTGGTTAATTTGAACCTCATATTAATTTCCAAGGGATGATATTTGTTGATCAGGATTGGTTAGAGGGGTCATGGTATCTATGAATGTTTACAGATTATGGGTAGATCTTCCTATATCGACACTAGCCAAATCGGGTAGGGTGATAACCCTTCACTTGAAAAGCATAGAGTGGTGCATGATATGTTTTTTATACTGGTTATTATACTTTAAAATTTTCATTAATCCATATGTGTGTGGATGTTATCTATTGAATCCATTGAATGTGGTCAGCTGAGTTCATACCCACATCTCATATGGGCCCTCTAGGATGTGTAAATACATTATTTCCCATGATTCAGGAAAAGGAAGGGGATCTATGATAGGTGAGTACCATGTTGGAAGTATAGGTTATTAAAATAGAGTATGTTGATTTATATTGGGGATGGATCAATTATACCTTTTGTGTTATTGGTATTTTTTGATAAATTTGTTTATGATCAGTCCATGAGTGGAAATGTTATATTTTTATGACTGACATTCCATTTTAAATGTTTCTTCTTAATACCATGTGATATATTTATGGTTTTAATTCTATTATGTAGGTATCTAATAGTTATTGTTTTTTCATCCATTATGTTTATAGTTAATTATAAAATTGGTATAGTCTCTCAACTATCACCTCTATGACCCTTGCTTCTATTTTGTAACCTATAGTGTACGGGAAGTCATGTCAAAGGTCTGTGGATTGCCAACATGGGTGTCATTTAGCTGATTTGGTCCAAGTATCCTATAAAGTTTTATTAGATTATGTAAAATACCATCTCCACCCCACTAGATTGGGCAATAATGAGATTCCACTAACCTTTGGTGACATCCCTAGGACACTAAAGGCAAGAAATAAATTCCATGGGATTTACTAAAACATGGGGGATTTTACTTTTGGTTGCTTCTTCCTTAAACAACCATCATGTGGTAAAAAAATTATGAGTCATAATATGATGTATGAATTGAAACCAAATAACTTTAAGACATATAAAATGTAAAATTAGAGTATCCTCCCAAAGACAATATAATTTCGTGTCTAAATTTCCCAAAAACACAAGACATTAGTACCTAGATAGAACTGATCCACACTCTAATTCTCAACCACCAATAAGATCCATCCACTAACAACCACAACATCATGATTTTTAATTGGAGATGTATGAAATATTATCTTTATGTGTATCACGATAAATATAATATGGATTCACACCAAAGTGCATGTGAAGCGGTGAGTATATAAACTAAATAGGAAAACCCAAAGACTTCTCACAAACTCCACTTGGATAAAAACAATTTAGCGAAATTTATATAAAATGGGAAGAAACTAGAAAATTAGTTACCACATTTTATAATATAAGTAGTGAAATAACACACACAAAAATTAAATTCATGGAATTCACAAACACATGCATCCAACTCACATCCTAATTCATCTCTCATCAAAGTGGTCCCTCTAAATAGTCCAACTCATGATCGATACATGTCCCTTAATACCCAATTCTTTGCTTGGGGGGTATAATTTAGTGTTCCTAAGATGGAATGGTAACCATGTTTTAACCATCAAGGATTACCTCTAATAAAGTATGAACTCATGAAAATAGTTATCATGTCATGTTATCATGTCCCAATTTATTCTTTAATCAAATTCTCATTAAATCATTTCACTGACCATGTGGTAGGAAACACCCATATCCCATTAATTGAAAACCAAAAAATAAGGGGGTGTGTTTGAATGGTTTTCATCAAAGGTTTTCATTAAATAATATTATAAATCCATTTTATAAAACAGGATCATAATTTTCTTAATATTAGTGGAATGGGGGTATTTTTCCTACCTCAAAGTGTTTGATAAGATGAATGATTCCATGATTCACAGATCTAACTTCCCCTTTTCATTCTATTACTGAATATCAAAGAAGTTATATAAAAATGATCCCTAATTAATAAATCTAAGCATGAATTCCCCTATCTATAGTATTTCTTCAAAAGAAGAAAAAGATAAATACAAAATATCAGAAGAACAAGAATTAATACATTTTATTTCCTGGGTCCAAAACTCAAATATCCATTAAAAACAATTTCCAAAATGAAGGTAATATAAAAAATCTCCTAAAATAGTCCTAGATTCTTAGAGGGATAAAGAGAGATTAATTATAACCAAAGGGAAACTAAAATTAAAAGGGATGACCATAACAGACATAATTCATGGGGTGAAATAATAATTCATGTCATGAATTATCATGGCATCTTACCCAGTGAAAAATAGGGTAAATCATACATAAAATCACAAAACCCATTCACATGTTGAATGTTCTTCACACCATAAATAGGAATTAACACAATTAACTGCCTCATGCAACAAGGTTCTAGTAGTAGTTTGACTTTCCCCTATAAATGCATCCCAATATCCAACCCAAAAATTCAATAGTTAAGAAAAAACAACCTGAAAAAAGAAAATACCTCAAACTGGGTGTATTAAATTCTCCCCACCATTGGGTTTTCCATCCTTAGAAAATGGGATATTAATAGTTTCTTAGTAGTGTTCGGACCATTTCTCCACTGTACAATTTTTATATTTTCATGTTTCCTCTTGAATAATACCATGAATCTATAATACGTGTAACAAAGTGATACATCTTTCTCATAGGATATTTCTTATCTATCCATAAGAAAAACTAGGGCATGGATAAAAGTAACATTTGGTTCATGGGTACTTGTTTCCGAATGAATAGCATCCCATGATCCAACTGGTGTGTCTTTAATAAGGATTCATAGAAAACATTGTGAATAACACTAAATCTAGGTAATATGGATAACTATTATGAAACATCTCCTCTATAATCTAGAATCTCAAAATTTTGAACATATCGAGTAGTTAACTTTCCTTTCTTTAACAAATTACAGTGACCTAGTCTCAATGACACTTTAAAGAATACATGGTCCCCAACATCAAAATAAAAAGATCTTCAAATAATATAGTTATAATATTTATAGTAGATATTGGTTGTTTTAATATGTTTAGTTATCATCTGGTTTATATTTGTTGTCTCATAGACAAGATTGGGTCTGATTAGATAATTTTACCTCATCTATACCCAAAAAAAGTGTAGATTGAGAAAGATTGTTGTACAATTCCTTGAATAGTTTCATTTTTATTTTGTTCTGATAGCTATTATTATATGAAAACCCCACTGAATAAAAAATATTTTTCAACTGACTGACAACCCATATCTTTAATAACATTTAATTCATTATTGGTTACATAAATATAAACTTAATAGTGTCTTAAGATATCATGAGGCCTAGTGTATTTGAAAAATTAGATATATATCATACTTAATTGAAACATTGGTACAATAAAATTATTTAAAAACTATAAAACATTCCCTTATATTTGATTTATCTTCTTATACTATATGGGATAACCTAAGGACATATATAAGAAAGGGGTGAGCTATAAATCCTAGTAAGGTAATAATCAAATAATAATATAATGAAAGGAACGCATGTTAGTCAATAGGTATATCAAGGTGATATAAAAGGGATGAAAATAATAAACATTCATATCAAAGAATGATATGAGGTGATAACATCAAGGCAACATAGGATTGTGGAATCAACATAAAACTTGAAATCCTAAGGATAGGTCAAGGACAACTATTGAGAAATCATAATATGGTGTGTTTATGATAAACTACAATGCACCATACATGGTATATAATGAGATAAAAACATTACCAAATACATTATAGGTCTATATAATTTTGGTCCCACCTGCCACATTCAAATCATGTACATGAATTGGTGTTCTACATAGATCCTAAAACCTAAGAACGCCTTTCATCACTTTAAAAAACATAATTATAGAGTCTGGGTTAAATACATGGATTTACTAAATCAATAGAATATGGGTACTTTTAGGCCACTTGAGTGGAAATTGGGAAGGTTATTAACTACACAAATTTTTTCCTAAGAATCACAGGATAATTTCAACAGCATAATGGGCTCACAAGAAGATTCATGGAAGGGTTTAATGAAATTGAGAGGTGGTATGTAATTAATTTTTAATCCTAATGAAAATAAAATATATGTGTAAAAAACATTATAACATGAATTATTGAAGATAAAATGGAATAATACAAATAAAGTGCTTGTATAAAGAGGAGGATAGAATCTCTTACCTTGAAATGACACTTATAAAATCTTTTAATAAGCTTATTAAGATATTGGGAACACATTAGGAGGTATTTAGGGTGATATAGGGATACTAAAATAATAATAAATGGGTTTTTTGTGAATAGAAGTGGGAGGTTGGGTGGGTATTTATAGAAAAGGAGGGGGGAATTCTTTATTAAAATTTAAACTTATTTTTTTGACTCTATATTATAAAATAATCAGAAACACAAATCTTTCCATGGTTTTATCCCATGGTTACTACTAAACAGAATTGATTTTAAATATTTGATTAATATATGAACCAAAAATATTTAAATAATACTACTATTGATGTGGAAGTGAGTCATGTTAATAAAAATCATAAATTTAAAACCTTAAAATATAATATAGGGATTGGAGGATTCATTAAATGTTTATAAAATTAATAAAATAACATCAAAAACAAATTATTTAAAATGGAAATTATATATATGTCCATTGATTTATTTTATAAAATTTATTACTTCACTTTTATGCCATTATGATGTCATGATCCATAATTTGTATTTATAGTGTATTTAATTTTAACCCAAAAGATCGATTGTCTTAGAAAATTATGAAAAAATCATCATTTTAAATTTTGATGATTTTATTACAAAATAAATATTTATTTTCTAAAAATAAATCTCTAAATATGAGAATGTATTATTTTTAATAAAAATTATTATTTACTAGAAAATAATCGTCTTTATGAAAATAATAATTGTATAGTAATTAAAAAGATTACATCAGACATCATTAAATTATCGTATAATTTTATTTTAAATAAATATTATTTAATATAATTATCATATAAATTTAATATTTATTTCAAAATTATTGAATTTATTAAAAGTGTGTTAAAACTATATATTTCCCAAAAAGAAAATATTGGTTACTTTATATCAAAATATAATTGTCTACAACTCAGATATAATTATATATATATGTGTGTGTTAATGATATAAAGGGACAATCATAATTATTATTTCATTATAATGAAAACATAAAATTACATAATACTAGGTTATATATTAAAAAAACCTTATTACACCATTTCACACTTTAAGGGTGAGGTGTGCATTGTGGTACCTTCTTGGGGTGTTTCAAAAAAATGGTTTGGGTTGTGATATTGATAAGATTTAATGTTTCTTATAAATAGTTTCATTAATATTTTAGTTAATTAATTTAATCTTGGGATTGGTCAAAGTAAATTCTTAGTGAGGCCATCTCCCTCCTAAGCTCTACTGAATGGGATTTATAGGGTATGATCCTACTTGTCAAGGTTATCACTTCTTCCATCTGTATCAATTACATATTTTCATAACCCGAAATATATATTAATCTTTATGGAAAATCTAAAATGGATATATAATAAATGGTTATGATTCGTAAGGGTATTTTATATGATATGATAATTATGGACATATTCTATAGTCGTTATAAAATGAAATGCAGTTCATGTGTTTTTTATAACTACATTTCTTAATAAGTAATTTTTTCATTCAAAAAGGAGATTTCGTTTCTAATAGTTTGGGTTGTTACACTATTCACCCCTTCAGAAATTTTTCTCGTGAAATTTCATTTCATATAGTATAATATATTAGGGTACTTCTATTTCATCACCTCTTCTGAATCCCATGCTACTTTATCAAACATGTTGTTCCACCACATCACTTCAACTGGGTGAGTTATCTTATTTCATATAATGTTTTCTCTATGATATAAGATCTTCATCGAATTCTCCTTATATGAAAGATAATTATCCAAGGGTGCCACATCTGGATTCATTACATGTGATGGGTCCATTGTGTACATCCTCAATAGGGATACATAAAGCACATATTGTACTTAAGATAGGTTTGGTGGAAGTGTTATTCGATAATCCACAACTCTAATGTGATCAAGTATCTCAAAGGATCTAATGTATCTTAGAATAATGTTTCCATTATTCACAAGCCTAATGAATTTATTCTATGATGATATTCGAAAGAATTTATTATCTCCAACCACAAACTACATGTCTTATCAATGATTATATGTATATATTGTCTATTTATTTTTTGTATATTTCATATGAAATTGAATAGTTTGAAACTTACATTTTATCTCTTTGAAAATAGGATATCCTATAATCTTATTTTTTATAACTTCATCCCAAAAAGTTGGAGTTTGAAACTAATTCCCATATTGATCATCATAAGGTACCATTTAAATTCTAGAATGGAAGGTTTTGTTATATTAGAACTCTATTAGAAGATTGGTATAATCTAAAAATCCTTGGAAATACATTAAAAATAATCTCAACATATATTCTAGAGTTTTAATGGTTCTTTCTAACTAACCATCCATCTAAGGGTGATAAGAATTACTAAAACTATGCTCTATATCTAATGCATGTTGAAGGCTTCTCTAGTACCTCAATGTAATCCTCAGATATCAATAAGATACAATGGATTATGGAACTCCATAAAGTCTTAACACTTCCTTTATGCATATCTTAGTTAGTTGGTAAATATATAAATCTTCCTTTATAATAAAGAAATTAATGGACATTGTAAGGTGATCCACTGCCACCCTAATGGTGTTATTTAATTTAGATTTCCTATAGAGTCCTATGATGAAATCCATGGTTATGTTTTCTTGTTTACATACAGTTTTAGGAAATTTTTGTAACATACCCTTAGACTTATATTATTTAACCATTAATTGTTTGAATACCGAGCATCGAGGTATAAATTATTAAATAAACCTCTTTAAGTTATCCTACGATAATTTTTTTAGATATTAATACATCTTAGTTATTCTTGAATTAATAATGAAGGATGAGCTATTTGCATCATCTAGGAGTTCCCTCTTCAATTATAGTTTTGATGGGAGATATATCCTAGTTCCAAAACATATGAATCCATCTTTAGTAAAGTTGAAAACCAGAATATTTTCTACCTTTTTATATACATACTCATCATATTTTTGGGCCTCCTTGATCCTCCCCATCCAATGTTATGAAATATGTATTATAGAAAGAGGGAGTGAGGCATAAGTAGGTCAGGGAGGTCTAAAATAATACAGACATATATTATTATCCCAAACTATACTAACACATTCTAGGGGAAGGGATATTTTAGTAAAAATTATAATACATGCACTATCAGAGGAGTTACAGGAGTCCAATAAGTATGTCTCCATGTTACCCTCTCTCCATGAGTGGGTGAGCTTCATTCAAATTTTGATAAGACCATTACATGTCCAGATGTAGTGGTAACTCATCCCTGGGATAAGTATATCACCATGGATGGACTTATGAATAATGTTGGATTATATATCAAACCAATATAATAAGAGAATGTAGAAATTCCATAGCATTAACCCCTTAAGTAAAGATGAGGTCTCAACTGTGGGTGAGTCACCCCATCCACTGAACATGTTGAAATCTTGATACATTGAATTGGACTGATCATGCACTACTCCTCTACCCCACATTACACCATTATTTCATGACCCATAAATTGTCAATTTAAGCCCAGAGTTAAGGTTAGCCCATTGACGCCACCTTCCATACAACGTCAATATTTGGTACATCTTCATATAACTATGTACCATCATGAGGAACTGAAGTGAAGGGGAATTCTCCCATAGTTTTAGATGAAAGATAAGCTCTTCTTTTGAAAACATCACTCTAACCATAAATTCTATGCATGAATGTGTGATTCTTCTATTCCTTTCCCAATTATGTGAAATCCATATTCTCTAACTACCTGCCAATATAAACAGTGTTCTCACCTTTCATTCATGAATATTGTTGTATGTACCATGAAACTAGGCATGTAGGATATCATCACCTAATATCCCATGGTCATAAACCCCATTAAATTACCTAAAACTTCTCTAAACTGAGGAATCCCACTCACATTCGATGATTGTGTGAGAGGATTATTGTTCCTTAAACCAGTTATAGTATGCACACCTTGATATGATGAAAAAACCCTTGTGACATACCACCTCATCGGTGGAAAGAATGTGGTTTAGTATTTTCATGATAAGAAAAATCTTCTATTTGGGAGTTCTTTTCACCAAAGGGTATCTCCCCATGCATAGAGATTGGATTTGGCATGTAGATCCTGATGGCATGCCTTTGTCAAGAATAGTCTGGATGATGAGCTCATGAAGATGAGGTTGTTGGGGTCAGATTTTATCAATATACCATTGAAGACCTCAATATGTTGTGGATTAAGAACCACACTAATAAAAGAATAATACCTAATAGCCTAATAAAAGAAGGTATCAGGTTAAAAACACCTGAGGAAGACTAGCACACCCCCACCCAATTATCACTCCAAAAGTTATGTGTGTTTCCCCCCACAATCCATCTCGAGTGATCACAAATAACTGGTATGTGATGGTGGATTGGATCCCATGTTTTGGATTGAATCCCTCCAGTTCCATTTAAATGGGTCCCATATTTATTACCAATGAACCTAGACCATAGGGAACTACCTTTCATAAAGACTCATTCTAGCTTCTCCTAAAGGAAATTCATGGTAACTAAGACACTTCTATGCTGAATTATCCCTTCCTCCACCTCACTATGCATTAAATTCTATGAGGACCTGTGATACCTTCCATCCCCATGTCCATCCCATATAAATCCTATAAGTATTATCTTAATATTATTCAGAATTATCTTGGAGTATTGATTAATAATAAAATATGCATTTTAATATAAGAAAGAACATTATTGACTAGGGTGATACACCCCCCCCCCCACACCCCCAATAGATAAAGTGATTATTCTAGTTAAGAATACGGGTTGAAATTTTATACACCAAGCCATCAAAATGTTGGGAGTTAATTCTATATAGAAAAAGTGGATCCCCAAGGTAACCTATGCACAAGTGCCTTCTAGAAATTACCAGCCTCTCTTCAATCCACTTCTATCTAATTTTAAATTAATATTTGGAAAATAACACATTGACCTTACACTTTTTGACAATTTTTCCACTCAATTTAAAATAGGTATCAAGGATATAGTTGAGATCCTAAATAGACATGTTGCTACCATTTCTAAAAATAACCATTTCATCCACACAAAAAATAGATGAGATACCAAAGTGTTATTTTTACTTTACAAGTAAGGATGAACATGAACCTCATACATGAATTTTTATAGATACATATTCAAGGATTATTGAACCAAGATGAAGGTACTAGGGGAAGTGGATCCCCTTATCAAATCCCCTGGACTAACTTGAAGAATCTATATCTTTACCACATAAATATGATTGGGAACCGAGGTGATCGGATGAATCTAAAAAACATATCAACCACATTTTCATATAATACCATAAATATCATGAACGTGATGATGAAACTCCAATCCATCCTATCATAGACTTTGTCCATATCAAGATTAATGAAAATTTTGGACCCTAATCCTTTCTTATTAATATCCTCAACCATTTTCTAGGCCAAGAAAATGGCTATTTGAGTATATTTTCCTTGATTAAAACCATTTTTATCTTCAGATATCCACTTATGTAAGTGTACTTCAATTAATATGTTAATGATTTTAGAATTAATATTTTATGGTAAGTTACAAATACGGTAGTTCCAAAGGCTCAAATAACAACTGAGGAGGGGGTGTTGAATCATTTTTTCACTTTTTAAGAGTTTAGAAACATTTAGAAGCTTAACCCCTAAATCCTATTAAGATTTATTTCATTATCAACTTTGAGTAAATACTCATGCATGAAAAATTAGGTAAGAAAGTAAATAACATAATATTTACAAGGTTCGGCCTCAGTGCGAGAACCTAAATCCTTATTATAAACACTTCTATGGGCATATGGAAATTCACTATAATGAATAAGTGAATAAAAATAGTGCCAAATCCCATTAGAAACCTTTTATATCTTGATAGGAAATATTATACTAACTCTCATAAGTTTAAAAATTTTCTTACAAAACAATTGATCCTAAACAAAAGAATAAATAATTTATTCAATTTCCACCTCAAAAGATTAGTCCAAATACTCAGTCCAATTTAGATGGGTCCAATTAATTCAATATGATTCTACATTACCCAATATGAACTTCTCAAACTCTACTCATAAACTTAGTTTGATCTTAATAAATCTGATTAACTCAATACGATCTTCTCAATACGACGTTTCTCAATAAAATATTCTCAATCCAGTTGAAATAACAACAAAAGTATGATCTTCTAAATAAATCTATGTCCAATAGAAAATTTCAATTTGAATTCTTTAGTGCTCTACCTTTTTCACTAACATGAAAAGTTATAAAGTTTGAATGGTCTTATAAACTACTTATAGAAATTTCAAAAATAAATAGTGGGAAACATTAAAACATTTCTAGATTCCTCAAATATCAAAAACTTGGAAAAAATCTCACATTTAAACTTCAACTTTGAATTCTTCAATACTTCTCATTTTTAACTAAGGTTTATACAAAAATTAATTTCATGTTTCTCTTTTTAAATTATTTATAAAACTTATGGAATCTTATTTTTCATGCTTCTTTGTAATCATCCTTCTCAGACATTCTAAACATTCTTCTGTCTGATGTAACTTCCTCATCTTTAATATGATAGACCTAACTTAGCTTTAGATTCTTCTTATCATTACAATATGTCATTATTTATCATCTCATTATAATATTCCTTTATTTCTCATCTCATTACGATATAACTATCTTCCTCAACTCATTATGATCTGTCTTTCTTCCTTGGCTCATTACTATCTATATTTCTTTTTCACCTTATTATGATGAACTTCTTCCACTCATTATGATTAAATGACTTCCCTTATTATAGTTATTATGATTGTTTCCTCATAATGATGAAATTCTCATTATGATGAAATTATCATTACGATGTATTTTCCCATTACAATGGAAATCCCATTACGATGAGTTTCCCATAATGATGGAAAGTATTCAATAGTGACTCCGCTTATAAACGTTGAGATTCATCAAACCTTATCAGCCATAACTCATTTAGATTTATAAATAATTTTATTTCTAATACTTATAAATTTTATGTAAACATTGTCTTTATCTATGGAATCAATTAAATCATTATGATTCCTATATTTGTGCAAAAGTTTTTATCATGAGTATGTTTCAAGATTTATGAGAACTTCATGATCAGCAAATCATTGTCTAATTTTTTTTTTAGAAAGTATGAAAACTTTATAACTCTTGACTCCACTATATTCTTGAAAAATCTTCATCATCATTATGACTTCTTCACTCAGTAGCTTCTGAGTTTCTAACAAACCTGGAGTCTAATGGAACTGAGATCGATGGTGAGTCTAATTAATAACTTCATCTTTCAAACCACCTCTGCATCCAGAAATTCTCAGTTTGATACTCTGAGTCTGGTTCTTCTCAATATAATATTCTGATATCATAAAACATATTTCTTAAAAAAACATTTTATACCCTTTTATATTTGGGTTAAAACATTCAAAAACTTTAAACATTCTTACAAAACTCATTATAGTGGACTGTGTCTGATCCTGAATAACAAATAATTTTTTATAAAAAAATGTTAGTTGTCAAAAAATACAAAAAATATGTCAAAACAAATTATCACAAAAGTTATTAAAATACTAATTAGCTTATATTTCATAAGAGATGTAGAATACTTTAATTTAGGTATCAGAATCAGATTGGTGGCACATGCCACTCAAAAATGAATAGTTCTCCAATTATTTGAGAAAGTTTGGATGAATATCCATTTATTATTCCCATTAAGAATATTGTATCCCTTTTAATCATCATCATATATTGTATTTTAAGATCCTTTCTACTTAGATAATATACCACTTTGTTTACCTTCTCAAGATGGTTATGGATTGAACAATCAAAATCCTTGATCAACACTAACCACCTTAATTAGACCATACTAAGATCATTTTTGGATAATATAAAATTGAGGCCTTTAAGATCAGTATATATTTCATACCTCTACCTATAGAGATAATTTTGATAAATATTTAATGAAAAGATTACTGCAAAAAATTCTAGATCATGCATTGGATAGTTTTACTCATTATCTTTAATTGGAGGGAGGTATAGAAAATAACAATGTCATATTTCATGACTACAAAACCCAATACCTTATTGGATTCATCAAATTAGATCACAAATCCTTCCCCACTAGTGGGTAACTTGATCGATGGTGTGGTGATTATCCTTTTCTTTAACACTTTAAATCTCTCCTCAAATTCATTAGTATAAACAAACTTCACTCCCTTATAAGTAATCTTGGTTAGTTGGATTTAAAATCATAATAAGTTTCTCACAAGTTGATAACAGTACACCAAAAATATAGTGAAACTATTTTTCTCTTTTATATATTTTAGTATGGTATATCCTTAAATTTCTTATACTTTTGAAGGATACATGGATATCTCTTTGTTGGTGATAAAATTCACTATGAATTTTATATTCTCCATCCTCAACTTTAATTTTTTGTACATTTCATATAAATATTCCTTTCACATGGTCTTTAGTAAAAAATTCAAATACTCCTCATATTCCTCATTTATTTTAGAGTATATAAGAATACCATCTATAAAGACTACCACAAATTTATCAAGGTAATCCCTAAATACACAATTCATTAAGGACATGACAATATTGAGAGAATGATTGAGTCCAAATGGCATCACTATGAACTTCTAGTTCCTATAACATATATTAAAAAAAATCTTGGGGATGTCTTCCTTCTTCTACTTTACCTGATAATACCCCGACTAAATATCCTCCCTAGAGATGTTTTGAACTCCACATAGTTGATAAAATAATTCATCAATTCACTATAGAGGATAATTTTTCTTTATCCTAGTCTTGTTGATCTCTTGATGATCAATGAATATTCACATTTACAGATACTTATTCTTAACAAATAGGACTAGTGTAACACTCAGAGAATTCATTTATGCTATTGAAAGAAATTATATTTTATAATGAATTTTTTATTATAAACACATATAAATAATTTTAATTTTCATAATGAACATTGAAAATTATATGTTGATATGAAAAATTACATTTAGGAACAGTAAAATAAAACACTTACTAGAAACCATCAATATTTTATTTTATTGTTTAATGATGTTACATTCAGTATAAAAAAATTCATACTATTAATCCAAATATTACAATAGGAAGACTAAAAAAGAATAAATAAAGTAAAATATAAAATTTTGGGTTGCCTCAATCCCCTATAATCATCCCACCCACTAATAGCATTATACCAAAGAAATATATAGTTATTAATACAATATTCATTTGAAATGATATTGAACATTGATTCAATCAAAGTGAATGATGAAGTGTAAGAATGGTAGATTATTTATAGGGAAATATGATAATAAACATTTATTTTTTTCTACTAATACAATTGATCTATATTATGACCTTTATTCAATAAAATATTATTTATTATTGTTGTTGGTTACATATATGCATTTTAAATGACCATTGAGATTATTTAACGTAGTAATCAAAACTATATTATTTTTGGAGACTATAAACTCACTATATTAAAATATGTTTTATATATAAGTATTAAATAATTTAATTTCATTAAATAATCTTATAAAATTCTTTTTAAATGATAATATATATCTCAATGAAGTGCTGAGTAATTTTTGTAATGATAAGAATGTTTATTTTTATATTAAAATTTTAATTTACATTAAAATAATGGTTTAATAAAGAAATAAAATATCATACAAAGAGAATGATTTTTATGAAATAAAATTAATTTTTTAATCAACATGTCAAATTTATCTTTGGGAATTTTTTTAGGAATTTTCTGACAATGATGATTTTTTTGTAAAAAATTAAAAATTGCTGTTTAAAATTCACTATGATTTTATGAAATAATTATTATCTCAGAACGACTAAAATTTTATGAAAATATTTATTTAATAAAAATATAATTCAATAAGTTTAAAAATTATTTTAAAAATATTAATTTTAATTTCGATATTTATACCATGCATTTTGGAACAAAAAATTGTAATTTCAAAGATGAAATTTATTTTTTATTTGTGTAAATTAATTGGGTGGTTTGGAGGGTATAATTCAGTTTAGGAAATCCATTAAGATCAAACCATCATCTCATACTCTTTAATGGTAAATAAAATTTATTCAAATTGATTTATCTCAAAATTAGTTGGCTTATATCTTTAAATAATCAATATTTAATCACTTTAAACCCCCCACTCCTCATGTATAAATACCACCCATTACCTTATAATATCCACTCTAAATTTATAATAAAAATATTTCTGCCTATTTACCATCTCAAAATATCCTAAAAAGTTTCCAAAGGTTAATCCATGGTCCTAAAGTTTCTCCCTCTATGATTTAGGAAGCAATTCTCAAAGGTAAGGGAATTGTTCACTTCTCCTTTTTCATTCAAGTACCCCTTTTGTGTATACCTTATTAATGTAAATTAAATTTATTATATTAATATTTTATGTTAATATTATTTCCAAAGTAGTGGTTTTATCAATTTTAGACCTTAATTCCCACTCATTTTTTCTTTTCTTAGTCAATATTGTGTAACGTCGTGCTGTAGAAATTTAGATAGAGATTTCAATCTCTTCTTTCCCATTCAAGCTTCTTATTTATATTTAGAATTTTGAATCTCAATTATCTATGAAATTATGTCATTATGAATATCACTTTATTTTCCAATTGATTTACTATGGATGATATATCAATTATCTTTTTTCATTTTAATATATACTTAAGCTGTTACTATGCCAAAGTAAGGGAATTCTCATCTTCTCCTTTTTCATCTAAGTACCAATTTTGTGTATACATTATAAATGTCAATAAAATTTCTTAGCTGAATAATTTTATGTTAACCATGCTTAAAAAATATTTTTTTATCAATGGGAGACTTTAATTACCTCCCATTATTCATTTTCTTAGTAAATTTTAAGTACCGTCATGCTTTAGAAATTTTGTAAGGGATTTCTCCCTCTTCTTTTCCAATAAAGATTCATCTTTCTATTTACCCTTTTTAATATAAATTGGATAAGTTATTATTTAATTATAAATATCCCTTTACTATATAGTTTATTTACTAAGGATTATATATAATTTATCTCTTCTGATAAAAATAAATATTTAATTCATTACTATACCAAATTAAGGGAATTATCCTCTTCTTCCTTTTCCATTCAAGAACTCATCTTCTATGAATATTCTAAATGTAAATGATTCCTTATTTTTATGAAATTTTTATCTTCAATCTACTGAAGAAGTTTTTTTACTAATGGGTGACCTCCATGGTCTCTCATAATTCTTTTCCCATAATCTATGTTGTAAACCATTATAGACCCAGAATAATTTCTTGAATTTTTAAATTTTTTATGAAATATCCTCATATTATGAATACCTAAATATCTTCCATCTCCATGTGTGTTAAAATAGATGTAAAAATAACTTAATTATTTTTTGATTTACTTATTTGAAACCCATATTCCCTTTTTCATGGGTAAAAATAATGATTTTATGTTCAAGACTTTAAGCACTTTGTATATAACGATTTTGATATGAACCCCATTATTTATTTCCATAGGTTATTGATGAAATAATTTAATTTATGTTTAATGTATCTCACATGATTTAAGATATATGAATGTGTTTTCCTAATAGATATCCAATTAATTAGGTAACTAATGATATCTCATGAGATAAATATGACTGGAATGGGGAGTTATTCAGTTTAATAAGGGGATTTTTCTACCATGATAGTCTTGGGAGTGAACCATTACTACTATGATAGTTTAAGTAGTAAACCCATTACCCTATGATAGCCTTATAAGTGAACATTGACTAATATGATGGTTTGGGGAGTGAACTAATTCCATTATGATTGTATTGGAAAATATATCTTCACTACTAAAGAAATTATTTTATATGATTATATGTATACCACAATTCTATGTCTTATGACAATGTTATTATCTCATGGATCATGTTACTTTTTTGTTCATATCTTGTAAACTACTAATATTTATTTTATATTCTTATAAATGTCCTATTTTTATGTATTATCCACATTCCCTTTTTATGTATCATGTTTTTATGATTTTACTCTCATGATATTCCTCATTTATTATCTAGGATTATCATTCATATTCCATTTCGTTATTTTTTCTCTAATAGGATTTATGCTCAAACTTTACTTTTGATGTATTTCCCCAGGGAATTACTTGAGGTGAGATGAATTAGGATGGAATAAAAATGTGTCTCCAAAAATAATATAATAATTTTTATTTTTATATTATCTTTATGTAATTCATTTAATAATTACATAATTTCCAAGACACTAAACCAAATAAGATAATTTGAGTTCATTGATGTAATTTTTAATTTAGAATTTACTTAAAAGTGATGTATTTAAAAAGTGGGTCTCCATAATTGGTATCAAAGTATAGTTTAGTTATTTTCTCAAATTAATATTTTCAAATATTCGTAAATACCCTAAGGGTAATACTGTATAAAGGAAAATATCCTGGTAATTTGGTGATTATTAACAAAATAATTTCTACAAAATACATCTATACCTGGATATTATAAGTTGATGTAGCTTTGTCATAGATGTACCTATGGGTAACACCTGAAAATCCCACATTGATATAGACTAGATCGGGAACTGGTTCATGTCAACGGGTCTTTCTATAAACCTGGTTTAACACTCTTGAGGTACATTCATTGGTTAATCACAAGATTATATAAACCATTATGAAGGATATTGAGATACAATAAAAGTTTTATTAAGATTAAATTATATCATCATATAATCATGGTATTAGAAAATGTTAAGATTAATAATTCTTTAATAATTTTTATTATAATATTCCCAATAGTAACAAATTTACATCTTAGGTTTTATCCTTATAGAAAAATGGTTGGAAGTAGAAGGACTCGTACAAACAATGGATGTAATCAAAAATGTGATCATGGCCTCACCAATATGGGGGAGATGAAGTAAGGCATCTTGTGTTTATGTCAAACCAGTCATCATTTTTTATGATTAACAACAAGAATATAAATGAGTTGAAAACATAACAAATAAGAGAAAGATGAAAAAAATGGAAATACCTGGATCATTTGAATTAAATGTATCAATCAATAATAGAAAATTGTGAGGATAAAATTTCTTTAAGGGTGGAATAATATAACTCCACACAAATTCCATTATGTTATTTGTGTAAAAAAAATTTATAATTAATTTTTTATTATAAACACATATAAATACTTTTAATTTCCATAATTAACATTGGGAGTCATATGTTGATATGAACTAGTACATCTTGGAACAGTAAAAGAAAACACATACTAGAAACCATCAACACTTTATTTCACTATTTAAGAATGTTAAATTCAGTCTACAAAAAAACAGATTATTAATTAAAATATTAAAATGGGAACAATAATAGAGACTAAATAAAGTAAAATATAAAATTTTGGTTTACCTCGATCCCCTAAAATATCCCCACCCATAAACAATACTATAGAAAAGAAATAGGAGTTGGTAATACAATATTCATTTGAAAAGATATTAAACCATTTTTTGAATATAAATGAATGACGAAGAGTAATAATGATAGATTATTTATAAATAAATATGATCATAAACATTTATTTTTATCAACTAATATACTTTATCATAATTATGATCTTTAGTCAATAAAATAGTTTGTCATTATAGTTGTTGGTTACGTAGATGCATTTTACATGATCATTGGGATTATTTAATGTCTTAATAAAAACAGCATTATTTTCAATGACTATAAACACATTATAATATAATATATTTTATTTGGAAGTATTAAATAAAATTCATTTTCCAGAAATAATCATATAAATTTATTTTTGAATTATAATATATATTTTAATGAATCCCTAAGTAATTTTCATAATGGTCTGAATGATTATTTTTATATTAAATTATTAAATTTTATTAAAAAAATAATTTAATTAAGAATTAAAATTTACATTCATATAGAATTATTTTAATAAAATAAACTTAATTTTTGGACTTAGCGCTTCAAATTAAGTTTTGGTCAATTTGTTGGTTATTTTCTTACAAATATGATTTTTTAATTAAAATTGTAGATTGATGATTTAAAATCATTGTGATTTTAAAACATCATTATTATGTTAGCATGATAAAAATTTATGAAATATTATATTTAATAAATATATAATTTAATAAGTATAATAATTATTTTCAAAACATTAATTTTAATTTAATGATTTATACCTTTCATTTTGGAACAAAAAATTGTAATTTTAATGATAAAAATTAATTTTGATTTTGGTATATAAATTGGGTGGTTTTTAAGGTAAAATTTGGTTTAGTAAGGACTTGATCGTCAAAATACTTTCTCTCACTCTTTAATGGTCAATAAATATGGTTTTAATTGATTTATCTCACCAGTGTTTGGCTTATTTAGTAAAATAACTAATATTTAATCACTTAAAACCCACCCCTCCTCATGTATAAATACCACCCATTCCCCTTTCCTATCCACTCCAAATTGATAATATATGAATTTGTACCCATTTAACCTCTCTAAATATTCTTAAAGGTTCCCAAAATGTGTCTCTAAGGTCTTAAGTTTTTCCCCTCCATGATTTAGGATGCAAGTCTTGAAGGTAAGGGAATTATTCTCTTCTCCTTTTTCATCCAAGTACCCCTTTTGTGTATACCTTCCAAATGTCAATAAAATTTCTTATCATAATATTTTTACGTTACAATTACTGAAAAATTAGTGTTTTATCAATTTTATACATTAATTCTCTCACATTATTCCTTTTCTTAGTTTGTTATGTACCATCATGTTACCGAAATTTAGCAATGGATTTCTCTCTCTTTTTTCCATCCAAGATTTTTCTTTGTATTTAGCCTTTTGATATCAATTGTTTATGTAATTATGTATTTAAAAATATTCATTTAATATACACTTGATCTACTATGTGTGAGATATTTTTACCCCCTCTCATTATAACATATACTTAAGTCGTTATTATGCCAAAGTAAGGGAATTATCCCCTTCCCCCTATTCATCCAAGTTCCCCTTTTGTGTATACCTTATAAATGTACATAAAATTACATAGATTACTCTTTTAATGGTAAAATTACTTTATAAGTTTTTTTGATAAATGTTATACCTTAATTCCCTCCCATTATGCCTTTTCTTAGTAAATGTTACATTCTAGTATGCTGCCAAAATTTAGTAAGGGGTTTCTCTCATTTCTTTTCTATTCAATCTTATTATTTATTTTTAGAATTTTTAATCTCAGTTAGATATTTAATTATATATTTATAAATTTAAATTAAATATTCAATTTATTTTATATGTTTTATATTTCTTTTATCCTCTGTCTTTACAACATATACTTAATTCGTTACTATACTGAAGTATAAGAATTCACCTATTCTTCTTTTTTCATTCAAGTAATCCTCTTCTGTAAATCTTATAAATTCCAAATATTCATTATTTTAATGAAATTTTGATCTTCCATATACATACCAAAAACATTTACCAATTTTTGGCCTCTATGGTCTCTCATTATGCTTTTCCCATAATCATTGTTTTATACTGTTATTCTCCCAAAACCATTTCATGGTTTTTTCTATTTTTTATGAAATATAATCATATTGTGCATATCTAAAACTCTTAAATTTTAATAGTTATTCACCTATATATAAAAATATCTTATTTATTCTGGTATTTACATATATGAAACCCATATTCCCTTTTCATGGGTTAAAAGTTGATATTATGTTCAAGACTATTAGCACTTTGTACACAATGATTTTGATATGAAACCTATTATTTATTTCCACGGGTTATTAAAGAAACTATTTTCTCTATGTTCAATATGCCTCACATAACTTAAGACATATTAAGGGTGTTCCATGGTGTTGCTCTAATTTATTGGGAAAAATGATATCTTATGAGATAAACATGACTGGAATGAGGAGTGAACCCAGTTCAGTAAGGGACCTTTTTAACCATGATAGTCTTGGGAGTGAACCTTGACTACTATGATGGTTTGGGGAGTGAAAACATTAAACTATGATTGTATTTAGAGTAAACCTTGAATAATATGATGGTTTGGGGAGTGAACCCATTCAACTATGATAATCTTGAAAAATATCCTTGACTATTAATGAAATGATTTTCTATGCTTATGTGTATACAATAAATCCACGTATTATTCCAATGATATTATCCCATGGATAATGTTCCTTTATGATTCATTTCTATAAACTAACAATATTTATTCTATATGATTATGAATGTCTTATTTTTATATTATATCTACATTCCCATACACCTCATGTGTTATCCATTATTATCATTCATATTCCATTTATTTTCTTACCTTATTTGAAATTATGCTCAATCTTTCCTTTTGATTCATGTCCCTAAGAAATTACTTCTAGTGAGATGAATTGGTATAGAATAACAAAGGAGTCTACCAAAATAACTGAATAATGTTTATTTTTATGTTATCCTTGTGTAATTCATCCCAATTTTTGCCTACATTTCATGTCACTAAACCTAAAAAGATCATTTGATTTTTTTAATGTAATTTTTTATTAATTATTAATGTAAAAGTCATGTATTTAAAAGGAAGGTTTCCATAATTGATGTACCCCACATTAAAGATCTTGGGAATATAAAACATGTATCTAGATTCTATTGTAGTTTCTTCTTAAGCTCATCAAGTTCAACAGTGGTCATTTTGTATAGAGTCTTGGATATTAGTATAGCCCCAGGTATAATCTCGATTGAGAACTCTACCACATGGCTTAGAGAAATACTAGGAAATTATTTAATAAGTACATCTACAAATTCCCTTACAAAGTTCATGTCATCAAATATGATCATTTCCATAGTCTCAAACATTTTATATTGATACGCTTTCTTATAAGAAAATAATATGCATGCTTAAGATGGGTATTCTAAAAGTGATTCATCCTCCACGATTTAATAATATAGAATCTAGGGTAAATTCCTGATACATAGGTTGATTTACTTCCCTCAATAATTTATATTATCTCAATATAAGAAAATTCAATCCATACCCATTATTTCATTGAATTCTACTAAATGATGTAACATAAAACTTGATGGGAAATTCATCTTGAAAATATATATAGGGGAGAAGTTTTATACATGGGAAGAAATAATTGTACCATTTTTGTTTTCACTAATAGATCTACATCCATGTTTTTATGTAGTTTTCTAATAGATATACTAAACTTACATGATATGAAAAAAATCATAGAACCAAAATCAACTAGTACATTCAAAATCCTTTAATGAATAACTGACATAATTTTAACCAAATCATTATTAGGATCCACCCTAGATGTTGTGATAATATCATCTCACCCTTGATATCTTGGATGTAGAGGTTGTTTTGTTTGATAATCTTTGACAACCATTTTCTTAGTGCATTGATTCATATAGTTTCCTTGTTCCTTTTAGTTGAAAAACTATAGATAAATTTGAGGTTTAACTAGAGAAATCCTTTCTTCCATCAAATTGGTGGGTTTCTATTATTATTATTCACTAGATTGGTGCCCTTACTTTCCACACATAAAGGAATTCCTTATCCACTTTAGGAATATTGTGGATACTTCTTCCTATACTTTTGATATGTGGGACATTGGAATGTTTTCCACCATGGGATTTCTTCATCACTCCCACAAAAATAAACTATATTATCTACTTCCAATCTATAGACCCAAGTGACCCTTTTTATTTTATGACCTCCATTTAAAATTTTATGTAAAATAAGACAATTTTATCATAGTTTTCAAAGTCTCAAATCACAAATTATTATCATAAAATCCGTTTTAACCTACTATAGAAGATGTCACCATCACTTTTAGGGTTAATGACAAAGTCAAATTTATATCATGTAATTTATTTAAAGTTTTCCTCTTATTCTATAGTGGATTAAACATCCATTTTCTTAAGGCTATGTAAATACCTTTAAATTTTATATTGTAGATTGATTGGAAAATGTTAATCAAAAAACATTTTTGGAAATTTTTTCTACTCTATCAGTTCAATCTCCTCTTTAGGCTTCATATCTTTTTATCGAATTCCACCATTGATCAGATTCTCCCTTTCATATAATAAACACACATAATTAAATTCTCTTAATCATAACATTGAAGTATGGATAAAATATCTTTAATGGAGTTAATCCATCTTTCCATTATTCAAGGATCATAATTTCATCTAAAAGTACGAGGTATTTTTCACATAAAGGTATCAGTCGCAGATTTATCTTTGTAAGGTGGATTTGGTTCTGATTCATGTTTTTATTTGAAACAAGAGTTAATTATGGAAGTATTTTCATTACTTTTTTTCTTCCTTCTCACATGGGGTTGAGAATCACATTTGGTAAATCATTATGTTCCCCATTACATTGGTTGTTGACTCGATTCCTCCTATTTCCATCCATTAACTAATATAAAGGGAAAATTATGGATGATAATTTTCAAACAATTAATCATATAAAAGAGGAAATATGTTCATTTTAGGGATAAATGATAAATAAAATACATTCCTTAACCTATAAAGTTATAGGTTTCAATTTATGTTATCATCATTCTATTTCCTAACATAATAATGCATGGTATTTTTTTATTCTCTCTCATGATACTTTATAAGGATATTGTTAATTTACCACAATAGATCCCCTGAAGTGAAAAACTATGTGTTTATAATGGATTTTTTCTTACACCATGTGATGTTGGAGATAATAACCAATGTTACCTTTTGGGTTTATTACCCCTATGTAGAATTCTATTAGAGCCACATCCACTTGTAGTATCCGTACAAGGATTTTTTTTCTTGAAAATCACTTAATATACACTTCAACAAAATATAGATATGTTTTCTTATGTTTTTTGTTATCCCTAATGCATTCACTAAGTTTTTCTAATCCCAATACCAAAAAATAACTATTCCTTTCTCGGATACCAACTATAATATCTCACATCATTAATAAACTTTAATTCGTGATTTATTACATAGTGATACACTTAATAAAATCCCAAAATATTGTGAGGACTAGTGTATTTGTAAAATTAGATGCATAGAACAAAAACATGAAACATGGTAAAAATAATATTTTTTAAAATTCTAAAACATGCCCTTATATTCCATTGATCTTCTAATACTGAATGGGAAAACCTAGTGGCGTACATAAGAAAGGGGTGATCCATAAATCCCAGTAAGGGAATAATAAAATAATAACATGATGAAAGTAATACATGTTATTCAAGATACATATCAAGGTAACATAAAATGGGTGAGAATCATAAACCTTAACATCAAATCATCATATAAGGTGATAATATTAATAAAACATATGAATGTGGAAACAACATAAAACATGACATCATAATAATAAGTCAAGGATAAATATTAAGACATCATAACAAATTGTTCTTCATATAACATCCCTATAACCATACAAGGTATCTCATGAGATAAAAACACTACCCAATGAATTATAGGGAAATATATTTTCATGCCCACCTGTCACATTCATATCATGTACATGAATTATTGTGCCACATAGATCATAAAGCATAAGAAATCATGTAATCACATTTAATCCCATAATTAAGGAGTGTGGGTTAAATATATGGAAGTCCCTAATAAATAAATTATATGTAAATATAGTTGAATACCCTTGAGTGTAAATTGGAGATGGGTATTCACAATAAAAATTTATAGCATAGAAAATCATAGGATAATTTCAGCAGCATAATGGGTGTAGATAAATATTCTTGGAAGGGTTTTATGAGACTGGAAAGTGGTCTCTCAATACATGTAAATAATAATGATAGTAAAATATATTTTTTAAAAACACAATCCAACTTGAATTATTGTAAATAAAATGGAATAATACAATAAAAGTTCTTGAATAAATAGAAGGATGAGAGAACCCCTTAAAATGATATGTAACTTATAAAAACTTTTGATAATCATATTAAGGGCTTTGTAACACCTTTGGAGAAATTTATATAGGGATACAGAGAGTAAATTCATGCTAAATGGGTTTTTACTGAAGAGGATTTTGAGGTTGGGTGGGTGTTTATAGAAAAATAGTGGATTTCTTTATTATTTTATAAAATTTTGTTTTTGATTATATATGATAAAATAATAAAAATCACAAAAATTCCCATAGTTTTTCCTATGGTATTTACCAATGAAGAGTTTTTTAAACCATTTATATGTCCATTGACTATTAAAATAATATCATTGGTGATGTGTAAGTGAGTCATGTTCATAAAGAATATATTTTAAAACCATAAAATATGATATAGGTTTTTGAGTATTCATTAAAGATTTATAAAATTAATAAAATAACTTCAAAAAAGTTGATTTTAAATAGTAAATATACACCTGACAATGGATTTCTTTTATAACATTTATTACATCACTTTTGGTTGATTGGGATGTCATAATAAAAACTGTATTTGGTTTTTACCCATAATATGACTATCTTTGAACATTATGAAAAATTTAACATTAGACAATTTCAACATGATTATTTAAAAAATAATCTTTATTTTATCAAAAAAAATCTATAAATATAAGAATTTACACTTTTAAATGAAAATCATTATTTACTGAAAAATACATATTTTTTTAACAATAAAAATTTTCTAACACTTATAAAGATTACATTGAACTTAATTAAATTGTATTATCATTTGAATTTTGAAAAATATTATTTACTAATATTATTATATAAAAGTATTATTTAATTCAAATTTAATGAATTTATCAAAAAGTGTGTTAAAAATATATATTTTCCAAAAATATAATTTCGGTTTCTTCATATCAAAATCTAATTTTCATAAAAACATATATATTTGTATATATAATGTAATAATGAAAATGTATAAACATAATAATTATTTTATTACAATGAAAACATATAAATTTATACAATAATGGTTTATATATATAACCCCTTATTACAGCATCGTAAACCCTAAGGGTAAAGTGTGAGATGGTGGCACCTTATTAGGATGGTTTGATAAAAATGGTTTGGGTTATGATCTTTATAAGCAAGAACATTTCATATAAATGGTTTCCTTAGTGCTTTAGTTATTGAATTTAAACTTTGGATTGGTCAAGGGAAAATCCTAGTGATGTCATCTTCCTCAAAATCTCTGATAAATGGGATTCATAGGATATAATCCTACTAGTCGAGATCAACACTTATTATGTTTTTTTCAATTAGAAATTATAATAACCCTTAATGTAAATTAATATTAACTTACATTTTAAAATAGTTATATTATCAATGGTTATGATTCTCAACAGTCCTATAAATCTGACAAGAGAATTATTGTCATATTCTATATGATCTTAAAATTAAATGAATAGTATGTGTTTTCTATATCTATATTTCTTAATGAGTAATTTATTAATTTAAAAATAGAATTTCATTTATAAAAATTTGGTTATTTATATAGTGGCTCATATTTTTTAAATACTTAACTTGGTTTTGATATTTATTTTAACCCATTTTGTTTTTACTAATAAATTTTTTTAGTTATTCCAAATTTATTATGTCTTTATTTTTAGTTTATATCTAAAACTATAGTGATCATATTCTTATTATATTTTCTCCATTATATATTTAATAGGATTATATTAATTTTATTTGTTAATTTTGAAAGATAAATTAGTTTTTTAGAGGGGAAATATTCTAAAACTATTATATTGTTTGGGTGATATTATAGTTTTTTGCTTTAACATCACCTATGTAGTTTTAAATATATCTCCATATATAGTAATTAGATTTTCAAAAAACATTTCATTTTTTTATCCAAGAGATTTGTCTAAATTTAATTCATTTATAAGTAGGAAATTATTTATTGGGTGCTCTAAAAATTCACTGAAGTTTCTATAACATTTCACTGATTATATTGTCAATATATTTTTGTGGCTATAGTTTTTTAAAATATTACATGAAATAAAACATATGAATCACATGTAACATGGTTTTATGGTTAGATAATAAATTTACCTTGATTTCATTAATTTAAATAAAATTATAAAATGGTAATTTTGGTGCTCTCTAAGTTGTCTTATGTTCTATGATGTTTCTATAAATTTTTAGTTTTTCATATTATCTTTTGATTCCAGTTTTTAAAGATATATTGAACTGTTTAATTAATATTGAGGTGAATATTGAACCATTGTAATGGTATAAAAATTATCTAAATATAAGTATTTTGGATGGATGTGGAATTAAATTTTAAAATCTTATAAAAATAAGAGAATATTTTGATGGTTACTTACATGTATTTTTAGAAGAGAATGAACCCGACATTGGATTAAAAATCATCCTCACATTGTATATGATTTTCCTCATTATGGAGAATATTAACCACACATTGGTTAAGATAAACCTTACATTAGTGGATTGAACATTTTTTTTAGCAACCCAATATTTGTAAGATGAACCCAACATTGATGAATTTGATCCAAACATTTATGAAGAGGAACCACATGTTTGTAAGAATGTCACACTAATGGTCAGAGGCCTTGACTTCTTGTTCAAAACATTTCATGGTGAATAGTATCTAATGGATGATCTCCTCAATATTCATAATGTGTAATGATATACTGGAACTCAATGAGAGGAATCTTGTAGTGATATACATGTAATATCTCGATCTGAACAGAATAGGTTCTTGATATAAAGAAGATGAATTTAATGATGATAGGATATGACCCTGATATACCTATTATACATTGTACATATAAATACATAGATTGATATAAAACTTAGTATGAATTAATATGAACTAGATATAGCCTCACTACATAGTGTTTACATGGAGGAATTCATGAGACACTATAGTATGTTGAAACTTGACATGGGTGAGGTACATGATCTACACTTTATCAGTTAAAAAATATCATTCCTCATACCTTTAATAGATTTTTAAAGATCACATATCCTATAGTTTATCACCTATAGTTCATCTCAATCAGAACTTAGTTTCATGATCATTGATGCATTCATGCAAGATGGATATGATCACCATGTATATGGGACCATGGATCATGAACACTATAACTAGAAAGAAAATTAGGATGCATGAAGGATATCTTCTACACCTATTCCATAAGAATTATGATAGGAGATAGAGCATAAAAGCATTGGATAAAATGGATATTCATCATTGTATCTTGGTTACATGTATAGGATCCCGATAGCTTGAAACTAAAACTGAAGGTTTGTTTCAAGCTATGTTATGCCATGAATGGATGGCACACAAGACCTTGATAATTTCAAACTTGCAACTATTAAACATTAATATTGTATATTGTACACTATGAACTCAAATAGAATCATATCACCTTACTGTTGTCAAAAAAATCCATGAATGGAGTTCAGTATTGGACTTTATACATGAATTGTCCATCTTGATTACCTTGAATGCACACTATACAATGAACATGGTAACTGGATACTGCATGCAGTGTGTTATATAAAGAAGATGATGGGATATCAGGTATTTAAGTATTATGGTATTATAAATAATTTAATAATATAAAAATATTTAGAGATATAGAATTTAATATATCATTTTAGATATAGAATTATCATAAACTAATTATTAGTAGAATATGTGGTATTCTTGAAGACAAAATTACATGATCTTTAGAATATATTAATTATGAATTTTAATTAGAGTATTAATAACTATTTGTAAATATTTTATTAAGATAGATAAAATTAATGAAGTAATATATTTTATTTTTCAATAATAATTTAATTCCAATTTAAAAATTATATTTTTAATTTTTAAGATTTAGTCAAAGTTTTTTATTTGAGTATTTTATAGAATACTTTTAAAGTGTACATACTTTTTTATAGAGTTTTAAATTCAAATTTTAATATTTGAATAGATATTCTCAAGTAAAATATTTTTAGATATTTTTATGAATATTTTTACATAGATTTTTTCAAAGTTCATATTGAATGATTTATGTTCTAAAATATTATTATTGGTCTAATTTAATACTCTAATGAATCTTTTTTCAAATATAATCTAAAACCTTGTGTTAATTAAGGAGATTGTTTTCAAATTATTTTTCACAAATATTTTTGAATTATTAAAGAAGAATAAAAATTCTAAAATTCCAATGAAATGTTATTTTATAATAAATTTTAATATAGTGGTAGAAACATATAGATAAATGATACATGATGATGATACTCTTAAAACAAACTAAAACACTATGTTATTCTCTTTTATAATTATTTTTAAAGAGTTATGACTGCACTCATTGAATAACTTATGGATAATTATGCTCTTTATTTAATTTCATGTGCATCTTTTATTTGTGGAGGAAACTGTGAGTCAAATCCACTTCATCTTTCGGCATCTCATTTACTTTTCTAAAGTGTTGACTGCTTATACAAAATCATTAGTGGAGGGTTTACTTCTAGAAAAAAGCTATAAATATTCCCTATAAACTAATCTAACATTATTTAAGGTTTCAACTACCTACACTTATATTTCTACGTATTTGGTCTATATATGATGAAATATATCAAGGCTTAGTGATGAAGTACTCAGTGATCATTAGTATGTGTGGGTGGGGTAGTGGACACTCTTTATTGTTTAGGATAAATAAGACTCGATCATGTATTTACTATGTTGATTGGGGGAATTTTTTGTAACTCTATACAACATTAGAAGTAGGGTAGACCAAGAAAAGATTTTGGAAAGGTATATTCTCACCATAACTATTTGACTAAGAGATTAATGAGTTAATATAGAATCACTCTTTAATCATCTTAGCAGAAGAGGATTGGATAACATGGAATGAGGATAACATTTTATTTGAAATACCAACCCTAGACTGATAACCCTTCATAAATCACTGTTTTTAGTTATTTTCTTCATCAATATGTTTTTAATCTCTTGTTTAATTTCTTTATTTTTTTTCAAAATTAAACAATACCCCCCTCCTCAAATTTAAATTGAAAAAAATTATCGTTTAATGCTCCTCTTTAGAGAAAACCTAGGTTGACCACTATACTACATTTTAAATTAGGAGATAATTGTTTTTCCACACCCCATGATGGGCACGTGTCAACACATTTATTTTTTATTTTTCAATATTATGCCACTAGACTTCATTGTTATATCAATAAGTGGTTTCTTTAAAAATATGATTATTTCTTAAATTTTTATTTCATATTATTTTAATAAAAATAATTAACATTTTACTAATATTTACCAACTCTGAAGTAGTTTTTATCTAAAAGGAATAAATGTTAGAGATGTAATAGTTAAAATCTAAGAAGTATTCCATTTATATTTTAATACACTAACTATTACATATAAGGGGGAAGGTCTTTTAAATGTTATAAATTTTATTCCTCTGCATTTGGTTATTCATATTCTTAAACTATTAAATATTTTTGCACTCTATTATTTTATGTGATGAATTAATTCCATGATTTTTTTAAATTAAAACCATAATTCCCTCTCTGTAAAAAATTGTGTTGGAATGTGTTAATCTATTAAAAGTTATGTTATATGTAAGAATGCATTTAAATTCTTAATATTTAAAGGGGGTTTATTTTTTATTTATTTAATCATTTGTGTAAATTTTTAATTTTTATTGAATGGAGATAAATTGTTATCCATTTATTTTATTTATTTAAATTATTTTTTCTATTTCTGAATAATATTTGTACATGTTTTTGTGGCTCCTTATATATCAATTTTTTTCATAGTGAAATTTTACATTTAAGTTTTATTTTTTATTAATAGAACAAGATTAATTTTTTAAGGGATCACAATTTATACTAGTTTTATCTCTTTAAGGAAGCGTGTTATATATATTGTTTAATTATTTGTATATTCTTTGTTTTAATAAAATATAGGAAAATTCATTTTGGTCTTGTCATTTACCATGTTATATTTTATAAATTTTGTTGATAATTCTAGTTTAGTTTTATATTTGAAAATAATTTTTCATGAACCTTTATTTTATATTTAATATATTCCTTGTAAAGATGTATAATATATTTTATATGTTTTTTACATGATTTAATCTTCTTTTATATTAACTTTTTTCCTACAAAAAGGGGGGATTAAGGTTGTATTTCATAATTATAAAAAATGTGGTGATTTTTGAGTGGATATTTTTACTTTTCATTCTCATGTTATTCTTGAAAATTACTTCAACCCATTTTATTTTTACTAAAATTTTTGTTTTAGTGATTTAAAATTTATTATTTCACTGTGATTAGTTTATATATAATGTTTTAGTGATCGGATTCTAATCACATTTACTCTCTTGGAAATATAATTGAATTGTCTTCATTTTATATATTTAGGTTGAATGAAAAAAATGTATTTTAGATTAGGGAAAATTATCTGAAGATATTATATATATTCTTTGATATTATATTTTTTCAGTTTAAGGTCCCCTATCTATTTTTTATGATATCTCAAGATAAAGTTCTTGTATTTTCATGCAACTTATCACATTAAGAAAATATTTTTATTTTGCATTGTACACATTTCCTTAAGGGAATAAACCCTCACATTAGAATAAAAATGATACTCACTTTTGAGAATATAATCCTCAATTTTTATAATATGAACCTCACATTTCTGAAGATGAAACCCACATTAGTTTTATGAACCTCACGATTAGAAACCCAACATTTATAATATGAACCCACTATTGATAAAGTTGATCTTCATGTTTATGAAGAGAAACACCAAATTGCTAAGAACATTTCACTATTGTTCAAAGGAAATTCCTTCATGTTTGAAACATATCATGGATAACATGATATACTAGAGGATCATTAGAATACTCATGAGGTATTATTATATACTAAAACTCTTTAAGAGGAATATAGAAATGATATACATGTAATATTTTGATCTGAACAAAACAATATCTGAATCTGGAGAAGGCTCTCTACTTTTAGAATGATGATAGGATTTGGAATTGATATACTCCGTTATACAATATATAAATAAATACATAGTTTTATATCAATCCCTATAGGAAATAATATGAAATCAACATGGCCTCACTAAATAGAGTTTACAAGGAGGAATTCATGGCCCTCTACTGTATATTGAAACTCAACATAGGTGAGGTACATGAGATCATATTTATTGATGAATAAGATATCATTCCTCACAACATGAATATATTTTTCAATCTCACATATCCTACAGTGTATCACCTACTGTTCATCTTGATTAGCACTTGGATGCATTATTATTGATTCATTCATGCAAGATGGATGTGATCACCATGTATATGCAGCCATATATCTAGAATTATATAAATAGCTAGAAAATGATTTTTTATAGAGGATATATTTTATGCCTATTACAAATGAATGATTATTGGATCTCAAGTAGACAATAATTGGATAAAATATATGTAACAACCCATGTATTTATAAAATAATTTGTTTTCATTCGAGAATTAAATAGATAAATTAATTATAAATGTATAATGAAATAAGTGTTGTTTATAAAAATTAAGGAATATATAATAATATAATATTAACCTCTCATATTAAATTATAAATAAAATTTATGTTTCTTATAAGTTAAAATATTATATATTTATGTCATGGAATAAATAAATAAATCTTTAGAAAATGATAAATTAAGTTTTGGTATTTTTGTGAAAATTAAATTTTATTTACAATTTGATAATTAATATAATGATTTAAAAAATAATTTAGTTTCATAAAATATATTTATAAATTTATATTCTAATTTATTATAATTATAAAATAATTAAGCGACCATAATTAATTTTTCAAAGTGTCACAAAATTAGTTATAATATTAAAATCGGTATTTTTTGAATAAATGGTGATTTTAATTAAAATTAAAATTTCTCATATTTAGAAAATTATTTTTTAAAAAATGATTCCATTTTTTAAATTTATAAATTTTAAAATGTTTAGAGTCAATTTTTGGGATTTTTCTGAAATAGTTGATTTTTTGTGAATAGTAAAATATGGTATTATACGGTATTTAACATTTTAAGCCAAATATGTGAATTTTTTGAGTCATTAATAATGTAAGAAACCATTATTTAGAAATAACATCCAATTTACTATACATAGTCTCAAGAATAAAAAAATTTGATATTCTTGATCAAAAATAATAAACTAATGAATACAATATTTGAGAACACCCATCTCCTCTCCCAATAAATACCACCCCTCTCCACCTATTATTCTCACACATCCAAAGCATAGTATCTCATATAATCTCTTAATAATTCCCTCCCCAAGACTCTTCCTAATTTTCAATACCTTCTGGTATTACCAAAATATTAAAATCAAGTGCCTTATGCAGGTTCTCAAGGAAACAACATTCAAGAGGTAAAATCATCCTTTCTCTTTTAAGTTATTTATTTCTTTATTTTTTTATTCTCTACTTGAATCCCCTATATATAAAGTGACATGGTAAATCCGTTATCATAGATATACTGTAATTTTATCATTTTAATGGAATATCCATCATCAAACCTCTCGACTTCTCTTCTTATTCTAGAATGTGAAAATATTGTCCAGGACATGTCAATAGACCACCTTCGTGGATAATGATTTTTTAATTTTCATTTACCACATTCAAGGATGGTCATAAAAAACATTATCATGGTTAAAAAATGTTTTAATATTTATATTATAACTTTTCTAATGTTCTATAACTAATTTATTGAAATAATTTAAAATAAAATAAAACCAGTATGTGATGATTAGAAAACTTGCAAAAATAAACCAAAGTTTTATCATTAATATTATATCTAATAAATCATCCTCATATCAAAAAAATTATATATGGGAAATTTTAAAATTTCGTAATCATATTAATACCATTTCTTTCCACTTCTGGTGTTTTTCTTCCATTTTACTAGAAATTTGATAATTATACTCAAGGGAACCGACCATGAATCTATGAAACAAATTCTCCTTGAATAGTGATTCTTATATTTTTAACTTGTTTAGTTGTCTACAAATGAAAATAATAAAATGGTAACAAATAAAATATATGTTTAAAAGGATCTAAATTAATTAATTAATATAAATTGATTATCTATGACATTAATTACAAGTACAGAATGTTTTCGAACATAAGGTATGGGGCTTTCCTTTAATTATCTTCTTTAATGTCTATTTTTATAAAATTAAAAAAGAATATTTATTCTAAACTTATACGTCATAAGTTTATTTTCCTGTTTTCATGAAACCTTGTTGTTTTTAATCTTTATTTACAAAATTATATAGATATTTTCAAATAAAATATTTTTCTTCGTATGTGTGCAATAATCCTTTGAAATAAGTGATTTTTTGTCAAGGAATGTTTTTATGATGAAAGTATTCATGTTTTATGATTATGTTATGGTTATTGAGTATTGTTCATAATGAAGTTTGGTTACATTATAAACTAAATATATATTGTTCAATGATATCTCTTTAATGTATTTGGTATGTTGTAAGTTGACTGTAATGGTTATTACAAGTGTAACTGCGATAGTTACATCATAAGGTAGCCACAAGGGTTACATTGTAGGGTAGCCGTGAGGGTTAAAAATAATATGGTAGCTATGAGGGTTACAATAATAAGTATGTATTGTAATAAAATGATTCCCCAATTTACATAAATGGTTTGTTTTATGCTTGATATATTTTATAGAAAACTCATTTTTTTCAAAAAGTATGTATAAGTTACTTTTATGGGTAAGAAGTATATATTTCAAGTGTTTATAAGTATTAATGGGATAATGGTTTCCTTCCTTATTTTCTTTCCCTTACCAATATTTCTATACTCATCCCATGTTTTAAAATGTTTTTCATAGGGTTTAAGGTTGGCTAACAAAAAAGAATAATCCAAACTGAATGTTGTGAATATTTTTCATGAAAATAAATCATGTTTTTTAGACTTTTGTATTATAAAAAAATTGATAATTTTTTAGTATCATCCGCTTTATACACTTTTGGGTTGTTATGTATGAATTATGACCAAATTATATAAATATATAAACCAAAAATATATTTTTGAATGAATGAAAATGAATTATTGTATAAAGACACTAGAATACGTAATGGTTAAGTTCATGTCCTTATAATATAGACTTTTCACTTCATCTTCATCATGTTTATGACATCACAATAGCATGAAACTAGAATTGAAGGTTTTCTTCAAGATATATTACCCCATTCCTGGATGACATAGAAGACCCCAATGATTTCAAGATTTCAATTCTAGAACATGAGTCATGTATAATGTACATCAAAAACGAAAATAGAAACATCTCACCATGTTAGAGATAAAAAAATTACTTGAATGAAATTCAATATTGGAATTTATACATGACTTATTCATCTTGATTTCATTTCATGCACACTATATAATAAACATAGTAACTAGATAATGCATGCAGTTTTTCATATGAATAAGATGAGGGTATTAGCTATTTCAATATTATAGAATTATCAAGAATTCATTAATAAGAAAATATTTGGAGTTCTGGAATTTAATATAGAATTTATGATACCAACTTATTATTTAATTATCAATAGAATATGTGGTGTTATTAAAGATTAAATTACATTATTTTTGGAAGATGTCCATTGAGGATTTTTAAGAGAGTATTAAAATATATTTTTAATTATTTTATTAAGATGTAGATAATTATGTAAGATAGATATTTTATTTGTTTAATAAGACTTAAATTCAAAATATTAATTTGAATTTTAAATTTTAAATATTTAATTAAATGATTTTTCAGAGGATTTTATTGAAGAATTTTAAAGTTGATATACTTTTTGGAAGGAGTTTTAAATTTAAATTAAAATATTTTAATAGATATATTATAGTAAAAAATTGATAAATATTTTTATGTAGATTTTTATAATGATTTTTTGTAATCTCACAGTGGATGTTTTGTATTCATAAATATTATTATTGATATAATTTATTATTCTCAAGAATTTCTCCATGGATGAGGTACAATAATGGTACAATTAAGAAGATTTTTTGGAATTATTTTTCTCAATTGTTTTTTAATTATTAATGGGTGATAATAAGTTCACAACAACTATGAAATTTTATTTTATAAATAAAGTTTTAATATTATGGTGATGGAATAGAGATGAATGATAAATAATGACAATACTCTTTATGAAAACTAAAAGATTTTCATATTATTTTTTATACTAATTTTTGAAGAGAAAAGCTTGCACTCATTTAAGAACATATAGTTTTTATGGTTCTTTACTAAATATCATCTACATATGATATTTTTGGTGGAAAATGTGCACTGATTCTACTTCATCTATCAATATCTCATCTACTTTCATGGAGTATAAACTTATTTTACTCATCCATTGACATAGTGTCAGCTTCTCAAACTAAGAAATCAAGATTCCCTATAAAATAATCTAAATTTTTTTAAGTTTTCATCTATCTGCATTCAATTTTTGCGGTCTTTAGATAAAAATTCATTCTTAGTGAAAATCATAAAACTCGTGGAGAGAGTGTTGGTGGAGTGTATTATGGTATCCTTATTCCCAAAACCACTATACATCAATATTTTATTCTATTTCATTTATTTATTTTCCCCTAAATTTCTCATCATTGAAAGAGAAGGATATGATCTCTTTATTTCAAGAGGGATAATTTAAAATTTTCAATATTTTTAATATACACAATTCACCCTCCCCCCCCCATATGTATTCAACATCATCATCTTCAACCAATAGGATCTTCCCATGAACCACCAAAACCTATAACATAATCTCCATGCATGTATTCTAATGACTATATCACATATTTTGACTAGAAATCTATTTAAGGATGGTCTGTTATTATCCTAATTAATTGGGTCCTAGAGGCTTAATGTAAGGATCTCCAAAACCATGAGGTGAGTCTAGGGTCCTGACCAAAGAAAATTAAAATGTATATGCCTTGAAACTTGACCACTTATTAGATATAAAATTTCACCCTTTCTTCTCCCATATTGGACTCTCAAAATTGAATGTAATTTTTCTTCTTGGTAATTGGGTCTACAATCACCCAAATAGTGTCACGCTTCTGAAGTATCTGTGATAGACTTGTGAAAAAGTCCATATAAATATATTCCCATTTTCATAACTTTATTGGTATATAATGTGACCTGCTTATTTTTTATTTATGTCTATCCTTTATTTATTGATAGGTGATACATATCATAACATAATTGGACAATTGTTCTTTCATACCTACCCACAAAAATTTTGTTTTCATTACCTTATACATTTTCTATATATCGATGTGGACAGACTATTTTTAATGATTATTACCAAAAATAATTTGTTCTTAGAACAATGAAGGGACTACTATTTGATCTAGAAATAGAAATATGTATTTTTCATCCTCTTTCCAACCTTTAATGGTCTCCTCACCATTAAGGTTTGTTCTAAAGGTATGGTAGTTTGGGTCAGATTGTTGATCCTTCATGACTAGGTTAACTAAATCAATAATAAGAGTAACTAGAATGAAAATTTCATTTTAATTATACTCCATGGAATCGATATTAATGTCTGCAATTACTCCCATTAATTTCCACTAGTCATGAGCTTCTCAGAAACCTTATCGTATGACTTCTGACTCAAATCATCAATTATTAAATTTCATTTTCTAGGTATATAAACTAATTCAAATTAAAACATCTGGAGATATTATATCCATATTTGTTTCCACAAGTTTATATCTCTTTAGGAAAATAAATATTTCGATATTTTATAGTAACTAAACATGGTGAACTTTTCAATAAAGTGGTATTGGCACCATGATTTTAATGCATAGACCACCACAACTGATTTCAAATAATGAATTGCATAATTCTTTTCATGTGTTTATAATTTCCTTGATCCATAAACTATAACATGATATCCTTTCCTAAGTAAAAAACCCAATCTAGATATATACACATCAAAATATATCATATATCCTTGTCCTAGTTGTGGAAAGATGAGAATAGGTGCATAAGTAAGTCAGTCCTTAAGCTTAAGGAAGAATTTTTGGTAATCATGGTCTATTTGAATAGTATACTTTTTATTGTAAAATAATTCATAGTAGAAGTAGATTTTGTGAAATCCTAGACAAAGCAACAATAATAACCTATTAATCCCAAAAGACATTGTATCTTGAATATGTTCTTAGGAAGTTTTCATGAAATGACTGATTTAATATTTTCAAGATCAATCTAAATTCATTTTTTAGAAATATCATGACTAAAGAAACAAATTTCTTATATCCATATGTCTCACTTAGTGAATTTAGCATAAAATTAGTGTTTATGAAAATTACCCAATACAATATTCATGTGGATTTCATCATCATCTTGGGTTTGAGAGTATACCAATATATTTCCAACTTACTTTAAGAGGATATAGTTTATTAATTACAAGAAAACTAGAGGTAAATTATTAAGACCAAAGGGTGTGACCAAGTATTTATGATGACCATAATGATTGATTAATGTTATCTTTAGGATATCCTCCATCCTAAATCAAATTTATTGATACCCCGGTCATATATAATTTTTAGATAACTATATTCCACCCTTAAATTAGTCAAATAGGTCATTGATTCAAGGATTAGGATATTGATTCTTCATCATAACATGTTTTTTTATAATCAACACATAGTTAATGTAAACCATCATCCTCATTTCTTAAAATAAATAGAGATTCTCATGGTTGTGTACTTGGTTTAATGAAGCCCTTGATTTATAATTATTTCAGTTAGACCATTAATTTTCATAACTCTATTGGTGTCATTATATATAACCTAAGAGAAATATAACTTTTAATCAAATGTATATCAATAAAAATATGATTTCCTATTTAGTTGGTAATCCATATAATTCATACAAAAATGCATTAGGGTATTGGTCTATTATAGAAGGAAGAGTCACATTCCCAGTTTCATCGATTGCATCCAAGGGAAGAATGTGAGGTAATAAGAGATTATTCCATTCACAAACACTGTAGGTTCTTATATTTTATAATTCATATCCTAATCTCCTTTGAATAAATAAAAAAACACCATTTACGGATGTGAATGTAACTTGTTAGGTCTAACAATAGATGTAATATTTGAATTCTACTAACCAGTACATTACAAAGATTAAATAGAAGATATAAGTCACTAAGATAGTAAAATATCACTGAAATTACACTACATCGATGGTAATAGAATACATTATAAAATTAAATATTATATAGTCTCATTTCCTAAGAGGTTTCTTGATACTCAAAACATGTGACATCATTTTAATGTGAAACAAAAATATATTTACCACATGAGAAGAAACAAAAATTTAGTTTCACCAATGCCAAGCAATTAAATAATTAAAGTGGAATTAATAAGGATTGTATCTCACACCATTGAGGGACCCATTTACTCAACTATGATTTATTTATTGGATTTATATATTTGTTGTTAAACACCTTCTATGTAGTATTTATTCCCTTGATGAAGTGGTTTCAGTAGGACTATTGACATTTTATTTGAATCAACCTATGTCTCTCACTATGAGGGAAAGAACTGTTTTTATGAGATCTTATTAGTTGAGCGTGAGAGACATGAGACTTATTTTACCCATTCCCACCCATTGAACTCATGGGATAAGTTTAATAATTCATTATATGTCCCATTTTTTCATAATTATGTCACTCTTGAGGTGGTGTAGTATGTTATATTTTATTATTCACTAATAAAACACATTAGAAACAACCTGGTTTGTAACTGTGATGTGAAGGAAATTAGGCTAATCCAGTGGACCGGTACTCCACTTCCCTATTACCTTGGGAATAACTCTACCTTTTCTGATTATTTCTAGTATTGGGGTTCCCATCTGTGTCTGCTTAGAAAAAGTTTTTTCCTAATATTTGGTTCCCAGTAATATCTTTTTCTACAACCAGTGACTTTTTAACTATATCCATGTAGATCTCAATATAGAACCTGAAAAACATGGAGTGAATTTCTTTTCATAGATCCAACTTAAATGTGCATGCATTGATAGATTCACTGATAGCTACCTATAGTGGAATGCTGGTTAGGTAAGTGAATCGCACTTCATATTTCATAACTAACATGCTATCTTATTTTAGATAAAATAATTCAATCATTCATGACACCTGGAAGGTATATAGATATAATTTTATATTAAGAAATCATGAATTCCTTCCCAAGTGAGGCCTTGAATGAAATTATCTTGAACAAACATGTCAAACCACTTTTATATTAGGTCTTTAAGATTGTACATTTCTAGATTTGGCATAATTGTTTCTATATTTATATGGAAATTGAAGAATCTATTCCTTTGACCCATTCATGCTTCCTTATTCTGAGGTCCTAAATCATCACAAAATAATTGTGGGTTTTATCTCTATAATTTCAATGACTAATCCACATAATGTGGTTCCTTAGTTTGATTTCACTTTTCAATATCTTTTAATTAGTACACAATACTTTGGAATTTATATTGGTTCACCTGTGGTTTAGGTGGAATCATGTTCTCAGCCGCACCATCTTATTGGTTCTTAAGTCTCCTAACTAGTGGAATCTTTCTATAAATACATTAAAAAGTACAACCCAATTACCAAATTGTTCATTTTTTCATCATAGATCATATAGTATATCATGATTCAACAATAAAAATCAAGGTAAATTTTACAAAATCACGAATCAAGAAATAAAAAAAATGATGAAAAAAATATAGTGGGAAGTCTCCTTAATAATGCATGATACCAAACATTCATAGTTAAACTTGTGATGATGATTTGATAATACAACTTGAAGTGTTTAAGAACAATTTTTATACCTGGGAAACCATTGTAACTTGAATATTAGAATAAAAATGGTTAGTTATATCTGTTTATGAAAAACATTTAAAGTTATGATATATCTTATCTCCATGTTAACATCTCAAGAAATAGACTACATCAAATTGATACCATTTGTAACATCCCAAACCCAACTCATTGGCTTGGGTAGGATCAACATGACACTAACCATATGTGATGTTACTTGGACACTAAAGGCTGGTAATAAATGTCTATGGATTTAACAAAATGTGTTCGACATTTTTCCTGTAAACAACCAACAAGAAGTGGACAACAATGATGATAAATAATGTAATTCATGAATTAAATCCAAATAAATGGAATAGATAACAAAAGAAAAAATAAAATTCATATCCAAAAAACAATAAAATTTGTTGTTTAAAGATCCCAAAGGAAACAAGACCTGAGTACCTAGGTAGAACTATTCCAGATTCAAATATTCATCCATCTACTATATCCATCCACTAATGACCACAACATCCTAATGCTTCACTGGAGAAGTATAAAATCTTCACTTTACCACTATCATGAAAAACGAAATTTTCATATGGATCAAGGTGAATATACAGGGAGTGAGTATATTGACTTAATATGAAAACTCCAAGACTTAACACACATGCTACTATGATCAAAACAGGTTACAAAAATTTATATAAAATAGGAAAATAATATAAAATTAGTTAGGAAATGTTATAATATAAAATTAGTGAAATAACCCACACTACAATTAAATACATGTCAGGAACAAACACACACACACACACCTGAAAATCACACCCTAATGAATATCTCTTCAAAGTGATCCCTCTAAATAGACAAACTCGTGATTAGTACACATCCCTCCCTACTCAAGTCATCACTTGGCTAAATAATCTAGTGTGACATTGATGAAATTTTAACCATGTATGAACTAAAATGGATGCCCTACAATTTAATATTAATTCACACCAACCATGTTCATTCCAAGTTATCAAATCCCAATGTATTCATTATTCAAATTTTCATTAAATCGGTTCGTTGAAAATTTTATGGGATATACCCACAACCCATCAATTAAAAACCAACAAAAAAGGGGTTATACAAAGGTATTTCATCAAGTTTTTTCATCAAATAATACTCATAATACATTTTTGAAAATAGGTATTTTATGATTTTGATAGAAGTTGAATACGAGAGAATCCACCTACCTCAAATTATTCGACAAGAAGAATCCTTCCATGATTTAAATATTCGACCTCCATTATTCATTCCATTAGTGAATACAAAAAAACTTATATCAAAACTAAAAATAGACCATAGATCCAGGCATGAAAACCATGGTATAGAATTGTCCCAAAATAAAATAAGGGAAATAAAAAATTAGTAGAAGGACCATAATTATTACCTTTCATTTTACAGGTCCAAAACTCAATGCTTTGTTGAAAACGATTTCTGAAAAAAAGAGGATCTCAAAAATATCCTAAAGGAAACATAAAGTTTTATGGAAATAAATTGATACTAATGATAAGTAAAGGGGTGATGGGATTATAAAATATGGTTTGAACTAATAAAATACAGGGCATAAAATAATAATTTATGTCATAAATTATCAAGGTAGTTGACCCATTGAAGATTAAGGTTCTTCTCTCTTACACTACAAATACTTATTCATGATATAAATATTCTTCATGCCATGATTCACATTGTGAATAATAATTCATGTCATGAACCACCTTCTACAACCATATTCTAGTAGTAGTTTGAATTTCAATCTAGAAATTCTATGCATAAGAAAAAATAATATAAATTTTGGAAATACTACAAAGAGGGGGTGTTATTTAGGGGGTTTATTTTTTTATTTAGGGTATGTTTTATGGAGATATAGAAATATTTTGAGACTTGTGAGTGATGTTTTATTGTGTTCCTATACAATACAAGCATGAGGTAAAGACAAGGTTTCGAGGGATTTGGGATATTTTTGGTTTTTTTTTACAATTGAGTTATTTGACCTAGATTAACCTAATTAGTTGATGTTATTCATTTATATATTTAAAATATTTTCATCATGAGGTATTAAGTGGTACCCATGCATCATGCTAGACATATAGGATTCTAATAAAAGGATTATTCCTTCTTGTGGTTGTTATTCTGATACTGGAAATGGGGTGTAGTTGTTTGAAGAGTAAATAATAAGTTATATGGTGTTTCCTTATATTACTTCTTGGTGAAATTAAACTTAGATAAACCATATTCTTGATTATTAGTATCTTGGTGTGTGTGGATACTATGAGTGTATGGTACCTAGACTTAAAATGGGAATGTATGGTCATAAGGCCCAATGGTATGAGACTTAGGAGTAGGTATGAATGTGTATGGGCTATTAGGATGTACTACATTTTAAAAAAAATACCTATTTGTGATATATCAGTTGTGATATAATTATTGAGCATGGTATTTTGTTTAAAGTAATATTCCACCTCAAAATCCCCCATTAGAGCATTATGAGGTTTGATACGTGGGGTCGTTAAGGTATGATCCTATTGGACCCTATAGAGTGGATATGGGCATAATCTATAAGTATAGGTGTTAAGGAAGCCAACATATATGGTTGATATAGGTAAGTTGCTTAATGATCAACTAAGGATGAGTCTGATGTAGTACATTCATATTATTGATTGAGGGAATTAAGGGGTTGAGTTTTTCAAGTAATATTTTATAAGGGGGTTCAAGTCACTGCATACTCCATTATTCTAGGGGGAGGGTAGACACCAAAAATCTATGTTTTTGATTGAATCAGTTTCGACCATATTTGATTATATCATGACATATTTATAGAATATGATGAAGAAGGAGAAATATATTCTTATGGGAACAGTAAAATATTGGTGGGATATTAAGTTATATATAGGTATATATAAAGGTATTCCTTGAAAAGAATTTTAGGTGAGGTTATTCAATCAATTTGTTATCGAGGCACTGAGGGAGTAATGGGCCTATGATTTCATTCATTAGATACAGAGGGAGATGCAGGTTATAGATTATGCCTCTTAGTTCACAGGTTTGTTTCATTTCTTATAAACATTGTAAGGATATGAGATTGCCAATGTGTGGATATTCAAGGATAAAATTTGATATTATATCAGGCTATAGGTGAATATTTTCAGGTTGGATTCATTTTCCAAAGCAATTAACTAAGTATTAAAAGTGGAGAAAATATTATATATGGTGGTGTGACTAGACATAGGGTGGGTAGTGAGGTTACATGTAGTAAAAATTTTGGATATGAGGTGACCAAGAAGAATGGACATAATAGAGGATCATCTTTTCCACCACGAGGTGAGTTATCTTTGAAGTGAGGCTATAGGAAGTCAAAATCATGGATATGAGGACACATGGAAGGGTGGTTAGATAAGAGGATAACATTTTCCACCTATCTATGAGTTATATTATAAATTTTTTCATTGTGGTTAGTGAGGAAATAATCAAACACCATGTGATTGAACACCCATGGAGTGTCGGTCTTATGGGAAGATGGGGAATCTTGAGTTGTTTTTTGGGTATATTTAGATGATAATAGGTGTTCAGGGATCTGGTCAGACTTATACATTTGAGGTGGGACAATGACAAGCACTATGAGAAATATCCAGATGTGAAACCACTATGTAAAATTTTTTGTAAATATACCAAAGGATATTTTCTATGGAGTATATGGGCTCTCTGATCTCCTCAAAAATACTCTATGTTCATCACATTGATTGAGTAGTCAATAAAATCACTAGGTTCATCATGAACTGGGAGAACTAGTTCCAATCCACTGGAGGTAGAATCACCATAGTAAAATATGTGCCCTCTTCTATTCCCATGCATGCACTTTCACCTGTCAAGGTTCCCAAAGGTGTTCTTAAATGCATAAATAACATTTTTGTCCTCATTTGTTTGGTACACTCACTCTAAATGTAAAAAAATCATAGGGATTCTTGGAATATGTTTGAAAGACCAACACAAGAAGGTGGTATCAACGTTAGGAGTGTCTTCAACATTACTCGGTGTTTGTATGCTAAGTTAGAATGGTAGGTGATAGACGGTTGTATGCTTTAGAGAAAATGTATAGAAAACAAGTACATAAAAAATATGGAAGCATCAAGTGTCAACGAATCTCCTCTATGGTGGTCGATCCATCCTAAAATTTCAAAAAATCAGAATCACACCAACTGAATCATCATTCAAGGTGATATAAGTTTATTACTTTATAATTGGATAGATTTAATGTTGGGATTCCCTTGATTTTCTATATTATACATTACTTTTAGAAAAGAATTCATGCAGTGATGAATTATTCAGGAAATACTCTTTAACAACTCGCATGATGTTTTTAATAGTTTAGAGTCAAACTAAAATCCTGAAAAGTGTGTGTTTACGAGCTCTTATTCAGTATTATTTATGCAATGGATTATCAAAGAGTGATATCAGATTATAATTTCCTTGATGAGTAGGTAAAATTATCTAGTGCAAGGATTTCCCTACAAAACTCACTTTTCTTCTTTGTTACACTAGGAATAATGCACTTCCTATTGATGATAATGTGAGGTGTACAGTTATATGTGTTGTGTCCAAAAGCGCTTGTTTTAAGGTCCATCGATAAGAAACATCAGATCATTTTTTTGGGTAATGTGTTCATTTGGTTTTGAATGATTTCAGTTAATTCACTGGCGTATCCTCTCATGAATCCATGGGTACCCCTTTCCTCACTATTGGTTATAAGGAATTAGTGTCAATGGCACATAGAAAAAGGTGATATTTTACATTCTTTTTGTGGGATTCTGGTGAATTTGGTAGTTAAGGAACAATGTTTGATATGAAGGAATTTCTTTCTTTATATCAGCTATTATTTTTAAGACCAAAATCTTCCTCATGGACATGCCCCACATTAACAAAAACTAGAAGGAGGCTCTTTCTCTTATCATGATTTTGGAAATCCAGAACCTCCACCTCAGTGTAATTAGGTTACTCTAGGGACAATGAGTTCGGCGGTACCCTCACATCTCTAGTTTGAAACTCAATATAGATGGGTCATGTAGTTTAGACGTGATGATGGAAGGTGGCACTGTTTTTTATTCTTGAGGTGTTTTTATCCTATCCTTATCTATATTTTTTGATAATGGAGACTCTCTTCAGACTGATGGACTTATAGTGTTCACAGGTCCTCATCTTTGTACTCATAGTAGAATATCATTTGGTGGCTATTGAAATGGATTCTACGACAATTTATAATTCAATGGTTGGACTCGAATACACCTTGTGGTCTATTAGGTATCTTATTTTTAGGTGAAAGGATCTCATCACCAATCCCTTGCATATCCTTTACACTAAGAGAGAGGGGAAAAAATTGGTTGCCTTCTTAGCCTATATTCCTTCCCATGATGGATTGATTTTTTATAGTTTGGGGTCATTTATTTTAGAATGTATTCATTTTTTCAGAGGGGATTCCCTCAAGCTTCACTATTATAGACCACCATAGATCCTTGCCTTTCTTATCTATGGTCTATTTTTTGGCCTTTTCACTTTTTCTATCTTGTTCCTTTCACTTTTGAATAAATCTAAAAATAAATGGGGATTTTGATTGATAAAGAGTGTCACTCTATAAGGAGGTTATTATTTTAGAGGTCAAGGATCGAGGTATTTTCATGATATTGATCATACATTCCCTGAGTAGGTTAGAATTTCATGTACGGATAAAGGTATTATGTGATTATGTTCACTCTATTTTTTCATGATAGTTGATGGTGCACTGTGTACTTATACTAAAATATATTTCATTGGGTTTTGGTTTTGTATTGGGAATTGGGTATAATTCATAGTGATGGTGTACTTGTTGGTTGCAATGTTTTTGTTCCAAGATTATGTTCAAGTATGGTATCGTTGATGTGTTATTAAATTTGGTTGTGATGTGACTGGAAATATGATTCTTATGGTTGGGAGTATCCATAGTTAGAAATGGTTTATTTGCATCTATTGTATATGGTAATCATGAGTCGATTATTTCATTCAATATTGTCTCAGTATTCTAGGGGTGTGATGAGTGGGATGTTCATGTTATTTTTTGGGGTTTGTTAGTTTCATTTTCAATGATAGATCAATGATAAGATATTCAATTGTGGGGAGGTTGTGATAGACTGAGTATTCGATTGTGTGATTTTTAATCTATGTTCAACCTGAACATGTCTAATTGGTAATATTTTAGGTGTTTGAGGGGTATTTGAAGACCCAATGATTAGTTTTGAGATGTTAGTCCTAGTTTTAGGATTGTTGTTATGAAGAGATAAACCACTGGGAACTTGGTGTATTATTATCGGTTATTCAGTGGGCCTAGGTGTGACGAGGTTGCTTATATGAGGTCCGCTGGTACCTTATAGACCTGTTTTGGTTACTTGAAAGCTAGTGAGTACTATGTGGCATGAAACCGAGTACCCAGTACCCATCTATTTTATTTTTTTAGTATTTTAATTAATTGACTAACTTTTTTGAAATTATGTAAATGATGGATCAATATCATGTTATTGTCCCCACTAGGGAGTTATCCACTCTCCCTCCCTCACTACCCTCTCTTCCTAAAGTGGATTTCTTCTCGTTCATTATTTGTTACTCAACCCATCAGTCTCTAGGAGTCATTGTATGTAAGTCTTGATGTTTTCACTCTCTGTTTCGAGTTTTTTCAACATCATGATGTTTTTTGGTAAAAATATCTATTTTGGGTCTATTTTTATGGGTTTTATATTTATATTTATTTTGTTTTAATCATTTTGTTGAATTTATATGAAATATACTACTAGTGATAAAAAGGGGGTTCCAAGATATTTATATTGTTTATATGAGTTTATTCAACATGTTATTTGTGGTCATGGGTAGGGTCATGTGTGTGATTGGGGATAGAATAACTTGTGGTATTTGTAGTTCCAGGTTGATGTCCAGGAATGATCTTATGTAGGTATGACTTATGTTATGCCTTGTAAGAGTGTTTATTCTTTGGAAACTATAGGGATTTCTTGTAAAGTTGGTGCATATTATAGTTTGATGGTTTATGGGGTGTGTTTCTTGACTTGTTTCATTGGGAATGTGACATGTGTGATATTTGTGAAAATATAGTGATGTGGTTTTTTGGCATAGAAAATAGAGATAACTTATACACCAAATGTGTGTTGGCGCTCCTCGGGTGGTAGTCGTATGATATTAGTGACGCCTCTCACCAAGGGGCTAAGGTTGTTAGGTTTATGTGAACATAGAGTGGACCATGATGTAGTACTAACCATTATATGATTTACGACATATTTTATAGATGGGAAGAATAGGGTGGTGTTAACCATCGAAATATAGAAGGGATACACCATAGGTTACCATGAGATTTAGGGCTGATTTTGATCACCAATTAGGGGAGACGCTATCTGTGTTTGTGCATTCCATCAGGACTAATGGGATGGGCATGGGAAATGGAGCATGGTCTCTAGGAGTTTGATGTGATCCATATTTGAATTTATAATTGATGGGATTAGTTGAGTGAGATTGGTTATAGGGCCTATAATGTTTATTGATTTGTATAGATTGTGGGTATATCATCCTACTCCAACATTTTCCAAATAATTTTATTTTCTCACCCATTACTTGAAGAGAATAAAGTGAATAGGGACACATTTATTATATTACTTGTCATATGTTTCACTTTTAATGAACCAATATGTGTGTTGATATTATCTAGGACCACCGTTAGTGGTGACCTACTGATTTCATGATCAAACACATCATAACATGATAAAAATAAAGGGCCATGTGATTAATGTGTGGCTAAATTGTGGTGTATTGGATCCACAAAAATATTTCAATAGATTTTAGGGCTAGATTGGGTAAACCCTTGGTATTTTTTTATTGTTTTTTTTAGATATTTTTGGACATGTATGTATCTGATTGGCCCATAGTCGAAAAGTTTTTTATTGTATGATTTAAATTTCATGGTAGATATATTTTTCATAACATGTGATTTATTTATAGATATACATATTTTTTTAATGTTTAGACTATTCATTATTATAATTTTATTATTGTCTATATTCATTTATAAAGAGGGTATAGTCCCCCAATTATTACCTCATTGGTCATCGCTGCTAGTCAGAAACCTCAAGAATATGAGGTGACGCACTTGAGATCTATGTCTCTTTATCTCAAGTGTGTTTTGAGATATCATGGTCAAAAAAACTGAAACTATAACATTTATTAATTCTATTTCAAAACATTGGAGTTCATTAGATGTTTTCAAGAGGATTGAGTCATTTATGTGGTTAGCCCACATCTATCCTTGGAATGACCCTATACACTATTGGAGTTGGTGACCTAGAACCAACTTCTCTAAATTTATGATGAAATGTATTCATAGTTTTTAATATTAATAAACTTATTATCACATCATGATTTTTATTTTGTGTAATTTAGTGTGTGATGATGTCCTAAGAATAGTCATCACACTTAAAGGTCATAGTAGTTCCCCGCTATGATGAGAACCTAGAAGCTCCATGATAGTATTCATAAATATATGTTCTATAGGCAGATGATATCATTTGATGGACACAAATTCTATAGGCTTCCAGGGATGGATAATCATAGGACATTGAGACACCTTCTCAAGGTGTATTCCCTTGGTAATATTTAGTGTAGGATATTATGGGAATGAGACCCACTAGTAGTAAATACACATTTATATGTTTAATTGAATGTTTCTATATTCAGACATATGTTTGGATCCTTATACTTTAATATTATTATTAATGAGTGTTATAAGTCATGTACTTTGATGTATTGACAAAATCATGACGACATATGTTCACAGTGAAGTAGGATACATTGGGTGCATCATGAGTAATATCTCATTAATAAATAATGTGAGAAATAATTTTTCCCTTTTTTATTTAATGGAAGTTGATATCTCAATCCCTTTGATGGACATGATATAGCCTAAATAATTCCATGTTCAGTCTTTTCTATAAGAATGTTTGATTTTTGGAAAGTCATATAAGGAGACATCGAGCACATAGGTTGATGGCACCAGTTGCGACCTACTTGATTAGATATATCATGATAAAGATATTATATTACATGGTGAGCATCTGTATGAGGTATTATGTCATTTTGGAATTAACTTCTTTCTTAATGGGTGTCTTGGTATGTTGTTAAATGCTAAATTTAGACTTCAGGCTACTTTTCTTAATGCCATTGAGAAAGAGGCCTAGAGGGTTACACACTAAGTGTATCAAGAATATCAGTTAAATAATATATTATTATTTATTATTTAACAATTTCAATAAATATTATTCATGTATGTGGTTTAATAATTATTCATGTTTTTATAATCATATATATTCTATCACCATTTATTTGATAAAATATTATGTGAGTATAATATTTAATAAAGATTTATTTTTTATTTATTAAATATAATATTTTTTAATTTATTATAAAATAATGTAGTGATATTTATTTGTTAAGTAAATAGTAATTATTCAAGGCCTAATAAATATTATGGAGGAATAACGGGCCGAGTTTATAGGACCCATGAGAAATAATATATATTGAATAGTATTTTATAAAATATAATTTAATTTAATTCACGAGTTTACCACATGTCAATAAATGATATTTTTATTATTATTATTATAGACTTAGGGTTCCACGGATATTAAATAAATAATAAAGCTAACATGTGCAATTATTTATTTATAACCCTAGCGGTATATAAACTCGTTTATATTATTTTTCAAGGGAGAGAATTCGTTTATTTTGTTGTGCACAATGAAATCCAGAGAATCCTCTCAAAGCCCTAGAGAGCCCCCTTCTCCAAGAATTCTCTCAAGAATGGAGAGTGATCTTCCTCCACCCTCCACTCTCGATTCTGGAGAGATCGTGTAAAATCCTTTTGAAGTGATTCGCAGGCCGATCAAAGGAGAAGAACACAATAGATAAAATCTACTATGCTAGAACTTGGGGATTCATATGATGATGTTTAGAGATTTGTGGAACATGGGTGGATCACTGCTATAGTGAAACTAATTTTGGATCTTACAATGAAATTATGGCATGATGTAGATATGTTGTCAAATCAATCAATGAATAGAGAATTTTATGTAACATAATTCTTTTATTGCCTAAATTAATTATATATAATATGTGATGATCCAGTGCATTGATTCTAGAGTTTATCCATTGCCTATATTCTTTTATTCAAATTTTTTTATCACAATTTTTATGGTCATGTAAATATTGGATAAATCATCAATCATGAAAAAATGAAAAGATGATAATGACCCATCAAACACATATTTTGCGCTCATAATATTGAAGTGGTATCAAATAGTGGTAAAATTATTTATAATTATTTAAATATACTTGATTAATTTATGTTTTTATTATTGGTTTTCAATATATTGTAATCGTTATTTACTCCGGATTGTGAGATATTGTTTTTTTACTCTTTTGTTTCTCGTAAATATAATCAAATCAATTAACTCTATGAATGAAATAAGTTTGAAGATCTCATCCAAATCTTCCAAGGAGTCTGACTGGATTACACAAGAGTACACACAATGTAACCTAGAGGTACATGTCTTGTACTAGTGTTTAATGTGCCAATAATTAATTTGGAACCAATTCATGTCAGGTTCATTTATTACACACGATGAATTTAATTATACACTACATGTTAATTAGGCCACCTTGTCCCACGGTCAGTCGGAGTACACATCATGTAACATCCGTACATGGAAAGTAGTCCTTTAGTCACACACAGGTCTTGTATCTTATTAAACAACCTACAAGACTGGTGGCCATGTAACTTAGATACCATGTGACGTGTAGTCCATATACACACTGTGTACTCCAAAATTTCTCATGGCATGGTCACATTCTGAATCCATAAGTGAGTTTTGTGGATAGATGGTCAGAATAATACATATTTTGTGTCTAAAATGTACAAATCGTTTACTTTTACCAAATTAAAAAAAAAATTAAAATTAATTTATTATATTGTGTGAGCCTTATCAACATGTACTTTAATGTGGTAATTAAGTTGACAAGGCATTCTATGTGATGGGTTTTCTTATATATAAAAATGTTTAATTAATTTATATGTAATGTTTTGATCTACATATCATGTATAATTCATATTACAGTTACTACTCTACATAGATTGAAGTATTACATACGATATAAAAATTAAGAAAATCTTATAAATCATGAAATCATTGAGTTGGTAGTGCACATCATTATATAACTTGATTATTCATGTATGCCACTTGTTGCAAGAGTAAACAATATATGAGTATGATACATGTTGGGTAGTTTAGACGGGTACTCACTGTGTTACTTCCAAGGTACATTTTTATACTCATTTAATTTTAAATTATTTAATTTAATTTGTTTAAAATTATGATGGATGATAATATTAGGAAAATTTGTATGATAATTAACATAAAATAATTGATTAATTAAATATGATAATTAATTTATTCGAGTGTGCTTTATCTTAAATTAGAATGATTGGAATTTAATTATAATTATATTAAATGCATGAATTATTGCATGAATGTGGATAATCACGATCTTAGACTATAACTTTGTATGTGATTGGTTTATTTTAATTTTTATTTAAATTAAATAGTTCTCCTACATGTCAACCCTCCTCTTATTATTTAAGGTTCTGTGTACCCATCATTTCTATTATATAAACCCGTTGCCCAATATTTTGGTTCCCATCACCTGTGTGTTAGTAAAATAATATGTAATTGATGGAAATACCAAGCTAGTATATTTGATTCATGTTTGGATTCAAGGAAAAACCAATCCAATAGACATACATAGGTGGATAGGAGGAAAATAGCAACAAAAACCTTAATTGTTTTAATGTGTTTTTCCCATGGGTTAAAAATTAGTTTATCATCCTCTAGATATACTAACCATTATTAAAATCTCATGATCATACCACTTTATTATTTTATTTTTATCAAGTTCCATGTTTATTTAATTATGGATGTTTTTTTCACAATCACATGAATTAATGAATTAACAAGCATGCAAGATAGAACTAAAATAAATTGGCTTATGTGTAAATATTAAATAAGTCATGGTTATTCATTTAAGTAAATCCACTTAATATTAAAAAGAATATAATAATGATAATAATTGAAAATTTATTCATAAAAGACAAATTCACTCAATTATATATATTATGTCAGTATATCCTTCCACTACTTCAGTTAAAATGGAACCATAGTTCAAAGTGCTTGGCCATCCAAAGTTGGGGTGATTTTGATTATCAAGGAATTATAACTTGAATTTATTGGTTGAATTAACATAGTTTACATCAATGGTTTACTATCAAATAAGTACTTGGTGTAACTAATATGAAAAGAGTTGATAAAATACAATTTCGGGATTTTAGGATTGGGGAGTTCACTCAACAAATCAAGGAACTGTGAGTAAATGCAGTTGGAATTTGGAATTCCCACCTAACACTATTCAAATTACTAGAATGGAAAATTTTGGGGTGATGATAAGGGGAATATAGAAACTTGAAAAAATAATTTCCAAGTAATGGAATATTTTGAATCAATGGTGAGGGATATTGGGTTATGATAAAATAGTGGGATATTAAGAAATATAATATTTATTTATTTGTATAAATATTATCTGATAAATTACTAAAAATATACTCATATTATTTGTAGAAACTACAATAAAATGGATTCAAAAATAACACAGTGATCCATACTTTAGAAGGATAACCTCCTCCTCATCACAAATTTCAAAAAGTGGAAAAGGGGCTCATGTGTTATTCTACACCATGAAAGGAATTTATATGTGCTGGAAGAACCTATTCCTGATTCTCCTTATAATTAGGATAGTGAGGAAGAGTTATCTCTCTATGGTAAACATTTCAACTATGATACAGACATTCCATGTTTCATGGTATCATCCATGACCATTAATCTTTTAAAACCACATGAGTAAATGGATTTGTATAGAATGATGTATCACCTTCAGAATCTCTATCAATATAAGGTGATATAAGAGAGATATGAGATCTCTAATTATCTATTTGTAACTAGTCCTGGAGAATCTATGCCATTTGGTCCTCATGTAGTCATGATTAATGGCTATATTGAACACTTATAGATCTTAGGTATTAAATTCTTAGATGAGTTGCGCATAGATCTCATACTTTCCTCACTACCCAAGACCTTATCTAGTTTTATTATATATTATAACATGATCAATAATTATAAGATTATTCTAGAACTTCTTAGTCTAATTCTCCAAGTGGATAAGGACCCGATGCATGAAAAACCCACCATCCTTATGGTGAATAAGAAAAGGAAGAACATGGTGAAGGATATTAAGAGTTAAAACAAGTATAAATCTTCCAAGTAATGTCCTTACAATAACAGGATAATCTAGAGGTAGGTAAATAAAAAGGAGGTGGTATTTTTTCATGTGGAAATCACTGGAAGAGGAACTACACCCATAAGAATTGGGAAGCTAAAATTTAATTCGTTATCAAGTGTAATATTTCAATATCTAAAAATTGGATATTAGATATATCTTATGGTGGTCACATGTTTATCCAAGTGTATGAACCAAGTATATTTTGAAAGACTTATTGAGGATAGGTGGATTTTTGATCTGGCAATGGTGCGAGTCTAGCTACTATAGCCATTAGTGACTACCACCTTTAATCTCCAATAGGAATGATATCATTTTTAATGTATTGTTATTATGTACCAATTGTTTCCAAGAACATAATTTCTATATCATTCCTAGATGAATATGGTTTTATTTACAAGTTTGCAAATAAAATTTTTTTCTTTTATAAAGACACCATATTTTATGTTATGGTGAATTTAAATAAATTCCTTTATGTATTAAATGGATAAAACCAACAATTGTCAATAGATAACGAATCATGTTCACACAACTCATATAACACCCAGGTATGGAATTACCATATTGGTCATATAAATGAGAAGAGTTTGAAAAAGATATATCAAGATGGTTATTTAGACTCTTATGAGCTGAAAACAATTGATATTTTTCATACTTGTTTACAAGGAAAAATGACCAAACCACCATTTGGTGGATGGGGTGAATGGGATATATAGCTTTTACGATTGGTATACACTGATGTGTGTGGACCATTTCTAGAAGAAGCTATATCGGGTTATTCATACATCATAACTTTTACTAATGAATTGATTTGATATGATTATGTCTATTTGATGAGTTATAAGTCCGAGAGCTTTGAGAAATTCAAATAATTTATGAATGAAGTATCAAATAAACTTGGAAATAAGATAAAGAAGCTTTAATTAGATTGAGGTGGTGAATATCTTAACCAATAGTTCATAGACTTTTTACAGGAGTTTGGGATTTTATATCAACTCCCTCCACCCTACACACCATAGTGTAATGGTCATAGTGAAAGGAGGAATTGTACCTTGTTAGACATGGTAAGGTTGATAATGATTCATGTACATATTCCATTATCCTTTTGGGGATATGAATTACAAACTGCATCTTTCATATTAAAAAAAAGTACCAACTAAAGTGGAAAATAGAATTCCCTTCAAGTTATAGAGTGGAGAACAATCTATTTTGTCGCATACATGTGTATGGGGTGGCAAAACATTTTTTATGGCCTTATCAGGCAAAACAACTAGCACCCCAGGGAACAAGGTGTATCTTTATAGGGTATATGAGGGAAACAAAGGGATACTTCCTATACAACCCCTCAGACAAGAAAGTTATTATCACTGAAAGGTTTCCTTTCTTAAGAGGGATCACATCCTCAAAATGGATAGAGGTAGAAGGATTAACGTCGATGAAGTTGATTCTCAAGATACACAAGTGTCTATATAGGTCTAGATTTCACAAATTCTCATGGAAGAAGTAGTTCCTAAAACACAAGTTTTTCATAGGAGCACTATAGAGGTAAGAGAACCAGATAAATGTGGTTTTCTAGTCACCAAATATGGTGAATCGTGATTGGTTGACAATGATGAACTTATATCCTATAAATAGGACGTAGAGAGATTAGAAGCTTCAAGATAGAAAGAATCCATGAATTCTAAAATGGATTCCATGTATCAGAACCAAGTTAGGGTTCCATTTTATTTTTTTAGTTTATGTAAATCATGTTAGTTTAAAATGGGTATTCAATCAAAAATTGTACCTGGAAGGTAAATTAAATACCTATAAAGCATGTATAGTGTCTAAAGGGTTTAAACAACATCAAGTAATTGACTACAATGAAACCTTTTAACCAGTTTACATGTTTAAATCCATTTTAATTCTACTTGTATAATAGGTTACCATGACTATGAAATTTGGTAGATGAATTTCATAATAGATTTCCTTAATGGGAACCTTAAGTAATATGTCTAAATCACAAATATAAGTTTTTGTGACTCTAGGTGATTCAAAAAAGATTTACAAGTTGTAGAGATCCATTTATATTTTGAAGAAAGAAACTAGGTCATGGAACATTCAATTTTATAAATCTATAAAAGAATTTGTTTTCATTAAGAATGAATCTAACCCAGGTATTTACAAGAGGTTTAGTGGGAATGAGTTTATTATACTAGTAGTAAATGATGATGAGATATTACTTATTGGAAATGACATACCAGTATTTCAGTCTGTTAAGGTCTTGTTAAATAAGTGTTTCTCCATGAAGGAATATAGTGAAGCGGCCTATATTGTAGGGATCAAGATCATTCGTGATAAATCCAATAGGCCACATGGACTAATTCAAAGTATATACATTTACTAGATACTAAATAAGTTTAGTATAGAAAAATACAATAGGGGATTGGTTCCAGTGTCACATGGTATGTATCTTTCTATGAAAATGTTTATATAGACACAATAAGAGAAAGAGAGAATGAGTAATATCTCATATGCTTCGGTGATAAAATCAATCATGTATTCCATATTATGTATTAGACTTAATGTTGCCTATGAATTGAGAAAGGTATGTAGATATTAATATGATCTAATAAAATATCATTGGTCTACTGTTAATTTTATCCTTAAGTATCTGAGAATAATTAACGATATTTTCCTAGTGTATAGAGGAGATGAGGAGATAGTCATCAGGGGTTATACTCATGATAATTTTTAAATATATTAGAATGATTTGATGTGTCAGTTAGGATATTTTTTTTATCTGAATAAAGTATTAGTTAAATAGAAGAGTTTAAAATAATCCATTTTTCAGTGATTCTACAGTAGATTCTGAGTTTGTAGTGGATTCTAATACATCTATGGAAACTATTTGGATACAAAATCTTTCCAGGAGCCTGATATTGTACCTAATAGTAAAGACCCTATCAAATTGTATTGTGATAATACTACAGTGGTGGATCTTATAAAAGAGTCAAGGTCACATTAATGAAAAAGTCACATACTCTAGAAGTATCACCTCTTGGGGGATTTTTCTCAAAGGGGTGAAGTTGAAGTAAGAAAAGTTCCCATAGATAAAAAAAACATTGTGAACCCCTTGTATAAAGGACTATATCAGATAAAGCATGAGTATCATGTGAGAGATAGAGGGATAAATGTTGTTAGTAGTTGGCTCTAGTGTATGTGGGAGTCTACTGGAGTTAGTTTCCTATAACCAAATTCTCCATACTTTATGATAACTTGTATTCATAGTTTTCAATTTTAATAAACTATTAATCACATCATGATTGTTCTTTTATGTAACATAGTATGTGATAATGTCTTGATATTTGGTGTCGCACTAAAAGGTCATAGCAGTTCCCCGCTATGATAAGAACCCAGAAGTTCCACAAAAATATTCTTAAATATATTTTCTATATCCATATTAAATAATTTGAGGGAAAAATGATACATTCTATCAATGGTGGGGACTCATAGTACTTTGAGGAACCTTCTCATGGTTTACACCCTTTATAATATCTAATATAAGATATTATGAGAATGAGAACCAATAGTAAGAAATCCACATTTATGTGTCATTTGATGTTCCAATATAGTGATGTGAACTTTGATCCTTAGACTTTAATATTATTATTAATGAGTTTTATAAGTCATATACTTGGATGTATTGACAAAAATGGCGAAAAAATATGTTCACAGAGAGGTGGGATATGTTCGGTGTGTCATGAGTAATATTTCATTAATGAGTAATGTGAGAAAGTATTTTTCCCATATGTTCTTAAATGGATTTTGATATCTCAGGCCCTTTGATGTAAATTATATTGCTTAAAAAAGTCCATAGTCATTGTTTTCTATAGGCAAGTTTAATTTTTAAAAATTCAAATAACACGACATCGGGCACATAGGTTGATGGAACTAGCATGCAACCTACTTGATTAGAGATATAAATATAGATAGATTATATTACACATTAATAATCTGTATGAGGTATTATTTCATTATGTCATTAACTTCTTTCTCCATGGGTGCCTTGGTGTGTAGTTAGATTCTAACCTTAGACATTAGTATGCTTTTCCTAATGCCATCAAGAAAGATTCTTAAAGAGTCACATACTAAGTGCATCCAAAATCTTGATTGAATAATATATTATTATTTATCATTTAATAAGATAAATAAATTTTATTCCCATTAACAGTTTAAGAATTATTTATATTTTCTTGATCATATATATTCTATCATTATTTATTTGAGAGAACATTATGTGAGCAGAATATTTAATAAATATTTATTTTTTATTTAGTGAATAGAATATTTATTTATTTATTAGAGAATAATGTAGTGAAATTAATTTCTTAAATAAATATAAATTATTGAAGACCCAGTAAATATTATGGAGTAATGGTGTACAGAGTTTATAGGTCCCCTTATAAATAATATATATTTAATGTTATTTAATTTAATTCCCAATTTTAGCACATGACAAGAAATGTTATTATTATTATAGACATGGGGCTCTGTAGGGATTAAATAAATAACAAAGGGCACTTATTCAATTAGTTATTTCTAAACCTAGAAAATGTGCATCAATAATTGGACAATATTTATTGGACAACGATCATAGATTAGGTAATTTCATGGTGAGAAACATAGAATAATAAAGAATAAATAGAATAAACAATTTTATTTAATACGCGGTCACATGCGAATGATTAAATTAATAACTTATCAATGAATAGAATATAAAAACATGATCAATATTTTAATCAAGTTTGGAAGCCTTAATTGATGATCCCTACCTCAATTTTGGATCTATCATTTGTTAAGAATTCATTCTCCAACAATGGGGATGATTTGATGCATTCATTCTCTGTCAATCCACCTCGATCTGATTATCGTTCGTCATCTGATTCTGATTCACCAATGAAGAATGATCTGAGTCACCTCTAAAAGCTCACAAGGTTATTAGTTTGACCCTGTTGAATATTCATAATAGGATATTTAAAGAAGAAATTAGGTTATGGTTACTAAGTGAATTAAATTAATTAATTAATTAATCCACTTAACATACTTGCCAATGGTTTCCTTATCTGGTCGTCTGTCATCGAAAAATTTTATATTGTTCCTAGGGTAAAATCCATGTTCATTATACAACCATGGTCTCAGATTTATAATTTGTTACTTCTTTCAGGATATATTTCTTTATTTTTGAAATAATGTGCATGCATAATATGAAATGTTCTTAATATTTTTATAAAAATAATTCTATGCCCACTGGGCCTCTGAATCTCACAACATCTCAACTTATAGATCCTAAAATATTTTTTAATATATTTTAAGGTCTTACAAGGAAAAAATAGATTCATTACAGAACATGTTATGGGTGAAAACCATAAACCACTAATTAAAAAACAAAAAAAACAAGGGGGTTTACTAAAGGTTTGCATCAATGGTTTTCATCAAAGAATACTAGAAATCCATTTTTCGGGCATTTGAAGGATATGAATTGTATATATAAGGAGATTAAAATATAGGCTTTGGCATGATATCTTGGTTCAAGTGAATATTTTCAGTTTTGAATTTTTCCCCCAAGGTAGTCAACTAGGTGTTAATAGTGGAGAAAAACGTGAATGATGGTGGTGTGACCATACATGGGCTAGGTGGTGAGGCTAAATGCAGTAAAAATAATGGATATGAGGAGACCTAGAATGGTGTTCAGAGTATAGAATCATCTTTTCCACCTCATGGGTGGGTAATCATTGAAAGTATACCATTGTGGGTAGTTAGAAAACATTCAAACATAGTGTGATTAATCACCCAAGGAGTGTCAGGATTGTGGTAATTTTGAGCACCTTGAGATGTTTTTTTGGAATATTGATAGATTTTTAGAATTCATGGATCTGGTCATACTTTGGAATCTGAGGTGGGACCATGAGACACACTAGGGAAAAAATATTTAGTTTTTATACATGCTTGGGTCATGGAATATGATAGGGTTATCAACAATGGGGGCATTATAAGATGAAGTTTATAATGATATAAAGAGGTAGGGATTATGGAGGTTAAGGATGGGGGTAGTTTTTCATGATGTATTATGGTTCATTGTGTGATTGTGTGAAAAAAGAGTTTATGGGTTGTTGGTTGATGTTTGGGAATTGGGTATGATTCATAGTAATAGTGTAAATGATGGAAGCCTTAATTGATGATCCCTACCTCAATTTTGGATCTATCATTTGTTAAGAATTCATTCTCCAACAATGGGGAAGATTTGATGCATTCATTCTCTGTCAATCCACCTCGATCTGATTATCGTTCGTCATCTGATTCTGATTCACCAATGAAGAATGATCTGAGTCACCTCTAAAAGCTCACAAGGTTATTAGTTTGACCCTGTTGAATATTCATAATAGGATATTTAAAGAAGAAATTAGGTTATGGTTACTAAGTGAATTAAATTAATTAATTAATTAATCCACTTAACATACTTGCCAATGGTTTCCTTATCTGGTCGTCTGTCATCGAAAAATTTTATATTGTTCCTAGGGTAAAATCCATGTTCATTATACAACCATGGTCTCAGATTTATAATTTGTTACTTCTTTCAGGATATATTTCTTTATTTTTGAAATAATGTGCATGCATAATATGAAATGTTCTTAATATTTTTATAAAAATAATTCTATGCCCACTGGGCCTCTGAATCTCACACCATCTCAACTTATAGATCCTAAAATATTTTTTAATATATTTTAAGGTCTTACAAGGAAAAAATAGATTCATTACAGAACATGTTATGGGTGAAAACCATAAACCACTAATTAAAAAACAAAAAAAACAAGGGGGTTTACTAAAGGTTTGTCATCAAAGGTTTTCATCAAAGAATACTAGAAATCCATTTTTCGGGCATTTGAAGGATATGAATTGTATATATAAGGAGATTAAAATATAGGCTTTGGCATGATATCTTGGTTCAAGTGAATATTTTCAGTTTTGAATTTTTCCCCCAAGGTAGTCAACTAGGTGTTAATAGTGGAGAAAAACATGAATGATGGTGGTGTGACCATACATGGGCTAGGTGGTGAGGCTAAATGCAGTAAAAATAATGGATATGAGGAGACCTAGAAGGGTGTTCAGAGTATAGAATCATCTTTTCCACCTCATGGGTGGGTAATCATTGAAAGTATACCATTGTGGGTAGTTAGAAAACATTCAAACATAGTGTGATTAATCACCCAAGGAGTGTCAGGATTGTGGTAATTTTGAGCACCTTGAGATGTTTTTTTGGAATATTGATAGATTTTTAGAATTCATGGATCTGGTCATACTTTGGAATCTGAGGTGGGACCATGAGACACACTAGGGAAAAAATATTTAGTTTTTATACATGCTTGGGTCATGGAATATGATAGGGTTATCAACAATGGGGGCATTATAAGATGAAGTTTATAATGATATAAAGAGGTAGGGATTATGGAGGTTAAGGATGGGGGTAGTTTTTCATGATGTATTATGGTTCATTGTGTGATTGTGTGAAAAAAGAGTTTATGGGTTGTTGGTTGATGTTTGGGAATTGGGTATGATTCATAGTAATAGTGTAAATGATGGATGGAACGTGTTTATTCCAAAGAGGTGTTTAGTTATTATTCTATATATTTTTCAAAGATGGTTGTGATGTTATCAAAAAGATGATTAATATGGTGGGAAGTAGTTATAATTATAATTTGTTTCTTTTCATCTTCTATTGATGTTAATTGGGAGTGGAAAAGTGTATTCGACACTATATAAATATTATTTAGATGTGATGAGTGTGATGTTCTGGTTTTTGTTGGGATTGGTTAGTTTCATTTTCAAAGACATCTCTAGGATGAACTATTATATGGTGGGTAGGTTTTTATGGCCTGAGTATTAAGTTGTGTGAGTATTTTTCTAGGTTTAACTTGACCATGTGTAATTGGGTGTATTTGATGTGTTAGAGGGGTCAGTGAAGACTCGGGGGGTCAATATTAAGAATTTGGTCCTACTACTGGGGTTTTTTTCATAAAGATTGGATCCAGTGGGTACTCAATGTATTGGTATCGGGTACTCAGTGTGCCTAGCTAGGATGTGGGTGGTTCTATGAGGTCCACTAGTACCTATTAGACCTAGGACGGGTACTCTAATGTTATAAAGTACCATGTGGAATGAGACCAGGTACCCAGTTCTTGTCTGTTTTATTTTTAAAAATAATAATTAATTAACTAATTATAATAAAATTAGGTAAATGAGGGCTCAACTTCATTTTTTCTCTCAGTTCGAGAGATCGTCACTCTCCCTCTCTCACTACCCTCTCTTATTAAATTGGATTTTTCTCATTCATCATATGTTCTTCATGTATTCAGTCTCTAAGAGTCACTACATGTGAGGCTTGATGTCACATGTCTTTTGTTTATAGTTTTTTTTAATGTTTCAATGATTTTTAGTGAAAAACTATATTTTAGGGATATTTCTATGGGTTTTATATTTCTTATTATTTATTTTTAATCAAGCTATTGAAATTTATTTTTAAGATCCTACAAGTACTATGTAGGTGATTCCAAAATATATTTTTTTTATATGAGTTTATGCATCGTGTGATTTGTGGTCATGGGAAGGGTCATACGTGTGACCTAGAATAGAACTACTTTTGGTCTCTATAGTTATATATGGAATTTAGGGGTTTTATTATGTGGGTATGAATTAATATAAGCATTTTAAGGGTTTTTTGCATATTTTGTGACTATAGGGATTTCTTGGGAAGTTCGTGTGTGTTGTTGTGTGATGGTTCATGGGATCTGTTGCTTAACATGGTTCATTAGGAATGAGTTATTTGTGGTATTTGTGATTATGTGAAAATGTGGTTTGTTGTTATAGAACAAAAAAATAACTCAATCATCGAAGGTGGGTTGGGGCTCCCTTGGTTGAAGACATAGGATATTAGTGATCCCTCTCACCAAGGTTCTAAGGTTCTTAAAGTCATGTGCCCACAGATTGACCCATGAGGTTGTACTGACCATTAGACAATTGATGATATCTTCTGTAGATGATAAGAATAGGGTGATAGTGTTGACCATTTAACTGGAGGAGGGATACACCATAGTTTTTCATGACATTTAAGGGTGATTGCGATCATCAGTTGGGGATAGATTCTCATTATGTGTGTGGATTATATCGGGGCCAATGGGTTGGTCATGGGAGAGAAAATTTGGTCTCTAAGTGGTTGACATTAGCCTTATAAGAAATTAGAATGGATGTTTGTAGCACCTAGGATTTCTATTAATGTGTACAAACAATGATTACGTCATCATACTCCATCACTGGCCAAAGCAAGAAGGATGCTCACCCATTAATTGAAGAGAATGGGGTGAAGCAGTATGCCTTTATTATATTAGTTGTCATATGTTTTACTTTTAATAGAACCATATGTTTGTGGATATTATCTAGGTTCACTGTTAGTGGTGACCTACTGAGCTAATGATCAAACATCTCATAATGTGGGAAAGGGAATGGGCCCTGTGAATAATGTGTGACTGGATGGAGGTCTATTGGGTCTACATATAAGATGTTAATGGATTTCAGGGATAGATTGTGTGAACCCTCGGTATTGTGATGTTATTGTTTTTATCTTTCTGTACATATCTATATGTGATCCCCCATAGGCAACAAGGTTTTAATATTATGATTGAAATGACATAGTAGATATTTCATATTCATAACATGTGATGTATTTATAGTTATACTTATTTTGTTAATGTGGGAACTAGTTATTATTTTTCCTCTATTATTATTTAATGTTAATTATATAGAGGGTATTGTCTCACCATTATTACCTCATTGACTATCTTTTCTAGTTGACAACCCCGAATATATAAGGAGGTACACTTGAGGTGTGTGGCTCGCTGTTTCAGGTGTTGTTTCAGCGATCCTAGTATATATCAACATGATCCATAAGAATTAAATTAGTCTATAGTTAATGTTATCCTTAAGTATTTGAGAAGAAATAAGGATATGTTCCTGGTGTATATAAGAGATGGGGAGCTAGTCATCAGGGGTTATACTGATGTTTGTATTTAAAATGATCCAGAATGGTCTGAAGTCATAGTTAGGATATGTTTTATGTCTCAATGGAGGATTCTTGAGATGGAATAGTTCAAATCATCCATGTTTCACTGATTCTATAGTGAAATTTGAGTATATAGCTGCTTTAGATACAGTCCATGAATTTTTTTGGATACAAAAAATTGTTCAGGATCTTGATGTGGTACCTAGTAGTAAATAACCTATCACATTGTATTATGATAATACTTTAGTGGTGGATCTTGAAAAGGATACAAGGTCAAATAAAACGACAAAGCACATACTCTGGAAGTATCACCTGTTCTAGGGTTTTTCACAAAGGGTGAAGTTTTAGTAATCAGAATTACCACAGAAGAAAAAGTAGAGGACCCCTTAACTAAAGGCTTATATGACTGAAACTTCATTTTTTTATTTTTCAAAAAAGTCACTTTATGGGTTAGTGAGAACCAAACAATCAACGATAACCATAAGCAGGTGGGATTTGGAACCACTTCCAAATCCAGACCCACCCAAAAGAGAAACCAAACAACAACCAAATCCTCCCAAAACACATCAACACGTAGAACCAACAAAAGAGAAAACTAAAAGTTCAAACATAACCATGACCACCTGCACAATCCAAAGAATCATCGAATCCAACAAACCCAACCAATTTGGGGTCGTGCGCGATGGAGTATGATGCAATGGAAGAGGGAACCAAATAAATTTTGAACCATCCAGGTGAAAAACTCCATGACATCTGCCATAACAGCAAACTAGTCCCAGGATGGATGGTCGGTGTCCGTGCAAGCGCCTGCATGCGTCCTGCATCATGGCTACCCACGTAAACCCCAGGCAACAATCCTGCGCATCATAAGAGCCAACCCAGTGTCGAAGCAGAAGATAAAAAACAAACCAGATCTGAAAAGGGGGTAGCATAACCCCTCGACACTGTAGTAGCTACAATCTGGTCCCAGGTTGAACCGTTGTCATCCATGAAAGCTCCTGCGTGCGTCTCGCAATGCGGCTTCCCATGTAAACCCTAGGTGATGACCCTGTGCATTAGAAGAATAGACCTGGTGTCGAAGCAGAAGAACGAACACATCATATCTGAAATAATAGTATCATTTAAGAGCTAGAAGAATGAAGGTTATTATAAGTTCTCTCTAGTAAAAGTGAGTGTCCATTGTACTTTATAATAACCTGTATTCATGGTTTTTACTATTAATAAACTTCTTATCACATCATGACTATTCTTCTGCGTAACATAGTATGTGATAATGTCTTAAGAGTAAATATCACACTAAAAGGTCATTGTTGTTCCCCGCTATGATGAGAACCCAGAAGTGCTATGATCTATTCCTAAAAGTATTCTCTATATCTATATGATATCATTTGATGGACGCAAATGATACAGGCTATCAGGGATGGATACTCATAGTACTTTGAGTAACCTTCTCATGGTGGATGCCCTTGGTAATATATAGTGTAGGATATTATGAGAATTATACCCACCATTAAGAAATATACATTTATATGTGTCATTGAATGTTTCTATCTGTAGACATATGTTTTGATCCTTAGACTTTAAGATTATTATTAATGACTGTTGTAAATCATGTAATTTTATGTATTGACTAAAACTGTGATGACATATGTTCCCGATGAGGTTGGATATGTTGGGTGCTTCACGAATAATATTTCATTAATGAATAATGCGAGAAAATATTTTTCCCTTATGTTCTTTAACAGAAGTTGACATCTCAATCCCTTTAATAGAAATAATATAGCTTGAATAAATCCATGGTCATGATCTTTTATAGTTAAGTTTGATTTCTGTAAAGTCAAAGAAAGATTCATCGAGCACATAGGTTGATGACACCATCATGCAATCTTCTTGATTAGATATATCATGATAAATGGATTATATTACAATGTAAGAGTCAATATGAGGTATTATGTCATTTAAGCATTAAATTGTTTCTCTATGGGTTACTCGGTGTGTTGTTGGATGTTGAACTTAGTCATTAGGTTGTTTCACCTAATTACACTAAGAAAAATGCCTAGAGGGTCACAAACTAGTGCATCCATAATCTCAGATAAATAATATATTATTATTTATTATTTAACATGTTGAATAAATATTATTCCTACACATGGTTTAATAATTATTCATTTTGTCATGATCACATATATTCTTTCACTGGTTATTCGAGAGAATATTAGGTGAGCAGAATATTTGATAAATTTTTATTTTCTATTTAGTGAATATGATATTTATTTATTTATTGTTGAATAATACAGTGATATTTATTTAGTAAGTTAATAGTCATTATTCAAGACCCGATAAATATTATGGAGGAATAGAGGACCGAGTTTATAGGACCCATGAAAAATAATATATATTGAATATTATTTGATCAAATAATATTTAATTTAATTCACAAGTTTAGTACATGTCATGAAATAATAATATAATTATTATTATTATAGACATGGGGTTACGAAGGTATTAAATAAAAAATAAAGGGAACTTTTGTAATAATTTATTCTTAACTCTAGTGGTGTATAAACCCAATTATATTATTTTTCAAGAGATCTAATTCATTTCTTTTGTTGTCCACAAAAAAATCCAAAGAATCCTCTTTAAGCCCTATAGAGATCCCTTCTCCAAGAACACTCTCAATAATAAAGAGTGATATTCATCCACCTTCCACTCTTAAGTATAGAGATATCAATGAGAATCCTTTGTAAGTTATTCTTGGGGAGATCAAAGGTGAATGATGCAAGTGATAAGATCTACCATGTTATCACTCAGATATTCATACAACGATATTCTAAGATTTATGGAACATGTGTGGATCACATCTAGAGGGAATATAATCTTTATTCTAACAAAAAAATGATGGTATGATGTAGATCTGTTGTTATATCCATCAACAAAGAAATAATTTCAGACAAATCAATTCATTATTTTATTTTATTTTTGAAAACGGTTAGGGTCAACCCCCCATTATTAAATATAAAAAATAGTCCCTTTTGAAAATTAGGAAAAGGGAAAACTCATTACATGGACCATATTGAAAACATCCTTAAAAATAGGACCCAATGACCTTAAATAGTCCCAAATTCCTAATAAAAAAATATATCATAACAAGTACCAACCAAAAGCCTCATCACCCACCCCCAAGAGTTACATCATTTTGTCGACACAACATGTAAGAGAACTAATCCATCCCTTACTGACACGTGAGAGGAGGATTAAATGATAAGTGCTAGTACACCGATCTCTCACTCGATATGCCCACCCGACGTTGCTTTCGAGGAACTCGTTGCATGTCAACCTAATGCATCGCAAAATTAGATAGAAAACACTATGTAAATCCAATTACAGAGTTCCCATACACCAATAAAACATGATGAAAAATCGATAGAAGATAGATTTTAGCACAATAATCTATCATTCTATGTTCCCCGCATGATGACAACTGCAAGAAGTAGGACCTCCTTCCAAATGCAAGAAGACAAAATCCAATTCTCAGAATGACATATACATTCCATCAGACAGTCACACTCAAGACTAAAAATACAAAAACATCAACCACACAACCATGAATGATTCTACATCTTCTAAATAGAATGCTCAGTAACCCAAGAAACAAGTTATCCCAAAAAATAGTGCAGAGTCCAACTGAATGTCAACATAGAATCCATCCATTGATCAGAAGATGAGTACAGGATCATTGACCACAAATAAATACCAATGACATCTGTCATATAATCCACCAACAAAATAACCGGTGCTTGGAAACTGAGTAGAATACATACCAGATCATCCTTGCATCCATTCATCCATGGAAACTCCCCCACTAACATCCTTCATGCTCCCCATCCCATTCGGGCACCGTTAATCCAGCGTCTTCCACCCTGAAACACACCAACAATAGGCATGAAAAAAATCATCCAAATTTGGAGTAGATATAGATGACACTAGCATTAAAAACTAAAAAATCATGTGACACCACCACAAGAACAATCACTATGGTAACAAAGAGGAATTTGGTATGGTATGGATATGCATGTTGGTGCTGAGATTGCTTCACATGGAAAGCTGTTGAGAAGACACTAGCACCACTCCCCCTACAAAAGATGAATAGCACAGTGCCAGTCCAAACCTACAAGCTAGAGAATACAAACAATCTTGCACTTTGGTTCCGGAATTTATCCATTTTTTGTATTTAATGATTCAAATATGATGATCACAGCATTTATAGTCATGTAAATATCATGTTAATCATCGATCATGACAAAATATGCCCATATGATGATTTCACTGTGCTCAGAACCTTCATACATCAACCTTTTTTTGGCCTATAAATAATCATTAATGGCCTAATAGGTTTAAGCCATGTTACAAGCTTAATTTAAACTTACCTACAATTTTCTCTTAATATTTTGGAATGATTATTTCAAATCAAAGTTCAGGGAAAGGGGGATTCTATGTGTTTTTTATTAGGATGAATTGCATGTTATATAGGATGTGTGAATGTGTTGTCATCATTTTTAGTCATTTGAATGAGGGAAAAGATCATGAGTTCTATTATCCATTATACTTCATCTTTATCATTCTATCCCCATAGAAATGGTATATAAAAATTTAATAAAATGGATATTGAAATTGAATTTCTCATTGTGGTTACATATATGATTTTTCACCCTTGTCAAAAAGTAATGGCATGAATTATCATTAAATCATCATGATCAATTTTCATCCCATTCCCTATAAAAAAAGAAAGATAAGGATTAAATCATTAATTATGTTTCATGTAATGGAACATGATCCAAAAAATAAACAAAATGGAGTGGTGAGTCATATCTTGTATGTATAATTGTGTGAGAGGTTATTTATTTCATAACTTGATTAATCATTCATTGTATTTGAAGAGGCCAAACTCCCCTTTTTTAGCCTTTGATTTTATATTCTTACCCACCAAACTTAGGCACTTGAACAACCCATTTAACAACCCCGTGTTTGATTTCATTAAAAATGTCTCATGTTGTGGAGAAATTGGAAATTTTACAAGCCTATGGTAAATACGTATTTTCTATATAGTAGACTCTGACATCACCACTACCCAAAATCAGTGAAGCTTCCCAAACTACATGAAATCTAGAACCCAGCACCGAAGGACTTGGCACTACCACCGCCATTTCTTCTCTCCCTCATTTTATCTTTTTCCATGGACGTATATTGGTAAAACCTCCCTTAAAACTTTTGTTTCAAAAGAAGAAGAACTTAGTGGATCCTTGTTTGTTATTATATTTTACTCTTGGTTTGTAGAAAACAGATTGGATGATTGAGAATGAAGTGAATATCATTTTTTCATTCTTATTTGTTTTGATCCACTATTTGTTTTTTCTTCTTGTAGTGTTAATGTAATTTCCGTCAATTTGTTTCTCAAGAGTTTGAAGGTGAATAAATCTAGGGATGAGTGATTCTTGATTTTGGATCATGTGAGCTGAATATTTTAAGAGTTGTTGAGTTTCTTCTCATTTGTTTAATTATCTCTACTGGTTCATATACAAATCAAAGTTGGTTAGTTCATCTTGTTTGTAGTTGTTCTGACAATCTAATAATGTAATCAGGATATATAGTTTTGATCTATTCTTAATGGGTTTTATAAGTCATGTAATTTGATGTATATACAAAAAACATGATGACATTTGATTCTGACAAGGTAGGATACATTGGGTGCATCATGAGTAATATTCCATTAATGAATAATATGAGAAAGGATTTGTCTCTTCTATTATTTAAAGGAATTTGATATTTTAGGCCCTTTGATAGAAATGATATATCTTAAATAAATCCATTTTCATGGCATTCTGTAGGTAGGTTCAATATCTATAAACTCAAAGAAAGAGTCATCAAGCACATAGGTTGATGGCACCAGCATGCAACCTCCTTGATTAGAGATATCAAGATAAAGGGATTATATTACAAAGTAAGAGCTCGTATGAGGTATTATGTCATTTTAGCATTAAATTATTTCTATATGGGTTCCTTGGTGTGTGTTATTATATGATAACCTTAGAATTTATCTTTATTCACTGAATTACACTGAGTAATATGCCTAGTGGACCACACACTTATTGCACTAAAAATATCAGTTAAATAATACATTATTATTTATTATTTAACATGTTGAATAATTTTTATTCCAGTATGTGGGTTGATAATTATTCATGTTTTCATGATCACATATATTATATCATAGGTTATTCGAGAGAATATTATGTGAGCATAATATTTAATAAATATTTATTTATTATTTAGTGAATATAGTATTTATTTATTTATTGGTGAATAATGTAGTGATATTTATTTGTTAAATAAATATTCATTATTCAAGTCCTGATAAATATTTTGAAGGAATGATGGACTGAGTTTACAATCCCCATGAAAAAGAATATATATTGAATATTACTTGATCGAATAATATTTAATTTAATTCGAGAGTTTAGAACATGTCAAGAAATAATATTATTATTATTATCATTATAGACATGGGGTTACGTAGGGATTAAATAAATAATAAAGGGAACTTTTTCAATTATTTATTTTTAACTTTAGTAGTATATAAACCCAATTATATTATTTTTCAAGTGAGCTAATTCATTTCTTCTTTTATACACAATGAAATTGGGAGAATCCTCTTGAAGCCCTAGAGAGATACCTTTTCCAAGAATGATCTCAAGAACGGAGAGTGATCTTCCTACACCTTCCACTCTTGAGTATAGATAGATCAAGGAGAATACTTTTTAAGTGATTCTTAGTAAGATCAAAGGTGAAGGATGCAAGTGATAGAATCTACTGTGCTAGAACTTGGAGATTCATACAGTGATATTCAAAGATTTGTGGAACATATGTGGATCATCTCTAGAGGGAATCTAATATTTCTTCCAACAATGCAATGATGTTACAATATATATCTATTGTTATATCCATCAATGAATCAATTATTTCACACAATATAATTCTTTATTTTTATTTTTTGAAAAGGTTGAGGGTTAAGCCCCTTTATTAAACATAAAAAATGATAGAGTCCCTTTTGAAAACTGGAAAAGTAAAAACCCCATTACATGACATGAATAAAAAACATCCTAAAAACATGACCCATGGCCCCTGAATGGTCTCAAATTCCCAATAACAAACATATATCATAACAAGTACCAAGCAGAATTCCCCCCCCCCCATCAGATAATGTTGTAGAAATCCCTGTCTAAGATGATGTGATGCCCGCTACTGAAAATTGATCTGTGATGGCGAAACAACATGGAATAGAACTCCTCCATACCTTACTGACATGTGAGAGGAGGACCAGACAATAAGTGTTATGACACCTATCTCTCTCTTGAGCTGCTCACCTGACAGTGCTTGCGAGGCACTCCCTACACATGAACCTGATGCATCTAAAAATCAGATAGAAAACACCATGTAAAAAAATGATAGTGTCCATATATCCATCAAACATGAGGAAGGATATATGGATGATAGTTTTCAGTACACCCATCCCTCATTTGAGGTATACCACTTGGTGACACCAGCAAGAAGCAGAACTGCCTGCCAAATGCAATAAGGAAAAATCCAATTTTCACAGTGACATATGCAGCCCATCATACAGTCATAATCAAGACCAAAAATACACAAACATCAATGATGTGGCTGTGTTTTCACACTTCTTGCCACATCCTTTTTGTATTTTTATTGACTTTTTTATACCAAAATGATTGTTTTTAGTAAATATTTGGTAATTACTGTGTTGTTGTACTTGATATGTAAAATAATCAATTTTTGTTTAAATAAGTTGTTTTTATTAGTCATTTGCATCTTTTTAAATAATTCTTAAATTTACTTAGTCTTGTGAATTAGACTTTTATTTATTTATTCTTTTATTTTTTTTAATTGTTCATTCTAGTTAGCTTAGTAGTGTATTAATTTAATTAACTAATTATTTATTCTTTAAATTGTAAATAAATAACACGAGTTAGTTTTTAATTCTGTTAATAATTTAAATAATTTTAACTTACCAATTGTATTCAATTAAAATCTTTATTCTTTAATAAATTATTTACTTAATTATTTGGTTAATTAGTTGATTAAATAATTTAAGCAAGTTACTGTTAATATTTTAAGTGGTTCTTCAATTAATTTGTTTATAATTTTTAACCTAAATAATTTCATTCTTTTAAATAAAGTATTATTAATTTTATTATTTAACATTGTTTTATTTATTTATTTTTCAATTTAATTATTTTTAATTTAATTTATTAATTGATTAATCTAATTGTAGGTTTATTTGAATTATTAATATATTTAATCTTTTCTTTTTATTTTGTAGGTATTCACGGTGGCACATCACACAGTTTCTGTAATGGTGCCACCGCTTTCTACCCACCGTGAACACACATCACGGTGCCACAGTTTCCCATACCTCACGGTGAGACCATGAGAAACACTCATAGTGCCACTGTGTCTGCTCCATGCTGTCTCATTGTGGCACTCATGGTGCCTCAATCCCCACCCCACTCACGGTGCCTTTTCCACCGTATCTCTACCCACCGTTTCACTTCTCACTGTCCCACCGTGAGCACCCTCATGGTGACTTACATTCTCCTCCTATTTCCCACACTTCATCACAGCAGCTGAAAAATTGGGTACCACCGCAAGCCCTACCGCCGCTAGCTGCAGCTGAACCTCCCTGGACTGAGCCAGCACCGCCCGAAGCTGGCCTCCTCCTTTCTCCCCTCTCATCCATGCCGCAAGACCTAGCCGCGGCCACACACCCCCTGAGCCATGAAAACCCTACCACCTCCCTTCCACCTTGACCACCTCACCATGCCTCACCACTTCAACTTGCATAGTCGTCGGTGTCGCCGGAAGTCCACCATCGGACTCCTCCTCACCTACACTGCACAGCCGCGATTCACCCGAATCATGTGATTCCTCTGCCTCACTGCACCTTCCCTCTTCCTACTAGCTCGCGAGTCATACCCGAAGCCACAAAGGCCTCCAGCCACCTCAAGCCCTCGCCACGGTCCCGCACACCCCTTGCACCACACAAACCCCAGCTCCACAACATAGCCTCGCCGCGAAGACCCCCCTGTTTTCACCCTTTTCCTTTCCAAAATGAACTCTCCCCCTCTTCATTTCTTCTTCTTTTTTTAAATTCTTATTATGTTCTATTATATCATATAATACAATATATATTATAAATTATATATCTTAAACTATCCTATAATAATTATAGGTATTTTAATAAAAGTATAAAAGCTTATATATAATATTAGTATATCATATTAATAAATATAATTACATATAATAGTAATAATAATATTAAGTATTATATATATATTAATAAGTATTTTTATTTAAGTAGTAATTGTAATACATGGTATAAAATAGTTTCATTTTATTTTAGTAAACTCGCTTGCGTTTGTTGTTGTTTCATTGCAGGGGGGAGATGCACTCACTTGGAGTTCACTTAAAAGAGGGTGACGTGCACTTAAAAGCATGCCACATGGATTTTTTGATTTGTAGAGGAAATAAGTTAGCTCACCGCACACATATCATTTTCATTCATTTAGGAGAAACTGATCTGGTGACAGCGCGGGAGGAGCAGCACAGTGAAAGCGCCACGTGGAGTCCAGGGAACTCCTCGAGGGAGCTTCCAGAGGCTTCGGTTGGGTGATGAATGCACAAGAGGTGGGAGAGGCATAGATCAATTGAGCTAAGCAGGAGCACAGGAGGGATTGGAGGGAACATCCATCAGGAGAGACAGACATCAAGATTTTGGATCCAGACCGGGGGAGCAGAGCATGAGGAACTTACAACATCTCCCTTGGAGAAATTGGAGTACCGAGAGCAGAGACCAGTGCATTTTCAGACCTTGATTCCCTGGGCGGGACATCGAGTGAGTTCCAATATTGCATCCACCATCAAGCAGCAGGAGTTAGAGTTTTCGAGAGCTTGAGCAGGGAGACGAACATTCTTATTTGTCTTGTGCTCTGTCTTTCTGCAACTCAATTTAACATGAACTTCATTGTCTCTTACCCTACTGTTGCATTAAAACCATCCACTATGTACAGCTAATTTCCTTCGGGGGGAATAAGCTGGTTGATTAGGGTTGTTTAGTCTTATTCATTCACTCCATCCTTTTTCTTTGGATTGTCTCTCTCATTTTTTTCTTACAGACAAGCTTATTTTCAAAACAACAAGATCGTGTGAAAACCGATCATGTTTGTACCATAATTAAAACTGTTTCAAATTGAGTAATTCACTGACAAGTGAATTATACTCGAATGAGAGAGACACACCGAACTCAACTGACAAGTTGAGCTCAGTGACTTCTGACTTCTCTTCACCATTGGTTGGAATGACTCTTACATTCGAAGTACTGTAAGAGCTATTTCATCACAAACTGACCAGATGACAAATCTAGCCAGCTTCTTTTAGTCAGATCCAAATTTTCTTAAATCGTAGTGCATGAATAAGGCTAAGCAACATCAAATCGGCCAGTGGACTTTTCCCCCTATTCATCTATTGGTTGTTTGCACCCAAGTTTCTCTTTCTGCTTTGTCTACTCACTTTGCACTCACCATCTCACTCTCACTTCTTCACACACTAAGTCTCATTCACTCCACTTCTCCACCACCAATTGTCTTTGCTCAATTTTTTCATGTGAATTTTTGTTTAGTTTATTTTTTAGAACACCAAACGCAACAATAGGCCTCCCTGTGGTTCGACCCTGTCTTGCCACTATCCTAAGTAGTAAGTAGGTTATAAATTATAGTTTGTCACCCATTCCCAATGACGCGCGAGCGTGCAAATTTTGGCGCCACTTCTGGGGAGGCTAGGTGAATTTTAAAAAAAAACAAAAATTCATATAAAAAATCACAAAAAAATCACATAAAACAAAATCACTAAAAAAATCTGTAAAAGAAAATTGAAATTCAAAAAAAATGTTGTGAACCTACTGCATGAAAACCAGGTCTAAGTCTGAACACTTAGTACTTGGTAACCCTGAAATTGATAAACACCTCAAAGAAGTGAAAAAGAACAAAGACAAGGTCAAAATGGAAGAAAACAGAAATGAAAACCTGAACAACCCACTTCCTGAGAATTTTAACCAACCTGGACTGATGAACCCACCTGGGAATGAGATAGCTAAGAGGCACAGTTTGAGAGAGTTCTTGTTACCTTCGGTGTCTAGCAACCCTTCCTGCATTAGACTCTCTCCTATGTCTAGGAATTATGAGATCAAGCAATCTATGCTTAGTCAGCTTCCCACCTTCAATGGAATGCCTAGTGAAAACTCTATTTACTTCATTAGGGCCTTCTATTGTAGTGTCCAGCAGCTACCACATAGGGGTCTCACTGAGGAAGAACTTAAGCTGAGGGTGTTCCCTTTCTGCCTCAAGGGAAATGCTAGGTCTCGGTTCCAACAATTAGAGGAAGAAATCTTTGTCACCTGGGATCAAGTTTACAATGCCTTTACTATGAAATTCTATCCTAGGAGGTTAACATATAAGATTAGGCACAAAATCACTGGATTCCTTCAGTATGAAGGAGAACTATTTCATGAAGCCTGGGATAGGTTTAGAGGTTTGCTTAGGCAGTTTCCAAACCATCAATGTACACCTGAATTCCTTATGGACACATTCTACAATAGTCTCACCCCTTACCACCAGACTTTGGTGGATCAGTCTTCTGGAGGAGACTTTAGTGATAGGACTACTGAGGAGATCAAATAGATTTTTAACACATTAGCTCAGAATTCCCAACACAAATTCTCTAGGAGGAGAACCATTGTTAGAAAAGAAACTGCCCCTGCTCCTCAAGCTGAATCCCAAGCTGTTGGGTTCTTTAATGAGAACCCACATCAAATCCTTAAGGAGTAGTGTCACCATTGTGGCATGTATGGCCATTCTCAAACATGTTGTCCAAACTTTGACATGCCTGTACAGCCTCATGAGAGTGTCGGCTTTGCTGGATATGGACCTCGAATGTAGCCTAGGGATGATCCTTTTTCCAACACCTACAATCAAGGGTATAGGAACCATCTGAACCTGACATGGAGGGAGCAGAGAGTCCTCTGACCTTCTGCCCCTCCTGGATTCTAGCAGCCTCCTAGGCAGTAATTCCAACCCCAATCCCAACCAAAGGCTGAGTCATCCAACTCAAAAGATGAGGTTAGAGACATGTTCCATCAGTTGATAGGGAGGTTTGATGAAAAAAATACCAAAAATGATTTTGATAAAGCTCAAATTTATGCTAGAATGAAGAACCTGGAAATTCAAATGGGGCAGTTGGCTAGGGATGCTAGTAATAGAGAAAAGGGTAGGCTGCCCAGCACCATTGAAGCCAATCCTAGGGAGAATTCCATGGCTGTGACCACCAGAAGTGGTCTCCAAACTCACCAAGAGCCTAGGAAAGAACCCCAAAATTCTGAAAATGAGAAACTGGATGAAGCTGGAAACTCAAATCTGAAAGAACTTGAATCTGGAAAACTGGACAGCACCACTGGAATCCCTCCAGTCCCTGCTGTTCCAACTCAAAAAACCAAAGAAAATGTCTTGAAAAAAAAGACAATAAAGGGAATAAAATTGTTGAAGAAGAAGCTATATAGATGCCCCCAATTGTGAGGAATTTTTCCCCCGTGATCCCCTTCCCTCAAAGAATTAAGAAACCAGTTCATGATTTTGAACTGTTGAAATTTTTGAGAGTGGTTAAAAAGGTGAACATTGATATCCCATTCTTGGAAGAATTGATTCAAAGCCCATCATATCTAAAATCACTCAAGAAAATATGTTTAGACAAAAATACATTGGAAGAATTTTCCACCTATAGCTTAACAGAGGAGTGTAGTGCAGTCTTGCAGAATAGGATACCTTCTAAGCTTCAGGACCCTAGAAGCTTTGTCATCCCTTTAACATTTGGGGATAGAGGTGGTAAGTTCAATTGTTTGTGTGATCTGGGTGCTAGTATTAATCTGATTCCACTGTCACTTTTTCAAAACCTGAGATTAGGAGTTCCCCAACCCACCACTATTTTGTTACAGCTTGCTGATAGGTCCATTACTCATCCAGTGGGTAGGGTCAATGATCTGTTACTGGGAGTAGGAAAACTCTTTTTGCCTACTGAATTTCTTATCCTTGATATGGATTGTGACCAGGAGGTTCCTACCATTCTTGGTAAGCCCTTCTTGGCCACAAGGGGAGTTTTGATAGATGTGTCTAAGGGGAAACTAATTTTTAATTTGGGTGAATAGAAAGAAGAATTCAATGTGTTTAAGAAAATCCAAGAACCCACCCACCCATTTGTCCCAAAAGATGAGATGTTAGTTGCTGAGAGTAGTGTTGATAAGGAGGAAGAGGAGTTTCTTAGAATGATAGCTGAAATCAACAGTGAACCTGATGCCTCTTGTATGGGGATTAGCTCAAGTAAGGAGAGATAATTTGTTGATGAATACGAGGGAGAATTTTTGGAGAACATAGATGAGTTTGTTTTGGAGCACATTCTTACCCCGAAAGAAGAGTCTAAGTTTGAGGAGATATCTTTTGGAAGCTCTTTCACTGAGGAAAAAGTGTTGTCTACTGCCTTCTTCAAGAGGCAGCATGAAGACCTTGGGCCACCTAGGCCCAAGTGTCTTCCCTCAAGCTAGTCACCACCCACCCTTGAACTCAAGCCCCTCCCTACCCATCTCAAATATTCCTTTTTAGTATAAAATTCCACCCTACCTGTGATCATTTCATCCAATCTAGAGGTCAGGCAAGAGAAAAATATGCTTACTGTTTTGAAGAAGTACAGGTCTGTCATAGGCTGGTCAATAGCTAATATCAAAGGGATAAGACCAGCCTTATGTATGCATAAAATTCCAATGGAACCTGAGTGTAAGCCCAGAGTAGAAGCCCAAATAAGACTCAACCCTAACATGAAGGAAGTTGTGAGAGAATAAGTGATTAGGTTGCTTGATGCTGGAATAATTTTTCCAATTTCTGATAGCCCCTGGGTCAGTCCTTTCCAGGTGGTACCCAAAAAAAGTGGAGTGATAGTGGTCACTAATGAAAAGAATGAGAAAATCCAGACAAGAGCAGTGAATAAATGGAGAGTCTGTATAGACTACAGAAAGTTTAATGCTGCCACAAGAAAGTATCACTTTCCCATGACATTTTTGGATCAAATGTTAGAGAGGTTGGCAGGCAATGAATTCTTCTGTTTTATTGATTGTTATTCTAGTTACAACCAGATTTCCATTGCACCTGAGGACCAAGAGAAAACCACATTCACCTGTCCATTTGGGAAATTTGCCTACCGGTGGATGCCCTTTGGCTTGTGTGGTGCTCCTTCCACTTTTCAGAGATGTATGATGGAAATTTTTTTCAGACATGATTGAGAGGATTATTCAAGTGTTCATGGTTGATTTTTCTGTTTTGGGAGATAACTTTGAGAACTGTCTCAAAAACCTGGAATTAGTGTTATAAAGATGCCAAGAGACCAACTTAGTCTTAAACTGGGAAAAGTTCCAATTTATGGCAACTGAAGGCATAGTTTTAGGACACAAAGTTTCTAAGAAGGTGCTGGAGGTAGATAATGCTAAAATTGAGGTCATTAAGAAGTTTCCCCCACCTGAAAATGTCAAAGGAATTAGAAGTTTTTTGGGTCATGTTGGGTTCTACAGGAGGTTCATTAAGGAATTTTCTAAGATTACTAGACCCATGTGCTCCCTACTGGTTAAGGACACACCCTTTGTCTTCGATGAGACATGTCTATAGGCATTTAATCTGCTCAAGGAGAAATTAACTACTTAACCTATAATCACTGCTCCTGACTGGCAGCTCCCCTTTGAGGTTATGTGTGATCCTAGTGACTTTGCAGTAGGAGTTGTGTTAGGAAAGAGGATGGATAGGAAACTTCATGTTATTTACTATGCAAGCAAGCTGTTAGATGATTCCCAGAAGAATTATTCTACCACTAAAAAGGAGTTGGTTTCTATGATGTTTGCTTTGGAAAAGTTCAGGCAATATTTGATAGGATCAAGGATCATAGTTTTCACAGATCATTCATCCCTTAAGTATTTTCTGACTAAAAAGGACTCAAATCCTAGACTCATGAGGTGGACCTTGCAGCTACAGGAGTTTGATTTAGTGATTAAGGATAAGAAAGAGGATGAGAATGTAGTTGCAGATCACTTGTCCAGATTTCCCAATTCCCCAAGTAAAGAACCAAAAGAGATCAACACTTCCTTCCCTGATGAACAATTGTTTGTTGCTTCTGTGCAGCAGACTTGTTGGTTTACAGACTATGCCAACTTTCTGGCAGCTGGAGTCATGCCCAAGGATCTTTCACACAACCAGAAAAAGAGGTTTATATCTGAACTGAAATATTATTTTTGGGATGACCCTCTTCTCTTTAGGAGGTGTGCTGATGGGATTCTGAGAAGATGTGTAGTTGAGGATGAGATTTTACTCATACTTGAGAGCTACCATTCATCACCTTGGGGTGTCCACCATGGAGGAGAAAGGACTACTCAGAAGGTCATACAAGCTAGTTTCTAATGGCCAACACTGTTTAAAGATGCTAGGAGTCTGGTTATTGGTTGTGCAAAATGTCAAATGTTGGGAAATGTTGGAAGAAGATAGGAATTACCCCAAAAAGGTATTCTAGAGGTTGAAATCATTGATTTGTGGGTCTTGGACTTCATGGGACCATTCCTATACTCTTATGGGAATGAGTACATTTTGGTGGTTGTGGACTATGTGTCCAAGTGGGTTGAGGAAGTAGCTCTGCCTGACAATTCAGCTGCTAGTGTTGTGAAATTCATTAAGAAAAATATCTTTTTCAGATTTGGTGTGCCTCGAGCATTTATCACTGATAATAGAACTCATTTCAAGAATTATAAGTTCAAAGGTTTGATGGATAAGTATGGGTGCTCACATAGGATAGGCACTACTTACCACCCACAGTCCAGTGGGTAAGCAGAAGTTTCAAACAGAGAGCTCAAACAGATTTTAGAGAAAACAGTGTCTAGCTCTAGGAGAGACTGGTCAAGGAAGTTGGATGAGGCCCTTTGGGCCAACAGAACTAATTATGAGACTCATATAGGGATGTCACCATATAGGCTACTCTTTGGGAAAACATGTCATCTACCTGTTGAGTTACAGCAAAAATCTTATTGGGCAGTAAAGGCACTTAACTTTGATTTTAAATCTACTGGAGAGAGGAGACTGCTAGAGCTGAGTGAGCTAGATGAGATTCGAAGAGAGCCCTATGAGAATGCTGAAATTTACAAAGAAATAACAAAGGCTTTTCATGACTCAATCATTCAAAATAGGAATTTCAAGGTTGGTGAGAGGGTCCTTCTTTTCAATTCTAGATTGAAGCTGTTTCCAGGAAAGTTTAAGTCCAAGTGGTCAGGACCCTTTACCATTGTTATAGTCTTGGTTAATGGAGTTGTTGAACTGGTCAGAGAAGAGAATCAGCCTTTCTTAGTTAATGGACAAAGAATAAAGAACTTCTTTCAAGGGCAGCCAAAGGGCTTGGTTTCCATATCTCTGTTGGAAAAATGAGCTGATCCAAGTCTAACTGAGGACTATAAACTCAGTGTTTCATGGGAACTAACCCATGGTTGCTTAGTAGTTTCTCTTTTATTTTAGGTTTTTCAATAAAGTAATCCCTGCTGCTTGTTCTCCGGTTCAATTTCTTAACTTCTGATGGTGCCTCATGTACTGATGTTGTTTTAGAAAGATTTTTTGCTGCCAGAAACTTGGCCAAGAAACCCCAAGGGATCAATCCACTGCATCATATGGATAACATTTCTCTCTACTCACTCTCTTGGGTTACTTTCACTACAAAATATTTATCTTTCTCTAACAGGGACATATCTGTTGGTAAAAGTGCATTTTCTGTTGGTACAACTTTTTACCAACATATATGTCTCGGTCACTAAACTGTTGGTAAAAACTCTGTCGCTAAATGTTTTTGCGATAGATAAAATAGTTCTGTTGCAATTATAATAATACCAACAAATAATATATATGTTGGTTAAAGTGTTTAGCAACAGGTTCTGGTGGCAAATTTATCTATAGGTAATAATATTACCAATATATAATATTTGTTTATAAATTACATTTAAATAAAAATTATAAATCTGTATTGAGAGTATAATTTTATATTATATTTATTAATTTATCATATATAATACATATGTTTTAATTATTAAACTGAAGATTATTTTAACATATCTTCAAAATTAGACAAGAATTAATTATATTAATAATGAAATTAATTACAAACAGAACCTCTGGGATCCCCACAAGTATTGTTCCACAATTCTGTCTCGCAATTCTAGACAACCCTACCCCCCCCCCCCCCACCCCCACTGGATCCCCCAAAAAGGATCAACCATCGTAGCAGCTCCAACCCATCATCGTCAGCGACTCCAGCACTAGCAGCTCCAACTCATCCATGTCATCTCCAGACCCTGCCCATCTATGCCAGCTCTAGCCCCATTCATGATAGCTTCAGTCTATTACAGTTCATCCAGCTCTAGCCACATCCATGTCAGCTTCAGTCCATGCCAGCTCCACCTCTAGTCCATCCATGCCAGCTCTAGTCTATGTCACCTCTGGTCTATGCCCCATCCATGCCATCTCCAGTCTATGCACAAACATATGAGAAAATACATCATATGGAATTGGTACACAAACAAGTGACAAATTACGTTTACATGATAGAGATAAAGGTAGTACTTACACAATAAGAAATAAACATTTGTGTTGAAATTCCTACATTTGTGTTTAACTTTTTTTGACTTTAAACAAAGGTAGTACCTACACAATAAGGAAATAAACATTCAAAGATAGCCTTTTATTAAGATAAAAATATAATACATGGCATTAGGTTTGAAATAATAACTTGCAAAGTACCCATGATATCAGGTTTTTCTAGTCAATGGACCTAATGTCTGAACACAATGCCAATCATCAATGTCACCATCCTGTGTCCAGATCTTAATAGTATAATTATAGCTTCAAGAGAGTAAAACATCAAAAAATGGGTGAAAATGAACCATTTTAACAGACAAACTTTAAAGAATCCATTAACTGGGTAATGGGCTTACCTGCTCTTACCAAAAACTGGATCTTTAATGAGTGAATCAATGCTGGAAACATGGATGAAGTCACAAGTTCATGGATGAGTTTAGAATGGCTTACAACTACAAAACTTGAACATGTGAACCTGCATATTGTAAGGTTTTTAGTTCAGAGATGAACCTGCATATTTCAAGCTGAAAACATGTAACCTATAATCTTGAAAATCAGAAAACATTAATTGAAAAACCTGTAAAACCGTAAACATATATACCTAAACTATAAAACCTATAAAATTATAAACCACTAATCAAGATTATTCTTACCTACAAACATGTAAACAAATAATCATGGAACTTTCAAACCTCTAACACATGATTACAAAAAAACATATACTTTCATAAATTCCAAATGACTTGTGACCAAATTCCCATCATTTTTATTATTGTTCTTGTTCTTGTAATGTTAAACACTTTATTTCAATCTAGAGATACTTCTTGAAAGTATATTACAACTTTATGTGTGTTGTTATGTAGATTTATGTGTGTGCATTCATAGTTTTTTTCCACAACCATAAATTGGTATGATTATAATGGATAAGTGAAATTGTTTAATTGATTTATATCTATTTTTAGATTAAAAAATACAAAAATACAAAAAATATACTCAAATTGGAATGCACATCTTTTACACATTTTCAAATGGATTATATTTCTAGAACTATCGCTGTATAAATCGTATAAGCATTAATCCACAAGCCTCGAGAATATAGATCAATAGAAAATATGACAAGCATCAACTACCTTGATTGCAAAATCCACGTGAAAGATGTTGAGTTTTCACCCAATCTCAAAATACATTATCTTAAGAGTTCAGAAACACATCAGCAATGGTAGAACCTCCTTCATGTAGGCTCAGATTGTGATTGATAATGCCTAATCAATTCTCTGAACACCAAATCCAGAAGAAAGTGAAATGCAGCAATTGAAATATGCAGTATCAGAAGCTCTGTTGGATAGAAAATCATATTACATTCTATGTAATAACAGTAGAGTCAAGGTAGTAGAATAATCATATTACAGTCACTTATCATATATCTTGGCAGAGTACTACAGTCTGTATATGACTCTTCTACCAATATATATGATGTACTACAGTCTGTGTGACTACTACTATTACATGGACATCTGTGTGTGACTACTACTAGTATATACGTTTGTGTGTGTAACAGTAGTAGAGTCATCAATCAGTGTGTGTGTGACCAAGGAAATGCGCACCTGAATTCTAGCAGTCTTCATCACCTGGCACACTGAGAAGGCGTTCACAAACTCACCACAAAACCTACACAAGCACACCAATAGGGCAGTCTTTTAATATATATAATATAAATTAAATATGAAAAAAATATTCCTTTATAAATATAAATAGTTTTACAATAAGGGATTGTGCGACCACACTTTCAACCCATTCAAATATATATATATATATATATATAGTGCAGTTATTTAACTCTAACTCGTGGCACTAAAGAGGAAGAGATGATGATAGCAACAAATTATATGAGTTCATCAATCTCTACACTAGTCATTCATGTGAGGAGAGTAGTTAAAACTCAAGGTATGATGTCATTATAAATTTATCCTTCTCCAAACTGATCCTTTGTGAGTATAGACCTCGCATGAAAATTGGACACAGAAAAACAAAGTCAGAGAGATGAGTTTCCATTGAAGTCACAAAAAAAGTTACTTGCACTACGACACGGGTTTGGTCCTTATTGACAATCAATATAAGAAGGCATGATTTTAGTCTAAGGTAGGTCCATGAAAATTGCAGGCAAATAATGCAAGAAAAAGATGAAGATGGATACTAGTGTTTAAAATAATAAGACATAAAAACAGGTGGAAGTAAGTCGAAGGAATCAGAAGATTGGGAAGCTATCTGTTATGCCCACTACCATTAGAATTTTGATGAATCCCACTTACCGACTCCATGCAGAGTTGAAGAAGTTATAAAGAGTTATCCATACCATCATTTTTGCTCCAAATATGCTATCAAGTAGAACTTCATAGTCCTTCTGTGTGACACTATGATCAAATCCTTTTCCCGACGCCTCATTCAAGAACAATCTCATGTTCAAGACCTGAGTCTGTATATGGCCATATCTTGAGGATCTTTAATAAAATACCTAGCATAAAGCCACCAAACTTTATGCCCAATTTCTCATTCTTGTTTAGCCATGTGACCATGTGACCATTTGACATGTGACCTTGTGATTGATTTGTGTGTAACTTCGGTGTAAAATTGTTAACGAGAGCTTAGGGCTGGCATATGGATTTGTAGTGGGTCTAGTTGAAGTGGAATGGTGGGATGAGTTAGAGTGGTATAGGGGCTAGTGATAGTGATGGGACGGGCTGGTTGTTGGAAAACCTAGTTGGGAGATAAAGTTGTGGGCTTGGATATTTTGATTGGTTGGGTTGGGCAGGGGCTGCATGGTTGGGATTAAGCCAAGATTAGAGGTAGGAGTGTTTGGTCTGTAATATAAGTTACAGGCTTCATTTTCAATAGAGTTATTAGGGGATGTAATGGCTTACCATGGGATAGATTTATATGGATATGCCTTTTAGATTTTAGGGATGGAATGGTTGCAGTGGAGGTGGGTTTTTTTTGGGCTAGGATTTGGATAAAGTGAGATTTAAGTGGTTTGAGAAGAGGGGCCGGAAATGTGGGTCCAGTGTAATTTGACGTGTGATGGGGAGTAGAATGTGGATAGACTTGGAGTGTTGGGTGAGGCTGGAGTGAAGAGAGGGGAAGGGGATGACATTGCTTTGACATTCTATCAAGCACCTAGCATTTAATGGATTGAACTAAACATTGAGCATCCTAGGAAGTAACGAATAACCTCTAAAATTTTCAGCTGAGTCAAAAAAACACCCAGCTAATGTGAGAGTCTGCAGCAGGAGACCTTCTCTATCTAGGTTCATCAGTGGATCTAAATCAGACCTGATAGCAGTAGTTATGCCTCCTTCGATCTCGAATACAGACAGAAATGGCCTCTCTGGCCAGATTTACAGTGGATTCCTTCTAGGAAATGGAACACGAACAAAAAAGGAGACCCACCAAAAATGCATTAGTGCATATGTATCAGAGCAGGACATCCCTCAAATAAGTTGAGTGGAAAAATAGGATTATCAAAAACATTTTCTATGCAAGTTTGTGAATTCATGTGTTTTAACTATTTTTGAATAGGCACCACCAAATAATATTAGCAGAAACAAGGAGAATACCCAAGGATATTTTTAGAGTGTGTAATAATTCATAACACCAAGAAACCAATATGAAAATCCATCTAGAATAATGAAATCAAGTGACCACCAATGAAACCTGATCCTACTGTAAATCTCGATGCATCATGCGAGGCAACTTCAATGCCCAGTAATGAAAGGCATGCATAATGTGATTTTATATGGGAGAATGCATAAGTGAAACGTAGTTTTAATTCCAATACTCCCCAATTCCCTCATTTGAATATAATACAAGTACTGCCTAATCCTCTATCATGAACATCTTGAATCAAATTTAACGCTCCAAACAGGCCCCAGTTGTTAGAGGAAGGTTCACTTCTTCACCTTTAGTGTTTAACATCACATTCCATTTTAAAAAAAACCATTTAGGGATGATTTAAAATCATGAAATCAAGATTCTACGATAATAAAAAAACCTTATTCACCCATGTTTTAGAATGTAGGGATGAATATTTTCTAGAACTATCAAGGCTACCCACATATATAAATCTAAACCCATAAAGAGCCTATCCACCACAATTATAGATGACCAGGAAAATTCATCCTTCATATTCTTTACGAAACCCCTGTATTGGATTACTGAATTTGCAGCATAAGCAATAATCAATACTACACCCCAATAATGATGATAAAACCAATTTTCGCTAAGATTGAAACTATTCCATGAAGTTGCACTCAGTAGGCCAAACCTCCATACATATAATATCAATAATATGATTTAAAGTCCTAACATCTAGGGTTTCAGTATCCACAGACTGTTAACCATACCATTAATGTGTCTATTAAAGATAAATGAGGGTGAACCTTGGATTTTTTTTCCTCAAGTGAATGATGCTCCATGTTGCTGAAATGAAGCTGGACGATTGCACCCCTTCCTCTAATCAAGCTATTGATGTAATAATCTGCTAGGGATGGAGTGGAAAAAAGGGATAATAAAGGATTGGACATCACTCGATGTCAATCTACAAATACGTTTCTATACCCAAAACTACATTGTGTCATACAAAAAAACAATCGAGGGGGTTGATGATTTGAAACATCCGCCAAACAACATCTTCATGCTCCTTTATCTTTTACTATGCTTTTAATCTTTGTGAGTGATAGGGAATTGAATCCAAAGAAGCTGGTAAGATATCTGGGGTAGCAATGATCGTCCAGGGTAGAAGAACATGAAGTAATGGCGTAGGGGGAGGATTGAGGATGACGGTGATTGGAAGGTAGGGAGGCGGAACATGGGGAGGAGGAATGCAGGGAGGCGATGGCAGGGGAGGCAGAGCACAGGGAGGTGGAACTCGGGGAGTCGGAACACTAGGTGGAGATGACAGGGGAGGCGAAACACAAGAGGCGGTGGCAGGGAGGCAGAACGCAGGGAGGCGGAACACGGGGAGGCGGAACACCGGGAGGCGGTGGTAGGGGAGGCGGAACACATGGAGGCATTGGGAGGGGAGGCAGAACGTGGGGAGCCGGTGAAAGGGGAGTCGGAATGCTGGGATGGAGTGGCAGGGGAGGCAGAACATGGGGAGGCAGAACGTGGTGAGGCAGAATGCGGGGAGGCAGAACACCGGGAGGCTGTGGCGGGGGAGGCCGAATGTGGGGAGGCGGTGGTAGTGGAGGCGGAACACAGGGAGGCGGTGGAGGGTGTTTAATCAAATCATTAGGGTTAAGCCCTATTTTATGTTTTTACATATTATTATTATTATTATTATTATTATTATTATTGAAAATATATTTTAAATTCATTATAAATGCTAATATTTTTAAATGGCATGTTATTTATTTTTCTCATTTTTCTGTAAATTTTTTAAAAAGAATATTTAGAATGGAATTGAAATTATCTCCATTGGTGTTTTTCTATAAGATGAAGTATAATAATAAAAATATAATTTTAATAGGTCCTCCGACACTACAATCCTTCATTTTTTCTATCATTAGTGAGTTGAATGTTAATCAGGTGTGAGTTTCAAAAAACTTGGGTAACTTGTTAATAGATACACATAAAAAAATATATGCGTGTGTGCATGTAGGCATGCATGCATTTATGTATGTATGTACATATTCATTTCAACAAATATGTTTCATTTAAAAATTACTTTAATTCAATGTATAAATATGTATTTTCATTAACAAATGATTTGTTGGTATACATATATATATTCAATTATTTGTATAACATTTTTTTATAAAACAATTTATTGGAACAAACCTTCTAACGGTAAAATATTTGTAGGTAATAATAGGTATTAATAACATATTCATGTGTTGGTAGAAAAATGTTGGTATTAATATGAAAAAATAACAGATTTAACTATTGGTAAAAGATATGTTGGTATTGGACAGTTTATACCAACAGATATACTTTTCAGTAAAAATAATTAGTGGTAGTTAAAATTAATACTGACAAAACTCAATATCTGTTGGAATTAATCATTTTTACCAACAAATATATTAGGTGTCACTAATTTTCTGTTGGTAAAAGCCACTTTTTTGTAGTGTTTTCTTGAACTTTAAACTCTAAAATCTTATTTTACTTATTTGAACCTGTAGGTTAATGAAGAGAAGTAACAACCCAGTGATGTTGAAGAGGATCTATTGATGAAAGTCACTGATAAAGGTCTAATAATTCAGGGAAGTGTTGTTCTGCCTTTTTCACTTTTAATTACTTGCTTACTTTTCACTGTGAACTGAGTGTGGGAGAATTCCTCCTAATTTGTGAGAAATGAATGTTTTTTATTGCATGGGTGTTTAGCTGCTAGTATCTAGAGAGTTTCAAATTATTTTGAGCTGATTTGTAGAACCTGCTTGCACCCATTTCTTTCAATTTCATTGATTTGCTGCTGGACGTTATTGTTAATCATGCTATTATTTGAAGTACATTGATAAAATCTTTTGTCTGCTCTTTAAACACTCAAAAGCATGAATGTTTTAGGAATGGAGTGTACTTGGTTGCTGATGATGGTTGGTGGGGTCAGGCTCTTCTGTATTTGTTTGTTTTTGTTTTTATTTTCTTTTTCTTTTTGTGTGGCCAAGAAAATTTTTGAACCTCATTGCTACCCTTCCATATCCTATTTAAGCTGAACTATCCATCAATATTGAACTATTCTGTCTCCCACCTTGAAATTCAACATTGGGGACAATGTTGGGTTTTAAGAGTGGGGGAGACGGGTCATTCTGGTGTCATGTCGAATTCCCCCTTCTTGAACTTGAGTTTGTTTAAAAAAATGGTCAAAAATGGTCAAATTTTTTCAAAAAAAAAGCAGTTCCAAAATGGTTCAAAATTACTTCAAATTTTTTCAAATTCTTTCATCACATGATGGTCATTGGAGGTTCAATGGTACTTCATTTTTGTCCTGTTTAGTGGATAACTATTTTCTGAATGTTGAGAGTGGCACTTAGTCAGAAACTGTTAAGTATGAATGATTGCTGAGTGAAATTGTTCATTGTCTCTATGGATCTGTCTATTTAGGAACTAAGGATAAGAGTATGACAGGATAGGTTTTGTGTAGTAAGGATCATGTATTAGGGTAACTTGATGTTTTCACTGGAACCCAGCGGACTCACATTTTTATTAAATAATATTCAATCACTTTATAAAGTCAATCTGAATGATTATTAATTAAGTCCTTTGTAACTGGAGTAAAATGGGAAAATGGGATCCCACGGTGAGTATCTGAGACAAGGTGAACTGGGTGTGTTTTTGTGAATAAATAAATCCAATTTCAATCTTAATAAGTTCTATGTACAGTGCTCTGTACATGGAATATGGCTGGGAAAGATTAAAATAATGTGCCCTTGTTAAAAATGAACTCATTAAGGTGAGGGGAATTTTGAACCCAAATGAAGAAGGGAGAAATTTACTTGGTTAATATTCATTTGATTTGTATTAATAAAGTGATGAAATTAATCGACCTTAATTCTTGGAACCTAGGGGAATGTGAGAATGGAAGGTGCCCTTGGTTATGTTTTGAGTTCCATTTCATCTAAACTTTCATCACTCCTTGAATCAATACTTGAATTGGATGGTGAAGTAGGACGGTTAATGATTACACATAGGAGGCGTGACATACTTGACAGTGTACAAATTAGTGATGCTCTCGACTTCCAGTGAGTATTTGAAGCTAGACAGGACAACATTTTTTTTAACAACTTTGAAAAACCTGACTCATTGTTTGGTCCTGTCCGTCTGGATTTTTAAGTTTAACCATGCACCTTTTGAGATGAACTTCACAAATCATGTTATGGTTTTAAATTCAAAGGCATGTACTTGTTTGAGGACAAAAAAGGCTTTAAGTGTGGGAGAGTTTGATGTGGCAGTGTTTTCACACTTCTTTCCACATCCTTTTTGTATTTTTATTGACTTTTTTATACCAAAATGATTGTTTTTAGTAAATATTTGGTAATTACTATGTTGTTGTACTTGCTATGTAAAATAATCAATTTTTGTTTAAATAAGTTGTTTTTATTAGTCATCTACGTCTTTTTAAATAATTCTTAAATTTACTTAGTCTTGCGAATTAGACTTTTATTTACTTATTCTTTTATTTTTTTAATTTTTCATTATAGTTAGCTTAGTAGTGTATTAATTTAATTAACTAATTCTTTATTCTTTAAATTGTAAATAAATAACACGAGTTAGTTTTTAATTCTTTTAATAATTTAACTAATTTAAACTTACCAATTTTATTCAATTAACATCTTTATTATTTAATTAATTATTTACTTAATTATTTGGTTAGTTAGTTCGTTAAATAATTTAAGCAAGTTATTGTAAATATTTTAAGTGGTTCTTCAATTAATTTGTTTATAATTTTTAACCCAAATAAATTCATTCTTTTAAATAAAGTAGTATTAATTTTATTATTTAACATTGTTTTATTTATTTATTTTTCAATTTCATTCTTTTTAATTTAATTTATTAATTGATTAATCTAATTGTAGGCTTATTTGAATTATTAATTTATTTAATCTGTTCTTTTTATTCTGCAGGTATTCACAGTGGCACGTCACACAGTTTTCGTAACAGTGCCACCGCTTTCTACCTGCCGTGAACACACATCACAGTGCCACCGTTTCCCATACCTCATAGTGAGATCGTGAGAAACACTCACGGTGTCACCGTGTATGCTCCTTGTTGTCTCACTGTGGCACTCACGGTGCCTCAATCCCCACCCCACTCATGGTGCCTTTGCCACCGTATCTCTACCCATCGTTTCACTTCTCACTGTCCCACCATGAGCACCCTCATGGTGACTCACATTTTTCTCCTATTTCCCACACTTCATCACAGCAGTAAAAAAATTTGGAACCACCGCAAGCCCTACCGCCGCTAGCCGCGGATGAACCTCCCTGGACTGAGCCGGCACCGCCCGAAGCCGGCCTCCTCCTTTCTCACCTCTCATCTGTGCCGCAAGACCTAGATGTGGTCGTACACCCCCTGATCCATGAAAACCCTACCACATCCCTTCCACCTTGACCACCGCACCATGCCTCGCCACTTCAACCCGCACAGTCGTCGGTGTCTCCTGAAGTCCGCTGTCGGACTCCTCCTTACCTGCGCTGCACAGCTTCGATTCACCCGAACCTCGCGATTCCTCTGCCTCATCGCACCTTCCCTCTTCCTGCTAGCTCGAGAGTCATACCCGAAGCCATAAAGGCCTCCAGTTTCCTCAAGTCCTCACCGCGGTCCCGCACACCCCTTGCGCTGCACGAATCCTAGCTCCGCAACATAGCCTCACCGCGAAGACCCCCCCTATTTTTTCCCCTTTTCCTTTCCACTCTGAACTCTCCCCCTCTTCATTTCTTATTCTTTTTTTTAATTCTTATTATGTTCTATTATATCATATAATACAATATATATATTATGAATTATATATCTTAAACTATCCTATAATAATTATAGGTATTTTAATAAAAGTAGAAAAGCTTATATATAATATTAGTATATCATATTAATAAATATAATTACATATAATAGTAATAATAATATTAAGTATTATATATATATATATATATTAATAAGTATTTTTATTTAAGTAGTAATATTAATACATGGTATAAAATAGTTTCATTTTATTTTAGTTAACTCGGTTGCATTTGTTGTTGTTTCATTGCAGGGGGGAGATGCACTCACTTGGAGTTCACTTAAAAGAGAGTGGCGTGCACTTAAAATCATGCCACGTGGATTTTCTAATTTGTAGAGGGAAGAAGTTAGCTCACCGTGCGCATATCATTTTCATTCAATTAGGATCAACTGCTCCGGTGACAGTGCGGGAGGAGCAACACAGTGAAAGCGCCATGTGGAGGTCAGGGAACTCCTCGAGGGAGATTCCAGAGGCTTCGGTTGGGTGATGAATGCACGAGAGGCGGGAGAGGCATAGATCAATCGAGCTAAGCAGGAGCACAGGGGGGATTGGAGGGAACATCCATCGGGAGAGACAGACATCAAGATTTTGGATCCAGACTGGGGGAGTAGAGAAGTATGAACTTACACCATCTCCCTTGGAGCAATTGGAGTACCGAGAGCAGAGACCAGCACATTTTCAGACCTCAATTCCCTGGGCGGGACATCGAGTGAGTTCCAACATTGCATCCACCATCAAGCAGTAGGAGTTATAGTTTCTGAGAGCTCGAGCAGGGAGACGAACATTCTTATTTTTCTTGTGTTCTGACTTTCTGCAACTCAATTTAACATGAACTTCATTGTCTCTTACTCTACTGTTGCATTAAAACCATCCACTATGTTCGGCTAATTTCCTTTGAGGGGAATAAGCTGGTTGATTAGGGTTGTTTAGTCTTATTCATGCACTGCATCCTTTTTATTTGGATTGTCTCTCTCATTTTTTTCTTACATACAAGCTTATTTTCAAAACAAGAAGATCGTGTGAAAACCGATCTTGTTTGTACCATAATTAAAACTGTTTCAAATTGAGTAATTCACTGACAAGTGAATTATACTCGAATGAGAGAGACACACCGAACTCAAATGAAAAATTGAGCTCAGTGACTTTTGACTTCTCTTCACCATTGGTTGGAATGACTCTTACAGTCGAAGGACTGTAAGAGCTATTTCATTACAAACTGACTAGACGACAAATCTGTCCAGCTTCTTTTAGTCAGATCCAAAGTTTCCTAAATCGTAGTGCATGAATAAGGCTAAGCAACACCAAATCAGCCAGTGCACTTTTCCCCCTATTCATCTATTGGTTTTTTGCACCCCAGTTTCTCTTCCTGCTTTGTCTACTCACTTTGAACTCACCATCTCACTCTCACTTCTACACACACTAAGTCTCATTCACTCCACTTCACCACCACCAATTGTCTTTGCTCGATTTTTTCATGTGAATTTTTTTTCAGTTTATTTTTTTTAGAACACCAAACACAAAAATAGGCCTCCCTGTGGTTCGACCTTGTCTTTCCACTATCCTATGTAGTAAGTAGGCTATAAATTTTTTTTTGTCGCTCTTGTTAAATGATGCGCAAGCGTGCAATCAACCATAAAACCATGAATGATTCTCCATATGCTAAATAGAATGTTCAAAAACCCAACAAACAAACTATCAGAATAATCAAGGCAAAGTCCAATTGAAATCCAACACATAATCCATCCATCGACCAGAATACGAGAGTATGATCATTGGCCGCAGAGGAACGCTAACAATTCCCATCACATAATACATTTACAAAACAACTGGTGCTTGGAAACTGAGATAAAGATAGACGAGATCATCCCCCACACCCAGTCATCCATAGAACCGCCCTAACATCCTTAGATCACCCCATCCCATTCTGGTGGATATCATCTAACATCATCCACCCCGAAGCACACCAACAATAGGCGTGAAAAAATCTTCCATATTTGGAGTAGATATAGAGACTACCAATATCATCCAAATTTGGAGTAGATTTGAAGACCACCAGTGTTGATCTCAAAAAAACAATGTGTTGCCATCGCAACCACCATTTTTATGGTAATAGAGAGGAAGCTGGTATGTTCTAGAGACAGATGTCATAGGTGTGATTGCATCACATGGAATGCGAATTATTAGACACTGGCACCACTACCCACGCCTAAACCAAACAACACAACACTAGGAAAAACTTGTGATCTAGTGAATAAGATCAATCTTGCTATTTAGTTCTGTAATTTAACCAATGTATGTAATCATTAATTCAAAACTACTGATCACGGTGTTTATCGTCATGTAAATCTTGGATTAATTATCAATCGTGACAAAAAGAAAAGTTGTGCATGACCCATTGGATGCTTCTATTGGGCCCATAACCTTCATACATCAACCTTTGTTTGGCCTAAAAATAACCCTAAATGGCCTAATAGGTTTTAGCTAGGTTACAAGCCTAATTTACCCTTACCTTCCTTTTTCTATTAATTTTTTTCATAATTATTTAAAATCAATGTTCGCAGAAAAGGGGATTCTTTGTGATTTTCATTGGGAGGCATTGCATGTTAAAGAGGATGGGTAAAGGTGTTTTCATCATTTTTGGGCATTCAAAAGAGATAAATGAGCATGATTTATATCATCCACTATACTTAATCTTTATCATTATTTTATAATAAAAAAGTGTTAATTTTTTATTTCAATATTAAATTGTGGTTTTCATTTTCTTTTATTTAATTTTTATTACATGCATTTTGTTATTATGATTTTCATTTCTAAAATCCTGGATGTTGATCTATTCATCCTCCCAAATAATTTTGGTCACTGGATCTCATTAGCAATTATGTTTTTTTAGGGTTCTTTGGTGTTTTTTTCTCTTCCATTGCAAGCAGCACCATTTGGTAGCAAGGATTCATTTTTTGAGATATATACACATATTTAGAGAAGGGATTTTTTATTATACCACTGCTCTCATCACAAGAAAAGCCTCATCACGCTACTACTCTCATCGCTGAAAAATCCCCATCGTGTTGTTGGTCTCATCGTTGGAAAATCCCCATCACACCGCTGGATATTCATCTCCTCCATAGAGCTTCGTTCAACAAGAAATAGATTTGAGTTTTCCAAGTGCAACACTCAATATTGTTTTTTCTAACAGTGCTGGTGTAGGTTCAACATCTTTCATCCACACTGCTCAAGAACAGATATTTTTTGGGATATCTACTTCAGATCCAGGAAGATTTATGGATGCTTGACTTCAGATTTGGTGTTTGTCAGTCCAGATGCCCCAGATCCATAGTTTTCTAGAACAGTGGCTCGTCTTTGCTTGTTTTTTCTGATCCAGAACCCCAAACAACATCAAAAGAGGAGAGGTAGTGTCGGTCAGGGTAAGCTAATTGACCTTTGTTCAGTTGTTTGATTTTTTTGTTGCCCTGTTTGGATTGTTTTCCAGTTTTCCAATGCATGATAGCATGTTGTAAGACTTGTAAAGTGTTTTTGTTTGAGAATTAATAATAAAAATGTGTGTGGGGTGTTCTTGCAGTAGAGTAGGGACCAAAAGGGTTCTGAACCACGTAAATAATGGTGTTTTTTGCTCGCTACTTTAATTTTCTTGCGCTATAACTCACATTTTTGTTTAATCATTGCTGCCTGTTTCATTTTTGTATCATTGCAGTGTTTTGAACATTGTTTTTCTACTATGAAACTTAATTTGTATATGTCCTTTTATTTGGTGATCCTTGATTTGTTTGTTGGGGGCTATTTTCTGCGATTTCCCCCACAACAAAGTGTTTTCAAATCCCACCAAATAAACCATATAGCATCTATAAAATATGAAATTGAAAATTTTGATGGAAATAATGGTTTTAATATGTGGAAGTTAAAAATGATAGCCCTATTTGTCCAGAAGGGGCTGCAAGACACCCTTTTCAGACTTAAAAAACCCCACATGAGTCTGTCCACTCATAGACAAATATGAAGAGGTATTCTAATGTCCCTCCTAACATTTTAATGAAATCCCATAGCTCTTTAGCATTGTCTTTAGGTGATAAAGTCTTGAGAGAAGTCACGTATGAGACTTCCACATCCGATATTTAGTCCAAGATTGAAAATATTTATATGAAGACCTATTTAATTTTCCATCTACATAAGATGCACAAATTGCACACCTTCAAGATGCATCCTGGAATGACCATCTAGACACACCTTGATGAATTCAATAAAATCTTATTATAACTAGCCAATATAAATGTTAATGTTGAAGATGAATACCAAGCCATTATACTTTTAATTTTTTTAGAGATTTCATATGAACACCTAGTTGATGATATGATGTATGGAAAACAATATTTTACCTTAGAGGAAGTCAAGTCTGCCTTACTTTCATGTGAGTTGCATAGCAAGGCTAAGTTTAAGTCTGAAGTCAAGGGTCTAAATATGAGGGTTCATTCGGAGTTTCGAGGGAAGAATAAAGGTAAATGCATGAAGGGTAGAAAAATTCATAGCCAGTTGCAATAACAGTGGTCTAAAACCAAGTCGAAGGGGGTTACCTATTTCCACTATGGAAAACCTAGGCATATTAAACCCAAATGCCATGAACTGAAATCTGGTAAGCCTTCTAATTAATCTATTAATCATTATCTCTTTTTCGACTAAGGATATGAAACAACTAAGGTGTTGTGTGTGTCCCATGATACTCTTGATGTCGAGTGGGTGTTAGACTCAGGAATTTATTTCCATATCTACCCAAATAGGAGTTTGTTTTCTAGTTTGACTGAGTGAGTTGAAGGATAGGTGGTTCTAGGAAATAATCAGAGATATTGCATCATGGGTAGAGGCTCTGTTATGTTATAGCTCTTAGAATATTCTCTTATCAACTTATTAGATGTGAGGTGGGTTTTGGATTTACACCGGAATCTTATCTCATTAGGTGGGATAGATAAGAGAGGTTTTTCCTTTAATTATGATTTTGGTTGTCTTAGAATCTCCAAGGGAGCTTGTAAGGTTCTTAAAGGCTCCTTGATGAATGGGTTGTATGTATTAGATGTAAGAACGTAGGGCAAGCAGTTGGGAAACACCTATGTCACTAGTAATGACAACACTATACTTTGGTATAAGCATCTAGGACATCTAAGTGCTAAAGGCTTAGATTAATTGAGCAAGAAAGGGCTACTCACTAATGTTACACCAATTAACTTACCCTTTTGTGAAGATTTTGTAATGGGTAAGTATAAAAGAGTTAGTTTTCATAGATCCATCTATAAATCTGATCTTCCACTTGAGCATGTTCACTTTGATTTTTGAGGACCTGTTAGGACTACCTACCATGGTGGAGGCACCTATTTTTTCACTTTTATATATGAATTTTCTAGAAAATTCTGGTTCTATATTTTAAAAAATAAATCTGATTTCTTAGAGGTGTTTAAAACCTAGAAATCCTTTGTTGAAAATCAATCTGAGATAAATTTGAAACATTTAAGGACCGAAATTGGTCTTCAATACCTATCTATTGAGTTTATCAAATTTTGTGATCATACAGGAGTTTTAAGACACCGAACCATGAGTCATACTTCTCAGCAGAACGGTCTGGCTAAGCGTATGAACCGTACCATTCTTGAGAGGGTTCGTAGCATGCTTGGATGCTCGGGCCTGCACAAATCCTTTTGGGATGAAGCTGTCACTATGGAAATTTACTTGATAAATAGGTTTCCCTCATCATAGTTGATACTTGATCCATCAAGTGCATCTTCATAGTATATCCTAATGGGGTGAAGGGATATAAACTTTGGGTAGATAAACTTGGATTCCATCCAACAGACCGAAGGCCTTTAATTTTTTTTATTATAAAAATCTATCCCCCTTTTAAGGGATGAAGGGGGAAACCCAAACAAACTTCAAGACTTAAGACATTAAACAACACAAATTTTAAGAGAGACAAAACAAACTGACTATATAGAGCTACCCCTTCCCAGCATTAAATTGTGAAAAATCTGTCAACCAAAGCAGGATTGTATGGCGAGCAAGTGTCATGTGTAACATCTTAAGGTTTTCAAAAAAAATTAAATTCATGAAACATTGTTTTATTTATATATTTATAACTATCTTTTAAAACTAATTTTGCAGCTTCTATTTTTTGAATTTCAAAAAACAAACATCTACAACTGTGTTCAGTAAGTTATTTGGAGTCTAATGTAACCAACTTGATTTTTGGATAATAGTAACATACCCTTATGAATAGTAATATGAATAGTAACATGACCCTAATGAATAGTAAATTGTATTAATATTTTGTTTTCATAAGGCTTTAATATAATGACATCTTGGTTAATTTTTCAATTTGATATAAAAGTAGTTATAGAATTAAAATTGTTAATTTTTGAATTAAGTATGATTTTATTTAAAAATTAAATTAATAATATTTAGAAAATTATTTTCAAAAAATGGAGTTCATTTTTTAATTCTACACGTCAAAAAATGTTAAGGGTGAACTTATGGAAATCTTCTGAAATTCTAGAAGTTTTGATGAATAGTGAAATACTGTAAAATACCGTATATTCAAATTATCAGTCAAATATACTATTTATGACAATATTAGTGATGTAAGACCACTTGGTTAGGAATCACATGTCATTATTACTATTTATAATCACATGAATTAATATTATTCATAGTCTTGAGAAAAAATATTATAATAATGATTAAAATAATGTAAAATACCTCCTCTCTTCCACTATAAATACAACCCTCATTTCCCTCTTCCTCACACACCAATCAAGCATTGAGCCTTATATAAGTTCTGTCCAATACTCCTAAAAAGGATCTTACCCACGTCCTAGAGCTTCTAGTCTCACCAAAAGGCCAAAATCAAAGGCCTTAAGAAGGATCTCAAGGAGAAGAGATCAAGAGGTAAACATCCTCTTTTGTTTTCTTTCTTTTCTTTCATTTTATTTTATTATTTTTCTTTCCCTTTGTATTATGTTGAGATATTCAATTACATATCCCCAATACATCCCATATTATGTAATAATGATGATACACCCCTTTTATCTCATTAAAATATTTATGAAATTTTAAGCAACGTCGTTAGGATGCTGAAATTTTATAAGGGATTTCTCAACTCTTCTTTTATTTTGAGTTCCTTTCTTTTCTTATTATTTTCTCACCTCCTCTTACCCAAAAGGTGTCAAAAGCTATAGAATATATTATATTATAGATTTTCTCAATTTCATGTAAAATTCATCATCATTCTTATTCTCCTCTCCCACTTATTAAAGGAATTAAAACACCATCTGTGATGTGTCGATTTACCGACATCGTGGATGATGTGATTTCAATTTATTTTACTTCCTTCAAGACTGGTCATGAAACCATTTTTATGGTTGAAAAAGATAATAATTTATGTATTATAACTTATATAATGTTATGTAATCTTTTTTCACACATTCTATTAATTTATGAAACAAAATGAGATCTTTAAGATCGAAGAATCGCCAAAATAACCTAAACAAATATCAATAATATTGTAACTCATGAATCATCATCATGACAGAAATAAAAATGATAAATGGTATAATTTATGGTTCTAGAAATATGTAAATAACTCTCAATTTTAATTCTATAGTTTCACTTCCAATCGACACGAACATCAATCATGAACTGATCATGGAAAACATGTAAAGAAAACACCCAAAACAATGTAAGGAACAAAATACTAACAATTAAAGGATGAAATGATGTAATGAAATAATCTTATAAGGTATTATAAAGATGAATATGTTTCTTTAAGATATTAATAACACTCTTTTAACCATTATACAAGAGTTTTAAACAATTTTTAAGTAAGAAAAACCCGAGGTAAGGGGATTCTTAACCCGATTTCCATTCTTTGGGTTAACATTCTACTTCATTATTTATGTGGTATTAAAATTGTTTGTGTGGTGTGTTTTGTATATAATATGTTTAATTATGTTTATTTATAGTGTATATACATATTTCATCCACTCTATTAATTTTAACTTCAATTATATGATATTTATAATGGATATTCCTTTTAAAATCATCTTTTAAAATTCTGTTTTACAAAATTCAAAAGAAATGTTTTTATGATATTATTCATGATGTATTATTTTGTTATGGTTCTTGAGAATTGTTTATAATGAATTTTGGGACCTATATCTCCCTCCAATTCATTTTTTATGTGTATGTTGGAGTTTGGTCGTACAGTTACTCCAAGTGTAACTGTGATGGTTACACAAATTGTAAGGTAGCCATGAGGGTTACAAATTATAAGGTAGCTGAGAGGGTTACAAGATTATGTAAGTAATGTACCAAGATACCTCAATGGTTATATTTATTTTCTTATGTTTTGTGTGGATCTTTTTTAAATCTCATGTTTCACAAAGTAATTATATATTAGTGATAAGTATGTCATTTGAAAATGATTTCATACTCTACAAGTATTCATGGACTAATGTGATCCTTCCTTCTCTTTATATCCCTTACTGAGATTTTTTGTGCTCATCCAAAGTTTTTAATTGATTTTCATAGTTTATAAGGATGTTTATGACAAATAAGGAAGCCATGTTAAAAGTTATGAAGATTTTTTGAGGAATCATGTTTTTTTTAACGTTTTATATTTTTGAAGAAATGAGTACTATTTTTTAGTATCCACTCTATATTAATATGTAATTTTATGAATGTATTATGTCCTAATTATCTAAATATATAAACTTGAAATGATCCTTAATGTAAAAGGAAGTTATTTCTTGACTAAATTAAAGATTATGTAATGTAATAAGGTCGGGTTTTTATAGTTGGTATCAGAGGATGATTTAGATAACCTTAATTGTTAGGATGATGTTAATATAATACCATATTTTTTTTAATCTATGGTTAATTTTAAATTTTATAGAATTTAAAAATTACCATGTTGCTTCTACTAAGATATGTTTGTTCAGTATGGTTGTCCACATAAGAAACAGGGAAGCTGAAGAGGATAGACACCAATAGAACGACATCCTTCTGAATCTGCAGCCCTGAATAGTAGGGATTGGATCCAAGAAGTTTGTGACAGTAATGGCTCAGCTGATGCAGACAATAAATGGTGGTGGCATCAATGAAAGAGAACAACCAGAGGTAAAAAACGAAACATGATGATTGTGGAACATTTTATGAGACAACACCCTCCTGCTTTCAATGGATCTTCTGACCTAGTAGCGGCTGAAAGATGGATTGAATACCTTGAAAAGATATTTGATGTAATGGTTTGTTTAGATAATCAAAAGGTATGTATTTACATTTATCATTTTGAAGGTGAAGTTGATTAGTGGTGGTCAATGGTAAAGAATATCAGGGATATATAGGATATTTATGCCTCATAGTGGGATTAATTTAAAAGTATTTTCCTTAAAAATATTTTCCTAAGGTAGTGCGACTTAGGATGGAGAAAAAATTCCATGAATTGAAGCAAAAGGAGGAGGATTCAATGGTTGTGTATGAAGTGAAATTCACCCGATTGGTGAGGTATGCTCCAATCTTATTCTATATCTTGATAGAAAAATCAACCGCTTTTACTCAGGATTGAAGCCAAGGTATCGAAGGGTGCTGGCCTTCCGTGAATTAAAAAGTTATGAGAAACTTGTCTGATGTGCTGAGAGGGTGGAGATAGAGTTTGTTGATGATCATGTGCACTTTGAAAACAAATATAAGAATAGGACTAGATGGAAAGTGATGGGTAATAATCGACCAAAGAAATCTGATGGTAAGAAAATCTAGATTCCAATTTGTGAAAAGTGTGGCATGAAGCACCCTGGAGAATGTGTTACCAAAACTGGGAAATGTTTTCAATGTGGTAAGTTTGGACATATGGCCTGAGATTGTAATGAAAATTATCCTAAGACTAATCTTGATAAGAAAATTATTATGTGTTTTAAATGTGGTGAGATGGTTCATTATGAAAATTCATGCCCAAAGAGAGATCTGAAGGATGCAAAGAAGCCAGACTATAAGCAGAAAGTTGTAGTGAGATCCTTTGTGACTACGTTAACAGATGTCAATTCATCCAATGAAGTTGTATCAGGTACCTTGTTTATTTACTCATATTTTTCTAAGTTTTTTTCAATATGAGGTCTACACATTCATTCATTTCTGAGAAATTTTCAGGTAAATTGGAAATATCACCTCAAAAAATGAGACAGGAACTTGTAGTTAAAACACTAGGGGAAATATTATAGCAAAGAGGAATTATAAGAATATTTCTATTATGGTTTGTGGAAGGACTTTACCTTAAAACCTTTTTTCCCTTAGTTGATTTTTATGTTATTCTGGGAATAGATTAGGTTTCTGTTTATCATGCCAAGATTGACTGTAGAGCTAAAGACGTTTTTTAGAAAGAGTTTCAGTTTGTATATAAGAATGAACCCATACAATTGATAACATATCAAGAATCTGAGAAACTATTGAAAGATGGAAATGAAAGTTATCTTGCTCATATTGTTGAAAGCAAGGGAACTATTCAGATTAATGATGTTCCGGTGGTAAATGAATAACGTAATGTTTTTCCTGATGTGTTACCCAGAGTCATACCTGATCGGGAAGTCAAATTCACAATTTACTTAGTTCCTGATGCTAATCCAATATCAAAACCCGCATACGTATGTCTCAAATATAACTTCTTGAATTGAAAAATCAGTTGCAATATTTTCTTGATAAAGGCTTCATTTGTCCTAGCACTTCACCATGGGGTGCTCTTGTTTTATTCATTAAAAAGAAATATGATTACATTAGACTTTACATTGATTATAGAAATTTGAATAACATCAATGTTAAAAACAAGTTTCCTTTACCTCATATCGATGACATGTTTGATCAGCTCCAGGGAGCTCAGAACTTTTCCAATATTGACTTGAGATCTGGATACCATCAATTGAATGTGAAGGAGAATGAAATCCCAAAAATTTCCTTTCATACTAGATATGGTCATTATGAATTTGTTGTTATGTTGTTTGGGTTAACTAGTTCACCTGCTATATTCATCGATCTTATGAATAGAATATTTCATGAGTTCTTGGATAAGTATTTGGTTGTGTTTATTGATGAAATTATGATATTTTATAAAAATAAATAGGAGTATGAAAAACATCTAAGGGTTTTTTTACAAACCTTAAAGGAAATGAAAATGTATGGAAAATTCAGCAAGTGTGATTTTTGGTTACAAAAGATTTGTTTTCTTGGGTATGTTGTAAATAAGGATGGAATAACAATTGATCCTACCAAAAAAAGAGTGGTTGATGAATGGCCAAGACCCACAAATATTATAGAGATTCATAGTTTTCTTGGATTTGTAGTTTATTATCGATGTTTTGTTAAGAACTTTTCATAGTTATCTTGCCCGATAACTAAGTTAACACGAAAAGGGGTTAAATTTTTTTAGACAGAAGAATGTGATGTTTGATTTTAGGAACTGAATAAGAGATTAGTGAATGCTTCAGTTTTGGACTTACCTTCTCAAAACAGTGAGTTTGTCATCTATAGTGATGCCTCATTGAAGGGACTTGGTTGTGTTCTGATGTAGAATGATCAAGTAATTTCTTATGCTTCAAGTCAAATAAAACTCCATGAGTTAAATTATCCCACACATGACTTGGAATTGGTAGCTATGATTTTTTCTTTGAGAATTTGGAGGCATCATTTATACAGATCCAAATGTCAAATATATAGTGACCTTAAAAGTTTGAAGTATATATTCACTCAGAAGGAATTAAACATAAGGCAGAGAATATAGCTTGAACTGATAAATGATTATTATTGCACAATAAATTACCATCCAGGAAAAAGAAAAATATGTGGAAGATTCCATGGGTTGAAAACATCATGAATCATTAACCATGTTATGTTTGGAATATGATCCCTTGATTAATGATTTGATGAATTTTAGCTTAGAAGTTTTTGGTGCAGGGAATACAAATATTTTATTTTAAGTTTCAGTGTAGTCATCATTATTAGACAGAATTATGAAATTGCAGAAGGAAGACCGTGAGCTAAAGAAAAAGGTAGAATTGGTTAAAATTAGTAAGTTTACAGAATTTAACCTGGATAAAGATTGTGTTTTAAGATTTGGAAAAAGTTTTTGTGTGCCTTGTGATTATCAGTTGAATAAAGATTTATTGTGTGAAGCTCATAGCTCACCATTTTCAGTTCATCATGACAGTACTAAGATGTATAGAGAACTTCATAAGTATTATTGGTGGGATGGAATAAAAAGAGATATTTCTGATTTTATTGTGAAATGATTGACATGTCAACAGGTTAAAGCAGATAGGTAGTTACTAAAGGGGATGATCTAGCCTTTTGCAGTGCCAGAGTGGAAATGGGAGAATGTATCCATTGACTTTGTGGTGGGACTACCAAAGACTTCTTAAGGTAATAATGCGATTTGGGTTATTGTTGATCGGATGAAAAAATATGCACATTTTCTCTCTATTCAAGATATAATGTCTTCAGGTCATCTTTCTCAAATGTACCTCAAAGATATTTTTTGGTTGCATGAAGTTCATCTTTCTATTGTATCTGACCGGGATCCTAGGTTCACTTATAACTTTTGGAAGGGACATCAGAATTCATTGGGAACAGAATTAAATTTCAGTACAGCTTTTCATCCTCAATCAGATGGGCAGTCAGAATGAACGATTCAAACTTTGTAGGATATGCTTTCAGCATGTTCAATGAACTACCAAGGAAGTTGGGATCATTATCTTCCTTTACTTGAGTTTTTTTATAATAACAATTTTAATTTTTGTATACATATGGAACCTTTCGAGTCATTTCATAGAAAAAAGTGTTAGACTCTGGCGTTTTGGGATGAAGTTAGAGAAAGAAAGTTGATGGGGCCAGAATTAGTGGAGGAAGTGGTTGAGAAAGTGAAGATGATCCAGCAGAACATGTGGGAAGCTCAAAGGAGGCAGAAAAGTTATGCATTTAACAAAAGGAAAGACTTATCTTTCGAGGTAGGTGACCATATTTTCCATAAAATCTCTCTTTAGAAAAGTGTTGTGTGTTTTGGTATGAAAGGGAAGCAAAGTCTGTGGTTTATCGGTCCTTTTAAAATATTGGAGAAAGTTGGACCGGTTGCATACTGAGTATTTTTTCCTCCGTGTTTGTCTTAGGTACACAATGTTTTTCATGTTTCGATGTTGAGTAAGTATGTGCCAGATTCATCACATGTCTTAAGCCCGGATGCAGTTCAGCTAGAAGAGAACCTTTCCTATAAAGATAAACCAGTTCATATTCTTGATCGACGGGAACAAGTATTGAGTAATAATGTAATCTACCAGGTAATGGTTTTGTGGAGAAAACACATGGTTGAAGAAGCAACATGGGAGTCTGAAAATGCTATGAGGGAAAAATATAGTCACTTGTTTAATATGTAAATAAAATTGCGAGGACGCAATTTCCAAAAGGTGGGGAAAATGAAACATCCCAAGGTTTTCAAAAAAAATAAAATTCATGAAACATTTTTTTAATTAGATATTTATAACCATCCATTAAAACTATTTTTTCTGCTTCTATGTTTTGAATTTTGAAAAAATGGTCATCTACAATTGTGTTCAGTAAGTTATTTGGAGTCTAATGGAACCAACTTGATTTTTAGTGAATAGTAACATACCCTTATGAATAGTAATATGAATAGTAATATGACCCTAATGAATATTAAATTGTATTAATATATTATTTTCTTAAGACTTTATGATAATGACATCTTGGTTAATATTCAATGTGATATAAAAGTAGTTATATAACTAAAATTGTTAATTTTTGAATTAAATATGATTTTATTTAAAAATTAAATTCATAATATTTAGAAAATTATATTCAAAAAATGGAGTTCATTTTTAAATTCTACACATCAAAAAATGGTAAGGGTGAATTTATCAAAATTTACTGAAATTCTATAATTTTTTATGAATAGTGAAATATGGTAAAATACCATATATTCAAATTATTAGTTAAATATACTTTTTATGACATCATAAGTGAATTTAGACAACTTGGTTTGAACTCACATGCAATTATTACTATTTTGGGTCACATTAATTAAGATCCTTCATAGTCTTGAGAAAAAATATTATAATAATGATTAAAATAATGTACAATTCCTCCTCTCTTCCACTATAAATACCACCCTCATTTACTTCTTCCTCACACACCTCTCAATCCTTTATCCTTATCTAAGTTCTTTCTAATACTCCTCCCAAGGCTCTTCCCCATGTCCTAGAGCTACTGGTCTCACCCAATGTCCAAAACCAAAGGCCTTAAGAAGGATCTCAAGGAGAAGAGATCAAGAGGTAAACATCCTCTTTTGTTTTCTTTCTTTTCTTTTCTTTTATGTTATTATTTTTCATTATCTTTGTATTATGTTGGGATATGTCATTAAAAACACCCCTTACTTCCCATATTATGTAATAATGATGATAGACCCCTTTTCTCTCATCAAAATATTTTATGAAATTTTAAGCGATGTCGTTAGGGTGTCGAAATTTCATAAGGGATTTCTCAACTCTTCTTTTATTTTGAATTCCTTTCTTTTCTTATTATTTCCTCACCTCCTCTTACCCAAGAGGCTTACAAAGATCCAGAATCTTGTATATTATGGATTTTCTCAGGTTCATGGAAAATTCATCATCATTTTTCTTCTCCTCTCACACTTATTCAAGGAATTAAAACACCATCTTTGATGTGTCGATTTACCGACATCGTGGACGATGTGATTTCAATTTATTTTATTTCCTTTAAGACTGGTCATGAAACCATTTTTATGGTTGAACAGATTATAATTTATTTATTATAAATTATATAAGGTTCTGTAATCTTTTTTCACACATTCTATTAATTTATAAAACAAAATGAGATCTTTAAGATCGAAGAATCGCCAAAATAACCTAAACAAATATCAATAATATTGTAACTCATGAATCATCCTCATGAAAGAAATCAAAATGATAAATGGTATAATTTATGGTTCTATAAATATGTAAATACCACTCAATTATAATTCTGTAGTTTCACTTCCAATCGACAAGAACATCCATCATGAACCGATCATGGAAAACATGTAAAGAAAACACCCAAAACAATGCAAGGAACAAAATACTAATAATTAAAGGATGAAATGATGTAATGAAATGATCTTATAAGGTATTATAAAGATGGATATGTTTCTGTAAGATATTAATAACACTCTTTTAACCATTATACAATAGGTTTAACAATTTTTAATTATGAAAAAACTGAGGTAAGGGAATTCTTAACCCGACTTCCATTCTTTGGGATAACATTCTACTTCATTATTTATGTGGTATTAAAATTTTTTATGTGGTGTTTTTTGTATATAATATGTTTAATTATGTGTATTTATAGTGTATATACATATTTTATCCACTCTATTAAGTTTAACATCAATTATATGATATTTATAATGGACATTCCTTTTAAAATCATCTTTTAAAATTTTGTTTTACAAAATTCAAAAGAAATGTTTTTATAATATTATTCATGATGTATGATTATGTTATAGTTCTTGAGAATTTTTTATGATGAAGTGTGGGACCTATATCTCCCTTTAATGCATTGGGTATGTGTATGTTGGAGGTCGGTCATATAGTTACTCCAAGTGTAACTACGATGGTTACACAAATTTTAAGGTAGCCATGAGGGTTACAAATTATAAGGTAGCCGAGATGGTTACAAGATTATGTAAGTAATGACCCAAGATACCTCAATGGTTATATTTATGTTATTATGTTTTGTGTGGATATTGTGTAAATCTCATGTTTCACAATGTAAGTATATATGGGTGATAAGTATGTCATTTGAAAATGATTTCATACACTACAAGTATTGATGGACTAATGTGCTCATTCCTTCTCTTTATATCCCTTAATGAGATTTTTGTGCTCATCCCAAGTTTTTAAATGATTTTCAGAGGTTATAAGTCTGTGTAATACAAATAAGGAATTCATGTTAAAAGTTATGAAGATTTTTCAAGGAATCGTGTTTTATTTGAAAAGTTTTATATTTTTGAAGAAATGAGTACAGTTTTTTTAGTATCCACTCTGTATTAATGTGTAATTTTATGACTGTATTATGTCCCAATTATCTAAAGCTCTAAACTTGAAAAGATACTTAATGTAAAAGGAAGTTATTTATGGACTAAATTAAAGATTATTTAATGTAATAATTTCGGGTTCTTATATCATCTATCAAAGCACAGGCCCGATCTGATGGCTGACGCCATACCCTCTCAAACATCCAAATCCATAAAGTCTATAAAAAAGGACAGGTAGCTTTGAAACCTCCTTTGGGACTTGTTTCATGTGGTCAAGTCTAGTGCACCTCCATTACAACAGGCCATAGATCACTAATTCAAAAAATCACCAAAACATCAAAACAACCATCTCAAACCATGGGAAACAACAGTGCCAAACCTTCACAGTAAGCAACACAATCCTCCACTATCTGCACCACAAAACTTGTCATCACCCTCATAGCCACAAGAAGATACCACAATAAACCAACCAGTATACCCCACTACTGGAAATGGGGTCTTTCCCAACGGTTCTGAACCGTTGGGAAAGCCTGCAGAACCGTTGGTATATGTTATACCAACGGTTTTTCAAACCGTGGGTAAGTAAGTTGTTGGGAAAACCTATCCCAATGGTTTACAAAGAACTATTGGTATAGGTTTGTAAAATTAACCTATGCCAACGGTTTTTCCTAACTGTTGGTAAAACTAAGGAAATCAACTCTTTCCCAACAGTTTAAAAACCATTGGGAATGGTTTTTTCCAACAGTTCTCATTGAACCATTGGCAAAAAAAATCCCTAGAAACCTTTCCCAATGGTTTGTAAACCGTTGGAAAAGGGTTATTACAAGCCTATGCCAACGGTTTGAAATCATTGGCATAGGCTATGCTGTGCAAATTGCACAGCAGCCTGCAATTTGCACAGCAGCCTCTAATGATGTCCATTCTCCTCCTTTCCAATTACTTACCTACAATAACAAACTAATACATACATATAGAGAACAAATTCATACAAATTTAACATATAATTAATTCTTGAACTATACACATCTAGAATTAAATCATAATTCATAACGTAATTATAAACATACATAATTGATTTAGAATTCAATTTAAAATTTAGATGAAAATTATATGTGGAATCCGGAATTCAATTCATAATTGAATACATACATAATTTAATTATCAATTATCAATAAAATACACAAAAAACTGAATAAGTATCAACAGAATCCAAATACGTTTGTTTGGTTTTTCATATACCAGTTGTTTTTACTAAAAATGATGTCCATTTTAAACAAAATACATACACTTGGAGTGATACCGGCCACACTATGCCTCAAATTGAGGCGGGTTTGACTCATAAATGTTACATATGACCCATGGATCATTTTCCTAAAGTATCAACATATTCTGAAAGCATTTGGTCGGTTTTCCGTATGCCAGTTATTGTTTTCACTTAAAATGTTGTTCATTTCAAAAAAAAATGAGACACTTTGAGTGGTGTCGGACACACCATGCCTCGTATTCAGGCAGGGTTAACTTTTACATGTCACATATGACTCATTGATCATTGTTCTAAATTTTCAACAAATTCAGAATGTGTTTGGTTAGTTTTTCGTATGCCAGTAGTTGTTTTCAATTAAAATGTTGTCCATTTCAAATAAACGTGAGACACTTTGAGTGGTTCTAAACACACCAGGCCTTTGATTGAGTCGGTGTTGACTCATAAACGTCACATATGACTCATGGATAGTTTTCCTAAAGTTGCAATAGAATATGAATGCGTTTCGTCGGTTTTCCGTATGTCAGTTGTTGTTTTCACTTAAAATGATATCCTTTTGAAACAAAAGAGAGACACTTTGAGTGTTTCCGGCCACACTGCGCCTATTATTGAGGCAAGGTTGACTCGTACACATCACATATGACCCATGGATCATTTTCCTAAAGTTTCAACAGAATACAAATGCGTTTGGTCAGTTTTCCGTATGCCAGTTGTACTTTTCACTTAAAATGTTGTCCATTTCAAATAAAACTGAGACACTTCGAGTTGTGACAGGCACAATACACCTCATATTTAGGAAGGTTTGAGTTTTAAACATCACATATGACCCATGGATTGTTTTCCTAAAGTTTTAATGGAATTAAAATGCGTTTGGTTGGTTTTCTGTATATCAGTTGTTGTTTTCACTTAAAATGATGTCAATTTTAAACAAAAGAGAGACACTTTGAGTGGTGACGGGCACACCGCAACTCGTATTGATGTGGTTTTGACTTTTACCCATCACATATGACCCATGTATCATTTTCCTAAAGCATCAATACATTCAGAATGCATTTGGTTAGTTTCTGTATGTCAGTTGTTGTTTTCACTTAAAATGTTATTCATTTCAAAAAAATGAGACACTTTGAGTGGTTTTGGTCACACCATGCCTCTGATTAAGTCAGGGTTGACTCTTACACATCACATATGACCCATTTATCATTGTTATAAACTTTCAACACTTTCCGAATGCGTTTGGTCAGTTTTCTGTATGCCAATGGTCGTTTTCAATTAAAATGTTGTCCATTTCAAATAAATGTGAGCCACTTTGAGTGGTTCCAGCCACACTAGGCCTTAGATTGAGGCAAGGTTGACTTTTACACGTCACATGTGACTCATGGATCATTGTTATAAATTTTAAACGGAATCCGAATGCATTTGGTCAGTTTTCCGTATGTCATTTATTGTTTTCACTTAAAATGAAGTCTATTTTAAACAAAAGAGAGACAATTTTAATGGTTTTGGCCATACTGTGCCTTGGATTGAGGTGGGATTAACTCGTACACGTCAAAAATGACCCATGGATCATTTTACTAAAGGTTCAACAGAATCTTAATGTGTTTGGTCGGTTTTCCGTATGTTAGTTGTTGTTTTCACTTAAAATGAAGTCCATTTTAAACTAAAGAGAGACACTTTGAGTGGTTCCAGCCACACCGCACCTTGGATTGAGGTGGGGTTGACTCATGCACATGATATATGACCCATGGATCATTATGATAAAGTATCAACACAATCATAATCTGTTTGGTCGGTTTTCTGTATGTACTTAAAATGTTTTCCATTTTAAACAAAAGAGAGACACTTAGAGTAATACTGGACACACTACGACTCTAATTGAGGCGTGGTTGACTCATACACGTCACATATGACCCATGTATCGTTTTCCTAAAGTTTCACCAGAATATGAATTCATTTGGTCGGTTTACCGTATGTCAGTTGTTGTTTTCAATTAAAATGAAGTCCATTTTAAACTATAAAGAGACACTTCGAGTGGTGTCAGCCACTCCGCACCTTGGATTGAAGATGGGTTGACACGTACACATCAAATATGACCCATGTATCATTTTCCTAAAGTTTCAACTGAATTAGAATGCATTTAGTCAGTTTTCCGTATGTCAGTTATTGTTTTCACTTAAAATATTGTTCATTTCAAAAAAAACGTGACGCTTTGAGTGGTTCCAGTCACACCATGCCTCAGATTAAGGTAGGGTTGACTCGTACATGTCACATATGACCCATTGATCATTGTTATAAACTTTCAACACATTCCTAATGTGTTTGGTCCATTTTCTGTATGCCATTAGTTGTTTTCAATTAAAATAAAGTCCATTTTAAACTATAGAGAGACACTTCGAGTGGTGTCGGCCACTCCACGCCTCGGATTGAGGCTGGGTTGACTCATACATGTCAAAAATGACCCCAAGTATTATTTTCCTAAATTATCAACACAATCTGAATGCGTTTGGTTGGTTTTCCGTATGTCAGTTGTACTTTTCACTTAAAATGTTATCCATTTCAAACAAAAGTGAGACACTTTGAATGGTTCTGGCCACAATGCACCTTGTATTGAGGTAGGGTTGAATCCTAAACTTCACATATGACCCATGGATCATTGTCCTAAAGTTTCAACTGAATCTGAATGTGTTTAGTCAGCTTTCTGTATGTCAGTTGTTGTTTTCATTTAAAATGTTGTCTATTTCAAATAAACCTGAGACACTTTGAGTGGATCTGGCCATACTTAGCCTCAGATTGAGGCAGAGTTGATTCTTACATGTTGCAAATGACTCATGTAACTTTTTCCTAAAGTTTCAACAAAATCTGAATGTGTTTGGTTGGTTTTTCGTATGTCAGTTGTTGTTTTCAATTAAAATGAAGTTCATTTTAAACTATAGAGAGACACTTTGAGTGGTTTCGGCCACTTTGCGCCTCAGATTGAGGTTGGGTTGACTCATACACGTCACAAATGACCCAAGGATCATTTTCCTAAAGTATCAACACAATTTGAAAGCATTTGGTTGGTTTTCTGTATGTCAGTTGTACTTTTCACTTAAAATGTTATCCATTTCAAACAAAAGTGAGACACTTCGAATGGTGTTGGCCACACCGCGCCTCAGATTGAGGCAGGGTTTACTCGTACACGTCACATATGACCCATGGATATTTTTCCTAAAGTTTCAACTGAATACGAATGCGTTTAGTTGGTTTTTCGTATGTCAGTTATTGTTTTCATTTAAAATGTTGTCTATTTCAAATAAACCTGAGACACTTTGAGTGGTGCCGGACACACCTAACCTCAGATTGAGGTCGGGTTGACTTTTACACGTCAAAAATGAATCATGGAATGTTTTAATAAAGTTTAAATAGAATCTAAATGTGTTTGGTCTGTTTTTCGTATGTCAGTTGTTGTTTTCAATTAAAATGAAGTCCATTTTAAACTATAGAGAGACACTTCGAGTGGTGTCGGCCACTCCGCGCCTCGGATTGAGGCTGGGTTGACTCTTACACGTCACAAATGACCCAAGGATAATTTTCATAAATTATCAACACAATCTGAAAGCATTTGGTCAGTTTTCCATATGTCAGTTGTATTTTTCACTTAAAATGTTATCCATTTCAAACAAAAGTGAGACACTTCGAATGGTGCCAGACACAATGCGCCTTGGATTGAGGCGGGATTGACTCATACACGTCACATATGACCCATGTATTGTTGTCCTAAAGCTTCAACTGAATCCAAATGATTTTAGTTGGTTTTCCATATGTCAGTTGTTGTTTTCATTTAAAATGTTGTCTATTTCAAATAAACCTGAGACACTTTGAGTGGTTCTGGCCACACCTAGCCTCAGATTGAGTCAGGGTTGACTCATACACATCACAAATGAATCATGGAATTTTGTACTAAAGTTTCAACAGAATATGAATGTGTTTGGTTGGTTTTCTGTATGTCAGTTGTTGTTTTCAATTAAAATGAAGTCCATTTTAAACTATAGAGAGACACTTCGAGTGGTGTCGGCCACTCCGTACCTCGGATTGATGCTGGGTTGACTTTTACACATCAAAAATGACCCAAGGATCATTTTTCTAAAGTATCAACACAATCTGAATGCATTTGGTCATTTTTTCGTATGTCAGTTGTACTTTTCACTTAAAATGTTATCCATTTCAAACAAAAGTGAGACACTTAGAATGGTGATGGCCACACTATGCCTCGGATTGAGGTGGGTTTGACTCGTACACATAAAATTTGACCCATGTATTGTTTTCTAAAGTTTCAACTGAATCTGAATGCGTTTAGCCAATTTTCTGTATGTTAGTTGTTGTTTTCATTTAAAATGTTGTCTATTTCAAATAAACCTGAGACACTTTGAGTGGTTCCAGCCACACATGGCCTCATATTGAGGCGGGGTTGACTCGTAAACATCACAAATGACTCATGGAACATTTTCCTAGAGTTTCAACAGAATATGAATGCATTTGGTCAGTTTTCTATATGTTAGTTGTTGTTTTCAATTAAAATGGAGTCCATTTTAAACTATAGAGAGACACTTCGAGTGGTTTCGGCCACTCTGTGCCTTGGATTGAGGATAGGTTGACTCGTACACATCACAAATGACCCAAGTATCATTGTCCTAAAGTATCAACACAATCCTAATGCGTTTGGTCAGTTTTCCGTATGTCAGTTGTACTTTTTACTTAAAATGTTATCCATTTCAAACAAAAGTGAGACACTTTGAATGGTGTCGGCCACACCACGCCTAGGATTGAGGCAGGGTTGACTTGTACACATCACATATGATCCATGGATCATTTTTCTAAAGTATCAACACAATCAGAATTCGTTTGGTCGGATTTCTGTATGTCAGTTGTTGTTTTCATTTAAAATGTTGTCTATTTCAAATGAACCTGAGACACTTTGAGTGGTGTTGGCCACACCTAGATTCAGATTGAGACGAGGTTGACTCGTACATGTCAAAAATGACTCATAGAACGTTTTCCTAAGGTTTCAACAGAATATGAATGCGTTTGGTCGGTTTTCTGTATGTCAGTTTTTGTTTTCAATTAAAATGAAGTCCATTTTAAACTATAGAGAGACATTCCGAGTGGTGTCGGCCACTCCGTGCCTCAGATTTAGGCTGGGTTGACTCTTACACATCACAAATGACCCAAGGATCATTTTCTTAAAGTATCAACACAATCTGAATGTGTTTGGTCGGTTTTCCGTATGTCAGTTATACTTTTCACTTAAAATGTTATCCATTTCAAAAAAAAGTGAGACACTTCGAATGGTGCCAACCATACCGCGCCTCGGATTGAGGCGGAGTTGACTCATACACGTCACATATGAATCATGGATCATTGTTCTAAAGTATCAACATAATAAGAATCCATTTGGTTGGTTTTCCATATGTACTTAAAATGTTGTCCATTTTAAACATAATAGATACACTTAGAGTGATCCCGACCACACCGCAACTCGAATTGAGCTGGGGTTGACTCGTACACGTCACATATGACCCATGGATCGTTGTGATAAATTATCAACAGAATCCAAATGCGTTTGGTCAGTTTTCCGTATGTCAGTTGTTCTTTTCACTTAAAATTCCATCCATTTTAAACAAAAGAGACACAGTTAGAGTGCTACCGGCCACACCGCGCCTCGGATTTATACGGAGTTGACTCGTACATGTCACAAATGACCTATGGATCATTTTTCTAAAGTATCAACACAATTTTGGTAGCCCTCACCTAGAAACCAAAGCATACATCCTGGAATGTCAAGTCTAAATTCCCTGAGCATGAGGAGTCCGTCCATGAATCCTTAACATGTAACCCATGTCTTATCCTAACAATTGAAAAGTAAACCAAATCAAACAAGGAATAATTCACATAACATGGAGAATGTACAAAAAGGCTTTGTATTCAAATTAAATCATATCATCACATGCATTTGATGAGACTGAGCTAATAAGCTTACCAGGACATTCATATAATTCAAGACATACAAAAATGGAATAATCCTAAATAACATTGCATGATCAGAGAAATAAAAAAAGTCATGTGAAATCAAGGAGGAGGGTGGGGGCTGTCTGGGGGTCCAGGGAGCAGGGTGGGGGGCTGTCCGGGGGGGCTGTCTGGGGGGCTGTCTGGGGGGTTGTCCGGGGGGTGTCCGGGGGGTTTCTGGGGGGTTTCCGGGGGGTTGTCCAGGGACCAAGGAGGAGGGTGGGGGGGTTGTCCATGGGGCTGTCCGGGGGGTTGTCTGGGGTCCAAGGAGGATGGTAGGGGGTTGTCCAGGGTCCATGAAGGAGGGGGGTTGTCCAGGGAGTTCCCAAACACACAAAACTCTATAAACATGCTCAAGATACACCGCAACCACTAAAAGACATCAAAATCCATGAAAACATACAATATATAAAAATAACTCAACTCCAATACTATACTACGGGTCTAGATAAAACAAACAACTAGAATAGATTAAACATCAAATCTTAGTAATATTAGTCAAAAATGTAATGAATCAACTAGTCCCACATCACCATCACCATCATCACCATCATCATCACCCTTGTCCTCGTCCTCTCCCTCCTAAACACCCTCCTCCTCACCCTCCTCCTTGCCCTCTCCATCCACCTCGCCCTCCTCCTCTCCCTCCTCTTTCACATCAGACTCCTCGCCATCATCATCGTCAGGTTGGACATCGTCTTGACCACCACTAGAACTTCCACTTGGTGCACCATATATAGGACATATCGATGATATATATTCATCAAAATCTGGGCTGGCCTCTAGTGGAAGTGTTGGACGTAGAACTTCAATAAATTTCATAAATGCACTGTTTACCCTAGTAGACTGTTCTTCCGTCTCTATGGCCCTTTTTTCAGCCTGTTCTACCTGTGCCCTAACTTACTATAGCTCGGTGGCACTACAACTCATACCTGAGGAGGGCCAATACCTCGTCGGGGCTATCCTAGGTCGGCAGCGTACTCTGTCAGGATGCTCCTCTCCCAACACCTGATGTAAGTGATTAGTTGGCCCAAAATTTTCTGGTTCTTGGGAATTGAGGGCCTCTAAATAATCCTATTAAAAATATAAATATATTATTAAGTTACAAAATAGATATTAAAATATAAAATCAACAGATTAAAACTAACAATCTGCTGCTGAGTCGCTTCATTGTCGACACTTCCATCCTTTTTCTGTTTACTCAAGCAAAACAGTTTTGCTTGAGGCACACTTCCTTCAATATTCTGTATTTGCCTCTACAATGACATTGAAAACTAAAGTTATATGAAAACTTTTGCAAAAAATTAAATAATTTAGGAAACAAAAGAAAGTTTAAGTTGTAAAGAAAACTTATAAACAATTGTCATACCTACTTCCTCTCATGATCTGGCATCGTAGTACGTCCTAGTGTGTGGAGGTATTTTTTTGAATTAATGTTTTTTTATTTTTTCCAAATGATTCCTAAATAAAATTCAATAATTAAAAATATAGTATTAATGAAAAACATGGAAGTTATTATTTAAATACCTCAAATGTAATTAATACCTTAAACTGGGTAGTCGTCCAATGAGTAATCATCTGATGATACTTCTCTATAAGACAATCATCCACAACTGGTACCGCCTCTAACTTATTGCCAACTCTAGCACGCCATCCAATATACAACTCAAGCTTTTAGGCTCTCCAAATCTCACCTAAATCCTTTAGACGTTCCGGTCGTGCACCCTCACCATCGGGAAAATTAAATCGAAGCTGACATCAAAATATCAATTCATATAAATACAAACATAATTCATGACATTAAATACAATAGATTTTTTTACCCATATCTCTGCCCAAGATCTATCCTTGACCTTATGTGGAAAATTTCTTCATGATAGCAGGCTGACGGGAATGATGTCAGAGTATTTGGCAAGCGTCACCAAAAAACTCCGACATTGCTACCCTGTTTTCTCAACCATTTGGTTGTCTTCATTGTAATCCACTATAACCTGTGTGCGACAGTTCCACACTTCACGCATGCGTGTACGCCCCCTCCCCCGCCTATTATCAGTAGATGTATCTGTCATGAAAGAAAAACAAATATTTTATCAAAACATGTTATAATGAAAATAAATATTTCTATAAAAATTTGTTAGGGTTCTATAAATATACATGTGCCAGTCTGATCGCTGAGCGCCGCTGAATCCACAGAAACTGATGGAACAACCTGTGGTGGAACAAGAGTAAAAAGACAATGGAATATATAAGCTCGGAGAGACAGAAGTAGAAGGAAAAGAATATGGGACAGTTGTATGACCAGATTCTGAATGGGGAGTGGGAATCATCATGGTATATGAAAAAGATGGGCCAGAAGATGAAAAAGGTGGCAAAAACATGGGAGGCCTAAATATCTCGTGTGTCCCTAATGACACACTGGGATAAGAATGTGGTAAGGATGACATGTCAGTGGGAGGGGCAGGGTCTAGTCGGGTACGCAAAGCTGCTCGTCCACCTCTGGTATGAACCCTCCTCGTACCACCGGCCTGAGTACTAGGACCAGTATTAGGCTCCTCGTCAAATAAATGTCGACATATAGGTTGATCCTACAAAAATGTTTACAAAAAAATTAATCACATGAAATTATATATTCTTTAAATATATATATTTGAAATAAAGTACTCACTGTAGGCACTAATGGTGGAACGCCAATCTCCATCATTCGACGATTGTTCTCTATCATTTTTTTCCTTCGTCTCTCTTCAATTGGCTACATTTCCTGCTTTTGAAAACAAATATGTAATTAATTAGAAAAAAGAAACTAATGTGTAACCCAAAAAACTAAATATATGAGGGAATAGGGGGATTCATTGGTAATTTATCTATCAATTGTTTTAGAAGAGCTTGAATGGATTTAATAAATCATACAAGTTTTAATGTTCACCAAGTTAGAAATATTGTTTGACTAGGTTTTAATACAATTCAATTTCAACTTAGAAAATGCAATTCAAATAAAACTGCAACCAATAAACATTAAAAATTCACATAATGGTCAAGTAAGCTAAAACATATTTGTGATCAATACTAAATCAATTTGAATATTACCAACCTTAACAACCCAACTCGAGGTAAACCAAAAGAATTGAGAACATGGATGATTGATTCTATATATTTTCAACCACAACTTCAGGTTCACAATCAACTATGACAATTGAGTTATTGGAGTCATCAAAAGAAATAAATGGATTGGTTCCAATGGCACTAGAGAAAGTGTCAATTCCATCATCAAAAATATGTCTTGGAATTACTTCAACTATGACACCAAATTCAGGTCGAAGTTGGTCTTTAACATAAAAAACATGTTTAGACATTGATACCAACACATATGGTTCTTCAGTAGCAAGAGTGTGAGTCATATTAATTACTCGAAATCCACAATCATCAATAAATGTGTTATGTATTTTCATCGAATCAAACCAATGGCATTTCATCATTGTGAATCTTCCATGAGAGTAATAATCCAATATTATTATTTTCTCAACGACTCCATAATAACCTACATTTTCAAATCGCGGTCTATTATCTGATGCACTGGAATAACAATCTGTTGTGGCAGTAACCATAACATCATCATGTTGTGTTCTCATGTTCTTTGCTCGTTCAGTGACAATAAATTTGTACCCATTGATAACAATTTATTTACAGTCACGAACCACGGTATTAGGACCAAAAGCCAAAGCTCTTATTTCCTCAGAGACAGAGTCCGTAGACAAACTCAATACCTACAATATAAATGACTATTAAACTTAATTAAATGTTAATATAATTATTTTAAACAGTAATATTTTTACCCTCAATTTTAACCAAGAAGGAAACTCTTTGCTATGAAAATTCTCTCTCCTTCTCAAAGATAAAGAACTATGATTTCTATTTATCATTGTTTTATGTTCCCTGTAGATAAAAAATATGAATATTTTAACAGATATATATGTAAGATATACATATTCAATTTAGTTACATGATATAGTCATCGAACAAATCACAGTTGAACAAAACTGTGTGATGTGTCATCTCCCGCTCTTCGTGGCTTAATGTCTTCAATGTATATGATCCAGGAATTCCTCCTGTTTGAGGAATTGATGGGAAACTGGGTTCAATTTGCTCATACTATTCTTCTTCATTTCTCATTGTTCTGTTCATTCTTGTAGTAAGATCAGACAAATACATTGAGCAGAAGTCCATACATTCTTGAGCCAAGTAACCGTTCACGATAGAACCTTTGGGATGATTCATGTTTCGAACATAAGACTTTAATGTGTACATATTTCTTTCAGTTTGATACATCCAACGAAAATAAATAGGTCCTCTGAGAATTATTTCAGTGGGAATATAGACAGTCAGATGTAGCATGCATGTGAAAAATGATGAAGGAAATATTTTCTCCAACTCACAAAAAATTAATGGGGCATCTGTCAATATTTTTTACAATAAAGACTTAGACAACTTCTTAGCACAAAGATCTCTAAACAAATGGCACAACCGAATAACAGTCACCCTTACATTATTGGAAAAAATATGATGGATTTCTATTGGAAGCAACTCATGCAGTAGAACGTGATAATCATGAGTCTTCAAAGATTTTAGCTTCAACTCTCTTTTGTTGACCTGTTTAGATATGTTGCTTGAATAGTCATCAGGAACTCTAATAGTCTTTAATACTTCCAGAATTTTTTTTTCGTAGGTGTCATCACATAAGAAGCACATGGAAGTTTCCATTTATTTTCACTGATACGCACAGGATGCAATTCTGGTCTGATGCCCCAATCCACTAATTCACGCCGAGATCGTAAATCATCTTTTGTCTTCCCCTTGACATTTAGAAGAATCGAAAGAAACATTTCGCATATACTCTTTTCAATATACATTACATCTAAGCAATGACGTAACAAATTGGTTGACCAATAAGGCAAATCAAAAAAGATACTTCTCTTCCTCCAATTGTAACAGGTTTCAGTGGAAACATTCTTTCTCTTTCCAGATTTCATTTGACCCTTCCCGAATGAAAAACTAAAATCTTTCAATTCATTAATCACATCAGTTCCAGACATACGCTAAGGTGGATCATCGGTCTCTATGGTATTATCAAATCTTCGATGATTCATTCTATATGGATGATCCTTTGGCAAGAATCGTCGATGTCCCATAAAACTGAAACAACATCGATGTTTCAGTCTTCTGGATCATGTATTCTTCATACAAACTGGACATGACAGTTTTCCCTTTGTGCTCCATCCAGACATCATTGCATAATCCAGAAAATCATTGATCATCCACATAAGCGCAACACGCATCTGAAATATGTCTTTCGAACATGCATCGTATGTGGGAACACTCACATCTCAAAGAAGTTTCAACTCTTTTATTAAAGGTTTCATGTATACATCTATATCATTGTCGGGATCAGAAGGTCCAGATATCAGTATACTCAAGAAAGTGTAAGGCTTGTTCATACACAACCATGGGGGAAGGTTATAAATGTGTATGAAAATCGGTCATGTGTTGTGCGAAGTAAGTATATGCCCAAATGGATTAAAACCTTCACATGAAAGACCCAGTCTCACATTACGCACATCGGCTGCAAATTCATGATATCGAGCATCAAATCTCTCCCATGCAAATCCATCTGTAGGGTGAACCAACTCTTCATTATTCTTTTTTCTCTCAGTGTCATGCCATCACATTTTTACTGATATTTCATCAGACATGAAAAGGTTCTGTAATCTGGGGGTCAATGGAAAGTGCCAAATTACTTTTTGTGGCATGCGAGATGGTGTTTCATCATCTTTTGGCTTCCATTGGGAGGTTCCATATTTGATACAATCATTTCTTTCAGCAGTTTCCTCCCAAAACAAGCTGTAATCATTCGGGCAAGCATGATTTTTTTTTGAGAATCCAATTTCATCAACTAACTTCCATTCCATATAGTGGTTTGAGGGAATATCTGCATCATCTGGAAGTAAGTCCTTCAAGAAGGTAAGAATTTAATCAATTGTAGTATTTGAAATCCCATACATAGTTTTCCCATGAAACAATCGGATTAAAAATTCCAACTTTTTCATTTTACCACATTGCCGATATACTAGAGTCGTCACAACATCATTCAATTTTTTCACCCTATCAACATCATCATTTTCATTGGACGCATCATGTGTGATTGTATTGAAATCTTGTTGGCTGGACATCCTTTCCTTCTCATGATGTCTAATAAATGGAAACCAATCATATATCAAACTCTCCAATTCAGTCCTATCATTTGGATCATCAATATTTTGAGATTCCATTTTCTCTCCATTGTGATACCACACATAATAGTTTGTTTGGAAACCATATTTTGTTATATGATAGCTAACTACTTCACGACTCAACCAAGGTCTTCCAACACAATTAGAACATGGGCAGTGTATGCGACCACTATCTGAAGCCTTGTCAAATGAAAAATCTAGAAAGCTGTTCAAATTATTTTGAAAATCGGTTGAAATCCGATCAGTTTTTTACATCCAACTTCTATCCATTCTGTAAAAAATTGCAATAAGTCATTTCAAATCAATTTAATAATATTGAAGTTCAATCAAAAAAATATTTCGGTAAATGAAAATTGTTTACTTTATATAAAAGCATAACTGAGACATTACTCTATATGAGAATCATATTAAGAAATACAACAAAATATAGTGTATATAAGAAAATAAGATACATAATTTCTAATGCCTATATTAAAGGACTGCCCAGTAAGATATTGTAAGTGGATCAAGGAATACATAATCCTTAAGGGTCTTGTTGGGAGTACATGAGTTTTATAATTTAACTTCTTCAGGGAGATCAGGATGAGAAGTAGGATGAGGATCACATCAAAAGTAGTTATGGACTCATCAGGTTTCACTTTAACCATGGATTAAAGGATCCTAGGTTTGGGGTTATAGATCATAGGTTGGTAGGGTGTATTCATTGAATCATGTCCCAATTGATTTTGGAGAGGTACCTTCAATAGTTATAGGTATGGATTTGATTAGAAACACCTATATAAAAGATATCCAGGAATTGTGACGTCCCAAACCAGGATACCACTCATTAGTGACCCGAACCCAAATAGCCACATGGCCTAAAGCCCATCTATCAACTAGCGGTGAATAATTACGTGCACATGACCATGCTATTTTGTTTCGTGAGATATATATCAGAAAGTAAATAATTTGTAGGCATGAACAACATTGGTGAGTTCTATGATGGTTATACTCCTTTATTATGGGTGCCTTCCTAGGATAAAAAATGATATAAATACCTTAATAATGCTTTATAACTACCTATGAAAATTGTGACATGAATTCCTAACACTCATTTTGAATTTCAAAAAATATTACAACTGTATGACCGAACCGCTTGATGGAGTAGGAATAAATGATCATGTAATAGAGTAAATGTTGGTTTTATCACCATTCACACATGAAAATGACCCCAAACTCACTCTAGTGGTTCAGGTGGAAGTGTCACTTCATTGAATGACTTATAGTGTGGGTATCATCATCTTAAAGTTAAGGTGTGATATTTCAAATACAACATTTAGGGGTACATTCATAATGCATGAGTATCTTATCGTTCCTCTTAGGATAAAATATTCTATAACTGTATTTATGGCTAACCAACGAAATCAAGTCAATAGACCTTAAATTTAAAATAAACCAAGGATAAAATAACTCAGGATCATATTGACCTCTTCAATATCAACCAAAATTATTCTATACAGATAAATCACAACAAAACCTCAACCTAAAATGATATATTGATTGTGTTCATAAGGGGATCATAATACACAATTCATTGCAGAAAAATGGAACGAAAAAATCTAAAATAAATGAAGGCACACCTACCGATTTAGAATGGAAGAACAAAAATTACTTGAATCAAAGATAGATGCCCCGTTGGAAATTAGAGTTAGCACCCTCTAGAGCAGGTTGGGAAGTAGGGTTCGAACCGTAACCTAAAATTATATATGCCTTATTTTCGTAAGGGGATCATAATACACACTAGATTTCACCAAAATAGAATGACAAAATCTAAAATAAATTAGCACACATGTACCGATTTAAACGGGAAGAACAAATCTAAAATAAATGAACTCACACATACCGATTTAAACGGGAAGAACAAATTGTTGGAAACCAGACCTGTTGTGTTGGGAAGTAGTGTTTAGATCGAGATTTAGAGGCAAACCTTCGAGACGGTTGAGGTTTAGGGAAAAAAATTTGAGAGGGTGCATCCAGCTCTCGGTTAGGGCACAAATTTCGAGATATCTGGAGTTGTAAATCGATGATATTTGGGGATTTTCTTTCCCAACGGTTTTTTAAAACCTTTGGAAAAGTTATGTTATCCCAACGGTTATGAACCATTGGGTAAAAAATCTCCAAAACTATACCCAACGGTTTAAAAAACCATTGGAAAAACCTCTTAATTCCTACTATACCAAACGGTTTACTGAAACCGTTGGCAAAAATCACTCCATTATCACTATAACCAACGGTTTCAATGAAACCGTTGGAAAAACAAAACTAGTATATGGATATACCAACCGTTCTATAGAACCGTTGGTATAGGAGTCTTTTCCCAACAGTTTTTTAAACCGTTGGGAATATTGCGTTGGTATAGCTTGCATTTCCTGTAGTGCCCCTACCAGAACATGATGCAACCGCCGGAACACCTTCGCCGCGGAACTGGAACACGACCCTGGTGCCTAGATTACGACTCCACACTGCGGAAGAACTGACACCCCCAAAGTCACAGAAGAAGAAGGTCACGACTCAGAAGACTGGAGCACGACCTTGATGCCTCAAAAAAATAGGATCACCATATCGATGTCGCACCAGATCGACCCCACGCCGCACTGGATCGCAACCCCAAGGCCACACCGGAGCATGCCCTCAACGACGAAGAACCAGGTCTCGACCCAAGTGCACCAGAGTGAAATCCCTTTGCCGTAGAGACATCACACCGGATCTCGACCTCGACGCATCAGATCTAGACTCTTACGCCGCAGAGAAAGAACATGACCCTGACGCTACCTGGATCTCAACCTCACGCCACTGAGGATCAAGAAACTGACCCTGATCCCACTGAAAACCTGACCACCCTCTCCACGAAAGAATGAACCCCCCCGCCTATGTGGCCACCCTTTGCCGTAAAAGAAGTTGAAGCACCGCGAACACGCCAGGGATACCAAGGAAGAATCTGTAGTCTAGATGAGATAAAAGAGAAAGGCGGCGACGAGGGAACCCTAAGCCATTGTTGCGCCCCTTACGGGCTCATCTATAAACCTGAATTACAAAAGTGCATAATTAGTTGGGATGTGGTATTTCAAGAGTCTGTTCCTGCTAGAGTCCAGCTTCCCACTGATAATAGTGAGGGTCCTTCTCAGAAAATGGATCTTGAGGTTGACCTTCCTAGTGTTAGTGAGTCACCTGTTGAGACTCCCTCTACATCTCAGGCACCCCTTTCTCAGCCTGAGCCAGAATCTAGGTTTGATTCTGATGATGCTTCTGATGGTGGAGCTCCTAGTGACCATAGAGGTTATCATCTCACTAAGGATAGGCAGAGGAGAGTAATTAGACCTCCTCCTAGGTATAGTCATGCTGACATGGTTGCCTTTTCCTTCAATGTGGTAGCGGATCTTGGTGCAGAAGATCCTCAAAGCTACAATCAAGCTATCAATGACAGCAACTCTAAGAATTGGATTTCGGCTATGGAAGATGAGATAAAATCCCTAAGAAAGAACCATACGCGGTCCATAGTCAACAAACCACCTATTGTTAAGGTGATTTGCTATAAATGGATATAAAAAATGAAATAAGACAATACTGTAGGAAATAAAATTAAATCTAAAGCTATGCTTGTAGCCAAAGGCTTCCTTCAAATAAAAGGAATTGATTACTCAGAAATTTTCTCTCATGTAGTGAAACATTCTTCTATAAGAATTATTCTTGCATTTTCTGCCCATTTAGATTTGTACGTAGAACAGCTAGATGTCAAAACTACTTTCTTTCATGGTAATTTAGATGAAAAGTTATACATGAATCGTCCTGTTGACTTTGAACATGAATTTAAAGCTAACCAAGTTTGTTCGCTTAATAAATCATTATATGGATTGAAACAAGATTCTAGACAATGGTTCAAGAAGTTTGATTCTTTTATGCTTGAAAATTGTTTTAACATGAGTCAGTTTGTTGCATGTGTTTATTTTGAATCGGTTAAAAATGCATGCTTTATTTACTGCTTTGTGTATATGACATGTTACACATGTGTAGTGACATGAAATTAATCACCCATGTGAAAATGAAATCGAATTCAGCTTTTGAAATGAAGGATATGGGTTGTGCTAAGCAAATTCTATGCATGGAAATAATGAGGGATAGGAAGCAGACTTATATATGTATATCAACGTGCTTATATCCTTAAAGTGCTTAAGAGATACTTGTTATTTTCTTTGAATCCTGTTAGTATTCCTTTAGGTCGGCATTTTAAATTGTCTTTATATCAGTCATCCGCCACAACTTCTGATATTGAAACCCTGAGTGGAATCCCTTATGCTAATGTAGTGGGTAGTATTATGTATGATTTGATTTGCACTCGACCAGATGTTGCTTTTGCTATCTGTACTTTGAGCAGGTTCATGTAAAATTTGGGCATGCCTCACTGGCATGCCCTTAAATGGTTGTTCAGGTACATTTTTTCTACTTCACCTCTTTTGATTTTCTATGGCAATAATGTTAATTCATCTGAATTAGTGATTGGTTATGTTGACTCTGACTATGCTCGAAATGTTGATACTAGAAAATCACTAACTGGTTATGTCTTTACAGCACATGGAAGACCTATATCATGGATGTGCAATATGCAGTTATTGGTGGCCCTCTCGACCATTGAAGCCGAGTACATTGCACTGATAGAAGCCATTAATGAACCCATATGACTTAAGAGTTTGATTTCTGAACTTAGTATTAGTAATGTTATTATTACTATGCATTGTGATTCTCAATCTACCCTTTTTCCGTCTAAAAACATAGTATGTCATGGTAGGTCCAAACCCATAAACATTAGGCTTCATTTTATTAGAGAGGTTATTGAAAGTGGAGGAGTGTGTGTCACTATGATACGCGCGGATGAAATTCCAACTGATAGTTTGACTAAGGTTGTGACATTATCCAAGTTCAAGCATTCCTTAGATATCTTGAACTCAGATCCTCTTGAATAACATTATGTGCAATAACATTACCAATTTTATATGAAAACGGTGGAGATTTTTAATTTTTTATTTCCATATTAAATTGCTACCGCCGTTTTCTTTTCTTATTTTTATTACATGTGTTTGTTATTATTATTTTTATTGCTCAAATCCTGGTCGTTGATCTGTTCAGCCGTCCAAATAATTATAGCCGCCGAGCAGTTATGCTTTTTGTTAGCGTTGTTTGGCGTTGTTTTTTTCACGTCCATTGTAGGCAGCGCTGTTTGGTAGCAAGGAGTTTTTGAGAGATTTGCGCATCTTTGGAGAAGGGAGTTCTTATCGCGTCGTGGTTCTCATCGCTGGAAAAGCCTCATCATACCGCTCCTCTCATCGCTGGAAAAGCCTCATCATACCGTTCCTCTCATCGCTGGAAAAAGCCCCATCGCGCCGCTGGATATTCATCCCCTCCTTAGAGCTTCATTCAACAAGAAATAGATCTGAGTTTTCCGGGTGCGACACTCAAGATTGGGTTTTCGTAAAGCGCTGGTGCAGGTTCAGCGTCCTTCGTCCACACTGCTAAAGAACGAAGATTTTCTAGGCGCTCCGCTTCAGATCCGGAAAGATTTTTAGACGCTCGACTTCAGATCAGGTGTTTGTTGATCCAGACGCCCCAGATCCGAGGTTTTCCAGCACCTTGGTTCGTCTTTGCTTGTGTTTTTCGATCCAGAACCCCAAACAACTTCAAAACAGGAGAGGTAGTGCCGGTCAGGGTTACCTGACTGACCTTTGTTCAATTGTTTGATTTGATCATGCTCTGTTTGGCTTGTTTTCCGGTTTTATGATGCGTGATAGCATGCTATTAGACTTGTAATGTGTTGTCGTTTGAGCATTAATAATAAAAACGCATGTGGTGGTGTTCTTGTCGTGGAGTAAGGGTCAAAAGGTTCCGAACCACGTAAATCCTAGTGTTGTTTCCTTGCTGCTTTACTTTTCTTACACTATAACTCGCTGTTTTGGTTATTCGCTGCTGCCCATTTCATTTTTGTATCATTGTTGTGTTTTGAACATTGTTTTTTTTTACTGTGAAAATTTATTTGTATCTGCCCATTTATTCAGTGATCCTTGGTGGTTCTGAGGGGGGGTCTGATAGGTAGATGGAGTCTTAACAGGAGACTCACTAACATTGGGAGGATCAACCTCAAAACCCCTCTTCTGAGAAGGACCCTCACTGTCATCGTGGAGAATGCGATTGAATTTCCCATTATGGATACATATATGTTTTGTGAGCCTAATAAAAAAGCAACGGAACAAAGTATCATTCAATAGTCATGATCAATTGCCATCCCATTCTCCATAAAAAAGAAAGAAATATAAGGATTATACCAGTGAAGCTGCCCAAACTACATGAACTCCACGGCCCATCACCGAAGGACTTAGCACTATCCTCTTAGTTGAGCCAAGAAGGACAACGGGTGCAATGCCTCACTTCTCCATCGCAAGCCTGAGGGAGACCTGATCCCTCTGCACATGCCATGACCTCCTCTTCCCCTACACCAGATCCTTGAAAGACCCGATCTCACCAAACGATTCTGCTAGCTGGTAACACCTGGGCAGCCCTTCCCTAAATCTGCTTAGCCGCTGGACCGAGGCCAGCACCTCAGATGCTCCATTCAAGCGGAATCGATCCTAGCCCCTACTATTTGGTCCCTGCATGCCAGGTGTTCGATAGAATACCTCGATGATGTGCAGGCCCTTCTTGGGGTGATCAAGCCCACCAAACTGGTCCAAGACAACTACAGCAATAGTTGGTCTGAGCCCGCATCCCTCTAAATCCGGATTTCCCAATCCACCAAAGAACGAATTGCACAGAGGGATTTCTGATACACATTAACGAGATGCTACGAAGCAGGTAAGTAAACCTTTCTCCAAGGGGATTTCGTTTAAACAGATTCTGTCAAATGGAGTGATCAATGCAGCGCCTTCCATGTGGATACTCTTTCATTTTCTTTACAGTTTTACAGGGAAGGGGTAAAGGGTAGCTTAGTATAAGCCATTACCCCAACGTCGGATGCTTGAGGACAACTTCCACACTGTTATACTGCGGCGTCAATGTCATTTCCTTCTCTTTGTTTCTCGTGAGTTTTAAGGGGAATAAATTTGGGGATGAGTGATTCTTGTTTGTGGATTACGTGAGCTAAATATTTTAAGAGCCGCCGAGGTGCTTCTCATTTGTTGAAGTAGCTCTACCGGTTCATATACAACTCAAAGTGGGTTAGTTCATCTTGTTTGTAGATGTTCTCATACTCAAACAATGTAATCATGTAAGGTAGTGTTGATCCATGTTTAATAGGACATTTCTACTGATTCAAGATTAAATATGGGTAATTTTTTGATGTTAAACAATGAAGGAGATCATCAGTGGTTTTTCCTAAGAGTAAACTATACATTCTTCCACGCTTTAACTAGTTCAATTTTTGTTTTCTTTAATTGATATCTTCAACATTCAACCTATTTGTATGTTTAATATTGCTTTTATAAAATTAAAATCCCAAAAACATTAATAAGCGGCAAACTGAATAACAAGTTATTGAGATGTCTCCTTGAGAGACAACCCAAGGTCAATCACAAGGCTACGCCTTTGGGATTAAAAGTTATTGTTGACGAGCTCATGACAATCCAGCTCTATCACATACCAAATAATTTAATTTTGTTCAACAAAGGTTTGTAGTTTGATAATTATAATTCCAAAGTGAAGATTTGATTGCAATGGTACATACATATTTTGTATTAAAATCATGTTGTGGATAGTGAAACTTTGGGTCTGACTTCTCATTAGCCTGGGTGCTTAGGCTATGTTCTAAAAAAATCATTTGATTGTATAATATTTATAAATTAAAGTTATTGTAAAATAATGATTTGGTTGAAGGTATAAGACAAAAAAATAAATCATTAGAAATGCACATCCATAGAGGGAATAAAGAGATATAGTATATATGTGATGTCTACATAAGGTAGATGTTGAGATCTTTAAAAACCACTCAAAATGCGAAATTTTAAATTCCTTCTAAAGTGAACACGTATCAAGAATAATCATTTGGTATGGGTAGGTCATTCCAAAGAAAAGTGCCGATGGATTATCTTGTGTAAGTATCATAAGATAAATTTGTAATGCTTTGGGTGGAATGCTAAAGCGGACTCAAAACATAGTGAAATATCTAATTGTAAGCCATGAGATGCACGTAACTCAGAAACCGTAATGGTAATATAACCAGTGGTGGTGTGTTAGGTGCCATGCACGGGGCAATGCTGCTACCCGACCAACTATGTGAGGTGTGGAGCTTGGTGTCATCAGTGTAGCAAATCCTATGGAGGGGGTAGTTCCAGTGTAGCAGAGTGTTTGGGCCTTCAGGTTATGTATTGTGTCTTGTGCCTCTAGGCCTACGAGTTATGTAAGAGTTCCCTCTCAACCAAGTTAAAATGAGGATTATCTAAAAATAAATAAAAATCTAAGGTGTTCGGGTAATTCAAACCGATAATATAAGAGGAATAGAGTTGGATTATATATTATTAAATATCATTATTGAATACTTGTAAAACATGACAAGCATCTGATAAATGCTTCTATTATATATTTAAATGGTGATAAATACAACCTCAAAGTTATCTATGAGATCAATTTTAGAGTATAAAAAACTAAATGATAGTCATTTAGTTGACTGATATTACAAATTCATAATAGTTCTCAAGAAACAAAAAAAGTTACATGTATTAGAGAGATCTCTTCCAAAAGTGGTACTTGTTGAAGGTGCCCAATAAGAAAAAAAAGATGCTTGAAGCATAAGGAAGATTTTCTTGACATCTCTATGGTTTTGCTTTATACATGTAACCAAATATACGAAATAAATATGAGAATATGGAAGTGTGCGCAAGTAAAATACATAATTTCCACGGTGGAATTTTATCATCAATCAATATTAAATTGACGTTAAAATGTTTTTTAACATCAGTTATATAATAATTGACATTAAAACCCCTATCGCAAAGAGATTTCACATCAGTTACTAAAAAACTCGATGTTAAAACTTAGTTTAGAATGATTATTTTTAGACAAACCAATGTTAAAACCCTTTAAAAAAACTAAAGCACACTTTTCTCAGCTTCCTAAACATTTTTCTTGATGTTCGATTTTGAAACCATAGTCTCCGAGAGTCACGAACATCCTCTATCTTTTCAAATTCTATCATTCCACCAGCTTTCTTCTCAGGGCAATCACTCCACATTTCCCCTTCCGGCGTTCTACCACTCTCTTTGGCTGATATTTGTAATCCCACAATCATATTTTTTTTTCTTTTTAGATTTTTTTAATTCGAGTTGTGGTTTGTTTTATGAATCCTAATAGATTTTACAAATCACTTTATTTTATATTTTCAACTATTTTATTAATGTATTTTTAGTGGGAAATTGGATTCGAGCTATTTATTTAGTTGGAATTCCCTATATATTAGGATTTAGGTGATGTTGATTTGATTTTTTGTTAGATTTTTTGTTAAAATTTATTGTTAGATAAGTTGTAATTATTGTATACAACTCAGTGACATATATATATAAACATAGACACACACATATATAATATAATCATGTAAACATATAATCTAGACATAAAAGCATATACATGTATGTGTTTATTTTTATATGTTTATATATATATATATATATTATCACATTTTTATATGTTTATATCTTTTATATATATATATATGTCTAAATATTTAAATGTTTATATATTTATATATGTTTTTATATATATATATTTATTTATATATGCGTCTATATATATATTTATACAATATACGCAATATATGCATATTTATATATATTTTATCTAGTGTATATATAAATATATTGGTTTTATATTGTGTATATGTACATGTATTATAACACCCCAAGATTTTGTGATTGTTTTTTTTAAATAAATGTAATCTTTTCAATATTTTGCATTACACGCAATATCGCGTTTAATTTTCATTACACGCAACATTGAGTTTAGCATGCGTTATACGCAACATTGAGTTTAAAAGAAACGTGACATACTATTAAAATATTATTATTTAATATGATAGTTACATCTAGCCGTTTGAATAGAAGATATGAATATAATTAACAAAATTATGAAAATATATGGTCTATACATGCATATAAACTGAATTATTTAATGACTAGTTAATTAGAAATGAAAATAAAAACTATTTGAAAATAATGAAAATCTTCTTTGAAAAACCATTTTTATTCACACAAACGCGTTTTAGCTAAATAAATTAGAAAAATCACATTTGGTGAATGATTTTAATGAAATGAATATATTATATATTCAATCATATATTTAATATTTATCTTATGTGTTTCTTAGACAAGAGATAAAAATTAATCCATTTTTTTCATTTAAACTGCATTTTTCTTAAAAGAAGTGTTATCACCTTTTACGCATTTTTTTTTTAAAATTAATTTTCTGCCAATTTAAGAAAATTTATTTTAAAAAATTAAATTCATTTTTGAAATTAGCATATAAAAAATATCATAGGATGAATGTTTAAGAATTTTTTGAGAAGGTATTTTTTATGATGAATAGTGAAAATAATGGTTTTTATTAAGAATTTTCATTTCTTTTAAATAATTTTAAAACTTACAAATTATTTTAAGATGTTTTTAAAGGTAAAACTAGTTCAATTATATATATATATATTAATCCAATTTAGGTCATTGAAATCTATTTCATATTGATTTTTTATATAAAAACTTTTTAAACCATTGAACATTTTCTCTTTGGAAAACCGTTTTCACATCGCGTCTACGAGATTACTTTTAAATTTATTTTTTCCACTTATGTGAATAGAATTTAGAAAAATGGATTCCATATTTGGAATAACCATAATTTATATTATCTAATAATGTTAACATAATTTTTTAACATAATGAATAATAAAAATATTAAAAAATATTTTCCACGGTTAAGGTAAAAATGGGTTTACCTAGGGAGTTAAACTAAAAAGATAAGGGTTAAGAATGAATAAAAACTCGTCCAACACCCATTGAATGGAAATATTTATACCTTATCTCTTCTAGGTTCTAAAATGAACCATTTTGGAGCCTTTTGACATGTGAAAAACATGACCACACATTTTTATTTTAAAACATTACAAGTGTGTCACCCACCTCACTTATAAAAGACCACCCCTTCTCCAGTCCTCTTAATTTTTTTTAAAACCCATTGGTTTAGCCAATACCAGGCCAAATCACCTCCTTACTTCTCTCCTCTCATCCTATAAGCCTTAGTTTGGTCCGAAATCCAACCTATGAACCCTTTTATTACAAATCAAAAGAAGTTTTTTCGGAGAAAAGGTAACGTCCCTAATTGAGAGTTTTATTTTATTTCTTCCCCTACCTCAAATTATTATTAAACCATATTGATATAATAAAATCAATATCCTACATATACTGATATGTTATTATGTTGATGTAATAACCTAAATCCTTATTCTCTTCTCTTAAAATGGTCTTGAAATCATTATTCGTGTGTACGGTAGACTACCGCCTCACAGACCGATATTATTCATTTTCCATCACCACCTCTCACGGTTGGATATAAAGATGGATTTATTGTTTATATATGATATTTATTATATTATTATGTTTATGGAATTATGATATCCCATATTAATTCTTACTTTCCAATCCATGAGAATATGATAACGTCATTCATCTGTACTGCAGACTACTGCCTTGTGAAGTGATGTGATTTGTTCACGCTTTATATAGAGGGTAATAAGGATGATTTTAATGAAAACATGTTGAATATATGGCATAAAAATGATTCTTAAATGGTAATATACTATTTACCTTTTTTTATTTCAACTCGTTGAGAAAATGGAAACAATGTTTATGCATACATATGACCCACCGTCTCCAAGAATGGTGTATTTCAATTTCTATCTCTAACTTTTATAGATTTTTCAAAATACATATATATTGAATAAATATGATATTTATATAATGGTTAAAATTCTGGATATGATGGAACCATGATCAAAGTAAGAGGACCAAAAATAACAATTCAAAACATACACGAAAAACAAAGAATTTATTACCCAAAATACGAGTTTAACAAGGAATTGTTGATAAACGGGTAATAAAAGGTCATAAGTAAATAATATATGGTATCATACATATGATAATGGTTCTATAATATATTTATAATCAACTTATATTTATTATAAAGGATGTTCTATTGTGTGCGAAGAAATTCGAGACTTAAGGTAAGAGATTTCCATCTCGCTTTTTACTTTTGTGAGACACATGTCATATTCACCACCTATTTATTTTATATGATGTATATACTGACCATGAATTTATTTTATGATTCTTAACCTAAAAAATATTTGGATTTACATATCCATTTGAGGATCTCTCTTCTATGGGTTTTACTATTCCAAAGTTACCAAAGCGGCGAGAGATATTTTCCTGAAATTTCCTTCTCTAGGACATAAGTTATATTATGCACCTATATTCTTATATAAGGTGTATATAATTACCTTTTGACCTGTTATATCATTAATATTCTTCTTTTCATGATATTAACTTCTCATTTTATGTTATTATTTAATGGGGCCTATGATTCAAAAGATAGCAAAGTGATAAAAGTTTGATGTTATAATCTCATTTTACTCTCTTTATGTACTCAGGAGTTCTAAATAATGTTTTTAATAAAATATGTCTTCATTTATATCTTTGGTCGAAAACCTTTTTACTTCCAAAACCATGTTTTCACAAACTATTTTTTTTAAATTATCCAAATGATTTATTGAATAAATTTTTACCCATGTTTTACTTTTTTATAAAATGTTTTGAAAGGAATATTTATGTGTTTTTCCTAACAACCCCCATTTGGCTTTTATCGAAAATGTGAAAAGAATATTTGTTTTAATGTGTATGACATGAACTAAATTTCCTTTCATCATGAACACCCAATGTTTTAAAGCTTCCATTATATGTTTTTATGGATATATTAAAATGAAATTATTTTTAAAATGTTTTATGTTTTTAGAAAACAATTCAAAGTGGAAATAATATTTTCTTCAAGAAATGTTTTAAATGATTTTTTAAAGCTTCCTCTATAAGATTCAAAGGTTGATTTCAAGGAAAAGTATTTTAAAATTGTTTTATTTTTTAAAAATTGTTCTTCAAAGAGTAAAATCTATTTTTCTTTAATAAACGATCCATGTGTTATTTCAAAATGATTTTCCATCTAAGATGACATCATTTATTGTTACTTGTGATTTACTGGGGATATTATTGAATGATACCATCATTATTATTTATATGTATGGTTAGTTTTTATGTTGATTAAATGTTTATGAAACCCATTTATTTTTCATGGGTTATGCTATGATGAATTGATAAAATCATTATAAAACCAATTTTCTTTACACAGAATATGATGTAATGATAAGATGAATATTTTGTGATATTATGGAAAACAGAAGTATGGTTTTCATAATGAAAAGGCTGGGACCAAAATCTCCCTCCAATTCATTGAGTAAAGATTTTTATCTCATGAGATAACAATGGAATACCAGTCAGTCGGATTGATCCACTATGGGAAATAGGTGAGTCAGGATCTATTATGGGAAACAGGTGTGTCACAATCCACTATATAGGAAACAAGTGTAACCAGATCTACAATGGGAAACAGGTGATGAGTCCTGATCCACTATGTTGACGGTCTTGGTTTTTAACCTTTACATATGAAATGGTTTTCAATATTTATGATGGTGACCCACTTTTATGACATGATTTTATGAATCATGATTTATTTATAATGATTTATCACTCTTATGGGCCATGTTTTTAGAAATAATAGTGTTTATTCCATGAATCAATTTTATGATCTATGATTGGTTTTCAATGAACTTTGTAATTTATGTTCATGATCACATACATGTATGCTTGTCTTATACTTTTGTATAATCATAGACTGATATCTCTTATGTTTAGCCTTACAAAGAATCTGAGCTCACACTTTATTATGTTTCCTTCCATGGGTTATAAGGAATGTTTTAGGTAGGGTATGCATAAGAGGAGTACTATGTGATAATATATTTGTGGGAGATGTTAAAGATCTTTCATGAAATAATAATATTGTGTTTCTAGTATCCAAATACACAAAACTATCATGGTCCTTGGGCATGTATTTATTAAATTAATTGAATATTTATATAATAATATGTGATATTTATGTATGAAAAGACTAGGTTGTTATAGTTGGCATCATAGGAAATGTTTAGTTAAACTTTGGGAACTAGGATGAGGAAACATTAGTGATATACCTAGGGATATTTCTAAGGATATGTTTAAGGATATGTCTAAGGATAGATCTAAGGAAGATTCAAAGTATAGGAAAATGCCTTGGAAATTTGGTAAAGGATAGAGAGAGTGGTTTCTAAGAAATTACATCCCTCTCTAGATGCTATAAGTAGATGTCGCTCTGGAACAGAGGTACTCAGGGTTAATAACTCCAAAAAGGGTTCATTGAGTCAGAATCGATCATCACCTGGTGCACGATAATGGGTTTTACTGCACACCTGGTTTGACACTCCTAGGGGATATGATTTGGAAATTCACAAACTATTTATGAACCATCATGAAGGATTTAAATAGATAATGATCATGAATAACCTATATTATGCATAAGGTTTTATAGATTTAAAAGAAGGTTTCATGATTTAGACATCTTATAAGTATTTTTTTCATGATTATGTGGTTCCCCACTAAGATTATTGCTACTAAAACTATGCTTTTTAGTTTTAGTAAATAATGGGAACCAGACAAAACTAGATTAACATTCAATGTGATAGATAATATGTTGATGAGAAACCAAATGGGATGATGACTGGTGTGAAGGAGATTATGATTATTCCCAATCATTTATCATGACATGTGATTAAAAACTTATTCCTTAACCAACTCTCGGATTCACCAAAGAAGAGAAGGGTAGAGTTCATTGAGATCTTGGGTGGGGGAGACCATGGAGGAAAAAAGACTAAGTTTACTATATGTCAATAATGTAGGAATAAGCACTCCATGGAATGTCTCAAAGGAATGAAAATATGTTTTAGGTCTGGAGAAGGACACATAGTAAGCAATTTATGAGGAAAAATGAAAAGTTTAGTTAACAGAATGGATGAGAATAATGGTTTCCCAAAGGCATCATCAATGGTTGAATGTTATAAATGTAGAACGTATGTACATTATACAAATTGATGTCCTAGGTGAAAGCTTAAGAAGTGGGTTATCAAGGTGGTATAAGTAAAAGTTTTATTATTTATGATTAAGAGACAACAAATTCAATATTAAAGGAAATATGTATTAAGGAATAATATGATGATGCATAGTTAGTGGTTTAAGAATGAATTAGAATGATTGAAGTGTTTATATATTGGAATTTGAGAATTATGGAAAATATAAGGATTGTTCAGTATAAGTTTTTAATTAAGGATTTGCAAGAATATTTTGAATGGTGTTGATAAACTAGAAAAGTGATTTAATGGCAAGGTGATATTTCATAAAAAATACATTTAGGTAAAGATTACCCTTAATATGTTCTTGATATTGATATAATGATTTTGGGATAAAGAGATTACTAATGTGGATAACATAAATTCGATAGTACTAATTACCTTGTAATAGATAAATGATTTTTTAACAAAGTGGTTTATGCTATCATTGATGGGTTTTAAAGAATTTTTTGATTTAAGATAATCTGTGTTTTATTTATCGAATAATGATGCATGTATTGTTTCAATAAAGTTTTATGAAAATTCAGGTTATTTTCATTTTTCAAGAGAATACATGATGAAGGTTTTCACATGTTTGTAATGTGACAATTAATATATACTTTATGTTGTTTGGGGGATTGATGATATGTTCATTTTGGAAATTTAGTGACCTTATTTATAAGGTTTTGGATTTTAATTTTTTGGAAGGGTTATAAAGTTAACCATTTATAAAATTGTTTAAGTTGAAATTTGGATGTGGTTTTAGAGATTAATGTATTACTTCAATATATGAAGATTTATCCATATTGTATAACCAGTGCTAACCATTCTGTTATAACTAGAGATAGAAGGAATGACTTATCATTATATTAATGATCTTGTGATCCATTATTGATTTAGGTATATAAAAATCATCTCAATTTCTTATAGTAAGAGATGAGGTGGAAATTGATCGAAGCTCAACCAGATGATGAAATTATGCTTACAATAAAAATAAAATCTAAGCCTTAGGTATAGTGATCCCTTTGATTTTTTGATCATATTGGTATGGTAGACCATCGATTGAAACTTCCACCGAACCTCTCTCAGGTTCATAATGTGTTCCATGTATCTCCTCTAAGGAATTACATACCTGATCCATCACATGTACCGAACTCAGAGGTCATACTGCTAGAGCATGATATTTCTTATGAGGAAAAATCAGTAGAGATTACAAATAGAATATAGAAAGTTCTATGAAACAATACCTCTCACATAGTAAATGTTTTAGGGTGAAGCCACCAGCTTGAGGAGGCTAGATGGGAACCTGTGGAAGTAATGAGGCAGAATTATTCTCAGTTGTTGGTACCAAAGTGACGAATTTTGAGGAAAAAATAATTTTAGGATTGGTAGAATCCAACACCATGATTTTTTTTCAAATAAATTTAATATTTTAAATATTTTTCATTACAATAACACCAATTTTATCCTTCATTACATGCAACACTGAATTTATCTTGCATTACATGTAACACTAAGTTTAAATGAAATGTGACATACTATTAAAATATTATTATTTAATATGATAGTTATCACCTAGCCTTTAGAATAACAGGTATGAATAGGATTAACTAAATTATGAAAATATATGTTCTACATTATCAAAATAAAAACTAGTTGAATATAAACGAAATCTTCTAATTAAAAACTATTTTTATGCACAAAAACGCATTTTACCTTAATAAATTAAACAAATAACTTCTGTTGAATGATTTTAATGGAATTTATATATTTTATATTCAATAAAATTTTAATATTCATCTTATTTTTTTTCTTGAAAATAGATAAGAATTAATCTGATGTTTCATATAAAAACTTTATTTTTCTAAAAAACAATTTTGTCTCCTTCTACACACTTATTTTAAAATTAATTTTTTGCAATTTTTAGAAAATTTATTTGAAAAACTAAAAATAAATTTTAAAATAATAATGTCAAAATTATATTAGAATTTTTTTATAATTTTACGATAAGATAAAATTTTCCATGAATAATGAAAAATACTCGTTTTTATTAAGAATTATCATTTCTTTTAAAGTATTTAAAAACTTCAAAATTATTTCAATATGGTTTTAAAGGTTAAATAAATTAAATTATATATATATATATATATTAATCCAATTTAGTTAATTTGAAACAATTTTCATAATGAATTTTTATATAAAAACTTTTCAAACCTTTAAACATTTTATATTTGGAAAACTCCTTTCACATCACATCTGTGGGATTAGTTTTAAATTAAAAATTTCAAATTCAATGAATTTAATTTGGAAAATTGGATTATATATTTTTAATCAAAATTATATATATTATATAATAAGGTAAAATTAATTTTTGATCTTAATGAATTGTAAAAATAGTAAAAAGTATTTATAGCGGTTAAGGTAAAAATAAGTTTACATTGGGGGTTAAGCTAAAATGATAAGGGTTAAAAATGGCCACAAACTTATAAAACACACATTTTATAGCCATATTCTGAACTTATATATTATAGTTTAGATAATGGACCATTTTGGATCCTTTTGTCATGTGAAACAAATGGGCACACCTTTTTCTTTTCAAAAATTACAAGTGTGCCACTCACCTCACGTACAAACGACCACCCCCCAACCCTCTCTTATTAACACATTAAGAATACATTAGTTTGGCCAAAACCTACACAAATAAATTCCTTAATTACCTAATATAATTCTATAATCCTTATTTTGGCCATAAATCCAACCTAATAATCCTTTTGGTGTATACTTAAAGAAGTTGTCCGATGAAGATGAAATGACTCTAATCAAGCGTTTTATTTTATTTCTTCCAACACCTCCTTAAATTATTATTAAAACATGATTATATGATAAAATAATTATCTTAAATACACTAAGATTTTATTATTTTAATTTAATATCCTAAATTATTATCTTCTACCATCAAACGGGTCACGAAATCAGCATTTGTGTGTATAAAAAACTACCGTCTCGTGAACCGATATTATTCATTTTCCATCCCCAACTCTCACATATGGATATAATTATGAATTTATTATTAATATATTAATATATTATATTATTATTATTATTTAATCATGATATAAAATATTACTTCTTACTTTCCAATATGTGGGAATATAACAACGTTATTCATGTGTATGGTAGACTACTACCTCATGAAGTGATGTGATTCATTCACGCTTTACATGAACGTTAATAAGGATGAGTTTAATGAAATTATGTGGTATATATGAAATAAAAATTATTATTTAATGGTAATATATTATTTAAATTTATTTATTTCAACCCATTGAGAAAATGGAAACAACGTTCTTTCATACAAACGACCTATCATCTCCATGAATGGTGTATTTCATTTTCTATCTCTAAATTTTATAGATTTATCTAAATGCATATATACTGAATATATATGATATTTATATCATGTTTAATTTTCTTTATATTATGTAACCATGATGAAATTAATAAGAGTGAAAATAAAAAATCAAAACATATATGAAAACAAAGTAGTTATTACCCCAAACATGATTTTAACAAGTAATTATTGGTAAATGGTTAATAAAAGGTTGTAAGAAAATAATATATGGTATGATACATATTATTATGGTTATGTAATATATTTATAATAAAATTTTATTTATTATAAAATAGTTTTGATTGTTTATAAAGTAATTTGAGACTTAAGGTAAGAGATTTCTGTCTCACTTTTTACTTTTATGAGACACATTCCATATTCCACACCTCTTTATTTTATGTACCATATATACTACCAATGAATTAATTTTATTATTATTAAACTAAAAATATTAGTATTTACATATCCCTTTCATGATCTCTCTTCTATGGGGATTACAGTTCAAAAGTTACCAAGGCATTAGGGCATTTTTATCTCAAATTACATTCTTTGGGACATAAGTTATGTTATGAAACTATCTTCTTCTATGAGGTTTATATAATCCCACTTTGACATGTTATACCATGAATCTAATTATTTTCATGATATTAAATTTTCAATTGATGTTATTTGTTAATGGGGCCTACGATCCAAAAGATACCAAATTGGAAAAAGTTTGATGTTATGATCTCATTTTTTACTGGGATTCTTTATGATTATGATTTCAATGATGAAATATTATGATATATATCTCAAGAAACTCATGAATTTTATTATCCTTTGGTTATATCATTAGAATTAATGTTTTCCATTCATTTTCTTCTCTTTATGTACTTATTACTTTAAAATAATATTTTTAATAAAAAACATCTTTATTTCTCTCTTTAGTCGAAAACCATTTTTCTTCCAAAACCATGTTTTCTAAAAATGTTTTTAAAGTTCTAAAAAAATTTTATTAAAGAAATTTTTACCCATTTTTGAAATTTTTACAATTTTTTTGAAAGGAATCTTCATGTTATTTTCATAATAATACCCATTTGGATTTTACCAAAAATATGAACGAAATATTTATTTAAATAAGTATTAAATGAATAGAATTTCCCACCAATAAGAATGTAATTTCACACCATCATGAATAACCAATGTTTTGAAGATATCATTATAAATTCCAAAAATTAAATTAAAATAAAGGTTTTTTAAAGAGTTATATGTTTTAAAAAAAAATAAAATTGGAAAGGATATTTTCCTCAAAAAAATGTTTTAAATCGTTTTTTAAAGTGTCCTTTATAAGTTTAAATGGTTGATTAAAAATAAAATAATTCTAAAAATGTTTTATGTATTTAAAAGTTTTCATTAAAGTGGAAATGCAATTTTCCTCAATAAATTTTCCAAGTGATCTTTCAAAATAATTTTCCGTCTAAGATATCATACCTTAATGTTACTTATGAGATATTGGGGATAATATTGGATTATTCCATCCTTATTATTTATGTGAATAGTTAATGTTTATGTTGATGAATTTTTTTTGGAACTCATTTATTTTTCATTGGATATGCTATAGTGAATTGATGAAATGTTTTTGAAACCCATTTTCTTTACACAAGTTATGATGCAATGATATAATGAATTTTTTATGATATTGTGGCACACATAAGTATGAATTTCATTATGAGATGGGTGGGTCATATATCTCCCACAAAAGCATTGGGTAATACTTTATATCTAATGAGATAATAATGGGAAACAAGTCGATGATATAGATCCACTATGGGAAATAGGAGAGTCCTAATCTATTATGGGAAACAGGTGCATCCAGATCCACTATAGGAAATAGGTGCATCCTGATCCATAATGGGAAATATAAGATGAGTCCTAATCCACTATATTTATGGTATTGGTATTTAACCTAGAAATATGAATTTGTTTTCAATATTTATAATGGATCCACACATTTATGACATGATATTGTTATACATGATTTATTTATGATGATTTATCACTCTTATAGGCCATGTTTTCAGAGGTGATAACATTTTATGCTGTGAATTATGTTTATGATCCACGATAGGTTGGGTATGAAAATTTTAATTTATGTTCATGATCACATACTCACATTCTTATCTTATCCTTTCATATGATCATAGATTGATATCTCTTATGTTTACTCTTACTGAGTATCTGAGCTCACCCTTTCTTATGTTTCTTTCCTCAGGTTATGAAGAAAGGGTTTAAGTAGGGTTTTAGTAATAGGAGTACTATGTGAGAATATCTTTGTGGTAGATTTTAAATATCATTCATGAAATAAGAAAATTGTGTTTCTAATCTCTAAATACACTAAACATTTATGGTCCTTGGGCATTTATTTATGAAATGCATCGAATATTCATCTAAAAAGATATGATATTTATGTATCTAAATCCCAGGTCATTATATATATAGTATATAATTATATAAATAAATCTATAATATATATATATATATACACGCATGTCGTTGTGTATGTTTTTAAGTTTCATATACTGTTATACTATATAGTTTGTTATTTAAATGTAATGTAATATTTTTTTTAATGAAATAAATATTTTAAAACGAAATATACAATTTTATCAAAAAAATTAAATATATTATTAATTTGTATTTTTTAGGTAATTAATGAAATATAATCGGATAAATTCACTTTATATCATAATTAGATAAATACACTATGAACAACCGATGAATAAAATAAATGAGTTGTTGATTTCAAGGATTTTTCTAAATAAATTGTTGAAAATGAAGATAGGTTTTACTATTAAAGCATAAGGTGTTTAAATATGAGAATGAAATGTTCTTGAGAAATTATTGATCATTTTATTTATTATGGTTTTAATCTCATATATAGCTATTAAATCTAGCATGGTGAAATAACATAGAATTCAAGATCAAATGGTGATGAAGATTTTCAGTATGAGAAAATAGATCGTATTCATAAATTAATTCATGATATTGGAGTGAAAACTATTAAAAAATAGAGATGCTTGAATGGTAACATGGAGATGTTTAAAATCCATTATACCCATATTATAATTAATTTTTAGTGTTATCATTAGTAGAAATATTGGTTTACTCAAAACAAATAATTTTTCAGAGCGAAAATAATTGCATTGAATTACTATAAAACTTGAAAGATATATAATTAGAAGGAAAACAATTTTAATTTTCAAATTATAATGCTAAAAAATATTATTTCTAATGGGGATGGGGTTTAAAATATACAAGATTTCCACAATGTTTATGTTTTGTATAATAAGGAAATAAAATGTTGGTTAAAATGTATTAAATTTGGGGCATCATGATATAAAATAGATGGATGGTCCAACTATGATTCATCTCCAAGGCTAGGTACTAAACCTCTTACTAATATAATATGATATCTTCTAATAGTTCACTATTTATAGTTTTTATTTTGAAATTCAAGAGATGCAAAAAAAGGATGAGATGACATGAAAATGAGTTAATATTCAATACAAAACTACATCACCCAACTAATTCACCCTAATGGAAGTGGTTTGATAAAAAAAATTGGATTTTTGAAACTATGAAAGAAATATTAGATTGGAACTGTTCCGAAAGTGGAATAAATCCATATAAGCTCCTCAGTGGCCCATGTAGTTCACGGTCTATTTTATAAAGATTTTACAATATACCCTAAAAAATATTTATGAAGTGAAAATATGTTATGATAATAATGATGATTTTTATACCAAAATTAGCTGGAAATGATATTGAAGTTTATTTTCCATGATTGATTAATGATTTGAAATTATTATGGGAGGAATTCATTCAAGTGTTTGATATATACATAAAACAGTTTTTCCTTCCATAAGTTATGATATTGTTCATTGAAAATGATTTTCATATATATGGAAAATTAGTATGAATATAGTTTTAAGGGAAAAAAGCTTGTCCAATTTGTGAATAAAGGACTTCATATCATCAACTATAGTAAATGATAATGATATTATAAATGGTTTATCAAATATTTTTTAAGGTATCGCCCTTATTGAATATTAAAAATCATTTAATGCTTCACATGAGTATGTTCCACCACAATAATTTTCAATTGATGAATATTATGATATGGTTAAAGATATTGATATATTTAAGAAGATACATTGACAACGAGCCAGTACCCTAGTGGCACAGGCTCCTGCTTGGCATCCAAAAGACCAAGGATCAAATCTAGGCAGGGGACAATTACTAGATACTGTAGCAGGGCACTATAGCAGGGCACTGTAGCAGTATTGTAGCAGTGGCAACATTGTAGTGACGACTATACTGTAGCAGCGCAGGTACTATAGCAGTACTATTTACTGGGGGGTCCTTTGGGACAAAAAATGGGCTTTCAAGCCTTGTATTGAGGCTACTTGGCCTTGGGCCTTCGGGCTATGTAATGGGTCTCCCTCTACCCAGTCTAAAGAGGTATTTTCTTTAAATAATAAATTGAGGCTTCAGCCCCAACCTTAAAAAAAAGAAGATACATTGTATGAGTTATGAAAAGAATACATATAAGAAATGAACCATATTATTTGATATATCATGTTAGATAATTTTAGAGATAAAACATGACATTGATGTTATACATGTTGAGACAAACATATGTGGAAGTTTGATCAGAACATTATTAAATATAAGAAAAGTCTAGAGATGGATTGCATGAAAGATTAGAGTTAATATCTTTGGGAATATGTATGGAGTTACTCCCACTATAAAAGGAAAAAAACATGTATACCTATAATTTGTCATACATAATCCCCAATATAAAAAATCAATATTTTCAATGCTTTCATGGTTTGAAAGTACATACTATTTATTCTTCAAATGTGTTTTTTTCATTAAAGGAACTAAATTTAATCAATATTAAATCTCATGATTTTAATATATTAAATATCATAATACTACCAGTTTCACTTCATAGCATGCTATCGATGGTTATCAAAAATACCATTACTAAGTTATATTAATTTTTTAATTTATGTTATAGAAATGTCATGGATCCAAATTTATTAAATGTGTTGGGGAATTAAGATTCCATTTTACTTTATTAACCAGAGATGAACATTTGACCACTATTTTTTGATATGATTTTACATCTAATGATTCATTTACTGTAAGTAATATGGTTATGTGGGATTATATATTTACATTATATATATCCTTTTTAATGATGTATGAAAATTTTAAAGGGATATGTTAATAATATAAGTAAACTAGAGGCTTCTATTGTCCAAATATATATATATATATATATATATAATGATGTGGTTGAGTTATGTACTGACTACTTATCTAAATTGCAGTATGTCAGTCTCCCTACATCTCACCATGCGGTAGTCAACATTGAAAGTGTGAGGATCTATGGATCAAATGTAAATTCGATGGAATGTGATGAAATAATGCTAATACATTTATAAATTTCATGAAATATAAGTGAACTTCAAACCTATATATCATCACATATTTTTGGATTGAAGATACAATATCTAAAAATAAATGATTCATGTTTCATGAATGAGAATAAAAATACATTCATTTCAATGTTTAATTAGACTATTACATTTGATTCAACTATATATAAAACTTTTAAATAGTTATCTTGGGTACTATATTTTATTGTGACCACATGGTCTAGTTTTGACATTAATGGTTATATATATTATATAAAAAACTAGGAAAATATGATTATAATAAATTATAGATGATTAATGATCATTTATAAAGTAATTATTTTTTTGAGTGATAAAGATAAAAGACTAATTTCTATATCAATAATATATTTTAGAGTTATAAAGGATATATGGGAAACTTATTACATTAAATTTTGAGTACCACTGTTTATGTGTAACTAGATTGATATAAATGGTGGTGTTAAACAAGATGAATTTTCATTTATACTTATTAATTTTAAATGATTTAGATGTAGAGAGGAACCTTTCATCATTGAGATTCATACGAAGAAGATATTTTACATTTTTGATCAATCCAATGACCGATGGTCTATCATTTTCTATAGGAAAAAAAATAGATTTAGGTGATGAGAATGTTGATGATGTTGTGGACTTATGTGAGATTCCTCTATTTATTAAATGAATACCTAAGGATAATTATGACTATTATGCAGACATGGTCTATGCTATAAAAAATTACCACATAAAAGTCATATGGGAAAACATTCCATTAATCTTCATATAATTAAGGAAAATATCTACTGTTTATGTTCTTTAGTTAAACATACACATCTAACAACACTTTAATTTTTTTAAGTTCAATATTTATATCTACAGATGTTAATCAATCATATTTACATATTTTATTATAGGTATAGAGTATTACATGTATCCAAATAACACAATCACCCAAGAACCCTAGTGGGTTGAGCCTCATCCCTCCTTTTAAGGAATGACAGGAACCCATTGGACCTATTTTATTATAATACATAGCCTAAAGTACTTGTGGAAAAAAGGCCTTAGAACATGGGTGTACCAAATGTATAACAACCTGAAGTTAAATAACATGGTTCCCCATGAATGAGTAGTCTGATTCATTCTATGTCACCAGTCTTATGTCTCGTCACCCCTGTTAGTAGTCATCACACAATGTTACTAGTCTGAAAGTTGTGTCACCCTCACCAAGAATCATCACATCATGTTGGCTTCTAATACACCATGATAGGTCACCCCTACATTTTAAATCATAGATACATGAAATAATAGGTCCATATTATAGGTTCTAAGACACCTATATCTATTTCAAGATGTCCACTTGGTGATTCCTGCATGGTGCCCCGCTTCAATGCCCACCTATTGCACTGCACAATATGACTGGTCCCACTCTGTTGATAGTCATGTGGTAGGGCACCCATATATCCCAAAAATATAAATATAGCCGATTTTTTTTGATAGGTTCTAGTGCACCCATCTCTCTTTTGAGGCCACCCACTCAGTGATGCCTGAGTGTTTCCAAACTACACCACCTACCTGTTGCACTAAGCCATTCATCAAATCCTACCATGTCATCTACTTCCCAATGGCGGCGGTATGAAGGCCCTATTACTAAGATCCCTTTTACTAATGATTTCTTGGAGTCCCTGTAGAATGTGATCCCAATTATGTGGCTTGAAGGACCATTTTGGGTGAATAGTGTCATTGCTACAGTACCACCATATTTCCTACAACAATAATTTCTAAAATCCCTCAAAATATCCCCTCTCCCAGATTTTGAACCCATGACTCTCTATATAGGATTATGGGATTTCACCACTTATCTACACCCCAAATGTAATTCTATCATGTTCATATTAATATTAATATTCATTTTTTTAAGTACATATTTTTTCCAAGAATCTGGATATCATAATTTTTTTCATTATAAATTTTTTATATTCATCAAGTTTCATATAATTTTTTTTGATCAAATGTTTTATATTACATAATAATTAGATTTTTATTTATACTATGAACATTCAAATATTTAATTCTTATATTCATTTACTTCTATTCAAGTATAGGTACACATAATTCTATTACATTTTCATTCATTTATTTTATTAAAGAACATGAAATAAGAGGAACATATAACAAGGTATGTGTATATATCTATATAAATATACCTATGATAATTAAATTAATTTTCTTGAAATTATATTCATCAATATAGAGCTTACTACTGATGAGTCTACTATTATTGAGTCATCTTATTTAGAGGAGGAGGAGATACCTAATGTTGGAATATATTAGATTATACAATTACCAAAACTTATAATTGATCTTGAGTAAGAGAAGATGTTACCAGTTGAGTTTGATACTAGTAACTAAGTAGGTCAAAATGAGAATCTATTTAGGTTTTTTATGGATTTACAAAGTTGAGGTATGATTAGAATCAAATATCTTTAGTGGTGGATCGATTACCAGACAACGAGAGATCATTTTTGGTAGTGTATAATATCATAATATTAAAATTTTCTCTTTTCACAAGGGTTTTAAATATTATATATTTCATTTAACTAACATTATTTCTCTTAAATTATATTTTAAATTTAACCTTTTTATTATTAAAATTATTAGGCAGATATGGTGGTTATTTATTTAAATTAAATGGATGTATTTAAAATAAAAATTGACTTTAGATTAAATTTTTTAGAAGAATAATAATTAAAATACATGTCTTAAATATAGGTTTCATACGTAGATACAAGGGAGATGTTTTTTCTAGTTGAAAAGAGAAAGAATTTCTGGAATATAATTTTATTTTTTACAATCAATTTCTATAATTATTTATTAGTTACATAATGAATTATTCATTTAATATTTTGAAACAAGCATCCATGAGGTCTCACATAGAGATATAATCACATAACATATACCCTCATACTCTCTTGAATGGAGGGTATATGTTACTATAAGAGAAAATGATTAATGGAAAACTTGAGAAATTAAGAGATAAACTAAGTATCTCTAAGTTTTCTCTGTTTGGAACCCATAGTATCTATAAAAAAATTTGAAATGTATGAGAATGATGAAAAAGGGTAAGTAACTTATAAATCAAATTACATAAACAATTAGATAATAAGAATTTAATAATTAATATTATCAAATAATTGTTTTCTAAATTTATCACATTATATGACATTTTCATATTTTATTTTAGGATTCCCTTCATGATAAAGAGACATATGATATCTTCATCCCTGAGGGTTAGAAGGCGATTATTATGACTGAATTAGGAATTAAATAACACTGAATATACATAAGATGATATGTCTTGGGTTTCATCATTAGGAAAAATTTTAGGCATACTAGTATTACAGTAAGGGAGGATGCATGCAAGTGTGAAATAGATTACTTAACTTCATAACTTATAGTGGTGGATTAGTCTATAGAGGAGTGAATTAGATCATTTTTATAGTATATTATTACGGATATATTAAGATAGAAATAGCTTCCAAAACCTATCTATATAGCTCCTCCGCCACCTCTCTCAGACCTGACTGTGTACTATGTGTTGTATGGTTAGGATCCCCATTTATATATTTGATAATACATAATTATTCATATTCTAGGTTATTATTTACAACATTAAATTATGTATTCGGATCAATTAAGATAGATTATAAATGATGATATTGATCTATTTTCTCTAGTGTCATATCTTATTAAGGAGGCTTCCACTATTAGTTTGAGTCATAGAAATGTTTTACTCATGCGAGCTAGGATTTTTTTATCAGTTTACTTATGAGATATATGTTGTTTTTAAAATTTTTATCTACATTTTATTGAAAATCCCTTGAATTTTTTTCTTACATTTACTTCATATAGGGGTATAGAAAATCTAAATAATCATTTTAAAATAAACTAAATTTTTAGGAACAAACACCTCCAGATACACCAATTTCTTCCCAGGGGATACTAAAATTATTAATGAATTATTTTATATTAAAGAGATATTATTCATTTTCAATGATTATTGACATATGTACAAGAGGATATATATTAATAATACTTATATATATATATTTATATATTTGATTTTATTATTATTTATTTGTTCATGGTACTTGTGTTTTTTATGTAAGTGAATTTAAATTATAATTTTTAATTAATTATTTAAATATAACATAATATGTTTTAATTTATTACATGTCTCATTAGTTATCTACAAAAAATTAATATACAATGACATAACTATTATTTATAGTTTTATGGATCCATAATTTATTTCAACAACTACGAAATAACTACACAAAGAATCTAGATTTGAATATATTTATCAAAGATTGACTAATAATGAAATTCAATGTGAGTTCCTCATATTTATTTATTTCCAAGGATACTTATATAATCATAAAATAATTTTCATTACAATTTTAATCATTTTATACATTAGATGATATTCATATACTACCCACATGAATGGAAAATATATTGGTTATTCTCCTTACACATTTTTGTGAAAACATTACATATTTTTTGTAATCATAAGTTTTATTCAATGATCTTAGTATTTTAATCTTATATTTTTATATGTTACAAATGTTTTTGAAATATATAAATTCAGCAGGTCATGGAAGGTGTTTTATAGGGTTCACTTATAAAAAAGTAGGGCAAATAAATTCAATTTTGTGCATGTGTTGGTATATAACTTTTATATTAGTTAATACTTGATTTTTCATTAAAATATTTATAGAATTTATCATTTTTAAATTCATGTTTTAAAATTTTAGTGTCATCATAAAAAAGGTAGTTTTTAATTCAGTCATTATTTATTGTGATTCATTTATTAGATTATCATGACCAAAACAATGAATTTTTTTTACAAGGTTAGTTTCATTACAACATTTATATTTTAAAACTAATATATTTTATTTTTAATTATATAATATTTATTGTAGATTTTTTATGTCACTAAATCATACTCTTCAAACTACATAATCAATCTTCAGGGATTATTTATAGATTATTTTACCAGTATGGTTAATTTATAGATATATTGTTAAATGTTTCTTTCATGTGAATTATCTGTATAAATGACTTTCTAGAATAATTTATAACTAGTTTATATCTATAACATTGTATTTATTCTTCTCATGGTATCTTTGGTTTTTCTATTTATAGGGAATAAGGAAGGGTATTTTAGCATTTTTAAATTTTGTTTATTGATTTACATGTTCATTATTAAGATAACCAATATGGAAATGACCATATAATGCCAGTTACTAAAATAACTGATGTCATATGGTAGTTTCAATATCAGTTAACCAACATATAATGTTCTTTAAAAACTAGTCCATAGTAGGCTATAAACATCATTTATCATTTTAAATGATATTGAAATTATTTTATAATACCGGTTTATATAACTAAATTTAAGACCTAAATTTCAACATTAGTATTATTAAAATTACTTTTTAACAAACATTAAAAGATTAAATTTTGAATTTAAAGGGGTATTTTTTCAACATCACATTGAAAATATTATTTTAGAAACAAGCTTGTCAAGATAGATACAAGATTTCAAATACATTATTTATATATAAAATGACAAATCTTACTTCATTATTCACTCATGTGATTAATATTAATGGGTAAACAAATGATCTAGAATGTGTTGGATATAGCATCCCGCCTTTTTATCACATAAAACTTTCATTACATTTTACAATACCGAGGATCTTTAGGGTTTAGTGTCTTGGAAACCAGGAACTTAAAACATGAAACAACAAAAAAACATTCTTCTTAAACACTTGAATGGTTTCTCCTCATGTTCATCGTAGGTTCATTACTGCATCACATAACCTGGGGACATACATCAAAAGAAAGGGTGAGCAAAAAGCGCAGTAAGGGAAACAAGAGAAACATTTTACATGTGAACTTGAGATACTTCAATAAGGTCATGAAAAGAACTTTAAGGCATGAGAATGAAATCATGAGGCATATCATAATAAAAATAACATTTCCATAACTTGAAGATGTGGCTACATCATTTAACATAGACAATCATGAACATATCACCAAGGTCCATCCCCAAGGTGTCATTTGAAAATTACCAAGGTTATTCACCAAGGTATCGTGAAAATTGTAATCTCTAGAGGTTACATCATTACCCAATGCATTGGAGCGCTATCAGGGCACACCCTTAAATTTTCCTTTATTATCATGTGAGCCACATATATCATCATCAAACATTTCATAAATAACCCATATAGTATAAAATAAATGGGTTTCATTTCATAATCACAACGTTTTAAAAACTACTTTAAAGACATGATCTTTACGTCACTTTAAAACCCACAGAAAAGGAAGGTGGGTCTCATGTATGTAAATCCCAGAATTTAAAATAGAACATTTTGGTATATATGTGAATACCCCTTAAGAAGAAAGAGCTTTGAGTATTCACTTAATAATATAAAATAACTTTATAAAAAGAGAGATACATTTTGAGACGGAAATTCTGCAGCATAACGGCTATGTTATGAGGTTTTAGAAGACATTAAAAAGAGAGGGAAAATGGGTCAAACATTCATAAATGACCCATAAAACAGTAGATGGACAGAATAATAAGGATACATGATCATGGTAATGAAATTTCAAGGACATACCATTTGAAATGAAAAACATGGAAGGAAGAAAAAAATTAGATTTCTCTTATGAAAGTTCGGCAGCCTAACGACGTTACTTAAACTTCAACAAAAATGATTTGAAAAGATCAAATAGGGTATCTCATCATGTGAACATAAGAGTTAAGTATGATAGATATAGAGATAATGCCCCAACATAACAAAAAGGAACTTGAAGGAATTGACATGAAAGTAGAACTTCAAAACGAGAAGGGTGAAGATCCACTTAAAAATTCTGCAGCCTAACGGTGCCACATAAAACTTCAAAATACTAAATTGAAGAGATAAAATGGGGTCTCTCATCATATGATCATAAAATATCAGTATGATAAATTTAGAGATCATACCCCAACATAATAAAAATGAACTTGAAATACTTACATGAAAATAGATCTTGAAAAATGAGAAGGGAGAAAGAATCCGTTACAAAAATTTCGGCAGCCTAACGACGCCACTTAAAACTTCATAAAACGTAATAATGAGAGTAAGAGGGGATCTCTCATTATATGAACATAAAAAGGGAAGTAAGAGGAGTATAAAAGAACATCCTTCAAAATAAGAACATGTAGCATAAAAGGAATGACATAAAAGAGATTACTTGAAATGAAAGAGAGAGGTCGGATCCCTTACCTTAAAATGTAACTCTTAAACCTCAAAGGATGGGACCTCGAGGGCTTGGGGGCACCTTGGGAGGACTCCTTGGGAGGTAATGAGACCAGAACTTCGTTGGGGAAGAGTGGGGAGTCGAATGGATGAGAGGAGGGTTTGGTATTTATAGGGAAAGTGAGGGGACAAGGCATTAATGGCCAAGGGACACCTCATTAGTGGTTTTGGCAAAACCATGGGCTTTCCCATGGTATTTGCCCATGGTATTGGCCACTTGGGACACCTCATACCTTATCTTACTATTCATAAGTCGACCATATTGATTACATACTTAATACATCATTTAATGATGTCATTAGACACCCGTAACTTAAAAACTGTATTTTCACTATTCATCGAAAATTCAACTTTCTCAGAATAATCCCAAAATTTCACCTTAACCAAATATCAACGCTCTGATTAAAAATATTAACTCCATTTTATAAAAATAATTTTCTAAATATTTTTAATTCAATTTTTAAATAAAAACACTATTCACCGAAAATTCATTTTTTCAGAAAAAACCCCAAAAATTACCATAGCATAATATCGGTGCTCTGAGTTCAAAAATGAAATCCGTTTTATAAAAATATTTTTCTAAATATTTTTAATTAAATTTTTAATTAAAAAACACTATTCACCTGAAAAAACTAATACTTGAATAATAATCTATGAAACCGTTATTTAACCATTTTATTGAATCAAATTACTTAATCAAGGTGCCTAGATTATATTAATACTTTCTTTAAGTGAGATTACTAATCCATTTGGGCACATTACTAATCCTAATCATAAAATCACTATTCATAATTTACTATTCATCAAAAATCAAGTTGATCTTATTAGACTCCAAATTTTGTACTTAACATAATTGTAGAAGACCATTTTTTGGAAATCATTACATATTTTTTAATTATTTAAGGTTTACATAAACATTTTTAAAATATCCTTTTTTTAAAATTCATCAAAAATATGCATACTATATTTATCCGGTCATTTGAAAATTCATAAACATCATCATAAGAAGAAATCCCAATTTTTATTTAAAACAAACGATTACACAAGGCAGTTACGATCTCCTTACATATCCCCTTATCACACCAGCATAGGATCTAAGTGTAAGGTGTGCTAAGGTGAGAGAATCTGAGGGAGGCTCGGCTAACATCGCATGAGTAGTAATTTCTATTAGTTTGAACTTCTCGCAAAGGCGATTCCGTTCTAGCTTCACATGATGAAGTTCGGCTTGGGTTTGGTCCAGAGCAAAGCCCAATGGTGCTACCTCCTTCCCAAGTTCTGTTAGATGGGCTTCGATCGGTCCAAGACTACTGGTTGAGGCCATCGAATCTTCTTTCTATAATAATTAACCAAGATTACTTGTATTTAGAGACAATAATCAAAACATTTTTTTCACAGTGGTCATATTGACCGATGGTCATATAACAGTCAGAACCCAACGGTCTCATTTTAATTATAATCATGTTTATCAAATAATACATTTTTGTTGAGTATAAAAATAAAATAAAATAACACATGAAATTAGGAAACAAGATTTATTCAAAATTTCGGGCCGTTACAATCTTTCCCCCTTAAGAAATTGCGTCCTCGCAATTTTAAAAAATTGGGTTTTGAAATTTCATTGAAAGTCCCACATCGGAAAAAGAGTCAGTGACACCATTACTTTAAAAGAAAGAAAAGGGAGTACAAAGGCCACCCGAGTTTACTCATACTAGGATTCCATGTAGGAAACATGGACATGGAGGAGAAAACAAAGGGTCATGTCCTAAAGGAGAGTGATAGAAAACATGATTAGGAGGAAGTTAACCACCCGAAAATCCCAAAATTATGATGTGTGCAAGCGGTCTTTGATTACCTAGTAGGAAACGTAAACCAACAAAGTTTTTGTTTTACGTTCCTTTTCATAACTTTGAGGAATTCATTTACAACATAGTACAAAAACATAGGAAATATATCTACCTTCATGTAGAGTTTCATCATTTAATAAGTTTCTACCCAAAACTAATCTTTTCTCCAAACTATGAGCATTCAAAACTACTTGGTCTCATCAAAACACAAGAATCATCTTCATAATCCACAAAAGATTAACTATCTATTTCTTCTATCTTTAAAAATTATCCCAAAAACAGAAAGGGTAAGGTAAAACAACTCTTCAAAAAGAAATAATCCCATAGGAATAGAAACTACTTTTAAATATTCAAAGTTCCATGGTACTACCCAAAGTTCATCATAGTCCATTCCATAAATAACGGCCCTTAAAATTTCTCAAAATAAACCAAACTAAGATTGAAACCCAAATAAAAGAATGATTTGATAACATAGTCTTCCAAAATAAACTTCATTGTTCATCTCCAAACAACATCAACCTCTCCTAACATCTTATAACAAAATTAGCTAACCTAAACATATTTTACCCAAGATAGGTTAATCATTCCCATAAGTAACCTAAATTACTATAAGTCCACCTTAAATTCATCGATTCTTCAAAATATAAGTCATCTTTACTCCTCAATGAAAATACCGTAGTAATCTATTTACCTAGATCATATAGGGTCCCCAAAATAGTGAACGTCTTCCAAAATAATAATCATATTTTAATCCCATAATCATCTTTGTCATATTAATATGGAAATCATCGCATTTCCTATCACATTGGTTTTTGGGACATGTTCTTCCATTTCTAACCATTAACTAAGAAGAGAAAGTATAATTAGAGGATTAAATACTTAACCAATAATCATGAAAAAAAACTTAAAGAATATAAGGATAACTTGTAGAAGAAAAGTATACCCTAACATGTGATCCCCTAGGTTCCCATCTAGGTTATCCATGATCATATATTCTTATGTGAATCTTTATTTTGTTTTATCCTTGTTCCTTTAATAATGGTTCATACTAAGCTTATGAATTTACCAAAGCATATCCCCCGGGAGTGTCGTAACCAAGAGTGCAGCAAGGCCCGTTGTCGTGTACCGGTTCCCGTTCGAGTCTAGCTCAAAGAGGTGTTTTCGGGTTTTACCCCTATGTACATCTGTGTCAGAGCCACCTCTACCTGCTCGTATCCAGACAGGGATGTATTTGCTTGGCAACCCATTACCCAATACTCACCAAAATACCAGGAATATTTCCTATATATAAACTTTTCTATAGGCTTCTTCCTAAAGTTTTCATATCCTAATTTCCACAAATAACTAAACCATCCTTTGATACCAACTATAGCATCCCTCCTTTTTATCACATAAAACTTTCATTACATTTTACAATACCGAGGATCTTTAGGGTTTAGTGTCTTGGAAACCTGGAACTTAAAACATGAAACAAAAAAAAAACATTCTTCTTAAACACTTGAATGGTTTCTCCTCATGTTCATCCTAGGTTCATTACTGCATCACATAACCTGGGGACATACATCAAAAGAAAGGGTGAGCAAAAAGCACAGTAAGGGAAACAAGAGAAACATTTTACATGTGAACTTGAGATACTTCAATAAGGTTATGAAAAGAACTTTAAGGCATGAGAATGAAATCATGAGGCATATCATAATAAAAATAACATTTCCATAACTTGAAGATGTGGATACATAATTTAACATAGACAATCATGAACATATCACCAAGGTCCATCCCCAAGGTGTCATTTGAAAATTACCAAGGGTATTCACCAAGGTATCGTGAAAATTGTAATCTCTAGTGGTTACATCATTACCCAATGCATTGGAGCGCTATCAGGGCGCACCCTTAAATTTGCCTTTATTATCATGTGATCCACATATATCATCATCAAACATTTCATAAATAACCCATATAGCATAAAATAAATGGGTTTCATTTCATAATCACAACGTTTTAAAAACTACTTTAAAGACATGATCTTTACGTCACTTTAAAACCCATAGAAAAGGAAGGTGGGTCTCATGTATGTAAATCCCAGAATTTAAAATACAAAATTTTGGTATATATGTGAATACCCCTTAAGAATAAAGAGCTTTGAGTATTCACTTAATAATATAAAAGAACTTTAGAAAAAGAGAGAGACATTTTGAGACGGAAATTCTGCAGCATAACGGCTATGTTACGAGGTTTTAGAAGACATTAAAAAGAGATGGAAAATGGGTCAAACATTCATCAATGACCCATAAAACAGTAGATGGACAGAATAATAAGGATAAATGATCATGGTAATGAAATTTCAAGGACATACCATTTGAAATGAAAAACATGGAAGGAAGAAAAAAATTAGATTTCTCTTATGAAAGTTCGGCAGCCTAACGGCGTTACTTAAACTTCAACAAAAATGATTTGAAAAGATCAAATAGGGTATATCATCATGTGAACATAAGATTTAAGTATGATAGATATAGAGATAATTCCCCAACATAACAAAAAGTAACTTGAAGGAATTGACATGAAAGTAGAACTTCAAAACGAGAAGGGTGAAGAACCACTTAAAAATTCGGCAGCCTAACGGCGCCACTTAAAACTTCAAAATACTGAATTGAAGAGATCAAATGGGGTCTCTCATCATATGATCATAAACGATCAGTATGATAAATTTAGAGATCACATCCCAACATAATAAAAAGGAACTTGAAATACTTACATGAAAATAGATCTTGAAAAATGAGAAGGGAGAAAGAATCTGTTACAAAAATTTCGGCAGCCTAACGGCGCCACTTAAAACTTCATAAAACGTAATAATGAGAGTAAGAGGGGATCTCTCATTATATGAACATAAAAAGGGAAGTAAGAGGAGTATAAAAGAACATCCTCCAAAATAAGAACATGTAGCATAAAAGGAATGACATAAAAGAGATTACTTGAAATGAAAGAGAGAGGTCGGATCCCTTACCTTAAAATGTAACTCTTAAACCTCAAAGGATGGGACCTCGAGGGCTTGGGGGCACCTTGGGAGGACTCCTTGGGAGGTAATGAGACCAGAACTTCGTTGGGGAAGAGTGGGGAGTCGAATGGATGAGAGGAGGGCTTGGTATTTATAGGGAAAGTGAGGGGACAAGGCATTAATGGCCAAGGGACACCTCATTAGTGGTTTTGGAAAAACCATGGGCTTGCCCATGGTATTTGCCCATGGTATTGGCCACTTGAAACACCTCATACCTTATCTTACTATTCATAAGTCGACCATATTGATTACATACTTAATTCATCATTTAATGATGTCATTAGACACCCGTAACTTAAAAAGTGTATTTTCACTATTCATCGAAAATTCAACTTTCTCAGAATAATTTCAAAATTTCACCTTAACCAAATATCAACGCTCTGATTACAAATATGAACTCCATTTTATAAAAATAATTTTCTAAATATTTTTAATACAATTTTTAAATAAAAACACTATTCACCGAAAATTCATTTTTTCAGAAAAAACCCCAAAAATTACCATAGCATAATATCGGTGCTCTGAGTTCAAAAATGAAATCCGTTTTATAAAAATAATTTTCTAAATATTTTTAATTAAATTTTTAATTAAAAAACACTATTCACCCGAAAAAACTAATACTTGAATAATAATCTATGAAACCGTTATTTAACCATTTTATTGAATCAAATTACTTAGTCAAGGTGCCTAGATTATATTAATACTTTCTTTAAGTGAGATTAATAATCCATTTGGGCACATTACTAATCATAATCATAAAATCACTATTCATAATTTACTATTCTTCAAAAATCAAGTTGATCTTATTAGACTCCAAATTTTGTACTTACATAATTGTAGAAGACCATTTTTTGGAAATCATTACATATTTTTAATTATTTAAGGTTTACATAAACATTTTTAAAATATCCTTTTTCTAAAATTCATCAAAAATATGCATACTATATTTATCCGGTCATTTGAAAATTCATAAACATCATCATAAGAAGAAATCCCAATTTTTATTTAAAACAAACGATTACACAAGGCAGTTACGGTCTCTTTACATATCCCCTTATCACACCAGCATATGACCTAAGTGTAAGGTGTGCTAAGGTGAGAGAATCTGAGGGAGGCTCGGCTAACATCGCATGAGTAGTAATTTCTATTAGTTTTAACTTCTCGCGAAGGCGATTCCGTTCTAGCTTCACATGATGAAGTTCGGCTTGGGTTTGGTCCAGAGCAAAGCCCAATGGTGCTACCTCCTTCCCAAGTTCTGTTAGATGGGATTCGATCGGTCCAAGACTACTGGTTGAGGCCATCGAATCTTCTTTCTATAATAATTAACCAAGATTACTTGTATTTAGAGACAATAATCAAAACATTTTGTTCACAGTGGTCATATTGACCGATGGTCATATAACAGTCAGAACCCAATGGTCTCATTTTAATTATAATCATGTTTATCAAATAATACATTTTTGTTGAGTATAAAAATAAAATAAAATAACACATGAAATTAGGAAACAAGATTTATTCAAAATTTCGGGCCGTTACATTGGATCACATCTTAGGTAGGATTTTACAATGGATTTTATTATAAAATTATTTTTAGACAGATTCCATCAATTAATTATTAATGAATTCATAAAATATTTACTTGATATACTCAATTAATTTTATGTAGATGAACATTACATAGGACATACAAACTAATGTTCTATGATGATAGTATAAATAAATAAGGGTAAAATTTTGAGCTAGGAGAAAAATAAGAAATATTTTTGAGTATCCAATAACACAAATTCAACATTGAAACTAAAAATGGGTACCCTCCTGGAGGATAAATATTTACATTAAGGTAAGTGTATTAATTATAAATGAAAATAACATAAATACCTAAAGGTGAAGTGAAAGCTTCATGGATATACCACATCCACTATTTATGTTATAAAAAATTATCATATATTAAAAAAATATAGGATAAAAATTATATATCATGTAATTATATATATTTACATGAGTTCATAAATAATGAGGAATTGATGAAAGGAGATAACATTTTATATTTGGAGAATTTATAAAAAGATTCTACTTTAGAGGAAGGAATGCATGGTCTAGAACAAATTTATATATTTGTTTTATAAACCAATGTATTATGAAAATTTATTTCATTATATCTCACATGAAAATAGAAATAAATTTAGTGTAAATGAAAAATATTTTTTTAAATAAAATAAAGACTAGTTTGAAGTACATGGTTCATGATATGATAATTAAATCTAAAACACAAAATTAAAATAAAATAATTTATGAAAGTATAAATATTTTAATGATATTAAAATAAGAAAAATTTATATAATGACTTATTATAAATATTAAAATGATGCATATATTAAACAGTAAAAAATATTTTAAAGAGAAATAATCTAAATACAATTTATATTATATGTAAATACTTCATACAAGATATGATATTGAGTTTATTTCTTGGAAAAATAAAAATTATTTTTATTTGTACAAAAAATGTGCATGAATTAGAATAATATATTTAAAAATATATTTTATAATCGACTAGTTGGAGTAAAATTGAACCTAGAGAATTTCAAAGTCAAAATAAATAAATAATTGAATAAATATATATTTCATAGATGAAATTTTAAAGTAAGATAAAATCACTAAAAAAAAATCTGAACTACCTGAGAGGAATTTAGGACATATCCATACAATAGATATGTTTTTCAAAGCTACATTGATTTTTGTTACAAATTTAATTAACCTAAAAAATAAATTATATGGAAATTTTTCAATAAGAATGAAATAATAAAACAAAAAAAGTTCTATGTATTTAAAATTTTATAGAAAAAGTTTTTAAATATCATATAATTTTATTTTATATAGAAAATTTGTTTGAATGTGAATTTTATGTATTGAATATGAGAATAAATATTCATAGTTTCACCATTATTAAAATATACTTTATTTAAAGATTTAATCTTACTAAAGAGTTTAATGTGAGGGAGAATTTTATAGATTGATACAAGAAGATGTGATAAATGTTACATGGTAACCTAATATTCTTATAAAAAAACTTATTAATGAAACAAAAATAAAGACATTTAAGGTCCTTACATATTATAACACAATGTGAAAGAAGATTATGTGTGGTTTTACTAGTGTATTATTGAATATTTTAAGAATATAAAGTTGGAATATGTTATATAAATGTGTTTCTAACTTATTATTAATCCATGTGTTTTATATTTTAACATAAGAGTGGAATTAAAAATAAACCTTTAGATATAAAACTCTAATTTTACCATAATTAATAGATATCATGAAATAAATTGGGGTTTCAAGATATTTTAAGATTTATTTCTGCATGGGATTGTATGGAGGTACATAGTTCACTCATGAGACACAAGTGTGACCCGATGTCTTGATTTCCCAACTCGAGTATACAAATAAGAGTGAAAAACACAATGTATATTTTATAATCAGGGTTCATGTTTTATTGAAATACCCATTACATATGGTTTATAATGAATCCTACATGTATAACATTATACTTTCATACATTCATTAAACCAAACCCGAGTTTTATCTAAAAATGGAATGGTTGGTTATGTTACCGATCATGTGGTGGGGTTTTCTTTATAGTAGGTCTTCTTAAGAAGACAATATTTATCCTTATGTATGATAGGTATGAAATTTGGTCCCTCTATAAATTGATATATAATAAGTATATGACCATACCTAGTTGAGTGACATATGATGTGATATTCTATTTGGATGAATGATAAGTGACATTTTCATCCATCCTAGCTAGTCGTTACTGGCATAATTGAATGTACAAGTTGTCTTATACAATATTGACATGTTCCATGTCTCTTGGTTGTACTTGATATCTGGATCAAATGGATTTTATAATTACTCATGATATATGAGATATAAATAGTTTATAATTTTATAGAGATACAAGTGTTTTGTAGAGATTATGTTCATTCCCTTTAGAGCTTAGGAATCATTAATACTTTGTTAGACGTTTCTCTTCACTTATATTTATGAATTAAGAATTCATATTAATTTTTAATTCTATAAATACCCTATAATTTTCATAAAATGATTTTCAAATAAGGATTACATTTGTTACCAAGTATTTTTACATAATTTTGATAGTTTTAATGATAAATTATCAATTTTTTTGAATGTATTCATAATATTTTTGGATAATATTTTCAAAAGTTTGACATGTGGTGTGACATATTGTAAAAAATGAACAAAATCTTTGAGGATATTTTATAGGAATAATATTTATGGAGATATTCCCCAAATAAAATGAATCATATTGTAAAATTAAATCAATTCATATGGTATGATTTTAGTTTTAATTTATTTAAATTATATTATAATATATTAAGTTTTAGTTTTTCACCCATGTAAGAAATAATGGTTTGGCTTAAATATCATTAGGTGATGTTTGGAAGAGAATTAAATTTTTACATTAATTATTTAAATGTTAAATAATAATGGAAAAATTTTAACTAAAAGTTATAATAGATATAACGTGTGGTCATTTTTTAGAATGTTTGAATTATGGTTGAGAATTCATGGAGTGTACTTGGAGGGAAATATATAAAGAGGTTTAGGCCTGGAGAAATGAAGTGTACATTCTTATGATACTCCTTTAGATTAATCTCTACCCTTTTCTTATCCCTTTAACTAATAAAACATGTATATTATGGGAAGTCTAGACATATCTTTTTAAGAATCATTCTTGATGATTAATGCATTTAGTGGATACCCAATGAGTAAATAAGACACTAATTATTTAATGGATCTATATTTACCAATATAAAAAATATTTAGCTTCATTATAAAATAATTTTCATCATTTATTTTTAATTTCATCAAAAGCTCTCATGGGAGATATTTTTCCTTGAGGGTTTTGTGTGTGTTTTATACTTTATATGGAAAAATTTATAGTCCAATAAATACTATCCCTGAATTCATGGTATTTATCCTTTTTATTAATAAAATTATAGTATCAAAGAGTTATTTAACCAAGAAATTATGATTTTTGAAATTATTTTCTCTATATCATTGATGATACTTATCTGTATACGACTCACAAAAGCGGTATTACCAAGTTAAAGTGGACATATATTATATACATATATATTCCTACACATAAAGAGATTTCAATCCCATGAGAATTTATTAAATAAAAAATAATATGAAATAATAACTAAATTAGTTATTAAGAATATATTTTTGAGATATATTCAAACCATAATAATATATACATATATAAACTTATATCCACTATAAAAAATATTTATGATACCATCCAGAATTATATAAAAATAAATTAAGAGGATCACTCTATGAAATATTGAAAAATACTATCCCAAAGAGGTTTATAAAAAATGAATAAAAGACTAAAATGGGTGAAAAGAAAAGTAAAAAAATCAAAAAAATGAAACATTTATATTATAAAGTTGTTATTTGGGTGTTTTATATTTCATCAATGAAATAGTAAGGAAAATAATTAATTTTTTACATAATGTACAAGACAATGATCATCCCCCTTGTTTATATAGAGATAAAATTTAATAAAAGAATTAAATTGATAGAAAAAGGAAACTCATAACTTTTTCAATCTTCAAAAAAATATACATTGATTGAGTCAATGGGGTGAGAAATAATTTTTAATGATTCTTGGAAATTAAAATGGTGATGTTTAGAGATTATTAAGAGATGAATAAGGAATGTAGTCTATTCCATTAAAATATATACTATGAAAGTAGAGGAAACCACATGATTATAGAGCTTTTTAAGGTCAATCTTCTAATTAGATTATAAAAATATCTAGAAAATTGTGTAATTTATGTTTAAAATTTTCATCATTATTAAAAATAAAATAATTATCCTATAAAACTATCCAAATCACTATCCCTTCTTATCTTGATCAACTTATTCATAAAAAAAATACCATTTTTGACTTTTTTATTATGTTTCACATGTACTTGATTCGATTTTGTGTAATAATATCTATAAACAATATACCATATAATTTAATTTTAATTAATAAAGTTTATATTATTCACAACTAAGAATTATTTTAATATTTATTATAATTATTAAATTTTGTTCTATAATATATTTTAACAAAAAATGTTTATAATTTAAGTGTAATCTACAATTTATTTCATTCTAAAATCACTCTTAAAATTTTTATGAATAAAATATTACTTAGTTCAATCATTATATAATATATTTCAGTAAATTATTTATTTAAAACTATCACATAACGAATCTAATTATCCATTTCAATAGTTACAAAATTTTTATTCTCAATATTACTTTATATATATTTACTTAATTATAATTTTAAATCTACCTATCATATTTCATAATTTTAGATTTAGTTTCATGCCCTATAAAATAAAATAGAGCATTATTATATTATAAGTTTATTTTTGAAAGTAGAAGAAATAGCAGTAGTCATGATAACATAAAAAAAACAACAATAATACACATACTGGAAAACAATTTGTGTTTGACATTCTCCCCTTTAAAAAACTGTGACCTCATAATTTTCACTCAGAGACAAATGTGGATATTTTAATTTAATATCTGTCATATTACCTCATGTATATTTTTTCTCTATAGTTTATTAACTAATTATTTTATCTTATTCTATAATACCTTCTTTCTAATGATCAAAGATGTAAACTCCATCTTTTAATTCAAGATTTATTATATAATAAATACAAATAAAAAATATTTTCTGTTAATATGAATATATATATGTAAAGATATGATGGGTTTCAATTATTAATTTTGAAATATTATTTGATGTTTTTACACCCATGGTTGAAATGAAAAAAGAATTTATTGGATCTTCAATCTCATGATCTTATCATTCCCTTTCTCAATCCTTTTTCCTAACTCCTTAATTTATATAATAAAGTATTTCTTTCAAATTAAATCATTTCACAAGTAATTTACCTCCTTGATTAGGTTATGGTTTAACCATTATATCTTTATTACTAAACCGTATTATGTTATATTAAAATCAATAGCGTTGTAGGAATAAATGAATTACATAATGAAAAGAAAGAAACTTGCTCTCCCTCAAGGCAATGATCTCTCCCTCACAGATCTGACCTAACCCTAATGGCATGGAGCCCTACCCCCTCCATCTCGATCGGAGGGGGGGGGGTCACAATCTCAAACTCATGAAAAGGGTAGAACTTTCTTTCCATTCTAAAATACTAATTATCTTCCACCCTTCATAAGGATCCATATTTCCTTAAAAGTCCCTTATCTCTTCCAGGAAGTGCCTCAGGTCTCTCTTTCCCCGAAGAAGCTCAATAGCTCTATAGACCTACGAAAAATCACTCTGGTGGTTCGGTTTCATCTTCAATGCCCCTCTATTGATGAGTTTGATCAGTTTTTATTCAATTCATGTGATCTTCAAGAGATCATGGGTGTCAGTTAAATTGATTTGAGGCACATTATGATCCAGTTTGAGTCAGATGTTGATTTGATTACCGCTTGGTCCAGGGCCCCTTGAAGACAAAATTGAGCTATTTTTACCTATTTTGATGGATTCTTGAGTTCCACATGCGACGTGATCCATCGACGATGGCCACATGGGCAAGTCTTCCTAGTCTTCTACATTACTTTCAAAATTCCTCCATCTATGTGCTATTAGGAATATGTTAGGCCAGTACCTTTGCTCTGATCATTGAACAGAGGTGGTATGTCATCCCATTTGTTCATAAATTTGTGTTGAGGTTGATGTTGCGAGGTCACATGTGAATTGGGTTTGGATCATGGATGAGAAGGAGTTTCAATGGAAGTATGAGGTCATATTTGTGTCATGGATGTTCTACTGTGTTGTTTGTGGTCGATTTGGTCACACGGTATCAGTATGTGACAACAAAGGCTTGAATGGGACTTCACATGGGGTGATGAAGATGGGTAATGGTGGCTATGTTTCTTCTGTTTTAGTTTTTCCACTATTGAGGGATCAGCCTGGGAGTATTCCGCCAAGGTGAGCTTCTGTGAAAGTCCTTCATGAGAAGGGAGTGTGGGTGGAGGTGAATTGCTTTAGACTTGCAGTGGTTGAGGAGCAACCTCAGGCAAATGCGGAGTGGGCGGCAATGTATATTGATCATGCAGGGGTCAATGCACATGGTGATATTCTTAATGAGGTGCACTGGAGGCCACCATATCTGATGGTTATTCAGGTTTTTTAACTTCTAACACGTGATCTTGGTATTGAGAAGGCACCTCCAGTGAAAAATACTATGGGAGATTTTCCCCTGTAGCTAGTGCCTGTTAATGAGGAGACCTAAAAATTTATGGTATATCGGGATGGTGTAATCTTAAGGGATTCAGCTATTTGGGTTGGAAATTTGGAAGGGAGGGTTGATATTGATGGAGGCTTGAAGATCACAGTCCATACTTGTAACTACTTTCAAGAACTGGAGAATGAGGAGATCTCCCATGTGGAGGAGGGTACTCAAATGAATGAAGGTGCCAGTATGTAGCTTGATTTCTCATATCAGAATGTAGTAACCATAGAATGTGAAATGATGAATGAGATACATGATGGTAATGATTTTGTGGAGAACCCACAATGTTTAGCCAGGATTGATACTACTAGAAAATATCAATAGGACTGGGGAGAGAATTATGGTTATCAGGATGTGCATATCTTAGGAAAATGGGGGGATGTCTCTGATAGTGACAAAGAAAATGATAGTGGCATGGTTAGACCTTCATATAGTGACATTGTTCAGGGTGGGTAGAAAAAGATGTCCGGAAATGAGGAAGTTATGACTGCCCCAATAAGAAGAAGGCCAAGGAAAGACTATTCTTATCTACCGAAGATGGTATCTCCTAGTTCTTCTATCAGGATGTAAAGTAGGGTTGTCTCTGGTTTGAAAAAGGGTGAGTAATATTCTAAGGAGTTTCTATCTTTGAAGCAATTGAATCTTAGAAAGAAGTATGCCAAGATTCTGAGCACTATAAAAATTTGGAGTGGGAATTATCTACTACGGAAGAATAAATCTATCATGGATGTGGTGACAAGTATGAATTTTATGATCTATAGTTTTCTTTTCTGGTTTTTTGTACTTTCTTGCTGTACTTTTCATTTATTTTAACAAATGGTCAGAGGTTTTCCTCTGACTGAGATTTTTTGGTACAACTCTATTCCCCAAGCTTCCCAACATTAACATTTTCCTAATCACATAGGACACTCACCTAAATGTATTTTTTTATCTATTTAGGATATTATGAAAATTAAGTTATATTATACTTAGATTTATTTAAATGAGGAGATTCCATTGCATTCCATATAATTTAAGTATTTTCCCTAAGACAATGATTTTTATAGGAGTAAAAAAACTCCACATCCACCATCCCCGCACACTAAAAAACATCTCATAACTTCTAAGATCAAGAGTGGATAATGATTTTAGAATTGGTGACCTAGGACTAATTTATTGTACTTTCATTACATGTATAATTGATTTATTGAATATTAATTAAACATATTATTACATATTTCTCATTTTTCTTGAGGAAATTTATGCAATAATGCTTTGAATATTTGTCTTATTTATAAGGTCTTATTAGTTCCCCTCTATGATGAGAACCTTTAAGCTCTATGAAAATATTATTAATATATTTATATGGTTCGATAATGTACTATGATGGGACATATAGTATTTAGACCATCAGGTGCGAGTAATCATAAGCATATGAGGCTTATTCTTAGAAAGAACACACTTGGTAATCTCTAAGATAGGAGATTACGAGAACAGATCCACCAGTAGAAATTCCACATGTTTTAGTGTCATCAATTATTTATATATAAGAGAATGTGTTGTGTTCCTTTGAGTTTAATATTATCATTAATACATTTCATGACTCACACACTTAGATTCACAGACAAATACTATCAAGCCATATGTTGGTAGAAAATAGGGTATGTTGGGTGCATGATGATTGACATTTCATTAATAGATAAGTTGAGGAAGGATTTATCCCTTATATCTTTATGGAAGCTAATATCTCATCTCATTGATTTGAATATAACTTATACCTAAATTCCATGACCATGGTGTAAATATGTGTTTATTTCAAATATTCAAAGAAATATGTATAAAGCATATAATTTGATGACACAGTCATACCTTCTTCTTGATGAGATATTGTGCAAAAAGATTATATTACACAATGAGCATTCGTATTTGGTTTTCATCATTGTTAAATTACATTCTTTCTCTTGGGTTCCTTAACCAGTTTCTAGATAGTAATCTTAGACTTTAGGCAATCTCGCCTAATGATAATGAGAAATAATCTGAGAGGGTCACACACTAAGTGTTTCTGTGAATCTAGATTAAATTATATTTGAATTTAAATAATGGAATAAATATTATTCTCAAGACTTAAGAATAATTTTATTCAATTTATATTGAGCACATAAATTAAATAAATATTCATTCACTAGCATGTGAATAAAAATATATTTATTTATATTATTGAAAATTTAATAAATATTTATTCACCATTATGCGAATAAAATATTTATTTATGAATAAAATATTTATTTAGGTATTCAATAAATACTGTGAATTTTGAATGGACCAAGACTGCACATGCTGATAAAATAATTATTTACAAAATGGTAAATATTATTTATCAATTTGTGCAAGTTAGTTCCCCACTAAATAATAATTTTATTATTATATAGAATGAGGATTATTAAAGGTTTTAAGTGTTATTTAATTTATGAAATTTAATTAAATAACATTTTAACCTAAAACCAAAATCTTTAAATAGACAGTTATGTCTATTGTGTATTGCATCCAAAAATAAGAGAATAGAGAATTATTGTGAACAATGAGTTCTATCTCGAATACTCCTCTCTCAATCTCAATAATGATAAGTACAAGGGTGATTTATTAAAAAAATAAGAATTAGAAATCAAGAACAAACAATGCATGAAATTTGATTCTCTATGATAACACTTAGAGATCAAGTGGTGTTGTTTGGAGATCATTAGAGCATGTGTAGATCACCACTGGAGAGATTCTATCCTTAAAAGAGATCAAAGAAAGTTGTGGTCAAATATTCTACAATAGTTTCTTAGTACATTGCATCTTATGAAGTAGATAAATAAGTAGTATAGATGCAAAACTTTATCTAAGATCCTGATGTGGTTACTAGTAGTAAATATCTTATCACACTCTATTCTGATAATACTACAATGACGCCTCTCACAATAGAGCCAGGGTCACATCAGTGGATGAAAGACAGACATTAGAATTATAATATATTGAGGAATGTTTATTAGATATGTGAGGTTTTAGTGAATAGTATTTAAATGGAATACAACATGGAAGACCCCTTGAATAAAGCATTGACTCAACAAAAACATGATTATAATGTGAGGACTAGCGGACTAAAATTCATTAACAATATTATTTAGTCCAAGTTGGAGTTTGTTAGAGTTTGTGTCCTAATAAAAACTGATTTTACATTGATTACATGTATATTTAGTTTATTTAACACTAATTAGACATCTTATTACATATTGTTTATTTTTTACATGGATTTAATGTAATATTGTTCTAAAGTATCTATCACATTGATAAGGTTATATCAGTTCCACGCTATAATGAGAACCTTGATGTTCTATGAAAATATTCTTAATTTGGTTATTCAATTGGATAACATACTATGATGATACACATAGTATTTATACCGTCATGCGAGAGTACTCATAAGTGGATGTGGATTATTCTCATGAAGTTCACACTTGGTAATATCCAAGATGAGATATTATAAGAACAAAATTGCCAGTATGAATTCCACATTTTTTTGTGTCATAAGATATTTTTATATATGAGAATGTATAATGGTCCTTAGACTTTAATATTATCATTAATACATTTCAGAAATCAAACACTTAGATTTACAAACAAAAGCTGTATTTCTATATGTTGGCAGGAAGTAGGGTACGTTGGGTGTGTCACAATTGACATGTCATTAATGGACAATTAAGGAAGGATTTGTACCTTACATATTTTTGGGAGTTGTATATTGGCCCTTTATTTGGAAGATAACCATCTCCAAAATTCCATGTCCATGGTGTAATGATGTATTTATTTTAGATAGTAAAAAAAGTGGTACAAATCATATAGGATGATGACACTGTCATGAAACCTACTTGATGAGATATTGTAATAAAGGAATTATATTACACAATGAGAATTTGAAAGTGTTTGTAATCATTGTAACAATAAGTTCTTTATCATGATATCCTTGACCAATTACTAGATAGTAATCTTGGACTTTAGGTAGGATCACCAAATTCCAATGAGAAAGAATCCTAGAGGGTCACACACTATGGGTTTGCATTGATCTTGATTAAATTCTATTTGAATTAAATCAATGGAATAAATATTATTCTCAAGACCTAGGAATAATTTCATTCAAGTTATAATGATTATATAAATTCGATAAATATTTATTCACCAATATGTGAATAAAAATATATATTTTTATTTTAATGAAATGCATAGTTATCTACTCCATTCATTTTCTTTAACCTAATCATGACCTAGGTCATGGATATGCCATCACCTCCCCTCCTTGTCCCTTCCCAGTTGGTAAGGAAGGAGGTTACTCTTCCACTCCCCTCATATCCCCATTATACACTCTTTAATAATTTCACTGACCCTTATCTTCTCCCTAACATCCTATCAATCGGTATCTTCCCTAAAGTTCAGTCATGCGTTGATGGAGTTCCATTGGACCCAATTTCTACCCTGGAGTTCAAAAGATCCATGTTGATGATGGATATTTCTTTGGTGGCTCGCTTCATCAAGAAAATACCATTCATGGATGCCTTCAACATATTTGTGTTTTCCACTTGGAAGTTACAATATAGGGAGATCGTAGGGCATTTGGACTTGAGGAATTTCTTGACAATATTCTCAACAGAAGATGACCTTATCTCTGCTTGGGAGAACAATCCATGTGTTTTTTTAGGATCCTAATTTTCCTTATTTTGGTGGTCGTTTTATTTTCATTTGAAGTGAGATCCACCCATCACTGCGATAAGAATCTCCCTCCCCAGTCTCCCCCTACCATTTCGGAATTCAACAATCTTTCAATTGATCAGAAACATGGTGGGCTGATATCTTTGTTCTGATCACCTCACCCATGTAGTTTTCTATCCAACTTCTCTGAGGATCTATATTGAAGTTTATGTCTCCAAGAATACAAGGTATTTTATCAACATCAATATTGAAGGTGAGATGCATTGAAAGTAAATGGTTTTCTATAAATCGTGAGTTTCATTTTTTTCCTCCCATAGACGTCTTAGTCATTATACTTATTGTTTTTAAAAAGGAACACTTGGAATTTCTCATGAGATCCTCCCACCTAAATCCCTAGGATATGGTCATCCCATGTAGGCCATAGGGAAGGTCAGGTTGAGCACCACGAATGATGTTTCACTATGTAATAACCTCAATGAGGAACAAGTAGGTACCTTTGGAAATGACCATTCTGAATTAATATAGAAAGTGGTGAGAAACATGGTTCTCGATCCATGGATCATGGACATTTTTGATCATTTGAAGTGGCACCTGGATGGTAGAAATTTGTCATGATAGGTTCAAGATTGTTCAGGGGACACTGAGGGGGTACCTGGGGCCTCAAACAACAACATAATATATCCATCATCTCATGCTTATGATGTGAGGGATATCTATGATTCTATTCAGGAGTCTTGTGAGGCTAATCCAACCAACTTCTATAATAATTTTCTAAGAGATTCCAGGATGCTACCCTCTCTTACTGACATTTTCAAGGATGGAGTTACCAGTAATGGTCCAAGACAACATAACCCCTAAAGACCCATTTAGATGTTCCAAGGCCAATTAAATCAGACACTAAAAGAGTTATTTATCCAAGATGTATTTCATTCTTGGGTGATGGTGGCCCAATCCCATTTGAAGAATGGAAGTTTAATAGTAAGGAAATGAAGAGAATAATTTTTCATGAGGCAGGTCATATAAGTAAGAACTGGATATTGATTCTAATTTTGTAACTTGGTCCTCTAAGTCCAAGGATGTGGAATGTGCGGAAGAGTACCTATGAGCCTCCTTGATGAAAGGAAATAAGACCCTTGTAGATTTATATATATTTATTAAAAATGTGTGGAGGCCTCAAAGGGATAAGTACTACTTAAATTTACCTATTCATCCTATTATAAGTTCAGATAGCAAAGGTAAAATCCCTCAAAAGAGACTGGTTTCTGTTGTTGAAATCTCAATGAAAAATTATAAGGGGATGAATATGCATGTGGAGCCAGAAAAACCTATCTATGATGAGATAACTAGGACCTAGGTAGTGGAACCAACTGCCATCATTCTAGTGAAATCTGTTAAGGAGGAAAGTGAACCAGAAAACACCCAGGAGATCCTCATGAATTCTAATGAATAAATTCTATATGAGTCTTTCCTGATCAAGGTCTCAAAGGAGGGTGCACACTGAATATTTGAAACAACTTTATGAGTTAATTTGAATAAAGAACAAAACTATTAGATAGATAGAAAGAATTATATTTTGATACGGTGCTTCAATGAGCGGATAATATGCCTGGAGGAACATGTGTAGACTTAGGAAAAGATTAAATTTCACTTAAAGGATCTTATAAAGGTCAATAAAAAAATAGAGGTTATTTCCATCAAATGAAGATTATTCAAGGTAAAAAATTATATCCTCTTAAAATTGTTCTGAAATAGCCTGATCATTTCTTATGAGGTTTGAATTTATCTATACCTGGACTTTTATTGGTTTCCTTCTTTTTTCCCATAAAAGTGATAGTGAAAAAAAATAATTTAGGGAATCTTTAATAAATATTTATTCACCTTTATGTGAATGAAATATTTATTTATGAATAATTTTTTTTAGATATTAAATAAATAACGAGGTATTTAAATGGACCAAGACTGTATCTGATCATAAAATAACTATTTACAAAATGGTAAATATTATTTATAAATTTTCACAAGTTTGTGCACCACAAAATAATAATATTATTATTATATGGAATGGGGTTCATTAAAGGATTTAAATGTTTTTTAATTGTGAACATGCAATTAAATAATATTTTAACCGAAACCCTAACTCTATAAATATATTGTTATGTCTATTATGTATTGCTTCCAAAAATTGAGAATAGAGAATTGCTGCGCACACCAAATTCTCTCTCAAATCCTTTTCTCTCCATCTCAAGAATAAGAAATGAAATAGATATTTATTCAAGTCCAAAAAATTAGTGATCAATAATGAACAACACAAGACAATCGATTATCCATGCTAGCAATTAGATATAGATTTGTGTTTCTCAGAGATCATTGGAGCACATGTGAATCACCGTTAGAGAGATTATATCCTAGGATACTCACAACCCAACAAAGAAAAGCCAAAATGGTCTTTTTAGAAGATCAAAATTAATAAATGAATATTTTTTCTAATCCCAGGTATTTATTTCTTTAGATATTAAATAAATTATTTAGAATTTTTTTTTGTGCAAGATCCCTGCTCATAGTTTTGGTAAATTATTATTAAAATAAATTTAATATATCACTCAACCACTGCACGCTTCCACTACATCAGGAACCAAAAAATTCCTTTAAATTTTTTTATTGAAATAATATGTAAAATATTTATATTTTACTTTTATGATCAAGAAAAATATTTGGTGTACACCTTTCTAACTTTATAAAATTTTATTTATATGCAGCAACTAAATCCCCTTAATTTTTCATGAACTCAAGAAATTTCCTCTTTATCCTATGTTGAATCATCACAGGGAAAAATCATTAAGGTGAATTAAGAAAACATTTACATTAATATAAACATAAAAGAAAGATATGTATCTCTTATATAGATAGTGGAAACCCTTATCACTTGTATAAGGCCCCAACCTTAAACATTAATTAATCATGAATTAAATGAATAATTCACATAGAGGATCTTTTCAGGTTTAGAGTTTTAGATAATTAGGTCATAACTATTACATCTCAAAAGATTACATAGTATACACTTCTAATAAGTTTCCATAAAATTAAAAAAAACACCTAAAAAGAAACATGTCTAGTTCCATGTTTTAGATAGAATGTCTTTCCTTGATCCCATCCTTGACCATATTCATCTTTAAGTCCTATGGAAAACTTTTCAAAAACTTGGGATGAGCATAAAAAGCCCAGTAAAGGATACACAAAGAAGGAAAACTGTTAGTTTTTCAAAACAACAAGTAAACCACGAGTACTTTACAAAAGTAATACTTTTCACATTTATAAAGTAGTAAAAACCTCTTCACTGAATAAAATACCATTACTTACCATTTTAACCAAAATATTACCATAAAACCCATATAAATAACACATAACATATAAAGGTAACTTGGGACATAAACATACTTAAATGGAATAACCATATGGTCGACTTCCACACATACTTAATGGAATAGCCATATGGCCGACTTCCACACATAATTAATGGAATAGCCATACGACCGACTTCCATACCCAATGCATTGGAGGTTATAACGTAACCACCCGTCCTGGTATTCACGGCACCACCCGTTATATGGTTTATTAGCAGTTCAAACCTTCGATGTTGATACAACCTGTAAAGGAGTGGAATTTTTTAGACAACTATTTTTTTTATTTTTTATGTGTCTAGTGGTTTGAGAGAATTTTATAAAATTTTAAATCACATTTTAAAATAGTTTTAAAAATTATGGAAGTAATTTTAATGTTTATTTTTTTGGAAATTAATTTTGGAGTTTTAAAGTGTTTTAATTATGTTTGAATCAATTGGATTTTTAGTTATAATAATAAATTTTATTCTTATTATATAAAAGTTTCTATAATTAAAATGAATATTTTATTTATCATAATTTTATCTTAACATGGGTTCTTTTTCTAAGTAGCATAAATGTATTTTTTTTCAATTCTCATGTATAGGTGGTAGAGAAAATTTATGTGCATATTTTTAATCAAATAATGAATATTTTTTTAATTTTTTTCAATGATAAACCCCATGTATTTAAATTGTTTATTAAAATAATTGGTAGTATGAATTATAGAATGAAAATAGTCTAAATTGTGACAAGTGCATAATTCTGGATTTTTACAGATTTTTACATCAAGGGTATTTTGGTCATTTCATAAAAAATATAATTCCAAATTTAGTGATTATTATTTTTTTATAATAATTATTTAATTTCCTTGAACTTTTTCTTCTGTACCAGGAGCTAATTCGGGCATCTAGAGGCCTTAAAAAATCAATGAAGTTAAAGATTTTTCTGAGAGGACAATGTGGACCCCACCAATGTAACATGACCTCATATTGGACTACACACCTTCAATGAAGATTATTACACCTGATATAGAACTATTACACATAGGAGAACCTCTAAATATAATTTTAGGGAGTTTTGAAGACATTATGGGTGCCATTGGATGTTATACTTTAGGAGGAAGCTTCCTGAAAACTTCATCCAAAAAAAGAAACCTCCAATAAAAAAATCATTACTCATAATTTTTTTGGAAAAAAGGAGATAAAATTTGGAGGGTGAAAGTACACAAAACATACGAACAATTTTAATTAAGTGTTAAACACGTTAATCAGCCACTTAATGGGTTAAAAATGCAACAACTTTTGGATGAAGAATTTTGCCTATAAATGGAGGCTCTCGCCTCCTTCCGAAATCATCAGCTCATAGCTCACAACCAAGGATGGATCCCACCAAGGGCTGGGTGACGCTAATGATCCTATATTTCCCCCTCATTTCTTCTTTTTTATTTTATTTTAATTTTAATTTTATTTTTAGTTTTTTTTCAATTTTAATTTTAATTTTAGTTTTATTAATCCATGAATTTGTGTTTCTCCATCCATCCCACAATTCTTTTTTTTTCTCTCAATTATCTTATTTTAATTATATGTATTTTTATCATTATTATTAGTATTAATACTTATAATATAATTATCATTAATATTAATATTACTATTATTATTATAATCATTATTATCACATTCTTATTTGAAAACAATTTTATTTTCTCCCTCTATCCATTTTCAAAAACAATTTTCTTAATAATAATAAAAATAAAAATAAAAATAATTATTATGTTAACAATCATTATAAATTATTTATTCTTATTCTCTCTCCATCTCTCCTCTCTCTCTCTCTCTACTATTACGATCTCCTACTCTAAAAAATGAGAGCCTAACCCCAAGACATGGCCTAGGGGGGAGGTTAAGGTGTTCTTGAATTTCCCTTAATATTTATTCTAAATTTGTGATAGAATTGAGTAGTATGCTAGGGTGAGGCAAATGTCCCTGATTGGGTGACTGTCCCCAAAGACATGCGACTCAAGTTATTTCTATTCTGAAAAGAATAGTGATTAAAACACGAGATTTCATGTTTGAGTTATCAAAATAGAATCAAACATATAAAGGAGAATAATGATTGAACCAAATAATGAACCCCAAAACCAAGTCCTTTCTTCCTAACATCATTCTGTTTAGAATTTATCTTAGTAAAAATTTAGAATTCTTGATTTAATTGTCAATATTTTAAATAATCTAAAAAAAAGTGATAGTTTAGGTGATATAGAAGAAGCAAGTGAACCAAACATAAAGGCTCTTCAAGAGAGACGACCCTAATCGGCCATAGTGCTGCACTAGGAAAAATATAATTGTTTTTGTCCATTCCCCATGATAGGTGTGGGTAAAAACTAGTGATGTTTCCAGGGATCTAATCAATAGTTCATTTAATTTTTCTATTTTCACATCTTAGGTAGTTTTAATTTATTTAATAAAAATAAAAAAACTTCCATGATGTATTCAAATTCAGATTATTATGCATGGATAAATTACCCACATGTGCAGCAAAAATAAGAAGAATATGGAGATTTTAGAAGACCTCAGGTGCAAGAGCATATAGATATCATTGAACAATTAATAATAAAATATAAAAGTGCATTTGACTATGTTCATGAAATAATGGAGCAACCTAACCTTGAGCAGGAACAAGAACCTAAGGTGGAAAAGGAGGAAGAATTTATTGGTGAGATACAAGTGGTAGATCAAAAAATATTGGATGAATTCTTGATTAATTATGAGGAATTTCCAGATCTCCCCATATAATACAAAAAAGAACAGACAACAATACTAAAGGAATAACCCACCCAAGTGGTAGAATTTGTAATCAATATGGAGGAGACCGATTACCTGCCTCCATCCTCATAGAGTCTACTCCAAGAGACACTTACCACTAAGGCAGAGATTCAAGTTGAACTGACTTTGGGAGTTGAACCATTCTTTGACTCTATCTCTTATGATTTTTTTGAAACAAAATTGTAAATCACTCCCTATTGTTTTGATTATACATAATCAAACATTTTTTTTCTATTCCTTGGAGGATGAATAAGAATACAGTGGACATACACCTATTGAGGAACACATGAAGGTCCCTGATTTCAATGAACATTCATTGGAGGATCCCCATCAGAAGATCCAGGTAGCTGAACGTAATGAAATAAGACAAGAGGTTTCTCTTCATGAATCCCCCATGAATCCATCACTGGAAGAGAAGAAGGTTTCACAAGTATCAACAAAGGAAGAGGATGGTCCATACTTTATCCTAACCCTGCCATACATGCTATACCTCATTATAAAGGGGGAGGATATGGTGTAATTTATCCATGGATCATTACTCACCTAGAAGGATGAGGCACATGCTGGGAAAATCCACATGTGGTGGTTCAAATCAAAGAAGTTTTATCCTCAATCAGACTTTGGATAACAGCTGGTACTACCCGCTGAAGGTAGTAAAAATTCAGGACCCACTTGGGGGATCGTACCAAGACTTATCCTTTAGTTGATTTCTAGGAATTTATATATCAACTTCTTTTCGTAGAAGTATAAAAGAATGCATCCCACTCCCTCTATCATTTTAAAAAAAATATATTATCATTATGCTTAATTGAGTTGTGTTTTTTTATAGGTTTATAATGGTAGAAGGTATCCCCAGACAATGAAGGGGAAGGATCAAGTTTCATAGAAAAATGGAGTTCACTTTTAGTGTTTTTTCTATTAAACTCCCTAATTTTTTTCCACAACATGTTTTGAGCGTTAAAGATAAAATTGCATGACCACAATTGAATTATGATTTACTTGACTAATGTAAGAGACATGGGTTTCTTAGGAACCTAGTGATTCCATGTATTATATTTCAATATTGATATGATTAAATGATTGAAATGGAGAATTGAATTTTTTAAATATGAAGAATAGATATTGAAATGATGACCCATGATTTGAAGGAATTAATCGATTCAAATAAATGAGATTCCCTAACCATCTTTCATGCTTTGAATTTCTATAATTCATGTGAATTGATTTATTATTATTGAACATGTCTTGAGTTATTGTCCCAAATCATATGTCTCATTCCCAAGAGGATTTCTAGACCATATAATTTCTATTTATTCATGAGAATATTTCATGAGTGATCTTGGGGCATGTAACTAACCAGAACATGTATTGAAACTTTTCAAATCTATGACTATGAAAAAAACATTTAAAATTATTATGATATCCTTTGAAAAGCTATTTTTCCTTAAAATAATACCTTTACATCAATCCTTATTTTATCCCATAGAAACTGTGAATGACATTTATAGGGATAAGCCATGTTTGAATTCATTTTTATCCATTCCGACCCTCCTATTAGTATTTTCATGTTATTTTAAAGTTTAAGTGTGGGGGTAAAAAGAATCATAGTGGATGGGATGATATACATTTTAAGGAAGAAGTGTGGGGTTATAATTATGGTAATTGTAAAAGGTTGTGGAATCATTCATTATACTCTTTTGTTTGACCCTATTTAATTAAAAAAACTGAAAAAATGAAAAAAATATAAAAAAAACAATAGAAAAATGGGTTGTGATTTGGGAGAACCAAAAATTACAATTTTCTAGACCAATGATATTATGATCATATGTGGTTAGGATATGGATGTGAGGTTTTATCAAATCATAATTTTCAAAAAAGGAAAAAAGTAAAAATGTAAAAAAATATTCAAGAGGGTGAATAAATAATTCATTATGCATATTTTGATAATGACCTTACATTGAGTTTTGGGGAAGTGGGTGTTACTACTTGGAATAGGATAATTTTATTACACTTTTTGATATCATGTGTTGTACTTAAGAGATAAACCTCCTCTTTGGGCCTTAATTTTTATAGAACAAAATCCTACCAACCTTTAGCCTCATAGTCATTTGAACCTTTATTGCAAGTCCTCATGATTTTATGTGTCTTTTTTCTTTACAAAGTGGAGAAAGTAGTTCATTTACAATCATATGGATAAGGAGCATGTTATCATGATATGAGAATAACTCTACTTGAATTGTATCATGAGTGATTTGAGAAAAAAATCAAAAGAGAGGTAAATCATGACTTGATATGTTTAATAATAATGAATCAAGGAGTTTGAATGAATGAAATGATAAGTTCAATCAATTTTCAAAGGGTAAAAGTAAAATATGTGAATTATTTGTTTCTTTGAAAAAATGGGAAATTAAATTGATATTTTATGCAGATTTTTGAAATTTTGGTTTCCTAGTGATTTTTTTTTTGATTTTATTGCATTGGAATTTGAATATTGGTAACATTGGTGTCCTCTAATTTATATGTTGAGTGTTTATGCTTGAGGGAAAGCATGGTTTATGTGTGGGGGTATTTGACAGAACAAATTTATATGCTTATTTTTAATCAAATAATAAATATTTTTTAATTTTTTTCAATGATAAACTCCATGCATTTAAATGTTTTATTAAAATAATGGGTATTTTGAATTATTGAATGAAAATGGTCTAAATTGTGAAAAATGCATAATTCTTGATTTTTGACATATTTTTACATCAAGGGTATTTTGGTCATTTCATAAAAAATATAATTCAAAATTTAGTGATTAGTTTTTTTTATAATCCTTATTTTATTTTTTTCAGCTTTATCTTCAGTAATAAGAGGTGATTCATGTATCTAAAGGCCTTTAAAATCAATGAAGTTAACAATTTTTCAGGGCGGACAGTGTGGAACCCACCACCGTAACTGAACCACATCTCAGCTAAAAGACTATAAATGAAGGTGAATACACCTGTTATATAACTATGAAACATATTAGTTCCACTAAAAAGAATTTGTGGGAGTTTTGAAGTCATTAAGGGTGCCATTGAATGTTATACCATTGGAGAAAACTTCTTGGAACCTTCGTACAGAAAAAAGAAACCACCACTAAAAATCATAACTCATACATCCAGTGGAGAAATGAGTCTACAATTGTAGGGGAACGACCAAGAAATTTATGAATAAATTTCATGAAGGGGTACATGAATGAATTGGCCAATTAATGGGTAAAAACACAACAACTCTTTGAGGAAGAATTCTACCTATAGAAGGTGGCTATCGCCTCCTTCCCAAATCATCATCTTAAAGCTCACAAGAAAGGAGGGATCCCACCATGAGATGGGAACCGATGCTGCTAATCTATTACCCCCTCATTTATTATTTGGATTTTGTTTTAATTTTAGTTTTCTTTTAGTTTTATTTTCAATTTTAATTTTAATTTTAGTTTTATTAATCCATGCATTTGTGTTTCTCCATCCATTCCACAATTCTTTTTTTCTTAATTATCTTATTTCAATTATATGTATTATTATCATTAATATTAATATTAATATTAATAATATAATTATTATTAATATTAATAATATTATTATCATCTTCATTATTATTATTATCACAATCTTATTTTAAAACCATTTTATTTTCACCCTCTCTCCATTTTCAAAAACTATTTTCTTAATAATAATAATAATAATTAATATTCTTATTATTATTTTCTTAAAAATCATTATAAATTATTTATTATTATTCTCCCTATCTCTATCCTCTATTTCTCTCTCTATCTCTACCATTGCGATATTTTACTCTCGAAAATTATAGTCTAAACCCGATACATTGCTCGGGGGGGGGGGTTAAGGGGTTCTTGAATTTCCCTTAAAATTTATTCTAAATTTGTGATAGAATTGAGTACTTGGTCAAGGTGAATGTTCTTGATTGGGTGATGGTTCCCAACGACATGTGACTCAAGTTATTTCTATTAAGAAAAATAATTGTGATTCAAACATGAGATTCCATGTTTGAGTTATCAAAATAGAATCAAACATATAAAGAAGAATAATGATTGAACTAAAGACTAAACCCCCAAACCAAGTCCTTTATTCCAAACATCATTCTGTTTAGACTTCCATCTTAGTTAAAATTTGGAATTCTCTATTTACATTTCAATTTTTTATATAATCAAAAACCAAAAAATGATAGTTTAGATGATATAGAAGAAGTAAGTGAACCAAACTGAAAGAATCCTCAAGAGAGAAAACCCTAGTCAACCACTGTGTTTCACTGAAAAAAATATAATTATTTTTTCCATGCCCCATGACAGGCTTGCGTTAATAGGTCAATTATTTATTTCCAAAATTTTTATAAGGGTTATTTAATCTCACACATATAGGCAATTCCAAGCACTATGTGAAGGTGGGTTCCCTTACATTAGGGTAAAATTCATTCTCATGTTTAGGTAAGTCTGAGTGTCATGTGTAGGTAAATGCAAGAATTTTTTCATGTATAGGTCATTTCCTTCACTCATGTAAGGGTCGACCTCTTCTATTTATCAGTATGTAAAGGTTTTTTGGGGGTGTATCATGAATAGGTAGATTGATTCTTACATAAAATTTAGTGAGGTTTTGAACTAGCTTTAGGAGGGAAATTTTGAACCATATATGTGTTAGTGTAAAACAATTTACTCTGATGCAACATGTATCTATCACATGAGGGTAAAACAATTTTCTACAAAATATCGATATTTCCCCATATATGGATCTACAATTATTTTTTCACATAATTAATAAAAATATGAATAGAATAATGAATTTAATTTAGTTATTTGGAATAATAAAATATATTCTTGAATTCCAAATTGTTTGGAAGATTTAAAATGAGTCATGTGAGAGAGATTAAATGGAAACTGATTAATGAGAATTAAATAAGGAATGCTTGGTTGAATATTATGGAAATATCTGATAATATATCTATTATCTTCTAAAAATCAAAGGGTCATTCTATTTTGTTTTTCTTTAGTTATACTTTGAGTTTAGGTGATCCAAACTACTTCATTTAAGATCTTTGATCCTTCTTAAACCAGTTCGATACCCTTTAATGATTCAAGACAAATGATTATCCTCCCTCTTTTTACACTATTCTATTGTAGCATTATTGAAGTTTCCAATATGATAGGGATCTTTAACTTCTCTTATAATTAGAGAAGGTGTGAAATTATCATGTTTTAGTTTCATTTTAATGAATAGATTTAATTTTCTTTGAATAGATAATACTTCTAAGAACTAAATGAAGAAGAAAAAATAGAATCACATGTAGTTTTATTATTATTTCAAATATGGAAAATTTCTTATTGTAAAATTAATATTATCATAATATGAAAATTAAGAAAGATGATATTGCATTCTATATAATAAATATTATTATTAAAGAATTAATATAAAAATAATATCACATGTTACTATTAGAATTTATGATTTAAAGAATATAAATAAAGGAATGAAATATATTATATATCATATATAGTATTATATTACTTTTATTAATAAAATATAAATCACATGTAATAATTGATGTTATCAATTTACAATATAGAGATTATTAAGGAGAGATAAAAAGGGTTAATTACTAGTTTTAGGATATTATTAATATATTATTATTATTATTTCATGAATTTAAATAGGAGTATATATCATGTCATAAATATTATTCTTCCTTTGGGAATAAATTCATGTAGTGGATAAATTCAATCCTTTTAATTATTTAGAAATTGTTGCATGCAAATAAATGATAGTTTATTATCATTTTGGAAATTTTATAGAAATGATAAAAATAATAATAGAATCACATGTTGTAGTGTATATACTTATTATATTATGAATTGAATTATTATATAATCCTATTATAGATGTATTGAAATATGAAAATTGTCACATGTGTTGATTATTAATATTTCATGATAAATATTAAACAAATGGTTGGGTTTTGGGCGATCACTTGCGTTGCAATATATTTGTATTGTATCTGGATGTTTACTTTTTAGTGTAATATATTCTTTGTTTGATTTTATTATCATCCTTTTTCATGGTTTGATATGGTTTCAAACCAATAAACATTGTAAATTTGGATGATGATATAATTCAAATGAATGTGGCATGATCAGAATAACTAATGCACCTCTTGAAATTGATTAAATATGAAAATAATACCTAAATCATGTTCATGGTGTTTTCTACCTTTTATTAGATACTTAATATATTTTTCTTGATGTGGAAAACATATTCATAATAAACTGGTTAATTCGAGATGGAATTTAAAACATTTTTTTGGTTAAAGAATAAATGTTTGGGGCTAAATGAAACCATTATTGATTGTGAGAGGCTCAAAAACCTTGATTCCATGACCTTTGTACCTTTTTGTGTGTGTAGAAAATACATTTAATATGTATGTATTCCCTATGATAATTAAATCTTTGATATGATTAATTGATAACCTAGTATGGTTGGAATTATTTGACAGGGAATGGAGTCAAGTCTCGAGGGATATATTAATGGGTGGTAATATGTTTTGATATGGGATGGGGGACATGGATACAATGATATTCAATAATGATGGTGGGATAGATTGTACTATTTGAAATAGTGTGGGAATGCCACTATGGTAGTCATGATGAGTTCAGAGTGGGGCTTGCTCATCAATACCTTTAAATCATTCTTAATTATTTCTTAATGAACAAATAGTCAGATGTTATTTATATGACTAGTTTCTAACTGATTGATGATGTTTTAGTCTATGCATTGCAAGTGCATCTCAAGGTGTTAGCTTAGGTGGAGTCCTAGACTACCCAGATAATAATGAATGATAAATGAATTAATAAATTAATGGGGATGATTCTTGATATTTTAAACGATGATGACATACTTGATAATATAACTTGATCTTTTAAAAATAAAATTCTTTTTGTGGTTTAGTTAAATGTCTTTTTATGTGTTATGGTTATATAAAATACATACACTTATTTTGTTTTATTATATCCTATCATATTTAAGAGACCTTTAAAAATCATAACCATTGATAATATATTCATTGAACAGTGATCATATGATTAGTATAAATATAGGATTTTAAAAAATCCAATTGATATAGAAAAAGGAAGTGATTCATCAAATAGTAGGATCATACCCTATGAAGCCCATTTATCAAAGATTTTGAGGAAGAAAAAATCACTAGGATTCTCCCTTGACCAATCCCACACAGATATCAAACAACTTAAGCACAATCAAAACTGTTTATAAGAGAAGTTCAAGATCATCGAGATCACAACCTAAACCATATACGCCAAACAACCCATGAAAGTCTCACCATTGCGCAACTTACCCTTAGGAAATTTTATAGTGTAATAAATGGATATGCATCAAGACCCTAATAATATGAATATTTTTATTATATATAATAATGAATATATTTTTAAATTATTTTTACTTTATAAATGATTTTAATTTTGATACAATAAAACACAAATTTTATTTTTGGGTAACATTCAAATTCAAATAAGGAATTTATTGTGATGAATTAATATATTTTTTAAATAAATAATATTTTATTGAAATATTATTATTAAATATGTTTTTTTAATTATAAATGATCGTATATTTTTTATGAATTCAAATGCAATTTTTATAAGGGTTTAAAATCTGTTATAGTAAAAAATCCCATCACTTCCCAATAAATACCGATTCTTATTTTTGAACAAAAAAATTAAATATTTATAAAAATATTTATAAAAAAATGAATATTACTTTTAGTATCAAAATTTCGACATTATCTAATGGTGAATTTTTCAAATTTTTTTGAGACCATCAAATTTTTGGATAAAATTTAAGTACAATATAAATATATGTTGTGTATTATGACATCATAATGACCAAAAAATGATTTAATAAATACTATAAAAGTCATAAAAGACCAAATATAAGTTTATACTTTAAAATAATATGATTTTATGTTTAATTTATTAATTTTATAAAGCCTTTATGAATCCTCTAAAACCTATAATATATTTTATGGTTTTAAAATCATTTCTTTAAGGAAACAACACACTTTCACATCATCAATTGTAATATTTTAATAATATAGGCCATTTTCCCTATAAACAAATGAAAAAAACACCTCTTTGGAAGATAACATGGGAAAAAACATGGTAATATTTGTGAAATAATAATAGATTCCCCACTCAAAAACCTAGGTTTGAGAAATAATAATGGATTCCCCACTCATTTCCAATACAAACCCACCCAAAATCCCACTTATATTCACTAAAAAACCTTGTATTACATCCTTAATATACTCTATCCTCTATGTATTTCTACCAAGGTGTCCCTAATCACTCAAGAAGCTCCTCTCAAGCATTTGGAATCACCCTCTCAAGGTAAGGTATCCTCTTCTTCTACTCTTTATTGAAGTATATTCATTATCGTATGTCTTTCATCTTTATTTACTAATATTGGGATATGTTCTTATATATCCCCCTTACTATCCATTTTATGTCTAAATTATGAGATACCCTTTCCACTATCCTCATTCCCTCCCATGAATATTCATACCCCCATTATGCTACTTAAATTTCACTATGATTTTCCATGAAAAACAATTGTATAGTGAATACCCATACCCATTTCCTATCAAGGAGGTTCACCTTTATGCACTTATAATTATTTTATTAGGGACTTACATGAATTTTTTCCACACTCCTTGATTATTGAATAAAACGTGATAATAAATGATTCCATATTTTATGATCTATGTGGAACACTTATGCATGACAACGAAATGAAATTGATGGGTTGACATGAAATTTTTTAGTGTTTGAATACATACAAGAATGTTTTAGTCTCATGACACATCATAAATGGGATTTTAGAGTGAACCTAATCAATGATGAGACTTTTTCCATCATGATGTATTGGTAGATTTCCTTGAATTATGTTTATGATGTAATTTTTTAAGTTTTTTCCACATTTCCCATGTTTCCATTATGTTATCATGTTATATCATGCATTATTGTTCATGTTTATGATTATCACCCTTTTATGTATCATTAATATTCTTATTATTTAACATGTATTACTTTATTCATGTTATTCCATGTTTTCACCCTTACTAGTCTTTATATCTCACCCCTTTCTTATGTATGTCCCCAGGTTATCCCATACAGTTTTATGTATAATGGAATAGAATAAGAATGCCAAGGAATTTTTCAACAATGTTGTTTTAACCCATGTTTCAAGTTGTTATGTAATGTACTTAATTCCCAAAGACACTAGAATTATCAATCTTTTGGGTTTTATTATGTGAAATCTTATGTAATAAATCCTAAATTAATGTGTAATAAATATCAGGGTTTTCATAGTTGGTATTAAAGGAAAGTTTAGTTATTTTTGGGATTAGGATAAGAAAAATTTATTGACAGACTCAGGGATAAAACTAAGTATAATAAAATATCGTAAAATTTTGGTAAAATATAGAGTAAGAAGTTTATAAATAAAATATATACATTTATGGATACTACAAGTGAATGTGGATCTAGAACAAATGTACATAGAGGTAAAACCTAAAAACACTACTTTGAGATAGACTCGACCAGGAACTATTGCATGAAAAAGGGCCTTTTATGGACACCTGTTTTGACAATCCTGGGGAATAATATTTGGTAAATTCAAAATCTTTTTGTGAACCATTATTAAGTGAACAAAAATTCCTATAAGATTATATGTTAGGAATTAGATCATGGATAACTTATATTGATGCCTATAAATTCATAAGTTACGTAATAAACTTCATTAATAAGTTATCGCTTTATTTTCATTAGATTCCTATTATGTGTTTAATAGTTTAAAAATACTCGTCTCTATTATTACTATTATTCTATACAATGACTGAAAAAATGAGGAACTAAGTAAACAACCAATGTGAAAGGAAATGTGATGAATTTTCAAATGAGATGCCCAACCCGATGAGAGCAGGAATAGAAAGACTTGTGAAGATACTCTCTCCAATAACTCTGGTTCTGAATAGAATCCCAGATCAGGAGGAATGCCCAAATCCCTCTAAGAAAGGACAAGCTACCATTGAGACCTATATATGACAAAGGCCCCATAATTTCAATGTATCATCTGATCCCTTTAATTGTGGAAGAATTTATCAACTCAACTGAGAAGATCTTATCCATCCTTCAAAGTTTAGATAAAGAGAACGTTATACTAGATATTTATCATGTAGTGGGATAAGTTGATTAGTGGTGGAAATTGGTCAAGAATACGGATATTTGGGAAGATATCGATGTTATGGCATAGAATGAATTTCAGTAAATGTTTTTCAAAAAATATTTTCCTCACACTCCATGAATTAAAATTTCAAGGTATTTCCTTGGCATTAAAAAAAAAGACGATGAATATATTGGGGTGTATGAGGTAAACTTAGAAAGACTTTCACAAGACACCTCTAGATTTGTTGGTACCCCCCAAATACAAGGATGATCACTTCTTTTGTGGGATAAAACCTTGTCTATAAAAATGACTGGTGATCTGAGACTTTGATTGCTATGAGAAAATTGTCCAATGGGGCCTCAAAGTAAAAAGGTTTATTAGAGAATCTCAAGGGTATCATGGGGATAAGAATTATAAATTGGAGTTTAATTATAGCGGTCTTATAGAGAAATTTAATGATGCTAAGAAATTTCAACATCCCATTTGTCAAAAGTACGAAAAGAAGAAACCTATAAATTGATTAAGGGGAATTAAAAAATGATTTAGGTGTGGGAAGAAAGGACACCTATATAGTGATTATATATGGGAGAATACCACTAATGAAATGGAGTAATGGAATACTCTTTTCAATCCTCAGTATATTGTTAATTTTTCTAACTGCAAGGAACATGGGAACTTTGAAAACCAAGGCACTAAGCCAAGGGTTTTTGGAGACAACCATTGAACATAAAATCACTAAAGGAGAGATTATTCCATCAAAACCACCAGGGTGGATCCTGATAAAGAAGCAGTGAAATGTATTCTAGTAATTAATTCAATAATAGTGAATGTTCTTTTTGATTCTGGTTCTATGCATTCCTTTATATCATGCACGTTTATAGAACTATCTAAACATCCCCACAAAGCATGGAAGTAGAGATTTTAGTGAAAATAGAAAATGGGAGAATTATTTAATCCCAAGTATATAAATCCTCCCATATCAAAATTTTTTGGATAAAATTCCCAGAAAACCTTGTGATGCTTCCTTTAGTATAATTTTAATCAATTATAGGTATTTATTATCTTTACCTATATAGATCCAACATAAATTTACATGAGAAGGAAATCATTAACCATATCATGAATCGACTCTCCAATTCTGTACAAGTGCAAGGAGTAGGATGGATCTTCTTTATCAATAACATCTCAAGCATGGATATTATTACCCTTAAATAAATCATATCTATATAAAATGATTGAGTGTAAGGAAAAGATCTCCCTCGAGGACATTCCCATTGTGAGAGAATACACTTATGTGTTTACTGAATAAATTTAGGGTCTTTATCTTAGCTGAGAAGTAAAATTTTCAACCAATATTATACCCGGGGTGTTACCATTATCCAAAAATCCATATATAATGGATATTTTGAACCTTGAGGAGCTAAATAAACAACTATGATAGAATCTGGATAAAGGTTTTATACACCAAAAATCTTCACCTTGGGGTGCCCCAGTCCTATTCTTCAAGAAGAATGATGGTTCAATGTTCCTTTTCATCGATTATCTTGAGCTAAGAAAGATCACAATAAAGAAAAAGTATTGGATGTTGCAGATTCATGACTTGTTCGATTAGCTACATGGAAGACAATACTTCCCAATATGGATCTTTGGTCGGACAATTATCAAGTAAGGGTGAAGAACGAGGATATCCACAAGATCGCTTTCTGTACATGGTATGGGCACTCTGAGTTCATAATAATTTCATTCAAACTCACCAATTCTCCAAAAATATTAATCTATATGATGAATAGAGACTTTAGATATTACCTTGACAATTTTTTGGTATTATTTATATATGATATTTTAATATACTCCAAAATAAAGGAGGATCATGATGAGAATCTAAGAACTATTATAAAAATATGATCAAAGGATAAGATTTATGAAAAGTACTACAAATGTAAGTTCTTGTTGAAGGGAGTCTCATTCTCAGGGAATATTATCGCAATAAATGGGATATCAATGGTCCCTTAAATTATAGAAAAAAGTGAAGGATGTTTGGGGACAAAATCTATGATAGAAATACATAGTTTCCTTGGGTTGGTTGGTAATTACCATTGATTTTTGGGGAATTTCTCATGATTATCAAACCCTCTAACCAAGATAACTCAGAAGGGAGTCAAGTTTTTTTGGAATAATTAATATGAAGATAGCTTCAAGGAGTAAAAAAATAGGCTTATCACTATACTTGTACATATACTACCAATGAGTGGGGATCTTTTAGTAGTGTAAAAAGATGCTTTAAAGAAGGTATTGGGCTGTGTGTAAATGCAGAATGAAAAAGTGATAGGCTATGCCTCAAGGAAATTGAATGTTCATGAACATAACTACCCAAATCATGATCAAGAGTTGTCTATAGTGATATTTACATTGAAAATATGGGGGAATTATCTATTTTCAGAGAAGTTTTAAATATATATGAATCATAAGAGCCTCAAGTATATATTCACAAAGAAAGAGGTGAATATGTGTCAATGAATATGGTTAGATATGATTAAGGACTATGATTGATTAATCTACTACCATCCTGGGATATCAAATAAAGTATAAGAGGATCTAAGTAGAATGGTTATTGTAATTATATCATTGATGAGAATTGAGAATGGAATATCTTATTAGACTTGAAAAGGGTGGATATGGGAATCATAAAGAAAGAAACATCATCAATCCTTTCATAAATAATTTCTCAACCATCTCTTTTGGAGAGGATAAATGATGCTCAAGGAAATTATGTGGGAATTCATAAGAATGTAAAGCTATAAGAAAATATAAACCCTTGGAGTTCAATGTTAATGAATAAGGAGTTCTAAGATTTGGGTTAAGGCTACATGTACAATAAAATCCTGAGTTAAATAATGATCTTTTAGATGATTCACATAGCTCGACCTTCTCTATCAATCTAGGAATCCCAAAGATGTATCAAGATCTCTAACAGAACTATTGGTGGGACAATATAAAGATAAATATCATGGAATATGCATCAAGATGTAATATATTATATCAAGTGAAGGAATAAAGGGAAAAAATCTAAAGGGATGATAAAACCATTACCCATACCTATATAGAAATGGGAAAACATCACCATGGACTTTGCAACTAGTATTTCGAATAAATAAAGCAGAAATAATGTTATATGGGTTGGGGTGTATCATCTCACAAAGACTGCTCGCTTCATTTCAATTTGATATGACTTATCAATCGGTCAAATTGCAAGGATATACATTAGAGAAGTGGTGAGGATATGTGGAAAACCACTATAGAATGTATCTGATCTATATTAATGATTTACCTCCAATTAATGGGAGAGTCTTCAACATTATTTAAATACTAATTTAAAATTCAGAACATCTTATCACCCTCAAACTAATGTCCAATCTTAGCATACTATCCAAACAGTCGAGGAAATGTTGAGAGCATGCTCAATTGACTTGAAAGGAGGATGGGGTCGACATCTTAATCTATTCGAGTTCTCATACAATAATAGTTTACACTCAAGTATCCAAATGGATCCCTATGAACCCCTTTTTAGTAAGAGGTGTAGAACACATGCATGTTGGGATGAAGTTTTGGAACAAAAATTGATGGGTCATGAAACAGTTTAGAAAATTGTGGAAAAGGTCAAGACCATTCAGTAGCACATCAAGGATGATCAATGTTGAAAAAGGATATATAATAACAATCATCGATGAGACCTATAGTTTGAGGTTGGAGATAATGTATTATTTTTCATATCTCCATGGAATAAATAATGATATTTGAGAATATGGGAAATCTTAGTCCAATGTACATTAGTCCCTTTGAGATCCTTGATTGCATTGGAGTGGTGGCCTATCGACTAGGATTCCTACCTGAAATATCTCAAGTACATGATGTATTCCATGTATAAATCTTAAGGAAATACATACCATACCACTCACATGTACTCAATCCAGATGTGGTACCATTGTATAATGTTCTTTCATATGAGGAACAACTGAAAAAGTTCTTATATCATAGAGACAAAGTTCTATGAAATATGAAAACACACTTGGTCAAAGAGATGTGGTGAAATGAAAAGTTTGAAGAAGCGATGTGAGAATCAGAGGAAGTGATGAAGCAAAATTACCCTCATCTATTTTAGTGTGTGAAACTAAAAATTTTATTGTGAATTTTCTGATGGAGGGAAGATTATAATGACCCAAACATTTATAAATAAAATTCCATTTGTGGATATATTAAATGTATTATTATGTGTTATGGTTATAGAAAACATATAAACTTCTTTGGTTTTATTATATCCTATTGGATTTAAGATGCCATTAATAATCATAAATGTTGATAATATATCCATTTAATAGTGATCAAATGATTAGTATAAATAATGGTTTTTAAAAAATCTAATCAACACAGACCAATGAAGTGATGGCCTTAATCAGTAAGATCATACCCTATAAAGCCCATTTATCAGAGCTTCCATGGGATATAACATCATTGAGATTTTTCCTTGACTAATCCCAATCCATGATCTAATAACATAATTATGAGAAAAAGAATTTATGTAATAATTTCAATCTCATCGACATCATGACCCCAACCATGTATTCCAAACCATCCCATGAAAGTCTCATTTCCACACACCTTACCCTTATGGAGTTTTATGGTGTAATAAAGGGATATGTATCAATTACCTAATAATATGAATATGTATATTGTAAATAATAAGGAATATATTTTCATATAATGGTTAAATTATAAATGATTTTGATTTTGATACAATAAAACCAAAATTGTATTTTTGGGTAATATTCAAATTCATTACAGGAATATATTTTGATGAATTAATGGAGTTTTGAAATAACCAATATTTTACTGAAATATTATTATTAAATAATTTTTATTAAAATTTTTTCTGTATGTACATGACTCACTTCCACATTAGGAATGGTAATATTTTAATAATTTATGCCCTTAGACATATAAAATAAATAAAACCAACCCTATTTTGTATAAACTATAGGAAAAAAACATGGGTAGGTTTTTGGTTTTGATTACATTATTATATAGAGTCAAAAACCTACTTTTGAGAAATAATAAATAATTCCCCACTCATTTACAATATAAAACAACCCAATATCCCATTTATTTTGACTAAAAGAACCTTTTAGTTTTTCCTTACTCTTTTATCCACTATCTAGTGTCTTCCCAAGGTTCCCCAAGCTCTCATGAACTCCTCCCAAGCATTTTTAATCACCCGCTCATGGTAAGTGATCCAATTTTTCTCCAATTTATTCAAGTATCTTCATTATCGTATGTCATTTATACCCATTTAATAATGTTTTCATATGTTCTTCAATATCCCCATCACTATCATTTTTATGTCTAAATGATAATATACACCTTTAACTCTCATCAAACCCTTCTATGAACATTATTCACCCCTCGTTATGCTACCAAAATTTCACCATGATTTTCCATGCCAAATAATTGTGTAGTGAATACCCATACCCATTTCATATCAAGGGTTTTCACCTTTATGCACTAATAATTATTTTATTGGGGAATTAAAAATATTTATTACATACTCCTTGAGAATATAATAAAATATGATGATAAATTATTCCATGTTTTATGATTTATGTGGTGCACTTATGCATGAGATGAAATAAAAGTGACAGGCGAACCCATAGTTATTTAGTGCTCAAATGAATTGGGTAATGTATTAGTCTCATGATACATTATTTATGGTATTAGGGAGCGAACCTAATTGATTACAAGACTTTTACCACCATGATTTCTTGGCATCAATCCTTGTCCTATGTTTATACTATAATGTTTTATGTTTTTGCCACATTTCCCAAGTTGACTTTATGTAATTATGTTATATCATGAATCATTGTTCATGTTTATGATTCTCACCCTTTTATGTCTCATTGATATGCCTATTGTCTAACATGTATTACTTTCTTCTTGTTATGACATGTTTACTCCCTTACTGGGATTTATAGCTCACCCCTTTCTTATGTATGTCCCCGAGTTATCCCCTGATGTTTTAAGTATGATGGAATAATATGAGCATGCCAAAGAAGTTTTAAATAATGTTATTGTATCCCAAGTTTAATGTTTTTATGTAATGTACCTAATACCCAAATACACTAGACTTATCAATATTCTAAGTTTTATTATGCATAATATTATGTAATAAATCATGAATTAATGTGTAATAAATATTAAGGTTATCATAGGAATTATTTGGATGAATGAACTACAACAATATTTTAAAGTGTTAATTATGGAAATTAATATGGAATAATATTATTTAGTGGTAATTATGTAATTAATGTTGAACCTAGATGATTGTACAGTTGTTTAAGACTAATACCTTAGCAGTGGCAGTTCAGGGTTTTGTATGATGATAACGGCTTGTGAGTCTAAGACTAGGTGGTTTCCCTTAGTGTGGTTGTGTGTTATATTATTTACATTTTTTGATTTGATACACTACCCACCCACATTATTAGGGAAACTTACACCCAAATGTTTTGAGGGGTGTTTTCTCTGACATCCAAGATAGAGAGGGAACATATGACTGACTTCTCCCTCTCCCCTACACTCCCTTCATCTGTTGTTGGTGTAGGCATATACCGGGCTATAATGTCTTATGATACAGGTTCCATTCCTACCTGTAATGAACTGACCCATAATACCATCTTAATCAGTAACCAAGTCAAATTTTCACTAATTCAAAGAGTGATCACGATCCCAATAAGTAGGTGAAAAGATCTTGGGAATCTAGAAACAACCTTTGGGAATTATTTTTCCCACAATGAAATATAATAATAATTATAGATATACTATAGAAACATTATCATATAAATAAATCAATACAACCATATCATGTACAAGGATATTTTATAAAACTAAAATCAAAACCTAATAACAAAAACCTTCCTCCGGGTGGTCCATGACCACCCACCATGTCCCAAGTCCCCTTCCATCATCCAACCATGCACAAACCTACAAAGGAAGATGATGATTTCATGATCACCTAATATAAGAACATAATGGATCTAAACCCCAAATGGTATAAGTAAGGTGTGACCTATAGAGCCTAGTAGGATTCCCCAATGATTCTATTCATTTACTTTATAAGGTAATTTTGATATTATAAAAGAGGAGTATAAATAAGAGAGTATAGGGATTTAAATACTAAAATGTGAAAATAAAGACATAGAAATTAGTTTATAATAGTGACGGTTTAAAAAATGGGTCTAAATATTATAAAAACATTTATCATACCATGGTTGGAAAATAGTCCATTTTATCCATTGTGGACCAAAAACTTTCTTAAAAATATTTTAAAATAATTTCACCTATTGAAATCAGATCAATCAAGAAAATTAAGAAAATTCACTTGATATCAAAAGATGTACAAGAGTCAATACAACAGATTCAAGGTGCATCATCTTAATAAGTAGGCTAATCATGAATAGTAATCAATCAAGCAAGGAAACTCTAGTTATATGTAGTGAAAATGAATGATTTCATGTATCGAGTATCAAATATGAAGATGTCATGGGTATAATCAAGGTATTATAGTGAGTCCACCATATACAATTTAATCAAAAATCATCATGACTAATTTTTGGGATTATATCTAGTTTCATGGGTCTCAAGATTACCAGTTACATGCACAACCACTTTCTTAGACACACATATGTAGCCTAATCCTTTCATATTCTCTATGGATACACTAGACTGGGTGTGAGCCTACAATAAAATCATAAATCTTGGTCATCCAATATAACTATTCTGGTTCCAATTATTAGCCAAAACAAGTTAGCGCGATAATAAAGTTATGGGGATTAAAATGGAGATCCTTACCAATATCAATCAATAGATCAGGCCCTCAACATTTCAATTGTGGTCTCATTCCCTCATTTCACACCTCACTCTCACACCCAAACTACCAAAAAGAAAATAATCCCTTTTTCTATACCCATCAATGGGAATCAAAAGAATCAATCAAGCTAAAATAATGGATTATTAAAATAGAGGAAAATCATAATTATACAAATGGGCCATCAAGAATGATCAATTAAAATTCAAAACCTCTTATTAAAATCATTTATAATGGGTAATATTCCCCACTTCCTTTCACAAAAAAGCATCATAATTCAAAACAATCATTTAAAAAACATTTATTTCAAAAAAAAATCCCTATGGAATTCAAAGGAAGTTTTAAAATTCAAGAGGTTTGAAGTCATTTCAGAACATGGTTCTACACCCTCTTTCCATGTTAATAAGTCACTCATTTAAAATCATACAAGAATTACAATTTTATAAATAATGGAAAAATCACTCAAATAGGGCTCTAAGTCATTTCACAAATTCAATAATTTGAAACCCTTTGAATGGAATTATATTTTTCAACCCAATTCATTTATATGAAACATTTAAATTTAAAAAATCAAAACCAATATAATCCCATCACTCTAATCCAAAAAACTCTTTAAAATCTATTTGAAAATTAATCAAAATCAACACGTCTTTAAATAATTTATAAAATTGTGGGAGGGATCAAAATCATGATTGAATCTATCTATGCTATTTACAATTCATAGAGAAAGATCAAAGAAGATTTTGAGATCAACATACATGGAACATATATTAATATGAGTAAATAAATATATATGAATTGTTAAGAAAAAATGAATTAAAATATGAAGTAAAAGAATAGAAAAATATACCTTTAAACATACTATCAAAATAACACCCATGATGGAAAAAAATATCTATTCATCAAAGTGAAATTTAAATCCATCAAGAACATGTAGGTGTATTAGTCTCAAATAAGGAGAAAAGGTAATGAAAGAGAATTCGAAGTGAGAGAAGTTTCACTTATTAAATAGTGTTAAAAAAACCACTGGATCATTGATCTGAGAAGTAGTGAGGCCAGATAAGACAATTCTCCTCTTGAGAGCCCCCAAAATCCAATGAATTTGATTAGGTTATAATGGGGGTGATTTTAGGTTAAACAATGGGTTTATATATTTTAATTATAATTTTCAGGGGAATTAAAACATGTTTGCATGGTTTTCTAGTTTGGCTAAAAAGATAGTAGTACCTGTGAACATAACCATGCTTTCTTATAGGGATATTGGAATGGGTGAATGGTTTGGATGTACAATTAAACTAACTATGAACCAACTATAAAAAACCTCTCTATCCATGATCATAAGGTTTTTATGTAAGTATTCCTAATTTTCACTAAACATGTTCCCCCCTCCAGTGCCTAAAAATGGGCCACATGGGTAGCTAGGAAAAACCCCATAGTTTTACCTAAATGTGTGCCAACTATTCACAACCTCAATGGCTTCAAAGATTTCAAAAAAACACTTCAAAAACACCCCAGAACAAGATCCATTTAATAGGGAACAAAAAAGGGGTCAAAATTACATGAGAGTAGGTAATGTGGTGTTATAATATCCATTCCATAGCACTTTATTTCCCCAAAAATCTTCTAGTATAAATGATAGAAAAAGATAAAACCAAAGGAACTCCCTTACCCATCTTGTGAGTTGAATAGTCATCGAACTAGAGGATAGAATCACCGGAAAAGATAAAATCCATAACAACACCCAAAGTAACTAGAAAATAACTTGAAATAACTAGTGACCTAGAGTAGGTATCCCCGCCATTTAAAGATTCAACAGAATGGTGAAACATGATAGCCACACATCCCTTCAACCCAAGAGAAGAGACTTCAAATGCTCACCAAGTAGAAACTTATAAGTTTTAATAACAAAACACTCAAAGGAATGAAATAAACAACATATAAATGATTTATGAAGATACAACATATATAATATTCACCAATGATCAAACATCAATTAGCAAGGCACGTAACTGACAAGGATTTCTACACTAGGTAAGTACTCGATGGTAACCTAGGATCTTCAACACTAAGTCTCATGCCTAGATGATCTCATAAAAGCATTAAAAAACATCCCTAGGTTCATGGTCAATCAATAATCCACATCATCCTAGAACCCAAGTTACAACACATGGTCTATCCATGTCCAAATGCAAATAGATCAGAACAATAAGATCAGTGCACAAATAGGGAACTGCACTCTCATGAGGCAGATCATCCATCAAATTAAGATCAAGATCTAACTATCAATGTAAAAACAATAAGATACCAAGGAACATCCATAAACCCGACAATATCCAACACCAACCATAGGAAGAAGAACATGGAAATAAGAAATAGAAGGTATTTCAAAGAACAACAATCCCAACCTCCAAAGGTTCTCAATGCATGATTCCACTCCATATCCAAGAGTACAAAGAACTTAAAGAAACTAAAACCATTCAATAAAAAGGATAACCATTAAAGTGTGAACACCCAAAAAGCACAAAAATAGAGATCTCAAGAAAATTAAACTATCACCATGATCACAACCAAGGTTCATAAGTGGTTATCCACAAATATCCCAAAATAAATCAATTGGATTACAAAATAAATTAGAAACCAATGTTTATAAGTGATCACAACCAAGGTTCATAAGTTATCATAAAGATATCCAAAATAAATTGGTTTCCAAAAATAGACAAACCAAAACAAGGAAAAATCAATTGGATTCAACTCAAATTTTATAAAACAATATGTTGGGATAATATCCATCACAATTAGCATCTCATCTACTATGTGGAAATCATTACTCTGAAGCCTATGGATGGAGAAAAGATAATTAAAGGGTCTTTTACCCATATTTAAGAGCTTATGATTCCTAGTAAAAAATCCCCCCTTTAATAGCTCAACTTATAGATCCTCATAAGGTGACCCAAATGGCCACACCTTTTATAAACTTTCAGAAATTTCAGACACAATTTCTTTGGGTGTCCAAGTGATCCCCACTAGAAGCATTGGATATTCCTCATCATTCCCAAATAATATTGTCCCAAAAAAATAAAATCCAATAGTCCACCTGATGAGACATATTTTCTTAATCCAACTATGAAAGAGGTGTCCTCCACTTTCCATCACTCTACTAACTCTACCTTAACTGACAAGAACATTTCACGAATCTCTAGATAAGAGGTTGAATAGATCATTGAGACAAAATTAAAAAAGTATGGATAAAACCCAAATTTAAATATATAGAAATATGGAAATCCTCAATAAAAATCCTAGGTAAGAATGTTACCAAAATTAAGAATTTCTTGGTGTACTCCGCAACTAATAACTCACCTTGACTAAAACCTATGAACTCAAAAACATTCTCCATCTTCAATTTATCTAGATAATTACACTAAATGAATACTTCCTTGAGTAATTCCCCAAAAAATATTTCATGTATATGGGAAGGAATCACAAATTTTTACCACTCTTGTCTAGGTCCCTCAAATAAGGAATTGATAGAATTTACCTTCATAATAGTAGGACACTTGAGAAAAAGAAAAAACTCTTTAATTTATTCAAGCCACTTAATTGCTTTAGGGGAATCACACTCACTTCTGTAAGAAGGTGGATGAAAATTAAAGAAGATCTGTGTGGGGTCCAAATTTTGTAAAGGCTCTAATTATACCACTCAATTCGGAGTCTAGGTAGAGTCTTCCATTGGATATGTCACTTTCAGAGAGCATAATGGACTGCTACAAAGACCAAATTGATTAAAAAACATTTTATAATTACTAGAAAAATTTCTAGAAGAAAATTATGGACATAAAGAAACATAGAATTTTCTAATCAAGTACAAATAAACACTCAAATAGAACACAAATAAAATCCAATGATTTTAAACAAGGATTTAAAACATTTTATTAAAAACATCACTACATGAAAAACATAAGATTTCCCCATTTATAAAATATTTCACTTTCTTCTCAAAATGAGAAATTATAACATAAATCCATCATAGTTTCAAAAATCATTTACTAGATCATGGAAATTATACCATGTTTTCAAAATAAGTAATCCAATTTTCTCTGATTTTGAAAACCATTTTTATTTTAAGCCCATTAAAAGCCAAAATTTATTTAGAAAGTTTTCATAGAATATCCCAAAGAGTATTTAAAAATAATTTTTACAAAATAAACATTTCCTAAAACTAAATTTTTGGTAGTTGAAAACATTTCTCAATGAAATAAATAACAACCCATTTTCATCCATAATTTGGTTTTCACAAAGGGTCTAAAATCATCAAAAAAGAGATTAAAGCTAAAATAACTAAACAAGAGCATGAAAAAAATCACATCCATAACCCTCCATACTGACCTCAAATATGTGAAGTCACATGGAATCGATATACAAGGGTCAATTTCAGAACCAGGTTAGAACAATTAAAGGTTTGGTTGCATTGGTTGGTAAACCACACACTAACCTCAAAAAAGTTCTTGTATTGAATTTCAAATCAACCACCCTGATTCATCCCGGTTTATAAATTCATGAAGGAACCATGTAGCTCTGGTGATCATTCCATTCTAACTCCAAAAATCATAAGATATTTACAAAATCAAAGGTAATATCATTGAAAATCAAAAACCAATTTTTCATGAGGAAACAAATAGATCAAAATAACAACTCAAGTTCCCAAATTCCCTAGAAACTCAAGTATCATCATGAAGCGGTGGTGGTTGAGCACAGACTCATGACTACCTCTTGAGTCCGAAAATATTCTTAATCCATTTCTACTATAAAAATCCTAAATAACTTAAGGTATTTTAATTAATATTACATTATTTTAAGTAATTTCCTCCTTTTATACCATTTATAATGAACCGACCCAAAATACAATCAGAACCAATACCCGAGTTAATAATTTAATGACCCGAAGAGCATTCCTAATCCCTACAGGCTAGAGAAAAGAACTAATGCATCAAAAAAAAACCTTTGAGAATGATTTTTACCATAATAAAAGATAAAAATAAATAGATATACATTATTATTTTTATATAAATAAATCAATATAACCATATCAGGTACCCGAAGACGATTCAAAACTAAAAGCAAAACATTACTACAAAAACACACCTCCTGGTGGTCCATGACCACCCACCAAGACCCAAGTCACATACCATTGACAAAAAAACATAGAACCACAAAGGAAGATAATGATATCATGATCAAACACTATAAGATAATAAAGGTGGAAAACACCAAATGGTAGAAGTTGGGTTTTGTCTATAGAGCCTCGTGGGATTTCAATACAGATTCTATGTAGTAAATTCCTAAGGTAAATCAGATATGCTAAAATTGGAGAAAAAATAAGAGAGTTCATGGATTTAAATTTTAGAATGATAAAATAAATCAATGGAAATTAGTTTAAAATAGTGATGGGATAAAAAAAGGTTTAATCTTTTTTAAAAAAATTTTCATACCATGGTAAGAAAATAGTCCATTTCATCATTTGAAAACAAAAACATTTCTTGGAAAACTTGGAAATCGATTTCAAAAGATGAAATCAGATCAATGAAGAAAATTAAGAACATGTACCGAATATAGAATTCTATATAAGAGTCAATAAAATTTATTTAAGGTGAATCATTTTAATAATAAGGTCTATCAAGAACATTAATCAATCATGCAAGGAAAATCCAGTGCCAAGTAGTGACAACAAACACTATCATGTAATGAGTATCTAGTATAAGTATTTAATGGTCATAACTAAGGTTTGATAGTTATTACACCATATAAAATCTAATAAAAAATCACCATGACTAATTTTTAGGCATACATATAGTCTCACGGGTCTTAAGATAACCAGTTATATGCACACCCACTTTCTAGGATACACAAATGTATCCTAAACCTTTCATATTCTCTATGGATTCACTAGAGAGGGTGTGAACCTATTAGAAAACCATAATTCTAGGTTATCCTATATAAATATTTAGGTTTCCATGTCTAGTAAAAATAGACAAGTGATATATTCAGGTTATGGGGATCACAATGGGGATCCTTATCAATACTGATCATAGTTTCATGCCCTCAAAATTACAATCATGGTCTCATGCCCCCAGTCTATATCTCACTCTCACCCTTGAACTCCCTCAAAGAAAATAATCTTTTTTCAAAAAAAAATCATTTGGAATCACTAGAATAAATAAATTTACAAAAATGGATTATTATAGGAGAGGAGGATCATAAATTTCCAACCAGGCTATCAAGAATCATCAATTGAAATTCAAAACCTATTCTTCAAATCATTCAAAATGGGTAATCATCCCCACATAATTTCATGAAACATCATCAAATTAAAAAATAGTCATTTAAACCAAATATTTATATCAAAAATAGCACTAATTAATTCAAAAGAAGTTTTATAATGCAAGAGGCTTTAATTCATTTAAAAACAAGGTTATACACCCTCTTTCAATGCGAATAAATCACTCATTTCAAATCACCCAAGAATGATCATTTTATAAAAAAAGGGGAAATCATTAAAAGTGATCTCTTGGTCATTTCACAATTTCATGAATTTGAAACCCTTTGTAAAACATTAAATTTATTAACTGAATTCATTCAAATAAAACATTCTAAGGGAATTAAAACCCTTTCACATGGTTTCCAGCTTAGACTTCATGGTTAATAGTAATTATGCACCCTTACATGGATACTAGAAAGGGTGCACTGTTTTTCCACATAGTTAGACTAACCATACGAAAACCATGAAAACACTATATATCTATGGGCACATGGTTTTGAGGGAATTATGTACGATTTTTACTAACCATGTTTCACCCTCCAGTGCCTCAAAATAGGGGGCAAGTTTTTTCGGGCCGAACTGAAAGGTTCTCCCTAACCAGGAGCCAATCGGTTATAGCCTCAAAGGATTATTTTTTTTCCAAAAAACTCTTCAAAAACACTCTAGAAAAAGATATATTAAAAGGGGAATCAAAAAAATGGGTCAACATCACCAGAGATCTAGTAACGATATGTTACACTACCCGATCTATTTTATATCTCCATGTTAATATACATTTATGTGTGGGATGTAATGGATTGAGGTATAGAACATTTTAGTATCTGATCATTGTGGATATGGATTCCAAAAAAATTATGTTCATAGGATGTGATGGGCTAAGGTATAATGAATTTTTATAGAAATTAGTAGAATTAAAGCATACATTTGGTTACTACTTGGTATGATGATGATGAGATGGATATATAGATTGATTCCAACATGAGATATTGATCATTTTATAGGACTGACATAAAAAGGTCTGAGGCCCAAATAACACCAGGGTTTAATTGACTTATGGAAGGGATGGGTATAGAATGTGTGGCATTATGGAATGAGAGCAACAAACCAGTGCGGAAGTTAAAGTGAGGTTACTTTATGTACATATATTTCTATAATATATAATGATTTAAATTCTATGTTTTACTCAATGAGTAATCTATGTTGAGTATAGGACAATATACTATTACCTATTTAGGTGATGAGTTGGTTCTATTTGTTTAATCACTTGGATTTATTTTTATTATTTAATATTTTTCAAGAGAGGTTTTATGGAGGATCCTATTGATTATATATGTTATACTTACACTATGTATATATAAACTATTTTTCATGTTTTCAGGAGCTGGATAGAAATCGAGCTACATATTAATAGTTTGAGGAATTGTTTGGGAGATGTTGTAGCTTCATGGTCATTGATAAGGATTTATTTTTGTTATTTTAGTTTTGTATGAAATTACATTCATATATTGGGATTTATTATTTATTTATGTATGAGATTTGGTTAGTGTTTTTATTGTATTTTCTCTCATTCCTTACATTTATATTGAGGTTAATACCTCTTGGTGATAGTCTCAAACCCGTGGCCCATTGGAGTCAAACTTTTTGGCTTATTATCTCCCATTATTCATTGCCTTCCCAAGAGGGGTACCTTTGGAGGGAGGTTTTCATGATAAAGTGGTATCAGGATTAATGGTTAAGATATAAGATGTTGTTTTGAGTTAGGAATTGGTGATTATTCATTGGTTGGTAGGGAAATAGTATAATCTCAGTTTATTGCATGTTTTGATGTAGGGATACTGGTTAGGACATGATATTTTAGGGTCATATATGATATGACACAAGGAGCTTAAATGTTATTCCCTTTTAAGGAAATAAAAATAAAGGCATAGGGTTTTGGTTCCATCTCACTCAATCTAGGCATGATTCACATCTGAGAGTATGATATGATATTTAATCGGTTTGATGTCGGAAAATCTTCTATGAAAGTTTGTGTGAGGGTATACAATATTAACTAGATACTCTCAAACCCTAAAATGATTTATGTTACTGAAATTTAAATTTGTGTACCAATTAAAATCAACAAAGAATTAGAGATGACAAGATTTGGGCATTTTGCTCAGTTTTTGGTTGAAGTAGATCTAGGTTCTTCTTTAGTTGATAACATTATTATTTTTAATGATGATGATAACACATAGTTAATAATTGTGTATGATAAATTAAATAAGTTTTTTATTGAATGTAAAGTTATTGGACATGAAATCTTGAATTGTAGAAGAGTTGTTATTTGTGAACACTATTATAAGCCAAGACATGAGTCTAATCTATGTCTTAGGAAGTATAACAATTTAAGTGATCATAATCATTCTTATGAAATTACCCAGACCAAATTTCAATTTGGAGGACATGAAAATAAAATTATTAGTCAGATTAAGTTAATTGAGATTGATATCAATGGGAATTTAAATTATGAACAGAATGTCCTAGCCGATGTTAATTCATAGACAATTCCACAAAAAATAATGGCTGCCACTCATCAAAATGAAAAAAAATTGAGTGATCCTTTCTCTTTAATGAAGGTGGTATCAAATAGTGGAGATGATAAGGCGATCGAGGAGTGTAACTTCCCAGATCTGGGTACTGCCTAAATGTGCCCTATACCTAGTTGGTTACATGGCCTCAACCACATTTCCTCGAATTCCAGAGGCTGCCAACTTGCAGTGAGGGCCTTGGGTGTGATAGTGGGGAAACTATTCCCTCATCAGCAGAGCAACACAGTGGAATAAAAATAATAAAAAAAGCGAAAAGAGTAATACCATACAACATAAGTAAACAATTGAAGACTAATAGTAAATAAAAAACTAGAGAACAAATATAAATTATGCATGTCACATATGTCTAGGAAAGCATCCAAACAAGACACAATGATGTAAATACAGTACTAAACCTAGGTATAAAAAATAAGTAAACTCCTGCAGCATCTCAAGCCTTAGCTTAGTCCCAGGCTCTGTAGCTCCATCCACAATCAAGTACCTAATGTAGAATGGTGCTTTCCCTTATCTATACCTAAAACCATATAATCTATTTGGGTCAAAAAGCATGACCCAAATAGGGTGTGATACGAATACCAGTAGGAAACCACTAAAAGATCTTTTCTTAACTTTCAGTGAATATATATAGCAGGAAATATTCAAAACGAATCAATAAACCAAGAATTACTCAAAAGTAAACAATCCTACAGTTTCCAATTACATTCATTTACATTTATTAATTATTCAAAACATTGAATAATTAAGTACTGGGATCTAGCCTAAACTTTGTATTTCCTATCTAATTGAAAAACATATGTCTCAGAAGACCATCTGACAATCAAGTAAGACAGAGCCCAAGCTTGTGCTTTGGTTTGGCAGGCTCATCAAAATCAATCAGTCTTTCAAACGCAACCCTCTGGGAATGTTCTCACAGTCTAACCCCTCTAGTTCAATATATGATCAATTCAATTATGATATAACGACCCTCTATGAAAGCTCACACAGTATAACCCATTTGGCCTCTCAAAAACAAAGACTCTCTGAGGAAGAACTCGCAATAAATTCCCCCTGTGATCTTTTAACAATAAACTACAGACTCTTTGAGGAAGAACTCAAAATAAATCCCCCCTATAGTATCATAATGGTATTCTATAAAAACTATGAGGGATAACTCACCATCAACCACCCCTTTGGTCTCACAATGTAAATATAACAGACACTCTGGGGAATCCCTCAATGCCAATTCCACCTATGGTCTAACAGCACTAGGTTCTCAAAGCCCTGTGTAATACAATCATACACAAATGATATCCAGCAGCCCAAAGTAATCTCAACTAGTACAAGGATAAGAATCTACAATGTATAACAAAATCATTTAATAAGAAATAATAAGAAATCAATTCGATCCTAACAACCAAGGAAAGGAAACAAGGTCTGCCTCATAGGCAACCTGGACCAAATGGTCATAAAAATTCAACAAGTAAATACACCCACAATGTGTACCCTAAACATAAAATTTAGCATAAAGTATAAATGAAAACCCTTAATCTAACTATCAATCTAAGGCGGATGATAACATGGTTCAATTCCTTAACACAAAATACCTAAATCATGGGTAATCAACACTTAGGAATATATAACTCAAAGAACAACTTCAAAAGGCAACAAAACACCAACCTTGATGTTGTATGATGAAAACTCTAGAAAGTAAGACCTTGAATCAGCCTAGAACGTTGTAGATCTACAAAAAGGTAAAAAATGTTCAACCATTGATAACTCAAAAGAGGAGAAATCAGGAAGAAATGCTCTATAGAAAAAGGGAAATCACTGGTGGGAATCCAATGCACCTGGCGGCACCTCCATCAAATCTCGGATGGAGGAACAGGAGGCGCTCAAAGATTATCAATTGTACGTTGCTCTCCTATACGAGACATGGGAAGAAGAAACTAGTTCTGGAGATGATATGCGACCCCATTCTGATTAAACGAATAAAAAGTAAAGTACATTACGTGTTTATTTAATGTACACACTATTTAATTTCCTCAAATGACCCCTGCTTTAGGCAGCCCACATGGCCATGTACTCAGTCGTTACACGACCAGTACATGACTACCTGTGGAAACCGGGTACACGACATGTACTCAGGGGTACACGGTGTGTACTCAAGAAATTTTTCCAAATATTCCTTTTTCTAAAAAACAACCCAAAGAAATATCCATACTAGAAATAAAGATCCAGGTTCTAAAAAACTTCTCTCCTTAAAGAAATTTGTCCCTGAATTTCCCTTCCAAGGGTGGAGAAGAAGAAAATTCAAACAACTCTAGCCACTATGATCGAACGTCGACCTCCCTCTCCCATGTATCATCCTGTACTCACCCATGATACCATAGAACCCATACTAGAGGAACATACCAGTCACCAAGAAACTTCGTACCATGATCTGCAATCTGAATATGGTGCTCCTCAAAGGATGCATCCACCTCCAACTCAAACTCCTAGGGTTAAAAAATGTGAGACATATCTGAAGAATAACGTCATATCTAAGAAGCATCGAAGACATCATGTATAGCCCAATACCTATGAGGTAAATGCAACCGATAGGAAACCCTCCTGACTCTTCCAAAACCTCAAATGTCCTAATGTATCTCAGTTAAATCTTTCCCTGTCTCCTAATCCTCATGTGTCCCAACCTTCATGTGACATGCAAGAAAACCTTATCTCTAACCTCAGACTTTGGAGGTCGTCTTTATCGATCAGCATAAGATTACTGGAAAGACTGTGCAGTATCCATCTTTTTTTCGAATAAACTCCACTTTCTTAGTGGTCTCCTGGACAAGACGAGGTCCCAGTATAACTGCCTCTCCAGCCTCTAGCCAACATAGGGGTGATTGACATGGCCTACCATACAAAGTCACATAAGGTGCCATTTGAATCATCACCTGAAAACTGTTATTGTAGGAAATCTCCACTAGGGGTATGTGTATCTCCCAAAACCCCCTAAAATATAGGAGGCATGCTCGAAGCATGTACTCCAACACTTGAATGAGGTGCTCGAACTGGCCATCTGTCTAGGGATGGTAATATGTACTCATAAGTACCTGTGTAGCCAATGCCCTTTATAGTCCCTACCAGACACGAGAAGTAAACTGGGCATCCCTGTTAGAAATGATAGAGTGTGGAACCCCATATAACTATACAATCTTTCGAATGTACAACCTTACAAGATCATCAACACCTAACGTTTTATTAATGGGCAGGAAATTTAAAAAATTCGAGAATCTGTCAACAAAAACCCATACTTTATCATTCACTTGAGGAGAACTCAGTAAACCCATCATGAAATCCATCATGATATCATTCCACTTCCATTAGAGAATGGGTAACTACTGTAAAATCCCTGCATGTTGGTAATGCTCCACCTTCACCTACTGACAGGTGAAACATCTCATAAAAAAACCAGAAACATCCCTCTTCATACCTGGCCACCAATACTGATGGTGTAAATCACGATACATATTGGTGGCAACAGGATGAACTGCCCATGCTGAGGAATGAAAATCTCACAACAAATCCTTGCCTATGTCTTCTGTCACCCATATGCACCCATGAAAATGAAAGATCACATCCTTTCCTATGGTCCATACCGGAGTAGGGTCCTCTCCTAACACACTCTCCTATAGGACTAGGCCTTCAGAATCTGATATCTGCCTCATTCTCACTCGATCCAGAAAAGTAGAGGTAACAACTGCAAAATAAAGAAACGTCTACCCCTATCTGTTGTGAACCTCCAAATGCATCTTAGAGAATAGATCCATAAGATTCCACTCACTATTGGACTCTTGAAATGCCTGTATTTGAGTCCTCATACTCAATGAATTAGCCATTTCGTTGCATTTTCTAGGCATATAGGCAAGCTCAATGTCAAAATACTAATGGTACTCAACCCACCTTCGCTGTCTCAAATTCAGATCTCACCAAGTAAAGATATACTTGAGACTATTTTGGTTAGTGAATACCACGAAATGATCTCTCAAAAGATAATTTCTCCAATAGTGTAAATCATGTACAACTACAACTAACTCGAGATTGTGCATTGGGTAATTCGTCTCATATGACCTCAACTAGTGAGACCCATACGTAACAAATCCTTCCCCTTGCATAAGAACTGCTCCTAGCCCGATATCTGATGCATCGTAGTAAATCGTGTAACTCTTTCCTGGCTCCGGAAAGACCAATATCAGTGAATAAGTCAACCTCTCTTTTATCTCCAGAAAGTATGACTTATAAGAATCCTTCCATGAGTACTTTACACCCTTATTAGTCATTCCCTTCAGTGGCAATGCTATGTGTGAAAAGTTCTATATAAAATGTATATAGTAACCATATAGCCTCAGAATAATCCATAACTCAAAGATGTTCGTAATCTGCTCCCCGAAAACTAATTCCCTCACTTTATTATGGTCTACTGATACTTATTTCACTGAGATTACATGACCCATGAAGTGAATCTAGTCCATCTAGAAGTGGCATTTTGAGATCTTAGCATATAACTGATGCTCGGTTGGTGTATTAAATATGATCTAAAGATGGATGAAATGATCGTGTAGAGTGTGGGAGTACACCAAGATATCTTCCATGAAGACTACCATGAAATATTCCAAGTATGGAACACACGGTTCATTAGTGCCATGAAAACTACTGGCACATTTGTGAGATCTAATGACATAACCACATACTCGTATAGACTATACCTTCTCAGAAATGCTATAAGAGGTATATATAATGGTCTAATGAGCAACTGATGATAACCAGATCTCAATTAAATCTTTTAGAACACTCGAGGTCTACGAAGATGATTAAAGAGATCATCAATACTTAGTAAGGGATATCAGTTCTTGAACAACAACTGGTTCAGCTTCTGATAATCCACAAAATGTCTGAGGGTACCATCCTCCTTCTTCACAAAAGGATAGGTGAAACCTAAGGAGAAGTACTGGGTCAGATGAAACCCTTTGCATGAAACTCCTCTAACTACTTCTTAAGCACCTGTAACACTGATGTAGCCATCCTATAAGGAGGAATAGACAGTGGTTCCGCTCTTGGCACAAGCTTAATAGAGAAATCTTTCTCCCACTCTAGTGGTAAACCTAAAAATTCATCTGGAAAGACATATCTAAAATGGTCCACCACTGGAGGGAAGTATATCTGTGAAGTCCCCTGGTCATCCAGATATAACCTAGAAACCTGGGCTTTAATTCCTCCCAACCCAAGATGCTCAGTCCTGCTCGGCATTCCTGGAAATATCATTCACCCTTGTGTAGAAAAGACCTGCCCTATGGTGACATGAAATGCACCCTACAGTGATAAAAGTAAACAAAGGCCTAGAAGGAGACCAACTAGTTCATTCCAAGAATGGAATTGAAGCCTATCATCTCTAAGACATAGAGGACCCATAAGAAGTGATACCCACCAACCTCAAGAGGGAACTCCTTGCACTGACATACACTAGATTTCCTAATTCCCAATGGAGTGTCTAAAATCATAACATCTTCAGAAGTAAAGATACAAATCCCAAGTCTCTCAAAAATCAAAAATAGATAAGAAACTATGGGAATCCCCTGTATCAAAAAGATAAGAAGCTAAAACTGATGAAACTATAATTGCACCGGGATCCTTATCTTGCTAGGTCTGCTCCACTACAAAGGTATGACCTGTTCCATGGCCCTGTGACCCTGCTTGACTACCCTAAGATGATCCACCCTACTATCATTGAAAGCCTTCCGATTGGATACCACAACCATGACCTCTTCCTCACCCTGAATGGCTGGATGAACTCCAGTTCCCAGACTGATGAGAAACTGGTCGTCCTGCTCCTGAATGTGGAGTCATAAAAGAACTGCTATAACTAGATGATGGTGAGAAAAACTAGAAAAAACACCGAAGATGGCCTATATTTCTGCATGATAGGCATTGGACTAGATCTCTTGGTAATTGAGGTCTCATATTCCCAATATTACTACACTGGTAGCATACCACATGGATACCTGAAGGAATATCCTGTCTACTCGGATCTCTACGTAGAGAGTCCCTATGGTGCTTCCTATTATCAGTCAGAGAAGTACCAACTCTAGATGCCAAACTTCCCTGGATCACAGCTCCAGACTCCCTCAGATTATGCTCAGTGATCAGTGCCTGGTTGATTATAGAAGATATATAATTCAACATGAAGATGTTCATCTAGGATTAGATGTCATGTCTGAGACCATCCTTAAACTTCCTAGCCAAAAATAACCCATCACCTCCCAAAATGGGTGTAAATCATGACAAATCTATGAAGAGAGAAGAATACTCTATGAATAAAAGATTACCCTATTCTAGACCTATGCAATCTCAGGATTTGTCGGCCCTCAAGGTCTCTAGGTAGAAATAGTCATAGAAGGTCTGCTGGAACTCATCCCAAGCAATAAATCATTGGCATCCCACTTGTGATATCACATCCCACCATATCTTGGTGGAATCTTGAAGTATATAGGCTGCGAGCTTCAACATACTCTCAAGATGTGTATTGAGATGCTCGATGATAGATAGTATGTCTTCTATCCATGACTCTACAGCATGAGGTCCTCCATCCACAAAGAAAGTGAGAGGATGCTGCGATTGAAAAACTCGGTTCACCTCTTCCATAGAGAGGGAAGGATGCGGTGCTCCCTAGTAGGTCTGCATAAACCTCATTAATCATTTTTTAAACTATGCATTAGCACCTATGTCCAGTATAGCAGCTGGTGCCAAGATGAACATCATGGGAGGATCTGCTGGTAGTCCCTAATTTACCATTTTCGATGTCTAATCGTTTCCCTATATCTTGTGTAAAAATAGAGGATGCCTTGGTGGCATGACTCTATAAGGTCAAATTCACACCTCTGTTCATGATTATCAAGGACTGAAACATAGAAGTGAAATAAGGGAACATGAGAAAAAGCATTCAATTTTTTCAAAATAGGGTTACATGGCATGTATACCCTCTATATGACGTGTTCCATTAGGTTTCAACATGGGCATGTACCTCTTCCAAATCTGGTCGTTTAACACTCCTACACATGGCGTGTTCCTCCTATGTCATGACATGTATTTAAATTTTTTCCTCCTTCCTAAGTTCTTCTATATAGCCAAACCACATAGTTCTCTCCTGGGTAACACTACACAACGTGTTCACCCTAAAAACGCCATGTACCAGTTAAGTTCCAACCACCTGTGTCATTAGTTACATGTTCGGAGACACAGTAAACTCTACACAGTGTCTAAGAATGTGACACAACGTGTACAACCTAAGTGTTATCCACCCATGTCATTAGTCACATAGACGGATGCATGGCCTCTTTAGCATGGTGTGTACTCCTAGTACATGATGAGTTCTACCCAAGTTTCCAAACCCAGTGTCTCTACTCACATAGTCAGTCACGCAGTTAAAGATTACACGGTGTGTACATACATTACACAGTGTGTACTTAAGAAAATTTGTTTCCTCCAGAATAGAAGAACACATGGTGTGTGTTCATAACACCACACATCGTGTTGTCTGGGTTTACAGATAGTAAAACTATGAAACTTCTCCAAAACACTTAAAGTCTTAAAATTGCGTTCAAGGAATGACAAATTCTGACCCATGAGAGACCATACTTCCACAAATAAAAGTTTAGAATACTTATTCATATCATAACTTGATAAAATTTAACTAAATTTCATACATGATTCACCAAATTCTGATCCAAGAGGGCCTATAACACCTCAAGGACCAATGTTTGGTGTCCATCCAAATGAAACTTTACATATTAGTAATTCCCTATCAAATAGAAAGTATTCAATCAATGCATCTATTATAACAACATTCATATCTATCATGAAATATATCACAACAACATGCAATCAGTAATGCACCCTAAATGGCATGACAAGAATGCATGGAATGTGATCTATAGAAAGTGCTTATATGATGCATGAGATGGAATACCCTCATCTAATTGGGTTTCAATAGAAATAGAACATCAATGTTATAAATCATAACAGCACAAAACATATGTATCACCCAACAGTGGAATCAAATCAACTATAACAATTGCAAAACCAAAAAAATTAAAATATTCAAGGTAGATTAGATTTCCCCTAGACACAGGTTAGCTACTCTTGGGCACAACTTATTACCAACTCCATATTCCTTCTTATACCTATCTATAGGCTCCAAAAAGTAAAACAAATTAGAAAAGAAGAACCTATGATTACACTTTTTAATGTCCCGGATCTGGGTGCTACCCAAAGGTGCCTCATACCTAATTGGATACATGACCTCAATCGTATTTCCCCAAACACTAGAGGCTGCCGAATAGTAGCGATGGGCTTGGGTGTGATATTGGAGAACTATGCCCTCATTGGCAGAGAAAAATAGTAGAATAACAATAATAAACAACAACAGAAATAGTAATACCATACAACAAAAGTAAACAATGGAATACTAATAGTAAATAAACAACTGGAGAACATATACAAATGATTCTTGTCAGATATGTCTAGGAAAGCATATTAACAAGTTACAATGATGTAAATACGGTACTAAACTAAGGTACAAAAGAACAAGTAAACTCATGCAGTATCGCATGCCTTAGCTTGGTCCCATGATCTCTAGCTCCATCTGAAATCAATTACCTAATGTAGAAGAGAGATTTCCCTTATCTATACCTATAACCATATAATCTATTTGGGTCAAAAATCATGACCCAAATAGGGTGTGAGATGAATCCTAGTATGAAACCACCAAAAGATATGTGCCTAACTATCAGTGAACATATATAACAAACAATATGAAAAAAGAAACAATAAACAAGTAAGTACACAAATTTAAATAATCATATAGTTTCCAATTACCATAATTTAAATTTATTAATTATTCAAACCATTGAATAATAAAATCCCAAGATCTATCTTATGCTCTGTATCCACTATGTAAAATAAAAAAAGATGTCTCAAAAGACAATCTAACAATCAAGTAAGACCGAGTCCATGATTGTGCTTTGGCTTGGAAGGCTAGTCACAATAAATCAATCATTCACATGAAAACTTATAGAAAATTTATCACACTCTAACCCATATGGTTCAATATATCATCAATTCAATAAAGATATAATGACCCTCTGGGAAAGCTCACACAGTCTAACCCCTCTGGTCTCACAAAAACAAAGACTCAATGAGGAAGCACTCACCATCAATTACCCCTGTGATCATTTAATGATAAACTATAGTCTCTCTGAGGAAGCACTCAACATTAATTCCCCCTGTAGTCTTGTAATGGTATACTATATACACCCTGAGGTAGCACTCACCGTCAATCCCCCCTTTGGTCTCACAATGTAAATATAACATACACTCTAGGGAAGCCCTCAATGTCAATTTCCCCAATGGTCTAACTAAACCAGGTTCTCACAGCCCTATGTAATACACTATTACACAAATGATATCCATCAACCCAAAGTAATTTCAACTACTACCAGGATAAGAAGCTACAATTCATGGCACATGCATTTAACAATCAACAACAAGCAATCAATTCCATCCTAACAAGCAAGGCAAGGAAACTAGGTCTGCCTCATAGGAAACCTAGACCAAATGACCATAAACATTCAAAAAGGAAATGCACCCATGGTGTATACCCTAAAAAATAAATTTAGTATAAATTATCAATGAAAACCTTTAATTTACAAATCAATCTAAATATGATGATAACATGGTTCAATTCCTTAACACAAGATACCCGGATCATGGGTAATCGACACTTAGGAATATATAACTCAAAGATAAACTTCGAAAGGAAATAAACCACCTACCTTGATGTTGTATGATGAAAAATCTTGAACATAGGCCCTTGAATCATCCTATAACATCCTAGATCTACAAAAAGGTCAATAATGTTCAACATTGGATAAGTTAAGAAAGAAGATAAACTAGGAAGAGAGGTTTTGGGGAAATATAGAACTCACCGGTGATAATACAATGCACTTAGTGGTGCCTCAATCGGAGCTCATATGGTGGAATGAGAGACGATCAAAGATTCTTAGTCGTATGTCACTCTCCTATACGAGACATGGGAAGAAGAAACGAGTTATAGAGATGAGACGCGACCCCAGTTCGATTAATAGAATAAAAAGTAAATTACACCATATACTAGCCTCAACCATACCCTACTTTAGGTGGCCCACACAACCATGTACTCGGCCATTACATGGCTAGTGCATGGCTACCCACGGTAACCAGGTACATAGCATGTACGTAGAAAAGTTTCAAAATCTTCATTTTTCCTAAAAAAACAACATAAAATAAGATTCAGACCTGAAATAAAGATCCAAGTTCTAACAAGGGGGAATAAGTGAAGAATATTTCTACTGGTAAGAAGAAAACACGGGCAAATATATTGGTTGAAGAGGAAAATATAATTTTTTTGATACTACAAACATTAATCTTTTTGATAACAAATAGGAACATGTAGTGGGTTGTAATACCCATCAAAAATCTTAGAGTAATGATCAATAATTATTTAATAAGAAATATATTCAAGAGTTAGTTGATCAATAATTATCTCATGAGCATAATCTTGTCTCTAATAATCTCAAAGGTAATATTAAAAAAAGTGTTGACTCTCTTGTAATGGAGAAGATAAAAAAACAAAGACTATGATCCAATATGACTCTAGGAAATTGAATGCCATTGAATCTAAACAATTAATGGAATATATATTCTCTACAGACGGTGGAGGCTAAACCTATGATTTTCATTTACATGAAGTGAATGTAACAAATTTAAATTCAGTTGATGTTCTTGAATTTCATAAAAAAATTTCAGGGAAATGAGGAAGAGAATATGATGATGTTAACCCTCATTGAGTGATTAGTTCCCAAGGTCTATAGATTAAAAGCTTTTCAGAGATAACCCATCCAGATAAACAAGAGAAAGGAGAAGGAAATACTCCTAAATTTTCTTCTACTATGGGAATCACAAATATGGATGATGAATCTTCGGGGGACACTTAAAATGATAATAATATAGAGTTTACACTTATGGATAAGGGTTTATCTGATGCGGAGGCAGATGATCTGGAAGGAATATGGAAACAAGTTAAGTGATGGGAAAGGGTTCATCACCAAATTTGTCATGGCATAGGATATGGTCGTGCTGACTCAGTTGCTAAGGAATAATTGCAACCGGAGGATCCTAATTTGGATTAAGATTTTGAAATTTTACTCCACTAAGTGGATAGCTTTACTAAGTATTATTCTGAGGGTTGTGGATGAGTATGAGGAAGTATCATTGATTGGAGTGCCTTGCAGAATGAAAATCACAGAATTTGGTTAAATATTATAAAAAAACATGGACTTCACTATTGACCAGTGTTGCTTTGTATGACTCATGCTTCCTATTTCTCTATACTTATTGTTTTTCATTAATAAAAGGTACATATTCCCTACATTTTCAAAAAAACAAGGACCTTAAGGTTTATTGAACATAATAGATGAAGTGATTCTGCTTGTGGGATAGAGTCTTAGGAAATGATCATTTATCATGATTTTCTTCACCAATGGTTGAATTGGGTAGAAAATAGGAATTATGTTAAAATAGACTAGTAAATTAACCTAAAATAATACATGTCCTAGATTTGGATTCCCTACCATTTGTTATTTTATTATAATAACTCTAGGTCGATGTCTCCATTAGGTTTTCACTAAAAATATTCCACAATATGTTCTAGAAAATCACCACATAGTGGAGTTACATAATGACGATTCTTGGTGCTGGACACTTTGGGAGTTTTGATGATAGATTCTACAGTATAATGTAGATTTTTTTTAGATTTTGATATATAGAGTTGGTTTAAGGAGGTGGATAAATCCATCTATTTAGTTTATGTGCGAAGGAATCACCAGATTTTCTATTTCTGTAATGATGTATCATGGTATAACTCAATAGTGGAAGTTTTTATTCCTCAAGGAATATGGGGAGTCATCTATTTCATGTGAGAGGTTCCATGATCATTTTTGGATCAAGTTCATTTCTTCACCCATAATGGTTTCTTGTCATCCAGTGGTGTTTTCCATTTACTTGGGGATTTTAGAGTTCTTCTCTTGATATTTTATGAAACCTTCTAAGCCCTTTTGAGCCTTAATACTTTGATTATCAACACCAAGAATTAAATGAATTGAATTATCATCATTACTTTTTAATTATTATCCCTTCATATGAATTTTTGGTATGTCCATCATTCACTCTAATTGAAACCTATATGTTGTATCCCATGAGACAATTTTTTTGTACCACTTTTTCATTAGAAAACCATGCCACACCAAAATTTCCTTTAGAGATGGTCAATATAACTCATTACATGGACTTAGTGTTGAGATAGAGATAAATTTTGTGGTATGGTTTTATCTAACCTTATTCATTGCATTACAAAACTCTCTCCTCAGACTTGTTATTGTAAATATATGGTATAAAAGGAGGGGATACATTTATAATATGAATTCTAATACTCTTCTCTCGGGCTTGGTGTAGTAGTGATTTGGTTTGGGAGAAGGGGTCTTTTTATACCCTTATTATTTTTAATACACTTCTCTTGAGACCGATGTTATGGTCCCTGATCAAGGGAAAGAGGATATTATGTTTTTCTCTTTTATTTATTTTCTTCCTAGTATTATATTATTTTAATATGTTGAAAGTAAATTTTTTGAATTCCATGGATTATATTTGTGACTCGATTTGTGATGTGTATTTGAATTTATATAATTATATTTTTTGATGGATTTCTCTGGTACTTGAAAAGTATGTTATGTATTAAAGCATATAAAGAGAGGGGGAACTTCACCCATCATGACATATTATTTTCATTATGAGTTTTAATGACTTTATGAGTGAGTTATGGTTTCCCAAATTAGAAAATATCATGGTGAAGTAGATGGGTTACCTTGATATATATGATTTCAAAAAATATATTTATGTTGATATAATTGATTGTACTTCTTGAGGAATATACTATGGTGTTTACTTAAAAATTATGCAAGTAATAACATTCACCAGTAGAAAATGATAAATGAAGAAATTAAATATTTTATGATATTAACTTGGGAGTGATCTTGGAAATTAAATATTTTTTAACAAACTTAGAAAATTTTATTCTAAATAAAGTTAATTTCTTCAACCTCATGTTTTATGATTAATTTTTGTATTAATTTGGATTCTCTAGTTTTAAAAGTTATATGTATTGATATCAACTTAATAAAGAACATGGTAGCAATGTGTTATTTGAATAAAAATATTGTGTTAAAAGCATGAAATTATTCTAGACATGTGAATTATTTTGGAAAGCATTTCAAATATGGGATGTAAGATATCATTCCTAGAATATTTTAAATTTTATACAATTATAAATTAGTTTAACATGAATCATGTTAAAGTTTTTAATTATATTAGAAGGTATATTATTTAAATTTTTAGGTGAATGATAAATTAAATTAGTTAATTTACTGAATAGTTTCATTAGTTTAATTTTTAATGAGATAATTTTATTTGGGAAATTTTATTTTATGTATACTATCATTGGGAATTTCTTCCATGTTGTGGGATAATATATACAATAATATTCAGTGAGACCCACTTTAGAAGTTTTTCCTCTAACCTATTTTCTTAAATAATGATAATAGTTATTTAATGAAACTTTCATTTTCTTAGTTTTTTTAAAATTAATTGGCAATGTTTTTACAAATAAATATAAAAAAAAGGATTTTTATAACACTTTATTATAAATAAAAATTAATTTTTTTTAATTTAATGTTTTTTCAACCTATCACATTTTAAATGAAAAACTATTAGTGAAAATTATATAGAACTATGATCAAATGTTTTAATAAATTTTTATATAAATCACTATTAAAGTGTTAATAAAATTAGTAAAACAAAAATTTTGTTTGAATTCATTTCAAGTAAAAAATCATTTGAAAAAAATGCTTAAGTTTTGAACTTCTTAACCTGAATGACATAATGAAATCTTATATGTATCATATCAAATATTATTAGAAATATGCTAATATATGTTACATTTTAATTATTATTTAAGTCATGTGAGTATTATTTGTTTAATATTTATAAGATAATGCTAACCTATATTGATCATGACATGATAAGGCTTCTATGATCTAAATGTTATGGATTGAAATTTTTGTGTGATTTATTATGAAATGTTTTTTTAAGTGTAAATAATTAATGGAAGTCACATATAAATTATGTGGTATATTAAAATCATGATACATGAGAATAAAAAAATAAAAAATTTCATTTTAAATCATGCCTATGAGAAAATGATGGGGGAGAAGATATAATGATATCTCCGAAATGATGTTTTATGTCACGACCCGTCCTCGGGGCCCATTCCGTGACTACCCCAAGCCCGCCTTCCATAGGCCATGGGCTGGTGACTAGCACCAAAGGCGTAAATCTCAACAAAAGGGGAAGGAATTGCCTTTATAAAGTAAAGAAACACCATAGAGTAAGCCAACAGAAGTAAATACTAAGTAAAACAGGGTACAAAAGTAAGTGCGGAAAAGTAAGAGGGCCAGAATACAAACCCAAACAGAAAGTAAAGTACAACTGGAAAGGAAATACAACAACTGAAAGGTAAAGCAGCAACACCGAGCCATCCACTGGAAATCCCACCTGAAGGGTGGGTATGGATAGCCTCCTCAGCTCTTCGGGTCCTACCGTCCGCCCCGTGTACATCCCGCCCAGTGGTGAACCTTCAGGTACCGACTCATCGTGAGTTCCTCGTCCGTAAACCGTCCAGCTCTACAAGCTTCAACCTCGATCAGTGGTGTCCGTCGTCTGTAACCAACACAACGTAGTGCGGACGAAGCCCATGCAGGGGTGAGTATACGATACTCAGTAGGGACCCTGAGACCCCCGAAGGTCTCCCAGAATCCACAAAGGATAATCCACAAAGGAAAGATACAATCACGAAGTAACATCTAACACTACTTAGGTATATGCCCACACATATACCTAAGCTATCAATTCCAGTTCAAGTTCGATCACGTCCACATAGGATAGCACAATCCAATCCACATAGGATAACACAACCCAATCCATATAGGAAAGCAAGTCAATCATATCAAAGATATTGATTGAAAGTCAAGACTCAGCTCACATAGGATTTAATCATGATGTCGAAACCATAGCTGCTGCGGAACTCCTCCTCTATCGAGTACAGTGGGCCTACCGCTACAACCAAGCGCTTCCCACTAACCTTGGACTGCTGTAGTACTCCACCTATCGAGTACTATGGGCCTGATGCTACAACCAAGCACTTCCCACCATGGGTATGTTGTTACAACAAAGTGCTCCCCCTCATAGCCTCCAGAGGTACTCCTTCTGTTGAGTACAATGAGTCTGCCGCTACAACCAAGCGCTCCTCCGCCGTGGGTCTACCACTACAATCAAGCTCTCCCCACTGGGCTATCCAAAACACACCGAGTCAATCGATCAGCAGTCGTCAAGTCTCATCTAGCTCTAGGGTTTCATAATGATTGAAAGTACCGTAGTCGTCACCGCCGAACCCATGGAGGATTCCCGTACGGTTGTCGCCGTCATCGAACCCACAGAGGATTCCAGTAAGAAAGTCTTCACCGTCAAACCCATATAGGATTTCAGTATAGTAGCCTTCATCGTCAAACCCACAGAGGATTCCAGTACGAAATTCTTCACCGTCGAACCCACATAGGATTTCAGTACGGTTGTCATCGTCGTCGCAGTCGCAACCAGCTCTAGGGTTTCCGCACACAGCACGCTAGTTCCGGGAGGGTCTACTCCGCGAGCCAAGAGTTTGATACATCAACTGACACGTAGTCCAGAGTTGATGTATCCCAAAGTTCTGTCTCGTCAAAAAGAACACAACGCGACAGACGGCGCGTCAATCGGACGCCCGGTCCGAGAATTATTGGCTTTTTCGTCTCAGGGGCCTAGTTGGTTTTTAAGTCAAAACCAACCCAAATGCACTCCAGCTACGTCCAAACCTCGAGAGAAGTAATAAAAAAGGTCCTTCTCACTAAGAGAAATCCAACAAAGTTGACAACACGTCAATCGGACATCCGGAGCTCAAGTTATAAGCGTTTCCGCTCCGAGGGCCCGATTGGTTTCATGTTCGAACCAACCTGGACATACACAAAGTTCTTCGAAATTTTGAGTGTAGTATACTGAAATGACCATCTCGATCCAAGGATCCCAACGCAACTGACGGTGTATCGATCGGAGGTCCGAAGCCCAAGATATGGGCAAATGATTGAAAACAGTCCGAAATGGGGGGTCTGGGCCCGACCCGACCCGGCCCAACCCCCCTGGGTCGGCCCGAACCGGGTCGACCCGACCCGGGTCCGGGTCTGGCCCATCAGGGAGCGGCCCGGCATGGCCTGGGCGGCCCGGCCCAGCCCGGTGCTGCCGGTCCAGCTCAGCGGGTGCCGCACGCTGAGCGGATGCGGGGGGTGCGCTGCCCCTGCCCCTTGCTGGCGGACGCGGAGCTGGCCGCCGCGTCTCCCCCGGATCCCGCGTGGCCGCGGGATCCGGTCGTCCCACCGCCACCGTGGCTTCAGCCGCGATGGCTTCTGCCGATGGTGCGTCGGGGCTTCGCCGCCTCCGGGTGGCCGGCCGGTGCTGGCTGCCGCCTTCGGCCGCCGGCACTGCCGCGCCAGCAGCGCCTTCTGTGGACCACCAGACGCACTCCAGTGGTCCGTTTTGCCTGCCATCTATGCCTATGGCTCTCCCAGGACTCGTAGATTACTGTGAAGGGTTCAAAACGCCTTTTCGACCGGCTTCATCATCACCCGTCGATCCGCACACCAATAAACAAACTATGGAGGGTTGTTGGGCCGTGTTTGTTCGGCCCGCACCCTCCGCGTAAGGTGTTTTTCAAATGACAATCTTTAAAAGACATGCTCTAAACAAGGGCATAATTTATTCAAGGTAAAATTATTAAAACACAATGAAATTAAAATATTCATGCACGAGGGGATAATTCACACATACATATTATTCGAAAACCCCCTACCTCGAAGAAGTTGTCGAGCGAGGATCATCGCGGGAAAAGACGTCGCGGAAGACGGTGTCACAGAAGAGGATCATGGTCGTCTCGGTACACGGCGTCGTGGAGAAGAGGGTCGTTGGCATCACGTCATCGATCTCCGAGGAACTAGAGTTCTTCGTCGTCTTTCTTCGGAGGCCGGCGTTCTTCGTCGTTCTTCGCGTTCTCCAAGAAGGAAGAAGAAAATCTTCGAGGGTTCTCTCCTCCACACAGCAAAATCCCCCAAATAAAATAAGACGTTGTCTTATTTAATTTACACACAAACAAGCCATCATTAATTTGAAATTCAAAAAGAATTCATCAAATTAATTAACACACGTTATCCAATTAATTAGGCATTTTATTGGCATGCATTTAATGTGGAAGAAAAACTGCTTGAGTTGACTTGACATTAAAATAGGGGAGGTACGGGTGATTAATGAGGAGTTAGAGAATTGAAAGGTGGGGGATCGTGTGGCCCCCACCCCAACTCCCTCACATGGATTTTATCCATAAGGTAGAGAGAAATTAAGTTGTAACATAACTTATTTCACTTAAACCGCTTAGTAAAGAAATAAAAATATAAAACAATTATATTTTTATTCATCACCTTTTTTTTTACATCACCACCTGAGAAAACTCTCCTTCAGATAAGGTGTTCCTAATAAATTACTGGCACTTCGGTTTCATCGGTGCCCTCATATTTCGATTCCGATCACTGGTTCAAAATTTAGGAAAACCCGCTCGTTCGTTTACTGAACGTACCCGATTTAAACTTCAGAAATTGATTTCGGGCACACCGGGCCTCACAATCAGGTTCCGTCAGAAACTGCGTACTCGTAAAATACCAAAGAAAATTAATAAAAAATTTCCCTTGAAATTTACAGGTCTTTACATTACTCCCACCTCAGGGCTTTACGTCCCTGTAAACCTATAACATAAACTAGGAAAACAAAAGTGGTACTGAGTACGCAACTGAGCCTCCCGCTCCCATATGATCTCCTAGAGATTCCCGTGCTTCCAGTGAAAGCGCATCAGAGGAATCGACCATCCACATAGGACCTGCTCCTGTCGATCCCCGTTCTCCACTAGATCTCTATGAAAGTCACCCCATCGTCAAAGTACAGCTCCCCATGGTCGATGATATGCGTCGGGTCGTGCACGTATCTCCTCAGCTGAGATATGAGGAAAAACGTCGTGCACCTAATGCAACTGAGGTGGATGGGTCCAGCGGTAAACCACCTCGCCTACCCTATTGAGGACCTAGAAGGGTCCGATGAAGTGCGGAGATAACTTTCTGCCATGGCTAAAACTCCGTAATCCACGTCGAGGTGAGACCCGCAAGAAGATGCGGTCACCATCCTTGAACTCTAGTGGTCTCCACCTCCTGTCAGCACAAGACTTTTGCCGGATCTGAGCTGTCCTCATCCTCTCTTGGATGGCCTGGACCTTCTCTAGTCCTACAAGAGATGCTAAGATTCCTTCTTTTTTGATAATAGAAATCTGGTCTCATCCCCTAGATGAACCACGTTCTTTGCCTAATACATTCAATCCCGACATGGATGATACTAATCCATACCAAGGATGACATCGTAAGGCCTCGACACTACTACCAAGAGATCCAACCGTTACTCTTGCCTCAAAGGGTTGAGTAACACTGTCGGCATCAGTGTGTGGTCACTGGGTATCCTCCAGTAGGTATCTCAAAGTGAGGGTCAAGTCAACGGTTTTTTAAACTGGAACCTCTTAGTAACATAAAGATAGGACAAGAAAGTAAACGCCACAAGAAAGGTGTCTTTTATTACTGCAGCTCAAGTACAAAGACACATACAACCACAACAAAAAGAAAGCTAGAAGCACCATAAAAAAAAGCCTCCATGCCTGGAACTAGTTTTGCTCCTATCCTCCAGCTTCCGGAGCTCCATAGTCAAATGCCTCAACTGCCTGAAGCTGAGCTCTCCCATGTCCACCTGTTCCCTGCGGTCCGGGTGGACCTCCAGGTGGTGGTGGTGGCAACACCGCGAAGCGTCGTCCACCTCCAGCTGCACGACCATCTCCCCTACCACTGTCTCCTACTCCTTGCGGTCCGCCTCGATCGATCCTATGCCTCTTCCTGGGAGGTCCTTCGTTTATCTGCTGATCATCTGTATGGCGGGTCAGAAAATCACGATTCATGTGACCAACCCCAGCGCAGGAGTAACACTGTCCGCTCATGGTAAGTCGTTATCCACCCTGGGTCCCTCGCACAAACGATCCAGTGTCATGCGGTTGACCACCTGAAGGTCTAGTCCTCTTGGACCTATGCATCATCTATCTACTGCCCGCTGAAGAAGACTCTGCCGCATGCCAGCTAGTGGTGGGTCCTGCTGCTGGAGACTGCTCAACAAGGAAACTCTCCACTAAGAGGGATCTCTCCAACACCCCTTTCTGCATCGGGATACTGTGAGAAACAACTGAAGATCTGATCTCTCGCCTGAGCCCCTTCTCGAAGGTTTGGGCCCTGAAGAATGGGTACCGTACCATGTCTGTGGAATAGCGCGAGAGATCGGTAAACCTCGCCGAGTACTAGGTGACCGTCATGCTGCCCTGCCGCAGCTGTAAAAAACTCCTGGATGCGCACCGAACGGAGGGTGGCTGTGACGAACTCTGAGCAGAAGAGGTTCTCAAAGTCCATCCAGAGGAGTGATGCCTCGTTGTGCACCTAGAGCATCAAGCTCCACCATCTGCCTGCTGCCACGTGTAGGAGGCTCGCTACGAGGATCACCATGTGGTCAGCTGGTGTCCCCCCTAACCTGAAAACTCGCACAACCGCCTCCGGCCAATCCTCGGATGCCTGAGGGTCCGTCTTACCGCGGAACATGGGCGGTCTCTGACACTGAAACTCATGCAGTGCACTAAGGCAACGTGCACTCTCAGTGGCTGGGGCTGGTAGCATCAGTGGCTCGGCGAGTAGAGGTACCGCCGGTGCCTCCACTATCAAAGGGCCTTGCACTGAGGCCTCATCGCTCGGTGGGCTGTCGTCTCGCTCAAAGATCGGAACCCTAGCTGGCTGCCGTCGTGGGGGCATCCTGAAAGGAAACAGGTGCGCCACAATCAAATAGTATACCTGGTGAGCTGACATAAAGTAATCACAAAGAAAACTTTTGAAACACACATGCAATCAATGTTTTCGTGCATTGAGTCGAAAATCAGAAGTCAGGGTCCTGGTGTACGAATACGTCGGCCGCCACACCAACACTGGACTCCCTAGACTAATAACCACACTCAATACCCTTAACACTATTGCTTCACATAGAATAAATATTAGAGTCCTGAGTTCTGTGGTAGAACCGAACTCCTCTGATACCAATTTGTCACGACCCTTCCTTGGGGCCCGTGCCGTGACTACCCCAAGCCCGCCTTCCATAGGCCAGGGGCTGGCGACTAGCACCAACGGCGTAAATCCTGACAAAAGGGGAAGGCATTGAATTTATAAAGTAAAAAAACACCACAGATTAATATATCATAAGTAAACACTAAGTAAAACAGGGTACAAAAGTAAGTGGAGAAAATAAGAGGGTCAGAATACAAACCCAAACTGAAAGTAAAGTAAAACTGGAAAGGAAATACAACAATTGAAAGGTAAAGCAGCAACACCGAGCTGTCCACTGGAAATACCAACTGAAGGGTGGGTACAAATAGCCTCCTCAGCTCCTCGGGTCCTACCGTCCGCCCCGTGTACGTCCCGCCCAGTGATCCACCTCCAGGTACTGACTCGTCATGAGTTCCTCCTCCGGGAACCGTCCAGCTCTACAAGCTTCAACCTCGATCAGTGATGTCCGTCGTCTGCAACCAACACAACGTAATACGGGTGAAGCTCATGCAGGGGTGAGTATACGATACTCAGTAGGGACCCCGAGACCCCCGAAGGTCTCCCAGAATCCACAAAGGTAATCCACAAAGGAAAGATACAATCATGAAGTAACATCCAACACTACTTAGGTATATGCCCATACATATACCTAAGCTATCAATTCCAATTCAAGTTCGATCACGTCCACATAGGATAGCACAATCCAATCCACACAGGATAACACAACCCAATCCACATAGGAAATCAAGTCAATCATATCGAAGATATTGATTGAAAGTCAAGACTCAGCTCACACAGGATTTAATCATGATGTCGAAACCATAACTGCTGGGGAACTCCACCTCAATCGAGTACAGTGGGCCTGCTGCTACAACCAAGTGCTTCCCACTAACCTTGGACTGCTGTAGTACTGCACCTGTCGAGTACTGTGGGCCTGATGCTACAACCAAGCGCTTCCCACAATGGGTCTGCCGCTACAACCAAGCGCTCCCCTCATAGCCTCCAGAGGTACTCCTTCTGTTGAGTACCGCAGGTCTGCCACTACAACCAAGCACTCCTCCGCCGTGGGTCTGCCACTACAACCAAGTGCTCCCCACTGGGCTATCCGAAACACACCGAGTCAATCGATTAGTAGTCGTCAAGTCTCAGCCAGCTCTAGGGTTTTATAATGATTGAAAGTACTATAGTCGTCACCGCCAAACCCACGGAGGATTCCCGTACGGTTGTCGCCGTCGTCGAACCCACGGAGGATTCCAGTACGAAAGTCTTCACCGTTGAACCCACATAGGATTTCAGTATGGTAGTCTTCATCGTCGAACCCACGGAGGATTACAGTACGAAAGTCTTCACCGTCGAACCCACATAGGATTTCAGAACGGTTGTCATCGTCGTTGCAGTCGCAGCCAGCTCTAGGGTTTCCACACACAGCACGCTCGTTCCGGGAGGGTCCACTCCATGAGCCAAGAGGTTGATACATCAACTGACATGTAGTCCAGAGTTGATGTATCCCAAAGTACCATCTCATCAAAAGAAACACAACGCGACAGACGGCGTTTCAATCGGACGCCCGGTCCGAGAGTTATTGGCTTTTTCGTCCCAGGGGCCCGGTTGGTTTTTAAGTCAAAACCAACCTGACGGAACTCCAGCTGCATCCAAACCTCGAGCATAGTAATCCAAAAGGTCCGTCTCAATAAGATAAATCCAACAAAGTCGATGGAACGTCAATCGGACGTCCGGAGCTCAAGTTATAAGCGTTTCCGCTCCGAGTGCCCGGTTGGTTTTGTGTTCGAACCAACCCGGCCATACCCAAAGTTCTTTTAAAACTTGAGCGTAGTATACCGAAACGGCCGTCTCGATCCAAGGATCCCAACGCAGCTTATGGTGCGTCGATCGGAGTTTCGAAGCCCAAGATATGGGCAAATGACTGAAAACAGTCCGAAATGGGGGGGTCTGGGCCCGACCCAACCCCCCCTGGGTCGGCCCGAACCGGGTCGACCCGACCCTCGTTTGGGTCCGGCCCATCAGGATGCGGTGCAGCCCGGCTGGCATGGCTCGGCCCTGCCAGCGTGGCCCAGCCTAGCCGGCGCGGTCGGCCCGACACGGCGCGGGCGGCCCGGCCCGGTGTGGCCGGTGCGGCTCAGCGGGTGTCGTGCGCTATGCGGAGGCAGGGGGTGCGCTGCCCCCGCCCCTTGCTGGTGGATGCGGCGCTGGCCTCCGCGTCTCCCCTGGATCCCGCGTGGCCACGGGATCCGGTCGTCCCACCGCCGCCGGCGCCGCCGCGCCAGCGGGGCGCACCGATAGCGCCTTCCGCGGACCACCGAACGCGCTCCGGTGATCCGTTTTGCCCGCCGTTTGTGCCTGCGGCTCTCCTGGGACCCATAGATTACTGCGAAGGGTTTAAAATGCCTTTTCGGCCTGCTTCATCATCGCCCATCGATCCGCACACCAATAAAAAAACTGCGGAGGGTTGTCGGGCTGTGTTTGTTCGGCCCACACTCTCCGCATTAGGTGTTTTTCAAATGACAATATTTAAAAGACATAATCTAAACAAGGGAATATTTTATTCAATGTAAAATTATTCAAACACCCTAAAATTAAAATACTCATGCACGAGGGGATAATTCACACATACATATTATTCGAAAACCCCCTACCTCGAAGAAGTTATTGAGCAAGGATCGTTGCAGGAAAAGACGTCGTGGAAGACGGTGTCCTGGAAGAGGATCGTGGGCGTCGTGGTACACGGCGTCACGGAGAAGAGGATCATCGGCGTCACGTCGTCGATCTCAGAGGAACTAGCGTTCTTCGTTGTCTTTCTTCGAAGGCCGTCATTCTTTGTCATTCTTCACGTTCTCCAAGAAGGAAGAAGAAAATCTTCGTGGGTTCTCTCCTCCACACAGTGAAATCCCCCAAATAAAATAAGAAATTGTCTTATTTAATTTACACACACACAATCCATCATTAATTTGAAATTCAAAAATAATTTATCAAATTAATTAACACACGTTATCCAATTAATTAGGCGTTTTATTGGCATGCATTTAATGTGGTAGAAAAACTGCTTGAGTTGACTTGACATTAAAACGGGGGAGGTGCGGGTGATTAATGGGGAGTTAGAGAATTGAAAGGTGGGGGCTTGTGTGGGCCCCAACCCAACTCCATCACATGGATGTTATCCACAAGGTAGAGAGAAATTAAGTTGTGACATAACTTAATTTCACTTAAACCGCTTAGTAAAGAAATAAAAATATAAAACAATTATATTTTTATTCCTCACCTTTTTTTACATCACCACCTGAGAAAACGCTCCTTCGGATAAGGTGTTCCTATGCAATTACCAGTGTTTCGGTTTCATCGGTGCCCTCAGATTTTGATTCAGAGAACCAGTTCAAAAGTTAGGAAAACCCGCTCGTTCGTTCACTGAACGTACCCGAGCTAAACTTCGGAAATTGATTTCGGGCACACCGGGCCTCGGAATCAGGTGCCGTCAGAAACTACGTACTCGTAAAATCCCAAAGAAAATTAAGAAAAAATTTCTATTGAAATTTACGGGTCTTTACATTTTATGAATTTTGTTTAAATATGTGTGAAGTGATTATTTCTCAAAGATGTTTACTACTATATTATTTATATTATTTTTATGATTTTTGATTGAAATTTACTACTTTTTGGGTCTTATATAAATATGTGTGTGGCCTTGGATATGATTTTTGTGACTTTAATTGCGGTTGAGAGTTACTAATTCATGCTCATTATTTTGGGCTATTCACCGATTGATTCATGTATGATGTTTTATTAATGTACTTGGTTATGTTTGAGATATTTCTCCCCAAGTGAGTTTTATGATATTGATTGATAACGTTTCATGGAATTTGTTTTTGTTGTATTGTGTTTTGTTTTTTGTTCTTGATGTAGTGAGATCCTTGAGATGTATCTTGTAGGGTGGTTAGTTTATTCCCCTTCCTTTCACTCTCCTTGTTGATTTTGTTATAATTTCATAGGATTATAATTGTTTGAGAGGTATCTAATGTAATGGTATAGAATCTTCCGGAGTCTTCCTTTTTCATTATGAGGTTTTCATTAGTTTGTGATATTTTATGAAAATTTTAAATAATGCATTGAAATTGTTTTGAAAATTTAAAATATTTTTTAAAAATTGTTCTAAAAATTATTATAGTAATTTTGAAGTTTAAATTTTATTTATAATACTAATTTGTGAGTTTTAAAGTCAGTTAATTATTTTAAAAGAAATTGGAATCCGAGTTATAATAATATATTTTATTCTTATTATTTAAGCATTTCTCTAATTGAAAAAAATATTTCACTAAACATTATTTTTTCTTTAGGTGGGTTTTTTTATAAGCTGCATAAAGGTCATATTTTTCCAATTCTCATTTAAAAGTTAGTTATTATTTTCTAAAAACCATATAAGGATGGTTAAATATCTCAAATTTAGGTAATTCTAAGTGTTGCATGAAGGTGGGTTGCCTCATGTCTGGGAAAAATTCCTTTTCACATTTGATTAAATTGAAATATATCGTGTGGGTTATTGCATGAAGGTAGTCCTATGTAAGTCATTTACTTCACTCACATAAGGTTTAAACTCATCTATTTATCTATATATTAAGTACATGTGAGGTTTCTTTAGTTTAGGTCGATTGATTCTTTCCTGAAGGTAAGAATGGTTTTAAACTGGCTGTATAAGGGTCATTCAGAACCCTTGTTGTGTAAGAGTGAAACATTTTACCCTTACGTAGTGCATATCTGTCATGTGAAGGTAATGAATACTTTCAAAAAATATCTATATTTCACCATGTTTTGATCAAAATATATTTTTTCATGAAATTAATTAAAATATGACTGAAAAAATGGATTTAAATCAATTACAAATAAAATTGAAATATAATCTTAACATCCTATGTTTTAGGAAGACTTAAAATGGTTCATATGAGGTAGATTAAATGGTAATAAATTAATGAGAATTTAACAATAAAAACTTGATAGAATGTTTTGGAAATATCTAAAATTGTATATGCTATCTTATAAAAATGAGATATTTCTTATTTTTTGAGTTTCTTCAGTTCTCTTTTGAGTTTGTGTGATCCAAAATCCTTTATTCAAGATCTATAAGACTTATTCAATAAGTTTGAGACCCTCTTGTGATTCAAGACCAAAAATTATCCTCTCCCTCTTTTTTTTATTCTTCTGTAGTGTTTTTGAATCTTTCACAAGTTTGGGTATCTAAAAAATATTTTTAATAATTGAAGGATTGAATTTAACATGTTTTAGTTTTCTTTGAATGAATATGTTCAATTTTATTTAAAAAGATAATAATAATAAAAAACTAAAGGAATAAGATAAAATATAATCACATTTAGTTTTATTATTATTTTTAAATATAGGAAATCATATGTTGTATAATTAGAATTATTATAATAAGGAAATTAAGGATGTTGGTATTGTAAGCTATAGAACACATATTTTTTATTGAAGGATTAATATAGAAATAATATCACATTTTGTTATAATTTTTTATTCAATGAATACAAATAAAGAAATTAAATAGAAAATATATCATATACATTATATTATTAATTTTATTTTTAAACTATTAATTATATTCTTTAATTGATGTTATTAATTAAAAATATTAAGAATATCAAAGTGGTAGAAAAAAAAACAATCACATGTTTTAGGATATTATTAATATATTATTATTATTATGCTAAGAATTGAAATAAGAGTATCTTCCATGTTGTAAATATTTTTCATCCTTTTAGAATAAATGAATGTAGCAAATAAATATTATTCTTTTAATGATTTCTAAATTTTCACATGATGATGAATGATAATTTATTTTCATTATGGATACTATTTATGAAATATAAAAATAATAATAGTAACACATTTTTTAGTGTATATGTTTATTATTTTATGAGAATAATCATTGTATAATTCTATTATTGAATATTTTAAATGATAAAATTATCACATGTGTAGATAATTAATATTTCACGTTGGAGATAAAATAAATCTTTGAGTTTTGTGTGATCACTTATGTTGTAGTATATTTGTGTCTCCCCATGATATTTACTATATAGTGTGTTATGTTCATGGTTGTGAATTATTGATATTTTTTAAGATGGTTTAATTTCCTAAAATAGATATATAATGTAAATTCATATGATGTTATAATTTAAAAGAAAGTGGAATGAGAAGAATAATTACTACTCTTCATCAAATTTATTAAACATGGAAATAATGCTCAAAACATGTTCATTACATTTTATAAATTTTGTAAACTAATGCATATAGGTTGTTTAATGTAAAAATATATGCATAATAAAATGGTAAATTCAATATGAAATTAAAAATGTTGTCTGTTAAAGGATAACTGTCTGGGTATTAATTTTCCCATTCGTGATTGTCGAAGTCTTAAAAACCTTGATTACATGGCCCTAGTTCCTTTGTTTATGTACAAAAAATACATTTAAAATTTATGTTTTCTCAAGGATAATTAAACCCGTAATGATATTAATTAATAATATAGTATGGTTGGAATGATTTGAAGAGAAATGGTATAGATTCCCATGGACTATATTAATTGTTTTTAATATGTTGAGAAATGGGTTGGGATCCCACAATACATTTATGTCCAATTCAAGTGACAACATAATAGATTATACTATATGCAATGACATGAGAAAGAAATTGGGTCAGTCTGGTTGATTTTAGAGCAGGGATTGCTTTTTGATATATTTAAATATTTCTTGATGCTTTCTTGATGTCCAATAGTTATTTATATGATCAATTTGAAACTACTTGATGCAGTATGACTGTATGAAATATAAGTGCATCTTAAGGTGGTATCTTAGCCTGAGTCTAAGAGAAATTGTATCATAATGAATGATAAGTTAATTATTAAATTAATGGGGATAGTTAACTATGTTATAAATGATGATGAAAAACTTGAGAATATAAGCTTGAGGAATTATTGTACCGAAGGAACTAGGTCAAATGATTAAAGTATTGACATTGTAAATGAAAATGGAATGATATTAATTAATAGTTAATTTATTAATTAATATTGAACCTTGATTCTTGTATTCTTTTTTGAGACCTAGATCTTAGAAGTGGAAACTAGGGTACATATGTGATGATAATGAAAAACGAGTCTAAGTCTAGGTAATTTCCCTTAGCGTGGTTGTACATGAAATTATACGATGCATGATAAAAATGTAATAAAAATCAAAGTAATACCAATTTACAATAAAACAAAACTACGACCATGAACCAAACCAGAGTACAAAAAGGAAACCAAAACTAACAAATCTCAAATACTCCAAAGACATAACTCAATAGATCCCAAAATTCTCCAAGATCCAACTCCAAAATCCATTCCCAAGGTATCACAGTGCATCACTAAATAAATGAGATACCTTTCCTTTACCTTTGTCTTGATACAAAATATCTACAAATGTACCAAAGTGTTCAAGCATGGGATGAGTATAAAACTTAGTAGTTTTTCCAAAATTACATCCCAACTCATGCCACTATGATAGAACATATTATCACATTTATATAAAATAATTTACATAAAACATTATTTAATAGTTTATATCAAATCCAAAAAAATTAAAAAAACTTTTTCCTACAAAAATATTTTTATAAACCAAATAAATTTCCAAGGAAAGAAACCAAAAAATTCCTTTAAACCATTTCTCAATCCATTGGTATACCCATTACTTGGTTCCAAAATTCCATAGAACCACACATGCATGCCCAGGTGATAGTTCTATACTCATGAGTGTTCTCTTATTTATCTACTAAGTCATGAGAAGTTAACCATATACCTAGTTCCATAATGGAACATACCCCTTCCACAGGGCCACATCCATGAAAATGAACACACTACAAACAAATAAGAAAATTTATTTTCCAAACCAAAAATTTCTATCCATTTCAGTAAAAGATTTATTTTATTGAAAATATTTATATACAACCATTTCCATGAATAAAAACCATGTCATATTTTATAACATCATTTTAAAATCATTAAACAAAGCACTTTCACAACAAAAAATTTCCACAATTTTCCAAACCATCACTAAAGAGTGTTTATACCATGATTTTCACATAAATTTCACATTCAATTTCAAGAAATACAAAAAATTTGAAACCAATACTTCATGTTATAATAAGAGTAGTCGACAGTGAAGCCACCTAACTCACAAACACTGGTGAAAACAAAGAATGATATAAATTATTCAACAAAACCGAGTTGAAACTCTAAAAACCCACCTTATATCTTGTTCCATTACATAAACTCATCCATATATCATAATTTTTAGAATAAAACAATATGGATATATCCCCAACAGATTATATCTATGAATCTAATATTGGGAATAAGAATAAATATAAGGTAAACTAATAAGAACAAACACTTACCAAGAAAACTGAGCCTCCAACGCACAAAAATCACTAAAGAATTGCTCTCGAATCAAGGGGAAATGTATCTATAGCCTTTGGGAGGAGATGAAATCATGTTTGGGTCCATTTAGGAAAAATTGGAGGTTTATAGGAATATTCAAATTATATCAACAATTTTCAGATCTAGTTTTTAACAGTGCATAGTTTAGGAGCACCAATAGAAAAACCATGCGTAAACCATGCTCCAATCACTACCCAAAAACACCCCTCACATGGTTGGATCACATGGTTAGACAAAAATAGTGACAAATATGATTTTACCTCTATTCCAGTTTTCATGGTTACTCTTATGTGGCCATATGGTTTGACCAAACTGTGTGCCTAACCAAGTGCCTACCTATAGCCCACTGCCTCTCTTTTCATGATTTTCTAGAGGTGTTTCACAATTTCCACTAACCGTTCACAAAACGTGAACCTTTAAAAAGACAAAAAAACATTCCAAAAATCCTCCAAACCCTACCAAAAACTTTTACATAATTAAAATACCCAAATAGAGGGTTACCTACTAAAACCTGGGGTGATACATTCACCCCACCATTATTATTTCCATCTTAGTAAAGTAGAAAACCACCATTTTTGTAACACCCCGAGATTTTATAAGATATATTATTTTTAATATATTTCATATCTTATAATTTATGATACACCAAGATTATCTTGCGCTATACGCGACACCATATTAGCTTGCAGTATACACAACACTATTCTTGGCTCGTGTGACACACAATTTCAAGTTCGTTTTGTAGAAATTATTCTACGCAACATTAAGTATAAATTTTGTTTAATGTATAAATGAAATAAGTTTTGAATTATGTTATATGAAACAAAAAAGGGAGATTTCCTTACACGCAACCCTGACCTGGCTTTCATTACACGCAATCACAACCTTCCTCGATAGCGTGTGTTGTACGCAATACCGGGTTTCACTAAACAACGATATATTGTTATAATATTATTATGGACTAGCCGTTATGAATAGTATTAGATAAATTTTTAATTTTATAACATTATTATTAATCTTAAACATTTTCTAAAACATGTTATGTGAACAAAATAAATTTTTCGGGTAAAATAAGTATTTTTCAAAAAAAATACAGTTTTGCTGCCTTTTGATGGCGCACCCACTTTAAATCTAGTTTTTGACATGCTTATAAGTTAAATTTGACAAAATAAAATTCTTATTTGTGATTAAGATATAAAAATTTACTTTGGATAAAATTCTCATATTATTCTGATAACTTTCATATTTTAATGAATAGTAAAAACTCGCTATATTTTAATTAAAAACAACTTTTTTTCACCGTAGAAATTTATATGGTGAAATTATAATATTGAAGGGTTTTAAAGTATAAATAGAATATATTTTTACCATTTAATATAATTTATGTCATTATCATTGATTTTACATTGAATTCATAGGTAAAATCATTTCAATCTTTTGTAATGTTTTAAACAAAAACCCGTTTTCTTTCGACAGCAGAATTAATTTTAATTTAATTTCTACAACTTCTGTGTATTGAATTTGGAAAAATTGATTCCATATTTCGAATCACTGGGTCCAAATTATATTAATAGACTAATTTTTATTTTTGGGCATTATGAATAGAAATTAAGGTAAATTTTATTTACCATAGTAAAAGGTAAATCGGGTAATTAAGGGTAAATATAATATTATAAAATTACCCTAACACATGTCTTAATACAATTGGATGATTATATTTCGTCCTAATTCATATTTGGGTCGAAATGGAATTCATTAGAACCCACATGGAGGTGATTAAGACCTTTAGTTTATTTTATTTAAAGGAATGTGAAATATGTCTCACTCAAACTTTAATAATTAAAGTATTTTTAATATAAGGTTATAAAGAATATAAATTAGGTTATAAATACTAATTTGTAAGATAAACTATTTTTATTTATCATGGTAATTTATTTGTAATTTTTAAGAGTTATTTAATTACCTTATTAGCTTATACATTAATGATGCCGAAATTATTTATTTAGTAAAAAAATCAATAATATTGTTTTTATTGAAATAGAAATACATATTAAAGGGCTCAAAAACCTGACAAAAACATATTAGTAGTGTATATATACACCATAATCATCCAATTACCGAATATATGACTGTTTGGAGTCTTATAAAAGTGATTATGACACTTATATTATATTATTTTATATGATGGCAAAGTTGTCACCTTCATAATTTAATTAATATAAAATTTTATAATTTTTGTGTTTTAGAAGATAAATCAGAATAAATGTATTCATATGAAATATATAACGTTTATCTTCATCCTAGTATTTTATTTTTAATTTTTATGTAACAAATAAGTATATTTAATAATTGTACAAAAATGTTGTAGTAATTATTTTATTAAGAGAAATATCAAATAAATGGTTTTAAAAATAGTAAAATAAATATTATATAAACTATTTAATGTGATCCACTAATTTTATAAATTACTATGACATGTTATGAACCTATTAAATAATTTAGTTTGAATATATCCTCTGTGTGGATTTAATTTAAATTCAAATAAATGAATAATGTCAAAATTGACACTATTGTTATTTTATACAAATAACATATTATTAAATTGTTTAAAAATCACAAAAATATTTAAAAATTATAAATTGAAATTTATATAGTCTAAAATGTACAAAATTATTTAATTATGGATAATTCACAACACATAAGTAAATATTTATTACAATTTAAAATTTAGAATCTTATTACCACAAATAAAATTTAATAGATTAAATAAGGATAAATCAAGTTTATAGTGTTTAAAATAAATTCCCTACATGTCTAAATTTTATTGGTTGATGGGATTACAACCCTATCTCATCTAATATTCTAATATGAGTCATTTTTTGAGGTTTTTAAGTGGGGTTATATTTATTATAAATTAATATTTTTTAAGATTTCCAAAGGTGCCCCTCTCCTCCCTTATAAAAAGGGAACCCCTTCACACTTCTCTTCACACCCTTTTGAGCCTTGAATCTCATCCAAACCCTAAAAATTAATCTTCTCCACTTCCCTAGAAATATTCTATAGGTTCTTGTATTCTCAAAAGACCAACTCTACTTATTTAAGAGAAGGCTTAAAGGAGGTGCGTCGAAGAAGAGGTAATCTCTTCTTCCGATTCTCTCAAGTTTCTTCCTTCTTCTACTTATTCTTCTTTATTTGTCTCATTATAAAGTAATAACAAAAGTATTACTTATATACTTATATGTTATTATAAATATGAAACAACCTTATTTCACCTTCTATCCATCCTACGGAAAATGAAATCACCGCGTGTGCGTACGTACGGAATACCGTCTCCACGCCGTGGTGTAATCTGTTTTCGACCACCACCTTACTTGGATGGGTATAATGGTGTAAATAAATACCTATATATGATTATTGTAGAGTGATATTTATTCTGAAATATTATACATACACTTCAATACAATTCCACGATCATGGGAATGATATCATCGCTCGTGCGTACATACGTACTACCGTCTCCACGACACGATGAGATTCATTCTCTATGTTAACCATTAATGAATGATTATAAAGTATATATAATGAATAATAATGAAATATATGACATAATAATGATACTGTATTTATGTATATATATATATATGTCATCTACTTAATTCCATTCAATTCAATAAGGAAACGAAAACAACGTTCATGCGTATGTACGGCCTACCGTCTCCATGAACGGTGTATTTCATTCCATTTATCGATCTATAATATATATATGTATATGAAGAATATATATTATATATAAATCATGTTTTACATTTTTTAATTATTTAAATCAGTATATAATTAATAATATCAAGAACAACAAGTAGAAACACGTACGATAAATGAAACGATTTTACCCAAAATGATGCTTTAACATGGAATTTACAAAATAACGGGTAATATAAAGTCATAAGTGAACCATATATGATATCATAAAAATGAATATGATTATGTAATAAGTCAATGACATTATTTAAATCATTATACAGGAGTTTCTGATACGTACGAATCATATCAGACCTAAGGTAAGGGATAATTATTCCAATCTCGTTCTTATCCGAGATTGTTTATTCATAAGTATTTACTAGGGTTATATTTATCATCCATGTCCAAATGTTCTCAAAATGTTTTCATAAAATGTTTGCTTTTCTTCCATTTATGTTTAAAGTCATTTTTACCCCTTTTTTTTACTTTTACCACATTGTATGGAAGGAATATTTCTTTTGATTACCATATGAAGTACTTTTTGACTTTTCTGAAAAAAGTATGAGGAGAATGTTTTTTTAAATTATACGGCATGAATTTATTTTTACGGTTTTATAATGCCTTATTTTCATAAATATTAATCTACAATATTTCATGACTATTTTCAACAAAAATCCTTTTCTTTTAAAATTTCATGGCATTTTGTGAAAAGAAAATGATTTTGAAGAAGAAAGGATATTTTTCTCAAGAATTCATTTCAAGTGTTTTATCAAAACTATTATCCATCTAAAATGACATTATTTAATATTTTTATGTTTCAAGTATAATGTCTCCATTATTTACATGGTTTTATTCTTCTTATGATAAAATTATATCCATATTTTTTTATGGATTATGTTATGATGGAATGATGTTTAAGAATCCTATTCTAAGACATGGGTTATGTTATGATGTATGATTCATGATTTTGTGGCACACGAAAGAATGATTTCATTATGAGATGGGTGGGACCTATATCTCCCTCCAATTCATTGGGTAAAGATTTATATCTCATGAGATAGACATGGCTGGAACGGTAAGTTAATCCGGTTCAGTGTTACAGGACTGAAATGAGGAGTGAACTCGATTCAGAAAGGGACTTTGTCCACTAAGATGGTCTTGGCAGCAATGCCTTGGCTACTATGGAAACCATAATAAGTGATGAATGGTTTCCACAATTACATGATTTATTCCCAAGCTATTTTATCAAGATTGATGTTTCGTTATGATACATGCCTTAAGTACTTCCAAGATTTATGTCTTTGCTCAAGATTTTGATGTTTAAACATTATGTTCATATTTTTAAGTTCAAATGTATATGGTTTGTTTTATTTTCTCCCTGATTACCCTTACTGAGCATTTGAGCTCACCCTTTATTTGTTTTTCCCCAGTATATAAATAAAGGTTTTAGGTAAGAAAAAAAAGGAAGATCGTTATGGGGGATGTTGAAGATCTTTCAACATGATTAGAAGTTTATATTCTAAGTTTCCAAAGATACTAATCTATTATGGTCCTTCGGTGTTTGTTTTTATTATTTATTAAGTATTCTGCAAAAGTAATGTAATTTCCATGTACGTCAAGCTTTGGGTCTCTACAGTTGGTATCAGAGGAAAGGTTTAGTTAACCTTTGGAAACTAGGATGCAAAAACTTTAGTGAGATCCCTAGAGATATTTCTAAGGTATAGGGATGTCATTAAGTTTAAGTATAAGTATAGGTTATAATCCTAGAATTACGGTAACGATCTTATAATTAAACATAATATATTAGATATTGAAGGTACTCTTCCTTTATTATGTGGTTTTCCCTAGCATGATTTTTCCTCTCACGCTATTCTTTTTGGGTTTTAGACGATGACTGGAACCCGAAGAGACCGTGTTGATCAATGTAATGGACAATGCAATAATTGTCCTCTTGAACAAACAAATGTGATGGGATATGGAGTAAAAAATCTTATTGCTATACTTAAACAAGCTATGAATCATTCTGGACTTCCAAATGAGCAGAGAAGGGAACAATATTCTATTGAGTCCTTTATGAGGCAACGTCCACCTTCTTTTAGTGGGTCTTCTGATCCACTTGTTGCTGAACAATGGATCAGTACCATTGAAAAGAGATTTTCCATACTTCTCTGTTCAGAGGATGAAAAATTCATTTTGGCTATTTACCATTTAGAAGGTGAAGCAGACCAGTGGTGGACTCTAATTAAGAATACAATTCCCTGAGATGAAATTGAATCCATGGAATGGGATGAGTTTAAGAACTTATTTTTCAATAAGTACTTCCCTTGTATTCTTCGAACAAAGATGGAAAAGGATTTCCTTGAGATTAATCAAAAGGATGATGAATCTGTTGGTATATACGAGGTGAATTTTACAAGGCTTGCATGGTATGCATCTGGATTTATCATCCAACCTGAAAGTAAAGTTGATTAATTCTTCAGTGGCTTAAAACCAAGTCTTCTAAGGGCATTGGCTATAAGAGACTTCAGTAGCTATGAAGAAATTGTGCGTTGTGCTATCAAGGTAGAACTGGAAGTTGGTGTTACATATCCATCTCATGGTTTTGACAAGAAACGAAAGATGGAGTTCAAGGAGAAATCTCAGAACAATGGTGAAAAGAAGATGAATGTTTCTTTATGCTCAAAGTGTGGAAATAAGCATGGTGGAGATTGCCTAAATGGTACTAGAAAATGTTTTAAGTGTGGAAAAAAAGGTCATCGAGCAGTTGATTGTCGAAGTAATGGGAAAAATGTTGCTAATGATGTGAATAGAGAAAAGACTACAGAGAACTCTCCACCAACACTTCAATGCTTCAAGTGCAAGGAAAGGGGGAATTACGCTAATAAATGCCCTAATCCAAGGGTTAATGTTGATCAACATGAGCAACCACTTAAGGAAAAGGACAAAGGGAAGTCACATTCAATCACTACCAGCGATGTTGAATATGAAAATGATGTGGTGGAATGATTAAGTGTTTATGTAATGGGATTCCAAAATAATGTTGTATATAGTATTGTGGAATATTGGAATATTTATGTATTGGTCTATTGTGATTTTCAATAATTTTATGGTACCGGTAACCATGGAAAGTGATTGAAATATTTTTAGAAAGCAGATGATATACGCATAATGAAGGGATAAAGAGAAAATGAAATGATCTCATGACTGATAAAAGGAAAAAGTTATATCATGGTTTGAGTATATAGAAATTTTGGTATTTTGGTATGTGGAAAGAGTTACCTTTTGACATCATTAATTTTTTCACTAAGGTTCTATGGTAATTTATGTTTCAAGAGAACACATGATTAATGAATTCACATGTTTGGAATGTGACCAACAAGATATATCATATGATAAATGATGTTATTCATGTTCTTGTTATGTGACCTTTCCAGTAATCATTTTCTGTATACTATGAGATTGGACAGATGTATTTTGGATAATTCTAAAGATTGGAAAAAGTTATGTCAGACATCAGATAGTATTGTTTAAGGCTAGAACTTTTTTTTGATATTATTTCAGGAATGTTATAATAATGTAGTTTTAGAAAAAGGGACAACCTGCAAGATGGGAGACAACCCGTCGTGTCGGACAAGGCTGTGGGAATCAAACCCACAAACAAAGTGCGACAGACCTTTATCGCCTACCACTGGCCAACAGGAAGTCACTGGTTATTAGAAACTAGTTTTATTATATTAAGTGGTATGATAGATGAAGTATAAGTCCATTTTTGGAATCATATACGATTAAACTCACCATATATGGACTTATGTATATTTGATAACTTCTGCTAACCTTTTGTTTGAGACAGATGGAATGACCCATCATTCTATCTCATGATATGCTAACACTTCACGGAAGACAAATTCAACTTCATTTCTTTAAGAGATGATGTTCAAGGCATAAACAACAATGATATTGTACCAAAATCAAGTAAGTATTTCTTTTAATTATTCTTCAACTTTAAGGGAATGATGTTGAAAACCAAAAATGTTGTCCTAATGTCCTCATATCTGATAAATTAGATGGTACCTTAAATCATCAAAAATTTATGGCTTTGTGATTGATGGATTTTTTATAGCCTTGTTCTCCACCACTCTCCATCAGAACTTGATGGTTAGATTTCTCTTCCATATCCATATTTTCACCTATGTTGTCCTATGTGGAAACCCAGTGTTGAGTTACTTTGGGTGACCGTTATGATTCTAACTTCCCTTTTTAAAATGAAATTTTACTAATCCTTTTTACTATGTGGGTTTCTATTAAAACTTTCAAGTAGTAAACCATTTATAAGTCCGACGAATTTCGAGGGCGAAATTCATTTTAAGGGGGGTAGAATGTAACACCCCAAGATTTTATAAGATATATTATTTTTAATCTCTTTAATATCTTCTACTGTATGCTACACCAAGATTATCTTGCGCTATACGCGACACCGTATTAGGTTATAGTATACGCAACACTATTCTTGGCTTGTGTTACACACAATTTCAAGTTCATTTTGTAGAAATTATTCTACACAACATTAAGTATAGATTTTGTTTAATGTATAAATGAAATAAGTTTTGAATTATGTTATATGAAACACCAAATGGAGATTTCACTACACGCAACCCTAACTTGGCTTGCATTACACGTAATCGCGACCTTCCTCGATAGCGTGTGTTGTACGCAATACCAGGTTTTACTAAACAACGATATATTGTTATAATATTATTATGGACTAGCCTTTATGAATAGTATTAGATACATTTTGAATTTTATAACATTATTATTCATCTTACACATTTTCTAAAACACGTTATGTGAACAAAATAAATTTTTTCGGGTAAATTAAGTATTTTTCAAAAAAATGCAGTTTTGCCGCCTTTTGATGGTGCACCCACTTTAAATCTAGTTTTTGACATGTTTATAAGTTCAATTTGAGAAAATAAAATTCTTATTTGTGGTTCAGATATAAAAATTAACATTGGATAAAATTCTCATATTATTCTGATAACTTTCATATTTTAATGAATAGTAAAAACACGCTATATTTTAATTAAAAACAACTTTTTTCATCGTAATAATTTATATGGTTAAATTATAATATTTAATAGTTTTAAATTATAAATAGAATATATTTTTAACATTTAATATAATGTATGTAATTAGAATTTATTTGACATTGAATTCATAGGTAAAATCATTCCAATCTTTTGCAATGTTTAAAAAAATCCGTTTTCTTTCGACAACATAATTAATTTTAATTTAATTTCTGAAACTTATGTGTATTGAATTTGGAAAAATGGATTCCATATTTGGAATCATTGGGTCCAAATTATATTAATAGACTACTTTTTATTTTTGGGCATTATGAATAGTAACTACGGTAAATTTTATTTACCATAGTAAAAGCTAAATCGGGTAATTAAGGGTAAATATAATATTATAAAATTACCATAACACTTGTATTAATACAATTGGATGATTATATTTCGTCCTAAGTCATATTTGGGTCGAAATGGAATACATTATAACCCACTTGGAGGTGATTAAGACCTTTAGTTTATTTTATTTAAAGGAAAGTGAAATATGTCTCACTCAAACTTTAATAATTAAAGTATTTTTAATATAAAGTTATAAAGAATATAAATTATGTTATAAATACTTATTTGGAAGCTAAAGTGTTTTTCTTTATCATGGTAATTTATTTGTAATTTTTAAGAGTTATTTAATTACCTTATTATCTTATACATTAATGATGCTGAAATTATTTATTTAGTAAAAAAATCAATAATATTGTTTTTATTTAAATAGTAATACATATTAAAGGGCTCAAAAACCTGACCAAAACTTATTGGTAGTTTATATATACACCATAGTCATCCAATGACCAAATATATGACTGTTTGGAGTCTTATAAAAGTGATTATGACACTTATATTATTTTATTTTATATGATGTCAAAGTTGTCACCTTCATAATTTAATAAATATAACATTTTAAATTTTAGTGTTTTAGAAGATAAATCCGACTAAATGTATTATTATGAAACATATAAGATTATATTCATCCTAGTATTTTATTTTTAATTTTTATGCAGTAAATAAGTATATTTAATAATTATACAAAAATGTTTTAATAATTATTTTATTAAGAGAAATATCAAATAAATGGTTTTACAAATAGTAAAATAAATATTATATGAACTATTTAATGTGATACAATAATTTTATAGATTAATATGACATGTTAGGAACCTATTAAATATTTTATTTTGAATATGTCCTCTGTGTGGATTTAATTTAAATTCAAATAAATGAATAGTGTCAAAATTGATACTGTTGTTATTTTATAAAAATAACATATTATCAAATTGTTTAAAAATAAAAAAAATATTTAAAAATTATAATTTGAAATTTATATAGTCGAAAATGTCATAAATTATCTAAATATGGATAATTCACATCACATAAGTAATTATTTATTACAATTTAAAATTTATAATCTTATTACCAGAAATAAAATTTAATAGATTAAATAAGGATAAATCAAGTTGATAATGTTTAAAATAAATTCCCTACATGTCTAAATTTTATTGGTTGATGATATTACAACCCTATATCATCTAATATTCTAATATGAGTCATTTTTGGAGGTTTTTAAGTGGGGTTAGATTTATTATAAATTAATATTTTTAAGATTTCCAAAGGTGCCCCTCTCCTCCCTTATAAAAAGGGAACCCCTTACCACTTCTCTTAACACCATTTTGAGCCTTGAATCTCGGCCAAACCCTGAACATTAATCTTATACACTTCCCTATAGACATTCTGGAGGTTCTGGTCTTCTCAAAAGACCAACTCTACTTCCTTAAGAGAAGGCTTAAAGGAGGTGCGTCGAAGAAGAGGTAATCTCTTCTTCCGATTCTCTCAAGTTTCTTCCTTCTTCTACTTCTTATTCTTTAGTTGTATAATTATAAAGTAATAAAAAAAGTATTACTTATATACTAATATGTTATTATAAATATGAAACAAACTTATTTCACATTCTATCCATCCTACGAAAAATGAAATCACCGCGCATGCGTATGTACGGAATACCGTCTCCATGCCATGGTGTAATCTGTTTTTGACCACCACCTTACTTGGATGGGTATAATGGTGTAAATAAATAGATATATATGATTATTGTAAAGTGATATTGATTCTGAAATATTATACACACACTTCAATACAATTCGACGATCATGGGAATGATATCATCGCTCGTGCGTACGTACGGACTACCGTCTCCACGACGCGATGAGATTCATTCTCCATGTTAACCATTCATGAATGATTATAAAGTATATATAATGAATAATAATGAAATATATGACAATATTGATACTTGTTTTATGTATATATATATGTATTTCATCTACTTAATTCCATTCAATTCAATAAGGAAATGAAAACAACGTTCATGCATACGTACGACCTACCGTCTCCATGAACGGTATATTTCATTCCATTTATCGATCTATCATATATATATGTATATGATGAATATATATTATATATAAATCATGTTTTACATTCTGGAATTATGTAAATCAGTATATAAGTAATAATATCAAGAACAACAAGTCGAAACACGTACGATAAATGAAACGATTTTACCCAAAATGCTGCATTAACATGGAATTTACAAAAGAACGGGTAATATAAAGTCATAAGTGAACCATATATGATATCATAACAATGAATATGATTCTTTAATAAGTAAATGACATTATTTAAATAATTATATAGGAGGTTCGGATACTTACGAAGCATATCGGACCTAAGGTAAGGGATAATTATTCCAATCTCGTTCTTATCTGAGATTGTTTATTCGTAAGTATTTACTGGGGTTATGTTTATCATCCATGTCCACATGTTATCAAAATGTTTTCATAAAATGTTTAATTTTCTTCCATGTATGTTTAAATTCATTTTTACACCTTTTTTTACTTTACCACATCGTATGGAAGGAATCTTTCTTTTGATTACCATACGAAGTACTTTTTGACTTTTCCGACAAAAGTATGAGGAGAATGTTTTTTTAACTTATACGGCATGAATGGATTTTTACGGTTTTATAACGCCTTATTTTCATGAAGATTACTATACAATATTTCATGACTATTTTCAACAAAAATCCTTTTCTTTTAAAATTTCATGGCATTTTGTGAGAAGAAAATGATTTTGAAGAAGAAAGGATATTTTTCTCAAGAATTCATTTCAAGTGTTTTTATCAAAACTATTTTCCATCTAAAATGAAATTATTTAATATGTTTATGTTTCAAGTATAATGTCTCCATTATTTACATGGTTTGATTCTTCTTATGATAAAATTATATCCATTTTTTATGGATTATGTTATGATGGCATGATGTTTAAGAATCCTATTCTATTACATGGGTTATCTTATGATGTATGATTCATGATTTTGTGGCACATGAAAGAATGATTTAATTATGAGATGGGTGGGACCTATATCTCCCTCCAATGCATTGGGTAAAGATTTATATCTCATGAGATATACATGGATGGAATGGTAAGTTAATCCAGTTCAGTGTTACAGGACTGAAACGAGGAGTGAACTCGATTCAGAAAGGGACTTTGTCCACTAAGATGGTCTTGGCAGCAATGACATGGATACTATAGAAATCATAACAAGTGCTGAATGGTTGCCACAATTACATAATTTATTCCCAAGATATTTTATCAAGATTGGTGTTCCATTATGATAAATTCCTTACGTACTTCCAAGATTTATGTCTTTGCTCAAGATTTTGATGTTTAAACATTATGTTCATGTTTTTAAGTTCAAATGTATATGGTTTGTTTTATTTTCTCCATGCTTACCCTTAATGAGCATTTGAACTCACCCTTTTTATGTTTTTTCCCCAGGATATAAAGAAAGGTTGTAGGTAAGAAAAAAAAGGAAGATCGTTATGGGAGATGTTGAAGATCTTTCAACATTATTAGAAGTTTATATTCCAAGTTTCCAAAGAAACTAATCTATTATGGTCCTTCGGTGTTTGTTTTTTTTATGTATTAAGTATTCCTCAAAAGTAATGTAATGTCCATGTACGTCAAGCTTTGGGTCTCTACAATTTTCCTAAAATATTTTTGGCCATTTCTCAACCATTTCTGTTTTCCATTCCCATGTTTCCACAAAACCTACAATAGACAGATTATTTTCCCATGAAAGAATTTATCTTTTCTATCCATAATCTACATAGGAACATGAACCAATATAACATAAATATCATGGTCAACATGATCCTATGAAATAAAATTTTCATGATCGGGATGATATTTCTTCAACAAAGATACATGAATAACATTATGAATTCAATTGAATCATGGTGGAAATCTAACTGATATGCCACCTCACTAACCCATTTATGTATCTCAAAAGAGCCTATGTATTGAGGATATAACTTTCCCTACTTTCCAAAATGATGATGCCCAAGTCTTATAGAGATTATCAAGATCACATGATCACTCAACTCAAATGAGAGTGGTCATCAATGTTGGTATACACATGATTTATGACGACTCTGAGCTGTCTCCATCCTCTTCCTGATCAACTAAATCATCTTCATTGTCTCTTGGAAAAGGCTCAATATAACCATTGAATTCCCAGTTATTTCCACCCAATAAAGTGGATAACGACAAAGACTACTATAAAATGATTCAAAAGGAGTTATATGTATTGATTCTTGATAATTTTTTATATATAATAACTCCACTAATGGTCCGTGCTCATCCCATGAGCCACAAAAATCCATTACACAAGACTAAATCATATATTATAACTTTTGTATCATCCATTAGGATTGTATATTTGGCTGAGAATGATACGTCATGCTCATAGTCAACTGAGTCCCAAATGATTGCTGTAAGGATTTACAAAAACAATATATAAACCTTGAATCTCAGTATGATACTATTGCAACTAGTATTCCATTCCTCTTTACCACTTCTTAGATATATATTTTAGATAAGTTCTCCACTATATGAGATTCATGAATAGGAATGAAATGGGATGAATTTGCGTGTTGATACACTATCACCCATATGATATTGTGTTTCTGAACTATTATTGGGAGAAATTTCACAAAGTCCATCGCCATCTACTCCCATTTCCAAATAAAAATAAGTAAATACTGCAACATACCCTTGGGCCACCACTGCTTTACCTTAACCTATTGAAATGTGTGGAATCTCAAAAAAAACTCATCCACTTTTCTTTTCAGGCCAACCCACTATCACTTTACATTCATTAACTTAAACATCTTTTGTATTGCAGTCTGAACACTCCATATCGAATGATGTTAAGAATAAAGAATTTTTTCCCAGTAGGTCAAAGGTATGTCCAACCAACCTCAAAACCAAAAAACTAAACATCCATCATGTTTCTATCCCTCAACGATCTCCCCACTATTTGTTTTGACCTCACCACAACACATTCAGAATCATATGTTTGTGCCTCTTTAACTGTCTCTGCCAAATTGGGAATGAATTAAAATGGAAAGAAAACTATAATGCTACGTCAGTCTTCACAATCCATGTTCCTATCAACTATAATCAACATCAATTTTCACTGAGTTGATGAATTTTTTCAACTAACTATATGAATTTATAATTAATTCATCCCCCACTAAATTTAATTTACCTAATTTATACATCAAGTCAAATTCAAACATTTATAGATACTATATACATCTTCTTTGTCTCAGGTTCAAATCCCTTCGTGATGAAATGTGATTCAAGTTATTATGATATGTAAACACTATGGATTTCTCACCAAAAAGGTAATGATGCCATGTCTTAAAATCATGGACTACCTTATTTAAATCCAAATCATGTGTTGGGTAGTTCTTCTTATGAAACTGTAACTTCCATGATTCATAAGTAACAAAATGGTCTCCTTGTATGAGAACATAGACCAACCCGGATCCCAAACCATCATAATAAAATGCATAACCCTTTCCTGATTCAAAAAATATTATGATTTGTGCTGATGTAAGGCGAACCTTAAGCTCGTGAAAAGTCTTTTGAAATTATTTATTCAATTTAAATGGAATATTTTTCCTGTTCAAATATATCATAGGTGAATATATTCATGAAAAGTCATGAAAAACATTTCAGTAATAATAATTCAATCCAATGAAACTACATACCTTGAAGACATTATTTAGATATTTTCAATAGATCCCAACCACAATCATTTATGGATCCATATAAACACCTCTTTTAGATATAACATGGACAAGGAAATGTACCTATTTTATCCAAAATTCACACTTTGATAATTCAACATACAAAAGATGATCCCTCAAGATTCCCAACATGGTCTCCAAGTATTAATCATGATCAGACCTTTTCCATGAATACGCCGACATGTCATCCACAAACACCACCACAATATAAACTAGATTTCTATGAAATATTTTATTAATTAACTATAACATCCTAGATAAATAAGGAATATGAGATTTTCATATGTATTAATATTTATGAATTAAATATTAATTTTACTTTAAAGGGGATTTTATGTTCGATGGAATACCCGACACGCAACAATGGGTTCCTCCTAAATCTTGTGTTGCACCCAAGGCTGAGTCATATTGAAAATAATAATAATAATATAATATTATTATTTTAAATGATAGTTAACGCCTAGCTGTTGTATTAGAAGGAATGAACAGAACTAACTATATTATGATTAAACATATTTGTTAAATGTTTTTACATTTATCCAATAAAATTTAGAAGCTTAAAATGAGAATGAATCCAATTTTAAGCATAAATACTCTAATATTTTTAAATGATAGTTTTACCACATTTTGACGGAAAACCCTTTTTAAATCTAGTTTTTTTCACTATTATGTGTTCCATATGACAAAATAAACCTCTTATTTAGAATTGAGACATCAAAATTTACTTTGGGTAAATATTTGGTATTTTTCTAATAAAGTTCATTTTTTAACAAATAGTGAAAAAATAATGCATTTTAAGTCAAAATTGTCTTTTAAACTAATTTATTTATATGATTATATTGTACTTTTAATTATATTTAAAGTGTAATTATATTAAATTTTTATCATTTAATCTAATTTTGGTCATTATAAGTAATTTAACTTTTAAATTAGAGATAAATACCTGTCAATATTTTGGTACTTTTTACTTTATAAAAACATGCTTTTTAGTTTTGACAATGGGAATTAATTTTAAATTAATTTATGAAAATTAAGTTTTTTTAATTTTGAAAAATGGATTATATATTTGGAATCAGGAGGTCCAAATTGTGAAAATAGGTAACTTTTATTTTTTAGACATTATGAATAGTAACTTCAGTAAATATTTTATTTACCATGGTTAAAGGGTAAATATGGTAAATAAGGGTAAAAAAATAATATTATAATAATACTAAATTATCCTAACACATGTCCTAACCCTATTGGATGAGATATTTCAGATCATGGGAATCCTTGGGACTATTTAGGACCCCATGGAACCACTTGTTTGTGAAAATGACATTTAATTACTTTTAATTTAATGTTAAAAAAATATAACCAAAACATGTGTCTATTAATAAAAAATTATATGTGGTTATATAAGTGATATCTTTGACTATAAACAGTCATTAAAAATATAAAAAAATTTATTACATCATGGTATTTTATTTTTAATTTATATACATCAAATAAAAAATTTATTTATAACACAATGGTGATGTAGTGATTACCTTATTAATGACTATTTTAAATAAATGAGATTATAAGAATTAAAATAAATTTATTTTGAAATGTTTTATGACATAAAATGATTTTATGAATGAGTATGACTTGTTATATTTTAATTAATTATTATTTTTTGAATTAATAAATTTTTTATGGATTTTTAAAAATTCCTCATATGAATAGTATATAAATTGACATAAATGAGTTTTTAAATCAATTAATATTTATATTTAATGATATAATTGTCTTAAAAATCTAAGATTCGGTAAAATGACATATATGATGTTACTAATGTCATTAATGATCCATTTTTGGGTATCTTGGAATTTTATAGTAACTATGGTAACCGAATATTTTGAATGTGCAAAAAGACATGGTAAAAGTTAAATACGTTTACTAAGCGTTAAAGCTAAAGGATAAGGTTAAATTTATGACCTAAACTTGTCTAAAACCCATTTTATTAATGTATTTAGACCCATAATAATTTGATATTATAAATATATAACTTTTGTGTTATTATAATTCTAAAATTAATTAATAATAAAACAATACTTTAAAACATTCCAAAAGTGCCCCTTCGCCCTCTTATAAAAGGACACCACCTATAACCCTTACACACACCTCTCAATCCCAATTGGATAATCAAAACTATTCAAAAATAAGCTCCAGAAATCCCTACCTTCCTCCTAGAATCCTTCCCCTATGATGAAAGAAATTCAAGATAGTCCTTTGTCTCAAATCAAAAGAAATTACCTGATTTGACGTAACATCTTCTCTCAAGTTCCCTTCGATTATTTTTCTTTTTTCCACTCACTATGATCTTATTATTCATTTTTTACATAAAAAACCAGTATACTCAATATACTAGGTTATTTTTATGCAAATTATTCTAACTACACTTACACACACATCCGTCTAATGGGTATGGAACATATTGTTTCTATTGATGGTGAACTACTGCCTCACAAAACGACGATTGTTCAATCCTATACTACCACCTCTTATGGTGGCCATTATGATGGAACTGTAATTATATATGATATATATGATATTTATTTTATCTCTATGCTACTCTAATTCTCATTTAGAACAAACCTTTATGTTTTTCATGTTGTATAAATAGGCTAATTTCATTTGAGGAATTGTGGGCTACCGCCCCCTCAAAAAGACATGACTCATTAATTATAACATGGAATGTATAAAGGATTTAATTAATGAAGTTATGTAACATATATAAAATATATATTATAATTTAATTATAATATACATATGTATCATTTAGTTTTCCATCCTTTAAATATGAAAAAGAAATGAAAGTTGCGTTCATGCGTACATATGGCTTACCGTCTCAATGAACGGTGCATTTTATTTATTATATATAAATGACATGGAGTGTTATAAATACATATATACTGGATATATATGATATATATGATATATAAACCATTAATATGATTATTAAGATAATTTAATTTTAACCACATGGACAATTTATAATTATAACAAGTTCATTTTTGACTCATGTTATGAATATCGAAAAAATGTTTGATATGAACTTGAATAATAAACTAATTGTTATAGAAAAGAAATAGTAATATAAAAGGAATAATAAACTTTAAAAATGTTTGGAATAAAGTATAGATTAACTTATGTTTATTATTCAGAAAATTAAAGAATGAACGAGTCAAGTCAGACACGAGGTAAAAGACTTTATCTCAACCTCCTTTCTTTGAGGTATATTTTGATTTATACATGACTTGATTTTATATAGTGTATAAACCCCTTTGAATTTTAATTTCATTGAAAGGGAATCTTTTTCTATGTATCATTTTACTAAATGACAAAGGGAATGTTTCTTTTTAATGTACTCGGTGACAACGACCTTTCCACCGCCCCAAGCATTATTTGATATTTGGATTCCTTAACAAGATATGATGTTTTGAAAAGGAAAATACCATATAACCTTTTAACATATTTTGTTATCAAAAATGGTTTTTAAAGTAGATGTAATATTTCTATATCTTGAAATTATTTCTTGTGATTTCAAATGAAAATTTTATGAGTGAAATGTTGATATTTGCAATAATTTTTGTGTGATGATTATATAATGGTACTTGGAAATTTGATGGGTGATTAAGTGATAATACAAACTATGGGTAGTTCCATGATAAACCAAGTATGATTGGTTATATTATAACCTTCAATTCATTGGGTATGGAAGTCATCCATATGGCTATTCAATTTGTAAGAATGATTTGTGGAAGTTGACCATATGATTATTCCATTTAAGTATGATTATGTACCAAGTATACCTTTTATATTTCATGTTTTTTTCTATGAGTTTTATGGTAATATATTGGTTACAAAATGGAAAGCGATGAGATTTTATTTTGTGAAGAGTATTTACTACTTAATAAATGTAAAAAGTATTACTTACGATAAAGTATTCATGGTTTAAATGTTGTTTGGAAAAACTAACTATTTTCATTATTTGTGTATCCCTTAATGAGATTTTTATGCTCATCCCATGTTTTTGAAATGTTTTTCAAATGACTTAAAGTGGAATAGGGTCATGGATGAGATCACGGAAAAGTCATGCCATTTTAAACATAGAACATTACACGTTTCATTGTTTTTAAGAGTTTTTATTTAATGAAAAAATGGATACTGAGTAGAAGTGTCAACATGTAATATTCATGTTGTTATGTATAGGTTATGACCTAATTCTATAAATATGTAAACCTATAAATATCATCAATGTTAATTATTAACTTAATTCAAGATTATGTAAAGTTTAAGGTTGGGGCCTTATAGTTTGTATGAGAAGTTGGTTTAGATAACTTTAGGAGTTAGAATTTTGTTAATAGAATATCCATAAATGTTTTTTACATTATGATAAAATTGAAATGATATAGCATTTGAAGATTACCATGTTGCTTTGTATAATATATGTTTGTTCAGAATGTTTTTCCGAAGAAGAAATAGGGCAATAGTGCTGGGAATGCATACAGTGGAGAATAACTATCCAAATCAGCATCTTGAGATGGTTGGAATCGAAACTAAATAGTTTTTTGTAGTAATGGTGCAGTTGAATCAGTCTATAAATAGTGGCGGTATACATGCACAAGATCAACCAGATCAATTGGAGAGGAACATTTCTATAGTGAAGCATTTCCTGGGGAAACATCCCCCATCATTTAGAGGATCATCTGACCCTGTTCAAACTGAAGGGTGGATCGAAGCACTGGAAAAGATTTTTGGTGTCATGGGTTGTAGAGACAATCAAAAGTTTAGTGTTATTATTTATCATTTCAAAGTAGAAGTAAATCAATGGTGGTCGATGGATAAAAATGTTGGTCGGAGTAGATTACTCAGGAGGGGGGGTGAATTGAGTATCTATAAAAATTTCTGGTTAAAAAGTATTTCTAAAAGGATTCCCCAAAATATTAAAAACAGACATATTAATCAAGGTTATACTGTTAAAAGAGTTTGACTATTTAAATAACTTCTTATAAGATTTATTAGTTCTCAGAAATCTTAATGTTAGTTATTAATATTACTTTTGAAGCTATTATACTAGACAAGACAATTATAAATTCTTTCCAAGAGTAACTATCAAAGTGAATTTAGTGATATCTAAATTATAAAATAAAGTAGTAAAACCGAGAAGACTAAATTAAGAAACACAGTGGATACGAAACAAGTGGTTCAGTATCAATCCAAGACCAAATCCACTCCACTTAGTGATCACCTGCCACCAAGCAGTTTATATAAATAAACTTGATCCACCCCCTAGATCAGGGTTAACAATAGTACACAGGACTCTCCAAGTCAGACAGGGACCTCTTCCACAGTTCTTCATGGGTACAAATAACTAAGCCACACAGGGACCTCTTCCACACTTATCTATGGGTATACACAAGTGTAAAAAGATGTTTGAGTAAGGATATCTTGTATCCTTTAGTTTAATGTAGGATACAATGTGTGTTGTTATATAGATACACACACTACTCAATAGTTAATAAAATGATACACAACAGAGTAAAAATATTGAGATAGGTTTAGAAGTGTTCTGAGTGTTGGTCTTTGATACTCTAGACTTCTTGAGATTATGAAGATATAGAACTCAAGTCCTTACATGGAAAACAAAGTGTCGCAAGTTAGACTTTATTCTTCGTGTGTTCTTCAGCAGCGTCAAGTTTCATGAGGCAATTATTTCTTTAATAATTATCTAAGTGTATTCTTTGTTGTCGTACTCACGACCACCCACTTGTTTTTTTCTTTTTAGTATCCTTCCACACATTCTTCTTTTTTCATTTCTGGGCCACATTACTCTTTTATCTTGGAGTTCATATGTTTGAGCTAATAGGTTGCATGTATTCTACACCTCGTACCTTGTACTTGTCTATAAAAGAAATATTAATCATGTTAGTGCATTAAAATCTTCAAATATGACCGTTAGAGATTAAATTTAAAGACAACAAAATATATTAAGAAACAATGTCATAGTATGCCATGGAAATGGTGTATCCTTCACACAGTGTCTGGATTAGTCACGACGACTTAATATCATGGAGTCTGGTTCACGGTGTCTGGATGTCACGGTGTCTAGATGTCACGGTGTCTCGATGTCACAGTGTCTAGATGTTTGGTGTCTTCTTGTTTACAGTGTCTCATGGTCACTGTGTCTCGTGGTCATGTTGTCTCATGGTCATGGTGTCTCATGGTCACGATGTCTCATGGTTCTGGTGTCTCAAGGTCATGGTGTCTCATGGTCACAGTTTCTCAGACTTAGGAAAATATCTGTATTTAGACTTAAGCAGTGATATTTATAGAATGAATTAAACATAATCATTTATCAGAAAAATCATTATAAAGTGAATAAATAGATAGTGTATAGTAACCAAACTGAGTATATAACACTTAAGAGATTTGGATAGTTTTTACTAAACAACTGTGCATTTGATGTGAGATAGATTACATAGAGTTAACATGGTTTATAGACTAAATAGGATTTGTGATCATTAAAACATGATTAATAAATGAGGAGTCCAATAATCTCCCCTGTTTTGATGATCACAATCCATGTATATTTAGAGTGTATATTTTTTCTATCAATATTGTTCGAATATGCATATAACATATATAGAGTGTGTGTTATCTACTCCTATATATCTCCTATATTTCTCATATTTGTTTCCCATATATTTCTCATATTTGTTTCCCATATATTTCTCATATTTTTTCCCATATATTTTTCACATTTGTTTTCCATATATTTCTCACCTTTTTGGGATTATCAAAAAGTAACAGGAAAAAGAAAGACAAAAGAGGCAAGAAAACGACATTATGTATTACATAAAAATAGGGGAATTACATAAAGTAAAATAAAATTAACAAGATTACCATAAAAGAAGAGTAAGCACTGTCCTTCTTCATTGGCTGGTCTTCTCTTTTCCTTTAGCAGCAGCAATAGAAGAAGAAGCCATAAGAGTAGAATTTGAAGTAGAAGAAGGGAGTGAGCTGGTTGATAGAGAAGGTAAAAGAAGGCCTTTAAAGACAGAAGGATCTAGAGTATGTGCAGTAGAAGACTGAGGTAGTTTTTGATCAAGGATCAAAGGCCTGATCTGACTCAGTGCCTGACAGACAGACATAGAAGTAGAGGCTTGGGAAGTGGTGAAAGTAGGAAAACCAGGTCTCAGAGGTGCAGCCGCATGAGCAATAATGGCTGTACTCTGTACATGAAGATAGGGACTCAGAAGCTTAATAAAATCCTCAATGATCTCTCCACCATACTGAGTATCATTAGAAATTTTTGAATGGATTTGGACCAGATCAAGAACTCTGTCACTATTCTCGATAACTTTATATAGAGAATATTTATTGAAACCACTGAGAACAACCTGAAGTTATTCTTTGACCACTGTTCTGAGAAGGTCACTGTCTGAGGAAGGTTGAGATGATTTTCCATATGCCTTAGAAGCAGTGACAGCTGAGGTGAGATATTTTAGTTGATTGACCACTTTTTGAAGGCACCCCGTATAATCATCAATGATCATGTTAAGACTAACCACAAACTCTCACATTTCTTTTACAATCTGTTTGTTTCTTTCTGCCACATTTTCAGCTAAGGAAGCTAAATGAGGTCGAATCTGAGAGACAACATTCTGTGGGGTTTGAGGAACAACAGACTACATAGAATGAGAAGAAGGCTCTGATCTTGAATTCAACACTTTTTGTATATCTTCAATCATACCTCTTAGGGTCTTCACTTCATCACCAAGTAGTCTATTTTCAACTGTGACTTCCTGAATCTCATGAAGCATTTTGGGTTGGATATACCAAATAACTTTTTACAACAATAGTGAGGCATCATTCTCGCTTAGATTTTTTACAAGAGTACGTTAGGAATTTAGGAGTTTTTCAAATCCAGACAAAAGGGTAGCTTCAAATTATTTCAGATAATCTTTACTCACTAAGGATGGTTGTCCTAGTGAAGGTTCATAGATAGGGACTGATACAGGCTCAGGTTCCTTTTCAGGGGAAATATTAGAGATGAATTTTAATTGGAACATAGTATAAAGGTCAAGGCCTTTTACTAAGACTTCCTAGAAGTCATTCAAATCATAAAAATTGGGGAACTTATACCGAGTGTCTGCAGAGATCGAATCAATCGGGTTTGGTACTTCAAAAGATTCAAGATTTGGAGTTTTCTCCCCCTCAATAGTTTCATCCTTCTCAGGACTGAGAGACTTAGGGTTTTGATCTAATTCCAAAAATTCATCTCTTAGATCCTATCTCATTTCCTGTCTAGCTAGCTGAAAAGCCAGCTCCAGCCTTTCCTCAACTGAATGAATGACTTCAGGAACAGATTGTTCCACTAGGAGTTCTTCAAGGTCATCTTCTTGTATTGCAGGTAATTATTTTTCTATAGGTTGTTCCATAGCATTATTTTTGATTTATTTTACAGTAGATTCTATTTCAACCTCAGGTTGATCTTCTAGATTAATAACATCTTTAGAAGTAGGGACTTCTTTTTCACTTACTACAAGAGGGACAAGAGTACTGTCTTCTTTATCAGAAATAGTTTCCCTGGGAGGCATAATATCCTCTTATTCTTCTTCTTCTTCTTCTTCTTCTTTAGAATACTCCACAACCTCATCTAGTTCCAAAACAGAATCTGAAATATCTTTTGGTCTTGAGGGAAGTTCCATTAGATTGAACTTTTCATAAATCCTATCATTATATTCCACCCATGCCTTTTTCCAAGTTTTCCAATTGATTTTCATCATTTTTATAATGAATTTTGAAAGGAATTACTCAAAATCCTTTATAACATTCTCATTAGTTCCAACCATACCTTTGGCATGAAGCATTGCTGAGATAATCTGAGAATAAAATAGGGAGGTTGACTTGAATGTGGTTTTAATCAGCTCACACATATGGTGTATTATATACTTAAAAAGGTTGATCTTATGCCCATTTTTCATGAGATGAATCAGAAACACATCTTGATATTTTATTAAATAAAAATAACATTTTATGGGTCTAATCAGGTTGTGTATAAACTTAAACAGAATTCTTGGTTCTTCATCCAGTTCAACAACAATGGCTCTCCTCTTGGTGACATTTCCAGTTAATCTTTTCAAAGCATATTCCAAAACAAATAATTCACTAGAAGGTGGAGGTCCTCTCTAATATTTCTCATAGATTCCTTCATGAGGTATCCTAAGGCATGAAACCCATAACCTTGAAGAGAATGAGCATTTATGACCATTTATCCAGCTTCTCAAAGCATAAACATCTTCAGAATCAAAGGAGAACTGAACAAACTGATAAAATTGAGACACTAACTTAGGGTAGATAGGTCTATCTTCCTTAGAAAACCATTCTAACCAAACATTCTCTTTTTAAACATTCAAAACCATAGAGTTACTTGATATAATCCACATATGGCATACCTCTTTCTCAGGTACTACTACTCAGTTCACTAGATTTGGATTTAGAGGACCTTCGTGTGCCAATTTGGGTGCGATTTTCTTCTTCTTTGATCTACGTTTCTTAGGAGTCGAAGATGAAGGGAGTTTCATCCTAGGAATTCACCAAAGGTTCGAGAGAGGGAAGGATTGAAGGGTTGAAGAAGGGTTACAAATTGAGTGAATAGAAGAAAGCTTGAGTGAAGGACAAGTGACACTTCCTTTATTTTATCATTTAGGAATACCAAACGTCGCAAAATTAACAACATGGGAAAATAAAAAGGTGAAATGAATAGTTACCATGATACAGTTTTTAATTCGTAAATAAAATCATAAAGAATCATTACAATGAGACCATATCTGGTCTTTACGGTGAGACAGTGAATGAATATTATAGTGAGACAACGACTGAGCTTTACGGTGAGACAGAGACTGAGATTTATGGTGAGACAGTAAACATGAACTTTACAGTGAGATAGTAAATATGAACATTATGGTGAGATAGTAAACATAAACTTTATAGTGAGACAGTAAACATGAATTTTATAGTGAGATATTAAACATGAAATAATAAGATATAAAACAGTAAGACAATTACTTAATATTTATCATGCCTAATTCATGTATGATGTATTCTATTCTTTCAGAATTTAATGGTTTAGTAAGTATATCAATAGGCTGATACTCAGTACCAATGAATTCCAACATGATATCACCCTTTTGATAATTATCACTCAAAAAGTGATGTCTAACATCAATATTCTTTGTCTTAGAATGTGAAACATGATTTTTCGAAATGTTAATAGCACTTGTGCTGTCACAATTTATAAGTACATGCATGAATTAATATCTATAATCTAGTAATGTTTGTTTCATCCATAAGATTTGTGCACAACAACTACCAACAGCTATGTATTCAGATTCTGCAGTAGATAACACAACATAATTTTGTTTCTTACTACACCATGATACTAGTGACTTGCCTAAAGAGTGACATGTTCGATAGGTTCTTTTTCTATCTAACTTACAACCACTAAAGTCAGCATCAGAATAACTAACTAATTCAAATGATTGTCCTCTAGGATAGAAGAATCCTAGATTAGGTGTATGTTTGAGGTATTTGAAAATTCTCTTTACAATATTTAAATGATATTCCTTAGGATTTGATTGAAAATGAGAACACATACACACATACACACACTAAACATAATGTTAGGTTAACTAACAGTTAAGTAGAGTAAAATTCCAATAATTCCTCTACAAGTGGTTTAATCAATAGATTTTCCCTCTTCATCAAGATCCAACTTACAAGTGGTACTTATAGGAGTGTTACTAATTTTAGTGATATCCAATTAAAAATGTTTTAGAAGATCTCTAGTATATTTACATTGAGTTAAAATAATACCATCATTATTTTGAATGATTTGAAATCTGAGAAAGAATTTTAGTTCGCCCATTAAACTCATTTCAAATTCATTTTGCATCATTTTAGAAAAATAAACACGTAAATAATTTCTTGAATATCCAAAGATAATGTCATCTACATAGATTTGGACAACTAAAACATCATTATAAATTCGTTTTATAAACAAGGTAGGATCAGCTATTCCTTTTGTAAAACCTTTGGAAATAAGAAAAGTACTCAACCGATCATACAAAGCTCTCAGAGCTTGTTTTAAACATATAAAGATTTTGATAATTTAAAAATATGATTTGGAAAATGGGGGTTTGTAAAACCTGGGGGTTGTTCAACAAAGACATCCTCAACTATATACCCATTTAATAATGAACTCTTAACATCCATTTGATATAGTTTGAAATTCAGATGTGCAACATAATCAAGCAAGATTCTGACGGCTTCAAGTCTAGCTACTGGTGTAAAGGTCTCCTTATAGTAAATTACTTCTTCTTGACTATATCCTTGTGCCACCAATCTAGCCTTGTTTATAACTATGTTACCAGCTTCATCTACCTTATTTCTAAACAACCATTTAGTGCCTATGGTGAATGTGTCATTAGGTCTTTCAACAAGTTTCCAAACTTTGTTCCTTTCAAACTGATTAAGTTCTTCTTACATAGCCATCACCCAAAATTCACCATTTATAGCATCATTAATGTTTTCAGGTTCAAGTTGTGACAAGAAGACTTGACATTCAACCTGATTTCTAAGAGAAGCTCTAGTTTGAGTTCCTTTGTCTAGGTCTCCTACAACAACATCTAAAATATGGTTCTTAAGAGTTCTAACAACTCTAAAAAATGAGGGACTAGTGATTTCAGGTTCATCAACAGGTTTAGGTTCATTGTGACTTGAGTCTATGGAATTTCCAGAATTGGAAGTTTTTATAGATTCTTTCACAGAATGTTTTGAGGATTTTGGATTAATTTTTAGATTTAATACATCATCCTCTAGGTTCTCTAGAATGGTTTTAGGCTCATGTGGATCTGTTTCATCAAATTTGACATGGACAGATTCTTCCACACATTTAGTTCTTTTATTGAACACTCTATTTGCTTTACTAGACATGGAATATCCTAAAAAGATACCTTTATCACTCTTGGATGCAAAATTTTCAAGATTATCTTTAGTATTAAGAATATAGACTTTGCAACCAAAATTTTTGAAGTAGTTAACCTTGGGTTTTCAATTGTTCCATAACACATAAGGAGTCCTCTTAAGAATAGGTTTGATCAACACTCTATTGATTATGTAGCATGTTGTATTGACATCTTCATCCCAAAAATAAACAGGCAGGTCATATTTACTATGCATTGTTCTAGAAATCTCTTGCAGTGTTCTATTTCTTCTTTATACAACTCCATTTTGTTGAGGTGTTCTATGGGTAGAGAAATTGTGACTATAACCATTTTGTGAGCAAAAGGATTCAAACTCTTGATTTTCAAACTCACGACCATGATCAATTATTAATGATTTAATTATAATTACACAACTATTTTCCAAATACTTGTCATATTTAGTAAAATAAGAGTAGGATTTATTGTTCTAAGCCATAAAGAAGGTCCAAGTATATCTAGAAAAGTCATCTATAAGAACATAAACATAGTGCTTCCCATTTAAACTATAAACTCTAGATGGTATAAACATATCCATGTGAACCAATTCAAGAGGTTTAGATGTTGATACTTATTTCTTTGGTTTGATGGAAATTTTGTGTTGTTTTCCCATTTTGATAGGGATTACACACTTTGTCATTTGGAAACTCAAGTTTGGGTAAGTCCTTAACTAAGATTTTTCTAGTTAGATTTCTAAGGGAGTGAATATTATAGTGTCTTAGTCTCCTATGCTAGAGCCAAGACTTTTTATGAAATACACTTAAGATAGAAGCATTTTGAGAAGCTAAGGAGTCTAAGTTAATAGAGTAAACATTTTCATTTCTTAATGTAGAAAATACTAATTCATCTTTAGAATTGACGACATTGCAAGCATCATTTTCAAATCTAACATGAAATCCATCATCACATAATTGTGATATACTAAGTAGATTATATTTTAATCCATAAAAAAATAGTACTTTAGAAATTAAAACTGAGTTAGAGTTTCCGATTTGGCCGAGGCCAATGATCGTTCCTTTGGAATTATAACCAAATGTGACATATCCTCCATCTATTTTTATTAGGTTCTTGAAGCATGAGTAGGCTCCTATCAGGTGTCTTGAACATCCACTGTCCAAGTACCATAAACTTTTATAGGAACTCTTTATGTAGCTTTCCTACAAAATTATTAAGAAAAAATAGATTTTGTTACCCATACTTGTTTGGGTCCAGTAATATTAGTAATAAGTGCTTTAGGAACCCATATTTTCATCATAGGTTTCCTATAAGCATTAAGTAAAGTATTTAAAAAATAAACTCTATTTGGTTCAGAAAAACATGAAACAGTAGAAGGTGTATCATAAATTGAATTAGTTGATTTGTGTCCAGAACTAGGAGTAAAACTATATGTCCTTGATTTAGAAACAAAATTTGTTCTACCAATATTTCTTTTTCCAGGTTGATAACCAATTACAGTGTTCTATTTAGAAGCAATTTGTTTTCCTAGCATTTGAGTAAGGGTATTTTTCCCACTAGTAAACTTTTCTAGGTCATTCTTCAATTTCACATTAGACATTTTTAAATCATTGTTCTCTTTGAGCAGTTGAGAATTTTTCTCTTTTTCAGTTGTGAGTTCATATTTAACAGTCATAGTGAGAGCATACTGTTTCTTCAATGACTTATATTTTTCTTTGAGTTCATTGCATGTTTATTCAATCATGTTACAGTATTCAAAAATTTCTTCATTACTCATATTTTTAGAGTCACTCTCATCTTCAGAATAGTATGAATTATGTACCAGAGAGTCCAGTGTTACCTCAGATGTGTTTGTCATAAAACACATATTTGATTTGTTATCTTGTTCATCATGTGATGTTTCTGAGTCACTTGAATTATCCTCAGAAGCACTCCAAGTTTCTTTCATTTCCTTTTTACACTTCCTGTCCTTTTCCTCATATCTCGTTTTGTACTTGATCTTTGGACAATCAGCCTTGATATGTCATTTTCACTTACATTCATAGCAAACAATCTCATTAGTATTGTCACTTCTTTTCCAATCCTTCTTCCAACTTCCTTTTTGGTCATATTTTCCATTGAAGTTAGGCTTTCAGAAAAAGTTCTTCTTCATGTAATTTTTTTAATCTTCTGGCTAATTGATCCATCTCCTCATCACTGTCAGGTGATGATTGTTCACTACTGGAACTTTATACAGAAGCTTCCAATTTCCCTTTGTCTTTGTGTTTAGAGGTGGTAGTCTTGAATGCAATAGATTTCCTCTTTAGTTAATCCTCCTCTTCCTTGTTTACTTTTAGTTCCTCTTCATACATCATGAATTTCACAATGAGTTATTTTATAGGTAGCTTGCTAATGTTGCATGATTCTGTAATAGAGATAGAGGTTCCTCTCCATCTGTCCGGCAGACATCTGAGAATTCTCATGATCTATTCCTTGGCAGTGACTTCTCTTCCAAGAGAAATCATTGTGTTGACAATCTCACTGAACCTAAGATACATTTCAGAGAAAGGATCATCATGTTTCATTTTAAAGTTATCATATTTAATAGTATAAGTATTAAGTCTCATTTCTTTTACACTAGATGTTCTTTCATGTGAGATAGAAAGGGTATCCCAGATTTTATGGGTAGTTTTATAAGAAGAAATTCTATTGAATTCTTCATCTCTTAAAGAGTAGTATAAAGCATTCATAGATTTACAATTTTTATTTTAGGAAGTTTTGATAGGTTCATCCCATGTGATTATATCAGTAGCAGGAATCTTATATTCATCTAAAATGGAAGACCAAATTTCAAAACCCATACTCTCTAAATGCATTTTAATTTTAATTTTCCATTGAGCATAGTTGGTTCCATTAAAGAATGGTGTTCTGTTGATTACAACACCTTCCAATATATTATCCATAGTACTAAAATACTTTGAAAGAGCTAGAAATTTAGAATCAACAGAAATTTCTAGATCTTCAAAGTACACCTACAATCACAGTTGAATACAGTTAAATAGATTCGTAATAGACAACCTTTGATACCAAATGTTGGTTGGATTAGATTACTCAAAGGGGGGGGGGGTGAATTGAGTATCTATAAAAAAATCTAGTTAAAAAGTATTTCTAAAAGGTTTCCCCAAAAGATTAAAAACAGCCCAGTTAATCATGGTTATACTGTTATAAGAGTTTGACTATTTAAATAACTTCTTAGATGATTGATTAGTTCTCAGTAATCTTAATGTTAGTTATTAATATTACTTTTTAAGCTATTTTATTAAGACAAGACAATTATAACTTCTTTCCAGGAGTAACTATTAAAGTGAATTTAGTGATATCTGAATTATAAAATAAAGTAATAAAGTAGTGAAGACTAAGTTAAGAAGCACAATGGATATGAAACAAGTGGTTGAGTCTCGTGCCAAGACCAATCCACTCTACTTGGTGATCACCTTCCACCAAGCAGTTGATATAAATAAACTTGATCCAAACCATGGATCGGGGTTAACAACAATACACAGAATGGTCCAGGTCATACATGTACCTCTTCCACAGTTCTTCATGGGTACAAACAACTAGGCTATACACAAGTGTAAAAAGATGTTTGAGTAAGGATATCTTGTATCCTTTAGTTTAATGTAGAATACATAGTGTGTTGTTATACAAATACACACACTGCTTGAAAGTTACTAAAATGATACACAATAGAGCAGAAAATATTGAGATAGGTTTAGAAGTACTTTGAGTGTTGGTCTTTTCATATCTGGATTTCTTGAGATGAAGAAGATGCAGAACTCAAGTCCTCGTATAGAGAATAGAGTGTCGCAAGTCAGAAAAATCTGTATTGTGTTCTTCGTGATGTGCGAATATTTTCTCAGGATTCTAGTATACTTTGTGTGTTATTCATCCGCATCGAGTTTCATGAGGCAATAATTTCTTCAAGAATTCTCTATGTGTATTCTTCGTTGTCGTTATCACGACCACCAGATTTTTTTTTCTTTTTAGTATCTTGCCACACATTTTTTTTCTGGGCTATATTACTCTTTTATCTTGGAGTGCATGTGTTTGAGCCTACGTGTTCCATTTTTTTTTCACCTCGTACCTCCTACTTGTCTAAAAAATAAATATTAATTATTTTAGTGCATTAAAATCTTCAAATATGACCGTTAGAGATTAAATTGTAAGACAAAAAAACATGTTAAGAAATGGTGTCACCGTATGTCATGGAAATGGTGTCTCCTTCACATGGTGTATGGATTGGTAACGGTGTCTTGGTATCATGGTGTCTGGTTCACAGTGTCTGGATGTCACAATTTCTGGATGTCACGGTGTCTGGATGTCATGGAGTCTAGATGTTACGGTTTTTGGATGTCCTGGTGTCTGCTTGTTCACGGTGTCTCATGGTCATGGTGTCTCATGGTCACAGTGTCTCATGGTCACAGTGTCTCATGGTCACGGTGTCTCATGGTCACGGTGTCTCATGGTCATGGTGTCTCATGGTCACAGTGTCTCAAAATTAGGAAAATATCTGTATTTAGACATAAGTGATATTTATGGAATGAATTAAACTTAATCATATGTCAGAAAAATCATTATAAAGTGAATCAAAAGATAGTGTATATAAACCAAAATGAGTGTATAACACTTAAGAGTTTTAGATAACTTTTACTAAACAACTGTGCATTTGATGTGAGATATATTACATAGAGTTAACATGGTTTATAGACTGAATGGGATTTGTGATCATTAAAACATGATCAATACATGAGAATTCCAACAAAAATTATTAGGGATAATGAAGAGATTGAAGCTCTTAGTTGGGACGAATTAAAAGCTATGTTTCTTGAGAAATATTTTCTTATGTCGGTTAGACATAGGATGGAAAAAAAATTCATGGAATTGAGGCATGAGGATGAGTCAATGTCTGCTTACGAATAAAAGTTCACTCGACTGGTAAAGTATGCTCCAAATTTCATCTGAGATCTTGATAGTAAGATAAATCGATTTTAATCAGGACTGAAGCCATGATATCGAAGAGAATTAGCCTCTTAATAATTCAAAATCTAAGAGAAAAATGTTAGATGTGTCGAGAAGGTAGAAATTGAGTTTTTTGATGATCATTTGTTCTATGAGAGAAAGAAAAAGAAGAGGTCTAGTTGGCAGAAAAAGGGAAAGTATTCATCAAAGAATCCTGGAGGTAAGAAAATTAGATTTCCATCTTGTGAAAGTGTGGTAAAAATCATCCTGTAGAATGTATCTCAAAATCTAGAAAGTACTTCTGGTGTGTTAATACTATTCATATTTCTCATAACTGTAAGGAAGATGATCAAGTAGGCAATGAAAAGCCAACATTAAGATGTTTTAGTTGCAATGAGTTTGGAAATTATGTCAATGTGTGTCCAAAGTTGATTACCTAGGGTAGAAACTAGATAGATCAAAAGAAGAATTGGGGGGGGGGATCATTTTATACTACTAAAGTTGATGTGGGACCATCAAATGAAGTGGTATCAGGTATTTTGTTTGTTTTATCAAATTATGCCAATGTATTGTTTGATTCAGGGTATGCACATTCTTTCATTTATGAGAACTTTTCAGGTAAATTTAGAATTCCACCTTAATAAATGATTCCAGAAATTATGGTAAAAACACCTGGGGGAAATTATGAGGTAAAAAGAAATTATAATAATCTTTCTATCCTTATTTGGGGAAATAATTTACCTTCCGAACTTGTTTTTTATCTAGTAGAGTTTGATGTTATTTTGGGAATGGATTGCCTTTATGTTTACTGTGCTAAGATTAACTATAGAGCTAAAGAGGTTTCTTTTCCGAAAGACTTTAATTTTGTGTGTAAGAATGATTCCTTATCTCTGAGAACATATCCGTAAGCGTAGAAACTAGTCAAATATGGAAATTAATGTTACCTTTCACATATTACTGAAAACAAAGGAACTGTTTAGATTAATGATCTTCCAGTAGTAAATGAGCATCTTGTTGTTTTTTTGATGAGTTGTCTAGTATTATACCTGATTGGGAAGGAATTTACTATTGAAATAGTTCTTGATTCTAATTCAATTTCAAAACCCCATTATCGAATCACTCAAATTTAACATTTAGTTTTAAATAAACAATTATAGGAGTTCTTAGATAAAGGTTTCATTCGACCTAGCATATCACCGTGAGGTGATCTAGTCTTGTTTGTTAAAAAGAAATATGGTTCAATGAGACTTTTCATTGGTTATAGAGCCTTGAATAATTTCACTATTAAGAACAAGTATCATTATCCTCATATCGATGATTTGTTTGATAAGCTCTAGGGAGCTCAATATTCTTCAAAGATTGACTTGAGGTCAGGGTACCATCAGTTGAAATTAAAGGAAGCAGACATTCTAGAGACTTTGTTTCATATTAGATATGGCCATTTTGAATTTGTAGTTATGAATTTTGGGTTAATCAATGCACCTGATGTATTCATGGATCTTATGAATAGAATTTTCTATGAGTTATTGGATATGTTTGTGGTTGTGTTTATTGATGACGTTTTGGTATATTCCAAAAGCAAAGAGTAACAAGAATGTCATTTAAGGTTTATCTTTCAAACTTTAAAGGAAAATAAATTGTACAGTAAATTCAGAAAGTGTGAGTTGTGGTTGAAAAAAAATTCATTCCTTGGTCACATTGTTTTAAAAAATGGCTTAACTGTTGATCCTGATAAAACAAAGTTTTTGAAGAATGGATAAGACCCAAAAATATAACTGAGATTCATAGTTTTCTTGGTTTGGAAGGCTATTACCGAAGGTTTGTTGAAATTTTTTCATAGTTATCTAACCCACTGACTAAGTTAAATCAAAAAGATGTTATGTTCATCTAGACAAAATAATGTGTTGATTGTTTTCAAGAATTGGAAAGAAGATTGGTGAATGATCCCATTTTGGAATTACCTTCTAGATATGGTGAATTTTTTATCTATAGTTATGCTTTGTTGAAATGAATTGGTTGTGTCCTAATGTAGAATGATCAGGTAATTGCTTATGCTTCATGTTAGTTGAAACCTCATAAGTTAGATTACCCTACACATGATTTGGAATTATCTACTATTGTTTTTTTCTTTAAAAATTTAGAGGCATCATCTGTGTTGAGTAAAATGTGAAATATATACTGACCAAAATTTTTTGAAGTATATATTCACTCAGAAAAAATTGAACATGAGACAGAGGAGATGGATGGAGTTATTCAAGGATTATGATTTCACAATTCATTACTGAACAGTAAAATAAAATAATGAAGCTGATGATTTGAGTTGAAAAAGTAATGCTACATTAACCATGTTACGTTTGGAAGAAGATCCTTTGATTAATTATTTGATGAACTTTGGCATATAAGTTGTTGGTGCAGGAAATTCCTATGTTTTGTTTCAGGTGTCAGTGAAATAAAATCTCTTAGATATAATTATGCAAGTGCATAAGGAAGATAGGGAGTGGAAGAAAAAGGTAGAGTTGGTTCAGAAGGGTATGTTTCATTAATTTAACATTTATAATGATTGTATTTTGAGATTTGAGAAGAGATTATGTGTGCCTTGTGATTCACAGTTGAAGAAAGAGTTGTTATGTGAAGCTCATAGTTCTCTATTTTCAGTTCATCCCGAAGGTACTAAGATGAACAAAGATCTTCAGGAGTATTACTGGTGGGATATAATGAAAAAATATATTGTTGACTTTACTATGAAGTGTTTAACTTGTCAACATGTTAGAGCTGAGCGGTAGTTACTGAAAGGAATGATTCATCCTTTACCGGTGCCAGAGTGGAAATGGGAAAATATATCCATGGACTTCATTGTGGGATTATAGAAGACATCTCGAGGTAATAATGAAATTTGGGTTATTGTTGATCGATTGAATAAAGCTTCTCATTTCCTTCCTATTTGAGGCACTCTGTCTCTAGATCAAATTTATCGGTTGTATGTTAAAGAGATATTCAGGTTTCATGGAGTTAACCTCTCTATTACATCTTATTGTGATCCTAGGATTACCACTAACTTCAGGAAAGGCCATCATAAGTCATTAGGAACTGAATTAAATTTCAGTACAACTTTTCATCCTCAATCAGATGGGAAATCAGAAGGAACAATTCAGACATTGGAAGATATCATATGTGCTTTCTCAATGGATTACTAGGGAAGTTGGGACCAACATCTTTTTTTGGTTGAGTTTTCTTATAATAACATTTTCTATTCTAGTATATAGATGGATCCATTTGAAACATTATATAGGAAGTAGTGTCGAACTCTTGATTTTTGGGATGAAGTAGGAGAAAGGGAAATGATGGGACCATAATTGGTAGAAGTGATGGAAGATAAAGTTCAGTTGATACAGAAACACATGAGGACATATCAGAGCAAGCAGAAAAGTTATATGAATAACCGAATGAAGGATCTTTATTTTGAGGTAGGTGATCTTGTATTTTTCAATGTTTGTACATGGAATAGTGTGATGTGTTTTGTTAAGAAGAGAAATCTGAGTCCAAGGTTCATTAGACCCTATTAAATCCTGGAGAAAGTTGGATCAGTAACATACAAAGTGGCTTTAAGTAAAAACTTTCTTTTCATCTAATTTATTTATTTGATTAGATTATGCTTTTAACTGGTTTTAAAGTTTTATTTGATTATATTTTTATCATTTAATCCAATTTTGGTCATTTGAAGTAATTTTACTTTGAAATTGGATATAAACACATGTCAATCTTTTGTTATTTTTTTATTTCATAAAAACACGCTTTTAGGTTTTGACAATGGTAGTTAATTTAAAATTAATTTCTAAAGCTTCTGTGTTTGTAATTTGGAATAATGGATTCCATATTTTTAATTAGGAGGTCCAAATTTTTTAAATAAGTAATGTTTATTTTTTAGACATAATGAAGAGTAACTTCAGTAAATATTTTATTTACCATGGTTAAAGGGTAAATCTGGTAAATGAGGGTAAAACATAATATTATAATTATATTAATTTACCATAACACATTTCCTAACCATATTTTATGATATATCTATGACCATGGGAATTCTAGGGTCGATTTGAGGACCCCATGGAGCCACTTGTGTGTGAAAATGACATTTAATTACTTTTAATTTAAAGTTATGGAAAATATAACCTAAACTTGAATATTTTACTAAAACAATTTTTATATGGGGTTATATAAGTGATATATTTGACTATAAATAGTAATTGAAAATATAAAAATATTTCCTATATCATAATATTTTATCTATAATTTATAGACATCATATAAATAAATTTATTTAAGGAAAAATGGTTATGTAGTGATTACCTTATTAATGAATGCTTTAATTAAATGAGATTATAAAAAATAAAATAAATTTATTTTGAAACTTTTTATGCCATACACAAATTTTATGAATGCGTATGACTTTTATATTTGAATTAATTAATTTTTTTGAATTAATCAAGTTTTTATGGGTTTTTAAAAAGTCATGCTATGAATAGTACAAAAAATTGACATAAATGAGTTTTTAAATCAATTAATATTTTATTAAATGATATAATAGTCCTAATAATCGAAAAATTAGGAAAACTGACATATATCATGTAAAATTTGTCATTAATGATACATTTTTGGGTGTCTTAGAATTATATAGTAAGTATGGTAACCTTATATTATGAATATACCAAAAGACATGGTAAAATTTACATAATTTTACTAAGGGTTAATGCTAAAAGATAAGGTTAATTTTATGACCTAAACTTATATAAAACCAATTTTATGAGATTATTTTGACCCATACTCATATTATATTCTAAATAAACCACTTTGGTGTTATTATAATTTTAAAATTAATTAATAATAAAATAATACTTTCAAACTTTCCCAAAGTGCCCCTTCCCCTCTTATAAAGGGACACCACCTATAAACCTTAATAACACCTATCAAGCCCAATTTTATCCTAAAAAATCTTTCCAAATAATATCCCAACATCCCTCCCTTACTAATAGAAGCCTTCCCATAATAATAAAGCAATTCAAGAAATCCCTTTGGCTCAAATCAAAAGAAGTTACCCAATTTGAGGTAACATCTTCTCTCAAGTTCCTTTCCATTATTTTTCCTTCTCTACTCCCTCTAATCTCCTTATTACTTATTTACATAACAAAAAAATATATAATAAACACACTAGGTTGCTTTTATGAGAAGTATTTGAACTAAACATACACACACCTTTGTCTAATGGGTATAAAATATAATGTTTCTCTGGACCGCGAACTACTGCCTCACGAAACGATGATTATTCAATCTTCTCCTACCACCTCTTATAGTGACCATTATGATAGAACTGTAATTATATATGATATATATGAAATTTATTTTATCTCTATGATACTTTAATTATCATTTAGAACTTACCTTTATGCTTTTCATGTTGTATAAATATGATAATTTCATTTGAGGAAGTGCATACTACCTCTCCCTCAAAGTGATACGACTCATTAATGCTATACATGGAACATATAAAGGATGGAATTAATGAAATTATGAAACATATATAACATATATATTATAATTTAATTATAATATACTTATTTATCACTTAGTTTTCATTCATTTAAATATGAAAAAGAAATCAAAGTAGCGTTAATGCGTACGTACGACTTACCGTCTCCATGAATGGTGCATTTCATTTCTTATATAAAAATGACATGTAATATTATAAATACATATATAATGGATATATATTATATATATTATATATAAATCATGAATATTATTCTGGAGATAATCTACTTTTGACCACATGGACAATTTATAATTATAACATGTTCATTTCTGACTCAAGTTCCGAACATCAACAAAATGTCCAATATGAAGTCAAATAATTAACTAATTGTTATAGCAAGGTAATTAGTGATATAAAAGGAATAATAAAATTGAAAATTTATCTTAAGAAAGTATAAATTAACTTATGTTTATTATTATGAAAATTAAAGGATGAACGAGTCAAGTTGGACACGAGGTAAGAGACTTTGTATCAATCTCATTTCTTTGAGGAATATTTTGATTTATACACGACATGATTTTATACGGTGTATAAACCCCTTTGACATTTAATTTCATTACAAGGGAAAATTTGTCTATGTATAATTTTAATAAATGACCAAGGGAATGTTTCTTTTTAATGTATGAGGTGACAACGACCATTCCGCCACCGCATAAAGTATTTGATATTTGGATTCCTTAACTAGCCATGATGTTTTTAAATGGAAAATAAGTACCATATACCCTTTTTAAATATTTTGGTATTGAAAATGGTTTTGAAAGTGGATTTACTATATCAATATCATAAAATTATTTCTTGTGATTTAAAATGAAATTTTTATCATTAAAATGTTGATATTTTAAATTTTTTATGTGTGATGATTATATAATGGTACTTGGAAATTTGATGTGTAATTATATGATAAACCAAATGATGGGTGGTAATGTGATAAACCAAGGATGGTTGGTTATATTATATCCTCTAATTCATTGGGTATGGAATTCGGTCATATGCCTATTCCATTTGTAAGAATGATTTGTGGAAGTCGACCATATGGTTATTCCATTTAAGTATGATTATGTCCCAAGTATACCTTTTATATGTTATGTGTTATTTATAGGGGTTTTATGGTAATATTTTGGTTAAAAAAGGGTAAGAAATGATATTTTATTTAGTTAAGACTATTTACTACTTCATAAAGGTGAAAAGTATTACTTATGATAAAGTATCCATGGTTTACATGTTGTTTTGAAAAACTAACAGTTTTCCTTCTTTGTGTATCCCTTACTAAGCTTTTTATGCTCATACCAATTTTTTGAAATGTTTTTCTTAGGACTTAAAGTGGAATATGTTCAAGGACAGGATCAAGTAAAGTCATTCCATTTAAAACATGGAACTAAATATGTTTCACTATTTTTAAGACTTTTTTTATTTTATGAAAAAATGGATATTGAGTAGAAGTGTTTACATATAATATTCAAGTTGTTATGTATATGTTATGAACTAATTATCTAAAGATCTAAACTTGAAAATATCCTCAATGTGAATTATTAAATTAATTCAAGATTATGTAATGTTGAAGTCCGAAGCCTTATATTAATTCCATAAGGGTAGATGGTGTAATCATAAGACCAGAATGCATAACCATATACTCACGATGACCATATTTACATATGAAAGTTGTATTTATAGTATCCTTATTTTGAACTTGCAATTGATGATATCCATATCAAAATTAAATTTTAGAGAACCTCTATCATCCCCTCAATTTTTCCAATAGATCATAAATGCATAGATGTGGATACCGATTCTTTATCATAACGTGGTTAAGCTTATAAAAATGCACACAAAGCCTTAGAGTTATATTTTCCTTTGTCATAAACAAGAATGGTGCTACCCATAGAGACATGCTTGGCCAAATGAACCCTTTGCTTTCCAACTCTTCCAACTCGACTTTCAATTCCATTATTTCAATTTGTTCCTTAAAATAAAATAGATGTGAGATAGGACACATCCCTGGTAAGTGACCAATCATAAAATCTACTTTTCTTGTGGGTGGAAACCCTAAGAAATTTTTGAAAAACACATCCTATAATTGATCAGTGATTTTTAGAAAACCACTATCCCCAATTTCATCCATTGATTCCAAAGTAAAAGCTACCACCTGGTATGATATAGTTTCAACAAGCATACTGCACCCATCTTCACATTCTGGTCTCCTCTAAATAGATGCTTGATGCCATCATCAGAAATAAAACAAACCCTTCAAGTTTAACAATTGATGTAATCTCTAAACACTTTCAACTAATCCATACTCTGGATTATGTCATAAAAATCCATCTGACTAAAAATTAAATTTTTATTATTCAAAAACATTTAAGTAAAAAGTGAGAAACCACGAGTTCAAACACAAAAAGAAATTAAAGATCCATTAAAGAACAATAAAAGCCTACCAAAATTAATCTCCCTAAATAACTTCCAAGAGATGTTGGTTACCTGAATGTCTAGTTCATTCCTTAGCATATCTTCAAAATGAAAGGCCAACTTTTCCCATGAATAGATGTACTCCTAAAAACTGATCTTACCACTATCGAATCCCCCAACAAGAATCATGTACTACTTATCGATCTAGGCATATAGCTCCACATTGAGATCCACCCTCAATGAACTCCCTAACATTCTAATAGATTCTTCTTGAGTGGCATTAAGTGACATAACCTAATCCACCACTTCTTCTTTTGATCTCATAATAAATTCCAATGATTGATCAATCAAATCACCTAACTTTTGCTGCTGGTAGGCGGCATCACTATATATTAGCATATCTTTCAACTTCATTTTTGAACATGTCTCTATTAGAGGTGTCAAAAAGGACAAATTCTTCCTCTCTTTATATATGCCCTTCCAGAACCTGATTCTCCCTAGGATCATAGACTTAACTCCCCAAACCTCCTTTTTTTCAAACACTGAACTCTCTCACAAAGACCTTATTCCTTTCTATTGATGTACTGATTGGATCATCCTCATTCTCCTAGACCAGTTTCTCAACCGATAGCTGTTCAAAATGATTAACCAACTCAATGATTTCCACCTCTATACTAAGAATTTTCCTAATTCCACTACCTAAGAATACCTCATTAGTATATGATAATCCTATGGGAGTCTTGGGAGGTGCCTCATTCACTTAATCATCACCTTCACTAACAGCAGAAACTCTTTCCATCACAATGTGAGCAGTATGAATTGTACCTACATCCATTTACATCACATATTGAGTTTCTTCTATCACCATTTTCATCCTATGATGAATATCATCATCAGTGTCAACACAAACAACCAATACCACTACATTTCTCTGAAGAACCACTACCATTGGAGAGTTCATTCCATTCATATTTCCTAGTAATATACTGAAGACATCCTTGCCCTTTGAATTAACGGTAAAGGCTTAGATTGCTTCGGTCATACCTGAGTAGCTTCACTGAAATTAGAAATGAAATCATTCTGAGTAATCTGAATAGAACATGAACCATCCTTATTTTTAGGTGGTGCATTACATTTATCATTCAAATCCCTAACACTATCAATATACATCCCAATATAGGACTATACTAAATGGTATGTAGTAGAGCAGAAAGCCTTCTGAATTGATTTCACACACCTACAAGACTCCTATTTGTGCCCCACTCGATTACATAGAGAACAAAAATCATAGTAAGACTAAAATATAAATGATTATTTATACCTAAACTCCTCACCAACAACCTCCCAAAAATCTTCCACAGGCGGCTTCAAAACATCGCTCTCCACACAGATCCTCAGTGAAATGGGATGAAAAACTTCCCTGGTCCAACTATAAGAACATAGGTAGCTCCCATTTATAATTGAAAATAATCACACCTCTCAACATTGATGGTCCATATTGATCTTACATAATAACTTTCTCATATTCATACAAATGATACTCACTACACTTTGTTCTTTTTTTCCCTGTTGATATTTCCCATTCTAAGGAGACATTGTATTTCTAGAATCACCATGGCTAGTTCAGTTCTGTTGATGATAATTTTTCTATTACGCTAGTCACATTGAAGTATACAATGTATATGGACCATGAGATGTGTCTCAAACAACCAATAAAGGAGAAATGAAAAAATAGTGTGGAATATTACCCATCTGGTTGCAATTGTGACATTCTCTAGGTGGTTCCGTACAATCTCGCTTCATGTGGTCAAACATACTACATTTATGACATCTATCTTGAACCATTGGTTTTGGAGAAAGATTTATTGATATAGATATCTGATTATGTGTCATTCCACAACCTTGGAAATAGGTGTCCATATTCCACTTATTCCCAACATTTGAGTTCCCACCATTTCTTGTAGTTGTAAAATTGCTTTTTCCACCTGTAGTTCATGAGGTGTCCCTTTCTTCCACCGTCTCTCTTTTGAACATCTTTGTTTAATCTATTATAAAAATCACAACAATATTTAAGTGAATATCTTGTCTTACCCATGATTTAAAAATTTATTCCTTTAAGGATGCACTAGAAATAACTTCTGGTGCAAAGCGGACTAAATTTATAAATTTAGTAGTATAATCTATCCCCAAGAGATTATCCTATTTCAAGATAAAAATTATATCATTCGTGAAATTATTTACATGTGAGGAGAGAATTGTTTGTTGAAAAATTATTCAAAATACTCCCATCCACTTCTTTGGTCTAATTTAGCCCGAACTACTATATACCACCACTAGCGTGCAAGATCTTCCAACATGTACATTACCAACATGACTTTCATCTCAAGTGGTTTTCCTAGAAAATTGAATATTTGATTCATCCTATCCATCCATACATCTACTTTATATGGTTTAAATTCACTATAAAATATGGATGGATTCTGCTTCTATTACTATACAGAATGATCCAATTACCTTGGTTCATCCCTTTGGTTCCCCATATCCACAACCTGAAAGGCTTATACTATGCTCTGGACCAACTATTGGTTCACCTGTGGATTAGGTGTAACCACATTCTCAGTAGCCTCTTCTGTTTGTATTCTTCCATGCCTACTGAGTTCTATTTTTCTATAACCAAATCTAAATCCATAAGTCTCAATCTCTAGAAAATTAAGGTTTAACAAATTCAAATTACCACATCATATCTATCACAACAAGTCTTTCCAAAACTCAACATTTTCAACTTTCAACCAATTTTGAAAAATTCCACTATTCTTTTGAAAATTAATCCATTTTAAAAATATCACTACCATGCCTTTTTAAAATCTTACATTTGAAAACAATTTACACACTTTTCAAAGATGAACATTTTTTGTACCAAATCATAAATCATTACTCAATATTAAATATTCACTCCAAGTGGGAAGTTATTTCTATCAATTCATTTCATGATCTTCTTATCAGATAAACCCATGATGATGAGGTCACAAATCATAAAAGTGTCTCAAAACACTTATGTACCAAACCACATGATAACTTGAAGTTCAAAATAAATAGGTTAGAAAAAACTTTTTATTCTCTACATTTCAATTCCCAATGATCTTAATCCTTTCTATTAACCCAACTCAGGTATTAATCATGACTGGTTATCCAACTCCAAGACCAACCAATGAATATGACTATTCCAAAAACGATGGACGCACTGGGTAAGTATGATGCAATTTGTAACATCCTAACCCTCCTAATTATCCTCATAAGTTGGTAGGATAATACTTGACCTTATGTGACATAAACAAGACACCGAAGGTGGGAAATAAATTCAAAGGGATTCATTAACAATTAGGGGATGATTTTACAATTAAAAATAAAAAAACTAAACCAAGATAACCATAAAAAACAACCACGATATGATGTATGATAACAATGTAATAAAACTCAAAGTAATACCAAATGAAAAAAGCTACAACCATGAACCATATAAAAGTACAAGTATGAAACCAAAACTAACAAATCTCAATGATTTCAAAGACATAACTCCGCAAATCCTAACATGCTCCAAGCTTCAAATCCACAATCCATTCTCAAGGTATCATGATGCATCACTAAATAAACGAGATACCTTACCTTTACCTATGTCTCAATAAACAATATCCGCAAACACAAAAAAGTTACCAAGTAGGGGGTGAGTATAAAAATTAGTAAGTTTTACCTAAATTACTTCCCTACTCACATCACTAGGATAGAAAATTTTCGCACATTTATGTATAAAAAATTATATAAAACAAATTTTAATAGTTTATATTAAATCAAAAACAATTAAAAAAATAGTTTTCCTACCAAAATAGTTTTCCAAACCAAATCCATTTATAAGGAAAGAAACAAAAAAATTTAATTAAACCATTTCTAAATCCATTAGCATACCCATTACATGGTTCTAAAATTTCACCAAACCATAAATGAATTCTTAGGTGACAGTTCCATACTTATGAGTGGTCACTCATCAATCTACCAAATCATCACAATCTAACCATATACCAAGTTCCGAATAGAACATTCCCCTTATATAGGATCATGTAAATTCATATTAACACATGCCAACTATGTAATAGAATTTCCATTCCAAACTAGTCATTTCAAACTATTTAAATAAAACATTTATTTTACTGAAAAATTTTATATCAAAACATTTCCATGAATCAAAACCAAGTAAAATTTTAAAAAATCTTTTTAAAAGAATGAAACAATTCACTTTATACAACAACCAATATCCATAATTTTCTAAACCATTACTAAATAAGGTTTTTCCCAAGATTTTCACATCAATTTCACAATAAATTTCATGAAATTAAAAAATAATTGAAAATGAGATCTCAATTTATAATAAGAGGAGTTGATTGTGAATCTACCTACCTCACAAAAATTGGATAAAACAAATAATGGCACAAATTCTTAAAAAAATCAGGTTGAAAATCCAAAAAACCACCTTATATCTTTTTCCATAACATCAAAAGAGTCATATATCATCATTATTGGCATAAACAAACATGTATCTATCCAAAAATAATTAGATTCATGGATCTAAGATAGGGAAGAAGAAGAAAACTAAGGCAAACCAACAAGAACGTGCACTTACCAAGGAATCTGAGCCTCCAAAGCATGAGAATCATCAACAGATTGCTCCAATATCAAGGGGAAAGGTATCTAAAACTTTCAGAAGGATATGAAATCATGTTAGGAATTTTTTAGGGAAAAAATATAGGTTTAGAATCAAAATTGAGTTGGATCAACAATTTTTGGATCCAGTTTTTAATGGTGCATGATTTAGGCACATGGTTAGGAAAACTGTGAAAAAATCATGCACTAATCACTACTGAAAAACACCCCTCACTTGGTTGGTTTTTATGGTTAGAAAAACTATGTGACAAACATTATTTTCCCTATATTCCACTTTGCACAGTTACTCCTAGGTGGCCGTACAGTTTTTCCAAACTATGTGCCTAATCATGTGCCTACCCAAAGCATAATGCCTCTCTTTTCACAGTTTTCTAGTGATGTTTCATGGTTTCTGCTAATCATGATCAAAACATGATCCTCTAAAAAAATCCTAAAAAAAATTCCAAAACTCCTCCAAACCCTCCTAAAAATGTTACTTACTTAAAATACTCAAATAAAGGGTTACTAACTTGAAATCAGGGGTGCTATATAGGGTGAGTTCATATATGGGATGTGGTGGTTCTTGGTTTTAGAATAAATCTATGTGAATACTATAACAACATGAGGTATAGTAAACCATTTTATCTATTCTTGGTGGCTATGTCTTCCCATGGTTTCACATGCATGGGCTATGATTAATTGAGTTATAATGAATTTATAAAATGTATTATGGGGTTTCAAACATACACTTGGTTACTAATAATAATGATGATGATGATATGGACATGAACTAATGCCAATATGAGATGTTGGGACCTATGTGGGATAGAGGTAGGAAGAGATGAGTCCCATCTCACATTAGGGATAACTTGAATTTTGGAAGGTATGGGAACCTGATGCATGGAATTGGGGCATGAGAGCAACAAGCCACTAAGAAATTGGAAGCAAGTTACCTTCATTTAAATATCTGATTCTGATATAGAATGATTTATATATATGTGTTATATGGAGAGTGATCCATTTTTAGGATGGGAAAAAATAGTATCACCATTTAGGTGATGAGTTGGTTCCATTTGTTTACTCATTGGGAATTAACATGTTTCTTTTATATTTTTCATGAGAGGTTTCAGGGTTGATCTTACTGAGAATTAATGTTATTCTCACCCTATGTATATATATACTATTTTCAGGTTTCTAGGATCAAATTGGTGATCAATATAGATATTACTAGTTTGAGGTTTTTTGGAACTTTATGTTCACTTCTAAGGATTTATTTTAGTCTTTTCAGTTATTTTAGTTATGCATAACATTAAAATCATGTATTAGTATTAATTATTTATTTGTGTATAGGATTTGGTTGGTGGTTTTATCATCTTAATTCTTATCACTTAAAATTATATTAATTGTAATGACTCCCATATGTGTGACTTTTATACCCTTGGTATCAGTCTATATCCTATGTCCTATTAAAAGAAGGATTTGGGGGGTCCTTATATATCATTCTTCATTATCAAACCATGAGGGATACCTTTAGGGAGAGGGGTTCATGACACTACTACTAACTTATTTTCAATTATAGACATTTCTTCTCCTACCTATCTTTAAGATATCTTTCTCTATCATGTTATTACTTCGTTTTTTGATAACATATCTATAATTGAACTCCTTATCACTGATTTTTTATGCCATTAGCATTCATGCCTTTTCAATGGTTTTAAAATTAGGATCATGTTATCCATTTATCAATGAATTTTATATATCTGTTACAAAAATTAGGGATTAAATATCGGACATTTTTTTGGAATTTTCAGTCATTCCCTCTTCAGAATTCAATGTGATGATACATAAAGTTTTTTGGCTTTCCCCTAGTCATACTATTTACTAAAATACTTAGGTTTTTGTTTTGTATGATCTTCACCTGTGGTTCATGAAACAAGGTATTTCCCATAGGATTTAATTTGGATCAGGTTTTTGTGGGATCTCCCTTTGTTTTGAAAATATATCTATTCTATAGATATTTGGTGACTCTATTAGTTACAACCTATGTAAAGATTGAATGATTCTCATGGGTAAGCTTCATCTTCGTGACTATGTATGTCTGGTGGTAGATCCATATATCCCCTTATAAAAATCACTTGGTTTGGGGATATTGGTGTGATTGGAATGAGGTAAAAGATCTTGTATGAATCAAATATAAACTTATATTCATTTTTCCATATTCTTGGTCATTGTGTTATTAGAATCATACTACAACTAACATCAATAATATTGTAATTTATATAGTGTATGATTTATCATATTAAAGATCACTGTATAGGAATGATCGTTAAAATGAATTGGATTTGGTAACTGATGTTTCATCTCTAGTATTCATGATGTGGGTTGTGATGATGCGGTTGGTTATACTATTATCCTTGAATCTCAAATTCCTTAGAAGATGGTAGATTGAATTATACATAGTGGTAGTGTGTCTTTGACCCCTATGATTAAAAACATTATTCATGAAATTATAAAAATTATTAACCCATTTGATCTTGGTATAATCACCCTAATCTAGGATAAACACCCACTACATGTTTATGGTGATACAACCTATAAAGGAAGGTCCTTCTCAGTTGGAGTGGGGTTATATTCATGGTGAAAATTATTCTCTCAGTCTAAGTATTCTCCTTCAATTGGGTCATATAGTTTCATAGAATTACGGGGATCTACTTATGGAATTAGATAACCCCTCCTCTATTATTTATCATTTTTTAAAGATTGAAGATAGTCATCTCCCTAGAGGTCTCCATTCAAATTCCTCATTATTCTCCCCTATAAGGGATGTACAATATAGTGTCATTGGATGTTTACAATTCTATAAAGATATATCCCTTTATTAATGATCAAAATTACTTTAATATACTGACCAATATTTGTAAATATCATTCTATTATGAGTGATAAACCATAAAAATTGAATCCCAATATTAGTGGTATGTTAGGGGATATGGTTATCCTGGTGATCACTCAAAATATTTATGATAAAAAATTCTTAGAATCCATATTTGAAAGACACAAAACTTAGTAAATATACCTATTTTTATGGGATACATTAAGAGTGATATTATTATTATGAGATGGATGTTACTCTCCATGAATAAATTTCTATGGATGATTGTTAGTCCCAAATAAATATTATACCACAAGGTGGGGGGGGGGTATGATCAGGGTTTTTCAAATTTAATTTTCCCTCTATCCTAACATGTATTTATTTGGAGCACCTATCTTTTTCTCATAGTTTCTATATAGAAATAAATTAATAAAAATAGTGATAAATGATATTTTACTTGGTTCCCTAAAATAATAAAATCCAAGAATCATTCATGTAAATTTGTCTATTCACCAGAAACACTAAATATTACTAATTTTGATTATAATAATTGTTTCTGTAACTTCCTAGATTTTTCTAGGTCCTTCCCTTTTTGAGCTTGAGGTAGAGCGAGTGGTAAGAAGCAATAAACCTAATTTCATGGGGAATTCATGGAATGAACATGGTATTTATAACACGAATTGTGAATACAAACCTAAAGGGTTTTAGGGTAGAATTCAGTGGTTATTCTAAAAATAAATTCACAGTTTAAATGGTTGTTTCATGGAATGATTTTTCTGGTTTATAGTTATGGAAAATGAATTTTGAACATATATTTAATAGGAGAATCACAACATGAACTTGGTGTTCACGTCATGAATGAGGATTAACCAGCATGATTATAAAATGGGGATCCCCCTCAAGATTATCATAGTTATCCTCACCTTATCAAGACCTTGGGGACTTGGATAAATTTATCAAAGGTCCTTAATGTACCTTCGATCAAATTAAACCTCCATATTTTATAGTTTAATCTATGGTGATATGAGGTTAGTTTTCCTTATCCAGTGGTCTATTCTCTTTTATTATTCTTTCTCCATGATATGGATTTATATTCTCTTTTTATTTCTTATGGTTTATATTAATAGATGATATAGATATCTTATTGGGATAATATTTTAGGGATTATTGGTATATTGTGGAAGAGGGAATTAGATTTTGGCATTTGATGTTCCATTATTTCTTAGAGAACATTGAGATCTCCATGTTAAGTTAGGAGTTCTATTACCTTTATCTTATTTTAAAGTGAGTAGGTGAGATTATAATGTTTTAATCCTTTGGTTAATAGTGAAATTAACCCAATGAAGATAATAACATGGAAATTTAATGTAAGAATGATGTTTTGGTTTGGGTTTATGATTTCTTTTTTGTTTTATATTGGTTAATACCTTGTGTTTTTCTAAAATGGTGTGCTATCTTTTTTTTATGGTTATTATTATGGATTGCCATATTGTTTTTTCTAAAAATATGATAAACAATTAAAATGTTCAATAATTTTAATTATCACAAGATTAAATAAAGAGGAATGAAATTTGATATACGTTATTTCATGTTTTTATAGAAAACTAGAGTAATTCTAGACACTTGTTTATGTTGTTTTAAATTTGTTTATAACTGATATGTTATAGGTTTCTTGGTACTGAAAACATATAAATTATAAAAATGTTTACTCAATATGGGAATTAAAATGGTCGTTTTCTAAGGATAAAATTTTTGGGGCTAAGTAATCTTGTTACCATTGTGAATGACTTGTATGTCTTAGTTCAATGGCCTTAGCGACTTTTCATGTGTGTGGAAAATACCATTGAAATATATGTATTCCCTAGGTCTTCTATAGCCTTGTTTTGATTGTTTGATAAAAACGCGTTATTTTTTTATTGATGATAATTGGTTCAAGGTTTTGAGGATATTTATGGGGTGGGAGCCTAGTGATGTTTGACATATGGTTGTTTTGAAATGGTTGGGAACCTTGTATAAGAAATGGGCTCAGATCTCAGGGTTTAGTGATGGTTGAAGCTGGTGATGGAAGGATAGTTTGAGGTTTTGCTCAATGGTGTGGGACAATGGGGTAGTTGGGGTGAGTTTAGAGATTGGATTTATTTTCGATGTTTTTTATGCTTGATTATTATTATATAGAATGTTGGCTATATTTTTTTTATTTTTTATGGGTTCCCACAACTTGACCTAGTCATAATTTTACACAGCATGTCAAGATATGATGTGGCATCTTCGCCACCTGAATATTTTGTTTTTTGAATAATAAATGAATAATAAATAACCCATGGTATGGGGTGTTGTTGATGATAGTGACATTGAAATATTTTTAATGTTATTTAATGGAAACAATGGGATGGTTGAATAGGAACCTCTAAGGATCATGGAATTGAAATAAAGAATTGGTAATGTCCTTTAATAAATTCTATTGACTGTAATGAAATAGTTAAACTAGATTTAATAATAATGATATACTTGAGAAAATAATAAAGAGATTTAATGGTTACTTTGGAACATGGAAAAATAAAATTAAAATGTTATTCTTGGATAATTTTAATGTAAATTAGATAATAGTTAATTAATTAATAATGAATATGATGCTTGAGTGCTTGTTTGATACCTATTCCTTAGTAGTGGGAATTGAGGGTCCTCTATTAAAGTAGTGACAAATGATTCTAAGTCAAGGTAGTTTCCCTCAGTGTGGTTTATGCATGTTACTATGTATAATTTTCTTATTTTAAATGCTACCCCACCCACATTGATAGGGAAACGAACACAAAATTGTTTTAGAGGGTATTTTCACCAACATATAGGATGGAGAGGAAACAAATGATTGAATTCTATCTATCCCCCACTCTATTTTTGGAAATTGATGAGTAGGCATGTCCTAGTATATATTGGATTATGGTATTGGGTGTGTTCTTAACCAAGATGTGATGGATCTTGGTTTACCTTACATTTTTGGGTGGGATATAATGGCTTGATGTATAACACATACTTGTATTCAGTCGTGTTGGTTACAAATTCCCATGGGTTTACATATATGAGTTATGATGGATTGAGGTATAAAGAACTTATACATACTATAGTACATTTGGTACATACACTTGGTTACAGATGGGATGGTGATGATGATGTGATGGATATGTGGACTAATGTGAGTATGAGATGTTGGGACCTATGTAGGACCGAGGTAGGTGGGGAAGAGGCCCAAATCACACTAGGGATTGATTACATATGGAAGGGATGAGAACATGATGTGAGGAATTGGGTCATGAGAGAGGCAAACTAGTGGGGATATAAAAACCCAAAATTTTAATATATGATTAGCTTTAAATAAGTCAATGTGCTTGATAGATTTCTCCACATGCAACCCCAAACATAAATAGAACCATGATATATAATAATAAATATCAATATAAATATAAATATATATATATTAATAATATGCATTAAAATAAATCTATTGAATTAGTGGTAATGAATAAGAGTAAATAATTTTGGAAATATTTATATAATGAAAATAATTTCTACTTTTAATATGAATGAAATTCAGTTAGTACAAATAAAACCACATAGAAAATCATTTTAGGGCTATTTTTTTAAATAGATGTTTTATTTGAAGAAATTATGTATGTTATAGTTATATAATAATAAAAAATTATTGATAATATGAAAAAATATTAATAATAAATTAATTAGTAATTTATATAAAATAAGAAAAATGTTTAGTTGAAATTTTAAAAATCTCTTTTCATGTATGAATAGTTTTTGATTATATCTTGAAATTTTATTAAAATATTGAATTATGAAATTTTATAAATTTATTTTAAGAAAATAAACATCATTTATCGTTAATCATAATAATATAATCTTTATATTAATTTATATAATTTTTCTAAAATAATTTATTTTTAGATAAGAGTGTAAAATAACATTTTTACAAATAACATGAATTTTATGACATTATTATAATATAACTATGAAATAGAAATTCATGAAACCTTTTAATAAGATCAAATATGATTTTTATATGTGAATTTATAATTTTAATTTTTTTTATTTACAAATCCATGATTTATATTTGAGAGCATAAGTAATATTTTCTCAAAAATAGTTTTTACTACATTATTCTTTGTTATTTTAAAATTATTTTTTTAAAACATTTATAAATTGAATAAAATTAAATGTATCTAAAAATTTTAATTATTTGGTTCAAATTATATAATAAGGACCACTTTATATTTAATCATAAATATTATGTTACCTTAGGTAATAACTAGTTACCACAATTAAAACTAAAAGGGTAAAAGTAATAATCCAAGTGATAAAGGGATTGAAACATGATAAAACATGTCTAGATTTGAGTTAATGAGGTTTTAATTGACCTAATATTTCCCTAATAAATTATTTCTCAATTTTGAAGCAACTTTACATGTTTAACACGTGGAACCTTTATATAAAGTTTAAATATTTACAGAAATGTCATTCTTGGAACTTATAAAAGGGGCCTCTCACCACCCCTTCAAGGCACTCCTAAAAATTTCATTTCCTCCTAAAAAAATTAAATATTTCATTAATATATAATAATATTTTAATCTCTTGTTCTTCTTGTCACAATGTATTATCCTAATCAAACCATTTCCAAGGGATCTTATAAGGAAATCTCAAAGTGTTCAACATGAGTAATTATTTTTACATAACTTCTTTCATTTGTATTTTTATTTTTAAATTATGATTTTAAAATACCTATGTAATGAAATAACTATTGGTTATATATTTATTTTTATTATGTTTTTGGAATAATTATGAATCACCTTTTTAATTTTCTATTAATAAAAATGAAACCATAATTAATGGGTTGTGCGGACTACCGCCACCACGATACAACATGTTTAATTTTCCTTCACCACTATAAAAGGATTGTATAAGAGGAAAATTTAATAAGTAATTATGATATTTATATAATATTTATGATTCTAAAATAATAAATCATATTAGTCATTTCTTCCATTATATGGAAAATGAAATCATCAACCACGCATATGTGTAGACTACCGCCTCTGTGGAATGATTGATTTTAATTTTTCATTTCATCACCACATTACATGGATGATAATTAGGATAGTATTAAAGGATATATTTGATTTTTATGATATAATTAATGTTTTTTATGAAATATTTTAGAACCTATTAATGATATGACCAACTAATTATTATTGTTAATTCAGTATTTTAAAATGAGTGAACTGAAAGGAAATTGATCTCTTATTTCTAAGTAACGACTATATATAAATTATATTAAATTTTAAATTATTTTAAATTATGATATATCAAACTTATAAACAAAAAATAATATCATCATGTTTTTTGTATAATGATATTATAACTAATCCACCTCATAATCACCTATTAATCATGGATGGTTCATGTTTGAGTCAGTTTAATCACCTAATTGAAGGAAACATTGAATTTAAATCAAGTATGAATATGAGAAGTTTTTTATTGGTATAATATGATATAAATATTTAAAATATGTTTTTTGGGTAATTTATATGAATATATACATTATTAATTGATAAATAACCATCCATTTATTAAGAAACACTAAAACATGATGGTCGCTGATTTCAACCTCATGGATCATAACTAAAAATTCCACAAAATGAAATTATAGATTCATAAACTATCTTGTAACATATATTTAATTATATTTAATTACAATTTAATTATTAACATTGTAAAAATATTCATTACCAACATCATTTTAATGAAACTAGTTTAAATCAATAAAGATTACTTACACTCAATGTTGAAAATGGGTAAAAAGTAACAAATATTTATATGTATGGAATGATTATAAATGATGATTATGGATAGTTATAGTTATGAATAATTTCATTGGGTATGTATTTATTGAATGTAATTTAATTATTCAGGACATTTTGTGTAAGTTCAGAATGAATCTGGACCAAGGCAAGGATTTCTTTGTCTCATTTTCAAATTCACGAGGCATGTTTGATATTGCACATAATCATTTATTTTATGTGGTATTATTACTACCTAATGATTTTTTTTCATATTCATGAAATATATTGGTTTTTAAGATCTATATAAGTTTCTTTTATAACATTTCCATCAAATCAAAGGACATTAATGTTGTAAGGGTTTTCATCTCAAATTCCACAATTTGAGACATGTATGGTATTATGAACCTAATTTCTATTATGTGGTGTATATAATGCCTATTTGAGGTATAATATCATGAGTTATTTTCAATTAAATTTTTTTCATTTCAAGGGTTTTTATTCAAAAGAATCTAATGTCTTAAGGGTTTTCTGGGTCTCAATTTCGATTCATTAAGGCATAATACATTTTTCATAGCATTTTTTATTTGTATGGTGTATTAAATTCCCATGGATATATTTTTATCAAAATATTTTTATTTAATTTGGTTATGTATATAAATAATGTTCTCATAAGAAAGTGACTATTGATTAAGTTGTATCCCCAATAGTAATGTTTTTTGGTAACTCAACTTTCATTCATTGAGATATTATCATTGTAACATCCCAAGTAAATGAAGAATAAGATATTTTTATACTTATTAATATTTTTGAATTAAATATTAATTTTACTTTAAAAGGGTAGCTACGTTCGATAGCGAACCTGATACGCAACAATGAGTTTCTTTGGAATCTTACGTTGCACACTAATAATATAATATTATTATTTTAAATGGTAGTTAACTCCTAGCCATTGTATTAGCAGGAATGGGTGAAACTAACTAAAATATGATTATACATGATTGTTAAATGTATTTACATTATCCAATAAAAATTTAGAGGCATAAAATGTGAATGAATCTAATTTTAAGCATAATTTACATTAAAAGGCCGATTTATCGCCTTTTAATGGCGAACCCTTTTTAAATCTAGTTTTGGTCACTTTAATACATTATATATGACCAAATAAAATCCTTCATTAGAATGGGGACATAAAAATTTACTTTGTGTAAATTTTTGGAATTTTTCCGATAAAGTTCATTTTTTAATGAATAGTGAAAAATATTGTATTTTAATTCAAAAGTGCCTTTTAATATAATATATTTATATGGTTAGATTATATTATTAATTCGTTTTAAAGTGTAATTAGAATATATTTATACCATTTAATCCAATTTTTGTCATTGGAATTAATTTCACTTTGAAATTGGATATAAACAAATGTTAATCTTTTGATATTTATTGTTTCTTAAAAACATGCTATTTTTTTGATAACAAGAATTAATTTTAAAATTAATTAATGCCACTTCTATGTTTTGAATTTGGAAAAATAGGCATCATTTTTTAATTCAGAATATCAAATATATCTTAGGCTGAATTTTTAGTATTTTTCTGAAAAACTTCAATTTTTGATGAATAGTGACACCACTTAGTGGTAGTTATAAAAACTGACGTTTTCATTTAAATAAAATTTTACCAGTTCTGTGAATTGAATTTAAAAAATCCTAAATACATGTTTTTTATCAATAAGTAAAATGTGGTTCATTAAGATGAAAATAATTTTTGTTGAATAGTAACTTTTGACTTTTATTTACCGCGGTTAAAGGTAAATAAGATAATTCAAGGTTAAAAGAATATTATAATAATTACAAATTACCTTAACACCTGTCCAAACCTTATTTGTTATGTCATAAACGACCATGGGCATCTTTGGGTCGATTTTGGGACCCCATTGATCCACTTGGGAGTGAATATGACAATTTAGATCAATTAATTTAAAGTAAAGGCAAAATAGACATAAACAAAAATTGTTTAGTAATTAATTTTTATATGGTGTTATATAAGTCCTATTTTAGACTATAAATATTATTTGAAAATATAAATATATTTCCTACATCATGGTATTTTTTTTATAATTTTTAGACATCAAATAAATTAAATTATTTATGACACAATAATGATGCAGTATTTACCTCATTTAAATAAATAAGATTATAATGATTAAATCATTATCCAAAACATGTCCAATTATGATTGGATGATTTTATTTCGAATATGAGTCATATTATCTTCGACCTTAATTATTTTTGGACCATTAGAAACCGAATATCATTATATAATAAAATAATGTTTTCACACTTTCCTAAAGAGCCCCTCCTCCCCCTTATAAAAGGAGAAAACTTATATGAAATTACTCACACCTCTCAAGACATTTTTCACGTCGAAACTCTGGCCAATTAAGCTCTAAACATCCCTATCCTCCCCCTATAAGCCTTACCTTAGGCAGATGGCACTTTTAGAAGTCCTTTTGGTTCAAACTAAAGGGGTTACCCAAATTAAAGGTAACCGTTTCTCTTAAATTGTTTTCTTTTATTTTACTTCTCCAACCCCTAAAATATTTTTATTTCTTTATTTTGTAACAAAACCAGTATCCTCAATATACTAAGATTTTTTTATAATAAGGATTCTAACTACACTTACTCACACCTCCATCTAATGGATGAAGAATATAATGTTTCTGTGGATGGAAAACTAAGGCCTCACGAAACGATGATTGTTCAATTACATCTTACAACCTCTCATGGTGGACATTATGATGGCACTATAATTATATATGATATATATTATGTTTATGTTTTCTTTATGCTTCTGTATTTTCTATTTATATCATGACTTTAAGGTTTCCATAGTGGGTAAATATGACAATCTCATTTGAGGAAGTGTGGACTACCGCCCCCTCAAAGTGATGTGATTCATTAATGCCTTATGTGGGATGTATAAAGGATGGAGTTAATGATATTATATATGATATTATACTGGATTTATAATATACCTATGTATCATTATGTTTTATTTCCATTAAAATAAGAAATAGAAATTAAAGTAGCGTTCATGCGTACGTACGACTTACCGTCTCCATGAACAGTGCATTTAATTTCTTATCTCCAAATGTTATGTAACTATTATAAATACATGTATATACTGGATATACATGATATCTAAATCATGAATATCATTATAGATATAATGTACTATTGACCACATGGACAACTTGTAAATATAAGGTGTTCATTTTTGACTCAAGTGCCAAATATCGACAAAACGAAAGTTATTAACTTAAATGATTAAATAATGTTTATAACATGGTAATAAGTGATATAAAAGGAATAATAAAATTTAAAAAGGTTCTTAAGAAAGTAGAAATTAACTTTAGTTTATTATTTAGGATATTAAAAAACGACCGAGTCAAGTTGGACACGAGGTAAGGTACTTCGTCTCAATCTCCTTTCATTGAGGCATATTTTGTTCTAATACAAGACTTTCTTTTATACGCTGTATAAAAACCTTTGAATTTTCATTTCATTCAAAGGGAATATTCTTCTACTAATCATTTTACTAAACAAAAAAAAATAATGTTTCTTTTAATGTACGCGGTGACAACGACCTTTTCCACTGCCGCGAGTATTATTTGATCTTTGGATTCCTCAACAAGCCGTAATATTTTTAAAAGAAAATAAATACCTTATACTCTTTTACATATTTATGGTATTGAAAATGGTTTTCAAAATGTATTTGTTATGTCAATATATTTATGTGATATATTGTGATTGAAATGTGGAAATGTTTTCTTTCCTTTATATTTGTTGTATGTGTTATGATTTTATATTGGTACTTGGACATTTAATAGGTGGTTATGTGATAAACCAAATAACGGGTGGTTCCGTGAATACCAGGACGAGTGGTTACATTATAACCTCCAATGCATTGTGTATGGAAGTCGGCCGTATAGATATTCCATTTAGTGATATGTGTGGAAGTTTACCGTCTGGTTATTCCATTTATGTATGTTTATGTCCCAAGTTACCTTTATATGTTATGTGTTATTTATATGGGGTTTATGGTAATATTTTGGTTACAAAAGGGTAAGTAATTATCCTTTATTTAGTGAAGAGTATTTACTACTTCATAAATGTGAAAAGTTTTACTTATGTTAAAGTATTCATGGTTTATTTGTTGTTTTGAAAAACTAACAGTTTTACTTCTTTGTGTATCCCTTACTGAGATTTTTTTGCTCATCCCAAGTTTTTGAAATGTTTTTCACAGGACATAATGTGGAATAGGGTAAAGGATGGGATCAAGGAGAAGTCATGCTATCTTAAACATGGAACTAGACATGAATATTTTTTTTTCAAGAGTTCATGTTTTGTAGAAAAAATGGAAACTATGTAGAAGTATCTACCTTGTAATATTTTGAGATGTAATAGTTATGACCTAACTCTCTAAAAATCTAAACCTAAAAAGATCCTCAATGTGAATTATTCATTTAATTCAAGATTATGTATGGTTTTAAGGCTGGGTCCTTATAGTTGGTATCATAGGTCAGTTTAGATAACTTTAGGAGTTAGGGTATTGTTAAATTAATATCCATAAAGTAATTTATGTTAATATTGAAATCATATAGCATTTACAGATTACCATGTTGCTTCGCCTAAGATATGTCTGTGTTAAGAACGATTTTTCATAAAGGAAATAGAGAAGATTTTTTGGGAAGGTATACAGAGGAGAATGACCTTCCAAATCAGCAACCAGAGATGGATAGAATCAGAATTGAGCAATTTACTGCAGTGATGGCTCAGTTGAATCAGGTGATAAATGGTGGTTGTGTTTATTGATGATATTTTGGTTTATTCCAAAAGTAAGGAGGAACATGAAAGTAATTTAAGGGTTGTCTTGCAATCCTTAAAAGAAAAGAAACTTTTTGGGAAATTCAGAAAGTGTGAGTTTTGGTTACAACAAATTTCTTTCCTTGGTCACATTGTTTCAAAAAATGGCATAACTATTGATCCTGTTAAAACAAAAGTTGTTGAAGAATGGCCAAGACCCACAAATATAACTGAGATTCATAGTTTTCTTAGTTTGGTAGGTTATTACCGGAGGTTTGTTGAAAATTTTTCATAGTTATCTAGTCCAATGACTAAGTTAACTCGAAAAGGTGTTAAGTTCATCTGGACAAAAGAATGTGATGATTGTTTTTAGGAATTGAAAAGGAGATTGGTGAATGCTCCAATTTTGGCACTACCTTCTAGAAATGGTGAGTTTTTTATCTATAGTGATGCTTCATTGAAAGGACTGGGTTGTGTCCTAATGCAGAATGATTAGGTAATTGATTATGCTTCACGTCAATTGAAACCTCATGAGTTAAATTACCCTACACATGATTTGGAATTAGCTGCTATTGTTTTTTCTTTAAAAATTTGGAGGCATCATTTGTATAGAGTGAAGTGTGAAATATATACTAATCACAAAATTTTAAAGTATATATTCACTCAAAAATAATTGAACATGAGACAGAGGAGATGGTTGGAATTAATCAAGTATTATGATTGCACAATCTATTACCATCCATGAAAAGAAAATAAAGTGGCTGATGCTTTGAGTTAAAAAAGTAATGCTTTATTAACCATGCTACGTTTGGAACGAGATACTTTGGTTTTTGATTTGATGAAATTTGGAATAAAAGTTGTTAGTGTCAGAAATTATTCTGTTTTGTATCAGGTGTCAGTGAAATCATCTCCATCAGACAGAATAAAGCAAGCGTAGAAAGAAGACAATGAGTTGCAAAAAAAGGTAGAGTTGGTTCAGAAGGGTAAGTTGCCTGAATTTAACATTGATAATGATTGTGTTTTGAGATTTGGGAAGAGATTATGTGTGCCTTGTGATTCACAGTTGAAGAATGAGTTGTTATGTAAATCTCATAGTTCCCCATTTTCAGTTCATCCTGGTAGTACTAAGATGTACAGAGATCATAGGGAGTATTACTGGTGGGATAGAATAAAAAGAGTTATTACTGATTTTAATGTGAAGTGTTTGACTTGTCAGCAGGTTAAAGTAGAGAGTCAGTTACCGAAAGGAATGCTTCAGCCTTTACCGGTGCTAGAGTGGAAATGAGAAAATATATCCATGGACTTTGTTGTAGGATTACCAAAGACATCTCGAGGTAATAATGCAATTTGGGTTATAGTTGATCGATTGACTAAATCTGCTCATTTCTTTCCTATTCGAGATACTTTGTCTCTAGATCAACTTTCTCGGTTGTATGTTAAAGAGATAGTAAGGTTGCATGGTGTTCCCCTCTCTATTGTATTTGATCGTGATCCCAGGTTCACTTCTAACTTTTGGAAAGGCCTTAAAAAGTCATTGGGTGCTGAATTAAATTTTAGTATAGCTTTTCATCCTCAATCAGATGAGCAGTCAGAATGAACAATTCAGACTTTGGAGGATATGTTATGTGATTTCTCGATGGATTACCAGGGAAGTTGGGATCAACATATTTCTTTGGTTGAATTTTCTTATAATAAAAGCTTTCATTCCAATATACATATGGCTATATTTGAGGCATTATATGGAAAGCATTGTCGAACTCCAGCTTTTTGGGATGAAGTAGGTGAAAGGAAGCTGATGGGACCAAAATTGGTGGAAGAGATGGAAGAGAAAGTTCAGTTGATTTAGAAGCACATGAGAACAGCTCAGAGCAGACAGAAAAGTTATGCAAATAACCGGAGGAAGGATCTTTCTTTTGAGGTAGGTGATCTTGTCTTTCTCAAAGTTTCTCCATGGAAAAGTGTGATGCGTTTTGGTAAGAAGGGAAAGTTGAGTTCGAGGTTCATTGGACCTTATGAAATTCTGGAGAAAGTGGGATCAGTTGCATATAGAGTGGCTTTAACTCCAAGTTTATCCCAGGTGCACGATGTTTTTCATGTTTCGATATTGAGAAAGTATATGCCAGATCCATCTCATGTTTTGAGCCTAGAGGTAGTTCAGTTGGAAGAGAATATCTCTTATGAAGAACAACCCGTTCAAATTCTTGACCATAGAGAGCAGGTGTTGTGGAATAAGGTAATTTAATAGGTAAAGGTTTTTTGGAAAAACGATATGGTTTTATAGGCAATGTGGGAATCTGAAAATGCTATGAGGGATAAATACCCCCACTTATTTTGATAAGTGAATAAAAATTGCGAGAACACAATTTCCAAAAGGGGGGAAGGATGTAACATCCCAAGTAAATGAAGAATAATATATTTTTATACTTACTAATATTTTTGAATTAAATATTAATTTTACTTTAAAAGGGTTGCTATGTTCGATAGCGTACTCGATACACAACAACAAGTTTCTTTGGAATCTTACGTTGCACACTAATAATATAATATTATTATTTTAAATGGTAGTTAACTCCTAGCCGTTGTATTGGCGGGAATGAGTAAAAATAACTACAATATGATTATACATGATTGTAAAATGTATTTACATTATCCAATAAAAATTTGAGGCTTAAAATGTGAATGAATCTAATTTTAAGCATAATTTACATTAAAAGGCCGATTTATCGCCTTTTAATGGAGAACCCTTTTTAAATATTGTTTTGGTCACTTTAATACAATCTATATGACCAAATAAAATCCTTGTTTATAATGGGGACATCAAAATTTACTTTGTGTAAATTTTTGGAATTTTTTGGAAAAAGTTCATTTTTTTAATAAATAGTGAAAAATATTGTATTTTAATTCAAAAGTGCCTTTTAATCTAATTTATTTATATTGATATATTATCTTTTTAATTTGTTTTAAAGTGTAATTAGAATATATTTTTACCATTTAATCCAATGTTTGTCATTGGAATTAATTTCACTTTGAAATTGGACATAAACAAATGTCAATCTTTTAATAGTTATTGTTTCTTAAAAACATGCTATTTGTTTTGATAACGGGAATTAATTTTAAAATTAATTATTTCCACTTTTATGTTTTGAATTTGAAAAAATAGACATCATTTTTGAATTCGTAATATCAAATATATCTTATGCTGAATTTTTGGCATTTTTCTGAAAAACTTTAATTTTTGATGAATAGTGTAACCACTTAGTGGTAGTTAAAAAAATTACGTTTTCATTTAAATGAAATTTTACCACTTCTGTGAATTGAATTTCAAAAATCCAACATACATGGTTGTTATAAAGAATTAAAATTTGGTTCATTAAGATGAAAATATTTTTTGGTGAATAGTAACTTTTGACTTTTATTTACCGCGATTAAAGGTAAATAAGGTAATTTAAGGTTAAAAGAATATCATAATAATTCAAAATTACATTAAAAACTGTCCAAACCTTATTGGTTGAGTCATAAACGACCATGTTCATCTTTGGGTCGATTTTGGGACCCCATTTATCCACTTGGGAGTGAAAATGACAATTTAGATCAATTAATTTAAAGTAAAGGCAAAATAGACATAAACAAAAATAGTTTAGTAATTAATTTTTATATGGTGTTATATAAGTCCTATTTTAGACTATAAATATTATTTTGAAAGCTAAAAATATTTCCTACATCATGGTATTTTTTTTATAATTTTTAGACATCAAATAAATTAAATTACTTATGACACAATAATGATGCAGTATTTACCTCATTTAAATAAATAAGATTATAATGATTAAATTATTATCCAAAACATGTACAATTCTGATTAGATGATTTTATTTAGAATATTAGTCATCTTATCTTCGACCTTAATAATTTTTGGACCATTAGAAACCGAATATCATTATATAATAAAATAATGTTTTCACACTTTCCTAAAGAGCCCCTCGTCCCCCTTATAAAAGGAGACCACTTATATGCAATTCCTCACACCTCTCAAGCCGTTTGGATCATCCAAACTCTTCCCAACTAAGCTCTCAACATACCTATCCTCCCCCTATAAGACTTAACTTAGGCATAAGGCACTTCAAGAAGTCCTTTTGGTTCAAACCAAAGGATTTACCCAAATTAAAGGTAACAATTTCTCTTAAATTGTTTTCTTTTATTTTACTTATCCAACCCCTAAAATCTTTTTATTTCTTTATTTTGTAACAAAACCAGTATCCGAAATATACTAGGATGTTATTATAATAATGATTTGAACTAATATTTCACACACATCCATATAATGGATGAAGAATATAATGTTTCTGTGGATGGAAAACTAAGGCCTCACGAAACGATGATTGTTCAATTACATCTTACCGCCTCTCATGGTGGCCATTATGATGGCACTATATTTATATATGATATATATTATGTTTATGTTTTCTTTATGCTTATGTATTTTCCATTTATAACATGCCTTTATGGTTTCCATAGTGGGAAAGTACGATAATCTCATTTGAGGAAGTGCGGACTACCGCCCCCTCAAAGTGATGTGATTCGTTAATGCCTTATGTGGGATGTATAAAAGATGGAGTTAATGATATTATATATGATATTATACTGGAATTATAATATACCTATGTATCATTATGTTTTATTTCCATTAAAATAAGAAATAGAAATGAAAGTAGCATTCATGTGTACATAAGGCTTACCGTCTCCATGAACGGTGCATTTCATTTCTTATCTCCAAATTTTATGTAACTATTATAAATACATGAATATAATGGATATATATGATATATATGATATCTAAATCATGAATATAATTTTGGATATAATGGACTATTGACCACATGGACAACTTGTAAATATAAGTTGTTCATTTTTGACTCAAGTTCCAAATATCGACAAAATGAAAGTTATTAACTTAAATGATTAAATAATGTTTATAACATGGTAATAAGTGATATAAAAGGAATAATAAAATTTAAAAAGGTTCTTAAGAAAGTATAAATTAACTTTAGTTTATTATTCAGGATATTAAAGAATGATCGAGTCAAGTTGGACACGAGGTAAGGTACTTCGTCCCAATCTCATTTCATTGAGGCATATTTTGTTCTAATACAAGACATTCTTTTATATGCTGTATAAACACCTTTGAATTTTCATTTCATTCAAAGGAAATATTTTTCTACTAAGTGTTTTACTAAACAACAAAAAATAATGTTTCTTTTAACGTACGCGGTGACAACGACCTTTTCCGCCATCGCGAGTATTATTTGATCTTTGGCTTCCTCAACAAGCCGTAATGTTTTTAAAAGAAAATAAATACCTTATAATCTTTTACGTATTTTTGGTATTGAAAATGTTTTTAGAAATGGATTTGTTATGTCAATATATTTATGTGATATATTGTGATTGAAATGTGGAAATTTTTTCTTTCCTTTATATTTGTTGTATGTGTTATGATTTTATATTGGTACTTGGACATTTAACCGGTGGTTATGTGATAAACCAAATGACGGGAGGTTCCGTGAATACCAGGACGAGTGGTTACATTATAACCTCCAATGCATTGTGTATGGAAGTCTGCCGTATGGATATTCCATTTAGTGATATGTGTGGAAGTTGACCGTCTGGTTATTCCATTTATGTATGTTTATGTCCCAAGTTACCTTTATATGTTATGTGTTCTTTATATGGGTTTTATGGTAATCTTTTGGTTAAAAAAGGGTAAGTAATGATTTTTTATTCAGTGAAGAGTATTTACTACTTCATAAAGGTGAAAAGTATTACTTATTTTAAAGTATTCATGGTTTACTTGTTGTTTTGAAAAACTATCAGTTTTACTTCTTTGTGTATCCCTTACTAATCTTTTTATGATCATTGAAAGTTTTTGAATTGTTTTTCAGAGGACATAATGTGGAATAGGGTAAAGGATGGGATCAAGGAGAAGTCATGCTATCTTAAAAATGGAACTAGACATGTCTATTTTTTTTCAAGAGTTCATGTTTTGTAAAAAAAATGGAAACTGTGTAGAAGTGTCTACCTTGTAATCTCTTGAGATATAATAGTTATAGCCTAACTATCTAAAACACTAAACCTGAAAAGATCCTAAATGTGAATTATTCATTTAATTCAAGATTATGTATGGTTTTAAGTCTGGGTCCTTATAATCATTCTCTTGAAATTATTTTATATATGTTTGGAAAGTTATTCCATTTCATTGTATTATTTGGTATTATTTAATTTCTTTCTATAGATATACATTCCACCCATATAAAACCATTGACTAATATTTCTCACTTATTAGGATATGTTCTTTGGAAAACATCCACTTTATTTTCCTCGATGTATCATGATCATGTTATTATAGTAGCAAATTCGCTATATACTCATTGATATAAGTGGTGTTAACAATTTACATAATTAATATTGGATGATCTTAATCTAAATATATTTTATTCTATTTATATGGGAATATGTATTTATATTATGTATGTTGTTATTCCAATAGAGATGATTATTAGAATTTTGCCTATGTATTTTTTAACGATCCACCTTCTACCTTAGGATGGGTTATGATCATGTTATCCATTATATTAACATAAGGAAACTTATTGGAATTATATATATTATTATTCTAATATAGACTATTGTTGGAAATTTAACTATGTAATATTTGAGAATAGACCTTGTTTTTTTAGATGGTTCATGATCATGTTATCCTTTTTATTAACACAGGGAAATGAATTTATATTATTGATGATTATTGAGTTATAACATAGGTTTTTTTATGTATTTACATTCTATATCATTCATTTTATATGTAGCCATGTTTTTATTATGTAATAGGTTACTTAGGGAATGGTATGAAAATTCTTATTGAACTTATGGATAATGCATTAGTATTAATCAAGTGAACGGTGGAACCTAAAATTTTATAGACCATCGATGCATCAACATGTCTAATGAGCCCAAATTGGTCTGGGTATTTGGTTCATGCCATACCAATTCATCAATATGTCTTTATGGTGACCCAAACATTCATACATAAATATTACATCCTAATAGATTAATATTCCCTACATAACATTACGATCCATGCCATAATTGTAAAGGTTTAGGGTATTTGGAAACATGGTTATATAAATTATTGGTATATAAAAGATCATCATCATTTCACATTAATTCCTTCACAACAATTACCCTTTATAGGAATATCACAATTAAAACCAATATTCCTAACCAAAGGAAGGGAAACATAATAATGGGTAAGCTCATATTATAGTGTCCTTGAATTTATATATATATATATATATATATATTATATCTTTTTAGATGAGCATTCATTACATTAAACAAAAAAATTCCTAAGAACCGTAATAGTTTAGTGCCATTGGAAATATGAAAACACAGAAAAATGGTCCACAAGTGAGATACATCATCCTACACTATGTTATTTATAACTAATAACCTTATTATAAATATCATACATAATAAAATTCATCATATATTAGGGAAAATAAAAAACTAAAGGGTGAACTCAGATGCTCAGTAAGGGTAAACAAGAAATATACATAATAATAATGTAAACATAATGGTATGATAACATGATCATAAAATTTGAAAACCATGCCTTGCATATAAAATATAACAATCTTGGATCATATCATAATGAATGGAAGTTCATAAGACATTGATCATAATGAAATAAAATTACATGATCCATAAGAGTATAACATTGGAATAAGTAATATATTGTTAACATACAACAAGCATAGAAAATCTTATGTTAAGGATATCCACCAAGACATTTATAACATGTCAGGATTGGGATAACCACATATGTAACTTGTTTTTTATTTTTTAACCACACATATACCCTATTTTTTATGCTTGGCATAACCACCTAGGTACCCTATTTTTGGATTTTTCTAAACACCTATGTACCCTCCATTTTGAGTTTAGACTAACCAACTGTGTACCCTCTGAGCTCATAGAACATTTATGATTACCTAATGAATTAGGGGGAGATATAGGTCCCACTCATCACATAATGAAAAGTATACTTATTTGTGACATAATATCATAAAAATTTCATCATATCATAACCTGTAAAATCAAATGGGTTATATAAACATTTCATTATATTATAACCTATGGAAAAGTGACAAGTTTTGTAAACATTTAATCATTTAATAATTGCATAACCCTTGAAAATAAGTGGGTTTAACAATAATTTTATCATGGTATAACCCAAGGAATATAAATAGGTTTCATAAAAAAAATTTCATTATAAAAATAAACCATTCAAAGAATGAATAATAACAGTATCCTTGGATCATATCCCTAGTAAAGAATAAGTAATATGAAAGGATTCCATCTTATATAAAGAATGGATTGTAAAGATTACATGGGATGTTTCTTGAGGAATAAAGTTTGTATTGGAAAACCAATTTTCAAAAAATAAAACATCTTGGAAGTCCTTTCCTTTGAAAATGAAATTTAAAACATATAAAGGAAACTTTATAACGCATTTAAAAAATTTCTTGTGGAAAATAACATTTCTGCTATAAACAATATTTTTTAAAAGATAATTTTTATTTTAAAATCCTTTTATTTTAAAATAAATGTGAAAAATTATAAATTAATCTTCAAATAAAATAATGGTTATGATAATTAGAAGTTTTTTTTATGTTATACATGTTAAAACAATGTTTTCTTTATAATTTTTAGTAAAAGGAAAATGATCATTTTTGGGAAAACTGCATGAAGATTACATCAAATTTTTTTTTGTAAAAATATAAAACATGGTTAAAAATATCATTTACAAGTAATTTTAAAATATTAATACTTTTTTAACTATTTTTAGAAAACATGGTTTTGAAAGAAAATATATTTCCAACCGAAGAGAAAAATAAAGTTTGATTTTTTAAAAACATTTTCTCAATTATTTTAAGTACCAATGAGTGGAAAAATGGTAATATTACTTGAAAATATCATGAATAACAAAAGGTTAAAAAATATTCATGAGTTTCTTGAGAGATTTATCATAATATTCTATCATTAGAAACAAAAACAAAAACAATATTGATAAATGATGATATTATAACATAAAATCATCGCCACTTTATTAACTTTTAATCATAATTACCCTGTAGGAATAAAATAAAATTGAACATAAAATATCACCAGGATATATAAATTCATGATATTACATTTCATAGGGTTGTTTATACACCACATTAAAGAATGTAGGTTCATAACCTAACAAATGTCTGAAAGAAAGAAAATTGAGACAAAAATACCTTACTGATTTGTTATCTATTGAACCATTAAACTGATGAAATATAGATACTAAAACTTATATGTAAAAAATATATATATTTTAGGATAAAAATCATAATATGAATTCATTTGTAGTATATACACCACATTAAAGAAATAGGCAGTGAATATGGAATGTGTCTCACAGAAGTAAAAAGTGTTATGGAAATTCATTACCTTAGGTTATAACTTCCTTATTACACATTCAAAACTCCTGTATAATAACAATAATTTTATTATAAATCTATTACAGAACCAAACATTATATATTATACCATATATTATTTATTTATGACCTTTTATTACCCATTTAGTAATAATTCCATGTTAATGTCACGTTTAGAGCAATAACTATCTTTTTCGAGTAAGTTTTGATTTGTAATTTTTGGTCCACTTACTTTTATCATGGTTAAATAATCTCAAGAATTTTAACCATGATAAAAATATAACATATATATATATATATTTATAATAATACATAATATTTAGTGATAAAAAATGAAATACATAGTTTATGGAGACGGTAGGTCGCACATACACGTGAACATTGTATAAATTTTATTTTAGGATTAAAATAAAGAGATTTTAATGATATGATATCATTATAGAATCATTTTTATGTAATATAAATTATATATTTTCATTAAAACTGACCTTATTTCATTCTATGTAAAGCATGAATGAATCACATCACTTTGTGTGGTGGTAGTCCACCGTACACATGCTCGATATTATCATATTACAATAATTAAAATAGCATAATAATATCATAAATATTATATATATAAAAAATACATCATTATAACAGACCTTGAGAGGTGGTAATGGAATAACGAATGTCATTGTAGTCCGTCATGCACACAAACAATGATTTCACAACCTATTTGATTGAAGTGTAGATGGTTGTAGTTAATGACCATAACATAACTACATATAAATAAATTTAAGATAATAATATTATTAAATAATCATTGTATTAAAATAATTTAAGGATTTGGATGAAGAAATAAAAAATGATCTTTGATGAATGTAACATCTTCATTAGTATCCACGATAGGTTTGCACCAAAAGCCATCCTAGGTTGGATTTATGTTCCAAATAAGGATTATATGATGATATAATGGAATGTGGGATGTCTTTAGGACATGAAGTTTCTGAAACAAATTTTTTTGAAGGTGTGAAGAGGAGAGGGGAAGTGGTGGCCTTTTATAAGTTAGGTGAGTTGCACACTTGAATTTTTTTTAATAAAAGAATTTCATCCATGTTATTTACATTTCACAAGGATATAATAATAGACCATTCTATATATTAGAATATATAAGGTATAAATATGGATATAAAATTGATTTTGGACAATTTTAGGGTTTTTTTACCCCTATCTTTTTAGTTTAACTCCCCCGGTAAACCAATTTTTACCTTAACCATGGTAAATAATTTTTACCATTTTTACTATTAATTTTGGTAAAAAATTAAGTTGGAATTATTTGATAATATAAATTATTTTGATTAAAAATATTTAATCCTTTCTTACAAATTCAATTCATAGGGGAAAATTTTAATTAAAAATTAATCCACCAGACGTGACGAGAAAACAGATATTCAAAAAGAGAATGTTCAGAAGTATACAATGTTTTTATATGAAATTTCAATATGAAATTGATTGAAATTAACTAAATTGGATATATATATATATATATATAATTGGACTAATATTACTTTAAAAGTAATTTAAAATATAATTTAACTTTATAATAATTTTAGTGAAAAAGATAGTTTTTAATTAAAATTAATTATTATTCCCTATTAATCAAAATATTAAACATTTCATAAACTTATAAAAAATTATTCGTAAGATTAATTTTAAATTTTTATTAAAAAAATTAATTTTTTTATCAAATTAATTTCCTTAAACTAGTAAAAATTAAATTTAAAACGAAACTCGTAGTCGTGACGAAAAAGAGGGTTTTCGAGAAGTGTATTTTTCAAGAACCAGATGATTTTATATTAACTATATGTATAATAATAATAATTGTATGAATATAAATTAAAATTCATATAAATTTAATCTATAAATTTCGTTTAAAAAATTACGCATTAGGGATTAATTTAATTAATTAAAATGGAGAAATATTACGCACTTAAAAATAGTGTTCAGAAAAAAAAACCTTTTTAACATTTCAAAAATAAACATATAATAAAATCCTATATAAATTTTATTCAAAAGAAATTAAGTGGATTAAATATAACTAAATAATACTTATATTACATTAAAACATAATAGGGCATTTAAATTACTCAATTTATTGAAAATAAATTATAGTTTTATAAAAAATCATATTTTCAATTATTCATTGAAAAATAAATATTTTTTTAAACAATAAAAAAATTTAACCATAAGTTAATTTCGATAAGATGATTCCAAAAATTAAGTTCCATTTATAAAATAGATTTTATAAATCACTAAAAATTAATTATAATATTTTCTCATAAAAATAAATAAAAATAATTCTTGAAGGTTACATATTTTTTATGAATATAATTACATTACTAAAAATTGATTGATTGTTTACAAAGAATTTATAAATAAATTAATATTGATTAGGAAATTTATATGTATATTTCAAAAATTAGTTAATAATATTCATGTGAACCTATTTAACATATAAGAAATAATGGTCATATTTAAAATAATATCATTTCGTGGTTCCCTGAAGCTCGGTTTTCTGTGTCATGAATGCTATCTAAGAAATACATTTTTTCTTGTAAAAAAAGATAAACTTAGTGTTGTGTGTAACTCAAGATAAACTTGGTTTTGTATTTAATGAAAGATATTTAAAACATTAAATTTATTTGAAAATTATATTTCAAAAATCTCAAGGTGTTACATTCTACCCCCCTTAAAATAAATTTCAACTTTGAAATTCATCTAAGTCATCAAAGGTTTAACATTTGAAAATTCCTTCATAGAAACCAACATCGTAAAAATGGTTAATAAAAAATCATCTTAAGACATAGAAAGGTATGTTAAAAAGTCATCTGTAATAACATAAACTAGGTTTCCAAATAGGAGAACATAGGTTGGAAGTGAATACATGTACATAAAAGATAAAACTAACACCCAAATAATGATGAAGAGTGATAGAGAACATTGATCTTAAGAAATTATGTTATCAAGAGAATGTTATTGACCACAAAACCATAAACCAAATATGCATGAACAATGTTATTTATATCATAAATATGATTATAACAAGACTACATTTTATTTCAAGATCCTTTTCCTTATGTAGAATAATTTTCATGAGAAGATATACTCACTTGATTTCATTCCATTTTATAATAACAATATCAAACTTTGGTTGTGCATTGATAAATTTAAGTTCATCTCTTACTAAAATAAATGAAAGTGAATTTGGTATACCCGAATCACTAAAAAATCATAAGATCTATAAATAAAATTATAAGTCATTTTATCTATCTTTAGTTATCATCACAACAAAATGGTTATCACAAGTTGCATAAATATTCATATGGTGAAGTAATATGTTAATCTATAAAGCCTTTTTCCATAGACCATCTTAAAACATTCCATAAATAGTCAAACCTACAAAAATTTTCAAATTTAAAAATTAAAAACAAGGTCAATAAATTTCTCAAAATTAACTTAACATCAATCCCATAGATATCATAAAGTGTCTATTTATTGTCATATACCAAACATGTGAACACCTTCATCATGTATTCTCTTAAAACATGGTGATAACATAAATTACTATAGAACCTTATTGAAAGCATACATGATTCTTAATTTTTTAAATGAAATATATATTATTGGATATATTTCATGAATCTAAAAATTCTTTAAACTCCATCCATGATAGCATAAACCACTTTTTCAAAAAATCATTAACCACTTTCAAGGAAATCAATACAATCCAATTTTATTATTTATATCCAACATATATTTATCCCAATATCATTATATTAACATCAATAACTTATTATGGGTTATCTTACCTTAATAAAAATATCACCTTTCCATTAAATAACTTTTCTAGTCCATCAATACCTTTTAACATATTTATGAAAATCCTAAATGAAAAACTTATGGTAAAAAATCCTTATATATTTCATAATTATTTAATTCCAATACATAAAAATATCAATTATACCACCTCATAATTAATCCATTAACTAGGATTCATCATCTTATTCCTTAACACCTCTTTTTTTGATATGTCATTTGTAGTCTTCTACTTGTGAACAATAAAACCATTACTCATAAAACCTTACTGATTATCTCCATGATATTCCCACATAGTATATTGATTTTCATAACTCCCATACATTCCAAATTTAAAAAATTCAACCTTTGATAATACTTTTGGGATACCAATATTTACATCCATTACATTGATTTAACTTTTCATTTTCCCTCAAATATTTATTTCTTTTTGTATATTTCAGAACTCAAAACATCTTCTCATCCCTTTAAGTCAATAAATTGTGTGATTCTTCCCACATACTTGACATATAGGAAACTTAATATTTCTTCTACCATGGTCTACACCACCCAAAATCATAGTGAACTCTATCCTTATCATATTTTTTGATTCTGAGAGTTTTTTAAGGTGCATATTGTTAATCATATATCATGATAACTAATTAGGCATAATAACTATGTCTTTTACTATAGTCATAATCAAAATTAAATTTTCATTAAAAAATTATCTTTTATATTCAATGTAATCCCAGTTCCTTCTAGTTCCTTCCATTGACTAAAACCAAAAAGCATATTATGAGAAACACTAATCATAATGGAAAAAAAATATTCTGGAAAATATTATATGTGAGGTCTAAATCAATACCCTAATTGGGATGAAGACCTTATTTTTAATCTTATTTTAGATAATCTACATTTTAATTTTTCAAGGGGAACCCTTTACATAACACATTGGACCAAGGAACAAAGCCCATACATGACCCAATACATGACCTTAAAGGCCTAAGAAATGACACACTTGAAACAATCCCTCTCCATCATTTGCATATTGAAGGTGAATAGTTCCTCACCTTGCATGGCTGATTGACTAGCATTGCTCCATGTAGAGATACATGATGCCTGGTCTTGATGGCATGTACCAAGTGATGATTGAGTTTAGATCAATGTTCCCTTTTTGAAGATATTATCCCTATATACCTCTGTTCTAGATCCACATCCACTTGTAGTTTCAAGAAAGCGATGTAATTGATTGGAAACCACTAACTACAACCTTTACCAAAATTCAAGGACATGTTACTATACTTTGACTCATCCTTATACATATCCATAGTCATGTAATTAGGGATCTCACTAATGTTTTATCATCCTATTTTTCAATTGTTAACTAAACTTACCCTCTGATACCAACTATAGTTACCTAAACTTTTTAATATATAGACATTACATCTTTTTAGACGAACAATCATTACATTACAAAAACACATGCTTGAGGACCATAATAGTTTATTACCTTGGGAAATGTAGAAACTTAAAAAATTATCCGATAAGTGAGATAAATAATCTCCCACTATATTCTTCATAACTAGAATGATTCTTTGACGTATCATACATAATAAAATTCTTCATATCCTAAGGAAAGGAAACATAATAATGGGTGATATTAGATGATCAATCAGCATAAATAAGGGAGATAAGTAAGCATTAAAATAACATAAGTGTATAAGAACATGAGAATAATATTTGAAAACCATACCCTTCAAATCAAAGATCATAATATTGATTCAATGAAGAATATTGGAAATTCATAAGACATGGAACATAAGGAATAAAAAGATCATGATCCATGAGAGTATAACATTATCATAATACATAGATTTTTGGCATACACATAAGAATAAAAAAAATATTATGTCAAGGATACTCACTAAGACATTCATTATATGATAGGTTGGGGAAAAAAAATCTATACCTACTTTGGTATTGGGATAACCACCCATGTACCATATTTTTTAGGCATGGGATAACCACCCATTTACCTAATTTTTTGGGCATGGTCTATCCACCAGTGTACCCTCATTTTTGGTATTGGGCTAAACATTGAGCTCGTAGAATATTTATCATTACCCAATGAATTGGAGGGAGATATGGGTCCCAACCATTAAATAATTAAAATCATATGTTAGTGTTCTATAAGATCATAAAACATTCATCAAATCATTACTTATAAAATGAAATGGGTTTTATAAAAATTTCATCATATCATAACCTATGGAAAAGAGACAGGTTTCATAATCATTTAATCATTTCATCATACCATAACCCATGAGAAGAATTGGGTTTAAAAAGAATTTTATCATAGTACAACCTATGGAATTGAAATGGGTTTCATAAACATACTATCACAATACACATAAACCATTCATAGAAAGAATAAGAATGGTATCCTTGGATCATATCCCTAGTAAATCATAAGTAACATCAAATGATTTCATATTATATGGAATATGATTTTAAAATATTTCATGTAACATTTATTAAAGAGGATAAATTATATTTTAAAATATTTTTTTAAAAATAAAACATTTTTGAAATATATTTCTTTGAAAATTAACATGAAAACTTATACAGGAAGCTTTATAACTTATTTAAATAATTTATTAAGGGAAATATCCTTTCCACTTTGATTTTTTTTAAAATAACCTTTAAAACTTATAAATTAATCTTAAAAGATAATAATGGTCATGATTATTGGAAGTTTCATTCATGCTATACATGTAAAAATAAGGATTCCATTCAAATTTATGATAAAATCCAAATGGGAATTGTTTAAATAATGACATGAAGATTCCTTTAAATTTTTTTTATAAAAAACCCAAAAATAGGTAAAATTTTCATTTAAAAATAATTTTATAATATTAAAAAAAATAATAAAACATTTTTAGAAAACATGGTATTGGATGAAAAAGGATTTCAGACTAAAGAGATAAATAAAGTTAGATTTTCATAAAACATTTTCTCGATTATTTTAAGTAACAAAGAGTGGTAAAATGTTAATATTAATAAAAAATATCATGAATAAATATAATATAATAAAATTAATTATTTTCTTTAGACATTTATCATAATATTTTATCATCAAAACCATAATCACAAATAATCTTAATAAATGATGAGATTGTAACACAAAATGATTTCAACATTATAAACATTGAATAATAATCCCCATTAACAAATAACATAAAATATAACTTAAAATAAAATAAGGATAAATATATTCATGATATTACATTTTAAATATCTCTATATACACCTCATTCATTAATATAGGTGCATAACATAACATACATCTCAAAGAAGAGAAACTGAGACAAAAACCCATTACTGATTTGTTAACTTTTGAACTGTTAACCACATAAAAGATAGATACTGAAATGGATATATAAAGCCCAATATTTTTCATTAGAAATATCATAATATAAATTCATGTTCAGTAAACATACCATGTAATAGAAATTGGTGGTTAATATGGCATGTGTGTCACAAAAGTAAAAAGTTTAACAAAAATCTCTTACCTTAAATCTTAACTTTATTAATATGCATTCAAACCTCCTTTATAAAAAATATAAGTATGTTATAACTCTATTAAAAAATGATAAGTATATATAATATACCATATTGTTTTTACTTATTACCCTTTATTACCCATTTATTAATAATTCCATGTTTAAGTTACGTTTCGGGCAATAACTGGTTTGTTTTTCGTTTAAGTTTTGATTTGTTATTTTTGATCATATCACTTTGATCCTGGTTCCATAATATCCATAATGTTAATCATGATATAAAAAATCATATATATTCATTATATATGTATTTATATTAATCCATAAAATTTAGTAATAGAAAATGAAATACACCATTCATGGAGATGGTAGGTCATACGTACACATGAACGTTGTTTCCATTTTATTGTTAGATTGAAAGAAATAAAATTAAATGACATATTATCATTAAATAATAATTTAAATTTAATATATATCAATTTTTTTATTAAACCCATTCTTATTATCTTTTATCAAATGTGTGATCAAATCACATCGCTTCACCAGGTGGTAGTCAATCATACACAGGAGCAACATTATCTAATTCCCAAAAAATAAAAATCATAAATTTATGTGTGACATAATAATTATAGAAGAATAATAATATCATAAATATAATATATAAACAATAATCCCTAATTATAACCATCTTTTAGTGGTGGTAATGGAAAAATTAATGACATTTGTTCATGAGGCGGTAGTCCGCCATACACACAAACAGTGATTTCATAACCCATTTGACGGAAGTAGAGATGGTTTTAGGTCATTAAATTAACATTAAAACATATAATTATATTTAATATAATAATTCTATTATATCATCATGGTTTAATTATAATATAATTATGTGTAAGAAGATATAAAATAAAAATGCCCATTGATGAACATTACCTCTTTTTCACATATCCTTCTTATGTTTGCACCAAAAGCCTTCCTAGGATGGATTTCAATAAAAATTGAGGATTATGAGAATATATGAGGTAATTTTGGAATTTATTTGTGTGTGTTTTTTTTGAACCAAAACTATTTGAATATGTAAAGAGGAGAGTATAAGGGGTGGCCTTTTATAAGTGAGTTCAGCGTCACACTAGTAATTTTTTGAAAGAAAGAATTTCAACGATGTTTTTTCCATGTCACAAGGATACAATAATGGGCCATTAAAAATAATAGAATATATATGGTAATAATATTTCAATAAAATGGGTTTTGGGATTTTTTTTATCTGTTATATTTTTAGTTTAACCCCTCCAGTAAACTAATTTTTACCTTAACTACAGTAATTGTTTTTACTATTTTTACTATGTATTTTGGTAAAAAATAATGTTGAAATAATTAGATAATATAAATTATGATGATTCCAAATATATAGTCTATTTTTATAATTCATTACACATATGTGGAAAAATTAATTTTAAAATTAACCCCGCATATGTGACGAGAAAGCGGGTTTCAAAAGAGAGAATCTTCAAAATTTACAATGTTTTTATATCCAATTTCAATACTAAATTGATCACAATGACCTAAATTAGATTAATATATATATATATATATATTATTGAAGTAATTTTACTTTAAAAAAAATTAAAAATCTAATTTAACTTTATAAAAAAATTAAACAAAAAATAGTTTTTAATTAAAATTCAGTATTTTTCACTATTTATCAAAAAATCAATCATTTAAAATAATCTAAAAAACTCAAAAAAAGATAAAATTGAGTTTTATATTTTAAAAAATTAATTTTATTTTATAAAATTAATTGTATAAAAGTTTAAAAATTATATTTAAAAAAACTTGCAGGCATGAAGAAAATGTGGGGTTTTGATAAGTGTATTTTTCAAGAACAAAATGATTTTTATATTGACACTATGTCTAATGATAATCATTCCAGAAATATCAAATAAATTTATTTGATATATAATATATAAATTAAATTTAAAACATTACTAATTCAATATTATTATAATGAATTAAAATTGAGAAACATTATACACTTTAAAACAATTTTCAGTAAAAAAACCTTTATTAAACCTAAAAATAAAGTTATACTAAAATCCTACATAAAGTTGATTAAAAATAAATTAAATGGATTAAATATAAATTAATATTTATTATTTTACAATAAAACATAATGGGTTATTTAAATTTCTTAATTTATTGAAAAGTAATGGTGTTTTTTAAAAATCTTTTTTTTCAGTATTCACTGAAAAATCAATATTTTCAGAAATATACAAAAATTTCACAATAAGTTAATTTAAATACAATGATTCCAAAATGAAGTTAGTTTTAAAAAATAAATTTTATAAAATATATATAAATTAATTATAATATTCCTTCTTATAAGAAGTAATAAAAATCATTTTTGAAGAATACATATTTTTTATGAATATAATTAATTTACTAAAAATTGATTGGTTATTTACTCAAAGTTTGTAAATAAATTTATATTGATTAAGAAATTTATAATTATTTTTCATAAATTTGTTAATACTATTTATACTCATCTATTTAACAACTAGGATATAACAATCATATTTAAAATAATATTATTTCATGGTTTGTTGAAGCTTGGTGTTATGTGTCATGCACACAATCGAAGAAACTCGTTGTTGCATTAACATAAACTAAAATTAGTGTTCTGCGTAACTCAATCTAAACTCTCTATACCATGTAACAAAAAATAATTAAAGGATTAAATTTAATTGAAAAAAATATTTCACAAAATCTTGGGGAGTTACACAGATTCTTAGTTGGGTTAAACATCAATCAGTGATCATAAGTAACCATTAGATAAGAATATGGGTATGAGAACATGATCATGAATTATAATAATCATACACAATCAGTCTAATTTATTTAAACATAAATCATAGAATTAGGTTTTTCCAATCAAAATACATTGGACATAAGAGTTCAAGATCATCAATAATTAATCATGAGACATGATAACATATCATAACTCTAATGAGAATTTTTTTTATAATTCCCATAATCATAGAAAATCATTTCCTTTGTAAAGGTTCACTCCCAATCCAAAAATTATGGTCAAATATCCATAATGGAAAAGACAACCAAGTTATTTTCAACTATCTATTAGGAGTTACTTCAATCTAGTTAACTCCATCGCCTTTTAGGAGTTTATTAACTTCATTATCTCTTAGGAGTTTCTCAAGTAAGTCATCAATACCCAATGAATTAGAGGTATTTAAATGACCCAACCTTCCATGGTTTAGAATATAACCACTAATATTTGGTTTATAATAGAACCTCTCATCACATAATCATAAACTGTTCATATGTGTGTCAAAAGATCATGAAAACATTTAAAATCACATCAAATATTTCCTCATGGAAATATTTTAAGTTTCATAAACATTTCATCATCATAAAAATAAATAATCCAGAGAATGGATAATGATGGTTACTTTTTATCATATCCCCATTAAACCATTTGAAACATCTAAGGACGTTGTTATAGATAAAAATTACCTTTAAAAGACCACTAAATTATTTTTTGAGGAAAATATTTTTTTTTGAATTTGAAATAACTTATTTAAAATAAAAAAATCCAAAATATTATGGAAAAAAATTCATTGAAAAGGGATAAGGAAAATTATTATGAAATTTTCAAGGAAAAGGGTATTTTAACATGTAATATGAGAAAATATACTTACTTAATATATTAATATCCATAAATATAATTTCAACCTTTAGTTGTGTGTTTTACTTGGATTCTAACTATTTTCATACATAGTTAAATGATGAATGAACAATATGATTTTTTACGCTTGATGCACAAAAATTACCTTTTAACAAATCGTAATATCCATAAAATAATGAAAATTATTTTATTATGTCACTAGATATTTACCAAAAATATAATGGCTATAAAATGTTATCTGATATGGATAAATATTCATATGATGAAATAATACATTAATATCTAAAACAACAACAATAAAACACAAAATTTTACTTAATCTATTCCATAAAAACATAATAATAAAAATCGTCAAAAATATGTTCGAAAAATTTCAAAACATATGAATTTATAAAAAATTCTCTAAATTTAAAAAATCAACTTTAACTTAACTCCATAAATAACATATATAAGATCTCAATGACACATACTAAACATGTGTATATCATTCTCATATATTCTCAAAAAGCATGTTAATACTTTCCCAAAATAACCCAAATCACAATAAAAAAACACATATAATTTTAAAAAAAATTTCTCTATTTTTATTACTTAAATAGAATCACATGTTATCCAATATATTCTATAAATAAAAAATGTAATAAACATCATCAAAGATAACATAAATCAGTTTTTTCATCAAATCTTTAACCAATTTCATGGTCAACAATACTATCCAATTTAATTTATCAATATCTATCAACTCTTTATCCAAAATAAACATTATTATCTTAACCTTAGGAATATATTAGGGTTATTTATCCCTCAATAATGATTTTTACCAAAATATCAACTTACCACTAAAGTACTTTTCTAGGTGATCAACACCATTCCATACATGCTAGTATATCAGTAAATAAAAACTATTTCGGGATAATACTTAGTTGTTTCATGATTATTATAACCATAACATCATTAATAAAACACTTCTACAACATTATTCTCAAATCCTAATACATAAAAAATTCAATTGTTCCACTTTAATGATTAAGATACCATATTACCTTCCTTTATCAATGAGTTATATGTTATATTAGGGGATTGGATTAGATAATGGCCAAGTTCCCCATAAATAATACATTCAACTATAAAAGGTAACTTGGGACGTAATTTAAATCTATTTATTTAGTTCTTCATTTTTTTATCAATAATTACTTTCTCTATGTCCTTTTACAAACATAAAACATATTATCATTCTCTTTAGAAATATCCTCAGGTGCTTCTTCACACATACTTGACAAGTAGGAAGATGAATCTTCTTTCCTCCATGATCTTTATGAAACTCCATTTTTATCTTATTTGGTTCATTAAAAGATTCACCTATGTTCAGGTTATTAATCATATAATGAGATATATGTTTATGTATAATCATAAGATTTCACACTCTATCACCCATAAATTTTTTATACTTATGAGGAAAATCATTATGTCATCCATCACATTCAATGTTAACATGAATCATCACAGGGTTTCCATTAACTAAAACCAAAATGATAGTCTGAGAAATTTTAAGGAGTAATCATCTATTCATGAAAAAACATTCATAGGATTTCTAAATCATGTCACCTTATTCTCAACCTATAACACCTTAGGTTTTAACCTAGGCCATCAATGGTCATTATATATCCAAATCCTTCAAAATGGTTCATAAAGAACATATGACTTAACCTAATGATATCCCCCGGGAGGGTCAACTAAAGTGAATGGTAAGGTCCCATTCACCATTCACCAAATGACAGTCGAGATACAATTGACCAACTATTTTCAGGGTTATTACCCCTAGATACATGAATTCTAAAACCAAATCCACTTCTAATACCCATAATGGTATGCATTTTCTTAGGAAATCCACTATCATTTATTTACAATAACTTTTGATGTTCTCATAGATGTAGACTTATCCTAAGGAATCTCACTAAAATTTTCTCATCCTAGTTTCCAAAAATAATTATCCTTTCTCTAATACCAACTACAGTGACCCAAAACTTTAATACATAAATATTACACCCTAATAGAATAATATTCATTACATAATATTAGGATCCATGAAAAAACTATAAATTTTTAGTGTCTTTATAAACTTTTATACCTAAAAACTAGTACATAAAATATCTATATCATTTCCCATTAAGTCTTCCACAATTATCACCCTTTTTAGACACATAATTCTTTAAACCTTTCAGTATAAACCGGGGAAGGAAAACATAATAAATAGCTAGATCAAATGATCATTAAGGGTAAACATAAGTGATATTAATAAATGATCATAATTTAGAATAAAATTATTATAATAACATGATTACATGATCATAATATAAGATATTTATACTAAATCTGTAACAACCTGAGATTTTATGAGAATTGTTCTTTTTAATTTCATTGATTTCTTCTATTGTACGCTACACCAAGATTATCTTGCGCTATACGCAACACTGTATTAGCTTGCAGTATACGCAACACTATTCTTGGATCGTGTTACACACAATTTCAAGTTTGTTTGATAGTTGTTATTCTATGAAATATTGAGTGTATATATATATATATTAAACGTATAAATGAAATATGGTTGTATTTTTTTATATGAAACAACAAAGTAGTCTTGCAATACATGCCACCCTGACTTGGCTTTCATTACACGCAATCGTAACCTTCCTCGATAGCGTGTGTTGTACGTAATAACGAGTTTCACTAAATGACGATATATTGTTATAATATTATTATGAACTTGCCGTTATGATTAGTAGTATCTATATTTTGAATTTTATAACATTATAATTCATCTTACACATTTTATAGAACATGGTATGAGAACAAAATAAATTTTTCGGGTAAAATATGTATTTTTAAAAAATTGTAGTTTTGCCGCCTTTTGATGGCTCACCCACTTTAAATCTAGTTTTGACATGTTTATAAGTTCAATTTGAAAAAAATAAAATTCTTCCTTGGAATCAGGATATAAAAATTTAATTTGGATAAAATTTTCATATTATTCTGATAACTTTCATATTTTAATGAATAGTAAAAACACGCTATATTTTAATTAAAAACAACTTTTTTCATCACAATAATTTATATGGTTAGATTATATTTTTAATTGGTTTTAAAGTGTAATTAGAATATATTTTTACCATTTAATCCAATGTTGGTCATTGTAATTAATTTCACTTTGAAATTGGACATAAACAAGTGTCGATCTTTGGATAGTTATTGTTTCTTAAAAACATGCTATTTGTTTTGATAATGGGAATTACTTTTAAAATTAATTAATGAAATTTAAATGTTTTGAATTTGAAAAAATAGACATAATTTTTTAATTCAGAATATCAAATATATCTTAGGCTGAATTTTTGGTATTTTTCTGAAAAACTTCAATTTTTGATGAATTTTGAAACCACTTAGTGGTAGTTAAAAAACTGAATCTTTCATTTAAATGAAATTTTACCACTTCTGTGAATTGAATTTAAAAAATCCAACATATAAGGTTATTATCAAAAAGTAAAATGTGGTTCAATAAGATGAAAATAATTTTTGGTGAATAGTAACTTTTGACTTTTATTTACTGCGGTTAAAGGTAAATGGGGTAATTCAAGGATAAAATAATATTATAATAATTCAAAATTACCTTAACACTTTTCCTAACCTTATTGGATGAGTAGTGGCCGACCATCGACATCCTAGGGTCGATTTTGGGACCCCATTGAGCCACTTGGTAGTGATAATGACAATTTGGATTAATTAATTTAATGTAAAGACAAGATTGACATTAACAAAAATATTTTAGTAATTAATTTTTATAAGGGGTTATATAAATTATATTTTCAACTATAAATATTAATTGTAAATTTAAAAATATTTCCTACATGGTGGTTTTTTTATAATTTTTAGACATCAAATAAATTAAATTATTTATGACACAATAATGATGCAGTATTTACCTCATTAATAAATGATTTAAATAAATAAGATTATAATGAATAAAATATTATCCAAAACATGTCCAATTATGATTGTATGATTTTATTTAGACCATATTATCTTTATCTTTAATGATTTTTGGACCTTTTGAAACTGAAGATTAGTTTATAATAAAATAATATTTTCACACTTTCCAAAGGTGCCCCTCTCCTCCCTTATAAAAGGGCACCTCCTCCCTCTCCTCTTTAAACAACTTTGATCCTTCAAGCTCATCCAAACCCTGCCCATTAATTTTCTCAACTCCCCTAGTAATATTCTAGAGGTCTTGGTCTTCTTCAAAGACCAACATTAGTAGCCTAAGAGGAGGTTTCAAAGAGGCGTGTCAAATAAGAGGTAATATCCGTTACTGATTATTTCAAATTTATTTCTTCTTCAACTTCTTCTTCTTTAGTTGTTTAATTATAAATTAATAACATAAGTATCAATAATATACTGATATGTTATTATAAATATTAAACAAACCCATTTCACCTTCTATCCATCCTACGGAAAACAAAATCACCGCGCGTGCGTACGTACGGAATACCGTCTCCACGCCGTGGTGTAATATGTTTTTCCACCACCACCTTAATTGGATTGGTATAATGGTGTAAAGAATATCTATATATGGTTATTATAACATCATAATTATTCTGAGATATTATATCATCCACTCCAATTCTATTCAATAATTATGGGAATGATATCATCGCTCGTGTGTACGTACGGACTACCGTCTCCAGGAATGCGATGAGATTCATTTTCCATGATTAACCATTCAAGTATGATTATAAAGTATATATAATAAAAAATCATGAAAGATATTTCATAATAATTATATTGGATTTATAAACATATATGTTTCATTTACTTAATTCCATTCAATTCAATAAGGAAATGAAAACAGCGTTCATGCGTACGTACGGCCTATCGTCTCCATGAACGGTGTATTTCTTTCCATTTTTCTATCTATCATATATATTTATATGATTAATATAAATTATATATATAAATAATATTTTACATTCTAGAATTAAGTAAATCAGGATATATGTAAAAATATCAAGAACAACAAATTGAAACACGTGCGATAAATGAAACGATTTTACCCAAAACACTGCTTTAACATGGAATTTACAAATGAATGGGTAATATAAAGTCATAAGTGAACCATATATGATATCATAACAATTAATATGATTCTTTAATTATTAAATGACATTATTTAAATCATTTTACAAGAGGTTCGGATATATATGAAGCATATCAGACATAATGTAAGGGATAACTTTTCCAATCTCATTTTTATCCGAGATTGTTTATTCGTAAGTATTTACTAGGGTTGTATTTATCATCCATGTACCTATTTTCTAAAAATGGTTTCATGTGTGTTTAAAGTCCCTTTTACCCATTTTTTAATTTTACTAAATGGTGTGTAAGGAATCTTTTTTTTCACCATATGGGGTACTTTTTGACTTTTCCGGCAAAAGTACGAGAAGAATGCTTTTTTAACTTATACGGCATGAATAGATTTTTACGGTTTCATAATGCCTTATTTTCATGAAGCTTAATACACATGATTTCATGACTATTTTCAACAAAATCCTTTTCTTATAAAATCTCATGGCATTTTGTAAAAAGAAAATGATTTTGAAGAAGAAATGATATTTTCCTCAAGAATTCATTTCAAGTGTTTTATCAAAACCATTTTCCATATAAGATGGAATTATTTAATATGTGTATGTTTCAAGTATAATGTCTCTATTATTTACATGGTTTCACTTTTCTTATCATGAAATGATATCCATTTTTTATATGGATTATGTTATGATGGAATGATGTTTATGAAATCCATTTTATTCTTTGGGTAATGATGAATGATTTATGTTCATGTTGTGGAACACGTAAGAATGATTTCATTATGATATGGGTGGGACCTATATATATTTCCAATTCATTGGGTAAATATTTATATCTCATGAGAGACATGGTTGGAATGGTAAGTTAATCTGGTTCAGTGTTACAGGACTGAAACGAGGAGTGAACTCGATTCAGAAAGGGACTTTGTCCACTAATATGGTCTTGGCAGCAATGCCTTGGATACTATGGAAATCATATCATGTGATTAATGGTTTTACAAAATTACATGTTTTATTCCCATGCTATTTTATCAGGATTGATGATCTATTATGATCTATTCCCTTCGTACTGCCATGTTTCATGTCACTACTCAAGATTTTGATGTTTAAATATCATGTTCACATTTTGAAGTTCAAATGTATATGGTTTGTTTTATTTTCTCTATGCTTACCCTTACTGAGAATTTGAGTTCACCCTTTATATGTTTTCTTTTCCTCAGGATATAAAGAAAGGTTTTAGGTAAAAAAAGGAAGATATCTATGGGAGATGTTGAAGATCTTTCACCAAGATTAGAAGATTATATTTCGAGTTTCCAAAGACACTAAACTATTATGGTACTTTGGTGTTTGTTTTTGTAATGTATTAGATATTCTACAAAAGTAATGTAATGCCTATGTACATCAAGCTTTGGGGTCTCTACAAAATCTGTAAAATATCTTTAAACATGAATCATGGAATAATGTTTTTTCAATAAAAAAAGAGTGTGGAATCATCAATAATAAATCATGATCCATGAAAATGTATAATAAGTATAATTTTTTTTATAAATTTACATAAGTATAAAATTCTTTTCCTTAGTCAAGGTTAACTACCAATACAGTCATTGTGGACAATGTTCCTTAATGGAAATGCCTACCAGGAAATTTTCAACTTTCACTTATGAGTAACGTCAATCCAGATAACTCTTCCACCTCTTAGGATTTTTTTTAACTCCATCATATATTTGGAGTTTCTCAACTCTATAATCATTACCCAATGAATTAGAGGGATATAATAGCCCTACCAGTCCTTGGATTATAATGGAACCACCCGTCATTGGTTTATAATGAAACCACTTATTACATAATCATAATCCATTCATATGTTTGACACAAGATAATTAAAACATTAATCATTTAATAAAATATAAATCTATTCAAATAAAATGAGTTTTATAATAATTTTATCATCATAATCATAAATATTCCAAAGAAATAATATATATGCTAATATTAGATAATATTCTCAATAAATCATAAGAAACATTAGAGGATGTTGTTATAGATGAGAAATACCATTAAATGTTCACAAAATCATTTCTAGGAGAAAATACCATTTTTAATTTTCAAAAACTTATTTAAAATTTAAAAATCTCTAAAATATTAATGAAAAAATTTTCATTGAAAATAACCAAGGAAAATTATAAAATAATCTTCAAGGAAAAGAGTATTCATGATGGTGGGAGAAATCCTTCAGAAGGTATACTTTAAAATAAAAATTCCTCTAAATGTTTCATCAAAAAGTCAAAAGTACAATGTTTTGAATATAAAAAAAATATTTTTTATTGAAAGTTTAACATGGGTAAAAATGAACATGGTTTTCTTATAACATATTATGAACTATTCAATAACAATATTTCATAACAATTTCTATTTCGGGTGTCAACTGCTTCATTTTTCATGTATGTTTTGGTTTGATGGTTATGGCCATGAATATAGATCATGGTTTTCTCATATATATAATGTTAATCATGATAAAAAATATAATATAAACTCTAGATATATACATTTATAACCATTAATATAACATAGTGATGAAAAATATGTTACATCACTATGTGGACATAGTAGTCTGTAAGTATGCATTTGTGAGGTTTCAATTTTTTGATAGATGGAATGATATATAGGTAAATATTAATAATTTTTTACAGAAATTTTTTTTATAAAATAAATATAATATATAAAAATTAAAAATATCATAATAAAAAATCTTTAATAAATGTTGTGGATAATGAATCATATCACTACGTAGAGGTGGTACTCCACATGTACACACAAGTGATAATTTCATCTCCTGTTTGATTGAGAAGAGGTAGTAAATAGTTGTTACATCATTATAATAACATCTAAATATATTAATGATACTGTATTAATAATGTTTTTATGGATATATCATGTTCATAGCAATTAAAATATGAAATACAATTGATAGAGTTTGGTTAATATTTATACCTCTTTTTTGAGAGACGTTCTTTTTCTTACACCATAATCCTTCAATGATTGGTATTAAGAGAATAAAAAATCTCTAGGATGAGGGTAAGTAATATAGGAAGGTTTTTAGTAGTAATCGGAAAATATAGATGGATAAAATGGTGTGAATAAGGGATGTTAATGGATTCCCTTTTATAAGTGAGGGGAGAGACACACATTGAATTTCTTAAAAGATCTCAATTATATAATGTCACTTTCAGGGGAAAGTGTCTTTAAATGGATATTTATTATATGTAAGGATAATATAAGGTTGAAATATTTTAAGAAAACTAAAATTATGAAAGTTTTTATGGTAATACTACCCTTATCACTTGGTTTAATCCCATGGTAAACTTGTTTTAACCATAATTGTGGTAACAAAATTTTACTATTTTTACAATTCACTATAATAAAAAACTAAGTTAACCCTATTATAGTATATTAATTTTGATGATTAAAAATATGGAATTCATTTTAATATATTAAATTACTATATATGGAAGAATTTAATTTTAAATAAGCGCACAAACCATAATGAAAACCCATTTTAAGAAAATGCATTTTTAAGCGTAAAACATAATTTACTTCCATTCATTTCATTGTAAAACCCATAAAATAAATGTTAAAATTTATTATTGAATATATAATATATAAATTTATTTAAACCCATTGATCAAATAATATTAATTTAATTTATTATTAAAAAAACACATATCACACATAAAAACATTTTTTAGAAAAATGTGTTTTTTATCCCAAAAATGAACTTATACCAAAATAAAGTATAATGATGATTACTCTATAGTTAAATAAATTTTTTAATTAATTTATTATTATTTTACTTTAATATCATATGTAAAACATAATGGGACATTTTTATTGAAAATAAATGACAGTTTTTTGGAAAAATTAAATATTTTCACTATTCACTAAAAAATAAATCTTTTGTTAAAAAATACTAAAAATTAACCCAATGATAATATTGAAATGATGATTTAAAAAAATATATAAATTTATTAAAATAAAATTTCTAAAAAAATCATAATTGTATTAAAATTTTCATGCACAAAATGCAATAAAATCATTTTTTATAAACATAGTTTTAAGCATAAATGAAAATCAAGAACCTATTTATTATGAATTAATAAATACATTTTAATTAATTAAAACCATTATAAGTATTTTTATAATTTTTTTATTACTATTACAATTCAAAATTAAGGTTACAATGGGTTACTATATCACAATTATTTTATACTTCGGGTAGCATGTTAAGAAAGCTATCGAATAGTTGTAATTTATTTAAAGAAAAATATAAATTCTGAAATATGAGGGTGTTGTAGTCTTGATTGGAATCTCAAAAAAAATTAAATTTCTGGTCCCAAGCCCTTGAAAATAGTTTTTTTCTGTTAGTAATTATTCATTCCATCGATATGAGATCAGTATTATTGATATTATCATGTTCATTTATTATTAGGGTTATAGCATTCTCCAAATTTCAATTTAATTATGGTTTAATGTTGTTTAGATATTCCTTCCATAATATTTATTCCATGATTACATCATTTATAAATTCCCCTTAATGATAATTTTTGTATCACCCCTTTATTATGTTTCCATTATAGAGGTTATAATGAAAAGTATCACCCTTGATGTGTTTAAAAGGATAACATATGTGAAATAATTTACATGAGATATTGAAGAATTATCATAAATTAATTAGTTTCTTATATATATTATAAAAATGTATATTAGGTTAGAAATATATGTGATTTCTTAATTGATGATTTTTCATAGAAATTTAAAGCTAAAAAACTAAATAATCCATTGTATGTAAGAGATTTAATAATCATTATTAATTTTTGTAAATATAGATGGTTATATCTAGGATTTTATATCTAGTATAAAAAGGAGTATGTAATGTACTTGATTATGGAACCTGATCCTAGATTGCAGGTTTGGAGCATCATATTTTTCATTAAAGGAAATATTTAGGCGACTTTTGAGATTATGATATTTTTGAAGGATAATTTAAGGAATAATAAGTTAAGGTTGATCAAAATTTCAGATGTATAGATAAAACTTTTTAGTAGAATAATATTTAATGTTAAGGAAATAATGAACATTTTATTTGGAGATTAAAATAAGAAAAATTAAGTGGAAAACTTAGGAATATGTCTAAGTATTGGAATAACATTATGATATTTTACTAAAGTAGATATTATGTGTTTTTCTATAAAAACATAACTCTCTAGATACGGGTAAATGGATACTATTGTGGCACAAATTCACATAGGGGTAATCCCCTAAAAAAGGTTCAGCTTATAATTGAATTTATCATCACTTCAATTCCAGATGAGTGGACTAGAAAAGGGTTTATTTAGAATCGAATAAATAATCACTTTAATACATTATGAGTGGGTCTAAAACTACACAAATGAAGATACATACCTATGGGATTTGCTTTGGTTAATCACATTATCTTAATGAACCATTATGAAGGATTTAATAATGACAATAACTAATTTGGATGGTTAACTAAACAAAAAAAATGACCATGGATAATAAAGGATTGATCAAAGGAGTCCCAGGTTTATATGAAAGAATCATATGATAAACAAATTCGTAAGGGAAGACATATTTTGATTTAATTTTTCATATTCATATTTGTGTATATTCTCATAACCATTTTGGTTTTAGTATTTTGTTGAAATAAGATCACATAAATGATGTATAGAAAGGTATACATCTAAGAGTTACTATGTTTTATAGATGAATTAGGGAGAATACTTAAATAGTAGATAATTTTAGTATATTCCTATTATTTTGGAAAAAGTGTGTTTCATAGTCTTACCGAAGACATTGATACTGATATTTTCATGAACCTCTTAGTTATTTTCATTAATGAGTGATATTTATCAATGATATTTCGGTATATTCTAAAATTTATGAGGATTATGTGAAACATTTAAATATTTTTCTTCAGTAGTTTTACTTTAAAGGTATGGAAACATTTATTAAATGGTATCAATAACCTTGAAAAATGATTTTATGACAAGGTTATGTTTTAGTGATAACTATTTGAGAACACATGATTGAGGTATAAAAAACTCTTAGGTTTAATACATCCGTGATGTCAAGGAAATAATGGGTAGATTGAATATTATAAAAGTAATTTTGATAGTAATTAGTTACCTTCGGATCGATAAAAGATTGATGATATTTTTAATAAGTTCATCTCATTTTTTGGATTATGATATATAGTGACTATGGTATGAACTAGTTGTTAATAAAATTTTACGGTTAAAGATAGAGTTAAGTTTTAGTGGAATATATAATAACTTTATGGTTTAATGTCTTATAGATTCAAATAGGTCATGGGAAAGGTATGTTTTTGGGAGTATATGGTTAGGGAATATACATTCTTTGGTATATTACTAGAGGAATGATTAATGTTTTCTAAGGAAGGATAAATTTTATTTTAAAGAGCATAGTTTTCAATGATTATTGGGTTTAGAATATTTTAAAATTGTTATTGGTAATTTAGGATCTATATTTTGAGTATTATGTTAAAAATCACGACAGAACCCAACTCAAAGTTACCATGTTGTACTAAGAATAATATATGTTAAACTAAGAATGATATTGGTAGAACGAAGTCTGATACAAGTTGTGTTGTAAGAACACTAGTATAACAAGATAATGTTAGAAAGTTTTACATATTGATGTTAATTTTTCCAATTGTAATTTATGTTAATTCACTTATAATGACTATAACTCATGTTAAATCATTTAGTTTTAGTAATGGATGGAACTGGAAGGAACCATGGGTGTGAGGGACAATGTAGAGATTTCCTTGATGAACTAACCATCACAATGGTTCATGGAGTGAGAAACCTTATGATTATTCCAAAATAGATATCTTGAAATATCAGTAACAATGTGAATATATTCAAAGTCCTAAACACCCAAAGGTAGATGAATATAGAGTCATATAAAAGATCAAGCTTTGAATATGTTAAAGGAAAGATGATTCAATTTTCTATATATCAAAAATATGGGAAAAATAATGGGGGAAATTTAATTAAATAGTCATGTAAATTATATAAGTTTTAAGATAAAGGTTATCCGACTCACAAATTTAAGGGAAAGAGATAACCTATAAAAATATTATTCTCCAATTGCAAGAGAGTTGGGCATTATGTGAATCAATGTTCCAATATAAGGTCCGACGTGGGATATAGTAACCAACAACCATATAAATAAGGAACATATTATACAAATACTAATAATGAATCAGATTGTGAGTTTCCACTCAAGATTTTTTAGTCTCATATGTCATGTAAGTTTTCACAATCTACTAGTTATTGAGGTATAATAACCCTCGTGGTGTGATTATTATATAAATTATCTTTAGGGTATATGGAAAGATATTCCTTATTGATATCAATCTTCTTCCCTTAGTATATCTATATATGAGACTAGGAATGAGTTTTCTCCCTTTATAATGATTTTATAATAACTTTTCATATAGATAAATCTCATTCCACATCCTAAATAAACCCATGATCATCTAGCGATGTATGGTTAATTATGAGTTCCATATTGAAATTATTATGTATCAAATTTTGAGGATTAAATTTACTTATGGGGGATAATGTTACATCAAAATATTTAAATATATTATTACTATTAAACAAGTAATTGTACATGACAACTTACTCCATACACAATACCGAACTTAAAAGAAACCATGATATATTTTAATATAAATATAAATATTAAGTATGGTTATTAAAACCTATTCATTGAATTAGTAAGAAAGAATAAAAGTAACTAATTTATGAAATATTTATAGAAAGAAAATAATAAATACTATTAATATGAATAGCATTCAATTATTATAGCTAAAACAACTAATAACATTTGTTTATGATTAACAACTTATTTTTATAAAATTGATAATTTATAACTAAGTATATTTTTATTAGATAAGAAAAAAATATATTTTTAATATGAATAATATATTACTAAAAAATTAATTAATTATTTATATTAAATAGTAATAATGAATAGATGAAAATTTAAAATATTATTTTGTAGTATGAACAATTTTCCATGATATTTTTAGATTTTATTAAAATATTGAACTTTCAAAATTTTGGATTTTTTTTGAAAAATTTAACATATTTTTGGCCGATTCATAATAATATAATCTTAAAATTAATTTATGGGTTTTTTTATAAAATAATTTATTTTTATATGAATATTGAAAAATAAAGTTTTTATAAATAACACGACTTTTGTTAAATTATTATTATATAATTATGAATTGGAAATTCATGAAACAAATTTTCAAGATGAGATGTGTTTTTATATGATTATTTATAATTTTATAAATATCATTTTAATTTAAAAACCCATACTTGATATTTTAGAACAGAAGTAATATTTTCTAAAAAAATATATTTAATAAATTATACATTTTTATTTTAAAATTAATTTTTTTCAATTTTAAAAATTAAATTGAATTAAATGGTTTTAAAATTTATAATCATTGTGTCCAAATAATCTAATAAGGACCAATTTATTTTTAAGAATAAATATTATGTTACCTTACCTAAAACTAGTTACTACGGTGAAATCTAAAAGGGTGAAAGTAATAATACAAGGGGTAAAAGGGTTGAATAATGATAAAAAATGTATATATTTGATATTATGGGGTTTCAATAGACCTTATATCTTACCTAGTTAATTATTTATCAATTTTGTATCCACTTGACATGTTTAACATGTGTTCCCTTAATATAAAGTCAAAATATTTTAAAAAATGTCATTCTCACCACTTATTAAGGTGTCTATCACCACCCCTTCAAGGAACTCATAAAAATTAGGTTTCCTCAAAAAACCATACCATTTTCCATTAAAATAGAATAATATTTCACTCAATTGAGATTATGATCACAACGGATTATCCTAAGCTACCTATTTTAATGGGATCTTCCAAGGAAATCTGAAATTTCTCAGCATGAGTAATTATTTTTACTTAACTTATTCCATTTCTATTTGTCTTTTCAAACTATAATTTAAAAATCCATATATAATTAAATAATTATTTTTTATATACTGAATATTATTAAGTAATGGTGATAATAATTAATCATCTTTCCTCTTTTATGTTATGAAAAAAGAAATCCTAATTCATGCATTGTGTTGACTACTACCTCCATGATGCAACATGTTTCATTTTCCTTCACCACCATACAAGGATGGTATAAAAGAGTAATATAATAAATAATTATTATATTTATATAGTTTTTAATATTCTAAAAGAATAAACCATATTAAACCATTCTCTTATTCTATGGAAAATAACATCGTCAACCATGTGTATGTGTGGACTGCCGCCTCCATGGAACAATTAATTTTCATTTTTCTTTTCATCACCACATTACATAGTTGGTGATGAGGATGATATTAAAGGATAAATATGAGTTTTATGATATAATTATTCTTTATAACAAATTGGAAAACCTATTAATGATAAGATCAACTAATGATTATCATTAATTCAATCAATTAAAACGGGTGAACTAAGAATAAAATGATCTCTTCTTTCAAGGTAATGGATTTATATAAATTTTATTCTCATTAAAATTAATATCTATGTTGATAAAAATCACCAAATAATATCATTATGCTTATTGTATAATGATATTAAAAATAAACCACCTCACAATCACCCACAAATCATGGTAGGTTAATGTTTGGGTGGATTTAACCACATACTAGAATAATACTATGAATTTTTATAATGGATGATATGATAACTTATTTAATGGTATAATATAATATAAATATGTAAAATATGTTTTTTGGTTATGTTAATGTTATATTAATATTAAACTCCTTAATTAATAAATTATCCTTTGTTCATTGAGAAACACTGAAACATGCTCATTGCTGATTTCAACATCATGGATCATAAAAAAATATACCATGAAATAATATTATATATTTATAAACTATATTATAAAATCTATTCCAATACATTTAATTATATTTTAATGTTGAACTTTTTAACAATAATGAATACCAACATCATTTTTACGAAACTAGTTCAAAGTGATAAAGATTACATACACCTGATGTTGAAAATATGTAAAAAGTAACTAATATTAATATATATACATTGATTATAAATAAGGTATATATATGGTGTAAGTTATGAATATGGTTATTAGGTATTTATTTAATGAACTAAATTTAATTAATCATGACATTTTATTGAATTTTAGAATGAATCAGGATTGAGAAAATAGTTTCTTTATCTCATTTTCAAATTCATGAGACATGTTTGATATTCTACACCATCATAATTTTTATATATAGTGATTAATACCTAGTGAATAATTTTTTTCCAAATTCACGAAATTCATTGGGTTTGAAGATCCATATCATGTTCTTTCATTACATGGACTTCAATTCAAAAGATACCAAAGTTGTAAGGGTTTTTGTCTCAAATTCCTCTATTTAGATCATGTTTCATATTATGAACCAAATTTCATTTATGTGGTTTATATACTACCTATTTTAGATATACTATAATGAATTATTTTTTATCATAGTATTTTAATTTCAATTACAACACCTATCCTTAAAAGGGGTTTGATTCGAAAGTTTTAAATATGTGAGGGTTTTCTTGGTCTCATGTAAAGACCTAGAAGTTCCATGTAAAGTTCGTTTTTATTATATTGGAATTTTACGAGTCCATGAAAATTGATGGTGCGTGATTCCGAGGCCCGGTGTGCCCGGAATGAATTTCTCAAAAAAAATTTCCGGGTACATTCAGTAAACGTACGAGCAGACTTTTCTAACTTTTTAACTGGTGCTTGGAATTGAAATATGAGGGCACCGTTGAACTCGCAGTGCCAATATTTTCTTAAGGATACCTTCACCTCGACCATAGTAGGCTGAGGGTGAAAGTTAGTTTTACAATTTTCATGGAAAATAAAAATAAAATTATTTTATCATTTTATTTTTATTCTTGAAACCCCTCAACATGGGTCAGGGGGGTGTGGACCACAGAGCCCAAAACCTCCCAATTTGAATTTAAGGGTGTGGACCACCCAAAACCCCTAAACTCATTCTTTAATTTAGAGATAACCTTTGGTATCCTCCCACTTTAATAGTGCCAACCACATCATAATTAATGATGCTAATTTAATTTTGTGCTAACAATTAAATTGATGAAACACAACATATTGGCTACTTTTATTTTTGGGTGGAATTGGGAGAAAGGATTGGAAGAGGATAACCTTGTAGGAATTCTTATTCTCTAATGATGAACGCTTCTCCAATGAAGACCGTTGATGTTCTCCAACATCGTCGACTTCTTCTACGTGACATCCTCCAATGTGGGATGTCTTTAATCGATGATTTTCCTTCCCTCCTCATTGAAATTAACAATCAAACGAGGTAGGGGTGTGTTTTAAATTGATAAATGTTTATTTTTTCCCTCACATTGAATCATCACCCTTAAGTCGCTTGCAACCGCTCTAACGCGGAGGGTGTGGGCCAAACAAACATAGACTGAACCCTCCGCCGTTCTTCATGAATGGTGTGCTCTTCACGATGGAAGAAGGCAGCTTTGTGCCATGGTGATGAACGAAGAGAGGTCCGTCGAACCGGCCACCGGTGAAGGTGTAGTGCACGACCACACTGCACGGAGAGGACGAATGGCCATCTGGCCAGCCGCGGCAAACCACCGTACCTCAGCTACCCCACCGCACCATGACCGCCCCGCTGGACCGCGGCCTTCACGCCGCCCCGTGCCACCCACGGTCTCCGCCGCTCCGTGGCCCCACACCACCCGCAGCCTCAGCGGCCTTCGCTGCTTCGCAGACCCTGTGGCCTCCACCACCCCGCACCGCCCGTGGCCTCCATGGACCCACACCGCCCATGGACTTCGGGGCCCTGCACCGCTCGCGGCCTCCGCCGATCCGTGGCCCCTGCGGCCTCTGCCGCCCCACGACCTCTACAGCCCCGATCCACCTGCGGCCTCCGCGGGTACCCTGCCACCCTGAGGGCCACTTCCTAGGTTGGGCTGCCCAGTAGGCTAGGCCAGACCCAGAGGGTCGGTCTGGGGCAGTCCGACCGGGTCGGACTGGACCTGGACTATTTTCAACCCGATACTCTCTTTTGACCATAACTTTGGCACTGAACGTCCATTTGACGAACCGTCTATGGTGACAGAAACCTTGGAGCGAGACTATCCTTTTGGTATACCCCACTGGAGATTTTGATAAAGTTGAGGAACAGTCAGGTTGGATCGATCACGAATTCAACCGGGCCCTCGGGACTAAAAGGCTAATAACTCACAGACCAAACATCCGTTTGACACACCGTATATTGCGTTGAGACACCTATGACATGGTATAAGTTTGAGATACTTATTTATCAGACTTCATGATAGTTGGATTATCGACCAGTGTCTTGAGGAGAGGACCCTCTTGGAGATTAGCGAGCATAGTGCGGGAACCCTGTAGCTGGCTGTGGAGATGTACTAGGATCCAGTGTGGGTCTGACGACGTACCAGAGAAGTACTAGGATCTTGTGCTGGTATGACAACGTACTAGAGATGTACTAGGTTTCTGTGTGGGTATGATGACGTACTGACGATGTACTAGGATCCTGTGTGTGTCTGATGATGTACTAATCATGTATTTGGATCCTGTGTGGGTCTGACAACATACTAACAATGTACTAGGATCCTGTGTGGGTCTAATGATGTACTAGGATCCTGTGTGGGTCTGAAAAGGTACTTGGATCTTGTGTGGGTCTGACGATGTACTACAATCCTTTGTGGGTCTGATGATGATTTAGGATCCTTCATGGGTCTTCCTATTAATAGAGTAAGGTGATTCAGTAATAACATCTAATCATCTATACTACTGTACCTAAGTTATACCTGGTGTGAGTTGAGTCTGTACCTTGTGGTACCTACCTTCGTGGTAATCCTTCCTTCGTGGAATAGTTGGTCTTGGATCTTTTGAGTTGGAACCTGTGTTTCTTCAAGATTGAGATGGGTATACATGATAACTTAGGTATATGTATGGGCATATACCTAAGTAGGGTTGTTAGTTGATTTCATGATTTGTGGTTTATCCTTTGTGGATTTTGAGAGACCTTGAGGGTCTTGGGGTCCCTACTGAGTATCTTTATACTCACCCCTGCACGGGCTATGCCCACACCTTGTTCTATTTGGTGCAGATGACAGACAACGCTGATTGAGGCTGAGGGTACCTGGAGTAGACGGTGCCCAGAGGTGGACCATAAGGCATGTAGGAACACAGGGGAGTCGGCCAGACATGGATTGATGAGGAGGCGATCTATAGCTACCCTTCTGGTAGGAATCCCGGAGGACGACCCAATATATGTCTTTCTTTTTTATTTAGCTGTATTGTATTTTAGTTGTACTTATACCTTTATAGTTGGGCTTGTATCCCCGACCCTTGTACTTTCAACACTCTTTTTTCTATACAGTTGACTAGTGTTTGTATCTTCTTGTGTGATTGGTTGTGTGTGTTTGTAAGTTATAAAGGTAATTCCTTCCCATATTTAGGGAATACTCCTTTTGGTGCTAGTATCCACCCCCTGGCCTATGGAAGGCGAGCTTGGGGTAGTCACAACACGACCCCTGGGGATGGGTCGTGACATCTTAATTCTGTTTCTTTGCGACATTATACAATTTCATCACCATATTTTATTTATTTGATGTATTCACTATGCGTGGATATATTTTTATAATAATATTTATATTTAATTGGATTTACTAGGAAAATCTTGTTCCCTTAATTAAGTGGCTATTAATTTATTTTTATCCCATGTAGTAAATATTTTTTATAACTCAACTTTCATTCATTGAGTTTTGATCATCATCTTAAAATTATTTTATAAATTATGGGTAAATTATTCCTTTTGGTTATATTATGTGGTACTCTTTAATATTTTTCTAGAGACATGCATTCCTACCACATAAATCCATTGAAAATTATTTCTCACATCATATGATATGTTATTTTAAAACCCCCACTTGTTTTCATTGGATGGATTATGATCATGTTATTCTAGTACCAACTTATCCATATACTCATTACTCTAAAATATTTGAACATTAAATTTTACATAATTTAGACTGAATGGTTTTCTCATACAAATAATGTTATTTTATTAACATCCGGAAAATTATTGGCATTTCATATGTTTTTATTCCAATATAGATGTTTGTTGGAAAAATTACTATGTATTTTTTAGCCCTAAACCATATTCCTCTGATTGTGTTTTGATCATGTTATACCTTATATAAAAATATGTAATAGTTTTAGCATTTAATATATTATTATTTTAATATAGATGATTGTTGGAATGTTGACTATATTTTTTGAACATCCACCTCCATTATATGGATGGGTTATAATTATGTTATCCCTTTTATTGAAATTAAGAAAACATTGATATTCTTGATGATTATTGACTTATAACACAAGTTGATTATGTATTGAAATTATATATCATTTGTTATATTTATAAACATGTTTTTTCAAAAAGAGTCTCCTTTGGGAATGGATTGAAAAGTCTTGTTGACTCTTATAGTGAATACATTATACATAATTAAGAGACAGGTAAGGACCACAAATATATATCCCCTTGATGCATTGACAGGTCTCATGAGATAAAAAATGTTTGGGTATTTGGTGTATGCCTTCCCTATTCATCAATATGTCCTGATTGTGGTCTCAAAGATAAGGAAATGTGTTGGAACAAGGTCTTGATACTAGGTTTTTGATGTCTAAAAATATACATTTCATTAGTACGTGATTAGTATTATTGATATCCATGTTTTAATTTATTTTTAGGGATATATCATACTCCCAGTTTCAATTTGATTATGAATCCATGTTGTTTACCTATTCATGTCATAATATTTATTCCATGTTTATGACATGATTACTTTAGGTATATATTTTACTTACTAAGTGTTTGTGATCACCCATTTATTATGTTTAAATTCCTCAAATTATGATTAAAATTATAACATATGACATGTTAAGAATAATAACACAAGTGGAATAATTTATGTTAAATGTTGAAGACTTATCAAGAATTAAGTTGTTTTCTATATATAATGGAAAATATTTATATTTGTTGATAAATACAAGTTCTTTATTAGTTTATGATGAATCCAAATTATTTAAATTTATAAACCTGAATATATACTTAATATGTAAGAGATTAATTAATCATTATTGATTTTGTAATTATGGATGGTTATATCAGGGATTTTGTCAAAGTGATTAGGTAAAGTATGTGTTTGTGGAATTAGATCTGAGAGTATGGGTTTGCGGTGTCACTGGGGAAGTGGAAGTGGGGTACTATCATATATATATATATATGTTATTTTTATATATAATGGATTAATTAAATGTATTATTTTTTTGAGTGATCCATTTTGAGAATGGGGAAATTGGTATTTCTTATTTAGGTGATGAGTTAGTTTAATTTGTTTCTTCACTGGGCATTTGTGTGATTCTTTCATATTTTTCAAGATAGGTTTTATAAGAAACCCTATTGAGTATACATGTTATGGTCACCCTAAATATATGAACTATTTTTCAATTCATCAGGGATAGGTTTTTGATCAGAATAGACATTACTATCCTGAAAGAGTTTTGAAAATATGCCAGGTGTTGATGGAGTTCATTATCATTACTTAGTATTACTTTGGTGCTTGTATTTTTTCCTTTTAATATATGTTGGAAATTACACGTGTCAATAATTATTTTGTTTTGTGAATGGTGTTAGTTGAAAGTCTATCCATCTTATCTCTTACCCCTTAAAAATATAGATGGTAATTACTTCTATGTGTGTGATTGATATACCCTCAGTGCTAGTCTTAAACCTATGGAACATTAGATATGGGATTTTAGTGTCGTTATCTCTCTGCCTTCATTACCATCCTAAGTGATGTAGAATTGGAGGGAGGGGATCATGAAAGAGTGGTATCAAAGGTGATAATTAAGAGATAATATGGAGTTTAGAGTTAGGAACTAGGGAAGATGCATGGAATACTAGGAAAAAAATATCAGTTGGGCTTTGTGTGTATTGTAATTAAGGGATACCAACTAGGATGCAATTTTTAATGGCTACCTAAGATCCCATGAAAGGACCATTAAGTATACTGAACAAGATAAGTTAAGTACTACTACTTGAATGGTAGATACCTCGGTAAATATTATGAATCATGATATTTGTGCCTATATTTTAATTGAAGTGGATAGTGGGAAATATTTTAAAATTAATGAATTAATTATAAAAATTAAAATTTTGTTTTTTCTTGGGTTTTAGAGTACTATAATTTTTTCTTTTATGGATATGACACCAAGTCGATGTCCCACATCATGTTTGTAAAGAAGATGTTTAGCACGACGTTCCAACAGATCCCCATATAGTAGAGTTCTATGACATCAAAACTTGGAGGAGGATGCTCTACGAGTTATAGAACTAGGTACGGTAGAGGTATGAAAGATTTTTTTAGATTGGATGATAGAGGATTGGTTATAGGAGGTTGAGATAGCCTTCGGTTCGATCTATGAAGGGTGAGAGTAATGTGTTTCTTTTTTATGACAATGATGCATGGGTCAACTCAGTAGTAGTGGGGTTTGTTCCACAGGGATCATGATGAGTAAAATGTTTCATGGGAATAGGTTATGGATTAGTTTCATGGTGGTTTTTTGTCTTTGACTGCTAATGTGGATTGTTAGTGGGATATCATTACCATTTGATTACATAATTCGAGTATTCAAGATTTCAGTATCTTCTACAAGAACCTTCTATGTTATGATTCATACCTTGTGCTATATGGTGAGGCTAGGGTGAGGAATTTTAAGGAGTTATTGTTATAATAGATCTATCATAGGATCAATTAATTTATGTAGAATTCAAATACTAAGGTACTAGTGAAGTTGGGGTTCATTAAGATAATGTTGGCTAGGATCGTATTGTCACATGATGGTAATTGTTAGGACTCATCATGGAGCAAAGTTATGACCTAGAGTACTTATTTTTCTAGCCAAAAGATGTTTTTGTTAGTAGGGAGTATGTTTTATCCCCATTCAACCCGCTTCATCAGATCTTACAGTTCTCAATTCCTTAGAAGTGGGTTGGATTTGTTTTTATTTTCATACAAAGGTCATGGCCCTCAGAGGTGAGAGGTATTTACATTTTTTATTGGTCAGTGTGTGGATATTGGCCTTTTTCAGGACCATCATGTGTAGTAGTTTCATCAAAGTTAGTAGCGATAGTAGGGTATTCATGCTTTTGAGAAGAAAAGATGTGATGTGGTTGGTAGAGGAAAACCCCATGACATCCCTCATCCTTAGCTATATCATACTAAGATCTAATATAAAGGTGATATTCATCATGCCTAGAGAGGTATAGAAGAATAAAGTGCTCAAATGCATGTTTTAGAGCTACATGTGTCGAATGAGGCCGACATCATAAAAGGTATTATCTTCCTATTTTCTAATTGGTTTTATTCCCTATTTGATTCTAGAGATAAAAAATCATTTTTTACCCACCCTAGACCACTCATTGGTACTTGAGGTAGAGAGGATTCCATTTACCTTAGTATTGACTACAACATTTGGAGGTCGATTTGACATGTTTGATGTGTGTTGAGATTGTGATTTGGTTCTAGAGTAGCATCACTCTTAGGAATATTTGCTATGTTTTCCGATACAAAAAAAAATGAAATCATCCTCTACATAGATTGGTTTTGAGACCAAAATATTTCTAGGTTCTTTTGGTGAATAAAAATTTGATCAATAACTAACCATGCTTTTGATGTTGGATTTTTTATCAACACATAAATCTACTTTTGTTTCTTAAAGTGTTTCAAAATCTATCGACACAAGGTGATGGGTTTTTTTAATGTTAATAAAAATGATAAAATATATCATAATTATTTCATAGTGTTCTTGAATAAAGTTTTTTAGGAAGTAAGAAGTCATAATCATGTAGAAGATGATGTTTAAGAAGTCTGGTGATTGTATGAAGAAGTTTAAAACCACATAACTGAATGTTTCAAGTGGACAAATGATCTACTTAGTCGAATTATCATGTAACTAAATGATATAAGTTTCCAAATGATCATGTAGAAAAATTACACATCTGAATCATTCAACTAGGAAATATATATAGCCAATTGGTTCATAAAGGTAAATTATTTATCTAAATGATTCATATAGGGAAATGATATAGATAATTATTGATACTGGATAATGTAGCTAAATTTAGATACGTGGTTATTGAAGGGTGGAAATTTGGATATGTGAGGTTGTTGAATAAGTAATTATGGTTGAGGTTTTGTATTTGAAATAGCTAAATCTATGTATGATCTATGAATAAGGATCATGTGAAAATGAAGGTACAATAGTCATTAGAGACCATATAGATAAAAATTAGGAAAATACATAAGTTTTTAGGTTACTTTAAATGGGGTGATTTAGAAGTAATTATGATGATCCAACTAAGATGTTATTTCATTGAAAAACATCTAGAATTGTGGGTCATGATTTATATAGAAGCTATAGAAATTAATTATAGGATTTTAAAAAAATATTCAAAATTAATTTGAAGAGTATGTAGTTGTTACTTTTACTGATATAAAGGAAGAAAATAACTTCTTTGCGGTTACATGTAGTTACGAAAAAGAAATTTTTTGAATGTTGTAATGATGTAAATTATGTGGTATGGTATACTTGGTACAGTTATTGATGATCCATGGAAGAAAAAATGATGATTGTGTTGTGGAGTGTTGTGAGAAGGAAGACAACAAGGAGTTGTTTCTAATCTTTGTTGTGAATGAAAGTGAATAAGAATAAGTTCACACTTGAGGAAAGGAATGTGTGATGAAATCAAGGATCATGGTGACAATGTGTTATGTAACACCCCGCCACTACCTCATTGGCTTGAGGAGGCAGTGAGGGCTACTTGGCCTTAAGCGACATTCCCAAGGTGCCAAAGGCTGGCAAAAAATGCCGAGGGCTTCAAGGAATAGTGGGGAACGATTTCCCCTTAAGGAAAAACCAACCAAACCAACAACTAAAGATGCATGCACTTTCAAACCCAACCATGTGATACTAACAATTCCATTACAAACCCCAAAACCATCCAACTAAACATGTCCACAAAACATCAGAGTACTATACCAAAGACTAGACAACAAAACATCATGAGCCATGATACCTCCACAGCTCCACTCCAAGCTCCAAGCTCTAAGCTCCACCAAGACATCACAATGCACCACTAAAGGAGGGTGATGCATTACCTTTTCCCACGTCATGATACACAACATCTACAAAGACACCACAGTTCCAAAGAAGGGGGTGAGTACTAAAACTCAGTAGGTTTTCCCCAAATGACTTCCCTAAACACACCACTAAGATAAAACAGTTAGCACATTTAAATAAAATAGTTTATATAATATAATAACAAGTGAAACCATTACCATAATCCAAACACACTCTTACCAATCCATCTCACCCAAAACAAGTAACCAAGGGAAAGCCAAAACAAACATGCCACAATCCATTTCATCATTTATACATTAGCACAACAATTTCCATCTTGCAAAGCATTGCACATAAACAACCAAAATAGTGTATCTTCCATCCAACACATTCACCCATTCACAGTTTAGTTCCATCTATGCAAAGCAACACACAACAAAACAACCATAATGGTGGAGCTTTCGTCCAACCCGTTTCACCCATTCAAAACTAGTGGCACTTCCCATCCACTTATCTTTTGATGGTGTCCCTTCCGTCCACTATCCCTCGCCTTTTTATAGTGGTACTTCTTACAACTTTCACACAAATTTCCAATCAAGCCATGACCAAGAAGATAACCCACCAAGGTTACAACATCATGCAATCAACCAATTCCATTTCATACCAATCCACTTCAATAAATCACCCATTTATTGAAAATCATTTTCCATGCCAAATAACATTTCAATAAAATAACATCTTTATTGAAAAACATTTTCATCAACCATTTTCCCAAATAAATCTCAGCAACCAATTTTAAAATCTCCATTTTAAAATCCACAACAATATCATTTCATCACAAAACCCCCCTTTTCCCAAAAATCTCCAAAACATTACCCAAGGGATTTCCAATCAATTTCTCACATCAAGACACAATTAATTTTCAGCACAACAAAGTAATTGTAACCAAAATCCACTAGTTATAACCAGGTGGAGTTGAGAGGGAAGCCACTTAACTTTAGGGTTCAGGCGAAATCGACCCACAAGAAATCACACCTCAAATCCGGCGAACGCACCACTTAAACCTCTCTAGATCTCCTTCCCTAACATCCACAAGCCTTAAAATCAACATCCAAGGAAACCAAAACCCTAGATCTACATGAAACAGATGTAGATCTAGAAAACTAAATAAGGGAGAAGAAAGGATCTAGAAAAAACCAAAAGGAACCATGAGAGAAGACTTACCAAGGAGAAATCAGCTTCAAACTACCTTGAAAACCCTTCGATTTGCTTCCAAAAAGTGTGGGAGAGTCCCTCCAACCCTTGAGAGACAATAATCCGGAGAGAGTTTTGAGTGGGAGAGAATTTGGAGAGAAATAGGTTAAGCTCAAGGGAGCCTGGAACTTAAAACCCTTTGTTTAAGTGGCCGCACGGTTATCTCGCACGGTTTGGAAAACCATGCGCTAACCGTGCACACACTACTGTCTCGAGAGGAGGGGTCTGCATAGTTGCCTTGCACGGTTTGGAAAACCATGTGTAGGCCATGAGAAGCCTACTGTATCCCCCTGCATGGTTTCCTGGAGCACCCGCACAGTTTTCTCTAACCGTTCTCAAACCGTAATCCCTAAGAAAAGCCTCCAAACTCATTCAAAACCATTAAAAACTCTCCCGAACACTTTTAAACTTATCCCATGCACTTTAAACACATAAAAATTCATAAAAAAGGCTAAATAACTCAAACTGGGGGTACTAGATTCTCCCCACTATTGGTATTTTCATCCTTAGAAAGTATAAAACCACCCTTTGTCGAAAGAGCTCGGGCTATTGCTCGACCATATCTTTCTCCCGATCCCTAGTATCCTCTTGGATCTGACCATGCTACCAGAAAACATGAACTAAACCGATGTTTTTACCATACAAGACCTTCTCTTGCCTATCCACAACCCGCACTAGCACATGCACCAATGAAGCATCCAATTATAGCCCAATGTGACCCCATTGAATCACATGGTCATGATCTGGCTGATACTTTTTCAACTATGACACATGAAACACATTGTGCACCGCACTGAACCTAGGTGTAAAAACCAAATGATAAGCCACCTCACCAACCCACTCAAGAATCTCAAAAGGTCCAATATACCTTGGAGATAACTTCCCCTGCTTTCCAAACTGACGAAGTCCCAACCTAAGAGGGATCCTCAAGAAAACATGATCACTCACCTCGAACGACAATGGCTATCGATGATGATCTACATATGATTTCTAACAACTCTGAGCCATCTCCATTCTCTTCCTGATTATCTTGATCTTCTCTATAGTCTCCTGGACAAGGCTCAGTCACTCCATCGTGGAATCACCCATCTCTACCATGCATAGTGGAGAATGACATGACCGCCCATACAATGCTTCAAATAGAGCCATATGTATGGATGTCTGATAACTGTTATTGTATGAAAACTCAACCAACGACAAGTGATCCTACCATGAGCCACCAAAATTCATGAAACAAGCCCACAACATATCCTCCAAAGTTTGTATCATCCTCTCGTATTGACCATCCATCTGAGGGTGATAAACCGTACTCATGGTCAACTTAGTTCCAAGAGCTTGCTATTAGGATTTTCTAGAAACGAGATGTAAACCTTGGATCTCTATCGAATAAAATCGAAACTAGAACACCATGCCTCTTTACCACCTCCCATATATGGATTTTGGATAGATCCTCCACTGTATGAGATTCACAAATTGGAATGAAATGGGACAACTTAATTAGCCGATCCACTATCACCCAAATGTCATTGTGCTTTCTGACCATTCTTGGGAGACCTGTGAAAAAATCTATTGTTATTTTCTCCCACTTTCAAATAGGTATTGGTAAGTACTGCAACATTCCCATTGGCCTCTGATGCTGTATCTTGAACTACTGGAAATTCAAGCATTCGAAACAACTCAACAACTCTTATTTTCATACCAGCCCAACAGAACTGCGCTTTAATTGATTTATACATTTTTGAATTCCAGGATGAAAAAACCACTTGGAATGATGATACAACCTAAGAAGATACTCCTAACAAGAAACTGGTACAACCATCCGATTCCGAAAACACAAAACTGAATCTCCATTCAGTTTCCAACCCTCAGTGGTCTCCCAACCATTGAGTCTTGACCCCATGGTCACACACTGAAAATTAGATATCTGTGCATCTTTAACCAGGCCAACCAAGTCAAGAATAAAAAAAACCAAAAAGAAGACTACTCTATCGCTTTGGTCCTCACATTCCAACCATATATCGACTATAACCGACATCAACTGCCACTGGTCCGATGCATGTTTCACCACCGGGACATATTATTCTCTACTTAATGCATCCGCCACCAAATTTCCCTTACTCGATGTGTACATCAAGTCAAAACCAAACATCTGGAGATATTTCATCAATATCCTTTACCTCAATTTCAAATCCCTTTGTGAGAAAATGTGCTTCAAGATCTTATGATCTATGTATACCGTGAATTTCTCACCGAAGAGATAATGATGCCACACTTTCAAAGCATGGACCACTGCTGCCAATTCCAAATCATGAGTTGGGTAGTTATTCTCATGAACTCTCAACTTCCTTGAGATATAAACAACCACATGATTCCCTTGCATGAGAACTCACCCCAACCCTGACCCCAATGCATCGCAATACATCATGTACCATTTTCCTGGTTCTAGAAAAACCAAGATTGGTGCTGATGTAAGGTGACCCTTTAGCTCTTCAAAACACTGCTAACACTGCTCATTCCACTGGAATGGAACATTATTTCTTGTCAAAGCTATCATCAGTGAAGCCAAATGTGAAAAATCCTGAACAAAACACCGATAATACGCTGCTAGACTATGGAAAATCCGTATCTCGAACACATTATTTGGTGGTTTCCATGAGATAACAACCTCTATCTTTTCTGGATCCATTAAAACACCCATTTTTAGAAATCCCATGGACAAGAAAACGAACTTACTATATCCAAAAGTCACACTTCGATAATTTGGCATATAAAAAATTATCCCTCATGATCCCTAACATGGTTTCCAAGTGCTGCTCATGCTCCACCATTGTCTTTTAATACACCAGAATATCATCTATAAATACCACTACGAATTAATCCAGATATCTCTGAAATATCTGATTCATCAATGACATGAACACCATTGGAATATTCATTAGACCAAAGGGCATAAACACATATTCATAATGGCCATATCTACTTCTGAAAGCTGTTTTTGGAATATCGTCCTTCCTCACCCATAAGTGATGATATCCCGACCTCAGGGCAATCTTGGAGAACCACTAGGATCCCCTAAACTGGTCAAAAAAATCATCAATTCATGGAAGTGTATATCTATGATTTATCATAACTTGGTTAAGTCTATGATAATCAACATAGATCCTCAAAGTTCTATCCATATTTTTCATAAAAAACATTAGCACTTCCCATGGAAATATACTAGGCTGGATAAACCCTTTGTTTTCTAACTCTTCCCATTAGACCTTCAATTCCCGCAATTCAGCTACTTCCATCTGATAAGACAGAAGTGAGATAGGACTAGTCCCCAGAAAGAGATCAATCATAAACTCCACTTCTCTTACTGGAGGTAACCCAGAGAATTATTTGGGAAAGAAATCCATGAACTGATCCACCACTGTTGGAAGAACACTTTGCTCAACACCCTCTACCGATTCCAATGACAACACCGCAAACTGATATGATAACATGCCCACTGCTGGTGCCAACAAACCCGTTACACCCTTCCTTTCATGTCTCTCTCTTCTAAAGAGATGTCTAACGCCATCATGGGTCGTAAAAGCCACTGTTCCTGTATCACAATCGATGTGGGACTTCAACACCACCAGCCAATCCATTCCCAGAATTACATCATACCCATCCATCTCAAGCACTAAGAAATTCCACATTAGCTCAACCTTGCCAACAATGATACAACTTGCTCTACACAAGAAGGCTCAACACTCTCTTCGACCCATAGAAGTTTGATGTTTTAAAACTGAGGGCATCATTTCTACCCTTAAACCTAGAAAATCAACTAGACATGCAATAATAAAAGAGTGCGAAGAACCCGAATAAAACAACACTTGCATCAAGGTAGAATTTAAAAGAATATTACCTCGCACCATGGATGGTCCCGAATGATCATCTGCTACAACCTGCTCAGCTCCAAACACTTGTTTTCTTGCCACACCCTACTCTTTATTTCCCTTCTAAGGTGTCGTGGTATTCTGAGAATCACCATGAAAGACATTACTCTATTGCCGAGGGGTATGCAGCTACCCCCATACCATCAAATCATATGACGTCTGCGATCTCTGAGGAGTGTCACACACACCCAAACTTAGAGAATTCCGATAATAACGCTGCAGATGCCCCATCTACTGATAATTATGACATGCTCATTGTTGTACCATACAATCCAGCTTGATGTGGCTTGTAGAACCACATTGAAAACATCCTAGCTAGCTCTGGGGATTCAGATGAAGATTTACTGATCTTGTCGTCAGATTATGTTCCATACTCCCACCCTAGGAATAAGTGTCCCTCCTTTGCTTGAACGCAACGTTAGAGTTCCCACTATTCCTCATGGGAACCACCATGCTTCCTCTGCCCGGAGCACCCAAAAAATCCCGCTCAGCCACCAAGGCTCTATTCACCATATCTGTGTAATCATCTATACACAACACTACTATCTTTGAATATATTTCTTTCCTTAACCCCGCTTAAAATATCCTTGCCTTTAACAACGTGCTACCTGCCACCTCAGGTCCAAACCTCACTACGTTCATAAACATAGCTGCATACTCCTCCACAGACATATGCTTTTTCTTCAAACCGAAAAATTTAGTTATGCGCTTAATTCTGAACGTATGTGGGTATAATTTTTTATTAAAAAATTCCTAAAAGCCTTCCCACATCAAACCCTAGTTCTTCCCTGCTTGGAATACCAACTCCCACCTCTGAAGGGAAAGATCGTCCAACCTATATGTGTCAAACTTCAAATTCAACTCTACCGGTGTTCCCAAGAATTCTAAGATCCTGTTCATTCTATTAAACCATGAATCTACCCTCTTTGGCTCTAAATCACCCCTGAAGTTGAGTGGATTTTTCTTTTGAAACTGAGCCACATGATCCACATGCCTTGGTTCATCCACTTTATTTCCACTTTCCACAACTTGGAAAGCTTTCACTTTACTTAGCACTAGCTGCTGGTTAACCTGAGGCTCAGGTGCAACCACATTCTAATCGTTCACCTCTGGTTGGTCTCTACGACGCCTAACTAGTTCCATTTATATAAACAGAAAACAAACAATCCTGAGTCTCACTTCCTTAGATATCAAGAATTCCCATTAGCATTACACAACACTATCACAACGAGGGTTTCTGCCTTTCCACATTTTCAATGTTGCACCATTTTTGAAAATCAACCCATTTTCAAAATACCAAATTTGTTCACATTAAAATTTCACACATTTGAAAAAAAAATTTCTCAATTCAGCCCATAAATCACTATACCCCAATGAAATATGCTTCCTAGAGGGAAGTCATTTCTACCATATATGTCATGCACATCTAATTGGATATACCCTTGACAATGAGATTTTCAATGCCTATAAGTGTCTCCAAAACACTTATGTACCCAACTCCCTCGTAACTTGAATTTCAGCATAAGAGGGTTAGTTACGTCCTTTTATGCTATACATTCCAAGTTCCAAAATTCCTACACCTTTCTACCATCCCGAATCAAGGAATATACCACAATGAATGTTAACTCAAAATTCTAGAATCAACTATAAAGGACCGAACAAGCTGATACCACCTGTAACACCTCGCCCAAACCTCATTGGCTTGAGGAGGCAGTGAGGGATACTTGGCCTTAAGCAACTTTCCCAAGGTGCCCAAGGCTGGAAATAAATGTGGAGGGCTTCAAAGAACAGTGGGGAACAATTTGACCTTAAGACAAAACCAACCAAACCAACAAATAAAGATGCATTCACTTTCAATCCCAACCATTTGATACTAACAATTCTATTACAAACCCCAAAACCATCCAACTATACATTTCCACAAAACATTAGAGTACTATGTGAAAGAATAGACAACAAAACACCAAGAGCCATGATACCACCACAACTCCACTCCAAGCTCCAAGCTCCAAGCTCCACCAAGACATCACAATGCACAACTAAAGGAGGGTGATGCATTACCTTTGCCCATGTCATGGTACATAACATCTACAAAGATACCACAATTCCAAAGCAGGGGGTGAGTACTAAAACTCAGTAGGTTTTCCCCAAATGACTTCCCTAAACACGCCACTAGGATAAAACTGTTAGCACATTTATATAAAGTAGTTTATATAAAATAATCACAAGTACAACCATTACCATAATCCAAACACACCCTTACCAAGACATATCACCCAAACCATGCAATGAAGGGAAATCCAAAACAAACATGCCAAAAGCCATTTCATCATTTACACATTAGCACAACAATTTTCATCTTGCAATGCAATGCACACAAACAACCATAATAGTGGAGCTTCTATCCAAACCATTCGCCCATTCACACTTTAGTTCTATCTATGAAAAGAAACACACAACAAAAAATCCATAAGAGTGGAGCATCCATCCAACCCATTTCACCCATTCACAACTAGCAGAACTTCCCATCCACTTATATTTTAATGGCATCCCTTCCATCCACTATCCATCCCCTTTTTATAGTGTTACTTCTCACCACTTTAACACAACATTCCAATCAATCCATGACCAAGCAGAAAACCCACCAAGGTCACAACATCATGCAATCAACCAATTTCATCGCATATCAATCCACTTCAATAAATCACCCATTTATTGAAAATCATTTTCCATGCCAAATAAAATTTCAATAAAACAAAATATTTATTGAAAACCATTTTCATAAACCATTTTCCCAAATCAATCTCAGCAACATATTTTAAAATATCCATTTTAAAATCCACAACAATAACATTTCATCACGAAACCCCCTTTTCCCCCAAAATCCCCAAAACATCACACAAGGGATTTCTAATCAATTTAGCACATCAAGACAAAATTAATTTTCCGCACAACAAATTAATTGTAACCAAAAAACACTAGTTATAAACAAGTGGAGTAGATAGAGAAGCCACCTACCTTTAGGGTTATGAAAAAATCGACCCTCTAGCAATCAAACCTCAAATCCGGAAAACACACCACCGAAACTTCTCTAGATCCCCTCCCCTAACATCCACAAGCCTTAAAATCAACATCCAAGGCAAACAAAACCCTATATCTACATGAAACAGATGTAGATCTAGAAAAATAAATAAGGGAGAAGAAAGGATCAAGAGAAAACCAAAAGAAACCATGAGAGAAGACTTACCCAGGAGAAATCACCTTCAAACCAACTTGAAACCACTTCGATTTGCTTCCAAAAAGTGTGGGAGAGTCCCTAAAAACCTTGAGAGCTGAAAATCCCGAGAGTTTTTTGAGTGGTAGAGAATTTGGAGAGGAATAGGTTAAGCTCGAGGGAGCCCTGAACTTAAAACCCTACATTTAAGTGGTCGCACGGTTATCCCGCACGGTTTTGAAAACCGTGCTCTAACCGTGCACACGCTACTACCTCGAGAGGAGGGCTCCGCACAGATACCTCGCACAGTTTGGAAAACCATGCATAGGCCGTGCGATTCCTATTGTCTCCCCTACACGGTTTCATGGAGCACCCGCACGGTTTCCTCTAACCGTGCTCAAACCGTGCTCCCTAAGAAAAGCCTCCAAACTCATTCAAAACCATTCCAAACTCTCCCAACCTATTCTCAACTTATCTCATGCACTTTAAACACATAAAAATGTATAAAAAAGGGTACATACCTCAAATTGTGGGTACTACATGTTAAATCTTGTTGGTAATGGTATATTTTTTAATGAAAAACTATTTGTCTTTTATTTGTGTGAGAAGAACATGTAATGTCAAAGAAATAGAGTTTTATTCAAGTGATGGGTATTCCTTTCTTTCTATAACCACCAAAAGTATTTTTTCTAGTGGTTGTGTTGTCTTGGATTACTTTTAAACTATAACAAGGACTAGATACTCTTATTGAGTAGTGAACCTTTTAAATACCAATATTCCCATGGGTGAGATTATTTGTTGTTTTCTATAAAATTAATTTAACACTAAAAAATGGATGGTTATTTCTAAAGTAAAAAATACATAAAAATATAAGATCATTGATTCAACCATCCCCCTATCATTGATCACATAGATCCTGATTATTCTTTATAATTGGATGTATTTGATGTATTTTATCATTGGTTTAGTCCTCCAACAAATCATACTCTATGACGTTGATGGATACTATGAAGTGTTCAATGGTGAGAGATACCCTCATATAAGTTGGAGGAATGTATATTATTTATCTTCATTAGTGAAAAAGTTAGTGATGAGTTCTATGGAGGTTCATCCAATGGTGTTTCCAATGGTTTTATAATAATGATATGATGTTTTTTGGAAGAGTTTGTGGCACTACCCACTTAATGAGAGATCAAATTTTGGATAGGTTAAAAACAAGGTGTCTCTCCAATATTAGTTTATCAATATAAAATGTTCCGTTATGAGTTTTTGGAGCTTCATATTCATGTTTATGATATCTTTTAGAGAGAATTTGTTTTGGAAGGTTGTGTTTCTTTGGGGAGATCCAATTCTCTTTGCGAAGAAGGAAGATGTTAGTTTTTAGTTTTGTGTTGATTATCACTTTTTTAATTAGGTGATGGTAAAAAAACACTACCCTCCCCCACATATTAATGATTTATTTGATCTATTTAATTGTTCAATATGGTTCTTTAAGATTGAACAATAGTTGGGATATCATCATATGTGAGTAGAAGATGAGGATATCCTAAATATAATTTTTAGATGACATTATGATTAATTATGATGTCATTCTACATAATGGAAACTAAAGCATTGTGATTTGTCTAAGCTCTCCTAAAACAACCTACCAATATCCTAGCCCACATATAGAAGCCCTTGGTCTCATAAAAAGACCAAAACCTCTCCCCTAAAAGGGCTCTCAAGGAAGATAACTTCAAGAGGTAAATTCCTCTTTTCATTTCTTTCATTTTGAGTTCCTTTCTTTTGTTTTTCTTTCCTCACATGATTTCATCCAAATGTTATGATAAATCCAGTAACTTACATATACTATAATTTTTTTTGGATAATGGAATAATTCATCATCATCTCTTATTTCCCATTCTTTTATACTAGAAATTAAATCATCATCTGAGATATGTTAATTTATCACATTCAAGGACGACGAGTTTTCAATTTCTATTAACATATCCAATTTTGGTCATGAAACCATTTTTATGGTTGAACCAGAATATGTTATATGTATTATAACTTATTTAAGGATCTATAATCTTTTTTTACACATGATATTAATTTATAAATCAAAATGAGATCATCATGATAAAAAACCACCAATTAACCCAAACAATTATCATTAAAGTTTTATATAATTATTCATCCTCACTTCTAATAAAAAAATGAATTATATAACTATATAATCCTATTAATGTTAAAAAATAAAATAAAGGTTTTATTCTAGACAAAAATTATCATCGTACATGTTTATCCTTACATGTATATAATTACACTGGTCATTAATACCAAGGAAGAAAACACTCCCAAACAATAAAATTGAACATCTTAAACTCATAAATAAGGCTATGAATGAACATCATAAGGCTATATTAAATCAATTAAATAAATAATAGGCTCAATATTAATTAATTAATTAATTTAATTTGGTTATTTAGGGCACTAAGATTATGTAAAAAACACCATTGGACTTAAGGTAAGGGTTTTAAACCCGAACCTCTATTTTCATTTAGGTTTCTCTTATTCTCTACTTTCCTAAATTAAATTATTATTTTTTCATATATACTCCTAATAAAATATGTTTTAGTTTTCTATATATGTGTACCAACCAATATCATACTTTCATTTAAGGGGATTTATATGTTTTAAAAGGATCATTCAAAAACTTCTTCTTCAAATACAATCCCGATTCAAGGGAATTTCTCAAATTCTTACCTATTTTCAGGGGCACTACATAATCTATTTTAGAAAAAATTATCTTTATAAAATCAACCATTTTATTTTTAATATACTATCTTCCCCAACTTATGGTTTTTTATATATATTTTTCCAAATGAAATCTTCTTTTCAAAGTAAAAGAGTATTTATCTCAAGAATTACTCGATGATTTTATAATAGTGTCTTCCTCTATTTTAAAACTCTTATTGATTATTAAGTATTACTGGGATTTATATTTTATGATATAATCTACCATATTTAATTTAATTTTTTTTATTATTAGTTTGACTGTGGATGTGTTATCTTAAAACCATTCACCAATGTACTCTAAATGGTTAGTGTTTATGCATACAGTTCAGGGAATGCTATTTACATTTCATATGTTAGTTTTAATATGAATGTATCTATTGTTGATTTGTATGCTCATTCATATTAAGAATTAATTGGAATTATTAATTGATGTTTGTGGACCTCTATAGCCCCTCGATGCATTGGTAGGCCTCATGAGACAAATTATGGTCTTAGCACGAGGCCTTGAAAAAATGGTTATTTATGGTCTTCGCATGAGGCCTTGACGATATGGTAATGATATCTGACATTATGAATTCACTCATTATAAAACTTGTAGGTGAAAGTTAAAGATGTTATTTGACAATTATAACACCCATGATTATTCTTTATTGTGGAATTATTTATTCAACTCTTATTTCCACTATAATGTGGTCAAGTTTTTCTTTAAAGGCATGCGCTTTTAGTTATTCACCATGCCTAATTTTTATATTTATGATATCTTCCACTATATTTCTTACCCTTACTGAGTATTTGAGCTCACCACTTTATTATGTTACATTTTCCCCGGACACGAAGAGGTATATTATGAATAACATGCAGGGATAACCCAGGAGTTATTTATGTTGTCAAAAGAATTTATATATTGAATTTCATTTCAAGTTGTAATGTTGAACTTATGTATGTATCTAGTTTTCCAAAACTACTAAACTATTTGTTACTTCGGAATACAAATTTATTGTAATCAAGACAATATAATGAATTAAGGTACCGACTATGGGAAACTAGGGTCGGGTATTTATAGTTGGTATCAAAGTAAGTTTATTATAAAACATGAAAACTAGATTTAGAAAATGTTGATTAGGGAAAAAAACCCTAAGATAGACTTTGAGGATAAACGTACAAGAAAATCCTAGAATTTTGGTAAGGAATATATTATGTGGATATTTTTAAAAAATACATCCTTGTCTAGATAATACAAGTGGATGTGGTTATGGCATAAATGTACTTAGGATTAACAACTAAGACATGGTGTTTCGGGCTTGACCCAGGGTATCCTAGTACATGACAACAAGTCTTAATGTGCACCTGGTTTGACACTCTTTGGGGATATGCTATGGATAATTCAAATTTTCTTCACAATCCATTATAGAGGGTTTAAATGTGAAATTTTCCTCAAAGAAACCATGTTTATGATTTTGAGAATAGCTATCTATTGGATTTCAATTTATGCTAAGTATTTTTGTAGGTTGATATTATACATTATGATTTATAACCTAATCTAGTGTATTCCAATATTTAGAAATGGTGCCTACTAGAAGGAATGGAAACTGTATGAACACATGTGTACCATATAGTGATTTCCCTCTGATGGATGATTATGATGTTTGATATGGTGATACAAATGGTGTAAAGAAACTTATAACTATATTAGGACAGTTGACTCAGGTTATGAACAATAACCTTACACGTATGGAGCATCTAGATCCACAATGCGGGGGATCTATGTTAGACCTGTTTAGGTGACAACAACCTCCATTTTTCAATAGGACTAGACACCCATTCTTATCAGAGAAGTGGATAAGTTATTTAGAGATGATATTTCTTGCTTTGGGATATAATGAAAGAGAGAAGGTTGTCATGATAGTTTATCATCTATTTGGAGATGCATATCAGTGGTAGTCTTTAATTCAAAACACAAAGGAGGAGGAAGAAAAGGAAGAAATTGAATGGAGGTATTTTATGGAAATATTCTTATAAAAATACATCTATCTTAAATAGTGAACAGATATGGAGAGGTAGTTTCTGAATCTGAGGAAAAAGAGGATGAGAATGGTGTAATATGGGTAATTGTGGATCGACATATGAAATATGGACATTTCCTCGCTATAATGGAGGATCTTCCACTAGAACTACTAGCACGACTCTATATCAATGAAGTTGTATGACTATATGGAGAACCTTAGTGTCTGATCGCAATCCTCAATTAATATAAAAATTATAGAAAAGTCTTCAGAAATCCCTGGATACTGAGCTTTAATTGAGTACTACTTATCACCCTCAAACTAATGGGAAATCAGAAATGATGGTCCAAACTTTATAATTCATGTTGAGATCATGATCATTTAATTTTTAAGGTATATGGGATAAGTATTTTCCTTTGGTAGAGTTTTCCTACAATAATAGTTTCTAGTATAGTATTCAAATGGCACCATATGAATCATTGTATGAAAAGAGATGTCACACACCGACATGTTCAGATGAAGTCAGAGAAAGGAATCTTGTGGGCCCATATCTTGTATAGAAAACAACAACAAAGTTAAATACTATTAAAACCCATATCAAAGCATCTAAAAGTAGGAAATAGAGATATGCAGATAATTGAAGAAAGGATTTGGAATTTTAGGTAGGAGATAATTTTTTCTTGATGGTATCTCCATAGAAGGGTGTAATAAGATTTGGGAAGAAATGGTAACTAAGCTCTATGTACATTGGTGCTTTTAAAATTATAGAGAGAGTTGGAGCCATGGATTATAGTTTAGAAATGACTCCTATCCTGTCTAAATTACATAATGGGTTCCATGTTTCATTATTGAGGAAGTACATGGCTGACCCAATGAATGTCCTCACTTCTGAAGGTCTAGAATTGGAACCTGACTTATCTTTCTGTGAAGAGCCTATCCAGATTATAGACACTAAGGAGCAGGTGTTGAGGAATCAGATAACATGAATGGTAAATGTACTTTGGAAAAATAATAGAATTGAATAAGCAACATGGTAGTATGAGGAGCTTATGACGAAGAACTACCCAAATCTTTTTGTGATGTAACATTCTTGTAATTTTGAGGACAAATGTTTGGTAAGGGGGGATAATGTAAAACCCCAATTATTTATAAATAAATTTAGTATTGAATACATGAAACAACGAGTCTCTACAAAACACCACTATGTTATAACCTAGCCAGTAAACATAATTTTTCCACCTCTGTGGTTTTAATTTCAAAAAACTGACATACATGGTCGCGTTTGGTATGATATTTTGAGTTTGATAAGACAGAAATTAATTTTTGGCGAATAATAACATACCCTTATGAATAGTAACATGAATAGTAATATGAACCTTTTAAATAGTAAATCATATTATTATATTATTGTCTTAAGGATATAAGATAATGAGATCTAGATTAAATTTTCAAGGTGATATAAAATGAATTGTAGTTTTAAAATTGTTATTTTTCGAATAAATTGTGATTTTATTTTAAAAATAAATTATTCATATTTAAAAATTTATTTTTAAAATATGTAGTTCATTTTTTAATTCTATACATCAAAAAATGGTTTGGGTGATTTTTTGAGATTTTTTTGAAAGACTCGAATTTTTGATGAATAGTAAAATAAGGTAATTTACTATATATATACATTATTGGTTAAATTAATTATTCATAGCATCATGGATGATGTAAGAACACTTGGTTTGAACAAATTTTTACTTATTAATATTATGGGTCACATTAATTAACCTTATTGGTTTTGTTGAGGGAAATAATAAAATAATGAAAAAGATATTAAAAAATCACCTCACTCCTCCACTATAAAATCCCCCTCACTCCCTCTCCTCTTCACTCCTATAAAGCCTTGTACCTTATATAAATTATGCTCAAATATCCTCCCAATATCCTACCCCATTTATAGAATCCTTTGGTCTCATAAAAAGACAAAAACCTCTCCCCTATAGAGGCTCTCAAGGAAGAAAACATCAAGAGGTAAATTCCTCTTTTCATTTCTTTTATTTTGAGTTCCTTTCTTTTTTTTCTTTCCTCACCTCATTTAAAACAAATGTTATGATGAATACAGTACCTTAAATGTACTATAATTATTTTATTATAATGTAATAAATCATCATCATCTCTCTTTTCATCTTCATTTATACTAGAAATGAAAACACCATCCGAGATGTGTTAATTTATAACATTCAATTATGGTCCCGAAACCATTTTGATGGTTGAAAAAGACTATTTTATATGTATTATAACCTATATAAGGTTCTATAATCTTTTAGTACACATGATATTAATTTATAAATCCAAATGAATTCATCGTGACAAAAATACCCCCATTAACCCAAACAATTATCATTAAAGTTTTATATAATGATTCATCTTCACTCCCAATAACCAAATGAATTATATAACCTTGTAATATTCAATATTTTTACAAATAAAACCAAAAGTCAATTATGTACAATCATTATCATCTTACATGTCTATCCTTACATGTATATAAGTAAACCTCTCATGAATACGAAGGAAGAAAACTCTCCCAAACAATAAAATTGAACCTCTTAAACGCATCAATAAGGCCATGAATGATCTTAATAATGATATAATAAATCAATTAAATAAATAAGAGGTTATGAAAATATTAATTAATTAATTTAATTTGTTTATCCAGGATACTAAGATCAAGTGAAGAACACCATCAGACCTAAGGTAGGGGTTTTCTACCCGAACCTCCATTTTCATTCGGGTTACTCTTATTCTCTACTAACCTCAATTAAATTATTATATTCTCATATTTTTTCCTAATAAATTTGGTTTTAATGTTCTATATATGTTTACCAACCTGAATCCTACTTTCATTTATGGGTAGTTATATGTTTTAAAAGGATATTTCAAAACATTATTTCTGAAATACCATCCTGATTCAATGGTATTTCCCAAATTCTTACATATTTTCAAGGGCACTATATTATCTATTTTTATCAACCATTATCTTTCTAAAATAAATAATTTTATTATGAAAATACTATATTACTTCAATTCTAGTTTTATACAAATATTTCTCCAAAATCACTCCTTTTTTCAAAGTAAAAGAGTTTTTATCTCAAGAATTACTCGATGATTTTATAAGAGTATCTCCATATATTTGAACACTCTTGTTGATTATAATGTATTATTGGGATTAATATTTTATTATATCATATACAATATTTAATTTAATTTTTTTTATTAATTTGACGTTGGATGTGTTATCTTAAAACCATTCACTAATTTACTCTGAATGTTTAGTGTTTATGCTTAATGTTCAGGGAAAGTTATTTACATTTCATATGTTATTTTTAATATGAATGTATATTTTGTTCATGTTTATTCCCATTCATATGAGTAATGAATTTTACTTAGTAAGTGATGGGTGGGGCACACTATAGCCCCCCGATGCATCAGTAGGTCTCGTGAGACAAACTACAGTCTTGGTAAATGTCCCTAACAAAATGGTTATTTATGGTCTTGGAATGAGGGCATGATAGTGTTGTTATGATGTCCTAAATTATGCATTCCATCATTGTAAAACTAGTAATTGAAATTTAATGAGGTTATTTGACTAGTAGAATACCCATGATTATGATTTATTATGACATTATTTATTCATCTCTTATTCCTTCCATAATGTGTTCATACTTATTTTTAAAGGCATATGTTTTTAGTTATTCACCATGTCTAATGTTTGTGTTTCTAATATATTCTAATATATTTCTTACCCTTACAGAGAGTTTCAGATCCATCCTTTCTTATGTTTCATTTTCCCAAGTCATGAAGATGTATATTTTTAATGATATGCAGGGATAACCTAGGAATTATGAATGTTTTCAAAGGAATTTATATATTGTATTTCTTTACAAGTTTTAATGATAAACTTATGTATGCATTTGATTTTCCAAAACTAGAAAACTATTCATTCCATCGGGATAAGACTTTCTTATAATCAATCCAATGTAATGAATTAAGGCACCAAATCTAGGAGACTTGGGTTAAGTCTTTACACAAAATTATTATGTTTTTAATATCAAATGATTAGCATAGGAATCATACATGAGCCATCGTATGGGTTATTTGGTTTCATCATCTATTCAGGAAGCTTTTAATGTGGTAATTTTGAGCTTGTTATGTCCTTTTCTTGGGAAATGTAATTTCTTATTTTGGTTTATCCATAGATCCATTGAAATTTGAGGTGGTGGCTTCTTGGTTATCCCCCATGAATGTTTCAAATGAGTAGAGTTTCACTAGTCTAGTTTGATATTATAGATGGTTCATACCTGAATTATCTTAGATTGTGAATACAATGATAACATTGACTTGATAAGATCGAGAATTTATGTGGACTAACCAGTGTAATACTTATTTTAAGTATTTTAAGGAGAATATTTTTAGTTATTTGGTTTTTCATATACTGTAGGAGGACATTGTGTTCAATATTTAACAAGAATATTCACATCTTGGATATGGATATGTGTTAATGAAGCAATGGGAGGTTATCTCTTATGGGTCTCAAAAGTTACAACCTCATTAATGTTGATATAATTAGAGTTGGCACCCTAAAACCAACTTTTTTAGTACTTGATTACATTTTTTATTAAATAAGTTTTCTTATCACATATTGGTTATTATTCTGCATAATATTTGTATTTGATAATTTCCTTAGAATATATGTCATGCTAAAAGGTTATTACAATTCAATACAATAATAAGAACCTAAAGGTTCCATGATATTATTATTGAATCAAGTTATATAGGTGCATGATATTCTATTATGAGACATAGAAGATACATGATATTGGGGTAGGAGGCTCATGATACATTGAGACAAATTATAATGGTGTTCACCCTTGGTAATCTCCAATATAGAAGGTTATTAGAACAAACCTATCAATACTAAATTCATATTTTCATGTTTCATTAGATTTTACTACATGAGAATGTGTGTATTGATCATTAGAATTTAATATTATCATTAATGGATGTCAAAAACTCACTTCCTTTTATGTATTTATCAAAATTATGATGATATATGTTCATGGTGAAGTAGGATATGTTGGGTGTTTCATGAGTGATATATCATTAATGGACACTGTGGGAAAGTATTTATCCCCATTATACTATAATGGTAGTTTATATATCAATCCATTTGATATAATAGATGTACCTTTATAAATCCATGGCCAGGCTGTTCAGTGGGAGAGTTCATTTATTGAAATTTAGTGAAATATAAATCATGTATATATATTGAGGGCACCGATATGCAACCTGATTTATTAGATATATCATGATAAAAGGATTATATTATGTGATAGAAATTCATGTGAGGTTGGAAACCATTGCAACATTAAATTATTTCTCTATGGATTCTGTGGTGTGTTTCTTGATATTAACCTAGGAATTTTGGTAGTTATACCTAATGCCACTGAGAAAGAGTCCTAAAGGGTCACAAACTATGTGTATCCACAATATCTGTTAAATTCAATTAATAAATTTAATAATTTATAATATATAATATTTATTCAGGTTTGGTTTATCATCACAATTTAATCACAAGTTAATCAAAATAATAAAATGAGTTTAATAAAAAATAAAAAATATTAGTTTTTGAGTATGGTGAATATAATATTTTTTATATTTATCATAGAAGTAATATAGTGAAATTTATTTAATTAAATATTAATTATTAGATGATCAATAAATGTTGATGAGGGAAAATATATCGAGTTTAATGACCCAATTAAAAATAATTGATATTTATTTATATTCTTAATATGTTTCACTTGTCAAGCGATTAATAATAATTTTATTATTATTAATGTACATGGGGTCAGTTCAGAATATTAGAAATGGTTAAGGGTTTGTGTTCAACTTTACAACCCTAAAATTTCCATAATAATTAGCTAATTATATCTAATTATGTATAAATATATCACTTTCCTAAAGGAACTTTTTTTGGTGTACACAGTGGATAAGAGAGATATCTAGAGATATATATGGAGAGATATATCTAAAAATGTTTATTGAGATTTATCTAGAGTGATATATCTAGAAGGATATAAATATATATATATAAAGATATATCTATATATATATATATATCTATAGATATATCTAAAGAGATATATAGATTTATATAAATAGATATCACTTCCTCCTCTCCCACTCCATCGAGAGATCACCAAGAGTTATCCCTATTCGAGATGAAAATTGTTGTGGTTAACCAAGAACAATTCAAGGAATCAAGATTGTCAGTACTCGCACCTGTTGATTTGATGAAATTGATCAATGATTTTGGTGAACATGTGGAACACCACTAGAGGTATTCTTCACTTTAATCCTGCAAATCAATAATAGTGCGATGAATTCTATTCCATTGAATTATTAATGAAAGAATAATTACCTGTTGATGGAACTATTTATCTTCTTAAAAATTAATTATAAATTACATGTGAAGAACCTCTCCCTTTTAAAACTACATATTAATATAGTTTATTAATCCATTTTTTCATTAAAAATGATCTTATGATAATGTAAAGCGATGTTTAGACATGATTTAAAACCAAAAGTCAAGTTTTTCATGCCTTTATATGATGCTTCCACTATTCCCAAAACTTACAAGTGGTATTAGAGCAATCACCAGTTTAATTTATATTTTTTTATTATTTTTTGATTGAGTTAATGTGTTTTCATTTCATTTTACATAAAAAATTCACTTTAATAATCTTACTTTGTTGTCTCTTATTCTCTTTATTATTGATAACATAACCTGTAATTAGTTTATTATTAAAAAATAAGATTCATCTGGATAGGACATTGGGTGTCCTAAGCGTTTTGTGTATCAAATAAACAAAATAGGCACTGACTTACTGTGTACATTGGAAGAATATAAGTACATAAAATGCAAAATACTACACACCATGTAGTCTTCTACTGAAAGTATTCCCAAATTCTCAAAGAAATAAGAATTAAATGTATAATTAAAACTATTTATTATGTGTTCCATGTGTTGTTCATTAGAAAAATAAATTTCAATGTCATAGGATTAAAAATTATATTTTAAATTAATTTTTATGTTAAAACTTCAATTAAAACATAATGTTGTATCAATGTATAATTTTGTAATTCATTAAATTTAAATGAGGGTAATTTTGTTTGAAACTATAGATGAAAGTAATTTTAAGATTTTTGGATGGAATTAAGATAAATTTAATAAATTGGATTAATTCATGGAGCATTATCTTAATTAAATAATGAATCAACATAATTGATAACAAGATTGAAAATGGATGCTCATTTCTTGATTTGTGGAAAATCGTGAGATTAGACCAGACCTTTTGGGTGATTGGTTTATATTAATTTATTATGTTTAAATTATTATTGATGGATTCATTTCATTTCCTCCTCCTAATTATGTATGGGCCTACGTGCCTATGGTTTATTTATTCAAATACCCCATTATCAAATCCATCATTTCCCCTCACCTATGTGTGAGAGTAATATTATGGAAATATGGAACTCCTATGTGAGTGGAGGCAGTCCAAGTCAAGAAGATGATGTGAAACCAATCAAGCCAATAAAAAGGAGCCAGAGGAGGAATGCTACAAAATGTATTAATCTCAGTTCAAGGTGTTTCCCCTATATTCGAGGGTTGGTATATATTATGATATATAAACTAAAAACTAGAAAAATCTCATGATCAAGCAACATATATTTCATTTCTATTATTTTCGTGGTTAATTATTTATGTTTGTAAATATTGCATGATCACCTAATAAAAGAATTAATAAGAATGCAAGACAGAATAAAATATAATCAGATTATGCATAAATGTTTTATTAGACATGATTAATCACTTAAGTAAAATAAACTTAATATTAATAAGTCAGGTAAAAGGATAAAAATTGTCTTTATAAATAAGGATAAAAATTCCTCAATTAAAATATTATGTTGGATTATCCTTCCACTACTTTCAGAATTGTCCTCATATTTCAACGTGCTTGACTAGACCAAGTTGGAGTGCTTTAAATTATCAGGGAAAATTTAGCTTGATGTTTTTGGTTGACTTAACATAGTTTACATCATGGTTTGACTACCCAAGCTAGATTTGGTGTAACTAAGAGGAAAACATTGATGAAATCCTAAATTAGAATTTCAAGATTATGGAGTCCACTAAATAGATCAAGGAACTAAGAGCTAATGTAGTTTGAAAGTTACACCTACCTAGAAACCTTCAAATAGATTATCTACCCCATGTATTGGTTATAATAAAGGAATATGGATCCTTTCCTTTAAAATATCTATGATAAAATATATTAAAAAACCGATGGTGAGAGATATTATGTTTTGGAAAATAGTGGGAGATTAATAAAGAATTTAATAAAATTTATAATATTTAATCTATTTTTTGTAATAAAAAAGTAAAAATTATCTGTTCATAATTTATATAAAACAAAAAATCAAATGGTATAAAAAATATCGCTATGAAATATATTATAAAAGGATAAAATAATAAATGACATGAATTTCCAGGAATGGTATAGCTGTTTTCAAGTTAAACTACACCACAAATGGAAATTATACATGCTTGAAATCCCACTTCTTGAGTTTCTTTACAAAGAAGATAGTGAGGAATGGGTATCAATATATCTGAAGCATGTGGATGACACAATGAATGTACACTGTTTTATGTTATACACAATGTATAATGATTGTTTAATGTAATATGTGGATATAGATGTGTGTAACATATCTTATCACCTTTGGGATCTCTATCAAGAGTTGGTGTGATCAAAGAGATATGATATCTTCTATGCACTATTTACATGAAATATTAGAGAGTTAGTGCCCATTGGGGAGTATATAATCAAGATGATTGGATACATTGAGAAACTCTACATCTTGGGTTTTAAGATTACTAATAATCTACGCATGGATCTGATTCTTCCCTAACTATTGAAAATATTCTCCATTTTTATTCTAAATTATAGTATGATAAATAATGATAAGATAATGTCAAAACATTTTACTCTTATCCACCAAGTTGATAAAGAAAAAAGGCATGAAAATCCTATTGTACTTACAGTGAATAGGAAGAAGAGGGATAAAACAGAGAGGATAAAGACTCATCCCATGTCTAATTTTTTGGAGTACCATCCCTCCAAGAAGAATAATATCCATCGATAAGAAAATTAACAGGAAAATGTATGTTTTTCATGTGACAAGTAGGGCCACTGAGAGAAGAATTTCACCTAGCCAAAGAATCATGGGAAGCTTTGGGTGTGTTTGTTATCGAGTGTAATCTTTCTATATCTATAATTTGGGTATTAGGTACTACATATGGTGCTCAAATTTGTATCGAAATATAGGAACCAAGTAGTTTTTATATGGTTACAAGTGGTGAGGTGGATCTAAGGGATTCCAATAGAGAAAGTTCAATATCTATTTCCATTAAGGACTACCATCTCACATTACCAATAGTATTGATTTTGGTTTTAAATAACTGTTATTATGTGCCTATTGTTATCAAGAACATTATTTTGTTTTCTTGTGTAGATATGGATTGATTTATTTTTAGATTTGAAAATAAAGGTGGATACTTTTATAAATATATCATATGTTATGGTATGGAAGAGTTGAATAATGGTATTTATATATTGAATTATGAAAAACAAATATTGGAAATTGATAATGAAAATAATATGTGTGACTCATATGACACCCTATTGTGGCATCATCATATTGTTCATGTAAACAAGAAGTGTTTGAAAAATATCTATGAAGATGTGTATTTAGAAACTTTTGATCTAAATCCACTTGAAAGATGTCATGCCTATTTTTAAGGAAATATGACCAAACCACCATTTAGTAGTGATGGTGAAAGGGCTATATGTCCTCTAGAATTGGTACACAATAATATGTGCTGAACATTTTAAGTATAATATTGAGGTAGATTATCATAATTTATTTGTTTTACCATTTACTTGAGTAGGTATGGCTATATCAACTTAATGAGGTACAAGTATGAATCATTTGAGAAATTCAAAGAGTTTAAGAATGAGGTTGATAATCATCTTGGTAATAAGATGAAGAAAATTTTATAAGATAAAGGTAAAGAATATCTTAACCAATACTTTATTGAATTTTTAAAGGATTATGGGAGTTTATCCCAACTCACTCCACCTTATATACCATAGTCAAACTATGTTAGTGATAGGAGAAATTATAACTTTTTGGACATGGTAATATTGATGATGATTCATACAAGTATTCCATTATAATTTTTTAGATATGCATTATCAACAAAATTATATCTACTAAATTGTGTACCAACTAAAGTGTAAGATGGAATTTCATTTGAGTTAAGGAGTGGAAAGAAACCTGTTTTGTCACATGATTTTTCATGCGGTTGTGATGCATTTGTTAAGACTAGCTCAAGAAGTAAACTAACACCCTGAGGAATGAATTAAATATTTATAGGGTATTCTAAAGAAACTATGGGATACAACCTACAAACCCTTTAGACAAGAATGTAATTCTTGCAAGGAAGATCAAAATTCATGAGAAAGAGAACATCCTCAAGGAGGATAGTGAGAGAAAGATTAACTTTGATGAAGTTGATGATTAAGATACATAATGTCTCAATAATACAAAATAGGCCTTTAGTAGTGCTAAAAATGTCCTTTATTAGGGATAGATAAATGACAACTACCAAAGTGATATTAAAAGCCCTAGTCTTTTATCAGTGATTTAGGAAGCACTAATAAAGGGGAATATTGTAGAATGCTCCAACAACACACTAAAACACTGGTGAAGTGTGATGTAATAGCACACCACAACACTAAAAACACCATAAAAATGAAAAATCATGTACAAATACATAATTTAAATGAAAAATATTTTCAACACAGATACATGAAAAACTCTATATTATAGATATTTTAAACATTGTTTTTTTTCAATTACATTAGAAAAAATTATTAACTTCCTTAAAACAAAAAAATATTCCTTTGTATTTTGATCCTAACCCCAACTCTAGAAAAAATGAATCTATATAAGAAATAAATTCTTATATTTGTAATAATATAAAAAAAATAAATTAACAAAAAGTGTAAATTTTAAACTAAACTTTGAGTCATACCAGGTACACTATGTATCAAATAGAGTTGTGGTTGATTCTGGAACATCAAACCATTTCTTGATATCATTCAAGAATTATCTCTATGAAAATTAAATAAATATGTATAAAACAACAATTATAAGGAAATTAATTAAGCAATAGTATATATAATGATAAGAAAACATTATTGGATTATTTTCTATGTTTTGGTGGTGTGATTCACATTTTAAACTAAAATGACAATTATATATTGAAAAGATGCACATTAAGTCATACCAGTCACATCATACATAAGATTGACGTGTGGATTATTCCAACATGTGTAAAATAACTTATGGACCATTTTTTAAAAGTATCAAAATAACCCAAAAGACTTTTCTTGGTTTTGAGTATGTCACTTGTCTTGTTTACTAAAATGGCATTTTAATCGGAAACACGTACTTTGACTCAAACTGGACACATCATGTGTTGGTTTGACATGATACCAATTCCTAAATGTCACAAATGACTTATGAATCATTTTCCTACATTATCAAGATAATACAATAATGTTTTTTTTCACTAAGTGACACATTTTGAACTAAAATGTAAATTTTAAACTGATAACAGAAACATTGAGTCATATAAGAAACAGAAAGCATCATATTGAGGTTTGACCGATTCCTACACATAAAAAACTACTTATGTATCATTTTAATAAAGTATAAAAACAACTTAAATGTGTTTGATTGGTTTTGAGTAACACAATTGTCCTTTCTACTAAAATTCATGACAATTTTATATAAAAATGTGCACTTAAAATGTGTGTTGAATTGATATGAGGTTGATTCCAACATGTAAAAAATGACTAATAAATCATTTTAATAAATTATCAAAACAATATGAATATTTTTCTTAGTTTTGAGTAGGTCAATTTCCATTTTTATGAAAATTAATGTCAATTACCAGTAAAAGATGTACTTGGAGTCATACTGGTCACACCATGTGTCAAATTAAGGTGCAATAATGCCTAAAAATCCAAAATGGATTATGTATCATTTTAATAAAGTATAAAAACAATCCAAATGTGTTTACTTGGTTTTGAATATTTCATTTTTCTTTTTTACTAAAATGACATTTTAAACTGGAAACACACACTTTGACTCATATCGATCACATCGTGTATTAGTTTAATGTTAGACCAATTCCTACAAAAAAATGACTAATGAATTGATGTAACAAATTATCAATAAAATATTATTGTGATTTCTTCCTTTTCATTAAGTGACATTTTTTTAGCTAAACTGTTGATTTTAAAATCATAATAGACACACTGGGTCATACCAGGCACATCATGTATCTGATTGAGGTTTTTATAATTCCTATAAATCAAATATTACTTATAGAAAATTTTAATAAATTATAAAAACAATTTGAATTAATTTTCTCAATTTTGAGTAGGTCATATGTCATTTTTACTGAAATTGATGTCAATTTTAATTAAAAATATGCACATGGAGTTATACCGGTCACATAGTGCATTGTATTAAGGTGAGACTAAATCTTATATGTCTAAAATGATATATGGATAGTTTTCATAAAGTATCAAAACAATCCAAATATATTTCGTTGGTTTTTAGTATATAATTTTTTTTTTACTAAAACGTCATTTTAAAATGAAAAAATGAACTTTGAGTCATACTGATAACATCATGTTTTAGTTTGATGTGATAACGATTCATACACGTCAAAAATGACTTATGAATCAATTTTCTAAATTATTAGTAAAATCTGAGTGTGTTTTCTCTCTTTTTAGCGAGTGAAACATTTTGAATTAAATCTTTTAAACTTCTAACATACACATTGAGTCATAGTGGTCACACCGTGTGTCTAATTGAGGTGTGACTAATTCTTACGCATCTCAAATGTCTTATGAATCATTTCCCTAATGTATAAAAAATCATAATATGTTTTCTTGGTTTTGAGTATTTCAGTTTTACTTTTTATTTATATTAATTTCAATTTTAAATAAAAAAGAACTTGGAGTCATATTGGTCACAAAATGTGTAGGATTGTGGTGTGGATTATTCCTACACATCCCAAAGTCTCAAAAAAATCATAGATGCCAATGTTAGCACATTTCCATTGCCTTTATATGTCAAACATTAATCACAGAATATTGAATCGATGTTATGAGCTAAAAAACCTTTCTCGTTGTAGAAATCCAGAAGAGAAGAGGAAGATCATGTGCCCATTATATCATGAGAAGTCACCACAATGGTCATATGATTTTTCTATACTCTTCTAGATTTCAACTATGAATTTTTTTTTGGCTAAAAACCTAAAATAAATACGTAGTGTTGGAATTTTTACAAAAGTAATAAAAATGGAAAATGTGGTAACATTTGAAGAAACACTTTATCTCTTCTGTGGATTGATGTAGATAGTTGAAAGAATAATATGAATTCCCAAAATACATGTGAAGAAAAACTAAACAAGCATTAGTTAAAATATATAAGGAAATTAACTTACAAATAACAGATAAAATGATGAAAAAATTAGGTAAACATGTAGAAGGATTCACATTTTCCGGATGGGTTTATGCATTCTTGACGCATTTTCATGTTATAATTATCTTAGTAGTAGGATCTAAGTCTAATCCCTCATGATCATGAGCATCTTTGAACAAACAACCCCAACTCGATCAAAAGAATCCACAAATTCATGAAAACAATTATTTTATGAGTAATACAAAAAATAATTAAATCAAACATAAATATGAAACAATATATTAATTCTATGGATAATGATTTCACTGTACAAACATCTTTGACCATAGGGATATGATAATGGTAAGACAAGAATGTTGATAAAAATTTTAAATAGATCTCACTAAAAATCAATCAATGAGTGAGGAGGATGAGAAGAAAATAATATACCTTGGATTGAAGCTTTGAATCATCCGATAGAAAGTAGAGATATCATATTGTGTTCATAAAGTGTTTACTTTTTACAATAAATAAATAAAGACAAATAAGATATTCATTATCAAAGGTGAAATCTATAGATAATTATATTAAGGGAAACTCAAAGTTTGATTGTTTTAAGGAATTTTAGTATACTTTGAGCAAAATGGGCAATTGAATTTAAGAAAATAAGTACTCCACTATGGTAGGTGTTATCTGTTTAATTCGTCCAAAGGTTAAAGTTATAGACAATCATCATCCTCATCAGCTAATCTTCTGAAGAGTTAACATCAAATATTTTGTTTAGAACTCATCCTCAATCTTTTATGGACATGAACCTATATTTCATGAAATACATAATACAGTATTCATACATATGACGACTACAGCTCGGAGTAGTAAAATAAATATAAAATAGATGTGGGATGATTCCAAATAAAAAAATTAAAAAATAACTATTTGGGAGATAAAAATGATTAGGATGATAGTTGTACTCCATAGGGTTCTCTAAAAGGGGAAATGACTCCCATTTGTGAGAATTACATGGACGGTAATTAGAGATTACTAATGGTGGAACCAAAAGGAAATTTTAAAGGGTGATCTATTTTTAGATGGATTAAATTAAAATATTCATAGTTATTTTTAGTTGTGTGATGAAAGAAATGAAGTGATTATTATTAAGTATTAATGAGCGGATTATCATTTCAAAGATGTCTATATTTTTACTAAGGTATAGAAACTATATGAACCATTTTTTATTTTGGGATCAGAAAAATTTTATGGTAATTGTGTTTGAAAGAGGAAATTGATTTGTGGTAGTGGAAAATTTATTATATTAGATAATGATACAATTAAATACTGACTTAAAAGTGGTGGGTTGATATTTTTTTTATGATTATAAGATAAATTGATAGATATTTTTTACTAAGTAGAATGGAGAGATTTTAAATAACTAAAATAATGATGAAACATCGAAGGAAATTAATGTTTAATTGAGTATCATAGGGGGGCACATGAGGATGACTTAGTCTCAAAATAAGACATTGAAGGTGAATAAAATAAATAGGGACTATCAAATACAATAAATACAAGTAAGGATAAAATTAATTAATAAAATTTCATTGGTGACCAGACAGTTTTGGTGAAAACTTGAAGGAGTAGGAATCTACAAAAAACATCATTTTTCCCACGTGGAGCCTAAATAATTTGTAGAGGATAACAATGATGATAATTGGATCAAATCTATGCATGAGTATCTTGATCCAAATAAGAACAATGCTACATGGGGAATTGTTCCATGGATAGAAGACACAAATTTATCATAACCAAGAGGTTATTCAGTAATAAACTCAATGACTACAGAAAAGTGGATAAAAATAAATAATGGATAGTGTGCAAGTAGAACTCCTAGATCAAAGGAATTTATATTTGTGATAAATTTACTCCCATATTCTGGTTGAAAATTATTTTAACTTTATTTTCTATTTCAGTGAAAGTTTAGTTAAAAGTATAACAAATAGATTCCAAATCCATGTTCTTTAATAGAGTTATTAAGAGGGGAGTATACATTAAGAAAATAGATGGGTTTATTATAGATGAAAATGAGAGAAATGTGTGCCAGTTAAGAATTATTTTTATAAGATAAAAAAATCTTTGAGGACCTGGTATTTATGGTTAGATCAACAACTAATAAATTTTTGTTTTTAGTGAGGTAGAGTTGATCATAACCTATATATGAAGAATGAAAATGATCAAATAATGTTTGTACTGATATATGTCTTAAAAATAATATTTGAGGATTGGAAAAAGCATAATGAATTTTTTTGTGGATCATATGAGGCAAGATATAGAGATTTCTATGATTGAAGAAACATTTTACATGGTTTATAGGATAATCAAGGAAACCATCAAATATTAATTTCTCAATCAAAATAAGAAAAATAGGTTTCCATGTGATTTGAAATGGAATATTCCAAACCAATGACAACACCGACTGCTGTATGGATGAATTTTTTAAAAGTTGAAAATTACAAAGAGATCGATGCCATAGAATATAGGAATTGGGAGCCTACTATACCTCACAACAAGATGACCCAACAATGGGTTTCATATATTTCAAGTTGCACAATACCAATGTTTTATTAAGAAGATCCACATGATATCGGGGATCAAGATACTTCAATATATCTAAAAAAAATGAATTTTGGGTTGTTTTTATTATAGGATAGTGAAACTGGAGTTGTTGGGTTACACAAATGTGGGATGCGAAGGTTTAGTGGATAACTGAGGTAAAGTAGAGATATCAAAAAACCTAGATTTTGTTCAAGAATTTGTTTCCTTCGACCCTTGAATAGCTCTAGCCTTGGATTAAAGCATTGGAATAGTTAGAGCCCTAATTCTAGCCTAGATTCAAGCTTGGATTCGACAAATAGGATTGCCGACAGCAGGTGGCTTCCAAATAAAGATTTAGATATCATGAACTGGTTTGTGATGGTTAGGGTTCCAAAAATATATCGGGAAACTTTTATCAGTGCTTCCAAAAAAGTGTTGATAAATATAATTTTTATCAATGATAATTTAATAAGCAGTGATAAAAGGAATCTTTATTAGTGCTATTTTTAGTAATGATAAAGATTGATTTTATAAGTGCTTTTTAGCATTGATAAATCTATATAATTATCACCGGTAAAAAAAGTGCTGATAAATACTTATAATATATTTCTTTAAAAAATAACACATTTTTAAAAAGTTTAATTATTATATATAATTATAATACTTATAATACTACTTTTTAGAAAATAATATTTTTATAATTCTTTGAATATTTAATTAATTATTTATAATTATATAATTTGTTTTAAAAAAAAAATAGTTATAAGATTATATATATTTATATAATTATATATATGTATACATATATATATTAAATACAAAAAAATATAAATATAATAAATATATAAATTATTTAAATAAATTTATTATAATTTTATAATTATTTAAATATATATAATTATTTATTTATAAATATATAAATATTATTTTAAAAAAATATTTTACTATTTATAATTATAAATTTATGAGAATATTAAATATACATTTATAAATATATTTATTTATAAGTATTTTTTACAAATATATTTTTAACATTATTAAGAAATATTTAATCGTAAGTACATGCATGTTAAAATGAATAAAATTGAATAATTAAAAATGTGCATACATTAAAAAATATTGATAAATTCGATAAGTTTGATTAATTAAAAATAAATCATTAAAAAATAAATATACATTGAAAGAGAGATGAATACATATTGAAAATATAAAAACATGGTAAATAAATATATATAAAATATATAAAAGAAATTGATTAAATTGCCAAAAAGATATTTGTGTGTGTGAATTGTATATAAAAATGTGATAATTTCATATATGTAAATTCAATATAATACATTTGATCAATGTTAAAATGAAAAATCAAATGACATTCATTTATGTCCATTACTCGATACAATTAGTCAGTATTTTTAGTTCATTATAATTTTTAATTATAAACCATTATTTATTAATATATTATTATTTAATGTAAAGCATAAATATTTTTCATTATATAAAGCATATTTATATACATTCATATATATATATATATATATTATATAATATTTATTAACATTATCAATAATTATTTAATTAATGAAATGTTTAATATTTTTCTCTATTTACTTATCCCTAATTTTTATTTGTTTAATTTTCATTTTACATATATCAATATTTTTAATATATACTATTTATTAGAGTTTATAATTTATATATAGTATAATAAATTTATTCATTTTTATCAATAATTATTTAAATAAAAAAATTAATATTTTTTTAGTAAAATCATATTTATTATTTATTTATTATATTATTTTATTTTATTCATACTTTTATCAGTGCTAAAAAGATGTTGATAAAGGATTCATTTATGAGTGGTAAAATAAGCGCTAAAAAAAGTTACCCTTTATCAACACTGAATATAAAGCACTGATAAAGGGTGTCCTTTATCAGTACTAAAAATAAAGTGTTGATAAAGGGAACCCTTTATTTGTGATAAAAAATGCATTGATAAAGGGTGTCATTTATCAGTGCTAGAAAAAAGTGCTGATAAAGACCTTTTTTTGTAGTATTGGTTGGTAATGGAATCTATTCCCTAAGTCCTTGTTGAAGAAGGTGTCCCTGAAACACAAGTACTATGTAGGAGTGCTAGAGAGGTAAGAAAACTAGAGAGAAATGGTTTTCTAGTCACCGATGATCATGAATCATTATTAGTTGATGATAATGACCCTTTATCTTATTGGGAGACAATATTGAGCTTAGGAGCTACAATATAGAAAGAATCCATTAATTTTGAGATGGGTTTCATGTATAAAAACTATGTTTGGGTTTTGATCAATCTGAAAGTTGATGTAGAACATGTTGGGTATGAATTGGTATTCAACAGAAAGAATGACATGGAAGGTAAAGTGAATACCTATATTTCCCGACTAGTGGTGGAAGGGTTTGGACAATGTCAAGGCATTGAATATGATAAAATCTTTTCTTTAGTTTCTATATTTAAATCAATCATAATTTTTTTTCTATAGCAGCTTACCATGACTATGAGTTTTGTTAAATGGATTTCAAAACTGTATTCCTTAACAGTTACCTTCAAGAGGATGTATATATGACACATCCTAAAGGGTTTTTGACTCCCAAAAATTGAAAAAAGGTATTAATGTTATAAAGATCCATCTATAGATTACATCAAGAATTTAGTTCTTGGAAAATTCGATTTGATGAAGCCATAAAAGAATTTGTTTTCATTAAGAATGAATTTGATTCATATACATACATGAGTTTTAGTGGGAGTACAGTTGTTTTGTAAATAGTATATGTTGATGAGATTTTATTAATTAGAAATGTTATACTAGTCTTACAAGAGGTTAAGACATGGTTATGAATGTTCTTCTCCATGAGGGACTTAGGTGAACCATCCAACATTATAGGGATCATGATCATGCATGATAGATCCAAGTGTCTGAACAGACTAAGTCAAGGTAAATACATTGACAAAAAATGGAAGAGGTTTAGTATGGAATAATCTATGAGATGAGTGGTTCTACTGTTAAATGGTATAAATCATTCCTCGAATATGTGTTGTCAGATACAAGAGGATAGATAGAAATTGAGTAAGACACCGTAAACTTCTGTAACAACATCTATCATGTATTCCATGTTATATACGAGGCTTAATGTTGATTATGCTTTGACCATGGTTGGTAGATATCAAGAGGATCTAGGTGAACAATATTGGATTACTGTCAAGACTATCCATAAATATCTAAGGATAACTAAGGATATATTCTCAGTGTATGGAGAAGATGATGAGTTGGTCATCAAGGGCTATCTAGATGCTAGCATTCAGACTGATCATAATGATACAAAGTCATCGTATAGATATATCTTTTTTTCAATAGAGGAACATTGGGTTAGAAGAGTTCAAAAAAGTCGGTTATCACTAATTCTACTATGGATTCTATGAATATTGAAGTTTTTTATGTATCCATGGAAGCTTTATGGATTCTAAACTTTTCCCATGAACTTGATGTGGTGCCTAAAATTAAATACCCAATCACATTTTACTATGATAATACTAGAGTGGTGGATGTATCCTATGAGACAAGGTCATAACAAAGGAAAAATCACATAATTTATAAGTTTTATCTCTTGAGGTATTTTTCTCAATGAGTTGAAGCTATAGTGAGAAGAGTATCCATGAATGAAAACCTGGTGGATCCATTAATGAAGAATTTATCTTCTTATAAGCATGATTATCATGTGAGATCTTGTAAATTGAAAGCTATTGTTATTTGGATCTAGTGCAATTAGGGGTTTGTTGGATTTGGTTCTCTAGAAAAAACTTTTTTAGTACTTGATAACATGTTTTTTATTATTTAAATAAGTTTTCTTACCACATCTTGGATATTCTTTAGCATGATATTTTCATGTGATAATGTACTTAGAGTATATGTCACACTAAAAGGTCATAATAGTTTCACACTATGATGAGAACCTAAAGGTTCCATGACATTATTCTTGAGTCTAGTTCTATAGATAGATGAAATTATTTGATAAGAAATATATGATACATGATTTTATAGGTAGGAGGCATAAAAGACATTAATAAACCATTTAATGATATTCTCCCTTTGTAATCTCCATGATTGGATGTTATAAAAACAATTACTATGGACATGTGTCTTTGGTCAATATTATCATTAATAAATCCCCATGTCTATGTGTCTTTTGATGTTTCTATCTATGGACATGTGTATTGATCCCTAGACTTTAATATTATCATTAATTGATATCATGACTCATGTACTCTGATGTATTCATAAAAACCATGGTGACATATGTTCATGGTGAAGTGGGATACGTTGGGGGCATCTTGAGTGATATAAAAATAATGTATAATGTGAGAAATGATTTATTCCTTCTATCTAATAATGGAAGTTGATATCTTAGGAACTCTTATGGAATTGAATTTCATATATAAATCAATGGCCATGGTTTTTGGGGTGCGAGTTCATTTTAACAAATTCAAATAAAGAGAAATCAATTATTTTCACTAATGTAATCAATATGAAAACTCTTGACTAGAGGTATCATAATAAAAGAATTCTATTACATAGTAAAAGTTTTTAAGAAGTTGGATTCCATTGCAACAGTAAATTCTTTCTCTATGGATTCTTTGGAATGTTGTCAGATGTTAATCATGGACATTAGGCGGTTATGTCTAATGTTATTGAGAAAGATGCACCGAGGGTCACACACTAAGTGTATCCCTAATCTTAGTTAAATTCATGTAATTAATTTAATAATTAGAATAAATAATATTTATTTAGTTTTATTTGATAAGACTGATTTATCAAAAGTTATTCGAATGAATAAATTGATTTTAATAATAAACAATAAATATTTGGTTTCTTGTTTGGAGAATATAATATTTATTATATTTGTACTAGAAATAATGTTGTGATTTTTATTTAATTAAATAGTCATTATAAGAGGATTGATGAATGTTGATGAGGGAGAGAAGATAGAGTTTAATGTTCTAATTATATATAATTGATATTTGTTATTATTGATAATGTTCTTTCACATATCAACCGCTTAATAATAATAACAATAATAATAATAATAATAATAATAATAATAATAATAATAATGGAAAAGGGTTCAATTAAGAGTATTAGACATGGTTAAGGGTCTGTGTGCAATTTTTCAACCCTAAACCTAACATAATAAATATCTAATTTTATCTAAATATATCATTATACTAAAGTGACTTTTGGGTGTGCACAATGGATAAGAGAGATATCTAGAGAGATATCTTGAGAGATATATCTAGAGATATATATAGAGAGATATATCTAGAAATATATCTAAAGATATATCTAGATAGATATATCTAGAGATATACCTAAAATTCTATAAATATATTTGTCTTCCTTCTCTATCATGTCTTTGAGACAGAACCAAGAGTTATCCATATTCTTGAAGAAAATTGTTGCAATCAACCATGAACAAAAAAAGTAGCCAGGACTAGTCATGCTAGAACCCGATGATTTTATTTCATTTATTTAGATATTTTGGTGTACATGTGGATCACAACTAGATGGATTATACACTTGTATCCAATAATGAAACGATGATGCAATGAAATCTATTCCCTCACATCATCAAAAAATTGGAATTACATGTAGAAGAAAATTTTAAATTCTAATAAATTAATTATAAATTACATTTGAATATCTTATCCCATCAGTTTTGACATAATGATGTAGTCTATTAATTAAATATTTTTTTGGACATAATCTTATGATCATGTAAATCAATGATTAAACATGATTTCAGGCTAAAATTCGAGTTGGTCATACTTTTAAAGGATGCTTAAACTATTATCAGAAACTTCAACTATGCTAACCATGATCATGAGATAACTATAGTAGTGTTCACTTGGAATATGTAGAGACTCTACCTTATTAGTGATTGTTTTGTTGTCCTCAAAAATCATAAAAGCCTAAAGTATATCTTATCCCAACACAAATTAAATATAATGCAATGAAATTGGACAGAGTTCTTGTAAGACCATGACTTAAAGATTTCCTTTACACCTGGTAAAAGGAATATTATGGTGGAAACCTTGATCAGGAAGATGCAATGTGGGGTTGTTCATGAGTCGGGACACTCATGGAGAGTGATGGAAGAGGTAGAAATGTAGCACCTTGATATGTGAACATTTTATGGAAGATGTTGTCTTTACCAGATAAAATTGTAGTCATACATAGAGTTACATGTGGAGGATTCCTTGTTGGGGGATTCAAATGCAAAGGTTTGTCATGATTAGGTTATTTCTAGTGATTCTTCTAAGTGTTTTTATGAGGATAGACATCATAAGGTATTATTCCAAGGAATGAATTTTGTTCTTTAATTGATGCATGATGTGGTTATCTATGATTTCCATAGTTCAAACTTTGGGATATGTCCTAGTGTGACAAAGTTGTATCAAGCTCTGAGGAATTGGTTTTGGTGGTCTAGGTTTAAGTGTTCATTTGTATAATTTTTCTCTTGGTGTTTGGTATTTTAGAAGATAAAGGTTGAGAATCATGTTCCCGATGGCCTACTTTAGCTTCTTGATTCCCCCCAGTGGAAGTGGGAGGAAATTTTGAGGGACTTTTCCATATGTTTACCCAAATCCAAGGGAGGTTGTGATTCTATACAAGTTATCACAGTTCTTCAGATAAAGTTATCTCACTTATTAGTAATTAAGGAGTCAATATCATTGGAGGTATTGTCAATGCTGTATCTAAAAGAGATATTAAGGCCTTGTGGGATTATGAAGATGATCATCTTTGATCATGATCCATGTTTTTAACTCTAGGGTGTGGAGAGTGCTCTAACATGATTTTGGATATCAGTTATGGCTTAACACCACTTTTCATTCACATAAGTTTGGTCAAATAGAGTAGACTATCTAGACTCCAAAAGACATATTTCATTCATGTATTCATGATTTTGAAGGTATGTGGGTGTGAAACCAACCCTTGGGGGAGATTTTGTACAACAATTATCACTCCACTATTGGTACATGACCTTTTGAAGAACAATATGGTTAATATTTCCAATATTAGTTGCGCTAGATTGAGTTTCAAGAGTAATATATTCTTGGATCACAAATGGTGGGATGTGAGACAAAGAAGATATAAATGATTTATAAGAAAAAGAAGGTTTCACAAGATCATTTGAAGTCCTATTTTGATTATATGATGAGGCCTCTAGAGTTCTATGTCAAAGATCACATGGTCTTAAATGTGTATCCTCATCATGGGAAGTGAAGCTTCAGCCGTGGGAGTAATATTTCTCATAGATTTTTTCTATTGTTAAAAGTGTTGGATCAGGTAGAATCAGTTCAACACTCTTATAAACACATTAGCGACAGTTATAACGAAACATAGATAATTTCTTCTCCGTCTATTGTTAGAGGCGGTTTTGAAGAACCACTAGTAAAGTGATGGGAAAATTAGTGGCAGTTAGATTAGAAAGGGTTAAACCCCCTCTAATTTCTCCATGGAATCTCAGATTATTTTGGGTTTTAACCCCATCTAATCTATCTACCAGAGTATAGGCAGTTAGAAACCGCTGCTAGTTTAATAATTTTTCATCTATTAGAGGATGTTCTCAAAACCACCTCTATTTAAGGGGATAAATTAGAGGGGGTTTTAATCCCCACAAATAGAGGGAATATTATAAGCAGTTTCGAGAACTAACTCTAAATTTATGATTTATTTAAATCTTTCTCTTGTCCCCCTCCTGTTACGGTCCAGTTCCCCCAACCTGATCCCACATAGCCCCACCCCTTCCCCGGTTCTCCCAATTCCCCCACACTGTCGTCCCATTTTCTGGTTCTCCTTGGTCCCCCCAACCATATCGCATGCCTTCCCCTTCGGTTACAGTCACCTCATCTCACCCCAATTAGTTCTTATTCTACACAGTCTCCTGTCCCCTAGCTGTGGCGCGCACCACACTCATACTATGATGTTTTTGTAATATGAAACTCATAGGTTTCGAACAGCTGACCTCATATAGAAATCACCTGAAGCTTTGCGACTACACCAAATCCATTTTATTATATAAATTACACATTCTTATATTTATATAAATTAGGAAGGTGTTTCAATTGTTTATTATTTGAATAAATATTTAAATAGATATAAATATTTATATATGATATATTTTTGTATAATATAAATATAAATATATAATGTATTTGTGTATAATATATTATGTATATATATAAAATATAATATATTATATATATAAATATTAGATAATATATATATAAATAATTATATTTACATATGTAAATATATATATTTATACCTATATTTGAAAATACATTTATATTTGGGTGTATGTGTATTTATGTATTTATATAATATTCATAGATATAATATAACTATAGTATATAAATTTATATAATCATTTTTATATATTTGTATATATGTATGTGTTTGTGTAACAGTAATATTATTAATTATTATTGTTATTATTGCACCAATTTTTTAAAATATAAAAATTATATTGTAGGTTTTATGAATACTGTACATTTATATATTTTATGATTTATATTATACATATATTATATTACATACATTTATATTATATATTTATATATGTGATTATATACATTTTTATTATATCATATATATACACACAAATCTAAATACATTCATATAATTGGATATATATAATATAATGAAATGATATATATATATATATATTTACTAAATTAATTTATAATTAATATGGTATACTATAATATATATAAAATATATATATAATTAATATATAATTAATATATAATTAAATGTTTATAATATAATTATAATATATATATTTAGATTTAATTTTGTCTATATTATATATATTTTTATACATAATATAATATAAATGTATTTATTAAAAAATATACAATCAAAATGTATATAATATAATATATGTATACTATAAATCATAATATAAATGTATAGTATTTCTAAAACCATATATAAATTTTATAAAATTGAATAAATATATTTAAAATTACAATTATATTATGTATACAAATATTTATATATGTATACATTTTTGTTTATATGTATTTATTTAAAGTATTTATATAATGTCCATATATATATATATATTTATAATCTATCTAAATAAATTTATATAATGTGTTTATGTAATATATATATACACACATGGGCACACACACATATATTATAAAAAATTAATTTATATGAGATTTATTTTAAAAAATAAAATTAAATTAAAGGGGGTTTCAAAACCCCTCTAATCAATGGGATTAGTGGAGGTTCATAAACCCCATCAAATTTCTTGAATTAAAGAGGGTTCAAAACCCCCTCTAATGTATTCAATTATAGGGGGTTCCAACCCCCTCTAAATTCATAAATTTGAGGGGGGTTCAAAGCCCCCTCTAATTTCTTAAATTAGAAGGGGTTCAAAACACCCTCAAATCTATGGGATTAACGGTGGTTCATGAACCCCCTCTAATATCTTAAATTAGAGAGGGTTGTGAACCCCCACTATTTCCTTTTAAAAAAACAATTATATATATATACCAACAAATATTATATATATATATAGTTCGTCTAAAATGCAACATAATATATAAAGACAATAATTATTAAATTAGTGGTAGTTTTAACATAACCACCACTAAAATAACACCCAATATGAAAAAATAATGCTAATAAAAGTAGAGGGGGTTTTGAACTACCTTTAAATTTGATGATTAGAGAGGTTTGTTCATAACACCCCCTAAATTTAATATAGAGGGGGTTGTGTAGAACCCACTCCAGAAAACCGCCACTAATCTGCTATTTTTTTTGTTGTGTGCGACCTTTGAGAAGTGGCATATTGAGATTTATGACCATTAGGATAAGGTTCTACACAAGCATTTAAACCCTTTGGTTTGTGCCATGTTTTGACATGGTGGCTTGGAGAAGATTTTATGGGGGTGAAAGTCATAGATTCACACTCAATATCCCAAATTTTTCATTTCTTCATCTTTCTTACTTTGATGCTTTATTTGATTGTTGGTCAGATTCTTTGTAAGCCCTTGAATACTTTATGATATTTTTTCTCTTCCATAGTGTTTTTATTGTTTTGGACTTACCCTTGAGAGTTATTTAAAGGGATTTAAACAAACCAAATAACACTTATAAATTGAAGTGGAAGTGATTTAAACTATAATCCTAGGAACTCCCACGCATAGAAAAATAAAACTATGAAAAACGCTGAAATGAAGAATGCTATAAAAATATACCATAAACCAAATAGAATATATAACCTTCAGTAATCAACTGATATTATTGATAATGATCACTAAGGGAATCCAAAATACATTCCCTCTATGAGGTGTATCCACGGGTTGATCTGAATCAATCGACTTTCAAGCGGGAACATATCATCCTCCAAGGCCTGCTAGAGCCTTAAGTGTAAAAGAAGAAGATGGAAAGGGTTTTTGGTGATGAAGAGTTTCATCCAAGAATTGTGAAATCCTTGAACCCCCCAATCCATGGGTTTTGACATGGAAAAGTTCCAATTAATTATTTATAACCCTACTTAAGACTAGTTTAGTGGTTAGTAAGGGTTGATCCACAAGGAATGACAGAAGTGTGTTTGTGTGACCCTGAAGAGAAAAATAAATCTCAAGAAAATAGTAACACATTAGAATTGATAGAAAAAGGTGATGGTTGTGATGCATCTATAAGAATGCAAGTGACATGTGTGAATGATAGTAATATTCCTTATAAATTTTCTAGTCAAATTAATTAAAATTTAGAAACAAGTAATAGAAGAGAGTAAGAGTATTATTTTCTATCAATCCATTCCACTTCATGCTCTGATCGCTCCCTCTAATATCTACCCCAACTTGCTCTAATCCTCCATGTCTTATTTGATCATACATTTTTATGTTCCTTCAAGTATCCCTTTATCTAGTTACATATTTTTATATTAATAATCAATTTTCATGTCAATACCTACCTATATCTCATTATTAAAACTTTGAGAGGATGTCTCCAGATTTCATATGGAATGTATTCCAGTGTACATTATCATCATAGGTGATTCTAGAAAATATTACTAATGAAATTTATGACTTCCCACATGGGCATGTCTCAAATCTTTCAATAATTTCAAGAAAATTATTTTATGAACTTACCTATGTGAACAACATGATCAGATCTCCAGATCATCTTGATATCCTTCAACAATTTGAATTCTTGGAATTCAAAATTTTAGGGAACCTATAAATAAACATTGATTTTATATTCAGGACTGGGCCTCACCCTCCAAACAATTAACTGTTTTATGTATAGTGTATTCCAAATTTGCGATTAGACATCCGAGGAACACCTAAATGAATGAATTCAATCAATAAAACCCAAGTGATGAGCTTGATTATCCACTTAGAAACAAAATATATCCGTTGAATCTTCATCTCATTGCACCATGAAACATACAAAACCATGTAAATTGGAAGCATTGAAAAACATAATTCAATCACCCTCAACATTGTCACCTTTTTTGGTGCATAATTTTGAATAGGTAGTGTGCACCCCTAAATGAACCTATAGCCGAGAGACTTGGGGAGTTCGAGGGCCCTTCATCTTCTAAAATCGTTCCTACAATCAACCACAAACAGAGAAAGCACTAGAAATCATGATGATGTATCAACTTTGTGATCTTCATCACTAACTCCCATGTTAATTATGTTTCTCTTCAATTGGGTTCAAAAGCCTCACATGAATCGACTTCAATTCCTTCACAATTCACTATTGACATTGATCTCACTTCACTCGATTCCAGGTTTGTTCCGGTTTTGGTTCATCTCATCATGTTCCCCATTTATTCAAATTTTGGACTGTAGTTCCTCATTTTTGACTTCCTCCCTTGAACTAGGATTTTGTGTGTCAAGCTAAAATACCTTGTGTTTAGATTGAACATCACATATTGAATTTAATAAATATCTTAACTATGAGGATCTACATCAATTTATACCATCAATTTAAATTACCACCATTATCAATTGAAAGTTACATGTGGATTGATTTTGGTGAAGCTCTACACATAAATTCTAACATTACCCTCAATATTATATCATAAGATGAGAGAACATTTTTATCCAAAACATATTGACAATTCAATAGTTCATATTATATTTAAATGGATATAGAAAACATAAGCAATCAAATTTTCCACACAAACCAAACAAGTGAGATCATATTTATAAAATTTTATTTTAATATTAGAAACAAAAATTAATAATTGGGCACAAAATATATCATGATGAACAATTATGTACAACAACAATTGAATGAAATGAATTTTAATGGGTGTAGTAAAATTTGAAGTTTGGATCCAAATGATTTTCAACATCTATGATAGCAACAAGATAAAGAACCATATCAAAGAGAAAAATATTCATTTAATTGATAATTAATTATTAATCACATATAAAATAATTGATTAAAATAATTAGAACAATAATTCCCTAAATGCAGAAGCCTTTATTATTTCAATGCATGTATTTCATCCCTTTCTATCCTTTATTACGATCCTTGGTTGATCAGTTCTAGTTCCTAAAAATGTAAATATATCAACATTAAAAATAATAAGACTAAATATAAATGTAGTGGAAAATAATTTTTAAATTAGGAAGCTTAGTCTAGAGTATCCAAAATGTAGCTTCATTGTAGTGTTGTTTTCATAATAATATAACTGAAGATTCAATTTTAAGAACTCTATCTTTATTTGAGGTATAATTCCTTTTAATTTTGATATAATACTTTACTTTGGACCTAATATGGGTGCCTAATAAGATCAAGGGTGTTTCATGGGTGTTTGAGGGTTTTTTGGAGCTAAGAGCCCATATTTTTGGAAAAACCAGACTAAGCATGTGGTTATAACAAACTGTGAAGGGCAAGACACACAGTTTACCATTCATGCAATGGTTTAGAAGAGAGGGGAACCAAGGAACATAGTTTTCCCTAACTGTGCACTCAAGACCACATGCCCATATGACATGTTTTTAATTTTTAACAGATCCATAGAACTTAGTTGGTGCGCAGTTTCTCAAACCATACAGGGTTCCCTCCTTAAATAGTGAAGGGGGAAAAGTTGGTGCACAGTTTGGCCAACCATGAGGACAAACTATGAGACCAAGATATTTTGAGTAAATTTATGAGGGTTCCCTTAAATTATATTTTTAGACACACATATCCTCTTATTTCTCTTCCAGCATATATGAGATCCCCCCCTTTGATCCCCCAAAGCCTATTTTCATAAGTTTTTATGACATTAGTCCATCTAAAGCTTTAATCAAACGCTATTTGTCTTTTTGGATCCATTTCAGTAAGTTATTCAATAATCTTATGCATTCTCTATTTGTATTTCTCATAATGGAGCTATCGAGGTGTAGGCTCATATTCCCTATTTTCAGGGAATTGATCGATTCTTCCATTTCCTTTCTATCTAGACCAAATCAATGGTTGATACAAGATCAGGAGAGTTGTACACGATTGAGGTATATGGATTATTAATCACCCCTTCATGTCTTGATGTTTTATAATATTTGATATGTTCCGTATGTCAGTTTCACCTCACATTGCCCCAAAATTGTTTATTCCTTGAATTAGTTGTCATATTTTGAACCTTATACCTTCTTAGAACTGAAATACTTGTTGAGATTGTCAATAGTAGAGTGAGACATCCCTTTGGGTGTGCCCTCCATATGCCTCATTGGATTTTATTATTATTGGTCCAAAGAACCTCTTGAAGTGATGGATTAATTTTAATTACTAACATTTTAATTTTTAATAGATCAATGTTGTGTTATAGCTTGTCCAACACACTCATCATTTAATGAATTTAATTGAAGTGAGTGGTGAGCCAACGCCACATGCTTAAACTAGACAATGGTTATGCCCCTGTCATTATTAAATGCAAATGAATTGTGAATTATTCCTTTTCTCATATTAATGCCAATGAATATTATTACTAAGTATTTGTGGGAATGCTGATTCTATTTAAATATGATATGGACATGATGTCCCTGATGCTTATTATATCGATACATGCAAGGTTTCCATTTAATTAAACATGACATTGGGCATGATGACTATGACAACCCTGCTTTTATTACAAACTTAAACATGATTTATTACATAAAACTTCACTTGATACAACAAATAAGATCGATAGTTTTAGTGTCTTTGGGGCTTAGGATCATTACATAAAAACTAAAAACATGAAATACAGCATCTTTATTGAAAACATCCTTTACATGACCACTACATTCCTTCATACTTAGCATTGCATGGGATAACCTGAGGACATGCATAAGAAAAGGGTGAGCTATAAATCCCAGTAAGGGAGTACACATGGAATAAAATGAGGAGTAAAATACATGTTATAAAATTGGTATATCAATAGATCATAAGAAAAACATGAACATAAAGGCATGATAAAGCATGATAATCATAACATGTAAATGTGGCAACAACACTTAACATGGAATTAGCATGAGCCAAGGCTCATTGCACATGGAGCATGAGTAAATCATAATTGCACATAAAGCACGAGTAAACCCTCATTGCACTTGAATTATCATGAGTCAATACTCATTGCACATGACGTATCATGATACTATACTTTACCCAATGCATTGGAGCGCTATAAGGGCGCACCCTTCTTAAACATTTCATTTCATGCATAAGTGTGCCACATGGATAATAAAACATGGATTCATAAAACATAATCATTTATTCCAAAATAAAGGAATGTGGAATTCATACATGAAACTTTATAATAAATAATTAAATGTGAATAAAGGTGAATACCCTTGATGGAGAAATGGGCATGGTATTCACTGCACAATGACATTGGCTTAGAAAATCGGTGCGATTTCGACAGCGTAACGACGTGACATAAGAATTCATAAAAATGGTTGATGAGAGAGAAAGGGGTCCTCATAATATTTACATGTAATGGACAGCAATTAGGTCATATAGATACATGTACCAACAATTGTAGTGGAATTTAGATTCATGATACAAAAGTATTGCTTGAATGTAAAAGAGGAGAGAGAAGTTCCTTTCGGTATTTCGGCATAGTAACGAGTGTACATGGGAGGCATTTAATGAAAGATAAAGGGGTATACAATAATTCAAAAATAAAGAGGGAAGTATGAGGGAGGTGAGAAAATATACCCCAACATTCAAAACTGAAATTATAAGGGCAAAACAACTTAAAGAAAATTGGACAAAAATGAGAAAGGAAAAAAAAAACCCTTACTTGGAAGTGTGCTTACAAAGGATAAAGAGAGGCTTCTGAGAGGCTTCTTGGGAGCTTGGGGCACCTTTGGAGGATTCTATAGAGAGTATGGAAGAGGTTGGAAGAACTCCAAAGTCTTTGAGTGAGGAGGAAGTGGGAGATTGTGTGGGTTTATATAGGAAAGGTGAGGGAATTCTTTATTATTTAGGTTTGGGACCCCTTATATTAAATTAATCCAAACCACAAACCATCCCATGGTTTTTGCCCATGGTTTTTGGAAAAGGGAAGAGGAAAACAATATTTTATAAGGCCAAAGTCCGAAATTCTTAAAATATTAGGGTTTCTTATGTGGAGGTGAGTCACACTCCCATGGAAATTAATTTAAAAAGACAAGGTGTTTAATAAGTCTTGAGGGGTCCATTAATGCTTTGAAAAGTAGAAAAAACAAACCCAAAATCATATTATTTTAATTTTAAAACATATATTGTCCGAACATAAAGATTATAGTATTTTATTACATCACTATTGGGTCATTACGATGTCATAAAACACATTATATATTTTTAAACGGTATTTAATTTTTACTCAAAAATTTGACTGTCTCAGAAAATTATGAAAAATTAACCATTGGATAATTTCGACGTCCTGATTCCAAAAATAAAATTTATTTTATCTAAATAATTTTCTAAATATGTTAATTTTCACTTTTAAAATAAAAACCGACATTTATTGAAAATTCCCGGGTTTTGACAAAAATGGATTTCAAACATTAATAAAAATTATAATTGCATTCATAAAATTATATGATCATTTATATATAATATAATTAATCTAATAATAATAATAATAATAATAATTTATTAAAATATTATTTAATTAAAAAATACCTTAATTTAATAAAATAGATTTCTTAATTAAATAATAACTAAAAACAGCATTTGTGATTTAAAAACTATTTACAATGTATAAATAATGACAAGAAATTATATTCATTATTATATACAAAAAAAATAATGTACATGAACATAGTACTATTGATTAGTTACATAACCCCTTAAAACAACCGCATAAGACCTAAGGGTAAGGTGTGCGATGGTGAAAGACTCTTGGGGTGGCTCGGATAACATCGCTCAAGTGGTAATTTCTATCAACATCCACTTTTCAAGTAGACGGTCCCATTCAATCTTGACATGATGAATCTCAGCTTGGGCTTGGTCAAGAGTGAAGCCCAAGGAAGCCACCTCTTTTTGAGCTCTGACAAATGGGCTTCGTATGGAGCAATTCTACTAGATGAGGCCATCGCTTCTATTGTCTGAGTAAATTTGGATTTGTTAAGGCCCTATATTTATACTAATCATGTGATCACTGTTCAACAGAAATATTAAAAATGGTAAAAATTCTTAACATAAAACCAATGAAGTTGAAATTTTATATAAACATAAATAGACATTTAATTAGATCAAGAGGGATTTCCATTAATGAAACTTTGGGTCGTTACAATATTCCCCCCTTAAGAAATTTCACCCTCGAAATTTTCCTTTTCCCACACTAAAAAAGATGTGGGTAACTCAGCTTCATCACTTCCTTCAATTCCCAAGACGCTTCTTCAAACTTTTGGTTTCTCCACAACACCTTGACGAGGGGCGTTGTCTTATTTCGTAGAACTTTTTCTCTACGATCTAAGATCTTCACTGGTTGCTCCTCCTAAGAAAGATCATCTTCCAATTGTACCACCTCAGAAGAGAGTACATGTGAAGGGTCAGGTATGTACTTCCTTAAGAGGGATACATGAAAGACATCATGTACTTTGGCCATAGTAGGTGGAAGTGCTAGTCGATAGACCAAAACACCGACACGATCAAGAATCTTGAAGGGGTCGATGTACCTTGGAATTAACTTCCCTTTCTTTCCAAACCTCATGACCTTCTTCCATGGAGATATGCGTAGAAAAACCATGTCTCCAACTTTAAACTCAAGGACTCGTTGACGATTATCTGCATAACTCTTCTGTTGACTCTGTGCTACCTTGATATGCTGCTGAATGGTTTTCACCTTCTTCACCATTTCCTCTACCATTTCTGGTCCAAGTAGCTTACATTCACCGACCTCATCCCAACATTCCGGTGTTGTACACCTTTTCCCATACAGGGCTTCATATGGTGCCATTTGGATGCTTGAGTGGATACTGTTATTATAAGAGAACTCAACCAGAGGAAGATGTTGATCCCATCCTCCTTTAAAGTCCATTGAGAATGCTCTCAACATATCCTGAAGTGTTTGTATAGTCTGCTCGGATTGGCCATAAGTTTGAGGATGATAGGCCGTACTGAAGTTCAGTTCAGTATTCAGAGCATGTTGAAGACTCTTCCAAAACATAGAGGTGAATCTTGGATCTTGGTCAGAAAAAATAGATAGTGGTACTCCATGCAACCTTACCACTTCCCTGATATATATCCGTGCCAGTTGATCCAATGAGAAATCCTCCCGAATAGCAATGAAGTGTGAAATCTTTGTAAGATGATCCACAACAACCCATATTGCATTTTTGCCTTTGGATGTACTCGGAAGTCCGGTGACAAAGTCCATGGTGATGTTTTCTCATTTCCATTCTGGTATGGGCAATGGTTGCATCATCCCCTTAGACTTCTGCCTCTCTGCCTTCACTTGCTGACACACTAGGTACTTTGATGTATATTCAACAATCTCCTTCTTCATATTATCCCACCAAAAGTTTTCTCAGAGATCTTGATACATCTTTGTGCTCCCTGGGTGAATAGAGAAATTTGAACTATGTGCATCATCCAAAATTTCCTTCTTCAGCTTCGGACTTGAAGGAACAAATAGTCTTTTCCCAAACCACATAATTACTTCTTCATTAATATTAAACTTCCAGGATTTCCCTTTTTCGATAGCTTCCAATTTTTATTGAATTCCCACATCATCCTTTTGAGCATCCTTTAACCTTTCCAAAAGAGACGGTTGATCAATCATTTGTGAAAGTATTGATGATGTTCCCTTCTCTATGATTCCCATGTCCATCTTCATCAAGTCTAAGAAGATTGGATCCTTCTCAATTCTCATCATTGATAGGCCTCCAGGGTGGTAATGGATTGAACATTCATAAACCTTGATGAGCTCTATCCATCTTCTCTGGTGCATATTAATCTCTTTCTGTGTGAATATATATTTAAGACTCTTGTGGTCAGTGTATATCTCACATTTCTCTCCATAGAGATAATGCCGCTAGATTTTCAAGGAAAAGATCACCACCGCCAACTCCAGATCATGCGTTGGATAGTTTCGCTCATGGATTTTCAACTGCCTTGAGGCATAGGATATCAATTTATCATTCTGAATCATCACACATCCTAATCCCTTCTTCAAAGCATCACTAAATGCCACAAAAAGTTCCCCACTTGTGGGTAAAGTGAGCACGGGCACAGTGATAAGCCTCCTTTCAAACTCCTTGAAGCTTTATTCGCATTCATCACTCCAAGAAAACTTTAATCCCTTTCGAGTTAGCTTGGTAAGAGGGTTGGAAAATCGTGAGAAATTTCTCAAAAATCGTCGATAATATCCAGCTAACCCCAAGAAGCTACGGATATCCGTTACCGATGTTGGCCTCGACCATCCCTCAATTGCATCTGTTTTGGAGGGATCCACATATATCCCATTGCTTATGATGATATGGACCAAGAATGAGATTTCCATCAACCAGAACTCACACTTGCTATAATTTGCATAGAGCTTCTCCTTGCGCAAAGTTTCCAGTACAGTTCTTAAATGCTCCTCATGATCCTCCTTGGTTTTTGAGTATATTAGAATGTCATCTATAAATACTAACACAAATTTGTCTAGGTAATCTCTAAAGACTCTATTCATTAAGTCCATGAAGATTACTAGAGAATTAGTGAGTCCTAAAGGCATTACAATGAATTCATAGTGCCCGTATCTTGTGCGAAAAGCAGTCTTGGGGATATCTTCCTTATTCACCCTTACTTGATAATATCTCGACCGCAAGTCCACCTTGGAGAAGTATTTTGCTCCACGTAGCTGATCTAACAAGTCATCAATTCTTGGGAGAGGATACTTGTTCTTTATCATGATTTTGTTAAGTTCACGATAATCGATGCAAATCCGCATTGACCCATCCATCTTCTTGAAGAAGATGACTGGTGCACCCTGTGGTGAAGCACTTGGGCGTATAAACCCTTTATCTATATTATCTTGTAGTTGTTTCTTCAGCTCTTCAAGCTCTACAACAACCATTATATATGGAGTATTGGATATTGGTGAAGCCCCGGGTATAAGTTTAATTGAGAATTCAACATCTCTTCTAGGAGGAAGACCAGGCAGTTCCTCCGGAAACACTTCAGCGAATTCCCTCACCATAGGCATTTCTTCAAGGATGGTTTCTTCCTTGGACTCAATCATCTGAGCTAGATATGCATGCTCATAAGGTAGTAATATCCACTCTTGAGATTATGGAGCTAAAGGAGATTCATCTTCCTCCTTACACTTGTAAAGAATCAGCGGTTGATTATCCATATGGAGTGTAATTTCCCTCTCCTGACAATTTATGTTGGCTCTATATAAGGAAAGAAAATCCATGCCAAGAATTGCATCAAATTCTAATAGAGGGAGTATGACGAGGTTCTCTGGGAAATTCAATCCACAAATTATAACAGGGGAGGACTTATATTCATGGGATGCAATGATTGCCCCATTTTACGTACTCACTAACATCTTCACTTCCATGATTTGTGCTGGTGCTGGGATTGTTCTACTAAACTTTTGAGATATAAAAGAATGCGTATAACCTGAATCAAAAAGTATGTTCGCTATTCTTGAATGAATAACTAGCGTACCAGTCACCACTTCTTTGTCGGGTTTCACTTTGGTATAAGTGATGGGAAAAGCTATTCCTTGCTGCCTTGGAGGTTGTTAGTTGTCTCTGAAAACCCTTGGATTAGGGCACTGATTTTCAAAATGACCCGGTTCTTTGCATTTTTAGCATTTAACAACACATTGGGGTTTGAACAGAGCGTTCCTCTCCTCTGTCACAGCCGCAGGTCTTTCTTGCCGACAGTTAACAGCTAGGTGCCCTTCTCTTCCACACCTGAAGCATTTCCTCATCCCCTTAAGGCAATTTCCAGGGTGCTTCTTTCCGAACTTTTGGCAAGTGGGGTGCTGGATCCTCTTAGCACTGTTGGATTTATCCATTGAAACGCTAGCATTTAATTCTACCTTACGATTCTTGTCCCCATGATACCCCTGTGATTCTTCAATCTCTATTTCGACCTTGAGGGCACATCAGACGATTTCCTCATAGCTGTCGAAGTCACGGATCACTAATGCTTTCTATAGGCTAGGATTTAGCCCACCAAATAAGCGATCAACCTTGCATTCGAGGGTAACGACAAAGCTGGAAGAGTATCATTCAAGAATTGTGAAGTTTTCCTCATATGCTCCAACATATTATTCATTTTATTCTTGAGGGAAAGGAAGTACCTTTCCATCTTAAGCCGGAGGGTGCGTGGAAAATATTTATCGAAAAACATCTTCCAGAAATCCTTTCATTCCAATGCCTCGATCTCCTCCTTAGGCTTCGAATTTTTGATCAACATCCACCATTGATCAGCTTCACCCTCCATATGATAAGCCGCTAGGAGAACCTTCTCTTGTTCAACACATTGAAGGATGGAGAAGATCTTTTCAATGGAGTTGATCTATTGTTCTGCGATCGTGGGATCAGATGATCCACTAAAAGTAGGAGGCCTTTGTCTCATGAAGATCTTGATAGCGACTTGTTCTTTCTTAGGGGGGTTTGGATGTTCCTCTTGACCCATGTTTCTATTCAATTCTTGAGTTAGCTGAGAGAGAATCATGACAAAGTTTGCGATTCCCTCTCCCATTGGATTGGGCATCTCATTAGTACAGTCATCACACTGATCTTCACATCAGTTGTTAGCCCCAGTCCTCCTATTACCGGCCATTGGCTGGAATAAAATGAATTTTAGGGGGTAACACATAAAGGGTAATCCAAATACAAAAGTTGATGACTTATAAATAAACTTTTATTTCCTTTACTCATGAGTCTATAGGCTTCAATCTAGGCTTTTCATGATCTACTTTCTAACATATATTCTTAGGGGAATTTTTTTAATTCCCTTAATAAGGGTTCATACTAAGATTGTGAATTTATCAAAACATATCCCCTGGGAGTGTCGTAACCAAGAGTGCAGCAAGGCCCGTTGTCATGCACCAGTTCCCATTCGAGTCTAGCTCAAAGTGGTGTTTTTGGGTTTTACCCCTAGGATATATCTGTGCCAGAGCCGCCTCTACCTGCTCGTATCCAAACAGGGATGTATTTCTTTTATAAACCACTTACTCAGTACTTACCAAAACTTAGAGATGTTTTTATTATACTTAGTCTTGTCTCTAAGGCTTTACTAGGGTTTTTTAATCCTAATCCCAAAAATAACTAAACCTGTCCTTTGATACCAACTATGACAACCCTGCTTTTATTACAAACTTAAACATGATTTATTACATAAAACTTCACTTGATAAAACAAAGAAGATCGATGTGTTTAGTGTCTTTGAGTCTTAGGATCATTACATAAAAACTTAAAACATTAAATATAACATCTTTATTGAAAACTTCCTTTACATGACCACTACATTCCTTCGTACTTAGCATTGCATGGGATAACATCAGGACATGCATAAGAAAACGGTGAGCTATAAAGCCCAGTAAGGGATTAAACATGGAATAACATGAGGAGTAAAATACATGTTATACAATATGCATATCAATAGAGCATAATAAAAACATGAACATAAAGTCATGATAAAGCATGATAATCATAACATGGAAATGTGGCAACAACACTTAACATGGAATTAGCATGAGCCAAGGCTCATTGCACATGAAGCATGAGTGAATCCTCATTGCACATAAATAATGAGTAAACCCTCGTTGCACTTGAATTATCATGAGTCAACACTCATTGCACATGAAGTATCATAATACTATACTTTACCCAATGCATTGGAGCGCTATAAGGGCGCACCCTTCTTAAACATTTCATTTCATGCATAAGTGTGCCACATGGATCATAAAACATGGATTCATAAAACATAATCATTTATTACACGATAAAGGAATGTGGAATTCATACATGAAACTTTATAATCAATAATTAAATGTGAATAAAGGTGAATACCCTTGATGGAAAAATGGGCATGGTATTCACTACACAATGACATTGGCTTAGAAAATCGGTGCGATTTCGGCAGCATAACGGCGTGACATAAGAATTCATAAAAATGGTTGATGAGAGAGAAAGAGGTTCCTCATCATATTTACATGTAATGAACATTAAGGAGTTCATATACATACATGTCCCAACAATTTTATTGTAATTTAGATTCATGATACAAAAGTATTGCTTGAATGTAAAATAAGAGAGAGAAGTTCTTTTCGAAATTTCGGCATAGTAACGGGTGTACATGGGAGGCATTTAATGAAGGATAAAGGGGTATCCCATCATTAAAACATAAATAGGGAAATATTAGGGAGGTGAAAAACCATACCCCAACATTCATAATTGAAATTAAAAGGGAAAAACAACTTAAAGAAAATTAGACAAAAATGAGAAAGGAAGAAAAACCCTTACTTGGAAGTGTGCTTCCAAAGGATAGAGAGAGGCTTGTGAGAGTCTTATTGGGAGATTGGGGAACCTTGGGAGGATTATAGAGAGAGTAGGGTAGAGGTTAGAAGAACTCCAAAGGCTTTGAGTGAGGAGGAAGTGGGAGATTGGGTGGGTTTATATAGGAAAGGTGAGGGAATTCTTTATTATTTAGGTTTGAGACCCCTTATATTAAATTAATCCAAAACACAAACCATACCATGGTTTTTGACCATGGTTTTTGGAAAAGGGAAGAGGAAAACAATATTTTATAAGGACAAAGTCCAAACTTCTTAAAATATTAGGGTTACTTATGTTGAGGTGTGTCACACTCCCATGGAAATTAATTTTAAAAGACAAGGTGTTTAATCAGTCTTGAGGGGTGCATTAACACTTTGAAAAGTAAGACAAACAAACCCAAAATCACATTATATTAATTTTAAAACATATATTTGACGAAAATAGAGATTATAGTATTTTATTACATCACTATTGGGTCATTATGATGTCATAAAACACATTATATATTTATACGGTATTTAATTTTTACTCAAAACTTTGACTGTCTCAGAAAATTATGAAAAATTCACAGTTGGATAATTTTGACATCCTGATTCCAAAAATAACATTTATTTTATCTAAATAATTTTATAAATATGTTAATTTTAACTTTTAAAATAAAAACTGACATTTATCGAAAATTCACGGGTTTTGACAAAAATGGCTTTCAAAACTTAATAAAAATTATAATTGCATTCCTACAATTATATGATCATTTATATATAATAAAAATAAATCTAATAATAATAATAATAATAATAATATTTTATTAAAATATTATTTAATTAAAAAATCCCTTAATTTAATAAAATAGATTTCTTAATTAAATAATAACTAAAAACACCATTTGTACTTTAAAAACTATTTACAATGTATCAATAATGACAAGAAATTATATTCATTATTATATACAAAAAAAATAATGTACATGAACATATTATTATCGATTAGTTACATAACCCCTTAAAACAGCCGCATAAGACCTAAGGGTAAGGTGTGCGATGGTGACAGACTCTTGGGGTGGCTCGGATAACATCGCTCGAGTGGTAATTTCTATCAACTTCCACTTTTCCCATAGACGGCCCCATTTGAGCTTGACATGATGAATGTCATCTTGGGCTTGGTCAAGAGAAAAGCCCAAGGATGCCACCTCTTTTCCGAGCTCTGAAAAATGGGCTTCGTATGGAGCAATTCTACTAGATGAGGCCATCGCTTCTTTTGTCTGAGTAAATTTGGATTTGTTAAGGCCCTATATTTATACTAATCATGTGATCATTGTTTAACGACTATATTAGCAACGGTCAAAATTTTTAACATAAAACCAATGAAGTTTAAATTTTATATAAACATAAAGATACATTTAATTAGATCAAGAGGGATTTCCGTTAACGAAACTTTGGGTCGTTACAATGACCATTTATATATACATATGATATGGGCATGGAGACCCGTTATTACTGTGACACTAGCATGGAATCCCAACATGTGATATCGGCCATGAAGACCCTTGTTTCTATATATGGGCATGATGACCCTTACTATGATACTGGGCATTAAGACCTCTAATTATATGATACTGGGCATGGAGATCATATTCTGTGATACTATGCATGGTGTCCGTTATAAATGTGATACTGGGCATTGTGTCCCCTTTATTACTATGATACTAGGCATGACATCCCCTATACTATTGTGATTTTGAGAATGGATTCCCTTATAAATCTGATATCTTGAATTGTGTCCCTTGGTACTTGCCCAGAGTTATTTTGGCATGGACCGAAGTAGATAGTCTCAGACTGGTTTCCTTGAGGAACTCGATTCAGCCAATTTATAGTTATTATTACTTCCTTTCATTATTATATTTTCACACTTACATGTCATATAGAATTACTTAATATTTATAAATTCCATTGGTGGTGTCCTACTGAGATTTATCCCACATCGTATTAGGGCCACCTATGGTACCTGGGTAGACTACATACTTAAAGGTGTAGATAAGGGAATAATCATCTTAAAGATGCGTGACTTCTTGAATTAATCATAATGGGATCTTTGTAGCATATGACCTAGTATGAGATTAGGGTGCTGGGATCGATTTTGGACTTTTTGGATTCTTTTGTATAGCATGTATATCACTACTTCTTGCTACTTGTATCCATGTTTTCCTACTTTATAGATACATGACATCATCATTAGCTTTTGTATATGATTTTGTTTACTATTTTGATTATTATCTATTGTTAGATGTTTATATCTACATACACTATGGTGGGTTACAGGTCCTATAATTATAGTGTCTTCTTTTTCTCTCTTTTCCATTATTTACATGCTTCTGCTATTTATATACTAATTCCACATCTACTATTCTCAACATTGGTAATGAGGGCATAGTCTCCCCATTGACACTCCCTAGGCCCTCACTGACATTCAGAAGCCTCTGGAATTTGGGGAGATGCACTTGAGGCCATTTTGACCACTAGATCGGGGAACCATTTAAGTGGCATCCAGGCTCGAACTTCACAAAGTGGTATCAATGCTTCATTTTTTGGCTTTACTATTTTGAGACAATAGACAGGTGAATAGGAAGACTTCATAACATGGTTATAAACTATTCCTAGGAGTATCTAATCCACATATGGGGTAATACCATTTTTCCTAGAATAATGAATTGTTGTTCTGTATTAGGCTTATTTTAGTTGATTTGATTCCACCATTGGCAAAACAATTGAATTGTGAAGCAAATATTATTATTATTGAGGTTTACCTTTCATCTTTAGTCCAATGAGATGAGGTCAATGAAGCATTGATCATGCAGGTACCTTATAATTAAACCTATTAATTATGTGTTCTGTGAGTCGTTCATTTGAAAATACACACCATATCATAGGATCAATGGTTATACATTATTTTAATTTAGATGTTAAAATTTAGATGAACACATGAGTTTTTCTCCATGTATAAATTTTCAATTCATTAATTTTAAATGAGGGTAATTTTGTTTAAAATTATAAATGATATTTATTTAAGGATGATTGGATAGAATTATGATAAATTGAATTAATTGGATTAATTCATGGTGCATTATATTAATTAAATAACAAATCGAAGTAATAGATAAAAAGATTGAATATGAAGAAGAGGAACAATGAAATGAGGCAAAAAACACTTCCCAAGTCTAAGGTTCCATAGCACCATCCCTCTAAGAAGAAGAAGAAGATCCAAAAGTAAGGAAAACAACATAACAATGTATGTTTTAATGTGGAAATAAGGTCCACTGGAAGAAGAATTACACACTATCAAAGAATCAAGGTGTAAATCTAAGTTCATTTATTATTGAGTGTAATATTTATATATCTATAAGTTGGGTATTTGATACTTCATTTGGTTCTCAAATTTGTATCCAGATATAGGAACCAAGTATATTTCCTTAGGTTACAAGAGGTGAGGTGGATCTATGGGATACTAATGGATTAAGGCCGATTGCGCTTTCCATAAGAGACTAACATATCACTTTACCAATAATATTGATTTTAGTTTTAAAGAACTATTATTTTGTGCCTAGTGTAGCCAAGAACATTCTTTCTGTTTCATATTTAGATATGGATGGATTTATCTTCATCTTTGGAAATAACAGTTTCTACTTTCATTAAGATAGCATATATTATGGTATGGAACTGTTGAATAATGGTATCTGTGTATTGAATTCTGAAAAATAATTATTGGAAATTGATAATGAAACTAATATGTGAGACTCATATGACACCCAGTTGTGGCCTCATCATCTTGGTCACATAATTGATAAGTTTTTGAAAAGCTCTATTAAAATGGTTATTTAGACACTTTTGAGAAAAATCCACTTGAAATATGACTTGCTTGTTTATAAAAAAAGATGACCAAACCACCATTATGTTAAATAATGGTATTTATGTATTGAATTATGAAAAATAAGTATTGAAAATTGACAATGAAACAAATATTTGTGACTCATATGACACATAGTTGTGGCATCATCATCTTGGTCACATAATTTAGATGTGTTTGAAAATCTCTATAAAGATGTTTATTTAAAATATTTTGAGAAAACTGCACTTGAAATATGGAATTCTTGTTTAAAATGAAAGATGGCAAAACCAAAATTCAGTGGTCAAGGTGAAAGGGCCACAAATCTTCTAGAATTTGTTCACACTGATGTGTACAGACATTATCAAGTAGATGTTATAGGTGGATTCTCATACTTTATTAAGTTTAATGAAAACTTGAGTATGTATGACTATATCTACTTAATGAGGTACAAGTATGAATTCTTTGATAATTTCAAAGATTTAAAGAATGTGGTAAAGATTCATCTTGGTATGAAGTTGTAGAAACTTTGTTCAAATTGAGGTGGAAAATATCTTAACCAAGACTTTATCGACTTTCAATATAAGTATGAGATTTTATACCAACTCACTCAACCTTATACACCATAGTGGAATGGTGTTAGTGAAAGGAAGAATTGCACCTTATTGGACATGGAATGGTTGATGATTAGTCATGAAATTATTTCATTGTCCTTTTGGGGATATGCATTATAGACAACATTATACTTACTAAACTGAGTTCCAACCAAAGTGGAAAATGGTATTCCCTTCAAGGTATTGAGTTGAAATAAAATTATTTTGTCACTTTTTTGTGCATGGGGTTGTGATTAATTTGTTAAGGCTAGATCAATAATAAAACTAGATCCTCAAATAACTAAGTTTATCTTTATAAGGTATCATAAATAAATCGTCGGATAATACATATACAACCCTTTAGACAAGAAAGCGACTGTTGCAAGAAAATCTATTTTTCATGACAAGGATCACATCCTTAAGGGGGGTAATGGGAGAAATATTTACTTCAATGAATTTGATATTCGATATACACAAAAGTTTGGTACATGAATCTATTACCTAGGTACCTGTGGATGAAGGTGTCTTTGGAACACAAGTACATCATAGAAGTGCTAGGGAGGTAAGAGAACAAAAGAGATATGGTTTTCTAGTAACCGCTGATGGTGAATCACTATTGGTGGATAACAGTGATCATTTCTCATATAAGGAGGCATTATAGAGATTATAAGATGAAACACGGAAAGAAGAAATGAATTCTATGATATATTCCATGTATCAAAACCATCTTTGGGTTTTGATCGATCTTCCAGTTTATGTAAAACCTATTGGGTTTAAATGGGTATTCAAGATAAAGATGGACATAGAAGGTAAAGTGAATACCTATAAAGCATGAATAATGTCTGAAGAGCTTGGCCAACGTCAAGGAATTGAATATGATGAAACCTTTTCTAAATTTTCATGTTTAAATCCATCAGAATTTTATTTTCTGTAGCAGCTTTCCATGACTATGAGATTTAAAAAATAGATGTCAAAACTACATTCCTTAACGAGAACCTTAAAGAGGATGTGTATATTATAGCGACCCAGCATTTTCATAAATTACTATTACATCATTTCAAAGATAAAAAACATAATAGTATTACACATAGAGGATCAAATGGTTTAGTATCTCGGGAAAACTAGGACCACACATAACAAATACAACATCAACCATAGACATTTATTTAATTTATTCTACACTAGATTCTTAGTGGCACTTGTCCTCTCCTTAGTACATGTATCCACATGAGGATATACATCAAAAGGGGTGCACTAGAAGCCCAGTAAGGGGATAGATAATAACAATATATCATGGGGTGAGCATAATCATAACATAGGCAAACGATCATGAACATGAGAGGAGTATAAATAAAAGACTTGAAATATGGAAATGCATAAAAATGAAACATCATGTATTAATGGTTAACTACCACACATACTTGTGAACCAGGATAGAATCTTGTTCACACATCATTTCACATTTAGTAATGAGATTAATCACTTTACCCAATGCATTGGAGCGCTGTATAATTCTGGGCGCACCCGTCACATTTAAACATTCATATTGCGCTATATAATTCCGGGCACACCCGTCACATCATAACATTATAATTTATCATGCATGCCACAATGAACATATAACATTAATGAACATAACTAACCCATGAAAAGGAATGGGTTTAATCTCATAAGAACACATTCATAAACTTTGGGTTCATAAAATAAATAGGGAAGAACATACTTGATACAAGAATCATCAACCTTGAATGAGAGGTAAAAGTTGAGTTCTTAAGAGAAGAGTTCTTTTAGAAAACATTTGGATTGACATAAAATTCATTAGAAAACATGTATATCCCATAAAAGGAAAGAAAATTATGAAAAAATTAACTTTAATGAGTGACCATATCAAAAATGGAGTGAAAGATGTAGAACCTGAAGGGTAACAGTTGGATTAGAGAATTTCCCCTTACCTTGTACTCGAATGCCTCATTCTATTTAATGTCCTGTATAATGACATTATATTCATTAATTAGAAATTATAGAACATTTTATTCATTAATAGTGTTCGTTATTGTTTCATTATGTCATATTATGTTCCTTTGGATGACTTATAGAGTTTAAAAACATTGTTTGGGGATGTTCGTTTTTATGGTTTTTCTTGGGTGATTCACTTGTATTCTTAAATTGAAGTTTGGGTAGAACATGAGTAAAAATCCAGAAATGATATTACAAATAATTAATTATATTACATGAGTTTTAATGATCTTATAATGAATTATATTAGATCCATTTGGATGAATCATTATATAAGAATTAAATGATGGTTATTTGGGTCAATTTGGGCGGTTTTTGGATCACAACGAACTTGTTTTAACTAATCACTTAGTGATATGGACATAGGTTATTTCCAGAACTTTAAATAGAACATAATACATATAGAATATTCTGTTTCCACCATAAAAATGGTTTCATGACCAGATCTGAAGGTAGAAATGGAAGAAGAAAGTATGTCGTTCTTGAAGGTGATAAATTAACACCTCACGAACAACATTCTCTTTAATAAAATAAAAAGAAGAGGGAAATGGGTTTGGATGATATAAGATATCATTAGAATAATAAAATTAAATTATATGTATAATACTAAAGTTATAATACAATTTTGATGAAGATAGGAGGGGAGAGATCAAGAAATGAACTTGAACTTGAAAGGAAATTAAAGGAGAAGAGGGAGGGAAATTACCTCTAGAATCCTCCTCCTGAGAACCTCCTTGAGGGCCTAATATTGGTCTTTTGATGAGACCAGAAGATCTTGGAAGTGGGTGAGGGGATAGGGAAGGTGTTTTGGTAGAGTTTAGAGAAGGCTTGAAGCTTGAGAGGTGTGAGGAAAAAAGGGTGTGAAGGGTGGCTTTTATAGTGGAGGGGAGAGAGGTTTCCTTAATATAAAATTGATTTGTTTATTATTTCCCCACAAGACAAGGAATAGTGAGTCTTTAACAACCAAGAATAGTAATTTTATAATTTAATTCCGAACCAAGTGGGCTTACATCAGTAGAACATCACACATGACCCTATAATTAGCTTATTTAGCTTATTTTGTAAATTACGGTATTTCACTATTCATAAAAAATTCAAGTATCTCAGAAAAATCCAAAAACTTTAACCCAACCATTTTTAGATGTGTAGAATCCAAAAATTAAGTACATTTTTTAAAAATAATTTTCTAAATATTATTAATTTAATATTTAATTAAAATCATAATTTACTTAAAAAAACAGTTTTTAAGAATAAAACTGATTTTATAGTGCTTCCAAAAATTATGTAGGGTCTTATAAGATTATCTAAAAACGATAAGAAATTGATTAAATAGTTTATGAAAACATTTTAGGAAAATAAAAATTCTTATTAATTAATTAATTAATTAATTATTTATGACTTACAAAATACCAAAACGTTTACTAAGGTCAAATTGTCACTTTCTAAGATTTCTAAATTTTATTTTATTATTCATAGGTAATTTTACTTTTATGCCGGATGATTTACTATTCATAAGGGTCATTATAATATTAATAAGGGTATGTTACTATTCCTAAGGGTATGTTACTATTCACCAAAAATTATTTTTGTTTCATTAGACTCCAAAAATCATCTTGAACACAACCGTGTATGTCAGATTTTCAAAATTCAAAACATAGAAGTAAAAACATTATGTTTAAAGGTCACTTATCACTTATTAGTTCATTATGTTGTGTTTTTATGTTATTTTTTGAAATAATTATAATAATGGAAATTTTCATTGAAAAACTTTGGGTCGTTACATTCTTCCCCCTTAAGAAATTTCGCCCCCGAAATTTCACTTTACACAAAAAGGTGAGGGTACTTTTTCTTCATTGCCTCTTCCGGTTCCCAAGTTGCTTCCTCAAAATTATGGTTCCTCCACAACACTTTGACAATATGAGTTGTCTTTTTGCGTAGAACCTTATCACTTTGGTCCAGAATCTTTATTGGCTGCTCCTCATAGGAGTGATCATCTTCCAACTGCACCACCTCTGCGTTTATTACATGTGAGGGGTCTGGTATGTACTTCCTCAGTAGTGATACATGAAACACATCATAAACTTGAGCCATATTCGGTGGAAGTGCAAGACGATAGGCCACTGATCCTATGCGGTCAAGGATATCAAAGGGGCCAATGTACCTTGGGCTTAGCTTCCCATTCTTCCCGAGTCACATGACTCTCTTCCATGGAGATATTCGAAGGAAGACTTTATCTCCAACATCAAACTCCAAGTCCCTTCAAAGGTTGTCAACATAGCTCTTTTGCCGAATTTGAGAAGCTTTGATGTGTTTCTGGATGACATGAACCTTCTCTGTCATCTCTTGAACAAGATCGGGTCCAAGTAGCTTTCTTTCTCCAACTTCATCCCAACAGGTTGGAGTTCTACATCGCTTCCCATAAAGAGCTTCATACGGAGCCATCTGAATACTCAATTGGAAGATATTGTTGTATGAGAACTCAACCAATGGGATATGCTGATCCCAACCACCTTTGAACTCAAGAGAGAAAGATCTTAGCATATCTTCAAGCGTCTAAATAGTCCTTTCAGACTAGCCATCGGTTTGGGGGTGATAGGCCATGCTGAAATTTAATTCAGTACTCAAAGCATGTTGAAGGCTTCTATAGAATTTAGATGTGAACCTTAGGTCACGCTTAGAGACAATTGAGAGTGGAACACCGTGCAGTCTCACCACTTCCTTTACATATATCTTTGCAAGTTGTTCAAGAGAGAGGTCTTCCCAAATAGCGATAAAATGGGCAGTCTTGGTGAGTCGGTCAACCACAACTTATATCGCATTATTTCCCTTTGACGTCTTCGGGAGACATGTGACAAAGTCCATAGTAACATTTTCCCATTTCCACATGGGTATAGGCAATGGCTGCATCATACCCTTGGAATTTTGTCGCTCAACTTTAACTTGCTAACATACCAAGCACCTTGATATATATTCCGCAATCTCCTTATTCATGTTAACCCACCAGAAGTGTTCTCGGAGATCACGATACATCTGGGTACTCTCAGGATGGATAGAGAAAGTTGAGCTATGTGCATTATCCAATAGATCCTTCTTTATCCCAGGTGATGAAGGCACAAAAAACCGCATTCCAAATCGAATCACACCATCATCGTCGATATGGAACTCTTGCAGCTTCCCTTCCTTTACTACATTCACCATCTTTTTTATCTCCACATCATCCCTTTGTGCTTACATAATCTTCTCTTGGATGGATGGTTGTGAAATAATTTGAGAAAGGTAGGATGTATCCCCTGATGCTATGATTTCCAAATCCATTCTTTGTATATCTAAGAAGATAGGGTCTTTCTTAATCTGCAACATGAATAGAGTAGTAGGTTCTTTTCTGCTTAGAGCATCAGCTACCTTGTTCACCTTTCCAGGATGATAGTGAATAGAGCCATCGTAATCCTTGATTAGCTCTAACCATCTCCTTTGACGCATGTTGAGCTCCTTTTGTGTGAATATATACTTCAGGCTCTTGTGGTCGGTGTATATGTCACACTTCTCGCCATAAAGGTAGTGCCACCAGATTTTCAAGGCAAAAATCATGGCTGCCAACTCTAGATCATGTGTCGGGTAGTTCTGCTCATAGATCTTCAACTGTCATGAGGCGTAGGCTATCACATTATATTTCTTCATGAGTACACAACCCAAGCCTTTCTTTGAAGCATCACTGTATATCACAAAACTTTTTTCAATTTTTGGTAGTGTGAGTACAGGTGCAGTGATCAACCTTATCTTTAGCTCCTTGAAGCTTCCCTCACATTCTTCTATCTAGATATACTTTACCCCTTTCCTTGTTAACTTAGTTAGCGGGCTTGATAATCGTGAGAAGTTTCTCACAAAACGTCGGTAGTACCTAGTTAATCCAAGAAAACTACGGATTTCTATGACACTAGAGGGCCTAGGCCATTCCTCAATTGCCTCTGTCTTTGAAGGATCCATAGAAATTCCCTCACTTGTGATCACATGTCCCAAGAACGTGACTTGATTCATCCAAAAGTCACACTTTCTGAACTTGGAATACAACTTCTCCTTTCTCAATGTCGCCAACACAAGTCTTAGATGTTCTTCATGTTCCTCCTTGATATTGGAGTAGATGAGAATATCATCGATAAACACTAACACAAATTTGTCGAGGTAATGTCTAAAGACTCTCTTCATCAAATCCATGAAGATTGCAGGGGAATTAGTAAGTACAAAGGGCATCACAAAAAACTCATAGTGCCCATACCTTGTATGGAAGGCAGTCTTCTGAATATCTTCCTTCTTCACCTTTACCTGATGATATCCAAAATGAAGATCCACCTTTGAGAAGCATTGAGCTCCTCTTAACTGGTCGAAAAAGTCATCAATCCTTGGGATAAGATACTTGTCCTTTATGGTGATCTTGTTGAGTTCCCGATAATCGATACACAACCGCATGGTTCCATCCTTCTTCTTTATAAAGATCACTGGCGCCCTTCAAGGTGATTCACTAGGGCGTATGAACCCTTTGTCCAGATGATCTTGCAGCTGCTTCTTTAACTCCTCCAGTTCGATAGGATCTATCCTATAGGGGCACTTTGAGATAGGAGTAGCTCCAGGTATGAGTTCAATTGAGAACTCTACTTCACAATCCAAGGGAATTCCAGGTAACTCTTTGGGAAATACATCACCGTATTCCCTCACGATGGGAATTTCCTCCAGGTTGGAACTTTCCTTTGACTCAACCATTTGGGCGAGGTATGCTTCTTCATAGGGAATCAACACCCACACCATTGAAGGATTTTTCAAAGGAGATTCATGATCTTCCTTGCATTTGTATATGATCATGGGATGGTTTAGAGTATGGAAAGATATTTCATTTTCCCGAAATTTGATATGTGCTCTATATAACGAGAGCCAGTCCATTCCCATTATAGTGTCGAATTCCACCAAGGGAAGTATTAAGAGATTTTCAAGAAGAATCTTCCCACTTATGACAATGGGAGAAGAGTCAAATACTTGGGTGGTAATGATTTCACCACTTGGTGTTTTTACAGATATCTCTACTTCAAGGTTTTGGGGCTTTGATTCTATAGTTCTAGCAAACTTGCAAGATATAAAGGAATGCGTAGAACCAAAATCAAATAAGACTTTTGCCATTATTGAGTGAATAGGAATTGTACCTTGTATGAATTCATTATCAGGATCCACCTACATAGTAGTGATGGCATAAGCCTTCCCTTATTACTTTGTCTTTGGTGGCTACTGACGCTGATTACCCTCAAGAGCTCGAGGTTTAGTGCACTGGTTTGCATTGTGCCCTAGCACCTTATAGTTGTAGCATTGAACCATTAGTGGTTCTCTCCTTTCATAGGAAACATTCCCCTTCCTTTTCCTGTCTTTTTGACACTCTTGAGCATGGTGTTCTTATTTACCACACTTAAATCATTTCCCCGTCCCTTTGAGGCAGTTCCCATGGTGCAACTTCCCACATTTTTGGCATGTGGGTCGTTGATTTTTCTTCCCACATTTATCATTAGATCCAATAGCTTGAAACTCCATTTTTCTTTTCTTATCACCATAGCCATGAGACCATTATCCAAACTCCATCTCTACTTTGAGAGCACACCGAACAACTTCTTCATAACTCCTGAAGTCTCGAATTGCAAGAGCCTTTCGTAGGTGTGGTTTTAATCCACTAAAGAATCTATCAATTTTCTATCATTGTTGATAACAAAACCTAAAGCGTACCTTGCAAGACTTGTGAAATTCGCCTCATAGGTTGTGATAGATTATCCTTCTTTCTTCTTGAGCTCTATAAATTCTCTCTCCGTCTTTGTGTGAAGAGTTCGTGGGAAGTACTTATTAAGAAACATTATCTTAAAGTCTTCCCATTCCATCTCTTCAATTTCCTCCCTTGGCTTGGTATTCTTAATCAAATCCCACTATTGATCGGCTTCTCCATCTAGACGATAAACGGCTAGAGTCACCTTATCCTTCTCAGAATAGTGAAGCACATAAAAGATCTTCTCCATGGAGTTGACCCACTGTTCCGCAACTAGTGGATCAGAAGACCCACTAAACGTCAGTGGTCATTGCCGTATAAAACATTCGATAGCCAGTTGCTCCCTCTTTGGTGAAGGAGGATGTTCCCCATTATTATGGTTACTGTTCATAACCTGAGATAATTGGGTAATCATCGCCATGAAGTTTTAAACTCCACCTCCCAAATCATTGGGGATGTCATTCGGGCAATCGTTGCATTGGCCCTCGCATGAGTTGTTGGCCTGATTTCTCTAGGTTCCCACCATTTTCTAAAATAGAAAAGGTTAGAACAAAACATAAGTAAACAAGTCATGAATAAATTATTCATTTAAACAATTATACCAAAAACATAACATATGGGATCTCTAGGTAAATATTCTTGTGTCCATATTTGTACTTAATCTCATACTAGAGGTTTTCTCTAGGATTCACTAATCATAATTCCCAAATTAACTAAACCTTGCCTCTGATACCAACTATAGCGACCCAGACTTTTCATAAATTACTATTAAATCATTTCAAAGATAAGAAAAATAATAGTATTACACATATATTATCCAAAGGTTTAGTATCTTGGGCATACTAGGATCACACATAACAAATACAACATCAACCATAGATATTTATTTAATTTATTCTTCACTAGCTTGTTAGTGGCACTTGTCCTCTTTTTAGTACATGTAGCCACCTGAGGATATACATCAAAAGGGGTGATCTAGAATCCTAGTAAGAGGATAGATAAGAACAATATAGCATGGGGTGAGCATAATCATAACAAAGACAAAAGATCATGAACATGATAGGAGCATAAATAAAAGACTTGAAATGTGGCAATGCATAAAAATGAAACATCATGTCTTAGTGGTTAACTACCACACATACTTGTGAACCAGGCTAGCATCTTATTCACACATCATTTCATATTTACTCATGATATTAATTACTTTACACAATGCATTGGAGTGCTGTATAATTCCAGGTGCACCCATCACATTTAAACATTCATATTGCACTATATAATTTCGGGCGCACCCGTCACATCATAACGTTATCATTTATCATGCATGCCACAATGAACATATAAAATTAATGAACGTAACTGACCCATGAAAAGGAATGGGTTTCATCTCATAAGAACACATTCATAAACTTTGGGTTCCCAAAAGAAAGAGGGAACAACATACTTGATACAAGAATCATCAACCTTGAATGAGAGGTAAAAGTTGAGTTCTTAAGAGAAGAGTTATTTAGAAAAGCATTTAGATTGAAATAAACTTCATTAGAAAACATGTATATCCCAGAAAAGGAAATAAAATGATGAAAAAATGAACTTTAAGGAGTTACCATATCAAAAACGGAGTGAAATAGGTAGAACCCGAAGGGTGATAGTTGGGTTCGAGAATTTCCCCTTACCTTGTACTCGAATGCCTCCTTCTCTTTAATGTCCTGTATAATGACATTATATTAATTAATTAGAAATTAAAAAACCTTTTATACATTAATAGGGTTCATTATGGTTTCATTATGTCATATTATTTCCCTTTGAATGACCTATAGAGTTTAAGAACATTGTTTGGGGATGTTCGTTTTTATGGTTTTTCTTGGGTGGTTCACTTGTATTCTTAAATTGAAGTTTGGGTAGAACATGAGTAAACATCCAGAAATTATATTACATGTAATTAATGATATTAAAGGAGTTTTAATGATCTTATAATGAATTATATTAGATCCATGTGGATGAATCATTATATAATAATTAAATGATGGTTATTTGGGTCAATTTGGGCGGTTTTTGGATCACAACGAACTTGTTTTAACTTATCACTTAGTAATATGGACATAGGTTATTTCTAGAACTTTAAATAGAACATAATAAATATATAAAATTCTGTTTCCACCATAAAAATGGTTTCATTACCAGATCTGAAGGTAGAAATGGAAGAAGAAAGTATGTCGTTCTTGAAGTTGATAAATTAACACCTCACGAACAACTTTCTCTTTAATAAAATAAAAGGAAGAGGGAAAAGGGGTTGGATGAAATAAGATACCATTATAATCATACAATTACTTTATATGTATAATAATAGAGTTATAATACAATTTGGATGAAGATAGGCGGGGAGAGATCAAGAAATGAACTTGAACTTGAAAGGAAATTAAAGGAGAAGAGGGAGGGAAATTACCTCTAGAATCCTCCTCTTAAGAACCTCCTTGAGGGCCTAAACTTGGTCTTTTTATGAGACTAGAAGCTCTTGGACTTGGGAGAGGGAATAGGGATGGTGTTTAGTTAGACTTTAGAGAAGTATTGAAGCTTGAGAGGTGTGAGAAAAAGAGGGTGTGAAGGGTGGCTTTTATAGTGGAGGGGAGAGGGGTTTCTTTAATATAAAATTGATTAGTTTATTATTTCCCCACAAGACAAGGAATAGTGAGTATTTAACGACCAAGAATAGTAATTTTATAATCTAATCCCGAACCAAGTGGGATTACATCAGCATAATATCACACATGAACCTATAATTAGCTTATTTAGCTTATTTTGTAAATTACTGTATTTCACTATTCATCAAAAATTCAAGTATCTCAGAAAAATCCAAAAAACTTTACCCCAACCATTTTTCAACATGTAGAATCCAAAAATGAAGTCTGTTTTTCAATAATAATTTTCTAAATATTATTAACTTAATATTTAATTAAAATCATAATTTACTTAAAAAACAATTTTTAAGATTAAAACTGATTTTATAGTGCTTCCAAAAATTACGTAGGGTCTTATAAGATTATCTAAAAATTATAAGACATTGATTGAATAGTTTATGAAAACATTTTAGGGAAATAAATATTCTTTTAAATTAATTATTTAATTAATTATTTATGACTTACAAAATACCAAAACGTTTACTAAGGTCAAATTGTTACTTTCTAAGATGTCTAAATTTTATTTTATTATTCATATGTAATTTTACTCTTATGTCGGCTGATTTACTATTCATAAGGGTCATTATACTATTCATAAGGGTATGTTACTATTCCTAAGGGTACGCTACTATTCACCAAAAATTGTTTTTGTTTCATTAGACTCCAAAAATCATTATGAACACAACCGTGTATGTCGGATTTTCGAAATTAAAAACATAGAAGTTATAACCTTTTGTTTAAAGGTCACTTATCACTTAGTAGTTCATTATGTTGTGTTTTTATGTTATTTTATGACATAATTATAAGAATTGAAATTTTCATTGAAAAAATTTGGGTCGTTACATATATGACATAGCCTAAAGGGATTGTGAATCCAAAAAATTACAAAAGTTATAAAATATATAGAGATCCATTTATAGATTAAATAAATCATTCATTTCATGGAACTTTATACTTGAAGAATCCATAAAGTAATTTGGTTTCATTACAAATTAATGTAATCCATGTGTTTATAAGAATTTTAGTTGTGTTAAATCTATTCTCATAATAGTATATGTTGATAAAATATTACTAATTAGAAATTACATATCACTTTTTCAATAGGTTAATGCATGGCCGAGAAAGTGCGTCTCCATGAAAGACTTAGGCAAACCATCTTACATTATAGGGATCAAGATCATGAATAATAAATCCAATTTTATCCTAAAACTATACTAAGGTATATACATTGACCATAAATAGAATATTTTAATAATGGAACAATCCAATAGTGGTTTGGTTCCAGTGTCACATGGTATACATATTTCCAAGAAGCTGTGTCCTCAGACCCAAGAGGAAAGAGAGATACTGCATAATAAACCATAATCTTCTATGAATGGATCTATCATGTATGCCATGTTATGTATGAGGCTTGATGTTTCTTATGATTTGATCATGGAAGGTAGATATTAAGAAGATATAGGTGAAAAATATTGGATTGTTTTCAAGACCATCCTTAAGTATATAAGATGAACTAAGGATATATTCTTGTTGTATGGAAAAGATGATGATCTATCCATGATAGGTTATATATATGTTAGCTTTTAGACTGATTATAATGATCACAATTCTTAGTATCAATATATATTTTGTCTCAATAGGGGAGCTGTGGGCTGTAAGAGTTCAAAGTAGCTAGTTTTCACTATTTCTAAAGTTGATTCCAAAAATATTGTAGTTTCCAATGCATCCAAGGATGTAGTATAGATTTGAAACTTTTTCTAATAGATTTATGTGGTTTCTAATATTAAATAACCTATCCTAGTTTATTATGATAAATATAGCGGTGGTTCTCTGTAATGATCCAAGGCCATACTAAAGGAAAAATCACATACTTAAAATGTTTTATCTCTTGAGAGATATTTCTCAACACATTTAAGTTGCACTGAGTAGATTATCCATGGAGGAAAATTTATAGGACCCATTAATGAAGGATTTATCTTTGAAAAATATTGTTTATCAAGTGAGAGCTAGTGGAATGAAAGTTTTTGTTAGTTTTATCTAATTCAATTGGGAGTTTATTGGAGTTTGTTCCCTTAGAACCAACTTTGATAAAACTTGATTTCTTATTTTTTTATTAATTAAAGATTTTTTCTTAACACATCTTGATAATTATTATAAATGATATTTGTATGTGATAATGTCCTTAGATTTTATGTCACACTAAAAGGTCATAGTAGTTCTCTATTATGATGAGAACCTAGAGGTTCTGCGACATTACTCTTAAATCTTATTCTATGGATGGATGATATTATATGATCAGACATATAAGATACATTTTATTAGGGTTATGAGGCTAACAAGACATTGATAAACCATCTCATGGTATTCACCCGTTATAATCTCCATTATTGGAGGTTATGAGAATATGCCATTTAATAGGAAATCCAAATTTTCATATGTCATTTGATGTTTCTATATACAGTAATGTGTATTGATCCTTATACATTAAGATTATCATTAATGGATATCTTGAATCAATTATTTTGATGTATTTATGAGAACCATGACAACATATGTTCATGGTGAAGTAGGATATGTTAGGTGTGTCACAAGTGATATAACATTAATGGATAATTCAAGAAAGGATTTATACATTTTGTCCTATAATGGGAGTTGATATCTCATTCCATTTAACAGAATAAAGCTTCCAATATAAATCCATGGACTTGGTGTTCTGTGGGTAAGTTCATTTCAAAAAATTCAAATAAATAGATATCAAGTATATGAGTTAATGAAAATGGTATGCAACCTACACGACAAGATATATAACAATAAAAGGATTATATATCATAGTAAATATTTTTGTGATGTTCTACATAATTGTAACAATACCATCTTTATATATGGATTCTTTGGTATGTTTCTAGACGATTATCTTGAAATTTAGGAGGTTATATCTAATTTCACCGAGAAGGAGGCCTGGAGGGTCACACACTATGTGTATCCAAAATCAAAGTTAATTTCAAGTAATGAATTTAATAATTAGAATAAATAATATTAATTCTAGTTTGGTTGATCACCATAATTTAACCTCAAGTTATTAAAAAGAATATAGTGAGTAAAATAATAATAAATAAATATTAGTTTACATGTTTTGAGAATATAATATTCATTATATTTATCTTATAAATAATACAGTGAAATTTATTTAATTAAATAGTCATTATTCGAGGATCGATGAATGTTGAAGAGGGGGAGAAAAAAGAGTATAATGGTCCAATTAGAAATAATTGGTTTTTATTTATATTCATAATTTGTTTCACATGTTAAGTGATTAATAATACTAATATCATTATTAATGGATAAGGGTTCAATTAACAATACTAGAAATGGTTAAGGGCTTGTGTGTAGTTTTCCAACCTTAAAACTGCCATAATAAATATCTAATTATATATAATTTTATCTAAATATGTCACTTTCATAAAGTGACTTTTGGGTGTGCACAATGGATAATATAGATACCTAGATATATATCGAAAGAGATATATCTAGAATTATATATATATATATATCTATAAAGACATCTAGATATATATCTATAGATATATCTTGATTGATATATCTAGAGATATATCTTGATAGATATATCTAGAGAGATATCTAGAGTTCTATAAATATCTCCATCTTCCTCCTCTCTCATGTCTTTGAGAGAGAACCAAGAGTTCTCCCTATTTGAGAAGAATATTTTTGATGTCATCCATGAACAATAGAACCGGTTAGGATCAGTTGTTCTAGAACCTGATGATTATATGACATTGATCAGAGATTTTGGTGTATGTTTGGATCATTGTTTGAGGAATTATGTACTTTAATCCTACAATGAAATGACACTACAATGAAAACTATTCCCTTAGCTCATTTAGGAAAGTGCAATTAAAAGTTGAGATAATTATTTATCTGCTTATAAATTAATTATAAATTACATGTGAAGATCCTATCCCATCATTTCTAACATATTAATGTAGTCTATTAATAATTTTTTATTTCACATGATCTTATGATCATGTAAAGCAATTATTAAACATCATTTAAGATGAAAATATTAGTGGTTAATACTTTCAAAGGAATCTTCCACTATGATTGAAACCTAAATCTTTTCCACCCATGATCTTCAGTTTACTGTGGTAGTGTTCACTTTGAAGTTGTAGAGACACCAGCTTATCAGAGAATGTTTTTTGGTTTTTATAAATCATAAAAACCTAAAGTATGTTTTATCCTAACATATCTTAAATACACTAAAATGAAATTGGATGAAGTTATTATAATACCATGAATTTGATATTTCTTTTACACCTGATAAATGGAATATACAAGTGGATTCCTTTAGTTGGAAGATGCAAGGTGGCGTTCTGCATGAGTAGGGAGACTCCTGTAGGGTGATGAAAGAGTTTGAAATGTTTCACATTGATAAGTTGATGGAATAGTTTTTTTACCATATGATAGTGTAGCCATCCTTAGTGAAAGTATTGGTGGATTCCCATTTTGTGGTTTATAATGAAAATGTTTGGTGTGATTGAGTCGTTTGTGTAAATTCTCATGAGGGTTGGTCTGAGGATAGACAACATCAGGTGTTGTTATAAGAAAATATTTTTGTTCCTTTATAAATGCATGAAGTTGTTCTCCGTGGGTTCTATAGTTCACACTTTATGATACATATTTGTGCTCCAAATATGTAACTTTATCTGAGGAATTAGTTTTTCTGGTCTAGGTTGAAATTTACATTTACAGAGTTTGGATGTCGGTGTTTTGTCTTTTAGAAGATGAAGGCTGAGCATCATGTTCCCAATGGTTTGCTTCAGATTCTTGATGTCCCCGAGTGGAATTGGTAGGAAATTTTGATGGAATGTTTCACCTGTTTACCTAGACCCAAGTGAGGTTGTGATTCTATACTAGTGATCATGGAACTTCATAAAACATTAACTCACTTATTAGAAATTAAAGAGTCAATATCATTGGAATTTTTGTCTTAGAAATATTTTAATGATATAGTGAGGCTTAATGGGGTTATAAAGATAATAATCACTTATCATGATTCTTGTTTTTACCTCTAGGGTGTGAAGAGGTCTCTAATGTGATTTTTGGTTGTTTTTTATGACTTATCCCCACTTTTATTTCATAGATGGATGGTCAGATAGAGAAGACTATATAAACTCTATAGGACATATTGCATGAATGTATTCAATATTTTGGAGATACCTAAGTGAAACACCTACAATTGGTGGAGTTTTCTTAAAAAACAACCACAACTCCATTATTATTTTGGAAAATTTTGAATCACTCAATGTTTTGCCTTTATAATCTCTATGTTTCTAGACTGAAGTTAAGGATTCATCTATTCTAGGACTGGAATTGGTGCAAAGTACAATAGATAAGGTGTAGGTGATCCTCAGGTGAATGAAATTGGCATAGGATTATCATAATACCTATTCTGATCACATGAGGAGGCCTCTAGAGTTTGGCGTTAGATATAACATGTTCTTAAAGGTGTATCCTCATTCTAGATATTAAATCTTCTGTTTTGGGAGTAAGATTTCTCCTTGATTATTTGGGCCTTTTGAGGTGTTGTATTGGGTATGAGATGTGGATTATTTGTTATCACTACCCTCTCAAAGGATCCAGATTCATTATATCTTTCTTGTTTTATTCATCACCAGTATCTTCATGAAAATTATCACATCATCGACTAGGGAGAAGTATATGTTGAAGATAGTATGACCTTTGAGGTGTTTTCTATTGATATTTTGGTTCATTAGGATAAGGTGCTAGATGATCATTCTATCCATTTGGATTGTGTCCTATGGTGGCACAATGTCTTGGAGGGGAGTTCATGGGAGTGGAAGTCATAGATTAACACTCAATATATCAAATTTTTCAATGATTTATCTTTCTTACTTTGATGATTTGTTTGATCTTTGGTCGGATAATTTGTAAACCCTTACATGTTCTATGATATTTTTATCTTACTTAGTGTTTTTCTTATTTTTTCATTACCATTGAGAGGTATCTAAATGAATTAAAAAAAATCTAATAACACTTATCATATGAAGTGGAAGTGATTAAAACCATAGTCCTAGGTACTCCCACGCATAGAAAAATAAAACTACGAAACATATTGAAATGAATAGCATAGTAAAAACACACAATACACCTAAGAGAATCTAAAAACATTAGTATTTATCTAATATTATTGATAATGATCACTAAGGGAATCCAAATTACATCATATCTATGAGGTGTATCCAGGGGAATATTTGAAGTGCTCAATGTTCTAACGGAAACCTATCATCCTCTATGGCTTGCTAGACCCTCAGGTTCAATAGAAGAAGATGAAAATAGCTTTTGGTGATGGATAGTTTCATCCAAACTATGTGAAATTCTTGAACATGACAATACTAGGTCATTAACTAGGACAATGTTAGATTAATTCTTTATAAGCATACTTATGACCAATTTAGTGGTGATCTGAGGCCGATCCACAAGGAAGGATTGGAGTGTGTTTTCATGACCAAAAAGACAAAAATAAATCTCAATAAAATAGTAACAAGTTATCAGTGCTGGAAAAAAGAGATGGTGGTGACGCAGTTATGATATTTCAAGTTATAGGACTGAATGACTATGTTGAGATAGATGAATAATTATAGGAGAGAAGTTAGATCACAACGCAAGTAGGAAAAAAATTATTGTGATCGAGTACTTCAATTGACTAGTTTTAAATAGATTCTCCTTCATTCATGTAATATATTAAGCACTCTGGAAATGATTAAAATATATTGAATAGCTTGTAAAAATTTCAACCTTAGGTCAAATGAATACTACAATTCTCTAACTGTATAACACACTCAACCATAAAATGATAAATCAATTTCCCCTATGTTCAATTTTTTTAGAACATAGTGTGATTCTATCATGTTTGATCTATAAATTGAATAATTTTATTTAATAAAATTAAATAAGGGATAATTTTAATTAACCTACAATATTGTGGAAAATTAGTTTGACAAAAAGTGATCAAGAGAGAAACTTGCAACAAACTATCACAAATGATGCAATGAATATTTCCAAATTAATATTATTACCTACATAATGATTAGTTGATCATCATTTTTAATTCAGTAATATTCCAAAAATTTGTTCATGTAATATCCATTAAAATATAGAAACAAGAAACATAAGAGAGGGAGATGATTATTCTCTATAAATCCATTCCTCTTCATTCTCTGATCACTCCCAGTAATATCTGTCCCATCTTTCTTTGATCCACCATTTCTTCTTCGATCGTACTTTTTTTCTATATTACTCTGGGACCTCTTCTCTAGATTCACCTTATTATATTATTAATCAAATTTCAATTAAATACCCACCTCTATCTCATAGTCACAACATCAAGAGTATCTTTCTATATTTCACATGTTATGCATGTCACTGTACATCATCCTCATAGGTATTTCTAGTGTTGGTCGGCTAACCGAATGCGCACCGTCCCACATGGTCATGTCTCAAATATTTCAATAATTTATAGAAACTTATTATAATAACATAACTTCCTTGACTCCATTTGAACAAAATTATTATATCTACCACTCATCTTGATCCTCTTCAACTCATTTAATTCATGGAATTATATTTTCAGAGAAATCATAAATAATTTTTTTATCCAGGACTTGGATGCAGCTTTGGGAGTCACCCAACAAACAATTATCTGGGTCATGTGTAGTGTAACCCAAATTTAATATTATAAATATGAGGTGGAATTTCAATGTTTTAGGGCTTTACATAGTCTATATGTACCCTATTTCAAAGTGGGATAACATAATCACTGCATCGGGAAAACCTAGAAAAAGGAATTCAATCAATAAAACCCAAGTTCCATGATCATTTATCATCCACTTGGAAAAGGAATATCTCTACTGATGCTTCTTCTCATCACACCATGAAAAAATCCCTTGACACAAAACTAGGTAAATTAGAAAAATTTAAGAAATAGAACTTAATCATCCTCAACATTTTCCCCTTCATTGGTGCATATGGGTGGATAAGTAGTGTGCACCCCTGAAAAAACATGTATCTAGGAGAATAAGAGAGTTTTAGGCTCCTTATTCTTATCAACCCGTTCCTAAAATATACCAAAAAATAATAAAACACCAGAAATCTTGATCATGATGAAGACACAACCTTGGATGTGGCTTTCAATGAAACTGCTGGTTGAGATCAGGCTAGATCTTCTAGTTTTTCCAGTGTTTCTGCATCACCAAAATCCATAAGTCATGAGATTGATGTAAAATATTCACATCGATTCAGGTTTAATAGAGCCTAACCCCATAAAAATTCCATTGCAAATAGATATTCTGTCATCATCGGGTTTGGTCATAATTGTATTCACCCTTCACTGATTTTCAACATACTCATTGCATCCATCCAAGAAAACACTATTTTCATAATCATTCTGACTCCAAACATGATGGGATATTATCTTTCCATAAACACATAAGTAAATTTCCAATTGACCACCGTTCTTCTTCTCCAAGAATATACCCATACTCTTTCCACTTCGCTTCAAATGAGTTCAATAGGCTCACATGAATCAACTTTTGTTTCTTCCTATTTCACGGTCAACATTGATCTCACTTTACCAAAGATATGTCTTCCAATTTTGGTTCTTTTAATCATGTTCTCCATTTATTCAAATTTCAATTTGAAGATCACCATTTTGGACTTCCTCCCTTGAACTAGGTTTTGGTGTCTCAATCTAGAACAACTTGTGTTTAGAATGATCTTCACATCTCGAATTTAATCAGTATATTAATTGTGGTGGGCTATATCATTTTATAGGGTCTATTTAAATTACTAGAATGGTAGATTGAAATAAAAAAATTGTCAAAATAGATTTTCTATACTGAAGAACCACATGGTCTACCACAGTCCATTATGCGATTCGAATTTTATAGGTGGGGTTAATTGCTCTAAAGAGATACAGTCGATTAATATGGATACACATAGTCAATCATCCTCGATTAAACTTTTTGAAATTATAGATTGGTAAAGCATCAGTGGATGAAAAAAATATGGCCTCAAATATTTTCAAAATTATCAATGTGTGAAAAATTCAAATTTTGAACTTGCAATTACTTTGAAACTGTTAAAAAATGAACGATTGATTGATTGATTGAACATTAAATGTTTCATGAATTTTTCATCAAGAGGTCAATTCCAATGTTTTCTAAATTTTACCACAATCCTGAACAAACAAATAATATGGAATTGATTAAAAAATTATCAATTCATAAATGTAAAAACCACTTTGACAAAGATTTAAATATTAAAATTTTCTGATGATAATTAAAAAATGATTCCATGATAAATGTTTAATATGAAATTATGGAATTTACAAAATAATTAATTCAATAATTTCAAAATTAAAAAAATCACCAAATGAATTTCAAAATACAAATTTAAATTGAAAATTTACAAAAAATGGATGTTCTCAAAATAATTTCACCATAAGACAAAGAACAACTTAGTATATTTTCTCTAAAATTAACAATTTCCCCAAGAAAATAATAAAAATCATTCCTAGGTAAAATATGATTAAATATTGATAATTATTTATTAACAACTAAATTTCCACAAACAACACAATTAAATCTAAGAAGATGATGCGGTATAGTGTGTCAAAGACACACCACATCAAATTCCCCCAAACTCAGCTAATTGATTTTCCTCAAGAAATTCATGATTTTGATTTGTAAATTGAAAAATATGTCATAAATTATTTATAAATTAATCATGTTGAAAAATTTATTCACAAGGAATAGAATTTGAGATGGCCCAATTTTCGGAATGAATTTCCAGAAAAAGTTCTGTTAGGATTCAAAATCACATGAGAAGTGAAGAAAAAAAAGACTCATATGCATTGAAAATGTTATGACTTAAATATGAAATAATTCACTTCCCTAATTCCATTCCAATTTATGTTCTAGTTCTATGATGGATAACAAGTTATATTTAAGTGTAATTTAAACCATACAAGAGAAACATTCAATTATCACACCCCCTTAGGTAAAAAAACCATAATCTATTTTTCAATTCATTAATACAACTCAAATGATAATCTTATAAGTCAATTTCCCCATTTTTCATATGAGTTAAATATCCCCCTAAAATAAATGAGATCATTTTTGACAACTAATCACTTTATTTTTTTGAATCCATGAACATGCAAATCACTTATCAAATGTATAAGTGGATTTATTTTTTTAGTGCTTAATGTCTCAAAGAATCAACATTGGATCCAAATTTCCCATTTTCTCAAATTTAAAAGGACTTATATGATTATATTTTTTAATTAACCTTGACTCTTATATATAACATTACAAGACTTTAAGAATAATTATAAATCGGAGAATAGGCCTTGGATTGTAAAGTCTAGTGTCTTTGAAGACTAGGTACATAAAATTGAAAAAATGAAACTAAATAAATCGTTTCTTTATTTAATATTAAAATTGATCTCCTAACTTCCACTGCAATAAAAAATATGAATAAGGTACCCTATGGAACACATGAACAAAGGGATGAACTAAATAGTCTAGTAAGGGAATAACTATAAGAACAAAGCATTAACACATGAGATAGAAGGCATGACATGGTCATATAAAAAGGCATGTAACATATGGAATCATAAGAGATAAACACGGAATCATATAAACATGGATTCATAGTAATGTGTCAGAAACATAAATCATGAATTTATAATAAGTGAATTCTAACTACAAAGACTATTGCACATGGTATTAGAAGCCAAGGCTTACTATAAAAAGACGTCGCACATGGTAGCACAAGCGAATGCTAACCGCAAAGACCATCACATATAATGTCTCATGAGACTCAACATTACCCAATTAATTGGAGAAATATATGGGCACACCCTTATTAAATTTTAATGAATATGTTTTCCACATAAATAATCATACATAATAAATCTTACAAAAACATAAGGGTAACCCATGGAAATAAGTGGGTACCATAATCATCTCATAAAGCATAACAAATTGAAATATCATAAAAGTGTCCATGAAAGAAAGGAACTAAAATATACATGGAAATTCATAAGGTAAAATAGTAATGTATCATTGTATGTGATGTCATGTATATGTGACAACATGTAAGAAATGTATTTAAAATGTTTTATCATTAAATCATTTTTTGTGGTTTTAAGGAAAATACTATAGGGCGTATAAAATAAAAAGGGAACAATCCTTTATATAAAACCAGAAGTGAACCGGTAATGTTTTCATAATAAAAATGACTTATTTTGTAAAGAAAATGGTGGATTAAATCATAAGATATATTTCACTTGAAATCGGGAAAGAATTTCAGAAGTTCCCTCCAAAGAGGTTTGCTTATCGGGAAGTATTGAGGAGGGAATCACTTAAAAATATGTATATCACCAAAATAAAATGATGAAAGGGTCTTGCTAAATGAATTTGGTTCATGTAAAAATAATTTATAATATTCACATAAAAATATAGCATAACTTCATTTTGGTAATAGAAAGATAAGGCATCCCGAAGGAACAAAGGATGTTCGGGTAGAATCCCTTATGAATTATCAGCATGGTATCAAGTGTACTTAAGAGGGATTAATGAGACATTAAGGGGTTTCTAATCACTTATAAATCATGAGGGATGTATGGGGGAGGTGTGAAATCATACTCCAACATTAGTTATGACATATAAAAGGGCATAACATAGAGGACATTCTTGAATAAAAGTGAAATAGAGAGGATCCATTACCTTAAGTCCAATGGTGTTCTCCAATTGATATTAATGAAGTGAATAATAAAATTAGTCTTATTAATTAATAATTACCGAACCACCACTATATGTTATTTATTTAGTATAACCTTGTTAAGTTCATACATTTCCCTTTTTCACTAGTTAAGAGGTTTAATTTCATTGTTTGGGAGCATTTGCTTCCTTGGTTTTAATGAACGGTTCACTTATATTCACATTAGTACACACAAGTATGAAGATATTGGTTGTAAATAATTGGATTTATATTTTATTATTGGATATACAAAGTTTAAATGGCTGTAATTTTTTTTACTTGGTGTGTAGTTGAATCATTATATAAAACATTAGTGAGAACCTTTTGGGTTTATTGGGGGGTTTTTGATCACTACGAACTCATTTTGTATTATAATTTAATATCATGTGTACAAAAAGATTATAGAACCTTAAATAGGATATATTACATAATAATTTGGTTCAAACATAATAAAAATGTTTTCATGTCCAGAATTGAAGCTATTAAAGAAAATTGAAAACCCATCGTCCTTGAATATGGTAAATTAACACATCTCAGATGGTGGATTTACTACTAGTATAAAGGAAGAGTAAATGAGAGATGATAATAACTTATTTTCTTATCATAAAAAAATTCTAGTACATGTATGTTACTGGAGTTTTTATAACATTTGGATGAGGATAGGTAAGGATAGAAAATAAAACAAATGAACTGGAACAAATGTAAAAGAATTGAAAAGAGGAATTTACCTATGTAATCAATCTTCCTTGAGAGCCTCTTAAGGGGAGAGGATTTAGTATTTTGAAGAGAATAAGGGATTTTGGACGCGGGGAGGAGATTGGGGAGAGATATTGGCATAATTTAGGCAAGGCACAAGGCTTGAGAGGGGTGAAGAGAATAGTTATGGAGGGGTGGTGTTTATAGTGGAGGAGAGAAGGGTTTTCATAATATTTAATTCCTTAGTTTATTAATTTCCCTCAGTACCAGAAATAGTGATGATTACATGACAAAAATTAGTAATAAGTGGATTTGAGTTTGAACTAATTGGTATTAAATCAGAAGAACATCATCCATTACCATATAAACCATGTCTTTAGCTTAATTTTCAAATAATTGTATTTTACTATTAATTAAAAATTAAAGTATATTAGAATTTTTTTTAACTCTAACGACTTTTCAACGTGCAGAATACAAAAAATAACTCCATTTTTCAAATATAATTTTATAAATATAATTAATTTAATTTTTAATTAAAATAATAATTTTCTTTAAAAATACAAATTTTAAAACTATAACAGATTTTATAATGTTTTCAAAAATTACATAAGGTCTTATAAAATTATCTTAAAACTAGGATAAAAAATTGATAATTTATGAAAACCTTTTAGGAAAATTCATTTTATTTTAAATTAATTTATTAATTTTAATTAATTATTTATTACTTACAAAAATACCAATACATTTACTATGGTCATATTATCACTTATATGATGTCTAAATTGTATTTATACTTTTAAGGGTGAGGTTACTATTCTTTTGGATGATTTAATGTTCATAAGGATCATATTACTATTTATAAAGGAAATTACTATTCATAAGGGTTAGTTAGTATTAACCAAAAATTAGTTTTGTCTTATCAGACTCCAAACATCTTACTGATCGTAATTGTGTATGTCAGATTTTCGAAATTCAAATCACAAAAGTGACAATATCTTGTTTCAATGTCACATAGTACTTATTAGTTCATTATATTGTGATTTCAGGTGATTATATGGCCTAATTATAATAATGGAATTTCCATTGATAAAACGTTGGGTCATTACATTATTCCCCCATATTAAATTTCTCCCTCAAGACTTTGTTTTACATTCTAGGCCATAAACAGGTGTGAGTACTTTTTTTTCATTGCCTCCTCCAGCTCCCATGTTGCCTCTTTGTACTTATGGTTCCTCCACAGTACTTTGACTAGGTGAGTAGTCTTGTTATGCAGAACTTTATCTCTACGATCCAAGATCTTCACTAGATGCTTCTCGTAAGAAAGATCATTCTCTAACAGTACTACCATTAAAGAGAGTTCATGTGAAGGGTCTGGTATGTACTTCCTTAATAGGGATACGTGAAAGACATCATGTACCTTGGACATGGTAGGTGGAAGTGCTAGTCAATTGGGCACAACCCTAACATGATCAAGAATCTTAAAGGGGCCGATGTACGTGAGACTTAATATTCCTTTCTTCCCAAACCTCATGACCTTATTCCATTGAGACATGCATAAAAATACCTTGTATCCAACTTTAAAATCAAGTTCTCATTGACAATTGACTGCACAACTCTTTTTTCAACATTGGGATTCCTTGATGTGATGTTGAATGGTTTTCACCTTCTCCACCATTTCTTTAACCATTTCAGGTCCTATAAGCTTACACTTATCAGCTTCATCCCAACACATTGGTGTCTTACACCTTTTCCCATAAAAGGATTCATATGGTTCCATTCAGATGCTTGAGTGGAAACTATTATTGTAGGAGAATTATACTAGTAGAATATATTGGTCCCATCATCATTTTAATTCCATAAAACATGATCTTAATATATCTTCTAGTGTCTTAATTTTTTGCTCATATTGGACATCAGTTTGAGGATGATAGGTCGTACTAAAGTTCAGTTCATTTCATAGAGCATATTGGAGACTTCTTCAAAACTTCTAGGTGAATCTTGGATCTGGATAAGATAAAATAGATAGTTTTACTTCATGCATCCTTACCAACTCTTTGATATATATCCATTAAATTTTATCCAATGAGAAGTACTCTAAAATTTCGATAAAGTGAGCTATCTTTATAAGATGTTTCATAATGACCCATATAGCAATGTATCATCTGGATTTCCTTAGAAGTACAATGACAAAGTACATGGTTATGTTCTCCCACTTCCATATTGGTATGGGTAGTGGTTTCATCATCCAATTAGAATTATATCTTTCATCCTTAAATTTTTAACATACCAGGAACTTTGATATATACCCAACAATATCGTTCTGCATATTGTCCCACCAAAAGTACTCTCAGAGATCTCGATACATCTTTGTGTGCCCTGGGTAAATAAAGAAGGTTGAGCCATGTGCATAGTTTAAAATATCCTCCCTTATTCTAGATTGGATGGTACACATAATCATGACCCAAATCTTACAACCTCTTCCTCATCAATCTTTAACTCTGAGGATTTTCCATTTCTAACAGCTTCAACCCTTTTCAGAATTTCCACATATTTTCTTTGAGCATAATTTATTTTCTACATGAGGGATGGTTAAACAATAATTTGAGAAATTATTGAAGATGTTCCTCTATTAATGATTCCCAAGTCTATCCTTTACAAATATAAGAAAAATTAGATCCTTTTCAATTCTCATAATTGATAAAGATGCATGATTCTTTCTACTTAGGGCATCTTCCACCTTGTTTGTCTTATCGGGATGGTAGTGGATTGATCAATCATAATACTTGATGAGATCTATCCATAATTGCTGGCATATATTAACCTCTTTTTGTGTTAATATATATTTAAGACTCTTGGGATCATTATATATCTCACACTTCTCCCTATAGAGATAATGCAACCAAAATTTTAATGCGAAGATGACAACCGCAAATTTCAGATCATGCTTAGGATAGTTTTTCTCATAGATTTGCATATTCCTTGAGGTGTATGCTATCACTTTATCAATTTTCATCAGTATAAAGCCTAATAATTTATTTTTAGCATCATTTTACACCACAAAGATATATCCACTTGTTGGGAGTGAGGGGACTGGAGTTGTGATATTCCTCTTTTTGTGCTCCTTAAAGAATTCCTTTCATTCTTGAGTCCAGAAAAACTTATCCCCCATCCATTTTGTCTTAGTCATTGGGTTTTAAAATTGTGAAAAGTTCATCAAAAATTGTCAAATGATACCCATATAGGCCCAAAAAATATGTGGATCCCCATTACAGATATTGTCATGGTCCACTCTTCAATCACCTTTGTCTTAGAAGGATCCATAGATATCCATTTTATAGTTATAACATTCCCCAAGAATGATACTTCCTCTATCCAAAACTCACATTTTCTATACTTTGCATACATATTATCCTTTCATAAAGTCTTTATCATAACATTAAAATTCTCCTCATGTTCCTCCTTTCACTTGGAGTATATCAGAATATAATCAATAAAGACTACCCAAAATTTGTTGAGGTAATCTCTAAAGACTCTATTCATTAAATCCATGAAATATTTTGAAGAATTAGTGAGTACGATGGGAATCACTATGAAATAAAAGTGTGTATACCTCGTTCTAAAGGAAGCCTTGGGAATATATTCCTTCCTCGCCTTTAATTGGTGATATCCCAATCGAATGTCCACCTTATAGATATAACTAGACCCACAAAGCTGATCGAACAAGTCATATATCTGTGGAAGGGGATAATTGTTCTTTATTGTGAATTTATTGAGCTCACGATTATCAATACATAGGCACATTGAGCGATACTTATTCTTGACGAAGAGTACTAGCACACCACATGGTGAAGCACTCGAGCATATAAAACGATTCTCTAGATTCTCTTGTAATTGCTTCTTTAGCTCTTCCAGCTCTACGATGGACATTCTATAAGTTGTATTTAATATAGACAGAGATCTAGGAATAAGTTCAATTGATAACTCAACCTCTCTATTAGGAGGAAGACCGGACAACTCTTTCGGGAATACATCAGTGTAATCCCTCATGATGGGCATGTCTTCAAGCATGATTCTCTCCTTTATCTTAATCATTTGAGCTATAAATGCTTTCTTATAAGGAATTAATATCCACACTTAAGACAATGATTCTAAATAAGATTAATCTTTGTCCCCAAACTTTTATAGAATTGGAGGATGCATCAGGATGGGAAGAGTGATCTCCCTTTCTCAATAGTTGATGTTGGATTTATACAAAGACAGCCAATGCATGCCAAAGATAACATCAAACACCACTAAAGGAAGTATAAAGAGATTTGATGGGAGGTTTAGTCCAAAAACGTTAATTGGGGAGGAGTTATAAACTATGGATACGATCATTTCCCCATTAATTTTTCTCACAGATAACTTAACCTCCAAATTTTTAGGTGGCATTTGAATAGTTATAATAAACTTGAAAGATATGAAAGAATGCGTAGAAACAGAATCAATTTGAACATTCACTATTCTCAAATGAATAACTAGTGTACGTGTCACCACATTGTTGTCTGGCTCTACCTTAACATTAGTTATTTCATAAGCCATTCCTTGTTGCCTTGAAGGTTGTTGTTGATTTCCTCAAACAACCCTCATCTAAGTGAAATTATTCTCATAATGCCCATGGTCCTTACAGTTGTAACACTACACTACTAGTTGAGAGTTTATATGAACCTTCCTTTCTTCTTCCAAATTAGTGGTATTATTCATATCCATTTGGTATTTTTTACCCAGATTTCCCAACTTTCCACATTTGAATCTATTTATAGTTCCCATTAGACAATTCCCAAGATGCTTATTCCACAATTTTTACATGTTGGATGATCATGCTTCTTTTCATTATGGAATTTATTTACAGGAACACCCACATTAAATTCAATTTTCCTCTTCTTTTGATCGGGACCACGATACCACTGAGAGTCTCTGATCTCCATTTCAACCTTAAGGGAACAACATAAAATCTCCTCATAGCTGTCGAAGTCTTGAATCACCAAATCTCTTTATAGGCTTAGATTAAATCTTTTAAAGAAGAGATTCACCTTACTTTTGATGTTCACACCAAAATCTAGAGGTTCACCTTGAAATCCAAGTAAAGTTTTATTTATATGCCTCGATTGAATCATCTTTCTTATGATTGAGTCTAAGTAACTCTATTTCCATCTTGAGATGAAGGGTTTGGGGAAAATATTTATTAAAAAACATTCTCTGGAATTCCTTCCAATCCATGGAATCAATTTACTCTTGGGGTTTCATATTCTTAATCAGTTTACACCACTGATCAGATTACCCATCAAAACGATAGAACACTAGTACAACTTTATCTTCTTTTGAGCACCGGAGGATAAAGAATATATTTTCAATGGAGTTAATCCACTGTTCTATGAGGAGGGGATTGGAAGATCCACTAAGCATGGGAGGCCTTTTCTGTATGATGGATTAAATGGAAACTAGCTCTTCCTTTGGAGGAGGATGTTGTTCCACATGATTCAAGTTATTATTAGTAACTTGAGCCAACTGAGAAAGTACTATCATGATGTTTTGAGAACCCATTCCCATCATATCAAGAATGTCATTAGGTAAATATTCACATTACCTATCACATTAATTTTTAGAACATTATCTTCTATTTCCCACCATTAACTATGAAAAATAAAGTAAAATTAGAGGGCTTGAATACTTAGTTATTAAGCATAAAAAAGGAAACTTTGAATATAAGAGGATAAAACTGTAAAAGAGAATTATATGCTAACTTGTGATTCCATAGGTTTAAATATTGGTCATCATTGATCAATTTCTTAACTTATATTCTTATCAGATTTTCCTCGATAATGTTTTGTAAGAAGCTCATGAATTTACCAAAGAATATCCCCTGGGAGGGTCAAACCAAGAGTGCATCAAGGCCTGTTGTTGTGCACCAGTTCCAGTTTGAGTCTAGCTCAAAGTGGTGTTTTTTGGTTTTACCCCTTGATACATCTTTACTAGATACACCTCTACCTATTTGTATCTAGATAGGGATTTATTTTCTTGATAAACCACTTACTCTATACTTACCAAAATTTAGGGGTGTTTTCTTAGACATAGTCTCATCCTTAAGGTTCTTACTAAATTTCTCTATTCCTAATCCCCATAAATAACTAGACCATCCTATAATACCAACTATAAATACCCTATCCTTTTACATATAATATTACATGATTTTAAACATAATTATACAACAGAGTAAAAGCTAAGGATTATAAATCCTAGTGTCTTGGAAGACTAGGTACATAAAACTAAAAACATGGAACTAAATAAAACATTTATTTATTTAATCATAAAATTTATCTCCTAAATTCCATTTTTCTTAAACATAAACATAGGGTACCCTGGGGAACACATGAACAAAGGGATGTGCTAAATAGCCTAGTAAGTGAATAACCATAGGAACAAAGTATTAACACACGGGATATATGGCATGAAATTATGATATAAACAGTCATGTAACAAATGAACTCAAAACATATAAACCTATAATCATATAATCATGGAGCTATAGTAATGAGGAAGCAACATAAAACATGAATTTAGCATGATTCAAGGAAAACTTCCAATACTATTTCACATGGTAGCAGAAGCCAAGGCTAACTGCAAATACCACCACACATGGTAGCACGAGCCAAGGCTAACTGCAAAGACTGTCACACTTAAAATATCATGAGACTCATCTTTAACAAATTCATTAGATCACTATCTGGGTGTACACATATTAAATTTTCATGAATATGTTTTCCACATAAAGAATTATACATAATCAATTGTACATAAACATAAGGGTCACCCATGGAAAGAATTGGGTAACATAATCATGCCATAAAGTATAAAAAATGAGCATATCATAAAAGTGTCCATGAATGAAATGAACTAAAATATACATGGGAATTCATAAGGGAATATAGGCATGTATCATGGTATGTTATTTCAAGTATAAGTGACAACATGTTATAATAGTATTTAATAAATTTTAGTATTAAAATATTTTTGTGCAGTTTTAAGGAAAATACTATAGAGCCTTTAAAATAGAAAAGGTAAAAAACCTTCATATAAAACCAGAAGTGAAATAAGAATGTCTTCATAATAAAAAATAATGATTTTATAAATTCAATGGTGGAATAAATAGAATATTGAGGGCACTTGAAATCGGGTAAGAATTTAGGAAGTTCCCTCAAAATAGGTTTGCTTATCAGGAAGTATTGTGGAGGGAATCACTTAAAAACACACATATCACTATATTAAAATGATGAAAGAGTCTTGATAAATGAATCTGGTACATGTACATTGAATTTATAAGATGAAAACAAAAAAATAAGATAACATTATTTTGGAAAAATAAAGATAAGGCAACCTGAAGGAACAATGGAGGTTTAGGTAGAATGCCTTACGGATTATCAGCACGGTATAATGTGTACTTAAGAGGGATTAATGAGAGAGAAATGGGTTTCTAGTCACTTATAAATCATGAGGGAAGTATGGGGGATGTGGTAAATTATACCCTGTTATTAGGTATTACACATAAAAGGTTATAACATAGAGGACATTATTTTTTTTTGTTTTTTTTTTGAAAAGACATATTCATTAACGTCGGAGATCAGCGAACGTACAATCGTAAATCCATGAAGGAAAATGGTCCAGCTAGAGCTGGTTAATAGCAAATGGGCCTGAGGCCGCCAGCTGATGGGAATCATTTTTACCTTCCATTTTTGTAAATGAGAAGGTACAGATTGAGAAGACTTGATGGAGTGAAATGATTCTCCTGATGAGGGATCCAAAAGACTGGAGGCCGTCATCGTTGGAATTGATAGCATTGATAATGGTGAGACAGTCTGATTCGAGGTTGATTTTATCCCATCCATAGTCCTTGGAGATAATCATACCTGCAAGGTTGGCAGTAGCCTCAGCCACCACAGGTTCCTAGAGAGCGAAGTGTGATCCATGTTTGGCCGCAATGAATACAAGTGAAATAAGAGGATCCCTAATCTTAAGTCCAATGGTGTTCTCTACCTGATATTAATGACATGAATAATCAAATTAGGTTCATTAATTAATAATTAAATAACCTTTACTAAATTTTATTTATTTTTCATAACTTTATTATGTTTATATATGTACCATTTTGAAGAGTTAAGAGGTTCAATTTCATTATTTGGGAGCGTTTGCTTCCTTAGTTTTAATGATTGATTCACTTATATTCATGTTCAGACACACATGTATGATGAGAGTTGTTTTCCAAAATTAAAGTTATATTTTATTATTAAACATCAATGTGGTCAAATGGTTTTAGATTTAATTTGGTTACTTAGAGTGAAGTTGAATCATTATATAAAATTTTAGTGATAACCTTTTGGGTTTATTGGCGGTTTTTGATCACTACAAACTCATTTTGCATTATAATTTAATATCTTGTTTAAAAAATATTATAGAAACTTAAATAGGATATATTAAATAATAATATAATGTAATCATAACCAAAATGGTTCCATGAAAAGAATTGAATATGGTAAAATAAATTGAAAATGCATCGTCCTTGAATGTGGTAAATTAACACATCTCAAATGGTGTCTTTGCTACTAGTATAATAGAAGAGGAAAATAGAGATGATAATAACTTATTATGTTATCATTAAAAAATTCTACTACATGTGAGGTAGTGGAGTTTTCATAAAATTTGGATGAGGAGAGGTGAGGATATAAAATAAAACAAATGTACTTGAAAAGAATGTAAATGGATTGAAAAGAGGAATTTACCTCTTGAATCAACCTTCCTTGAGAGCCTCCTAAGGGGTAATGATTTAGTCTTTTGAAGAGACTAATTGATGTTGGACGTGGGGGAGGAGCTCAGGGAGATATTTTTGAAGAATTTAGTCAAGGAACAAGGATTTATATGAGTGAAGAGAAGAGGTTAGGAGGGGTGGTATTTATAGTGGAGGAAAAGAGGATTTTCATAATAATTAATTCCTAAGTTTATTAATTTCCCTCAAGAGTAGAAATAGTGATGATTACATGACCAAAAATAGTAGTAAGTTCATGTGAGTTCGAACCAATTGGGCTTAAATCAGCATAACATCATCCATGACCCTATAAATCCTATTTTTAGCTTTATCGTCAAATTATTGTATTTTACTATTCAAAAAAAAATTCAAGTATTTTTTAAAAATCCCAAAAACTCAACCTAACCAATTTTCTATGTTTAGAATAAAAAAATGAAATCCATTTTTCAAAAATAATTTTCTATATATAGTTAATTTAATTTTTAATTAAAATCATAATTTACTTGAAAAATACAAATTTTAAATCTATAACTGATTTTATAATGTTTTCAAAAATTAGATGAGGTATTATAAAATTATCTTAAAACTAGAATAAATTAAATTGATAATTTATGATCACCTTTAAGGAAAATAAATTTTATTTTAAATCAATTAATTAATTTTAATTAATAAATTATAACTTCTAAAAATACCAATACTTTTACTATGGTTATATTATCACTTATAAGATGCCTATTTTTTTATACTTTTAAAGGTGATGTTACTAATCTTTCGGACAATTTACTATTCATAAGGGTCATTTTACTATTCATAATAGTGACATTACTATTCATAAGGTTCATTTACTATTCACCAAAAATTATGTTTGTCTTATTGGACTCCAAACATCTTACTAATCGCAACTGTGTATGTCAGATTTTTAAAATTCAAAATAACAGAAGTGACAATATTATGTTTAAAGGTCACATATTAATTAGTAGTTCATTGTGTTGTGATTTCATGGGATTATATGACATAATTATAGGAAGGTAATTTCCATTGTTAAAACATTGGGTCATTATATATTTTGAGTTATCTCCCTAAGGTATTTTTTTCAAAATTCAAAGTCCCCTAGGTTCAGGTTAAAAAATTTAATTTCCTTGTATAATAATTCAAATTATACAAAGATATATCCTATGTCAATACTTTTTATAGTTCCTAGACCATATTTCCAAAAAAATAATAAGAAAAATCATTTAGAAATCATTAAAATACATTAGTTGTAGAGTCAAGTCACCCCAAGTATTTTGGATGCAACTATCAACTTGGAAATAGGACATTTAAGTGAAAGGGATATCCCAAAAGACCCAAAATTTTAGGAAAATTTAGAAATTCTTGAACATTTTTGTAACAAAACATGGGTACTTTTATGGGTAAATCATGGAGCACTGATAATCATAATAAAGATCCCTATTCTCCATACGTAAAAAGAACATATTCTCTAATGTTGAATTGTACGATTTGAGAAATTTTTTATTCAAAACCGATTGGCAATTCAATTATTCACTATATACTGAAAGGGTGGTAGTAAAGTTAAAAAATAAAAATTTTCACATCAAACAAACTAGCTAGAATATATTTATAAAATTTAATACTTTTTTATTTTAATATCATACACAAAATTTATAATTACCTCAAAATATAGCACGATGAATAATTATGTACAATAACAGTTGAATGAAATATAATTTAATCGGGGCAGTAAAGTTTGAAGTTTGGATCCAAATGATTTTAAACATTAAAGATATTAACAAGATTATCACCCATCTCAAAATAATAATTTAAATTTAATGGAGTTGATTAAAATATGGGGGATTCCCCCACATTTAATTCGCATCCACATCAAAAATAAGTGAAAAAAATAATTAGAACAACAGTCCCATGAATGTAGAATCTATTATCATTTGAGTGAATGCATTTCCTCACTTTCTATCCTTTAGTAAAATTTTTGGGTTTTCAGTTCTGGTTGCTAAGAATTTAAATATATCAATACAAAAAAGAAGCAGATTAAATGTCATTGTGGTGGAAACCAATGTTTTATTTTGGGAGGCTTAGTACATAAGATCCAAAATAAAGCTTCATTATAGCTTTATTTTATGAGGATTAGTCCAGAAGATCCAAAATATAGCATCATTATAGATTTATTTTGGTTATAATATCACTGAAGCTTCAATAATCCACATGAATACTTATCATGATCGATATAGGATTTGCGAATATTTCTAACTTCTTCATATGGTACATGTACTTAATATAACAACCCTTACCTTTATTTCACATTAATACCACATTTAGTACATAAGATTACACTTAATACAACTTGAAATATCAATAATTCTAGTTTCATTTGTAATTAGGTACATTACATAAAAACATAAAATAGAAAATACATCAGCATTATTGAAAACAGCTTTAACATGATCATAATATTCCATGGATATTAAAACTATGCAGGATGACCAATGGATATACATAAGAAAGGGTGAGATATAAATCATAATAAGGGCATAAATATGTCATAAGTTAATACATGTTATACAATAGAAATATCAATGGGAATAAAATGAGTATGAATCATAATCATTAATAATGATATAGCATGATAATTATAAAGGCAACAAGGGAAATGTGTTAACAACATAAAACACATCATCGTAAACATAAGTCTTGGGTAATTACCAAGACATCAGGATTAAAAATGCACCATAACGTAATTAGGTTAACTCCCTCTCACCTCATGACGTATCATAAGAATAAACATTACCTAATGGATTTGAGTGCGATATAATTTTAGGTTCACCTGTCACTTTTATTTCATTCTCATGCTTAAGTGTTCCACATATATTCTATAAAATTGATTCATTCATCATCATATTTTATTCCATTAACAAAGAGTGTAAAATACATAAATTCATGTCCCATGTCAACGAGGTATAAGTGTATAAAGGTGAAACCCCTTAATAGAAATTGGAATTGTATTCACCACAAAATTTTTTTGGCATGGAACGTCACAGTGAAATTTAAGTAGCATAATAGTGTCACATAAAAATTCATAAAATGGGTTGATTAGAGATAAATGGGTGTATCATCAATTGAAAATAAAATAATCATTAATAGTGACATGAAAATTAATATCCCCACATAAGGAATTGGTAATAGAAGGCATAATATAATAAGAAACTTGAAAAAAGAAGAGAAGGTGATAATCTCTTACTTGAGTGTGTGACTCCAAATTATTTGACAAAGCTTCTTTAGAGATTGGGTGAACCTTGGGAGGACTCTAGAAAGGGTATTGAAGAGTAATAATGTGATACAAGTATTTTTTGTGAAGATAAATTTTATATTGGGTGGGTTTATATAGGAAAAGAGTGGGGAATTGTTATTATTTGTCAAACATAGGTTTTAGACTCTATAAAACAAAATAATCAATACAATAGACCTTCCCATGTGTTTTTCCCATGATTTCTTCAAAATGAGACTGGTTTTAATTATTTATAAGTACAAGGTCCAAACTGAATAAAATAATTTTCTTTCTTATGTGGAGGCAATTCATACTCTTAAAGAAATGATTTTAAAACCTTAAAACATATTAATGGATTTGGAGGATTTATAATGGATTTATGAAATTAATAAAATAAAATTAAAATTGAATTATCTCAAACAAAAAACATATATTTTACCATGTGTTCCTTTTGTAGTATTTATTAAATCACTTTTGGTTCATTATGATGTTATAATACATAAAATATATTTATATGGTATTTAATTTTAACCCGGAAATTCATGTGTTGGAAAATTATGAAAAATTCACCATTGGATATTTTTTATGTTCTAATTCCGAAAATAATATTCATTTTATCTAAATAATTTTCTAAATATGTGAATTTTCACATTTAAAATAAAATCAAAATTTATTAAGAAATGTTGGGGTTTTTACAATAACAATTTAAAAACCTCTATAAAAAATTTACATTTGGCATCATATAAATTATATGATAATTTATATATAATAAAAATTATTTAATAATAATATTTCATTAAAATATTATTTTGTTAAAAAATCCCTGAATTCATAAAAAAATTAATTAATTGAATTGGAATATGACCCAAAAAAACTATTTGTGTTTAATTATAAGAAATTAATAATAATTTATAAAGTAACAAAATTTGGATGAAATTATATCCATTAAAAAATAATGTACATAATCATATCTATAGGGTCTTGATATATACACCTTTAATACTCTCACAAATTCCCTAAGAGTAAGGTGTGTGACGATTTAACTTTCATGGGGTGGTTTAGCATATATAGTTTGAGACATGATCTAGATGAGCTTAAACTTATCTCATAAACAGTTTCACTCATGCTTAAGTTATAGGATCACATCTTAGGATTGGTCAAGTTTAAATACTAGTGACTCTATCTCTATTATAAAATTTGATAAATGGACTTCATAGGGTATGATCCTAGTATTTTAGGTCATCACTTTCCTGTATGTGTCAATTGGATTTGTTAAAATCCCATATTTATACTAACCAAGTGATCACTATTCAATTTCTATATTATGAATGTAAATGAAAATTTAATGGTATTTTAGAATATAATAAAACTAAATAAGTTCATGCTTTTTCAATAACCAAATTACATAATAATATAATTAATTAAAATCAAAAGGGAAATTTTATTTATATTAGTTCAGGTCGTTACAATTAAACCAAGATCTCAATTAGTCTCAATAGCACTGAGAGCATAGAAACTAGGATTATTTTTATTAATAAAAGGGTATTAAATGAAAAAATATGAAAAATAACCTTGTGTATGTTCTCCATACACAATTTTGGGGGTACTTATTTACATACCATTAACGAGTGGGATGTTGAAATTTCTTAGAATTATTAGATTTCTCTATCAGAACACCAAAATTTAACTCCACTTTCAAATTATTATCCCTGTAATGCCCTTGAGATTCACCAATATCCATTTCAAATTTAAGGGGAAATTAGATAATTTTTCATAGCTATCAAAATCACCAATCACCAGGGATTTTGGTAGACTAGGTTTTATCCCACCAAAGAAGTGTTCAACCTTGTATTTGTGGGTAAAGGTAAATGTAGTGGTGTATCATGACATTATTGTGACATTTTCCACATATGTCTTGATAAATTCATCATATTTTTTCTTCAGGGTAAGGAAATCCCTTTCCATTTTATGATGGATAGTGCAAGGAAATTTTTTATCGAAAATCATTTTTCATAATTCATTCCACCCTGTTACTTTGGTCTCTTACTCGATCTTCATATTCTTGATAAATGAAAACCACTGATCTGATTCTCCCTTTATATGATACAAAACCAGTATAAAATTCTATTTTTTAGAACATTTGAGGATTCATAAGCTCTTCTAAATAGAGTCGATCCAATTCTCTTTGATTAAGGGATAATATGATCTATTGAAATTTGGATGCCTTTATCACATAAAGGACTTAATCACATCATGTTCTCTCATAGGGGGATTTGGAAACTACTCTTGATCAATATTTCAATTTAGAACATGATTTTGTTTAAATATTTTCTTCATGATTTTCATTATCCCTACCCCCATAAGGTTGTGCATCTTATTGGGGAATTCATCACATTTCCCTTCACAATGATTTTTACCCGGTTCCTCCGATTTCCAACCATTGTATATAATAAAAGGAAAAGTAGGGATGATTATTTTTTAAAACTTTTAAATAGATAAAGGGTAATCTAATGAAATTAAAGGGATAAAGTAGAAATTATGTTTATTTCTTTTCTTTTTAATTTCTAGGATTCAATTTATGTTATCCATGATCTATTTCCTCACATATAATCATATGGTATTTTTTGTTCCCATAATAATGGTTTATAATGACCTTGTAATTTTACCAAATCATATCCACCAAGATTTTCAAACAAAGTGTGCAGTAAGTCCATTTTTCTTGTTCCGAGTTACACCATGCCAAGCTCAACACACGTTGTCAGAGTTATTAGCCATCGGTACATCTGTTCCAGAACCACATCCACTTATAGTATCCAGACAGAGTTGCATTTTCATGATAAAACTATTAATCTATAATTTAAAAAAATTAGGGATTTTTTCTTAAACATAGTCTTATCCCAAAGGATTTTTATAGAGTTTTCTAATCATAATCCCAAAAAATAACTAAACTTTTTCTTTTATACCAACTATAACAACCATGCTCTTTATTTCACATTAATACATGATTTATTAAATAGGGTTATACTTAATAAAACCCTGAAGATTGAAAATTCTAGTGTATTTGAGAATTATGTACATTATATAACAACTTAATATAGGAAATACATCAGCTTTATTGAAAAATTATTTTTCATGATCATAATATTCCAAGGAATTTAAAAATGAATGAGATAACCTAGGGACATACATAAGAAATGGGTGATCTATAAATACCAGTAAGGTAAAAATAATGGAATATGGTAATAATTTATAGAAAATATCCACATAAATGAGTCATAAAAAGATCATGAATCATAAAAATGAACAATTATATAGCATCATAATCATACATGCAACATGGGAAATGTGGAAACAACCTAAAACACTGCATCATAAACATTGGTCAAGATTAACTACCAAGACATTAGGATAAAAAAAGTCCCATAAAGGAATTTAGTTCACTCCCTATACCAACATGATGTCTTATGAGATGAAACATTACTTAATGCATTGGAGTATTATATAATTTCGGGTGGACCCATCACTTTCATTTCATTATCATGCTTAAATGTGCCACATAGAACATACACCATGAATTCATTCATAATAATATTTTATTCCATGATAAAGGAGTGTTGAATAAATAAATTTATGTCCCAATTCAAAGAGGTATACATGTATAAAGTTGAACACCCTTGATTGGAAATGGGTATAGTATTCACTACACAATTATTTTGGAATGGAAAATCATGATGAAATTTCAACACCATAACGACGTCACAGTCAAATTCATAAAATGGTTGATGAGAGAGAAATGAGTATCTCATCATTTGAAAATAAAATATTTAGTAATATGTACATGCAATGACATAACACAACATAAGGAATTAGAAATATAAGTCCAATGAAAATAAAGAAACATGAATAAAGAAAAGAAAGTGAGGATCCCTTACTTGAGTGTGTGACTCCAAATGCTTTGGAGGAGATTATTAAGAGACTGAGGGAACCATGTGAGGAATATAGAGAGTGTAGGGAAGAGTAAGTACATGATACAAGGATATTTAGTGAAGATAAATGGGATATTTTGTGGGTTTATTTAGGAAAAGAGTGGAGATTTCATTATTATTTCTCAATCATAGGTTTTGTACTCTATATAATAAAATAACCAAAACCAAAAACCTTCCCATGGTTTGTTTCACATGGTTTTTGAAAAATGGGAGTTATTTTTCATTATTTTATAAGTAAATGGTTATAAATTGATAAAATAATTCTCTTTCTTATGTGGAGGTGATTCATACTCTTAAAGAAATGATTTTAAAAACTTAAATGATATTAATGGTTTTGGAGGATTTATAATGGCTTTATAAAATTAACCAAATAAACATAAAATAAAATTATTTTAAAGTTAAAAAATATATTTGGTTTTGGAGAAATTTTATATTATCTATTACATCACTTTGGGGTCATGATGATGTCATAATACACAAATTATATTAATATAATATTTAATTTTTACCCAAAAATTTGTCTGTCTTAGAAAATAATGAAAAATTAACCATTGGATAATTTTGATGTTATGATTAAGAAAATAATATTAATTTTATCTAAATAATTTTATAAATATGTGAATTTTCACTTTTCAAATAAAATCTATAATTATTAATAAATTTTGGGTTGTTTTCACCATTACTGTTTTCAAACCCTTATAGAGATTTACATTTGACTTCATAAAAATTATATGATCATTTATATTTAATAAAAACTATTAAATAATAATATTTTATTAAAATATTATTTATTTCAAAAATCAATTTATTCATGAAAATAAATTCCTTAATTGAATTTGAATATTACCCAGAAATACTATTTGTGTTTTATTATATCAAAATAAAAATAATTTATAAAGTGACAATAATAGGATGGTAATAGATACATCAAAAAACTAATATAAATAATAATATAACTAGGTTATTGATACATATCCTTTTAATACACTCTCCAACTCCCTAAGATTAAGGTTCGCGATGTTTAGCCTTTCATGGGGTGGTTCGACGAACATGGTTTGGGCCATAATCTCAATGGGCTTGAGCTTCTCCTATAAACAGTTTAACTCATACTTAAGTTGTTGGATATCAGATTGGGTTTGTTAAAGGGAAAATTAAATAGATGATATCTCCCTTGGAATCCCTAATAAATGGGACTCATAGGGTATAATACTACTAGTGGAGGTAATCACTTCCTTTGTCGGTGTCAATTAGATTTGTGAAAACCCATTTTTATACTAACCAAATGATCTATATTAATTTACTATATTATAAATGGTAATGATACAATAACATTATTTTCTAATATAATAAAACCAAATAAGTTCATTTGTTTTCTATAACCATATTACATAATAATACATTTAATTAAAATCGTAAGGGAAATTTTATTTATAATAGTTCTGGCCAATACACTTAAAATATGATTTCAATTAGATTCAAGAGGAAAGTGAGCATAGAAACTTAGATTATTTTTATTGAACAAAGGATATTAAATGAAAAAATAATAAAAAGAACCATCTATAAGTTCCCATGAAACACTATGTTTATAGTCCTTAGTTAGACTCCGTGTCTGATCAACTTATATGTAAAAAGATAGTAATCAATCCCTTCGACGAAGCTTGAATGTAATGTTTTATTCTATGACTATTGACTATAAATGGTCGATTCTCTTCTATAAACTTCTCAAAAAGTAAATTTACTAGCACTCTCGGAATGGTTAAAGGTCAAAACCATTTGGTTTTCAGTTTTTAGAAAATAATATCAACTAGAATTGAATAACAAGTCCCTTTTTTCAAACCTTGAAATCCCTATTCTAAATGATTAGTTCAAGAAATGATTTTGTTCTCCCCTTATAAATTTCATCATTCTCATAGGATTCCATTATAATTTCTTCTAACCCACTCAATACTAAAAACCTACTCTCACTATCACAATTTAAATCATAATTTAGGGCCTTCACTTCCCAATAAGACTTATGAAGTTGTTTAATCAGAAGATAGCATATTTATTAATGAGAAAACTATTAGGATACATCCCTATGAGGGTATTTTAAGAAATTTTATAGTCCCATAAAGCATCATAAAATTTTATTGGAAAGTATTTCTTAGAGATTGACACTGACTTTTTCTAGATTTTGTTTGAGCTCTTATTTCAAAATTTCATCTTGACCAATGGAATTTGTAGCCCCAAATAAATTTCTAACTAAAAAATCAATAGGGGTGTGTATTTAGTTCCAAAAATTTTATTCAATTTAAACCAGCCTTTTCTAGTTATACGAGTTCAAATATTTTCCTAAATGAAAATTGGCCACAAAAATATTAAATATTAATAGAAATAGGTTGAATATAGGATATATATAGTGGTTCATGGAATATAAATCCCCTAGTCCACTCCACCAAGATTATACTAAATGAGTTTGGTGATTTTCTATATGAGAAACCTTTTTTTGGGGGATCATAGCTGAGTATAATCCATTGTTACTCAGTACAAAGATACAAGAGATTATAACTAGGATCTCCCTTTATAAGAACTATCCACTACTTTAACACACTTACTTATAATGATTGTAAAAAAAATAATATGATTAAACTTTTGAATAACTATTGTATCACATAGTTGCAAGAAGAAACTGCCAGTTGATGAAGATGCGTTATGAGAATATGATCATATTCAAGGTACCACTCGGGATGATCTTTAGTTAAACTAATAAAATTATTAATAAATTACATAATAATTTTCATTTTATATTTTATATGTATAAGAATTAATTTTTATTGTTATCACAGTATTCGTAAGTTTGGGCACATCACTATAGATATCTATTTATTCTATATGCATGTAATGAATAACTATTCTTTTACATCTCATCATTTATTTTAAACTTAAGAAAATGAGATGATCACAATGTTCGAAATTATAATTCATTGATAAGACAAGATATTAATTACATGCATCAGTTCTTTGCAAATATAGAAAATAATTTTATAGCAACTATATCAAAAATATTATCCTTCTTTAAATCATTCTATTCAGAGAAAATTACATTTATTAAAAATAAACCATTACTAAAATGGGAAATACCTTATCTGATACTCTATAAAATAATGAAATAAATAATTAAGAGATTATGAAATTAATCATATCATTCTATAAAACAACAAGATCCTCATAAGATATCCAACTTATAGAACTGTTCTCAGAAGATAAATATTTGAGGGACTTCAAAACATAAAACATATCTTTGAATTATATGTGTGAAATATAAAATGAACTCGAACTTTCATAGGATAAATCTTCAGCATAAGATAAATATGTTACTAACGTGTGATACATAGATTTCATAACTCCATTTGAAACTCATAATATAACAACCCTATTTTTATTTTACACTTAAACATAATTTATTACATGAAATTTCACTTAATAAAACATAGAATATCGATAGGTTTAGTGTATCTGGGGATTAGGATCATTAGATGACAACTTAAAACATAAATTAAAACATCTTTATTGAAATCTTACTTTACATGACCACAACATTCCTTCGTACTTAACATTTCATGGGACAACCTAAGGACATACATAAGAAAGGGGTGAGATATAAAGCCCAGTAAGGGAATAAACATGGAATAACATGAGGAATACAATAAATGTTAGACAATAGGCATATCAATAGAGCAAAAAAAATGAACATAAAAGAATGAAAAATCATGGTAATCGTAACATGGAGATGTGAAAACAACACTTAACATGGAATTAGCATGAGCCAAGGCTCATTGCACATGGAGCATGAGTAAACCCTTATTGCACATGAAGCATGAGTAAACCCTCGTTGCACTTAAATTAGCATGAGTAAACACCCAGTGCACATGAAATATCATGATACTATACTTTACCCAATGCATTAAAGTTCTATTAGGGCACACCCTTCATAATCATTTCATTTCATGCATAAGTATGCCACTTAGATCATACAACATGGATTTATTAACATCATAATTCATTCCAGAATAAGAGATATGGGGAAATAAATTTAGGTACTCAATAAAAAAGTACATGTGCATAGAGTTGAATACCCTTGACAGAAACATTGGTATGGTATTCACTATACAATGACATTGTCTTGAAAATTTGGTGTAATTTCGGTAGCGTAACAACGTGACATAAGAATTCATAAAAATGGTTGATGATAGAGAAAGGGGAATCTCATCATATATTCATGAAATGGATGGTAATGATTTCATATGGATACATGTACCAAAATAGGTAATGGGTTTTAGATTCATAATAAAAAATAATTTCTTGAATGTAAATGAGGAGATAGAAATTCCTTACGGAATTTCGGAATGGTAACAGGTATACATGGAAGGTAACAATGAGAGAGTAAGGGGTCTCTCACCATTCAAACATAAATAGGACAGTATAGAGGAGGTTCTAAATAATACATTAACATTTATAATTGAAAATAACAGGGCATTAAAATATTATGAAATGTGGATAAAATGAGAAAGGAAGGAATCCCTTACTTGAAAGTGATATACCAAAGGCTTGAGAGAGGCTTCTTGAGAGCTTGGAGTGCCTTGGTAGGATTATAGTGATAGGATAGAAGGTCTTGGATGAACTCCAAAGGCTTTTATAGAAGATTAACTGGGATCATGGGTGGATTTATATAAGATATGAGAGGAAATGCTTTATTATTTAGGTTTGGGTCACCACACATTAAACTAATCCAAACCAAAAACCAGCTCATGGTTTTTGCCCATGGTTTTTTATAAAGGGGAGTGGAAAAAAATATTTTATAAGGAAAATGCTAAACATCAAAAAATAATGGCGTTGCTTATGTGGAGGTGAGTCACACTTTCAAGGAAATCAATTTAAAAAGGTAAAATGTTTTATTAGTCTTGAAGGTTCCACTAAAGCTTCATAAAATAAATAAAAATAACCTAAATTTACATTATTTTAAGGGTAAAACATATATTGTCCGAACTTAATGTTTTTAGTTTTTTTATTAAATCACTATTGGGTCATTATGATGTTATAAAACACATTATATATTTAAACGATATTTAATTTTTTCCCCAAAATTTGATTGCCTAAAAAAATTATGAAAAATTCACTGTTGGATAATTTCAACATCCTAATTACAAAAATAATATTAATTTTATCCAAATAATTTTATAAATATGAAAATTTTCACCTTTAAAATAAAAACCAGCATTTATCTAAAATTCATGGGTTTTGAGAAAAATAGAATTCAAACCTTAATAAAAATTAAAATTTTAATCATAAAAATTATACGATCATTTATGATTAAAAAAAGTAATTTACTCATAATAATATTTTATTAAAATATTATTTCTTTCAAAAATCCATTAATTTATCAAATTAGATTCCTTCGTTGAACATTTACTAAAAAATACTTTTTCTACAATAAAAAATATTTACAAAGTAATAATAATAAAATGAAAGTATATTCATTCTTATACAAAAAAATAATGTACATAATCATAATGCTAGGGTCTTGTTACATAACCCCTTAAAACACCCACACAAAACCTTAGGGTAAGGTGTGCGATGGTTACAGACTCTTGGGGTGTCTTGGATAAAATCGCTTGAGTGGTAATCTCTATCAACATACACTTATACCCTAGGAGGTTCTTCTCAAGCTTAACATATTCAAGCTCATCTTGGGTTTGGTCCAGAACAAAGCCCAATGATGCTACCTCCTTTCAAATCACTAAAAAATGGGATTCGTATGGGGAAAGTCTACTGAATGAGGCCATCACATCCTTTTTCTGAGAAAATTGGATTTTTAAAGCCCCATATTTATACTAATGATGTGATCACTATTGAAAATCTATATAGAAATGGTCAAAATTCATAAAGGTATTTTAAAATCCAAAACATAAAACCAAATAAGTGCATACGTTTTACATAACCATAAGAAGACATTTAATTAGACCTATAGTAATTTTTATTAATGAATTTCTTAGTCATTAGAATATTCCCCCATTAAGAAATTTTTCCCTAAAAATTTCCTTTTCCCACACTAAAATAGATGCGGGTAACTCAGCATCATCCCATCCTCTGATTCCCACATTGCTTCTTCAAACATGTGGTTTCAACACAACACCATGACGAGGGGCATTGTCTTATTTCGTAGAACTTTTTCCCTACAATCTAAGATCTTTACTAGTTTCTCCTCGTAATAAATATCATCATATAATTATACTACCTTTGAAGAGATTACCTGTGAAGGGTCTGGTATGTACTTATTTAAGAGGGATACAAGAAAGACATCATGTACTTTGGCCATGGTAGGTGGAAGTGGTAGTCGATAGGCCACAACCCTGGTCAAGAATCTCAAAGGAGTCGATGAACCAAGGACTTAAATTCCCTTTCTTTCCAGTACTCATGATTTTCTTCCACTATGATATGTGTATAAACACCATGTCTCCAAATTTGAACTCAAGTTCTCGTCGATAGTTATCTGTATAACTCTTCTGTTGACTTTGGGCTTCCTTGATATGCTGTTGAATGTTTTTCACCTTCTCCACCATTTCTTTGACCATTTTAGGTCCTAGAAAATTACGATCACTATCTTCATCCCAACATGGTAGTGCTCTACACCTTTTCCCATAAAGGGATTCATATTGTGAAATTCAGATGCTTGAGTGGGAACTGTTATTGTAGGAGAATTCAAATAGAGGAAGATATTCGTCCCACCCTCATTTGAAGTCCATGGTACATGATATTAACATATCTTCTAGTGTATGAATAGTTCTCTCAAATTGGATATCAATTTGAGGATTATAGGCTGTACTAAAGTTCAATTAAGAGCTTAGAGCTAGTTGGAGTCATTTCTAGGACATTGAGGGGAATCACGGATCATGATCAGATACAATAGATAGTGGTACTCCATGCATCCTTAACACTTCTTTGATGTAAATATGTGCAAGTTGATCCAATGAAAAATACTCTCAAATCACTATAAAGTGATTTGTCTTCATAAGATGCTCCATAAAAATCCATATAGCATAGTTTCCTTGGGATGTCCTTGGATGTCTAGTGATAATGTCCATGGTAATGTTCTTCCACTTCCATGTTGGTATTGGTAGTGGTTGCAACATCCCATTAGACTTTTGTCTCTCAGACTTAACTTACTAACATACTAGGATATTTTATGTCTATTAAGAAATATCCCTTTTTATATTTTCCCACCAAAATATTTCTCAAAGATATTGATACATCTTTATGCTCCCCAGGTGAATAGAGAAGGTTGAGCTATGGGCGTCATTTAGAATCTCCTTCTTTATCTCTAGAGTAGATGGTACACATAATTGTGACCCAAATATCACAATTCCATCCTTGTCCACTATGAACTATGAGGATTTAACATTTTTGATAGCTTCCTCCCTTTTCAGAATTTCCACACCCTTTCTTTGAGCATCCTTTAACCTTTCCAAAAGAGATGGTTGAGCAGTCATTTGTGAAAGGATTGATGATGTTCCCTTCTTTATGATTCCCATGTCCATATTCATCAAATATAAGAAGATTGGATCCTTCTCAATTATCATTAATGATAGAATTGCTGGATCCTTTCTACTTAAAGAATCCACCACCATGTTTTCTTTCCTAGGGTGGTAATGGATTGAGAAGTCATAATCTATGATCATCTCTAAGTATCTTCATTGGTACATATTCAACTATTACTATGTGAATATATACTTAAGGATTTTGTGATTCGTGTATATTTCACAATTATCCCCAAAGAGGTAATTCCTATAAATTTTTAAAGCAAAGATCACCACAACCAACTCTAGATCATGTGTTGGACAATTCAGCTCATGAACTTTAAATTGCCTTGAAGCATTGGAAATGACATTTTCATTCTGCATCAAAATACAACCCAGGTCCTTCTTTGAAGCATCACTAAATACCACAAAAATATCTCCACTTGTGGGTAATGTGAGCACATGCATAGTGATAAGCCTCATTTTCAACTCATTGATGCTTTATTTGCATTAATAAATCCAAGATAACTTTACTCCCTTCCATGTTAGTTGGTTAAGAGGCTTGAGAAAACGTGGGAAATTTTTCACAAATCCTCAATAATTTCCAGCTAAACCCAAGAAGCTATGGATATCTGTTACTGATTTTGGCCTCAGTAATCCCTCAATTTCAGCTGTCTTGGAGGGATCCATAGATATCACAATGCTAGTGATGATGTTTCCCAAGAATGAGACCTACTTCTACTAGAAATCACCCTTGATGTACTTTTTAAAGAGCTTCTCCTTCTTCAAGGTCTTTAGTATAATTCTTAGATTCTTCTCATGATCCTCATTGGTTTTGGAGTATATTAGAATATCATCTACCAAGACTACCAAAAATTTATCTAGGTAATCTCTAAAGACTATATGCATCAAGTCCATGAAGATTTCTGGAGCATTAGTGAATACTAATGGCATTACTATGAATTCATAGTGCCCATGTCTTGTATGAAAAGAAGTATTGGGGATATCTTCCTTCTTCACCTTTACTTGATAATATCCCGACTGCAAATCTACCTTGGAGAAGTATTGTTCTCCACATAGCTGATCGAACAAGTCATCAATTCATGGAAGAGGATACTTTCTATTTATTGTGATTTTGTTGATATCACAATAATCAATGAAAAGTATTATTGACCCATATTTATTTTTGATGAAGTGGACTGGTTCACCCCATGGTGAAGCACATGGGAATATAAACCCTTCATCTAGATTATTCTGCAGTTGTTTCGTTATCTCCTCAAGCTCCCCAACAACCATTCTATACAGAGTCTTGGATATTGGCAATGCCCCAGGTATAAGGTCAATTGAGAATTCAACAACTCTTCAAGGAGGAAGATGAGACAATTCCTCAGGAAATACTTCAACAAATTCCCACAAAATAGGCATGCATTCAAGGATGGTTTCCTCCTTGGACTCAATCATCTAATCCAGATATGCATGCTCATAGGGTAGTAATATCCATGATTGAGATGGCGATGCTAAATTAGATTCATCTTCCTCCTTGCACTTGTATAGGATTGGGGGTCGATTCTCTATATGGAGAGTGATTTCCATCCCACAGAAATTTATGTTGGCACTATATAGGGAAATCGAATCCATACCATGAATTGAATCAAATTCCACCAGAGAGTGTATGACAAGGTTCTCTAGGAAGTTCAATCCAATGATTAAGATAGGGGGATTTATATTCTTGGGATGAAATGATTTCCCCATTTTCCATACTCACTGAAATCTTTACTTCCATGATTTGTGATGGAGTTGAGATTGTTCTTCTAAACATTAGGGATACAAAAGAATGAATTGAACTGCGGGCGATAACTATAATTTTCACTTATTGATTTTGGTTCTACTCTATCCATTATATACATAGGGATGAGTATCTTAAACAGTTAAACACATAAATGGGAATCCAATGACAAAAAGGTATAACTTATAAATTACATTTATTTCCCTAACTTATAAATCTTATCCATGATCTAATTCCCAACATATATTCTTAGGGACATTTTTTTATTCCATTAAATAATGGTTCATAATAAGATTATGAATTTCCAAAAGCATATCCCCCTAGAGTTTAATAACCAAGAGTGCAGTAAGGCCCATTATCATGTACCAAGATACCCCATGTCAAGCATGAAACTCTTTGTCAGAGTTTTCTCTCCTAGGTACATCTGTTCTTCTTGTATCCAGACAAGGATTGATTTTATTGATAAAACACTATCTTAGTACTCAAAAAAACTTAGGGATGATTTTTTAATTATACACAATCTATTCTCTAAGGCATCACTAGGTTTTATTTTCCTAATCACAAAAAGAACTAAACATATCCTCTGATACCAATTATAACAACCCTTCTTTTATTTCACACTTAAACATAATTTATTACACAAAATTTCACTTACTAAAACATAGAATATTGAGAGGTATAGTGTATTAGGGGATAGGATCATTACATAATAAATTAAAACATGAAATAAAACATCTTTATTGAAAAATTCCTTTACATGAACATGATATTCCTTCATACTTAACATTTCATGGGATAACATGAGATTATAAATAAGAAATGGATGAGCTATAAAGCCCAGTAATGGAATAAACATGGAATAACATGAGGAATACAATACATGTTAGAAAAAAATGCATTTAAATGAATCACAAGAGAAACATGAACATTAAGGCATGATAAATCCTAATAATCATAACATAGAGATGCGGAAACAACACATAACATGGAATTAGCATGAGCCAAGGCTTATTGCCCATGGATCTTGAGTAAACCCTCATTTCAAATGAAGAACAAGTAAACCCTAGTTGCAATTTAATTAGCATGAGTAAAAACCCATTGCACATGACATATCATGATACAATACTTTACCCAATGCATTGGAGCGCTATTAGGGCACACTATTCATAATCATTTCATTTCATGCATAAGTGTGCCACATTGATCATACAACATGGATTCATTAACATCATAATTCATTCCACGAATAAGAGATGTGGAATACATAAATATAAGTCCTTAATAAATAGGTAAATGTTTATAAATTCGAATACCCTTAATAGAGACATGATGATGATATTCACTACACAATGACATTGTCTTGGAAAATCGATGCAATTTCGGCAGCATAACGGTGTGACATAAGAATTCATAAAAATGGTTAATGAGAGAGAAAAATGTGTCTCATTAAATATACATGAAATGGAATGTAATGGGGTGATATGGATACATGTCCCAACATAGGTAATGGATTTTAGATCCATAATACAAAATAATTTCTTGAACGTAAATGAGGAGAGAGAAATTCCTTATAGAATTTCGGCATGGTAACAGGTATACATGGAAGTTACTGATGATAGAGAAAGGGGTATCTCATCATTAAAAAATAAATAATACAATATTGGAGAAGTGAAAAATCACACCCCAACATTTATAATTGAAAATAAAAGGGCATAACTATATTAAAAAACTTGGATAAAATGAGAAAGGAAGGAATCCCTTACTTGGAAGTGTGATACCAAAGGCTTGGGAGAGGCTTTGATTGAGGCTTCTTGTAAGCTTGGGGCACCTTATGAGGATTCTAGAGAGAGGAGGGAAGGTCTTGGATGAACTCCAAAGGCTTCAAGTGAAGAGGAAGTGGGAGCTTGGGTGGTTTTATTTAGGAATGGAGAGGTAATTCTTTATTATTTAGGTTTGGGTCACCAACATTAAACTAATCCAAACCACAAGTCTAACTATGGTTTTTTCCAATGTTTTTTACCAAAAGGTAGTGGAAAACAATATTTTATATGTAAAATGGCTGAAATTATTAAAATAATAGGGTTTCTTATGTGGAGGTGAGTCACACACTCAAGGAAATCAATTTAAAAATCTAAAATGTTTTATAAGTCTTGAAGGGTCCACCAAAGATTTATAAAATAAATAAAACCAACATAAAATCACATTATTTTAATGGTAAAACATATATTGGATGAAAATAAGGTTTATAGAATTTTATTACATCACTATTAGGTCATTATGTTATCATAAAACACATTATATATTCAAATGGTATTTAATTTATAACCAAAAATTCGAGTGTCTCAGAAAATTATGAAAAATTTACCGTTGGATAATTTCAATGTCCTAATTCCAAAAATAATATTAATTTTATCCAAATAATTTTCTAAATATTTGAATTTAAATTTTAAAATAAAAACTGACATTTATCTAAAATTCATGGGTTTTGACAAAAATAGATTTCAAACCTTAATAAAAAATACAATTGTATTTAAAAAATTATACGATCATTTATAATTAATAAAAAGTAATTTTATAATAACAATATTTTATTAAAATAATATTTTATTAAAAAATCCATTAATTTTTCAAAATATATTCTATAGTTTAACATTAACTAAAAAAATACTTTTTTTTGAATTAAAAACTATTTACAAAGTTACAATAATAAAATAAAAGTATATTATTTATTATATAAAAAATAATTTACATAATCATAATGCTAGGATCTTGTTACATAACTGCTTAAAACACCTGCATAAGACCTTAGGGTAGGGTGCACGATGGGGATAAACTCTTGGGGTGGCTCGGATAACATCACTCAAGTGGTAATCTCTATCAGCTTCCACTTCTCACATAGGTGGTTCCACTAAAGCTTAACGTATTCAAGATCAGCTTGGGTTTGGTCAAGAGAAAATCCCAATGACACAACCTCCTTTCTGAGCTCCAACAAATGGGATTCGTATAGAGAAAGTCTACTAGATGAGGCCATCACTTCCTTTGTCTGAGTAAATTGGATCTGTTAAAGCCATATATTTATACAAATCAAGTGATCCCTGTTCAAAAACTATATTAGCAGTGGTCACAATTATTAACGGTATTTTAAAATCCAAAACATAAAACCAAATAAGTTTATACATTTTACATAACCATAAGAAGAAATTTAAATAGACTAAGAGGAATTTTCATTAATGAAAATTGGGGCACTAAAAATTAGATAATATTTTACGAGTAATATTCTCATTAGATAATGAATTTTTAAAACTGAACTATGGCTAGAATGTTTAACTTTGGATAATTCAATGCTAGTCAATTCATTATGTAAGATAAAATTCCAATATGGATTTTTCTAAGTCTGTGTAGATGAAATATATTCTTTGATTCTCATAAGATAAAATATTTTTCCAAAGACAGAATATTTTACAGGGGTATGATAATTACTTATAGATAACTTAAGATAAATTCTTTTGATAAAAGTATAATCCAAAAAACGTGAGGCTCAAAAAATGTATCATCCTCTTTATTATCTTCATCATATTCTTCAAAAGAAACATTATTTAAACTTATTCTAACTAAATGATGCAACAATTCAAACTTATTTTCCAAAACTTCAAATTTTTTACTAAAGATCCATCATTTCTTTGCAAACCGATGATAATAAAACTAAAATCCTTTTTCACTTGAGATTTAAGATATTGAACTTATGGAAAATTTTCTCTTAATAATGATTTTATCTCATTTTTAGACTAATCAATGGCACAAGATATTCTTGTGGAAAAACTGGAAACCATATAACTTAATTAATTATATCAATTTCAATATCCTAAATAATTTCCTTAGAGAGATGATCACATTGCATTGAATCAATGTTTGAATTCATTGTGTCTATTGATGGAGAGACTTCTTCTATCCTTGAGAGTACATCCAAATGATCAGTGGCTTCTGCAGTAGGTTCCACTAAGCACTTTTCAAATACATATTGAACCAACAGTTTTAGTTCATTAATATTTTATTTAGAGCTGTGTGCTCATAAAGTGTACTAATTTCATTTATACACTCAAACAACCGAGTTTTTACATATTCTACATCAGATGTCAACTTAGAGTAACTCTATTAATCTCACTCAAAATCATCCTTATCAGCTTAAGGAACATATGAATTCATATACTATATAAGGATAGGAGCCTATATGTCATGTTGTACTTCTGTTCCTCAAGTATTATCAATTTGATGATTTTTTCTATATGAGGTACTCCTTCAACATGTGGTGATTCAACAGATTATGGTCTGATTTGTATTTGTGCAACCAACTAATTCAACTCCACGAATAGATAAATTTAAAAGAGATGTATGGAACATGGAATTATTGAAATTTTCCTTCCTTAAACAATAATAATCAATCACGTAACCACTAATGATAATATTTCTATATCACTAAAAATGAGAACAGAAGCAAGCTAAACATAAGAAGGAGCTGAAATAGCTTTAGGAATAATTTCATTTCAAGGTTGAAAAAAATCCTTGGCTCTTATTTTACTTTCAGTAACAGTCTCATTATCAAGAAAATACCTTGGTTCAACACTTGGAACTGGGTTTTATACCAAAATAGGTACATGTGTAAGGGTCAGATCAATTTCTCCACTAGTAACTAGCAAGTGGGATGACTCCCCTGTGTCGAGGTAGGATTGACTGCAACTTATTATTTATATTTTACACATATAATATTACATAAAGAATAATTAAAATATAAACTACTTCACTTTAAGTTGTTATCATTCAGTTTTTTCTGTCCATGACAATGAATAATTGTATTTTTATCCAGACAAATACTAATGTTATGAAAGACTAGGGATAATATCCTTCCAAATGGATAAATATTCTGAGACTTATTTTGACCATGATTCGTATATCTTATAATAAAATTTTCTATATTGATAGTCTTATCTATCTTAAACAAGTAAAGTAAAGTAACATATTAAAAGACAAATTTATCAAACTCATCATTGGGCTATGCGATGAAATACTGAAAAAACATTATAAGAACTTTTATTTTAAGTTCCAAATCCTTCCCTGATTTATTTTCAACATCCACTATGCCTAACATGGAATTCAACATTTCTGGTGGAGTTACATCATCTTCAAACACTAAATAGGTATTGAAGTTTATATATCCTTCATGAGGAAACTTTAACACTTCATCCATTACCATGGAGGTTATTATGAAACTTTTCTGGTTCATCGTCGAAGTTACCTAGTTTTCATTACCACTATATAAAAATATGACTCTATCATAGAACATACATACCTCATTCTCAAAGACAAACTCAATTATTATTTTATCAAAAAAAAATTCCCATCCCTGTTATTTTATGAACTTTTTAAGAAACATTTCTAATTCATACAACCATAAAAATATATTTTTCATCCAATTAAAACCTTCCTTTTCATTCTTGGATGCTTAAATCTACTCAGGGATGCACCACATGTTATTTTTGTTTTTTCTATTATGCATAAGGTTTCAGAGATTGGAGGGATAAAGAAATAAGGTTTAAATTGAATAAAGATAATATTTAAAAGGATTAAAATGGTTTATTTCATAAAACTGACACAATTTCTTTTGTTTTGTGGCCCTCAAAGGGTCACATAGTGATGTGTAGAGAAATAATTACAAAAACTAGGTGAAATATCCTATATGATATAACTAGTGTTTAAAATAGTGACACCAAATATTGAATAATTAAAATATTTGCTTAACTAAAAAATTAAGATATTATATAATTAAAACTGAAATGAATAAACATAAAACGAAACTAATTCAGATTTGATAAAATCAAATCTATCAATAGGAAATTGTTTAGTAAAAATGTATGATAATTTATTTTTTGTACGAACAAATTATAAATAGATATCACTATATTTTTCATGATCTATTAAGAAACGATGTCTCAAATCAATGTTATTTTTTATGGAATGGTTATTAGATTTTTGGAAATGTTTATAGCACTTGTATTATCACATTTGATTAAAAAATAATAAAAATTGAATACAAAATCAATTAGATTATGTTTTATCAATAACACTTGCGCACAAAATCAGACCTGCTATAATATATTCATCTTTAGTAGTTGATAGTTATACATAGTAAAATTTCTTACTCAACCAAGATACTAAATATTTTCTAATAATAATAAAGTTTTATGAAGTTCTATTCATATCAAGTATACATCCAAAAAAATAAATATTCAAATATGAAGTAAAATTTAAATAATATGTATTTTTTTTAGAAAAATATGATGAAGATATAAAATTATTTTTAAATATCTTATAATTATTTTAGAATCCTTAGAATGAGATTCTTTTGTATTATATTCAAATCATGTAGAAATACATACTAAAAACACAATGTCTGGTCAACTAATAGTATGATAATGTAAACTTACAAACATTACTATATATAACTTGTTATAAAATAGTTTTCTAGTATCATATATATTAATTTTAATATTGGATCTCAAAGGATTTTAATATATATTTATATTTTCTAGTCTAGAACTCTTAAGTAAATCAAGTACATATTTTTTTGGTTTAAAATATTTCCATTTTTTTTGTAAATTTAAAATCTTATAAAATAGTTTAACTCACCCATCATATTAATTTAAAATTCATTTTTCATATTTTTTGATAAATAATTACATAATATTGATTTTTTGATCCAAAAATAACACCATCAACATATATTTATACTAAATAGATATCTGAGGATAAAGTGTTCTTAAATATTGTAAGATATTCCATTCCTACTATAAAACCATTTGATAAAATAAAATAACTTAATCTCTCATACCATTACCTTGGTTCATGTTTAATTCCAAATAGATCTTTGGTATGTATGAAAATATAATTTTGAAAGTGAGGGTCTTAAAAACCAAGAGGTTTTTTAACACAAACTTTCTCCATTAAAATTTCACTTAGAAAGTAGATTTAACATCCATCTGAAATAATTTTAAATTCATATAAGTTTTATATGTAAGAATAATTATAATTGATTCTAATATAGATATATGGGTAAGGGTATCTTCATAATGTCTTACTTATTCTTGATTGTAACCTTTTTAAACTAATATAGATTTATTTCTAGTGATTACACCATAATCATTTTATTTGTTTCTAAAAACCAATTTTTATCCAAATAATAGCATAGTCATTGGTTCTATCAACTAGTTACAATACTTTGTTTATTTTTAACCAATTGAATTCATATTTAATTGATAAAAACTAACAATCTTAATCTAAGGCTTCATATACTAATTTAGGTTACAACTGAGATAGAAAAGAAAATAATTCTACTTCATTTCCAATATTTCTTCCAGTTCTAAAATTTTCATCTAAACTCCCGAAAATTGTTTCTAAAGGATAGTCCTTAATATTTATTGGTAATAAAGGAAACACACATTATAGTTCACTAGATTCAACCATTTTAGGATTTGGTTTAAGATAATTATGCTCAAAATCATCATCCTTGTTGTTTTTAAAGAGATGTTTAGGTGTCATGTCCTTAGTAAATCATGCAACACATTAGTTTGAGTCATTATTTGGTCAAAATGATCACTTTAATAAAACTTTACATGAGTTGATTCTTTAATAATCCTTAAGCATTTTTTGAAATCTCTATAAGCTTTAGATGTAGTAGAATAACTTAGGAATATATTTTCATTAGATTTTGGACCAAATTTACTAATATTATCCATTGTGTTCAATATCTAAACCTTTCATCCAAAAACTTTAAAGTATCCTACCTTCATAATTCTATTATTCAATAACTTATATGATGTTTTCTTTAAGATATTACTTATTAGAACTCTATTATTGACATAATGTGCTGTGTTGACAACCTCATCCCAAATTTAGTGGGCATGTCATATTAACATAACATGGTTCAACCAATTTCTTTCAAAGTCATATTACTCCTTTCAAAAACACTATTCTTAAAGGTGTCTTGGGGGCAGAAAAATTATGTTTAATACGTTTCTTTGAAAAAAATTAATTAAATTCACAATTTCTAAATTATCCTCCAAGATCACTTCTCAAAGTCATAATTTTGGAATCTTTTTTATTTTCCACATGATTATAGAAATTAATAAAAACAAAACCAGATTAACTTTTATGTCTAAAAATGTAATCCCATGTAAATTTTGAAAAATGGCCAACCAACACATATAAAAATGATTTTCCAGCACGACATGTAGTTATAGTAGGTTTGAAATGATCATTATGGATAATATATAGTGGTATAGATGTAGAAAAATATTTAATTGGTTTAAATTATGACTTGTGTTTATTTTCCATTTAACAAGAATCACATTGTTTTTTTGTATAATTTATGTTCAAAATTTTCAAATATAAAATATTTTGTAGACAAAATTTTCAAGGATTTAACATTACAATGTACATGCCTTCTATGCCAAATCAATGATTCATCAATTTTAGAATTCAAAAAATTTACTACACAAAAAATTAAGATCTAATTTATCGACATTATCTGTTATTGGTTCTTAAACTTGATTGAATAATCTTTGAAAATAAGTGAGCATTATTTTAAAATTAAACTAAACAAACCTCATTACAATGTTGAGAGATAATTATCATGTTGTGATTCAAGACTTCAAGATAAATAAATTTGTTTATTAGAATATATTTATGATTTCCAATAGATCTAATACCAAATAAAACATTATTTTCATTATCACAAAATTTTACATAGCCTCCATCAATCATGGATAGTGAGTCAATTTAAGGGAATTATACACTCATATTTATTGAAAAAAAAAACCATCCATGAACTCTTTTTCAATGATTTCCATGTGGATTTTCCTTATAAAAATGAATGAAATAACATAATTCTTTGGTTCCCAGACACTTTTTGGTCAAAAAAATATTAGATATAAGAGACATAAGGATCCAAATTTTTTAGTGTTTTTTGAGAAATTAACAATATGTTTTGAAGAATAATTTGTTAGAAAACTATTTTTGATTTCACAAAATTAAAGATTTTCAAAATTACAACGGTTTTAATAATTTATTATTTATCTATAATGGAAATAAGTAAATTTGGAAAGGTTTTTGTTTTTAGAAGTGGGAAAAAATAGTTCTTAATGTAACACACCATGTTTTTCTAAAAATAAATATAAATTCATGGAACTTTGTTTTAAGGAGATATTTTTAATTAGCCTTTAAAACATAAATTTTCTACTTTCATGTTTTTAATTTCAATAAACTATCATCTAAAATTATGTTCAGTATGTTATTTGGAGTATATTGGAACCAACTTGTTTTTTTGGTGAATAGTAACATACCCTTATGAATAGTAATATGACCATAATGAATAGTATATTTTATTATTATTTTATTTTATTAAGGATTTAATATAATATCATCTTGGTTAATTTTTCATTGTGATATAGAAGTAGTTACAAAATTAGAATTATCATTTTTTAATTATAATTTTAATAAAAAATTAAATTAATAATATTTAAAAAATTCTTTTCAAAAAATGGACTTCATTTTTGAATTCTACACATCAATAAATGGTTAGGGTGAATTTTGGGAATTTTTCTAAAACAATTTATTTTTTGATGAATGGTAAAAAATACAGTTTTTAGTTTCAGTGTGTTAATGACATCATTAATGATATAATAATGATGTCATAAATCTGGTAGACTTTTGTATAGTTAAATAAGATGTGAGGTGTCCCAATTGGTTTATACCTTGGGTAAATACCATGGGAAAGCCCATGGTTTTCCAATATCACTCATGAGGTGTCCCTTGAAAATTATTAAAATAATCCCTCAATTTTCATATAAATACCAACTCTTCCCTTCATTGAATTCATTACCAATTCTCCCTCAACTAATCTCTAGCCTCCTTACCTTCATAATATTCCTCCCAAGGTTTCCTCAATCCCCCAAGGTCCCAACATTCATTTTCTAAGGGTTACTCTACAAGGTAAGAAAATTCTCAATTTCTTTATTTTCCCATTCATGTTCTCTTTTATGTGGTATAACTTTCATATTTCCATACCATGTTCTTATTTCCTTATTATTCGTGATCTAATCTATATTATGATTCATTTCTGTATGGGTGACCCTTGTCCCCCTATTTTTTAATATTTTTTAAAACCATGTTGTGTAGCCGTTAGGCTGCCGAATGTTTGTAAGGGATTTCTCAATTATTCTTTTATTTTGAGTTCCTTTCTCATTATTTCTTCATATATTCTTACCCAAGTGGCATGAAATCTACATAATCATGTATATTATAGATTTTCTCATGTTCATGGAAAATTTATCATCATTTTTCTTATCCTCTCCCACTTATCCAAGGAATTAAAATATTGTCCGTGATGTGTTGAATTACCGAGATCGTGGACGTTGTGATTTCAATTTGCATTAATTCCTTCAACTATGGTCATCAAACATTTTTTTTATGATTGAACCAGGTTATAATATATTTTTTATAACTCATCCATGGTTCGATAATTCTTTTGTACTCATGGTTCAAATTTATAATACAAAACGAGGTTGTTATTATCAAATAACCTCTAAAATGATCTAAACAAACATCATTAATTTTCTAGCTTACAAATCATCCACATGTAAGAATTAAAAATAATAAATGGAATAATTTATGTTACTGGATATATTTAAATACTAATCCATTCTAATTCTGGAGTTTCACTTCCAATCTATAAGAATTTCCACCATGACCCAATCATATAAATCATGTAAAGAATTCACCCAAAAACAGTGGAAGGGGAAAAATACTTACAATTAAGGGTGAAATGATGTTATGAAATGATAATATAAGAAGTTATAAACATGAAAATGTTTCTATAAAATATTAATAACACTATTTTAACCATTATACTAGAGGTTTAAACAAGTTTTAAGTAAGACAAACCCAATGTAAGGGAATTCTTAACCCGATTTCCATTCTTTGGGTTAATCTTCTACTTCATTATTTATGTGCAATTTAAATTTATTGTGTGATGGTTTATGTTTATATTATGTTTTATTATTCATATTTACAGTATATATACATGCTCCATCCACTATATTAAGTCTCTCTTCAATTGTATGATATTTATAAGTATCTTTTCTTAAAAAATCATTTTTTTAAAATTTAGTTTTACGAAATTCCAAAGTATTGTTTTTATGGAATTATTCATGTTATATGATTAGGTTTTGGTTCTTGGGAATTATTTATAATGAAGTTTGGGACATTTATCTTCCTCAAATTCATTGGGTATGAGTATGTTGGAGGTCAGCTGTATGGTTACTCCAAGTGTAACTGCGATGGTTACACAAAGTAAGGTAGCCGTGAGGGTTACAAATTTTAAGGTAGCCAAGATGGTTGAAATATTATATAATTAATGCCCCAAGATACATTTATGACTATATTTATGTTCTCATGTTTTTTGTATATCTTGTGTAAATCTCATGTTACACAAAGTAAGTATATATGGGTGATAAGAATGTCTTTTGAAAATGATTTCATATGTTATGAGTATTCATGGACTAATGTGATATTTCCTTATTTTCCATCCCTTACTGAGATTTTGTGCGCATCCCAAGTTTTAAGTGATTTTTCACAGGATAATGGATGTGTAATACAAGGAGTTAATCCATGTTAAATGATGAATATTTGTCAAGGAGTCTTGTTTTAAGATTTAATGTTTTATATTTTGAAAAAAATGGAAATTTTTTTTATGGTATCCACTCTGTAATAATGTGTAATGTCATGAATGTTTTGTCCTAATTCTCTAAATCTATAAACTTTAAAAGATATTCAATGTAAAAGGAAGTTTTTTATTAACTAAATTCAAGATTAGGTATGTAATAAGTCCGGGTCATTATAGTTGGTATCAGAGGATGGTTTAGATAACTTTAGGGGTTAGGGTGATGTTAATAGAATACCTTAAATAACTTTCACTCTATGTTTAATTTGTTATAGCATTTAAAGATTACCATGTTGCTTTATCTAAGACATGTTTGTTCATAATGGTCTTCCACAGAAGGAACAAGGATGTTGAAGAGGAGAGGCAACGACAAAATGACATCCTTCTGGAACTACAGCCCAGAATGGTAGGGATTGGAACGGAGCAGTTTGTGATAGTAATGGCTCAGCTAACTTAGGAAATAAATGGTGGTGGAATCCATTCAAGAGAACCAATAAGGGTACCACAATGGAACATGATAGTAGTGGAACATTTTATGAGACAACATCCTCAAACATTCAATGGATCTTCTGACCCATTAGCAGCTGAAAGATGGATAAAATACCTTGAAAAGATATTCAATGTTATGAGATGTTCAGACAATCAAAAGGTAAGTCTTTCCATTTATCATTTTCAAGGGGAAGCTGATTAGTGGTGGTCAATGGTAAGGAATATCAGGGGTAGATAGGATTTTTTATGTCTTAGAGTGGGATGAATTTAAATATCTTTTCCTTGAAAAATATTTTCCTAAGGTTGTGTGACCTAGGATGGAGAAGAAATTCCTTGAATTGAAACAGATGGGGGAATACTCAGTGACTGTGTATGAAGAAAACATCACCCGACTAGTGAGGTATGCTCCAAATCTTATTTTGGATATTGATAGAAAAATCAACCACTTTTACTCAGGATTGAAGCCAAGGTATTGAAGGGTGTTGACCTCCCATGAATTCAAAAGTTATGATAAACTTGTCCGATGTGCTGAGAGGGTAGAGACGGAGTTTACTGATGATCACATTCATTTTGGAAACAAAGAGAAGAAGAGGTCCAGTTGGTAAGAAATGGGTAAGAATCAACCAAAGAAATATGATGGTAAGAAAATATAATTTCTAGTTTGTGAAAAGTGTGGAAATAAACACCCTGGGGAATGCCTTAGAAAAATTGGGAGGTGTTTTAAATATGGAAAGTTTGGACACATGGCCCAAGATTTCAATGAAAATGATCCTAAGAATAATCCTGATAAGAAAACTGTAAAGTGCTTTAAATATGATGAGATGGGTCACTATGCAAACGCCTGCCCAAAAAGAGATCCGAATGATGCAAAGAAGCCAGACTACAAGTAGAAAGGTGTAGTGAGATCCTTTGCGACTACATCAGCAGATGTTGGGCCATCCAATGAAGTTTTATCAGGTACATTGTTAGTTCACTCAGATTTTTCTAAAGTTTTGTTTGATATGGGGTCTACACATTCCTTCATCTCTGAGAAATTTTATGGTAAATTGGAAATATCACCTCAAAAAATTAGACCCGAACTTGTTGTTAAAACCCCAGTGGGGAAATTTTATACGAAATAAGAATTATAAGAATATTTATATTGTGGTCTGTGGAAATAATTTACCTGCAAACCTTGTTTTTTTACCCTTAGTCGAGTTTGATGTTATTCTGGGGATGGACTGGCTTTTTGATTATCAAGCTAAGATTGACTATAGAGATAAAGAAGTTGTTTTTCAGAAATAATTTCAGTTTGTATACAAGAATGAACCCATACAATTGATAACATATCAGGACGCTGAGAAACTATTGAAAGATGGAAATGAAATTTATCTTTCTCATATTGTTGAAAACAAGGGAACTATTCAAATTAATGATGTGCTAGTGGTAAATGAATACATTGATGTTTTTACTGATGAGTTACACTGTTTCATACCTGATCGAGAAGTCGAATTCACAATTGAATTAGTTCCTGATGCTAAGAAAATTTCAAAAAACCCCCATATCATATTGCTCTAATAGAACTTCTTGAATTGAAAAATCAGTTGCAGAATTTTTTTGACAAAGGATTCATTTATCCTAGCACGTCACCATAGGGAGCCACTCTTTTGTTTGTTAAAAATAAATATAGTTCCATGAGACTTTTCATTGATTATAGAGCTTTGAATAACATCACTGTTAAAAACAATTATCCTTTTCCTCATATTGATGACTTGTTTGATCAACTCCAGGGAGATCAGTACTTTTTCCAAGATTGAATTGAGATCTGGATACCATCAGCTGAAGGTGAAGGAGGATGACATCTCGAAAACAGCCTTTCATACTAGATATGGGAATTATGAATTTGTTGTTATGCTGTTTGGATTAACTATTGCACCTACTGTATTCAAGAATCTTATGAATAGAGTATTTCATGAGTTCTTGGATAAGTTTGTGGTTATATTTATTGATGACATTCATGTTTTTCATAAAAATAAATAGGAGCATGAAAAACATCTAAGGGTTTTTTTTTCAAACTTTAAAAGAAAAGAAACTATATAGAAAATCCAGAAAGTGTTATTTTTGGTTGCAACGGATTTTTTTTCTTGGGCACATTGTAAATAAGGATGGAATAATAGTGATCCTGCAAAAACAAAAATAGTTGATGAATGGAAAAAACCCACAAATGTTACATAGATTTATATTTTTCGTGGGTCAGCAGGTTATTACCAATGGTTTGTTAAGAACTTTGCATGGTTATCTATCCCGATAAAAAAGTTAACACAGAACGGGGTTAAATTTGTTTGGACTGAGGAATGTGATGTTTTTTTTTCAGGAACTGAAGACGCGATTGGTGAGTGCTCCAGTTTTGGCCTTACATTCCCAAAATGGTGAGTTTTTCATCTACAGTGATGCTTCATTGAAGGGACTTGGTTGTGTTTTGATGCAGAATGATCAGGTAATTGCCTATGATTTGATACAACTTAAACCTCATGATATAAATTATCCCACACATGATTTGGAATTGGCAACTGTGGTTTTTGCTTCGAAAATTTGGAGGCATCATCTATACGGAACCAAATGGCAAATATATACTGACCATAAAAGTCTAAAGTATATATTCACTCAAAAGTAATTGAACATGAGGCATAGAATATGGCTAAAACTGATAAAGGATTATGACTGCATGATCAATTACCATCCTGGAAAATCCAACAAAGTAGTGGATGCCTTAAGTCGGAAGCATCATGGATCATTAACCATGTTACGTTTGGTACATGATACCTTAATTAATGATTTGATGAATTTTTGATTAGAAGTTATTGGTGAAGGGAATACCTCTATTTTGTTTCTGGTTTCAGTGCAGTCTTTGTTGTCAGAAAGAATTAAGCAAGCGTAGAAGGAAGACTGTGAGCTACAGAAAAAGGTATAATTGATTAAAATGGGTAAGTTTCCAGAATTTAATCTTTATAAAGATTGTGTTTTAAGATTTGTAAAAAGGTTGTGTGTGCCTAGTGATTCCCAGTTGAAGAAATATTTGTTGTGTGAAGCTCATAGTTCTCTATTTTCTATTCATCCTGGAAGAACTAAGATGTACAGAGACCTTCGGGAGTATTATTGGTGGGATGGAATGAAAAGAGATATTGATGATTTTACCATGAAATGTTTGACATGTCAGCAGGTTAAAGCAGAGCAGTAGTTACCGAAGGGGATGATTCAGCCTTTGGAAATTCCAGAGTGGAAATGAGAGAATGTATCCATGGACTTTGTGGTGGGACTACCAAAGACTTCTCGAGGTAACAATGCGATTTGGGTTATTTTTGATCTTCTAACAAAGTCTACACATTTTCTATCTATTTGAGATACAATTTCTTTGGATCAGCTTTCTCAATTGTAACTCAAGAAGATTGTCAGGTTACATGGAGTTCCTCTTTCCATTGTATCTGACTGAGATCCCAGGTTCACTTCTAACTTTTGGAAGGGACTTCAGAAGTTGTTGGGCATAGAGTTAAATTTCAGTACAGCTTTTCATCCTCAATCAGATGGTATGTTAGAACGAATGATTCAATCTTTGGAGGATATGCTTTGAGCTTGTTCAATGGACTATCAATGAAGTTGGGATCATCATATTTCTTTAGATGAGTTTTCTTATAATAACAGTTTTCATTCTATTATTCAGATGGAACCTTTTGAGGCCTTGTATGGGAAGCGGTGTCGAACTCCCACAATTTGTGATGAAGTAGGTGAAAGATTGTTAATGGGGCCAGAATTAGTGGATGATGTGGTTGAGAAAGTGAGGATGATCCAACAGCACATGAGGACAGCTAAGAGTAGGAAGAAAAGTTATGCAGATAACGGAAGGAAAGACTTCTCTTTCAAGGTAGGTGACCATGTTTTCCTTAAAGTATCTCCTTGGAAAAGTGTGATGCGTTTCGGTAATAAAGGAAACCTAAGTACACGATTCATCAGTCCTTTTGAAATCTTGGAGAAAGTTGGAATGGTTTCATACCGTGCAGCTTTTCCTCCGAGTTTGTTTTAGGTACACAATGTTTTTTATGTTTCGATGTTGAGAAAGTATGTTCCAGATTAATCACATGTGATGTGCCCAAAAGTAGTTCAACTGTAAGAGAACATTTCTTATAAAGAGAAACCAGTTTAGATTCTTGATTGAAGGGAACAGGCATTGCAGAGTAAGGTAATCCACCAGGTAAAGGTTTTGTGGAGAAACCACATGGTTGAAGAAGCAACATGGGAGTCTGAAAATTATATGAGGGAAAAGTACCCTCATCTGTTTAACAAGTAAATAAAATTGCAAGGACGCAATTTAAATAAGGCGGGGATAATGTTACACCCCAAGTTTTTCTAAAAATAAATAGAAATGCATGGAACTTTGTTTTAAGTAGATATTTTTAATTATCCTTTAAAATATAACTTTTCTACTTCTATGTTTTGAATTTTAAGAAAATTTCATCTACAATTGTGTTCAGTATGTTATTTGGAGCATATTGGAACCAACTTGTTTTTTTGGTGAATAGTAACATACCCTTATGAATAGTAATATGAATAGTAATATGAACATAATAAATAGTATATTTTATTATTATTTTATTTTATTAAGGCTTTAAGATAATATCATCTAGGTTAATTTTTCATTGTGATATAGAAGTAGTTACAAAATTAGAATTGTTATTTTTTGAATTAAGTATGATTTTATTTAAAAATTAAATTAAAAATATTTAGAAAATGATTTTCAAAAAATGGACTTCATTTTTGAATTCTACACTTCGATAAATGTTTAGGGTGAATTTTGAGAATTTTTCTGAAATAATTGATTTTTCGATGAATAGTAAAAAATACAGTTTTTAGTTTCGGTGTGTTAATGACATCATTACTGATATAATAATAATGTCATAAATCTGGTTGACTTGTGTATTGTTAAATAAGATGTGAGGTGTCCCAAGTGGCTTATACCTTGGGAAAATACTGTAACACCCCGGGTAAATAAAGAATATGAAATTTTTATATTTATCCATATTTGTGAATAAAATATTAATATTACTTTAAAGAGAACGCTATGCTCGATGGCATACCCAATATGCAACAACGAGTTCCTTTGAAATCTTATGTTGCACTATAATAATAAAATAATATTATTTTAAATGGTAGTTAAAGCCTAGCCATTGTAATGGTGGGAAAGAACAGAACTAACTACAAAATGATTATATATGTTTGTCAAATATTTTTACTTTTATCCAATAAATTTTAGAGGCGTAAAATGAAAATGAATCCAATTTTAAGCATAAATATTCTAATATTATTTAAAAGTTCGATTAACCACCTTTTGATGGAGAACCCTTTTTAAATATACTTTTGAAAATTTTATATATTGTATTTGACAAAATAAAATCCTTCTTTAGAATCTGGACACCAAAATTTACTTTGTGCAAATTTTTGTTATTTTTCCAATAAAGATCATTTTTATGAAAATGTTGCATTTTAATCCAAAACCTCCTTTAATATGATTTATTTATATTGATAGATTATATTTTTAATTGATATTAAATTGTATTTAGAATATATTTTTACCATTTAATCCAATGGTGGTCATTAGAATTAATTTCACTTTGAAATTGGACTTAAACTAGTGTTAATCTTTTAATAGATATTGTTTCTTAAAAACATGCTATTTGTTTTGACAGCAAGAATTAATTATTGAATTAATTAATGAAACTTATATGTTTTGAATTTTGTAAAATAGACATCATTTTTGAATTCGGAATATCAAATATATCTTAGGGTGAATTTTTGGTATTTTTCTGAAAAACTTCAATTTTTGATGAATAGTGAAACCACTAAGTGGTAGTTAAAGAAACTGATTTTTCGTTTAAATGAAACTTTACCAATTCTGTGATTTGATTTTCAAAAATCCGACATACATGGTTGTCATTAGTAAGTAAAATGTGGTTCAATGAGATTAAAATAATTTTTGGTGAATAGTAACTTTTAAGTTTTATTAATCACGATTAAAGGTAATTAGTGTAATTTAAGGTAAAAATAATGTTTTAATAATATGAAATGACCTTGAAACATGTCCTACCATTATTTAATAAGTCATGGCCAACCAAGAAAATACATGGGTCAACTTGGGGACCCCATGGAGCCACTTTTTTTGGAAAATGACATTAATAACTTTTTATTTAAAGTTAAAATTAAAATGTCACAAACATGTGTTCTTTTACTACAAAAATTATTAAATGAGGTTATACAAGTCATATTTTTGACTATAAATATTAATTAGAAAGATATAAAGATTTCCTAAATCATGATATTTTTTTATAATTTTTAGACATTAGATAAATTAAATTATTTATGACACCATGATGATGCAGCTATTACCTAATTATTTAAGAATTTAAATAAAATGAAAAGATAATATAAAATCTAAGAACTAAACTTGTTAAAAACCTATTGTATGGGTGGATTTTGAAACCTTATCACCTTATCCTTGAAATATATCCTTTTGGGACATTTAAAATCCGAAAATCATTTTATAATAAAGTAATATTTTATAACTTTCCAAGAGTGCCCCTCCTCTTCTCTTATAAAAGGCCCCCACCTCTACCACCTTACCTACACCTCTCAAGCCTTTTAATCGGCCAAAACCTGACCATTTCATCTCTCCACATCCATATCTTCATCATTGAAACCTCACCTTTTGGAAGAATCCTTTCCAAGGTAGCCTTTGAGCTCAAATCAAAAAACGTTACTCGATTTAAAGGTAATGTCTTCCCTTGTGTTCTTTTGTTTTATTTTTCTTCTCTAACCCTATAGAAAATTTTTATTCCTTTATTTTGTAACAAAACCAGTATCTTCAATATACTAGTATGTTGTTATGTGAATTATTCTATCTACACTTACACACACCTTCGTCTAACGGTTAAAGAACATACTGTTTCTGTGGATGATGAATTTCTGCCTCACGAAACGATGATTGTTCAATCTTCTCTTAACACCTTTCATGGTGGAGATTATGATGACAATATATTTTATATATGATATATATGGTATTTATGTTTTCTATATGATTATGAATTTTATATTTAAGACATGCCTTTATTCTTTTCATGTTGTGCAAATGTGATAATTTCATACGAGGAAGTGTGGACTACCGCCCCCTCAAGTGATGTGACTCGTTCATTCAATACATGGAATGTATAAAGAATTAAATTAATGAAAATATGTGACCTATATAACATATATATTATACTTTAATTATAATATATATATATCTCAATTATTATTAATTCCATTAATATGACAAAGAAATGAAAGTAGCGTTCATGCGTACGTACGACCTACCGTCTCCATGAACAATGCATTTCATTTATTTTTATCTCAAAATGTTAAGGAGTAGTATAAAATGAATATTTACTGGATATATATGATATTTAAATCATTAATACTATTCTTGAGATGATTTAATTATAACTACATGGAGAATCATTTTCAAACAAGTTCATTTTTGACTCATGTACCAAACATCGACAAAAGCATCTGATATGAACTCACATTATTAACCAATTATTATAAAATTATAATATGTGATATGAAATGAATAATAATATTTAAAAGAGGTCCTTAAGCACTTATAAATTGACCAAAGTTTATTATTCAGGAATATAAAGAAACGAACAAGACAAGTCAGACTTGAGGTAAGGGATCCAACCTCTCTTGTTCTTTTTATGTAACAGCCCAAGATTTTATAAAAAATATTCTTTTTAATTATATTAATGTCTTGTGTTGTACGCTACACCAAAAGGAGCTTGCACAACACGCATCCTTGACTTGCCTTGCATTACACGCAATCGCGACCTTCCTCGATAGCGTGTGTAATACGCAATACCAAGTTTCACTAAACAACGATATGCTATTAAAATATTATTAAAACTAGCCGTTATGAATACTAATAACCACTTTTTAAAATTCTGTAAATCTTATTTTTCAAAATGAACTTCATTCTTGGATTCGGAGTATCGAATTTAGCCTAAGGTGAGATTTTGGTACTTTTCGGATAACTTTCACATTCTGATGAATAGTGAAAATTACTAAATTATAATTAAAAAACAACTTTTTTAATCGAAATAATTAATAGTGATAAATTATTAATTTGAGTGGTTTTAAAGTATATTTAGAATATATTTTTACAATTTAATACAATGTTGGTCATTGGTTGTAATTTCACATTTAAACCAGACATAATCAAGTGTCAATGTTTTGATATATATTGTTTCCTAAAAACACGCTATTTATTTTAACAGCGGGATTTAATTATAAAATTAATTAATGCAACTTCTATGTTATGAATTTGGTAAAATAGATTTCATTTTTGAATTCGGAATATGAAATATAGCTTAGGATGAAATTTTGGCATTGTTCTGAAAAACATCAATTTTTTATGAATAGTGAAACTACTAAGTGGTAGGTTAAAAAACTGAATTTTGCATAAAACTTAATTTTACCGCTTCTGTGAATAGAATTTTGAAAATCCGACAGACACGGTTAATATAAAGGACTAAAATGTGGTTCAATGAGATGAAAATAATTTTTGGTGAATAGTAACTTTTTACTTTTTTTTTACCGCGGTTAATAGTAAATAGGGTAACTAAGGGTAAATATGATATTAATATTACCCTAACACATGTCCTAATTCTATTGGACAAGTGTAATTCGACCAAAAACAAACTTAGGAATAAAATATGACCATTTAGGCCCACTTGGATTAGATTAGGACATTTATTATAAATTTATTTAAAGAAAGGTTAAAATAGTTAAAATCAAAGTTTAAGAAGTAAATCATTTTTAATATGGGGTTATACATAAGATAAATTCGATTGTAAATATTCATTAGAAAGCTAAAAAGATTTCCTACATTATGGTATTTTATTTGTAATTTTTAGACATCAAATAAGTTAATTTATTTATGACACAACGATGATGCAGTAATTATCTTATTAATGAAATATTGACATAATTGATGTTATAAACACCAAAATAAATGTAATTTGAAAATTTTTATGAATTCCAATAATTTTCTAGGTTACTATGATATATTAATGTTGATTTAATAAACTTTGTTCGAACATTTAATTCTGTTATGACTTTCACAAAAATCATATATCAAATAGTGTCAAAATTGACACAAAATAGTTTTTAAATCAAATATTATATTATTAATTGTTCTTTTATTCCTAAAAATCTAAGGTTCGGCCAAATGACTTATATAAGGATATATATATTAATAATAAACAATTTGGGGTTCGTTTGGCATGTTATAGTAAGTGTATTAAACATATAGTGAAAGGAAACAAAAAGACACGGTAAATGTTAAATTATTTAACTTAGAGTTAAATCTAATTGATAAGGTTAAAATAATATCCTAAACTTGTCTAAATTCTATTGGTTGATAGGATTTCGACCCATCCCCACTTTAGCTTCGAAATAAGACCCTTTGGAACCATTATAAACCGATTTTGACTTTAATATAAAATAATATTTTGAGATATTCCTAAGGTGCCCCTCTCCTCCCCTATAAAAGGACACCTCCTCCCCCCTCCTCCTCACACCAATTTGAGCACTCAAGCTCAGCCAACCCCTGCCAAAATCTCTTCTCCACTTACCTAGAAACATCCTGGAGGTTCTGGTCTTCCTCAAAGACCAATTCTAGTGCCCTAAGAGGAGGTCTCAAAGAGGCACTTTAAAGAAGAGGTAATTACCGTTACCAATTCTTTCATCTTTATTTCTTCTTCCACTTCTTCTTCTTAGGTTGTTTAATTATGAGGTAATAAAATCAGTATCACTCATATACTGATATGTTATTATAAGTATGAAACAACCCTATTTCACCATCTATCCATCCTACGGGAAAAGAAATCACCGCGCGTGCGTACGTACGGAATACCGTCTCCACGCCGTGGTGTAAACTATTTTCCACCACCACCTTACATGGATGGGTATAATGGTGTAAAGAATAAATATAAATAGTTATTACAACATCATATTGATTCTGATATATTGTATAATCCACTCCAATTCAATTCAGTATTTATGGAAATGATATCATCGCTCGTGCGTACGTACGGACTACCGTCTCCACGACGCGATGAGATTCATTCTCCATGTTAGCCATTTAAGAATGATTATAAAGTATATATAAGAAATAATAATGAAATATATTACATTATAAAGTTACTGGATTTATGTATATATATATATGTATGTCATCAACTTACTTCCATTCAAGACAATAAGGAAAGGAAAACAGCGTTCATGCGTACGTACGGACTACCGTCTCCATGAACGGTGTTTTTCATTTTATTTATCTACCTATTATATATATATATATACTGAATATATATGATATATAAATCATATTTTATATTCTGGAAGTGAGTAAATCATGATATAAGTAATAATGATGTCAAGAGCAACAAGTCAAAACACCTACAATAAATGAAACGATTTTACCCAAAACGCTTCTTTAACATGGAATTTACAAAAGAACGGGTAATATAATGTCATAAGTGAACCATATATGATATCATAACAATGAATATGATTCTGTAATAAGTCAATAACATGATTTAAATCATTATACAGGATGTTCGGACACTTACAAAGCAAGTCGGACCTAAGGTAAGGGAAATATCACAATCTCATTTTTATTCGAGATTGTTTATTCGTAAGTATTTACTGGGGTGTATTTTATCATCCACATCCATGTTTCATCAATATTTAATATTACTTCCATCCACCTACAATTGTTTAAATCCATTTTTACCCTTTGGTGAGTTTTTAGTAAAAGAAATGAAAGGAATCTTTTGTCGTTTTTCGTACGAGGTACTTTTTGACTTTTCCGACAAAAGTACAAAGAATGTTTTTTTTAACTTATACGGCATGAATGGATTTTTAAAACATTATTTCCAAGAAGCTTCCTTTAAAAGTTTTCAAGTTTATTTTTAATCAACTTCCTTTATTTTAAAGTTTTATGACATGTTAAGAAAGGAAAAGTGTTTTTGAAGTAGAAAGGATATTTTCCTCAAGAATGAAGTTCAAGTATTTTATCAAAATTATTTTCCATCTAAGATAATAAAAGGGTTCTGTTTTTACCCCTATTATTACATGGATTTGATTATGTTGTGATGGAAACATTTTTATGAATTCCTTTATCTCATATGAATTGTTTTATGATGTCATGTTGTTTAAGAATCCCATTTTTATTACATGGGTTATGCGATGATGTATGATTTATGATTATGTGGCACACATAAGAAATGATTCATTATAAGATGGGTGGGACCTATATCTCCCTCCAATGCATTGGGTAAAGATTTTATATCTCATGAGATAGACATGGCTGGAACGGAAGGTTATTTCGGTTCAGTGATACAGGACTGAAACGAGGAGTGAACTCGGTTCAGAAAGGGACTTTGTCCACTAAGATAGTCTTGGCAATAAGTCATGACTAACAAGAAATGATTTTCCATGATTATGTGTGCATGCCACAAAGTTTCAAGTTTCATGTTATGATTATAGGGATCTCATTTACACTTCTATGATTCATTAAGATTTTATGATCTCTTTTGCAGGTTATGATTTTAAAAAAAGATATGATATGATTTTTATTTCCTTTATTGCCCTTGCTGAGCATTTGAGATCACCCTTTTATGTTTTCTTTTCCCCAGGATATAAAGAAAGGTTTTAGGTAAAAAAAAGGGATGACCTTTATGGGAGATATTGAAGAACTTTCACCACGATTAGAAGATTACGTTCCGAGTTTCCAAAGACACTAAACTATTACGATCTTTTAGTGTGTGTTTTTGTTATGTACTAAGTATTCCGCAAATGTAATGTAATGTCCATGTACGTCAAGATACGGGTCTCTACAGTTGGTATCAGAGGAAAGGTTTAGTCAACCTTTGGAAACTAGGATGCGAAAACGTTAGTGAGATCCCTAGAGATATTTCTAAGGTATGTCTAGGGATGTTCCTAAGGATAAGTATACGTATAGGATAAATTCCTAGAACTATGGTAATGATATTAGATTAAACCTAAGAAGTTAGGTATTGAGGATACTTTCCCTCTACTATGTTGTTTCTCTAGCATGATTTTTGACTCTCACACTATTTTTTTTGGGTTTTAGAAAACGGCTGGAATCAAGATGATTCACGATAATGGAGGATATGATGGACAATGGAATGATATTCTTCATAATGAAATGGGATTTGGAAGTCCAAACATCATTATTATGCCGAATCAGCAATCTCATAATATGATCAATAAAGTAAAATTTGGTAAGTTTCCTGACTCGGCTAATAAGAGAAAGATGGAGTTTCATGATGATCATAGAGGAAAGAAAGTTCAATTTCCCCTATGTAAATCATGTGGGAAGAGGCATCAAGGAGAATGTTTCAAAGGAACTGGAAGATGCTTTGGGTGTGGAAAAGAAGGACACAAAGCCAGTAAGTGCAAAGGAAAAGGTTCAGTTAACACTAGGGATGAGGATAATGGTATTGCTACGACATCAACAATGGTTAAATGTTTTAAATGTGGAATGTACGGGCATTATGCAAACCAATGACCTAAGGGAAAGTCTAATGAAGAGAATCAGTATGGTCGTATGGGTAGTATTTATGTTGATGATGATGATGAGACTACAAATGATATGTGAGATGAAAGAATTGTTGAAGCTCGGTCAATGGTTAATGAATGTAGTGGAATGATTACATGTTTATCATGTGTAATGTTGTATAAGTAATCTCATGGAATAAGGATACATCTAAGGATTGTTACACTGTTGTCTTTCCTTATGGTTTGAAAGTGTATGATGAATGGTACCAGTAACCATGAAAGGTTATTCAGATACTTTTGGAAAGTAGATGATAAGTGCATAATGAAAGGATAAGAAGATAATGAGATGTTTGATTGTATTCATGAGCTCATGATTGATATAAGGACTAAGTGATATCATGGTTTGAGTATATAGAATTTTGAGGATTTTGGTATGTGGGAAGTGTTAACTTTTAACTGCATTCATGTTTTCACTAAGGTTCAATGGGTATTCAAAAGAATACATGATTAAGGACTTTGAATGTTTGGAATGTGACCAACAAAACATATCTTATGATATATGGGGATCAACGATGGTATTAAATCTCTGGTAATCGTTTTCACTATGTTATGAGAGTGGACTGTAGTATTATGGATAAGCCTAAAGATTGGAATGGATTATGTTGGACATAAGTTAGTATTGTTTAAGGATAGAAGATTTTCGATATTATTGATGGAATGTTATAGTAATATAGCTTTAGAAAAAGGACAACCTGCAGGATGGGCGACAGCCCATCGCTTCGGACAAGGCTGTAGGAATCGAACCCACAACCGAAGTGCGACTGGCCTTTATCGCCTACCACTGACCTACAGGAAGTCCCTGTTTAAGTAGAAACTAGTTTTATTATATTAAGCAGTATGATATATGAAGTATAAGTCCATTTTAGGAACCATATATGATTAATCTCACTATAGATCGATTTATGCATATAATTTTTGCTAACCTTTTGTTTGAGACAGATGGAATGACCCGTCATTCTATCACATGATCTGCTAACACTTCACGAATAACAAATTCAACTTCATTTATTTAAGAGATGAAGTGGAAATTGTTAAAGGCACGAACAACAGTGAGATTGTACCAAAATAAAGTAAGTATTTATTCTAATTCAAATTCTTTAACTTTAGGGAAATGATCTTGAAAACCAAAAATGTTGTCCTAGTTCTCTTATACCTGATGAATCAGATGGTACCTTAGATCGTCACAAATTTATGGATTTGTGATTACTGGCTTTTCCATAGCCGTGTTCTCTACCACTCTCCATCAGAACATGATGGTTAGATTCCTCTTCCATATCCATATTTTCACCTATGTGGAAACCCAATGATTAGTTTATTTGGGTAACCGTTACGTTTCAAACTTTTGTTTTTAAAGATTGGTTTTGACATTCCTTTTTACGATGTGGGTTTCTATTAAAGAAACTTTCGAATAGTAAACCATTTATAACCCCGACGAATTTCGAGGGCGAAATTCATTTTAAGGGGGGTAGAATGTAACAGCCCAAGATTTTATAAAAAATATTCTTTTTAATTTTATTAATGTCTTGTGTTGTATGCTACACCAAAAGGAGCTTGCACAACACGCATCCTTGACTTGCCTTGCATTACACGCAATCGCGACCTTCCTCGATAGCGTGTGTAATACGCAATACCAAGTTTCACTAAACAACGATATGCTATTAAAATATTATTAAAACTAGCCGTTATGAATACTAATAACCACTTTTTAAAATTCTGTAAATCTTATTTTTCAAAATGAACTTCATTCTTGGATTCGGAGTATCGAATTTAGCCTAAGGTGAAATTTTGGTACTTTTCGGATAACTTTCACATTCTGATGAATAGTGAAAATTACTAAATTATAATTAAAAAACAACTTTTTTAATCGAAATAATTAATAGTGATAAATTATTAATTTGAGTGGTTTTAAAGTATATTTAGAATATATTTTTACAATTTAATACAATGTTGGTCATTGGTTGTAATTTCACATTTAAACCAGACATAATCAAGTGTCGATGTTTTGATATATATTGTTTCCTAAAAACACGCTATTTATTTTAACAGCGGGATTTAATTATAAAATTAATTAATGCAACTTCTATGTTATGAATTTGGTAAAATAGATTTCATTTTTGAATTCGGAATATGAAATATAGCTTAGGATGAAATTTTGGCATTGTTCTGAAAAACATCAATTTTTTATGAATAGTGAAACTACTAAGTGGTAGGTTAAAAAACTGAATTTTGCATAAAACTTAATTTTACCGCTTCTGTGAATAGAATTTTGAAAATCCGACAGACACGGTTAATATCAAGGACTAAAATGTGGTTCAATGAGATGAAAATAATTTTTGGTGAATAGTAACTTTTTACTTTTTTTTTACCGCGGTTAATAGTAAATAGGGTAACTAAGGGTAAATATGATATTAATATTACCCTAACACATGTCCTAATTCTATTGGACAAGTGTAATTCGACCAAAAACAAACTTAGGAATAAAATATGACCATTTAGGCCCACTTGGATTAGATTAGGACATTTATTATAAATTTATTTAAAGAAAGGTTAAAATAGTTAAAATCAAAGTTTAAGAAGTAAATCATTTTTAATATGGGGTTATACATAAGATAAATTCGATTGTAAATATTCATTAGAAAGCTAAAAAGATTTCCTACATTATGGTATTTTATTTGTAATTTTTAGACATCAAATAATTTAATTTATTTATGACACAACGATGATGCAGTAATTATCTTATTAATGAAATATTGACATAATTGATGTTATAAACACCAAAATAAATGTAATTTGAAAATTTTTATGAATTCCACTAATTTTCTAGGTTACTATGATATATTAATGTTGATTTAATAAACTTGTTTCGAACATTTAATTCTGTTATGACTTTCACAAAAATCATATATCAAATAGTGTCAAAATTGACACAAAATAGTTTTTAAATCAAATATTATATTATTAATTGTTATTTTATTCCTAAAAATCTAAGGTTCGGCCACATGACTTAGATAAGGATATATATATTAATAATAAACAATTTGGGGTTCGTTTGGCATGTTATAGTAAGTTTATTAAACATATAGTGAAAGAAAACAAAAAGACACGGTAAATGTTAAATTATTTAACTTAGAGTTAAATCTAATTGATAAGGTTAAAATAATATCCTAAACTTGTCTAAATTCTATTGGTTGATAGGATTTCGACCCATCCCCACTTTAGCTTCGAAATAAGACCCTTTGGAACCATTATAAACCGATTTTGACTTTAATATAAAATAATATTTTGAGATATTTCTAAGGTGCCCCTCTCCTCCCCTATAAAAGGACACCTCCTCCCCCTCCTCCTCACACCAATTTGAGAACTCAAGCTCGGACAACCCCTGCCAAAATCTCTTCTCCACTTACCTAGAAACATCCTGGAGGTTTTGGTCTTCCTCAAAGACCAATTCTAGTGCCCTAAGAGGAGGTCTCAAAGAGGCACTTCAAAGAAGAGGTAATTACCGTTACCAATTCTTTCATCTTTATTTCTTCTTCCACTTCTTCTTCTTAGGTTGTTTCATTATGAGGTAATAAAATCAGTATCACTCATATACTGATATGTTATTATAAGTATGAAACAACCCTATTTCACCATCTATCCATCCAACGGGAAAAGAAATCACCGCGCGTGCGTACGTACGGAATACCGTCTCCACGCCGTGGTGTAAACTATTTTCCACCACCACCTTACATGGATGGGTATAATGGTGTAAAGAATAACTATACATAGTTATTACAACATCATATTGATTCTGATATATTGTATAATCCACTCCAATTCAATTCAGTATTTATGGAAATGATATCATCGCTCGTGCGTACGTACGGACTACCGTCTCCACGATGCGATGAGATTCATTCTCCATGTTAGCCATTTAAGAATGATTATAAAGTATATATAAGAAATAATAATGAAATATATTACATTATAAAGTTACTGGATTTATGTATATATATATATGTATGTCATCAACTTACTTCCATTCAAGACAATAAGGAAAGGAAAACAGCGTTCATGCGTACGTACGGACTACCGTCTCCATGAACGGTGTTTTTCATTTTATTTATCTACCTATTATATATATATATATACTGAATATATATGATATATAAATCATATTTTATATTCTGGAAGTGAGTAAATCATGATATAAGTAATAATGATGTCAAGAGCAACAAGTCAAAACACCTACAATAAATGAAACGATTTTACCCAAAACGCTTCTTTAACATGGAATTTACAAAAGAACGGGTAATATAATGTCATAAGTGAACCATATATGATATCATAACAATGAATATGATTCTGTAATAAGTCAATAACATGATTTAAATCATTATACAGGATGTTCGGACACTTACAAAGCAAGTCGGACCTAAGGTAAGGGAAATATCACAATCTCATTTTTATTCGAGATTGTTTATTCGTAAGTATCTACTGGGGTGTATTTTATCATCCACATCCATGTTTCATCAATATTTAATATTACTTCCATCCAACTACAATTGTTTAAATCCATTTTTACCCTTCGGTGAGTTTTTAGTAAAAGAAATGAAAGGAATCTTTTGTCGTTTTTCGTACGAGGTACTTTTTGACTTTTCCGACAAAAGTACGAAGAATGTTTTTTTAACTTATACGGCATGAATGGATTTTTAAAACATTATTTCCAAGAAGCTTCCTTTAAAAGTTTTCAAGTTTATTTTTAATCAACTTCCTTTATTTTAAAGTTTTATGACATGTTAAGAAAGGAAAAGTGTTTTTGAAGTAGAAAGGATATTTTCCTCAAGAATGAAGTTCAAGTATTTTATCAAAATTATTTTCCATCTAAGATAATAAAAGGGTTCTGTTTTTACCCCTATTATTACATGGATTTGATTATGTTGTGATGGAAACATTTTTATGAATTCCTTTATCTCATATGAATTGTTTTATGATGTCATGTTGTTTAAGAATCCCATTTTTATTACATGGGTTATGCGATGATGTATGATTTATGATTATGTGGCACACATAAGAAAGGATTCATTATAAGATGGGTGGGACCTATATCTCCCTCCAATGCATTGGGTAAAGATTTTATATCTCATGAGATAGACATGGCTGGAACGGAAGGTTATTTCGGTTCAGTGATACAGGACTGAAACGAGGAGTGAACTCGGTTCAGAAAGGGACTTTGTCCACTAAGATAGTCTTGGCAATAAGTCATGACTAACAAGAAATGATTTTCCATGATTATGTGTGCATGCCACAAAGTTTCAAGTTTCATGTTATGATTATAGGGATCTCATTTACACTTCTATGATTCATTAAGATTTTATGATCTCTTTTGCAGGTTATGATTTTAAAAAAAGATATGATATGATTTTTATTTCCTTTATTGCCCTTGCTGAGCATTTGAGATCACCCTTTTATGTTTTCTTTTCCCCAGGATATAAAGAAAGGTTTTAGGTAAAAAAAAGGGATGACCTTTATGGGAGATATTGAAGAACTTTCACCACGATTAGAAGATTACGTTCCGAGTTTCCAAAGACACTAAACTATTACAATCCTTTAGTGTGTGTTTTTGTTATGTACTAAGTATTCCGCAAATGTAATGTAATGTCCATGTACGTCAAGATACGGGTCTCTACATTTTAAGTACTCTCTTTTATGCCATTTATTATAAGCTCATCATTATTATGTTTGGGGATGTTCTTTCATATTAATAATACTGTAATTTTTTTTGTTCATATTATGAGAGACCCTATTTTATCTCATAAATCCATTTTTGGAAGTTTTAAGTGGCGTTGTTAGGCTGCCGAGTTTTCGTAAGGGATTTTTCATCTCAATTTTATTCCTGTGAGATTTATGCTACATTTTACACTATTTTCCTTTGAGTGGTGTATGTACTACCCATTATTTTACTCTTGGTGTAATATACTATCATTTATGGGTATTTACATCAATGTTGTATAGTACTTCTTTCATGGGGTGTACGTTTCGGAAGTTACCCAATTCGGTAAGGGAACCTTTCACCCTCCTGATTTTAAAAGACTTCTTTTTTAGGTCTTTTAATCTTATTATGATGGTGTAGATACTGAAAAAGTCTATAACTCCTAGAGGAATTTTTGAAATGACGAAGTGAAGTCATATTCGGAATCAGAGGCCCGGGATGTGGTGCGCGAAATAAAGGAGGATCCGTGTGAAATATTGTTGTGTACGCGAAGAATCCCCGAGATTCACATAATCAAGCCGGTGAGGCGCACAATTTTTGCGCACCCCAGTTCCGCGTGGCGAGGTTTTGCGCGCCAACGGTTCCCGGCACGGAAAATTTCCCGTGCCGCCTGGATTCTGCGTCGGTCGATGCCTATAAATAGAAGGCTACCCCAAGCAGTTTGGGGGTTGCGGAATTTGGATAGGCTCCCGTGCGTGCAATTCGACTCCCCCATGAACAATATGACTTCTAGGTAATCCCTATTTTCATGAAACCTTGCCCCGGGGTTCACCTTTGTGCGCAACTCCACTGGCTTAAGTGAATTTTCCCCCTCCTCTGAGTTCCTTCCTTATGCACAATCCGTGTCCCGTGCGCGCAATCCCCTTCCGTGCGTGCAATACTGTGCGCACAATCCCCTTTCCGCGCGCAATTCTCTGTCCCTATTGCGCGCCATCCCGGTGTTTTGCACGCAAGCCTTCTCTTTGCGCGCAAAACCTAGGACCCCTCACCTTGACGCCCCTTGGCTGCCTCTCTGTGTCGGAACCTAATGTCTCCCCTGCTGGGCATGCGTGCCACGCGTTGTTTTCCCGTACATACTTCCAGGATCATACGAAGTAACCTCAAGGTCCCTTGGGCGGTGTTTCCCATTGCGTTTCTTTGCTTTGCCTTATGCTTCTCCGCATAGGCACGCTAACAGCTATTGCTTCTTCGCATATCCATGCTAATGTGGACCCCTCAATGGTTCACCCTGCGGCCCCCCTTCACTACGGCCTTGTCGATGCCTTCCCTCCCATTAGGGGTAGAGGGCATTGGGCATGTAAGCCCTAGGGGTGTGGAGCGAACCCACCTCGTACAAGCTGTAGGACGTTAAGCTGCTGAGCACCTCGTCCTTAACACATGACGTTAAACTGTGGTCTGACCCCGTGCTTCGCACGCAGGGTCCCCCCCGGCTCGGGCATTCTTTACGCCCACTCATCTCCACGGGAATGGACTCTTCATCACATGGAATGAGATCCACTTTGTTGGAGTGGCGTTTGTCCACGGGGGAGGGCTGCCTCTTAGCATAAGCCCCTAGCCTCTCTTGTGGAAGGTTGCACCCGTGCATCTCTGTACTTCCCCCTACCAAGGCCAGTGGAGTCCCTTTCCCAATAAGCTTTGTCACACCACGGGCCTACACCCTGGAGTAAGCCCCGACACCAAGGGCCGTAACCACGCGTAAGCCCCTGTTTCCTCTTTGGTCCGCCCAACGCGTAAGCCCCTTCCCGCTTCTCACAAACGCACCCTTTGCGATGTGATCGTCTGGTCCCTGCTGCCTCTTGTTTCTCACACCGAGTATGACTCACGTGGGCTTAGAGCGCGCATAGACCATGACATCCTCTATAGGCCGCCTCAGAGCGTAAGCCCCATCCCAGCGAACTACGTGGACTTTGATCCGTGCTAACGCACGGTACATAGGTAGCCTCCAAGAGGTTCAAGCCCACCACCCGGTCATTCCGACCTCTCAACATCAGTTCCCCGACCACCATGGTCCACCTCAGAGCATAAGACCCATACCCACCATGGGCCACCTCAGAGCATAAGCCCCAAATCCCTCGTCCCGCATGACGTTAAACTGTATGCCCTCATCCCGCATGACGTTAAACTGTATCTCGTCCCACATGACGTTAAACTGTATTCCCCCACTTGGGTCATCTTAGATCGTAAGCCCCATGTCTCATACCCACGTCTCATCCTGACTTCCCCTCTGAGCCCGCGTTCCTTGGGAAGCTCATGCCCTAGCTCAGAGATCATACTTCCTCCAGGCTCCAATCCATGCGTTCATTCTCACAGGTCGCCTCTCTAGGTGTCCCACCATACCACCGAACTATGTGGACTTTGATTCCATACCATGGGGATATGTAGGAATCCTCCACGAGGTTCAAGCCCATCACTCCACCATCCATCCTAATCCTTACCTGGGCCACCACATCCCGGTGAGATCATGCCACCCCATCCCACTCTATGACATCTGGGAAGCTGCCCACATGCTGGCCCCAACATTGGTGTTCCCCCTAGGGGGTCCTTCAGCCCGATCCATCTCTGCAAAATGTTAAACTCGTGGCATACCCCGTGTTAAACACGAGAAGATGAGGAAAAACTCATATGGTACACAATCCCCTCATTCGATGTGGGATTCCTCGGGCTTCTGTGCCCTCAAGAAGCCCTATGATAAGGGACAGAAGAAAAACATGCCGACCCCCAGCGTCAAGACATGCCAACGACACCCCAACGTGACCGTTCTCCTCACTGAAGGTTGCTGCCCCGGTAAGACCCCTTGGAGCATCTCGACATAAGCAGCGTAATTAACTAGCGTCCATGTAGATATGGCACCAAGAATGAGCTTCACGAACCCGTCTTAAATCTATGAGGGAGACCCGGACTAGGTAACGAGCTCCGAGGAGGAATCCACGGAGGGAAGGACCGACATCCCATCATCCTGGTTTTGATCAAGGAGCAGACGTCCCTGAATAAGGAATGGATGCTGCCCTCCTTTGGAAAGCGGGAATGCGGGGCAACAAGTAGCACGTCCTCCCCACAGACGGATGCGCGCGCCCCGGAGAAAGCATCGGAAACAAAAAAATGGTGAACCCGATGTGAAGCTCTTCTCCTCAATACGGAGAATGGTAGAGTTCAGGGTGTCGGAAGATTAGCATGTCACCAGGTCCGGGTACCTATCATCGGGACGTGGAACCCGCTAGGGGTCGAGGCCGTCAGGACATTAACCACTCCGTTCTGCGACGTCGTCAGCGTGGATCCCTCTCGCCGGCCATGAAAGACAGAATGACGATGGGATGTGGTTGTTGATTCCTTTTCCTGTTAGTACTAATGAGTTCATCTCTCTGCTTCCCAGAATCAAATCACTGTATCTGGAGCTTGGTCGCCACCTACCCACCAGCGCAGATACAGGGGCGGTACCGACGCGGCCACCCCGTACGGTCCCTCCTTTTCCACAGTCGCTCTGACTTCGACCGCCGTAGCTACTGGGAGGTCACGTCCCCTCTCCCTGTCAGAAATCATCCAGCGAAGGGTGATCAATGACTTGGTTCGTAGGTACGACAAGGAAGGGATCATCCCCACCAGGGGCATGGCCCGTTTTGGATCTAGAGGCGGTTGCACCTAACCACCATTGCCGCCCCCGAGGGCCGCGTAGGGAGCCGCCACTCCCCACTTTGACGTTCAACCGCTTCTGGAGTCTATCCCTAGAGCGCCTTGACACATCTCTCCCCTATGCCAATGATGTGGGGGATATCCGGGTCCACCCGATCGGAGACCCGTCCCAGGGGTTAAAGGTAAGAACCCCCACCAGGCTGACTTGACACCGCCGCTCGACTCCCCGGGCCGAGGAGCAGGCAATCTTCATGCCCGCACCACCAGATCTGACCCATCTGACCCGACGCCAGCGTTCGGTGTGAGCGGAAGAGAATGCCCATCTGGGGCACCAACATCAACAACCACTGTGGCCCGAGCCACTACTGAATCCTGTTACCAGACCCTCACACACGTTGAGTAGGGGAAACCACATGCCTGGCTGGGATCGAAACCCCGACCGCCCTGTAGGCAAGTTGGGTCGAATCTCCCGGTTGCGGGCACTGGCAATGGCCACCGCGGACCAATCCACGATAGTGCCACCCACCATGAAGGCTCATTCTGTGCCATTTATCTGGAAAGCCGAAGGCTTCTTCATGATGGCTACGCTCCGGGTATGACTCTTTCCAGTGCCCACTACACTGGGTATGAGGTCACTCCCCCTACTGCTGGCCTCGAGTATGGAGTAGTTGCATATCCAGTCACTCAGTCACATGGAGGTCCTCCCCATGTACCTTTCGACATCTGTCCTGGTGATTCTCGCACCCTGACCTTCAGTCCCCTCTACCTCAGCTCTATTGTGGCCAGGGGAATCCTTGACGGAAATCATCCTTACCCTGAGGAGCAACCCAGGGGTAGGAAGGCCGGGCGTCGTCACCGTAAGAGGAATGTCAGGGGAGTCCAGACGGAAATTAGACCAGTCCGTTTCTCGGATTCTGAGGCGGAGTACGACTCAACGATGGAACCTTCCCCCCAACCCTTCGAGTTGAGGGTAGGGATGGGGACGTGGCGCGTCAGTCTCGTACTCCCCGAATGCGAGATCCGTATGATTCCCTCCTCCCTCTGAAGGTATATCCAGGAGGACAAGGACTTGGCGTACCCCCAGGGGTCAAACCCGTAGTTGCCACTAGCCTCCCCGGAAGCACCTTCCGCCCCTGTCAGGGAGGGTGGGGAACTTTTCTGGGGACCGACAGAATAACTGAGAGGTGACACACCCTCGACAAGCACTGATGCTGTGACTGGTGGCCCATTCGCCTGCCCATCCTATCGCGACGTGGCATCCAAGGCACTGCAACCCTTGGAGGATGACTCAGGGATCAGCGGCCAATCAGCCTATTCACCATATTCCCCACCGACCAGCCCACCGGACCGACGGCCTGCCTCAGCGCCATTTCCAGTCCCCCAACTATTATTGGTTGATGAGCAGGGGAAACAAGGTCCGGACCCCGAACCGGAGTCATGGAGCTTCTGGACCGTCCTCCCTGCGGGCCACTTCCCCGAGATGTTTTGGCCAGTCGCAGGATCAGATTTTGATATGCCAGAGTCACTCACCCTAGGAGAGTTTTAATGCTTCCGCCAGAATCTTCGGGTGACTCACTCCTGCCTTCGCCATCAGCTAGCGCCTTATCCCAGGAGCCAAGCACATCTCGAGGATATCAGTGAGCAGTGCCGTCGAGTCGACTTGGCAGCGCTCCCTGCGGTTCGGCACCCCGAGTCACTAGGCCACCACAGGGCCCTCCAGCAATAATGCGTCCAGCGTTTTCAAGTACTCCTCAAAGTTATTGAGGAATCCACCCCTCACGCGCACATCCGCGGATGGGGGCAGTATGCTTCCCTTCTTTTCTGTGCGATTCGCCAACAACCCGATTCACTGGGCGGTCCTGAGGGAACGTCGCCAAGGGAAGTGGCAGTCAACATGGATGAACTTTCAGATGAGGTAAACAGTGTGGAGCCCCTCGACGGGGACTCACCCCCTGAGAACAAGCCGCTACTAGACCCATATGGGAGGATTACCCGCCAACAGAGGAGCCTCCTAGGTCTCACTGTACCCACGGAGGCACTGACACTAAGACGAAACATCGGCAAGGGTAAAGAGCCCATAGGGTCTGTCAAACTCGCCGACCCATCTGCCTCGGTGCAGAAGGTAGAGGAAGATCCCAAGAAGGACATGCTACGCCAACAACTTGCTGAGAAAAAGAGGCTGGTTGATGAGATCTTGGCCAAACGCATTGCAGAGTGGCGACCTGACTACGATAACCCTAGACTAGGACAGTAGGGGCAGGAGCATCTACCCACTGCCGAGATTCCCCTGGGCAACTGCGACCATGTCACATTCGCTGACAAGGGAGAGGCTGGAGCCCTTGGCAAGAGGGCGCAAAATGTTTCGTCGAACCCTCCCGATCAGCGGGACCACCTGGGGGCCCTGCTCCGTTTCCTCCCGCCGCCCCGAGAGACGCTCCGCCAGCCGCCCCACGAGCTGCTGAGCTTGACTACCGTATCGAAGAGCCTGACAATGCGCTTGTGGTTAGACATCCCCGACAGGACATGAATCCTCATCTGGACGATCTGATGGAAGTACTCATTGCCAACTTGGAGGCCCTGGAAACTCGGCAGGTGGCAATCCCACCGGACGACAAGCCATACCCAGCGTGGGTGGATGATATGCCGGCCCCACCGTGATTTGGGAACCCCACTTTCTCCCTCTTTAATGGGACCAGAGACCCGCCACAACACCTGGCCCACTTCAACTCAAGGTGCGAGCCTATGTTAGGGACTCCGGTGCAGCAGGAGGCTGCCAAGCTCCATTGCGTCGTTCAGACACTGGAAGGACCAACATTCGTCTGGTACAACCAGCTGCCTATTGGATCTCTGACTAGATGGGAGGACCTTCTCCAGCAATTCCCTTACTGGTTCAGTTCCACAACCTGGAAGACGAACATTGCAGACATCTTCAGGTGCAAACAAAGGCCCGATGAGTGAGTCGTGGACTTCGTCGCCCGGTGGAAGGGGCTCATGTACTACCTTGAAATGCCACTAACTCAGGATAAATTACTGAAGATTTGTCTAGGGAACATCAAGGAAGAGCTATTTCCTTCTCTGATCACTCAGAATTACCCTGGAGGGTTCCAGGACTTCTCAGAAAAGGCTCAGCACCTCGAAGAAGCCCTGCAACAGGCCAGTCAGGCACGCCCGCTGGCTCTTGTAATCTCTGCAAGGAGAGCCGCCAGAGCCGAGCCCGCTGTTGTAGCCCAGATAGAGGCCCCCAGACAGCTAGAGTTTCTACTAGTAAGGCCAGGTCAATAGCCTCATAGGGGTCCACCCCCACGGGCACAGCCTCCGGCCCAACAGCAACCGCCTCAAAATCGTCAAGCGCCTCCACGTAACGCACCGCCACCACCTAGATGAGATAATCAGGATTCGCCTCCTCGAACTGATCCTCCGGCCCCTGGTCATGGTCAGCCTCGAAGATCCCCCTTTCCAGATAGAAGGAACCATACTTACTTGTTTGGCAAGGCCCAGGTCCCCAGTTATTTCCGTAGTGCCTTAGAGCAGAGGATCGTGCGACTGCCTGAGTGCCGGAAGCCAGAAGAAGCGTGTCTCACTGATCACCCTAACTACTGCCCTTATCACTGAATCCTGGGACACACCATACAATGATGCTATGTGTTCAAGGACTGGCTCCAAGACCATATTGACAACAACATAGTCAGGTTGGGCCTAGCCCCGGCACAGGTGGTAGGTGTCTTCGTGAGATCAGATGGCAGCAGTGACAACGGGGATGAGTGGGAACAGGTTTCTGACTGTGGGTCCCAGATGTATAACGACTGTATGGCCCGTAGGACGGTCGCCCGTGCCCATGGCATCATCCGTGCCCACCTGAGTCAGCCAGAGCCCTCAGAGTCTGTGAGCGCTGCTTTGGCATCATCGTCCCAACCTACCTCTTCCCAGAAGAGCAAGCGATGATGTAAGAAGAAAGAACGCACCCTGCCAGTGCCATCATCTTCCCACACGCTTGGCGATTTTATGGCCCCATAGATGGGGATCCCTCCAAGACTTCGTCCTGTAGTGGATGAATCCTCGAGAGAAAGCCCGGGGTATGCTTCAGTTAACACTGTAGAGTTGGTAAATCCATTTTTGAATCCCGAGGATGAGGAACTCCAGGTGGACCTCCCTAATGTCCCCAGTCGTCGCCAACGTCGGCGGAGCCATAGCTACGTGAATCGCCGGGGCACGACAGTTGTCACCTCTAGTCAGGCCGTGCACGCTACTAAGACCAGGCAACAAGCCCGGTACAGAGAGCAGCACTCGCGACTCCCTCACCCGGTGTCAACAGGTTTGCCTCTACCACCGTTTGTGTTTTTGGATCAGGCGGAACCGCCTCGTCCGTGTCGCAACCAGCCCTACCCTACCTCCGGCCGACTATGTCCTTCCGGTCCAAGAACAACAGCCACGTCCTGGGCTTCGACTAGTGAACAGCGGGACGTGCCTAGTATCAGTCAGTCACCGATCCCACCAGCAGGGCCCGTCATGCCTCCAATCACAGAGCGACCTCCTGTAAGCTGAAGCTCACGTTTGGCCTAAAAGTATGATGTTCTGAAGCACCTGGAGAGCATTCTAGCAAGGCTTTCTATCCTTGAGGCCCTTCATCTGTCGTCTGAAATGCGTGAGGCACTCACCGAGGCTTTAAAGAGCCCCCTCCAGTTTGAAATGGAGGTAGCGGCCTCAGAAGCCTTCAATGGCGTGGAAGTCCGCCACTGTCTTGTCAACATGGGTTCCGGGATTAACCTGATCCCAACTCAGACACTGCGGAAACTGGGGTTGTCTGAGGATGATTTACCTCCCTCCGACCTCAGGATCCAGGGGTATGATAGGACCGAGCAAACTCCACTCATAAAGATTCATCTGAAGACCCAGTTAGACAGCCTAATTTCCAATATCGAATTCATGGTTGTCTCTCAGGACACCGCCTACAATGCGTTGATGGACAGGACATGGCTCCACCTTCACACGGCGGTCCCCTCCTCGTATCACCAGTGCCTCAAATACTCCCTTAAGGGTCTAATGGGAGTGCTCCAAGGAGATGCGTATTCGTTTGCCTCTTGTGAAGCCCATTACCTAGACGCTGACTATTACAAGAGCAAGGACAAGTAGATCCTGGAAGGTGAGGTTGAGCCCGCCACTGTCACGAGTGATCCCTGGGCAGGTTTGGATGATGCATATGTCTTCCCAATCCATCGGTTGGAGGCCACGACCCCCGATATGGGGGAGTGATTTGTTGTCTCGAGTACCAGAGGAAGGCATATTTCTGGGTCTAAGCGACGGCGGGAAATCACCTCGTACTCTTACACCAACCAGGCTCAGGTGATCCTCGAGCCTCCTACCCCTATACGATATCAGGACGTTGGGCTCATGGAAATGGCAATACATCATACGTGTCTGTTTTGCCGGGCCAGAATCAACCGGCTTAAGCCAACGTTCCACTACTGCTTTGATGTCATAAAGTGTGGCCCCTTGGGCCGAAGGACAGATGGGATTGGATCAACTGCCTTAATCGCCATGGTCTCCGCGGTGCATGAGTCTCCCGACGTGACGACCTCTGCCGCCCAAGCCAGTACCAACTTACCACCAGGGTCTGGAAGCCCCAAAACGGCTCCCCCTATGGATGATCCTTCCACAATAGGAGAGGAAGACATGGAAGATTCTCCTCCTAGCTTTGAGGAGGGCATCTCCACCACGGTCGACGAGTTAGTGCAGGTGAACCTCGGCAGCGAGGTGGACCCGAGATCCACATTGGTCAGCGCCGCTATGCCCCCCGAGGAACGAAAATGGTACATAGTCTTCCTCAGACAACACCATGATTTGTTTTCAAAGAGTTATGATGAGATGCCAGGATTGGATCCTCAGGTAGCCGTCCACTGCCTTGGCCTCCCAGCAAACCATCGCAGGTTCAAGCAACCTCCCAGAAAGATGCACCCCTCTCATGGTGTCATGGTTGAGGCCGAAGTTGATATGATCATCAAGGACAAATTCATCAAGAAATTCCAGTACCCCAGGTGGCTAGCCAATATTGTGCCAGTTAGGAAGAAGAATGGGCAGATCAGGGTTTGAATCGACTTCCGTGATCTCAATCGCCACTGTCCGAAGGATGACTTTCCCCTTCCCGTGAAAGAGATGTTGATCGATGCAACGACCGGGTTCCAAGCCCTCTCCTTCATGGATTGGTACTCCAGGTACAACCAGATCTAGATGGCCCCCGAGGATGAAGAGTTCACTGCCTTCAGGGCCCCCAGGGTACTTTCTGCTACCAGGTTATGCCCTTCGGCCTGAAGAATGCGGGTGCCACCTATCAACGGGCTATGCACCACATATTCAAGCTGATCCTCGGGACGCTGGTGGAGTGTTATATAGACGATCTGGTGGTTAAATATCTTCAGCACCAGGACCATATCAAAGACCTTGAGAAAGTGTTTGACTTCCTACGTTCTTGCCACTTGAAGATGAACCCGTTGAAGTGTGCCTTCGGGGTCACCTCTAGAAAGTTTCCTGGCTTTATTGTTAGGTATCGAGGCATCGAGATTGACCCAGAGAAGATCAAGGCCATCTGTCAGATGCCTCTCCCGAATAATATTCGGGAGCTTCGAGGCCTCCAAGGACACTTAGCCTATATTCTCTGATTCATTGCAAATCTGGCCGGCAAGTGTAAGCCCTTTTCTCGGCTCATGAAGAAAGGCGCTGCCTATGGATGGAACGAAGAGTGTTAGATCACTTTTGAGGAAATCAAGCAGTATCTGCTTCAACCTCCGGTCCTGATGCCACCCATTTCCAGAAAGCCATTGGTCCTTTATGTGACCGCCTTGGAGAAATCCCTCGGCACACTTCTCACCCAGAAAAACAACGAGGGAACAGAGAATAGCCTCAACTACCTTAGCCGCATGCTCCTCGATGTGGAAATTAGATATTCTCCCATCGAGAAGAGCTACCTGGCGCTCGTATTTTCCATACAGAAATTGTGGCACTACTTGCAGCACCACAAGGTACAACTGGTCTCTTGGTTAGACCCATTGAAATATATCCTGAACCGAACTATGTTGACCGACCGATTGGCGTGCTGGGCGGTGATACTCCAGCAGTTTGACATCAGGTTTGTACCTCAGAAGGCCGTCAAAGGATAGGAGTTGGCAGACTTCTTAGCTGCCCACCCAACCACCGCGGACCAGCCACTAGATCTGGGCTTTCCTGATGAGGCAATCCTCTCAGTCGATCACGCCATCCCATGCTGACAGATGCACTTTGACGGTGCCTCCCGAAGCCCCACCGGTAGAGGGCTCAACGATCCTAGGCTTAACAGAGTGGGCCTGGGTATCGTCTTCATCACCCCGGAGCAAGCCGTTCTGCCATATTCATTCCTGTTGTCAGAAGGCTGCACCAACAATGAGGAAGAATATCATGCCCTCATCACTAGCCTCAAGTTGGCTTTGGAGGTTAACATACCCCATCTGTATGTAAAAGGGGACTCTGAGCTGGTCATCAAGCAGGTCAATGGTGACTATGCTGTCAGAAAGCCAGAACTCATGCCATTGCTAGAGTGAACCCTCCATCTAATGGCTAAGTTCCCCTCCCGGCCAGATGTCGTTCACATTCCTTGGTCATAGGACAATAGAGAAGATGCTTTGGCCAGCCTGACCGCATCACTTGTGGAGCCCGAACAAGATGATCTAATCAACCATGTGGCACACCGGAGAGTCATTGCTCCTGTTATTCCAGAGGGAGATCTTAGCCCACGAGTGAACCATCTCACCGCTGGCGCCCTACGTCCGGATCCTTGGGGGCTTCAGGCGTGGTGATCGAGACGGTTCCTGACTGGAGGACGCCCTTGGTTGAATATCTCTAGCACGACAATCTTCCACCGGACAGAGCCGAGCGAGAATAAATCCAACGCCGCACGCTGTAGTTCACCCATCAAAGCGGTCCTAGCCTAGAGCAGCTCCTTTATAGGCGTAAGTTTGATGGTGTTCTCCTCCGTTGTCTTCAAGGAGTCGAGATTCCACAGGTCATGCAAGAAGTGCACGCTGGTTCCTGTGGCGCCCACCAGGCCGGGTCGCAGTTGTCTCACCAGATTCAGAGGCTGGGATACTTCTAGCCCTCCATGATCTACGACTGCATTGAGTATGCCAAGAGGTGTCATGGATGCCAAGTTCTTGTTAACTTTGTGCATCGGCCACCGGATCCTCTCCATACTACCAAGTATTCTTGGCCCTTTGTAGTCTGGGGGTTGGATGTCATAGGGCCTTACCCACCGGCAATGGCCCGCCAGTGCTGGTTCATCTTAACCGCTACGGATTTCTTCTCGAAGTGGGAAGAGGAAATCCCACTCAGGGGTGTCAAGGCCTGTTCTATCGTCGACTCCGTGAGCTCCAATATCATCTATCGGTTTGGATTACCTCACGCTATCCTCACGGATAACGAAACCAACTTCCGAGCGGCCGAGCTGAAGAAATTGTATGCTAAGTACAACATTCACTCTAACCACACCTCCCGATATCATGCATAGGCGAATGGACATATTGAGGCATTTAACAAAACCCTCTCTAACATTCTGCAAAAGATAGCTGGTCAGAACAAGAAACGTTGGCTGGAAAAGCTCCCCAACGCCCTCTGGGCTTATAGGACGATGACTCGTAACTCCACCCAGGTGACTCCGTATTCCCTAGTATACGGATCTGAGGCCGTCCTGCCCATCGAGATCCAGTTTCCCTCAGTGCGCACGGCGGTCTATGACCAGCAAGAACCGGATAGAGTTGCCGAAATCCGTCTGGCCGAATCGGAAGCGCTGGATGGAAGTAGGCTTCGTGCTTTACATAACATGGAAAGGCATCAGAATAGGATGGCTCGAGCTTTCAATAAGAAGGCTCACCTCCACTCCTTCCTACAAGGTGACCTGGTTCTGGCTCTCAAAGCGCCAATGATTCCCGGCAGGAAACCACCCAAGTTGGAGCCCAAGTGGGAGGGGCCTTTTATTGTCCATAAGGTCTATCCCAATGGCGCGTATTCCCTAGTGACTATAGATGGTGAGAGTGTCACTCCTCCCACCAACTCTAGGTTCCTCAAACCGTATTTTTCCTTAGTGTCAAGGGTCCAAGTTCTATGACCTAAAACTAAGATCCTCTTGTGGTTCGGCATGACCTTAAACTGTACAGTCCAACATGACCTTAAACTACATTTTTCCCTACATCTAGGAATCCTTGGTCCTGCATGACATTAAACTTTATGGTCCCGCACGAATCTAAACTACACCTGGTCCGAGTTCTAAGACCTAAAACTAAGATCCGTATTTCATCCTACATGACGTTAAACTGTGTTCCTAGAACTACGTCTAGCTTGATTACCATCTTAATGGGATACATAGGAACACCCAGAACTTTCATCTTTGGGTCCAGCTTGAGGTCCACAATCGTGTTTCTCTCTCCTTTTGGACCTTGACCATAGGATCGTGTGGCGTGGTATGAGATTATGTCCTCATTCACGTTGGGTTTTCAATAGCTGCACCATGCGCACCCTGTCCTCAAGATTAGCCCTCCTATGTCATGTTCCCCATGACATTAAAAGGCACCGTCTAGAACTACGTGCGGCTTGATTCCCATCCTTATGGGATACGTAGGACTGCCTAAACACCTAGATGTCAGGTCCAGCCCCATCTCTTAGGAGATCCCACGATCTCCCAGTTGCCAGGGTGTTTGGCATTACGCCCCCCTTTTCCCGGGGATCCGCCATCTTTTGCCCGCTCTCAGACTGAGCCCTTTGACCCTTTCCAGTGGTCTGCTAATGTGTTCAGAGTACTCTAGTCTAGGACCTGGAGTGTCAGATTCGACTTAGGAAAGTTCCATCCACTTTCCAAGCTTCGTGTTCCCCTTCATTCGGACCCCCGTCATCCTTCACACCCAGAGAGACCCCCAAGAACAGCCTGGATACAATGCCCAAGGGCTCTCCTACCGTCACAGGCCAACGCCCCCGAGGGTTTTAGACAAAATATTGATATAAATCCTGCGTTGCGAATATGGCCAGCGGTTTATGCTCATTTGTTTGTCCCCATGGCAAATGCGATAGGATGCTGTGTTGCGAACATGGTCAGTAGTAATCCTCAGTCGTCACGTTGGCTTTCCCGGGCCCTAAATTTTGGTTGCATGATTCACATTATGTTCCGCCCCCACCGTGTCAAGGTGGAATGTCGACACTCCTTGTACTAACCCTTGGTACACCCCCACACGTCAGACAGACCAAGCTGCATAATGGTGTCTCTCGGGGCTCCCACAATTTGAGCTCTAGAGTATGTGTTTGGGTTTCTTCTTTACAGGTTGCATGCACATGACCCTCATCCCCATGGGAAATGAGGAGTTTCCCGGACATTGCGTTTCGGGCCCAGCACAGCTGGGAGCTATCATCTCCTGTCCCCCTCTTGATGGTTGGACCCTCGCCGGCCCCTTTGCCCAAGGCTCCTCTCACGGAATCGCGCGCAGTGATGGTATGGGATTACGCCCTCACCCGCATCAGGTATGCTTTATCACATCGTGCGTGTTCCCCTTGGTCCAAGCCATACGACCTTAAACTGTGCTGTTGGTCCAAACCATACGACCTTAAACTGTGTTGTCGGTCCAAACCATACGACCTTAAACTGTGTTGTTGGTCCACACCATACGACCTTAATCTGTTCTGTCGGTCCAAGCCATACGACCTTAAACTGTGCTGTCGGTCCAAGCCATATGACCTTAAAATGTGCTATTAGTCCAAACCATACGACCTTAAACTGTTTTGTCGGTCCAAACCATACGACTTTAAACTGTGATGATATCATCCTGGCCGCACGACGAAAAATGGCACTACATTGTGATGACCTCCCCATGGGGGACATCACGCCAGGTATTGGTCGATTACCATGCCACTTGTCAATGAATTTTATGGATTGATTATTTTGGAGATGCAAGGAATGTCTACCTTGTTCCAGTCAGCCCACAAAAGAAAAACCATTTACCTTCAAGAACAAACAAGATATATCAAATGCCACTTCTTTTGGGTGTGAGGGCTAGACCCGCACGATTCCTTCATCCTTTGCGTAGACGCCACGTCACGCCTTGCTGCCTTTCAAGAACTACATATAGATTGATTATCATCCTTATGAGATACGTAGAAGCTCCTGGGAACTTCCCCATAGGCCGAGCCTAACTTTTCGTGCTTGGTCTCTCGGCCTAAACGCATTCCTGGGAGCACATGGTAAGCAGGGTTTTGCCCCATTCACGTTGGGTTTTGCAATCGCTTTACCGTGTGTCTTCCATTCCCCTTCTCCTTTGGTCCGAGTTCTAAGACCTAAAACTAAGATCCTTTCTTTGGCTTTCTACGAATTTCTCTCTCTTGTGGGATTGTATGGTGTGGTATGGGATTATGTCCTCATTCACATCAGGTTACTCGTCGTGCCATGCCTATCCCCAGATAAGATGTATCCCTCGTCCTACATGACGTTAAACTGTATTTCGTCCAACATGACGTTAAACTGCCCTTCTAGAACTATGTGTGGCTTGATTCTCATCCTAATGAGATACGTTGGAATGCCTAGACATTTCGTTTTGGGTCCAGCCCCAGGGATTACCAAACCTCGTCCCTCCTTATTGTCGGCCTCTCGGTCTGACTTCTTGGGAAGTGGTGTAATCGGTACATCTACCCCGAATAAGTTTGGGATGCCCCATTGTAATAATGGGAAGCGACAATTCTCGTTCCAAAGAGGTCCTTCTTGGAAATTGGGACAATCCACGATCAGGTTGGTATGCCTGCCTAATGCGCCTTCGCCACAGTGGCGCAATTTCGAGAGTGTTGGACTCTGTTTGAACAAACCACCACTCCACCTTCCACACTTTGCGTTACCCTTTATTTGGATCCTCATTTACTTTTATATTTGATGGGACCCCCTCATAGTATGGATGATAGACCTATGGTCCACCTACTGTCCTGGGCCAATGTTCCGGAGGACTGGTCATGTTTGACGAGAACCCCTAACAGAATGGATGATAGACTTTGGTCCGCTTGCTTCCACAATATGGATGATAGACCTTTGTTCCGCCTATTGTAGCAATATGGATGACAGACCTATGGTCCGCCTGCTGTCCTTGGCCAACGTTCTGGAAAAATGACCGATGATATTTGAGTTAGGCCCCGTGTTGCGAACATGGTCAGCGGTCAGCCCTCATTTATTGTCCCCATTCCAGGCCAACACGATATGGATGCTGTGTTTCTACCACAGTTAATAGTTATCCTCTATCGTCGCGCCCCATTGTGTTCCGAATTTGGGCAGCGTGATTAACCCTTCTTCTCCATCTCCCTATGTTCGGATGGATTTCAATGCCCCTGACATTGTCCCGATCATGTGTTAGAGCACATTGAGAAGTTGATATATCAATCAGTCTGAGGTCTCCTCAGAAATCCAGGACCAATTTCGGATGCTTGAAGCTTGGTCAATGCCCCACAGTTGGACGAAATGATAGCACAAGCATCCTTTGCTTCTCGCGTTGGGCGCGACCCACGAGAGCTTATATATGAGTTATTATTTGTTTCAGAATTAGGGGTGAGAATATTCAACCAAGGGTACAAATGAATGAATTTGGACATGTGTTTGATTGAGATGATGAGCAGTACAAGTAAGAAGTTCATGAGATGGCCAAAACAAATCCCTTAGGGATCAGCGTGCTGAATTGATCTTTACAGCGCTTCTACCCTTTGGCTGGTAGCCTCCACGACCGCTTCTCGCTCCTTGAAGACTCTCTCCTCATCAGCCATCGCAGAGCGCAGCTTGCCAACCCTAGCTTGTGCCTGCGCCCACTCAGTTCGAATTACGGTCATCTGGTGACTCGCCTCCATCAGTTGTTCCTGCGCGTCAGCCAGCTGGGCCGTCAGTTGCTCCACAAGCTCAGATTGTGTTGCAATGAAGGCCTCCTTATCTGCCGCCTACCCTTCAAGGTGTCAGACTTCCTGCTCCACCATCAGCAATGCTTGGGCGCCCGCCGATCTTTCCTGGCACTGGGCAATGTCGGTGCGCCGGCTGCTCTCGCGTATCTTCTCGGCCATGTAATCACGGACCGCCAGATGAAGGCACTGAGCGTCAGCCCCTCCAGCGCACAGGAAGCGCAGCCAGGTCTGGAGTGATCCCATCCGCCTCAGCCAATCCGACTGGGGATGTCTGAGAAAGCGATGGATACACTTCCACCCTTTGTGCCATTTCATCCAGCTCTCCTCGGCTACCTCTGAGTCTAAGTCATCTATATCCTCAGGGTCTGCAGGTCGGTACATATGTAAGGCAACCAGCAGATCGGTAGCAAGATCTACCCCAGGGATGCCTTCGTGAGGAATAGAATCCTCGACGTTCGGGAAATGTTCTTCTCTCTCCCCATCAGTGAATATGCCTCCATCAGCTTCTGACCTCGCGTCAGGAACAGCGCCGCTGATGTTCGCTGCCCCCTGCTCACCAATTTTCCGGGCCGACTCAGTGTAGGGAGCATGTTCTGAATGAGGTGGTATGTCCGCCACTGGTCCACTCGCGGACGGCCCGGGCTCCGCAGCCTGACGAGCTTCCAATGTTGAGATCACTGCGCAAGGAGTACGCTGTTCAGTTGGGATCTTTTGATACCAAGCACCAGTAGTGAAGCGTGAGACTTACAGGAGTCCAAAGCATCGGTCTCCAGTGTTCCGGCCGCTGTAGGAGCTGCCATGATGGGAGACCCCTCTGCGCTTGTTAATTCAATGATGGGTGTCAGATCCCTATATTGTCCCACCAATTCCTCTCCTCCCTCCTCTGGTGGGGATGCCCATCCAATGCTTAGCTGCTCCTGAGTGAGGCAGGGAAATGGGTTAGAAGTTGAAAAGGAGAATGGATGAATAAGGAAAATGAATGAAGATAGAGACAGACCTCGAGTATCTCGGTTATGTCGAGATCAGAGCTGACATTCTCACCGCTCTCTCGGAGACTCCCTTGGTAGGTCACCCCTTGGGACTCCTCACCTTCGGGTTCTAATTCTTCTTCATCTTCTCCTTCAACTTCGTCTTCTCCGGTTTCCTCCTCCCCCTCCGACTCCTCGTCACTGTCGCCTTCTCCCGGCGGCATTGCTTCCAGATCATGCTCCTGGCTGAGCATCACTTTCACCAGGAAAGGTGGCTCCGCACGCTGACCCCTTTGGCGTGCGTATGTGTCCATGGACGTCAAATAAGCGTACCGCTGATGGAAGTTCACCCGGTCGGTAATTCGAATGAGCCCGACCTCTGGCAGTTGGATCCCGTTTTACATGATCTTCTGTTAGATGGATTCAATGCTCAGCGATTGCCGCAGGGTCATCCAGGCCGACCAGAGTGCCAGGAAAATTTCATCTTGGGAAGGTTCGAGCAGGTATCTTATCTGCTTCCCGGGCAGTTCCCTGGCCGCCTCATGTGACCCCCCCCCCACGGGCAACGAGGTCGCGGCGGAACTATGTGATGTTCCCGCTGCTGAAGTCCCGGACTGCGCATGCCTCGCTGCCTGACGCACCCTTGGTTCCCCCCTTCCGACAGCACCTTGCCCTCTTTCTCCGGCCCAGTTTCTGCAAGAGTAACCTCGAGTTGCCGGACTCGCTTGCATAAAATCCCCTCAGGGTACGCGATGGTCCAGTGTTCGACATACTCAGTTGCTAGGTCGACATCGACCCCGGTGGGAGGAAGAGTAACGGCATCGCCAGAGACGAAGGTGGTAAACATCAACCACATCTAGAGTAGGACACAAGTATTCTTCTCCTACCAGACAGCCGTGAATACCTTCTTCGGCATTCGTTAGAGGCACCTGAACTGCCTGGTGAATCGGGATGGCACGTAAGGCTCGCAGATCACCTTCCCGTCGATCCGAGCCACAAGTACCCCACCCCGAATGCTCTGGAAATATTCCTGCTATTCCAGAGAGCCTCGCCCATTGTCCACCATCTGGCCGACTAGGGTGGGGAACGGGCTGAAGTTGAAGTTGGTATGGTTTCCAATGTGGATTCTCACGCCCTCCTCATTGAGCGTCATCGGCGCTACCCCTGTGATGTTCAGCAAGGACGGTTGCAGGCCTTTGCCCGGAGGACGGATGGTGTTTGGAAAAGTGTACCTGCCAAGATGAGCCGCCACCTAGCTGTGGAAGATCTAGAAAGGACCACATACTCTCCGAGGCGACCCCCCCTTGTGAGATGCGTCCTAGGATGGCGTACAACCTGGCCAGTATGGGGACGCCCAAGTTGAACCGTTTGTTGGCAGCCATGGTGCCCACCATCACCAGTGTTGCTGGACGGACGCCCATCCTCGCGTCCCACACCGGCAGGAGCCACCCGCTCAGGAAGGCGGCAAGGAACCAGGAATACTGGACGTTTGGGTCCCAGGCCTCGATGACGTGATAGCCCCATGATTGGTATTGACGCACCTCTAGGGTCCTCCAGTATGACCCGTCCCTACTCCTCTAAGCCGCGGTTGGGCACCGTTTACCCCGTCCCGACATCTTGATGGCTAGATCCTTCTCAAGGAACAGGATGAACAACCCTTGTGGGCAATGTCTTTCAGGAAGTCCTTGACCCCCAGCCTCTCTTTGGCCAGCTCCAACAGGTTCCACGTCAGCATAGGCATCCGCGACCTGTCTCCCTAGGTATTCTTTGGGGGAACGAACTCATCATATTGGTATCCCTCCAATGGGATACCTATAATGCAGTGAACGTCCCAGAGACTGAGGCCAACTTCCCCATGGCGAAGGTAGAATGTGTTGGTATCAGGAGACCAATGGGTGAATAGATCCGGCCCGAGCTCAGGTTGACGGTGGAAGTGGAATTGTGACATCCATACCGCCTCAAACATGCTGATATACCGCAGTTCATCCCCGAACTGGTCACAGGTATGGCGAACCCAGAACGCCCAGGCCCATTCGCTGGTGAAGTTGCCCCCGGACCGTAGGTCCCAATCATTCACCCAACCCTTCGTGTCATCCGTGACGCTCTGACAAAACGTGCTCACATAGAGGGATGGAGAATTCTTTGTGACAGGCTCGCCCCCAGTAATGGTCCTGGTCCTCGGGTTCAGGACATATACGTCCATATGTCTATTTTCCTTGGCAGGATGGCCGTTGTTGGTGATGTTGTAGCGAGGAAGCTCATCCTCCCGGGTCACCCATGACCGCGGCGTGTCCACCTCGAAGCCCGGCAGGGGAACCTCCTCCAGGATGACAAAGTTCCAGAGCGGGAGGTTTTCAGAGAGGGGATACGTCTTTTGGGCCGGAGTCAATAGATTGAACAAGGTCAGGTTGTTAGAGACGATCACCTTGGTGCCATAAACCTCCTCGTTTTCCAACATCTTGCTCTAATGAGCGGCAGCTTCCCCCTCATCAACTCGGTTTGCGGCCATCTTGAATTTTTCGGAAGTTGCGCGAAATCAAGATGTAGTGCATGGAATCAGAGAGTGTTGCACAAAATCTAAAGTAGTTACGTGAAATCCTAGTGTATTGCGCGCAATCGGCACATCAGGCATGGAATATCCCGAGTAGGCGCGCAAAGATGGCCAAAATTCAAAAGGAATTACGCACTGCCAGAGCGTTTTTACGCGCAGCCGCGGGAGCCATTTCGCGCACGAGAGCGATAAGCCTGTCGCGCTGAAAGGCTTGGGTATGGATTCGCGACCCCATGCCCCTTTTTAAAGGCGAGGCCAGGGTTCCGCACCGCGCGGAAAGAGGATTCCGTGCGAGTCCGTCATTTTGGGCGCCCCGTTGGAATTTTGCACGCAAAGTGCCCAGGAGACCTAACAGTTTGGCGTTTCATTGTTTCCCTCGGAATCCGATCGTTGCGACCTCTCGCCGATCCAATTCTGAGGGGGGGAATTTTTAGACCCCGAAAAAGTATGTAACTCCCAGAGGAAGTTTCAAAATGACAAAGCGAAGTCATATTCAGAATCAGAGGCCCGATCTGGAGGCCTAAGAAGTGGTGCGTGAAATAATGGAGGATCCGCGCGAAATATTGTTGTGCGCACGAAGCATCCCCGAGATTCGCGTAATCGAGCCAGTGAGGCCCGCACTTTTTGTGCGCCCCAGTTCCACGTGGAGTGGTTTTGCACTCCAATGGTTCCCGGTGCGGAAAATTTCACACGCCGCCTGGGTTCTGCACCGGTCGATGACTATAAATAGAAGGCGACCCCAAGCGGTTTGGGGGTTGCAGAATTCGGATCGGCTATCATGCGCCCAATTCGACTCCCCCCGCGCACAATATGACTTCCAGGTAATCCATCTTTTCGTGCAAACTTTCCACAGGGTTCGCCTTTGCGTGCAACTCAACTGGCTTAAGTGAATTTGCCCCCTCTTCTGGGTTCCTTCCTTGCACGCAATCCATGTCCCATGCATGCAATCCCCTTCCATGCGCGCAATACCGTGTGCGCAATCCCCTTTCCACGTGCAATTCTCCGTCCCTATTGCGCACCATCCCGGTGTTTTGTGCTCAGACCTTCTCTTTGCGTGCAAAACCCAGGACCCTTCACCTTGACGCCCCTTGGCTGCCTCTCTGCACCGACACCTAATGTCTCCCCTGCCAGGCATGCACGCCATGCGTTGTTTTCCCGTATAGGATTCCAGGCTCATACGAAGTAACCTAAAGGTCCCTTGGGTGGTGTTTCCCGTTGCGTTTCTTTGCCTTATGCTTCTACGTATAGGCACGTTAACGGATATTACTTCTTCGCATAGCCACGCTAACGTGGACCCATCAATGGTTCGCCCTGCGGCCCCATTCACTACGGACTTGCCGATGCCTTCCCTCCAACAAGGGGTAGAAGGGATTTTGTATGTAAGCCCTACGGGTGTGTAGAAAACCCACCTCGTCCAAGCTGCAGGATGTTAAACTACTGAGCACCTCATCCTTAACACATGAAGTTAAACAGTGGTCTGACCCCGTGCTTTGCACGCAGGGTCCCCCCAGCTCGGGAATTCTTTATGCCCACTCGTCTCCACGGGAATGGACTCTTCCTCGCATGGAATGAGATCCTCATTGTCAGAGTGGCGTTTGTCCACAGGGGAGGGTTGCCTCAGAGCATAATCCCCAAGCCTCTCTTGCGGAAGGTTGTACCCGTGGATCTTCGTATTTCCCCTTACCAAGGCCAGTGGAGTCCCTTTCCCACTCTGCTTTATCGAACCATGGGCCTCCACCCTAGAGTAAGCCCTGACACCAAGGGCCGATAACCATGCGTAAGCCCCTGTTTCCTCTTTGGGCCGCTCAACACGTAAGCCCCTTTCCGCTTCTCACGGACACACCCTTTGCGAAGTGATTGTATGGTCCCTGCTGCCTCTTGTTTCTCACACCGAGCATGACTCACGTGGGCTTAGAGCGCGCATCAGCCATGACATCCTCTATGGGATGCCTCAGAGCATAAGCCCCATCCCAGCGAACTATGTGGACATTGATCCGTGCTAAAGCACGGTACGTAGGAAGCCTCCATGAGGTTCAAGCCCACCACCCGGTCATTCCGAATTCTCCACGTCAGTTCCCCGACCACCATGGGCCACATCAGAGCGTAAGACCCATACCCACCATGGGCCGCCTTAAAGCGTAAGCCCAAAATCCCTCATCCTGCATGACATTAAAATGTATCTCGTCCCGCATGACATTAAACTGTATGCCCTCATCCTGCATGACGTTAAACTGTATCTCGTCCCACATGACGTTAAACTGTATTCTCCCTCTTGGGCTGTCTCAGAGCGTAAGCCCCATGTCTCATACCAATGTCTCATCCTGACTTCCCCTCTGAGCCCACGTGCCTTGGGAATCTCATGCCCTAGCTTGGAGATCTTACTTCCCCTAGGCTCCAATCCATGCGTTCATTCTCACAGATCGCCTCTCTAGGTGTCCCACCGTACCACCGAACTACGCGGACATTGATTCCCTACCATGGGGATACGTAGGAAGCCTCCATGAGGTTCAAGCCCGTCACTCCACCATCCATCCTGATCCTTACACAGGCCGCCACATCCCGGTGAGATCATGCCACCCCATCCCACTCCATGACATCTGGGAAGCCGCACACATGCTGGCCCCAACATCGGTGTCCCCCCTAGGGGGTCCTTCAGCCCGATCCGTCTCCGCAAGACTTTAAACTTGTGGAATACCCCATGATAAACATGGGAAGCTAAGGAAAACCTCAGATGGTACACAATCCCCGCGTTCGATGTGGGATGCCTCGAGCTTCCGCGCCCTTGAGAAGCCCTGTGATAAGGGACAAAAGACAGACATGCCAACCCCCAGCATCAAGACATGCCAACGACACCCCAACGCGACCGTTCTCCTCACCGAAGGTTGCTGCCCCGACAAGACCCCTTGGAGCGTCTTGACGGAAGCAGCGTAATTAACTGGCGTCCATGTAGATATGGCACAGGGAATGAGATTCACGAACCTGTCTTAAATCTATGAGGGAGACCCGGACTAGGTAACGAGCTCTGAGGAGGAATCCATGGAGGGAAGGACCAACATCCCATCATCCCAGTTTCGATCAAGGAGCAGACGTCCCTGAATAATGAATGGATGCCGCCCGCCTTTGGAAAGCGGGAATGCGGGGCAACAAGCAGCGCATCCTCCCCACAGACGGATGCACGTGATCCGTCGAAAGGGTCAGAAACAGATGGGATATGTTCTTATATGTCCCTATTGCTATAAACATTATGTCCAAGTGATGAGATACCCCTTTTTTATCTCTCATAAACTCATTTTCTGAATTTTGAAGTGACGCCGTTAGGCTGTCAAATTTTTGCAAGGGAACTTCTTAACTCAATTTTGATTCTTTGGGATAAACTTGTACTCCTTGAATATGTCGTTCTACGAATATGTGTGAATAAACTCTGATTGTTTTACACTTAATATCCACTTATATTTGGTGTATTCGTTTGTCACACAGAATTATGTAATTGATTTATCCTTAATCCAAGAATACCGTCTTTCTAAGGGATTTCATCTTGATCTCCTTTCATTAAGGATTATTTTTTTTCTAATAAAAGGCTTTCTTTTATATGGTGTATAAACCCCTTTGATTTATACTTTTATTCAAAAGGAATATTTTCCATACGAAGCATTTTACTAAATGACAAAAAGTATGTTTCTTTTTAACGTACGCAGTGACAATGACCTTTCCGCCACCGCGAGTATTATTTGATCTTTGGCTTCCTCAAAAAGCCATTATATTTTTAAAAGTAAATAAATACCATATACTGTTTTTTGGTATTGAAAATGGTTTTGATAATGGATTTGTTATGTCAATATATTTAAGTGATATATTGTGCTTGAAATGTGGAAATGTTTTCTTTTCTTTATAATTGTTTTATGTGTTATGATTTTATAATGGTACTTGGACATTTGACGGGGGGTTACATGATAAACCATATGACGGGTGGTGCCGTGAATACTAAGACAGGTGGTTACATTATAACCTCCAATGCATTGGGTATGGAAGTCAGCCTTATGGCTATTCCATTAAGTATGTGTGGAAGTTGGCCGTATGGCTATTCCATTAAGTATGTGTGGAAGTTGACGGTATGGTTATTCCATTTAAGTATGTTTATGTCCCAAGTTACCTTTATATGTTATGTGTTCTTTATATGGGCATTATAGTAATATTTTTGTTACAAAATGGTAAGTAATGGTCTTTTATTCAGTGAAGAGTTTTTTACTACTTCATAAACGTGAAAAGTATTACTTTGGTAAAGTACTCATGGTTTACTTGTTGTTTTGAAAAACTAATAGTTTTCCTTCTTTGTGTATCATTTACTGGGATTTTTATGCTCATCCCAAGTTTATGAAATGTTTTCCACAGGACTTAAAGATGGATAGGGTCAAGGATGGGATCAAGGAAAGACATTCTATCTAAAACATGGAACTAGACATGTTTCTTTTTAGGTGTTTTTTTAATTTTATGGAAAATTAGTAGAAGTGTCTACTATGTAATATTTTGAGATGTAATAGTTATGACCTAATTCTCTAAAACTCTAAACCTGAAAAGATCCTCTATGTGAATTATTCATTTAATTCATGATTAAGTAATGTTTAAGGTCGGGGCCTTATAGTTGGTATCAAAGGGGGGTTTAGATAACTTTAGAGGTTAGGGTATTCTCTAAGCATAAGTGACATTACCATAATAGTTAGGATTTCAGAAAGAGTCCTGGTTTTAGATAAAGTGAATGAGTAAGTATATCTTAGTGTTTATCTTCCTCATTATTACATGATGGTTTTGTTGATATACTCACACCAACCTTTTTGGTTTTAGTAAATGGCTGGATCTAGTAGGCACCAAAGTAACAATGGATGTTAAGGAAACTGTGATAGTTTTCTGAGGGACCAACTGAATGATATGGGAGCTACAATGAGAACTCTTGTGTTTATCCTCAACCAACTATATGGAGTCATAATTGACCACCTAAACCTTGGTGATTCCTCTAAGTCATCATATATGAAAGAAAAAAATCCCTACGGAACTACAGGTAATAATCATAAAGGTAAGTGTGTTCAAAAACCTATGTGTCAAAGATGTGGAAAGAAACACCTAGGAAAATGTTTCAAAGGGACAACAATATGCTATAGATGTGGAAATGAAGGTCATAAAGCAAGAACCTACCATGGAAAAAGGAAGCATCCAATTGACTTGAGAAAAGGGAAGGAAGTTCTTTCTGAGGGATCAATTGAATGTTTTAAATGTGGTGTGCATGGTCATTATGCAAACACATGTCCTATGAAGAAGTTTCGGGAATGGGATCACCAAGATCGTACAAATATTCATTTACCAATACCTAATCCCATTCCGATTGAGTATGAAGAAACTGACAATGACGAATCAAAGGTATGGATTATTTCTTAACATTTGTTTTCCTATTTTGGAATCTTAGGATATGATTCATGATTTTGTTTGTTGGAAAGAAGTATTTCAGAATAAGTTGGAAAGGAATGGTTAATGGATCATGAAGAATGTTGAATGAGTAAGAAGTCAACATATAAGGGATTCAAGAGTTATGGTGAAATTCTTAAGTGTATTAAGTCTCTTTTGATGATGGGGTTACATTAGAAGACTTTTTATAGTATGTGTAACCATGATGTTTGACATATGAAAATTTTATTCAAGGAATAGTTATCTGTTCTTTTGTGGACATAGTTATAAAGAACCATTTGGGTTTATATGATCCTTACTTTGGAGGTAATTATGGGTTACTATATGTTATGATGGAAAGTGAAATGCATGAGATAAAATTGAGGTTAAATTATGTTATGGTTATTTTTTAAGATTTTATCTCATTGTTGGGAAATGTTTCAAGAATTATATACTTTTGGAAAAAGGACAACACGCAGACCGTGTGACAACCCGTCGCGTCGGACAAAGCTACAGGAATCGAACCCACAACCAAAGTGCAACTGGTATTTATCGCCTACCACTAGACTACGTGAAGTCCCTGGTTAGTTTGAATGATTCTTTTTAGTTAGATGATTTTATGAATTAAGAGTAAGTTGATTTTGGGTTATGAATGGAAATGATTACCCTATCATGGAGGATATGTGATTAGGTTAATTACTTTTCAATACGAGACTTTAAGAGCAACCGATGTTGTTTGGAGATAAATGTTATGATTTAACTTGTAATACAATGTGATTAAATCCTTAAAATATTTTGGTTTCAATCTTAGTTTGGGTTAATTTTGGTCTTCGTTGAACTTTGGGTCTTGATGGACAAATTTTGGAGATTAAGAATAGATTTCCTTTTTGGGTATTATCTGATCTCATACTAACCTTTTTGTTTTTAGTTTTGGTTAAGGTCTAAAGACATGGGAAGTATAAAATTCTATTTTGTGGATTAGGTGATTCTATAGAAGTTGATTATATCTCTCTTAATGTAAAAAAGTCATCCTAAATACTCATCTTTTGGAGAAAATATGAGTTCGTGTAAGAAATCTAGTAAAAGTTGAAAGTCAACATGACAAGTAAGTATGTTTCCTTATGTTTTAGTTAAGCTCAAAAATAAATTCCTCAATGAAAAGTAACTAAAAAAAATGTTGTCCGTTAACTTTTCCTACTGGGGAATCCAATACCGTCTAACCCATCACAAGTTTGTGATTTTCTGGTGGTTAACTTTCTCCTAAAAATGTTTTCTATCACACTCCCTCAGAACATGAACCTTTGTTTTTTCTTCCATATCCATGTTTTCATACATGGAATCCTAGTATGGGTTAACTCAAGTGACCTTTGTACTTCCCTTTCTTTCTTTTAAAGTGATAGTTTAATTTACTCCTTTTCCGATGTGGGGCTTTCAATGATGTTTCCGAGCCCAATTTTAAAATTATGAGGATGCAATTCCCAAAAGGGGGGAAGGATGTAACACCCCAGGTAAATAAAGAATATTAAATTTTTGTATTTATCCATATTTGTGAATAAAATATTAATATTACTTTAAAGGTAATGCTATGCTCGATGGCGTACCCAATACGCGACAACGAGTTCCTTTGAAATATTATGTTGCACTCTAATAATAAAATAATATTATTTTAAATGGTAGTTAATGCCTAGCCATTTTAATGGCAGGAAAGAACGGAACTAACTACAAAATGATTATATATGTTTGTCAAATATTTTTACTTTTATCCAATAAATGTTAGAGGCGTAAAATGCAAATGAATCCAATTTTAAGCATAAATCTTCTAATATTCTTTAAAAGGTCGATTAACTGACTTTTGATGGAGAACCCTTTTTAAATATACTTTTTACAATTTTATATGTTGTATTTGACAAAATGAAATCCTTCTTTAGAATCTGGACATCAAAATTTACTTTGTGTAAATTTTTGTAATTTTTCCGATAAAGATCATTTTTAGTGAAAATGTTGCATTTTAATTCAAAACCTCCTTTTAATATGATTTATTTATATGGATAGATTATATTTTTAATTGAGATTAAAGTGTATTTAGAATATATTTTTACCATTTAATCCAATGGTGATCATTGGAATTAATTTCACTTTGAAATTGGACTTAAACTAGTGTTAATCTTTTAATAGATATTGTTTCTAAAAAACTCGCTATTTGTTTTGACAACGGGAATTAATTATTAAATTAATTAATGCAACTTATATGTTTTGAATTTTGTAAAATATACATCATTTTTGAATTTGGAATATCAAATATATCTTAGGGTGAATTTTTGGTATTTTTCTGAAAAACTTCAATTTTTGATGAATAGTGAAACTACTAAGTGATAGTTAAAGAAACTGATTTTTCATTTAAATGAATATTTACCACTTCTGTGATTTGATTTTCAAAAATCTGACATACATGGTTGTCATTAGGAAGTAAAATTTGGATCAATGAGATTAAAATAATTTTTTGGTGAATAGTAACTTTTAAGTTTTATTAATCGCGATTAAAGGTAATTAGTGTAATTTAATGTAAAAATAATGTTTTAATAATATGAAATGACCTTGACACATGTCCTACCATTATCATATGAGTCATGACCGACCAATAAAATCCATGGGTCAACTTGGGGACCCCATGGAGCCACTTTGGTTGGAAAATGACATTAATAACTTTTTATTTAAAGTTAAAATTAAAATGTGACAAACATGTGTTGTTTTACTACAACAATTGTTACATGGGGAAATAAAAGTCATATTTTTGACTATAAATATTCATTATAAAGATAAAAAGATTTCCTACATCATGATATTTGTTTTATAATTTTTATACATTAAATAAATTAAATTATTTATGACACCATGATGATACAACTATTACCTCATTATTTCAAAATCTAAATAAAATGAAATGATAATGTAAAATCTAAGACCTAAACCTGTCATAAACCTATTGGATGAATGGATTTAGAAACCTTATCACCTTATCCTCTAAATATATTTCTTTTTGGGACCATTAAAATCAGAAAATCATTTTATAATAGAGTAATATTTTATAACTTTCCAAGAGTGCCCCTCCTCTTCTCTTATAAAAGGACCCCACCTCTACCACCTTACCCACACCTCTCAAGAATTTGACTTGGCCAAAACCTGACCATTTAATCTCTCCAAATCCCTATCTACATCATTGAATCCTCACCTTTGGTCAGAATCCTTTCTATGGAATCCTTTGAGATCAAATCAATAAGAGTTACCCGATTTAAAGGTAATGTCTTCCTTTGTGTTCTTTTGATTTATTTTGCTTCTCCAACCCTCTAAACTCTTTTTATTAATTTATTTTGTAACAAAACCAGTATCTTCAATATACTAGGATGTTTTTATGTGAATTATTTGAGCTAAACTTACAAAAACCTTCGTCTAATGGTTAAAGAACATACGGTTTCTGTGGATGGAGAATTTCTGCCTCACGAAACGATGATTGTTCAATCTTCTCTTAACACCTTTCATGGTGGCCATTATGATGTAACTATATTTTATATATGATATATATGGTATTTATGTTTTCTATTTGCTTCTGAATTTTATATTTAAAACATGCCTTTATGCTGTTCATGTTGTGCAAATGTGATAATTTCATACGAGGAAGTGTGGACTACTGCCCCCTCAAGTGATATGACTCGTTCATGCAATACATGGAATGTATAAATAATAAAATTAATGAATATATGTGACCTATATAACATATATATTATAATTTAATTATAATATATATATATATATCTATCAATTATTTTGGATTCCATTAATATGACAAAGAAATGAAAGTAGCGTTCATGCGTACGTACGGCCTACCGTCTCCATGAACGATGCATTTCATTTCTTTTTATCTCAAAATGTTATGGAGTAGTATAAAATGAATATTTACTGGATATATATGATATTTAAATCATTTATACTATTCTGGAGATTATTTACTTATAACTACATGGACAATCATTTTCAAACAAGTTCATTTTTGACTCATGTACCAAACATCGACAAAAACGTCTGATATGAACTCACATTATTAACCAATTATTATAACATTATAATATGTGATATGAAATGAATAATAATATTTAAAAAAGTTAATTAAGCAATTATAAATTGACCAAAGTTTATTATTCAGGAATATAAAGAAATGAATAAGACAAGTCAGACTTGAGGTAAGGGATCCAACCTCTCTCGTTCTTTTTAAGTACTCTCTTTTATGACATTTCTCATAAGATCATCCTTATTATGTTTGGGGATGTTATTTTATATTAATAATACTGTAATTTTTTCTTTCATATTATGAGAGACCCTATTTTATCTCATAAATCCATTTTTGGAAGTTTTAAGTGGCACCGTTAGGCTGCCGAGTTTTCATAAGGGATTTTTCATCTCACTTTTATTCCTGTGAGATTTATGCTACATTTTCCACTATTTTCCTTTGAGTGGTGTATGTAATTACCATTATTATACTCTTGGTGTAATATAATTTAATTTATGGGTATTTAAATCAATGTTTTATAGTCCTTCTTTTATGGGGTGTACGTTTCGGAAGTTACCCAATTCGGTAAGGGAACCTTTCACCCTCCTCATTTTAAAAGACTTATTTTTTAGGTATTTTAATCTTATTATGATGGGATATGTTCTTATATATCCTTATTGCTATAAATTTTATGTCCAAGTGATGATATACCCCTTTTTATCTCTCATCAACTCATTTTCTGAATTTTGAAGTGACGCTATTAGGCTGTCAAATTTTTGCAAGGGAACTTCTTAACCCAATTTTTATTCTTTGGGATAAACTTTTACTCCTTGAATATGTCATTCTATGAATATGTGTGAATAAACTCTGATTGTTTTACACTTAATATCCACTTATATTTGGTGTATTCATTTGTCACACATAATTATGTAATTGATTTATCCTTAATCCAAGAATACCATCTTTGTAAGGGACTTCGTCTCGATCTCCTTTCATTAAGGCTTATTTTTGTTCTAATAAAAGGCTTTATTTTATATGGTGTATAAACCCCTTTTATTTATACTTTTATTCGAAAGGAATCTTTTCTATACGATGCGTTTTACTAAATGACAAAAATTATGTTTCTTTTTAACGTACGCGGTGACAATAACCTTTCCACCGCCACGAGTATTATTTGATCTTTGGCTTCCTCAACAAGCCGTTATATTTTTAAAAGTAAATAAATACCATATACTCTTTTTTGGTATTGAAAATGGTTTTGATAATGGATTTGTTATGTAAATATATTTAAGTGATATATTGTTCTTGAAATGTGGAAATGTTTTCTTTCCTTTATAATTGTTTTGTGTGTTATGATTTTATAATGGTACTTGGACATTTGACGGGTGGTTACGTGATAAACCATATGACGGGTGGTTCCGTGAATACCTGGACGGGTGGTTAGGTTATAACCTCCAATGCATTGGGTATGGAAGTCTTCCATATGACTATTCCATTAAGTATGTGTGGAAGCCGGTCGTATGGCTATTCCATTAAGTATGTGTGGAAGTCGACCGTATGGTTATTCCATTTAATTATGTTTATGTCCCAAGTTACCTTTATATGTTATGTGTTCGTTATATGGATTTTATTGTAATATTTTTGTTACAAAAGGGTAAGTAATGGTCTTTTATTCAATGAAGAGTTTTTTACTACTTCATAAAGGTGAAAAGTATTACTTTGGTAAAGTACTCATGGTTTACTTGTTGTTTTGAAAAACTAACAGTTTTCCTTCTTTGTGTATCCTTTACTGGGCTTTTTTTGCTCATCCCAAGTTTTTGAAATTTTTTTCACAGGACTTAAATATGAATAGGGTCAATTATGGGATCAAGGAAAGAAATTCTATCTAAAACATGGAACTAGACATGTTTCTTTTTAGGTGTTTTTTTAATTTTATGGAAACTTAGTAGAAGTGTCTACTATGTAATATTTTGAGATGTAATAGTTATGACATAATTCTCTAAAACTCTAAACCTAAAAAGATCCTCTATTTGAATTATTCATTAAATTCATGATTAAGTAATGTTTATGGCCAGAGCCTTATAAATACCATGGGAAAGCCCATAGTTTTTCCAATACCACTCATGAGGTGTCCCTTGAAAATTATTAAAATAATCCCTCACTTTTCTTATAAATACCAACTCTTCCCTTCATTGAATTAATTCCCAATTCTCCCTCGATTAAGATCTGGCCTCCTTACCTTCATAATAGTCCTCCCATGGTTTCCTCAAGCCCCCAAGGTACCATCCTTCAAGTTATAAGGGTTACTCTACATGGTAAGAAAATTCTCAATTTCTTTCTTTTCCCATTCAAGTTCTCTTTTATGTTGTATAATTTTTATATTTCCATACCATGTTCTTATTTAATTCTTATTCTTGATATACTATATATTATTATTCATTTCTGAATGGGTGACCCTTGTCGCTTATATGTTTTAATATTTTCTAAAACCACATTGTGTAGCCGTTAGGCTGGCGAATGTTTGTAAGGGATTTCTCAATTATTTTTTATTTTTAGTTCCTTTATCATTATTTCTTCTTATATTATTACCCAAGCAACATGAAATCTACAGAATAATGTATATTTTTTATTTTCTCATGTTCATGGAAAATTTATCATCATTTTTATTCTACTCTCCCACTTATTCAAGGAATTAAAATATTGTCTGTAATGTGTCGAATTACCGGCATCGTGGACGATGTGATTTCAATTTGCATTAATTCCTTCAAGTATGGTCATAAAACCATTTATTTATGATTGAAACATGTTATAATATATGTTTTATAACTCACCCATGGTTCTTGAATTCTTTTGTACTCATGGTTCTAATTTATAATACAAAACAAGTTTGTTATTATCAAAGAACCTCTAAAATGATCTAAATAAACATCATTAATGTTCTAGCTTATGAATCATACTCATGTAAGAATTAAAAATAATAAATGGAATAATTTATGTTACTGTATATATGTAAATACTACTCCATTCAAATTCTTAAGTTTCATTTCCAATCGACAAGAATGTCCACCATGAACCAATCATAGAAATCATGTAAAAAATTCACCCAAAAACAGTGCAAGGGAAAAAATACTAACAATTAAGGGTGAAATGATTTTATGAAATGATCATATAAGATGTTATAAACATGAAAAAGTTTCTATAAAATATTAATAACACTCTTTTAACCATTATACAAGAGGTTTGAAAAATTTATAAGTAAGACAAACCTGAGGTAAGGGAATTCTTAACCCGATCTCTATTCTTTGAGTTAACCTTATACTTCATTATTTATGTGCTATTTAAATTAATTTTGTGATGGGTTCAGTTTATATTATGTTTTACTATTCATATTTATAGTATATATACATTCTCAATATACTCTATTAAGTATCTCTTTAATTGTATGATATTTATAAGCGACTTATTTTAAAAATCTTTTTTTTAAATTCTGTTTTACGAAATTCCAAAGTATTGTTTTTATAGAATTATTCATGCTGTATGATTATGTTATGGTTCTTGGGAATTATTTATGATGAAGGATGTGACCTATATCTCCCTCCAATTAATTGGTTATGAGTAAGTTGGAGGTCGGTCATATGGTTACTCCAAGTGTAACTACGATGGTTACACAAAGTAAGGTAGCTGTGAGGGTTACAAATTTTAAGGTAGCCAAGATGGTTACAAGATTATGTAAGTAATGCCCCAAGATACCTTTATGATTATATTTATGTTCTCATGTTTTGTGTGGATCTTTTTTAAATCTCATGTTACACAAATTAAGTATATATGGGCGAAAAGAATGTCTTTTGAAAATGCTTTTATATGTTACGAGTATTCATGGACCAATGTGATCTTTCCTTCTTTTAAATCCCTTACTGATCTTTTGTGCTCATACCTAGTTTTTAAATGATTTTTCACAGGTTAATGGATGTGTAATACAAGGAGGGAATCCATGTTAAATGTTTAATATTTGTCCATGAGTATTATTTTAATATTTAATGTTTTATATTTTGAAAAAATGGAAACTGTTTTTATGGTATCCACTCTGTAATAATGTGTAATGTCATGAATGTTTTGTCCTAATTCATTAAAGCTCTAAAATTGAAAATATATTAAATGTTAAAGGAAGTGTTTTATTGAATAAATTCAAGATTATGTATGTAATAAGACCGGGTCCTTATACTTATAATGTCTGGTCCTTTCACAATGAATTTCTATTCCAAACATTTTCTTATTGAGTTGATTTTGACCAAGAGTTTTGTTTAAATAATATTTCCCATTAGTAAAAACACTTACAAAATATTAAATGTTTTGAAAATCCTTCTATAGGTTCTCTATTACCTTACGTTTTTAGTATATTTGGTAGAAGAATTTTCCAATTTATTTTTCAAATATAAAATTTATTTATTTAGGTACTTCTTTTCATTATCTATTTTATTGTAGGAGTTCTTGAGAGCTATTATTATATTTTTAAAAAATTAATATTTTGTTTCTAACATGGTACTATATTTATTTAATTATTCATATGAGAAATTTTCATGTTCCAATTCATAATGAAAAGTTTAGTAATAATGTACATCATCCGAATGTTCCATAGAGAATATGTTATCCTTTTGTTTAAGGGATTCATATTCTGATTCTAAGGATGTGTATTCACTAGAATATCCAGAATCAGTCCATGTATGCTTCATAGATTTCTTAGATTTTTTCTTATAACTGAATTTATTGATTTTTTTTACTTTTTATCAACATTAATATGTGTAAAACCGGGGTTGATATGTTCTATATTATGCTCTCATATCATCTCACTTATTTAGATTTATTACCATTTTTTGTACTCATTGATGGTCTTATGAAACCTCTTTCCTTGTTATACAATGTTTTTAACTTTTTAAAAAACTGTAGAAGTTTATTATTCAATCTAGAATATCTTGAGGAATCATGTTCTTCATATATTTTAGATATCTATATGTTTTTTTATTCTTATCATATTTAGAAGTAGAAACCTTCAAAGCAACATTTTCTTTCTTGACCATTTTATATTATCCATCTCCAAATTCCATTTCATCTTTTTATATTATAATAGTTCCAATGAGATATTTTATTTTTAAATTATTGACCTCTATTGATTGTCTGATGGAAGATGTGATTCCATTCCCCTTGGGTGGTAATACTCATAAAACATTCAATGCTTGCTCAGGATTTGTAATTGGTGTTCCTAGATAAGAAAAATTATTCAAGATCTCGGTGAGACTTCCATTAAACAAACTAATGATTTATCCTTTATCCATTTTGAAGGTGTCTAACTTATGGTTGTTAGTATTATATCTAAGATCCTTAACATTGTATGTACCTTCAAAATCAATGACTATAGTATTCCACACTTTGTGAGCTATTTGACACTAAAAAACTCTACTGAAATCGTCTAGTCCTAATCCACATATTATAACATTAATAGATTTATAATTAAGATTATAGCATACTTTTATAGTACCATCCCACATTTTAGGTTCTATTCTATTTATAGAATAAGTAATGACTACTTTAAGATAAACTTTTAAGCCACGATTCTTTAAATGGATGGCCATGTGAGCCTTCTACCAACCATATTTTTCACCATTAAAGTAAGTATATACAACCATTGATATAACTTCCCAGTTAAAATCCATATAATCCATTTGAAAATAGACCTTTGGACTTATAATTTTGACAACAATGATCTCAATAATCATGATCCCTAGAAAAAATGTTTTCCTCTAGAAAAATGGCTAACTGAAAACTCAATAGGGGTAAATTGAGTTCCTAAAATTTTATTTACAATAAACCACCCTCTTCTAGGTACATGAGTTCAAGTATTTTCATAAATTAAAATAATAAGTTGTAATATAAAATATTAATGTAAAGATATTAATAATAGTATATTTATAGTTTTTGAGGAACAAAAGTCCCCTAGTCCACTCCACCAATGAAATAATTGATGAATTTGTTGATTTTTAATATGGAAACCATTTTTCAAGGGTCTCCCAACTGATAAAAATGAGTTGTTACTTACTAAAAATGTATAAGATCTTATAAATAAGATATACCTTTACAAATCCTATCCACAACCTTAACACACCGACTTATAATGAGTGTAATCAATATAATACGAGCAAAATTATGATGAAATATTGTAGAACATGGTTGTAAAAGGAAAGTGACAGTAGATGAAGATACATCATGAGAAGATGATAGTCTTAAAGGTATATATCTTGGTGATTTTTAGTGAAACTGATAAACTTTTAAGTACAACACACAAGCATTTGCTGTTACCGTTATTAGAGTATTCATAAATTTGTATGCATCGCTATAGATATATATTCAGTCTATATGCAAGTAGAAGCTAACAAGTCCGTTAATATCTCTTCTTGGATTTTGATCTTAATCATACGATATGGTCACAATGGAAGAATTGACAATCCATTTATACGACAGTTTATTAGTGACATGTGTCTGTTCATTCCAAATATAGAAAATACTTCTCCAGTAGCCATGTTAGAAATATTATCTTCTTTGGATCTTTCTATTCATGAATATTTTTTATAAAAATCATTATTTCCTCAAATTGAAAACCCCTTCTCTGATGCACTCTAAAATCATGACATGGATTATCAAGAGATTATGAAAGTAATCATATCATTATATATAAGTGCTATATCTTCATAGGATATCCAAATGATAGAGTAGTTCTCATAAGGCAAATATATGAAGGACTTATTAAGATGAACCATATCATTGAATTATGCAGTGTGTAAGATAAATTTAATCCTAAATTGTGTAGGACAATTCTTCATCATAAGATAAATATTTTACTGATGTGTGATACTTAACATTCAAAACTCTATCTGATGCTCGTAATTTAATTATTTACTAGTAATATTTTTATAATATAAATACTTTCTATAACTAAAATATGACTGAAATGTATGACTTTGGACAATGCGGTAGCTAGTATATTCCCTACTTAAAACAATATCTACATAGTAAGATAAAATTATGACATTGTGTTTTTTTATTATGAGTAGATGGAATATATTATTCGATTATCATAAGATAAAATACTTTGTTGTAGATTAAATATTTTACCTAGAATGTGTTAGGTCCAGTGGGTCAAAAACCCTAGGGGGGGGGGGTGAATCGGGGTATGAAAGATTAAAAAAAATGCCCATTTTGATCTTGATTCATTGTAAAAAAACTCTCTTCTCTCTCTTTCTAGTAGAAAATCATGAACAGAAATTAAAGCATGCATGAGACATACCAATTTTTACTTGGTTCACCCTCAGTGAGCTACGTAAAAGGAGTATACAATAGAAATGTTCCAATTTAGAAAATACACTAAAAGAAAACATCTATTTAAAATGTTTGTATTGGACTCACTATCCCTCTTTCTTTACAACCAATCACAATTTGAAAGATCACTTCTCTCTCAATTGAATTGGGCTCACAGCTTCATTAGAGGATCCACTCACAGTTTATAGACTTGAAGGTCCCTTGATTATCACAAATGAATTCTTCCAACACTGTATGTAAAATCTCTATTGATGTATCCCTTTCATCTAATGATGAATATCAATTTACCATAGAAAACTGAGAAATCCTTTTTGAACAACCTCCACAATGCTTACTTCTTCGCGAAGCTCCTTATTTCATGAAGGTCAAACTAGCTATCGTGAAGAACACCTCCTTTTGTGAAGCTCATTATTTCACAGAGCTAAAACTATCCTTCATGAATCTCTTAACTTTTCAAAAATCTCACTTAGCCTTAATTAAGAACACCTCTTTTTTAAAACTCAACTTGCATTCACGACGTTCCTTCCTTTCGTAATGCTCAATTACCCTTTGCAAATTATCTTACTTTTCTGAAGCTCACTGCCTTTGAAATCCTACTTCATGATTCAAGAGACTTAATATTTTTGTTGAGTCTCTCTACTCTTCTCAAGGGGGGAGAGTCCAATTTATAGGCATTTCCCACCGACTCCAGAACCTTCTAGCCACATTAGTGCCATGTTAGCACCATTTTGCAAATCTCACAATTTTCTATCGTAAGGATCCATTTTTTGTGAATCTCCAAATACATTTTAAGATTGCTTCATAACCACAAATCCATCCTTCAGTGCCTTCATGCCACCATGATTTTACTACTCTCATAATTGAAGAGATTCTGTCAAAACCTTTTCAATGATGCAATGCTCTTCACCTCTGCCATTCATGATGTTTTTCCTAATCATAGAGATCACCATCAGTTTTCTTTGATACTTTGAGAAATACGCTTCATGTTTTCCATATTCCATAAACTAATGACTTTTATATATTTTAATGAGATCTTCAATGAATATCCATATTTTGTAATGCTAGCCAAACTCCAAATTTTGGAACCCAAAAATTTGGAAAACACTGGGAAATGGATTCACCTTGTATCTATTTTTTTAGAACACCTCCAGATCTTCCATTCCTTTTTCATGGTTCTTTGTCAACATGTGATGTTAACAATATCTCTTGAACTCTATAGTTCACCATGAAAACCCACCTTTTTAACAAACACAATCAACAGAAAAATGCTTTAATGTTAGGTTGAGGGATTATTCCCAACAATTTACCCCTTTGGGTTTGTTGACAAGTAATTCATAATTTGATACCTCTTTGAAGATTCTTCCATGATTTACTGACATTCACATCATGTGATCTATATAGAGATCAAATATTTACACAAAACATACTCTAAGACCACATGAGCAACGATTTGCGTGAGAAACAAGAATATAATGTGAAGTTAATCAATGAAACACTTCATTCCTAACACTAATTCTTGAAACTAAAAAACTAAATTCATCAAAAACCTCAACCATCGTGATATATAATCCTTGATCAATCACTTCTACCATATTCAGTTTTAATACTCCCCCTATCAGCTTCTTGGGTTATCTTTTTTTGGAATGCTTAAATTTGTCAATGCTAAGCTCTAATAGTTTTCTTATAGCACTGAGAAGTTATCATCATGTTACTCTCCTTATCATCTTCTATACCTATTTTTATTAACACCAACTATCTCTCAACCTATCATTAACTCCCACTATCTCTCTACCAGTCACCTTAACCCTGTATATTTGAAAAAAATACATTTTCCCCTTTATTTCCCCTCATAAAGATCTACATTTTTCTCCCTTTTGTCTATAGATCCAATGGTTACTAATTTGTGGTCGACCAGGGATTAAAGAACACAAATCTATATATTTTTGAAAAACACATCATACCTCTAGGAGAGCAGGGTGGGGTCCCACATCCACAATTTTTCATGTATGAGGAGTCAACTAGACTCCCATATCAAGTAGATGCCTCTAAAATGTTTCTTTCGGTAAGGCCTTCATCAGAATTTCTGTAACGTGGTGTTCTATAGGCACATAATATAACTTCACAAGTCCTTGCTCGGCCTTCTCCTTGATAAAATTATATTTGATTTCAATGTCTTGATTCGTTGAGTGATGTACTAAATTTTTTCAAAGATTCACAACACTTTAATGTTCATAATAGATACCAATAGAAGACTTCACTACCACACCCATGTCATCAATCTACTGTTTCATCCACAATAGATGCATAAATGCTTGAGTAGCCACAATATACTCAGATTCTGTGGTGCACAATTGAATGAAATCTTATTTCATGGTTATCCAAGAAATACAAAATCCACCAAAATAAAATGTACCACCTAACATTGAGTTTTTATCATCTTCTGATCTAGCCCAATATATATTTTCATATCCCAATAACTCCTTTGGATATTTATTATTATATATCAAACTGAATTCCATTATACCCCTGATATACTGAAGTATTATTTTCACTACAATAATGTATATATATTTGGTATTACTTGGATACCACATTTCTTGGAACATGGAAAATAAAATATCAGGCCTTATCACCATTAAGTACAACAAGATTCCAATTATTTTCCTGTGCTCTTTGATATTGACCGACTTGCCTTAATCATCCCATGATAATTTCTTATAGGTATCCACCAGAGTCTTCATCTTCAAATTCTTACTTATAAAAATTCTCAAAATCTAGATGGAATATTTATATTGATAAATTAATGTGCCATTTCTTCCTTATGTCACCTATAAACTAAGTAAAAACGTCATCTCACCAATCATTGACATTTATAACTCATTTGTCATGAATTCGGAAAACTGTTTTCACTACACTTCATCTATTCCAAAAAATATTATCTCATCGACATATATTGTCACCATCATCCTTTAATTACTGTCATTATTCATATATAAATTATAATCAACTTCACCACACTAGAAACCAAGCATATTCAAAAACTGATCAATCTTTGAATATTATGCCCTTGGTGCCTACTTCAAACCATATAACACTTTCTCCAGCTGAAAAACTATGTTCTAATCTTCATGAATGAGAAAACCATATTGATGTTCAATATACACATATTCATTCATAACCCCATTCAAAAAAGGAGGACATGACCTCCCTCTAGAAAAAATTGAATTTTCATTGCACTGTAGTTGTAACATCCCGGTTTCAGAAGATGCCCGGAGGCGCCCCGTACCTGGTTGGTCACATGGCCTCAAAAACATTTCCCCTAACACCAGAGGATTCCAACTAGTATCAAGGGCCTTGGGTTTGATATTGGGGAAACTATTCCTTCATGGGTAGAGTAACACAGTAGAAGAGAAACTGATTACAATAGAAAGAGTAGTAATAATGGCATACAACAGTAAACAGTGGAAGACTTAAAGTAATAAGCACCTGGAGATCATATATAATGATTCATGATACATATGCATAGGAAAGTAGCCAAACATGTCACAATGATGAAATACAGTACAAAACCAAAGTATGAATGAAAACAGTAAACAACTCCTTAGCATCACAGGCCTCAGCTTGGTCCCATGCTCTCCAGGTCCCAAAGCAGTCATGTACCTGAAGTGGAAGGGTGCTTGCCCTTATCTATACCTGCAAAAATAGAATCTGTATGGCCCAAAAAGCATGAACAAAATATGGTGTGAGACTAAATCCCAGTAGGCAACCACCATGAGATCTGTGCCAATCAGTCAGTGAATATATATGGCAGGCAATTAACAAAAGAAGCAGTAAACAAGGAAGTACTCAACAGTAAACATTCCTACAGTTTCAAAGCATTAAAATACCACATATCAAGTAAGAATATAATAAAAAAAGGTAACCCTTTGGGATGTTCTCATAGCTTAATCCCCTATGGTCCTACCTAGAAAACACAAGAAACCCTCTAGGAAGTACACACAGTCAAACCCCTCATGTTCAGATTTAGCACATACTCTATGGGGAAGAACTCACCGTCAATTCACCCTATAGTCTTGTATCAGTAACTAAAATGGGCTTTAGGGAAGAACTTACATCTCATTCCCCCAGTGGCCTACATTAAGGAACTACAGACACTCTGAGAAAGCACTTACGTCAATTCCCCCTATGGTATTGCATCGTAACAGTAAAAACATACCCTCTAGAGAAGCCCTTACGTCCATTCTCCCTACGGTCTACTATACCAGGTTCTCATGGCCCTATTTAAGTCAAATGGGCACAAAAATACATTGAAACGAAAGTAAACCTCAAGAACTATATGGCTAACAGTATACAACATAATAACATGTCAGATACAACACTCCATCCTAACAATACTAAGCATGGAAAAAAAGCAGCAGCCTAACAGGTAGAACTAGACCAAATGGTCAAAACAAGAAAACATGGTCAAAACCTTCATATCATTGAAAAATAAACCCTATTCACAACATATAACCTCTACCTAATTAACAAGGACGTAGTAGGCAAACATTAGGGATAAAACATAAACACACAATACCCAGTTCAAGGGTATTGGGAACTTTTGCACATATAATTCAAAAAATAACTACATAAAGGCACAAAGCACCTACCTTAGTGTTGTAGGATCTCAATACATGAACCTCAAGCCTTGAATCACCTAATAACACCTTAGATCTACAAAAACACAAAAAACTCTCAACCGAGGATAAATCTTGAAAGAAGATGAATTCAGAAACGAAACTCTAGAAGAAGGAAGAGCTTATCATGGAAATCCCAACACAATAAACGGTGGTTGAATAAGAGAACAGATGATCGATCAGGGGCTTGGGGAAAGATTGATTTCATATGGAAGCTGTTGGTTGAAGAAGGCGAAGAATAATATGCTTCTTTCAATTAGACGCGACCCCAGTCCGTTTAATAAAAAAAGAAAGTACACGGTTTGTACTTTAGAAGTACATGGATTGTACTTTACCTTACTGGACCTCACATTAGGTCGTCTCCAGGTCACCACACACAGCTGTTACATAGCCAAAACACTACTACCCACAGTAACTGAGTACACAATGTGTACTTATAATGTACACAGCGTGTACTTCAGAAATTTCCAGAAAATCCTCTTTTTCTCCAAAACACAAGAAAAAGGAAAACATTCCTGAAAAGAAGATCTGAGTTCTTAAAAACATCACTTATTAAAGAAATTCATACCTGAATTTCCATAGCGATGTGGTTTAGAAGAAGAAACCTCGAACAGCTCCAGCCACTATGATCATACATCGACCTCCCCCTGCCAAGTCTCATCCGGTACTTGCCTGTGCTGCCACAACACTCGTACCAGAGGAAAAAACCGGCTATGGAGAAACTTTACACTTTGATTAAAAATCTGGATAGGATGCCCCTCGAATGAGGCGACCACCTCTCACTCAACCTCCTTAGGTTGAAAATCATGAGAGAAATTAGATAAGTAATGTCGAAGCTGAGAAACGTGGAAGACATCATGCATAGCCTAGTACATCTGAGGTAACTACAACCAATTGGCAACTAGCCCAACTCTCTCCAACACCTTAAATGGCCCGAAGTACCTTGGTGAAAGATTACCGTGCCTCCTAATCCTTTTATGTCCTAACCTCAGTGTGACACATAGGAAAAATTGATCTCTGACCTTGAACTCCAGAGGCCATCTTCGTCGATTAACATAATACTTCTGTCATGACTATGCAATTTCTATCCTATTCCGAATCAACTCTTTCTTCTCTATGGTCTCCTGGACAAGATGAGGTCCCAACATAGCTGCCTCTCCTACCTCTAGCCAACATAAGGGTGATCGGCATGGCCTACCGTACAAAGCCTCATAGGGTTCAATCTGAATAGTTGCTTGAAAAATATTATTGTAAGGTCACTCCAAAAAAGGTATGTGATTCTTACAAGAACCTCCGAAATCTTGGATGCATGCTTGAAGCATGTCCTCAATCACCTGAATCATATGCTTAGACTATTCATCTGTCTTTGGATGGTAATATATACTCAAAAGTACCTGTGTACCCAAAGACTTCTGAAGTCCCTTCCAGAACCAAGATGTAAAATGGGTGTCCCTATCTAAAACAATGGAGTATGGAACCCCATGTGGATGTAAAATCTCTCGAATGTATAATATTCCTAACTCATCAACACTGAAGGTCTCCTTGATCAACAATAAGTGAGAAACCTTTGTGAGTCTGTAAATGATGACCCATAATACATCATTCCCTTGAGGCAACCTCGGTAAACCTGTCTAGAAATCCATAGAGAAATCATTCCATTTCCACTTGGGAATGGGTAAATTCTACAAAAGCCCTATTGGTCATTGAGTATCCACCTTCATCTACTGATAGGTGTAACACCTCATGAAAAATCCAGCAACACATCTCTTTATACCCAAACACTAATACCCATGGTATAGATCATGATACATCTTGGTGACACTAGGATGAACTGCTCAAACTGAGGAATGAAAGCCCCACATCAAATCCTCGCGTATGTTTGCTGACACACATATTAGCCCAAGAAAACACATTATCTCATCCTCACATACTATCCATCAAGAAATAAGTTCCTCTCCTGCAACACTCTCCCATAGGACTAGGCCTTCAGAAAATGATAGCTGCCTCATTGGCATTCGATCACAAAGAGTAGAGGTAACGACTATAGAAGGTAGAAACATCTGCCCCTATTTGTCGTGCACCTCCAAATGTATCTCAGAGAACAGATCCATAAGTTGCCACTCACTAATGGACTCCTTAACATCTAGTACCTAGTCATCCTGTTCAATGCATCAGATAATGCATTGCCCTTCCCAGGCATATAGGCAAGTTCAATGTCAAAGGACTGAAAGTACTCAACCCACCTTTACTGTCTCAAATTCAGATCATGCTGGGTGAATATATACTTGAGAATTTTATGGTCAATGAAAATAATAAAATTCTCTCCCAGAAGATAATGTCTCTAAAAACATAAACCATGAACAACTACAACCATCTTGAGATCGTGTGTCAGGTAGTTCCTCTCATGTTTCCTCAACTGCCAAGAACCGTACAGAATGAATCTTTCCCCCTACATAAGCACAAATCTCAAACCGATACTTGAAGCTTCACGTTAAATAGTATAACACTTTCCCGGCTCTGAAAACACTAGTATAGGTGCTGAATTCAACCTCCCTTTCATCTCCTAAATGTTTGACTGATAATAATCTGACCACAAGTACTTCACACATTTTTTAGTCAGACCTATCGGTGGCACTGATAAGTGTGAAAAGTCTTGGATGAAATGTCTGTAGTATCCAACCAGCCCTAGAAAAATTCATTAATCAAAGACATTCCTATGCTGCTCTCAGGAAACTACTAATCTCACTTTCTCAGGGTCTAATAATACTCCTGTCTCCGAGATAACTTGACCTAAGAAATTAGTCTGGTCCATCCAAAGGGGGAATTTTGAGAGCTTATCATATAACTGATAATATCTCAGTGTAATCAAAACAATCAAAATATGTGAAGGAATGGTCATGTAGAGTGTGATATTACACCAAGATATCATCCATGAAGACTACCATGAAAGAATCCATGTATGGATAGAACACTCGGTTCATCATTTCCATGAAAACAGCAGACACATTCATGAGACCGAACGATATAACCACATACTTGTATAGACCATACCTACTCTAAAAGGATGTAAGTGGTACTTATGTTGGTCTAACATGCAACTGATGGTAACCAGATCTCAATTCAATATTCAAGAACACCCAGGATCCTTAAAGTTAATCAAATAGATCATCAATTATTTGTAAAGAAGGTACCATATTCCTTCATTGCAAATAGGACTGGAGATCCCCAAGGAGATGTACTAGGTCAGATGAAAACCTTTTCCTGAAACTTCTCCAATGTCTTCTTGAGATCCTGCAGCCCAGGTGTAGCCATCCTATATGGAGTAATGGACACCATTGCCACTCCTGGCACAACCTGTATAGAAAAGTCTACCTCTCATTACAGAGGCAAACCTGAAAAGTCTTATGGAAAGACATCGCTAAAATGATCCACCACTGGAAGAAAGACCAACTTTGATGTCCCCTGGTCATCCAAATATAGACTAGAAATCTGGTCTATAACTCCTCTCAACCCATGATGCTCGGGTCCAGTTCGGATCGCATGGAAATCCCATTACCCCTTATAAATAAACAATTTGCCTTCTAGTGATGTGAAACTCACCATATGATGATAACAATTGAAAATAGGCAGGAAGAGATCTAACCAATCTATTCCAAGAATGAAATCATATCCCATCATCTCTAAGACATAAAGGTCCCATAAGAAGTGATACCCACCAACCTCTATAGGGAACTCCTTGCACTGACTTACTCTAGTCGTTCTAGTCCCCAAAAGAGTTTCTAATGTCAAGATATCGAAAGAAGAAAAGATATAGAGACCAAGGATCTCCATAACAACAAAATATATAAAGATATGGGAATCAATTGTATCAAAAAGTGAAAAATATAAAACTAAAGCAACTAGGATCGTACCTCGAACTGTAGAGGGTCCGGGATCCTACTCCTGCTGGGTCTGCTCCACATCAAAAGTCTGACCTGTACTGCAGCCCTGTGACCTTGACTAACCACATTGAGCTGATCCACCCTATTGTCACTAAAAGCCTAGCAACTGGATACCATGACCACAACCTCTACCTCGGCCTGAACGGCCAGAAGAACTCCAGTTCCCAAACTAGTGAGAAACTGGTGGTGCTGCTCCTAAACATGGAGTCATAGAAGAACCCTTGTAACTAGTTGCTGGTGGGAAGATCTGATAGAAGCACTGAAGATGACCCATCTTTCCATAATATTTCCACTCCACTAGGTCTCTTGGGAAATGTGGCCTCGTATGACTGCTCTTTCTGCACTATTAGCACACCACTTGGCTACTAGAAGAAGTGTCCCACCTCCTCGGATCTCTACATGTAGACTCTATGAGGCCATTAATACTATCTATAGGAGGGATACTAACTCCAGATGTTGATCCAACATAACTAAAAACTCCAAAATCCCTCAAATTGCGCTCCGTGATTAGCACCTGCTTGACTATAGAAGTGATGGAAGTCAACCTGAAAATGTTCACCTACGATCAGATGTCATGCCTCAGACCATCCTCAAACTTCCCTGCTAGGAATAATTCATAACCTCCTATAATAGGTGTGAAGTGATGCAGCTCAGTGAAGTGAGAAGAATACTCCATAATAGAAAGAGTACCCTGCTCTTGACTGATGAAATCTTGGGCTCGATCGACCATCAACGTATCTGGGTAGAATTAGTCGTAGAAGGAACACTGAAACTCATCCCATGCCATAACCTACTGGAGTCCCTCCTGTGAGATCACATCACACCATCTCTTAGTGGAATCTTGAAGCATGTATATAGTGAGATTCACCCTCCATTTTGGAGGCGTCTCCAGATGTTTGAAGATAGAAAGCATGGATTCTATCCTTAACACTGGAGCCTAAGGTAATCCTTCCTCTGTGAAGGTGGGAGGAATTTACTACTGGAATAATCGCGTCAAATCTTCCATAGAAGGGGAATGATTCAGTAATTCTCAGAAGGCATGCATGAACCTTATAAAACCCTCTCGAAACTATGCATCATCACTTGTGTCCGGAATGACAGTTGGTGAAGGTACTGGTAAAATTGGAGGATCTACTGGTAGTCCCTGATTAGCCATGTCCAGCATATAATTACTGCCCTGTAATTGGAGGACAACCGGAGGACGTCCCAGTGGCATGACTCTGGAAGGTCAAGAACACACCTTAAATCAAGATTATCAAGGACTAAAAACTAGAAGTGTGATAAGGGAATAAGAGAATGAAATCATTCAGGTTTTTCTAAAAATGGATACACGACGTGTATAAGGAATACACAACGTGTTACCTTATGTATTCACATGGGTGTGTACTTCTGCCAACCCGGGTCATGTAACACCCAAAACACATGGCGTGTGGTCCTAGAACACGACATGTATTTGAATACTCTTCCCCTGCTCGAGTTCTTCTACATGACTAACCCACACGGTTCTCTTAAAACAGGACTGCACGGTGTGTTAGTGCTAGACACAACCTATACTAGACGAACATCACCAACCCGTGTTGTTAGTTACATGGTCAGTTACATGGCTCACACTACACATCATGTTCCAGATGGACACGGCGTGTACCAAAGGATTTCACCAACCCGTGTTGTTTGTTACATGGTCGGATTCAAGGGTTTCATTACACAACCTGTTCAAGACTAACACAACATTTATAACTTAAGTATTATCCAACCGTGTCATTAGTCATATGGGTGGACACATGGTCTACACAACATGGCGTGTACAACCGGTACTCGACGTGTTCCCCCACGGATTTCCCAACCCCGTGTCTCTTCCCACATAGCCAGTGAAACAGTTAGAGACTACATGGTGTGCATTTACATTACATGGTCTGTACTTAAGAAAAAAAGTTTTTTCTCTAATAGAAGAACACATGGAATGTATTCCTCAGTATACGACGTGTATTCTGGGTTTTTTTTGAACAGTAAGCCTCAAAAACTACTCAGGAGCCCAGAAAAACATAGAAACAGTCCTTAAAGTGCCAAATTACAATCTCTGAGGGCCCATACTCCCTGCAAATCAAATCATGGCATCATATAAATGTCATATACAAGAAAAACTGATTAATGATCTACCAAATTCCGATCCAGGATGGCCCATAACACCTTAAGAACCAACGTTTGGCATTCATTAAAAAAAACCTTACAAAATTCAATACCTTATCAAAGAAGGTATTCTATCAAGGAATTTATCACAACAACATTCATATCCATCACAAAAACATGCAATTACTAATGCACCCAAAATGGCATGGTAGGAATGCATGACATGTGATTTTTAATAAGTGCCTATATGATGCATGATATAGCACACCCTCATCTCATCGGGTTGCAATAGAAATAAAACCTCAATAATATCAACAATAACATCACAAAACATGTGAATCACCCAAATGGTGAAATCAAATCAACTTTAATAATTGAAAAACTAGAAAAATTTCAATAATGAGGTAAATTGGATTTTCCCTGTACACGGGTTAGCTACTCCCAGGAAAAAATTATTACCATGTACCTATTTCTTCCTATCCCTGGAAATAGGATCCAAATAGTAAATCAAGAAGAAAATAATTCCACTGATACCAATCTATAATGTTCCAGTTCCGGAAGCCACCTAGAGGCACCCCGTACCTGGTTGGTCACATGGCCTCAAGCGCATTTTCCCTAATGCGAGTGGCTGCCAACTAGAATTGAGGGACTTAGGTGTGATAGTGGGGAAACTAATCCCTCATTGGTAGAGTAACATAGAGGAAGAGAAACTGATAACAATAATGACAGTAGTAATAATGGCATACAATAGTAAACAACAAAAGACTGGAAGTAATAAGTAGCTGGAGCACATATATAATGATGCATGATACATATGTCTAGGAAAGTATCCAAAAACATCACAAAGATAAAATATAGTAGAAAAACAAAGTACGAAAGAAACAATTAAACAACTCCTCAACATCGCTAGCCTCAGCCTGGTCCCATGCTCTCCAGCTCCCAAAGTAGTAAGGTACTTTAAGTAGAAGGGCGATTTAACTTATCTATAGCTTCAAAAATGTAAACTGTTTAGGCCCAAAATCATGACCTAAATATGGTGTGAGACTAAATCCCAGTAGGCAACCCCCAAGAGATCTGTGCCTAACAGTGAGTGAATATATATGGCTTGCAATAAAAAAAAGTATAAATAAACAAGGTAGTACTCAACAATAATCATTCATAAAACTTCAAAGAATTCAAATACCACATATCATGTAAGGGAATAATCACCAAAAGTTAACCCTCTAGGACGTTCTCATAGTTTAATCGCCTTTGGTCTTATCTAGAAAACTTAATCAACCCTCTGGGAAGTACACATAGTCTAACCCCTCTGTTTCAGCTTTAACACAAACTCTATAAGGAAGCACTCAATGTCAATTCCCTATATAGTCTCGTATTAGTAACTAAAAGGAGATCTGGAGAAGCACTTACGTTTCATTCCCCCTATGGATCATGTCAAGGAACTACAAACACTCTGAGGAGGAACTTATGTCAATTCCCCCTATGGTCTCGCATCGTAACAGTAAAAACAGACCCTCTAGAGAAGACCTCACGTCTATTATCCATATGGTCTACTACACCAGGTTCTCACGGCCCCGTGTAAGTCAAAAATGAAAAAAATACATGGAATCCAAAGTAAACCTCAAGAACTACATGGATAACAATCTATATCATAACAACATGTCAGATAAAACACTTCATCCTAACAATACTAGGCATGGAAAACAAAGCAACAACCTAACAGAAAAAACTAGACCAAACGGTCAAAATAAGTAGACATGGGAAAAAAATCCATAGCATGGAAAAATAAACTCTATTCACAACATATAACCTCTATCCAATCAACCAAGGAATAGAAGACAAACATTAGATCTAAAACATAAACACACAATACCCCATTCAAGGGTATTGGGAACTTTTTCACATATAACTCAAATACTAACTACGAAAAGGCACAAAACACCTACCTCAGTGTTGTAGGATCTATATACATGAACATAAAGCCTTTAATTTCCCAAGAACACAATAGATCTATAAAAATAATAAAAATTCTCAACCAAGGATTACTATTGAAAGAAGAGGAATTAGGAAATGAAGCTCTATAAGAATGAAGATCATACCGTGACGATTCCAATGCAGTCGAAAGTGGTCAAATCGGAGAACTGATGCTCAATCACGGGCTTGGAGAATTTTTTTCTAGGTACAGATAATCTCGGTCGAAGAAGGAAAAGAAAAAGATGCTGAGGCCAATTAGACATGACCGTGGTCTGTTTAATGAAATAAATAAAGTACACGGTGTGTACCTTCCCTTACCGGCCCCCACATTAGGTGGTATCCAGGTCACCACACATGAACTTGTTCATGTCCATTACATGACCAGAACACAACTATCCATGATAACTGAGTACATAGTGTGTACTTATAAAGTACACAATGTGTACTTAAGAAATTTCAGGAAACTCGTCTTTTTCTCAAAAACACCAAAAAAAGGAAAACATACCTGAAATGAAAATCCAAGTTCTTACAGTAGTTTTCAAGAGTAATTTTATTGTCCCCAGCCTTATAATAGGTGAAAATGTTTCATCAATATCAATACCCTCTCTGGGAGTAATCTTTTCACACTAGTCATTATTATTTTTTGAATCACTGCTCCATCTTCAGTCATCTAATTCTGGAAGAAATGTTTAGTCCTGATGACATTCTTATTTATTGGCCTTAAAAATCTCCCACATTTGATTCCTTTCAATCAATTATAGCTCATCATTCATTACCTAAACCCAATTTTCATCTCCAGTTGCACCAACAAACCATTTAGGCTCTACCTGAGTTAATAAAGATAGCTGCAATAATGAATTCATTCTTCTTGTTTTAACAGGCACTGTCTAATCACCAATGATATTTTTTCTATAAATTATAGCTTGAATCTTTGTATTCTTTATAAAAACAGACATGAATTCATCCTATTCATCATCAGTTTCATTTTCTGAATCAGTATCATCCACTTCTACTCCCCTAATGTTTCTTTACTCTTCATCACATTCATCAGGAAAATGATGATAGTGTTGTTGAAAATTCTATTCATTTTATTATATAATGACATAATTTCTCTTAAATAAAATTTCAATCCTCTTATTAAATAATTAATATGCTTTTCTTTTTCCTGAGTAGCCATAGAATATCCTTTTATCTCCATGCGACTCAAATTTTCTTTGTTTATCTTTGTTGAGAAGAACTGACTTCCAAATATTCAGAAGTATTTTAATGTTGGATTATTTCAGTACCACTTCTCATACAGAGTTGTTCCTTACATAAGATACAATAGATCCCTGTTAGAGATGTAGAACAATGTCAATACTACTTCCTTCCAAAATTTATCTGGTAGGTATTTTTCAATAGGAATTGTTCTGGCCATGTTATTGAGGATATGATTTATCCTCTCAACAAATACATTATATTGAGGAGTTATCACAAATGAATCTTGATTCTTTATTGTTTCCCTTGGAATCTGGGGATTGACCGCCTTGATGGGAGGTTCAAACATTCCGATCGGTTTCTAACAGGTTTGTTTGTAGAACTGGAAACATCCAATGATTCCACATCCATTTAGACCTACTTTCCAAAGGTAGGCGCTCATTAGTTTGTGGACTGATGAGGCTTAGGAATTTTCATTGGTCGAGATGATGGGAGGTCGGACTCGTCACACCTTTTTGAGGGGAATTATTGTCTACTCCGGGACTATCTTTATAGATTTAAGTTATGTTCGTGAATCCTGATTACATTACCAATTATAAAATGAGATTTCTTTCAGATCTGACAATCAATGATTAAATATGTAGGAAATTTAGAGAATCTTTTATATATATTATGGGTTCTTCATTGATAGAGAATCATCTGTATTTATTAGAGATTCTTGGTCAATGGTACCCTTTGACTCATTTATATAGAAGTCTCTTGGTCATTATGATGACCATGATAGTTTTAAAGCCACTCAGTGGGGCACTTGAAGTTTATTGTCATTCAGAAGGACATGGATTATTTCAGAGTTGGGATCGAACCCACAGATGGGCTACCTACGTATCCTTTGATTAGAAAAGGAAACAGAACCCACATAGTTCGAGTAAGGGAGTATGATGTTTATTATTGATGTCTCAAAGAAGGATGTCATAGTCACTTTTACACTCTAAGATCATGTGAGTCATGATCGGTTTGAGAAACAAGAGGTATTGGTAAAAATTAGACAATTGTTCCATAAAAGATGCAATCATAAGAAATAATGTGGGACTTATGTATGTATGAATGCCCAGATAAATGAATATTAGGATTTACTTCAGGGAAGAAATCTAGGAACAGGGTCCATAAAGGTATATGTGCTTCATGGAGATTTGAATACTATAACTTGGGGATTACTCCTGAAAAGGAGGCCCAAAATAGGATAGGACATGTTATTGGGTTTTACTCCTGAGAAGGAATCCCATATCAAAGGTAAATTAGGACTGGTTAAGAATAACTAAGACTGAGCCTTACTCCTGAAGAGGATGCCAAAATTTGTGAATGGGGATTACTCCTAAAAAAGGATGCCCAGGGTAGGGGATTTGGGGCCTACTCCTAAGGAGGATGCCCATATTAGAGGAATTGGGGCTTAATCCTAAAGTGGATACCCAGATTAGAGAACTTGGACTGGGGATTACTCTTGAAAAGGAGGCCCAGGTTAAAGGAATTAAGGTTTGGGGCTTACTCCTGAGGAAGATGTCCATAATTTGGGGAATTATGACTGGGGATTACTCCTGAAAAGGAGGCCCTAGTTAGGGGATCTGGGGCTTACTCCTAAGGAGGATGCCCAGATTAGAGGACTTGGGGCTTACACCTAAAGAGGATGCCCAAATTTGAGAATTATGACTGGGGATTATTCCAGAAAAGGAGACCCAGGTTAAGGATTCTCTCATCTTAAAGGATGAGGTTGAGTGAATGAAATCTCAATCTTTAGTGACATAAAGATGGGAAAATCACTAGGTTTTGAGAGATATTCCACATAATTCCGTTTAGATAAGGAATTCAAATCAATAAATCATGCCATATATGGCTTTTAAGAGTGTCTTGAAGACTGAATCTAGAATAGAAGAGGTGGAATGGATTAAGAGGGGTTTAATGGGAAAGAAGGGAACCCAAAAAGGCAGGGGCGTGCAAGTCCTGGCAGGCGCGCAGGTACTGCGTGGGAGCGCAAGTCCTGGTCGCCCAGGTATACCTGCGCGACACATGGGTACTTGCGCGACGGTTAACCAGTAGGGTAATACTTGAGTGATCCTTGATTAAAGCCTTTAGAATCATCTTGAGGTTCTTCCAGAAGAGGGGCGCACAAGTTCTATTGAAGGAGTAAGGTGGCACACAAGTATGTTCATTCCCCTTAAGGGTAAAACACCTTATGAATGCAAGTGTTAGTGAATTCTAACACTTAGACCTTACTCCCCCTCTTTAGATCTTCCGTTCTAGGTAAGAAATTACCTTAGAAGTGTTTCCGAAGCTTTGAGAAGAGACTAGGGCGCCGGGAGCTCAAATCTGAGTTTCTGGAAAAAATCCTCCCTTCAATGGGGGGCCCACAGGGTCTATTTATAGGCTAAAGAAGACCTGGGCGGCAATCCTTTAGGTTGCGCAAGTCACTTGTGCGACCACAAGGCGGCACGCAAGGGGACTTGCGTGACAGTGATATAACTTGCGTGGAACATGTGCTTTTGATCCCTTGTTCATGCCTTTGTTGATTTTTGATGTTTTCTTCAAAGGATGAATCAATTTTTGCTAAGTCATTTCCCTTTCCATTCTTTTAGACAATGTGACGAAAAGGAGCGTCAACACTTATCCTGTATTTATTGAAATATTCTTCCAATTGATTTTTTGTGAATTTCGTACCAAAATCAATATGAAACATTAGAATTTTCTATCCAAGAATCACTTCACATTCCCTCCGATAGTGTTTTATGAAACTAACCACATTAGACTTATGGGAAATTAAATCTACCCATGCCATATTTCTATAATAATCAATGAGAAGAATTTAATATATCTTCCCATCAATGGATGTTGTTGAGATTAGTTCATAAACACCAGCATGAACCAGTTTAAGAACTCTTATTGACATCTATTCCTTTTAATTGTACATATTTCTGATGATCTTCCCTTGTTGACATCCATTGCATGTATGAGTACGATCATGTGATATCTTAGGGAGGTCTCTAGCTATATCAAACTTTACCATATATTAAAGTGATCATTGGTATATATGACTATGTTGTTTATGCCACAACGTGTTTTCATCCTCTCTAGATAAAATTCTTATATATTCTTCCCCACATACAAGGTATAAATTTCCCTCTATCCTTTTTCCCAATAGAACAAATACACCATATATTCCTTTGACAATACATATCTTCTTGGTAAATCTTATATAATTCCCTGAGTCATGAAGATGACTGATGTTAAGAAAGTTGTGACTGGGACCTTCTACTACTAATACATCATCATGTTTTATTTCCCCCCCAAACCAGGCCTTCCTTGAACCAATTAAATTCAGGCCTTAATAGTTTCCAAACATGAAAGCTCTTTCTATTTCACACTTTATACCTATAATAGTATCCTTATTCCATGTCATATGGGATGTATGACCACTATTAAGGATCTATACACCAGAATGATCTGATAACTTTAGGAAAATTTCCGCGACCCCTTCCATATCTTCTCTCTTCTTCTTGATCCATGTTTTTGAATTCATACCCTATGTAGATTGGAAACCTATATCTTATTTAGAATATGATGGAACCAATTAATCCTATAAAGATGAAAATCTATTTTTAATTTTCATCTCACCCATCGATTCTTTGATTTGATGCTTTCCACTACTGTGATTCATCTTTGGAAAATTCCTCTGAATGTTTCAGGTACATTATATTGGTATATGACCAAATCCTTCACACCAATTACGATGTCCCTTGAAGGATATTCTAGAGTATTGAGCTATATTTAGATTTAAATATATTTCTTTTTCCCTTCAATATCTTCTAGATATGGATCACACATTTGGTGAATATACCATATTTCCACAATAATAACACGTGAGGTAAGGTGCATTCTTGTATGTTACTTTTGCACTACTGGTTGTCCCTTGGGTTCTCTGAATCTTATGATTCTTCTTCATATCTAAATGAAATTTCAATATCGGAGTGGGTTCTTGTGGTCTAACTTCAACCATTACTACTTCATATTTTTGATCAATCCTCATACTAGCCTTATCATTTATATATGAAGGTTTCTTTTGTTTTACTAGACCTCTATGCTCCACTTTAAACATTCTTTTCTTTTGAATGATCTACTTTCTCGAGGTCACATTGGGGGTCAAGTGTTTTCTTTATCCTTAATTTTTTTTAGAGACCGATGACTTCTACTGCAAGTTCATCAATGAGTTTTATTTGATCTTTCACTGTGTTATTAAAAAAATGAATTTACCTTCTTTGTTATTCAATTTTGAGTCTGTGCTCACTAACTTATTCTGAGTCCAATGGAAATAAAGATTTGAGATTCACAATTTCTTTTGTTAACACAAATTTCTCTTCATCCTAGTGCTAAAAGTAGAGTTTGGCATCACAAAACACTTTTTTTTATTTCTTTATTATGGCTCTCCAAACATCTATCTCCTCAAGAGTTTCTTTTAATTCATCCTCCATATCAAACCTTCCTTCAACTTATTCTTCAAAAACACGTGTTTCTTCATTTTTTGGAGTACTACCGACAACTTCCACCAAAGAATTTTCTCCAACATCTTTAAAGTTCTCTATCTCTTGAAACTTTTCAACCTCCAATTCATCATAAATATCACATTCATGGGAAAAATATTCTTCTTCTTGAAGAAATTTATCTTAAATTTTTTTCTATCCTTTCACATAGGATAAAAACTTCTTCATAAGTATTTCAACATCATCCTCATAATCTTCTTAGAACTTCTTGGAGAACCTTACTAGAAGATGACAAAAAATTCCACATCTAGAGAAAGAAAGTAGAATATTCCCCTTGAACATTCTTTTTCCTCATTACAGATTTGAAGAATGGAATGACATCACCTCTTCCGTCTCTTATTCTTCTTGAGAATATTATAAATTGATCTTCTTCATGGCCATGAATGAAAAATTTTTAGATTCCCCATTTTCTATAGCACTTCTATCATCATTTCTAATTTCATATGCTACAAGGTTACTATACAAGTTATCCAGTGTCACATCTTTTAGATCAATATATTCTAATACTGAAACATTTGCACTAAACCAAGGTAGAAGTTTCCTCAAGATACTCTTCACATTATTTATATCTTGTATCACTTATCCAAGACCTCACATGTTGTCCACTAAAACATTTACCAAGTCAAAGAATGAATGAACAAACTCATTTGGGTTCATTCTCGTATCATCGAATTTGTTCCAAAAAACCTACATCTTTGCCTTTATGACAATTGAATCACCTTAATATATATTCAATAGATTTTCCCACATGGCATGTGATGTTTTACATGACATAACTTTCGTATATATTTCATTGGATAAGGATCCCCCTAAAGCATTGATTCCTTTGGCATTATCATCCAATTCTCTTCATTTTGCTTCAGATAAATCACCACTATTGATATGAGATAAAATATCATGCATCACTACTGTAAGGACATCTATTCTTAAGGATTGAATGTAGTGTCTCATCTGATTCTTCCATAACTAAAAATTATTCCCATCGAAGATTAGAATACCTTTATGATTGATGACCTCCATTGAGAGAGAACACTGATATTAAACATTTGCCCTGATACCAATTGTTAGGTCCACTAGGTCAAATACCCTATGGGGGTGAGTCTGGGTATGACAGATTTAAAAAAATTCCCATTTTTATCTTTTTTCACTGTTAAACAAAACTATCTTCTATCTCATTCTCATAGAAAATCATGAACATAAATTAAATCATGCATGAGGCATAAAATTTTTTACTTGGTTAACCCTCACTCGACTATTTATAACGAGCATACAATGACCATGTGTCGATGTACCAAATCCACCAAAATAACATTGTTGGTTAAAATGTTTGGAGTGGACTCACTTTCTCTATTTGTTTAAGAACAATTACAATTTGAAAGCTCACTGCTCTTTCAACTGATGTGTTCTCACCACTTCTTTAGAAGATCCACTCAAAGTTTATAGACTCATAAGTCCCTTAATTATCACTAATTAATGAATCATACACAATATGAAGATTATATATTGTTTTCCCAATTTCATATACTAATGAATATCACATTACCATAGAAGACTGTGAAATCCTTTTAGAAGAACCTTCACAAATCTCACTGCTTCGCAAAGCTCCTTCTTTCATGAAGCTCAAACCGGCCTTTGCGAAGTTCACCTCATTTTGTGAAGATCTCTATTTCATAGATCTAAAACTAGACTTCATGAATCTCTTTCCTTTTCATGAATCACACTTAGACTTTTCAAAGCACAACTCTTTCAAAATGCTCATCTAGCCTTTGCGACGTTCCTTCCTTTCACAAAGCTTGATTAGCCTTTGTGAATTCCATTACTTTTCAGAAGCTCACTGAAATTATGATCCCCCATCACAATTTGAGAGCATTAAGATTATCTTTGAGTGTCTATACTCGTATAAAGGGGGTGAAGTCATATTTATAGGCATTTTCCACCAACTACAGAATGTTCCGGCCACATTAGCCCCATGTTAGTTCCATATCTGCACCATTTTGAGAAGCTCACACTTTTCCATAATAAAGTTCCATTTTTTGAAAATGTCTATGGAAATATTTAGTTTTCAATTATTTTCATAATTCCAGATCCTACCATAAAATCCTTTACGCCACCGCGATGCTCCTCTCATAATCGCATTGCTTCTACCAAAACCTATGCGCCTTCCTAATGCCTTTTACCTCTTGCATTCACGAAGCTCATTGTCATCACAAAGATCACTATCACCTCTTTTAATCCTTCATGTAATAATCTTCATGATGTCTATATTCACAAAACTAACACCTTTTCCATATTGTTATAATATCTTCAAGGAAATACACATTTCACAATACTATCTAAACTCTAAATTTTGGTCCCCAAAAATTTGGAAAATAATAAAAAATGGCACCACCTTGTATCTGTTCTTTTTTATACCACATCCATATATTCCAGTCATTTTTCATGGTTATTTGTCAATATGGGTTGTCAAAAATATCATTGGAACTTGGAAGTTCACCATAAAACCCACCTTGTCAACAAACACAGTCAACCTAAAAATGCTTTGATGTTACCTTGAGGTAAAGTTTCCCAACAACATTAGATATTTAGTTATAGTTATCATAAGATAAATTACTTTTATAAAAGTATAATCTGATACATTTAATATTAACTCATTAGAATAAAAATAGGGATCTTTTGAGTCATCAAAACACACATACATATTGAGATATATTGGAACAAAATAAGTCTATCCGATATAATGTGGGTGATATATTGTTCAAGAACTATGAGAAAACCCATATTTTTCTAGTAAAGCCTTAAATTTATAATTCAATGATTGAGTGAAATTATCAAAGATGAATTATTTGAGAACTCAAATCTGAGAAAATATATTCTTCTTTTTGAACTTAATAACACTATAAGAAAATCTGTTGGGAAGAGAAAATGCCTCAAAAAACTTGCACAATAGTTACAAACCACAATTATATATTCATTCTTCTAATAAGATGGAAATGGTATCATAATTTCCAGGCCCCATACTTCAAAAAATTCAACCTCTAGAATTCATTTTTGTGAAATATCTTGACTTTTACCAATATTACCACCCATTTAAAATTTTCACAACCAACAACTAGACTCCTAGCATTATTAAAGAAAGTGGGTCAGTGAAAACTATCCTATAAGACCTTCTCAGAATTCCTTTCTCCCCAACGTTTTCCACCCTGGAGTGTTGAATGATAGATCTCAATAATGGGAAGTATCTCATATTCATCAACACATCTTCTTAAAATACCATCATCACATCTTCTAAACAATAAGATATTATATGATAAGTAATATTTAAACTAAAAAATGAATTCCATCCCTTGTTACTATGAAATTTCTTTAGGCATGACTCATCCAACTAGAAAATTAGCCATGTCTATAAACTAAGAAGACCGATTTATTGAAGAAAAAAAAATTTCATTAGTAAATAAAGTGTTTATATCTTTGGGTTCTTAATATTGGGTACTGGAAAACCTTAGAAAGTGGTCAAAACCACATTATCATATCCATTAATATCCTTAATTTCAACATCAAATTCTTGCAACTAAATTATCTGTAACACCTCGAGATTTTATGAAAAATATTATTTTTAATTTTATTAATGTCTTGTGTTGTAAGCTACACCAAAGGGAGCTTTCAAAACACACATCATTGACTTGACTTTCATTACACGCAATCGTGACCTTCCTCGATAGCGTGTGTTGTACGCAATACCGAGTTTCACTAAACAACGATATGCTATTAAAATATTATTAAAACTAGCCGTTATGAATAGTTATAACCACTTTTTGAAATTTTTTAAATTTTATTTTTCAAAATGGACTTCATTTTTGGATTCAGAATATCGAAATTAGCTTAGGGTGAAATTTTGGTACTTTTCGGATAACTTTCATTTTCTGATGAATAGTGTAAATAACTAATTTTTAATTAAAAACAACCTTTTTAATCAAAATAATTAATAGTGATAAATTATTAATTTGAGTGGTTTTAAAGTATATTTAGAATATATTTTTACAATTTAATACAATGTTGGTCATTGGATGTAATTTCACATTTAAACCAGACATAAACAAGTGTCAATGTTTTGATAGTTATTATCTCTTAAGAACACGCTATTTGTTTTGACGACGGGAGTTAATTTTTAAATTAAGTAATGAAAATGATATGTTTTGAATTTGGTAAAATAGACATCATTTTTGAGTTCATAATATCAAATATATCTTAGGCCTAATTTTTGGTATTTTTCTGGAGACTTTCATTTTTTGATGAATAGTGAAACCACTAAGTGGTAGTTAAAAAAATGAATTTTTCATAAAACTTAATTTTACTGCTTCTGTTAGTGGAATTTCAAAATTCCGAGACACACGGTTGATGTCAGTAAGTAAAATATGATTCAATGAGATGAAAATAATTTTTGGTGAATAGTAACTTTTTACTTTTTTTACCACGGTTAAAAGTAAATAGGGTAATTAAGGGTACAAATGATATTATTATTACCCTAACACATATCATAATTCTATTGGATAAGTGTAATTCGACCAAAAACAACCTTAGGAATACAATATGACCATTTAGGCCCACTTGGATTAGATTAGGACATTTATTATTAATTTATTTAAAGAAGGGTTAAAATAGTTAAAATCAAAGTTTAATAAGTATATAATTTTTAATATAGGGTTATACATAAGATAAATTCGACTATAAATATTCATTAGAAATATAAAAAGATTTCCTACATAATTATATTTTATTTTTAATTTTTAGACTTTAAATAAGTTAATTTATTTATGACACAAAGATGATGCTGTAATTATCTTATTAATTAAATATTGACATAATTGATGTTATAAATACCCAAATAAATGTAATTTGAGCCTTTTTATGAATTCCACTAATTTTATAGGTTAATATGACATGTTATTATTGATTTAAGTAACTTTCTTAGAACTAATCATTCTATTATGAATTTCACAAAAATCAATTACTAAATAGTGTCAAAATTGACATAAAATAGTTTTTAAAACAAATATTATATTATTAATTGTTATTTTATTCCTAAAAATATAAGGTTCCACCAAATTACTTAGATAAGGTTATATATATTAATAATAAACAACTTGGGGTTCGTTTGGCTTGTTATAGTAAGTTCATTAACCTTATAGTGTAAGAACACAAAAAGACACGGTAAAGGTAAAATTATCTAACTTAAAGTTAAAACTAAATGATAAGGTTAAAATAGTAATCTAAACATGTCCAAATTCTATTGAATGAGATTATTTCGACCCATACCCACCTTAGCTTCGAAATAAATCAATTTAGAGCTATTTAAAACCAAATTTGACTTTATAATAAAATAATAGTTTTAGTTATTTCAAAGGTGCCCCTCTCCTCCCTTATAAAAGGGCACCTCCTCCCCCTCTTCCTCACACAACTTTGAGCCTTCAAGCTCGGCCAAACCCTTCCAATTTCTCCTCTCCACTTCCCTAGAGACATCCTAGAGGTCCTGTTATTCTTTAAAGACCAATTTTATTGGCCTAAAAGGAGATCGCAAAGAGGCGCTTCAAAGAAGAGGTAATGTCCGTTACCAATTATTTTAACTTTATTTCTTCTTCCACTTTTTCTTATTTAGTTGTTTAATTATGAATTAATAACATCAGTATCACTCATATACTAATATGTTATTATAAGTATGAAACAACCCTATTTCACCTTCTATCCATCCTACGGAAAATGAAATCACCGCGCGTGCGTACGTACAGAATACCGTCTCCACGCCGTGGTGTAATCTATTTTCCACCACCACCTTACTTGGATGGGTATAATGGGGTAAATAATTACTATATATGACTATTATAAAGTTATATTGATTCTGAAATAGTATTCATAAACTCCAATACAATTCCACGATCATGGGAACAATATCATCGCTCGTGCGTACGTACGGAATACCGTCTCCACGATGTGATACGACTCATTCTACATGATCTTCATTGCATAATGATTATATAAATGAATTGAGTGAATAAATATGATATATATTACACTAATACCATTCTGTAAATGAGGTATCTATAACCTAAAAATAAGTATAAGAATTTATTCGACAAAACACGCATAAGAACAAAAAGTAATAAACACCCGAATAAACAAGTAGTAATGAAATATTACTAATAAGAAGCTAAGAATATGACCATATATGATATCATAAAAATAAGTATGATTCTGGAATAAGTCAATAACATTATTTAAATCATTATACAGGAGGTTCAGACACTTACAAAGCAAATCAGACCTAAGGTAAGGGAAAATATCACAATCTCATTTTTATCCGAGATTGTTTATACTTTAGTATTTACTGGGGTGTATTTTATCATCCACATCCATGTTTTCTCAATATTTAATTTTATTTCCATACACCTACAATTGTTTAAATCCAATTTTACCCTTCGGTGAGTTTTTAGTAAAATATATGAAAGTAATCTTTTGTTGTTTTTGGTACGAGGTACTTTTTTGACTTTTCCAACAAAAGTACGAGAAGAATGTTTTTTTAAGTTATACGACATGAATGGATTTTTAAAACATTATTTCCAAGAATCTTCCTTTACAAGTTTTCAAGTTTATTTTTAATCAACTTCTTTTATTTTAGAATTGTATGACATGTTAAGAAAGGAAAAGTTTTTTTGAAGTAGAAAGGATATTTTCCTCAAGAATGGAGTTCAAGTGTTTTATCAAAATTATTTTCCATTTAAGATAATATAGGGTTCTGTTTCTATCCCTATTATTACATGGATTTGATTATGTTGTGATGGAAATATTTTTATGAATTCCTTTATCTTATATGAATTGTTTTATGATGTCATGATGTTTAAGATTCCCATTTTTATTACATGGGTTATGCTATGATGTATGGTTTCTGATTTTATGGCACACATAAGAATGGTATCATTACGAGATGGGTGGGACCTATATATCCCTACAATTCATTGGGTAAAGATTTTATATCTCATGAGATAGACATGGCTGGAGCGGCAGGTTATGTTGGATCTGAATCTACGGATTATACACAAGAGGGGGGTGAATTGTGTCTTTTTCAAATTATTACAATCTCTTCAATTTAGACAAATTCTGTTCACTATGCTTTTGCACGATTAAATATGCAGCGGAAAAAGTAAAAGCATGAACACACGGATGTATAGTGGTTCGGGGAACAGAAGGCCCCTAGTCCACTCCACCAACGCTCAAATCCACGAGCTTGGCGATTTTCACTATCTGGTCCTCGTTTCCACAGACCCGTCCACAACTGAGTACAGGCAGTTGACACCTTTACAAGATTCAGGCAAACACAGCCTTCCTGGTTCAAACACGAACCCACACAGCTTAGAACGAGAAGCTGATCACTCAAAAATAAAAAAGGTTTCGATAAAGAAACACTTCTCCAGTTGTTCTTCACAATTGCAACAGAATGCAATTGACAGTAGATAGATCGTCGTCTTCAGAAAATAAAGATCTGTAATCAAAACAGTTCTGAGTCGATCCAGTTGCAATAGATATTACCAGAAACTTCACAACTTCAGCAGCAGTAGATTCACAATAGGTAGTCGATGTAGAACACGTGAATCTGCTATCAAGATCTTCCTTCAGTAATAAAGGTCTTACGCTTCTTCTCGATCACCAGAAAAGAACGCTTTCACACAGTCTCTGTTTCTTGCTCGTCAAAAGATCAATACTCTATATCATACACTTTCCTGTGCATATATATATCCGAAATTTCCAAGATAGAACATATATATTCAAATATGAGAAAATCTTCCGCATAAATAGATCCATGAAAATCTCCTTTAGATTCGCGATATTAAATGAAATAACAAAGCCGTTGTAACTCCCCTGAAGAATCGGCATAAAAAGCTCCGTTTAAATCAATCATTAATCCGTTGTAAACCGTCTCTGATTCAGTCAAAGTCATATTTAAGAATCAGCTCGAAATCCGCCTAATAATCCGCTTGATTGACTAATTCAAAAGGAAATGTCGTCTGTCAAAAATATCTCGACGCCAAACGTAGGGTTGATGACGTGGCTCCGAACGTAGGGTTCACAAACGTAAGGTTCATAACGTAAGCTTCAGAACGTAAGGTTGAACATACATACTTTCTCTTCAGCATTCAAACGTAGGGTTGATCATCCATACTTTGTCTTGCTTCAACTCTCCAAAGAACGTACGGTTGATTATAAAAGTAAGGTTGATGATCCATACTTTTGAGAAACAAACTCAACACTGAAAACTAACGTACGGTTTCTCTTCCATACTTGTCCAACAACGAAAACGTAAGGTTCCTTCCAAACGTAATGTTCTTCTTCCATACTTTTCAACAACGAAAACGTAAGGTTCCTTCCAAACGTAATGTTCTTCTTCCATACTTTTCAACAACGTAAGGTTCATTAACCATACGTTTCAAAATAACATAAAAATTAAACTTTTCATCCATACGTTACGTTCATCAACGTAGGGTATGAACAGTGATTCCAGTACGCGCTAAAAACTGATCTCGCGCTACAGTGATTCCAGAATACGCTAAAATTGATCTTGGAATAAATGAAGTATAAAATCTCGTTTTATAAAATAAATTCCTGCAAAATACTCAACGAAATAATTAGTAAATAATTAAGGGTATTTGTGAGCATCAAAATCATCATAAAGAGACAGAGTATTATTTAAAATAATCTCCCCCTTTAAAAAACATTATTTTGATTTGTTTAAAAACAATACATTGCTCAACAATCTCCCCCTTTTTGATGACCACAAAACCCATAAAATAATAGAACTAATTTAATTGCAATCTTGATTGAAAAAGTAGTTTTATAAAATTTTAGAATTTTGAAAGGATTAAAACAATATTTAACTATAAAATTTCTCCCCCATAACTCCCCCATAAAAATAAATTTTCAGCTAAAAATAGATAAAAGATAAATGTCGTATATATCCAAATGCTCCCATATATCCAAATTTCTACATAGGAAACGAATGAATTTAAATGTTGTGTTTATCCAAATTCTCCCCCTTTTTGTGATATCAAAAAGAATGAAAAATTACGGATTTGAACACATTCAATATTGCACTGAACTATAAGTAAATGCTATAATTAACTGTGTATGAATAAGTGAATTTCTTATACTGGCTAACTTAATCATAAATCAATAAATAACAAAACAAAAAGATAAGAAAAGAATTTTCATTCACAAGCTATTATATAAAAACGACAGTGATATACAGAGGAATCAAGGTTTAGGGATAAGACAGGGAAAAAGGTGTCTATCTCCTTTGAATAGCGGTCTTTATCTCTGCAAACTGGTCTCGAAGCCTCTTCATCATCCCATCTCCTAACTTGATGATAAGATCTCTGTTCTCCTGAGTCATATGAATATCTTCAATCAAATTAACTCTGAAAAACTCATGCATTCTTTCTTCTTTTTCAACAAAAAGAGCCAGCTTTTCTGATAACTGATTCAAAAGAATCCTAATCGGTTGCTCTCCAGATGTCAACTGATCTACCAAGAATTTCTGATTATCTAGCAAAACTGACAAAGGGGCACTATTACACTGAAGATCGTGTAATCTGTCACTCATATTGCTCAGTGCTCCAGTAATTGCTTGAAATCTTCGAATCAAATCAGGTGAAGAACCTGATCCACTCACAGCACTATTTGCAACAGATTCAAATTTATTCTCCATGTAAATCTTCATCTCAGACAAATCATCTTTCGTTACCATTTCTGATTTCAACTGATCAACAGCATGCAACATATCATTCTTAAACAAATCTACTTCCTGTCTTGAAACAGTAGATTCTTTCAGCTTCTGAAACTTTAACTGCTCTAAGTTCAGAGAATTTCTGAGACTAACATTCTCAGATTCTAATAGAGAAATACGCTTGTATAACTCAACAACTTCTTCTTTTCTCGAATCAGGGGCACCCTGTGCTTGATTCTCATGTCCAGAATCAGATTGACGAAGCAGGACAAGGGGTAAAGAATCTGCATCTGATTGTTCTTTGTCCTGAAAAGGTTGATCCACTGAACTATCCTTTGAAGCCTGAAACTCTTCCACTGAAAAATCTTCCTGAAGTACCTCTGTATTAACTTCAGAAGTATGTTCATCACGAACAGTAGTCTCTCTGACTTCTACTGAATGATTAAGAACAATATTTTCATGAAATTCTTGAGGTCGGGCCACTTCTTCACCAGGCACTGCCTCCATAAGTTGTTCTTGTGGAATTGCTTCTTCAACAGCCACAGCAGCAGTTTGAGGTTCTAGCTGAATTTCCGATTGAGCTACTGGTTCCTCTATCGGTGCAGTCCTCTCCACAACAGCTTCTCTCACAAATGAATAAGAAATTACCGGTTCAGAAGATTTCAAGACAGGAGAGATAATTTCTTCATCAATTGACCTCTTCCTTCTAGATTGAAGTCCTTCTTGACTTCTCTCTTCCTCAACTTCCTCCATCTCAAGGCGAATTCTTCTTGCCACTGTACTAATCCTTGATTCTGCTTGTCCCTCCTTGGACTTTGCCGGTTGAGCCTGAGCACTCTCCGAGTCTTCCTCAGCTCCAACAGGTAAGAGTTTTCCTTTAATTGTGCTCCAGAAATATCCCACTTTCCTCAAAGTTCCAGCATTAAAAACATTACTGTGGTGACATTTTACCCCAGCACTTACCAATCTGATCATTCCTCTTTTATATAAAAACAAAGAAATGAACCTTCCATATGGGAAAAAGGTCATTCTTGCTTCACTCTGACAGCAGTATCTCAGATATCTTATCATAAATCGAGGAAAATTAAACTTAATATCACTCATCAAAAGATACATTATATACATGTCAGGGTATAGAATTTTCTCCATCTCAGCCATCCTTGGTGCTAAACCAGTCTGAACAAACTTTACTAAGATTTTCTGATCGGGATCCAAATCTTTAATAAACATCTTCTTTATCACTTTGGTTCCAAACAGAAAAGACATAATGTCTTCAGACTTATGTACAGAATCTCCAATATTCCGTAAATCAAAATGAAAAACTCCTTCATGAGGGCAGTTAAGAATTTGACTTATCTCTACAGATGATATGGAAAAGTCCTTATCCTCTATTTGAGCCAATAAACTATCCTCCGTATCTCCAAGGCTAAACTGAACAGTTCTAAAGAAATGTCTCATTTCTGCCTCATATAGAAACTCAGAGTTTTCACTATTAAAAGCTTGCTCAAGGCCTTGAAACGACAACGCTTGCTTCAACAGCAAATTAGTTTCAAACAGCCATTCTAAATCGATGACTTTACCTTGCAGTATTTTCCGACCAACTACTTTAGATTTCTTTGCAGCACTGCTCTCAGCTTCATCTGGACGCTTAGTCTTTGCCATTTCAACAACGATTTCTGAAGGTTCGTAAGTTTAGGGTTTGAAGATTCAGAAAAGGGTTTTGGAGCAGATGTGCGGTTTTAGGTTTTCGAAAGGGTTTCCGAAAAAGGTGAAAACAATTTAGAAGGTGAAACGGTTCTGACAGCCTTGATTCCCGTGTAATCACTAATCATTACTTTTATTTAAAACAAAATAAAATAACCTATAGCGAGAAACAGAAATTAAGTAGAATTCGAAAACAGAATAAGATTAAAAAGAAACTATTTAAAATTAAATAAACCTAACTCCCCCTTAATAAATTCAAACCTTGCCGTGGGAAGTGGTTTAGTAAAAATATCTGCTAATTGATTTTCTGTATTTACAAATTCTAAAAATATATCCTTTTTTAACACATGATCTCTTAAAAAGTGATGTCTTATATCAATGTGCTTAGTTCTAGAATGACTAATAGGATTTTTTGAAATATTAATTGCACTAGTATTATCACATAAAATAGGTGTATTATTGAAATTTAATCCAAAGTCCATAAGAGTGTTTTTCATCCACAACACCTGTGCACAGCAACTACCTGCAGACACATATTCTGCCTCGGCTGTTGACAGGGCAGCTGAGTGTTGTTTCTTACTAGACCATGATACTAAAGACTTTCCTAAAAAGTGACATGTTCCTGAAGTACTCTTCCTATCTAATCTACAGCTTCCAAAGTCTGCATCTGAATATGAAATTAAATTAAAATCAGAGGTTTTTGGATAAAGCAGAGATTGATAAATAGTACCTTTTAAATATCTAAAAATTCGTTTAACAGCAGTTAAATGAGATTCTTTGGGATTTGATTGAAATCAAGCACAAAGACATACTGAATACATTATATCTGGTCTACTAGCAGTAAGATATAACAAACTACCAATCATACCTCTATATAACTTGTTGTCCACTGATTTTCCAGTTTCATCCAAATCATGTTTTATATTAGTACACATAGGAGTTGTAAATGTCTTGCTGTTTTCAAGTCCAAATTTCTTAAGTAAATCAGTAATGTATTTTCATTGATTTAGAATATTTCCAAAATCTTTTTGAAATATTTGAAGACCCAAAAAGAAATTTAATTCTCCCATCATACTCATTTCAAATTCTTTTTGCATTAATTCTGAAAATTCATGACAAAGAATTTTATTGGTTGATCCAAAAATTACATCATCAACATAAATTTGAACCAACAAAACATTATTTTTCACAGTTTTCTTAAAGAGTGTTGGATCTGCTAGTCCAACAGTAAAATCATTTTTCAAAAGAAAAGAACTTAGTCTTTCATACCAAGCTCTAGGTGCTTGTTTAAGGCCATAAAGAGCTTTAGTAAGTTTGAAAACAGAATCTGGTTTTTGAGAATTTTCAAAACCAGGAGGTTGCTCAACATAAACTTCCTCCATTAAATAACCATTTAAAAAGGCAGATTTAACATCCATCTGAAATAATTTAAAATTCATATAAGATGCATAGGCTAAAAGGATTCTAATGGCTTCTAACCTGGCTACAGGTGCAAAGGTCTCATCATAATCTATTCCTTCTTCTTGATTATATCCTTTAGCTACTAATCTTGCTTTATTTCTAGTTATTATCCCTTGATCATCCTGTTTATTCCTAAAGACCCATTTAGTTCCTATTACTGGATAATCATGTGGTCTTTCAACTAATTCCCAAACCTTATTTCTCTTGAACTGGTTCAATTCATCTTGCATTGCTATTACCCAGCTCTCATCATCTAAGGCTTCTTCTATGGTCTTAGGTTCTTGTTGGGATAGGAAAGCAGAGAATTCAACTATGTTTCCAAAGTTTCTTCTAGTTTGAATACCAGTCTCTAAGTCACCTATCACAGATTCTAAAGGGTGATTCTTTGAGGTTCTAGACTGTCTAGGCATTACATTCAAAGGCTCTTCAGTATCATGTTCTTCTGAACTAGACTGAATTTCTTTTATATCATTTTCAAAATCATTCTTTAAATTCTCAGGTCTCATGTTTTCATTAGAATCAGGTTCATCTATTTGTTCTATCCTTTTCTCAAAAGGATCAGATTCATCAAATTTCACATGAACTGATTCTTCAACAATCCTTGACTTTTTATTATAGACTCTATAAGCTTTGGAGATTGCAGAATATCCTAAGAAAATACCTTTATCAGATTTTGGATCAAATTTACCAAGATTATCTTTGGTATTCAAGATGTAAACCTTGCATCCAAAAACTTTAAAGTAATTTACTGTAGGTTTTCTGTTATTCCATAGTTCATAGGGTGTCTTTTTCAAAATAGGTCTTATTAAAATTCTATTCATTATATAACAAGCTGTATTAACAGCTTCTGCCCAGAAATATATAGGTAGGCTATATTCATTTAACATAGTTCTAGCCATTTCTTGAATAGTTCTATTTCTTCTTTCTACAATCCCATTCTGTTGAGGTGTTCTTGGAGCAGAGAAGGTGTGTTTAATACCCATGTTTGAGCAAAAGGAATTAAATTCCTGGTTCTCAAATTCTCCACCATGATCACTTCTCAATGAGATTATATTAAAACCTTTTTCATTTTGAATAGATTTACAAAAACCTTCAAATAAACTAAAAGCTTCACTTTTAAATTTCAAAAAGAAAATCCAAGTAAATCTAGAGTAATCATCAACTAATACATAAACATATAATTTACCAGCTAAACTTGCTACTCTTGAAGGTCCAAACAAATCCATATGGATAAGTTCTAGAGGTTTAGTTGTAGCAACTTTATTAACAGATTTGAATGATGATTTGTGTTGCTTGCCAAGCTGACATGCATCACAGAATCTGTCATTTTCAAATTTGAGACTAGGCAAATCAGAAACTAAATGTTTCTTAGATAATTTATGTAAAGCATATATATTGCAATGACCAAGTCTTCTATGCCAGATCCAGGATTCACTTATATTAGCAGTTAAGCAATTTACTTGTTGTTTACACAAGGAATACAAATCCAAAGTATAAACATTATCAGTTCTGGGTGCTCTAAACTTAAACATTTTATCTTTAGAAACAGTACAACTATTGTTAGTAAAATCAACAGTGTATCCATCATCACAGAGTTGAGAGATACTTATCAGATTGTGTTTTAACCCTTGTACATAAAGTACTTTGTTGATTGAGACTGTCTCTGGATCTCCAACTGTTCCAATACCAATAATCTTTCCTTTGGCATTGTCACCAAAGGTGACAAGTCCTCCTTCCTTTCGAGTAAGAGAAGAGAAATTAGCTGAAGTTCCACTCATGTGTCTTGAGCAGCCACTATCCATATACCATATTTCTTTCTTTCTTTGGTGACCTGCTACCTGCAAAGACATTCAAACAAATTGCTTTGGTACCCATATTTTGTTGGGTCCAAGAGTGTTAGCAAGCAGTGATCTGGGTATCCAGATTTGCTTTGTTTTCTTAAAATTGATTGAATCATATAGATCGTTGGAAATATAAGCTTTCTTAATTCCACATATCTGAGGTTGTCTTAGAAAACAGTTTTTAGCTATATGACCTCTTGTTCCACAGTAGTTACAAATAACCTGTTTAGTGCTAGGAACAAAATAATTTTTGTATAACTTAGGTTTTTCTCCTTTACTTCCAATTCCAAACCTTTCCTTTTTAATTACAGTTTTTCCAAGTATCTCATTTAAGGTGTTTTCTCCTTTTGTAAAAACTAATGCAGCCGTTTTATAAGATTCTACTTCATCCTGTAGAGTTTTTATTTTTGTTTCAAAACTAATTTTATTTGAGTCAGCAGAATTGTATTTGTCAATTAATTCCTTATGTTGATTTAGCAAAGTATTTCTCTCATCTGAAATAGCTTTGTACAAGTTCTTTATAGATTTATATTTATTAAATAATGAGTCATACCTTTCTTCAAGCATATTGCAGTAAGCTGCAAGTTTTTTATTTGAGAGGCTTGTTTCAGAGTTTGATTCATTATTTGAGTCAGAGGAATAGTATAAGTGTACCTCATCAGTTTCAGCCATGAAACACATATTTGCTTTTAAATTGGCTTCCTCCTTCTCTGAGCATGATTCAGAAGAATTACTTGAGTCTTCAGAAACACTCCAAGTAGCTTTCATAGCTTTCTTGTCTTTCTGCTCATAATCATCTCTTTTGAAGAATTTCTTCTTCTTTGCATCTTTCAATTTTGGGCAATCCGGTCTGATATGTCCCATCTTTTTGCATTCATAACATCTCACTTCCTTGCTATCCTTTTTAAAGGATTTCTTGAAGTCTTTCTTCTTACTATAGAACTTTCTGAATTTTCTGGCTAGCTGTGCCAGTTCTTCATCCGAATTTGAAGAATCAGAGCTTTCTGATTTAGCACTTACTTCTCTGTTCTTCATCTTTCTATCCTTTTGTTGAGAAGTCACTTTCAAAGCAGTATTTTCCCTTTTTATGTAGACTTTATGCTCATTTACCTCATCTTGCATTTCAGCTTCGTACATCATCAGTGTACCAATCAGTTCTCTCATAGTTAGATCTTTAACAGAAGTTGATTGTCTGATTGCTGCAGAGATTCCATTCCATCGAGTAGGAAGTACTCTCAGTACCTTCAACGCTTGATCAGCCTGCTTGATTGGTTCTCCTAGAGCTGTTATATTATTGACAATTTCTGTCAATCTTCCATTCATCTGAGTGATGCTCTCTCCTTCAATCATTCTGAAAGTATCGAATTTTAACTTAGCAGTTGCATATCTCATCTGTCTTACATTATCTGTTCCTTCATAAGCAACAGCTATTGTTTGCCACATTTCATATGCAGTCAGGCATTGAGATACTCTGTTAAATTCGTCTGGTCCTAGACCACAGATGATTGCATTCATAGCTTTTGAATTTATGTCATACTCAGCCTCTGTAGCAGCACTCCATGTATCGGGATTTTCAGGAATTTCATAGGGAGTCAGAATCTTTGAATAGACTCTGTAACCAAGATTTTTCAAATAAATAATCATACGTGATTTCCAGCAGCCATAATTATCTCCATTAAAGTAAGGTGCTCTGACCATTGACATTCCCTCTCTCATATCAGCCATGATACACTATGTATAATCTTTAAATACTTCTAGCTTGATAGGACTTTAGAAATAAGAAGCTCCTCCTCTGATACCAATTGTTGGATCTGAATCTACGGATTATACACAAGAGGGGGGTGAATTGTGTCTTTTTCAAATTATTACAATCTCTTCAATTTAGACAAATTCTGTTCACTATGCTTTTGCACGATTAAATATTCAGCGGAAAAAGTAAAAGCATGAACACACGGATGTATAGTGGTTCGGGGAACAGAAGGCCCCTAGTCCACTCCACCAACGCTCAAATCCACGAGCTTGGCGATTTTCACTATCTGGTCCTCGTTTCCACAGACCCGTCCACAACTGAGTACAGGCAGTTGACACCTTTACAAGATTCAGGCAAACACAGCCTTCCTGGTTCAAACACGAACCCACACAGCTTAGAACGAGAAGCTGATCACTCAAAAATAAAAAAGGTTTCGATAAAGAAACACTTCTCCAGTTGTTCTTCACAATTGCAACAGAATGCAATTGACAGTAGATAGATCGTCGTCTTCAGAAAATAAAGATCTGTAATCAAAACAGTTCTGAGTCGATCCAGTTGCAATAGATATTACCAGAAACATCACAACTTCAGCAGCAGTAGATTCACAACAGGTAGTCGATGTAGAACACGTGAATCTGCTATCAAGATCTTCCTTCAGTAATAAAGGTCTTACGCTTCTTCTCGATCACCAGAAAAGAACGCTTTCACACAGTCTCTGTTTCTTGCTCGTCAAAAGATCAATACTCTATATCATACACTTTCCTGTGCATATATATATCCGAAATTTCCAAGATAGAACATATATATTCAAATATGAGAAAATCTTCCGCATAAATAGATCCATGAAAATCTCCTTTAGATTCGCGATATTAAATGAAATAACAAAGCCGTTGTAACTCCCCTGAAGAATCGGCATAAAAAGCTCCGTTTAAATCAATCATTAATCCGTTGTAAACCGTCTCTGATTCAGTCAAAGTCGTATTTAAGAATCAGCTCGAAATCCACCTAATAATCCGCTTGATTGACTAATTCAAAAGGAAATGTCGTCTGTCAAAAATATCCCGACGCCAAACGTAGGGTTGATGACGTGGCTCCGAACGTAGGGTTCACAAACGTAAGGTTCAGAACGTAAGGTTGAACATACATACTTTCTCTTCAGCATTCAAACGTAGGGTTGATCATCCATACTTTGTCTTGCTTCAACTCTCCAAAGAACGTACGGTTGATTATAAAAGTAAGGTTGATGATCCATACTTTTGAGAAACAAACTCAACACTGAAAACTAACGTACGGTTTCTCTTCCATACTTGTCCAACAACGAAAACGTAAGGTTCCTTCCAAACGTAATGTTCTTCTTCCATACTTTTCAACAACGAAAACGTAAGGTTCCTTCCAAACGTAATGTTCTTCTTCCATACTTTTCAACAACGTAAGGTTCATTAACCATACGTTTCAAAATAACATAAAAAGTAATCTTTTCATCCATACGTTACGTTCATCAACGTAGGGTATGAACAGTGATTCCAGTACGCTCTAAAAACTGATCTCGCGCTACAGTGATTCCAGAATACGCTAAAATTGATCTTGGAATAAATGAAGTATAAAATCTCGTTATATAAAATAAATTCCTGCAAAATACTCAACGAAATAATTAGTAAATAATTAAGGGTATTTGTGAGCATCAAAATCATCATAAAGAGACAGAGTATTATTTAAAATAATCTCCCCCTTTAAAAAACATTATTTTGATTTGTTTAAAAACAATACATTGCTCAACAGGTTAAACCGGTTCAGTGAAACATGACTGAAACGAGGAATTAACTCGGTTCAGAAATGGACTTTGTCCACTAAGTTAGTATTGGCAATGAGTCTTGACTAATAAGAAATGATTCTCTATGATTATGTGTGTATGCCACAAAGTTTCATGTTTTATGTTATGATTATTGGGATTACATTTCACTACTATGATTTATCCCATGTTGTGATATTATGATCTCTTTTGCAGGATAAGATTTACAAAATGTTATGTTCTTATGAATATGATGTGATTGATATTTCTTTTGTTTACCCTTACTGAGCATTTAAGCTCACCCTTTTATGTTTTCTTTTCCCCAGGAAATAATGAAAGGTTTTAGGTAAAAAAAGTAAGATATTTATGGGAGATGTTGAAGATCTTTCACCACGATTAGAAGATTATATTCCGAGTTTTCAAAGACACTAAACTATTACGGTCCTTGTGTGTGTGTTTTTTTATGTACTAAGTATTCCACAAAAGTAATGTAATATCCATGTATGTTAAGCTTCAGGTCTCTACATTATCCATCTCATAAGACTTGGTTTGGATTATTTTTTATCAAGAAAATAATTGAGCGTAGAATGGTCTTTCAAAAATGAAAACATTATACCCAATTAGATATTTACTAAACATATATAATGAAAACATAATAGTGTCAATCTCCTTTTCAGTGATAGAGTAGTTTTTCTAGGAATCATCAAACAACTAAAAAGTATAATCAATTACATGTAGCCTTTTTTCCTTCCTCTTCAAAAAAAACACCTATAAAAATATCACTAACATCCCTCATAACCTCAAAATGTTGTTTCCAGTCTAGGGTAGTTGTCATGGGTGAAGTTGTTAGTATTTCATTAAATAGGTTAAATTACTAAATAAACATAACAAAAAACACAATGGGTGTATCCTTTACAATTAATGAATAGAATGGATTAATGGTTTTAGAAATTTCATTGAGGAATCTCTTATAGAAACCAACAATTCCTATACGTATTCTTATTCCTTTGATATATTTTTGTCATTGTAGCTTCCTAATCAATTCTATTTTATCATTATAAACTTCAATAACTCTATATGAAATTTTGTGACCCACCCCCCAACAGTAACCATGAATTTATTTTTTTTATTTTAAAACCAGATTCGTTTTCTTAACTCTCTTCGGAATAGTTTCTATAATATGTAGAATGTTTTAAAAATCTCTTCTAACTGTTGATATCTCTTCCATAAAAAATTGAATAATCCTTCAATTATATTAGAGAAAATGGCTATCCTGAATCATTAAAAAATTAATGGGAAACCACAATAGAAAAATGGATTTCATTGATAAGAAAATGACCCAAATTGATAAGGGAATGTGGTCCTCTCCTAGTACTTAGGAGATATGGGAATTTGGTTGTAACTAGAGTAGCCATTGAGAAAATAGAAGTACTAATTACTTGCCAACATATCAATCATTTGTCTAAGAAATAGCATTGTGAAATGGTCCTTACTAGTGGAAGCATTGAATTTCCAATAATATATTTATAATCTACAGTTGTTTCCTATCCTAGTTTGTATTTTTTTGTTTTTAACATTGGTTATAATTATCACTACCTCTTCTTAGGTACCAATTACATAGGTATAACCAATGGTCTATCTAATATTTTAAAAATTATTCTCAAATTTAACAATCCAATTAATTCCCCTCTAACCACTTATTTTATTTTTTTATTAAGTATTCTCTTAGACTCAAATCTTGGATTACAGTTTGGTTCCAAGAGAATTTTATTCATAGAAAAAGATGAACTCATACTCATAATATAAAATATGGACACCCCAATGATAGATTAAAAGTTTCTCAAAATATCCATTGAAAAATTCTCTTGTCTTCCTTGCAATTTAAATGAAATCAGAATATGTAATTAAGGTACACAATCAGAAAATAATATATCTGTTTGGATGGAAAGGGATTGAGCTCGAAATATGGTGTTTTTTTTGACTTAAGGGGCACTCTTGGGCATGAAAGGAATAAGGTCCTCAAGTTTCCTCTTAAACAAGTAACTCTATAAGAATTATTATTCTTCTCTAATTTCTAAAAAATAGCTCTCAATGGTAAAAATCATTTTTTGGGTTTATGAACTTTTCATAAGAAAATCCATCAGTGTTCTATAATATTTCTCTAAAAAATTCATCTTATTGTTCTTACTCCTTGCAAGATAAGATTCCTAGGAAAGTATTTTTTGGTCTAGTGTATTATTGATTTTATCTAACATCATCAAATAATATTATTATTCCTTATCAATAGGTTCCTCAAATACTCAAATATCATCTATATTAAAAATTTTACATTAAGTGGGTTCTTTTGTTCTTTATAAAACATTAATTTTTTTCTCTCTTGGATTTAAAAAAACATCTCCTTTGAAAAATCATTGACAGATCCTACTATGGAACAGAAGGTCCTACCAAAGATGATATATAACTCCATATCACAATATAAATTCATGATCAAGAAGTCACAAATAATAATAAACTTTTATACTATAACCAACATGTCATAAATTCTCTCAATTTTGTGATTAATGTATGTTTACCCTAACTACGATAAAAAAATGGTGGGTTGTGTAATTAATAATCTGAAGTGATGAAACAATGAAAAAAGAATAATATTTATACTTATAATAATTTCAAACATATAGTAAAACATGATCATGGTATCTCTTAAAGTTCAAGGTTTGATAAAAATCCATCAATCATGAATTTTTGGAGATATCCTATTTTATAAGACTACAATACAATCTTTTGTGAATTTGAAAGTAGTAATTTTTTCCAATGTTTTATTTTTTAAAATTATTATTTTTTAGTGATTTAAAATAATATGGTATTTCAATTAAAATTTATAGAACGGTATATCAATTTAATTTTCTTTTTAACTTAAAAAAAATAAATACTTCTGTATCTACATCTTTTTATTCTTCCATGGAAGGGAATTATTGTGGTAAAATTCTTGATTATAGTGGTCATTCCTTAACATTGTACTTTATTTTTCATTATCCTTTTTTATTTATCTATATTTAAATCCTTTTTCTTTTGTTTTATCCTTTAGAATATAAGGTTTAAAGTTTAATTCAATGTTATTGGAATTTTTTTTAGATTTGGTGATTTTCAAATTAGGGTGTCAAATTTCAATAAGATTTTCATTTTGAGTTGGTTTTGTACTATTACTATCCCTCTAGTGACTTTGAATGTCACTCATAGTTGTATCTGTAATGGAATTTATCCTAGAATTTATTTTAGTTGTTATTGGATGTTTTCCCTTATCTCTAGAGTACACCCAATATAGAGTTATCCAACTTTAGATTCAATGTTTTGCATCCTATCATCTGTTTTGGACTTTTCTACATCATATTGGGATTTTGGTCTGTCTAATTGATATTTAAGTATTTATTATTGAGAGAATATTATACTCAAAATATTATGAATATTAGAATATACTTTTCCATATAAATTCCATTTTGAATTATAAAATTCATCTATAGGTTGAGTTTGAAATTTAGGCCTAAGATGTTGCCAAAATCTAGAGGAGAAGCATGTCTAAGAACTCTAGATATATGAATGGTTTTGGTATCCATAGTTGTATGTGTTTAAGGATTGTTCATGTTTGGGTTTCATCATGGGTCTATAACCAATTAAATTTTAACTTTCATGTGTCTTGGAAGGAATGTTAAAATTAGGGATACATGAATTGTAATTCCCACACCTGCAACAATGGTGACATTTAACCCTAAGTTCATTTTGAATATTTTCATTATAAAGACCATAAAATTGGACCTAAGATTGCCGAATAGGATTATTTTTCTTCTTACCAATTTTTTTTCACCTATAAAACAAGTTCTATGGTTTTTTTCTAGTGTTTTTAAAATTCATTTTAATTATTCAGTAGTGTTATCAATAAAATATTATCTATATGTCTAATTATATTGTGTTTCGAAATATGGTGTTTGACTATTGTAAAATGTATTGATCGATTTTTTTTGTAAACCGGGGGTTGGGGAACTACATAAGTAACCCCATGAATCTATCTCATTATTTGAAGAATAACTCACCTACATCTTGAATGAATCCAGTGATTTTAACCTAATATCAAAGTTTATCCTCATAGGTTAAACATAAATGACTATAGAATTGAACTATTGGTCCCATGTATCAAATATATCATCATAAATTTGTTAGAAATGGGTTTTATCTTTTACCTTTAAGAAAAATGGTAAGAATCATAGTTTAAACTCCTCCTCACTCAACCCCCTAAGTGGTTGTTTCTAAACTATACCATTGAAGTTACTAATGAAGTCTAGCGAGTCTTCATTAAGTAATACATGGTACAATGGAAATATAGAAAAGTGGGATTTATTAATATTATAGTTATAGGACCTATAGGTTTTAAAAATGAATAATGGGTTGCTTAAATAGTAGTAACTTGGAACTCCCTAAGCCTGAATCAATCTATCAATTCATTTACTAGTTGCGGTGGATTGAAATTTCCAACCATATTTTTATTCAAATACTAAACCTCTCTGTTATATTATATTTTAATTTTATGATTGTTATTTTTCAAATATCGATAATTTATTTTCATTTCTGGTATTATGAGAACTAGTTTTTTATATGATGATTGAAAATGAATTCCCCATAAAAAAATACCATAAGTTTAACACCCCAAACCTAGGTAATTGAAAATGACTGGGTTAGTTTAATTATTTATATACCTACATAATAATAGTTTAGTAGTAAAAAGTGGTTGATAAATAGGGAAGGACTAAAGTGTGTTTATGAGACCAGAAAGAAAAAAATAAATCTCCAGATAAAAGTAATTAGTTAGTAGTGATGGAAGAAAGTTTTGGTGGTGACGTATTTGTGAGAGTTTAGGTGATAGTAGTGAATGATAGTATTGAGATAAATAAAAAATAATATGAGAGAATTATAACCAAGAAGAAATCATGAAAAAATAATTAATGAGATTGGGGAATTGATTTATTTGGTTTCAAGGAGATTTTACATCATTCATGAAAGATAAAAAGCACTATATATTTTATTAAAATAGGCGTACTAGATTTTAGACATTTCAAACAGATGTAAAATTAATAATACTGTTCTTCAACTGTAGAACACCCTTAACTAAAGAAAATAATAAATCATTTTTCACTATATCTAATTTTTAATTGAACATAGCGTGATACTCTCAATATTGATATCTATGTTTAAAACATAGATTTAATTAAATTTTACCAGGGCTAATTTTAATTTCCACAGAATGTTTTATAAAATGATTTCAATAGAAAGTAATCGAGGGAGAAACTTCCAGAAAACAGGCATGATTGAGGTAATAAACATTACCAGTGCAATATTATTCCTTATAGAAATTTTAGCTGCTTAGAATTTTTAACTTTGAATGACTTTAGAAAATAATTCCATTAGAATCTATTATAATAGAAAAATATGAAATAGAAGATAAGAAGATTATTCTTCTTTATATGTCCATTCCACTTTGTTCTCAATTACTCCTTGCAATATATACCACATCTTGATTTGATACTTAATCTCTAATCCAATAATGCATTTTTTGTTAGTATAAGACCCCCTTTATCTAGATTGTTCTTCTTATATTAATAATTCGTTTTTCACCAATACTGACCTCTATCTCATAGTAACAATGTTTAGAGTATCTCTCAAGCATTCATGTGGCATGTCCATCACTGTACATATTTCATATAAGTGATTCCAACAATGATCTACTAAATGAATGTTTTCCCTCCCAAATGGGAATGAATCCAATCTTTCAAAAAATTCTATAAACTTCCTTTATGAACTTACCATCCATGACTCTATAAGAATGTAACACCCCGAGATTTTATGAAAAATATTATTTTAATTTCATTAATGTCTTATGTTGTATTCTACACCAAGATTACCTTGCGCTATACGCAACACCGTATTATCTTGCAGTATACGCAACCCTATTCTTGGACCGTGTTACACACAATTTTGATAATAGTTATTCTACGCAACATTGAGTATATTTATATATATATTAAATGTATAAATGAAATATGGTTGGATTCTGTTATACGAAACAACGTAGGATTCTTTCACAACACGCAACCCTGACTTGGCTTTCATTACACGCAATCACGACCTTCCTCGATAGCGTGTGTTGTACGCAATACCGGGTTCTAGTAAACAATGTTATATTATTATAATATTGTCATGAACAAGCCGTTATGAATAGTATTAACTAAATTTTGAATTTTATAACATTATTATTCATCTTACACATTTCTAGAACATGGTATAAGAACAAAATAAATTTTTCAGGTAAAATAAGTATTTTTCAAAAAAATGCAGTTTTACCGCCTTTTGATGGCGCAACCACTTTAAATATAGTTTTTGACATGTTTATATGTTCAATTTGACAAAATAATATTCTTCTTTTGAATCAGGATATAAAAATTTACATTAGATAAAGTTTTGATATTTTTCCGATAACTTTCATATTTTTAATAAATAGTAAAAACACGCTATATTTTGATTAAAAACAACTTTTTTCATCGTAATATCTTATGTGGTTAAATTATAATATTGAATGGTTTTAAAGTATAAATAGAATATATTTTTACCATTTAATATAATGTATGTCATTAGCATTGATTTTACCTTGAATTCGTAGGTTAAATCAATTCAATCTTTTGCAATGTTTTAAAGAAAAACCCGTTTTCTTTCGACAACGGGATTAATTTTAATTTAATTTCTGAATCTTTTGTGTATTGAATTTGGAAAAATGGATTCCATATTTGGAATCAGTGGGTCCAAATTATGTTAATAAGCTACTTTTTTATTTTTGGGAATTATGAATAGTAACTGCGGTAAATTTTATTTACCATAGTTAACGGTAAATTGGGTTATTAAGGGTAAATATAATATTTTAAAATTACCCTAACAAATGTCAAAATCCTATTGGATGACTAAAAGTCGACCCATATCACCTAAGGGTCGGATTAGAATCATTTAATGGACATTTGTCCATGAAAATAACTTAATTATTATTAAAACCAAAGAAAGTGACAACATGTCACTCTCTTAAATTTTATAAGTATATTAATTTTAATTTAGTGATAAACTTCATGAAACTTCGAACATGAATAGTCTCCAGAAAGCTAATGAAATTATCTACATCATATAAATTTATTTATAATTTTTAGGGATTAAATAATTATCATTAATTATGACACAATAGTGATGCAGAAATTGTTTATCTAGTGAAAAATAAAGAATATTGTTTTTTTTAACTACTAGTGACCCTAAATTGCACAAATACCTAACCAAAACTTATTTTCCATGTAAATGTAAACCATAAGCATCCAATGGTCGAATAATTGACCATTTGGAGCCTTATAAAAATGATTATGACACTTATATTATTTTATTTTAAATGATGCCAAAGTTGTCACCTTCATAATTTAATAAATATAACAATTTAAATATTGTGATTTTAAGATGATAAATTCGAGTAAAAGTATTATTGTGAAAGGTAATATATTTATCTTCATCATAGAATTTTATTTTAAATTTTTATACAACAAATAAGTATATTAAATAATTATACAAAAATGATGTAGTAATTATTTTATTAAGAGATAAACCAAATAAATGGTTTTAAAAATAATAAAATAAATATTATATGAACTATATAATGTGATACAGTAATTTTATAGATACATATGAACTTTTATTAATATATTAAAGCTTTTAGTTCGAACATATCTTCTGTATATATTTTATTTAAATTCAAATAAATGAATAGTGTCAAAATTGACACTATTGTTATTTTACAAAAATAACATATTATAAAATTGTTTAAAAATCACAAAAGTATTTAAAAATTATAAATTTATATTTATATGGTCTATAATGTTATAGAGTAAACAATTATGGAAAATTCACAACAAATAAGTAATTATTTGTTATAATTTAAAATTTAGAATTTTATTACCACAAATAAACTTAAATAGATTAAATAAGGATAAATCAAAATGATAAGGTTTAAAATAAGATCCAAACATGTCTAAATTTGATTGGCTGATGAGATTACAACCCTATCTCATCTAATCTTCAAATATGAGTCATTTTTGGAGGTTTTTAAGTGGGGTTAGATTTATTATAAATTAATAGTTTTAAGAATTCCTAAGGTGCCCCTCTCCTCCCTTATAAAAGGGTACCTCCTCCCCCTTCTCCTCACACCAATTTGAGCACTCAAGCTCGGCCAACCTCTCCCAAAATCCCTTCTCCACTTCCCTAGAATAATACTAGAGGCTCTGGTCTTCCTCAAAGACCAATTTTAGTGCCCTAAGAGGAGGTCTCAAAGAGGCGCTTCAAAGAAGAGGTAATTACCGTTACCAATTCTTTCATCTTTATTTCTTCTTCCACTTCTTCTTCTTAGGTTGTTTCATTATGAAGTAATAACATCAGTATCACTCATATACTGATATGTTATTATAAGTATGAAACAACGCTATTTCACCATCTATCCATCCTACGGAAAAAGGAAATCACCGCGCGTGCGTACGTACGGAATACCGTCTCCACGCCGTGGTGTAATCTATTTTCCGCCACCACATTAATTGGATGGGTATAATGGTGTAAAGAATAACTATACATAGTTATTACAGCATCATATTGATTCTGATATATTGTATAATCCACTCCAATTCAATTCAATATAGAAATGATATCATCGCTCGTGCGTACGTACGGACTACCGTCTCCACGACGCAATGAGATTCATTCTCCATGTTAACCATTTAAGAATGATTATAATGTATATATAAGAAATAATAATGAAATATATGACATTATAAAGCTACTGGATTTATGTATATATATATACATATGTATGTCATCTACTTACTTCCATTTCAAGACAATAAGGAAAGGAAAACAGCGTTCATGCGTACGTACGGACTACCGTCTCCATGAACGGTGTTTTTCATGTTATTTATCTACCTATTATATATATATATATATATATATATATACTGAATATATATGATATATAAATCATATTTTATATTCTGGAAGTGAGTAAATCATGATATAAGTAATAATGATGTCAAGAACAACAAGTCAAAACACCTACGATAAATGAAACGATTTTACCCAAAACGCTTCTTTAACATGGAATTTACAAAAGAACGGGTTATATAATGTCATAAGTGAACCATATATGATATCATAACAATGAATATGATTTTGTAATAAGTCAATAACATGATTTAAATCATTATACAGGAGGTTCGGACACTTACAAAGCAAGTCGGACCTAAGGTAAGGGAAATATGACAATCTCATTTTTATCCGAGATTGTTTATTCGTAAGTATTTACTGGGGTGTATTTTATCATCCACATCCATGTTCCCTCAATATGTACTATTTTTTCAATCCACTTACAATTGTTTAGATCCATTTTTACCCTTCGGTGAGTTTTTAGTAATATGTATGAAAGGAATCTTTTGTCGTTTTTCGTACGAGGTACTTTTTGACTTTTCCGAAAAAGTACGAAGAATGTTTTTTTAACTTATACGGCAAGAATGGATTTTTAAAACATTATTTCCAAGAATCTTCCTTTACAAGTTTTCAAGTTTATTTTTAATCAACTTCTTTTAGTTTATAATTGTATGACATATTAAGAAAAGAAAAGTGTTTTTGAAGAAGAAAGGATATTTTCCTCAAGAATTCAATTCAAGTGTTTTATCAAAATTATTTTCCATCTAAGATAATAAAGGGTTCTGTTTCTATCCATATTTTTACATTGATTTGACTATGTTGTGATGGAATTATGTTTATGAATTCCTTTATCTTATATGAATGGTTTTATGATGTCATGTTGTTTAAGAATCCCATTTTTATTACATGGGTTATGAAATGATTTATGGTTTATGATTTTGTGGCACACATAAGAATGGTATCATTAAGAGATGGGTGGGACCTATATCTCCCTCCAATGCATTGGGTAAAGATTTTATATCTCATGAGATAGACATGGCTGGAATGGTAGGTTATACCGGTTCAGTGAAACAGGACTGAAACGAGGGTTACTCGATTCAGAAAGGGACTTTGTCCACTAAGATAGTCTTGGCAATGAGTCTTGACTAACAAGAAATGATTCTCTATGATTATGTGTGAATGCCACAAAGTTTCATGTTTTAAGTTATGATTATTGTGATTACATTTCACTGCCATGGTTTATCCCATGTTATGATATTATGAGCTTTTTTTGCAGGTTAAGATTTCCAAAAGCTATGTTCTTATATATATGATGTGATTGATATTTCTTTTGTTTACCCTTACTGAGCATTTGAGCTCACCCTTTTATGTTTTCTTTTCCCCAGGATATAAAGAAAGGTTTTAGGTAAAAAAAGGGAAGATCTTTATGGGAGATATTGAAGATATTTCACCACGATTAGAAGATTATGTTCCGAGTTTCCAAAGACACTAAACTATTACGATCCTTGTGTGTGTGTTTTTGTTATGTACTAAGTATTCTGCAAATGTAATGTAATGTCCATGTACGTCAAGCTACGGGTCTCTACAGTTGGTATCAGAGGAAAGGTTTAGTCAACCTTTGGAAACTAGGATGCGAAAACGTTAGTGAGATCCCTAGAGATATTTCTACGGTATGTCTAGGGATGTCCCTAAGGTTAAGTATACGTATAGGTTATAGTACTATAATTGCGCTAACGATATTAGAATTTAACCTAAGAAGTTAGATATTGAGGATACTCCCCCTTTATAATGTTGTTTTCCCTAGCGTGATATTTTCCTCTCACACTATTCTTTTTGGGTTTTAAACGATGGCTGGAACCCGAAGGAACCGTGTTGATCAATGCAATAGACAATGCAATGATTGTCCTCCTGAACAAACAAATGTTATGGGAGATGGATTGCAAAATCTTATTGCTATACTTACACAAGCTATGAATCATTCTGGACTTCCAAATGATCAGAGAAGGGAACAATATTCTATTGAGTCCTTCATGAGGCAACGTCCACCTTCTTTCAATGGGTCTTTCGATCCACTTGTTGCTGAACAATGGATCAGTACCACTGAAAAGATATTTTCAGTTCTTCAATGTTCTGAGCATGATAAAGTCATCTTAGCAGTATATCATTTGGAAGGTGAAGCTGATCAATGGTGGAATCTTATCAAGAATACAAGGCCAAGAGATGAAATTGAGTCCATGGAATGGGACGAGTTCAAGAACTTATTTTTCAGTAAGTACTTCCCTCGTATTCTTCGAACAAAGATGGAGAAAGAGTTTCTTGAACTGAAGCAAAGGGACGATGAATCTGTTGGTACCTATGAAGCAAATTTTACAAGACTTGCAAGGTATGCTTCTGGAATTATCATCCAACCTGAAAGTAAAGTTGATCGATTTTTTAGTGGCTTAAAACCAAGTCTTCGAAGGGCATTAGCTATAAGAGACTTCAGTAGCTATGAAGAAATTGTGCATTGTGCTATCAAGGTAGAAATGGAAGTTGGTGTTACATATCCATCTCATGGTTTTGACAAGAAACGAAAGATGGAGTTCAAGGAGAAATCTCAGAATAATGGTGAAAAGAAGATGAATGTTTCCTTATGCACAAAGTGTGGAAAGAAGCATGGTGGATATTGTCTTAAAGGGACTAGAAAATGTTTTAAGTGTGGAAAAGAAGGTCATCGAGCAGCTGAGTGTCGAAGTAATGGAAAAAGGGTTTCTAATGATGTGAATAAAGCAAACACTGCAGAGAACGCACCGCCATCACTTCAATGCTTCAAGTGCAAGGAAATGGGGCATTATGCTAATAATTGCCCTAATCCAAGGGTTAGTGATGATCAACATGAGCAACCACTGAAGGCAAAGTACAAAGGGAAATCACATGCGATCACTATTGGCAATGTTAAATATTACAACGATGTGGTGGAATGATTAAGTGTTTATGTAATGGGATTCCAAAATAATGTTGTATCATTGAGTATTGCAATATTTATTTGATGTGGTATTGAAAGTGATTGAGATATTTTCTGGAAGTAAGATGATATGCGCATAATGAAGACGAGAAAATGAAATGTTTAATAGTATTCATGAGCTCATGATTGATATAAGGACTAAGTGATATCATGGTTTGATTATAAAGAATTTTGAGGATTTTGGTATGTGGAAAGTGTTAACGTTTAACTGCATTCATGTTTTCACCAAGGTTCAATGGGTATTCAAGAGAATACATGATTAAGGAGTTTGAATGTTTGGAATGTGACCAACAAGATATAGGGGGGATAAATGATGGTATTCACATGCTTGGTTGACGACATTTCAAGTAATCATTTTCTTTTTACTATGAGCTTGGACCGAAGTATTTTAGATAAGCCTAAAGATTGTAATGGATTATGTTAACCATAAGTTAGTATTGTTTAAGTATAGAACTTCTTTTGATATTATTTATGTGATGTTATAGTAATGTAGTTTTAGAAAAAGGACAACCTGCAGGACGGGCGACAGCCCATCGCTTCGGACAAGGCTGTGGGAATCGAACCCACAACCGAAGTGCGACTGGCCTTTATCGCCTACCACTGGCCTACATGAAGTCCCTGTTTAGTAGAAACTAGTTTTATTATATTGAGCAGTATGATATATGAAGTATAAGTCCATTTTAGGAACCATATATGATTAATCTCACTATAGATCGACTTATGTATATAATTTTTGCTAACCTTTTGTTTGAGACAGATGGAATGACCTGTCATTCTATCACATGATCTGCTAACACTTCACGAATAACAGATTCAACTTCATTTATTTAAGAGATGAAGTGGAAATTGTTAAAGGCACGAACAACAGTGAGATTGTACCAAAATAAAGTAAGTATTTATTCTAATTCAAATTTTCAACTTTAGGGAAATGATCTTGAAAACCAAAAATGTTGTCCTAGTGCCCTTATATCCGATGAATCAGATGGTACCCTAGATCATCACAAATTTATGGCTTTGTGATTGCTAGCTTTTCCATAGCCATGTTCTCTACCACTCTCCATCAGAACATGATGGTTAGATTTCTCTTCCATATCCATATTTTCACCTATGTGGAAACCCAGTGATTAGTTTATTTGGGTAACCGTTACGTTTCATACTTTTGTTTTTAAAGATAAGTTTTGGTATTCCTTTTTACGATGTGGGTTTCTATCAAAGAAACTTTCAAATAGTAAACCATTTATAACCCCGACGAATTTCGAGGGCGAAATTCATTTTAAGGGGGGTAGAATGTAACACCCCGAGATTTTATGAAAAATATTATTTTAATTTCATTAATGTCTTATGTTGTATTCTACACCAAGATTACCTTGCGCTATACGCAACACCGTATTAGCTTGCAGTATACGCAACCCTATTCTTGGACCGTGTTACACACAATTTTGATAATAGTTATTCTACGCAACATTGAGTATATATATATATATTAAATGTATAAATGAAATATGGTTGGATTCTGTTATACGAAACAACGTAGGATTCTTTCACAACACGCAACCCTGACTTGGCTTGCATTACACGCAATCGCGACCTTCCTCGATAGCGTGTGTTGTACACAATACCGGGTTCTAGTAAACAATGTTATATTATTATAATATTGTCATGAACAAGACGTTATGAATAGTATTAACTAAATTTTGAATTTTATAACATTATTATTCATCTTACACATTTGTAGAACATGGTATAAGAACAAAATAAATTTTTCAGGTAAAATAAGTATTTTTCAAAAAAATGCAGTTTTACCTCCTTTTGATGGCGCAACCACTTTAAATATAGTTTTTGACATGTTTATATGTTCAATTTGACAAAATAATATTCTTATTTTGAATCAGGATATAAAAATTTACATTAGATAAAGTTTTGATATTTTTCCGATAACTTTCATATTTTTAATGAATAGTAAAAACACGCTATATTTTGATTAAAAACAACTTTTTTCATCGTAATATCTTATGTGGTTAAATTATAATATTGAATGGATTTAAAGTATAAATAGAATATATTTTTACCATTTAATATAATGTATGTCATTAGCATTGATTTTACCTTGAATTCATAGGTTAAATCAATTCAATCTTTTGCAATGTTTTAAAGAAAAAACCGTTTTCTTTCGACAACGGGATTAATTTTAATTTAATTTCTGCATCTTTTGTGTATTGAATTTGGAAAAATGGATTCCATATTTGGAATCAGTGGGTCCAAATTATGTTAATAAGCTACTTTTTATTTTTGGGAATTATGAATAGTAACTGCGGTAAATTTTATTTACCATAGTTAACGGTAAATCGGGTTATTAAGGGTAAATATAATATTTTAAAATTACCCTAACAAATGTCAAAATCCTATTGGATGACTAAAAGTCGACCCATATCACCTAAGGGTCGGATTAGAATCATTTAATGGACATTTGTCCATGAAAATAACTTAATTATTATTAAAACCAAAGAAAGTGACAACATGTCACTCTCTTAAATTTTATAAGTATATTAATTTTAATTTAGTGATAAACTTCATGAAACTTCGAAAATAAATAGTCTCCAGAAAGCTAATGAAATTATCTACATCATATAAATTTATTTATAATTTTTAGGGATTAAATAATTATCATTAATTATGACACAATAGTGATGCAGAAATTGTTTATCTAGTGAAAAATAAAGAATATTGTTTTTTTTTACTACTAGTGACCATAAAATGCACAAATACCTAACCAAAACTTATATTCCATGTAAATTTAAACCATAAGCATCCAATGGTCGAATATTTGACCATTTGGAGCCTTATAAAAACGATTATGACACTTATATTATTTTATTTTAAATGATGCCAAAGTTGTCACCTTCATAATTTAATAAATATAACAATTTAAATATTGTGATTTTAAGATGATAAATTCGAGTAAAAGTATTATTGTGAAAGGTAATATATTTATCTTCATCATAGAATTTTATTTTAAATTTTTATACAACAAATAAGTATATTAAATAATTATACAAAAATGATGTAGTAATTATTTTATTAAGAGATAAACCAAATAAATGGTTTTAAAAATAATAAAATAAATATTATATGAACTATATAATGTGATACAGTAATTTTATAGATACATATGACCTTTTATTAATATATTAAAGCTTTTAGTTCGAACATATCTTCTGTATATAGTTTATTTAAATTCAAATAAATGAATAGTGTCAAAATTGACACTGTTGTTATTTTACAAAAATAACATATTATAAAATTGTTTAAAAATCACAAAAGTATTTAAAAATTATAAATTTATATTTATATGGTCTATAATGTTATAGAGTAAACAATTATGGAAAATTCACAACAAATAAGTAATTATTTGTTATAATTTAAAATTTAGAATTTTATTACCACAAATAAACTTAAATAGATTAAATAAGGATAAATCAAAATGATAAGGTTTAAAATAAGATCCAAACATGTCTAAATTTGATTGGCTGATGAGATTACAACCCTATCTCATCTAATATTTGACTATGAGTCATTTTTGGAGGTTTTTAAGTGGGGTTAGATTTATTATAAATTAATATTTTTAAGAATTCCTAAGGTGCCCCTCTCCTCCCTTATAAAAGGGTACCTCCTCCCCCTTCTCCTCACACCAATTTGAGCACTCAAGCTCGGCCAACCTCTGCCAAAATCCCTTCTCCACTTCCCTAGAATAATACTAGAGGTTCTGGTCTTCCTCAAAGACCAATTTTAGTGCCCTAAGAGGAGGTCTCAAAGAGGCGCTTCAAAGAAGAGGTAATTACCGTTACCAATTCTTTCATCTTTATTTCTTCTTCCACTTCTTCTTCTTAGGTTGTTTCATTATGAAGTAATAACATCAGTATCACTCATATACGGATATGTTATTATAAGTATGAAACAACCCTATTTCACCATCTATCCATCCTACGGAAAAAAGGAAATCACCGCGCGTGCGTACGTACGGAATACCATCTCCACGCCGTGGTGTAATCTATTTTCCGCCACCACATTAATTGGATGGGTATAATGGTGTAAAGAATAACTATACATAGTTATTACAGCATCATATTGATTCTGATATATTGTATAATCCACTCCAATTCAATTCAATATAGAAATGATATCATCGCTCGTGCGTACGTACGGACTACCGTCTCCACGACGCAATGAGATTCATTCTCCATGTTAACCATTTAAGAATGATTATAATGTATATATAAGAAATAATAATGAAATATATGACATTATAAAGCTACTGGATTTATGTATATATATATACATATGTATGTCATCTACTTACTTCCATTTCAAGACAATAAGGAAAGGAAAACAACGTTCATGCGTACGTACGGACTACCGTCTCCATGAACGGTGTTTTTCATGTTATTTATCTACCTATTATATATATATATATATACTGAATATATATGATATATAAATCATATTTTATATTCTGGAAGTGAGTAAATCATGATATAAGTAATAATGATGTCAAGAACAACAAGTCAAAACACCTACGATAAATGAAACGATTTTACCCAAAACGCTTCTTTAACATGGAATTTACAAAAGAACGGGTTATATAATGTCATAAGTGAACCATATATGATATCATAACAATGAATATGATTCTGTAATAAGTCAATAACATGATTTAAATCATTATACAGGAGGTTCAGACACTTACAAAGCAAGTCGGACCTAAGGTAAGGGAAATATGACAATCTCATTTTTATCCGAGATTGTTTATTTGTAAGTATTTACTGGGGTGTATTTTATCATCCACATCCATGTTCCCTCAATATTTAATATTGTTTCCATCCACTTACAATTTTTTAGATCCATTTTTACCCTTCGGTGAGTTTTTAGTAATATGTATGAAAGGAATCTTTTGTCGTTTTTCGTACGAGGTACTTTTTGACTTTTCCGACAAAAGTACGAAGAATGTTTTTTTTAACTTATACGGCAAGAATGGATTTTTAAAACATTATTTCCAAGAATCTTCCTTTACAAGTTTTCAAGTTTATTTTTAGTCAACTTCTTTTAGTTTATAATTGTATGACATATTAAGAAAAGAAAAGTGTTTTTGAAGAAGAAAGGATATTTTCCTCAAGAATTCAATTCAAGTGTTTTATCAAAATTATTTTCCATCTAAGATAATAAAGGGTTCTGTTTCTATAAATATTTTTACATTGATTTGAATATGTTGTGATGGAATTATGTTTATGAATTCCTTTATCTTATATGAATGGTTTTATGATGTCATGTTGTTTAAGAATCCCATTTTTATTACATGGGTTATGAAATGATTTATGGTTTATGATTTTGTGGCACACATAAGGATGGTATCATTAAGAGATGGGTGGGACCTATATCTCCCTCCAATGCATTGGGTAAAGATTTTATATCTCATGAGATAGACATGGCTGGAATGGTAGGTTATACCGGTTCAGTGAAACAGGACTGAAACGAGGGTTACTCGATTCAGAAAGGGACTTTGTCCACTAAGATAGTCTTGGCAATGAGTCTTGACTAACAAGAAATGATTCTCTATGATTATGTGTGAATGCCACAAAGTTTCATGTTTTAAGTTATGATTATTATGATTACATTTCACTGCCATGGTTTATCCCATGTTATGATATTATGAGCTTTTTTTGCAGGTTAAGATTTCCAAAAGCTATGTTCTTATATATATGATGTGATTGATATTTCTTTTGTTTACCCTTACTGAGCATTTGAGCTCACCCTTTTATGTTTTCTTTTCCCCAGGATATAAATAAAGGTTTTAGGTAAAAAAAAAGGGAAGATCTTTATGGGAGATATTGAAGATATTTCACCACGATTAGAAGATTACGTTCCGAGTTTCCAAAGACACTAAACTATTACGATCCTTGTGTGTGTGTTTTTGTTATGTACTAAGTATTCCGCAAATGTAATGTAATGTCCATGTACGTCAAGCTACGGGTCTCTACAAAGAATCATGTGATCAAATCTGTATCGTATCTCAATCTACTTCAACACTTTGAATTATTAGAGTTTATATTTTTAGGGCATCCATAAATAAAAATTGATTTTATTTCCAAGACCTAGGTGAAGCTTTGGGCCTCACCCAAAAATCAACTAACTAGACCATGTATAATAGAATGACCCAATCCTTTTTACACAATTTATTACATGAATTTTTACTTAAATTTCTAATAAATACAACACAAAGATCCTGAAACCTAGTGTATTTATAATATTAGGTTCATAACACATTAAAATGAAACTAAAACATAAAATATTTATTTTATTATACTTAATGAGATCATATATCCCTTCTGAGATCCTAAAACTACATGGGATAACCTTATAAATAAATAAAATAACCAGGCGATCTAAAAATCCTAGTAATTTATTAAACATGATAAGGAATTATAACATGCGAGTCAAAGGTATAACATGTTATCATAAAAGAGAAGGATCATGACTAATCACATTGAATCATATCATACTGAAAATGGTATATTAAGATCATAGAGACATATGAAATTTTTCAGAAACAAAAACCAATACATAATCATAATACAAGGCTAATCTCCATGACAACATGGTGGAAAAATTCCCATAGTAGAGTATTTTTACTCCCTAATCCCATAGATAATTTCTCATGAGACAAAAGATTTACCTAATGAATTGGATTGCTATTAGGGAACACCCATCATAACATGTTCATGATTATGTGTACAAAAAGGTAAATCAATCATAAATCATAAAAATAATTATTAACCATGGAAATAAATCGATGATCAATGGATTCAGTTGAGAAAATCACAAGCCAGGAAAGTGACTCAGAATCAAGGATGAGATGATTTGATTAAAGATTTCATTAAGCCATTTTACTTGAGTCTTGTTAAATATTTATTTTTTAATTTGTAATTTATCCCAACAGAAAAAGTGATATATTTTGGACTATGATAAATGGGAGTTTTTTAGAATTCCCTTCAAAGTGATGAGAAAAAGGTTTATTTTGACACAAAAGGGTATTTATGAGGATTAATAGATCTCTTATCCAATAAATCATGCTCACATAAAATTCCAAAGTGCCATGGAAGAGGTGACTGGGCGTGGAACCCCCAAAAGTCCAATTGATATAGAGATAATTGGAGAAATTAGGATTTTAGTAAAGTTTATAAAACACCTGATCTATCCAAGAAAAAGAGTATTCAGTATCCTGCTCCATTAAGATCTTTTATTTCAATTTTTGAAGAAAAATGGGATCCAAATAAATTTTTTAGGGTATTTGATGAGCCACATAAATAGATTATGTAATCCCTATCTAAATTAAATTCCTTACATTATCAAAAATTTATCTCATCCTTATTGGAATATATGGGTACATTAGCCAAGGGAGAAGAAAGTATAACATATTAAATAGTTTGTGCCTTTATCAAAGCGTCTACAGGAACATGGAAGTCAATTGCAATCAATGGAAAAGGGAGTGAGTGGAAAACTCTGAGAGATAGTATGATAGGTTTGAACATGTGAGATATCCTGTTAGACTATGAGATATAGTGGATCCAGGTCTTGATCTTAATGAAGTGGTTGTATATTCTAATGATAAAGTTATTATTGGTATGGAAGAAGTGGATGTTGAGAGTGTTATAAAAGTAGAAGAAGGAGATTAATAAGAATAAAGAGATGAATAAGAGAATGAGATGGTTGATTTGAATGAGGAAGATAAAGAATTTCTTGAGGATGATAGGAAAGAATCTCTTGTGTGATCAATTTACTCACCTCTACCTTTAACCTCTAATGAAGAAGATTTATATTATGAGGATCTTATCAACATATAATTTTTTGTTAGTGGATATGTAGATGGACTAGAATGGGATGAGTCTGAAGACTCTAAAAAAGTTAAAAGTAGTTCATATGGATATTTAGTAATAGGAAGTAATCCTAGACAACCTATAGTAGAATAACTTTATAAGAGGTAAAATTACAATGGACCTATTTTTTTGGATTATACTATATAGAGTCCATTGATGATGATGATAATGAGAATATTCCACCTGGATATAGTGGAACTTCCATCCCTAGAACTCAAATGGTGTGAGAAGGATCTCTAATTGGTGAAATGGATTATCAAGAAGTACTTGTGGTATCTAATTTGATACCCTTAGTGGTCTAAAATCTACATGATATTTCTATTCCTACACATACCATGGTTGATGAGAAAACTAATAAAGGTAGTTATCAGGATGAATATGTCGAAGCAGCTAATCAGGTTATTCATAAAGAGGATATTTCCGTAAATTACTCATAAAGAGCTAGATTTGTTGTGGTTTTGGCTAAATAAGATGGTAGGAATCATGATCATGATTCATCTACTTCTACTCCTTCCACCTTTACATATACATATTACCTCACTAAATATTATTTTAACAAGTTCCAATCACATACGATGGGTTTATTTTATGAAGTGTTCCTTATTTTTGAAAATTACTTGTAGCCAAATTGAGAGGAAGATAATAAAAAGATAACGATATTGGTAATTTCTCCTCTTCAACAAATTTTTTATCTCAAGATGAATTTAATGAGAAATTATATTTATGATTTTATAGAACAAGTTGGTACACTATAAGAAGATCTATATGAGGTTATATTGTAGTTAGATTACAAAATCATGAATGTAGTCATTAATTCTACACATGCTCTTATGTCCCCTACTTGTCATACTTTCCATCCATATTTTAATGAAGATAAAATTATCCATCTCATAATAGATGAATTAAATAATTTATTTTATGTGTTAAAATAGATGAGGTTAGTGGTGTTTGATAAAATTAAATCACATACAACTAAAATATTATAACTGGTGAGGGAAGATGTTAAGGAATCTAGGTAAGATAGAGAAATAATCAAGAAGCATATTTATTTATATATAATCAAGATCTTGAACAATTAAAATTTGAATAATATGTTTTAAACTCTTGATTTGGATCATAAGATTCAACCCTTGACCCAAGATTTCATGTCAAAATTTGAGATGCTCATGGCGCTAACCCCAGTGTTAGATGCCTTTATGGAGAATAGAGAATACATTCTTCAGGATTTAGGGCGTGGATCTCAGGAAGTCAGTGATTTTACCTGGATAATGGAGCCCTATCATTATACTACTCATTCAGTTGTAATCTATCCTCCTTATATACCTATGTCTTCAACTCATACCACTTAATCCTTTACTCTTAATCCTTTTTTCTTGTCTCATAGACAAAAAAATGATCATATGAGAACTTTTTGGAGACAGATAGTCATTGGTCATCTTTGTTACACCTATTTACCTCATACTACCTATTTTATCCCTACCACTTCTTATAAATTAATGTATCCTATGATTTATTTAGATATGAGAGATGTGACAGATTTAGATCTAGAGTAGAATTCTTGAAAAGGACTCCTTGTAACCCTTTTTGTAATATCTTTTGGAATTTTAAGGAAATAATCCTTTTCATTCTCAATTCCAATTATTTTATTTGTTATTTTTTCCTCTAATTCACATTTTGATAATCCCAAAAGGTAGTGTAAATGTAAGATTAATTTTGTAAAATAAATTGAATTAACTAACAAATTAACATATTAAAAAATATGTGTTTTTCAATTATTGAGAATTTACTTTTGATGAATTTAATTAATTTTAGTTTAAATTTCATGATTTGTGATCATAAATAAGTGGGAGATTATTATATTATACTAAAAACTTATTATTTTCAGGATCCTAAATCATGTTTATAATTTTATTAATGAGTTTCATCTTTCATGTTAGTAAACTATTTTTCTATGCAGACTTGATAAAATGGCCATGACTTGAGCATACCATGCATAACAACCATATAATGAAACTCAACTGAACATGATGGTCATGTGATCATATAGTAAATACTGTATGAACAAACTACATACCATTTACCAATTATATATTAGTCTAGTACTAACTGTGTGTTAAATTTCATATGACTGAATGTGTTCTAAACCTACAACAACAACAAATAAACTTATCGTGTGAAGTGATGAACCTACCACATGAAGAAAAGAAGATACCATGACGAGGTAAGTAAAATTTCACTAAGTAATATACTTACTTCATGTGTTATTATAGTTATGGCTTTAAGACTAATACCTATCGTGAGAACATGTCAAGTGACCGTGAAAAGGAAAGTACTGACCCTGAGAAGGCAAGTACCTATCGTGAGAAGGAATGTATGTACCATGAGAATAAAAGTACTAAATACATGAATCAATGTACCCACATCATGAATGATATTACTTAATTCATGAATATATGTACTGACCACATGAAGGAATGTGATTCCATTTATAGTTTTCATTCCAACCAAATGCACCATGTAACCATGAGAAAAAGTGACCGCACTTATGTGAAGAAAACATACCATGCCTAACAAAAGATGAGGAGTATTTTCAAATCTCCATGAGTTAATTTTAGATTAATTAATTTAAGAGTTAGTGAAATTATGGGTATAATTAATTCTCCCCAATGGCTACTTTTGGATAATGTTATTTTTAAGAAGAAGGACTAATAATGTGAAAAAATGAGAAAAAAATTTAATATATAAAGAATAATAGTGGGTTATATATGTTCAATTGTTATACAAAAAATGAATTATTTAGAATAATTAATGAAACACTATTTTCCTATACTTGTATGAAAACATGGTTTAAGATCTTTAAGGACAAATTCATAGAAATTTTATGAACCAAAGCTGATCATATTTATTTCAACCTAATTTTAAAATCTCTCATCTCTTGCTCTTTATATTAAAGATTATCCTCTGAGATATGTTTTTTTACCTATTTATATATAAACAAAATATTTTATACTAAACTAGAGAGTTTATGACATTATATTTCAATTGTTTTCCCATGTAATAGAAATTATAACCATATAAGAGGTCATGTGTGACATTGACATCTTTTATCCCATGAATAAATATAAAAGAGGTTTTTTATAGCCTGGAATATCTTAGTAAAGATGTCTTCAAAACCCATTCGAGGTTATGGATCATTTAATTTTATAATTTAATTCTTGGAAGTAGGTTATTTACAAGTATAGGGGATAGTATTGTCTTAGGATTTAACCCTTTTTTATTTCTACTAAGTTTTTATATGTTTTTCTTATTTTGTTGTAAACTGAACTAGTCTGTGTTTAGAACTATTTAACAAGACAATATTTTGGCTGTTATATTTAACTAGTGTTTTAAATAAATTATTCTTTCATGAACAATTGATTCAAAATTTAAAAGTTTTATAACTTGTTTTAACTGAGTTCAAATCAAACTTCTAAGAAACTTTATGAAAGATCAAATTCTTTAAATATACTATTTTAGTTAACTAGGAATATTTTATATATTGGGGGATTTAATTTTTAAAAATTTTTAACTCAACTTTTTAGTTGGAAACTAAATTAACCTACCAATTTAGTGTTTTAATATGACCAATAAAACCTTTAACGTGATATTATATTTGTTTAGAAAATTTTTTGTTTGAGAATATTTTTTTAAGATATATTACTAACAAGTGGAGAGAACAAATTCCCTCAAATTTTAATAAATTTACTTATAAAAACGTTTATCCAAGACAAACACTTTTAATCAATAACATCTTCAATGAAATGCCATGTAACTTGATAAATTATAAACTATGTCTATTCAATTAATTACATCATGTTTATAATAACTCATTATTATCAAACATCAATTTTTATCACATATGATAAATGAGATGAATATTGATAGATCTGAATATTTCATTCTTATAAATATGAATTTCATCAAATAATTTCCCACCAATTTATCAAGCAAAGCTAAATTGCACCATTTTGTATTTTTAGTGAATTTTGAGACAAATTGTTAAAATTGATTAATTCTAGAATATTAACTATTTTCTATTACATTTTTTATTTTCATAACAAAATTTATAATGTTGATCGAAAATGAAGAATTATTTTTCTAGGATTCAATTATTCTTGTGAATCAACATATTTAGTTAGACCTGGCGATAATTTGATGTCTATGGGGACAAAATAAATAAACGAGTGTGTAGAGTATTTTTGGCTAATAGAATTTATCACTCCCCAATAAATGAGGTATATAATGGTATACAATGAACCAAAAGGGGTGATTCTAATTGGATATAAAATAGAACATGATTAATCATGTATAAATTAAATTTAATTTCAAAAACATCTCATTACACTAGTAGATTCATATATCAAATTGGAGGACGATAAAGAATCTATTTGGACAGAAAAGAGTGCTTCAATAATATAGAAATAAATTTTCATAATAATGTCAATTTTTTTTGAAAATTTATAGTTTGACATAAATTTAAATTTTGAAAAACTATTAAGAATAAATCATGGTAATATTTAGCCATTTGGAGGGATAAAATAATGGAAAATTTTTATAGATAGATTCTAGAGATAAAATTTAGGTTCTTACTTTTTAGTTTTCTTAATTTTGTAATATCACTTTATTACCCATTCTTTTCAGTTACCTTTTTACATGGATGGGTAAAATTCTAAGTGATTTGAGAATCAGAGTTTTGATTTTTTTTAATTCTTGAGTTCTTACACAAAATATGATAAAATAGTTTATTTCAATTGTTAAGTTGGTTTCAATATTCTATTAGAAATATTTATTATCAAGTATGGTTGTATTTGGTTTTGGATTATGTTATTGTTATTTCTATGGTTAACGATCATTATCTCCATAAAAAATGTTCTTGTTTATATATGATGATATAGAACAAGGATTAATAGTTATGTACTAAATGTTTTTTAGTGAATATGGGACAAGTAGTTGATAATCTTGATTATTTAGGATAAATAAGACCTGATCAAGTTTTTCTAAAGTGAATTAGGGCTGTTACAAATCTATCACACACAGTAAGGGCATAGAACATAATGAGATTTTGGAAAATGTTTATTATCACCATCAAAATTTTACTAATATAGTGAGATAAAGAAATTGTGGAATCTAAATTTAACCAGTTTAGAAAAATATAATTGGATAACCTGTAACCAGGACAACATTACAATTGGAAAACCAACCCTAACCTAATAAAACTTCTCATGTAATTATTTTTAATCTCTTTATTTATTTTATTTTCAAAATCAAACAATTCTAAAAACTCCCCTTTCTCTAAATTTATTCCCCAAATGTGATTATTGTTAACTAATCTCTAGATAAAACAATAGTTAACCATTATACTGAATTTAAACTTAAGAAATAATGTTTTTTGACACACCCCATAACATGAACATTTTAGAATTGGGAATTTTTATAAAGAGGTGGTTCCAAAAATCTAAAATTCCAATTGCATGACTAGAATAACTAACACATATCCATACCACATATGTATTTAAAGAGAAATAACATTTTTTAATAGGAATTGAAACACTAATTTTCAATATGAATTTGAGTAAATTTATCTTCTATACTTGAGTGAAATAACAATAATTTAATCTGAGCCTTCCATTAGTGCTAGAAACCCCAACCAAACCCTTAAATAACTATGTGAACTATAATTCCTTAAAAAAATAATCATGCCAGAATTAAAAAATGACATTGAGATGAAACCTAAAGTAATACAATTTCTTCTTATATTACAAGTCTTTATAAGAGAATTCCTGAAATAACATATTAAGGAGTTCACATATGTCTACTTAAGTTTTATACTTTAGGGAATAGATGAGGTGTGAGTAAACTAGAACATGATCAACTATTAAATGTAAGGAGTTATCAAATAATGGTTGTAAATCCTACAACTAAGATATTTCCGTGACTATGATGAATTACTGAGATACATCATGAAGATATTCTTCCATGCCTCTAAAATATATACCATTATAAAAGAGATTTATTCCATTAGAAAGTCATTTAGAGAGACCCTATATGGGTCCAGGAAGATGTTTAATAATCTATGCACCAACTAATAAAATCATAATATTAGTTACTGTAACTTCTTTGTTTTCTTTTACCAAGGATTACTAGATAATGATAGAAATACACTGGATATATCACGTAACAACCCAGATATTATTGAATGATACATTTTCACATCTATTAATATTTACGAATAAGATATTAATTTTATGTTAAATCAGTCACTTTTTCCAATAGCGTACTCGACATGCAACAATGGGTTTCTATGAAATCTTACATTGCACACATCTTGATGTTATACCAAAAAATAATATAATAATAATATTATTTTAAATGGTAGTTAACACATAGCTGTTGTATTACTGAGAATGAACCTAAATAACTATATTATGATTTTACATATTTATTAATTGATTTCACATTTATTTGATGAATATTAGAGGCTTCAAAAAATAATGAATCTGATTTTAAGCATGAAATACTCTAATATTTTTTAAAAGGATGTTTTACTGTCATTTGATGGTGAACCCTTTTGAAATTTAGTTTTTGTCACTTTTATATGTTCTATTTGAAAAAATTATCCTCTTATATAGACTCAGAACATTATATTTACTTTTGATGATTTTTTGTATTTTTTTCTGATAAAATTCATATTTTTATGAATAGTGTAAAATACTATATTTTAATTCAAAACTTCCTTTTCATATAATTTATTTATATAGTTATATTATTATTTAAATTGGTTTTAAAGTGTAATTGGATTATATTTTTATCATTTAACCCAATTATGGTCATTAGAAGTAATTTCACTTTTAAATTTTACATAAACACATGTCAATTTTTTGATAGTTATTACTTATTAAAAACCCACTTTTTTGGTTTCGACAACGAGAATTAATTTTAAATCAATTAATGAAACATATGTGTTTTGAATTTTGAAAAAAAAATTCCATATTTGGGATCATGAGGTCCAAATTGTGCAAATAGGTACCTCTTTTTTTAGACATTATGAATAGTAACTTCAGTAATTATTTTATTTACCATAGTTAGAGGGTAAATTTGGTAAATAAGGGAAATAATAATATTATAATAATATAAAACTAACCTAACATGTATAATAATAATATTTGAAGATATATATCTGACCTCGGGCATCCTTGGATCAATTTTGGGATCCCATGGAGCCACCTTGATGTGAAAATGACATTTTGTAATAATTAATTTAAAGTAAAGAAAAATATAACATAAAAATGTATCTTTTACTAAAGGTTTTTTTATGTGGTTTTATATAAGTGATATCTTCAACTATAAATAGTCATTATAAAGATAGAAATATTTCATACATCGTGGTATTTTATTTATAAATTTTAGACATCAAATAAATAAATTTATTTATGACACAATAATGATGAAGTGATTTCCTTATTAATAAACAATTTAAATAAATGGGATTATAAATATTAAAATAAAATTATTTTGAACCTTTTTATGACATACACAAATTTTAGGGATTATTTTGACTTTTTATATTTGAATTAATTATGGTTTTTAGAAATAATCAAGTTTTTATGGATTTTTAAAAATTCATGATATTAATAGTATAAAAATTGACATAAATGAGTTTTTAAAACAAATACTATTTTATTAAATAATATAATTGTCATTAAAATCTATGATATGACCAAATTAATTAGATAATGTTGAAAACGTCATTAATGAACTAGTTGAAGTTTGATTGGTATTTTCTAGTAACTATATTAACCATATAGTATGAATATAAAATAAGACATTTTAAGTGTTAAATTTGTTAACTAGGGGTTAAATCTAAAAGATACGGTTACATTTTTCACCTAGACATATATAAAACCTATTGTTTTAATTTTTTTCTACCAAAAACATCTTACCTTTGAAATTAATGAGTTTGGGACAATTTTTAACTGAAAATCAATTTATAATAAATTAATATTTCAATACCTTCCAAAAGTTCCCCTCATCACTATTATAAAAGGCATCACTTATAACCCTTACTCACACCTCTCAAGCCCCTTGGCTCATCCAAACTCTACTAAAATATTCTCCCAAAATCCCTATGTACATCTTCACTGGAAAATTCTATTTTTTATTATTTTTTTAGAAGCCACTTTAATGAAAAGTGGTAACCACATAAAACATGTGACAATCCAAAGTTACAATAATCTTAAACCAAATTTTAAATTCAAAATCCAACACCAAACCTAAGGAGGCCTCGATCTGAGAATCAGCGCATCAACTAGAGTCACATCACTACCATCCACCATCATCACTAAGGTAAGACACCACTATCATCGACATCGACACTGGTGGGCCGCTAGAGCCGATGAACAAAGGGAGAACCAACTGGGAACAAAACAGGACTGAAAATCACCACAACTAGAATGAACTAACACATAAATGCACAACAAACCATCACTAGAAAAAATGGCTCTGAAGAAGAAACACCCAGCAAAAATCATGTAATCGTTTTCCATATCCCACGAAAAGAGAAAAAATTCCCATCGAAAGAACAAATAACCTTCACCACTGATTTGAGGAGGGAACTTAGAAAAAATCCCAAAAAAAGAAACATATTGAATGATGGTAATGATTCCAAAATCACCAACATTGTAGAGGAAGAGAAACTGACACCAGTTTCTAAGTCCCACATCCCAGAGTCTCAAGATTACCTTCACTTGAGGTCAGACTAGGAAAGGGGTAGAGGCAATTAAAACCAAAGCAGAGATTTGAATAGAAGAGGGTTCTGGATGTCGAAGAAAATGAATCCAGAAGGCAAAAAATAATAACCCATCGCCAGAGAACTGGGAGAGACCATCAAATAAAGAACCAAAAATCCCAAAACCACCTTTGATCCCCTGCTCTAGATACGACCTAGAGAGGAGCATAGGAACTCGTGGCCAGAGTAGGTTTGAATAGCTAGGGCCTCCCACAACATACAATCATGATAGTTACATAGAAACAACCCTACAAAAATTACCAAGAAGATCAACTCCAAAACATATACCAAGATCCATATGCAATGAGAGAATAGAAGAGAATGAAACTACAAGTAGGAAGTAAGGAGGGAGCACTGCCAGAAGAGGTGAGGGAAAACCCTAGAACCCTAGAGGGGGCATTGGGAGAGAGCGGAAAACCCTGGTGAGAAGGGGGCCATTGTGCTTCACTATCTTCATCTTATAAGCCTCTCATTGGACACAATACAATTAAATAAATCCTTTTAACATAATTCAAAAGGAGTTACTCTATTTGAGGTAATGTCTTCACTCAACTTTCTTTCATTTATTTTCGTTCTCTAACCACCTAAACTCTATTTATTCCATTATTTTATAAAAAAACCAATATCTTCAACATACTTAGATGTTGTTATGATATGTATTTGTACTACACTTACACAAACCTCCATCTAATGGACATGAACATACAGTTTCTGTGGATGACAAACTACTGCCTCACGAAACACTGATTGCTCAATTTTCTCCTAACACATCTAATGGTGACCATTATGATGGAATTGTATTTACATGTGATTTATATTATATTTATATCATATCTATGATACTGTAATTTTTATTTAAAAACATATATTTATTCTTTTCATGACATGTAAATACGAAAATTTCATTTGAGGAAGTGCAGACTACCACCCCCTCAAAGTTATATGACTCGTTCATTCCATACATGGAATGTATAAAGGATGGAGTTAATGAAATTATGTAACATATATATCATATTATATTAAACTAAAAGTATAATATACCTATGTATCATTTTGTTTTCATTTCTTTATCATGACAAATAAATAAAAGTAGCGTTAATTCGTACGTTTGACTTACCGTCTCCATAAACAATGGATTTCATTTCTTATCTCCAAATGATGTGGACTATTATAAATACATATATTCAGGATATATATGATATTTAAATCATGAGTACTATTTTTGAGATAATGTACTTTTAACCACATCGACAATTTTTAATAATAACAAGTTCATTTTTGACTCACGTACCCAATATCGAGAAAATGACCGATATTAACTTAAATTGTTATGAACTATTTATAGAGATGTAATAAGTATTATAAAAGGAATAATAAACTTGAAAACTATTCATAAACAAGTATAAATTAATTTGAGTTTATTATTGATGAGGAATAAGGAACATACGTGACAAATCAGATGCAAGGTAAGGGAACCTTTTCCCCTCATATTTTAGTCAAAGACATATTTTATGTTATGTCTTTTAATCTCCATTTTCTTATGTTGGGATATGTTCTTATATTTCATTATTTCTATCCATTTTATGTCCATGTGAGGATAAAAACTTTTCACTCTCATCAACTGATTTTCTTAATTTTTAAGTGTGGCCATTAGACTACCAAATTTTTATAATGGAACTTCTTAAACCAATTTCCTTTCTTTGGGTTAAATGTCTACTTCTTGATTATGTCATGCTATGATTATGTGAGAAATAAATTTTGATATCCTAAATTGTATTTATAATTTATTTATTTGTAATTATTGTTAATACACATAATGAATATATTTTATTTACAAAATTATCTTTGTAAGGGACTTCATCTCAATCTTTTTTCATTGAGGGATATTTTGTTTTATACGTGAATTTATTTTATATGATATATAATTATAACCTTTTTATTTTAATTTCATTCAAATTTTTTAAAATAGAATATTTTGTTTTATGAATAATTTTACTAAACGAAAAAAATGTTTCTTTTTTATGTACGTGGTGACGATGACCTTTCCGCCACCGTGAGCATTCTTTGATATTTGGCTTCCTTAACAAGTCAGATTTTTTTTAAAGGGAAATAACTACCATATAGGTTTTTATGTATTTTGGTATTGAAAATGGATAGATAATTTATTTATTATGTCAATATCTTGAAATGATATATTTTTATTGCAATGTGGAAATGTCATATTTCCTTTATGCTTGTTTTTATGTGTTATGATTATGTTATGGTTCTTGGGAATTGTTTATGTATATAGGTGGTTTCATGATAAACCTAGGGATGGAGAGATCATGATATCTCTCCAATTCATTGGGTAACATGACATAGGTAAATGTTAATGTTTCTCCTAAGAGATTTAGGCAATATATTGTGATGGGTATTCAAAACCTAACTCCCTATGTAACTGTGAAACCTACAATGTAAGTATATTATGGATGCTAGAAGTGACCTCTGTGTTTTATTATTTATATGTGTTATTCATAAATCTTATTATTTCATGAGTTATTTTAAATATTTTATTTTTGTGATTGAATAGTATGACTTCTTCGATTTGTATGTATTCATGGACTATTGTATTCTTTCCTTATTTTATATCCCTTACTGAAATTTTTATTCTCATACCATGTTTTTGAAAATTTTCATAGGATATAAGGATGGGTAAGAGAAAAAAATAATTCAGGAAGATTTATATCAACAAAATAATTATTTTTTATTTAAGGATTTTTATTTTTATGAAAATAAATGGATAGAATAGAAGTGTCTACTTTGTAATTTTTGATATGCAATGTAATAGTTATGGCCTAATTATCTAAAACTATAAACATGAAAAGATCCTCAATGTAAAATTCTAGAATTAACTCAAGATTATGTATTGATTAAGGCTGGGACCTTATAGTTTGTATCAGAGGTTGGTTTATATAACTTTAAAGGTTAGGGTGATTTTTAAGCATAAGTAACATAACCATAATGGTTATCATATTTGAAAGAGTCATAGTTATTTTAGATAAATTTAATGAGTTTAATATAACATGAATAAGAATATATTATTTTTAACCTCCTCATAAGATAGTATATCATGATTTTACTAATATAATAACACTTACTATTTTGGTTTTAGTAAATTGATGGATCTAGATGGCACCAAAGTAATAATGAATGTAAAGAAAAATGTGGGGGTTTTATGAATATGAAACAAAATGAAATGGGAGCTACAATGAAAATCTTTTGGTTATTCTTGAACAACTATCTAGAGTCTTGATTAACCACTTGAAACATGGTAATTTTTCTATAGCATCATATATATGAGAAACGAATCCCAATGGAAGTTCATGTAATAATCATAAAGGTAAGTATATTAAAAAACCTATGTGTAAAGGATGTGAAAAGAAACACATAGTAAAATGCATCAAAGGTATAGGAAGATATTTCAGATGAGGTAAGGAAGGTCATAAAGCAATAACCTGCCATGTAAAAAGGAAGCGTCCAGTTGACTCCAAGAAAGGGAAAGAAGTTTTTTCCAAAGGATTAATTGAATGCTTTAAATGTGGTGTGAAACATCATTATACAAATAGATATCCTACAAAGAAGGTTCAGGAATGGGATTAGTTGGATCATACAAATATATTTTAACCAATTAATAATTACATTCCAATTGAAGATATGGAAACTGAAAATTTCTTATGAATGGAATGGATTATTTCTTAGCTATTTTTTTGACATTACTAAAATCATAAGACATTATAAAAGATTTTGTTTATAAGAAAGTAGTATAAAAGAATAAGATGAAAAAACATGGATAAAGGATTATGAAGAACATTTGATGATTATTATGTCTACATTTTAGGAATTTAAGATTTATGTTAGATATCTAGTTGATGAAATATTTAAATGTATTAATTCTCTTTTGTTGATGGGATTAATTTAGTGTAATTTTCTCTTGTATTTATAAACCTGATGTTTTTATGTGAAAATGGTATTTGATGAATTATTAACATTACTTTTGTGGATATAGTTGTAATGAACCATTTGGGTTTATAAGATCCTTGAATTTAAAGAAATTACAAGTTATTATTTTTTGGGATGAAAATGTGAGGTATGAGATAACCTTTGAGGTTGAAAAATGTTATGGATATTTTTAAGGATTTTATCATGTTTTGTTAATGTTTTTATAATTATAAGTGTTTTGAAAAAGAAAATCACACAGACTGTGTGACAACACGTCGCATCGAAAAAAGCTGTGAGAATCAAACCCACACCCAAAGTGCGCTTAGGATTTATCACCTACCACTGGACTATGTGAACTCCCCTGTTAGTATGAATATTTATTTAGTTAAATAATTTTATGGATCAAGAATATGTTGATTTTGGGAACATATGTTTTATAAAATTGATATCCTTAGTATATGAAAATTATTTGGTGATTAAGTGATAAAGGTTATTTTGAAATACGTTATCTCTTTTGGGAACACTATATGAATAAGGAAAATATAATACTATGTGATTTCATTTGTGAATTAATGTTTGAAATTTTATTTTAGAAGAATCTATGTTTTATTTTGGACATATGGATATTTGGGTTATTTTTGGAAATGATTAACCTGACATAAGGAACATGTGATTATGTTAATTACACTTCAATATGATATTTTAAGAGAAGTTGATGTTATTTGGAGATAAATGCTATGATTTACTATAGAAGACTATGTGATTAAATACATCCGAGTTTTGGGTTTAAATATTAGTTTGAATTATATTGATGAATTTTAAGAAGAGTTGTTTATAGAATTGTATATGTTGAACTTTGGGAATTGTTTATCAAAATTTGGAGATTAAGAGTAGTATTTAATTTTATAAAGGATAATCCTTTTGTGGATTATATGATCTTGTAATAGCCATTTTAGTTTTGGTTAATGTCCAATGATAGGGGAAATACAATTCATCTTTTTTTATTTATGTGATTCTATAGAAGTTGATTCTAGTGCATTAAGTGTGACCATGCCATCATGAATACTCATCATTTGAAGAAAAGATGAGTTTACAGTAGAAATTTATATAAGGAGGAAACTCTACATGAAAAGTAAGTATATTTCATTATGATCTTAGTCAATATCATAAATAAATTTTTAAATTTTATGAAAAGGAACATAAACAAAAAACATGTCCATTTAATTTTCCTACTGTGGAATCAATGACTATTTAACCTATCACAAGTTTGTGAATTTCTGGTGGTTATCTTTCCCCAGATCATGTTTTCTATCACTCTCCATCAAAACTTGATGGTTAGTTTATCCTCCATATCCACGTTTTCCTAGATTGAATCCAAGTATGGTTTATCTCGAGTGACCTTTGTAATTCTATTTCTTTATTTTAAAGTGATTGTTGTATTAACTCTTATTCTGATGTGGTACTTTCAATGATGTTTCCATGCCCAATTTTTAAATTGCGACAATGCAATTTTCAAAAGGGGGGAACGATGTAACGACGCAGGTTTTTATAGAATGATACATCTTCACATCTATTAATATTTATGAATAAGATATTAATTTTATGTTAAAGAGGAAAATTTTTCCAATAGCACACTCTACACGTGACAATGGGATTCTATGAAATCTTACGTTGCACACAACATTGAGTTATACTGAAAAATAATATAATATTATTATTATTTTAAATGGTAGTTAAGGCAAAGCCGTTGAATTGCCCAGAATGAACATAACTATCTATATTATGATTTTAAATATTTATTAAATGTTTTCACATTTACCCAATGAATATTATAGGCTTTAAATAATTATGAATCCGATTTTAAGCAAGAAATACTATAATATTTTTTAAAAGGGTGATTTACCACCTTTTGATGGAGAACCCTTTTTAAATCTATTTTTTATCACTTTTATTTGTTCTATTTTAAATAATAAACTTCTTCTATAGATTCATAACATTAAATTTAATTTTGGTTAAAATTTTGTATTTTTTTGATAAAATTCATATTTTTATGAATAGTGAAAAATACTGCATTTTAATTCAAAACTATCTTTTCAACTAATTTATTTATATAGTTAGATTATTTTTTATGTTGGTTTTTAAAGTGTAATTGTATTATATTTTTATAATATAATCCAATTATATTCATTGAAAGTAATTTCACTTTTAAATTGGACATAAACACATGTCAATCTTTTGATAGTTATTACTTCTTAAAAACCCACTTTTTGGTTTGGACAACGAGAATTAATTTTAAATTAATTACTACAACTTATGTGTTCTGAATTTGAAAAAATAGATTCAATATTTGGTATCATGAGGTAAAAACTGTTTAAATAAGTACCTTTTATTTTTATACAATATGAATTGTAACTTCAGTAATTAATTTATTTACCACGGTTAAAGGGTAAATTTGGTAAATAAGGGAAAAAAATAATATTATGATAATATAAATCTACCCTAACATGTTTCATAATCCTATTTTAAGAGATACTTCTGACCATGGGAATCCTTGGGTCTATTTATGGATCCCATTGAGCCATTTTTATGTGAAAATGACATTTTATAAGAATTTATTTAAAGTAATGAAAAATATAACATAAACATGAATCTTTTAATAAACAATATTATGTGGGGTTATATAAGTGATAACATTGACTATAAATTGTCATTATAAATCTAAAAATATTTAATACATAATGGTATTTTGTTTAAAAATTTTATACCTCAAATAAATAAATTTTTTATGACACAACAATGATTTAGTGATTTCTTTATTAATGAATGATTTAAAGAAATTAGATTATAAATATTTAAAAAAAATTATTTTGAATTTTTTTATGCCATCCACTAATTTTAGGTATGTTTATAACTTGTTATATTTGAATTAATGAGGTTTTTTTTGAAATAATCAAGTTGTTATGGATTTTTAAAAAGTCATCATATGTATAGTATAAAAATTGACATAAATGAACTTTTAAAACAAATAATATTTTATTAAATGATATAATAGGTATAAAAATATAATATTTTGAAAAATAAATAATATAAAGTTACACATGTCATTAATTAAATAGTTTAGGTTCTATTGTAATTTTATAGTAACTATATTAACCATATAGTATGAATATACAAGAAGACATGGTAAGAGTTAAATTAGATAACAAGGGGTTAAAGCTAAAAGATATAGTTACGTTTGTGACCTAGACCTATCTAAAACCAATTGGTAGAGATTTTGGAGACTCAAAATCATCGTATATTTTAAATAAATGATTTTTGTACCATTTTAAACAGAAATTCATTTTATAATAAAATAATATTTCAATACCTTCCTAAAGTGCCCGTCCTCCCTTTTATAAAAAAATATCAACTCTAACCCTTACTCACACCTATCAAGCCCCATTGGATCATCCAAAATCTTCCCATATAATCTCCTAACATCACTCTATTAATCCTAGAATCCTTACCTTGGGCAAATTAAATTCAATAAAGACTTTTAGCTTAAATCAAAAGGAGTTTCTCAATTTGAGGCAATGTCTTCTCTCAAGTGTCTTTCATTTATTTACCTTCTACAACCCCCTAAACTCTATTTATTCCATTATATTATAACAAAAGAAATATATAAAATATACTTGGATGTTTTTATAATAAGTATTATAACTCTACTTACACACACCTCCATCTAATGGATATGAACATACTGTTTCTGTGGACGACGAACTACGACATCAGGAAACGATGATTGTTTAATTTTTCCCTAACACCTCTCATGGTGGCCATTATGATGGTACTGTATTTATATATGATATATATTATATTTATATTTTATCTACGATACTTTAATTTTTATTTACAAACATACCGTTATGCTTTTCATGATGTGTAAATATGATAATTTCATTTGAGGATGTGCGGACTACCACCCCCTCAAAGTGTTATGACTCATTCATGCCATACATGGAACATATAAAGGATGGTTTTAATGAAATTATGTAACATATATATCATATTATATTATACTTTAATTATAATATACCTATTTATCATTTAGTTTTCACATCTTTAATATGAAAAATAAATAAAAGTAGCATTAATGCGTACGTACGACTTACCATCTCCATGAACGATGCATTTCATTTCTTATCTTCAAATGTTATAGACTATTATAAATAAATATATACTGAATATATATGACATTTAAATCATGAATAGTATTCTATAGATATTGTATTTTTGACCACAAGGAAATTTTTTAATTATATCAGGTTTATTTTCTACTCAAGTACCCAATATCAACAAAATGACTGATATTGACTTATATAATTATGAAATTTATATAACTTGGTAATAAGTGATATAAAAGGAATAATAAAATTTAAAAAGGTTCTTAAGAAAGTATAAAATAACTTAATTTTATTTTTCAGGCAGAACAAGGAACATACGTGACGAATCAAACTCAAGGTAAGGGAGCCTTTCACCCTCCTCCTTTAGTCAAATACTTATTTTGTGTTAAATCTTTTTAATTTACATTATATTATGTTGGGATATATTCTTATATATTCTTATTTCTGTCCATTTTATTTCCAAGTGATTAGAGACCCTTTTTTCTCTCATCAAACCATTTAATGTATTTTTAAGTGATGCCGTTAGGTTGCTAAATTTTCATAGAGGAAATTCTTAACCCAATTTGCATTCTTTGGGTTAAACGTCTACTTCTTGATTATGTCATGGTATGATTATCTGAGAAAAAAAATTTGATATCCTATATTTTATTTATATTTTCTTTATGTGTAATTATAGTGAATACACATAATCTATCTATTTTATTTACAAATAGATGTTTTTAATGGGATTCACCTCAATCTCCTTTTATTGAGGCATATTTTGGTCTATACACAACTTTATTTTATATTGTGTATAATTATACCATTTTTCATTTAATTTAATTCAATATATTTTCAAATAGGATTCTTTTTTTATGGGGCATTTTACTAAATTACAAAAAAATGTTTCTTTTTAATGTACGCGATGACAATGACCTTTACACCACCTCGATCATTCTTTGATATTTGGATTCATTAACAAGTTGTAATGTTTTTGAAGGGAATATAACTACAACATATCCTTTTTAGGTATTTTGGTATTGAAAATGGGTTGAGAAAGCATTGATTATGTCAATATATTGAAATGATATATTTTTATTGCAATGTGAAAGTGTTATCTTTCCTTTATGATTGTTTTATGTGTTATGATTATATTAGGGTTATTGGTAATTATTTATGTATATGGGTGGTTCTGTGATAAACCTAGGATGGGTGAGCTTGAGATAGATCTCCAATGCATTGGGTAACATGACGAAGGTAAACGTTAGTATTTCTCCAAAGAGATTTAGGCAATATATTGTGATTTCTATTCCAAACATAACTCACTATGAAGCTTTGAAAGCTACAATGTATGTATGTTATGGATGCCACAAGTTAACTTTGTGATTTATGATTTCTATGTGATATTCATAAATAATATGATTTCATGGTGTATGTTAAAGAGCTTATGTTTATTACTGAAAAGTATGACTTCGTTGATTTTTATGTATTCATAGACTAATGTTTTATTTTCTTATTTTATATCCCTTACTAAGATTTTTATGCTCATACCAAGTTTTTGAAATGTTATTCATAGAGTATAAGGAGGGGTAAGAGAAAATAAAAATTCAGGAAGATTTATATCAAGAAAATAATTCTTTTTTATTTAAAGAGTTTTATTTTAATGAAAAAAATTTAATAGAGTAGAAGTGTGTACTTTTAATTTTTGATATGTAATGTAATAATTATGGCCTAATTCTATAAAACTATAAACTTGAGAGATCCTCAATGCCAATTTTTTTACATAAATCAATATTATTTAATTGTTAAGGTTGGGGCCTTATACATCATCTAGATGATCTTTGATTGAAAATTCACTAGTAGAAAACAGGGGCATGATGATATGATTTATTATAATTTATAATAGTTTGGTACAAGAGTTTTTTGAATAAGAGGTACTCATGTGGTAAGACATACTTTTTCATAAAACTCTTTATAAAATAATCTTGAATAGCTAACTAGTTTACCGAGAGATATGAACTTGGGGAAAGTGAGTGAATGACAAGTACTGGTAATGTGTGTGACTTATGCTCATCACATTATCATTTCACTGAGAAATGTTCTAAAGTGTAGAGAATATAATGTTATTAAAAAAATTATCCAATTAAATTACAACAAAATCAAGGATGGATAGAGTTTAACCAATTTAAATATAAATTTGTATATTAGAATAATCCATCCATACCTCCCTATCGAAATAAGTTCCAAAATGAACCCTATTATTGAATAAATTCCAAAAATTACTAAAACATGAAAAATTAAGAAATATTATAACTAGAATGATTAAAAAAACTAAAAACTTTCTATTGACCCTATTTATATCCATATAATCATTATAACCTCTTGTAAAATGAAAACAACTATCTAAGGGTGAGGAGGGTAAGAATAGAGTTGTTAAGTTGGCAAGAATGGGGGGAAGTATTATAGATGTTTTTTCCAAAACCATAAGAAAACTATAGAACCAAAAAGTTACAAACACCAAGGAAAATTTCATTATTATAACAAGAATAAGTGGAAAATAATTCACACTATTAAACACCACTAATCATGAAAAAATTCCACCAATGATTGAGGAGAAGGAATATAGGAACTCTAAAAATTATTCAAAAATAATATGCTAATAAGAAAAGAAAGAGGAAGAGGATAAGGATATTTTAAGGAGGAAGATATACGAGAAATCATTTTATAGGGAAAAAATTGACAAGAAAGTACTACCCCACCACTTCCTTCATGTATAGTGGAATCAATGAAAATATAAGAGGAAGAAATTTAAAAATAAATCATGGAAACATTCCAAAAAGTGGATATTTATATCCCCAATTGGAATCACTCTAAGAAATCCTAAAGTAGTCTATGTTTATCAAAGATATTTTCCAAAATAACTTGATACTTCAAGGGAATGAGATTATCATTTGGGAAGAAGTGTCTCAACCCTTATCACACCACAGTTTCCAACCAAATATCAAGATTTGGGGACATTTTCTATTCCATGAACCATTTCATATTTAAATTTCTCTAATTATTTTTATGACCTAGGTTCTTCAATTAATTTACTAACTCACTCAGTATTCAATTTTTTATATAAGGGATACTTTGAGTTCACAATATAAGGTGTCTATCTTGCAAACAAACACATGGTTTTCCTATCAAGAGTTTTGGAATACATCCTTGTGAAATTTAAAGATCTACTATTCTTAGATTATTTATATGTTTTGAATATATATGAATATAGTTTACCATAAAATTCAACCATCATTTTTTGGAGAAAATTCTCAAATATTGCTAAGACCATCATCAATGTCCATAAAGGAACACTCACCAAGGACTTTGGACACAACAATTTACACTTTAATATTTTTGACTCCATGAGGAAAAATTTCGATTATCACTCAGTATTTGCACTCTCTCATGAATAAGGTACTAAACCAATTTAATAATCCGGTATTTTCCATGAATTCTATGCCTTAAGAGAGAAATTTACCATTGAGAATTCCATAGAATACATGAGTTCCCAAAAATATGGAAATTTATCTTACATGCTGTAAGAAGAGGAAACATCTGATTTATTTTATTATTTATTAAATTATAAATATTATGATATGATTTTGTGTGACTTTTATATTAACTATATGGATGTGGGGAACCTAAATTTAAATTCATCCCTTGAGGAAACCCCAAATATAGAATTAAAACCACTTCCCACTGATTTTAATTATGTGTATCTCATTGAAAGAGAAAAATTATGAGTGATAATTGATAATAATCTATCTAAAATTAAATCAAAATATTTTATTGGGATTTTGAGAGATAATATACATGAAATAGGTTGGATATTAGGTAATATTCTTGGAATAAACCCAAAAATATTCTCACATAGAATTATTCTTGAGGTTAATTGAAAACCTATAAGACATCCCCAAAGGAGGATTAATCACTCATTTATAAAGGTTGTGAATAATGAGATCATGAATCTCTTGGAATTAAGGATAATTTATCACATTTAGGATTCATAAATTTATATCCCCATTCATGTAGTTTCCATGGTAACTATCTAAACCACTATGAGGGATGAAAAGAATGAATTAATCCCTTTGAGAATTAAAAATAAATGGATGATTTTTATAGACTTTAGGAAGTTGAATTAGTTCAATTGGAAAGATAAATTCATTATCCATTTAAATAACTATATTTTGGAGTTATTATAATAGATAACTCATAATGTTTTAGAAGAATTTCTAGTTACCCATTTCCCCTAGGGATCAAGACAAAACTACTTTTACTTGTCCCATCAACACTTTTAATTACAAAATTATTACATTTTAATTATATAATTCACTAGGTACATTTACTATATGGATAGTAATTATATTATTTGATCATATTGATGAATTATTATTATCATTCTTGGATTATTTCATTATCATTAAAAATTATTTTGAACATTGTTTGAAAAATATGGAAAAAAGAATGAAAAATTAAATTGAATAGAAACTTATTTTAAATTTTTAAATGTAAAAATTCCTAGTTGAGAGTCGAATTGTACTTGTGCATGTAATTTTAAAAAATTCATTGTAGTGGGTAAATAAAAAATTTAAGAGATAAATTCTTTTCCTTACCCATCTTTTGTGAAAAATGTTAGTTCATTTTAGGACATGCAAGATTCTATAGGAGGCTTATGAAAGATTTTAGTAAGAGTTTTCTCCCTATATATAGATTATTTTTGAAATATTACAATTTAAATTTAAATAGTGAGTGAAAGGAATACCTTTGATGATTTAAAAAGAAGATCGATACATCCACAAATGATACAACCTCTAAGTCGGGGAGAACAGTTTGAGCCAATTTTTGATGCCTCTAACCAAGAAATTAGAAAAATCCTTTATTATAAAATTGGTGGAATTCTAAAAGTCATTAACTATGCCTCAAGAATAATATTTATGGCCTATTTCAAATACAAAACCATAGAAAAGGTGTTTTTGGTAGTTCTATTTTCATTGTAATGATTTAGATTATATCTTCTTAAAAGTAAAGTCATTATTTTTTCTAATCATACAACACTTAGGTACTTGATGAATAAGGATGAAGCTAAATAAATCCTAGTGAGGTAGATGATACTATTATTAGAGGTCAACATAGAAATAAAATACAATAATTGAGTTGAGAACCGAGTGGTCGATCACTTGAGTTAGTTTTCAAGCATAACTAAAGATGAAATATCATACCAATAACCACCAAATGATCACATTATAAGAGGGTAATTAAACTTTATATAAGGATAAGTTACTTAGTATGCTGACACGATAAAAAATCTAGTAACATATTTATCTAATATAACTTAAAGACCCACTGAATTCATAAAATAAAATCTGAATACATATATTAAATTTGTGAGGATCCATTTCTTTGGAAACTTTTCAATGACTAAGTGATTAGAAGTTTCTTTCTTGAAACTGAAATTGAATATGTTTTTGAGTTTATTCACTATTTATATTATGGAGGTCACTTTGGAACACAAAATATGAAATATATTGTTTTATAATTTGAAATTTATTAGTCCACCCTTTTTAAAGATTCTCATAATTTTTTAAAAAGTGATGGAAAATATCAATTTTCTGGAAATATTTTAATGGGAAAAAATAATCCAAAATCCACTTAAATTTTGTGATATTTTTGAAGTTAGGGGAATAGATTTTATGTTACCTTTTCCAATTTAATCAAAAAAATTTTATATATTACTTTTATTAGATTATGTTTCAAAATGGGTTGAAGAAAAATCCTCTAGGACTGATGATGCTAAAGATATTTTTTATTTTCTCATGGATAACATATTTTGTAGGATTGGAGTTCCTAGAGATACCATAAATGATCAAGGGACTCACTTTTTTAAAATTATAATAAAAAATTTGATAAGAAAGTATGGGGTAAATCTTAAAACCCCAACTACCTGTCATCCATAGACCAATGTCCAAGTAGAACTGTCCAATATAAAAATCAAAGGAATTTTTGAAAAATATGTTAAACCCAATAAGATTTATTAGAGAAAATCAGGGAATAAATTGTAAATACCCAAGCCTGAGTAACCAGACTCATCCATTATAATTTCTATGTATTTTTTTATAAAATAATTTTGAATAAATAGACAATATTTATTAAAAAATAGGATCTTATACCAGTCTAGGTTCTAGAAAATTAAATACATGACTTATATTTCAACAAAATTCACAAATTAAAAACAATGATTCTTCAGTGTATTTCTTCCACAATAAAGTTTCAATGCAGCATGTTTTCTAAACCTATAAAAGTGATTATAATTTTTAGGGTTGGCCTAAAATGACCAATAAGGGGTTTAAAAAAACCATTAATAAATACTTTTTTAACACATTTTTTTTAAAATACATGCTTCAAATCATTTTCTTAAAAAGAAATTAATATTTATCATAACATGTCATCATCATTTTCTTAATAGATTCTGAAACATCATTTAGGATAATCTCCTGATAAAAAATGAGAAATATATTTAAGGGTTATGAATAAAATAAATTATAAAATATGTTCATACTTGAAAACAAATGCATGGAATACCATTTATAATTCATACAATGACCACAAAAAATTATTCATGACATACCTGGTGTGAAGATACAAATTTTCACATGAAATATTAATTATTTAGAATTTTCACCTAAAATGATATCCATTTCCATTTCACACATTAATGAAAATAATGAAATGATAAATTAGTTTCTAACCTTTGTTTATGGATTGTAAACAGATTATTAATCCTTCTTAATAAATATTTTACTATATAAGAATATAATTAAATATAAAACATTATACCTTGTGCATCTGATTAATCAATGTCATACACATGTTCATAAGAGAATGATTCTTAAGCACATATATTCTAATAGTCGAATAATACCATAGAGGGTCAAATAATAATATCATAATATGGGAATGTATAATTCTAGAAATCATAACTACAGTGTTAGGTCCTAGTTCTAAGACCATACATAATCATACTGTCAAGGCCTCGTACCAAGTCTATAATTTTCTCATCAGACCTACCGATGCACCAAGAGGCTATAACGGGCCTCAAACATCACATAATAAGTCCAATAAATTCCTCATATGTCTAGTAAATGTATTCCTTTAAATCAAAGTGTCACCTACAAAATTTATTTATTGGAATCTTAATCATAGATGAAAATAAATTCATTGATAAATTCTAGAGGTACATATTATTTAAACATTAGAATGTTTCCTATAAAACTTTGAAAATTTTAATTCTTAATGTATATAATATCATAAAAATAATAATCCCATAATTGAAATAATTCTTTCTATTTTCAATGAACAAATAAGTGGTATAATGAAATAAATGCATACATGATCTCTAAAATGAATGGAATGTCGTTTAAAAAATAGACATTAGCCACAACTAACTATGCAGGACATAACATGAGGGGAGAATGAAGTTTTACACATGAAATGAAATCTTGTGCACATAAAATAATAATATTTATCACATGAAAATGTGTAAACTTTGGGAATAAAGGAGTTTAAACATATATAGATATTTAAACACAAGTTTGAGGGATGTTAAACACCACTTATAATTTCTAAATAAACGAGAAAGAAAAACTATACTTAATGTGTTAATATTTATATGTATATATATCTGAATATAAATATATATACATATATGTATGTGGTTTGAAAACATGAAACCCCTTCATTCGATATGTTTTAGAAGCTAAGATTTGAAAACGAAAAATCTCTTGTATGTGCTTATACCAAAATGCATTGATATATATATATGTGTATATTCAAATGTAAATACACACATATATAAGTATATATATATATATATATATATATATATATATATATATTCATCACCCTTGTATCATCATTTTTAAAACTAATACTCTCTCATTTTCACCATTGTTTTAGAGATGAGGTTTAGAACAAAAGAACCACTTAATCACTCACACACACACATATATATATATATACTGAAAATATTGTTCCATGTATGTGTATATACATATGTATATACACATATGTAATTCTCTTTTTAAAGATCATTACTCGATAATCGAAATTATACCCTTTCAACTATAATATTTTTGGGTAAAGATCATTTAAAACAATAAGACTTATCATATATGTAATCTATATTTAAAGATATGGTTTTAAACAAACATATATATACATATAACTATATTAATATATATATGTTCACAGAAACAAATGAAAATAATAAAATCCCTTACTTGATTCGGTTTAGAAGTGAGTTGTGGGTTTTTGTAACTGACAGAGAGAAGGCTTGATGGGGAAAATTTTTTGGGTAGAAATTGAGTGTGAAAAGTGAGGTTTTTTTTGAAAAAAACCACGGTCTTCAGTTGTTGTTCTGAATTGAACAATGATAACCAAATAAAAAACATTAATTAGTGAAATGTAATGAGAAATATTTATATCGAAAACCTAAAATATAAAATTGAATCAGTGAAGGGGGATCAGAGTCGAGGACATGGATTTAGTTTCAATATTACATTATGCTTAGAAATATATGAAGTGACTGACTCTAAAGGTACTGAAACGAATGTGGAAAGGTGGAATCATGGAAAACTGGTGACGAAGAGGGGCCAAAAAATAAAAGTTGAGATGGAGACTAGTGTTTCTCAGTGAGGAAGAAGAAGGAAAAATGAATGGATGGATCAGATCAATCTCAATATGATCCAAGGTTTAGAAATAACCCTAAAATGTTTTAGTGGAGGAGGGGGAAAAAATAGGAAAAAACGACCTAGATGAAGCTGTATGGTTGATTGAATGGCCTAGGATTAGCTACTAATTTTAGAAACAATGGATTATTGGGATTAGAACATGTATGATCTGACAACTATAAGAGATCACATGATTTTAAAAGGATTTGACAGTCTAGATCAGGCGAAGCCAGTTCAGGCAGTTGATAAAAAACACAGTGATGGAATACAGTGGGTCATGATCGAGCATAGATATATCATGGATGGATAGGAACTCAAAAAATGAGATCGTGTGGATGAGATCTCAAGTCCCAGTAAAACCCACATCCCACACTGAAACCTCATTGGTTTCACGACTTCCATATAAGGCTCGATGCGCGGAGAATATCTTCAATGACACAAACACACACACACCAAGGGGTCATTATACATAGGACCCTACCTATGGGCCTTGGCCCACCCCATTCATAACCTCTCCCATACACTGGTGCGCAATATGGGTGACCTATGATCAGATCATGTCTCCCCATACCCCAAGCTTAACTCCCTTCTCGAGTTCCTCCTTGGGCCATGGGTCAACACCTCCCTGACTGGGGTTGACCCCTTACTCCATCATGGTTGAGGTTTCCCCTATCATAGGATTGGCACTATTTTTTAAAAAAATACATGATCATAAAATAAATTTTAGATAAAGAATATATTATATCTTTGATTACTTTATTTAACATCCTAGAAACACAAAATACTATCAATTACTAATATTTAAGCCCCATATTTTAACTAAAAATTATATTTAATTTAAAACAAAAATTTCAGTAAACCGAAAATATTATTTTAAAAAACTTCTCGCCTTTAAAATTTAAAACACTTAAAATACTCAATGGTTATAAAACATCAGAAGTCACTTTAAAACTCAACAGCTATTTACAATGGTCATATAAATCATATAAATAACCATTCAAGGTATTAAAAAATAAAATATCATTTCCTACATTAAATTAATGGTTCTCTATATACCATTTACTCTGATTATTTTTTCTTTATTTATCAATATTTCATTTTTTATTATGGTGGATTCAAGGTATGAAGGGTACACACTTCGTCTCATCATGATGTTGGGTGGTCTTCCATTTATTCTATTGGGTCCTGTGATGAATTTTATTATGTAGTTGTGGTCTCTTATATTACTGTAATATTTCAGGGATTTAATAAAATGTTCTTCATTGTGCTCTGTGTCATAAATAACAACAATTTTCATAAGAACAAAAATAAAAATAACTAAAAATACTATTATTGCAGTTATAATTAAGTTGGGTAATTTCCTAAACCATATTGTATTAGAGGGTATCTTAAAGTTCCCTAATAGGAATGAGTCTATATAGATTGATTTATGGGAAAAGTTGTCACCATCCAATGGAATTGGAGTGAAGCAATACTAGGTTGTGAGAGAGATGAATTTGGATCCTGAATGAGTTAAAAAAGAGAGTGAAATACAACTGAAAGAGAAAGATGATGTTTAAAGATAATATTTTCAATATTCTTATATTTAAAAATTGATAACAAGGGTGTCTCATTAAAAGATGATCCAACACAAATACTTCTATTCTAGAGAAATAACACTGTTATTCAACTCAAGACTCAATATGATGCTAGGTAAACTCAATTAAAAATGGGAAGGTTAATTTATAGTAACTTATGTATAATATTTTGGTGGTGTGTAGATTATAAAGGGAAGAGATAAAGATCTATTCAATAGTAATGAACATTGGCTAAAATAATTCCATGAAAACTGTCCATCAGCCGTAGTGGAGGAGATCACACTACTCTAACCAATTTATCAATAAAACCTATCAGGTTGTACCTATCCTTAACAATTTATTATTGTGATTAAATTAACAATATTATTACATGTTAAATCTAATTTATTTTATTTATTATACTATTTTATTTTAGTGTGTGGGAAAAAACTTTGTAGTTTTGGATTTTCATAATTCTGTTTTTTAAAATTCTGTTTTTCAATAATTTTTTTTTTATTTTTAATATTTTTGAAACTTTTATGCTCAAATGATTATTTTTTTATTTTTGAAACCCATTTCAATGAGTCAAATTATTTAGCCCATGAAATATAACATAAATTAATAACGAAAATGATTTTTTTCATGTTCAAATGTTTATGAATTTCATGGGAAGATATTTAATTTTTGAAACTCATGCCACAACTACTTGTATTTAAATTTTAAATCACCTTCCCATGAGGGTTTTGAACCCATTTTGATATATTATTTAAATTCACATCATTTATTGAGAGAACCAATCCATGCATTATTTAACAAAAATGTCATTTCATTATAAAAAAACTTGTGGGTTTTAGGTACTTTTTTTTTTTAAAATGATGAAGGAATTTATTTGGTTTTAAAAGCCCCATTTTCAAGAGAATCCTTTTTATTATATCCTTTTTTATATATTTAATCATTTTATACCTTAGTATCCATGAAAATTATATTAGGTTAGCCTCATTAAAAGATAATTTTACCTATTCAACATGCTCTGGAAGTAAAAATTCATGATCTAATTGAACCTATGAATGGTAGGAAGCTATATTATTGTGTGATACATCATTTTATGCTACATTTTTTTGAAAATTAAATTCTAACAAATTGTGTTTTCTTTTGAAAAATTAATTTTCTAAAATTCTTTCCGTATTGAATATTTTGAGTAGAATTCTAAAAATAATTCTATGATGAATTTATAAGAAAAATAAATTCAAAAATAAATTTTTTAAGATTAAAATATTTACTTTCATTAAATAAAATTGATTTGAAGTTATCCCCACTAAATTAAATTCAAATCAACATCACAATAAAAATAATGATGTGAAGAATATGAGAATATCATAAAAAATTAAACAATGTTAAAGGGAGTTGTGTGGATAACATTTTTGATATTGAAATGATGAATAATGTAAAAATTCATTAAAAGTTTTCTCATAATTGGAGCTGAATTTTTACTAAGGGGGTGAAGAGGAGACTATACTTGGTTGAAAATTAGTATCATAATCTTTTTTGCATAAAAAAACCAAACCCTCATTTTATACCATATAATTTATGACATAATAAATGTACCATCTGAACGATAATGAAAAAACCTATAAATCCCTCATGATAAAAACATTACCTTGACTTAGATTGAGTATATATTTATTAATTTAACAATCATATGATGACTCTTTCATGGGTTTAGAGGATAAAATCATTATTGAAAATTAACATTATTATAATGATGGAAAATTCAAGTAATGTCTGTTTTTTCTATGAATGAGAGGAGAAATGTATTATAAATAGATTGAATGAGCTGAATAAAAAACTTTAAATAATGTGTTTTGGAGGAGGCATGATATCTTTTGTTTCTCAGTGTTAAATTTGTTGCTCTCGTGGGCATGTGTTTTAAATTTTCGTTTCTTTTATTTTGATGATTACTTGTCTCAGATTCCAAGTGATAAGTGAGGGGTAATTGATAAATCATAAAATTTATGCAAAATCTATATGAATTTAATTGAATAAATCCCCACCAATTTATCAATTTAATCTGAATAGCATCATTTTTGTTTCCTTGGTAACTTATCAGCTAAGTTGTGAAAATTGATTAAATATGAAATTTGAAAATTTTAATATCACTTTTTTATATCAAACCTAAAGTTTTAAATATTTATTTTAATTGAGAGATTAATTTTTTAAGGAATTAATTTTTTATGGGCATCAAATTCTTTAGCTAGACCTCGTTCTCATTCGTATTCCATTAGTCCCAAATAAATCAATCAATGCTGAAAATATTTTTGACTAATAGAGTTTAACACTCATTAATAAATTATAATTATATTGAGATACAAGGAAGTAAATGAGGTTATTCTAGTCATATTAAAAATAGAACTTTCCTCCACATGTCCAGGTTAAATTTTATGTATAAAATAACTCATTAAGATAGAAGATACACACATCAAATTGGAGGAAAATGAACTGTTTATTGATCCTATAAAAGAGATATTCATTAATTATGAAATAATACTTCATAAACTTATCCAATATATTTTAATATTTAATGTTAAATAGAAAAGAACTATAATAACTCTTCAGAATAAATCTTGGTAATATTTAACCATTTTTAGGAGAAAATAGTGAAAAATTAGAATACATGGATTCTTGAGACGAAATTTTTTATTTTTCCTTTTCCATTTGATTAGTTTTGTAATTAGTTTTTATTACCTCTTATTCTAAGATACCATTCACATGGAGGGGAAAAATTATGAGTGATTGTGGAAGTGGATGTTTTATTTTTTTTAATTCATGAGTTCTAGCACTTCATGGAATAAAATCATTTCTTTTTTTATATTAAGTTGGTTTGAATATTCTAAAAGTAGTTTTTATTATCAATTATGATTTTATTTTGTTTTAGGTTCTATTATTGTCATTTATTTAGTCAATGACTATTATCTCCTTCCACTATGTTATATTTTATATATGATATAATATAATAGAGTTTAGTGGTGATGCCCTTGGAGATTTTTAGTACATGTGGGAGGGGTAGTTGGCACAATTGATTGTTTAGGAAGAATAAGACCTGATTAAGTATTTCCAAATTGGGGGTATTCATGGATTTTAAACAAAGATGAAAATTTTTCAACATTTATTCTCACCATTACCATTTTACAAATGGAGTTAGAGGAATCCATTGTGGAATCTAACTTTAATCGGAGTAGAAGAAGATGAATGGATAACTTGGAACTACAATTGTAATTTAAAAAAGATCTAATCTGACCACACTTCCCATATAATTATTTTTAATCTCTTATCTCATTTATTTATTTTGTTTTTTAATTAAAATAATTTTAAAAACTCCCCTTTCTCTAATTTAATGAAAAAACATGCTTTTTTTTAATCCTCTCTAGAGACAACCTAGGTTAACCACTATACTATATTTTAAAATAACAAATAATTATTTTTTCCACACCCCATAATATGCATGTGTTAAAGATACACATATTTTACTTATTCACCTGATCTTGATAAAATAATTTCCATTCAAATAATTGATGTAGTAACTATTTAATTCATCTCATGAATATAAAATATAAGATTAATAAATCCTTAATTTTATTTTTAAATAATATATATTTAGAACACAATGTAAAATTTACATTCAATATCACATAAAATTCAAAATAAAATAATTAATTTCTATAACATCTATACCTAATATGGAAATTTCATGGAGTTTCACAAACTCCTTTTGGTATATCTTGTAAATTCTAATCATACGGAATTACTAATCTTCCTTCAAAAAAACCCTAGGTTTAAATGAAATTGATTGGTTTCTTTAAGAAACATTATTAAACATTTCAAACAATCTTTCTTATTCCATTTTTATAATTTAACTACTTGTACTATCGATATATTACTTTAGAAACTAAACACAATTTTCATAGTTCATACATATTCCCAACACTTTTAGGAAAGTAGATAAATTTTCTTTTAATTTAATAACATTGTCGGAAAATTTCCATAAATGAAAATAGGATAAATTACCTTACCAGAACAATCCATTTTTAGTCTCCCCTTATGGAATATTATAAAATTAAATAAATGATAAACCAAGGGTATTAAAAATACCCATCTCATTTCATTTAATGAACTACTATTTATATTCACGTTTTAAAAGAAAAATGAGATAAAATACACATCTTATGAGATGTTTATCTAAGATTTAAGTATCTAAGTTCTCAATACCATAACTCCTTTTCTCAATTATATTTAATAAAACTTCAATATTCAATTATTTTCATCTTTTGACCATTTTTATATTTATAACACTTTGTAAAACATAATGTTAATGTCGTATTTCAATCAGCATAACAAAAATGACTTCTATAATTGATAACTTTTTAAGGAAGCATTTAGTTTAATTGAGTAAGCAATATTTTCAACCACATTGAATATAATTTAAATACCCAAGCACATTGAGTATATGAGACTAAAATTAATTAAATCATTAAAATTCCAAATAATATTGAGTACTTGAGTAGGGACTAATATCCCTTTCTTCATTTTTCATCTAATTCCATTGAAACCATTAATTAATTACTCTATGCTTCCATAAGAATCTAGATTCCCCTATTAAATAATTTCAACACTTGGTTACTCATGATAGAACAATTATGAGAAATTGAATTTTCCATAAGAAATTTTATTAAATAACCAATATTGCTTAAGAACTTTTCTTATGTTAATAGTCTTAAGAGCTACATTGATTAAGCTAATACTTATCAAAGATTGATCAAAATGTCTAGATTGACAAAGATGATGTTGATATTATTTAAAAATTATATTTTATCATATGAGTATAATGTATTAATAACCATTTATTAGTACTTTTATTAAATGGGATCCAATTAAAATGAAGAAACTATTTTAATATCATATTTATTAATAAGAGAAGATGTATTTTTCACTAAGTAATGAGAAAACTTTGGTTTTCCTCTCACCAATTAACTATTTAGCCATGCTATCATCTAATTCATATCATATATTACATTTATATAGTCAATTAAAAAACTCTTTGTCTAACCCATCATTTATATAAAATCCACTCTATTCCTATTGTAGCCTAAGCATATTAAGGTCTCTCGAATACTAGAACCTAAAAAAATAAAAAAATAGGATAAGAATGGAAAATATTGGGGAACCCAACTCTTACAAGAACTATCCAAGGATGTCCTACTATCACCTATCATTTCTTCTCTTACCCAAGATAATCTAGGGGCACCCAAATTTGGCATGACCAACCCGGTCCAATGATCAATGTCATGATAAATGATGTTTTAGAAGGAATCTTACACATAGTATTTAAAGGGGAATTTAACCTCACCATCTTATCTCATGTTATCCCATTTTGTGTATGTATTCTTTTAGTAATTTATTTTGGGATCATATTCCCTACACCAAACTAACAAGTTTTAACCATATTGATGTGTAACTCTTAAAATAACTAAAAAAATTATGTTACTCACCCAAAAATAGAAGTAAAATATATTCATATAAATCTTAATGTTTCATATGTGTAAATTATATTAACAATTCATGTAAAGGAATATATTTATATGAAATTGAAAATATTCACATGCATAATGTAGGATTGAAAAATATCTTACCACATTCACTTGAGTTATGACTCATCCTAATGGGGCTTGTTTCTCAATTCCCCAATCCCCCTCCAATAGGATAGGGGATGGAAAAAAGTGCTGAGTTGGAAGATCACAAGCATGGGAGGCCTTAGACTAATAACCTACACACAGACACACAAACACCTCCAAGACTATACAATGATAAAATTTAAAAACAACTGAATAACTATGAATGCATTACTATAAATTCCACAATGAGAATATGAATTGAAGTAAAGGAATTTATACATGAACAAATACAATACCACCACAAAGAGTCTGAAAGTAAGTCCAATATGAAAGGAAGATGTGGAATGTTGTCAAAATAGAATAAAAAGACACCTCATTATATCTGGTCCCACAAAGAATAACTTGTTCCTAGTCCCTTAAGGAATCTATAAAAAGGCCGATCATTTACACAAGACACGACATGTGTGGGAAAATCGCATGTTGGGGTGAGTATAAAAATACCCATTAGGACACTATGAAACCACAAAGAATATAACAAAAGAACAAATTCTGCTCCAAATAGGTGTATATCTATAACACATATAATAAGAATACCCTGATATACTCAGAAAATACACATAGTCTAAAGGTAAGGTCACAACTGTAATACAATCCTTGGATTCCATCACAAAGGATCAACATAGCTCTCATCACAGAGAACATGCTCCATGAGTCTGAAATCACTGATGACATCCGTATGAATGATCATTGGGTATCGACAATAGAAGTACACACTAAATGTACAAAGAGATACGACACACATATTATGAATACTCCAAAGTCTATGTGTTTTACGAAAAACTCAATATGGATTAACCTACTAATTAGAGGATTAGTTTCGATATAGTGTTGGTCCAAATGATTCCAAAAACTCCACCTAGGTAACGTAGATGAGTATAAGATATCACTCTGGGCGTCATGGGAGGATTCCATCAACTATATTGAATAATTCCTTTTAAAGGGATCAGTTCCCTACAAATTAGAGGTGTTTCCATACTAACCCTTAGGGAATGAATATAGGGAATACAACCTAAAGAAACTTGTAAAAGATACATAGTAAAAGGAACCAAGCCTAAAATTAAGGAGAAAATGATTTGTAGTAGGGGTACACACTATTTAATTTCAATACTAGGTCCATCCCATGCCCATATACATGTAGAAGTACTTTTTTTTACACCTACCCGTGTACGTTTTCCCGTGTCTCGATACACAACTTATCCTATATATGGCTATCCTAGCCGTGTCTGTGTGGGAGTACATAGCATACTCATTCCCATGTACTCAAACCCGTGTCTGTGTACCCTATGAGGTACATGCTGAGATCACCAATGGGGACCACACTCCATGTGAAAAGGTCACACATCATGCGATACTTATCTTACTTCAAAAACCCTAGATTACACAGAAAGGTTCCCACATAATTCTTAGCTCTCACTTACATTCTATGTATCATGGAATTATCAAGATTCTTAGATCTGGTTCACACTCTATTTCCCGCTCCTCTTGCCACAATTCCAACATTTGGACTCATTTTAAAATTGATAATCATGTCCTAAAGTGTTTTACCATCATCGATATACATCATCTAGATCTTTGATTCATTCAAAAAATTTATTTGAATATTTTTCTTTTTTATACACTGAAGAACAAAAAATGAAAGTACCTACAGTGGTCGATCAACTACCAGTTATGTCATCACACCCCCTTTATGTCATATAGATCCTAGATCCACAATATTGAATAATTAGGCTAATAAATGGGTGTGAAACATTTTATATCTCACCAGATGTTGAACCATGGGCATAATGAAGAACACCCTCTATATGAAGAATCATAGGAGAAAATAACAAGAACAGTCATGAGTAAAGGATATTTCTTTATCTTTGTTTTGAACTTAATTCATTTATTTTAGAATAATGAATTAATAGACAACAATTGGTCATAATTAAATTCTCCAAAATCCCGAATAATCTAACCCATACTACAATACACATGATCAGTGGATCCATCTGTTTGTTGATTGATCCATGTTCATTGTAGAAATAAAAAAAAGGAATGAAAACCAAATAAAAAAACATCATACCTCAAGATATATCAATAAATAATGAATAATGAGCCAACATCATTGTCTTTGGTGTGATATCTTAATCTTGTTATCCACGTCTCATCCTGACTTCCCCTCTGAGCCCACGTGCCTTGGGAAGCTCATGCCCTAGCTCAGAGATCTTACATCCTCCAGGCTCCAATCCAAGCATTCATTCTCAGAAGTCGCCTCTCCAGGTGTCCCACCGTACCACCGAACTACACAGACTTTGATTCCCTTCCATGGGGATATGTAGGAAGCCTCCACAAGGTTCAAGCCCATCACTCCACCATCCATCCTGATCCTTACACGGGCCGCCACATCCCGGTGAGATCATGCCACCCCATCCCACTCCATGACATCTGGGAATCCGCCCACGTGCTGGCCCCAACATCGGTGTTCCACCGAGGGGGTCCTTCAGCCCGATCTGTCTCCGCAAGACGTTAAACTCCCAGCATACCCCGTGTTAAACAAGGGAAGCTGAGGAAAACCTCAGATGGTACACAATCCCCGAGTTCGATGTGGGATGCCTCGGGCTTCCGTGCCCTCGAGAAGCCCTGTGATAAGGGAAAGAAGACAGACATGCTGGCCCCAGCTTCAAGACATGCCAACGACACCCCAACGTGACCATTCTACTCACTGAAGTTTGCTTCCCTGACAAGACCCCTTGGAGCGTCTCGACGGAAGCATCGTAATTAACTGGCGTCCATGTAGATATGGAACCGGGAATGATCTTCACGAACCAGTCTTAAATCTATAAGGGAGACCCGGACTAGGTAACGATATCCGAGGATGAATCCCTGGAGGGAAGGACCGACATCCCATCATCCCAGTTTCGATCAAGGAGCAGACGTCCCTGAAAAAGGAATGGATGCCGCCCGCCTTTGGAAAGCGGGAATGTAGGGCAACAAGCAACGCGTCCTCCCCATAGACGGATGCGAGCGCCCTGGAGAAAGCGTCAGAAACAGATGGGATATGTTCTTATATATCCTTATAGATATAAATAGTATATCCAAGTGATGATATACCCCTTTTTATCTCTCATCAACTCATTTTCGAAATTTTGAAGTGACGTCGTTAGGCTGTCAAATTTTTGCAAGGGAACTTCTTAACCCAATTTTGATTCTTTGGGATAAACTTGTACTCCTTGAATATGTCGTTCTATGAATATGTGTGAATAACCTCTGATTGTTTTACACTTAATATCTACTTATATTTTGTGTATTTGTTTGTCACACATAATTATGTAATTGATTTATCCTTAATCCAAGAATACCGTCTTTGTAAGGGACTTCATCTCGATCTCCTTTCATTAAGGATTATTTTTGTTCTAATAAAAGTTTTTCTTTTATACGGTGTATAAAACCATTTGATTTATACTTTTATTCGAAAGGAATATTTTCCATATGAAGTGTTTTACTAAATGACAAAAAATATGTTTCTTTTTAACGTACGCGGTGACAATGACCTTTCTGCCGCTGCGAGTATTATTTGATCTTTGGCTTCCTCAACAAGCCGTTATATTTTTAAAAGTAAATAAATACCATATACTCTTTTTTGGTATTGAAAATGGTTTTGATAATGGATTTGTTATGTCAATATATTTGAGTGATATATTGTACTTGAAATGTTGAAATGTTTTCTTTTCATTATAATTGTTTTATGTGTTATGATTTTATAATAGTACTTGGACATTTGATGGGTGGTTACATGATAAACCATATGACGGGTGGTGCCATGAATACCAGGATGGGTGGTTACGTTATAACCTCCAATGCATTGGGTATGGAAGTCGGCTGTATGGCTATTCCATTAAGTATGTGTGGAAGTCGGCCGTATGGCTATTCCATTAATTATGTGTGGAAGTCGACCGTATGGTTATTCCATTTAAGTATGTTTACATCCCAAGTTACCTTTATATGTTATGTGTTCTTTATATGGGCATTATGGTAATCTTTTGGTTACAGAAGGGTAATTAATGGTATTTTATTCAGTGAAGAGTTTTTTACTACTTCATAAACGTGAAAGGTATTACTTTGGTAAAGTACTCATAGTTTACTTGTTGTTTTGAAAAACTAATAGTTTTCCTTCATTGTGTATCCTTTATTGGGATTTTTATGCTCATCCCAAGTTTTTGAAATGTTTTCCACAGGACTTAAAGATGGATAGGGTCAAGGATGGGATCAAGGAAAGACATTCTATCTAAAACATGGAACTAGACTTGTTTCTTTTTAGGTGTTTTTTTAATTTTATGGAAACTTAGTAGAAGTGTCTACTATGTAATATTTTGAGATGTAATAGTTATGACCTAATTATCTAAAACTCTAAACCTAAAAAGATCCTCTATGTGAATTATTCATTTAATTCATGATTAAGTAACGTTTAAGGCTGGGGCCTTATAGTTGGTATCAATGGGAGGTTTAGATAATTTTAGAGGTTAGGGTATTCTCTAATAATAAGTGACATTAACATAATGGTTAGGATTTCAGAAAGAGTCCTAGTTTTAGATAAAGTGAATGAGTAAGTATATCTTAGTGTTTATCTTCCTCATTAGTACATGATGGTTTTGTTGATATACTCACACTGACCTTTTTGGTTTTAGTAAATGGCTGTATCAAGGAGGCACCAAAGTAACAGTGGATGGGAAGGAAACTGTGACAGTTTTCTGAGTGAGAAACTGAATGATATGGGAGCTACATTGAGAACTCTTGTGTTTATCCTCAACCAACTATATGGAGTCATGATTGACCTCCTAAACCTTGGTGATTTCTCTAAGGCATCATATATGCAAGAAACAAATCCCTATGGAACTACAGGTAATAATCATAAAGGTAAGTGTGTTCAAAACCCTATGTGTCAAATATGTGGAAAGAAACACCTAGGAAAATGTTTCAAAGGGACAGAAATATGCTATAGATGTGGGAATGAAGGTCATAAAGCAAGAACCTTCTATGTAAAAAGGAAGCATCCAGTGGACTCGAGGAAAGGGAAAGAAGTTCTTTCTGATGGATCAATTGAATGTTTTAAATGTGGTGTGCATGGTCATTATGAAAACACATGTCCTATAAAGAAGCTTGGGGAATGGGATCACCAAGATCATACAAATATTCATTTACCAATACCTAATGCCATTCCGATTGAGGATGAAGAAACTGACAATGACCAATCAAAGGTATGGATTATTTCTTAACATTTGTTTTCCTATTTTGGAATCTTAGGATATGATTCATGATTTTGTTTGTAGGAAAGAAGTATTTCAAAATAAGTTAGAAAGGAATAGTTAATGGATCATGAAGAATGTTGAATGAGTAAGAAGTCAACATATAAGGGCTTCAAGAGTTATGGTGAAATTATTAATAGTATTAAGTCTCTTTTGATGATGGGGTTACATTAGAAGACTTTTTATAGTATGTGTAACCCTGATGTTTGATATATGAAAATTTTATTCAAGGAATAGTTATCTGTTCTTTTGTGGACATAGTTATAAAGAACCATTTGGGTTTATATGATCCTTACTTTGGAGGTAATTATGGGTTACTATATGTTATGATGGAAAGTGAAAGGCATGAGATAAAATTGAGGTTAAATTATGTTATGGTTATTTTTTAAGATTTTATCTCATTGTTGGGAAATGTTTTAAGAATTATATAGTTTTGGAAAAAGGACAACACGCAGACCGTGTGACAACCCGTCGCGTCGGACAATGCTATAGGAATCGAACCCACAACCAAAGTGAAACATGTATTTATCACCTACAACTAGACTACATGAAGTACCTGGTTAGTTTGAATGATTATTTTTAGTTAGATGATTTTATGAATTAAGAGTAAGTTGATCTTGGGTTATCAATGGAAATGATTATCCTATCATGGAGGATATGTGATTAGGTTAATTACTTTTCAATACGAGACTTTAAGAGAAACTGATGTTGTTTAGAGATAAATGTTATGATTTAACTTGGAATACTATGTGATTAAATCCTTCAAATATTTGGGTTTCAATCTTAGTTTGGTTTACTTTTGGTCTTCGTTGAACTTTGGGTCTTGCTAGACAAATTTTAGAGATTAAGAATAGATTTCCTTTTTGCGTATTATCTGATCTCATACTAACCTTTTTGGTTTTAGTTTTGGTTAAGGTCTAAAGACATGGGAAGTATACAATTCTCTTTTGTGGATTAGGTGATTCTATAGATGTCGATTATAGAAATCTTAATGTAAAAAAGTCATCCTAAATACTCATCTTTTGGAGAAAATATGAGTTCGTGTAAGAAATCTAGTAAAAGTTGAAAGTCAACATGACAAGTAAGTATGTTTCCTTATGTTCTAGTTAAGCTCAAAAATAAATTCCTCAATGAAAAGTAACTAAAAAAATGTTTTCCGTTAACTTTTCCTATTGGGGAATCCAATACTGTTTAACCCATCACAAGTTTGTGATTTTCTGGTGGTTAACTTTCTCCTTAGCATGTTTTCTATCAAACTCCCTCGGAACATGACCCTTTGTTTTTTCTTCCATATCCATGTTTTCATACATGGAATCCTAGTATGGGTTAACTCAGGTGACCTTTGTACTTCCCTTTCTTTCTTTTAAAGTGATAGTTTAATTTACTCCTTTTCGGATGTGGGGCTTTCAATGATGTTTCTGAGCCCAATTTTAAAATTGAGAGGACGCAATTCCCAAAAGGGGGGAAGGATGTAACACCATAGGTAAATAAAGAATATGAAAATTTTATATTTATCCATATTTGTGAATAAAATATTAATATTACTTTAAAGGGAACTCTATGCACGATGGAGTACCCAATACGCGACAATGAGTTCCTCTGAAATCTTATGTTGCACTCTAATAATAAAATAATATTATTTTAAATGGTAGTTAATGCCTAGCCATTTTAATGGCAGGAAATAACATAACTAACTACAAAATTATGATATATGTTTGTCAAATATTTTTACTTTTATCCAATAAATTTTAGAGGTGTAAAATGCAAATGAATCCAATTTTAAGCATAAATCTGCTAATATTATTTAAAAGGTCGATTAACCGCCTTTTGATGGAGAACCCTTTTTAAATATACATTTGACAATTTTATATTTTTTATTTGACAAAATAAAATCCTTCTTTAGAATCTGGACATCAGAATTTACTTTGTGTAAATTTTTGTTATTTTTCTCATAAAGATCATTTTTAGTGAAACTTTTTCATTTTAATTCAAAACCTCCTTTTAATCTGATTTATTTATATAGATAGATTATATTTTTAATTGAGATTAAATTGAATTTAGAATATATTTTTACCATTAAATCCAGTGGTGATCATTGGAATTAATTTCACTTTGAAATTGGGCTTAAACTAGTGTTAATCTTTTAATAGATATTGTTTCTTAAAAACACGCTATTTGTTTTGACAGCGGGAATTAATTATTAAATTAATTAATGCAACTTATATTTTTTTAATTTTGTAAAATAGACATAATTTTTGAATTAGGAATATCAAATATATCTTAGGGTGAATTTTTGGTATTTTTCTGAAAAACTTCAATTTTTGATGAATAGTGAAACCACTAAGTGATAGTTAAAGAAACTGATTTTTCATTTAAATGAATATTTACCACTTCTGTGATTTGATTTTCAAAAATCCAACATACATGGTTTTCATTAGGAAGTAAAATGTGGTTCAATGAGATTAAAATAATTTTTTGGTGAATAGTAACTTTTATGTTTTATTAATCGTGATTAAAGCTAATTAGTGTAATTTAAGGTAAAAATAATGTTTTAATAATATGAAATAACCTTGAAACATGTCCTACCCTTATCGTATAAGTCATGACCGACCAATAAAATCCATCGGTCAACTTGGGGACCCCATGGAGCCACATTGGTTGGAAAATGACATTAATAACTTTTTATTTAAAGTTAAAATTAAAATGTGACAAACATGTGTTGTTTTTCTACAACAATTGTTACATGGGGTTATACAAGTCATATTTTTGACTATAAATATTCATTAGAAAGATAAAAATATTTCCTACATCATGATAGTTTTTTTATAATTTTTATACATCAAATAAATTAAATTATTTATGACACCATGATGATGTAGCGATTACCTCATTATTTAACAATTTAAATAAAATGAAACGATAATGTAAAATCTAAGACCTAAACTTGTCAAAAACTTATTTTATGGGTGGATTTAGAAACCTTATCACCTTATCCTCGAAATATATCATTTTGGAACCTTTAAAATCCGAAAATAAGTTTATAATAGAGTAATATTTTATAACTTTCCAAGAGTGCCCCTCCTCTTCTCTTATAAAAGGCCCCCACCTCTACCACCTTACCCACACCTCTTGAGCATTTGAATCATCCAAAACCTGACCATTTAATCTCTCCACATCCCTCTTTTCATCATTGAGTCCTCACCTTTGGTCATAATCCTTTTTATGGAAGCCTTTGAGATCAAATAAAAAAGAGTTACCTGATTTAAAGGTAATGTCTTCTCTTGTGTTCTTTTGTTTTATTTTGTTTCTCCAACCCTCTAAAATATTTTTATTAATTTATTTTGTAACAACACCATTATCTTAAATATACTAGGATGTGTTTATGTGAAGTATTCGAGCTAAACATACACACACCTTACGTTTTTTAGTATATTTGGTAGAAGATTTTCAAATTTATTTTTGAAATATAAAATTTATTTATTTAGGTACTCCTTTTTATTATGTATTTTATTGTAGGAGTTCTTGGGAGCTATTATTATATTTTTAAAAATTTAATATTTTGTTTCTAACATGGTAAAATATTTATTTAATTATTCATATGAGAAATATTCACGTTCCAATTCATAATGAAAAGTTTAGTAATAATATACATCATCCGAATGTTCTATAAAGAATATGTTATCCTTTTGATTAAGGGCTTCAGATTCTGATTCTAAGGATGTGTATTCACTAGAATATCCAGAATCAGTCTATGTATGATTCATAGATTTCTTAGATTTCTTCTTATAACTGAATTTGTTGACTTTTTTTACTTTTTATCAACATTTATATGTGTAAAACCGGGGTTGATATGTTCTATATTATGCTCTCATATCATCTCACTTATTTAGATTTATTACCATTTTTTGTACTCATTGAAAGGTCTTATGAAACCTCTTTCCTTGTTATATAATGTTTTTAACTTTTTACAAAACTGTAGAAGTTTATTATTCAATCCAGAATATCTTGAGGAATCATGTTCTTCGTATATTTTAGAGATCTATATGTTTTTTTATTCTTATCATATTTATAATTAGAAACCTTCAAAGCAACATTTTCTTTCTTGACCATTTTATATTATCCATCTCCAAATTCCATTTCATCTTTGTATATTATAATAGTTCCAATGAGATATTTTATTTTTAAATTATTGACCTCTATTGATTGTCTGATGGAAGATGTGATTCCACTCCACTTGGGTGGTAATACTCATAAAACTTTCAATGCTTTCTCAAGATTTGTAATTGGTGTTCCTAGATAAGAAAAATTATTCAAGATCTCAGTGAGACTTCCATTAAACTAACTAATGATTTAACCTTTATCCATTTTGAAGGTGTCTAACTTATGGTTGTTAGTATTATATCTAAGATCCTTAACATTGTATCTACCTTCAAAATCAATGAATATAGTAGTCCACACTTCGTGAGCAATTTGACACTGAAAAACTCTATTGAAATCGTCTAGTCCTAATCCACATATTATAACATTAATAGATTTATAATTAATATTATATCATACTTTTATAGTACCATCCCACATTTCAGGTTCTATTCTATTTATAGAATAAGTAATGACTACTTTAAGATAAAATTTTACGCCACGATTCTTTAAATGGATGGCCATGTGAGCCTTCTACCAACCATATTTTTCACCATTAAAGTAAGTATATACAACCATTGATATAACTTCCTAGTTAAATTCCATATAATCCATTTGAAAATAGACCTTTGGAATTATAATTTTGACAACAATGATCTCAATAATCGTGATCTCTAGAAAAAATGTTTTCCCCCAGAAAAATGGCTAACTGAAAACTCAATAGGGGTAAATTGAGTTCCTAAAATTTTATTTACAATAAACCACCCTCTTCTAGGTACATGAGTTCAAATATTTTCATAAATGAAAATAATAAGTTGTAATATAAAATATTAATGTAAAGATATTAATAATAGTATATTTATAGTTTTTGAGGAACAAAATTCCTCTAGTCCACGCCACCAATGAAATAATTGATGAATTTGGTGATTTTTAATATGGAAACCATTTTTCAAGGGTCTCCCAACTGATAAAATTGAGTTTGTTACTTACTAAAAATGTATAAGATCTTATAAATAAGATATACCTTTACAAATACTATCCACAACCTTAACACACCGACTTATAATGAGTGTAATCAGTATAATACGAGTAAAATTCGGATGAAATATTGTAGAACATGGTTGTAAAAGGAAAGTGATAGTAGATGAAGATACACCATGAGAAGATGATAGTATTAAAGGTATATATCTTGGTGATCTTTAGTAAAACTGATAAACTTTTAAGTATAACACACAAGCATTTGTTGTTACCGTTATTAGAGTTTTCATAAATTTGTATGCATCACTATAGATATATATTCAGTCTATATGCAAGTTGAAGCTAACAAGTCCGTTAATATCTCTTCTTGGATTTTGATCTTAATCATACGATATGGTCACAATGGAAGAATTGACAATCCATTTATACGACAGTTTATTAGTGACATGTGTCTGTTCATTCCAAATATAGAAAATACTTCTCCAGTAGCCATGTTAGAAATATTATCTTCTTTGGATCTTTCTATTCATGAATTTTTTTTATACAAATCATTATTTCTTCAAATTGAAAACCCCTTCTCTGATGCACTCTAAAATCATGACATGGATTATCAAGAGATTATGAAAGTAATCATATCATTCTATATAAGTGCTAGATCTTCATAGGATATCCAAATGATAGAGTAGTTCTCATAAGGCAAATTTATGAAGGACTTATTAAGATGAACCATATCATTGAATTATGCAGTGTGTAAGATAAATTTAATCCTAAATTGTGTAGGAAAATTCTTCATCATAAGATAAATATGTTACTGATGTGTGATACTTAACATTCAAAACTCTATCTGATGCTCGTAATTTAATTATTTACTAGTAATATTTTTATAATATAAAAACTTTCTATAACCAAAATATGACTGAAATGTATGACTTTGGAAAATGCAGTAGCTAGTATATTCCCTACTTAAAACAATATCTACATAGTAAGATAAAATTATAACATTGTGTTTTTTTTATTATGAGTATATGGAATATATTATTCGATTATCATAATATAAAATACTTTGTTGTAGATTAAATATTTTACCTAGCATGTGTTAGGTCCAGTAGGTCAAAAAACCTAGGTGGGTGGGGTGAATCAGGGTATGAAAGATTAAAAAAATGCCCATTTTGATCTTGATTCATTGTAAAAAAACTCTCTTCTCTCTCTTTCTAGAAGAAAATCATGAACAAAAATTGAAACATGCATGAGACATACCAATTTTTACTTGGTTCACCCTCACTAAGCTACTTAAAAGGAGCATACAATAGAAATGTTCCAATTTAGAAAATACACTAAAATAAAATATCTATTTAAAATGTTTTGATTGGACTCACTATCCCTCTTTCTTTACAACCAATTACAATTTTAAAGATCACTTCTCTATCAATTGAAGTGGGCTCACAGCTTCATTAGAGGATACACTCAAAGTTTATTGACTTGAAGGTCCCTTGATTATCACAAATGAATTCTTACAACACTGTATGTAAATTCTCTATTGATGTATCCCTTTCATCTAATGATGAATATCAATTTACTATAGAAAACTGAGAAATCCTTTTTGAACAACCTCCACAATGCTTACTTCTTCACGAAGCTCCTTCATTCATGAAGCTCAAACTAGCCATCGTGAAGAACACCTCCTTTCGTGAAGCTCATTATTTCACAGAGCTAAAACTATCCTTCACGAATCTCTTAACTTTTCAAAAATCTCACTTAGCCTTCATGAAGAACACCTCTTTTTTAAAACTCAACTTGCATTCACGACGTTCCTTCCTTTTGTAATGCTCAATTAGCCTTTGCAAATTATCTTACTTTTCTGAAGATCACTGCCTTCGAAATCCTACTTCATTATTCAAGAGACTTAATATTTTTTTTGAGTCTCTCTACTCATCTCAAGGGGGGAGAGTTCGATTTATAGGCATTTCCCACCGACTCCAGAACATTCTAGCCACGTTAGTGCCATGTTAGCACCATTTCGCAAATCTCAAAATTTTCTATCGTAAGGATCCATTTTTTGTGAATATCCAAAGACATTTTAAGATTGCTTTGTAACCACAGATCCATCATTCAGTGCCTTCATGCCACCATGATTTTACTACTCTAATAATTGAAGAGCTTCTGTCAAAACCTTTTCGTTGACGCAATGCTCTTCACCTCTACCATTCATGATGTTTTTCTTAATCATCTACATCACCATCAGTTTTCTTTGATACTTTGAGAAATACTCTTCATGTTTTCCATATTCATTAAACTAATGCCTTTTATATATTTTAATGAGACCTTCAATGAATATCTATATTTTGAAATGCTATCCAAACTCCAAATTTTGGAACCTAAAAATTTGGAAAACACTGGGAAATGGATTCACCTTGTATCTATTTTTTTTAGACCACCTCTAGATCTTACATTCCTTTTTCATGGTTCTTTGTCAACATGTGATGTCAACAATATCTCTTGAACTCTATAGTTCACCATGAAAACCCACCTTTTTAACAAACACAAACAATAGAAAAATGCTTCAATGTTAGGTTGAGGGATTATTCCCAACAATTTCCCCCTTTGGGTTTATTGAAAATTCATTCATAATTTGATACCTATTTAAAGATTATTCCATAATTTACTGACATTCACATCATGTGATCTATATAGAGATCAAATATTTACTCAAAACATACTCTAAGACCACATGATAAATGATTTGTGTGAGAAACAAGAATATAATGTGAAGTTAATCAATGAAACAGTTCATTACTAACACTAATTCTTGAAACTAAAAAAATAAATTTATCACAAAGCTCAACCATCATGATATATAATCCTTGATCAATCACTTCTACCATATTCAGTTTTAATACCCCCCCTATCAGCTACTTGGGTTCTCATTTTTGGGAATGCTTAAATTTTTCAATGCTAATCTCTAACAGTTTTCTTATAGCACTGATAAGTTATCATCATGTTACTCTCCTTATCATCTTCTCTACCTATTTTTATTAACACCAACTATCTCTCAACCTATCATTAACTCCCACTATCTCTCTACTAGTCACCTTATCCCTTTATCTGTGAAAAAAATACATTTTCCCCTTCATTTACCCTCATAAATATCCACAATTTCTCCCCTTTTGTCTATAGAACCAATGGTTACTAATTTGTGGTCGACAAGGGATTAAAGAACACAAATCTGTATATTTTCGAAAAAAACATCATACCTCTAGGAGAGGGGGGTGGGGTCCCACATCCACACTTTTTCATGTATGAGGAGTCAACTAGACTCCCATATCAAGTAGATGCCTCTAAAATGTTTCTTTTGGTAAGGCCTTCATCATAATGTCTACAACATTGTGTTCTATAGGCACATAATCTAACTTCACAAGTCCTTGCTCCACCTTCTCCGTGATAAAATTATATTTGATTTCAATGTGCTGATTCGTTGAGTGATGTACTAAATTTTTTCAAAGATTCACAACACTTGAATGTTCATAATAGATACCAATAGGAGACTTCACTACCACACACATGTTATCAAGCTACTGTTTCATCCACAATAGATGCATAAATTCTTGAGTAGCCACAATATACTCAGATTCTGTGGTGCACAATGAAATGTAATCTTATTTCATGGTTATCCAAGAAATACACAATCCACCAAAATAAAATGTACCACCTAACATTGAGTTTTTATCATCTTCTAATCCAGCCCAATCTATATGTTTATATCCCAATAACTCCTTTGGATATTTATTATTATATATCAAACTGAATTCCATTATACCCCTGATATACTGAAGTATTATTTTCACTACAATCATGTATCTATATTTGGAATTACTTTGATACCACACTACTTGGAACATGGAAAAGAAAATATCAGGCCTTATCACCATTAAGTACAACAAGATTCCAATTAATTTCTTGTGCTCTTTGATATTGACTGACTTTCCTTAATCATCCCATGATAATTTCTTATAGGTATCCACCAGAGTCTTTATCTTCAAATTCTTACTTATAAAAATTCTCAAAATTTAGATGGAATATTTATATAGATAAATGAATGTTCCATTTCTTCCTTATGTCACCTATAAACTAAGGAAAAACGTCATCTCACCAATCATTGACATTTAGAACTCATTTGTCATGAATTCGGAAAACTGTTTTCACTACACATCATCAATTCCAAAAAATATTATCTCATTGACATATATTGTCACCATCATCCTTTAATTACTATCATTATTCATATATAAATTATAATCAACTTCACCACACTAGAAACCAAACATATTCAAAAACTGATCAATCTTTGAATATTATGCCCTTGGTGCCTACTTCAAACCATATAACACTTTCTCCAGCTAATAAACTATGTTCTAATATTCATGAATGAGAAAACCATATTGATGTTAAATATACAAATATTCATTCATAACCCCATTAAAAAAACGATGACATGACCTCCATCTAGAAAAAATTGAATTTTCATTTCACTATAGTTGTAACATCCCGGTTTCAGAAGATGCCCGGAGGCGCCCCGTACCTGGTTGGTCACATGGCCTCAAAAACATTTCCCCTAACACCAGAGGATTCCAACTAGTAGCAAGGGCCTTGGGTGTGATATTGGGGAAACTATTCCCTCATTGGTAGAGTAACACAGTAGAAGAGAAACTGATTACAATAGAAAGAGTAGTAATAATGGCATACAACAGTAAACAGTGGAAGACTTAAAGTAATAAGAACATGGAGATCATATATAATGATTCATGATACATATGCATAGGAAAGTAGCCAAACATTTCACAATGCTGAAATATAGTACAAAACCAAAGTATGAATGAAAACAGTAAACAACTCCTTAGCATCACATGCCTCAGCTTGGTCCCATGCTCTCTAGGTCCCAAAGCAGTCATGTACCTGAAGTAGAAGGGTGCTTTCCCTTATCTATACCTGAAAAAATAGAATCTGTATGGCCCAAAAAGCATGACCAAAATAAGGTGTGAGACTAAATCCTAGTAGGCAACCACCAAGAGATCTGTGCCAATCAGTTAGTGAATATATATGGCAGGAAATTAACAAAAGAAGCAGTAAACAAGGAAGTACTCAACAGTAAACATTCCTATAGTTTCAAAGCATTCAAATACCACATATCAAGTAAGAATATAATCAAAAAAGGTAACCCTTTGGGATGTTCTCACAGCTTAATCCCCTCTGGTCCTACCTAGAAAACACAAGAAACCCTCTAGGAAGTACACACAATCAAACCCCTCATGTTCAGATTTAGCACATACTCTATGGGAAATAACTCACCGTCAATTCACTCTATAGTCTTGTATCAGTAAATAAAATGGGATTTAGGGAAGCACTTAAATCTCATTCCCCCGGTGGCCTACGTTGAGGAACTACAGACACTCTGAGGAAGCAGTTACGTCAATTCCCCCTATGGTATTACATCGTAACAGTAAAAACATACCCTCTAGAGAAGCCCTTACTTCCATTATCCCTATGGTCTACTACACCAGGTTCTCATGGACCTATATAAGTCAAATGGGCACAGAAATAAATTGAAACCAAAGTAAACCTCAAGAACTACATGGCTAAAAATCTACAACATAATAACATGTCAGATAAAACACTCCATCCTAACAATACTAAGCATGGAAAATAAAGCAGCAACCTAACAGGTATAACTAGACCAAATGGTCAAAACAAGAAAACATGGTCAAAAACTTCATAACATTGAAAAATAAACCCTATTCACAACATATAACCTCTACCTAATCAACTAGGACATAGTAGGCAAACATTAGGGATAAAACATAAACACACATTACCCAGTTCAAGGGTATTGGGAACTTTTTCACATATAATTCAAAAAATAACCACAGAAAGGCACAAACCACCTACCTTAGTGTTGTAGGATCTCAATATGTGAACCTCAAGCCTTGAATCTCCCAATAACACCTTAGATCTACAAAAACACAAAAAACTCTCAACTAAGGATAAATCTTGAAAGAAGATGAATTCGGAAACGAAACTCTAGAAGAAGGAAGAGCTTATCATGGAAATCCCAACACAATAAACGATGGTTAAATCAGAGAACAGATAATTGACCAAAGGCTCAGGGAAAGATCAATTCCGTACGTAGGCTGTTGGTTGAAGAAGGCGAAGAAGAATATGCTTCTTTCTATTAGACGTGACCCCGGTCCATTTAATAAAAAAAGAATGTACACGGTTTGTACTTTAGAAGTACATGGACTGTACTTCACCTTACTAGACCTCACATTAGGTAGTCTCCGGGTCACCACAGACAGCTGTTACATAGCCAAAACACGACTACCCACAGTAACTGAGTACACGATGTGTACTTATAATGTACACAACATGTACTTCCGAAATTTATAGTAAATCCTCTTTTTCTCCAAAACACAAGAAAAAGGAAAACATACCTTAAAAGAAGATATGAGTTCTTAAAAAAATTACTTATTAAAGAAATTCATACCCGAATTTACCTAGAAAGGTGGTGTAGAAGAAGAAACCTCGAACAGCTCCGGCCACTATGATCATATATCGACCTCCCTCTACCAAGTCTCATCTTGTACTTGCCCGTGCTGCCATGAAAATCGTAACAGAGGAAAAAACTGGCTATGGAGAACCTTCACACATTGATCAAAAATCTGGATAGGATGCCCCTCAAATGAGGCGACCACCTCTCACTCAACCTCCTCAGGTTGAAAATCATGAGACAGATCAGAGAAGTAATGTCGAAGCTGAGAAACGTGGAAGACATCATGCATAGCCTAGTACATCTGAGGTAACTACAACCAATTGGAAACTAGCCCAACTCTCTCCAATACCTAAAACGGACCGATGTACCTCGGTGAAAGATTATCATGCCTCTTAATCCTCCTATGTCCCAACCTCGATGTGACACATAGGAAAAATTGATCTCTGACCTTGAACTCCAGAGGCCATCTTCATCGATTAACATAAGACTTCTGTGATGACTGTGCAATTTATATCATCTTCCGAATCAACTCTTTCTACTCTGTGGTCTCCTAGACAAGATGAGGTCCCAACATAGCTGCATATCCTACCTCTAGCCAACATAAGGGTGATCGGCATGGCCTACCGTACAAAGCCTCATAGGGTTCAATCTGAATAGTTGCTTGAAAAATATTATTGTAAGGAAACTCCAAAAAAGGTATGTGATTCTTACAAGAACCTCTGAAATCTAGGATACATGCTTGAAGCATGTCCTCAATCACTTGAATCATATGCTTATACTATTCATCTATCTTTGGATGGTAATATGTATTCAAAAGTACCTGTGTACCCAAATACTTTTGAAGTCCCTACCAGAACCGAGATGTAAAACGAGTGTCCCTATCTAAAACAATGGAGTATGGAACCTCATGTAGATGTACAATCTCTCGAATGTATAATATTCCTAACTCATCAACACTAAAGGTCTCCATGATCAACAATAAGTGAGAAACCTTTTTGAGTCTGTAAATGATGACCCATAATACATCATTCCCTTGAGGCGACCTCGGTAAACCTGTCTAGAAATCCATAGTGACATCATTCCATTTCTACTTGGGAATGGTTAACTGCTACAAAAGCCCTGTTGGTCGTTGATTATCCACCTTCATCTACTGATAGGTGTAAAACCTCATGAAAAATCCAGCAACATATCTCTTTATACCCAGACACTAATACTCATGGTATAGATCATGATACATCTTGTGACACTAGGTTGAACTTCTCAAACTGAGGAATGAAAGCCCCACATCAGCTCCTCGCGTATGTTTGATGACACCCATATGAGCCCAAGAAAACACAATATCTCATCCTCACATACTATCCATCAAGAAACAAGTTCCTCTCCTGCAAAACTCTCCCGTAGGACTAGGCCTTCAGAAACTGATAGCTGCCTCATTGGCATTCGATCACATAGACTAGAGGTAACGACTATAGAAGGTAGAAACATCTGCCCCTATTTGTCATGCACCTCCAAATGTATCTCAGAGAAGAGATCCATAAGCTGCCACTCACTAATGGCCTCCTTAACATCTAGTACCTAGTCATCCTATTCAATGCATCAGATAATGCATTGCCCTTCCCAGGCATATAGGCAAGTTCAATGTCAAAGGACTGAAGGTACTCAACCCACCTTTACTGTATCAAATTCAGATCATGCTGAGTGAATATATACTTGAGAATTTTATGGTCAATGAAAACAATAATATTTTCTCCCAGAAGATAATGTCTCTAAAAACGTAAATCATGAACAACTACAGCCAACTTTAGATCATGTGTCGGGTAGTTCCTCTCATGTTTCCTCGACTGCCAAGAACCATATGGAATGAATCTTTCCCCCTACATAAGAAAAAATCTCAAACCGATACCTGAAGCTTCACGTTAAACAACATAACACTTTCCCGGATCTGAAAACACTAGTATAGGTGCTGAAGTCAACCTCCCTTTCAGCTCCTAAAAGGTTGATAGATAAGAATCTGACCACAAGTACTTCACACCTTTTTTAGTCAGACCTGTCGGTGGCACTGCTATGCGTGAAAAGTCTTGGATGAAATGTCTGTAGTATCCATCCAGCCCTAGAAAACTTCATTAATCAAAGACATTCCTATCCTTCTCTCAGGAAACTACTACTCTCACTTTCTCAGGGTCTACTAATACTCCTATCTCCAAGATAACTTGACCTAAGAAATTAATCTGGTCCATCCAAAGGTGGAATTTTGAGAGCTTATCATATAACTGATAATCTCTCAGTGTAATAAAAACAGTCAAAAGATGTGCAGGAATGGTCATGTCTAGTGTGAGATTACACCAAGATATCGTCCTTGAAGACTACAATGAAAGAATCCATGTATGGATGGAACACTAATTTCATCATTTCCATGAAAACAACAGACACATTCATGAGACCGAAGGACATAAACACATACTTGTATAGACCATACCTACTCTGAAAAGCTGGAAGTGGTACATCTATTCGTCTAACATGCAACTGATGGTAACCAGATCTCAATTCAATATTCAAGAACACCCAGGATCCTTAAAGTTAATCAAAGAGATCATCAATTTTTGGTAAAGAAGGTACCATATGCCTTCATTTTAAATAGGACATGCGATCCCCAAGGAGATATACTAGGCCGGATGCAAAACTTTTCCTGAAACTTCTCCAACTTCTTCTTGAGATCCTGCAGCCCAGGTGTAGCCATCCTATATAGAGTAATGGATACCATTGACACTCCTGGAACAACCTCTATAGAAAATTATACCTCTCATTCCAGAGGCAAACCTGAAAAGTCTTATGGAAAGACATCCCTAAAATGATCCACCACTGGAAGAAATCCCAACTTTGATGTCCCCTGGTCATCCAAATATAGACTAGAAATCTGAGCTATAACTCGTCTCAACCCATGATTCTCGGGTCCATTTCGGATCGCATGGAAATCCCATTACCCCTTATAAATAAAAAATTTTCCTTCTAGTGATGTGAAACTCACCATACGATGATAACAATTGACAATAGCCAGGAATAGAACTAACCAATCTATTCCAAGAATGAAATAATATCCCATCATCTCTAAGACATAAAGGTCCCATAAGAAGTGACACCCACCAACCTCTAGAGGGAACTCCTTGCACTGACTTACACTAGCCGTTCTAGTCCCCAAAAGAGTTTCTAAAATCAAGATATAAAAAGAAGAAAAGATATAGAGCCCAAGGATCTCCATAACAACAACATATATAAAAATATGGGAATCCCTTGTATCAAAAAGTGAAAATGCTAAAACTAAAGCAACTAGAATCGTACCTCGACTGTAGAGGGTCCAGGATCATGCTCCTACTGGGTCTGCTCCACATCAAAAGTCTAACCTGTACTGTAGCCCTGTGACCCTGCCTAACCACATTGATATGATCCACCCTGTTGTCACTGAAAGCCTAGCAACTGGATACCATGACCACAACCTCTACCTCGGCCTGAACGGCCAGAAGAACTCCAGTTCCCAGACTGGTGAGAAACTGGTGGTGCTGCTCCTAAACATGGATTCACAGAAGAACCATTGTAACTAGCTGCTGGTGGGAAGATCTGATAGAAGCACTAAAGATGGCCCATCTTTACACAATATTTCCACTCCACTCGGTCTCTTGGGAAACGTGGCCTCATATGACCGCTCTTTCTACACTATTAGCACACCACTTGGATACTAAAAGAAGTGTCCCACCTCCTCGGATCTCTACATGTAGACTACCTGCAGCCATTAATACTATCTGTAGGAGGGATACTAACTCCGGATGTTGATCCACCCTAACTCAAAACTCCAAAATCCCTCAAATTGTGCTCCGTGATTAGCGCCTGCTTGACTATAGAAGTGATGGAAGTCAACCTGAAAATGTTCACCTAAAATCAGATGTCATGCCTCAGACCATCCCCAAACTTCCTTGCTAGGAATAAGTCATCACCTCCTAGAATAGGTGTGAAGTGCTGCAGCTCAGTGAAGTGAGAAGAATACTCCATAACGGAAAGAGTACCCTGCTCTTGACTCATGAAATCTTGGGCTTGATCGACCCTCAAAGTATCTGGGTAGAAGTAGTCGTACAAGGAATGCTGGAACTCATCCCATGTCATAACATACTGGAGTCCCTCCTTTGAGATCACATCACACCATATATTGGTGGAATCCTGAAGCATGTATGTAGAGAGATTCACCCTCCATTTTGGAGGCCTATCCAGATGTTTGAAGATAGAAAGCATGGATTCTATCCTTGACACTGCAGCCTGAGGTACTCCTTCCTCTGTAAAGGTGGGAGGAAGTTACTACTGGAAAAATCGTGTCAAATCTTCCATAGAAGGGGAATGATTCAGTAATTATCATAAGGCATTCATGAAACTTATAAAACCCTCTCAGAACTATGCATCATCACCTATGTCTGGAATGACAGTTGGTGATTAGACTAGTACAATTGGAGGATCTGCTGGTAGTCCCTGATTAGCCATGTACTGCATATAATTACTGCCCTGTAACTTGCGGACCACCGGAGGATGTTTCAGTGGCATGACTCTGCAAGGTCAAGCACACACCTTAAATCAAGATTATGAAGGACTAAAAACTAGAAGCGGGATAAGGGAATAAGAGAATTAAATCATTTAGGTTTTTCTAAAAATGGATACATGGCGTGTATAAGGAATACACAACGTGTTACCTTATGCATTCACATGGGTGTGTAATTATTCCAACTCAGGTCATGTAACACCCAAAACACATGGTGTGTGGTCCTAGAACACGACATGTATTTAAATCCTCTTCCCCTGCTCGAGTTCTTCTACATGACTAACCCACACGGATCTCCTAAAACAGGACTGCACGGTGTTTTAGTGCCAGACACAACCTATACTAGACAAACTTCACCAACCCGTGTTGTTAGTTACATGGTTAGTTACATGGCTCACACTACAGATCGTGTTCCAGACGGACACGGCGTGTACCAAAGGATTTCACCAACCTGTGTTGTTTGTTACATGGCCAGATTCAAGGGTTTCATTACACAACATGTTCGAGACTAACACAATATTTATAACTTAAGTATTATCCAACAGTGTCATTAGTCACATGGGTGGACACATGGTCTACACAACATGGCATGTAAAACCAGTACTCGACGTGTTCCCCCATGGATTTCCCAACCCCTTGTCTCTGCCCACATAGCCAGTGAAACAGTTAGAGACTACACGGTGTGTATTTACATTACATGGTCTTTACTTAAGAAAAAAAGTTTCTTCTCGAATAGAAGAACACATGGCAAGTATTCTTCAGTATACGGCGTGTATTATGGGTTTTTTCTGAACATTAAGACTCAGAAACTACTCAGAAGCATAGAAAAACGTAGAAACTGTCATTAAAGTGACAAATTACAATCTGTGAGGGCCCATACTCCCTGAAAATCAAAACATGGCATCATATACATGTCATATACAAGAAAAATAGATTAATGATCCACCAAATTCGAATCCTGGAGGGCCCATAACACCATAAGAACCAATGTTTGGCATTCATTAAAAAAAACCTTACAAAATTCAATACCTTATGAAAGCAGGTATTCTATCAAGGAATTTATCAAAACAACATTCATATCTATCGCAAAAACATGAAATTTCTAATGCACCCAAAATGGCATGGTAGGAATGCATGACATGTGATTTTTCATAAGTGCCTATATGATGCATGATATAGCACAACCTCATCTCATCGGGTTGCAATAGAAATAGAACCTCAATAATATCAACAATAACATCACAAAACATGTGAATCACCCAAATAGTGAAATCAAATCAACTATAATAATTGAAAAACCAGAAAAATTTCAATAATGAGGTAAATTGGATTTTCCCTGTACACGGGTTAGCTACTCCCAGGAAAAAATTATTACCAAGTACCTATTTCTTCCTATCCCTGAAAATAGGATCCAAATAGTAAATCAAGAAGAAAATAATTCCACTAATACCAATCTGTAATGTTCCAGTTCCAGAAGCCACCCAGAGGCACCCCGTCCCCGGTTGGTCACATGGCCTCAAGCGCATTTTCCATAATGCCAGTGGCTGCCGACTAGAATTGAGGGACTTAGGTGTGATAGTGGGGATACTATTCCCTCATTGGTAGAGTAACATAGCAGAAGAGAAACTGATAACAATAATGATAGTATTAATAATGGCATACAACAGTAAACAACAAAAGAATGGAAGTAATAAGTAGCTGGAGCACATATATAATGATGCATGATACATATGTCTAGGAAAGTAGCCAAAAACATCACAAAGATAAAATATAGTAGAAAACCAAAGTATGAAAGAAAAAATTAAACAACTCCTCAACATCACTAGCCTCAGCTTGGTCCCATGCTCTCCAGGTCCCAACGTAGTCAGGTACTTGAAGAAGAAGGGCACTTTCCCTTATCTATAGCTTCAAAAATATAAACCGTTTAGGCCCAAAATCATGACCTAAATATGGTGTGAGACTAAATCCCAGTAGGCAACCCCCAAGAGATCTGTGCCTAATAGTGAGTGAATATATATGGCTTGCAATAAACAAAAGAAGCAGTAAACAAGGTAGTACTCAACAGTAATCATTCATACAACTTCAAAGCATTCAAATACCAAATATCATGTACGGGAATAATCACCAAAATTTTACCCTCTAGGATGTTCACATAGATTAATCTCCTCTGGTCCTATCTAGAAAACTTAATCAACCCTCTGGGAAGTACACACAGTCTAACCCCTCTGGTTCAGCTTTAGCACAAGCTCTATAAGGAAGCAATCAATGTCAATTCCCCATATAGTCTCGTATTAGTAACTAAAAGGAGATCTTTAGAAGCACTTACGTTTCATTCCCCCTATGGATCACGTCAAGGAACTACAAACACTATAAGGAGGCACTTATGTCAATTCCCCCTATGGTCTCACATCATAACAGTAAAAACAGACCCTCTAGAGAAGACCTCACGTCTATTCTCCATATGGTCTACTACACCAGGTTCTCACGGCCCCATGTAAGTCAAACATGCACAAAAATACATGGTATCCAAAGTAAACCTCAAGAACTACATGGATAACAATCAATATCATAACAACATGTCAGATAAAACACTCCATCCTAACAATACAGGGCATGGAAAACAAATCAACAACCTAACAAAAAAACTAGACCAAACGGTCAAAATAAGCAAACATGAGAAAAAACTCCATAGCATGGAAAAATAAACTCTATTCACAACATATAACCTCTATCCAATCAACCAAGGCATAGAAGACAAACATTAGATATAAAAAATAAACACACAATACCCCATTCAAGGGTATTGGGAACATTTCCACATATAACTCAAATACTAACTACAGAAAGGAACAAACCACCTACCTCGGTGTTGTAGGATCTATATATGTGAACATAAAGCCTTTAATTTCCCAAGAACACCATAGATCTATAAAAATAATAAAAATTCTCGACCAAGTATTACTATTGAAAGAAGAGGAATTAGGAAATGAAGCTCTAGAAGAAGGAATAGCATACCGTGACGATCCTAATGCAGTCGAAATTGGTCAAATCGGAGAACTGATGCTCAATCAGGGGCTTGGAGAATTTTTTGCAAGGTACAGATACTCTCAGTCGAAGAAGGAAAAGAATAAGATGCTGAGGTCAATTAGACATGACCGTGGTCTGTTTAATGAAATAAATAAAGTACACGACGTGTACCTTCCCTTACCAGCCCCCACATTAGGTGGTATCCAGGTCACCACACATGAACTTGTTCATAGCCGTTACATGACCAGAACACAGCTATCCCCGATAACCGAGTACACAGTGTGTACTTATAAATTACACAATGTGTACTTAAGAAATTTCTAGAAACTCGTCTTTTTCTCAAAAGCACCAGAAAAAGGAAAACATACCTGAAAAGAAAATCCAAGTTCTTACAGTAGTGCCCAAGAGTAATTTTATTTTCACCAGCCTTATAATAGGTGAAAATGTTTCATCAATATCAATACCCTCTCTGGGAGTAATCTTTTCACACTAGTCATTATTATTTTTTGAATCACTGCACCATCTTCAGTCATCTAATTATGGAATAAATGTTTAGTCCTGATGACATTCTTATTTATTGGCGTTAAAAATATTTCTCATTTTATTCTTTTCAATCTATTCTAGCTCATCATTCATTACCTGAACCTATTTTTCATCTCCAGCTGCACCAACAAAACATTTAGGCTCTACCTGAGTTAGGAAAGATAGCTACTGTAATGAATTCATTCTTCTTGTTTTAACAGGCACTGTCTAATCACCAATGATATTTTTTCTATAAATTATAGATTGACTCTTTGGATTCTTTATAAAAACGGACATGAATTTATCCTAGTCATCATCAGTGTCTTTTTCTGAATCAGTATCATCCACTTATACTCCCTTAATGTTTCTTTCCTCTTCATCACATTCATCAAGAGAATGTTGATAGTGTTGTTGAAAATCTCTTCATTTTATGATATAATGACATCATTTCTCTTAAATAAATTTTCAATCCTCTTATTAAATAATTTATATGCTTTTAATTTTCCTGAGTAGCCATAGAATATCCCTTTATCTCCATGTGACTCAAATTTCCTTTGTTTATCTTTGTTGAGAAGAACTTACTTCCAAATATTCAGAAGTATTTTAATGTTGTATTATTTCAGTACAACATCTCATATAGAGTTGTTCCTTACATAAGATACAACAGATCCCTGTTAGAGATGTAGAACAATGTCAAGACTACTTCCTTCCAAAATTTATTTGGTAGGTATTTTTCAATAGGAATTGTTCTAGCCATGTTATTGAGGATATTATTTATCCTCTCAACAAATAATTTCTATTGAGGAGTTATCACAAAATAATCTTGATTCCTTATTATTTCCCTCAGAATCTTGGGATTGAACACTTTGATAGGAGGTTTAAACATTCCGATCGGTTTCTAACAGGTTTGTTTGTAGAACTGGAAACATACAATGATTCCACATCCATTTAGACCTACTTTCTAAAGGCAGGCGCTCATTAGTTTGTGCACTGATGAGGCTTAGGGATTTTCATTGGTCGAGAGGATGGGAGGTCGGACTCATCACACCTTTTTAAGGGGAATTATTGTCTACTCCAGGACTCTCTTTATAGATTTAAGTTATGTTCATGAATCCTTATTACATTACCAAGTATAAAATGAGATTTCCTTCAGATCTGACAATCAATGATTAAATATTTAGGAAATTTAGAGATCTTTTATATGTATTCAAGGTTTCTTCATCGATAGAGAATCATCTGTATTTTTTAGAGATTCTTGGTCAATGGTACCCTTTGACACATTTATATAGAAGTCTCTTGGTCATTATGATGACCATGTTGGTTTTAAAGCCACTCAGTGGGGCACTTGAAGTTTATTGTCATTCAGAAAGAAATGGATTATTTCAAAGTTGGGATCGAACCCGCGGATGGGCTACCCACATATCCTTTTTTTAGAAAAGGAAACAAAACCCACGTAGTTTGAGTAAGGGAGTATGATGTTTATGATTTATGGATCAAAGAAGGATGTCATAATCACTTTTACACTCTAAGCTCACGTGAGTCATGCTTGGTGTGAGAAACAAGAGGTATTGTTAAAAATTAGACAATTGTGCCCTAAAAGATGCAATCATAAGAAATAATGTGGGACTTATGTATGTATGACTGCCCAGATAAATGAATATTAGGATTTACTTCAGGGAGGAAATCTAGGAATAGGGTCCATAAAGGTATATGTGCTTCATGGAGATTTGAATACTCTAACTTGGGGATTACACCTGAAAAGGAGGCCCAAATTAGGATATGACATGTGATTGGGTTTTACTCCTGAGAAGGAATCCCAGATCATAGGTAAATTAAGACTGGTTAAGAATAATTAAGACTGGGGCTTACTCCTAAAGAGGATGCCCAAATTTGTGACTGGGGCTTACTCCTAAAAAAGGATGTCTAGGTTAGGGGATCTGGGGCCTACTCCTAAGAAGGATGCCCAGATTAGAGTAATTGGGGCTTAATCCTAAAGAGGATGTCCAGATTAGAGAACTTGGACTGGGGCTTACTCCTAAAAAGGAGGCCCAGGTTAAAGGAATTAAGGTTTGGGGCTTACTCCTGAGGAAGATGCCCATAATTTGGGGAATTATGACTGGGGATTACTCCTGAAAAGGAGGCCCAGGTTAAGGGATCTAGGGCTTACTACTAATGAGGATGCCCAGATTAGAGGACTTGGGGCTTACTCCTAAAGAGGATGCCCAAATTTTAGAATTATGACTGGGGATTATTCCAGAAAAGGAGACCCAGGTTAAGGATTCTCTCATCTTAAAGGATGAGGTTGATTGAATGAAATCTCAATCTTTAGTGACATAAAGATGTGTAAATCACTAGGTTTTGAGAGATATTCCAAATAATTCCTTTCAGATAAGGAAGTCAAATCAAGAAATCATGCCATATATGGATTTTAAGAGTGTCTTGAAGACTGAATCTAGAATAGGAGAGGTGGAATGGCTTAAGATGGGTGAAATGGGCAAGAAGGGAACCCAAAAAGGCAGGGGCGTGCAAGTCCTGGAAGGCGCGTAGAAACTGCGTGGGCGCGCAAGTCTTGGTCACGCAGGTATACCTGCGTGACACATGGGTACTTTCGTGATGGTTAACCAGTAGGGTAATACTTGAGAGATCCTTGATTAAAGCCTTTATAATCCTCTTGAGGTTCTTCCAGAAGAGGGGCACACAAGTTCTATCGAAGGAGTAAGGCGGCGCACAAGTATGTTCATTCCCCTTAAGGGTAAAACACCTTAGGTGCGCAAGTGTTAGTGAATTATAACACTTAGACCTTCATCCCCCTCTTTAGATCTTCTGTTCTAGGTAAGAAATTACAGTAGAAGTGTTTCAGATACTTTGAGAAGAGACTAGGGCACCGGGAGCTCAAATCTGAGTTTCTAGAAAAAATCCACCCTTCAATGGGGGGCCCATAGGGTCTATTTATAGGCTGAAGAAGACCTGGGCGGCAATCCTTTAGGTCACGCAAGTCACTTGCGTGACCACTAGGCGGCGCTCAAGGGGACTTGCGCGACAGTGATAGAACTTGCATGGCACATGTGCTTTTGATCCCTTGTTCATGCCATTGTTGATTTTTGATGTTTTCTTCAACGGATGAATCAATTTGTGCTAAGTCATTTCCCTTTCCATTCTTTTAGACAATGTGTAAAGACCCAGAAATTTCAAGGGAAATGTTTTCCAAAATTTTCTTTGGAATTTTACAAGAACACAGTTTCTGACGGCGCCTGATTCTGAGGCTCGGTGTGCCCGGAATCAATTTCCGAAGTTTGGCTCGATTACGTCTAGTGAACGAACGAGTGGGTTTTTCTAACTTTTGAACCGGTGCTCGGAATCGAATTCCGAGGGCACCGATGAAATCGCAGTGCCAGTTTTTTCTTAGGAACGCCTCTTTCGGAGTTGCGTTTGCTCAGTTTTGCTTTTTAATTTTTGGGGTTTAAGTTATGAAATAAAATAAATTTGTATGAAAATTTTATTTTATTTCACTTAAAGCCGCTTAAAGACCACTTAAAAGCTACTTAAGCTGGGTTGAAGCAGATAGGGTAAAATTCAAAATATCCTACCCACTTGGTAGGATATTTGTGAGGTGGGGCACGCACGAGCCCCACTGTTTCTTTTCTTCTTAAGTAACGCACCCGCACCCCCCTATTAAAAGAAGTCAACCGTGCGTTTTTCTGGTTAAGAAACGCCCTGATTTAATTGGGCAGTTAAGTTTTACAATTAATTCTTCAAATTAATTGTTCTTTTCTTATCTTTTGTTTTTCAAATTCTTAAGTTGATAATAAAATAAGTTGAGGACTTATTTTATTTTTTTTTGAGGGGTTTGTGTTGTGTAAAACCATTGGGAGAGTAGAGGGAGAATTCTTCGTTCTTCGATGAAGAACGCGAAGAATGCGAAGAATGCGAAGAACGCGCCACCTCTGACGAAGAACGCTCGATTTCTATCCTTTCACATAGGATAAAAATAAGTTGAGGACTTATTTTATTTTTTTCTATCCTTTCACATAGGATAAAAACTTCTTCATAAGTATTTCAACATCACCCTCATCATATTCTTATAACTTCTTGGAGAACCTTACTAGAAATGACCAAACATTCCATATCTAAAGAAAGAAAGTGGAATATTACCCTTGAACATTCCTTTTCCTCATTATAGATTTGAATAATGGAATGACATCACCTCTTCCATCTCTTATTCTTCTTGAGAATATTCTAAATTGATCTTCTTCATGGCCATGAATGAAAATTTTTTAGATTCCCTATTTTCAAGAGAATTTCTATTATCATTTCTAATTTCATATGCTACAAGGTTACTATAAAAGTTATCCATTGTCACCTCTTTTAGATCAATATCTTCTAATACTAAAACATTTGGTCTAAACCAAGGTATAAGTTTCCTCAAGATACTCTTCACATTATTTATATATTGTATGACTTATCCAAGACCTCACATGTCGTCCACTAAAACATTTACCAAGTCAAATAATGAATCAACAAACGCATTTGGGTTCATTCTCATATCATCGTATTTGTTCCACAAAACCTACAACTTTTCCTTTATGTCTATTGAATCACCTTAATATATATTCTATAGATTTTCCCACATGGAGTGTGATGTTTTACATGACATAACTTTCGTATATATTTCATTGGGTAGGGATCCCCCTAAAGCATTGATTCCTTTGGCATTTTCATCCAATTCTCTTCATTTTGCTTCAGATAAATCACCACTATTGATATGAGATAAAATAACAAGCATCAATACTGTAAGGAAATATATTCATAGGATTGGAAGTAGTGTTGCATCTGATTCTTCCATAACTAAAAATTATTCCCATCGAAGATTAGAATACCTTTATGATTGATGACCTCTATTGAGAGAGAACACTGGTATTAACCTTTTGCTCTGATACCAATTGATAGGTCCACTAGGTCAAATACCCTATGGGGGTGAATCAGGGTATGAAAGATTTAAACAAATTCCCATTTTTATCTTTTTTCACTATTAAACAAAACTATATTCTATCTCATTCTCATAGAAAGTAATGAAAATAAATTAAATCATGCATGAGGCATAACATTTTTTACTTGGTTAACCCTCACTCGACTATTTATAAGGAGCATACAATGACCATGTGTCAATGTACCAAATCCACCAAAATAACATTGTTGGTTAAAATGTTTGGAGTGGACTCACTTTACCTCATTTTTGAAGAACAATTACAATTTGAAAGCTCACTGCTCTTTCACTAATGTGTTCTCACCACTTCTTTAGAAGATCCACTCAAAATTTATAGACTCATAAGTCCCTTAATTATCACTAATTAATGAATCATACACAATAGGAAGATTATATATTGTTTTCCCAATTTCATATACTAATGAATATCACATTACCATCGAAGACTGTGGAATCCTTTTAGAAGAACCTTCACAAATCTCACTGCTTCGCAAAGATCCTTCTTTCATGAAGCTCAAACCAGCCTTTGCGAAGTACACCTCCTTTTGTGAAGATCTCTATTTCATAGATCTAAAACTAGACTTCATTAACATCTTTCCTTTTCATGAATCTCACTTAGACTTTTCAAAGCACAACTCTTTCAAAATGCTCATCTAGCCTTTGCGACGTTCCTTCCTTTCAAAAAGCTTGATTAGCCTTTGTGAATTCCATTAATTTTTAGAAGATCACTGAAATTATGATCCTCCGTCACAATTTGAGAGCATTAAGATTATCTTTGAGTGTCTATACTCATATAAAGGGGGTAAAGTCATATTTATAGGCATTTTCCACCAACTACAGAATGTTCCGCCCACATTAGCCCCATGTTAGTACCATATCTGCACCATTTTGAGAAGATCACACTTTTCCATAATAAAGTTACATTTTTTGAAAAGATCCATGGAAATATTTAGTTTTCAATTATTTTCATAATTCTAGATCCTACCATAAAATCTTTTACACCACCGCGATGCTCCTTCTCTCATAATCGCATTACTTCTACCAAAACCTTTGCACCTTCCTAATGCCTTTTACCTCTTGCATTCACGAACCACATTGTCATCACAAAGATCACTATCACCTCTTTTAATCCTTCATGTAATACTCTTCATGATGTCTATATTCACAAAACTAACACCTTTTCCATATTTTTATAATATCTTCAAGGAAATACACATTTCACAATACTATCTAAACTCTAAATTTTGGTCCCCAAAAATATGGAAAATAATAAAAAAATGGAATCACCTTGTATCTGTTCTTTTTTATACCACATCCATATATTCCATTCATTTTTCATGGTTCTTTGTCAATATGGGTTGTCAAAAATATCATTGGAACTTGGAAGTTCACCATAAAACCCACCTTGTCAACAAACACAGTCAACCTAAAAATTCTTTAATGTTACCTTGAGGTAAATTTTTCCAACAACATTAGATATTTAGTTATAGTTATCATAAGATAAATTAATTTTATAAAAGTATAATCTGATATATTTAATATTAACTCATTAGAATAAAAATAGGGATCTTTTGAGTCATCAAAACACACATACATATTGGGTTATATTGGAACAAAATAAGTCTATCCGATATAATTTGGGTGATAGGTTATTCAAGAACTATGAGAAAACCCATATTTTTTCAGTAAAGCCTTAAATTTATAATTCAAGGATTGAGTGAAATTATCAAAGATGAATTATTTGAGAACTAAAATCTGAGAAAATATATTCTTCTTTTTGGACTTAATAACAGTATAAGAAAAGATGTTGGGAAGATACAATGCCTCAAAAAACTTGCACAATAGTCACAAACCACAATTATATACTCATTCTTCTAAGAAGATGGAAATGGTATCATAATTTCCAGGCCCCATACTTCAAAAAATTCAACCTCTAGAATTAATTTTTGTGAAATATCTTGACTTTTACCAATATTCCCACCCATTTAAAATTTTCACAACCACAAACTAGACTCCTAGCATTATTAAAGAAAGTGGGCCAGTGAAAACTATCCTGTAAGACCTTCTCAGAATTCATTTCTCCCCAACGTTTTCCACCCTGGAGTATTGAATGATAGATCTCAATAATGGTAAGTATCTCATATTCATCCACACATCTTCTTATAATACCATCATCACATCTTCTAAATAATAAGATATTATATGATAAGTAATATTTAAACTAAAAAATGAATTCCATCCTTTGTTACTGTGAAATTTCTTTAGGCATGACTCATGCAACTAGAAAATTAGCCATGTCTATAAACTAAGAAGACCGATTTATTGAAGCAAAAAAAATTTCATTAGTAAATGAAGTGTTTATATCTTTGGGTTCTTAATACTGGGTACTGGAAAACCTTAGAAAGAGGTCAAAACCACATTATAATATCCATTAATATCCTTAAATTCAACATCAAATTCTTGCAACTAATTCATCCATCTCATAAGACTTGGTTTGGATTATTTTTTATCAAGAAAATAATTGAGCGTAGAATGGTCTTTCAAAAATGAAAACCTTATACCCAATTAGATAATTACTAAACATATATAATGAAAAAATAATAGTGTCAATCTACTTTTCAGAGATAGAGTAGTTTTTATAGGAATCATCAAACAACTAAAAAGTATAATCAATCACATGTATCATTTTTTCCATCCTCTTCAAGGAAACACCTATAAAAATATCACTAACATCCCTCATATCCTCAAAATGTTATTTCCAGTATGGTGTAGTTTTCATGGGTGAAGTTGTTAGTATTTGATTAAATAGGTTAAATGACTAAATACACTTAACAAAAAACACAATGGGTGTATCCTTTACAATTAGTGAACAGAATGGATTAATTGTTTTAGAAATTTCATTAAGGAATCTCTTATAGAAACCAAAAATTCCTATACGTATTCTTATTCCTTTGATATATTTTTGTCATTGTAGCTTCCTAATCAATTCTATTTTATCATTATAAACTTCAATAACTCTTCATAATAGTTTCCATAATATGTAGAATGTTTTAAAAATATATTCTAACTATTGGTATCTCTTCCATAAAGATTTGAATTATCCTCTCAATGATATTATAGAAAATGGCTATCATGAATCTTTTAAAAATTAAAGGGAAACCACACTAGAAAAATGGATTTCATTGATAAGAAAATGTCCCAAATTGATAAGGCAATGTGGTCTTCTCCTAGTACTTAGGAGATATGGAAATTTGGTTGTAACTAGAGTAGCCATCGAGAAAATAGAAGTATTCATTACTTTCCAACATATCAATCATTTGTCCAAGAAATAGCATTGTGAAATGGTTCTTACTAGTGGAAGCATTTAATTTCTAATAATATATTTATAATCAACACTTGTTTCCTATCATAGTTTGTATTTTTTTTTTGTTTTTAACATTGGTTATAATTATCACTACCTCTTTTTAGGTACCAATTACATAGGACTAACCCATGGTCTATCTTATATTTTAAAAATTATTCTCGAATTTAACAATCCAATGAATTCCCCTCTAACCACTTATTTTATTATTTTATTAAGTATTCTCTTCAAATAAAATCTTTTATTGTAGTTTGGTTCCAAGAGAGTTTTATTCATAGAAAAATATGAACTCATACTCATAATATAAACTATGTAAATCCCAATGATAGATTAAAAGTTTCTCAAAATATCCATTGAAATATTCTCTTGTCTTTCTTGCAATTTAAATGAAATCAGGATATGTAATTAAGGTACACAATCAGAAAATAATATATCTGTTTTGATGGAAAGGGATTGAGCTCCAAATATGGTGTTTTTTTGACTTGAGGGGGACTCTTGGGCATGAAAGGAATAAGGTCCTCAAGTTTCCTCTTAAACAAGTAACTATATAATAATTATTATTCTTCTATAATTTCTAAAAAATAGCTCTCAATGGTAAAAATCATTTTTTAGGTTTATGAAATTTTCATAAGAAAATCCATCAGTGTTCTATAATATTTCTCTGAAAAATTCATCTTATTATTCTTCCTCCTTGCAAGAGAATATTCCTAGGAAAGTCTTTTTTGGTCTAGTGTATTATTGATTTTATCTAACATCATCAAATAATATTACTATTCTTCATCAATAGGTTCCTCAAATACTAAAATATCATCTATATTAAAAATTTTACATTAAGTGGGTTCTTTTGTTCTTTATAAAACATTAATTTTTTCTCTCTTGGATTTAAAAAAACATCTCCTTTGAAAAATCATTGATAGATCCTACTATGGAATAGAAGGTCCTACCAAAGATGATATATAACTCCATATCACAATATATATTCATTATCAAGATGTCACAAAGAATAATAAACTTTTATACTCCAACCAACATGTCAGAAATTCTCTCAATTTTGTGATTAATGTATTTTTACCCTAACTACGATAAAAAAATGGGGGGTTGTGTAATTCATAATCTGAAGTGATGAAACAATGAAAAAATAATAAGATTTATACTTACAATAATTTCAAACATATAGTAAAACATTATCATGATATCTCTTAAAGTTAAAGGTATGATAAAAATCCATCAATCATGAATTTTTGGAGATATCTTATTTTATAAGACTACAATACAATATTTTGTGAATTTGAAAGTAGGAATTTTTTCCAATGTTTTATTTGTTAAAATTATTATTTTTTAGTGATTTAAAATAATATGGTATTTAAATTAAGAATTTCTAGAAAGGTATATAAATTTAATTTTCTTTTTGACTTTAAAAAATTTAAATACTTCTGTATCTACATCTTTTTATTCTTCCATGGAAGAGAATTATTGCGGTAAAATTCTTGATTATAGTAGTCATTCCTTCACATTGTACTTTATGTTTCATTGTCCTTTTTTATTTATCTATCTTTCAAGCCTTTTTATTTTGTTTTATCCTTTAGAATATAAGGTTTAAAGTTTAATTCAATGTTATTGGAATTTTTTTAGATTTGGTGATTTTCAAATTAGGGTTTCCAATTTCAATAAGATTTTAATTTTGAGTTGGTTTTGTACTATTACTATCCCTCTAGTGACTTTGAATGTCACTCATAGTTGTATCTGTAATGGAATTTATCCTAGAATTTATTTTAGTTGTTATCGGATGGTTTCCCTTATCTCTAGAGTACACCCAATATAGAGTTATCCAACTTTCGATTCAATGTTTTGCATCCTATCATCTGTTTTGGACTTTTCTACATAATATTGGGATTTTGGTTTGTCTAATTGATATTTAAGTATTTATTATTGAGAGAATATTCTACTCAAAATATTATGAATATTAGAATAAACGTTTCCATATAAATTCCATTTTGAATTAGAAAATTCATCTATAGGTTGAATTTGAAATTTAGGCCTAAGATGTTGCCAAAATCTAGAGGAGAAGCATGTCTAAGGACTCTAGATATTTGAATGGTTTTGGTAGCCATAGTTGTATGTGTTTAAGGATTGTTCATGTTTGGGTTTCATCATGGGTCTATAACCAATTAAATTTTAACTTTCATGTGTCTTGGAAGGAATGTTAAAATTAGGGATACATGAATTGTAATTCCCACACTTGCAACAATGGGGACATTTAACCCTAAGTTCATTTTGAATATTTTCATTATAAAGACTATAAAATTGGACCTAAGATTTCCGACTAGGATTATTTTTCTTCTTACCAATTTTTGTTCACCTATAAAACATGTTCTATGGTTTTTTTCTAGTGTTTTTAAAATTCATTTTAATTATTCAGTAGTGTTATCAATAAAATCATCTCTATATGTCTAATTATATTGTGTTTAGAAATATGGTGTTTGACTGTTGTAAAATGTATTGATCAAAAAATGTTGTGTAAACCGGGGGTTGGGGAACTACATAAGAAACCCCATGAATCTATCTCATTATTTGAAGAATAACTCACCCACATCTTGAATTAATCCAGAGAATTTTCACCTAATATCAAAGCTTATCCTCATAGGTTAAACATAAATGACCATATAATTGAACTATTGGTCCCATGTATCAAATATTTCATCATAAATTTGTTAGAAATGGGTTTTCTCTTTTAACTTTAAGAAAAATGGTAAGAATTATAGTTTTAACTCCTCCTCACTCAATCCCCTAAGTGGTTTTTTCTAAACTATACCATTGAAGTTCCTAATGAAGTCTAGTGAGTCTTCATTAGGTAATACACGGTACAATGGAAATATAGAAAAGTGGGATTTATTAATATTATAGTTATAGGACCTATGGGTTTTACAAATGAATAATGGGTTGCTTAAATAGTAGGAACTTGGAACTCCCTAAGCCTGAATCAATCTATCAATTCATTTACTAGTTGCGGTGGATTGAAATTTCCAACCATATTGTTATTCAAATACTAAACCTCTCTGTTATCTTATATTTTAATTTTATGATTGTTATTTTTCAAATATCGATAATTTATTTCCATTTCTGGTACGATGGGAACTAGTTTTTTAGATGACGATTGAAAATGAATTCCCCATAAAAAAATACGATAAGTTTAACACCCCAAACCCAGGTAATTGAAAATTACTGGGTTAGATTAATTATTTATATACCTACATAAGAATAGTTTAGTAGTAAAAAGTGGTTGATAAATAGGGAAGGACTAAAGTGTGTTTATGAGACCAGAAAGACAAAAAATAAATCTCAAGATAAAAGTAATTAGTTAGTAGTGATGGAAGAAAGTTTTGGTGGTGATGTATTTGTGAGAGTGTAGGTGATAGTAGTGAATGATAGTATTGAGATAAATAAAAAATAATATGAGTGAATTATAACCAAGAAGAAATAATGAAAAAATAATTAATGATATTGGGGAATTTATTTATTTGGTTTCAAAGAGATTTTACATCATTCATGAAAGATATGAAGCACTATGTATTTTATTAAAACTAGGTGTAATAGCTTTTAGACATTCCAACCAGATGTAAAATTAATAATACTATTCTTTAATTGTAGAACACCCTAAACTAAATAAAATAATAAATAATTTTTCACTATATCTAATTTTTAATTGAACATAGTGTGGTACTCTCAAGATTGATATCTATATTTAAAACATAGCTTTAATTAAATTTTACCAGCACTAATTTTAATTGCCACAGAATGTTTTATAAAATTATTTCAATAGAAAGTAATCGAGAGAGAAACTTCCAGAAAATAGGCATGATTGAGGTAATAAACATTACAAGTGAAATATTATTCCTTATAGAAATCTTAGCTGCTTAGAATTTTTAACAAAGAAAGACTCTAGAAAATAATTCCATTAGAATCTATTATAATAGAAAAATATGAAATAGAAGATAAGAAGATTATTCTTCTTTATATGTCCATTCCACTTTGTTCTCAATTACTCCTTGCAATATCTACCACATCTTGATTTGATCCTTAATCTCTAATCCAATAAATTTTTTTTGTTAGTATAAGACCCCCTTTATCTAGATTGTTCTTCTTATATTAATTATTCTTTTTTCACCAATACTGACCTCTATCTCATAGTCACAATGTTTAGAGTATCTCTCAAGCATTCATGTGGCATGTCCATCACTGTTCATATTTCATATATGTGATTCCAACAATGATCTAATAAATGAATGTTTTCCCTCCCAAATGGGAATGAATCCAATCTTTCAAAAATTTCTATAAACTTCCATTATGAACTTACCATCCATGAATCCACAAGAATCATGTAATCCAATCTGTATCGTATCTCAATCGACTTCAACACTTTGAATTATTAGAGTTTAGATTTTTAGGGCATCCATAAATAAACATTGATTTTATTTCCAAGATCTAGGTGAAGCTTTGGGCCTCACCCAAAAATCAACTAACTAGACCATGTATAATAGAATGACCCAATCCTTTTTACAAAATTTATTACATGAATTTGTACTTAAATATCTAATAAATACAACACAAAGATCCTGAAGCCTAGTGTATTTATAATATTAGGTTCATAACACATTAAAATGAAACTAAAACATAAAATATTTATTTTATTATCCTTAATGAGATCATATATCCCTTCTGAGATCCTAAAACTACATGGGATAACCTTATAAATAAATAAAATAACCGGGTTATCTAAAAATCCTAGTAATTTATTAAACCTGATAAGGAATTATAACATGCGAGTCAAAGGTATAACATGTTATCATAAAATAGAAGGATCATGACTAATCACATTGAATTATATCATACTGAAAATGGTATATTAAGATCATAGAGACATATGAAATGTTTCAGAAACAAAAACCAATACATAATCATAATACAAGGCTAATCTCCGTGACAACATGGTGGAAAAAGTCCCATAGTAGAGTATTTTTACTCCCTAATCCTATAGATAATGTCAAATGAGACAAAAGATTTACCTAATGAATTGGATTGCTATCAGGGAACACCCATCATAACATGTTCATGATTATGTGTACAAAAAAGGGAAATCAATCATAAAGCATAAAAATAATTATTACCCATGGAAATAAATCGATGATCAATGGATTCAGTTGAGAAAATCACAAGCCAGGAAAGTGACTCAGAATCAAGGATGAGATGATTTGTTTAAAGATTTCATTAAGCCATTTTACTTGAGTCTAGTTAAATATTTATTTTTTAATTTGTAATTTATCCCAATAGAAAAAGTGATATATTTTGGACTATGATAAATGGGAATTTTTTAGTCTCTTTAAAGTGTTGAGAAAAAGGTTTATTTTGACACAAAAGGTTATGTATGAGGATTAATAGATCTCTTATTCAATAAATCATGCTCACATAAAATTCCAAAGTGCCATGGAAGAGTTGACTGGGCGTGGAACCCCCAAAAGTCCAATTAATATAGAGATAAATGGAGAATTTAGGACTTTAGTAAAGTTTATAAAACACATGATCTTTCCAAGAAAAGGTGTATTCAGTATCCTGCTCCATTAAGAAATTTTATTTCAATTTTTGAAGAAAAATGGGATCTAAATAAATTTGGTAGGGTATTTGATGAGCCATATAAATAGATTATGTAATCCCTACTCTAAATTAAATTCCTTACATTATCAAAAATTTATCTCATCCTTATTGGAATATATGGGTGCATTAGCCAAGGGATAACAAAGTATAACATATTAAATAGTTTGTGCCTTTATCAAAGGGTCTACAGGAACATGAAAGTCAATTGCAATCAATGGAAAAGGGACTGAGTGGAAAACTCTGAGAGATAGTATGATAGGTTTGAACATGTGAGATATCCTGTTAGACTATGAGATATAGTTGATCCAGGTCTTGATCCTAATGAAGTGTTTGAATATTCTGATGATAAAGTTATTATTGGTATGGAAGAAGTGGATGTTGAGAGTGTTATAAAAGAAGAAGAAGGATATTAATAAGAATAAAGAGATGAATAAGATAATGAGATGGTTGATTTGAATGAGGAAGATAAAGAATTTCTTGAGGATGATAGGAAAGAATCTCTTGTTTGATCAATTTACTCACCTCTACCTTTAACCTCTAATGAAGAAGATTTATATTTTGAGTATCTTATCAACATATAATTTTTTGTTAGTGGATATGTAGATGGACTAGAATGGGATGAGTCTGAAGACTCTAAAAAAGTTAAAAGTAGTTCATATGGATATTTAGTAATAGGACGTAATCCTAGACAACCTATAGTAGAATAACATTCTAAGAGGTAAAATTACAATGGATCTATTGTTTTGGGATTATACGATATAGAGTCCATTGATGATGATGATAAAGAGAATATTCCACCTGGATATAGTGGAACTTCCATCCCTAGAACTCAAATGGTGTGAGAAGGAGCTCTAATTGGTGAAATGGATTATCAAGAAATACTTGTGGTATCTAATTTGATACCCTTAGTGGACTAAAATCTACATGATATTTCTATTCCTACACACACCATGGTTTATGAGGAAACTAATCAAGGTAGTTATCAGGATGAATATGTCGAAGCAGCTGATCATGTTATTCATAAAGAGGATATTTCTGTAAATTACTCATAAAGAGCTAGATCTGTTGAGGTTTTGGATAAATAAGATGGTAGGAATCATGATTATGATTCATCTACTTCTACTCCTACAACCATTACATATACATATTACCTCACTAAATTTGATTTGAACAAGTTCCAATCACATATGATGGGTTTATTTTATAATGTGTTCCTTATTTTTGAAAATTACTTGTAGCCAAATTGAGAGGAAGATAATAAAAAGATAGTGATGTTGGTAATTTCTCCTCTTCAACAAATTTTTTATCTAAAGATGAATTTAATGAGAAATTATATTTATGATTTGATAGAACAAGTTGGTACACTACAAGAAGATCTATATGATGTTATATTACAGTTAGATTAGAAAATTATGAATGTGGTCATTCATTCTACACATGCTCTTATGTCTCCTACTTGTCATACTTTCCATCCATATTTTAATGAAGACAAAATTATCCATCTCAAAATAGACGAATTAAATAATTTATTTGATTTGTTAAAATATATTAGGTTAGTGGTGTTTGATAAAATTAAAACACATACAACTAAAACATTATAACTGGTGAGGGAAGATGTTAAGGAATCTAGGTAAGATAGAGAAATAATCAAGAAGCATATTGATTTATATATAATCAAGATCTTGAACAATTCAAATTTGAATAGTATTTTTTAAACTCTTGATTTGGATCATAAGATTCAACCTTTGACCCAAGCTTTCATGTCAAAAGTTGAGATGCTCATGGCGCTAACCCCAGTGTTAAATTCCTTTTTGGAGAATAGAGAATACATTCTTCAGGATTTAGGGCGTGGATCTCAGGAAGTCAGTGATTTTACCTGGATAATGGAGCCCTATCATTATACTACTCATTTAGCTGTAATATATCCTCCTTCTATACCTATGTCTTCAACTCATACCACTTCATCCTTTACTCTTAATCATTTTTTCTTGTCTCATAGACCAAAAAATGACCATATGAGAACTTTTTGGAGACATATAGTCATTGGTCATCTTGATTACACCTATTTACCTCACACTACCTATTTTATCCCTACCACTTCTTATAAATTAATGTATCCTAAGATTTATTTAGATATGAGAGTTGTGACAGATTCAAATCTAGATTAGAATTCTTGAAAAGGACTCCTTGTAACCCTTTTTGTAATATATTTTGTAATTTTAAGGAAATAATCCTTTTCATTCTCAATTTCAATTATTTTATTTGTTATTTTTTTCTTTGATTCACCTTTTGATAATCCCAAAAGGCAGTGTAAATGTGAGATTAATTTTGTAAACTAAATTGAATTAACTAACAAATTAACATATTAAAAAATATGTGTTTTTAAATTATTGAGAATTTACTTTTGATGAATTGAAATAATTTTCGTTTAAATTTCATGATTTGTGATCATAAATAAGTGGAAGATTATTATATTATACTAAAAACTTATTATTTTATTGATCCTAAATCATGTCTATAATTTTCTTAATGAATTACATCTTTCATGTTAGTAAACTATTTTTCTATTTAAACTTGATAAAATGGCCATGTCTTGAACATACCATGCATAACAACCATATAATGAAACTCAACTGAAAATGATGGTCATGTGATCATATAGTAAATACTGTATGAACAAACTACATACCATTTACCAATTATATATTTGTCTAGTACTAACTGTGTGTTAAATTTCATGTGACTGAATGTGTTCTAAACCTACAACATCAACAAATAAACCTATCGTGTGAAGTGATGAACCTACCACATGAAGAAAAGAAGATACCATGACAAGGTAAGTAAAATTTCACTAAGTAATATACTTACTTCATGTGTTATTATAGTTACGGCTTTAAGACTAATACCTATTGTGAGAACATGTCAAGAGACCGTGAAAAGGAAAGTACTGACCCTGAGAAGGCAAGTACCTACCGTGAGAAGGAATATATGTACCATGAGAATAAAAGTACTAAATACATGAATCAATGTAGCCACATCATGAATGATACTACTTAATTCATGAATATATATACTGACCACATGAAGGAATGTGATTCCATTTATAGTTTTCATTCCAAACAAATGCACCAAGTAACCATGAGAAAAAGTGACCGCACTTATGTGAAGAAAACATACCATGTATAACATAAGATGTAGAGTATTTTCAAATCTCCATGAGTTACTTTTAGATTAATTAATTTAAGAGTTAGTGAAATTATGGATATAATTAATGCTCCCCAATGGCTATTTTGGGATAATGTTATTTTTAAGAAGAAGGACTAATAATGTGAAAAAACGAGAAAACAATTTAATATATAGAGAATAATAGTGTGTTATATGTGTTCAATTTTGCTACAAAAATGAATTATTTAGAATAATTTATGAAACATTATTTTCCTATACCAGAAAAGCCGTCAGAGGATAACCCCCTGACCATTTATTAAAAAGAGAAAGAAAACCGGTTTAAGGGTTGCCGGTACCCATTACAAAACATCCCCGCGCCATACATTTCAAAACAAATTTCAAATTTCAAACTCAAAAAACTATCCAGCTGTCCTCGATCAGCGTGCCATCACCGCACACCTTTCCATGCCTCCTCGGGCCACTCACATCTCGAAACTCACCCAGCCATCAAACCCATCAGCTTCACCATCACCAGCCAGACTGTTCATCGTCGGCGATACCCCCTCTGGCATCACTGCGAATCCAAGATACTCCCCGCCTTATGAACATCGCCGGCGAGACACACCGGGACAACGACAGACCGCCAAAACCCGCCAACACCAGAACGAAAAAATTCAAAATCAAAAAACCCAAACCGCTTTCCATTTTTCCAGACCGTGTGTCCCCCTTCATCATTTCCAAGAGCCACCTCGAGACGCGAGCGTGGAGATCGTCAACCACTACAGATCAAGTCGATGTCGAAATCCTCATCCAGTCGCCATCTAGTCAACATCCTCAACAGTATCTCAGAACTACCACTGTCATCGTCGCTGAGGCACCTCACTGTCATTGCCGGAGCACCATCACCAGAGCACCTCACCGTCGTCACCGCCATCGTCACCTTCCCAACATCCCACCAGTCTCCGGAAAAAACCAATCTGACACCGTCGTCCTAGACGGTTCTATCGTGACAAAAGAGCCCACCAAAAAAACCTTCGGAGTCAACTTCAGCACCAAAATCACTCATAAAATCATCCATTCACAAAACCACAAAAAAATCCACACAAACCAAACAACCACACCGCCACAAAGAAGGAAGAACTTCAAATCCAGCAGGGAAAATAAAAAACCCTAAAATGGAAACCCCGCCGCCACCGACTAGATCGACCGCATCAGACGCAACAGAGCCCCCCCTCACTCACCTGAGAAGAGTCGGAGCCCCCAAAACACCGACGCATGAGCATAGACCTCAAACGCTGAGAAACACCCCAGAGGATGACAGCGAGATGCATAGAACAGAACCAAAGGCACTCCGGAGAGTATGCCGTCGACGGGGACCGGTCTTACACCCGCAGATCTGAACCCAAAACCACCACCATCCTTAGTGCATCTCCACAGCCAGCGAGGAACCACGAAACGCAAGACAGTAGCAGGAAACCTCCACCAGCCCACCGAGATTGAGAAGGAGTGTCGTGCCCTCCGCCGTGGAGGAGCCTGTGGCGGCGAGAGGGAAACCTAGAGAGAGCCCCTTACGGGCGCATCGAATCCATTATTTTCCTATACTTTTATGAAAACATGGTTGAAGATCTTTAAGGATAAATTCATAGACATTTTAAGAACCAAAGCTGATCATATTTATTTACACCTAATTTTAAAATCTCTCAGCTCTTGCTCTTTATATTTAATATTATCCTCTGAGATATTTTTTTTACCTATTTATCTATAAACAAAATATTTTATACTAAACTAGAGAGTTTATGACATTATATTTCAATTGTTTTCCCATGTAATAGAAATTATAGCCATATAAGAGGTCATGTGTGACATTGACATCTTTTATCCCATGAAGAAATATAAAAGAGGTTTTTTTAGCCAGGAATATCTTAGTAAAGATGTCTTCAAAACCCATTCCAGGTTATGGATCATTTAATTTTATAATTAAATTCTTGTAAGTAGGTTATTTCCAAGTATAGGGGATAATGTTGTCTTATGATTGAACCCATTTTTTATTTCTACTATGTTTTTATATGTTTTTTTTATTTTGTTGTAAACAGAACTAGTTTGTGTGTTTAGAACTGTTTAACAAGATAATATTTTGGTTGTTATATTTAACTAGTGTTTTAAATAAATTATTCTTTCATGAAAAATTGATTTAAAATTTAAAAGTATTATAAATTGTTTTAACTTAGTTCAAATCAAACTTCTAAGAAACTTTATGAATGATCAAATTCTTTAACTATACTATTTTAGTTAACTAGGAATATTTTATATATTGGGGGATTTAATTTTTAAATATTTTTAACTCAACTTTTTAGTTGGAAACTAAATTAACCTACCAATTTAGTGTTTTAATCTGACCAATAAAACTTTAACATGATATTCTATTTGTTTAGATAATTTTTTGTTTGAGAATATTTTTTTAAGATATATTACTAACAAGTGGAGAGAACACATTCCATCAAATTTTAAAAAATTTACTTATAAAAAAGTTTATCCAAGACAAACACTTTTAATCAATAGCCTCTTCAATGAACATTCCATGTAACTTGATAAATTATAAACTATGTCTATTCAATTAATTACATCATGTTGTTTATATAACTCATTATTATCAAACATCAATTTTTATCACATATGATAAATGAGAAGAATATTGATAGATCTGAATATTTCATTCTTATAAATATGAATTTCATCAAATAAATTCCCACCAATTTATCAAGCAAAGACAAATTGCACCATTTTGTATTTTTAGTGAATTTTGAGATAAATTGTTAAAATTGATTAATTCTAGAATATTAACTAGTTTCCATTACATTTTTTATTTTTAGAACAAACTTTTTAATGTTGATCAAAATTGATGAATTATTTTTCTAAGATTCAATTATTCTTGTAGAACAACTTATTTAGTTTGACCTTGTGATAATTTGATCTCTATGGGGCCAAAATAAATAAACCAGTGTGTAGAGTATTTCTGGCTAATAGAATTGAACACTCCCTAATAAGTGAGGCATATAATGGTACACAATGAACCAAAAGGGGCGATTCTAATTGGATATAAAATAGAGCATGATTAATCATGTATAAATTAAATTTAATTTCAAAAACATATCATTACACTAGTAGATTCATATATCAAATTGGAGGACGATAAAGAATCTATTTGGCCAGAAAAGAGTGCTTCAATAATATGGAAATAAATTTTCATAATAATGTCAAAATGTTTTTAAAATTTATAGTTTGACATAAATTGAAAATTTGAAAAACTATTAAGAATAAATCCTAGTAATATTTAGCCATTTGGAGGGATAAAATAGTGGAAAATTTTGATGGACAGATTCTAGAGATAAAATTTAGGTTCTTACTTTTTAGTTTTCTTAATTTTGTAATGTCTTCTTATTACCCATTCTTTTCAGTTACCTTTTTACATGGATGGGTAAACTTCTAAGTGATTTTAGAATTAGTGTTTTTTTTAATTCTTGTGTTCTTACACAAAATGTGATAAAATATTTTATTTTAATTGTTAAGTTGGTTTCAATATTCTATTAGAAATATTTATTATCAAGTATGGTTGTATTTGGTTTTGGATTATGTTATTGTTATTTCCATGGTTAATGATAATTATCTCCATAAAAAATGTTCTTGTTTATATATGATGATATAGTCCAAGGATTAATAGTTATGTACTAAATTGTTTTAGTGCATATGGGACAAGTAGTTGATAATCTTGATTATTTAGGATAAATAAGACCTGATCAGGTTTTTATAAAGTGAATTAGGGCTATTAAATACAAATCTATCACATACAGTAAGGGCGTAAACCATAATGAGATTTTGGGAAATGTTTATTATCACCATAAAAATTTTACTAATAGAGTGAGATAAAGAAATTGTGGAATCTAAATTTAACCAGTTTAGAAAAATATGATTGGATAACTTGTAACCAGTACAACATTAAAATTGGAAAACCAGCCCTTACCTAATCACACTTCTCATGTCATTATTTTTAATCTCTTTAATTATTTTATTTTCAAAATCAAATAATTCTAAAAACTCCCCTTTCTCTAAATTTATTCCCCAAATGTGATTATTGTTAACTACTCTCTAGATAAAACAATATTTAACCATTATACCAAATTTTAACTTAAGAAATAATGTTTTTTGACACACCCCATATCATGAACATTTGAGAATTGGGAATTTTTATAAAGAGGTGGTTCCAAAAATCTAAAATTCCAATTGCATGACTAGAATCACTAACACATATCCGTACCACATATGTATTTAAATAGAAATAACATTGTTTAATAGGAATTGAAACACTAATTTTCAATATGAATTTGAGTAAATTTATCTTCTATATTTGAGTGAAATAACAATAATTTATTCTGATCCATCCATTACTGCTAGAAACCCTAACCAAACCCTTAAAGAACTATGTGAAACATAATTCCTTAAAAAAATAATCATGTGAGAATTAAAAAATGACATTGAGATGAAACCTAAAGTAATACAATTTCTTCTTATATTACAAGTATTTATAAGAGAAGACCTGAAATAACATATTAAGGAGTTCACAGATGTCTACTCAAGTTTTATACCCTAGGGAATAGATGATGTGTGAGTAAACTAGAACATGTTCAACTATTAAATGTATGTAGTTATCAAATAATGGTTGTAAATCCTACAACTAAGATATTTCCGTGACTATGATGAATTACTGAGATACATCATGAATATATTCTTCCATGCCTCCAACATATATACCATTATAAAAGAGATTTATTCCATTAGAAAGTCATTTAAAGAGACCCTATATGGGTGCGGGAAGATGTTTAATAATCTATGCACCAACTGGTAAAATCATAATATTAGTTACCATAACTTCTTTGTTTTCTTTTACCAAGGATTACTAGATAATGATAGAAATATACTGGACACATCATTTAACAACCCAGATATTATTTAATGATACATTTTCACATATATTAATATTTATGAATAAGATATTAATTTTATGTTAAATTAGTCACTTTTTTCAATAGCGTACTCGACATGCAACAATGGGTTTCTATGAAATCTTACATTGCACACATCTTGATGTTATACTAAAAAATAATATAATAATAATACTATTTTAAATGGTAGTTAACACATAGCTGTTGTATTGCTGAGAATGAACCTAAATAACTATATTATGATTTTACATATTTATTAATTGATTTCACATTTATCTGATGAATATTAGAAGCTTAAAAAAAGAATGAATCTGATTCTAAGCATGAAATACTCTAATATTTTTTAAAAGGATGTTTTACTGTCATTTGATGGTGAACCCTTTTTAAATTTAGTTTTTGTCACTTATATATGTTCTATTTGAAAAAATAATCCTCTTATATAGACTCAGAACATTACATTTACTTTGATTATTTTTTTGTATTTTTTTCTGATAAAATTCATATTTTTATGAATAGTGTAATATACTATATTTTAATTCAAAACTGCCTTTTCATAAAATTTATTTATATAGTTAGATTATTATTTAAATTGGTTTTAAAGTGTAATTGGATTATATTTTTATCATTTAATACAATTATGGTCATTAGAAGTAATTTCACTTTTAAATTGTACATAAACACATGTCAATTTTTTGATAGTTATTACTTATTAAAAACCCACTTTTTTGTTTTAGACAACGAGAATTAATTTTAAATCAATTAATGAAACGTATGTGTTCTGAATTTTGAAAAACATATTCCATATTTGGAATCATGAGGTCCAAATTGTGCAAATAGGCACCTCTTTTTTTAGACATTATGAATAGTAACTTTAATAATTATTTTATTTACCATGGTTAAAGGGTAAATTTGGTAAATAAGGGAAATAATAATATTATAATAATATAAAACTAAACTAACATGTATAATAATCATATTCAAAGATATATATCTGACCTCGGGTATCCTTGGATCAATTTTGGGATCCCATGGAGCCTCCTTGATGTGAAAATGACATTTTGTAAGAATTAATTTAAAGTAAAGAAAAATATAACATAAAAATGTATCTTTTACTGATTTTTTATGTGGGTTTATATAAGTGATATCTTCAACTATGAATAGTCATTATAAAGATAGAAATATTTCATACATCGTGGTTTTTTATTTATAATTTTTAGACATCAAATAAATAAATTTATTTATGACACAATAATGATGAAGTGATTTACTTATTAACAAACAATTTAAATAAATGGGATTATAAATATTAAAATAAAATTATTTTGAACCTTTTTATGACATACACAAATTTTAGGGATTATTATGACTTTTTATATTTGAATTAATGATGGTTTTTAGAAATAATCAAGTTTTTATGGATTTTTAAAAATTCATGATATTAATAGTATAAAAATTGACATAAATGAGTTTTTAAAACAAATACTATTTTATTAAATGATATAATTATCATAAAAATCTATGATATGACCAAATTAATAAGATAATGTTGAAAACATCATTAATGAACTAGTTGAAGTTTGATTGGTATTTTCTAGTAACTATATTAACCATATAGCATGAATATAAAATAAGACATTTTAAGAGTTATATTTGTTAACTAGGGGTTAAAGCTAAAAGATACGGTTACATTTGTCACCTAGACATATATAAAACCTATTGGTTGAAAATTTTTCTACCAAAAACATCTTATCTTTGAAATTAATGAGTTCGGGAAAATTTTTAACAGAAAATAAATTTATAATAAAATAATATTTCAATACCTTCCAAAAGTTCCCCTCCTCACTATTATAAAAGGGCATCACTTATAACCCTTACTCAGACCTCTCAAGCCCCTTGGCTCATCCAAACTCTACTAAAATATTCTCCCAAAATCCCTATCTACATATTCACCTGAAAATTCTATTTTTTATAATTTTTTTAGAAGCCACTTTAATGAAAAGTGGCAACCACATAAAACATTTGACAATCCAAAGTTACAATAAGCTTAAACCAAATTTTAAATTCAAAATCCAACACCAAACCTGAGGAGGCCTCGATCTGAGAATCAGCGCATCAACTAGAGTCACATCACTACCATCCACCATCATCACTAAGGTAAGACACCACTATCATCGACATCGACACTGGTGGGCCGCTAGAGCCGATGAACAGAGGGAGAACCAACTGGGAACAAACCAGGACCAAAAATCACCGCAACTAGAATGAACTAACACAGAAATGCACAACCAACCATCACTAGAAAAAATGGCTCTGAAGAAGAAACACCCAGCAAACATCACCTAATCATTTACCATATCCCACAAAAAGAGAACAAATTCCCATCGAAAGAACAAATAACCTTCACCACTGATTTGTGGAGGGAACTTAGAACAAAACCCAAAAAAAAAGAAACATATTGAATGATGATAATGATTCCAAAATCACCAAAATCATAGACGAAGAGAAACTGACACCATTTTCTAAGTCCCACATCCCAGAGTCTCAAGATTACCTTCACTTGAGGTCAGACTAGGAAAGGAGTAGAGGAAATTAAAACCAAAGTAGGGATTTGAACAGAAGAGGGTTCTGGATGTCGAAGAAAATGAATCCAGAAGACAAAAAAGAATAAACCATTGCCAGAGCACTGGGAGAGACCATCAAATAAAGAACCAAAAATCCCAAAACCACCTTTGAACCCCTGCTCTAGATCCGACCTGGAGAGGAGCAGAGGAACTCGCGGCCAGAGTAGGTTTGAACAGCTAGGGCCTCCCACAACATACAATCATGATAGTTCCATAGAAACATCCCTAAAAAAATTACCAAGAATATCAACTCCAAAACATAGACCAAGATCCATCTACAATGAGAGAATAGAAGAGAATGAAACTAGAAGTAGGAAGTAAGGAGGGAGCACCACCAGAAGAGGAGAGGGAAAACCCTAGAACCCTAGAGGGGGCATTGGGAGAGAGCAGAAAACCCTGGTGAGAAGGGGGCCATTGTGCTTCCCTATCTTCATCTTATAATCCTCTCCTTGGACACAATACAATTCAACAAATCCTTTTAACCTAATTTAAAAGGAGTTACTCTATTTGAGGTAATGTCTTCACTCAACTTTGTTTCATTTATTTTCGTTCTCTAAGCACCTAAACTCTCTTTATTCCATTACTTTATAAAAAACCAATATCCTCAACATACTTAGATGTTGTTATGATTTGTATTTGTACTACACTTACACAAACCTCCATCTAATGGACATGAACATACAGTTTCTGTGGATGAAAAACTACTGCCTCACGAAACACTGATTGCTCAATTTTCTCCTAACACATCTAATGGTGACCATTATCATGGAATTTTATTTACATATGATATATATTATATTTATATCATATCTATGATAATGTGATTTTTTTACAAAAATATCTTTATTCTTTTCATGACATGTAAATACAAAAATTTCATTTGAGGAAGTGCAGACTACCACCCCCTCAAAGTGATATGACTCGTACCCAATATCGAGAAAATGACCGATGTTAACTTAAATAGTTATGAACTATTTATAGAGATGTAATAAGTATTATAAAAGGAATAATAAACTTGAAAACTATTCTTAAACAAGTATAAATTAATTTGAGTTTATTATTGATGAGGAACAAGGAACATACGTGACAAATCAGACGCAAGGTAAGGGAACCTTTTCCCCTCATATTTTAGTCAAAGACATATTTTATGTTATGTCTTTTAATTACCTTTTTCTTATGTTGGGATATGTTCTTATATTTTATTATTTCTATCCATTTTATGTCCATGTGAGGATAAAAACCTTTCACTCTCATCAACTTATTTTCATAATTTTTAAGTGAGGCCGTTAGACTACCAAATTTTTGTAATGGAACTTCTTAAACCAATTTCCTTTCTTTGGGTTAAACGTCTCTTTCTTGATTATGTCATGCTATGATTAAGTGAGAAATTAATTTTGATATCCTAAATTTTATTTATAACTTATTTATTGTAATTATAGTGAATACACATAATGAATCTATTTTATTTACAAAATGATCTTTGTAAGGGACTTCAACTCAATATTTTTTCATTGAGGCATATTTTGTTTTATACGTGAATTTATTTTATATGATATATAATTTTAACCTTTTTATTTTAATTTCATTCAAAAATTTTAAAACAGAATCTTTTGTTTTATGAATAATTTTACTAAACGAAAAAAATGTTTCTTTTTTATGTACGTGGTGACGACGACCTTTCTACCACCGTGAGCATTCTTTGATATTTGGCTTCCTTAACAAGTCAGAATGTTTTTAAAGGTAAAAAACTACCATATTCGTTTTTATGCATTTTGGTATTGAAAATGGATAGATAATTCATTTATTATGTCAATACCTTGAAATGATATATTTTTATTGCAATGTGGAAATGTCATATTTCCTTTATGCTTGTTTTATGTGTTATGATTATGTTATGGTTCTTGGGAATTGTTTATGTATATAGGTGGTTTTATGATAAACCTAGGGATAGTGAGATCAATATATCTCTCCAATTCATTGGGTAACATGACATAGGTAAATGTTAATGTTTCTCCTAAGAGATTTAGGCAATATATTGTGATGGGTATTCAAAACTTAACTCCCTATGTAACTGTGAAAGAAACAATGTAAGTATGTTATGGATGCCAGAAGTGACCTCTGTGTTTTATTATTTCCATGTGTTATTCATAAATCTTATGATTTCATGAGTTATTTTAAATATTTTATTTTTGTGATTGAATAGTATGACTTCTTTGATTTGTATGTATTCATGGGATATTGTTTTCTTTCCTTATTTTATATCCCTTACTGAAATTTTTATTTGCATACCATGTTTTTGAATTTTTTTTCATAGGATATAAGATGGGTAAGAGAAAAAAATAATTCAAGAAGATTTATATCAACAAAATAATTCTTTTTTATTTAAGGATTTTTATTTTTATGAAAATAAATGGATAGACTAGAAGTGTCTACTTTGTAATTTTTGAGATGTAATGTAATAGTTATGGCCTAATTATCTAAAACTATAAACATGAAAAGATCCTCAATGTAAAATTCTAGACTTAACTCAAGATTATGTATTGATTAAGGCTGGGACTTTATAGTTGGTATTAGAGGTTGGTTTATATAACTTTAAAGGTTAGGGTGTTATTTAAGCATAAGTAACATAACCATAATGGTTATCATATTTAAAATAGTCATAGTTATTTTAGATAAATTGAATGAGTTTAATAAAACATGAATAAGAATATATTATTGTTCAACCTCCTCATAAGATAGTATATGATGATTTTACTAATATAATAACACTTAATATTTTGGTTTTAGTAAATTGATGGATCTAGATGGCACCAAAGTAATAATGGATGTAAAGAAAACTGTGGGGGTTTTATGAATTTGAAACCAAATGAAATGGGAGCTACAATGAAAAATCTTGTGGTTATTCTTGAACAACGATCTAGAGTCTTGATTAACCACTTGAAACATGGTTATTTTTCTATGGCATCATATATATGAGAAATGAATCCCAATGGAAGTTCATGTAATAATCATAAAGGTAAGTATATTAAAAAACCTATGTGTAAAGGATGTGAAAAGAAACACATAGGAAAATGAATCAAAGGTATAGGAAGATGTTTCAGATGAGGTAATGAAGGTCATAAAGAAATAACCTGCCATGTAAAAAGGAAGCGTCCAGTTGACTCCAAGAAAGGGAAAGAAGTTTTTTCCAAAGGATTAATTGAATGCTTTAAATGTGGTGTGCAACGTCATTATACAAATAGATATCCTACAAAGAAGGTTCAGGAATGGGATTAGTTTGATCATACAAATATATTTTAACCAATTCATAATTACATTCCAATTAAAGATATGGAAACTGAAAATTTCTTATGAATGGAATGGATTACTTCTTAGCTACTTTTTTGACATTACTAAAATCATAAGACACTATAAAAGATTTTTTTATAAGAAATTAGTATAAAAGAATAAGATAAAAAAACATGGATAAAGGATTATGAAGAACATTTGATGAATATTATGTCTACATTTTAGGAATTCAAGAGTTATGTTAGATATCCAGTTGATGAAATATTTAAATGTATTAATTCTCTTTTGTTGATGGGATTACATTAGTGGAATTTTCTCTTGTATTTATAAACCTGATGTTTTTATGTGAAAATGGTATTTGATGAATTATTAACATTACTTTTGTGGATATAGTTGTAATGAACCATTTGGGTTTATAAGATCCTTGAATTTAAAGAAATTACAAGTTATTATTTTTTGGGATGAAAATGCGAGGTATGAGATAACCTTTGAAGTTGAAAAATGTTATGGATATTTTTAAGTATTTTATCCTATTTTGTTAATGTTTTTATAATTATAAGTGTTTTGATAAAGTAAAGCACACAGACTGTGTGACAACACGTCGCATCGAAAAAAGCTGTGAGAATCAAACCCACACCCAAAGTGCGCTTAGGATTTATCACCTACCACTGGACTATGTGAACTCCCTGGTTAGTATGAATATTTAATTAGTTAAATAATTTTATGGATCAAGAATATGTTGATTTTGGGAACATATGTTTTATCAAATTTATATCCTTAGTATATGAAAATTATTTGGTGATTAAGTGATAAAGGTTATTTTGAAATTCATTCTCTCTTTTGGGAACACTATATGAATAAATAAAATATAATACTATGTGATTTCATTTGTGAATTATTGGTTGAAATTTTATTTTAGAAGAATCCATGTTTTTATTTTGGACATATGGATATTTGGGTTTTTTTGGAAATTATTAACCTAACAAAAGGAATATGTGATTATGTTAATTACACTTCAGTATGAGACTAGGAGAAGTTTATGTTATTTGGAGATAAATGCTATGATTTACTATAGAATACTATGTGATTAAATCCATCTAAGTTTTGGTTTTAAATATTAGTTTGAATTATATTGATGAATTTTAAGTAATTTTTTTTATAGAATTGTATATGTTGACCTTTGGGTATTGTTTATAAAAATTTGAAGATTAAGAGTTGTATTAATTTTTATCAAGGATTATCCTTTTATGGATTATAAGATCTTGTAATAGCCATTTTTGTTTTAGTTAATGTCTAATGATAGGGGAAATTCAATTCATCTTTCTTTAGTTATGTGATTCTATAGAAGTTGATTCTAGTGCATTAAGTGTGACCATGCCATCATGAATACTCATCATTTGAAGAAAAGACGAGTTTACAGTAGAAATTTATTTAAGGAGGAAACTCTACATGAAAAGTAAGTATATTTCATTATGATCTTAGTCAATATTATAAATAAATTTTTAAATTTTATGAAAAGGCACATAAACAAAAAACATGTCCATTTAATTTTCCTACTGTGGAATCAAAGACTATTTAACCTATCAAAAGTTTGTGATTTTCTGGTGGTTATCTTTCCCCAGATCATGTTTTCTATCACTCTCCATCAAAACTTGATGGTTATTTTATCCTCCATACCCATCTTTTCCTAGATTGAATCCAATTATGGTTTATCTCGAGTGACCTTTGTAATTCTCTTTCTTTATTTTAAAGTGATTGTTTTATTAACTCTTATTCTGATGTGGTACTTTCAATGATGTTTCCATGACCAATTTTTAAATTGCGAGGATGCAATTTTCAAAAGGGGTGAAGGATGTAACGACCCAGGTTTTTATAGAATGATACATCTTCAAATATATTAATATTTATGAATAAGATATTAATTTTATGTTAAAGAGGAAAATTTTTCCAATAGAACACTCGACACGTGACAATGGGATTCTATGAAATCTTACATTGCACACAACATTGAGTTATACTGAAAAATAATATAATATTATTATTATTTTAAATAGTAGTTAAGACAAAGCCGTTGAATTGACCAGAATGAACATAACTATCTATATTATGATTTTAAATATTTATTAAATGTTTTCACATTTACCCAATGAATATTATAAGCTTTAAATAATTATGAATCTGATTTTAATCAAGAAATACTATAATATTTTTTAAAAGGGCGATTTAATGCCTTTTGATGGTGAACCCTTTTTAAATCTAGTTTTTATCACTTTTATTTGTTCTATTTTAAATAATAAAATTATTCTATAGAATCATAACATTAAATTTAATTTTGGTTAAAATTATGTATTTTTTTGATAAAATTCATATTTTTATGAATAGTGAAAAATATTGCATTTTAATTCAAAACTATCTTTTCAACTAATTTATTTATATAGTTAGATTATTCTCTAAGTTGGTTTTCAAGTGTAATTGTATTATATTTTTATAATTTAATCCAATTATATTCATTGGAAGTAATTTCACTTTTAAATTGGACATAAACACATGTCAATCTTTTGATAGTTATTACTTCTTAAAAACCCACTTTTTGGTTTGGACAATGAGAATTAATTTTAATTTAATTACTACAACTTATGTGTTCTGAATTTGAAAAAATATATTCAATATTTGGTATCATGAGGTAAAAACTATTTAAATAAGTACCTTTAATTTTTATACATTATGAATTGTAACTTCAGTAATTAATTTATTTACCACGGTTAAAGGGTAAATTTGGTAAATAAGGAAAAAAAATAATATTATGATAATATAAATGTACCCTAACATGTTTCCTAATCCTATTTTAAGAGATACTTCCGACCATGGGAATCCTTGGGTATATTTCTGGATCCCATTGAGCCATTTTTATGTGAAAATGACATTTTATAAGAATTTATTTAAAGTAATGAAAAATATAACATAAAAATGAATCTTTTAATAAACAATATTATGTGGGGTTATATAAGTGATAACATTGACTATAAATTGTCATTATAAATCTAAAAATATTTACTACATCATGGTATTTTATTTAAAAATTTTAAATGTCAAATAAATAAATTTTTTATGACACATCAATGATTTAGTGATTTCTTTATTAATGAATGATTTAAAGAAATTAGATTATAAATATTAAAAAAAATTATTTTGTATTTTTTATGCCATCCACGAATTTTAGGTATGTTTATGACTTGTTATATTTGAATTAATGAGGTTTTTTTTGAAATAATCAAGTTGTTATGGATTTTTAAAAAGTCATGATATGTATAGTATAAAAATTGACATAAATGAACTTTTAAAACAAATACTATTTTATTAAATGATATAATAGGTCTAAAAATATAATATTTTGACAAATAAACAATATAAAGTTACAATTTTCATTAATTAAATAGTTTAGATTCTATTGGAATTTTATAGTAAGTAAATTAACCATATAGTATGAATATACAGGAAGACATGGTAAGAGTTAAATTAGTTAACAAGGGGTTAAATCTAAAAGATATGGTTATGTTTGTGACCTACACCTATCTAAAACTAGTTGGTAGAGATTTTTGAGACTCAAAATCATCGTATAATTTAAATAATTGATTTTTGTACCATTTTAAACCGAAACTCATTTTATAATAAAATAATATTTCAATACCTTCCTAAAGTGCCCGTCCTCCCTTTTATAAAAAGGTATCAACTCTAACCCTTACTCACACCTATCAAGCCCCATTGGTTCATCCAAAATCTTCCCAAATAATCTCCTAACATCACTATATTCATCCTAGAAGCCTTACCTTGGGAAAATTAAATTCAATAAAGCCTTTTAGCTTAAATCAAAAGGAGTTGCTCGATTTGAGGAAATGTCTTCTCTCAAGTGTCTTTCATTTATCTACCTTCTACAACCCCCTAAAATCTATTTATTCCATTCTATTATAACAACACCTATATATTAAATTTACTTGGATGTTTTTATAATAAGTATTATAACTACACTTACACACACCTCCATCTAATGGATATGAACTTACTGTTTTTGTGGACGATGAACTATGACATCGAGAAACGATGATTGTTTAATTTTCCCCTAACACCTCTCATGGTGGCCATTATGATGGTACTATATTTATATATGATATATATTATATTTATATTTTATCTACGATACTTTAATCTTTATTTACAAACATACTGTTATGCTTTTCATGATGTGTAAATATGATAATTCCATTTGAGGATGTGCGGACTACCGCCCCCTCAAAGTGTTATGACTCATTCATGCCATAGATGGAACATATAAAGGATGGTTTTAATGAAATTATGTAACATATATATCATATTATATTATACTTTAATTATAATATACCTATGTATCATTTAGTTTCCACATCTTTAATATGAAAAATAAATGAAAATAGCATTAATGCATACGTACGGCTTACCGTCTCCATGAAAGATGCATTTCATTTTTTATCTCCAAATGTTATAGACTATTATAAATAAACATATACTGAATATATATGATATTTAAATCATGAATACTATTCTATAGATAATGTATTTTTGACAACATGGACAATTTTTAATTATATCAAGTTTATTTTCTACTTAAGTACCCAATATCAACAAAATGACCGATATTAACTTATATAATTATGAAATTTATATAACTTGGTAATAAGTGATATAAAAGGAACAATAAAATTTAAAAAGGTTCTTAAGAAAGTAGAAAATAACTTAATTTTATTTTTCAGGCAGAACAAGGAACATACTCGACGAATCAAACTCAAGGTAAGGTAACCTTTCACCCTCCTCCTTTAGTCAAATACTTATTTTGTGTTAAATCTTTTTAATTTACATTATATTATTTTGGGATATGTTCTTATATATGCTTATTGCTTTCCATTTTATTTACAAGTGATTAGAGACCCTTTTCGATCTCATCAAACCATTTAATGTATTTTTAAGTGACGCCGTTAGGTTGCTAAATTTTCATAGAGGAAATTCTTAACCCAATTTGCATTCTTTGGGTTAAACGTCTACTTCTTGATTATATCATGGTATGATTATCTGAGAAAGAAAATTTGATATCCTATATTGTATTTATATTTTCTTTATGTGTAACTATAGTGAATACACATAATCTATCTATTTTATTTACAAATAGATTTTTTTAATCAACTTCACCTCAATGTCCTTTTATTGAGGCATATTTTGGTCTATACACAACTTTATTTTATATTGTGTATAATTATACCCTTTTTCATTTAATTTAATTCAATTTATTTTCAAATAGGATTCTTTTTTGATGAGGCATTTTACTAAATTACAAAAAATGTTTCTTTTTAATGTACACGATGACAATGAACTTTCCACCACCGCGATCATTCTTTGATATTTGGATTCATTAACAAGTCGTAATGTTTTTGAATGGAAAATAACTAAAAAATATCCTTTTTATATATTTTGGTATTGAAAATGGGTTGAGAAAGCATTTATTATGTCAATGTTTTGAAATGATATATTTTTATTGCAATGTGAAAGTGTTATCTTTCCTTTATGATTGTTTTATGTGTTAGGATTGTATTAGGGTTATTGGTAATTGTTTATGTATATGGGTGGTTCTGTGATAAACCTAGGCTGGGTGATCTTGAGATAGATCTCCAATGCATTTGGTAACATGAAGAAGGTAAACGTTAATGTTTCTCCAAAGAGATTTAGGAAATATATTGTGATTTCTATTCCAAACATAACTCACTATAAAGCTTTGAAAGCTAGAATGTAAGTATGTTATGGATGCCACAAGTTACCTTTGTGATTTATGATTTCTATGTGATATTCATAAATCATATGATTTCATGGTGTATGTTAAAGATCTTATGTTTATTATTGAAAAGTATGAATTCGTTTATTTTTATGTATTCATGGACTAATGTTTTATTTTCTTATTTTATATCCCTTACTAAGATTTTTATGCTTATACCAAGTTTTTGAAATTTTTTTCATAGAATATAAGGAGGGGTAAGAGAAAATAAAAATTCAGGAAGATTTATATCAATAAAATAATTCTTTTTTATTTAAAGAGTTTTATTTTAATGAAAAAAATTAGATAGAGTAGAAGTGTGTACTTTTAATTTTTGATATGTAATGTAATAATTATGGCCTAATTCTATAAAACTATAAACCTGAGAGATCCTCAATGTCAATTTTTTGACATAAATCAATATTATGTAATTGTTATGGTTGGGGACTTATACATCATCTAGAGGATCTTTGATTGAAAATTCACTAGTAGAAAACTGGGGCATGATGAGATGATTTATTATAATTTATAATAGTTTGGTACAAGAGTTTTTTGAATAAGAGGTAATCATGTGGTAAGACATCCTTATTCATAAAACTCTTTATAAACTAATCTTGAATAGCTGACTAGTTTATCGAGAGAGATGAACATGGGGACAGTGAGTGAATGACAAGTACTGGATAATGTATGTGACTTATGCTCATCACATTATCATTTCACTGAGCAATGTTCTAAAGTGTATAGAATATAATGTTATTAAAAAAAATTATCCAATTGAGTTCCAAAAAAAATCAAGGATGGATAGAGTTTAACCAATTAAAATATAAATTTGTATATTAAAAGAATCCATCCATACCTCCCTATCGAAATAAGTTCCAAAATGAACCCTATTATAGAATCAATTCCAAAAATCACTAAAACATGAAAAATTAAGAAATATTATAACTAGAATAATTAAACAAAACTACAAACTTTCTAGTGACCCTATTTATATCCATCTAATCGTTATAACCTATTGTAAAATGAAAACAACTATATGAGGGTGAGGAGGGTAAGAATAGAGTTGATAAGTTGGCATGAATGTGGGGAAGTATTATGGATGTTTTTTCCAAAACCATAAGAAAACTATAGAACCAAAAAGTTACAAACACCAAGGAAATTTTCATTATGATAATAAGAATAAGTGGAAAATAATTCACACTATCAAACACCACTAATCATGAAAAAATTCCACCAATGATTGAGGAGAATGAATATAGGAACTCTAAAAATTATTCAAAAATAACATGAGAATAAGAAAAGAAAGAGGAAGAGGATAAGGATATTTTAAGGAGGATGATATTTGAGAAATCATTTTAAAGGGAAAAAATTGATAATAACGTACTACCCCATGACTTCCTTCATGTATGGTGGAATCAATGAAAATATAAGAGGAAGAAATTTAAAAAGAAATCATGGAAACATTCCAAAAAGTGGATATTTATATCCCCAATTGGAATCACTCCAAGAATTCCTAAAGTAGTCTATGTTTATCAAGAAGATTTTCCAAAATAACTTGATACTTCAAGGGAATGAGATTATCATTTGGGAAGAAGTGTCTCGACCCTTATCACACCACAGTTTCCAACCAAATATCAAGATCTGGGGCAATTTTCTGTTCCATGAACAATTTCATATTTAAATTTCTCTAATTATTTTTATGACCTATGTTCTTCAATTAATTTACTAACTCACTCAGTATTAAATTTTTTATATAAAGGATACTCTGAGTTCACAATATAAGGTGTCTATCTTGCAAACAAACACATGGTTTTCCTATCAAGAGTTTTGGAATACATCCTTGTGAAATTTAAAGATCTACTATTCTTAGATTATTTATATGTGTTGAATATATATGAATATAGTTTCCCATAAAATCCAACCATCATTTTTTGGAGAAAATTCTTAAATATTTCTAAGACCATCATCAATGTCCATGAAGGAACACTCACCAAGGACTTTGGACACAAAAATTTACACTTTAATATTTTTGACTCCACGAGGAAAACTTTCGATTATCACTCACTCTTTAAAGTCTCCCATGAATAAGGTACTAAACCAATTTATAATCCAGTATTTTACAAGAATTCTAAGCCTTAAGAGAGAAATTTCCCATTGAAAATTCCATAGAATACATGAGTTGCCAAAAATATTGAAATTCATCTTACATACAGTAAGAAGAGCAAACATCTAATTTATTTTATTATTTATTAAATTATAAATATTATGATATGATTTTGTGTGCATTTTATATTCACTATATGGATGTGGGGAACCTAAATTTAAATTCCTCTATTGAGGAAACCCCAAATATAGAATTAAAACCACTTCCCACTGATTTTAAATATGTGTACCTCATTGAAAGAGAAAAATTATGAGTGATAATTGATAATAATCTATCTAAAATTAAATAAAAATATTTTATTAGGATTTTGAGAGATAATATACATGCAATAGGTTGGATGTTAGGTAATATTCTTGGAATCAACCCAAAAATATTCTCACATAGAATTATTCTTGAGGTTAATTGAAAACCTATAAGACATCTCCTAAGGAGGATAAATCACTCATTTATAAAGGTTGTGAATAACGAGATCATGAATCCCTTGGAATTAAGGATAATTTGTCACATTTAGGATTCATAATTTCATATCCTCATTCATGTAGTTTCCATGGTAACTATCTAAACCACTATGAGGGATGAAAAGATTGAATTAATCCCTCTGAGAATTAAAAATAAATGGATGGTTTGTATAGACTTTAGGAAGTTGAATCAGCTCACATGGAAAGATAAATTCATTATCCATTTAAATAACCATATTTTTGAGTTATTAGAATAGATAACTCATAATGTTTTAGAAGAATTTTTAGTTTCCCATTTCCCCTAGGGATCAAGAAAAAACTACTTTTACTTGCCCCATCAACACTTTTAATTACAAAATTATTACATTTGAATTATATAATTCACTAGGTACATTTACTATATAAATAGTAATTATATTATTTGATCATATTAATGAATTATTATTGTCATTCTTGGATTATTCCATTATCTTTAGAAGTTATTTTGAACATTGTTTGAAAAATATGGAAAAAGGAATGAAAAATTAAATTGAAAAGAAAATTATTTTAAATTTTGAAATGTAAAAATTCATAGTTGAGATTCGAATTGTACTTGTGCATGTAATTTTATAAAAATTCATTGTAGTGGGTAAATAAAAGATTTAAGAGATAAATTCTTTTCCTTACCCATATTTTGTGAAAAATGTTATTTCATTTTAGGACATACAAGATTCTATAGGAGGTTTATGAAATATTTTAGTAAGATTTTTCTCCCTATCTATAGATTATTTTTGAAATATTACAATTTAAATTTAAATATTGAGTGAAAGGAATACCTTTGATGATTTAAAAAGAAGATCGATACATCCATAAATGATACAACCTCTAAGTTAGGGAGAACTGTTTGAGCCACTTTTTGATGCCTCTAACCAAGAAATTGGAACAATCCTTTCTTATAAAATTGGTGGAATTCTAAAAGTCATTAACCATGCCTCAAGAATAATATTTATGGCCTATTTCAAATACAAAACCATAGAAAATGTGTTTTTGGTAGTTCTATTTTCATTGGAATGATTTATATTATATCTTCTTAAAAGTAAATTCATTGTTTTTTCTAATCATACAAAACTTAGGTACTTGATGAATAAGGATGAAGCTAAATAAATCCTAGTGAGGTAGATGATAATACTATTGGAGGTCAACATAGAAATAAAATACAATAATTGAGTTGAGAACTGAGTGGTCGATCACTTGAGTTAGTTGTCAAGCATCACTAAAGATGAAATTTCATACAAATAACCACCAAATGATCACATTATAAGAGGGTAATTAAACATTATATAAGGATAAGTTACTTAGTATACTGACATGATAAAAAATCTAGTAACATACTTATATAATATAACTTAAATTACAACTAAATTCATAAACTAAAATCTGAATACATATATTAAATTTATGAGGATCCATTTCTTTGGAAACTTTTCAATGACCAAGTGATTATAAGTTTCTTTCTTGAAACAAAAATTGAATATGTTTTTGAGTTTATTCACTATTTATATTTTGGAGGTCACTTTGGAACACAAAAGTTGAAATATAATGTTTTATGATTTGAAATTTATTGGTCCACCCTTTTTAAAGATTCTCATAATTTTTTAAAAAGTTATGGAAAATATCAATTTTCTGGAAATATTTTAATGGGAAAAAATAATCCAAAGTCCACTTAAATTTTGTGATATTTTCGAAGTTAGGGGAATATAATTTGTTGGACCTTTTCCAATATAATATAAAAATTATTATATATTACTTTTATTAGATTATGTTTCAAAATAGGTTGAAGCGAAAGCCTCTAGGACTGATGATGCTAAAGATATATATTTTTTCATGGCTAACATATTTTGTAGGTTTGGAGTTCCTAGAGATACCATAAATGATCAAGGGACTCACGTTTTTAAAATTATAATAATAAATTTGATAAGAAAGTATGGGGTGCATCATAAAACACCAACTACCTATCATCTATAGACCAATGTCCAAGTAGAACTGTCCAATATAAAAATCAAATGAAATTTTGAAAAATATGTTAAACCCAATAATATTTATTAGAGAAAATTAGGGAATAAATTGTAAATACCCAAGCCTGAGTAACCAGACTCATCCATTATAATTTCTATGTATTTTTGTATAATTGTTTTTTGAATAAATAGATAATATTTATTACAATAGAGGGCCTTTTACAGGTCTAGGTTCTAGAAAATTAAATACATGACTTATATTTCAACAAAATTCACAAATTAAAAACAATGACTCTTCAGTGTATTTATTACACAATAAAGTTTCAATGTAGCATGTTTTCTAAACCTATAAATGTGATTATAATTTTTAGGTTTGGCCTAAAATGACCAATAAGGGGTTTAAAAAAACCATTAATAAATAATTTTTAACACATTTTTTTAAATTACATGCTTCAAATAATTTTCTTAAAAAGAAATTAATATTTATCATAACATCTCTTCATCATTTTCTTAAGAGATTCTGAAACATCATTTAGGATAATCTCCTGATCAAAAATGAGAAATATATTTAAGGGTTATGAATAAAATAAATTATGAAATATGTTCATACTTGAAAAAAAATGCATGGAATAACATTTATAATTCATACAATGACCGAAAACAATTATTCATGACATACCTGGTGTGAAGTTACAAATTTTCACATGAAATATTAATTATTTAGAATTTTCACCTAAAATGATATCCATTTTCATTTCACACATTAATGAAAAAAATGAAATGATAAATAGTTTCTAACCTTTGTTTATGGATTGTAAACAGATTATTAATCCTTCTTAATAAATGTTTTACTATATAAGAATATAATTAAATATAAAACATTATACCTTGTGCATCTGATTAATCAATTCCATACACATGTTCATAAGAGAATGATTCTTAAGCACAAATATTCTAATAGTCGAATAATCCCATAGAGGGTCAAATAATAATATCATAATATGGGAATGTATAATTCTAGAAATCATAACTACAGTGTTAAGGCCTAGTTCCAAGACCATACATAATCATACTGTCAAGGCCTCGTACCAAGTCTATAATTTTCTCATCAGACCTACCAATGAACTAAGAGGCTATAACGAGCCTCAAAAATCACATAATAAGTCCAATAAATTCCTCATATGTCTATTAAATGTATTACTTTAAATCAAAGTGTCACCTACAAAATTTATTTATTGGAATCTTAATCATAGATGAAAATAAATTCATTGATAAATTCTCAAGGTACATATTATTTAAACATTAGAAAGTTTCCTATAAAACTTTGAAAAGTTTAACCCTTAATGTATATAATATCATAAAAAGAATAATCCCATACTTGAAATAATTCTCTCTATTTTCAATGAAAAAATAAGTGGTATAATGAAATAAATGCATACATGATCTCTAAAATGAATGTAATGTCGTTTATAAAATAGACATTAGCCACAACTAACTATGCATGACATAACATTATGGGAGAATGAAGTTTTACACATGAAATGAAATCTTGTGCACATAAAATTATAATATTTATCACATGAAAATGTGTAAACTTTGGGAATAAAGGAGTTTAAATATACATAGATATTTAAACACAAGTTTGAGGGATGTTAAACAACACTTATAATTTTTAAATAAATGAGAAAGAAAAACTATACTTAATGTGTTAATATTTATATGAATATATATCTGAATATAAATATATATACATATATGTATGTGGTTTGAAAACATGAAACCCCTTCATTCGATAGGTTTTAGAAGTTAAGATTTGAAAACAAAAAATCTCTTGTATGTGCTTACACAAAAATGCATTGATATATATATGTGTATATTCAAATGTAAATACACATATATATAAGTATATATATATATAAATATATATTCATCACCCTTGTATCATCATTTTTTAAACTAATACTCTCCCATTTTCACCAATGTTTTAGAGATGAGGTTTAGAACAAAAGAACCACTTAATCACTCACACACACACACACATATATATATACTGAAAATATTTTCCATGTATGTGTATTTACATATGTACATACACATATGTAATTCTCTTTTTAAATATCATTACTTGATAATCGAAATTATACCCTTGCAAATATAATATTTTTGGGTAAAGATCATTTAAAACAATAAGACTTATCATATATGTAATCTATATTAAAAGATATGGTTTTACACAAACATATATATACATATAACTATATTAATATATATATGTTCACAAAAACAAATGAAAATAATAAAATCCATTACTTGATTCGGTTTAGAAGTGAGTTGTGGGTTTCTGGAACTGACAGAGAGAAGGCTTGATGGGGAAAAATTTTTGGGTAGCAATTGAGTGTAAAAAGTGAGGTTTCTTTGAAAAAAACCATGGTCTTCAGTTGTTGTTCTGAATTGAACAATGATAACCAAATAAAAAACATTAATTAGAGAAATTTAATGAGAAATATTTCTATCAAAAACCTAAAATATAAAATTGAATCAGTGAAGGGGGATCAGAGTCGAGGACATGGATTTAGTTTAAATATTACATTATGCTTAGAAATATATGAAGGGAATGACTATAAAGGTACCGAAACGAAGGTGGAAAGGTGGAATCATGGGAAACTGGTGATAAAGAGGGACCAAAAACTAAAAGTTGCGATGAATACTAGTGTCTCTCAGTGAGGAAGAAGAAGGAAAAACAAATGGATGGATCAGATCAATCTCAATATGATCCAAGGTTTAGAAATAACCCTAAAAGTTTTTAGTGGAGGGGGGGGAACAAAAAAGGAAAAAACGACCTAGATGAAGCTGTAAGGTTGATTGAATGTCCTAGGATTATCTATGCATTTTAGAAACAATTGATGATTGGGATTTGAACATGTATGATCTGACGACTACAAGAGATCACATGATTTTAAAAGGATTTGACGGTCTAGATCAGGTGAAGCCAGTTCAGGTAGTTGATAAAAAACACAGTGATGGAATACAGTGGGTCGAGATCGAGCATAGATATAGCATGGATGGATAGGAACTCAAACAATGATATTGTGTGGTCGAGATCTCATGTCCCAGTAAAACCCACATCCCACACCGAAACCTCATTGGTTTCAGGACTGCCATATAAGGATCGATGCACAGAGAATATATTCAATGACACAAAAACACACACACCAAGGGGTCCTTATACATAGGACCCTACCCGTGGGCCTTATCCCACCCCTTTCATAACCTCTCCCATACACTGGTGCGCAATATAGGTGACCTGTGACCAGATCGTGTCTCCCCATACACCAAGCTTAACTCCCTTCTTGAGTTCCTCCTTGGGCCATGGGTCAACACCTCCCTGACTGGGGTTGACCCCTTCCTCCATCATGGTTGAGGTTTCCCCTAACATAAGTTTGGCACCATTTTAAAAAAAATACATGATCATAAAATAAATTTTAGATAAAGAATATATTATATCTTTGATTACTTTATTTAACATCCTAGAAACACAAAATACTATCAATTACTAATATTTAAGCCCCCATATTTTAACTAAAAATTATATTTAATTTAAAACAACAATTTCAATAAACCAAAAATGTTATTTTAAAAAACGTCTTACCTTTAAAATTTAAAACACTTAAAATACTCAATGGTTATAAAACATCGGATGTCACTTTAAAACTCAACAGCTATTTACAACAGTCATATAAATCATATAAATAACCATTCAAGGTATTAAAAAATAAAATATCATTTCCTACATTAAATTAATGGTTCTATATATCCCATTTACTCTAATTATTTTTTATTTTATTATCAATATTTCATTTTTTTATTATGGTGGATTCAAGGTATGAAGGGTACACACTTGGTATCATCATGATGTTGGGTGGTCTTACATTTATTCTATTGGGTCCTGTGATGAATTTTCTTATGTAGTTGTAGTCTCTTATATTACTGTAATATTTCAGGGATTTAATAAAATGTTCTTCATTTTGATCTGTGTCATAAATAACAACAATTTTCATAAGAACAAAAATAAAAATAACTAAAAATACTCTTATTGCAGTTATAATTAAGTTGGGTAATTTCCTAAACCATATTGTATTAGAGGGTATCTTAAAGTTCCCTAATAGGAATGAGTCTATATAGATTGATTTATGGGAAACGTTGTCACCATCCAATGGAATTGGAGCTGATGCAATACTAGGTTATGAGAGAGATGAATTTGGATCCTGAATGAGTTAAAAAAGAGAGTGAAATACAACTGAAAGAGAAAGATGATGTTTGAAGAGAATATTTTCAATATTCTTATATTTAAAATTTGATAACAAGGGTGTCTCATTAAAATATGATCCAACAAAAATACTTCCATTCTAGAAAAATAGCGCTGTTATTCAACTCAAGACTCAATATGATGCTAGGTAAACTCAATTCTAAATGGGAAGGTTAATTTATTGTAACTTATGTATAATATTTTGTTGGTGTGTAGATTATAAAGGGAAGATATGAATATCTATTCAATAGTAATGAACATTGGCTAAAATAATTCCATGAAAAATATCTATCAGAGGCAGTGGACGAGATCACACTACTCTAACCAATTTATCAATAAAACCTATCAGGTTGTACCTATCATTAACAATTTATTATTGAGATTCAATTAAAAATATTATTACATGTAAAATCTACTTTATTTTATTTATTATACTATTTTATTTTAGTGTGTGGGAAAAAAATTTGTAGTTTTAGATTTTCATAATTCTGTTTTTTAAAATTCTAATTTTCAATAAATATTTTTTGTTTCTTTAAAAAAAATTTGAAACTTTTATGCTCAAATGATTATTTTTTTATTTTTTAAACCCATTTCAATGAGTCAAATTATTTATCCCATGAAATATAACATAAATTAATAATGAAAATGATTTTTTTCATGTTCAAATGTTTATAAATTTCATGGGAAGATATTTAATTTTGGAAACTCATGCCACAACTCCTTGTATTTAAATTTTAAATCACCTTCCCATGAGGCTTTTGAACCCATTTTGGTATATCCTTCAAATTCACATCATTTATTGAGATAACCAATCCATGCATTCTTTAACAAAAAATTTATTTCATTATAAAAAAACTTGTTGGTTTTAGGTACTTGTTTTTAAAATTATAGAGGAATTTATTTGGTTTTAAAAGCCCCATTTTCAAGAGAATCCTTTTTATTATATCCTTTTTAATATATTTAATCATTTTATACCTTAGTATCCATGAAAATTCTATTAGGTTAGAATCATTAAAAGACAATTTTACCTATCCAACATGCTCTAGAAGTAAAAATTCATGATCTAGTTGAACTTATGAATGGTAGGAAGCTATATTATTGTGTGATAAATCATTTTTTGCTACATTGTTTTGAAAATTAAATTCTAACAAATTGTGTTTTCTTTTGAAAAATTAATTTTCTAAAATTCTTTCCTTATTGAATATTTTGTGTAGAATTATAAAAATAATTCTATGATGAATGTATAAGAAAAATAAATTCAAAAACATATTTTTTAAGATTAAAATATTTAATTTCATTAAATAAAATTGATTTGAAGTTATCCCCCCTAAATTAAATTCAAATCAAAATCACAGTAAAAATAATGATGTGAAGAATATGAAAATATCATAAAAAATTAAACAATGTTAAAGGGAGTTGTGTGGATAACATTTTTTATATCGAAATGATGAATAATGTAAAAATTAATTAAAAGTTTTCTCATAATTAGAGCTGAATTTTTACTAAGGGGGTGAGGATGAGACTATACTTGATTGAAAATTAGTATCATAATCGTTTTTGCATAAAAAAAACAAAACCCTCATTTTATACCATATAATTTATGACATAAAAAATGTACCATCTGAACGATAATGAAAAAACCTATAAATTCCCCATGATAAAAACATTACCTTGACTTAGATTGAGTATATATTTATTAATTTAACAATCATATGATGACTCTTTCATGGGTTTAGAGGATAAAATCATTATTGAAAATTAACATTATTATAATGATGGAAAATTCAAGTAATTTATGTTTTTTCTGTGAATGAGAGGAGAAATGTATTATAAATAGATTGAATGAGATGAATAGAAAACATTAAATAATGTGTTTTGGAGGAGGCATGATATCTTTTGTTTCTCAGTGTTAGATTTTTTGATCTCGTGGGCTTGTGTTTTAAAATTTCTTTTCTTTTTTTTGATAATTACTTGTCTCGGATTCCAAGTGATTAGTGAGGGGCAATTGATAAATCATAAAATTTCAGCACAATCCATATGAATTTAATTGAATAAATTCCCACCAATTTATCAATTTAATCTGAATAGTATCATTTTTGTTTCCTTGGTAAATTATGAGCTAAGTTGTGAAAATTGATTAAATATGAAATTTGAAAATTTTAATATCACTTTTTATATCAAACCTATAGTTTTAAATATTTATTTTAATTGAGTGATTAATTTTTTAAGGCATTAATTTTTCATGGGAATCAAATTCTTCATCTAGACCTATTTCTCATTCGTATTCCATTATTCCCAAATAAATCATTCAATGTTGAAAATATTTTTGACTAATAGAGTTTGACACTCATTAATAAATTATAATTATATTGAGATACAAGGAAGTAAATGAGGTTATTCTAGTCTTATTAAAAATAGAACTTGCCTCCACATGTCCAGGTTACATTTTATGTATAAAATAACTCCTTAAGATAGTAGATACACACATCAAATTGGAGGAAAATGAAGTGTTTATTGATCCTATAAAAGAGAGATTCATTAATTATGAAATAATACTTCATAAACCTAACTAAAATATTTTAATATTTAATTTTCAATAGAAAAGAACTATAATAACTCTTCAGAATAAATCTTGGTAATATTTAACCATTTTTAGGAGAAAATAGTGAAAAATTAGAATACATGGATTCTTGAGATGAAAATTTTTATTCTTCCTTTTCCATTTGATTAGTTTTGTAATTAGTTTTTATTACCTCTTATTCTAAGATACCATTCACATGGAGAGGAAAAATTATGAGTGATTGTGGAAGTGGATGTTTTATTTTTTTTAATTCATGAGTTCTAGCACTTCATGGAATAAAATCATTTATTTTTTATATTAAGTTGGTTTGAATAGTCTAAAAGTAGTTTTTATTATCAATTATGATTTTATTTTGTTTTAGGTTCTATTATTTTCATTTCTTTATTCAATGACTATTATCTCCTTCCACTATGTTATATTTTATATATGATATTATATAATAGAGTTTAGTGGTGATGGCCTTAGAGAGTTTTAGTACATGTGGGAGGGGTAGTTGGCACAATTGATTGTTTAGGAAGAATAAGACCTGATTAAGTATTTCCAATTTAAATTGGGGGTATTCATTGAAAATATCTCACAAAGAGGAAGGATTTTAAAAAAAGATGAAACTTTTTCAACATTTATTCTCACCATGACCATTTTACAAATGGAGTGAGAGGAATCCATTGTGGAATCTAACTTTAATCGGAGTAGAAGGAGATGACTGGATAACTTGGAACTACAATTGTAATTTAAAAAAGATCTAATCTGACCACACTTCCCATATAATTATTTTTAATCTCTTATTTCATTTATTTATTTTGTTTTTTAATTAAAATAATTTCAAAAACTCCCCTTTCTCTAATTTAATGCAAAAAACATGATTCTTTTTGTAATCATTGCTAGAGACAACCTAGGTTAACCAGTATACTATATTTTAACATAACAAATAATTATTTTTTCCACACCCCATAATATGCATGTGTTAAAGATATACATATTTTACTTATTCACATGATCTTGATAAAATAATTTCCATTCAAATAATTGATGTAGTAACTATTTAATTCATCTCATGAATATAAAATATAAGATTAATAAATCCTTAATTTTATTTTTAAATCATATATATTTAGAACACAATGTAAAATTTACATTCAATATCACATAAAATTCAAAATAAAATAATTAATTTCTATAACATCTATACCTAACATGGAAATCACATGGAGTTTCACAAAATCCTTTAGGTATATCTTGTAAATTCTAATCATACTGAGTTACTAATCTTCCTTCAAAAAAACCCTAGGTTTAAATGAAATTGATTGGTTTCTTTATGAAACATTATTAAACATTTCAAAAAACTTTTATTATTCCATTTTTACAATTTAACTTCTTGTACTATCGATATATTACTTTAGAAACTAAACACCATTTTCATAGTTCATACATATTCCCAACACTTTTAGGAAAGTAGATAAATTTTCTTGTAATTTAATAACATTGTCAAAAAATTTCCATAAAAGAAAATAGGATAAATTACCTAACTAGAACAATCCATTTTTAGTCTCCCCTTATGGAATATTATAAAATTAAATAAATGATAAACCATGGGTATTAAAAATACCCATCTCATTTCAATTAAAGAAATACTATTTATATTCACGTTTTAAAAGAAAAATGAGATAAAATACACATCTTATGAGATGTTTATCCAAGATTTAAGTATCTAAGTTCTCAATACCGTAACTCATTTTCTCTATTATATTTAATAAAACTTCAATATTCAATTATTTTAATCTTCTAACCATATTTATATTTATAACACTTTGTAGAACATAATGATAATGTCGTATTTCAATCAACATATTATAAATGAATTCTATAACTAATAAATTTTTAAGGAAGCATTTAGTTTCTTTGAGTAAACAATATTTCCAACCACATTTAATATAATTTTAAATACCCAAGCACATTGAGTATGTGAGACTAAAATTAATTAAATCATTAAAATTCCCAATAATATTGAGTACTTGAGCAGGGACTAAGATTCCTTTCTCCATTTTTCATCTAATTCCATTGAAACCATTAATGAATTACTCTATGCTTCCATAAGAATCTAGATTCACCTATTAAATAATTTCAACACTTGGTTACTCATGTCAGAAAAATTATGAGAAATTGATTTTTCCATAATAAATTTTATTTAATAACCAATATTGCTTAAGAACTTTTCATAAGTTAATAGTCTTAAGAGCTACATTGATTAAGAAAATACTTATCAAAGATTTATCAAAATTTATAGATTGACGAAGATGACGTTGATATTATTTAAAAATTAAATTTTATCATATGAGTATAATGTATTATTAACCATTTATAAGTACTTTTATTAAATGGGATCCAATTAAAATGAAGAAACTATTTCAATATCATATCCATTAATAAGAGAAGATGTATTTTTCACTATGTAATGAGAAAACTTTGGTTTTCCTCTCACCAATTAACTATTTAGCCAGGATATCATCTAATTTATATCATATATTACATTTCTATAGTCAATTAAAAAACTCTTTGTCTAACCCATCATTTATATAAAATCAACTCTATTCCTATTATAGACTAAACATATTAAGGTCTCTCGAATACTGGAACCTAAAAAAATAAAAAAATAGGATAATAATGGAAAATATTGGGGAACCCACTCTTACAAGAACTATCCAAGGATGTCCTACTGTCACTTATCAATTCTGCTCTTACCAAAGATAATCTAGGGGCACCCAAATTTGGCATGACCAACCCAGTCCAATGATCAAGGTCATGAGAAATGATGTTTTAGAAGGAATCTTACACTTAGTATTTAAAGGGGATTTTAATCTCACCACCTTATCTCATGTTATCCCATTTTGTGTGTGTATTCTTTTAGTAATTTATTTTGGGATCATATTCCCTCTACCAAACTGACAAGTTTTAACCATATTGATGTGTAACTCTTAAAACAACTAAAACGATTATGTTACTCACCAAAAAATAGAAGTAAAATATATTCATATACATATTAATGTTTCATATGTGTAAATTATATGAACAATTCATGTAAAGGAATATATTTATATGAAATTGAAAATATTCACATGCATAATGTAGGATTGACCGATAGATTACCACATTCACTTGAGTCATGACTCGTCCTAATGGGGCTTGTTTCTCAATTCCCCAATACCCCTACAATAGGATAGGGGATGGAAACAAGTGTTGAGTTGGAAGATCACAAGCATGGGAGGCCTTAGACTGATAACCTACACACACACACAAACACCTCCTAGAATATATAATGATAAAATTTAAAAACAACTGAATAACTATGAATGCATTCCTATAAATTCCACAATGAGAATATGAATTGAAGTAAAGGAATTTATACATGAACAAGTACAATATCACCACAAAGAGTCTGAAAGTAAGTCCAATATGAAAGGAATATGGGGAATGTTGTCAAAATAGAATACAAAGACACCTCAGTATATCTGGTCCCACAAAGAATAACTTGTTCCTAGTCCCTTAAGGAATATATAAAAAGGCCGATCATTTACACAAGACACGACATGTGTGGGAAAATCGTGTGTAGGGGTGAGTATAAAAATACCAATTAGGACACTATGAAACCACAAAGAATACAAAAAAAGAACAAATTCTGCTCCAAATAGGTGTATGTCTATAACACATATAATAAGAATACCCTGATATACTCAGAAAATACACATAGTCTAAAGGTAAGGTCACAACTGTAATACAATCCTTGGATTCCATCACAAAGGATCCACATAGCACTCATCATAGAGAACATGCTCTATGAATCTGAAATCACTGATGACATCTGTATGAATGATTGTTGGGTATCGACAATAGAAGTACACAATAAATGTCCAAAGAGATACGACACACATATTATGAACACTCCCAAGGCAATATGTTATACTGAAAACTCAATATGGATTAACCTACTAATTAGAGGATTAGTTTCGGTATAGTGTTGGTCCAAATGATTCCAAAAACTCCTTCTAGTTAACATAGATGAATATAAGATATCACTCCAGGCGTCATGGGAGGATTCCAACAACTATATTGAATAATTCCTTTTAAAGGGATCAGTTCCCTACAAATTGGAGGTGTTTCCATACTAACACTTAGGGAATGAATATAGGGAATACAACCTAAAGAAACTTGTAAAATATACATAGTAAAATGAACCAAGCCTAAAATTAAGGAGAACATGATTTGTAGTAGGGTTACACACCATTTCCTTTTAATACTAGGTCCATCCCATGCCCATATACATGTAGAAGTAATTTTTTTACACCTACCCGTGTACTTTTGCCCGTGTCCCGATACAAAACTTATCCTATATATGGCTAGCCTAGCCGTGTCTGTGTGGGAGTACATAGCATACTCATTCCCATGTACTCAAACCCGTGTCTGTGTACCCTTTGAGGTACATGCTGAGATCACCAATGGGGACCACACTCCATGTGAAAAGGTCACACATCATGAGATACTTATATTACTTCAGAAACCCTAGATTACACAGAAAGGTTCCCACATAATGCTTAGCTCTCACTTACATTCTATGTATCACAGAATTATCAAGATTCTTAGATCTGGTTCACACTCTATTTCCTGCTCCTCCTGCCACAATTCCAACATTGGGTCTCATTGTAAAATTTATAATCATGTCCTAAAGTGTTTTACCATCATCGATCTACATCATCTAGCTCTTCGATTCATTCAAAAAATTTATTTGAATATTGTTCTTTTTTATACACCGAAGAACACAAAATGAAAGTACCTACAGTGGTCGATCAACTACCAGTTATGTCATCACACCCCCTTCATGTCATGTAGATCCCAAATCCACAATATCGAATAATTAGGCTAATAAATGGGTGTGAAACATTTTATATCTCACCAGATGTTGAACCATGGGAATAATAAAGAACACCCTCTATATGAAGAATCATAGGAGAAAATAACAAGAACAGTCATGAGTAAAGGATCTTTGTTTATCTTTGTTTTGAACTTGATTCATTTATTTTAGAATAACGAATTAATAGACAACAATTGATCATAATTAAATTCTCCAAAATCTCGAATAATCTTACCCATACTACAATACACATGATAAGAAGATCCATCTGTTTGTTGATTGATCCATGTTCATTGTAGAAATAAAAAAAAGGAATGAAAACCAAATAAAAAAATATCATACCTCAAGATATATCAATAAATAATGAATAATGAGCCAACATCATTGTCTTTGGTGTGATATCTTAATCTTGTTTTCCACATCTCATCCTGACTTCCCCTCTAAGCCCACATGCCTTGGAAAGATCATGACCTAGCTCGAAGATCTTACTTCCTCCAGGCTCCAATCCATGCATTCATTCTCACGGGTCGCCTCTCCAGGTGTCCCACCGTACCACCGAACTATGCGGACTTTGATTCCCTACCATTGGGATACATAGGAAGCCTCCACGAGGATCAAGCCCGTCACTCCACCATCCATCTTGATCTTTAACCGGGCTGCCACATCCCAGTGAGATCATGCCACCCCATCCCACTCCATGACATCTAGGAAGCCGCCCACGTGCTGGCCCCAACATCGGTGTTCCCCCTAGGGATTCCTTCTGCCCGATCCGTCTCCTCAAGACGTTAAACTCGTGGCATAACCTGTGTTAAACATGAGAAGCTGAGGAAAACCTCAGATGGTACACAATCCCCGCGTTTGATGTGGGATGCCTCGGGCTTCCGCGCCCTCGAGAAGCCCTGTGATAAGGGACAGAAGACAGACATGCCGACCCCCAGCGTCAAGACATGCCAATGACACCCCAATGTGACCGTTCTCCTCACCGAATTTTGCTGCCCCGAAAAGACCCCTTGGAGCGTCTCGACGGAAGCAGCGTAATTAACTGGTGTCCATGTAGATATGGCACCGGGAATGAGCTTCACAAACTCGTCTTAAATCTATGAGGGAGACCCGGACTAGGTAACGAGCTCCGAGGAGGAATCCATTGAGGGAAGGACCGACATCCCATCATCCCAGTTTTGATCAAGGAGCAGACGTCCCTGAATATGGAATGGATGCTGCCCACCTTTGGAAAGCGGGAATGCGGGGCAACAAGCAGCGTGTCCTCCCTACAGACAGATGCGAGCACCCCGGAGAAAGCATCAGAAACAGATGGGATATGTTCTTATATATCCTTATTGCTATAAATATTATGTCCAAGTGATGAGATACCCCTTTTTATCTCTCATCAACTCATTTTCTGAATTTTGAAGTGACGACGTTAGGCTGTCAAATTTTTGCAAGGGAAGTTCTTAACCCAATTTTGATTCTTTGGGATAAACTTGTACTCCTTGAATATGTCGTTTGATGAATATGTGTGAATAAAATCTGATTGTTTTACACTTAATATCCACTTATATTTGGTTTATTCGTTTGTCACACATAATTATGTAATTGATTTATCCTTAATCCAAGAATACCATCTTTGTAAGGGACGTCGTCTCGATCTCCTTTCATTAAGGATTATTTTTGTTCTATTAAAAGTATTTATTTTATACAGTGTATAAACCCCTTTGATTTATACTTTTATTTGAAAGGAATATTTTCTATACAAAGCATTTTACGAAATGACAAAATGTATGTTTCTTTTTAACGTATGCGGTGACAATGACCTTTCTGCCACCACGAGTATTATTTGATCATTGGCTTCCTCAACAAGCCGTCATATTTTTAAAAGTAAATAACTACCATATACTCTTTTTTGGTATTGAAAATGGTTTTTATAATGGATTCGTTATTTCTATATATTTAAGTGATATATTTTTCTTGAAATTTGGAAATGTTTTCTTTTATTTATAATTGTTTTATGTGTTATGATTTTATAATGGTACTTGGACATTTGACGGGTGGTTATATGATAAACCATATGACGGGTGGTTCTGTGAATACCAGGATGGGTGGTTACATTATAACCTCTAATGCATTGTGTATGGAAGTCGGCCGTATGGCTATTCCATTAAGTATGTGTGGAAGTCGGCCGTATGGCTATTCCATTAAGTGTGTGTAGAAGTCGACCGTATGGTTATTCCATTTAATTATGTTTATTTCCCAAGTTACCTTTATATGTTATGTGTTCTTTATATGATAATTATGGTAATATTTTGGTTACAGAAGGGTAAGTAATGGTCTTTTATTCAATGAAGAGTTTTTTACTACTTCATAAACGTGAAAAGTATTACTTTGGTAAAGTACTCATGGTTTACTTGTTGTTTTGAGAAAGTAATAGTTTTCCTTCTTTGTGTATCCTTTATTGAGATTTTTATGCTCATCCCAAGTTTTTGAAATGTTTTCCACAGGACCTAAAGATGGATAGGGTCAAGGATGGGATCAAGGAAAGACATTCTATCTAAAACATGGAACTAGACATGTTTCTTTTTCGGTGTTTTTTTAATTTTATGGAAACATAGTAGAAGTGTCTACTATGTAATATTTTTGAGATGTAATAGTTATGACCTAATTCTCTAAAACTCTAAACCTGAAAAGATCCTCTATCTGAATTATTCATTTAATTCATGATTAAGTAATGTTTAAGGCCGGGGCCTTATAGTTGGTATCAAAGGGAGGTTTAGATAACTTTAGAGGTTAGGGTATTCTCTAAGAATAAGTGACATTACCATAATGGTTGGGATTTCAGGAAGGGTCCTAGTTTTTGATAAAGTGAATGAGTAAGTATATCTTAGTGTTTATCTTCCTCATTAGTACATGATGGTTTTGTTGATATACTCACATGGACCTTTTTGGTTTTAGTAAATGGCTGGATCTAGCAGGCACCAAAGTAACAGTGGATGTGAAGGAAACTGTGACAGTTTTCTGAGCGAGCAATAGAATGATATAGGAGCTACAATGAGAACTCTTGTGTTTATCCTCAACCAATTATATAGAGTCATTATTGACCACCTAAACCTTGGTGATTTCTCTAAGGCATCATATATGCAAGAAACAAATCCCTACGGAACTACAGGTAATAATCATAAAGGTAAGTGTGTTCAAAAACCTATGTGTCAAAGATGTGGAAGGAAACACCTAGGAAAATGTTTCAAACGGACATAAATATGCTATATATGAGGAAATGAAGGTCATAAAGTAAGAAACTACCATTGAATGAGGAAGCATCCAGTTGACTCGAGGAAAGGGAAAGAAGTTCTTTCTGATGGATCAATTGAATGTTTTAAATGAGTTGTGCATGGTCATTATGAAAACACATGTCCTATGAAGAAGTTTGGGGAATGGGATCACTAGGATCGAACAAATATTTGTTTACCAATACCTAATGCCATTCCGATTGAGGATGAAGAAACTGACAATGAGTAATCAAAGGTATGGATTATTTCTTAACATTTGTTTTCCTATTTTGGAATCTTAGGGTATGATTCATGATTTTTTTTGTAGGAAAGAAGTATTTCAGAATAAGTTGGAAAGGAATAGTTAATGGATCATGAAGAATGTTGAATGAGTAAGAAGTCAACATATAAGGGGTTCAAGAGTTATGGTGAAATTATTAAGAGTATTAAGTCTCTTTTGATGATGGGGTTACATTAGAAGAAATTTTATAGTATGTGTAACCCTGATGTTTGATATATGAAAATTTTATTCAAGGAATAGTTATCTGTTCTTTTGTGGACATAGTTTTAAAGAACCATTTGGGTTTATATGACCCTTACTTTTGAGGTAATTATGGGTTATTATATGTTATGATGGAAAGTGAAAGGCATGAGATAAAATTGAGGTTAAATTATATTATGGTTATTTTTTAAGATTTTATCTCATTGTTGGGAAATGTTTTAAGAATTATATAGTTTTGGAAAAAGGACAACACGCAGACCATGTGACAACCCATCACGTCGGACAAAGCTACAGGAATCGAACCCACAACCAAAGTGCAACTGGTATTTAACGCCTACCACTGGACTACATGAAGTCCCTGGTTAGTTTGAATGATTCTTTTTAGTTAGATGATTTTATGAATTAAGAGTAAGTTGATTTTGGGTTATCAATGTAAATGATTAGACTATCATGGAAGATATGTGATTAGGTTAATTAATTTTCAATACGAGACTTTAAGAGCAACTAATGTTGTTTAGAGATAAATTTTATGATTTAACTTGGAAGACTATGTGATTAAATCCTTCAAATATTTGGGTTTCAATCTTAGTTTGGTTTACTTTTGGTCTTCGTTGAACTTTGGGTCTTGCTGGACAAATTTTGGAGATTAAGAATAGATTTACTTTTTGGGTATTATCTGATCTCATACTAACCTTTTTGGTTTTAGTTTTTGTTAAGGTCTAAAGACATGGGAAGTATACAATTCTCTTTTGTGGATTAGGTGATTCTCTAGAAGTTGATTATAGCTCTCTTAATGTAAAAAAGTCATCCAAAATACTCATCTTTTGGAGAAAATATGAGTTCGTGAAAGAAATCTAGTAAAAGTTGAAAGTCAACATGACAAGTAAGTATGTTTCCTTTTGTTTTAGTTAAGCTCAAAAATAAATTCCTCAATGAAAAGTAACTAAAAAAATGTTTCCCGTTAACTTTTCCTACTGGGGAATCCAATACCATTTAACCCATCACAAGTTTGTGATTTTATGGTGGTTAACTTTCTCCTAAACATGTTTTCTATCACACTCCGTCGGAACATGACCCTTTTTTTTCTTCCATATCCATGTTTTTATACATGGAATCCTAGTATGGGTTAAATCAGGTGACCTTTGTACTTCCCCTTCTTTCTTTTAATGTGATAGTTTAATTTACTCCTTTTCTGATGTGGGGTATTCAATGATGTTTCTGAGCCCAATTTTAAAATTGTGAGGACGCAATTCTCAAAAGGGGGGAAGGATGTAACACCCCAGGTAAATAAAGAATATTAAATTTTTATATTTATGCATATTTGTGAATAAAATATTAATATTACTTTAAAGGGAACTCTATGCTCGATGACATACCCAATACGCGACAATGAGTTCCTTTGAAATCTTATGTTGTACTCTAATAATAAAATAATATTATTTTAAATAGTAGTTAACGCCTAGCCATTTTAATGGAAGGAAAGAACGGAACTAACTACAAAATGATTATATATGTTTGTCAAATATTTTTACTTTTATCCAATAAATGTTAGAGGCGTAAAATGCAAATGAATCCAATTTTAAGCATAAATCTTCTAATATTCTTTAAAAGGTCGATTAACCACCTTTTGATGGAGAACCCTTTTTAAATATACTTTTGACCATTTTATATGTTGTATTTGACAAAATAAAATCTTTCTTTAGAATCTGGTCATCAAAATTTACTTTGTGTAAATTTTTGTTATTTTTCTGATAAAGATCATTTTTAGTGAAAATGTTGCATTTTAATTCAAAACCTCCTTTTAATCTGATTTATTTATATGGATAAATAATATTTTTAATTGAGATTAAATTTAATTTAGAATATATTTTTACCATTTAATCCAACGGTGATCATTGGAATTAATTTCACTTTGAAATTGGACTTAAACTAGTGTTAATCTTTTAATAGATATTGTTTCTTAAAAACACGCTATTTGTTTTGACAACGGGAATTAATTATTAAATTAATTAATGCAACTTATATGTTTTGAATTTTTTAAAATAGACATCATTTTTGAATTCGGAATATCAAATATATCTTAGTGTGAATTTTTGGTATTTTTCTAAAAAACTTCAATTTTTGATGAATAGTGAAACCACTAAGTGATAGTTAAAGAAACTGATTTTCCATTTAAATGAATATTTACCACTTATGTGATTTGATTTTCAAAAATCCGACATAAATGGTTGTCATTAGGAAGTAAAATTTGGTTCAATGAGATTAAAATAATTTTTTTGGTGAATAGTAACTTTTAAGTTTTATTAATCGCGATTAAAGGTAATTAGTGTAATTTAAGGTAAAAATAATGTTTTAATAATATGAAATGACCTTGAAACATGTCCTACCCCTGTCATATGAGTCATGAAATATCAATTCAATCCATGGGTCAACTTGGGGACCCCATGGAGCCACTTTGGTTGGAAAATGACATTCATAACTTTTTATTTAAAGTTAAAATTAAAATGTGACAAACATGTGTTGTTTTACTACAACAATTGTTACATGGTGTTATAAAAGTCATATTTTTGACTATAAATATTAATTAGAAATAAAAAAGATTTCCTACATCATGATATTTGTTTGATAATTTTTAGACATTAAATAAATTAAATTATTTATGACACCATGATGATGCATCGATTACCTCATTATTTAACAATTTAAATAAAATGAAACGATAATGTAAAATCTAATACCTAAACTTTTCAAAGACCTATTGGATGGGTGGATTTAAAAACCTTATCACCTTATCCTAGAAATATATTCTTTTGGGACCTTTAAAATCCGAAAATCATTTTATAATAGAGTAATATTTTATAACTTTCCAAGACTACCCCTCCTCTTCTCTTATAAAAGGCCCCCTCCTCTACCACCTTACCCACACATATAAAGAATTTGACTCATCCAACACCAGGCCATTTCATCTCTCCACGTCCTTATCTTCATCATTGAATCCTAACCTTTGGTCATAATCCTTTCACGGAATCGTTTGAGATCAAATCAAAAAGAGTTACCCGATTTAAAGGTAATGTCTTCCCTTGTGTTCTTTTGTATTATTTTGCTTCTCTAACCCTCTAAACTCTTTTTATTCATTTATTTTGTAACAAAACCAGTATATTCAATATACTAGGATGTTTTTATGTGAATTATTTGAGCTAAACTTACACACACCTTCGTCTAATGGTTAAAGAACATACTATTTCTGTGGATGGCGAATTTCTGCCTCACGAATCGATGATTGTTCAATCTTATCTTAACACCTTTCATGGTGGCCATTATGATGCCAATATATTTTATATATGATATATATGGTATTTATGTATTCTATATGCTTCTGATGTTTATAGTTAAAACGTGCCTTTATGCTGTTCATGTTGTGCAAATGTGATAATTTCATACGAGGAAGTGTGGACTACCGCCCCTCAAGTGATGTGACTCATTCATGAAATACATGGAATGTATAAAGAATGAAATTAATGAACATATGTGACCTATATAACATATATATTATACTGGAATTATAATATATATATCTATCAATTATTTTTAATTCCATTAATATGAAAAAGAAATGAATGTAGCGTTCATGCATACGTACGGCCTACCGTCTCCATGAACGGTGCATTTCATTTCTTTTTATCTCCAAATGTTATGGAGTAGTATAAAATGAATATTTACTGGATATATATGATATTCAAATCATTAATAATATTCTGGAGATGATTTACTTATAACTACATGGACAATCATTTTCAAACAAGTTCATTTTTGACTCATGTACCAAACATCGACTAAAACGTCTGATATGAACTCACATTATTAACCAATTATTATAACATTATAATATGTGATATGAACTGAATAATAATATTTAAAATAGGTCCTTATGAAATTATAAATTGACCAAAGTTTATTATTTAGTAATATAAATAAAAGAACAAGACAAGTCAGACTTGAGGTAAGGGATCCAACCTCTCTCGTTCTTTTTAAGTACTCTCTTTTATGACATTTCTTATAAGCTCATAATTATTATGTTTGGGGATGTTCTTTTATATTCATCATAATTTATTTTTTTCATATTATGAGAGACCCTATTTTATCTCATAAATCCATTTTTGGAAGTTTTAAGTGGCACCGTTAGGCTGCCGAGTTTTCATAAGGTATTTTTCATATAACTTTTATTCCTGTGAGATTTATGCAACATTTTCCACCATTTTCCTTTGAGTTGTGTATGTAATTCCCATTATTCTACTCTTGGTGTAATATAATTTCATTTATGGGTATTTACATCAATTTTTTATATTACTTCTTTCATGGGGTGTACGTTTCGGAAGTTACCCAATTTGGTAAGGGAACCTTTCACCTTCATCATTTTAAAAGACTTCTTTTTTAGGTCTTTTAGTCTTATTATGATGGGATATGTTCTTATATATCCTTATTTCTACAAATATTATGTCCAAGTTATGAGATAACCCTTTTTATCTCTCATCAACTCATTCTCTGAATTTTGAAGTGATGCCGTTAGGCTGTAAATTTTTTGCAAGGGAACTTCTTAACCCAATTTTGATTCTTTGGGATAAACTTGTACTCCTTGAATATGTCGTTCTATGAATATGTGTAAATAAACTCTGATTTTTTTAAACTTAATATCCACTTATATTTGGTTTATTCGTTTTTCACACATAATTATGTAATTGATTTATCCTTAATCCAAGAATACCATCTTTGTGAGGGACTTTGTCTCGATCTCCTTTCATTAAAGCTTATTTTTGTTCTAATAAAATGATTTCTTTTATATGGTGTATAAACACCTTTGATTTATACTTCTATTCGAATGGAATCTTATCTATACATAGCGTTTTACTAAATGACAAAAAGTATGTTTCTTTTTAATGTACGTGGTGACAATGACCTTTCAGCCGCCGCGAGTATTATTTGATCTTTGGCTTCCTCAACAAGATGTTATATTTTTAAAAGTAAATAAATACCATATAAAATTTTTTGGTATTGAAAATGGTTTTGATAATGGATTTGTTATGTCAATATATTTAAGTGATATATTGTTCTTGAAATGTGGAAATGTTTTCTTTCCTTTATAATTGTTTTATGTGTTATGATTTTATAATGGTACTTGGACATTTGACGGGTGGTTACGTGATAAACCATATGACGGGTGGTGCCGTGAATACCAGGACGGGCCGTTAGGTTATAACCTCCAATGCATTGGGTGTGTAAGTCGGCCGTATGGCTATTCCATTAAGTATGTGTGGAAGTCGGTCGTATGGCTATTCCATTAAGTATGTGTGGAAGTCGAATGTATGGTTATTCCATTTAAGAATGTTTATGTCCCAAGTTACCTTTATATGTTATGTGTTCTTTATATGGGTTTTATGGTAATATTTTGGTTACAAAAGGGTAAGTAATGGTCTTTTATTCAGTGAAGAGTTTTTTACTACTTCATAAAGGTGAAAAGTATTACTTTGGTAAAGTACTAATGGTTTACTTGTTATTTTGAAAAACTAACAGTTTTCCATATTTGTGTATCCTTTACTGGGATTTTTATGCTCATCCCAAGATTTTGAAATGTTTTTCACAGGACTTAAGGATGAATAGGGTCAATGATGGGATCAAGGAAATACATTCTATCTATAACATGGAACTAGACATGTTTCTTTTTAGGTGTTTTTTTAATTTTATGGAAACTTAGTAGAAGTGTCTACTATGTAATATTTTGAGATGTAATAGTTATGACCTTTTTTTCTAAAACTATAAACCTAAAAAGATCCTCTATGTGAATTATTCATTTAATTCATGATTAAGTAATGTTTATGGCCAGGGCCTTATAAATACCATGGGAAAGCCCATGGTTTTTCCAATACCACTCATGAGGTGTCCCTTGAAAATTATTAAAATAATCCCTCACTTTTCCTATAAATACCAACTCTTCCCTTCATTGAATTCATTCCCAATTCTCCCTCAATGAATATCTGGCCTCCTTACCTTCATAATAGTCCTCCCAAGGTTTCCTCAAGCCCCCAAGGTCCCATCCTTCAAGTTATAAGGGTTACTCTACAAGGTATGAAAATTCTCAATTTCTTTCTTTTCCCATTCAAGTTCTCTTTTATGTGGTATAACTTTCATATTTCCATACCATGTTCTTATTTAATTCTTATTATTGATCTACTATATATTATGATTGATTTCTGAATGGGTGACCCTTGTATCATATATTTTTTAATATTTTCTAAAACCATGTTGTGTAGCCGTTAGGTTGCCGAATTTTTGAAGGGATTTCTCAATTATTTTTTATTTTTAGTTCCTTTATCACAATTTATTCTTATATTATTACCCAAGCGGCATGAAATCAACAGAATAATGTATATTTTTTATTTTCTCATGTTCATGGAAAATTTATCATCATTTTTCTTCTACACTCCCACAAATTCAAGGAATTAAAATATTGTCTGTAATGTGTCGAATTACCGACATCGTGGACGATGTGATTTCAATTTGCATTAATTCCTTCAAGTATGGTCATCAAACAAATTTTTTTTTATTGAACCATTTTATAATATATGTTTTATAACTCACCCATGCTTCTTTAATTCTTTTGTACTCATGGTTCTAATTTATAATACAAAACGAGGTTGTTATTATCAAAGAACCTCTAAAATGATATAACCAAACATCATTAATGTTCTAGCTTATGAATCATACTCATGTAAGAATTAAAAATAATAAATGGAATAATTTATGTTACTATATATATGTAAATAATACTCCATTCCAATTCTTAAGTTTCATTTCCAATCGACAAGAATGTCCACCATGAACCAATCATAGAAATCATGTAAAGAATTCACCCAAAAACAGTGCAAGGGAAAAAATACTAACAATTAAGGGTGAAATTATGTTATGAAATGATCATATAAGATGTTATAAACATGAAAAAGTTTCTATAAAATATTAATAACACTCTTTTAACCATTATATAAGAGGTTTAAAAAATTTATAAGTAAGACAAACCCGAGGTAAGGGAATTCTTAACCCGATCTCCATTATTTGAGTTAACCTTATACTTCATTATTTATGTGCTATTTAAATTAATTGTGTGATGGGTTCGGTTTATATTATGTTTTATTATTCTTATTTATAGTATATATACATTCTCCATCCACTCTATTAAGTATCTTTTCAATTGTATGATATTTATAAACGACTTATTTTAAAAATCTTTTTTTTAATTCGGTTTTACAAAATTCCAATGTAATGTTTTTATAGAATTATTCATGATCTATGATTATGTTTTGGTTCTTGGGAATTATTTATGATGAAGGGTGTGACCTATATCTCCCTCCAATTAATTGGGTATGAGTAAGTTGGAGGTCGGCTGTATGGTTACTCCAAGTGTAACTACGATGGTTACAGAAAGTAAGGTAGCTGTGAGGGTTACAAATTTTAAGGTAGCCAAGATGGTTACAAGATTATATAAGTAATGCCCCAAGATACCTTTATGATTATATTTATGTTCTCATGTTTTGTGTGGATCTTTTTTAAATATCATGTTACAAAAAGTAAGTATATATGGGTGACAAGAATGTATTTTGAAAATGCTTTTATATGTTACAAGTATTCATGGACTAATGTGATCTTTCCTTCTTTTAAATCCCTTACCGATATTTTGTGCTCATACCAAGTTTTTAAATGATTTTTCACAGGTTAATGGATGTTTAATACAAGGATGGAATCTATTTTAAATGTTTAATATTTGTCAAGGAGTCTTGTTTAAATATTTAATGTTTTATATTTTGAAAAAAATGGAAAGTGTTTTTATGGTATCCACTCTATAATAATGTGTAATGTCATGAATGTTTTGTCCTAATTCTTTAAAGCTCTAAACTTGAAAATATATTAAATGTTAAATGAAGTGTTTTATTGAATAAATTCAAGATTATGTATGTAATAAGGTCGGGTCCTTATACTTATAATGTCTGGTCCTTTCATAATGAATTTCTATTCCAAAAATTTTCTTATTGAGTTGATTTTGACCAAGAGTTTTGTTTAAATAATGTTTACCATTAGTAAAAACACTTACAACATATTAAATGTTTTGAAAATCCTTATATAGGTTCTCTATTACCATACGTTTTTTAGTATATTTAGTAGAAGAATTTTCCAATTTATTTTTCAAATATATAATTTATTTATTTAGGTACTCCTTTTTATTATCTATTTTATTGTAGGAGTTCTTGAGAGATATTATTATATTTTTCAAAATTTAATATTTTGTTTCTAACATGGTACAATATTTATTTAATTATTCATATGAGAAATTTTCATGTTCCAATTCATAATGAAAAGTTCAGTAATAATGTACAAAATCCGAATGTTCCGTAAAGAATATGTAATCCTTTTGATTAAGGGATTCAGATTCTGATTCTAAGGATGTATATTCACTAGAATATCCGGAATCAGTCCATGTATGCTTCATAGATTTCTTATATTTCTTCTTATAACTGAATTTATTGATTTTTTTTACTTTTTATTAACATTAATATGTGTAAAACCGGGGTTGATATGTTTTATATTATGCTCTCATATCATCTCACTTATTTAGATTTATTACCATTTTTTGTACTCATTGAAAGGTCTTATGAAACCTCTTTCCTTGTTATATAATTTTTTTAACTTTTTACCAAACTGTAAAAGTTTATTATTCAATCCAGAATATCTTGAGGAATCGTGTTCTTCATTTATTTTAGAGATCTATATGTTTTTTTATTCTTATCATATTTAGAAGTAGAAACCTTCAAAGAAACATTTTCTTTCTTGACCATTTTATATTATCCATCTCCAAATTCCATTTCACCTTTGTATATTATAATAGTTACAATGAGATATTTTATTTATAAATTATTTACCTCTATTGATTGTCTGATGGAAGATGTGATTCCACTCAACTTGGGTGGTAACACTCATAAAACATTCAATGCTTGCTCAAGATTTGTAATTGGTGTTCCTAAATAAGAAAAATTATTCAAGATCTCGATGAGACTTCCATTAAACTAACTAATGATTTCTCCTTTATCCATTTTTAAGGTGTCTAACTTGTGGTTGTTAGTATTATATCTAAGATCCTTAACATTGTATGTACCTTCAAAATCAATGACTATAGTAGTCCACACTTCGTGAGCTATTTGACACTGAAAAACTCTATTGAAATCGTCTAGTACTAATCGACATATTATAACATTAATAGAGTTATAATTAAGATTATAGCATACTTTTATAGTACTATCCCACATTTCAGGTTCTATTCTATTTATAGAATAAGTAATGACTACTTTAAGATAAACTTTTAAGCCACGATTCTTTAAATGGATGGCCATGTGAGCCTTCTACCAACCATATTTTTCACCATTAAAGTAAGTATATACAACCATTGATATAACTTCCCAGTTAAAATCCATAGAATCCATTTGAAAATAGACCATTGGACTTATAATTTTGACAACAATGATCTTAATAATCTTGATCCCTAGAAAAAATGTTTTCCCCCAGACAAATGGCTAACTGAAAACTCAATAGGGGTAAATTGAGTTCCTAAAATTTTATTTACAATAAACCACCCTCTTCTAGGTACATGAGTTCAAATATTTTCCTAAATGAAAATAATAAGTTTTAATATAAAATATTAATGTAAAGATATTAATAATAGTATATTTATAGTTTTTGAGGAACAAAAGTCCCCTAGTCCACTCCACCAATGAAATAATTGATGAATTTAGTGATTTTAAATATGGAAACCATTTTTCAAGGGTCTCCCAACTGATAAAAAGGAGTTGTTACTTACTAAAAATGTATAAGATCTTATAAATAAGATATACCTTTACAAATCCTATCCACAAACTTAACACACTTACTTATAATGAGTGTAATCAATATAATACAAGCAGAATTCTGATGAAATATTGTAGAACATGGTTGTAAAAGGAAAGTGACAGTAGATGAAGATACATCATGAGAAGATGACAGTATTCAAGGTATATATCTTGGTGATCTTTAGTGAAACTGATAAGCTTTTAAGTACAACACACAAGAATTTGTTGTTACTGTTATTAGAGTATTCATAAATTTGTATGCATCACTATAGATATATATTCAGTCTATATGCAAGTAGAAGTTAACAAGTCCTTTAATATATCTTCTTGGATTTTAATCTTAATCATACGATATGGTCACAATGGAAGAATTGAAAATGCATTTATACGACAGTTTATTAGTGACATGCGTCTGTTCATTCCAAATATAGAAAATACTTCTCCAGTAGCCATGTTAGAAATATTATCTTCTTTGGATCTTTCTATTCATGATTTTTTTTATAAAAATCATTATTTCCTAAAATTGAAAACCCCTTCTCTGATGCACTCTAAAATCATGACATGGATTATCAAGAGATTATGAAAGTAATCATATCATTCTATATAAGTGCTAGATCTTCATAGGATATCCAAATGATAGAGTAGTTCTCATAAGGAAAATTTATGAAGGACTTATTAAGATGAACCATATCATTGAATTATGTAGTGTGTAAGATAAATTTAATCCTAAATTGTGTAGTACAATTATTCATCATAAGATAAATATGTTACTGATGTGTGATACTTAACATTCAAAACTCTATCCGATGCTCGTAATTTAATCATTTACTAGTAATATTTTTATAATATAAAAAACTTCTATAACTAAAATTTGACTGAAATGTATGACTTTGGACAATGCGGTAGCTAGTATATTCCCTGCATAAAACAATATCTACATAGTAAGATAAAATTATAACATTGTGTTTTTTGATTACAAGTATAGGGAATATATTATTCGATTATCAGAAGATAAAATATTTTGTTGTAGATTAAATATTTTACCTAGCATGTGTTAGGTCCAGTAGGTCAAAAACCCTAGGGGGGGGGGGGGGGTGAATCAGGGTATGAAATATTAAAAAAATGCCCATTTTGATCTTGATTCATTGTAAAAAAACTCTCTTCTCTCTCTTTCTAGTAGAAAATCATGAACATAAATTGAAGCATGCATGAGACATACCAAATTTTACTTGTTTCACCCTCACTGAGCTATGTAAAAGGAGCATACAATAGAAATGTTCCAATTTAGAAAATACACTAAAAGAAAACATCTATTTAAAATGTTTGGATTTGACTCACTATCCCTCTTGCTTTACAACCAATCACAATTTGAAAGATCACTTCTCTCTCAATTGAAGTGGGCTCACAGCTTCGTTAGAGGATCCACTCATAGTTTATAGACTTGCAGGTCCCTTGATTATCACAAATGAATTCTTCCAACACTGCATGTAAATTATATATTGATGTATTCCTTTCATCTAATGATTAATATCAATTTACCATATAAAACTAAGAAATTATTTTTGAACAACCTCCACAATGATTACTTCTTTGCGAATCTCCTTCTTTCATGAAGCTCAAACTAGCCATCGTGAAGAAACCCTCCTTTTGTGAAGATCATTATTTCACAGAGCTAAAACTATCCTTCACGAATCTCTTAACTTTTCAAAAATCTCACTTCGCCTTCATGAATAACACCTCTTTTTTAAAACTCAACTTGCATTCACGACGTTCCTTCCTTTCGTAATGCTCAATTAGCCTTTCCAAATTATCTTACTTTTCTAAAGCTCACTGCCTTCAAAATCCTACTTCATGATTTAAGAGACTTAATATTTTTGTTGAGTCTCTCTACTCATGTCAAGGGGGAGAGTCCGATTTATAGGCATTTCCCACCGACTCCAGAACCTTCTAGCCACATTAGTGCCATGTTAGCACCATTTCGCAAATCTCACAATTTTCTATCGTAAGGATCCATTTTTTGTGAATCTCTAAATACATTTTAAGATTGCTTCGTAACCACAGATCCATCCTTCAGTGCGTTCATGCCACCATGATTTTAATACTCTCATAATTGAAGTGCTTCTGTCAAAACCTTTTCATTGATGCAATGCTCTTCACCTCTGCCATTCATGATGTTTTTCTTAATCATAGAGATCACCATCAGTTTTCTTTGATACTTTGAGAAATACTCTTCATGTTTTACATATTAATTAAAATAATTCATTTTATATATTTTAATGAGATCTTTAATGAATATCCATATTTTGCAATGCTATCCAAACTCCAAATTTTGGAACCCAAAAATTTGGAAAACACTAGGAAATGGATTCACCTTGTATCTTTTTTTAGACCACCTCTAGATCTTCTATTACTTTTTCATGGTTCTTTGTCAACATGTGATGTCAACAATATCTCTTAAACTCTATAGTTCACCATGAAAACCCACCTTTTTAACAAACACAACCAATAGAAAAATGCTTCAATGTTAGGTTGAGGGATTATTCCCAACAATTTCCCCCTTTGGGTTTGTTGACAAGTCATTCATAATTTGATACCTCTTTGAAGATTCTTCCATAATTTACATCCATTCAAATCATGTGATCTACATAGGGATCAAAGATTTACTCAAAACATACTCTAAGCCCACATGAGCAATGATTTACATGAGAAACAAGAATATAATGTGAAGTTAATCAATGAAACACTTCATTCCGAACACTAATTCTTGAAACTAAAAAACTAAATTCATCACAAACCTCAACCATCGTGATATATAATCCTTGATCAATCACTTCTACTGTCTTTAGTTTTAATACTCCCCCTTTCAGCTGCTTGGGTTCTCATTTTTTGGAATGCTTAAATTTGTCAATGCTAAGCTCTAACAGTTTTCTTATAGCACTGAGAAGTTATCATCATGTTACTCTCCTTATCATCTTCTCTACCTATTTTTATTAACACCAAATATATCTCAGCCTATCATTAACTCCCACTATCTCTCTACCAGTCACCTTATCCCTGTATCTTTGAAAAAAATACATTTTCCCCTTTATTTCCCCTCATAAAGATCCACAATTTCTCCCCTTTTGTCTATAGACCCAATGGTTACTAATTTGTGGTCGACATGGGATTAAAGAACACAAATCTGTATATTTTTGAAAAACACATCATACCTCTAGGAGAGGGGGGTGGGGTCCCACATCCACAATTTTTCATGTTTGAGGAGTCAACTAGACTCCCATATCAAGTAGATGCCTCTAAAATGTTTCTTTCAGTAAGGCATTCATCAGAATGTCTGCAACGTGGTGTTTTATAGGCACATAATCTAACTTCACAAGTCCTTGCTCCACCTTCACCTTGATAAAATTATATTTGATTTCAATGTGCTGATTCGTTGAGTGATTTACTAAATTTTTTCAAAGATTCACAACACTTGAATTTTCATAATAGATACCAATAGCAGACTTCACTACCACACCCATGTCATCAAGCTACTGTTTCATCCACAATAGATGCATAAATGCTTGAGTAGCCACAATATACTCAGATTATGTGGTGCACAATGAAATGAAATCTTATTTCATGGTTATCCAAGAAATATACAATCCACAAAAATAAAATGTACCACCTAACATTGAGTTTTTATCATCTTTTGATCCAGCCCAATCTATATGTTTATATCCCAATAACTCCTTTGGATATTTATTATTATATATGAAACTGAATTCCATTATAACCCTGATATAATGAAGTATTATTTTCACTACAATCATGTATCTTTATTTGGTATTACCTTGATACCACACTGATTGGCACATAGAAAAGAAAATATCAGGCCTTATCACCATTAAGTACAACAAGATTCCAATTATTTTCCTGTGCTCTTTGATATTGACTGCCCTGACTTTATCATCCCATGATAATTTCTTATAGGTATCTACCAGAGTCTTCATATTCAAATTCTTACTTATAAAAATTCTCAAAATCTAGATGTAATATTTATATTGATAAATGAATGTGCCATTTCTTCCTTATGTCACCTATAAACAAAGGAAAAATGTCATCTCACCAATCATTGACATTTAGAACTCATTTGTCATGAATTCGGAAAACTGTTTTCACTACACTTCATCTATTACAAAAAATATTATCTCATCAACATATATTGTCACCATCATCCTTTAATTACTATCATTATTCATATATATATTATAATAAACTTCACCACACTGGAAACAAAGAATATTCAAAAACTGATAAATCTTTGAATATTATGCCCTTGGTGCCTACTTCAAACCATATAACACTTTCTACAGCTGATAAACTATGTTCTAATCATCATTAATGAGAAAACAATGTTGATGTTAAATATACACTTATTCATTCATAACCCCATTCAAAAAAGGAGGACATGACCTCCCTCTAGAAAAAATTTAATTTTCATTGCACTGTTGTTGTAACATCCCGGTTTCAGAAGATGCCCGGAGGTGCCCCATACCTGGTTGGTCACATGGCCTCAAAAAAATTTCCCCTAACACCAAAGGATTCCAACTAGTAGCAAGGTCCTTGGGTGTGATATTGGGGAAACTATTCCCTCATTGGTAGAGTAACACAGTAGAAGAGAAACCGATTACAATAGAAAGAATAGTAATAATGGCATACAACAGTAAACAGTGGAAGAATTAATGTAATAAGCACCTGGATCTCATATATAATGATTAATGATACATATGCACAGGAAAGTAGCCAAACATGTCACAATGCTGAAGTAATGTACAAAACCAAAGTACGAATGAAAACAGTAAACAACTCCTTAGCATCACATGCCTCAGCTTGGTCCCATGCTCTCCAGGTCCCAAAGCAGTCATGTACCTAAAGTGGAAGGGTGCTTGCCCATATCTATATCTGAAAAAATAGAATCTGTATGGCTCAAAAAGCATGACCAAAATAAGGTGTGAGACTAAATCCCAGTAGGAAACCACCAAGAGATCTGTTCCAATCAGTCAGTGAATATATATGGCAGACAATTAACAAAAGAAGCAGTAAACAAGGAAGTACTCAATAGTAAACATTACTACAGTTTCAAAGCATTCAAATACCACATATCAAGTAAGAATATAATAAAAAAAGCTAACCCCTTGGGATGTTCTCACAGCTTAATCCCCTCTGGTCCTACCTAGAAAACACAAGAAACCCTCTAGGAAGTACACACAGTCAAACCCCTTATGTTCAGCTTTAGCACATACTCTATGGGGAAGAACTCACCGTCAATTCACCCTATAGTCTTGTATCAGTAACTAAAATGGGCTTTAGGGAAGTACTTACATCTCGTTACCCTAGTGTCCTACGTTGAGGAACTACAGACACTCTAAGGAAGCACTTACGTCAATTCCCCCTATGGTATTGCATCGTAACAGTAAAAACATACCCTCTAGAGAAGCCCTTACATCCATTCTACCTATGGTCTACTACACCAGGTTCTCATGGCCCTATGTAAGTCAAATGGGCACAAAAATACATTGAAACCAAATTAAACCTCAAGAACTACATGGCTAACAATCTAAAACAAAATAACATGTCAGATAAAACACTCCATCCAAACAATAATAAGCATGGAAAACAAAGCAGCATCCTAACCGGTAGAACTAGAATAAATGGTCAAAACAAGAAAACATGGTCAAAATCTTCATAGCATAGAAAAATAAACCCTATTCACAACATATAACCTCTACCTAATCAACAAGGACATATTAGGCAAACATTAGGGATAAAACATAAACACACAATACCCCGTTCAAGGGTATTGGGTACTTTTTCACATATAATTCAAAAAATAACTACGGAAAGGAACAAACCACCTACCTTAGTGTTGTAGGATCTCAATATGTGAACCTAAAGCCTTGAATATCCCAATAACACCTTATATCTACAAAAACACAAAAAACTATCAACCGAGGATAAATCTTGAAAGAAGATGAATTCGGAAACGAAACTCTAGAACAAGGAAGAGCTTATCATGGAAACCCCAACACAATAAGTGGTGGTTGAATCAGATAATGGATGATTGATCAGGGGCTCAGGGAATGATCGATTCTGTATGGACGCTGTTGGTTGAAGAAGGCGAAGATGAATATGAATCTTTCAATTAGACGCGACCCCAGTCCATTTAATAAAAAAAGAAAGTACACGGTTTGTACTTTAGAAGTACATGGATTGTACTTTACCTTACTGGACCTCACATTAGGTAGTCTCCAGGTCACCACACACAGCTGTTACATAGCCAAAACACGACTACCCACAGTAACCGAGTACACGATGTGTACTTATAATGTAAACAACGTGTACTTCAGAAATTTCCATAAAATCCTCTTTTTCTCCAAAACACAATAAAAAGGAAAACATACCTGAAAAGAAGATCCTAGTTCTTAAAAACTTCACTTATTTAAGAAATTCATCCCCAAATTTCCCTAGCGAGGTGGTGTAGAAGAAGAAACCTCGAACAGCTCTAGCCACTATGATCATACATCGACCTCCCTCTGCCAAGTCTTATTCTGTACTTGCCTATGCTGCCATAACACTCGTACCAGAGGAAAAAACCGGCTATGGAGAACCTTCACACTTTGATCAAAAATCTGGATAGGATGCCCCTCGAATGAGGCGACCACCTCTCACTCAACCTCCTCAGGTTGAAAATCATGAGATAGATCAGAGAAGTAATGTCGAAGCTGAGAAACGTGGAAGACATCATGCATAGCCTAGTACATCTGAGGTAACTACAACCAATTGGAAACTAGCCCAACTCTCTCCAACACCTCAAATGGCCCGAAGTACCTTGGTGAAATCTTAACATGCCTCCTAATCCTCCTATGTCCCAACCTCAGTGTGACACACAAGAAAAATTGATCTCTGAACTCGAACTCTAGAGGCCATCTTCGTCGATTAACAAAAGACTTCTGTCATGACTGTGCAATTTCTATCCTCTTCTGAATAAACTCTTTCTGCTCTGTGTTCTCCTGGAAAAGATGAGGTCCCAGCATAGCTTCCTCTCCTACCACTATCCAACATAAGGGTGATCGGCATGGTCTACCGTACAAAGCCTCATAGAGTTCAATCTGAATAGTTTCTTGAAAAATATTATTGTAAGGACACTCTGAAAAAGGTATGTGATTCTTACAAGAACCTCCAAAATATAGGATACAAGCTTGAAGCATGTCCTCAATCACCTGAATCATATACTTAGACTATTCATCTATCTTTGGATGCTAATATGTCCTCAAAAGTGCCTGTGTACCCAAAGACTTCTGAAGTCCCTTCCAGAACCGAGATGTAAAATGGGTGTCCCTATCTAAAACAATGGAGTATGGAACCCCATGTAGATGTACAATCTCTCAGATGTATAATATTCCTAACTCATCAACACTAAAGGTCTCCTTGATCAACAATAAGTGAGAAACCTTTGTGAGTCTGTAAATGATGACCCATAATACATAATTCCCTTGAGGTGACCTCGGTAAAACTGTCTAGAAATCCATAGAGACATCATTCCATTTCCACTTGGGAATGGGTAACTGCTACAAAATCCCTATTGATTGTTGATTATCCATCTTCATCTACTGATAGGTGTAACACCTCATGAAAAATCCAGAAAAATATCTCTTTATACCTGGAAACTAATACTCATGGTATAGATCATGATACATCTTGGTGACACTAGGATGAACTACTCAAACTGAGGAAGGAAAGCCCCACATCAGCTCCTCATGTATGTTTGCTGACACCCATATGAGCCCAAGAAAACACAATATCTCATCCTCACATACTATCCATCAAGAAATATGCTCCTCTCCTACAACACTCTCCAGTAGAACTAGGCCTTCAGAAACTGATAGCTGCCTCATTGGCATTCAATCACATAGAGTAGAGGTAACGACTATAGAAGGTAGAAACATCTGCCCCTATTTTTCATGCACCTCCAAATGTATCTCAGAGAAGAGATCCATAAGCTTCCACTCACTAATGGCCTCCTTAACATCTAGTACCTAGTCATCCTGTTCAATGCATCAGATAATGCATTGCCCTTCCCAAACATATAGGAAAGTTCAATGTCAAAGGAATGAAGGTACTCAACCAACCTTTACTGTCTCAAATTCAGATCATGCTGAGTGAATATATACTTGAGAATTTTATGGTCAATGAAAACAATAAAATTCTCTCCCAGAAGATAATGTCTCTAAAAATGTAAATCATGAACAAATACAGCCATCTTGAGATCGTGTGTCAGGTAGTTCCTCTCATGTTTCCTTAGTTGCCAAGAACCGTACGGAATGAATCTTTCCCCCTACATAAGCACGAATATCAAACCGATACCTGAAGCTTCACGTTAAACATTATAAAACTTTCCCAGCTCTGAAAAAACTAGTATAGGTGCTGAAGTCAACCTCCCTTTCAGCTCTTAAAAGGTTGACTGATAAGAATCTGACCAGGAGTACTTCACACCTTTTTTAGTCAGACCTGTCGGTGGCACTACTAAGCATGAAAAGTCTTGGATGAAATGTCTGTAGTATCCAGCCAGCCCTAGAAAACATTATTAATCAAAGACATTCCTATACTACTCTTAGGAAACTACTACTCTCACTTTCTTAGGGTCTACTAATACTCATGTCTCTGAGATAACTTGACCTAAGAAATTAATCTGGTCCATCCAATGGTGGAATTTTGAGAGCTTATCATATAACTGATAATCTCTCAGTGTAATCAAAACAATCAGAAGATGTGCAGGAATGGTCATGTCAAGTGTGAGATTACACCAAGTTATCGTCCATGAAGACTACCATGAAGGAATCCATGTATGGATGGAACACTCGGTTCATCATTTCCATGAAAATAGCAGACACATTCATGAGACCGAACGACATAACCACATACTTGTATAGGCCATACCTACTCTGAAAGGCTGTAAGTGGTACATCTATTGGTATAACATGAAACTGATGGTAACCAGATCTCAATTCAATATTCAAGAACACCCAGGATCCTTAAAGTTAATTAAAGAGATCATCAATTCTCGGTAAAGAAGGTACCATATGCCTTCATTTCAAATAAGACAGGCGATCCCCAAGGAGATGTACTAGGTCAGATGCAAAACTTTGCTTGAAACTTATCCAACTTCTTCTTGAGATCTTGTAGCCTAGGTGTATACATCCTATATGGAGTAATGGACACCATTTTCACTCATGGAACAAGCTCTATAGAAAATTCTACCTCTCATTCCAGAGGCAAACCTGAAAAGTCTTATGGAATGACATCCCTAAAATGATCCACCACTGGAAGAAAGCCCAACTTTGATGTCCCCTGGTCATCCAAATATAGACTAGAAATCTGATCTATAACTTCTCTCAACCCATGATGCTCGGGTTCAGTTCGGATAGCATGGAAATCCCATTACCCCTTATAAATAAACAATTTTCCTTCTGGTGATGTGAAACTCACCATACAATGATAACAATCGACAATTTCCAGGAAGATAACTAACTAATCTATTCCAAGAATGAAATCTTATCCCATCATCTCTAAGACATAAATGTACCATAAGAAGTGACACCCACCAACCTCTAGAGGGAACTCCTTGCACTGACTTACACTAGCCGTTCTAGTCCCCAAAAGAGTTTCTAACGTCAAGATATCAAAAGAAGAAAAGATATAGAGACCAAGGATCTCCATAACAACAAAATATATAAAGATATGGGAATCCCTTGTATCAAAAAGTGAAAAACCTAAAACTAAAGCAACTAGGATCGTACCTCGAACTGTAGAGGGTCCGGGATCCTGCTCCTGCTGGGTCTGCTCCACATCAAAATTCTGACCTGTACTGCAGCCCTGTGCCCCTGTCTAACCACATTGAGCTGATCCAACCTATTGTCACTGAAAGACTAGCAACTGGATACCATGACCACAACCTCTACCTCAGCCTGAACGGCCAGAAGAACTCCAGTTCCCAGACTAGTGAGAAACTGGTTGTGCTGCTCCTGAACATGGAGTCATAGAAGAACCCTTGTAACTAGCTTCTGGTGGAAAGATCTGATAGAAGCACTAAAGATGACCCATCTTTCCACAATATTTCCACTCCACTAGGTCTCTTGGGCAACATAGCCTCGTATGACCGCTCTTTCTGCACTATTAGCACACCACTTGGCTACTAGAAGAAGTGTCCCACCTCCTCGGATCTCTGCATGTAGACTCCTTGCGTCCATTAATACTATCTGTAGGAGGGATAGTAACTCCAGATGTTGATCCTCCCTAACTTAAAACTCCAAAATCCCTCAAATTGCGCTCCGTGATTAGCTCCTGCTTGACTATAGAAGTGATGGAAGTCAACCTGAAAATGTTCACCTACGATCAGATGTCATGCCTTAGACCATCCTCAATCTTCCTTGCTAGGAATAAGTCATCACCTTCTAGAATAGGTGTGAAGTGCTGCAGCTCAGTGAAGTGAGAAGAATACTCCATAACGGAAAGAGTACCCTGCTCTTGACTCATGAAATCTTGGGCTCGATCGAACCTCAAAGTATCTGGGTAGAAGTAGTCGTAGAAGGAACGCTGGAACTCATCCCATGACATAACCTACTAGAGTCCCGCCTGTGAGATCACATCACACCATCTCTTGGTGGAATCTTGAAGCATGTATGTAGCGAGATTCACCCTCCATTTTGGAGGCGTCTCCAGATGTTTGAAGATAGAAATCTTGGATTCTATCCTCGACACTGCAGCCTGAGGTACTCCTTCCTCTATGAAGGTGGGAGGAAGTTACTACTGGAAGAATTGCGTCAAATCTTCCATAGAAGGGGAATGATTCAGTAATTCTCAGAAGGGATACATGAACCTTATAAGACCCTCTCGGAACTATCCATCATCACCTGTGTCCGGAATGACAATTAGTGATGAGACTGGTACAATTGGAGGATCTGCTGGTAGTCCTTGATTAGCCATGTCCATCATATAATTACAGCCTTGTAACTGGTGAACCACCAGAGGACGTCTCAGTGGCATGACTCTGCAAGTTCAAGTACACACCTTAAATCAAGATTATCAAGGAATAAAAACTAGAATCGTGATAAGGGAATAAAAGAATGAAATCATTAAGGTTTTTCTAAAAATGGATACACGACATGTATAAGGAATACACAATGTGATACCTTATGTATTCACATGGGTGTGTACTTCTGCCAACCCGGGTCATGTAACACCCAAAACACATGGTGTGTGGTCCTAGCACATGACATGTATTTGAATCCTCTTCCCCTTCTCGAGTTATTCTACATGACTAACCCACACGGTTCTCCTAAAACAGGACTGCACGGTGTGTTAGTGCCAGACACAACCTATACTAGGCGAACTTCACCAACCCATGTTGTTAGTTACATGGTTAGTTACATGGCTCACACTACACATCATGTTCTAGACGGACACAGCGTATACCAAAGGATTTCACCAACCCGTGTTGTTTGTTACATGGCCGGATTTAAGGGTTTCAATACACAACATGTTCATTACTAACACAACATTTATAACTTATGTATTATCCAACCGTGTAATTAGTCACATGGGTGGATACATGGTCTACTCAACATGGAATGTACAACTGGTACTCGACGTGTTCCACCAAGGATTTCCCAACCCCGCATCTCTGCCCACATAGCTAGTGAGACAATTAGAGACTACACGGTGTGTATTTACATTACATGGTATGTACTTAAGAAAAAAATTTTCTTCTCAAATAGAAGAACACATGGCATGTATTCCTCAGTATACGGCATGTATTATGGGTTTTTTCTGAATAGTAAGCCTCAAAAACTACTCAGGAGCCCAAAAAAACATAGAAACAGTCATTAAAGTGCCAAATTACAATCTGTGAGGGCCCATACTCCCTGCAAATCAAATCATGGCATCATATACATGTTATATACAAGACAAACAGATTAATGATCCACCAAATTCCGATCCATGAGGGCCCATAACTCCTTAAAAACAAACGTTTGGCATTTATTCAAAAAAAACCTTACAAAATTCAATACCTTATCAAAGCAGGTATTCTATCAAAGAATTTATCACAACAACATTCATATCTATCGTAAAAACATGCAATTACTAATGCACCCAGAATGGCATGGCAGGAATGCATGACATGTGATTTTTAATAAGTGCCTATATGATGCATGATATAGAACACCCTCATCTCATTGGGTTTCAATAGAAATATAACCTCAATAATATCAACAATAACATCACAAAACATGTGAATCACCCCAATGGTGAAATAAAATCATCTTTAATAATTGAAAAGCCAAAAAATTTCAATAATGAGGTAAATTGGATTTTCCCTGTACACGGGTTAGCTAGTCCCAGGCAAAAATTATTACCAAGTACCTATTTCTTCCTATCCCTGGAAATAGGATCCAAATAGTAAATCAAGAAGAAAATAATTCCAATAATACCAATATATAATGTTCCAGTTCCGAAAGCCACCCAGAGGCACCCCGTACCCGGTTGGTCACATGGCCTCAAGTGCATTTTCCCTAATGCCAGTGGCTACCAACTAGAATTGAGGGACTTATGTGTGATAGTGGGGAAACTATTCCCTCATTGGTAGAGTAACATAGCGGAAGATAAACTGATAACAATAATGACAGTAGTAATAATGGCATACAACAGTAAACAACAAAAGACTGGAAGTAATAAGTAGCTGGAGCACATATATAATGATGCATGATAAATATGTCTAGGAAAGTAGCCAAAAACATCACCAAGATAAAATATAGAAGAAAACCAAAGTGCAAAAAAAAATGTAATCAACTCCTCAACATCGCTAGCCTCAGCCTAGTCCCATGCTCTCCAGATAAAACACTCCATCCTGACAATACTTGGCATGAAAAACAAAGCAACAACCTAACAGAAAAAACTAGACCAAACGGTCAAAATAAGCAAACATGGGAAAAAACTCCATAGTATGGAAAAATGAACTCTATTCACAACATATAACCTCTATCCAATCAACCAAGGCATAGAAGACAAACATTAGATCTAAAACATAAACACACAATACCCCATTCATGGGTATTGGGAACTTTTTCACATATAACTCAAATACTAACTATGGAAAGGCACAAACCACCTACCTCGGTGTTGTAGGATCTATATACGTGAACTTGAAGCCTTTAATTTCCCAAGAACACCATAGATCTATAAATATAATAAAAATTATCAACCAAGGATTACTATTGAAAGAAGAGGAATTAGGAAATGAAGCTCTATAAGAAGGAAGAGCATACCGTGACGATCCCAATGCAGTCGAAAGTGGTCAAATCGGAGAACTGATGCTCAATCAGGGTCTTGGAGAATTTGTTCTAGGTACAGATACTCTCGGTCAAATACGGAAAAGAAGGAGATGCTGAGGCCAATTAGACATGACCGTGGTCTGTTTAATGAAATAAATAAAGTACACGGCGTGTAACTTCCCTTACCGGCCCCCACATTAGGTGGTATCCAGGTCACCACACATGACCTTGTTCATGGCCGTTACAAGACCAGAACACATCTAGCCACGATAACTGAGTACACAATGTGTATTTATAAAGTACACAATGTGTACTTAAGAAATTTCTATAAACTCGTCTTTTTCTCAAAAACACCAGAAAAAGGAAAACATACCTGAAAATAAAATCCAAGTTCTTACAGTAGTGACCAAGATTAATTTTATTGTCACCAGCCTTATAATAGGTGAAAATGTTTCATCAATATCAATAACTTCTCGAGGAGTAATCTTTTCACACTAGTCATTATTATTTTTTGAATCACTGCACCATCTTCAGTCATCTAATTCTGGAATAAATGTTTAGTCCTGATGACATTCTTATTTATTGGCCTTAAAAATCTCCCACATTTGATTCGTTTCAATCTATTCTAGATCATCATTCATTAGCTGAACCCAGTTTTCATCTCCAGCTTCACCAACAAAACATTTAGGCTCTACCTGAGTTAGGAAAGATAACTGCTGTAATGAATTCATTCTTCTTGTTTTAACAGGCACTGTCTAATCACCAACGATATTTTTTCTATAAATTATATCTTGACTCTTTGGATTCTTTATAAAAACGGACATGAATTCATCATAGTCATCATCAGTGTCTTTTTCTGAATCAGTATCATCCACTTCTACTCCCCCAATGTTTCTTTCCTATTCATCACATTCATCAGGAAAATGTTGATAGTGTTGTTGAAAAGTATCTTCATTTTATGATATAATGACATCATTTCTCTTAACTAAATTTTCCATCCTATTATTAAATAATTTATATGCTTTTCTTTTTCCTGAGTAGCCATAGAATATCCCTTTATCTCCATGTGACTAAAATTTACTTTGTTTATCTTTGTTGAAAATAACTTACTTCCAAATATTCAGAGGTATTTTAATGTTGGATTCTTTCAGTACCACATATAATACAAAGTTGTTCCTTACATAAGATACAACAGATCCCTGTTAGAGATGTAGAACAATGTCAAGACTACTTCCTTCCAAAATTTATCTGGTATGTATTTTTCAATAGGAATTTTTATGGCCATGTTATTGAGGATATGATTTATCCTCTCAACAAATCCATTCTATTGAGGAGTTATCACAAAAGAATCATGATTTCTTATTGTTTCCCTCAGAATTCGGGGATTGACCACCTTGATGGGAGGTTCAAACATTCCGATCGGTTTCTAACAGGTTTGTTTGTAGAACTGGAAACATCCAATGATTCCACATCCATTTAGACCTACTTTCCAAAGGTAGGCGCTCATTAGTTTGTGGACTAATGAGGCTTAGGAATTTTCAATGGTCAAGAGGATGGGAGGTCAGACTCATCACACATTTTTGAGGGGAATTATTGTCTACTCCAGGACTTCCTTTATAGATTTAAGTTATGTTCGTGAATCCTTATTACATTACCAAGTATAAAATGAGCTTTCATTCAGATCTTACAATCAATGATTAAATATGTAGTAAATTTAGAGAATCTTTTATATGTATTCTAGGTTCTTCATCGATAGAGAATAATTTGTATTTATTAGAGATTCTTTGTCAATGGTACCCTTTGACACATTTATATAGAAGTCTCTTGGTCATTATGATGACCACGCTGGTTTTAAAGCCACTCAGTGGGGCACTTGAAGTTTATTTTCATTTATAAGGACATGGATTATTTCAGAGTTGGGATCGAACCCGCAGATGGGCTACCTACGTATCCTTTGTTTAGAAAAGGAATCAGAACCTACGTAGTTCGAGTAAGGGAGTATGATGTTTATGATTGATGGCTCAATGAAGGATGTCATAATCACTTTTACAATCTAAGCTCACGTGAGTCATGCTCAGTGTGAGAAACAAGAGGTATTGGTAAAAATTAGACAATTGTGCCATAAAATATGCAATCATAAGAAATAATGTGGGACTTATGTATGTATGACTGCCAAGATAAATGATGATTAGGATTTACTTCAGGGAAGAAATCCAGGAACAGGGTCCATAAATGTATATGTGCTTCATGTAGATTTGAATACTCTAACTTGAGGATTACTCCAGAAAAGGAGGCCCAAATTAGGATAGGACTTGTGATTGGGTTTTATCTCTAGAATATGTCCATCAAAATTTTCCACTATTTTATCCCTCCAAATGGATAAATATTACCAGGATTTATTCTTAATAGTTTTTCAAAATTTCAATTTATGTCAAACTATAAATTTTCAAAACTTTTTGAAATTATTATGAAAATTTATTTCCATATTATTGAAGCACTCTTTTATGGCCAAATAGATTCTTTATCATCCTCAAATTTGATATATGAATATCCTATTGTAATGAGATGTTTTTGAAATTAAATTTAATTTATACATGATTAATCATGTTCTATTTTATATCCAATTAGAATCAACCCTTTTGGTTCATTGTATACCATTATATGCCTCATTTTAGGCGTGCAAGTGTTAGTGAATTCTAACACTTAGACCTTCCTCCCCCTCTTTAGATCTTCTGTTCTAGGTAAGAAATGACCTTATAAGTGTTTTAGAAGCATTGAGAAGAGACTAGGGTGCCGGGATCTCAAATCTGAGTTTCTGGAAAAAAATTCTCCCTTCAATGGGGGGCCCATAGGGTCTATTTATAGGCTGAAGAAGACCTGGGAGAAAATCCTTTAGGTCACGCAAGTCACTTGCACGACCACTAGGCGACGCACAAGGGGACTTGCGTGACAGTGATAGAACTTGCGTGGAACATGTGCTTTTGATCCCTTGTTCATGCCTTTTTTGATTTTTGATGTTTTCTTCAAAGGATGAATCAATTTGTGCTAAGTCATTTCCCTTTCCATTCTTTTAGAAAATGTGACGAAAAGGAGCATCAACACTTATCTTGTATTTCTTGAAATATTCTTCCAATTGATTTTTTGTGAATTCCGTACCAAAATCAGTATGAAACATTAGAATTTTCTATCCAAGAATCACTTCACATTCCCTCCGATAGTGTTTTATGAAACTAAACACATTAGACTTATGGGAAATTAAAACTACCCATGCCATTTTTCTATAATAATCAATGAGAAGAATTTAATATCTCTTCTCATCAATGGATGTTGTTGAGATTAGTTCATAAACACCAGCATGCACCAGTTTAAGAACTCTTATTGACATCTATTCCTTTTAATTGTACATATTTCTGATGATCTTCCCTTGTTGACATCCATTGCATGTATGAGTATGATCATGTGATATCTTAGGGAGGTCTCTAGCTATATCACACTTTACCATATATTAAAACGATCATTGGTATATATGACTATGTTGTTTATGCCACAACTTGTTTTCATCCTCTCTAGATAAAATTCTTATATATTCTTCCCCACATACAAGGTATAAATTCCCCTCTATCCTTTTTCCCAATAGAACAAATACACCATATATTCCTTTGACAATACATATCTTCTTGGTAAATCTTATATAATTCCCTGAGTCACAAAGATTACTGATGCTAAGAAAGTTGTGACTGAGACCTTCTATTACTAATACATCATCTTGTTTTATTTTCCCCCCAAACTAGGCCTTCCTTGAACCAATTAAATTCAGGCCTTAATAGTTTCAAAACATGACAACTATTTCTATTTCACACTTTATACCTATAATAGTATCCTTATTCCTTGTCATATGGGATGTATGACCACTATTAAGGATCTATACACCAGAATGATCTGATACTTTTAGGAAAATTTCAGCGACCCCTTCCTTATCATCTCTCTTCTTCTTGATCCATGTTTTTGAATTCATACCCTATGTAGATTGGAAACCTTGATCTTATTTAGAATATGATGGAACTGAATAATCCTATAAAGATGAAAATATATTTTTAATTTTCATCTCACCCATCGATTCTTTGATTTGATGCTTTCCAGTACTGTGATTCATCATTGGAAAATTCCTCTGAATGTTTCAGGTACATTATATTCGTATGTGACCAAATCCTTAACACCAATTAAAATGTCCCTTAAAGGATATTCTAGATTATTGAGCTCTATTTAGATTTAAATATTTTTATTTTTCCCTTCCATATCTTCTAGATATGGATCAGAGATTTGGTGAATATACCATATTTCCACAATAATAACATGTGATGTAAGGTGCATTCTTGTATGTTACTTCTTCACTACTGGTTGTCCCTTGGGTTCTCTGAATCTTCTGATTCTGCTTCATATCTAAATGAAATTTCAATATCGGAGTGGGTTCTTGTGGTCTAACTTCAACCATGACTACTTCATATTTTTGATCAATCCTCATACTAGCCTTATCACTTATATATGAAGGTTGCTTTTGTTTTTCTGGACCTCTATGCTCCACTTCAAACATTCTTGTCTTTTGAATGATCTAATTTCCCGAGGTCACATTGGGGGTCAAGTGTTTTCTTTATCCTTAACTTTTTTTCACAGACCAATGACTTCTACTGCAAGTTCATCAATGAGTTTTATTTGATCTTTCACTGTGTTATTAAAAAAATGAATTTACCTTCTTTGTTATTCAATATTGAGTCTCTTCTCACTAACTTATTCTGAGTCCAATGGAAATGAAGATTTGAGATTCACAATTTCTTTTGTTAACACAAATTTCTCTTCATCCTAGTCCTGAATGTAGAGTTTGGCATCACAAAACACTTTTTTATTTCTTCATTATGGCTCTCTAAACATATATCTCCTCAAGAGTTTCTTTTAATTCATCCTCCATATCATATCTACCTTCAACTTATTCTTCAAAAACACGTGTTTCTTCATTTTTTGGAGTACTATCGACAACTTCCACCAAATAATTTTCTCCACCATCTTTAAATTTCTCTATCTCTTGAAACTTTTCAACCTCCAATTCATCATAACTATCACATTCCTGGAAAAAAATATTCTTTTTCTTCAAGAAATTTATCTTAAATTTTTTTCTATCCTTTCACATAGTATAAAAACTTATTCATAAGTATTTAAACAACATCCTCATCATCTTCTTAGAACTTCTTGGAGAACCTTACTAGAAGATGACCAAACATTCCACATCTAAAGAAAAAAAGTGGAATATTCCCCTTGAACATTCCTTTTCCTCATTATAGATTTGAATAATGGAATGACATCACCTCTTCCGTCTCTTATTCTTCTTGAGAATATTCTAAATTGATCTTCTCCATGGCCATGAATGAAAAAAATTTAGATTCCCCATTTTCTATAGCATTTTTATTATCATTTCTAATTTCATATGCTACAAGGTTACTATACAAGTTATCCAGTGTCACCTCTTTTAGATCCATATCTTCTAATACTGAAACATTTAGACTAAACCAAGGTAGAAGTTTCCTCAAGATAATCTTCACGTTATTTATATATTGTATGACTTATCCAAGACCTCACATGTCGTCCACTAAAACATTTAACAAGTCAAAGAATGAATCAACAAACTCATTTGGGTTCATTCTCATATCATCGTATTTATTCCACAAAACCTACAGCTTTGCCTTTATGACAATTTAATCACCTTAATATATATTCAATAGATTTTCCCACATGGAAAGTGATGTTTTACATGACATAACTTTCGTATATATTTCATTGGATAGGGATCCCCCTAAAGCATTGATTCCTTTAGAATTATCATCCAATTCTCTTCACTTTGCTTCAGATAAATCACCACTATTGATATGAGCTATAATACCATGCATCACTCATGTAAGGACAACTAATCTTAAGGATTGGAAGTAGTGTTGCATCTGATTCTTCCATAACTAAAAATTATTCCCATCGAAGAATAGAATACCTTTATGATTGATGACCTCCATTGAGAGAGAACACTGATATTAACCTTTCTCTTTGATACCAATTGTTAGGTCCACTAGGTCAAATAACCTCTGGGGGTGAATCAGGGTATGACATATTTAAAAAAATTATCATTTTTATCTTTTTTCACTGTTAAACAAAACTATCTTCTATCTCGTTCTCATAGAAAATCATGAACATAAATTAAATCATGCATGAGACATAACATTTTACTTGGTTAACCCTCACTCGACTATTTATAAGGAGCATACAATGACCATGTGTCAATGTACGAAATCCACCAAAATAACATTGTTGGTCAAATTTTTTGGAGTGGACTCACTTTCCCTCATTGTTTAAGAACAATTACAATTTGAAAGCTCAATTCTCTTTCAACTGATGTGTTCTCACCACTTCTTTAGAAGATCCACTCAAAATATATAGACTCATAAGTCCCTTAATTATCACTAATTAATGAGTCATACACAATATGAAGATTATATATTGTTTTCCCAATTTCATATACTAATGAATATCACATTACCATAGGAGACTGTGAAATCCTTTTAGAAGAACCTTCACAAATCTCACTGCTTCGCAGAGCTCCTTCTTTCATGAAGCTAAAACCAGCCTTTGCGAAGTACACCTCCTTTTGTGAAGATCTCTATTTCATATATCAAAAACAAGACTTCATTAATCTCTTTCCTTTTCATGAGTCTCACTTAGACTTTTCAAAGCACAACTCTTTCAAAATGCTCATCTAGCCTTTGCGACGTTCCTTCCTTTCACAAAGCTTGATTAACCTTTGTGAATTCCATTACTTTTCAGAAGCTCACTGAAATTATGATCCTCTTTCACAATTTGAGAGCATTAAGATTATCTTTGAGTGTCTATACTCGTATAAAGGGGGTAAAGTCATATTTATAGGCATTTTCCACCAACTACAGAATGTTCTGGCCACATTAGCCCCATGTTAGTTCCATATCTGCACCATTTTGAGAAGCTCACACTTTTCCATAATAAAGTTCCATTTTTTGAAAATCTCCATAGAAATATTTATTTTTCAATGATTTTCATAATTCCAGATCCTACTATCAAATCCATTATGCCACCGCGATGCTCCTTCTCTCATAATTGCATTGCTTCTACCAAAACCTATGCGCCTTCCTAATGCCTTTTACCTCTTGCATTCGCGAAGCTCATTGTCATCACAGAGATCACTATCACCTCTTTTAATCCTTCATGTAATACTCTTCATGATGTCTATATTCACAAAACTAACACCTTTTCCATATTGTTATAATATCTTCAAGGAAATACACATTTCACAATACTATCTAAACTCTAAATTTTGGTCCCCAAAAATTTGGAAAATAATAAAAAATGGCATCACCTTGTATCTGTTCTTTTTTATACCACATCCATATATTCCATTCATTTTTCATGGTTCTTTTTCAATATGGGTTGTCAAAAATATCATTGGAACTTGGAAGTTCACCATAAAACCCACCTTTTCAATAAACACATTCAACCTAAAAATGATTCGATGTTACCTTGAGGTAAATTTTCCCAACAACATTAGATATTTAGTTATAGTTATTATAAGATAAATTAATTTTATAAAATTATAATCTGATACATTTAATATTAACTCATTAGAATAAAAATAGAGATATTTTGAGTCATCAATACACACATACATATTGAGATATATTGGAACAAAATAAGTCTATCCGATATAATGTGGGTGATAGGTTGTTCAAGAACTATGAGAAAACCCATATTTTTCCAGTAAAGCCTTAAATTTATAATTCAAGTATTGAGTGATATTATCAAAGGTGAATTATTTGAGAACTCAAATCTGAGAAAATATATTCTTCTTTTTGAACTTAATAACACTATAAGAAAAGTTTTTGGGAAGAGACAATGCCTTGAGAAACTTGCACAATAGTAAAAAACCACAATTATATATTCATTATTCTAAGAAGATGGAAATGGTATCATAATTACCAGGCCCCATACTTCAAAAAATTCAACCTCTAGAATTCATTTTTGTGAAATATCTTGACTTTTACCAATATTCCCACCCATTTAAAATTTTCACAACCAACAACTAGACTCCTAGCATTATTAAAGAAAGTGGGCCAGTGAAAACTATCCTATAAGACCTTCTCAGAATTCCTTTCTCCACAACGTTTTCCACCCTGGAGTATTGAATGATAGATCTCAATAATGGGAAGTATCTCATATTCATCCACACACTTCTTATAATACCATCATCACATCTTCTAAACAATAAGATATTATATGATAAGTAATATTTAAACTAAAAAATGAATTCCATCCTTTGTTACTATGAAATTTATTTAGGCATGACTCATGAAAATAGAAAATTAGCCATGTCTATAAGCTAAGAAGGCCGATTTATTGAAGCAAAAAAAAAATTCATTAGTAAATGAAGTGTCTATATCTTTGGGTTCTTAATATTGGGTACTGGAAAACCTTAGAAAGTGGTCAAAACCACATTATAATATCCATAAATATCCTTAATTTCAACATCAAATTCTTTCAACTAAATTATCCATCTCATAAGACTTGGTTTGGATTATTTTTTATCAAGAAAATAATTGAGAGTAGAATGGTCTTTCAAAAATGAAAACCTTATACCCAATTAGATATTTACTAAACATATATAATGAAAACATAATAGTTTCAATCTCCTTTTCAGAGATAGATTAGTTTTTCTAGGAATCATCAAACAACTAAAAAGTATAATCAATCACATGTAGCCTTTTTTTCCTTCCTCTTCAAAAAAAACACCTATAAAAATATGACTAACATCCCTCATAACCTCAAAATTTTGTTTCCAGTCTAGTGTAGTTTTCATGGGTGAGGTTGTTAGTATTTCATTAAATAGGTTAAATGACTAAATACACTTAACAACAAACACAATGGGTGTATCCTTTACAATTAGTCAACAGAATGGATTAATGGTTTAAGAAATTTCATTGAGGAATCTCTTATAGAAACCAACAATTCCTATACGTATTCTTATTACTTTGATATATTTTTGTCATTTTAGCTTCCTAATAAATTCTATTTTATCATTATAAACTTCAATAACTCTATATGAAATTTTGTGACCTACCCCCCAACAGTAACCATGAATTGAATTTGTTTATTTTAAAACCAGATTCGTTTCATTAACTCTCTTCGGAATAGTTTCTATAATATGTAGAATGTTTTAAAAATCTCTTATAACTATTGATATATCTTCCATCAAAATCTGAATTATCCTCTCAATGATATTAGAGAAAATGGCTATCATGAATCTTTTAAAATATAATGGGAAACCACACTAGAAAAATGGATTTCATTGATAAGAAAATGACCCAAATTGATAAGGGAATGTGGTCCTCTCCTAGTACTTAGAAGATATGGGAATTTGGTTGTAACTAGAGTAGCCATCGAGAAAATAGAAGTACTCATTACTTGCCAACATATCAATCATTTTTCCAAGAAATAGCATTGTGAAATGGTCCTTACTAGTGGAAGCCTTGAATTTCCAATAATATATTTATAATCTACACTTGTTTCCTATCCTAGTTTGTATTTTTTTTGTTTTTAGCATTGGTTATAATTATCACTACCTCTTCTTAGGTACCAATTACATAGGACTAACCCATGGTCTATCTAATATTTTAAAAATTATTCTCAAATTTAACAATCCAATGAATTCCCCTCTAACCACTTATTTTATTTTTTTTATTAAGTATTCTCTTCGACTCAAATCTTGGATTGCAGTTTGGTTCCAATAGAATTTTATTCATAGAAAAAGATGAACTCATACTCTTAATATAAACTATGGACACCCCAATGATAGATTAAAAGTTTCTCAAAATATCCATTGAAAAATTCTCTTGTCTTCCTTGCAATTTAAATGAAATCCGGATATGTAATTAAGGTACACAATCAGAGAATAATATATCTGTTTGAATGGAAAGGGATTGAGCTCCAAATATGGTGTTTTTTTGACTTGAGGGGGACTCTTGGGCATGAAAGGAATAAGGTCCTCAAGTTTCCTCTTAAACAAGGAACTCTATAAGAATTATTATTCTTCTCTAATTTCTAAAAAATATCTATCAATGGTAAAAATCATTTTTCGGGTTTATGAACTTTTCATAAGAAAATCCATCAGTGTTCTATAATATTTCTCTGAAAAATTCATCTTATTGTTCTTCCTCCTTGCAAGATAGGATTCCTAGGAAATTATTTTTTGGTCTAGTGTATTATTGATTTTATCTAACATCACCAAAAAATATTATTATTCCTCATCAATAGGTTCCTCAAATACTAAAATATCATTTATATTAAAAATTTTACATTAAGTGGGTTCTTTTGTTCTTTATAAAACATTACTTTTTTTCTCTCTTGGATTTAAAAAAACATCTCCTTTGAAAAATCATTGACAAATACTACTATGGAACAGAAGGTCCTACCAAAGATGATATATAACTCCATATCACAATATATATTCTTGATCAAGAAGCCACAAAGAATAATAAACTTTTATACTCCAACCAACATGTCATAAATTCTCTCAATTTTTTGATTAATGTATTTTTACCCTAACTACGATAAAAAATGGTGGGTTGTGTAATTCATAATCTGAAGTGATGAAACAATGAAAAAAGAATAATATTTATACTTACACTAATTTCAAACATATATTAAAACATGATAATGGTATCTCTTAAAGTTCAAGGAATGATAAAAATCCATCAATCATGAATTTTTGGTGATATCCTATTTTATAAGACTACAATACAATCTTTTGTGAATTTGAAAGTAGGAATTTTTTCCAATGTTCTATTTTTTAAAATTATTATTTTCTAGTGATTTAAAATAATATGGTATCTCAATTAAGAATTTATATAAAGGTATATAAATTTAATTTTCTTTATAAATTTAAAAAATTTATATACTTCTGTATCTACATCTTTTTATTCTTCCATGGAAGGGAATTATTGCAGTAAAATTCTTGATTATAGTGGTCATTTATTAACATTTTACTTTATTTTTCATTGTCCTTTTTTATTTATCTATATTTCAAGCCTTTTTCTTTTTTTTATCCTTTAGAATATAAGGTTTAAAGTTTAATTCAATGTTATTGGAAATTTTTTTATATTTGGTGATTTTCAAATTACGGTTTCCAGTTTCAATAGGATTTTCATTTTGAGTTGGTTTTGTACTATTACTATCCCTCTAGTGACTTTTAATGTCACTCCTAGTTGTATCGGTAATGGAATTTATCCTAGAATTTATTTTATTTGTTATTGGATGTTTTCCCTTATCTCTAGAGTACACCCAATATAGAGTTATCCAACTTTCGATTCAATGTTTTGCATCCTGTCATCTGTTTTGGAATTTTCTACATCATATTGGGATTTTGGTTTTTCTAATTGATATTTAAGTATTTATTATTGATATAATATTCTACTCAAAATATTATGAATATTAGAATAATATTTTCTATATAAATTCCATTTTGAATTAGAAAATTCATCTATAGGTTGAGTTTGAAATTTAGGCCTAAGATGTTGCTAAAATCTAGAGGAGAAGCAGGTCTAAGAACTCTCTTCTCTCTCCAAGAGATATTTGAATGGTTTTGGTAGCCATAGTTGTATGTGTTTAAGGATTTTTCATGTTTGGGTTTCATCATGGGTCTATAACCAATTAAATTTTAACATTCATGTGTCTTGGAAGGAATGTTAAAATTAGGGATACATGAATTGTAATTCCCACACCTGCAACAATGGTGACATTTAACCCTATGTTCATTTTGAATATTTTCATTATAAAGACCATAAAATTGGACCTTCGATTTCCAACTAGGATTATTTTTCTTCTTACCAATTTTTGTTCACCTATAAAACATGTTCTATGGTTTTTTTCTAGTGTTTTTAAAATTCATTTTAATTATTCAGTAGTGTTATCAATAAAATCTTCTCTATATGTCTAATTATATTGTGTTTAGAAATATGGTGTTTGACTGTTGTAAAATGTATTGATTGAAAATTGTTGTGTAAACCGGGGGCTGGGGAACTACATAAGTAACCCCATGAATCTATCTCATTATTTGAAGAATACCTCAACTACATCTTGAATGAATCCAGTGATTTTTTACCTAATATCAAAGTTTATCCCCATAGGTTAAACATAAATGACCATAGAATTGAACTATTGGTCCCATGTATCAAATATTTCATCATAAATTTGTTAGAAATGGGTTTTATCTTTTACCTTTAAGAAAAATGGTAATATTCATAGTTTTAACTCCTCCTCACTCACCCCTAAGTGGTTGTTTCTAAACTATACCATTGAAGTTCCTAATGAAGTCTAGTGAGTCTTCATTTGGTAATACATGGTACAATGGAAATATAGAAAAGTGGGATTTATTAATATTATAGTTATAGGACCTATGGGTTTTACAAATGAATAATGGGTTGCTTAAATAGTGGGAACTTGGAACTCCCTAAGCCCGAATCAATCTATCAATTCATTTACTAGTTGCGGTGGATTGAAATTTCCAACCATATTGTTATTCAAATACTAAAGTTATCTGTTATCTTATATTTTAATTTTATGATTGTTATTTTTCAAATATCGATAATTTATTTCCATTTATGGTATGATGGGAACTAGTTTTTTATATGACGATTGAAAATGAATTCCCCATAAAAAATACCATAAGTTTAACACCCCAAACCTAGGTAATTGAAAATGACTGGGTTAGATTAATTATTTATATACCTACATAAGAATAGTTTAGTAGAAAAATGTGGTTGATAAATAGGGAAGGAATAAAGTGTGTTTATGAGACCAGAAAGACAAAAAATAAATCTCAAGATAAAAGTAATTAGTTAGTAGTGATGGAAGAAAGTTTTGGTGGTGATGTATTTGTGAGAGTGTAGTTGATAGTAGTGAATGATAGTATTGAGATAAATAAAAAATAATATGAGAGAAGTATAACTAAGAAAAAATCATGAAAAAATAATTACTGAGATTGTGGAATTGATTTCTTTGGTTTCAAGGAGATTTTACATCATTCATAAAAGATATGAAGCACTATGTATTTTATTAAAATAGGCATAATATCTTTTAGACATTTCAACCAGATGCAAAATTAATAATACTGTTCTTCAACTGTAGAACACCCTTAACTAAAAAAAATAATAAATCATTTTTCACTATATCAAATTTTTAATTGAACATTGTGTGGTACTCTCAAGATTGATATCTATATTTAAAACATAGCTTAAATTAAATTTTACCAGGGATAATTTTAATTGCCACAGAATGTTTTATAAAATTATTTCAATAGAAAGCAATCAGGGGAGAAACTTCTAGAAAACATACATGATTGAGGTAATAAACATTACCAGTGCAATATTATTCCTTATAGAAATCTTATCAACTTAGAATTTTTAACATAGAAAGACTCTAGAAAATAATTCCATTAGAATCTATTATAATAAAAAATATGAAATAGAAGATAAGAAGATTATTCTTATTTATATGTCCATTCCACTTTGTTCTCAATTACTCCTTGCAATATCTACCACATCTTTCTTTGATCCTTAATCTCTAATCTAGTAAAACATATTTTGTTAGTATAAGACCCCCTTTATCTAGATTGTTCTTCTTATATTAATAATTCTTTTTTCACCAATAATTACCTCTATCTCATAGTCACAATGTTTAGAGTATCTATCAAGAATTCATGTGGCATGTCCATCACTGTACATATTTCATATAGGTTATTCCAAAAATGATATACTAAATGTATGTTTTCCCTCCCAAATGGGAATGAATCCAATCTTTCAAAAATTTCTATAAACTTTCTTTATGAACTTACCATCCATGACTCTACAAGAATCATGTGGTCAAATCTGTATCGTATCTCAATCGACTTCAACACTTTGAATTATTATAGTTTATATTTTTAGGGTATCCATAAATAAACATTGATTTAATTTCCAAGACCTAGGTGAAGCTTTGGGTCTCACCCAAAAATCAACTAACTAGACCATGTATTATATAATGACCTAATACTTTTTACACAATTTATTACATGACCTTTTACTTAAATATCTAATAAATACAACACAAAGATCCTGAAGGCTAGTGTATTTATAATATTAGGTTCATAACACATTAAAATGAAACTAAAACATAAAATATTTATTTTATTATCCTTAATGGGATCATATATCCCTTCTGATATCCTAAAACTACATGAGATAAAATTATAAATAAATAAAATAACTGGGTGATCTTAAAATCCTAGTAATTTATTAAACATGATAAGGAATTATAACATGCGAGTCAAAGGAATAACATGTTATCATAAAATAGAAGGATCATGACTAATCACATTGAATGATATCATACTAAAAATGGTATATTAAGATCATAGAGACATATGAAATGTTTCAGAAACAAAAACCAATATATAATCATAGTACAAGGCTAATCTCCATGACAACATGGTGGAAAAAGTCCCATAGTAGAGTATTTTTACTCCCTAATCCCATAGATAATTTCTCATGTGACAGAAGATTTACCTAATGAATTGGATTGCTATCAGGGAACACCCATCAAAACATGTTCCTGATTATGTGTACAAAAAATGGAAATCAATCATAAAGCATAAAAATAATTATTACCCATGGAAATAAATCGATGATCAATGGATTCAGTTGAGAAAATCACAAGCCAGGAAAGTGACTCAGAATCAAGGATGAGATGATTTGTTTAAAGATTTCATTAAGCCATTTTACTTGAGTCTTGCTAAATATTTATTTTTTATTTTTTAATTTATCCCAATAGAAAAAAGTGATATATTTTGGACTATGATAAATGGGAATTTATAAGAATTCTCTTCAAAGTGTTGAGAAAAAGGTTTATTTTGACACAAAAGGGTATGTATGAGGATTAATAGATCTCTTATCCAATTAATCATGCTCACATAAAATTCCAAAGTTCCATGGAAGAGTTGACTGGGCGTGGAACCCCCAAAAGTCCAATTAATATAGAGATAAATGGAGAATTTAAGATTTTATTAAAGTTTATAAAACACCTGATCTATCCAAGAAAAGGGGTATTCAGTATCCTACTCCATTAAGATATTTTATTTAAATTTTTGAAGAATAATGGGATCCAAATAAATTTGGTAGGGTATTTGATGAGACACATAAATAGATTATGTAATCCCTACTCTAAATTAAATTCCTTACATTATCAAAAATTTATCTCATCTTTATTGAAATATATGGGTGCATTAGCCAAGGGAGAAGAAAGTATAACATATTAAATAGTTTTTTCCTTTATCAAAGGGTCTACACGAACATGAAAGTCAATTGAAATAAATGGAAAAGGGAGTGAGTGGAAAACTCTGAGAGATAGTATGATAGGTTTGAACATGTGAGATATCCTATTAGACTATGAGATATAGTGGATCTAGGTCTTGATCCTAATGAAGTGGTTTTATATTCTGATGATAAAATTATTATTGGTATAGAAGAAGTGGATGTTGAGAGTTTTATAAAAGAAGAAGAAGGATATTAATAAGAATAAAGAGATAAATAAGAGAATGAGATGGTTGATTTGAATGAGGAAGATAAATAATTTCTTGAGGATTATAGGAAAGAATCTCTTGTGTGATCAATTTACTCACCTCTAACATTAACCTCTATTGAAGAAGATTTGTATTATGAGGATCTTATAAACATATAATTTTTTTTAGTGGATATGTAGATGGACTATAATGGGATGAGTCTGAAGACTCTAAAAAAGTTAAAAGTAGTTCATATGGATATTTAGTAATAGGAAGTAATCCTAGACAACCTATAATAGAATAACCTTCTAAGAGGTAAAATTACAATGGATCTATTGTTTTTGGATTATACTATATAGAGTACATTGATGATGATGATAATGAGTATATTACACCTAGATATAATGGAACTTCCATCCCTAGAACTCAAATGGTGTGAGAAGGAGCTCTAATTGGTGAAATGGATTGTCAAGAAATACTTGTGGTATCTAATTTGATACCCTTAGTGGACTAAAATCAACATGATATTTCTACTCCTACACACACCATGGTTGATGAGGAAACTAATCAAGGTAGTTATCAGGATGAATATTTCAAAGCAGCTGATCATGTTATTCATAAAATGGATATTTCCGTAAATTACTCATAAAGGGCTAGATCTGTTGAGGTTTTGGCTAAATAAGATGGTAGGAATCATGATCATGATTCATCTACTTCTACTCCTTCCACTATTTTATATACATATTACCTCACTAAATATGATTTGAACGAGTTCCAATCACATATGAAGGGTTTATTTTATGAAGTGTTCCTTATTTTTGAAAATTACTGGTAGCCAAATTGAGAGGAAGATAATAAAAAGATAGCAATGTTGGTAATTTCTCCTCTTCAACAATTTTTTTATCTCAAGATGAATTTAATGATAAATTACATTTATGATTAGATAGAACAAGTTGGTACACTACAAGAAGATCTATATGATGTTATATTGTAGTTAGATTACAAAATCATGAATGTAGTCATTCATTCTACACATGCTCTTATGTCTCCTACTTGTCATACTTTCCATCCATATTTTAATGAATATAAAATTAGCCATCTCATAATATATGAGTTAAATAATTTATTTGATGTGTTAAAATAGATGAGGTTAGTGGTGTTTGATAAAATTAAAACACATACAACTAAAACATTATAACTGGTGAGGGAAGACGTTAAGGAATCTAGGTAAGATAGAGAAAGAATCAAAAGCATATTGATTTATATATAATCAAGATCTTGAACAATTCAAATTTGAATAGTATGTTTTAAACTCTTGATTTGGATCTTAAGATTCAACCTTTGACCCAAGCTTTCATGTAAAAAGTTGAGATGCTCATGGCGCTAACCCCAGTGTTAGATGCCTTTATGGAGAATAGAGAATACATTCTTTAGGATTTAGGGCGTGGATCTTAGGAAGTCAGTGATTTTACCTGGATAATGGAGCCCTATCATTATACTACTTATTTAGCTGTAATCTATCCTCCTTCTATACCTATGTCTTCAACTCATACCACTTCATCCTTTACTCTTAATCCCTTTTTCTTGTCTCATAGACCAAAAAATGATCATATGAGAACTTTTTGGAGACATATAGTCATTGGTCATCTTGATTACACCTATTTACCTCATACTACCTATTTTATCCCTACCACTTCTTATAAATTAATGTATCCTATGATTTATTTAGATATGAGAGATGTGACAGATTCAGATCTAGAGTAGAATTCTTGAAAAAGACTCTTTGTAACCCTTTTTGTAATATCTTTTGGAATTTTAAGGAAATAATACTTTTTATTCTCAATTTCAATTATTTTATTTGTTATTTTTCTCTTTGATTCACCTTTTGATAATCCCAAAAGGAAGTTTAAATGTGAGATTAATTTTTTAAACTAAATTGAATTAACTAACAAATTAACATATTAAAAAATATGTGTTTTTCAATTATTGAGAATTTACTTTTGATGAATTGAATTAATTTTAGTTTAAATTTCATGATTTGTGATCATACAAAAGTGGGAGATTATTATATTATACTAAAAAATTATTATTTTAATGATCCTAAATCATGTTTATAATTTTATTAATGAATTACATCTTTCATGTTAGTAAACTATTTTTCTATGAAAACTTGATAAAATGGCCATGTCTTGAACATACCATGCATAACTACCATATAATAAAACTCAACTGAACATGATGGTCATGTGATCATATAGTAAATACTATATGAAAAAACTACATACCATTAACCAATTATATATTAGTTTAGTACTAACTGTGTGTTAAATTTCATGTGACTGAATGTGTTCTAAAACTACAACATAAACAAATAAACTTATCGTGTGATGTGATGAACGTACCACATGAAGAAAAGAAGTTACCATGACGAGGTAAGTAAAATTTCACTAAGTAATCTACTTACTTCATGTGTTATTATAGTTACGTCTTTAAGAATAATACCTATCATGAGAACATGTCAAGTGACCGTGAAAAGGAAAGTACTGACCCTGAGAAGGCAAGTACCTACCATGAGAAGGAATGTATGTACCATGAGAATAAAAGTACTAAATACTTGAATCAATGTACCCACATCATGAATGATATTACTTAATTCATGAATATATGTACTGACCACATGAAGGAATGTGATTCCATTTATAGTTTTCATTACAACCAAATGCACCAAGTAACCATGAGAAAAAGTGACCGCACTTATGTGAAGAAAACATACCATGTCTAATATAATATGTAGAGTATTTTAAAATCTCCATGAGTTACTTTTAGATGAATTAATTTATGTGTTAGTGAAATTATGGATATAATTAATGCTCCCCATTGGCTACTTTGGGATAATGTTATTTTTAAGAAGAAGGACTAATAATGTGAAAAAATTAGAAAAAAAATTAATATATAGAGAATAATAGTGGGTTATATGTGTTCACTTGTGCTACAAAAATTAATTATTTAGAATAATTTATGAAACAATATTTTCCTATACTTTTATGAAAACATGGTTGATGATCATTAAGGATAAATTCATAGACATTTTAAGAACCAAAGGTGATCATATTTATTTCCACCTAATTTTAAAATCTCTCATCTCTTTCTCTTTATATTTAAGATTATCCCCTGAGATATGTTTTTTACCTATTTATCTATAAATAAAAAATTTTATACTAAACTAGAGAGTTTATGACATTATATTTAAAATTTTTTCACATGTAATTGAAATTATAGCCATATAAAAGGTCATGTGTGACATTGAAATCTTTTATCCCATGAAGAAATATAAAAGAGGTATTTTCTAGCCTGGAATATCTTAGTAAAGATGTCTTCAAAACCCATTCCAGGTTATGGATCATTTAATTTTATAATTAAATTCTTGGAAGTGGGTTATTTCCAAGTAGAGGGGATAGTATTGTCTTAGGATTGAACCCCCTTTTGTTTATTTCTAATATGTTTTTATATGTTTTGTTTATTTTGTTGTAAACAGAACTAGTCTGTGTTTTTTGAACTATTTAATAAGACAATATTTTTGTTGTTATATTTAACTAGTGTTTTAAATAAATTATTCTTTCATGAAAAATTGATTCAAAATTTAAAAGGTTTATAACTTGTTTTAACTGAGTCAAATCAAACTTCTAAGAAACTTTATGAAAGATTAAATTCTTTAACTATACTATTATATTTAACTAGAAATATTTTATATATTGGGGGATTTAATTTTTAAATATTTTTAACTCAAATTTTTAGTTGGAAACTAAATTAACCTACCGATTTAGTGTTTTAATCTGACCAATAAAATATTTAACGTGATATTCTATTTGTTTAGATAATTTTTTGTTTGAGAATATTTTTTAAGATATATTACTAACAAGTGGAGAGAACACATTCCCTCAAATTTTAATAAATTTACTTATAAAAACGTTTATCCAAGACAAAAACTTTTAATCAATAACCTCTTCAATGAACATGCCATGTAACTTGATAAATTATAAACTATGTCTATTAAATTAATTACATCATGTTGTTTATAATAACTCATTATTATCAAACATCAATTTTTATCACATATGATAAATGAGATGAATATTGATAGATCTGAATATTTAATTATTATAAATATGTATTTCATCAAATAAATTCCCACCAATTTATCAAGCAAAGCTAAATTGCACCATTTTTTATTTTTAGTGAATTTTGAGATAAATTGTTAAAATTGATTAATTCTAGAATATTAACTGTTTTCCATTACATTTTTTATTTTGAGAACAAACTTTTTAATGTTGATCAAAATTGAATAATTATTTTTCTAGGATTCAATTATTCTTGTGAATCAACTTATTTAGTTAGACCTTGTGATAATTTGATCTCTATGGGGCCAAAATAAATAAACCAGTGTGTAGAGAATTTTTGGCTAATAATATTGAACACTCCCTAATAAATGAGGCATATAATGGTATACAATGAACCAAAAGGTTTGATTCTAATTGGATATAAAATAGAACATGATTAATCATGTATAAATTAAATTTAATTTCAAAAACATCTCATTACAATAGGAGATTCATATATCAAATTGGAGGATGATAAAGAATCTATTTTGCCATAAAAGAGTGCTTCAATAATATGGAAATAAATTTTCATAATAATGTCAAAAAGGTTTGAAAATTTATAGTTTGACATAAATTGAAATTTTGAAAAACTATTAAGAATAAATCCTGGTAATATTTATCTATTTGGAGGGATAAAATAGTGGAAAATTTTGATGGGAATATTCTAGAGATAAAATTTAGGTTCTTACTTTTTAGTTTTCTTAATTTTGTAATGTCTTCTTATTACCCATTCTTTTAAGTTACCTTTTTACCTGGATGGGTAAACTTCTGAGTTATTTGAGAATCAGAGTTTTTATTTATTTTTTAGTTCTTGAGTTCTTAAACAAAATGTTATAAAATAGTTTATTTCAGTTGTTATGTTGGTTTCAATATTCTATTAGAAATATTTATTATCAAGTATGGTTGTATTTGGTTTTGGATTATGTTATTGTTATTTCTGTTGTTAATGATCATTATCTCCATAAAAAATGTTCTTATTTATATATGATGATATAGACCAAGGATTAATAGTTATGTACTAAATGTTTTTTAGTGTATATGGGACAAGTAGTTGATAATCTTGATTATTTAGGATAAATAAGACCTGATCAGGTTTTTCTAAAGTGAATTAGGGATATTAAATACAAATATATCACACACAGTAAGGGCATAGACCATAATGAGATTTTGGAAAATGTTTATTATCACCATAAAAATTTTACTAATAGAGTGAGATAAAGAAATTGTGGAATCTACATTTAACCAGTTTAGAAAAATATGATTGGATAACTTGTAACCAGGACAACATTATAATTGGAAAACCAACCCTAACCTAATCACACTTCTCATGTCATTATTTTTAATCTCTTTATTTATTTTATTTTCAAAAGCAAACAATTCTAAAAACTCCCCTTTCTCTAACTTTATTCCCCAAATGTGATTATTGTTAACTACTCTCTAGATAAAATAATAGTTAACCATTATACCGAATTTTATGTTAATAAATATTGTATTTTGACACACCCCATAACATGAACTTTTGAGAATTGGGAATTTTTATAAAGAGGTGATTCCAAAAATCTAAAATTACAATTGCATGACTAGAATCACTAACAAATATCCATACCACATGTGTATTTAAATAGAAATAACATTGTTTAATAGGCATTGAAACACTAATTTTCAATATGAATTTGAGTAAATTTATCTTCTATACTTGAGTGAATTAACAATAATTTAATCTGAGCCTTCCATTAGTGCTAGAAACCCCAACCAAACCCTTAAAGAACTATGTGAACCATAATTCATTAAAAAAATAATCATGTCAGAATTAAAAAATGACATTGAGATGAAACCTAAAGTAATAAAATTTCTTCTTATATTACAAGTCTTTGTAAGAGAAGACCTGAAATAACATATTAAGGAGTTCACATATGTCTACTCAAGTTTTATACCCTAGGGAATAGATGAGGTGTGAGTAAACTAGAACATGTTCAACTATTAAATGTAAGGAGTTATCAAATAATTGTTGTAAATCCTACAACTAAGATATTTTCATGACTATGATGAATTACTGAGATACATCATGAATATATTCTGCCATGCCTCCAAAATATATACCATTATAAAGGAGATTTATTCCATTAGAAAGTCATTTAGAGAGACCTTATATGGGTGCGGGAAGATGTTTAAAAATCTATGCACCAACTGGTAAAATCATAATATTAGTTACCATAACTTATTTTTTTTCTTTTACCAAGGATTACTAGATAATGATAGAAATATACTGGACACATCACGAAACAACCCAAATATTATTGAATGTTACATTTTCACATCTATTAATATTTATGAATAAGATATTAATTTTATGTTAAATTAGTCACTTTTTCCAATAGCGTACTCGACATGCAACAATGGGTTTCTATGAAATCTTACATTGCACACATCTTGATGTTATACAAAAAAATAATAATATAATAATATTATTTTAAATGGTAGTTAACACATAACTATTGTATTGTTGAGAATGAACCTAAATAACTATATTATGATTTTACATATTTATTAATTGATTTCACATTTATCTGATGAATATTAGAGGCTTCAAAAAAGAATGAATCTGATTTTAAGCATGAAATACTCTAATATTTTATAAAAGGATATTTTACTATCATTTTATGGTAAAACCTTTTTAAATTTAGTTTTTGTCACTTATATATGTTCTATTTGATAAAATAATCCTCTTATATTGACTCAGAACATTATATTTACTTTTGATGATTTTTTTTGTATTTTTTTCTGATAAAATTCATATTTTTATGAATACTGTAAAATACTATATTTTAATTCAAAACTGCCTTTTCATATAATTTATTTATATAGTTATATTATTATTTAAATTGGTTTTAAAGTTTAATTGGATTATATTTTTATCATTTAATCCAATTATGGTCATTTGAAGTAATTTCACTTTTAAATTGTACATAAACACATGTCAATTGTTTGATAGTTATTACTTATTAAAAACCCACTTTTTTGGTTTCGACAATGAGAATTAATTTTAAATCAATTAATGAAAAATATGTGTTTTGAATTTTGAAAAACATATTCCATATTTGGAATCATGAGGTCCAAATTATGCAAATAGGTACCTCTTTTTTTTAGACATTATGAATAGTAACTTCAGTAATTATTTTATTTACCATGGTTAAAGGGTAAAATTTGGTAAATAATGGAAATAATAATATTATAATAATATAAAACTAACCTAACATGTATAATAATCATATTTGAAGATATATATCTGACCTCGGGCATCATGGATCAATTTTGGGATCCCATAGAGCCACCTTGATGTGAAAATGACATTTTGTAAGAATTAATTTAAAGTAAAGAAAAATATAACATAAAAATGTATCTTTTACTAAAATTGTTTTTATGTGGGTTTATATAATTGATCTATTCAACTATAAATAGTCATTATAAAGATGGAAATATTTCATACATCGTGGTATTTTATTTATAATTTTTAGACATCAAATAAATAAATTTATTTATGACACAATAATGATGAAGTGATTTCCTTATTAACGAACAATTTAAATAAATGGGATTATAAATATTAAAATAAAATTATTTTGAACCTTTTTATGACATACACAAATTTTATGGATTATTATGACTTTTTTTATTTGAATTAATGATGGTTTTTAGAAATAATCATGTTTTTTATGGATTTTTAAAAATTCATGATATTAATAGTATAAAAATTGACATAAATGAGTTTTTAAAACAAATACTATTTTATTAAATGATATAAGTGTCATAAAAATCTATTATATGACCAAATTAATTAGATAATGTTTAAAACGTCATTAATTAATTAGTTGCAGTTTGATTGGTATTTTCTAGTAACTATATTAACCATATAGCATGAATATAAAATAAGACATTTTAAGAGTTAAATTTGTTAACTAGGGGTTAAAGCTAAAAGATACGGTTACATTTGTCACCTAGACATATATAAAACCTATTGGTTGAATTTTTTTCTACCAAAAACATCTTATCATTGAAATTAATGAGTTTGGTACAATTTATAACCGAAAATCAATTTATAATAAAATAATATTTCAATAACTTCCAAAAGTTCCCCTCCTCACTATTATAAAAGGGAATAACTTATAACCCTTACTCACACCTCTCAAGCCCCTTGGCTCATCCAAACTCTACTAAAATATTCTCCCAAAATCCCTATCTACATCTTCACCAAAAAATTCTATTTTTTATTATTTTTTTAGAAGCCACTTTATTGAAAAGAGGTAACCACATAAAAATTTGACAATCCAAAGTTACAATAAGCTTAAACCAAATTTGAAATTCCAAATCCAACACCAAACCTTAGGAGTCCTCGATCTGAGAATTAGCACATCAACTAGATTCACATCACTACCATCCACCATCATCACTAAGGTAAGACACCACTGTCATCGACATCGACACTGGTGGGTCACTAGAGCCGATGAATAGAGGGAGAACCAACTGGGAACAAACTAGGAAAGAAAATCACCGAAACTAGAATGAACTAACATAGAAATTCACAAAAAAACATCACCAGAGAAAATGGATATGAAGAAGAAACACCCATCAAACATCACGTAATCATTTTCCATATCCCACGAAAAGAGAACAAATTACAATCGAAAGATCAAACAACCTTCACCACTGATTTGAGGAGGGAACTTAGAACAACACCCAAAAAAAAAAGAAACATATTGAATTATGATAATGATTCCAAAATCACCAACATCGTAGAGGAAGAGAAACTGACACCAGTTTCTAAGTCCCACATCCCAGAGTTTCAAGATTACCTTTACTTGAGGTCAGACTAGGAAAGGAGTAGAGGCAATTAAAACCAAAGCAGGGATTTGAACAGAAGAGGGTTCTGGATGTTGAAGAAAATGAATCCAGAAGCCAAAAAAGAATAACCCGTCGCCAGAGCACTGGGAGAGACCATCAAATAAAGAACCAAAAATCCCAAAACCACCTTTGAGCCCCTGCTCTAGATCCGACCAGGAGAGGAGCAGAGGAACTCGCGGCCAGAGTAGGTTTGAACAGCTAGGGCCTCCCACAAAATAAAATCATGATAGTTGCATAGAAACATCCATACAAAAATTACCAAGAAGATCAAATCCAAAACATAGACCAAGATCTATCTGCAATGAGAGAATATAATAGAATTAAACTAGAAGTAGGAAGTAAGGAGGGAGCACCGCCAGAAGAGGAGAGGGAAAACCCTAGAACCCTAGAGGGGGCATTGGGAGAGAGCAGAAAACCCTGGTGAGAAGGGGGCCATTGTGCTTCCCTATCTTCATCTTATAAGCCTCTCCTTGGACACAATACAATTAAATAAATCCTTTTAACATAATTCAAAAGGAGTTACTCTATTTGTGGTAATGTCTTCACTCAACTTTCATTCATTTATTTTCGTTCTCTAACCACCTAAACTCTCATTATTAGATTATTTTATAAAAAAACAATATCTTAAACATACTTTGATGTTTTTATGATATTTATTCTTACTACACTTACAAAAACCTCTATCTAATATACTTGAACATACTGTTTCTGTGGATGACAAACTACTGCCTCACGAAACACTGATTGCTCAATTTTCACCTAACACATCTAATAGTGACCATTATGATGGAATTGTATTTACATATGATATATATTATATTTATATCATATCTATGATACTGTATTTTTTATTTTCAAACATATCTTTATTCTTTTCATGACATGTAAATATGAAAATTTCATTTGAGGAAGTGCAGACTACCACCCCCTCAAAGTGATATGACTTGTTCATGCCATACATGGAATGTATAAAGGATGGAGTTAATGAAATTATGTAACATATATATCATATTATATTAAACTAAAATTATAATATACCTATGTATCATTTAGTTTTAATTTCTTTATCATGAAAAATAAATAAAAGTAGCGTTAATTCGTATGTTTGACTTACCGTCTCCATAAACAATGGATTTCATTTCTTATCACCAAATGATGTGGACTATTATAAATACATATATTCAGGATATATATGATATTTAAATCATGAATACTATTTTTGAGATAATGTACTTTTGACCACAATGACAATTTGTAATAATAAGTTCATTTTTGACTCACATACCCAATATCGAGAAAATGACCGATATTAACTTAAATAGATATGAACTATTTATAGAGATGTAATAAGTGATATAAAAGGAATAATAAACTTGAAAACTATTCTTAAAAAAGTATAAATTAATTTTAGTTTATTATTCATGAGGAACAAGGAACATACGTGACAAATCAGACGCAAGGTAAGGGAACCTTTTCCCCTCATATTTTAGTCAAAGACATATTTTATGTTATGTATTTTAATTTCCATTTTCTTATGTTGGGATATGTTATTATATTTCATTATTTCTATCCATTTTATGTCCATGTGAGGATAAAACCTTTTCGCTCTCATCAACTCATTTTCGTAATTTTTAAGTGAGGCCGTTAGACTGCCAAATTTTTGTAATGGAACTTCTTAAACCAATTCTTTTCTTTGGGTTAAACGTCTCCTTATTGATTATGTCATGCTATGATTATGTGAGAAAAAATTTTTGATATCCTAAATTTTATTTATAATTTATTTATGTGTAATTATAGTGAATACACATAATGAATCTATTCTATTTACAAAATGATCTTTATAAGGGACTTCATCTCAATTTTTTTTAATGGAGGCATATTTTATTTTATACATGAATTTATTTTATATGATATATAATTATAACCTTTTTATTTTAATTTCATTCATACTTTTTAAAAAATAATCTTTTGTTTTATGAATAATTTTACTAAACGACAAAAAATGTTTCTTTTTTATGTACGTGGTGACTACGACCTTTCTGCCACCGTGAGCATTCTTTGATATTTGGATTCCTTAACAAGTCAGAATGTTTTTAAAGGGAAATAACTACCATATAAGTTTTTATATATTTTGGTATTGAAAATGGATAGATAATTCATTTATTATGTCAATATCTTGAAATAATATATTTTGATTGCAATGTGGAAATGCCAAATTTCCTTTATGCTTGTTTTATGTGTTATGATTATGTTATGGTTCTTGGTAATTGTTTATGTATATAAGTGGTTTCATGATAAACTTAGGGATGGTGAGATCAATATATCTCTCCAATTCATTGGGTAACATGACATAGGTAAATGTTAATGTTTCTCCTAAGAGATTTAGGCAATATATTGTGATGGGTATTCAAAACCTAACTCCCTATGTAATTGTGAAAGCTACAATGTAAGTATGTTATGGATTCCAGAAGTGAACTCAATGTTTTATTATTTCTATGTGTTATTCAAAAATCTTATGATTTCATGATTTATTTTAAATATTTTATTTTTTTGATTGAATAGTATGACTTCTTTGATTTGTATGTATTCATGGACTACTGTTTTCTTTCCTTATTTTATATCCCTTACTGAAATTTTTATTCTCACACCATGTTTTTGACATTTTTTTCATAGGATATAAGGATGGTTAAGAGAAAAGAATAATTCAGGAATATTTATATCAACAAAATAATTCTTTTTTGTTTAAGGTTTTTTATTTTTATGAAAATAAATGGATAGACTAGAAGTGTCTACTTTGTAATTTTTGAGATGTAATGTAATAGTTATGGCCTAATTATCTAAAACTATAAACATGAAAAGATCCTCAGTGTAAAATTCTAGACTTAACTCAAGATTATGTATTGATTAAGGATGGGACCTTATAGTTGGTATCAGAGGTTGGTTTATATAACTTTAAAGGTTAGGGTGTTATTTAAGCATAAGTAACATAACCATAATGGTTATCAAATTTGAAAGAGTCATAGTTATTTTAGATAAATTGAATGAGTTTAATATAACATGAATAAGAATATATTATTGTTTAACCTCCTCATAAGATAGTATATGATGATTTTACTAATATAATAACACATACTATTTTGGTTTTAGTAAATTGATGGATCTAGATGGCACCAAAGTAATAATGGATGTAATGAAAACTGTGGGGGTTTTATGAATGTGAAACCAAATGAAATGGGAGCTACAATGGAAAATCTTGTGGTTATTCTTGAATAACTATCTAGCGTCTTGATTAACCACTTGAAACATGGTTATTTTTCTATGGCATCATATATATGAGAAACGAATCCCAATTGAAGTTCATGTAATAATCATAAAGGTAAGTATATTCAAAAACCTATGTGTAAAGGATGTGAAAAGAAACACATATGAAAATTCATCAAAGGTATAGGAAGATGTTTCAGATGGGGTAATGAAGGTTATAAAGCAATAACCTGCCATGTAAAAATGAATCATCCAGTTGACTCCAAGAAAGGGAAATAAGTTTTTTCCAAAGGATTAATTGAATGCTTTAAATGTGGGGTGCAACATCATTATACAAATAGATGTCCTACAAAGATGGTTTAGGAATGGGATTAGTTGGATCATACAAATATATTTTAACCAATTCATAATTACATTCCAATTTAAGATATGGAAACTAAAACTTTCTTATGAATGGAATGGATTATTTCTTAGCTATTTTTTTTGACATTACTAAAATCATAACACATTATAAAAGATTTTGTTTATAGGAAAGTATTATAAAAGAATAAGATGAAAAAACATGGATAAAGGATTATGAAGAATGTTTGATGATTATTATGTCTACATTTTCGGAATTCAAGAGTTATGTTAGATATCCAGTTGATGAAATATTTAAATGTATTAATTCTCTTTTGTTGATGGGATTACTTTAGTGGAATTTTCTCTTGTATTTATAAACCTGATGTTTTTATGTGAAAATGGTATTTGATGAATTATTAACATTACTTTTGTGGATATAGTTGTAATGAACCATTTGGGTTTATAAGATCCTTGAATTTAAATAAATTACAAGTTATTATTTTTTGGGATGAAAATGGGAGGTATGAGATAACCTTTGAGGTTGAAAAATGTTATGGATATTTTTAAGGATTTTATCCTGTTTTGTTAATGTTTTTATAATTATAAGTGTTTTGAAAAAGGAAAGCACATAGACTGTGTGACAACACGTCACGTCAAAAAAATCCGTGAGAATCAAACCCACACCCAAAGTGCGCTTAGGATTTATCACCTACCACTGGACTATGTGAACTCCCCAGTTAGTATGAATATTTATTTAGTTAAATAATTTTATGGATTAAGAATATGTTTATTTTGGGAACATATGTTTTACCAAATTGATATCCTTAGTATATGAAAATTATTTGGTGATTAAGTGATAAATGTTATTTTGAAATACGTTCTTTCTTTTTGCGAACACTATATGAATAAGGAAAATATAATACTATGTGATTTCATATGTGAAGTAATGGTTGAAATTTTATTTTAGAAGAATCTATGTTTATATTTTGGACATATTGATATTTGGGTTATTTTTGGAAATAATTAACCTAACATAATGAATATGTGATTATGTTAATTACACTTTAGTATGAGACTTTATGAGAATTTGATGTTATTTGGAGATAAATGCTATGATTTACTATAGAAGACTATGTGATTAAATCCATCTGAGTTTTGGGTTTAAATATTAGTTTGAATTATATTGATGAATTTTAAGTAAAGTTGTTTATAGAATTGTATATTTTGACCTTTGGGTATTGTTTATCAAAATTTGGAGATTAAGAGTAGTATTTATTTTTATAAAGTATTATCCTTTTGTGGATTATAAGATCTTGTAATAGCCATTTTAGTTTTGGTTAATGTCTAATGATAGGGGAAATACAATTAATCTTTTTTTAGTTATGTGATTCTATAGAAGTTTATTCTAGTGCATTAAGTGTGACCATGCCATCATGAATACTCATCATTTGAAGAAAAGACGAGTTTACAGTAAAAATTTATTTAAGGAGGAAAATCTACATGAAAAGTAAGTATATTTCATTATGATCTTAGTCAATATCATAAATAAATTTTTAAATTTAAGGAAAAATAACATAAACAAAAAATTTATCCATTTAATTTTCCTACTGTGTAATCAAAGACTATTTAACCTATCACAAGTTGGTGATTTTCCGGTGGTTATCTTTCCCCAAATCATGTTTTCTATCACTCTCCATCAAAACTTGATGGTTAATTTATCCTCCATATCCATGTTTTCCTAGATTGAATCCAAGTATGGTTTATCTCTAATGACCTTTGTAATTCTCTTTCTTTATTTTAAAGTGATTGTTTTATTAACTCTTATTCTGATGTGGTACTTTCAATGATGTTTCCATGCCCAATTTTTAAATTGCGAGGATGCAATTTTCAAAAGGGGGGAAGGATGTAATGTCCCAGGTTTTTATAGAATGATACATCTTCACATCTATTAATATTTATGAATATGATATTAATTTTATGTTAAAGAGGGAAATTTTTCTAATAGCACACTCGACACGTGACAATGGGATTCTATGAAATCTTACGTTGCACACAACATTGAGTTATACTGAAAAATAAAATAATAATATTATTATTTTAAATGGTAGTTAAGGAAAATCCGTTGAATTTCCCAGAATGAACATAAATATCTATATTATGATTTTAAATATTTATTAAATGTTTTCACATTTACCCAAGGAATATTATAGGCTTTAAATAAATATGAATTCGATTTTAAGCAAGAAATACTATAATATTTTTTAAAGGGCGATTTACCGCCTTTTGATGGTGAACCCTTTTTAAATCTAGTTTTTATCACTTTTATTTGTCCTATTTTAAATAATAAACTTCTTCTATAGAATCATAACCTTAAATTTAATTGTGGTTAAAATTTTGTATTTTTTTGATTAAATTTATATTTTTATGAATAGTGAAAAATACTGCATTTTAATTCAAAACTATCTTTTCAAATAATTTATTTATATAGTTAGATTATTATTTAAGTTGGTTTTTAAAGTTTAATTGTATTATATTTTTAAAATTTAATCCAATTATACTCATTGGAAGTAATTGAACTTTTAAATTGGACATAAACACATGTCAATCTTTTGATAGTTATTACTTCTTAAAAACCCACTTTTTGGTTTGGACAACGAGAATTAATTTTAAATTAATTACTACATCTTATGTGTTCCAAATTTGAAAAAATAGATTCAATATTTGGTATCATGAGGTAAAATCTATTTAAATAAGTACCTTTTATTTTTATACATTATGAATTGTAACTTCAGTAATTAATTTATTTACCACAGTTAAAGGGTAAATTTGGTAAATAATGGAAAAAATAATACTATGATAATATAAATCTACCCTAAAATGTTTCCTAATTCTATTTTTAGTGATAATTCCGACCATGGGAATCCTTGGGTCTATTTCGGGATCCCATTGAGCCATTTTTATGTGAAAATGACATTTTATAAGAATTTATTTAAAGTAATGAAAAATATAACATAAAAATGAATCTTTTAATAAACAATATTATGTGGGGTCATATAAGTGATAACATTGACAATAAATTGTCATTATAAATCTAAAAATATTTACTACATCATGGTATTTTATTTAAAAATTTTAGACATCAAATAAATAAATTTTTTATGACACAACAATGATTTAGTGATTTCTTTATTAATGAATTATTTAAAGAAATTAGATTATAAATATTTAAAAAAAATTATTTTGAATTTTTTTATTCCATACACTAATTTTAGGTATGTTTATGACTTGTTATATTTTAATTAATGAGGTGTTTTTAAAATAATCATGTTTTTATGGATTTTTAAAAAGTCATGATATGTATAGTATAAAAATTGACATAAATGAAATTTTAAAACAAATACAATTTTATTAAATGATATAATAGGTCTAAAAATATAATATTTTGGAAAATAGACAATATAAAGTTACACATGTCATTAATTAAATAGTTTAGGTTCTATTGGCATTTTATAGTAACTATATTAACCATATAGTATGAATATACATGAAGACATGGTAAGAGTTAAATTAGTTAACAAGGGGTTAAAGCTAAAAGATATGGTTATGTTTGTGACCTAGACCTATCTAAAACCAGTTGGTAGAGATTTTTGAGACTAAAAATCATCTTATATTTTAAATAAATGATTTTTGTACCATATTAAACCAAAAGTCATTTCATAATAAAATAATATTTCAATACTTTCCTAAAGTGCCCGTCCTCCCTTTTATAAAAAGGTATCAACTCTAACCCTTACTCACACCTATCAAGCCCCATTGGATCATCCAAAATCTTCCCAAATAATCTCCTAACATCACTCTATTAATCCTAGAAGCCTTACCTTGGGAAAATTAAATTCAATAAATCCTTTTAGCTTAAATCAAAAGGAGTTGCTCGATTTGAGGCAATGTCTTCTCTCAAGTGTCTTTCATTTATTTACCTTCTACAACCCCCTAAACTCTATTTATTCCATTCTATTATAAAAACACAAATATATTAAATATACTTTAATGTTTTTGTAATAATTATTATAACTACAATTACACACACCTCCATCTAATGGATTTGAACATACTGTTTCTGTGGATGGCGAACTACGACATCAAGAAACGATGATTGTTTAATTTTCACCTAACACCTCTCATGGTGGCCATTATGATGGTACTGTATTTATATATGATATATATTATATTTATATTGTATCTACGATACTTTAATTTTTATTTACAAACATACCGTTATGCTTTTCATGATGTGTAAATATGATAATTCCATTTGAGGATGTGCGGACTACAGCCCCCTCAAAGTGTTATGACTCATTCATTCCATACATGGAACATTTAAAGGATGGTGTTAATGAAATTATGTAATATATATATCATATTATATTATAATTATAATATACCTATGTATCATTTAGTTTTCACATCTTTAATATGAAAAATAAATGCAAGTAGCATTAATGTGTACGTACAACTTACCGTCTCCATGAACGATGCATTTCATTTCTTATCTCCAAATGTTATAGACTATTATAAATAAATATATAATGAATATATATGATATTTAAATCATGAATACTATTCTATAGATAATTTATTTTTGACCACATGAACAATTTTTAATTATATCAAGTTTATTTTCTACTCAAGTACCCAATATCAACAAAATGACTGATACAAACTTATTTAATTATGAAATTTATATAACTTGGTATTAAGTGATATAAAAGGAACAATAAAATTTAAAAAGTTTCTTAATAATGTAGAAAATAACTTAATTTTTTTTTCAGGCAAAACAAGGAACATACGTGACGAATCAAACTCAAGGTAAGGGAACCTTTCACCCTCCTCCTTTATTCAAATACTTATTTTGTGTTAAATCTTTTTAATTTACATTATATTATGTTGGGATATGTTCTTATATATGATTATTGCTGTCCATTTTATTTCTAAGTGATTAGAGACCCTTTTCGCTCTCATCAAACTATTTAATGTATTTTTAAGTGACGACGTTAGGTTGCTAAATTTTCATAGAGGAAATTCTTAACCCAATTTGCATTCTTTGGGTTAAACGTCTACTTCTTGATTATGTCATGGTATGATTATCTGAGAAAGAAAATTTGATATCCTATATTTTATTTATATTTTCTTTATGTGTAATTATAGTGAATACACATAATCTATCTATTTTATTTACAAATAGATTGTTTAATGTTCTTCACCTCAATCTCCTTTATTGAGGCATATTTTGGTCTATACAAAAATTTATTTTATATTGTGTATTATTATACCCTTTTTAATTTAATTTAATTCAATATATTTTCAAATAGGATTCTTTTTTTATGAGGCATTTTAATAAATTACAAAAAAAATGTTTCTTTTTAATGTACGCGATGACAATGACCTTTCCACCACCGCGATCATTCTTTGATATTTGGATTCATTAACAAGTCATAATGTTTTTGAATGGAAAATAACTACAACAATTCTTTTTTATGTATTTTGGTATTGAAAATGGGTTGAAAAATCATTGATTATGTCAATATATTGAAATGATATATTTTTATTGCAATGTGAAAGTGTTATCTTTCATTTATGATTGTTTTATGTGTTAGGATTATATTAGGGTTATTGGTAATTGTTTATGTATATGGGTGGTTCTATGATAAACCTAGGCTGGGAGAGCTTGAGATAGATCTCCAATGCATTGGGTAACATGACGAAGGTAAATGTTAATGTCTCTCCAAAGATATTTAGGAAATATATTGTGATGGCTATTCCAAACATAACTCACTATGAAGATTTGAAAGCTACAATGTAAGTATGTTATGGATGCCACAAGTTACCTTTGTGATTTAGGATTTCTATGTGATATTCATAAATCATATGATTTCATGGTGTATGTTAAAGAGCTTATGTTTATTATTGATAAGTATGACTTCATTGATTTTAATATATTCATGGACTAATGTTTTATTTTATTATTTTATATCCCTTAATAATATTTTTATGCTCATACCAAGTTTTTGAAATGTTTTTCATAGAGTTTAAGGAGGGGTAAGAGAAAATAAAAATTTAGGAATATTTATATCAAGAAAATAATTCTTTTTTATTTAAAGAGTTTTATTTTAATGAAAAAAATTAGATAGAGTAGAAGTGTGTACTTTTAATTTTTGATATATAATGTAATAATTATGGCCTAATTCTATAAAACTATAAACCTGAGAGATCCTCAATATAAATTTTTTGACATAAATCAATATTATTTAATTATTAAGGTTTGGGCCCTATACATCATCTAGAGGATCTTTGATTGAGAATTCACTAGTAGAAAACAGGGGCATGATGAGATGATTTATTATAATTTATAATAGTTTGGTACAAGAGTTTTTTGAATAAGAGGTACTCATGTGGTAAGACATATTTATTAATAAAACTCTTTATAAACTAATCTTGAATAGATAACTAGTTTACTGAGAGATATGAACTTGGGGAAAGTGAGTGAATGAAAAGTACTGGATAATGTATGTGACTTATGCTCATCACATTATCATTTCACTGAGCAATGTTCTAAAGTGTAGAGAATATAATGTTATTAAAGAAAATTATCCAATTAAATTCCAGAAAAATCAAGGATGGATAGAGTTTAACCAATTAAAATATAAATTTGTATATTAGAAGAATCCATCCATACCTCCCTATCGAAATAAGTTCCAAAATGAAGCCTATTATAGAATCAATTCCAAAAATCACTAAAACAGGAAAAATTAAGAAATATTATAACTAGAATGATTAAACAAAACTAAAAACTTTTTAGTGACCCTATTTATATCCATCTAATCATTATAACATCTTGTAAAATGAAAAAAACTATCTGAGGGTGAGGAGGGTAATAATAGAGTTGACTAGTTGGAATGAATGGGGGGAAGTATTATGGTTGTTTTTTCAAAAAAAATAAGAAAACTACAGAACCAAAAAGTTACAAACACCAAGGAAAAGTTCATTATGATAACAAGAATAAGTGGAAAGTAATTCACACTATCAAACACCACTAATAATGAAATAATTCAACCAATTATTGAGGAGAATGAATATAGGAACTCTAAAAATTATTCAAAAATAATATGAGAATAAGAAAAGAAAGAGGAAGAGGATAAGGATATTTTAAGGAGGAAGATATATGAGAAATCATTTTAAAGGGAAAAAATTGATAAGAAAGTACTACCCCACCACTTCCTTCATGTATGTTGGAATCAATGAAAATATAAGAGGAAGAAATTTAAAAAGAAATCATAAAAACATTCCAAAAAAGTGGATATTTATATCCCTAAATGGAATCACTCCAAGAAATCCTAAAGTAGTCTATGTTTATCAAGGAGATTTTCCAAAAGAACTTGACACTTCAAGGGAATGAGATTATCATTTGGGAAGAAGTGTCTCGACCCTTATCACACCACAGTTTCCAACCAAAAATCAAGATCTGGGGGAATTTTTTGTTCTATGAACCATTTCATATTTAAATTTCTCTAATGATTTTTATGACCTAGGTTCTTCAATTAATTTACTAACTCACTCAGTATTCAATTTTTTATATAAGGGATAATTTGAGTTCACAATATAAGGTGTCTATCTTGCAAACAAACACATGGTTTTCCAATCAAGAGTTTTGGAATACATCCTTGTGAAATTTAAAGATCTACTATTCTTAGATTATTTATACGTTTTGAATATATATGAATATAGTTTCCCATAAAATTCAACCATAATATTTTGGAGAAAATTCTTAAATATTGCTAAGACCATCATCAATGTCCATAAAGGAACACTCACCAAGGACTTTGGACACAACAATTTACACTTTAATATTTTTGACTCCATGAGAAAAAATTTCGATTATCACTCACTCTTTGCACTCTCCCATGAATAAGGTACTAAAACAATTGAATAATCCAGTATTTTAAATGAATTATAATCCTTAAGGGAGAAATTACCCATTGAGAATTCCATAGAATACATGAGTTCCCAAAAATATGGAAATTCATCTTACATGCTGTAAGAAGAGGCAACATCTGATTTATTTTATTATTTATTAAATTATTAATATTATGATATGATTTTGTGTGCATTTTATATTCACTATATGGAAGTGGGGAACCGAAATTTAAATTCATCCCTTGAGGAAACCCCAAATATAGAATTAAAACCACTTCCCACTGATTTGAAATAGGTGTACCTCATTGAAAGAGAAAAATTATGAGTGATAATTGATAATAATCTATCTAAAATTAAATAAAAATATTTTATTGGGATTTTGAGAGATAATATACATGTAATAGGTTGGATATTAGTTAATATTATTTGAATAAAACCAAAAATATTTTCACATAGAATTATTCTTGAGGTTAATTGAAAACCTATAAGACATCCCCAAAGGAGGATAAATCACTCATTTATAAAGGTTTTGAATAACGATATCATGAATCTCTTGGAATTAAGGATAATTTATCACATTTAGGATTCATAATTTTATATCCCCATTTATGTAGTTTCCATGGTAACTATCTAAACCACTATGAGGGATGAAAACAATGAATTAATCCCTGTGAGAATTAAAAATAAATGGATGGTTTGTATAGACTTTAGGAAGTTGAATCTGTTCACTTGGAACGATAAATTCATTATCCATTTAAATAACCATATTTTTGAGTTATTAGAATAGATAAATCATAATGTTTTAGAAGAATTTTTAGTTACCCATTTCCCCTAGGGATCAAGACAAAACTACTTTCACTTGTCCCATATACACTTTTAATTACAAAATAATTACATTTGAATTATATAATTCACTAGGTACATTTACTATATGGATAGTAATTATATTATTTGATCATATTGATGAATTATTATGGTCATTATTTTATTATTTCATTATCTTTAGAAATTATTCTGAACATTGTTTGAAAAATATGGAAAAAGGAATGAAAAATTAAATTAAAAAGAAACTTATTTTAAATTTTGAAATGTAAAAATTCATAGTTGAGAGTCGAACTGTACTTTTGAATGTAATTTTAAAAAAATTCATTGTAGTGGGTAAATAAAAAATTTAAGAGATAAATTATTTTCCTTACCCATCTTTTGTGAAAAATGTTAGTTCATTTTAGGACATGCAAGATTCTATAGGAGGTTTACGAAAGATTTTAGTAAGAGTTTTCTCCCTATCTATAGATTAATTTTAAAATATTACAATTTAAATTTAAATATTGATTGAAAGGAATACATTTGATGATTTAAAAAGAAGATCGATACATCCACAAATGATACAACCTCTAAGTCGGGGAGAACTATTTGAGCCACTTTTTGATGCCTCTAACCAAGAAATTGGAACAATCCTTATAAAATTGGTGGAATTATAAAAGTCATTAACTATGCCTCAAGAATAATATTTATGGCCTATTTTTAATACAAAACCATAGAAAAGGTGTTTTTGGTAGTTCTATTTTCATTAGAATGATTTATATTATATCTTCTTAAAAGTAAAGTCATTGTGTTTTCTAATCATACAACACTTAGGTACTTGATGAATAAGGATGAAGCTAAATAAATCCTAGTGAGGTAGATGATACTACTATAGGAGGTTAACATAGAAATAAAAGACAATAATTGAGTTGAGAACCGAGTGGTCGATCACTTGAGTTAGTTGTCAAGCATCACTAAAGATGAAATTTCATACCAATAACCACCAAATGATCACATTATAAGAGGGTAATTAAACTTTATATAAGGATAAGTTACTTAGTATGCTGACATGATAAAAAATCTAGTAACATATTTATCTAATATAACTTAAAGACCCACTAAATTCATAAACTAAAATCTGAATACATATATTAAATTTGTGAGGATACATTTCTTTGGAAACTTTTCAATGTCCAAGTGATTAGAAGTTGCTTTCTTGAAACTGAAATTGAATATGTTTTTGAGTTTATTCACTATTTATATTATGGAGGTCACTTTGGAACAAAAAAGATGAAATATAATGTTTTGTAATTTGAAATTTATTGGTCAACCCTTTTTAAAGATTCTCATAATTTTTTTAAAAAGGGATGGGAAATATCAAATTTTTGGAAATATTTTAATGGGAAAAAATAATCCAAAATCCACTTAAATTTTGTGATATTTTCGAAGTTAGGGGAATAGATTTTATGGGACCTTTTCCAATTTAATCTAAAAATTAATATATATAACTTTTATTAGATTATGTTTCAAAATGGGTTGAAGCAAAAGCCTCTAGGATTGATGATGCTAAAGATATTTTTTATTTTTTCATGGCTGACATATTTTGTAGGTTTGGAGTTCCTAGAGATACCATAAATGATCAAGGGAATCAATTTTTTAAAATTCTAATAAAAAATTTGTAAGAAAGTATGGGGTGCATCATAAAACCTCAACTACCTGTCATCCATAGACCAATGTCCAAGTAGAACTGTCCAATATAAAAATCAAAGGAATTTTTGAAAAATATGTTAAACCAAATAAGATTTATTAGAGAAAATCAGGGAATAAATTGTAAATACCCAAGACTGAGTAACCAGAATCATCCATTATAATTTCTAAGTATTTTTTTATAAAATAATTTTGAATAAATAGACAATATTTATTAAAAAAGAGGACCTTTTACCAGTCTATGTTCTAGATAATTAAATACATGACTTATATTTCAACAAAATTCACAAATTAAAAACAATGATTCTTCAGTGTATTTCTTCCACAATAAAGTTTCAATGCAGCGTGTTTTCTAAACCTATAAAAGTGATTATAATTTTTAGGGTTGGCCTAATATGACCAATAAGGGGTTTAAAAAAACCATTAATAAATACGTTTTAACACATTTTTTTAAAATACATGCTTCAAATCATTTTCTTAAAAAGAAATTAATATTTATCATAACATGTCATCATCATTTTCTTAAGAGATTCTGAAACATGAATTAGGATAATCTCCTAATCAAAAATGGGAAATATATTTAAGGGTTATGAATAAAATAAATTATAAAATATGTTCATACTTGAAAAAAAATGCATGGAATACCATTTATAATTCATACAATGACCCCAAAAAATTATTCATGACATACCTGGTGTGAAGATAAAAATTTTCACACGAAATATTAATTATTTATAATTTTCACCTAAAATGATATCCATTTTCATTTCACACATTAATGAAAACAATGAAATGATAAATTAGTTTCTAACCTTTGTTTATGGATTGTAAACAGATTATTAATCCTTCTTAATAAATGTTTTACTATATAAGAATATAATTAAATATAAAACATTATACCGTGTTCATCTAATTAATCAATGCCATACACATGTTCATAAGAGAATGATTCTTAAGCATGAATATTCTAATAGTCGAATAATACCATAGAGGGTCAAATAATAATATCATAATACGGGAATGTATAATTCTAGAAATAATAACTACAGTGTTAAGGCCTATTTCTAAGACCATACATAATCATACTGTCAAGGCCTTGTACCAAGTCTATAAGTTTCTCATCAGACCTACCGATGCACCAAGAGGCTATAATGGGCCTCAACCATCACATAATAAGTCAAATAAATTGCTCATATGTCTAGTAAATGTATTCCTTTAAATCAAAGTGTCACCTACAAAATTTATTTATCGGAATCTTAATCATAGATGAAAATAAATTCATTGATAAATTCTCGAGGAACATATTATTTAAAAATTAGAAAGTTTCTTATATAACTTGGAAACGTTTAATTCTTAATCTATATAATATCATAAAAAGAATAATCCCATACTTGAAATAATTGTCTATATTTTCAATGAACAAATAAGTGGTATAATGAAATAAATGCATACATGATCTCTAAAATGAATGGAATGTCGTTTATAAAATAGACATTAGCCACAACTAACTATGCATGACATAACATGAGGGGAGAATTAAGTTTTACACATGAAATGAAATCTTGTGTACATAAAATTATAATATTTATCACATGAAAATGTGTAAACTTTGTGAATAAAGGAGTTTAAACATACATAGATATTTAAACGCAAGTTTGAGGGATGTTAAACACCACTTATAATTTATAAATAAATGAGAATGAAAAACTATACTTAATGTGTTAATATTTATATGAATATATATCTGAATATAAATATATATACATATATGTATGTGGTTTGAAAACATGAAACCCCTGCATTCGATAGGTTTTAGAAGCTAAGATTTGAAAACAAAAAAATATCTTGTATGTGCTTATACCAAAATGCATTGATATATATATAAGTGTATATTCAAATGTAAATACACATATATATAAGTATATATACATATATATAAATATATATGCATCACCCTTGTATAATCATTTTTAAAACTAATACTCTCCCATTTTCACCAATGTTTTAGAGATGAGGTTTAGAACAAAAGAACCACTTAATCACTCACACACACACATATATATATATACTAAAAATATTGTTTCATGTATGTGTATATACATATGTATATACACATATGAAATTCTCTTTTTAAAGATCATTACTTGATAATCAAAATTATACCCTTGCAACTATAATATTTTTGGGTAAAGATCATTTAAAACAATAAGACTTATCATATATGTAATCTATATTAAAAGATATGGTTTACACAAACATATATATACATATAACTATATTAATATATATATGTTCACAAAAAAAATGAAAATAATACAATCCCTTACTTGATTAGGTTTAGAAGTGAGTTGTGGGTTTCTGGAACTGACAGAGAGAAGGCTTGATGGGGAAAATTTTTTGGGTAGCAATTGAGTGTGAAAAGTGAGGTTTTTTTGAAAAAAACCACAGTCTTCAGTTGTTGTTCTGAATTGAACAATGATAACCAAATCAAAAACATTAACTAGAGAAATGTAATGAAAAATATTTCTATCAAAAACCTAAAATATAAAATTGAATCAGTGAAGGGGGATCAGAGTCGAGGACATGGATTTAGTTTCAATATAACATTATGCTTAGAAATATATGAAGGTACTGACTCTAAAGGTACTAAAACGAAGGTGGAAAGGTGGAATCCTGGGAAAATGGGGATGAAGAGGGGCCAAAAACTAAATGTTGCGATGGAGACTAGTGTTTCTCAGTGAGGAAGAAGAAGGAAAAACGAATGGATGGATCAGATCAATCTCAATATGATCCAAGGTTTAGAAATAACCCTAAAAGTTTTTAGTGGAGGGGGAACAAAATAGGAAAAAATGACCTAAATGAAGCTTCACGGTTGATTGAATGGATTAGGATTATCTACGCATTTTAGAAACAGTTGATGATTGGGATTAGAACATGTATGATCTGACGGCTACAAGAGATCACATGATTTTAAAAGGATTTGATGGTCTAGATCAGGCGAAGCCAGTTCAGGTAGTTGATAAAAAACAAAGTGATGGAATACAGTGGGTCGAGATCGAGCATAGATATAGCATGGATGGATAGGAACTCAAACAATGAGATTGTGTGGCTGAGATCTCATGTCCCAGTAAAACCCACATCCCACCCCGAAACCTCATTGGTTTCAGGACTGCAAAATAAGGCTCGATGCACGGAGAATATCTTCAATGACACAAACACACACACACCAAGGGGTCCTTATACATAGGACCCTGCCCGTGGGCCTTGGACCACCCCTTTCATAACATCTCCCATACGCTGATGCGTAATATGGGTGACCTATGACCGGATCGTGTTTCCCCATACACCAAGCTTAACTCCCTTCTCGAGTTCCTCCTTGGGCCATGGGTCAACACCTCCCTGACTAGGGTTGACCCCTTCCTCCATCATGGTTGAGGTGTCCCCTACCATAGGTTTGGCACCATTTTTAAAAAAAATACATGATCATAAAATAAATTTTAGATAAAGAATATATTATATCCTTGATTACTTTATTTAACATCCTAGAAACACAAAATACTATCAATTACTATTATTTAAGCCCCCATATTTTAACTAAAAATTATATTTAATTTAAAACAACAATTTCAATAAACCAAAAATTTTATTTTAAAAAACTTCTTGCCTTTAAAATTTAAAGCACTTAAAATACTCAATGGTTATAAAAACTCGAAAGTCACATTAAAACTCAACAGATATTTACAACGTTCCTATAAATCATATAAATAACCATTCAAGGTATTAAAATATAAAATATCATTTCGTACATTAAATTAATTTTTCTCTATATCCCATTTACTCTGATTATTTTTTCTTTTATTATCAATATTTCATTTTTTATTATGGTGGATTCAAGGTATGAAGGGTACACACTTGGTCTCATCAAGATGTTGGGTGGTCTTCCATTTATTCTATTGGGTCCTGTGATGAATTTTCTTATGTAGTTGTAGTCTCTTATATTACTGTAATATTTCAAGGATTTAATAAAATGTTCTTCATTGTTCTCTGTGTCATAAATAACAACAATTTTTATAAGAACAAAAATAAAAATAACTAAAAATACTATTATTACAGTTATAATTAAGTTGGGTAATTTACTAAACCATATTGTATTAGAGGGTATTTAAAGTTCCCTAATAGGAATGAGTCTATATAGATTGATTTATGGGAAACTTTGTCACCATCCAATGGAATTGGAGCTGAAGCAATACTAGGTTGTGAGAGAGATGAATTTGGATCCTAAATGAGTTAAAAAAGAGACTGAAATACAACTGAAAGAGAAAGATGATGTTTGAAGAGAATATTTTCAATATTCTTATATTTAAAAATTGATAACAAGGGTGTCTCATTAAAAGATGATCCAACACGAATACTTCCATTCTAGAGAAATAGCACTGTTATTCAACTCAAGACTCAATATGATGCTAGGTAAACTCAATTCTAAATGGGAAGGTTAATTTATAGTAACTTATGTATAATATTTTGGTGGTGTGTAGACTATAAAGGGAAGAGATGAAGATCTATTCAATAGTAATGAACATTGGATAAAATAATTCCATGAAAACTGTCCATCAGAGGGAGTGGAGGAGATCACACTACTCTAACCAATTTATCAATAAAACCTATCACGTTGTACCTATCCTTAACAATTTATTATTGTGATTAAATTAAAAATATTATTACATGTTAAATCTACTTTATTTTATTTATTATACTATTTTATTTTAGTGTCTGGGAAAAAAATTTGTAGTTTTGGATTTTCATAATTCTGTTTTTTAAAATTCTATTTTTCAATAAATGTTTTTTGTTTCTTTTTAATTTTTTTGAAACTTTTATGCTCAAATAATTATTTTTTTTATTTTTGAAACCCATTTCAACGAGTCAAATTATTTATCCCATGGAATGAAACATAAATTAATAATGAAAATGATTTTTTTCATGTTAAAATGTTTATGAATTTCATGGGAAGATATTTAATTTTTGAAACTCATGCCATAACTCCTTGTATTTAAATTTTAAATCACCTTCCCATGAGGCTTTTGAACCCATTGTGATATATTCTTCAAATTCACATCATTTATTGAGAGAACCAATCCATGCATTCTTTAACAAAAATGTTATTTCATTATAAAAAACATGTGGGTTTTAGGTACTTGTTTTTAAAATGAGGGAGGAATTTATTTGGTTTTAAAATCCCCATTTTCAAGAGAATCATTTTTATTATTTCCTTTTTTATATATTTAATCATTTTATACCTTAGTATCCATGCAAATTCTATTAGGTTAGCCTCATTAAAAGACAATTTTACCTATCCAACATGCTCTGGAAGTAAAAATTCATGATCTAGTTGAACTTATGAATGGTAGGAAGCTATATTATTGTGTGATATATCATTTTATGCTACATTGTTTTGAAAATTAAATTCTAACAAATTGTGTTTTCTTTTGAAAAATTAATTTTCTAAAATTCTTTCCTTATTTAATCTTTTGAGTAGAATTCTAAAAATAATTCTATGATGAATGTACAAGATAAAAAAAATTCAAAAACATATTTTTTGAGATTAAAATATTTACTTTCACTAAATAAAAGTGATTTGAAGTTATCCCCCCTAAATTAAATTCAAATCAACATCACAATAGAAATAATGATGTGAAGAATATGAAAATATCATAAAAAATTAAATAATGTTAAAGGGAGTTGTGTGGATAACATTTTTGATATTGAAATAATGAATAATGTAAAAATTCATTAAAAGTTTCCTCATAATTGGAGCTGAATTTTTACTAAGGGGGTGAGGAGGAGACTATACTTGATTGAAAATTAGTATCATAATATTTTTTTCATAAAAAAAACCAAACCCTCATTTTATACCATATAATTTATGACATAAAAAATGTACCATCTGAACGATAATGAAAAAACCTATAAATTCCTCATGATAAAAACATTCTCTTGACTTATATTGAGTATATATTTATTAATTTAACAATCATATGATGACTCTTTAATGGGTTTAGAGGATAAAATAATTATTGAAAATTAACATTATTATAATGATGGAAAATTCAAGTAATGTATGTTTTTTCTGTGAATGAGAGGAGAAATGTATTATAAATAGATTGAATGAGCTGAATAGAAAACATTAAATAATGTGTTTTGGAGGAGGCATGATATCTTTTGTTTCTCAGTGTTAGATTTTTTAATCTCGTGGGCATGTGTTTTAAATTTTTTTTTTGATAATTACTTGTCTCAGATTCCAAGTGATAAGTGAGGGGTAATTGATAAATCATAAAATTTAAGCACAATCCATATGAATTTAATTGAATAAATCCCCACCAATTTATCAATTTAATCTGAATAGCATCGTTTTTGTTTCCTTGGTAAATTATGAGCTAAGTTGTGAAAATTGATTAAATATGAAATTTGAAAATTTTAATATCACTTTTTATATCAAACCTAAAGTTTTAAATATTTATTTTAATTGATAGATTAATTTTTTAAGGCATTAATTTTTCATGGGCATCAAATTCTTCATCTAGACCTAGTTCTAATTCGTATTCCATTATTCCCAAATAAATCAATCAATGTTGAAAATATTTTTGACTAATAGAGTTTAACACTCATTAATAAATTATAATTATATTGAGATACAAGGAAGTAAATGAGGTTATTCTAGTCATATTAAAAATAGAACTTTCCTCCACATGTCCAGGTTAAATGTTATATATAAAATAACTCATTAAGATAGAAGATACACACATCAAATTGGATGAAAATGAAGTGTTTATTGATCCTATAAAAGAGAGATTCATTAATTATGGAATAATAATTCATAAACCTATCCAAAATATTTTAATATTTAATGTTAAATATAAAATTACTATAATAACTCTTTAGAATAAATCTTGGTAATATTTAACCATTTTTAGGAGAAAATAGTGAAAAATTAGAATACATGGATTCTTGAGATGAAATTTTTTGTTCTTCCTTTTCCATTTGATTAGTTTTGTAATTTGTTTTTATTACCTCTTATTCTAAGATACCATTCACATGGAGGGGAAAAATTATGATTGATTGTGGAAGTGGATGTTTTATTTTTTTTAATTCATGAGTTCTAGCACTTCATGGAATAAAATCATTTCTTTTTTATATTAAGTTGGTTTGAATATTCTAAAAGTAGTTTTTATTATCAATTATGATTTTATTTTGTTTTAGGTTCTATTATTGTCATTTCTTTAGTCAATGACTATTATCTCCTTCCACTATGTTATATTTTATATATGATATAATATAATAGAGTTTAGTGGTGATGCCCTTGGAGATTTTTAGTACATGTGGGAGGGGTAGTTGGCACAATTGATTGTTTAGGAAGAATAAGACATGATTAGGTATTTCCAATTTAAATTGGGGGTATTCATTGAAAATATCTGACACATAGGAAGTATTTTAAACAACAATGAAATTTTTTCAACATTTATTCTCACCATTACCATTTTACAAATGGAGTGAGAGGAATCCATTGTGGAATCTAACTTTAATCGGAGTAAAAGAAGATGACTGGATAACATGGAACTACAATTGTAATTTAAAAAAGATCTAATCAGACCACACTTTTCATATAATTATTTTTAATCTCTTATCTCATTAATTTATTTATTTTTAATTAAAATAATTTCAAAAACTCCCCTTTCTCTAATTTAATGCAAAAAACATGATTTTATTTGTAATCCTATCTAGAGACAACCTAGGTTAACCATTATATTATATTTTAACATAACAAATAATTATTTTTTCCACACCCCATAATATTCATGTGTTAAAGATACACATATTTTACTTATTCACATGATCTTGATAATATAATTTCCATTCAAATAATTGATGTAGTAACCATTTAATTCATCTCATGAATATAAAATATAAGATTAATAAATCCTTAATTTTATTTTTAAATCATATATATTTAGAATACAATGTAAAATTTACATTCAATATCAGATAAAATTAAAAATAAAATAATTAATTTCTATAACATCTATACCTAACAAGGAAATCGCATGGAGTTTCACAAACTCCTTTAGGTATATCTTGTAAATTCTAATCATATGGAATTACTAATCTTCCTTCAAAAAAACCCTAGGTTTAAATGAAATTGATTGGTTTCTTTAAGAAACATTATTAAACATTTCAAACAACCTTTATTCTTCCATTTTTACAATTTAACTACTTGTACTATCGATATATTAGTTTAGAAACTAAACAAAATTTTCATAGTTCATACATATTCCCAACACTTTTAGGAAAGTAGATAAATTTTCTTTTAATTTAATAACATTGTCGGAAAATTTCCATAAATGAAAATAGGATACATTTCCTAACCAGAACAATCCATTTTTAGTCTCCCCTTATGGAATATTATAAAATTAAATAAATGATAAACAATGGGTATTAAAAATACCCATCTCATTTCATTTAAAGAACTACTATTTATATTCACGTTTTAAAAGGAAAATGAGATAAAATACACATCTTATGAGATGTTTATCCAAGATTTAAGTATCTAAGTTCGCAATACCATAACTTATTTTCTCTATTATATTTAATAAAACTTAAATATTCAATTATTTTCATCTTCTGACCACTTTTATATTTATAACACTTTGTAAAACATAATGTTAATGTCGTATTTCAATCAGCATAATAGAAATGACTTCTATTACTGATAAATTTTTAAGGAAGCGTTTAGTTTAATTTAGTAAACAATATTTTCTACCACATTGAATATAATTTTAAATACCCAAGCACATTGAGTATATGAGACTAAAATTAATTAAATCATTAAAATTCCCAATAATATTGAGTACTTGAGTAGGGACTAAGATTCCTTTCTTAATTTTTCATCTAATTCCATTGAAACCATTAATTAATTACTCTATGCTTCCATAATAATCTAGATTCACCTATTCAATAATTTCAACACTTGGTTACTCATGATAGAACAATTATGAGAAATTGAATTTTCCATAAGAAATTTTATTAAATAACCAATATTGCTTAAGAACTTTTCTTAATTTAATAGTCTTAAGAGCTACATTGATTAAGCTAATACTTATCAAAGATTGATCAAAATGTCTAGATTGACGAAGATGATGTTGATATTATTTAAAAATTATATTTTATCATATGAGTATATTGTATTATTAACCATTTATAAGTACTTTTATTAAATGATATCCAATTAAAATGAAGAAACTATTTTAATATCATATCCATTAATAAGAGAAGATGTATTTTTCACTAAATAATGAGAAAACTTTGGTTTTCCTCTCACCAATTAACTATTTATCCAGGCTATCATCTAATTCATATCATATATTAAATTTATATAGTCAATTAAAAAACTCTTTGTCTACCCATCATTTATATAAAATCAACTCTATTCCTATAGTAGCCTAAACATATTAAGGTCTCTCGAATACTAGAACCTAAAAAAATAAAAAATAGGATAAGAATGGAAAATATTGGGGAACCCAACTCTTACAAGAACTATCGAAGGATGTCCTACTATCACCTATCATTTCTTCTTTTACCCAAGATAATCTAGGGGTACCCAAATTTGTCATGACCAACCCGGTCCAATGATCAAGGTCATGAGAAATGATGTTTTAGAAGGAACCTTACACTTAGTATTTAAAGGGGATTTTAATCTCACCATATTATCTCATATTATCCCATTTTGTGTATGTATTCTTTTAGTAATTTATTTTGGGATCATATTCCCTCTACCAAACTAACAAGTTTTAACCATATTGATGTGTAACTCTTAAAACAACTAAAACGATTATGTTACTCACCCAAAAATAGAAGTAAAATATATTCATGTACATATTAATGTTTCATATGTGTAAATTATATGAACAATTCATGTAAATGAATATATTTACATGAAATTGAAAATATTCACATGCATAATGTAGGATTGACCAATAGCTTACCACATTCACTTGAGTCATGACTCGTCCTAATGGGGCTTGTTTCTCAATTCCCAAATCCCCCTCCAATAGGATAGGGGATGGAAACTAGTGCTGAGTTGGAAGATCACAAGAATGGGAGGCATTATCCTAATAACCTACACACACACACAAACACCTCCAAGACTATACAATGATAAAATGTAAAAACAACTGAATAACTATGAATGCATTCCTATAAATTCCAAAATGAGAATATGAATTGAAGTAAAGGAATTTATACATGAAAAAATACAATACCACCACAAAGAGTCTGAAAGTAAGTCCAATATGAAAGGAAGATGGGGAATGTTGTCAAAATAGAATAGAAAGAAACCTCAGTATATCTGGTCCCACAAAGAATAACTTGCTCCTAGTCCCTTAAGTAATCTATAAAAAGGCCGATCATTTACACAAGACACGACATGTGTGGGAAAATCACGTGTAGGGGTGAGTATAAAAATACCCATTAGAACACTATGAAACCACAAAGAATACAACAAAAGAAAAAATTCTGCTCCAAATAGGTGTATGTCTATAAAACATATAATAAGAATACCCAGATATCCTCAGAAAATACACATAGTCTAAAGGTAAGGTCACAACTGTAATACAATCCTTGGATTCCATCACAAAGGATCCATATAACACTCATCACAGAGAACATGCTCCATGAGTCTGAAATCACTAATGAAATCCGTATGAATGATCATTGGGTATCGACAATAGAAGTACACACTAAATGTCCAAAGAGATATGACACACATATTATGAACACTCCCAAGGCTATGTGTTATAATGAGAACTCAATATGGATTAACCTACTAATTAGAGGATTTGTTTCGGTATAGTGTTGGTCCAAATGATTCCAAAAACTCCACCTAGGTAACGTAGATGAATATAAGATATCACTCCGGGCGTCATGGGAGGATTCCAACAACTATATAGAATAATTCTTTTTAAAGGGATCAGTTCCCTACAAATTGAAGGTGTTTACATACTAACCCTTAGGGAATGAATATAGGGAATACAACCTAAAGAAACTTGTAAAAGATACATAGTAAAAGGAACTAAGCCTAAAATTAAGGAGAACATGATTTGTTGTAGGGGTACACACCATTTCCTTTCAATACTAGGTCCATCCCATTCCCATATACGTGTAGAAGTACTTTTTTTACACCTACCCTTGTACTTTTTCCCGTGTCCCGATACACAACTTATCCTATATATGGCTAGCCTAGCTGTGTCTGTGTGGGAGTACATTGCATACTCATTCCCATGTACTCAAACCCATGTCGGTGTACCCTATGAGGTACATGCTGAGATCACCAATGGGGACCACACTCCATGTGAAAAGGTCACACATCATGCGATACTTATCTTACTTCAGAAACCCTAGATTACACAGAAAGGTTCCCACATAATGCTTAGCTCTCACTTAAATTCTGTGTATCACGAAATTATCAAGATTCTTAGATCTGGTTCACGCTCTATTTCCTGCTCCTCCTGCCACAATTCCAACATTAGGTCTCATTGTAAAATTGATAATCATATCCTGAAGTTTTTTACCATCATCGATCTACATCATCTAGCTCTTCGATTCATTCAAAAAATTTATTTGAATATTGTTCTTTTTTATACACCGAAGAACACAAAATGAAAGTACCTACAATGGTCGATCAACTACCAGTTATGTCATCACACCCCCTTCATTTCATGTGGATCCTAGATCCACAATATCGAATAACTAGGCTAATAAATGGGTGTGAAACATTTTATATCTCACCAGATGTTGAACCATGGGCATAATGAAGAACACCCTCTATATGAAGAATCATAGGAGAAAATAACAATAACAGTCATGAGTAAAAGATATTTTTTTATCTTTGTTTTTAACTTGATTCATTTATTTTAGAATAATGAATGAATATACAATAATTGATCATAATTAAATTCTCCAAAATCCAGAATAATCTAACCCATACTACAATACACATGATCAGCGGATCCATCTGTTTGTTGATTGATCCATGTTCATTGTAGAAATATAAAAAGGAATGAAAACCAAATAAAAAAACATCATACCTCAAGATATATCAATAAATAATGAATAATGAGCCAACATAATTGTCTTTACAGTGATATATTAATCTTGTTGTCCACCGATCGCCGATCTATGACCTAGTTTCCATTCGCATGATAGAGATCCTCCAACACTCTTTATAAAATCTCTCCAATAGTTATAGGTTTATGTGAACAACCATGGATTTTTTTCAGGAAAGTACAAATAAAAAAACATTAGTCACAACATGAAAGAAATAAAAATAAAATAATTTATTTAATTATTTTATTCATTTGACATCCATGATGACTTTTTCAGAAACACCCTACACCGAAAAAGGTTATGTCATGAATAGCCTAAAAGACGTGTTCTAAAGTCAATGGTTCCCTTCGATTTATAATTTAGTCCCCCCATTCAGATGTTATTCCACTTTTTAAAGAAACTTACATGAATGTGTTTTTTAATATATTTAATATATTTCAAGCATTTTTTCGGGGCACACAGAGCCTTAGAATCGCACACCTTCTCAGCACATTTTCCCAAAAAACAATCCATCAAATATCAAAAAACAATACATGGAAAATATGAGTCACTAAAATATCCATACCTTGGGGATTTGAGCTCAAAAATCAAAAATAAGGGCTACATAAATAGATGTGGGTACTGAGTATGAATCTAAGATTCCAACTCCCAAATGCTCCCCTGAAGATTCTTGTACTATAACCAGAAATAATATAATTGAATCTTTCACCCCTAAAGTATAATCTCCAGCTGATCCTTGAAATCTACTAGGTACTTATTAAAGGTAGCTCTATTCTCATTGTCCATACCTCCCTAATTGACAACCTATGATGGTTCATGCACAAACCTCCTTAGTTGCAACCCATGAAACAAATTGTGTACTCAGTTTATCTATAGAGGTAGAGCTAAGTGGTACGCCCCTCACCAACTCTATATAGTATATGGAAAGGTCCAATGAATATCAAAGATACATTTCAACCTCGATCAAATATCTGTAATTATTTTCGAGGTGAAACCCGTGGGAACATATAATATGCCTCCTTGAAATCCAAATTCATCCTTCTTTACTTTTCATAAGACTTCTAATGAATCTATTTTGTCCTTATATGCACCTGAATGACCGAAACCTGATTAGTTGTAGCTTTCAACAATTCTGGGTCCATAAGTGCTGATCCCCTAGTCAATTCAATAAAGTGGTGACATATAGGTTCACCCATAAAAATCGTCGAATGGTTCCATAACAATGGTGGATTGGTAGATGTGGTTTTACTTAAACTCTACCAGAGGCTGGTGATCCTCCCATCTACAACCAAAGTCCAACATGAGTGCCCACAAAATGTCCTCCAAGACCTAAATGGTCCACTCTATCTGGTTGTCAGTTTGGGGGTGAAACACTGCGATAAAGCCTAACTATGTCCTAAAAGAATCTTTTAATCTCTTCCATAACTAAGATGTAAAGAGAGAATAATAGTTAGAAATGATGATTGAGGGAAATGCATGGAGTCATACTATCTCCTTCATGTAGAGGCATCCTAATAAATCTACTATACTCTTCTCTCGAATAACAAAAATGTTGTCCAAATTGGCGAGTTAGTCTATGATTACCCAGATGGAATAAAGTCCCTTGGATGTATGTGGTAATACCATCATGAAGTCAATGGATATCCTATCCCATTTTAACATTGGAACATAAAGGGGATGAGTAAAACCCAATGGAACTTGGTACTAATCCTTCACTTTCTAACATGAAAGGCATTGAGATAAAAACACTACCACTCCCTTCTTATTTCTTGAACACCAATTCTAACATCACAAGTACTGGTACATCTTTTCCACACCTAGTTGTACCACTAAAGTATATGTACAAAACTCTCTCAAAACCACTTCCCATAATTTCATTGGTACCAACGTGCTTCCCTTGAAAATAGTGACATGGTCCCGACCTTTAGTAAATCCATTAGAATCATGTCTATTGGATATATAATTTCACAGGGTCTCACAGATGGTATTCCCAAGATGTGCCTTCCTAACTCACTCTAACAGAAGATGGGAAAACCATCTAATAGAGTTAAGATGATCCATCTCCATCTATAAATGATAATTGTAATGAATCCAACTACTATGATTCCTCATTTAAAAAATGTGAACTAGATATTATAATAAGGGAATATAATACTATGTTTCCCTTCCCAGGAGTAAATATAATCTTAAAGTAATAATCCTAGAGAACCTCTAGCCACCACCTTTGTCTAAAGGTAAGGTCCTTCTGAGAGAAGAAATAATTTCTCTCTTCTTATCATAATAGATGATAAAATGCATGCCTATCTGGTAGTGTTTACACATATTTAGTGAAAATATTTCTATTTGTAAATCAAGATCATGGGTAACGTAGTTCCAAAATGAAATGACCAACTACCACTACATTGGAACACAACTAAGCCTAGTTACTGATGCATTAAAAAACACTACATACTTCATCCTCATTTAGGAATCTCAAGATGAGAGTGCTCGTCAATCTTTTCCTCAACTACTGAAAAGACTATTGGAACCTCTCTTTTATCATGGAAGGCTATCCCTTTCCATTCAAAGATATCATGGGTGTTGAAATTCTAGAGAAACTAGATATGTATCTTAAGTAGTATCCTAGAAACCTAAGTATGATTCACACCTTCATCACACTCTTGGGGGCTCCCAAGATAATACTACATCAACTATGGATGGGCCCATTTCCAAACCATCATTTGAGATAACATGTCCTTGAAAATGGACCTCTGAAAACAATTAAAGGAATATAGAGAGCTTCGTATAAATCTGGTGGTCTCATAGTACATCTAGAACCATCCTCATGTTACTCGCATGTTCCTCCATGGATGTTGAGTACACTAGGATATCATCGATGAAGTCCACCATGAAACAGTTTATGTAAGGATAAATGATATAGATCATGTGTCCCATGAACACTATAGGGGAATATTTAATTCCAAAGGCCATCACTGAGTACTTATAGTGAGCGTAGAAACATTTTAATTCCATATTTGGTATGTCCTAATCCATTACACCAAACTAGAGATAACATGGCATGAGGGTAATCTTTCAGAACCATTGTTCCCCTTTTAAGTGATCTAATAGGTCATTTATCCTTGTTATTGGATAAATGTTTTTCAAGGTCACCTAGTTTAATCACTAGTAGTCCACACATAAAATCAATATTCTTTATGCCTTCTTAAAAAAACTGGGGCTGCCCAATGGAAAACACTAGGTCTAACAAAGCAATTCATCTGTAAGACCTACAACCTCACCCTAATCTTTTGAATCTCTATAACAGCTGTAGAGACCCAAAGCTTGACATAAATGGACATTACATTACTTTTGTGGAATATATAATACATAGAAAAAATAGACACCAAAGGACTGTAATAGTTTAGTGTCTTTGGAAACATGGAACACAATCTTCTAATCATGGTGAAATATCTTCAACATGTCCCATAATGATATTCCCCTTTTTTTCTTACCTAAAACCTTTCTTTATATCCTGTGGAGAAGAAAACATAAAAAGGGTGAGCTCAAATGCTCAGTAAGGGTAAACACAGAGAAAATAAAACAATCCATAAATATTTGAATGCAAAAACTTGAACATAAAATCTAAACATCCAAATCTTGAGCAAAGACATAAATCTTGGAAGTACGTAAGGCATATATCAAAATGGAACATCAATCCTGATAAAATATCCTGGGAAGAAAACATGTAATTGTGGAAAACCATTAATCACTAGATATGATTTCTATAGTATCCAAGGCATTGCTTCTACGACCATCTTAGTGGATAAAGTCCATTACTAAACCGAGTTCACTCCTCATTCCAATCCTATATTACTGAACCCGATTAACTTGCCGTTCTAGCCATGTCTATCTCATGAGATATAAATCTTTACCTAATGCATTGGAGGGAGATATAGGCCCCACCCATCTCATAATGAAATCATTCTTACTTGTTCCACAAAATAAACATAAATCATTCATCATAACCCAAAGAATAAAATGGGTTTCATAAACATCATCCCATCATCACATAATCCATATAAAAAAATGGATATCATTTCATCATAAGAAAAGTGAAACCATGTAAATCATAAATAAATTATAATTGAAACATAAACATATGAAATAATGTCATCTTAGATGGAAAATAGTTTTGATAAAACACTTGAAATGAATTCTTGAGGAAAATATCATTTCTTCTTCAAAATAATTTTCTTTTCCCAAAATGCCACACAATTTTAAAATAAAAGGATTTTATTGAAAATAAACATGAAATTTTGTAGAGGAATCTTCATTGAAATAAGTTATTATGAAACTGTAAAAATCCATTCATGCCGTATAAGTTAAAAAAACATTATCCCCTTACTTTTGTCAGAAAAGTCAAAGAGTACCTCATATGGTAAACAGAATAAAGATTCCTTCCATATGATGTGGTAAAATTAAAAAGGGTAAAAATGAATTTAAACATACATGGAAGAAAAGTAAAAATTTTATGAAAACATTTTGAGAACATATGGATATGGATAATAAACATAACCCCAATAAATACTTACAAATAAACAATCTCGAATAAGAATGAGATTGGAATAATTATCCCTTACATTTTGTCCAATTTCTTCCATATGTGTCCGAGACTCCTATATAGTGGGTTTAAACATATTATTAACTTTTTAAATAACCATAAAAATATTTATGATATCAAATATGATTCACTTATGACTTTATATTATCCATTCATTTGTCAATTCCATGTTAAAGTAGCGTTTTCGGTAAAATCGTTTCATTTATGGTCCGTGTTTTGACTTGTAATTATTAATATGATTACTTAGATAATGATTACTTAATTGCATAATATAAAACATTATTTATATATAATATATATTCAGAATATACATATATATAATAGATCTATAAGTAGAAAGAAATACACCGTTCATGGAGACAGTAGGCCGTACGTACGCATGAATGCTGTTTTTCGTTTCCTTATTTAATTTAATGGAATTAAGTAGATGACATACATATATATACCTAAATATAGTAGCATTATTAGGTAATATATTTCATTATTACTTATTATATATACTTTATTATCAATCTTGAATTGTTAACATGGAAAATGAATCGCATCGCGTCGTGGAGACGGTAATCCGTACGTACGCATGAGCAATGATATTGTTCCCATATTTATTGAATGGAATTGGAGTGGATGATATAATATCTTAGAATCAGTTTGATGTTATAATAATCATATATAGTTATTTTTTACCCCATTATACCCATCCAAGTAGGGTGGTGGTGGAAAAACTGATTACACCACGGTGTGGAGATGATATTTCGTACGTACGCACGCACGGTGATTTTGTTTTCCGTAGGATGGATAAAAGGTGAAATAGGGTTTTTTCATATTTATAATAACATATCAGTATATAATTAATACTGATGTTATTACTTTATAATGAAACAACTAAATAATAGGAAGTAGAAGAAGAAAGAAACATGAAAGAGTCGGTAGAAGAGATTACCTCTTCCTCGACACACCTCCTTTAAACTTCTTCTTAGGGCACTAGAGTTGGCATTTTGAGAAAACCAGAACCTCTATGTTATTACTAGAGAGGTTGAGAAGAGTAATTGTCAGAGGTTGGCCAAGCTTCAAGGCTCAAAAGGGTGTGAAGAGAAGAGGGAAGGGGTTCCCTTTTTATAAGGGAGGAGACGAGAACCTTTGGAAAAACTTAAAATATTATTTTATAATAAAGTCATATTCAGTTTATAATAGATCCAAATTGATTTATTACAAAGCTGAAGTAAGGATGGGTCTAAATCCTCTGAACCAATAGTTTTTAGACATGTTTAGGTTACTATTTTAACATTTTCATTTAGATTTAACTCTAAGTTAAATAATTTAACTTTTACCGTGTCTGCTTGTTTTCTTACACTATACGGTTAATAAACTTACTATAACAAGCCAAACGAACCCCAAGTGGTTCATTATTAATATATATAACCTTATCTAAGTCATTTGGACAAAACTTATATTTTTAGGAATATAATAACAATTAATAATATAATATTAGTTTTAAAAACTATTTTATGTCAATTTTGACACTATTTGGTAATTGATTTTTTGTGAAAATCATAACAACATGATTATTTCAAACAAAGTTAATTGAATAAATACTAACATATCATATTAACCTAGAAAATTAGTGGAAAAAAGTCTCAAATCACTTTTATTTGGGTATTTATAACATCAATTATGTTAATATTTCATTAATAAGGTAATTACTGCATCATCATTGTGTCATAAATAAATTAAATTATTTAATGTCTAAAAATTATAAATAAAATACCATTATTCAGGAAATATTTTTATATTTCTAATGCATATTTATAGTCGAATTTATCCTATGTATAAACCTATATTAAAAATGTTTTAGTTATTAAACTTTGATTTTAACTATTTTAACTCTTCTTTAAATAAAATAATAATAAGTGTCCTAATCTAATCCAAGTGGACCTAAAGGGTAATATTTTATTCCTAAAGTTGTTTTTGGTCGAATTAAACTTATCCAATATAATTAGGACATGTGTTAGGGTAATAATAATATCATTTTTACCCTTAATTAACCTATTTACTTTTAACCGTGGTAAATAAAAGTAAAAAGTTACTATTCACCAATTTTTTTTATCTAATTGAACCAAATTTTAATATTTGATATTAATTTTTTCTCTTGGATATTCAAAATTCCACTCACAGAAGTGGTAAAATTATGTTTTATGTAAATTTTCAAATTCTCCTAGGAGGTGGGTAAAAGACGGTGAAAAGTTCAATAAAATTTTTATATATCAAAATTTATTATAAAATGACTCAAATGAATTACATTGAACTTATATAGGTATTATGTATCAATTTTGACCTAAAATAAATTTAAATAAAATATATAATTATTTAAATAAAAAGTCGGTTTTTAAATATTAACACAATGTTTTCACTATTCACAAAAAAATTGAATGTTTTCAGAAAAATACCAAAAATTTACCCTAGGATAATTTAGATATTCCGAATCAAAAAATGAGGTCCATTTTGAAAGATAAAATTTATAAAATTTCAAAAACTGGGTATTACTATTCGTAACAGCTAGTTCATAATAATATTATAATAATATCTCGTTTAGTGAAACTTGGTATTGTGTACTGCACACGCTATCAAAGATGGTCTTGATTGCATGTAATGAAAGAAAATCCAGGGCTGCATGTAGTGAAATCCCCATTTGGTGTTGCGTTTAACATAATCAAAACTTATTTCATTTATACATTAAACAAAATCTATACTTAATGTTGCGTAGAATAATTTCTACAAAACGGACTTGAAATTGTGTGTAACACGAGCCAGTAATAGTGTTGCGTATACTGCAAGATAATACGGTGTTGCGTATAGTACAAGATAATCTTGGTGTAGTGTATAATAGAAGAAATCAAAGAAATTAAAAATAATATATCTCATAAAATCTCGGGGTGTTACAATAGCCATATGACATGATGAAACTGATATCAGTGTCATCCCATGGTGTATACCAATTAAAATGTTTCTCAATCTATGGGGAGGTAAAATTGGAACATCCTTAGGGGAAGATGTTCTCATAATTCACAACCACTACAGGGAACTGAAAATTCAAAACATCCTCTACACCAAGGGTCATGCTAGCCAACTGGTGGGTTATTAGTTTCACCCACCTATGAATGATTCCATTCTGCACTGCATATGTTTCCCTTCCACCTTCAAAGGATAACCTTGTCCCATCACTACAAACACACTACATCCTCCACTTGAAATAGTTAAACTGGTCATGAACTATAGATAACTACTACAATCCTAAGATGATGTCGTAAGACCTCATCACTAATACAAAGAGATCCCAAAATAAACTCTCACCTCTTAGACTTTGGTCATGATGTCAGCAGAAGTTTTTGAACACCGAGTCATCTCTAGTAAGAGTCTCCAAGTTCAAGTTTCATGCTAAGGGTGAAACTATAATCTCTAAGTCTCAAACAAGATAGGTGGAAATAAAGGAACTACTAGAACCTGTGTCTATCTGTATAGAAGCTAAGGTATAAAAGAAATATATTATACCTTGTATCAATCCTGAAGTCTCCGAGTCATAATCCTCGACTGCCTTTATCTATCCTGCCCTGTCCTCTAGCTCCCTGATCTTGGCATGGACCACTTGGGGGCAGTGGTGGTAACAAGTCAAAGAATAGACCACCTAAAACTACTTTCCCAGCTTCTTAACCACTTCCTCCACCTGATCAACCTTCCTTCTCCTTTATCCTCCTCTAACTTGACATCCTATCCATGGTATATCCATGGGTCATGCGAGATGTTACATAATCATGAGAAAGATGTCCCATGTTGTCACATGATTTGAACCACATCTCCCAAGGATGATTGGGCCCATCCTGTGAACCTTGAACCAGAGACCCTCTGTATTGGGACCTCCTACTAAAATTTATCATGCATCAAGGTACTTGATACTAATGTTGGATCTATGTCGTCCATATATATTCCAATGTGGTCCCACTACTAACAACCACTATCTGTGTCTGTTCAACCAAGAAAATATTGACCATAAAAGAACACTCTAGCACCCCAACATAGGTATTAATTCATATAGGGATAAAAATAGATGATATGTCTCTAAATATTCCTAAATAAAAGCCCTAATCCTAGAATAAATGATCCTAAATCATATTTATCAAGTAACTGTAAGGTTTGGTAAACTTCGATGAATACTCAAATACTTTCATGCTTCACTACTGAAGCTGAAGAAGCTCTTAGATATGTACGACCCTCAACGTATCTTGATAAAATTCCACTCTAAAATGAACTCAATCTCTAACCACTCTTGAGCCACTTCTTTGTAATACCGGGTCACTAAACCTCACCATCACCCTAAATATCCATAGAGAAGGTCCTCTTATAGAACTACCATTTGATTCGTTAGTGTCCTGACTAGATAAAAAACATGGGTCACCGCCTCAAAACAGACCTTAGCCACCTGTGGGATGAGCTCAACTCAAAAATTATGGGGTCTCTAACACTAAAGCTCATGTAGTTCACCTAGAATGAACACCTCATCCACTAGTATTGCAGGTACGATCCTCTTCCCAACAATTGGTTGTATAGATGGTGCACCTACCGAATGTAACACCTCTTGAACTTTTCCCCGTATTGATGCCTCATTACAGGGGGTTTATCCTTGTGATCTTGATTCTAAATCCTAATAGGCATACATTGAGGTGGAAGCCTGAAATAAAGAAGACATACCTTGTTTGATGAGTATATATGGAAAGATGAATCAATAAGGGAACTAAAACCACAACCCATTCCTATATGATGCATGTACCATTTTTCACTACAATCAGTGTTCTCAAGTACCGAGTCGAAACATAGGTGATCAAAGTCCTATTGTACAAATACATTGGCCACCACATCAAAATCAGAGTCCCTGGACTAAAATATGAACTCAAAACACTTAACATTGTTTCCTAAAACCAATCTCACAGGCATTGGTCATATGTTAGAACCAACTCTGCTATGATACCACTCTGTCATGACCTTTCCCAATGGGGCCCATGCCATGATTCCCCAAGCCTACGACCAATAGGAAAGTGATTGGCGACTAGCACTGACTATGGATATCTCTAACACAGAGACCTTAACCTACGTACTTGTACATACACACACATCTCTATACCCATAAAATGTTAAAATGTAGTAAAAATGAACAACCATGCATCCATACATCTAAATCCATAAACTAGAGTATGCCATGAAGTAAATAAAAGTAAATAGGTTGAAATAAAAGGCCACCACTAAGAGTTTGAAAACAATTACAACCTGAATGTAATATGGGGACAATTATCAAGAAACCATCAGAACATAGCTCGGTCTGTCTGGTCTCATGAAGAACCACCTTGTCTTACTCACTCAAGGACTCTGACAAAAAGTCGACCATTTTCAAAATACACGACACATGAGGGTAAATCCGTCATAGGGGTGAGTACAATAATACCCAGTAGGACACCCCAAGACCACAAATCATATAACAAAAAAAATACATCCATCTCTATATAAGTATATGTGTAAAAAACATAAAACATGAATATCCAAATATACTCAGAAAAGACACACAATTTAACTGCAAGGTAACAACCATCATACCATTATAGTATTCCAAATCAATGGTTCCACGTAGAACTCATCTTGGAGGACACACTCCACGATTTTGATAGAATTTATGATTTCTATTTGAGAGGTAATGATCATCAGGTCTCCCCATTAGATGTACACATTGAAATTATGATGAGATACAATACACATAAGAGGATCAATTCCAAGACCATGAGGCATAACAAAAACTCTATCTGGATTAACCCGATAAGTAGAGGACTAGATCCCACATAGTGTTGTTCATGAAGATTCCAATAACTCCACTTAGGGAATGAATATGAATAGAGGATCTCACTCCGGGCCACACTAAATTATTCCAACCATTATATATAAGAATTCTTGCTAATGGGATCATTGCCCTATGAGTATGAGGTGATTCTATACTAAAACTATGGGAATAGATATGGAGAAAGCCCTAATGAATATTTTACATGATATAGAGAAAATGGTCTGCAAGCCAACATTTAATTAATATACATCATGTAGTATGGGTACACACCATTTCCCTTCAAACTCAGGTCCTTTCCATGTGAAATAACCCATTCCCATGTCCATGTAGAAGTGCATGGTGTGATACTGCCTATGTAATTATTCCTGTGTCCTGGTACACAACTTAGCTTATGTATTCCTAGAATGGTCATGTCTATGTGGGAGTATATGACATGCCCATGCCCGGGTACTCTAACCGGTGTCTGTGTACCCTCTGAGGTACATATCGAGATCACATTAGGGGACCACATGTAATTTGAAAAATTCACATGCCATGTGATACTTATCTTTTTCCATAAACCCTAGATACCATCGAGAGGGCCCCACATGTCTTGTATCTTAGACTGACACACTGTGTATCATTGAAATTTCAAAATTTTCATATCTGGTTCATGCATTTCCACCCACTCCTCCAACTCACATTCCAGCCATTATTCTTCCCAAAAAATCAAGAATCATGTCCTGATGAGTCTTTCCATCATCGATTAGTATCACACATCTCTTCGATTCATTCAAAAAACATCTTCAAATGGTTTTCTTCATTGCATACCAAAGAACACAAAAACTAGGTATCTACACTGATCAATCCGCTACTACTTCCACCTTTTCACAACCATCATGCCGCGCTAATCCCAGATCTACAATATCAAATCATTTCACCAAGAAATGAGTGTACAGTGATCGATTTCTCAATGGATTTTTAACCAAGGGGAAAATGAAAAATTCTCTATGATGAACAAAGAATCGAGGGATAAAAGTATAAGAAAAATAATGAGGAACGTACCTCAATCCGTGTTTGTGTCGTTCTCGATTCATTTCCATTAGAATGAATAAAGAAGAGAAAATAATTTATCACAACAAAAGACTCCAAAATACTAAAGAATCTAACCCATACCAAAATATGCACAATCCAATGATCAATTTTTTGGATCATTAATCTGTGATTATCGTAGAAACTAAAATGTGGAAATAAAACCAAATCCTACAAAGTTCTACCTTGAGATGGATTGATCAGTGATGAAAAAATGATCATACTTTGTGGTCGTTGGAAAGATCTCTGAATCCAGTGGCCCACAGATCACCGATCTATGATCTGATTTGCATTTTTCTGAGATTGATCCTCCAAATCTCTCAAAAACATCACTCCAAAGGCTCCATTATTATATAGATATTCCTATAATTTCATCATAATAGTCTATTTAAATACACATCAATTTGTTTTCAATCAAATAAAAATAAATTAATTTATTTAATTATTTCATTTATTTCACACCCATGATGACTTTTCCACAAATGCCTTGTGCTGAAAAAATGTTATTACATGCATAGGGTAGAACTTACGTTCTTAACTCCATGGTTCGCTAAAATTTATGATTTGGTCCCCTGTTTAAAATTTATTCCTTATTTTTAGGAAAATTTCATGCATGTTCTATTTAATATATTTTATATATTTCCATGATTTATTCAGGGAACACTAGGCCTAAGAATCATATGTTGTCTCAGTACTTATTCTTGAAAATAATCCATACCAAATCCAAAAATAATACATATTAAATCCAAGTCATTAAAAATAGACTAAACAAGCCAGAATCCTCCTTGTAGGTACATAGTCTGACCCCAAGTTATTCTTCCCAAGGATAATTTACTCAATATATAATTCAATTCATTGTAAAACTAAAAAATAATATGCATAAACTATATTCAATAACTAAATTCAAATTCATAACTTTAATTAGAAACTGAGGTCAAGGTACAGGAGAAACTATGTTTATACTAATAGATAATATGTTTTTCAAGGCTTTATCTAGAATAATTCTAACAATTAAATTAAAGAATACACCATATTAACATTTCTAAGTTAATTTACTAAACATGAATATAACTAAGAAATAACCATAAATTAATGAAAAATTAAAATATTTAAACATGACATAAAAATTTATGAACATTTTATAAATAAAATATAACTATAAACCCTTTAATAATTTCATATTTAACATTATGGGATTTCCATAATTTTGAATATAAAAATTTTATGATCAATCCAATATGAACTATTTAATTTTCTTTATTATATAGATTTTTAATTTTAATTTTATCTTATTTTATGATTAATAAAAAATATAGAATCCAATTTCCTATTTTTTGAACTTTTTACATACTCAAAATATCATACATTTTAAAATTATTTAAATCTTGATCATATCATTCATCAAAAAACTTTTTGATGTAGCTTAGAAAATATCCCAATAAGGCCCCCTTTTGTTTTAAATAGTTCAAAATAATTAATTATGAATAATTCATAATTTAAATATAAACTTTATTATATTTAGGAATTATTTAATAATTTATAAACCACTATATATGATTACTTACGATCTCACACTTTTAATATAAATCAAAATTATTGACATATAATTTTGTTAACAGATATTTCAAAAATAAAATTTCAATATTTAGGAAATATGTTTCATAAACATTTATTTAATTAAAAAAATATTATAATGAATTAATCAATTTAAAAAATACCTAGAAATAAAATATTCACAAAATAACTTTAAATACGGTCTATAAACACTATATAAACCATTAAAACCATTTAATAATTTAAAAAAAATTCATAAAAACATTTCTATTTACCCTTATGTTGAATCTATATTTTGTATGTGGCTATAATTCCTCTAACCTTACATAGATAGTATACATAAGTTTATATGGGCTTGAACATTCCATAATCCATATTTCGTAAGAATGATAAGATCTTACCTTTACACAAACCCTTCATGAAATTGTAAAACTCAGATTACCCTTATATGAACCTTTTCATGCAAAAGTAAGCCATTTCATGTAATGGTAAATAGATGAAGATATTTATGTGGGTATAGGAAATCTAATACACATTTACACAAATTATCACATATAATAATTGTCTTGGTTATATTTACGTAAATATAAAACCTCTCACTACATCAAGGTAGCTTTCAGTAACCCGTACAAAAGATTCAAATCCATGGTATAACCTTTTCACAATAACCTTTAAGCTGCTTCATGAAATACACAATTACCATTACATGAATCCATTCATTTTAAACAAAATCTAATTTTAATTTTAAATTACCACTCATTTAAAGGTAAAAACTTAGATACCCTTATATAACTAAGCTATATAAGGGAAACTCTTTGGGGACCTTTATATACACCAACTACATAAAGGTGAACCATTTGTAAAACCAAATGTTTTTGTAACATGAAATGTTGCAATATTTTTATTTTCTTATTAATTTAAAAATATATTACCTAAATCTAAATTATGTATTACCTTTGATATCACTGGAGGGTTTTAAATATATTTAACAACATTTATCAGATAAAGAAGAAATGATTTAAACCCAAGTATAAGGATTTCCCAGGTATAGAAAAATAAAAATACATAAAATATTAAAATTTACAACACTATAAAATCATACTATATGATGAATAAAATATGAAACATTTGGTATTTATCTGATATGCTTGATAAACATCACTTAGGATATACAAAAGGCATCCATTCTCAGAGTTGTATCAACAAGTTGATCTGAATTAATTGATGTTCAATATGGATCCTATCTTCCTACACAACATTCTAAATCCTTGGGTAAAAAAGAAGAAGATGAAAGGATATTATAGTGATAGTGAATCATTATCAAGAATTGTTTGATAATCCACACCTACAACCATTTAATGTTTAACGTATTTATAAGCCTCAAGGACCCTCCTTGGGTACCTATATTTACTCATGTGTTATAAACACATGAGTTAATGTTGTTATGACCAATTAATGTATTATATGGATTAATTATATTTCTCCCAAGTTTTTCATCTCATACAAAAATTCATAAAATTATAGCCACATGGAGGAGTGACACAAATGATAAGTATTTAATTTCATCTACAAAAAAGTAGCATGAAAAGACATAACCAATATCTAGAAAAAGCATAATTTTCATTCAATATGAGATAGATTATATATATATATAAATTATATATATAAGGCTTTAGGGGGTGTCTCCTTCAGTATATCCCATGATAGAGTGTTTTGTGGTTATTTGGTGATGTTGTGAGTTCTTATTTTGTTCTATATGGGGGCTGTCTATGTTCCTATTATATCAAGAACCATGAGAGGTATATCATCAGGTGGTTGTTTAGATCACTGTTTTCTTTGCGAGGTTTGTATTAAATTCTTGAGGTTGAGAATTGTTTGAGAGGTATCTAATGTAAGGTACCAATTTTTTCTAAGTCCTTCCCACTATGAGATTAAGGAAGAAGATGGTGGTCATAAGATAGAAACCTAATTACTAGAAGAATCTGTAGAATGAACATGGTATTCACACCTTGAATTGTGAATAGTGACATGAATTATAAATAACTAAAAAAATATTTTTATGGTTTAATTTCGTTTTTCTTCCTTAAATAAATTGATAATGTTATGTGGTGATTCATAAATTGAATGGGTTTTCAAGTTTTAGGGATGAGGCTACTAAAATTTTGATGAATGCTTAACCTATGTAATTAAAAACATGAACTATTTTTTCATGTTGTGAATGAGGCTTAACATGTGTAGTCATTAGTTAGAGAGCCCCTTAAAGATTCTCATAATTCACCTCTCATATCTCAAAACCTAGGTAACTATGAGAGATTTTCAATGGTAGTTGAATCCACTTCGATTGGATTTAACTCCCATTCACTAGAGTTTTTTTATAGTTATTATAGGATAATATTCATTCTCCTGGGGTTTTGTTATTTTTTGGTTCTTCTTTCACTCTGTTATGGTGGGGTCTTATTTATTATTTTTATGCAGTTCCTATTTGTTAATGAAAGATTATTATTTATTGGTATCTATTTTATAGATATTTAGTTTTTAATTGAAGAGTTATTTATATTTTGTGTCTTGTTGTTCCATTTTTTCTTAGAGAACATTAAGATATTCTTGATAAGGTATAAGATCTAATAACTTTATATTGTTTTGAAGTGGAATTTCAATATTATTATGTTTTAATCCTCTCAGTAATGTTGTAATTAACCCAATGAATATAATATCATAGGAATTTAAAGGATGAATAATTTTTTTCTTTGGGTTTCTGATCTCATTTGGTTTTATAGGGGTTAATTCCTATTGTTTTTCAAAGACCGTGCACTATATTTCTGTTTTTGACAATTATTTTCTAAAAATGTTTTATTTTTTTAGAAATATGATAAAAAATTTAATAAAAAATATTGTAATGATAATGTGATTAAATAAAGAGTCTTATAATTGTATATCAATTCTTCCATGATTTTTGTGGAAAATGAATGTAATTATAAATACATGTTTAAGTAGTTTAAAATCTATTGGTAGTAGATAATTTATAGTTTTTTTTGTTTCTGAAAACCTATGATTAATAATATTGTTAATTCAATATGGTAATTAAAATGTTTGGTTGTTGATGATAAATTGTTTGGGGTGGAGCAAGCCTATTCCTGTTGTGGAAGGATTGTAGCCTTGGTTCCATGGCCTTAATGCCTTTTCCTATGTGTAGAAAATACCATTAAAATTTATATGTTCACTAGTAATTTTAGTGACTTTTTATTATTGTTTGATGACCATTTGTGGTTGGTTTTTGTTGATGAGAAATTAGACAGGGGTGTAGGGTTTTTTATGGGCTAGGAGACTAGGGATGTTTGAGTGATGAATATTTTACTATGGTTGGGAACCTTAAATTAGATGAAATACTAGTGTATAGTAATGGTTGATAACGACCATGGATGGAAAGTTTAATGTTATTCACAATAGTGTGGGACACGATGGTTCATGAGATGAGTTCAAAGTGAGGATTTTTTGTTGGTGTTTTTTCTTTCTTGATGATTGATGGATGGCCTATTAGATGGATTTTTTTGGATTTATACTACATGATGCTATAATATTTTTAAATGAAATGTGCTATTCTGATGTGGTAGGTTATTAAGAGTTCTAGAGTACCAATCTTTTTTTCTTAATAATAAATGGATAATAAATAATCCCCGAGATGCGGTGTTGTTTATTGAAGTGATGTTTAATAGTTTTTAATGTTAATTAGTAGAAAACATAGGACTGTTGAATGAGATTCTATTATAAGCATGGGAATGAAATATAGAATTACTAGTTTTATTTATAAATTGTATTTCCTTTAGAAAAATCGTAAAACCAAATTTAATAATGCCGACATACTTGAAAAAATAAGTGAGTTAATTAACAATGCCTTTGGAAATTGTCTTAAGAAAATTAAAATAATAATCTTGGATAATTTTAATGTGAATTAATTAATGGTTAATTACATAATTATGAATCTAATTATTGTGTTATTATTTTATAGTCATTCCTTAGTAGTGGTATCTTGGGGTCCTATGTGATAGTAGTGGAAGATGCATCTAAGACTAGGTAGTTTCCTTTAGTGTGGTTTGTATATGACACTACTTATATATTTTTTGATTTTATATAGTAACCTACTTGTTTTGGTAGGGAACTGATGCAAAAATGTTGTAGGGGATATTTTCTACAACATGTAGGATAGATAGGAAAGGGATGGTTAACATCTTCCTCTCCCCCACTTTACCTTTGGATGTAGATGAGTAGGTGTATCCTGATCTATAATGGTATATAGTATAGGGTGTGTCCCTAATCATGTTGTTAAGGCTCTTGGTTTATTATACATTTTTTGTGTGGGCTATAATGGATTAATGTATAGTGCATAAATGTATTCTATCATGGTGTATCTGACTTCCCATGAATGGAAGTGCATGGGCTATGATTAATTGAGGTACAATGCACATATATAGGATGGAGTGGCTTCGTGTAATATAATTTTTTTATAGATGTGATAGTAATTATGGTGTTATTAACATGTAGAATAATTCCAATATGAGATACTGGGCCCTGCATGGGACTATAGTAGGTAGGGATAAGGCTTGACTCACATCATGGATGACATAATTATGGAATTGCATCATGGAAATTAACAAATAGTTGGGAAGTTGAAGTGGGGTGCCAATATATATATATATATTTATACATATTCTTTTGATTTTAAATGGCATACTTCTATGCATTCTTTGGTGAGTGATCCATAGTGAGAATAGGGAAACATGTGATACCTATTTAGGCGACGAGTTAGTTTCATTTGTTTTTTCACTAGGATTTAGTATCATTATTGTACAATTTTCATGAGGGGTTTCATGGTGGATCCTATTGATTATATATGTTATGATCACCCTATTTACACAAAACATTTTCAATTATGTAGGGAGAGTTTGGTTATTAGGATGGATATTACTAGTCTCGATGAGTTTTTGAGAAGCTGACAGGAGATGTTGTAGTTCATTACCACCACATAGTTTTACTTATTGGTACTTGTAGTTTCCTTTCAGTTTATGTTGGACATTACATGTATCATAAATTGATTTAGTTTATTCATGGTTCTGGATATCATTTTATACTTCTTAACTCTTATTCATTAAACTACATATAGGGTAATTTTATCCATATGTGTGATTGATATACCCTCATTATTTGTAGCAATCCCTTAGCCTATAGGAGGCTGTATACAGAAATCATTATATATGTTCCAACATTTCCAACCTAGGTGGGGTTCTTTTAGAGGGAGGGGGTCCTTAAATAAGTAGTTTCATTATCCCTATTGTTTTACGACCAAAAATAATGGAGACCTCATTGCTCTCTAACACTTAGGGAACACACTACTCCACTATGTGTTGTTACATTAAACCATTAAAAAATAAGAGTGGTATTATAACAATGGTGCTGTATCAATATGTTTCACTTTCTTCTATTTGAATAACTTCATAATATCCTTCCAGTGATAATCCACCAAGATCAACATTCTCTTCTTCTTCTTCTTCTTGTTTTTACCATGAGAATCATAATACTCACTATAATTATGGTACTCTTTTTTCTAAAAATTTTCTCTATAAATCTTCTCATACACATAAATTTTTATTCCAAAATTAAACATAAAAAATCATATTCCAAGAATATAACACCTTTATTTTTATAATAATTATTTTTTTATTTTCTTAAAATATTGCCACCTTTCTATTTAGTGATCAATCATTTTAAAAAGAAGAAGAAATATCTCTGTTTTCCTCACCTAAACAAATCCATCCAAATCCAAAATTTAATAATTTCACAACATGACCCACAACAAAAATAGGATTCATAAAATACTTCTAAATCATTCATTTAAATAGACACCCATATTGTCATTAAATCACCTTCTATTCCACTAACATCATATACCATAATTTGGTGTGCATGATCAAAACCTTCTCTACTAACTTCTATAACATTTATTTAAAATAATTGAAATATCATGGATTGATTATTTTTTGAAACATGGTTTTATTCTATCCATTATTGATTGAATAATATATTAATCATGTTTTCTGATAAATTATATATGTTCAAAACCATTGATATCCAAAATTAAGAAAATAGAAAAGGGGATGACACATATTTAACCCCTAAAACTCCTTATGTATATAGAATACTATGTATCTGAGAACTTATTATGCACTAAGAAACATATCATCCATCAAAATATTTTTATTCATCACCTATAAATTTTTACATATGAAACTTATTCCATAGGGAAAAAAATTCCAACATATCACCTTGCACTTCTAATGCATGGGAGATGTTTTTACATATGTATTTTATTACAAAAATTGGTAACTTCTATGGTATTGAATGTACCTTCTTACATATCTGTAAATATATTCATTATCGATACCACCACTTCATATATATATTCATGAATTTGTAAAATTTGTAAATTATCATCATCATACACATTGATTAAACTATCTTAAGTATTCATGATGAATTTTTTTCCATTTTCATACCCCATAATAAAAACATTGCATGAACTAACATACCTATTCTTATGTATACAAGTAATTATTAGAGTTAATAAAATTTTTGTATCATTTAAAACTTATATTTCATTAAACACATTCAGAACACCTAAAGATTTCTTATATCCTTCACAATATGGATTTAAAGGACATCCGGATACTATATTTAATATTGCTTCCATTTTGTTGTAAAAAAACACAACCATTAAAAAACTTCAAGGATTTTTTTGTCAATAATATTCCTATTTTGATTTCTTAAGAGCTTTATAATAGATTCAGCACTTTACTTACAAAAACTTTAATAAAAATAAAAATATGATCTGAAACACCAACTAAGATTCTTGAATTTATGGATTGGATCAATGAATCATATAACCACCAAATCTAATCCCACTTGAGTCAAGATCATTATCAATAATAGGATTTAAATTAAAATATCCTCATGAAAACACATCAGTAAACTTTTTACTCTTCAAAACTTTTTCCAAGCTACTAATACCCCTAATTAATCTTTCAAACACCCTCCCTATTTCCAAAATAACACTACTTCCCCTACGCATAGAAAACCTCTACCACTTTTTCAATGAATGAAAATAAAACTTCTAATAAATTTCACAAATGAGGTTTATAAATATATACATTTAATATTTATAGAGGTCATACATTTCCATATATTGAAATTTTTATGGTGGTGTGGGTCCTATCTATGAATCATCTAGTTTGAGGGATTCAATTGGACTCCATGAACAAACTTATTCCTTTAAAAATATATCATGGGTAGTTCATTGGTTATAATATCTTTCTCCTAAGCCTATATGGATACGCACTATAACCTCACAACTTATAAAACTACTTTTTCCATTAGTAAATGAAATATGTTTTTTATATGATTTTTTCTTTAATGATGAATGATATTTTTTCTAATATTCATGGAACTTGAGTTATCAAAATTGACTAGAATAGAAGATTCTAGGTCTAAAATTCTTTAGTTACGTGGTTGTCTCATCTATATCAAATGGGTATAATATTTAGTTTCATATATATCTTTATCCTCAAACATGATTAAAGATATGTAATCATTATTCTTTATTATCCAATAGATACATGAAATTTAAAATAGAATCTACCTCCATTGGTTAAATTCCAATCATCCCCCGAACCATACCAATTTGTATTTGTATATATCAAGAGTTTATTCTGTGATGTTCTATAATATAACATCTCAAAATACATCATGTTTCTGACATAACAGAGTATTATTCCCAAACATTTAAAATGAATTAAATTATGAAATCATTGATAGTGGGAAGCTTTAAATTTAGAAAAAATATTGTCTGGTCCAGTGGATATCAACTATAAAAAAATAAAAATGATCCATTTATAATGTTTCATATCATCCTTTTTACCACCGTCAACTTATGAGAATTTCATATGGGCCACACAAAAAAATTTCATTGGTCCTTAAAAATTATTTCAAAAGATGTTTGACACCTCCTTGTAAAATTTAATTTGAGAAAAAAGTACCATACTTCCTTTGAATCACTTGTAAGACCTGTAAAAATGGCAATTCACCAATCAAAGACATTTTGAATTCACACTTCATGAATTCGGAAAACTTCTTGAACTTTACCAAATCCAAGACTCCAAAAATGATTTTATACACATAAATAAGCACCAAAAACCAATTATATTTCTATTTCTAGAGTTATATGTTTTTATTTAAGTAATTTTTGTTGAAAATTCAAAAGATCTAACCTAAATTAAGGAAAAAGAAACTTGGAAAGAAACAAAATAAAGGTGAATGAAAAAATTCAGACCCAAATCATTATCACATGATGCAAATTTTTATATTAGAGATAGAATTTAATGATTTGTAAATATCTCCACATAAATAATCAATTTTCAATGGAGGTCCAATGAATTCACCAACATATTTTCTTCTCTAAGGGCATTGGATCAAGTTATACCCTCTTCTACCTTGGAAGCACAATCAAAAAATTTATATCATATTGATATGTGGGATATTTATAAGTCATTAAAATATTTAATAATTAGAACTACATCATGTTTAGGAATGGAAAGTGTGATATTCAACTATTGGTGTGTTTTTTGGCTAAATAGGAGAGACATAAACTCAGTTAGAATTGATGTTCTATGTCCAAAGTGAGCAAGAAATATTAGAATGATCAAGCCTCAATAATACCTCACTACCTTTACACCATCCATAAAATTATTTCATGGTGAAATATCCATTTTTATTTTATAACCAATAGTTATTGAATAATAATAGACCCGTCTCCCATATATATTCTAGGATATTGATTCCCCATCCATAGGGTTTCTATCCAGAACTAGTGAAGATGTTATCTGATACTTCTTCATTGATATGGTGCATCATTTTCCATACCAGGGAGAGGTAGTGACAAAGAATCCTAGTATAAGAAATATTTCTAGCCCCATGCACGACTTCGTCATGTCTAGTCAAGATCTTTCAACTAGTACCATCAATTATTCATATGCACATTACATTTTCATGTTTTTTGGTCCTACCTAATATCCCTGAATCTTGAAGCATCTTTAAAGATCTAGACTAAAATTAAAATCTATGATGTTTCTAAAGTAGTGCTATGTCCTAGATTTCCATGTTTGTTTATTGAAAATATTATCTGTAGAGTAAACATATAAATCTATATAACACATAAATTTTGAGTCAAGGGATCCATATTTCATTATTATTATGATTTCTTGCCATATAATATTTATTCTAACCCATTAAATTAGGAATACCATTTTAAAAAAATTATCTTGTTATATATGGGTCCACCACATTGAATATTTGGCTTGGAGATTTGGATATACATGCTAAAATTAGATTAAAAGAAGTAAAAACAGGATCCATGTATATAAGAAAGATGAACCTTGAAATTTTTTATTAAAATATCATTTATAAGAATTAATTCATCTTCATCAGGAAATATATTTATAAAGTATGGATATGATATTTCCTCTGTAACAATGACATTTGGAACCTTGAATCGTTAACCCATATTCTTTTGGAAACTAAGGCTCTTTAAATTTTGATCCATCTATGAGTATTAGTCCCTTGGTGCATGTTTTAGACTATAAAAGTACTTCTTTAACTAACACACATTTTTTCAATCTTCATCCACTAGAAAAGATTTTATCCCAATATAAACATCCTCTTAAAGGACCCAATTCAAGAATACTAATTTGAAATCCATTTGATATACTTTGAATCTTAATTAATCAAAAATAAATAATACTAGTATTATGTTTTTCAGAAATTACATTGGTGAATAATATTCATCCACACCAATTAATTCTATTTGGGAATAGTTCTTTGTAACGCCATGACCCTAGTTACCCATAGACGGTGCGTTGTTTTAATACATTGGCATGATTACAAGGAATCAAGTCCCGAAGGACTGATCAGTTTAGTAGTCTTGGAAAATAGATTACATACATTAACATTACCTTACAATTTCAAACATAAAACATAGCATAAATAGTTATTTGAGAACACCATTATTCACTTTAGCTTAACCTTGCATATCAATCATAATACACTTCTTGGAATCCTCGATAAATATAACATAAGAAAGGGGTGAGATAAGATGCCCAGTAAGGGTAAATTATTTAGCGTAATCTATAAACTTTTAAGGCATGATGTGTAATAAAAACAATAGCCCTTTAAATATAAACTTGAACATAATATGGAAAAATAAATCAAACATTACCATATAAACATGCACATGGATATTCTACTAGTTGAATAATCACATGTAATAACTAATTTCATAATGAGGTAATGTATAATGCCAAAGTTTAATTTCTATGTCATGACCTCGTTCCTAGACCTAGGGGCTTAATGTAACCTGACCCCAACCTGGAGAGCCTCTGTAACCAGACTCCATCCCTGAGAGCCTCTATAACCAGACTCCATCCCGGAGAGCCTCTATAACCGGACTCCAACTTGAAGAGCCTCTGTAATCGGACTCCAACCTGGAGAGCCTCTCTAACCAGACTCCAACCTGTAGGGTCTTCTATAACTAGAACCCAACCCGAAGGGCTTACTTTTACCAGTCCCTAACCCAGAACATACTAGTCCAACACATTCATCTTAAAAAGAGTTTGAAATATAACATAATAATTCGTATTAAAACTAGCACTCAAAATTTCAATAATTTAACCATAAACCATGAATGGTATAAAAATAGAACATCCATAGTCAATCATATCACAAAACCTTTAATACAATATTTAATATTTGTATCATAATAAATCAACTTCAAACGAGTTTAAAATTTATCAAAGGATGTTGACATAAATGAAATCAAAATAATTTGAGAGAAATATCTCTTTCTATTTTAAAATCATTTAAAGTCACATAAATATAAAATAAAACATTTATTTTGAAAATATTCTTATATGATTGTAAGGGAATCTTCGACAATGATATAATGGCTGAAAATATCCGCACCCATCGTATAAGTTAAAAAAAAGACATTCTAACCTTAATTTTGTCGAAAAGGTTATAAAGGGCCTTGTTTAGAAAACAACGGAATGATTCCTTTCAAAACATCTTATAAAAAGTCAAACAAGGTTATAAATGACTTTATCCCATTGTATAGTAAATAGTAAAAATGTTTTGAATTTTTTTAAGAAACATGGATGTGGATGATAAAAAGGTCCCATTAGATACTTACATAAAAACAACCTCGGATAATAAATAGATTGTGAAATTAACCCATACCAATTTGGTAACTTACGAAACATACACCCCATGAAAGAAGTATCACACAATTAATATGTATATACACATAAATTAAAGTGTATTACATAATTAATACAATTATGGGAAGTACATAAACCACACAAAAGGTAATAGTGGTGATATGGCATGAATCTCATGGGTATAAGGAATGAGATGAAAACCCCTTACCTTGGACTTTCCTTTAGTTGAGGGTATGTTTAAACTCTTGTATGATGATCGTAGTATGTTATTAAATTATAACAGAACCATATTAATATTTATGATATCATAAATGATTCACTGATGATTTTATACTACCCATTTAATAATAATTTTCATTTTAAATTAACATTTCATGTAATAATCACTTTCTTTATCGTACGTGTTTTATCTTGTTACTCTTGATTGTATCTCTTAGATCAAGATTTAAATAATTCCAGAATATAAAACATGATTTATTTATCATATATATTTAGATTATAAATATGTATAATAGACATATATATGAAATGAAAAACCCCGTTTATGGAGATGGTAGTCCGTACGTACGCATAAATGCTGTTTCTGTTTTTATGTTGTATTGAATGGAACTAAGTGAATGAGATATATGTAATTATATATATATATATATATCTAGTAGAATTATTATGTCATATATTACATACTTATTAGTAATATTTTTTTTAATCATTGATGAATGGTGAATGTGGAAATGAATCTCATCGTGTCGTGGAGACGGTAATCTGTACATACACATGAGCGACAATATCATTTCCTTAAAGGTGTTAAAATGGATGGTATATTAATTTTACAGAGACATTATCATGTTATTTTCCTTACTTATATACATGTTACTCATCATCATATTCATCCAAATAACTTAGTGTTGAATAACAAATTACACCACGACATGGAGACAGTAAGTCGTACGCACGCATGAATGGTGACATTATAATTCATAATATGGATATAATATTGAATATATTTGTGACATATTTATAATAACATCACAATATATAGAAGATACTGGAGTTATTATTTAATAATTGAAACAAAAAATAATGAGTAAGTATAATAATAAGAGAACTTGAAAGACGGTGGTGAAATCGTTACCTCTTCTTCGGGTTCTTCCTTTTGATATGATCAAAAGGGATCCTTAGGTTCACTTTATGATGATAGGAAGTCCTCTAGGGTGAATTTAGGATAGTTGGGAGGATATTTTGATAGGGTTTGGCCAAGCCAAATGGATTAGAAGGTGTGAATTAGAGTGAAGGGGGAGTGCCCTTTTATAAGAGGGGGTATAGGGCACCTTAGGGAAAACATAAAATATTATTTTATAATAAAATATTTTTCAGTTTATAATGGATCCAAAATGTATTATTTAAAGGATAAGGTGGGTATGGTTCGAAAAATACTCAACCAATAGGTTTTATATAGGTTTGGGTCACCATATTAACCATAACTTTTAGATTTAACTCTTAGTTAAATAGTTTGACATTTACCATGTCTCTTGGTATTTTTATATTATATGGATAATAAACTTACTATAAAATTCCATTAGAACCCCAATTATTTCATTAATGTAATATATTTCATTATATATGTCTTTTGGTAGAACCTTATATTTTTACGACATCTATATCAATTAATAATATAATATTTGTTTTAAAAACTCTTTTATGTCAATTTTGACACTATTTGGTATTTTGTTTTTTCTAAATTCGTAACAACATTATGACTTCAAAAACAGTTAATATAATCAACCCTAATATGTCATATTAACCTAGAAAATTATTTTAATTCATAAAAAAGTCTCAAATTATATTTATTTGGATATTTATAATATCAATTATTTTAATCTTTCATTAATATGGTAATTACTGGATCATTATTGTGTCATAAATAAATTGAATTATTTAATGTCTAAAAAATATAAATAAACTACCATTATGTAGGAAATCTTTTTATATTTCTAATTAATATTTATAGTCGAATTTATCTTATTTTTAACCCTATATTAAATTTTTTTTAGTTATTAAACTTTGAATTTAAAACTTTTAACTCTTCTTTGAACTAAATAATAATAAATGTCATAATCTAATCCAAGTGGACCAGAGAGCGTAATATTTTATTCCTAAGGTTATTTTGGGTCTAATTACACTTAACCAATAGAATCAGAACATAAGTTATGGTAAGAATAATATCATTTTTACCCTTAATTACCCTTTTTTACTTTCATCCGTGGTAAATAAAAGAAAAAGTTACTATTCACCATTATTTTATTTTATTGAACCACATTTTTCTTACTGATATAAACCGTGCATCTTGGATTTTTAAAATTCCACTCACAGAAGTGATAAAATAATGTTTTATGTGAATTTTCAAATTCTCCTAGTAGGTGGGTAAAAGACGATAAAAAGTTCAATAAAATTTTGTATATATAATATTATTACCAAATGACTCCAATGAATTAAATTGAACATATATAGGTATTATGTATCTATTTTTACATAAAATAAATTTAAATAAAATAAATAATTATTTAAATATAATGTCGGTTTCAAATAATAACAAAGTGTTTTTCACTATTCATCAAAAATTGAATGTTTTCAGAAAAATACCAAGAATTCACCCTAAGATAATTTTGATATTCCAAATTAAAAAATGAAGTCTATTTTACCAAATTAAAAACATATAAGTTGAATTTATTAATTTAAAATTATTCTCTATTGTAAAAACTAAAAGGCCTATTTTTAAGAAATAATAACTATCAAATGATTGACACTTGTTTATGTCAAATCTCAAAGTAAAATTATTTACAATGACCAGAATTGGATTAAATGGTAAAAATATAATCTATTTATACTTCCAAACCTTTAAAACTTATAATTTAACACTATAACTTATTTTTATTAAAAAAGTTATTTTCAGTTAATATATAGTATTTTTCACTATGCACCTAAATATGAAAGTTATCAGAAAAGCACTAAATATTTATTAAAACTAAATTCTTATGTCCTGATACAAAATAAGAAGTTTATTTTGTCAAATTGAATATATAAAATTTTCAAATATTGGACTTAAAAATGGTTCACCATTAAAAGGAGGTAAAAGTGCATTTTTTGAAAAATACTTCTTTTTTCTGAAAAAATGAATTACTTCTTACACTATGTTTAAGAAACACATAATATGGATTCTAAAATTATAATAATTATATATAGTTCAAAATTCAGTTAATTCTATTCATAACAGCTTTTGAATGACTAGTTTGGTAAGTCGTGGTGCACTTCAACTCAGTGTTGTGAGCATTGTAAGTTATTGAATTACATTGATGAAATAACATACTATGAAATCTTGGGGTGTTACATTCTTCCCTCCTTCAATAAATTGCATCCTCGCAATTTGAAATAGTTCTTCAAAAATAAAATGTTGAAAATAGAAAATACCTTTGTGGAGAACTCATATCGGAAATTGGGTTAATAAAATTTAATCTTAATAAGAGGGAATATATATATATATATATATACGTGACAATTAGAGTTACATATTTTATGTAATTCCAACCACAAACTCATATTTCAATCCAAAAAGATTTCAAAAAAATATTCTATTTGTCCTAAAAGTTCAAAAAATAATGAATTTATAATTCACATATCAGAACCTTTAAAAAAAACTAGATTATACCATCTAGGGACTTCATGTAGTCTAGTGGGTGGGGATAAATCCCAATCGCACTATGGTGTGGGTTTTATTCCCACAACTTTTTCCGATGTGACAGATTGTCACACGATCGGCATGTTGTCCTCTTTATAACAATCCAAAAATAACCTTAACAATAATATCAAATTTCAACTTAATCTATTCCAACCTTTAGACTTATGAAAAATAATTCTATCCAAACCCACAGTACAAAATTTATAAGGAAGTTAAACACAATGAAGATCCTTTTTACCATGTAATAACATGTGTACATGATCATCATGTATTCTTTCAAAACCTGGTAACAACCATATTTATTACATTCATGCTCCCTTATTCCTTATAGAATATTATACATATTCCTTATATGCAAAATTTTTGAATACTCCAACAATCATGAAACAAACAAACCATTAATCAGTTCTATGATAGTCAATAATATCCAATATAATTTATATAAATCAACCATCTCTTATTCCAAAATTACTACATTAGTCTTAAGACCATATAATCTCAAATTCTCAATGAAATAATACTGTAGTAAAATCCTTATTTATTTCCATAATTCATATAACTAGTATATTATTGATACAACACTCAAATGACACAATACTTTAATAACAATATAAGAACTCTTAATCATTCCTCTTCATATTCAGTAGTACTATAACTTGATTCTTATCCAATAACAGCATTTTGGGTATAATATGATTATTTGGACATTGATTCACTTAGTTTCCCAAATACTTACAGATTAAGCATTGTATAATTGAATCTTTTTTCTTACCCTTGCAATAATGTACTTGGTCTCATTTTTATCTACAATTATAACAAACTCCAATTCCCTTCCAGAATTTACCAAGGTGATTCTTTCCAGAGTTAACACATGTGTGAAAATCCGTCTTTTCCCTCTTCCCTTTATCCATCTTTCTCTCTTCCATCCTTTTCTTCTCTTTCTTCCCTTCAAATCCATAGGACTGAAAGAATTATTTACTTATCTTATTAACACATGATACTATTTCTTCATATGTTGAGAATTCATGGGAGAGTATTTTCCTTATAAATATTGTCTTAATACCATGAAAGATATGATCCTTCTTATATTTGGATTATATGTATTGTTGGAGTTCACCTTCCTTCTACTGGGTGCCATTTCTATACAATGGCATACACTAGGTCAGTTTATGAATTGCAATGAATAATTCCAAACTTGTAAAATTCCTAACATAAATTTAATAGTTTATGGATATAATCCTTAAAAATATTTTCTTTGAGGAGGTATATACTCATAAATCATTCCTAATGATTTGTAAGGAAAATGCTAATTATCCTAAGCATATCCCCCGAGAGTGTCGTAACAAAGAATGCAACACGGCCCATTGTCGTGCACCAATTCAAGTTTGAGTCTATCTCAAAGTGGTGTTTTCGGGTTTTACCCCTAGGTACATCTATGGCAGAGCTGCCTCTACCTTCTCATATCCAGGAAGGGATGTATTTCCATGGAAAAATAAAAAAATCTATACATTACCAAAATTCAAGGAAGTTCTTCTATACTAATCCTCAAAGTTTATCCTAGGGTAATGTGATATAATCAGAGTTTATCTAAAAATATTTTCCAAGGTTATTGCTAAACTTCCTATGATACCAACTATAATGCCTCGACCCCAGTTACCTAGATCCGGTGCATTATTTTAATAGATTTTCATGATTACAAGGAATCAAGTCCTGAAGGACCGATTAGTTTAGCAGTCTTGTAAAATAGATTACATACATTAACTTTACATTACAATTTCAAAAATAAAACATAGCATAGATAGTTCTTTGAGAACCCCATTATTAACTTTAGCTTAACCATCTATATAAATCATAATACACTTCTTGGAATCCTGGGAAAATAAAACATAAGAAACGGGTGAGCTCAGAAGCCCAGTAAGGGTAAATAATTTAGTGGGAGGTATAAATTTTAAGGTAATATGTGTAATAAAAACAGTATCCCTTTAAATATAAACTTGAACATAATATGGAAAAATAAATCAAACATTACCATATAAACATGCACATGGATATTCTACTAGTTGAATAATCACATGTAATAACTAATTTCATAATAAGGGAATGTATAATGCCGAAGCTTAATTTCTGTGTCATGGCCTCGTGCCAGGACCTAGGGGATAACTATAACTGAACCCCAACATGGAGAGCCTCTATAATTGGACTCCATCCTGGATAGCCTCTGAAACTGGACTCCAACCCGGAGAGCCTCTGTAACCGGACTCCAACCTGGAGAGCCTCTGTAACCGGACATTAACCTGGAGGGTCTTATGTAACCGGACCCTAACCCAGATGGCTTACTTTTACCAGTCCCCATCCCGGAACATACTAGTCCAACACATTCATCTTAAGAAGAGGTTGAAATATAACATAATCATTCGTATTAAAACTAGCATACGAAATTTAAATAATTTAACCATAAACCATGAATGGTATAAAAATAGAACATCCACAATCAAGAATATCACAAAACCTTAAATACAATATGGAATATTTGTATCATAATAAATCAACTTCAAACAAGTGTAAAATTTTTCAAAGGATGCTGACATAGATGAAATCAAAACTATTTTATATAAATATCTCTTTCTATTATGAAATCATTTAAAGTCACATAATTATAAAAGAAAACATTTATTTTGAAAATATTCTTATAAGCTTGTAATGGAAGCTACGAAAATGCTATAATGGAAGAAAATAGCTACACCCGCCATATAAGTTAAAAAAAGACATTCTTTCCTTAATTTTGTTGAAAAGGTTATAAAGGACCTTGTTTGGAAAACAACGGAAATATTCCTTTCAAAACATATTATAAAATTATAAACATTTTTATAAATGACTTTATCCCATTGTATAGTAAATAGTAAAAATGTTTTGAATTTTTTTAATAAACACGGATGTGGATGATAAAAAGGTCCCATTAGATACTTACGTAAAAACAACCTCAAATAATAAATAGATTGTGAAATTAATCCATACCAATTTGGTAACTTATGAAACATACACCCCATGAAACAAGTATCATACAATGAATATTTAAATACACATAAATTAAAGTGTATTAAAATAATAATACAATTATGGGCACTACATACACCACACAAAAGATAATAGTGGCAATATGGCATGAATCTCACGAGAATAAGGAGTGAGATGAAAACCCCTTTCCTTGCACTTTACATTAGTCAAGGGTACGTTTAACCTCCTGTATAAAGATATTAGTATGTTATTAAAGTAAACCAGAACTATAGTAATATTTATGATATCATACATGATTCATTAATGATTTTATACTAGCCATTTAATAATAATTTCTATGTTAAATTAACATTTCGGGTAATAATTGCTTTCTTTATCGTACGTGTTTTAACTTGTTACTTTTGATTGTATCACTTAGATCAAGATTCAAATACTTCCATAATATGAAACATGATTTATATATCATATATATTTAGAATATAAATTTTTATAATAGGCATATATATGAAATGAAAAAACACCGTTTATGGAGACAGTAGTCCGTACGTACTTATAAACGTTGTTTCCATTTTCATATCGTATTGAACGGAACTAAGTGAATAAGATATATGTAAGTACAGATATATATATATATCCAGTAGCATTATTATGTCATATATTACATACTTATTAGTAATATATATTTTTAAAATCGTCGATGAATGGTGAATGTGGAAATGAATCTAATCGCATCGTGTAGGCGGTAATCCGTACGTATGCACGAGCGACAATATCATTTCCTAAAAGGTGTTGAATTAGATGGTATATTAATTTTACATAGACATTATCATGTTATTTTTATTATTTATATACTTGTTACTCATCATTATATCCATCCAAATAACATAGTGTTGAATAACAAATTACACAACAGCGTGGAGACAGTAAGCCGTATGTACGCTCGCATGGTGATATTATCATTCATAATATGGATAGAATAATGAATATAGTTGTGCTATATTTATAATAAAATCAAAGTATATATAAGATACTAGATTTATTATTTTATAATTGAAACAACAAATAAATAGTAAGTAGAAGAATAAGAGAACTTGAAAGAGGGTGGTGAAATCATTACCTCTTCTTCGGGTTCTTCCTTTTAATTTGATCAAAAGGGATCCATAGATTTCATTTAGGACCAAAGGAAGTCCTATAGGATGAAACTAGGATAGTTGGGAGGATTTTTGTGCAGGTTTTGGCCGAGGAAAAGGGCTTTGATGGTGTGAATTAGAGTGAAGGGGGAGTGCCCTTTCATAAGATGGGTGAGGGGCACCTTAGGAAAAACTTAAAATATTATTTTAAAATAAAATCATTTTTTGTTTATAATGGCTCCAAAATGTATTACATAAATTTTAAGGTGGGTATGGGTTGAAAAATACTAAACCAATAGATTTTATACAGGTTTGGGTCACCATATTAACCTTAACCTTTAGATTTAACTCTTAGTAAAATAGTTTGATATTTACAATGTCTCTTTGTATTTTTATATTATTTGGTTAATAAACTTACTATAAAATGCCAATAGAACCCCAATTGGTTCCTTAATGTCATATATATTATTATTATATAAGTCTTTTTTCCGAACTTTGGATTTTTTGGACTACTATATCAATTAATAAATTTATATTTTTTTTAAAAACTCTTTTATGTATGTTTTGAAACTATTTGGTATTTTGTTTTTGCGAAATTCAAAACATCATTATTACTTAGAAAAAAATTCATCTAATCAACCCTAATATGTCATATTAACCTAGAAAATTAGTTTAATTCATAAAAATTCTCAAATTACATTTATTTGGATTTTTATAATATCAATTATTTTAATCATTCATTAATACGGTAATTACTGCATCATCATTGTGTCATAAATAAATTTAATTATTTAATGTATAAAAAATATAAATAAAATACCATTATTTAGGAAATATTTTTATCTTTCTAATTAATATTTATAGTCAAATTTATCTTATGTTAAACCTTATATTAAAAATGTTTTAGTTATTAAACTTTGAATTTAACACTTTTAACTCTTCTTTGAATTAAATAATAACAAATGTCCTAATATAATCCAAGTGGACCAAAGAGGTTTATATTTTATTTATAAGGTTTTTTGTTCTAATTAAACATAAAAAATAGAATTATTACATGTGTTATTGTATGAATAATATCATTTTTACTCTTAATTACCCTTTTTAATTTTATCCGTGGTAAATAAAAGTAAAAAGTTACTATTCCCCAAATATTATTTTTATCTTATTGAACAAAATTTTTCTTACTAATATCAACCGTGTCCTTAGAATTTTTTAAATTCCACTCAAAGAAGTAGTAAAATTATGTTTTATGTGAATTTTCAAAATCTCCTAGGTGGTGGGTAAAAGACGGTGAAAAGTTCAATAAAATTTTGTATATCTAATATTATTACAAAATGACTCCAATGAAATAAATTGAACATATTTAGGTATTATATATCTATTTTTACCTAAAATAAATTTAAATAAAACAAATAATTATTTAAATAAAAACGGTTTTAAATAATAACTCAGTGTTTTTCACTATTCATCAAAAATTGAAAGTTTTCAGAAAAAAACCAAAAATTCACCCACATCAAATTTTGATATTCTAAATTCAAAAATAAAGTATATTTTACCAAATTCAAAACATATAAGTTTCACTTATTAATTTAAAATAAAATCTTCTTGTAAAAACCAGAAGGCTTATTTTTAAGAAACAATAACTATCAAAAGATTGACACTTGTTTAAGTCCAATCTCAAAGTGAAATTACTTACAATGACCAACATTGGATCAAATGGTAAAAATATAATATATTTATACTTCCAAACTATTAAAATGTATAATTTAATGCTATAAATTATTTTGATTAAAAAAGTTGTTTTCAGTTAAAATATAGCATTTTTCACTATTCACCCAAATATGAAAGTTAGCCGAAAAATCCCAAAAATTTGTTGAAACTAAATTCTTATATCCTGATTATAAAAAAAAAGTTTACTTTTTCAAATTGAATATATAAAATTTTCAAATATTGGATTTAAAAACGGTTCACCATTAAAAGGCGGTAAAAGTTCATTTTTTGAAAAATCCTTCTTTTATCTAAAAATATGAATTAGTTCTTACATTATGTCTAAGAAACTCAGAATATGGATTATAAAATTATAAGGATTATATATAGTTAAAAATTCTGTTAATACTATTCATAAACGCTTTTGAATGTCTAGTTTGGTATGTCATGGTGCGCTTAAACTCGGTGCTACATGTAGTGCAAGTTATTGAATTACTTTGAAGAAATAACGTACTATTAAATCATGGGGTGTTACATTCTTGATAAATATACATGATGTATTCCCTATCAGTTGGCCATATTTACTAAGTTTATTTTTAAATTCCCCTTTAGTTCCAATAACATAATTTTTTTACAATTATTGAATAATCTTCCATGTTTGGTTTTTTAAATATCTTCAAGTTACTCATGCATCACCTAGACCTAACTTCCAACTCTACCAGCCTCTTTAATTTTTTTGAGACTTTACCCTCCCTATTGGATCCAAGGTTGTCTAGTCAGCAAAAATATTGTTGTCACTAATTTTATCCATGTTGTATTTCATATTTATATCTGCTGAAAAACGTTTCTCTTTCTTCACTATTTTTTTCTTCTTATGAGTTTTATATAAACCCATGATCTTCCCCTAATCCTCTCACCATAGTATCACTTTATTACTTAGTATCCATAATAATTTTCTATAAAATTTGTATTCCTATCTGAAAATTATTCTCATGTTAAATAATCGTTACATCTTGTAATTCCTTAGTATTACTAAATATTTTTTATAACAATAGTAAACCATTATTTTAGATGAATATTAATGTAAAATAAATTTATCCATAAGAGATTTAAACTTCTAATGCATCAATTTGTTCAGAATAAAAAATTTACTTATAAAAACATGATTGTGTTCAACTATTGGAATTTCCCTACACCACTTTTCATTGGAAATATTCACTATATTTGGAAACAATAAAGATAACATTGAGATGTATACCAATATGAGAAAAACCTCCTTCAAATTAGTGCCTTGTAGGTTCTTTTCTATAAGAATTATCAAATCCATATGATTGATAATTTGGTTCATCCTCTTAATGAATCCATTTTTTTAAGAACCCTTAACATTGAAAATTTATCCCAAATTCCATTACATTGATGGTACTATTATACCACATTAATGATAAAATATGTACCATTATTAGTGTATAATTATTAATTTTTAAACCAATAATTTTCTCCTCCAATATTTGATAATTATTGATGCACCAAAACACTTATGATTAGCGAGAAATGACCATTAGACATGCCATCCTACTGTACTCATTAATGAAAAAGACATAATAACTTCCTCTGTATTTGTGTTTGTGTTTCATCGACCCATATACATCCACATGCACCAACTCAGTAAATCTTTTTGTATTATTCTCTTTTATCTTGTTATTTTTTTAATAAATCTTAATTATTTTGATATGTTTCACACATGTGGGTGTGATCTTATGAATGGTTAGGTAGATATCAAGATACTTAATTTTTGACCAAGTTCTCTAGGGTTTTTCAGATCAAATGACCATGCCTTTTATACAAAAAATGGTTGTCCGCCAGTTTGGAAAACATACATCTATAATATTCTACATCATTGTTATAAATGTTCTCTTTAGTGATACTTCTTGCTAAATTATAGTTTAATATCTTTCCATTATGATAAAATTACTTTTATTGAACATCATCACATATACTGAGTCACATAATTTATTCATACTAAGTAGACTGTGAGTAGGGATTTATACCAACAATACAATCTTGTTATTTAAGTCCTTTACACATAGAAAATCATTCAAGAATATGATGCTTTTTATCCCCTCATTATTGGAAAATATTATAACCCCATCCTTATCATATATTATCTATGTTTAATGGAATTTATTTTTGTTTATATGGGAGGTACACTCATTGTTCAGAATCTAAATTCCCACTCTATTTATTACTATCAAATATATTTTAGTAATATTAATCTTCTCAACCATCCCATATTTAATCCATGATTGAAGATTCAAATCCTTATGTGTTAAATCAAACTATCCCAACTATGGTTCCATAGATTCTTCCACTACTTATAGGGATGCATATCTGTTTTTTATTTTCAACCAACCTGAGGATTTTTCATACTATTATGTACTCTTTATTTGGTTCTTCTATTTCATATTTCATTGAACTTTTTATTAATAACCCACTTATTTATGTACATGACCTTTAAAATAAAAGCAATATCCCTAAAATTCATATTTAGAGTAAGAAATTAAGATCTCTTATTTTTTCCTCTCTTACTCACTTAAATATCACTTTTCTACCGGGCACACATATTGGGTATTCCCAATCCACCCAAAATAATAACACCTTACATTTGGTGTATTTTTTTTCATATTTGTTTCTTCATAAAAAATTTGATATGCCTATTGTAAGTCTCTTTAAATCGCCTTCTTCCAAGGAGTAGGTTCTAATAGTTTCCCATAAATCACAATTGATTTTTTGTTATGTTGAATCTCAAATATTTGGTTTACTTTGTATTTTAATGTGATTCCCTTGTGGTAAAGTGAAATAATTTTTCGCAGAAAACCCATTAATTTGTTTATAATTTTAATAACCAATTTTCCAAAAATTCATACTATTATTCATAGAGTTAGAGTCCTCTCAAGATCATAAAAATTTCACCACAACATCAATAATTTAATTTTTATTCTACCTATTATTTTGACCCATTCGTTCACAATGTTGGTCATATTATCAATACTTTGGGACTATTTTTAAATTTTAACGTTTAGATCAACTTATTTTCTTGAACATAAAAAATTTATAGATTTGATTTTTTTAATATTGATTGCTACTTCTGATATATTTGATTTTTTTGTGGCTAAAAAGTAAGGAGTAATGTATAACACTATTATATTTCATTATTTTATGTCTCTATATATCATTCTTCAATGGAATTCTCAAGTTATGCTTCATGTTTAACTTTTCCCTTAATTCTAGATTCATCATCAATGATGTAATCCATATGAAACTTGTCTACAAAATCAACAAAGACTTATTCACCAAGTCCTCTACAGTTTCAAAACTTCCATTTTTCCTAATCTCACATCTTAATGAGATAAAATGTTCCCCTTAATAAAGAAATTTTTTATTTATTTTTACTATTCATTGAATTTATGGGTTTTCTCACTGGTTTTTATTCCCCATCACCATCTTAAAATTTCCTAGTAAAATGAGAAACAAGGTGCCAAATTTTCATTACAATAAAATCCCAGATTGGTGAATGTTTAATATAACTATCTATAATCAAATGAAATAAAATATACACCAATTTATTCATAAGGATTATATTTAGACCACTAGAAATTATTTATTACTATTGTTATTTTATATAACATCCACTCAATATGTATTTGGTAGAGGTTACATCAAGAAACTTAACTAATAATTAAGGTAAAAATAGTATGGACCCCTTTCTTCCTTCTCTATAAGTTAAAGACCTATCCCAATACCCCATGTATTCCCCTATCATAGTGAGCATATAGTGCCTCCTCCCATACATGTAATCCTTAGAGAGAGCATCCAAAACCTCCTACCTTACACAACATACTCGTGGTGAGAATACCCTTGTGAGGAACCTCGGACAACATACTCCCATCTCATCAATACCATCATTTAAGAAAACATCACACATACAACTAGTCAGTTATTATATGGTTGAGATTTAATGTGTGTTGTTGTGTTCATGTTTTTTTTTTGTTTTTATAATTTCCAAGATTATAATAATGTATAAGATTATTTAATGCTGTCTAATTTTATATAAGAAATTAGGGTCTATTAGTGCTAGCGTATTAGGTATGATATAGTAGAACTATATATATGAAACTATAAAATGTGTTCGTTTAATTTTACCTATTATATTGGTATGGGTAAATTATTTAATTATAGAATTATTTTCCACATGAAGGTTACTATTTGGGTTGAGTCATTTTAGAAATTTGATGGCTTATCATAGAATTTTCATAGGGGATATCCATAGGTGTTCACCCTAGACTTTTCACTCATGAAAAATAAATTTATTATCCTTTTTTAATGTTTGGGTCACACTAAATATTTTTATAATGATCATGTATTTTTTGTAAATATTATAGGTATTCTAGTTGATTGTAGGCTATTATGTATATAAAGTATTGCTTATTCATGTAATTTTATACTTTTTTTGAGTTTTTTCACCCCATCATCTCCCATTGTTATACATTGGAACAATTGGTATTCATAGGGCCCAAAAAAGAGCTTCTAATCAAAGGAATGGGATTTATCAATTTTATTAAATTAATTAAAGGTCAAATTCATCATTCAATTTTATATTCATTCCATACATATGATTAAATTGCTCTTTTTATGTTTCAAAATTGGTGATTCCCAATTATATTGTTATAGTATATATTTATACTTTTCTTTGGGATATTATTTTAATTTAATATCATTTAAAATATATTTTCATTGATTATTAGTGTTAAAAATAATCAAATAATCTATGATAATTGGTTTAGAAATAGATTTTTATGTAGTATCAATTTGTAATTTGTTGGGGTGGTTTTATTGATCTATTTCTTCTATTAAATATTATTTATCTTTACATTATGTTCAATATATTTTGTGATTAGTGACACTATTATATAATGAAAGAATTTCTAAAATAAACTTCTCTTTCGCATAGCTATATTTAGTAGCCTTTTTTCATTTTGTATACGGTGTACATTTCTTAAAATATTTTGTTTTCTAATTTATCTCGTTCATTTTCTAAAATACACAATTGAATATATAAAATTATAAAAATATATTTAATTAATATAATTAAAAATATTTATATCATATATATATTTTTTAATATTTTTTTAGTTTTATATATGTATATAATTTTTTAAATTTACTTATTTGTATATAATTATCAAAATTGATATAAGTAGTTGAATTGTTAATTATTTGTGTACAAATTATTTCATCTATAGTTGGTGTTTTTTATATTTGTGGGATCATTTCTGAATGAATCAGTAGATTACAATATATATTGTATTTGGTGATTTTTTCATAGTAAAATTTTACAAATGTCAATATTTTTTTCTATTAAGGTTTTTTATTCCATAAAATATATTTATTTTTGACATGATTTTCTCTAGTTAATGGGAATTATGGTTTAATATATATAATTATCAATAATATATATATATAGATAAATTTTAGGTAAATTTACCACAAAATAAACCTCTATTTATTAAGCGGTTAGAGATGTTTTTATATTTTTTAATTAAAACTTTATCCATAAATGGAAGAATAAAATGTCTATGTCCCGATTGTAATTTTATATGTTGGTTTATAAGACATTAAGATTATAAGAACTTGATATTGAGTAAATTTATTATTGGATATATGTGAAAGATTTGGAATGGGGAATTATACATTTCTAAAAAGTTAAACATGTGTTTATCATCAAAATGAACATCCTATTAACCTGAGAGTGGAGAATGAAATTCAAAACTTAATAAATAATTTTTTTGAATGTAGAAAATGATAAATATTGTGACATACCAACTGAGTCACTTATTATTTTCTAAATACTAATTCATGATAAAAGGTAAATAAGTAATAAAATTAGTTTTATGAATTATTGTAATATATAAATTAAGAGTTTATAAAGGATAAAATAAAATTAAGAGTTGTATGAAGGATTTATAAAATATATAAAATTTTATTTTTTGTTGAAGTTATACCATATCATGTGATTATGTAGAATTATAGATAAAGAAATATCGATGATATTCGATTTGGTGTATGATTTATTTGTTCAGGCTAATATCCCTCAATCATTTTTTGAGAAGAAAAATGTTTTTAACAAAATCAGTTTCAATTATACAAAAATACCTTCATGTCCAAATGAAATCATATTTTATTAGGGAGAATATTTAGATAGATAAGAGAATAAAATTGTTATACTACTCGATTGAAATTAGTGAATCATGATGAATGTATGAATGAACATACTATAAATAATACGGGAAATAATACTTCTTTGAAGATTTTATGTTATTTTCCATTAAAAGCATGATTAAAAATATTTTCTATGTCTTCTAAAGTATTTGATCAAATTAAGTGACATATAATGGAAAATAAAAAATATTATTTTATACAACAACCCAAATATTTTAATTTATAGAAATAATTTGATTTTTATAACCAAATTTATCTTCATATCCTATGAAAGTGCATTTGGGACTGAGCACTCATGAATTTAATTCATTTAAGACTCTAATTATAACTTATATTATATGAAAAATTATTCTTATCACTTAAAATATACCTCCATGGATGTGTATAAAGAAAAATTATTTCATTATATTGATGATCATTCCGGTAAAGAAAATGAATGAAAATGAAATTGATATATACCTTTAACCTCTAATAGAATAATTAAAATATTTATTATAAAATAATGTATATATAAATGATTCATTAACAACCTAAATGTTAAAAATGCATACTACTTTAATGTGGTTGATTAGTGATTTTTATGGATTAGGAAACTTTTCAAGTTGGAACACTCACACTGGTTGGAAATGTATAATTTGTAGCATTTAATTATAACTGAGAACTAAAATATAACAGGAATTGGTGTTTATATATCACAATTACATCATATATTTATCTCATAGATATATTTTTAACAAGTCACAATTTTATGGACCTAATTAGTTGATTCCACCACTAAAATTGCTCGCATGTTCACAAATCATGTCACAATTTTCAACTATTGATGAAAAATTTAGAAAATATTATCATTTTATGGTTTTTGGTAAAATAGTTAGAATCACATAAAATACAGTTAACACTAAACAATGGAAGAAACAACTTATTATTTTTTAAACCAAATTATTGGGAATTGTAATTGTTACATCATAATATTAACATTATGAACATTAAAAAAATGTGTGTGACAATTTGGTCATTACAATATTGAATGAGCATGGAAAATAAAATGATCATTTTAATTCTCATAATGACTTGAAGTAAATGAGTATACTACATGGTTTATGAGAAAATAATAATGAAATATATCTTGTGGAAATTGTTTCATTAAAAAATAAATAATTCTTTCCCTTAAATACTAAAAAACACAAAAAATACCTAATGGATATTAAAGTAACATTTCATGACGTGTTGAATTGAAGGGTTATAGTTTTTATGGAATTAAAATCCAAAACTCACATATTTTTATTAATCAATTTCTACCTTTGTAATTGTTTAAAATTTTACATGATAAAGTAATAGTAGTAATAATTGAGTTTTTTACATTCTTATGACAATTTTGGGAGAAAACATTAAACCACAATGATCTATAAAACTATAGGAAATAATTATAATGACACCTTTTCATTTATATATGAAATTTCTACAATCATTTTTTCATTGTGATGATTCATTTAATTGTTTAGTTGGCTAGGGATGTTAATGATTAAAAACTCATATATTATTGATGGTTATATCTCATAGAGAGGTATTATCATTTTATGTTTATATGATTACTAAATTTAAAATTTTAAACTCCATACATATGTGTTTTATTATTCTATGGTACATTTTTTATGTATCTATTTCATTTGATGGATTTGTTTATAAAAATTCCAAACTAGAGGGCTCTATTTCTTAAGTTTATAGAGTGGAAGGGTGTATCAGAATTCCTAGAGGTATTTAGATAATATTGAGATATGATTCAATCAAGTTGTATGTGTTGATGATAAATAAATTAAATTATACTCCTATGGTAAATCAACAAAATTTCCAATGTTAGGTCATCAAGTTGGGAAAATATAATTACTTTTATTGACACAAAAAGAGTTCATACAAACACATAGTTATGTGATACTCAATAGTAATATTGTATATCTTTTAATTGAATAATTTAAGAAACAGACAAATATATGAATTTGGATTTAGGAACTAAATGAAAAAGATATGACACTGATTCATTTTCACATTGTGTAATATTATAATAATTTTCTTATTAATAAAAATTTGATATAATTGCCTTATATAAAAAATAATATTTTACATTTATACTTTTATATCATGAATGATGATAATAAAGTTGGAGTGATAGATGAATTGAAATATTATTCTCATGTACCTTTGAATAAGTTTAGGAGATTCAATGCTTATTATATTAATGACTTTATTTTCAATACAATTTTTAAAAAGGTTGGTTGAAAAAAATAGCAACATATTAACAAAATTAAAATACTTGGGATAATGAAAAAAATTCATTAATTTTTTGCAGTAAATTATCATGGATAATTTTCATCCATGTTATTCAAGTTAATTTGGGTTAATGTTTACAAGGAAACAAGAAATAATTCATTACAATTAACTTTTATTAATTTACCACGGCTGATTGATCTCGGTGAGCATAATGAAAAAGATTCATTTATTAATTATTAAAAAGATAAAATGGTATATTTATGGGTTCTATATTTGATGAAGGGTAGTGTGTTATAGTCGTTATCATATGGAAATAATTTTATGATATTCTTGGTAGAATTGAAGATTTTTTTGGTGGCTTTAAATACCGTAAAGAAAAAGAGATTGATCTATTTACGCATGATGATATTGAAATAGTTGGTCTTGTAGGGGGGAGATTATGAAATAATATTTATTAGTAGATGGTGATAACAATATGTATAATGATGAATTAATTAATTGTATGTTCAGTCATCCTTTGACTTATATTTTATTTTATTATATATAATACAATAATTTAATTAATCTATATAAAATATTATCAAATAATTTTCTTGTATTATATCATTTATCATGTTCTAATTTGGTTTTCCATTTTATTGGATATAGAAATTCTAAGAAAAATTTATTTAAATATATAAAATGATTTTTAAAATCCCATATAATGTTAAATGACCAATCTAATATGATCCCACTGGTATCAGGTATGTTCTCATTAGCATCATGTATGCTACCAAATTTTGATTTTATCCCATTCTATAATTTATGTTCATATATTATTCCCACAAATTAATCAAGAAAACTCTCTACATCAATTTAATTTCCTTATTATCCTGGGATGTCAAAGGGATACGATGGAGCAGCCGAGGAGCATTTATTGACTGTGCATATTGTGCCATATTTACCGTCACAAGGGTAATTAAGGGTGACTATTATTGAAATGTAATTATAATGTGGAGAAATTATTTATTAAAACTATATACAAATTATTGAATATATTTATATAAAATATTCATATAATAACAAGATAGAATTGGTATGAATACATTAAATGTTTGTATGGTTGAGATGTTTCTAATTAGTTGTGCCATTTGAAATGTGTGGTGTGTGTATAAATTATTTTGGAGGATTATATTGGTAGGTATTTTTCTTGGTATCATTCAAGATTATGTTCATTATAATCACATGTCTATAATAGAGGCATATTCTTTCCAATTATAAGAATGATATTTTTGATAAATTATTGAAATTATGTGAAAATTATTATTTATAGTTTTTACCCAATATTCTGATCAAATAGAAGTATAATTATTATTAAATATCTAATATGTAGATGTTTCTTCAACTTGATGTGCAAGAGGAAATTGTGAATTAATGGAATTTGAAGTGTCTGGGAAAAAAATGGAATGAAATTAAGTAATCTTTATGGAAGAACATTAGTGACACCTCCATGAGTCTCCATAAAATGCATGAAAAAGTGACCAAAGGGATACCATGAGATCAATATAATTCCATTTTAGATATTCATCATTCTAATTTTCCTAATTTATTTGATATTATCTCATTATATTGATATTAATTTATTAAAAATAATTCATTTTTATTAATAATAACATTTTTTGTTATTAATATTCTAAAAAAACTCATAAAATAGAGAGGAAACCCACAAAAAACAACATTTAGAAGTTTTTCAAAGATAAAACCAAACAATGAAATCTTCTTATGACTTATTAAATATACTTCTCTTTCATTTTATGTACATAGATATTTACAGTTTTAAATTTGTTTCTTTAATTATATGAGTGAAATATTTTTTTCATGTGGTCAGTTGAAAGATGTTGTGGTCCTATGTGCATAATAAAGGTGATGCAATTTTTTTAAATTAGCTTATTTAAAATATTATGGTAAATAATATAATTCATAATTCACTTTTTTGAAGAAATATATTTTGATAAAATATTTTCTACTTATATGGAAAAGATTAAAGAGGCATGTGATGGAAATCTCATGCTATCATCATCACTCTCCCAAAGTGATGTTATTGCCCATGTTTTTGGAAATTATTGTGATATCTGTTTTCCAGGGTTTGGTTTTGGATCACCCCCTCATGAAACTTTGGGAGGATCATATCCTTATTAAATATGATGCATCATCCTATAGGTTCGAGTAATGTTATTTTTATTGGTTACTTACATTCACAAAATAAAATTATAATCCACAAGAAATAAATGAAAGAGTAATAGACACAATTGTTTGTTCTAGATAACAATATTACATCAATGAGGAGTGAATTAATTAATTTATTTTATAACATGATTGGGGGTATTCTTACTGACATTTCATCTTTGATACATCATACTATAGTGGAAATAATTGTGTTACATTTATATTAATATGTTTATATTACTATGATAATTGTATTAAGTATATTTTCAAGAATTATCTAATTAATATTAATTAATATTCTACATTTTAATAATTGAATAAACCAAATGTAATGGAGGGATGTATAAGATAATAAAATAAGAGTTTTGTATCATCTGGGGGTATCCATCTTAATATAGGGGAGTCAATTTGATGTTGGATACCCATTTACATTTATTGAATTTGTGATCAGTACTTATATATTCATCTTGTACATTATTTTACTTAAAAAATGTGTTATATTTGTAAATATGGTTTGTTAATGTATGTAAATGTTTCATTTATTGTGTTTTGTTAATTTAATTATTGAATTATGAATTTTTAGGATATAGTTTTGTTTTATACTATAGGTAGTGTCATATAAAATACTTATTTTATTTGTGGTATTTTTAACTTCTGTTATATAAAAAACCATCAATGAGTATTCCACGGTGGTTGTAATCATCACTACTAACTAAGAAACAAAAAATATATGATGATAAACTAACACTAATTAGTTAGTGGTGGTTATAACCACTCCAATATTAGGTGAGAAAATAATTAATGAAACAAATTATTCTCTAGTTTCGATGATTGTTATACACACCACTATGTTTTATTGAAAATATTTGGAAACAAAGTCCCCAATGTTGTATAAAAATATTTCAATGAAAAAACTCCCTATTTGATCTAGTGATGGGTTTACAACCACCTCTATTCAAAAATACACAATGTTTTTACTCAACCAATACAAAGTTCATAATAACTATCTCTAATTAATTAGTTGATCCAGTAAATTCATATATTTTTAAAACTTCCACCTTTTAATATATGGTGTTCAAAACCACCTTGTATTTAAAATAAATCACCCATAATGTGAATTGTTTATAGTGTTTCCTACATAAAAAAGTGTGTGGTAGCTTTCCATTGAATTTACCTTTTCAAATTCAATGATTTGAAGATAAAAACAACATAATATCATAAAATTCTTTATCCTTGGGTTCATAATTTTATGTTTTTTTTCTATAAATCCATTAATATTATTTATTAATAAATTTATTTTAGATCAGTCTCATTATCATTTTTACTAATTTAAAATACCACCAGAGCACTATAGAGGATGTTAAAAGTCACCAACTTTAGGTATGTTTCTTAAATCATGAGTACCTTTAACTTGAAAATTGGTGTCAATCATCTCATGATTATTTTGGAAATTTTGATATCAACAAGGACATTTCGTAGTTCACACATATCTTCCGAAAATATGTTTAACTTATTAAAGAAATCATCGACTATCTCATCCAGACTCATTATAAAATATTCATATTTATTCCACAAAATAGACTAATTTTCTTCCTAGAAATTTGAATCAGCTTTATAAACATTGATAATATTATCCCACATAACATGAGAGGTATTTATGGACATTATTTTTAAGTAGATTTGGTTGACCAAATATTCCCATAACACATTGATTGCATTGGAATCAATAACCAACTAATTATTATCTCAATTTTATATAGATATAATCTAAACGATTTTCCATATTCCTAAATTTCTATTAGTTTATTATTCGATTTTTATAATAGGAATTTATTTTTCATAAAAAATATGGATTCCATTATGGTTGAAAACTACGACCATATATTTAGAGAGAAGTAACTCCACCACCATCCTTTGGATTTTTACCCCATGTTATTCCAAAACAAGTATTATACCCAAGGGGTAATGGTGAGTGAATTATGGTATGTAAAATTTAACTTTCCCCTAGTTAAAAATATTATTCTATAGTTATTTGGAAGACCTCTATCTTTATCTTAGTTTTTATTAAGAAATAAAGTAGTAAAAATAGAAACATCTGATTTCACTTGGTTCAAAAATATTATATAATATAAGGAGCATGGATGACTATATTTTTATCAACATTAAGCACTAAAACTCATTGTTTTTTGGTCACATGGTTTGAAGAGGTCACACTGACCCTCTGTGTTCATAACCAAGAACAAAGGAAATCTCACTGATGTTTAATAATTAGGGAGTTCACTACTCCACAAAGTACTACTGCTTTCCACTATTAAAGACTATGAATTTTATTACACCAATAGTGGTTCAATAATATGATTCACATTCCACTATTTTAATAACTTCACAAAAACCATCTGATTAGAAGTCTCCTTGATCACATTTTTCTTCTTTTTTCTTTATCTTCTTCTTATTTCTAAAAAGAAAGCAACAAAATTTACTATATCTACACTTCTCTATTTCCTAGAACCATTTTTATGTATATATTCCTCTCCATTTTACTTTTTTTACTTTCAAGAAACAATCTCAACACTTATTCTTGAAGATTATATCTTTTGTATTTTTATAATATTTTTTTATCAAGATCAATTTCATTCATTTTTAGTGAAATTTCATTCCAAAAAATAGTAGGTAATCTCTATATTTTAAAATCTATAAAAATTATCATTATAAATTATGAAATTAATCCTTTCACAATGTGACACAAAAAAATGGATTCCTAAACTACTACCAAATTGTGTATTTAAAAATACACTATCATTTCAGTGAAATACCTTCTATATCACCACCTACATATTCCACAATGTGTTGTGCATGATCAAAACCAAATCGACTAAAAAATTTATCATTATTTAATAAAGTTAAATATCATGGATTTATTCTTGAATTAAACATGGTTTGACTATATTTATTATTTTTTTTCCTTTTTATTAATCATGTTTTATGATAAATAAAATACATTCAAATTAGGTAATGGTTGAATTTCATAAAATCCAAAAGGGGATAACTCATACACAACTTATGAAATATCTTATTTATGTAGTATATTATATACTAAGACACTTATTAAGCACTGAGGAACTTCTTATGTATCAAAATATTTTTATGTACCACCTGAACCTTCTTACCTATGGATATTCATATGAAGGAATAAATTTAATAATAATTTTATGGAACTATTATGTATGATCTAAATCCTTATTTATGAAGCTTCCAACACAAAGAGAAAATTCTTACATACCACATATAACTACATATGTATTGGGAAATATCTTACATACCACTACTTACACATCTTATGTATAGATTCTATTGTAAAATTTTCAACTTTTTATTATCAGTGTATGAAGAAATGATTCTTACATATATAGGATTTAATATTTACTTTTCTATTATCTAGGATTCATACTTACCAATAAAGCACTTTTTAAATATATAGAGAATTATTTGACTTTAGAAAATTATAAAATATTCTCAAACCCATATTTCAGAGAATTATTCATTACACCTATAGATTTATTATAACCCTCAAGATACAGACTACAAAAGACTAAAATACCATAAATTGAAGATGAATTCCACTTTCCTATGCAAAACAAAAACTTCTAATCCACTCAAAGAAGATTTTAACTCTCTAAAATAATTTTTTTATTAGGAAACACTTTTATGGAAAAAAGTGAGAAGACACATGTTCAACAAGGGTAAATACTATAAAAGATAATTGCATTTTTGAAAACCAACTTAAAACCACTAGATACAACCTCCCGAAATAATTTCCAAGACAGGCCTAATACCTTTATATCCGGTTTGGTTTTGATAGCCCCTTCAACTTGAGAAGCGAGATTGTCCAATGCTTACAAGAACTCCTCCACTGAAATCTTCTCCTCATTGAATCCTTTTCTCATAATTAGATGTTGTTTATCGATACAATCTACCAAATCCCTGCCTATGTCAACTTGGATTGGTCTCCCGTTTATTCTTTCCACATCCTCTTGAGACGCATGAATGGTCAAAACCTTCTCCAGCATGTCTTCCTCAGAGTGCATGAGAAGGCCCCATGATTTATCCATGGTCACACCATCAGCTACCTGATGTGAGTCCACTGAGATCATCAAAGGAAATTCAACCATTCCAACCTCCTGACCCGATAGCCCCTGCTGTCCCTCAGTGGGGAAAATAGCTAACTGCAAGGGAACCGCCTCCCCCGCTCTTGAATGCCCTCTCTCCTTGTCAGAGGTTGAATCTAACTGAGGACACTTTTTGTCCCCAACACAAATCTCAGAAGGAATGAAATCCTTAGAAGTAGGCATCATGCTTGTCAAGGCGGACACCAATCCCCCACCGAGATGTGTTGAATCTTCCCCGGATCCAACCTCTAAATTATTGCACCTTGTCTTACCTGAAAATTTGGTTACAATTGTTTTTGAAGTATTCAAATAATCTTTCTGAGGTATTGGTTTTTCCCCATCCTTGGGAATCAGAAGTTTTCCTATCAAGAGAATCCCTTGTTTCCCTTTCCTTGATCCAGGTCGGACCATGGCCTCTTGTTCATTGTCCAAACTAAACTAGGAACCCCCATAAAAGTCACTTACCTCCTCCAGATCGAAAATCCTTTTATCCTGATTGCACTTCTATCTTGTAATGGCAGTTTTCTATCCCTATGGATCCAAATTCTCCTCTCCCTCCTCAGACAAAGTCGAGAAACAGTTGTTCATCAAAATAGGCTTTGAAACCATGCATGAGACAGGGAGGAATCGACTCGGGAAGACAGTCTCACTTACCAATGGGAACTATGACTCTTTGAGAACCCTAATTTTTGCCTGAGAAACAACATCACCAAGAACTAAGCGTTGATTGATCACCTAAGCATGAACACAACCTTTGTGCTTAACTGTTTCGGCAAAAGAGGGAGAAATCCCCAGTACTGGCTCTATCACCTTGGGGACACCAAGATCATGCAACAGTCTTTCATACACATCTTTAACTCTCGAGTTCTTAGGACTTTTTTCGATAGTCGAATTTGCAAGGGAAAGATCAAAAACCTCCTTCTATTTCCTACCCCTACCTCTTAGACAATAGGAAGTGGCCAAATGACTGAGAATATTGCAAGACGAATAGAAATTGAACCATGAATCAAAAACCACCCTCTTCTTATACCTTAACGTTTCACCAACTGAGATCCAGACCCAATCGACTGGAGGTCTAGAAACATCGATCTCCACACATAGATGCGGTGAAACTGGGTGACTCACCAAGTTAGTTCTCTTATCCGTGCATAAAAATGGCCAATCAAGTTCCCTAACATTGGTAAAATAACTGGATTCTAGAAAAAACGGGGGAGTTCGGGGAGACTAACCCAAATCGCCATCTACGGAGAATCACGATTCATATGAAGATCGTATGTCCAGCGAACAAGGAATATGTGAGAACCTTTGTAGATGTGAGGAGAAGAAGACAAGGCTGAAATAAAATCTTCTTCTGAGGAGAAACGAATCATAATGTGACGCTGATCAAAAAGGCCGACAACCGCCGAGCTGCTCAAACCCCAATCACTGGCGACAAAGTGGTCAAAGATGTCCACCGAAGGACGATGGTGAGAGAAACATGCAACCAAGGTCATATTAAACAAGGCTGAGGCCTCTGTGAACTCTGACAATGAAATAGAAATCTGAGGGTAACCGGAGAAGAAGTCAGCCAACTTTGGGAAAAGATCGATCGAAGGGAAGGGCAAGAAAAGATTAGGGTTGGAGAAGGGGATGAAGGGAGGAGGCCTATAGAGAGAAGGTTAAGAAAGGAGTACCTCCCCCTCGGGCAGGGGAGGGACCACGACGGCCGACATCGCCAACTAGGGCATCACTGAGAGCCGAAGCGAGAGGGAGAGAAGAATATTTTAATCAATATTAATAAATCATAATTACCTTCATTTCTTTCTTATTTTCATTTTGGTTGATTTATATTTGTACTCTGGTGGAAACTCCCATTTTATTTCTTTCTTTTATAATAAAAATATGACTTAGAAGAACTATACAAATATATTTAAATACATTCCAAATTATGATATTAATCCCATTTACCTATTGTATTTTTGAATATAAACCACCACTAATTGAACTCACCTTCATAATGATAAACTATAAGAGTTACATTTTGGTGATTTGAATAATCAAATACAACAAATATTTTTTGGGAGTAGGTTTTTTTAATTCTCTAAAAGTGGGAGTTTAATTAGGGTGTATACCAATTACAACTTTTCGTTACTCTTAGTGGCCCCTTATACCATTACGACAGTGTTCGTTTGTTGGAAGGAACAAGTTAAATCTCCCATTTTCTCATATAGTCCAACATAAAAAATAAACATAGATATATAAATAAAAGTATTCATAACACATAATAATATTAATTAGATCACCAATAATAGCTAATACAAGTAGAAGACAAGTAATAACCCAACCCAAGTTGACCCTATTTATCACCCGATCCAGACCGCCGCACGGTCTGAAGCACGTTCCTTACCACAATGGGTTGGAGAGAATCACCATTCACAACCATCACATGGGAATGGTGTCACCATAGGTAAAATAGAATGATCCACCAATAAAATGGAATGAAATAATGACTATCATCAGATTCATCTACACAAGGTATGTAGATACCATAACCAATGACATAGATCATAATAAAAAACATGTTAAAACTGGACATATACATAGTATCTCAAAAAAAACTAGATCTCAAAAGAATGGGTACAATACCAAAAAATACCTACAAAGACATATCAATAGATAGAAAAACTCAAAAATCCTCCAGAAGATCAAATCCCGGTGAGACCATGTCTTCTTTAGAAAACACTCTATAGTGGTAATCAAGAAGATATTCCATGGAACATAGTGTCCTTTCCCTTAACCATATCCTAAAAAATCTAAAAAATCATAAAGTCCCAAGAATGGTGTGAGGCATGAAGCGTAGTAGGATACAACAATGAATACATTTAAGGCTTTTACCCATGAAAACTAATAAGCTGGTTTGAACACATTTTCAAAACTAAACCAATTTTAAAATAAACCATTTTCAAATAAACCTATAATATCCCTTTGTTTTTCCATTAAAAAAACTAGTTTTATAAAATAATTTATAACATGGAACAAATAGATAAAAATAGATATAAGGTATAACATGATCAATATAACAACTAACTCATAATCAAGGGAGAGCATAACATCAACGACATGTAATCACATTATTGGAAAATGGGAAAAATATATATCATCACATCAAAATGGAACTAATCAAATGCCTAAATAATCTAAACTGTGATGACATGAGTAATGTGAACATAAGGTTATAACCATCCATCCTATCATGAATGGGGAAATAATAATGAAATATATCTAATACAAATTGAAGCTCTCATGGTCTTTCTCAGGACCAACGTAGAACCTATTATGATCTTCCTAACAAAATTATCTCACCTTCCCTGGGAAAAAATTATAGGCTTGCATGGTCCTCCATATGATGTCTCACAAAAAACACTTGGAAAAATAAAAGTGGAAGCTGACACGATTTTCCCACCAACAGATCACATTGTCCCTCGAACAACCCCTCACTCACACCTCGATTAATCCATGTGCTAATCCATTCCAAAACATCCAAAATCGTGTTTCCAAAACAAACAAGTTACAACACATTCAATTTCATAAAAAAACATACCAAATTTATCAAAAACACTTTTCAATGGTATAAAAATGTCTAAAATCACATTATAAATCCTTTTAAACCTATAAAACCCCTTTGATCCATTTTAACAAACACTTAGTGTGCATACAAGCCACATATATTTTGAAAAACCACATTAAATGTTAAAATTTCCATGAAAATACATGAAACACATCAAACATTGAATACACATCAAGAATTAACCATATAAATGGTCATTAAAAAACACAAAAAAAAAATCCTATTAAAATTTTAAATGTAATACATGTAAAACACCCTTAAATAGAGATTCTTATCTTTTATTCGGTCCAAAGCTCATCACCTTTGATAACAACCACTCAGAAGTGGTAGAATATGGCCTCATACACCTATTCCCCATTAAAAAACCAACACCCCCATTAATTACCCTAGATGCATCCAATACTTAAATGAGGGTTCCACATCTCTATAAAATTTGAAGAAAAATCATGAATAATGGGAATGGAGAAAGAAACCATGAAGAAATTGACTTACCTCAAGCCCAAACACCAATATTTCCAAGAGACAACCACCAAGGAAGTGGGGAATAACTCCAAATCCATAGTAGAGAGGCTATATGAATTGGAGAATAAAAACAAGTCCCCAATTAATAAAAATAAAATTGGGAAATTTTGGTAAAAAGAAACTTTTTAAGGGACATAAACATTCCACATGGTTTGATGACACCATTAATAAAACCATGATGAAGTCATGTGGCTTCCACTATCCACCAAAAAATGGGAAACACTGTTACTCATGGGTGTCTCATGGTTTAAAAGCCCATAATAAAATCATTAAAACCCCCCTTATCAAAAACTAAATCTCTGTCACATGGTTATCCATATGGTTAGACAACCTGTAAACCCTTATATATCTTCTAAAAAACTCCCATTTTCAACTCTTGACACACAATAACTCCAAGAGTCTTTCAAAAGATAAATAAAACTCAAAATTAAATTTACTAGTGAACTATATGGTGTTACAAACTCACCTCCATTCCACATTGTGTCCTTAGAAATTCCTTAGGAATCCGAAGAAGAGGGTGAGTCAACTACTTTGTCACCAAAGATTCATGTTCCAATAACATATGGATATCCCTACAACACTACCAATTCACATTAAATAGTGGGATCAAAGTTCCCCAAATCACCATGTTCTGAACTAACATGACACAAAAAAGATACTCCACAATAGTGGAATCAGGATTTTACTATAAATATTCCCACTACAATACATGAGATGGGTCCATATGGTATTTTTAAGATGAAAAACATGAAAGATATTATGGATCGCGGTGATCCATGTTGGAAGATCTAATAGATTGGATACATTAATAGGAAATTCCATAACATAAAATTGCATGAAATAATGTGAGAAAAATTTCCACTACATTCAAAAATGAAAACAACCTAGCTGAATATATACCTGAAGAACCTCTTGATCCCCAAACTAAATTGCAAAGGACAATGATGATGGCTGGAATATGATTTTCAGAGACTCTGATCAATCACTAAACATTTCAGAATGAACTAAAATATCATTTTCATCTCTTATATGAGGCTCAGTACAACCAAGGAATTCTCACCTACCTCAACCAAGCATAATCGATATTTTCATGGATTCCCATATAACACCACAAATGGGTCCGTCTTGATTGAAGCATGATAATTATTATTATAGAAATAATTGATCAATAGTAGATTCCTTTACAATGAACCTCTAAATTTAATCACACCACAACATGTTATTGAGATTTGAGAGTCTATATAGTCCACATAGAAAGACAATACTTCTGTGGATGATACAGGGTGGTAAGTGTTATATTATTTCTTAAAGACACCTAAAACCCTTTTTAAAAGAATGAAATAAAACATGCATCTTAATCTAAAACTATCACTGAGGGCCTTTTAAGAAGTCAAATAACCTCCACAACATACTAGAATCTGAGGTCTTATAAATTAACCAACTCCCTTATGGGTAGAAAATGTGATGATTTCATCTAATGGTTGGGCTATAAAGTGTCCACCATAATAAAGTGTTTTATAGAATTGTAGAATAGACTCAAACTCATGATCTGGAATACACCTCCTAATAACATGGTCACTACACATGCGACATAGGTATTGATCATCCCAAACATAAAATGTAGACTCACTCTTTAATTTTTAGACTTGATGATTCTTTAATTTTTATGGTATTTTAGAGGCAATAAGGTAGTTAACTAAATCTACAAGTCAAGGATGAGTACCTGAGAGAGAATAAAGATGTTCATTGGGGAAAGTGTCTCGAAGTGGTACTTGGTCCAATGTGTCATCCTCTAGTGCGTGAGTAAGCCTACTTATGTGGTCCGCCACTAGATTTTTCGACCCCTTATTATACTTTATCTCAATGTCAAATTATTTAAGAAGGACCATCCATCAGATTAGCTTGGGATTTGCATATGGTTTCTTCAATAGGTACCTCAGAGTGACAAGGTTAGAAAAAAACAACTACTTTATTTACCAATAAATATGAACAGAATTTATATAAAGAAAATATAACAGCAATAATCTCCTTTTTTGTGGATGTGTAGTTTTATTGGGTAGAATCAAGTGTCTTTGAGGCACAAGTTATTACATGTGAACATCCCTCCATCATTTGAGATAATATATCTCCAACTACGAAGTTAGAGGCATCACACATAAGGTCAATAGGAGTCTGCCACTATGGGTGTTGTATGATAGGTGGAGTGGTAAGACATTGTTTTAGCTCTTCCAAGGACATCCTACAAGAATCATCGAATACAAAATCAGAATCCTTTTGAAGTAATCGCAACATAGGAAGATCAATCTTACAAAAGTATTTGATGAAGCTCTGATAAAATTTTGCATTCCCTTGGAAAGATCTAACATCACACACAAATGAAGGATTTGGTAAGGATGAAATAATTTATATCAAAGATCTATCAACCTCTATCCCATGTTTTGACACTACATGCCCTAAAAAAATGCCATGTTATACCATGAAATGACACTTTTCTATGTTCAAGACCCGATTCTTCTCAATACCATGATTCAACACCTTTCCCAAACTACATAGACATTCATCAAATGAGAATCCATAAACTATAAAATAATCTATAAATACCTTCATGTAGGTCTCAATAAAATCAAAAAAAATACTCACTCTGTATCTCTAGAAGTTACTAGGGTGTTGCAAAGTCCAAATGGCATCCTTTGGTAGGCAAACGTACCAAATGGACAAGTGGAAGTTGTCTTATCTTGATCCTTTGGAGCAATAGGTACATGAAAATATATAGAAAATCTATCCAAGAAACAGCAATGTGTCTTCCCATCTAGTCTCTCAAGCATTTGATCATTAAATGGTAAGGGAAAATGTTCCTTACGGGTGGACTGATTTAGTTTCCTATAATCAGTACACACAGACAAACTATTTTGTACCCTCATTGAAACTAAATCATCTTTATCCTTTTTAATAGCTATGACACCACTTTTCATAAGAAAAATCTGAATAGGACTTACCCACTGAGAATCTGAAATGTGAAATGTTATACCTACCTCGAGCAATTTTTCAACTTCTTTTTTAACAACTTCCAAAATAGTTGGATTCAGTCTCCATTGTGGTTGCCTAACCGGTTTAGCCCCATCCTCCAAAATAAACCTATGCATACAAATGGAGGGGATAATACCTGATCTGTCAGCCTAGGTCCACCCAATTTCCCTAATATTCTCCCTCAAAATATTAAATAGTTTTTCATCATGTTCAAATGGGAGATTTTTAGCAATGATAGCTGGTAATTTATCACCACTCAACAAGTATGAGTATTTGAGATTTGATGGAAATGGATTGAGTTGTAGTGTAGGGGGTGTTGTATGGATGGAGACATTGAAGGAATTGAAATATGTGCACAAAGGGCATCATTATTAGAATAGAAATCATCATAATCAGAGAATAAAACATCAAATCCATCAGCATAATCAATAGCCATGTCATAATCAGAGTTCACTTGATCAAAATTAGAATATGAATTTATTTCAAAATCAAATATAAGGGAGGCTTATTCATTATAAATGGCTGTGGATGTGCTCTTAGACATCAAATTAAGACTTATAATCATAATGTACCTAAGAATAGCACAATAAAATTCCATGGGGTTTTTATTTGGTGGTTCAAAATGGGAGAAAACAAATACAGAAAGGTCCTCTGAGGGGTACTTCTTGGAGTCCATAACATTAAATGTCACAACTTTATCCCCAAACTCCATGGAAATTGTACCCTCATTGACATTTATTATAGTCTTTTTTGTTTTGGGGAAGGGCCTATCAGAGATAATGGGAGCATGAGAACTTACCTGATCTTCCTTCATGTTAAGCATGTAGAAATCTACTAGAAAGATCATATATCTTACCAGGACGAGTACATCATCAAAGACTCCCACTGGTTAAGATATAGCACTATTTTCCAACTACACCACTACTCTATTCGTCTTCAACTCTCCAACCTGTGAAGAAGAGAATACATAGTGAGGCATCACATTTATGGAATCTATCAAATCACAAATAGTATTAGAAAATTTCAACTCCCCTATGGTGAATGGGATAGTGAATGTCCCTATATCCTTGTACATTGTGGGAATTGCTAGAGTTTGTGTAATGAGCATTGGCACATTCCTTACAAGAATTATCCCATCATTTTCCTTGATCTTTCTTCGATTGGTACAATGTTATTTTTTGAATTTTGTATACCTTGGGATTTTATTGATGGATTCAAGTAGATAAATGTTGATCTCCACATGATTGAATGTGTCCAAAACCTCATTTTTCATTGTCTATTCAACCATTGTATTGGTTTAAACAACCATGTTTGGAAAATGATGGGGTTTAGGAGGAACATCATTAATCTTTTTCTTACCTTTATCTTTCTATTTGGGTTGCTCATCAGCCGGTTTTGAATGGGGATTCTCTGGAGGTGAGGTGAATCCTAGTGGAATGATAGGTGAAGATGTATCAATTGTTTTCTTCCCACTTATCAATGTGATGACACTGACATTCACCTATGGATTTGGAGTAGTTGGGAAGGAAGATTTCCGAAGTTCTTACATACCAATTCATGGAGTGCGGTGGAAATTTGGATCATTTTAGTCTTCAACTCCCTCATCTTTGAACCTTGACTCTTTAACACATTCTGTTATCTAACTTTGGTTGAGAATTACTTTTTTGTTTCCTTGTTGATGCTTTAGATTCAAATCTTCTTTGGGGTTGTTGGAAACCCTGTTGGTAAGGTGGAGGCTACTGGAATTTTTGATGAAAAGGGGGCCTTTGTTTTTGTAAAGATCCATACCTCATGTCCTATTGATCTTTCCACCCTTGGTTTTATGATGTAGCAAATGAATCAATATTTTTTTAAGGATATGGTTGTTTTGGTGCTGATATGGTCTCCCAGGAAACACTGCTGCAGAATCTTCTGCTTCTGGTAGTTGGTGGCAGTAGTGTGTTGGGTGGATTTTCTCAGTGAAAATGCCATAAGGCCTTGATGGAGAGGGTAGGGATGTCTTTTGTGCCAAAGAAATCTGCCTCACTATTCTAATCAATTCTTCCAACTTGTAATCAATCAACTGATTCTCAAGAGAAAAGGACTTACCTGATGTACTCCCCTAACATGTGGTGTACCTTGATCACCAAATTATTGGGAGTTTTGGGACATATTGTAAATTAATCCATGTGAAGCCACTGGTATCTTTTCCACAAATGCTCCTCCATCCTTGGCATACACCATGCTTCTCTCCATAGGTGTCAGTCTTTCGTAGAATTATTTGATGAAGAGTTTCTCACTGATTTGGTGATGTGGGTAGCTTGTGAAAAACTAATTGAATCACTCACAGTACTTATACATTGACTCCCCTTGTGCATGATTGATCTCAAAGATATACTTATGAATAAAAGTGGTCCTTGATTCTGGAAAAAATCTCTATAATAAAAGACGTTTCAAATCGTTCCAACATGTTACATATTCAGGTTGTAAATAATACATCCAATCTTTTGTAACTCCGTCAAGTGAGAATGGGAATAATCTTAGTTATATTTGATCTTCTGATACATTTCTTGGTTTTAAGGATGATAAAAACACATTAAATCCTATTAAAGTTTTATTGGGATCCTCACTAGGGAGGCCCTGGAATTTTGGAAGAACGTGAATTAATCCAGATTATAGTTCAACTTTTGATTCAAGATTTGGGTATGCAATACAATTTGGCTGATAGTTAATATCAGGTGTAGCCAGTTCCTGAATGGTTATATTAAGTTCATTTCCATTATTTTTATCCATTGGTTCTTTTTTATGGTTTAATTTTAATTGATTCCAATTTTAATGTTCCAATAGTGGAGTAATTCTCCAATTGGTTGAATGTTAAAACTTCCCATAGACCGAGAATGTCTATTTGAGCCCTAAGGCTATGTTCCATCTCAGGGTCAAGATATATGAGTTATTTGTGATTAGTTAGTGTCATAAATCAATGAATGATAAAAATGAAATTAAGAAAATTGGACCATAATAAAAAGAAAAAAGTTTGAGTTGGTCTGATAAAAATAAAATAAGGGAGTAAAAGAAGAGAAAAAATGTGAAAATGGGGAAACAAGAATGAAAGGGGAGAATAAAAGAATTAAATTAAGAATAAAATAAATACCTCTATTTGGTTGAATAAATTTTTGCCTCCCTAAAAATGAAACCAATTTGAAAGAGTGCTGTTGTGGGCGCTTTCAAGTGATATGTGATTGTTGGTTACTTAGGTGCAACAGAATGGATGACCAAGGTCGTCTCTCAAAGGAGGTAGTAAATTTAACAACATATTAAAGGTATTTTTAAAGTAATATAAAATTAAATAAAAACATTAATCAAAATTATGGGGTTTTTATAGTTTATAAATATAGAATAAGTTTTATATAAGTTGATTTTATTTTTGAATTGTTTTTTTTTTGAAATGAAGATCGATTTAAAAGACAGAACAAGAAGATGTTTTTTAGGAATTATTTAAAAGGAATAATCGATACAACTCTACATATTCACCTAATTATTTTTCATTATAATTTAAATTAAAATCCACTTAATAATAGTCCTCTAATTTGTTAACCCTGAAACCCTACATGAGTTAACTTAACCACAAAGATAAAATTACTTAAACCCTAGGCTAGATTCGGAACATGCAATCACATCACCCAGATTTGATTGATGTTCTTAGGTAAGATTATTTTTAGTGGTTAATTAGATAACATATAAACTCTATAAATAAGGATTAATTGAGTTTAGGGATTATATTTTAACTCTAAAAATTTATCATCTGTGGCCTTTTATTACCGATTAAGATCGCACTCTCACAATTTATACAACTTCTGACCTCCCATGTTTTTGTGCCAACTATTAAATTTCTTGATTAGTTTCATTTAAATTAAAAACTCAATTAATATGTCATGTTAATTTAACTATAATATCTCATTGATTTAAAATAAAAAAATGAAGATGTTTAGAGGTAGATTGATTTCTAAAAAAACATACTTCCATGGATGGTGTAGTCATTGTAGAAACGTTTTGCATGTGCAATGGTTTATAAAGGGGAGAACCCAATAACATTTCTACTCTTGATTCCAACCTAATTAGGAAGATTAATTGAAGATGAAATTTGAAAGAAAATAAATGAGAAGAATTAAAATAAGAATAAAGATGTTTATTATGAAAACACAAAAATTACAACATGAGGAATAGAAGAGGGCATCGACGAAGGGATCCTTGCTTCAAGAGATACCCATTTTGAATTGTGTGGATAATTTTAGTGTAAACTCTTCTCATCTGCCATAAAATTCCTAATTCATGTCCCAACCCCACCAAATGAGGAAAAAATCCATTTATATAGTGGTGGGGAGTCTAGGTTCAAAGTGGTTTCAAGTATGAATTGGGAATGTCGGCCAAATATTTTATTCCAACATGAACTACCCTTTTGACCACCACAACGTGTGAAAAATCGTTCTTTCCAGGAGGATTATTCGTGTGAAAATAAGTATGTGAGCTCCTCTAAAAAATTTGGCCTAATCCAAGCACAGATGAAGAAGTTATGTCCCAAATTCAGAACCCATGTCCAATCTAGCAAGTCCATCCCAACATTTATTTCATGGCCCATTTGCTCCAAAACAATACATGATTTAGCTCCAATTTCCTAAATTAAAGTTTTATAAATTCTGTCAGGAACACATTTGAAAAATATTATGTACAAATAATTCAAAGAAAATAATTTATTTTCAAAATACTATAGTGAATTTTTAAAGGGTAAAACTAAAATTTTCATCAAATTTTCAAATGAATGATTTAATTTCAAATATTACATAAATGAACATAGTTTACACAATATGGGGAAATTATATCATTTATTATAAATAAAATATTCAATAAAATTGTGTTTTATCTCTTCACGTGCGGCGGGCTGGGTCACATGGCTTGTAACTGCCCGACCAGCCACACTAATGACCAACAGATTGTCGAGGGACCACCGAGACAGAGGCAGAGATTCAAGTGAGGAGTTCTAACAGGCAAAGGAAATTGCAGAAGAGAAGGTTGTGCAGCAGGTGGTGGATGATGGTTCGAGGTTCTATGGCCACCATCTCCAGGTGGACCACCCCAACCACAGGGAGTAGGTGGACATTGAAAAGATCAGCTCTAGGTAGCTAAGGTCTTTGACAACGAAGCTTCAGAGATGATTTGAGGTATGATATATGTCTACTCCACCTTAGCTGCAGTAATTATAGACAAATGTGTTAGTCACTCTTTCATTACCAAAACTCTTGTTCAGAGCTCAAAGATTCTGGTGGATCCATTGGCTCAATACTTAAGGTTAGAAACTCTTAAGGGAGGGGATTCGACTATTACACACTGGTTCTGGTAGTGTGATCTTACTCTAGGAGGTGAGAGCATCAGCTAGGATCTTCTAGTAGCAGCGTTGAGGCCTTACGATGTCATCTTGTGTATGGACTTGTTATTCACAGACCATGTTCAGATTGACTGCATTAAGCACAAAGTGCGGTGTGTCTGTGAGGATGGGACCGGGTTTTCCTTCACCATTGATAAGGGAACCTTTGTAGCATAGGATGGACTTACCCAGAGGAGGGTGAAGCCAATAACACATCAGTTGGCTAGCCTTATCCTCGGAGCAGTTGATGTAGAGTGTTTGAGAAATCCTATAGTGGTGGACCAGTATGCCGATGTCTTCACTGATGATGTTCCGGGAAAACCTTATCGTAGAGAGGAGGACTTCTACATAGACCTATACCCTTGGACGGAACTGATATCTATAACAACATATAATATGGAACCCATGGAGATTCATGAGTTATAGGTACAACTGAAGGACTTGCAGATGAAGGGGTTTACAAGGCCCATTGTTTCTCCATGGGTAGCACCAATTTTGTTCACCAAGAAGGCCGATGGGATTTTGAGGCTCTGTGTGGATTATCAATGCCTGAACTAGGTGACCGTGAAGATCAAGTTTCCACTTTGGGGGATTGATGATCTATTTGATCAGGTGAAGGGAGCTCTTTGGTCTTCAAAGATAGACCTCAGATCAGGCTATCATCATCTCAGGGTACGAGATGAGGTTGTGTAGAAGATGGGCTTCAGATGTCGGTATGGCCTATATGAGTTCTTGTTTATGTCCTTCGGCATGACCAACTCCCTTGTAGTGTTCATGGGACTCATGATAAGGATCTTTCAGCCATACATCGATTGCTTTGTGGTGGTCTTCATCGACGAGATCTTGATATACTCAGTATCAGAGGAGTAACATGCCTATCATCTGCAGATAGTTATGGATACACTCAAAGAGAACCAGCTTCATGGTAAGCTCTCGAAGTTCCAGTTCTGGATACTAGAAGTCCACTTTCTAGGACACGTTATCTTATTGGATAGAGTTGGTGTGGATCTGGCAAAGATAGAGGTTGTGCATTCTTGGGTGCCACCAAGGAGTGTGACTGAGGAGCAGAGTTTATTGGGGTTGGCTGGGTACTACCGGAGATTTTTACCAAACATTTCTAGAGTTTCAAAACCTTTATCAGCATTGGTGAAGAAGGGACATCCCTTCATGTTGATAGAGAGATGCCAACAGAGTTTTTATGAGCTCACGTAGAGACTGACTAGTGCACCCATCTTGAGTCTACTAGAAGAGGGAGTTGGGTAAGTTGTTTACTATGATTCATCAATGGACAAACATGGATGTGCCCTGATGACAGAGTGAGTAGTGATCTATTATTGTTCACAACAACTGAGACATCATGAGCAGAACTACACTATCCATGACTTGGAGTTAACAGTAGTAGTCTTCGCCTTGAAGATGTGGCGATACTACTTAATGGGGGAACAATTTACTATTTACTTCAATAACAAGAGTATCTTTTATATATTCTCACAGAAGAACCTAAACTTAAGACATCAACATTGGATAGAGTTCTTCCAGGAGGATGACTTTTTGATAGTCTACACTCCTGGGATGGGGAATGTTGTAGAAGATGCACTCACCTAGTGGTATGGTATATAGTTTCTAAGTGAGGTAACATAGCAGCTATCAGTGTTATAGATATCATTTGTGGATAGATATGGAGAAAAATACCTCCAGTCTATGATTGTCACTCCTCCACTTCTTCTGCGAGTTCGACAGGCACAACTTGGGGACATTGACTACAAGTCTCTGTGTGCTCATATATCCTTAGGACTGGCACCTGATGGATTTTCTGAAGGTGGGGAGCACATCATCCTATTCAAAGGAAGCACAATTGTACCCATGGAGGTATAGGATGAGGTGTTGAGGGAGTTCTATATTTTTACTTTGGAGGAACATCTTGGTGTCCCAAATATGTACCAGGACCTCCAGTGTTCGCACTGGTCGTTAGGGGTGAAAAAGTGGTGGTGAAGTTTGTTTAACGATGCCTCACTTGTCATCAAGTGTAGGCATAACATCATGTTCCAGTGGGCTTAGCGCAACCATTAGAGGTACCAGAGTCAAAGTGGGATGGAATTTCCATGGTTTTTGTGAGGTTGCTACCATGTACATCTAGGGGAAACGATTCTATCTGGGTGATCATTGACCGAATCACCATGTCATCCTACTTTCTACCTATCTGATAGAAGGGATAAGTAGATGGCATATGACACCTCTATGTACAAAAGATTGTATGGCTTCCTGGGGTGCCTTCGATGATCATTTCTGACTATGACACACGTTTTACATCCTATTTGTAGAAGGGATTTCAAGAGGCATTAAGGTCTCAACTATGTTTGACCACCTCCTTTAATCCTCAAATGGATGGTCAGATAGAGCGGACTATTTAGATGCTGTAAGAACTACTTTAGGCATTCATCCTAGATTTTGGTCGTAGTTGGGAGGATCAGTTTCCATTGGAGGAGTTTGCGTACAACAAAAACTATCACTCCACCAGTGGTAAAATTAATCTTCTTCTCCATGATGGGTCCTTTTCCAATGATGCTGGTGTGGTGGGCCCTTTGGCTGTGTCTCACTTCTCTAAGGCTCTTTTAGGACAGCAGTAGGATCTTTAGGCTTCTTCTCAGGCTTGGTCATCTCATGATTATCTTTTTTAAAATGTTCCTTCTTTTTTCTATGATTTAGATAATCAATGTTTTGAGTCTCTTTCGGGAGAGGAGGAGATTCTTGAGGCCATTAGGACTCTTAATCTTGAAAGCACCCGTAGTCCTGATGGTTTTCCTGGAGCTTTTTATTCTAATGCTTGGATTATTATCACAGAGGATGTGTTGTGTGCTATTTGAGATTTTTTTCGGGGTGGCCCTTTACCTAGAGTTTCTTCGGATACCATCTTGGATCTTATTCCTAAATTCCAACATCTGAGTGGTTTTGGGCATTTTAGGCCCATTAGTATGAGTAATTTTTCTTATAGAGTGTAAGGTGATATTCTAAAAAAAAGGTTGTCCCTCCATCTTCCACTCTGGGTATCTAAACAACAACATGGCTTTATTAAAGGTATAGGTATTCAGGGTGCTATTGGTCTTGCATAGGAAATTATTGCTGATCTTGATAAAAGTGTGATTGGAACTAATGTTATGGTTAAGATTGACATAGAAAAAGCCTATGATCGGATGGATTAGTCTTTTATCATTAAAATTGTCATAAGATGTGGTTTTTCCGTTTGGGTTGGTGATCTCTTCTTTAGGTACTTTTCTTCTCCTTGGTTATCTATTTACTTAATGGGGAAAAGGTTTGGTTTCTTCAAATAATCAACGGGCTTGAGAAAAGGTGATACTATATCTCCGAGCTTATTCATTCTTGCCCATGATGTTCTCAGCAGAAATATTATCAAGAGTCTTTATACTAACTTGATTCATCCCTTTAAATGGTGGTACGACTTCTCTGGTATCTCTCATATATTTTTTGTTGATGATATATTATTTTTCCACAATGGAAGTTCCAATTATATTCAAAATTTCAATTTGAATCTTTCTGATTATTGCAATAAAGCTTTTCAGCATGTCAATATAAACAAAAGTGGTGTTTTTATCTCCAAAAAGTGTTCTTCTAAGAGAACTGTCCTCATTCAGAATAGAATTGGTTTAGACAAGAAAAGTTTTCCTATCAAATATTTGGGTGCTACTTTATCTAATGGGAGAGTCATGATTTTTCATTTTTATTCCATTGTGTCTAGAATTATGGGAGGGATCCAGAATAGGAAGATTCGTTTTTATCCTTTTGGGGAAGGATCACTTTGGTCAAAAGTGTTCTCTCTTCCATTCCTATGCATGTGTTATATGTGTGTATACCTCATAAAGCAGTTATTAGGAATATTTAAAGCCTTCTAAATTGCTTCATATGGGACTCACATCATGAAGGACATCATCATTGGGCTAGTTGGTTCAGACTATCAAGACCTTATCAGGTTGGGTATTTAATATCAAAGGTGTTGATAATAATATATAGTGTATGCAGGATAAACCGGTATGTGAGGCTATTTCTAGGGTTTCTCTTTGGTTTGATTTTATCAAGAGTAAGTATGGGGAATGCCCTTTTTATTAGGTTGATAGTGCTAATGGTTCTCACCTTTGGATTTTTTTAAAAAGTCTTGTTTCCCCTATTTTGGATAATTCTCGCTGGATTGTAGGGTGTGGTGACTTTTCTTTCTGAAAACATAATTGGGCTTCTTCCATTCTATTTTATACAAGCTGTCCATCCTTGAATATCACTATTAAGCAGGCAAGTGCATACCCACTATTCACTGATGTAGTGTTGAATGATTTTCAGAAGGATGTGCTGCATAATATCAATTCTTCTGAGGATCCAGACAAATTTTACATTACATCTTCTTCCACTGGTAATATTTCATTCTCATCTTTTCATTCTATGGTTTTTCCTTACCCTATTTTGGACTGTTGGGGCAATATACTTTGGTGTAAAGACCTTTCTCCTAAATTTAGTTTTATTCTCCAGAGAATATGTAATGGTGCTATTCCAATTGATGATAATATTCAACGGATATCAATTCCTCTTGTTTTGAAATGTAAATGCTGCTTATTATCTCATCATGAGACTGTTTTTCATCTTTTTTGAAAAAGTGATTGGGAAATTCATATGTGGGTTCATGTTGCTGGTTTTCCGGATTTTAGTGGGTGTGTGGATACAGTGGAAGAATTTCTTCAAGCATGTTGGAATTCATAGAAGAGGGGTTCTGCGCAAGCCAAAGGGTGGTCTTTACTCATCCTTGCAACTTGTTGGACTTTATGGGAAATGCAGAATGCTGCTGGTCATCCTGGCACCCGACCTAACTTTAATTACATTAAATTTTAAATTTTGAACCTTCTATCTTAGTTTGTGTAATAGTGTAAATGTGTGAGTATTTCTCTGGTTCTGCATTCTTTTATTTCATTCGATACTTTTATAGATGGAACAATTTCTGGGCAGAGGTCTTCTGGTGTATGGGTGCGATGGCATCCTCCTATAGATGGGCTTAAATTAAATACTTATGGTTCTTTTGTGCAAGGAGTTATGCGTAGTGACGGTGTTGTTCGGGATGATCATGGTTCAGTTGTTATTTATTTTCTTGCTTTCTTTGGGGAGGGTAATTTGGTTGTGTTTGAGGCACTAGCACTTCTTCAAGGTCTCAAAATGTGTAGGGAAAGATCTAACCATCTATATGAAATTGAATCAGATTCTGATATTGTGATTAATGCCCTGAAAGGTAAATTGGATAGCCCCTGGAATATTACTAATTCTATCCTTTCTTGAAAGGCATTCATTCACTCAAACATGTTGGTTCTCCATACATGGCATGAAGGTAATATGCTGGAAGACTTCCTAGCTTCTAAAGGTAATAAATATGAAAGGCTTTAGATTTTTTCTAGAAAAATTTATCTTCTTATTGAGTGTTCTATGATTCTCCGAGGGGATGCACTAAGTCTTCATCAATTTCGGCCCCCGTGAAATTTTTAACTTTTGTTATTTTCTATATTTCTCTTTATTTTAACAAAAGTTTATAATTTTCATCCATGTACATCACATCTGTTATAGATAGACCCAGGGGTGTCATCACTTATTTTTTCAGATTTGGTACAGACTAACATTGAAACGGTGAAAATCATCTCAGAGCGGATGAGGACTGAATAGATCAGACAAAAGTCTTATGCTGATAAGAGATTAATACATTTGGAGTTCGAGAAGGGAGACCATGTCTTCCTACGGGTCTCACCTCGATGTGTCTTGGAGAGATTTGGCTGGGTCAGCAAGCTATCTCTGAGGTTCATCGAACCCTTTCAGGTTCTCTATAGAGTTTGCGAGGTTGTGTATCGCCTAGCTCTTTCCCCATAAATGCATTGGGTGCCTGATGTTTTCCACATGTCATAGCTTAAAAAGTACATGCATGATCCATCACACATTATTGATTGGGGTGAGATGGACATTGATGATGGGGCGACATTTATGGAGGTCCCAGTGGAGATTGAGGATTGATAGGAGTGGGTCCTTCATGGACAATTGATCCCTCTCGTGAGCGATCGCTGGTAGCATGAGAACCACCATAAGAGAAAATGGGAGTATGAGACTCAAATTCATACTGAGTACCCCCATTTCGTTCCTTAGTCTATGCTGTGGCTTTCGGGGATGAAAATCTCAAAGTTGTGGAGAATGTAAAGACTTGGATTTTTCCATGTATTTTTTTAATTATATGGAATTATTACGAGTCTGCAAAAAATGACGACGTGTGATTCAGAGGCCCGATGAGCCCGTAATGAATTTATGAACTTTTTTAAGGTACGTTCAGTAAACGCAAAGGCGGTGTTTTTTATCTTTTGAATCGGTGCTCATATTAAAAATCTATGTGCACCTTTGAATTCGCAGCGCTGTGATTTGCTTAAGGGAGGCTTCACTTCGACTGTAGTAGGTCGGGTGAAAAAGTAAATTTGGATAACTTTTGAAAGATTAATAAAATAACCTCTTACGTTATTTTATTTATTTTCTTTTTCTCTAGAGGATAAATGGAAATGGTGGAACTGAAGACATGTGGAGCCAATAATTGGCTTGAATTTTCATTATTTGTAACTATACCATTGGAATTTGGGAGGTTCCTTAATTAAATGAACCACATAAATTCCTCGAAACGTTAACCACATCTCCCCCTCCTATTTATATGTAGCTCGGGGGGGGGGGTGTTGGCACAACTTCCTCAAGTGACGAAGCTCTGGAAAAGTACCACGAAACCAACCACTTAGAGGAAGAGACTGGCTTCAGTGAACAGTGACGAGCGCCTCCAACTCACGAACCGATGGTAATGATAAAGGAGGTTCCATCGATCGTCATAAGTGTACATCTAATCTAGGTATGGGGATTGTTGTAAAGCTCATTGTTTTGAGAAATCTTTTTTACCACTTGATACGATGCTAACATATAGGTCATGGGCCAATTGAACAAGTCATGGACCCTGTATCTCTTCAATATTTTTCTCGTTCATATAGAATGGTTTTTCCAATGGTGTGATAGGAAGAAACCGGAGGTCACGAAGAGGTGACGATGACCCAATAGCCTCATAGGCATTGAAGGCACTGAAAACGGACCACCAGAGTGCGTCTGGTGGCCTGTGGAAAAAACTGCTAGTGCGCCATGTCGGCGGCAGCTGGTGGTGGCCTTAGGTAACCCACAGAGATCGGCCATAGGTGGTGGGAAGCGGCGTGCTGTCATGCACCACGACGACCAAAGGTCACTGGCATGAGCTGGCCATGCGGGACAAGGGGGATCGCACAGGCACAACCAATGGGAGTGGCCCCAACCAGCAGGTCGTGGTAGGAAGATGTGGTGTGGCCCCGTGTCGTGCCATGTAGGTGGACGCTGGTCAGACTAATGGCCTTGCTACCACGGGGCCAGTTGAGAAGGTAGTCTACCTTTTGTTGGATCTGGCCAGACGTAGGCCAGCCGAGTGAGCCAAACCCACATCCCAGCGGGCCAGCACGGGTGGGCTAAGCCCCACTCAGTGGGACATGACAACTGTAGCCTAGGATGATGAACCAACGGGCCGACCTTTAATAGGCCGGACTTGATGGGGGTCAAGTAAACCCCAGGAACTGTTGCGTCGGTCCGATCAGATCGAGTCGGATCCGGCCTAGACCCAACCTACCCCTAAATAAATAAACCCTCGTAACTGATCAACCATGTGTTCATTTGACACGATTTTAGTGGATTTGGGACCCCATTTGGGAAGCGGCCCCTTTAGTATATTCCGACGGGCCCAACCGAGCTGGGCCGGACCGAGGTGCGATCACCCCCATTCCACGAAAAGGGATGTCACTAACAGACCATGCATCCAATAGACATCTCATCTATGGAATAAGGATCCTTGTGACATGGTGGTCATTTGTAGATACTATAAGTGAGTTTTTGTGGAGTTTGACATGCATTTTGGGTTGCATCAAACATAAATCTAACCAGACCCTTTTTTTAAAAAATTGTCGATATCTCATAGACCGGGTGTCTGATCGACGTGTCGTCAGTCATGTTGGGACCCCTATAACAGGGCAGTCCCTTAGGTATGATTTTTTGTGGGAATTAGTAATGGTTGAAATATTAATTAAGGTTTTAGGATCGGTTCTCCTAGAATGAAGTGTACTATGAGCGGGAATCCTGTGACCGGATGTCTTGGAAGTAGCGACCCTTTGTGGATCATCATCATAGAGACCCTATGTGGATCAACATCATAGATACATGATGAGGACCAGTTTTAGAGTGTCCCATCGAGGATCAGCAACTATCGACCCTGTGTAGATCAACATCGAGCGACCCTCTATGGATCCACATTCTAATGACCCTGTATGGATCAACATTCCAACGACCCTGGGTGGATCAACATTCTAGCGACCCAGTGTGGATCAGTAGTTTTGTAACCCAATGTGGACCCTCCATACAGTGGCCCATCATGGAACATTGACTTTTTTTCATGATAATACTGGTTATAGAAATTTTTTTTTGTGAATTAGTTGTTTAAATTCTCAATGGAATAAGATTATATAGCTTAAGACTAATCATATATATTCATGATCTCTCAGTTGTAGACCTAGTGTGAGATATCTCTTTTTATTTTTGCTTTATGATTTAGATCATGCTTGTAATTTTACCTTTGAGGAATATCGTGTAACTTCTCAATGGAATAAGATTATATAGCTTAAGACTAATCATATATATTCATGATCTCTCAATTGTAGACCTAGTCTGAGATATCTCTTTTTCTTTTTGCTTTATGATTTAGATCATGCTTTTAATTTTACCTTTGAGGAATATCTTGTGATGTTTTCATTTTTGGATCACTGAGAGACCATTGGGGGGTCTCGGGGTCCCCTACTATGTATTGGTATACTCACCCATGCACGGGCTTTACCTACACCTTATTGTTTCTTGTGCAGATGCTGGGAAGTTGGGCTGAGACATGAGGGAGCTAGGACTAGGTGGTACACGGAGAAGACGGGTTGATGTGGTGTACTTTGGAGGCAATCTGTACCTACCTTTATGGTATGATCCTTAGTGGATGATCCAAGAGCTATTTTCTCTTTCAAGATGTACTTGTCACTACTAGAAAAGGGGGCAGTGGAGCCCCCCAGACTTGGGCGACCGCCATTGGCGGTCGCTATAGCTAACCATTAGCGACCGCCAATGGCGGTCGCTAACCTGCCTAAAAAAATTCGGGGGGTTTCTGCGCCCCCCCCCCCCCCCCCCCCCGCGCCCTCGATCTCCCTCGCCCTAACCCCCTCCCTCCCTCGCCGCCCTCCCTCGCGCCGCCCTCCCCTCCCCCGCTACCCGGCCTCCCCCGCCGCCCGGCCTCCCCCGCCGCCCGGCCTCCCCCGCCGCCCGCCCTCCCCCGCCGCCCGGCCTACCCCGCCGCCTGCCATCCGGCCTCCAGCCGCAGCCCTCCGCCCTCGGGCCTCCGGCCTCTCGGCCCTCCCCCCCCCCACCCCGGACGGCACCCGCACCCCGGACAGCCCCCGACGCGCACTCCGGACCGCCCCCCGCACCCCGTACGCCTCCCCGCTCCCCGGACAGCACCCCCCCCCCCCCCCCCCCGCGCACTCCGGACCGCCCCCCGCACCCCGGATGCCTCCCCGCACCCCGGACAGCCCCCCCCCCCCCCCCCCCGCGCACTCCGGACCGCCCCCCGCACCCCGGACGCCTCCCCGCACCCCGGACAGCCCCCCCTGCACTCGGACACCCCCCTCCGAACCCGGACAGCCCCCCCGCACTCGGACACCCCCCCTCCGAACCCGGACAGCCCCCCCCCCCCCCCCCCCCCCCCCCCGCACCCCGGACAGGCCCCCCGCACCCCAGACACCCCACCCCGCACCCCTGACAGCCCCCCTGCACCCCAGACAGCCCCCCCTCCCCCGCACCCCGGACACCCCCGCACCCCGAACACCCCTGCCCGCACCCCTGACAGGCCCCCGACACCCCGGACACCCCTCCCCGCACCTCGGACAGCCCCCCCCCCCCCTCGCTGCCCGTCCCCCGTCCCCTCACCGCCTCCTCTCCTCCAGCTCCCCGCCGCCGCCGCCGCCCGTCCCCTCCCTTGCCGCATCGCCTTTGGCTCCGGCTCCCCTTCGCTGCCTCCTCTCCCTCGCAGCACCGCCTTCGGCTCCCCTCCCTTTCAGGTTTGTAGCTCAATCAGGTATCATGAGCTTTCAGTTACATTATTATTTTATCAATGGTTCATAAACAAATGGTTAATATTTATTTTGAATATAGTTGATTTGAAAAATGTAAATGTAATAAGTATTGTGTAAATGTTTGTTATACAGATATTATTATGGATAAGAGTTGGATTGATCTTCCAAATCGAACGTCTTGAGAATATTTCAATGGCATTATGCAGTTTATTGACTTCACGAGAGGATTTGAAAGTGACTATATTAGTTGTCCATGTAGAAAATGTGCTAACAGATATCAATTCACACGAGATATTGTGAGGGAGCACCTTTTCTTTAATGGATTTCTGAAAAATTATAAGAGTTGGACTCGTCATGGAGAAGAATATGTTCGTTGTCAAAATACAGATGCAGCTCAGATGGATGTTGATGCAAGGATGACTGATCCAATGCATGAAATGCTTACTGAAATGGTACGTGGGTTTGATCCTGAAGGCATTGACATCCAGAATCTTGAGACCGGTGAGATAAATCTTCGCTCTGGTGCAGATCGTGATTCGAGGAGGTTTTATGAAGTACTTGATGATGCGAAAACAGAATTATATCCTGGATGTACTTCTTACAATAAACTGTCGTTTATCGTGGAGTTGTTGCATTTGAAGACTTTGAATAATTGGTCAGACACATCATTCGACATGCTTTTGGTTTTATTGAAAAAAGTTCTTCCTGTCGACGCTAAGATTCCTGAGTCGTATTACTATGCTCGTAAGTTGACAGAGAACTTAGGTTTTACATATGAGACTATAGATGCATGTGCAAACAACTGTATGTTGTTTAGAAATAAAACTTCTCATTTGGATATTTGTACGGTTTGTGGCGCTTCCAGGTGGAAAGAGAACAGGGGAAATAAGACTCATCAAAGTCAGATTGCGATACAGGGGAAACCGATTGCCGTAAAGCAAATGCGTTACTTTCCCCTTAAACCGAGGTTGAAAAGATTTTTTATGTCATCTAAAGTTTCTAATTTAATGAGATGGCATGCAGAAAGAGTTCATGAAAGTGACATGTTAACCCACCCGGCAGACTCTCATGCATGGAAGGATTTTGATAAGAGACATCCCGACTTTGCTAAAGATGTTCGTAATGTCCGATTGGGATTGGCAGCAGATGGTTTCAATCCATTCAAGTCTATGGTTGGTGCAACTCATAGCACATGGCCCGTGGTGTTGGTTCCATATAATCTTCCTCCGTGGCTTTGTATGAAGCAACAATTTATATTACTTTCCACTCTTATTGATGGACCTAAATGTCCGGGGGATAAGATTGATGTTTACCTTCATCCATTGATTGATGAGTTGAATGAATTTTGGGGCGATGGTGTGATGACTTATGACTGCGAAACGAATGAAATGTTCAAACTGCATGCAGCTTTATTGTGGACAATCAATGACTTCCCAGCTTATGCAGATTTATCAGGCTGGAGTACGAAAGGGGAATTTGCTTTCCCTTGTTGCAATAAAAGTAAAAAATCTATATGGCTTAAACATTCCAAAAAATGGGCATACATGGGTCACAGGCGTTTTCTCCCTCCCCAGCACAGGTTCAGAAAGGACAGAGTGGCATTTGATGGTTCTAGAGAGTTCAGCCCAGCACCAAAGATCATGACAGGAGTCGAAATGTTATCGCAGATTGAGGAAGAAAACATCCGCACAGTATATGAAATTCAGGATTTGGTGGCTCCTCCAGTACGTAATATTCGTGCTGCGGGTAGGCAGCGCAGTCACAATTGGAAAAAGAAAAGTATTTTTTATAGTCTTCCGTATTGGAAAACTAACATGTTGAGGCATAATTTGGATGTCATGCACATTGAAAAAAATGTTTGTGATAACATATTGTGGACCATTTTAGGTGTCAGTGGAAAGTCAAAGGACCATGTTAATGCACGCCGTGATTTGGAAGAAATGGGTTTAAGGAAACAGTTTCATTTACAGTTAGCTGAGGGAAACAAGGCATATATGCCTGCTGCACAGTATTCGATGACTACAGAGGAGAAAGAGACATTTCTTTCCATTTTGAAGATGGTCAAGGTGCCTGATGGTTACTCTTCTAATATTTCAAAGTGTGTGAATCTGACGAGCAAGACATTGCAAGGGTTGAAAAGTCATGACAATCACATATTACTTCAGCAGTTGATTCCAATCGCAATTTGTGATTGTTTATCCCCCAATGTTGTTCAGCCCTTGATTGAGATGAGTAATTTTTTTAGACAGCTTTGTTTAAGAAATCAACGAATGAGTGATTTAAAAAGTTTGCAGGACCGAATTGTACTTACGCTTTGTCACTTTGAGAAACTTTTCCCCCCCTCATTTTTCGATGTTATGGTCCACTTGACAGTGCACCTAACTGATGAAGTAACGACTGCTGGTCCAGTGCAATTCCGGTGGATGTATCCTATTGAACGGTATTTGAGTACATTGATAAGATTTGTACGCAACAGAGCTCGTCCAGAGGCATCAATAGCCAATGGTTATTTGATGGATGAGTGTACTACCTTTTGTGCAGAATATCTTACGGATGTTGAAACAAAATTAGATAAGCCCTCTCGGATTCATGATGGTCCAGTTGGAGAAGGAACCACATTTGATATGGACAACATCGAGTGGATACAAGCACATCGATATATCTTGTTCAATACTCCATCAGTTGCACCATTAATGCAGTAAGTATCTTATCAATGTGCTTGTATAACTTTTAAATGTTTTCTTTGCATAAGTTGATCTTTTAAACATCGCGTAATCATTTGCAGGAAACGCATTAATGAGATAAAAGAAGAGATGCATCGTGCGACTGAGTTGCAAATTCAACAATCTCATTATGCGGCATTTCATGATTGGTTCAAGGATTATGTATGTATAAATTGATTTTCATTATGAGTGAAGTATTAAAATAATTCTTTCTGCATATATCAGTATTTATTTTTATAAATTATGTAGGTTCGTAAGCTGAGGGAGTTAGGGGATCCCACGCTACCTGAAGTATTTATCCAACTGGCTGAGGGTCCATCTATAACGGCTCGTCGTTATAAAGCTATTGATGCTAATGGTTTTCGATTTCGCATTAAAGATGTTGACGACAAACGAGCAACACAAAACAGTGGCATCAGTTGTCCCTTTATCGATTCTGGTTATTACTATGGTCAATTGATAGACATCATTGAAGTTGTATACACACACGGTTTGAAGTACATATTGTTAAAGTGTAATTGGGTTGATCCAGTGCATGGATGTAAAGTCGATCAATATCAGTTTTCATTGGTGAATTTTAACTATATGTTATACAGAAATAATGAACGAGTTGAGAATGAACCTTTCATTTTGACATCACAAGCGGAACAAGTATTCTTCGTTACTTTGCCTTCGGATCCAAGTTGGAAAGTTGTTGTCAAAATGTCTCGGCGAGGAGTGTTTTTATTTGAAGAAGATGAACCCGAGACTGTTCCGTTCGTTTACCAACAACTTGATCAACATACCGTAGTTCAACGTGAAGAAGATATTTATTGGGTCAGAGCGGCTGTTGAAGGAGAAACGGTCGATTTGCATGCTTAATGAAAGGTATAATTGTTTTCCCGCTATTCAGTAGAATGTCCTAGGATATAATAAATTATCTAATCATTTTATAAATCCTTATAAGTTTTAATCCTCACTTTTGTAAGTTAATTCAGTCATAAATATTTAGGTTGATTAACTTTCTGATTTTTTAAAATTCATTCACAACTAATTATTCAATCCATTTTTTGTTTGATTAACAGTTGTACAAGTTTGATTTATTAAGAACAATCCAATTTATCTTTTAAACACTTTGGACTCATTACTGATATTTTGTATGACTGCAGACATGTCAGGGGAAGAGGCAGAAAATCCACATCATCCATCTGAGGCATCTACGTCTCAGGGTCGAGGTATGTTTGAATGTCATTGTCTATATTTTTTATGTAATTGACATATATATATATATAACATTTGTCAATTTATATATAAAATTGTTTTCAACAGGATCAGACTCGGCTGCTTCTTCCTCTCGCAGGAGAGGCCCTGGTCGTGGCATATTATCATGGAATTCCGACACGATGATAGATGTTTCATTTGATGAGGTATTTCATCCCGTGGGACCGAATGCCCCGACATTTATTCGTCAGCTGGGTCATATCATACGTGACCCACATCGATTTCCATTGACCACGCGTGATTGGGCTTCTATCCCTCAGGACACATTAGATCGTCTATGGAGGGAGGTTCAGGTAAGAAAATAATTTTAATTTATTTTCTATTTATAAATAATACTAATATGTTTGATTGTTTTCATTATAGCAAAATTTGAAAGTATGCCCTGAAGAGTTTCGGCCAGTGTGTATGAGCAAATGCCGTAAGCTGTGGAAAGATTATAAAGGCAAAGTGAAGAGGCACCACTGGATACCAAATGTGGGTGCCCTTGACATTTTGGAAAAAGTCCCGAGAGGTGTCCTCCCAGCTCAGTGGCGTGACTTGGTTGCATATTGGTCTACTGAGGGTGTTGCGGTTTGTATATTAATTATTTTGCTGTATATATATTTTCAAGAATATGTGATTTGTTTGAAATTTGAATGAATTGAATGTAGGAGGTGTCAACACGCCATTCGGAGAATCGAGCGTTGCAAAGACCAGCTCACAGGCTCGGGACTCGTCATGTGTCTCAGATCCGACATGAGGTATATATTATTCATTTTTTAATTTATTAATTAATATGTTTTTGTGTTTATATTCTTTTAATATACAGTTGCGAGGGCAAGGTGCAACAACTGATAAAATGTCGGTGTGGATAAGGACTCGTGATCGCAATGATCTAGAGGTTGCAGCATTGATAGTAAGTGTCTGTACTTACCAATAATTACATAAATCTATATATTAACATATATATATTTATATATATTTAAATATTTCACAGGATCAATTTGAAGCTGAGTTAGAACATCTGCCAGAGGACCAGCGACAGCTTCCCATGCGACGGGATGAGATCTTTCATCGCATTATTGGTCGGGACGGGCATGGCTATAGTTTGACCTATGGAGCAGGGATTCCTCGTTCTGTAGTGTCACGCACTGCGGTTGTCGGTCCTGCTGTTGCTCATATGACACAGCAGATGTCAGATTTTGAGGCACGGCTGCGCGCTTCCGAGGAGACAAATGCGCAATTGACAGCTGAGGTTAGAGCACTGCGGGAATATGTGCGTCGAGCTGATGGTACAGGGGATCATACGACGCAGGTATATACTGTATTTATTTATTTAATTTAAATTATTTTTGTTATTAAAATATTTATAATGTTTATTTGTTGTAGGCACCTGGCCCACCAGAAGGAGGTAGCAGTGATGGCAACGCGTGACGCACCATATATTCACGAGATATGTTTTTTGTTTTTACTGGTAGGGTTGACATTGATGTACTGTATTTATTCATTTAAGTAATGAATTATTACCATCCATGGTGGTCTTTTAAATATTTTATACACATATTGAGTTTTTGATCAGATAATCTTGAATGATTCTACTTTTGAAAAAGTCGAACTAATTCCAACAGATCAATAAATCTGATATTATAGATTATGTATTATTAATATATTTTTTATAAATTTTTGTATGGTATCGATAAAAGAAATATGTATTAATTAGATGTTATCATTTTTATTTTTCACTTTTGTAATCAATGGGATGGCTTTGCACCCCCGGAGAACCCCCCGCACCCCCGTACTGCCCCCCGCCACCCCCGTACAGGCCCCAGCCACCCCCGTACAGCCCCCCCGCACCCCCGTACAGCCCCCCCCCCCCCCCCCCCCGCACCCCCGTACAGCCCCCCACACCCCCGTACAGCCCCCCCGCACCCCCGTACAGCCCCCCGCACCCCCGTACTGCCCCCGCCACCCCCGTACAGCCCCCCGCCACCACCGTACGGCCCCCCGCACCCCCGTACAGCCCCCCGCACCCTCGTACACCCCCCCCCCCCCCCCCGCACCCCCGTACAGCCCCCCGCACCCCCGTACTGCCCCCCGCACCCCCGTACAGCCCCCCGCCACCCCCGTACAGGCCCCCGCCACCCCCGTACAGCCCCCCGCGACCCCCGTACAGCCCCCCGCCACCCCCGTACTGCCCCCCGCCACCCCCGTACAGCCCCCCGACACCCCCGTACAGCCCCCCGACACCCCTGTAAAACCCCCCGCACCCCCGTACAGCCCCCCGCCACCCCCGTACAGCCCCCCGCCACCCCCGTACAGCCCCCCGCACCCCCGTACAGCCCCCCGCACCACCGTACAGCCCCCCCCCCCCCCCCCCGCACCCCCGTACAGCCCCCCGCACCCCCGTACAGCCCCCCGCACCCCCGTACAGCCCCCCGCCACCACCGTACAGGCCCCCGCCACCCCCGTACAGCCCCCCGCCACCCCCGTACAGCCCCCCGCCACCCCCGTACAGCCCCCCGCCACCCCCGTACAGCCCCCCGCCACCCCCGTACAGCCCCCCGCCACCCCCGTACAGCCCCCCTCCACCCCCGTACAGCCCCCCGCACCCCCGTACAGCCCCCCGCCACCCCCGTACAACCCCCCGCCACCCCCGTACAGCCCCCCGATTGTGCCGTTTTCAGCAGCGCGGCGCGCGCTGAAATGGCGCGTTGGGGGTCAAAACCACCCGAACGACCTCCGAATGCCACGAAACCGTACGACAACATCCGGGGCGTGAATTGTGAAATGGTCGGCCAGACGGCACCTCATTCGGAGGTGCCGTGTGACCACGGCGGCCGGAAACGCGTTTCCGGCGCCATAAAACACCAAAACGGCGTGCGACGGTCCCATTCGGAGCAAACGTGCTCCGAACAACCTGAAACCGCACGGGAACGATAGAAATATTAATCCTGAGATGCAGGAGGAGGCCGCACGTCCATCGGACGTGCGGTGCGCGCGGCACGTCCGATTGTGCCGTTTTCAGCAGCGCGGCGCGCGCTGAAATGACGCGTTGGGGGGTCAAAACCACCCGAACGACCTCCGAATGCCACGAAACCGTACGACAACATCCGGGGCGTGAATTGTGAAATGGTCGGCTAGACGGCACCTCATTCGGAGGTGCTGTGTGACCGCGGCGGCCGGAAACGCGTTTCCGGCGCCATAAAAACACCAAAACGGCATGCAGCGGTCCAATTCGGAGCAAACGTGCTCCGAACGACCTGAAACCGCACGGGAACGATAGAAATATTATTCCTGAGATGCAGGAGGAGGCCGCACGTCCATCGGACGTGCGGTTCGCGCGGCACGTCTGATTGTGGCGTTTTCAGCAGCGCGGCGCGCGCTGAAATGGCACGTTGGGGGGTCAAAACCACCCGAACGACCTCCGAATGCCACGAAACCGTACGACAACATCCGGGGCGTGAATTGTGAAATGGTCGGCCAGACGGAACCTCATTCGGATGTGCCGTGTGACCGCGGCGGCCGGAAACGCGTTTCGGGCGCCATTAAACACCAAAACGGCGTGCGGCGGTCCAATTCGGAGCAAACGTACTCCGAACGACCTGAAACCGCACGGGAACGATAGAAATATTATTCCTGAGATGCAGGAGGAGGCCGCACGTCCATCGGACGTGCGGTTCGCGCGGCACGTCCGATTGTGCCGTTTTCAGCAGCGCGACGCGCGCTGAAATGACGCGTTGGGGGGTCAAAACCACCCGAACGACCTCCAAATGCCACGAAACCGTACGAAAACATCCGGGCGTGAATTGTGAAATGGTCGGCCAGACGGAACCTCATTCGGAGGTGTCGTGTGACCGTGGCGGCCGGAAACGCGTTTCCGGCGCCATTAAACACCAAAACGGCGTGCGGCGGTCCAATTCGGAGCAAACGTGCTCCGAACGACCTGAAACCGCACGGGAACGATAGAAATATTATTCCTGAGATTCAGGAGGAGGCCGCACGTCCATCGGACATGCGGTTCGCGCGGCACGTCCGATTGTGGCGTTTTCAGCAGCGCGGCGCGCGCTGAAATGGCGCATTGGGGGGGTCAAAACCACCCGAACGACCTCCGAATGCCACGAAACCGTACGACAACATCCGGGGCGTGAATTGTGAAATGGTCGGCCAGACGGCACCTCATTCGGAGGTGCCGTGTGACCGCGGCGGCCGGAAACGCGTTTTCGACGCCATAAAACACCAAAACGGCGTGCGCCGGTCCAATTCGGAGCAAACGTGCTCCGAACGACCTGAAACCGCACGGGAACGATAGAAATATTATTCCTGAGATGCAGGAGGAGGCCGCACGTCCATCGGACGTGCGGTGTGCGCGGCACGTCCGATTGTGCCGTGTTCAGCAGCGCGGCGCGCGCTGAAATGGCGCGTTGGGGGGTCAAAACCACCCGAACGACCTCCGAATGCCACGAAACCGTACGACAACATCCGGGGCGTGAATTGTGAAATGGTCGGCCAGACGACACCTCATTCGGATGTGCCGTGTGACCGCGGCGGCCGGAAACGCGTTTCCGGCGCCATTAAACACCAAAACGGCGTGCGGCGGTCCAATTCGGAGCAAACGTGCTCCGAACGACCTGAAACCGCACGGGAACGATAAAAAATATTATTCCTAAGATGCAGGAGGAGGCCGCACGTCCATCGGACGTGCGGTGCGCGTGGCACGTCCGATTGTGCCGTTTTCAGCAGTGCGGCGCGCGCTGAAATGGCGCGTTGGGGGGTCAAAACCACCCGAACGACCTCCTAATGCCACGAAACCATACGACAACATCCGGGGCGTGAATTGTGAAATGGTTGGCTAGACGGAACCTCATTCGGATGTGCCGTGTGACCGCGGCGGCTGGAAACGCGTTTCCGGCGCCATAAAACACCAAAACGGCGTGCGACGGTCCAATTCGGAGCAAACGTGCTCCGAACGACCTGAAACCGCACGGGAACGATAGAAATATTATTCCTGAGATTCAGGAGGAGGCCCGCACGTCCATCGGACGTGCGGTTCGCGCGGCACGTTTGATTGTGGCGTTTTCAGCAGCGCGGCGCGCGCTGAAATGGCGCGTTGGGGGGGTCAAAACCACCCGAACGACCTCTGAATGCCACGAAACCGTACGAAAACATCCGGGGCGTGAATTGTGAAATGGTCGGCCAGACGGCACCTCATTCGGAGGTGCCGTGTGACCGCGGCGGCCGGAAACGCGTTTCCGGCGCCATAAAACACCAAAACGGCGTGCGGCGGTCCAATTCGGAGCAAACGTGCTCCGAACGACCTGAAACCGCACGGGAATGATAGAAATATTATTCCTGAGATGCAGGAGGAGGCCGCACGTCCATCGGACTTGCGGTTCGCGCCGCACGTCCGATTGTGGCGTTTTCAGCAGCGCGGCGCGCGCTGAAATGGCGCGTTGGGGGGTCAAAACCACCCGATCGACCTCCCGAATGCCACGAAACCGTACGACAAACATCCGGGGCGTGAATTGTGAAATGGTCGGCAGACGGCACCTCATTCGGATGTGCCGTGTGACCGCGGCGGCCGGAAACGCGTTTCCGGCGCCATTAAACACCAAAACGGCGTGCCGCGGTCCAATTCGGAGCAAACGTGCTCCGAACGACCTGAAACCGCACGGGAATGATAGAAATATTATTCCTGAGATGTAGGAGGAGGCCGCACGTCCATCGGACGTGCGGTTGCGCGCGGCACGTCCGATTGTGCCGTTTTCAGCAGCGCGGCGCGCGCTGAAATGACGCGTTGGGGGGTCAAAACCACCCGAACGACCTCCGAATGCCACGAAACCGTACGACAACATCCGAGGAGTGAATTGTGAAATGGTCGGCCAGACGGCACCTCATTCGGAGGTGCCGTGTGACTGCGGCGGCCGGAAACGCGTTTCCGGCGCCATAAAACACCAAAACGGCGTGCGGCGGTCCCTTTCGGAGCAATCGTGCTCCGAACGACCTGAAACCGCACGGGAACGATAGAAATATTATTCCTGAGATGCAGGAGGAGTCCGAATGTCCATCGGACGTGCGGTGCGCGCGGCACGTCCGATTGTGTCGTTTTCAGCAGCGCGGCGCGCGCTGAAATGGCGCGTTGGGGGGGGTCAAAACCACCCGAACGACCTCCGAATACCACGAAACCGTACGAAAACATCCGGGGCATTAATTTTGAAATGGTCGGCCAGACGGCACCTCATTCGGAGGTGTCGTGTGACCGCGGCGGCCGGAAACGCGTTTCCGGCGCCATAAAACACCAAAACGGTGTGCGGCGGTCCCATTCGGAGCAAACGTGCTCCGAACGACCTGAAACCGCACGAGAACGATAGAAATATTATTCTTGAGATGCAGGAGGAGGCCTCACATCCATCGGACGTGCGATGCGCGCGGTACGTCCGATTGTGCCGTTTTCAGCAGCGCGGCGCGCGCTGAAATGGCGCGTTGGGGGGTCAAAACCACCCGAACGACCTCCGAATGCCACGACACCGTACGACAACATCCGGGGCGTGAATTTTGAAATGGTCGGCCAGACGGCACCTCATTCGGAGGTGCCGTGTGACCGCGGCGGCCGGAAACGCGTTTCCGGCGCCATAAAACACCAAAACGGCGTGCGACGGTCCCATTCGGAGCAAACGTGCTCCGAACGACCTGAAATGAGATTATTTCTTGAATCGAAGTTTTTAAATTATTATAGAAAAATGATTTGATATTATATATGTATTAAATATATATTAAAACATTTAAAATATATTATATATATATATATATTTAAAATATTGTATTTAATAGTATATATATGAATATTTTTACACATATATATATATATATATTTATTTATATTGAATTCAATAAAAAAAATTTAATTTTTTTTTTTCGAATAGCGACCGCCAAAGGCGGTCGCTATAGGGTGCCATGCCGGCCCACTATAGCGACCGCCAATGGCGGTCGCTATAGGGTGCCCGGCAGGGGGCCTTCAGCGACCGCCAGGCGGTCGCTGAAGGCCGATCTGCCGGCCTTCTATAGCGACCGCCATTGGCGGTCGCTAAAGGCCTCTAGCGACGAGGCAACAGCGACCGCCAATGGCGGTCGCTGCGCGGCCGCTAAAGACCTTTAGCGACCGCCAATGGCGGTCGCTAATGGCCTTATTTATAGTAGTGTGTACTTTTCAGGTGGGCTTGCATTCTTCCCCCTTTACGTTCAGTAAAAATTTTACTACAGTAGTTTATATCATGGTTGCTTCTAGTTGTGTCCATGGTTTGTGTGTTTGTACAACTTTAAAGGCAATGCCTTCCTATTATAAGGATACGTATTTTCAGCGCTAGTCTCCAACCCTTGGCCTATGGAAGGCGGGCTTGGGGTAGTCACGACATGGGCCTCGGGGGATTGGGCTTGACACATACCTCTAGATGGGAAATACATCATGGATTGAGAAATATGTACCATTACTTTAGGGATCAGTTCTGGTGTCTAGGGATGGATGTATACATCCTTGGGTTTTATATTGATACCTTACCTACTAGAGGGATACAACTATGGATAATCATCATGATGGTTTTCTTTAGCCAATTCTAGTGCCCCTAAAAACGTGGGAGGACGTCATGATAGACTTTGTTACTGGGTTACCATGAACCATGAGATATCATGATGCATTTTATGTGATTTTAGATCTGATAATGAACATTTCTCACTTTTTACTGATATGATAGACTCACTCAAAATATGATTAGGGAAATAACTATGTATGTGTGACTATACTCTCCCAATGATCCAACATATGATATATTCCATATGGAGACACACGTTTTTTGTTGTAGTTTTGGTACGTCTTGTAGATGGCCCCAAGGACTCAATTGATATTGACACAATATACCATTGTCAAGCAGTAAGACTATACAAATAGATGATATGCATATTAAAGGGTATGCTAGAGGTTGTATTATAGACAATGGAGGAATATTGTATTATAATATATCCTTGGTTGAGTTCTTCTATAAACATTTATAGGGATTTGATTCTGATTTAACCTTTTAAGGGTATTTAGAAGAGGCAATATTGATCACCTCTTTGTTGGAATGAGACATATGAGAAAATGGTTGTGAGGCCTACTTGGTTCAAAAGAATTCCAGAAGAGTGAAACAGATTTATAAGTAGTTGATCACCACTCAGTATAGATATGTATCATATTTCGATTCTAGGATAGGACCTTAATAATTCAATATGGATGATCAGGTTTTCTTGAGAGTGAATCCTTAGTTTGGCCACCAATTCCTAAGTAAGGAAATATAGCACCCTGGTATGTGGTAAATTTCATAATATCTGAAATCATTGAGACAATGGAATGTCGTATAGATCTTCCTTCTCGCTATAGAGGAATGCATGACATGATTCATGTGTCACATCTCTGGAGGTACTTAGTCAATTTTTAACATGTTATTTATTATGAAGACATTGAGTTGGATCCTAAAGAATCTTATGATGAGCATCATTTTTAGATTATGGACCAGTGTGAGTAAATCATTCGAGGGAAGACACCACCCCATTTTTGGATTCGGTGGTAGCATAGATGGATCCATGATGAATAGTGGGAGTGAGACTCTTATGTTTGAGGAGAGTGTCTTGATTTGTTCAAAAATTAGATCTAGTGTTACTTAATATGGATGAGAAGCCAATAGTATGGGGAATTATGATATCCTCATTTTTTAATGATAATAATAACCTCTTTTAGGATTAATTTATTTGAATTTTTTTTTGTAAAAAATTTAAATTTTCAACAAAAAAAACCATATAAAATATTTTCTTAAAGGATTTCTATAAGGGTAAAATCCCTTTTCACACTTTAGAATATTCTACAAAATAGTTTTTATGTTAGGATCTAATTCGGTGCTTGATTATATTAACTATATAGCCTCTATATTGATATGATTAAAATAATAAATATATTATATTTCACATGCATAATTTTTATGAAACAATGAAATATATCCTAAATGGTTACTTAGATAAGAAATTTGATACAAATATTAAATATATAATGAATATTTTACCTTAGTCATGATATTACATTTTTTTCTTGTGTTTGGTTCGATTGTACGTAAGGGTTAATATATAATATCATGTGTGCATGATTTTTATGAAATAACGAAATAACATTTAATGGTTTCTTGAATATAAAATATGATACCACCATTAGGTCTAAAATATTTGTTTTACCCTATGTCAGATGTAACACCCCAAGCTTCTACGGTACGCTTCTCTTTGAACAATGTGATAGCATGTGTTGTACGCAACACCGAGTTCTAACACACCATAACTAATCAAACTAGCCGTTATGAATAGTAATACCTTCTTTTTGAAATTACATATATTTTATATTTCAAAATGGACTTCATTTTTGTATTCGGAATATCGAATTTAGCCTAAGGTAAAATTTTGGTACTTTTCGGATAACTTTAATATTTTGATGAATAGTGAAAATTACTAAATTTTAATTAAAAACAACTTTTTTAATCAAAATAATTAATAGTGATAAATTATTAATTTGAGTGGTTTTAAAGTATATTTAGAATATATTTTTACCATTTAATATAATGTTGGTCATTGGACATACTTTTACAATTAAACCGAACATAAACAAGTGTCAATCTTTTGATAGTGGTTATCTCTTAAAAACACGCTTTTTGTTTTGACAGCGGGAATTAATTTTAAATTAATTTCTGCCACTTCTGTGTTTCGAATTTAGAAAAATGGATTACATATTTGGAATTATTATGTTCAAATTGTATAAATAGGTAACTTTTATTTTTAGACATTTTGAATAATTACTGCGGTAAATATTTTATTTACCATGGTTAAGGGTAAATCCGGTAAATAAGGGTTAAAAAATAATATTATAATAATACTAAATTACCCTAAAACGTGTCCTAGCCTTATTTGTTGATACATGTTCGACCATAGTCCCCTTTGAGTCGATTTTGGGACCCCATGGTGCCACTTGTAGGTGATAGGGACACTTTATTTTAATTAAGTTAAAATGAATACAAAAATGACACAACCATATATCTTTTAGAAAAACAATTTTTACATAGGGTTATATATGTTGTATTTTAGATTATAAATATTCATTAGAAAGATAAAAAGATTTCCTACATATGTATAGTTTATGTATAATTTTTAGACATTAAATAATTTAATTTATTTATGACACAATGATGATGCAGTAATTACTATAATAGTAAAAAATCAAAATAATTGATATTATAAATACCCAAATAAATATAATATGAAACTTTTAATGAATTAAACTAATTTTATAGGATAATATGATATATTAGGATTGATTAAATTGACTTTGTTCGATGTAATCAATCTGTTATGAGTTTCACAAAAATCAACTATTGAATAGTGTCAAAATTGTCATAAAAGAGTTTTTAAAACAAATATTATATAATTAATTGGTATTAAATTCCTAAAAATCTAAGGCTCGGCAAAGAGACTTATATCATGATAGGTGTCTCATTAATGGACCACTTGGGGGTCTCTTGGATGTATATAGTAAGTTTATTAACCATATTATATAAAAATACAAAGACACATTGTAAAAGTGAAACTAATTAACTTAGAGTTAATACTTAAAGAGAAGGTTAATATAAGTACCCAAACCTGTCTAAATTCTATTGGTTGAGTTTTTTTTGACCCATACCCACCTTAAAATTTAAATAATAAACTTTGGAGCCATTACAAACCGAATATGAATTTATTATAAACAAATATTTCTAGCTTTTCCAAAGGTGCCCCTCACCCCTCTTATAAAAGGGCACTCCTCCTTCTCTTTTATTCACACCTTCAAAGCCTTTTGGTTCGGCCAAAATCTGCAAAAAGTCTCTCCCAACTTCCCTCACTACAACCTAGAGTCCTTAGTTTGATCAGAAATCCAACCTAAGGAGCCCTTTTGATCATATCAAAAGGAAGAAACCGAAGAAGAGGTAATGATTTCACCACCCTTTTCCAAGTTCCTTTCTTCTTCCACTTCTTCTTCCTTTGTTGTTACCATTCTAAAATAATAACTCTAGTATCATATATATACTGTGATGTTATTATAAATATGGTACAACCATATTCAGTATTCTATCCACCCTTTGAATAACATGTCACCATACGTGCGTACGTACGGCTTACCGTCTCCACGTCGTGGTGTAATTGTTATTCAATATATTATTATTTGGATGAGTATAATAATGATGTGTAACTCATGTAAATAATAAATATAACATGTTAATGATTCTGTATATATGATATACCATCCATTTATATATTATTTTAATATCAAAATAATGATATTGTCGCTCGTGCGTACGTACGGACTACCGTCTCCACGAATGCGATGAGATTCATTCTCCATCATATCCATTCAAGTATAATTATCATTTTATGATTTAAAAATGATGTTTAAGGACTTGATATCATTCTGGATATTAATAATATACAACCTATCCATTACAAACATGGCTTACGTAACAAAACATATAAAAGAAAACGAGTAAGTTAACACCCGAAACAACGATAATACTAATATATTATTAACAAAGCAAAGTTAAAAGATCATATATGATATCATATTAATATATATGATTCTTGTATAATTTAATAACAATTATTTCACTATTATATAGGAGGTTAACCTACCCCAACCAAGGAAAAGTACAAGGTAAGGGTTATTTCATAATCTCTTCATTATCCGAGGTTGTTTATATGTAATAATCTACTGAGATCTCTTTATCATCCACATCCATGTTTCTTAAAAATGTATTTCAAAACATTTTTACTATTTACTATAATATTAGTTAAAGTCATTTATACCCTTTTTGACTTTTATAAGCAGTTTATAAAGGAATCTTTCCATCATTTTCCAAACAAGGTGCATTTTTAACCTCTTCGACAAAATTAAGGTAAGAATGTTTTTTTAACTTATACGGAGGGTGTGTATTTACCACCATTATAAAATTGTCAAAGCTTCCCTTACAAGCTTACAAGGATATTTTCAAAGTAAATGTTTCATTTTATAATTATGTGACTTTTAAATGATTTCAAAATGAATATTCTAAGAATTTCGGAAAGGTACTCTTTATCAAAATCATAATTTTAAATGTTTTAAAGATTTATCTTTCAAAATCTTATTAATTAATGTCCATGTCTTCAAAATGGGTTTTAAGGATTTATTTATATGGACATGAATGTTTTTAAAATGTTAATTCCTTTCAAAAGTTTCAAAGTGGTATGGGACACTTTGATTCAAAAATCTCTTTTTAATTAATAAATGTGTGACTTTTAAATGATTTCAAAAAAAGGGAGATATTTATCTCAAATAGTTTTGATTTCATCTATGTCAACATCCTTTGATGGATTTTATGATTATATGAAGTTGATTTATTATGATCCAAAACTTCCATAATGTATTGAAGAATTTGTGATATGTTTGACTGTGGATGTGTTATTTTTATACCATTCATGGTTTATAGAGAAAGTATTGAAATTTCGTATGCTAGTTTTAATACGAATGTTTTTGTTATGTTTAAATATTTTCATATGGGAATGCATTGGACTTAATATGTGACGGGTGGAGCCCGCTATAGCTCCTCGATTCATCGGTAGGTCTCATGAGAGAAACTAGTGTCTTGGCACAAGGCCTTGGAAAAATCTTATTTGTAGTCTTGGCACGAGGCCTTGGCTATGTGGTTATGATAGTCTGGAATTATGCATTCTATCATTATGAAAGTGGTTATTGATATTGCATGTGATTATTCGATTAGTAGAATATCCATGTGAATAAGTAAATGGCATTATTTCATTTTACTTTTTCCATACTATGTTGAAGTTAAAGTTTAAAAGTCTTTTGATTTATTTATACATTGCCTTAAATGTTTATGCTTATTTTGGAAAGTTTCTGCTATATTGTTATCCTTACTGGGCATTTGAGCTCACCCCTTTTCTATGTTTTATTTTTCCCAGGATGTGAAGAAGTAAGTTATGAATGACCTGCAGGGATATTATGAGGGGATAATAGTGTGGACTATGGAGACATTATGTTGTTGTAGTATTTTTTCACTTTATGATGTAATGTAAAACTTTATGAATATATCTAGTGCTTCCAAGGCTACTAAACCAATCGGTCTTTCGAGATTTGATCCTTCTTGTGATCATTCCAATGTTATGTAATAATGCACCGACTCTGGGTAACTAGTGTCGGGGCGTTACAGTTGGTATCAGAGGAAGTTTAGTACAAACCTTGGAAGATAGATTTAGATAAACTCTGATTAGAGCACGTAGACCTAAGATGAACTTTGAGGATTAGTATAGAAGAACTTCCTAGAATTTTGGTATTGTAGAGATTTTGTGAGTTTTCCTAGCAATACATCCCTTTCTGGATACGAGTAGGTAGAGGTGGCTCTGGTAAAGATGTACCTAGGGGTAAAACCCAAAAACACCGCTTTGAGCTAGACTCGAACGGGAACTGGTGCACGACAACGGGCCTTGCTGCACTCTTGGTTACGACACTCTCGGGGGATATGCTTAGGATAACTCTCATTTTCTTTACAAATCATTATGAAGGGTTTATGAGTATATACTTCCTCAAAGAAAACATTCTTATGATTATGGATTATATCCATAAATAGTTCAATTTTTGTTAAGGTTTTATAAGTATGGGATTATGTATTTTGATTTATAAACTGATCTAGTTTATGCCATTCTTTAGAAATGGCGCCTAGTGGAAGAAATGGAAACCGAATCAATGCACGCACTCCATATAGGGATTGCCCTCCTGCTCAAGATAATTATAGTGGAGCTGGTGATGCAACTGGTGCCGATCAGCTAATCACCATACTGGGACAACTCACTCAGGTTATGAATAATAACCTTACCCGTATGGAGCACCCTGATCCGCAGCATGTAGGATCAATGTTGGATCGATTTATGAGGCAAAAACCACCAATGTTCAATGGGAGTACAAATCCCTTAATAGCTGAGAAATGCATAAATTCCCTAGAGAAAATATTTCAGGCTTTGGGGAGTAGTGAAAGGGAAAAAGTTATCATGGTAGTTTACTGCCTCACTGGAGATGCTGATCAATGGTGGTCATTGATTCAAAACACAAAGGAAGATGATGAAGTATCAAATATGGAATGGAGGGATTTCAAAGATCTGTTTTTAGAAAAATAATTTCCTCGTGACCATCGTGCAGATATGGAAAGGCAATTTCTGAGTATGAGACAAAATGAGGATGAGAATGTCACAAAATATGAGGCTAACATTACAAGGTTAGCAAGGTATGTTGGAGATTATATACGTAACCCAAGAAGTAATTTTGATCTTTTCTTTGATGGGTTAAAACCATTTCTCCATCGAGCATTAGTCTCACAATCCTTTTCATCATACGAAGACATTGTCTCATGTGCTATCAAGACCGAAAAGGAATTCTCTAAGTCTTATGACTTTAAAGAAAAGCAAGAGAAGAAGAGACCTGCTGATAAATCTGGGAATGGAAATAAGGGGAAGAAGGGAAAGGTTGAATATCCATCCTGTGGTAAATGCGGGAAGAAACACCCTGGTACTTGCTTGAAGGGAATGGGAGTCTGTTACAAATGTTGTGAAAAAGGCCACCAAGCTCGTGATTGCAAGGGGAAGAAAGAAGCTACCAATGTTCAGTGCTACAATTGCAGGGAGATGGGGCATTATGCAAATGAATTTCCTAAGCGTCAGGAGAACTTACCTCAGAAAAGGCCAAGGGATCAAGGCCAAGCTTATGCTATCACTACTGCTGAGGTAGAAGCTCCGAAAGACATGGTGACAGGTAATTTAATGGTTTCCTCAAGTTTAGAAAATGCATTATTTGATTCGGGATCATCGCATTGTTTCATATCTTCCCAGTTTTCTAAGAAAATTATATATTTACAATTTGATTTAACAATGGAGTTTTCAGTTAAAACTCCTAAGGGAAGTATCATTGCAACAAAGTTTTGTGAATTAGTCCCCATTAGAGCACATAAATGTTCTTTATCTGCTGATCTTATCGTCATACCTATGATTGAGTTTGATATAATCCTCGGTATGGACTGGCATTCGGACTATGATGCGAAGATTTATTGTAAGAAGAAAGAGGTTATGATTCTTGATGATAATGATAAGGAACACAATATCTTTAGAGCAGAATCGTCACCACCTAATTCTTATTTAGATCCACCCCAGTAGCTCAAATAAATTCAATTATTGGGGAGGAAGAGAATGAAATAAATGTGGGTGAGGAAAGGAATGTTCAAATAGAGGATGTACCTGTTGTGAAAGAATTTGTAGATGTATTTCTGGAAGATTTACCTGGACATCCTCCAGAACGAGAAGTTGAGTTTTCCATTGATTTAATTCCTGGATCAAGGCCTATATCAAAGACCCCTTATAGAATGGCCACTGTAGAATTAGTTGAACTAAAGAAACAACTAGAGGAATTGATTAATAAGGGATTTATTCGCCCTAGTGTTTCTCCATGGGAGCCCCTGTTCTTTTTGTTAAAAAGAAAGATGGATCTATGAGGTTATGTATCGACTACAGGGAGATCAATGCTATAACGATAAAGAAAAAGTATCCCCTACCTCGCATTGATGATTTATTTGACCAACTGCATGGAGCTCAATACTTTTCTAAGATTGACCTTCAATCTGGATACCATCAGTTGTGTGTAAAGAAGGAAGAATTTCCGAAGACAGCATTTCGAACCAGGTACAGGCATTACGAGTTTACTGTAATGCCTTTTGGATTGACTAATGCACCCTCTGTATTCATGGATCTGATGAATAGAGTTTTCAAGGAGTATCTCGATGAATTTTTGGTGGTATTTATTGATGATATCTTGGTATACTCCAAAACCTACGAAGATCATGAAACTCACTTGCGCATTATCTTGAAGACTCTGAGGAGGCATGAATTATATGGGAAGTTTAGTATGTGTGAATTCTGGCTTCAGGAGATTTCTTTTCTTGGCCATATTGTCTCTAATGATGGAATCTCTATTGATCCTTCTAAGACCAAGGCAATCCAAGAATGTCCAGCACCTACGAGTATAACGGAGGTACGCAGTTTAATTGGTTTGGCAGGTTATTATCGACGTTTCGTCCAGAATTTTGCCCAATTGGTTAACCCATTAATGAAGCTTACACGTAAAGGGGTTAAATTTGTTTGGAAAAAAGAGTGTGAAGAATGTTTCGACGAAATGAAGAGAAGATTAGTCAATGCTCCTATATTGACTCTACCACCGGGGAATGATGGGTTTGTTATTTATAGTGATGCATCGAAGAAAGGACTTGGTTGTGTCCTTTTGCAGAATGATAGAGTTATTGCCTATGCATCACGACAGTTGAAAATTCATGAAAAAAACTATCCTACTCATGATCTCGAGTTAGCAGCTGTGATCTTTGCTTTGAATATATAGAGGCACTACCTCTATGGTGAAAAATGTGAGATTTATACTGATCACAAGAGTTTGAAGTATATTTTCTCACAAAAAGAACTCAACATGAGGTAGAGGAGATGGCTTGAATTACTCAAGGATTATGATTGCATGATACACTACCACCCGGGGAAAGCAAACAAGGTGGAAGATGCTTTGAGTAGAAAAGACCATGGAGTTTTGAACAATATGAGAATTGAAAGGGATCCAATTTTCATGGATCTAGTGAAGATGAACATGGGAATAAACAGGGAAGGTGAAACATCAATTCTTTTTCAAATGGTTGCCAAACCATCTTTACTAGAAAGGATTAAGAGTTCTCAGACCGATGATGAAGAATTTCAAAGGAAGATTAAAGCTGTGAATGATGGGAGATTGAGAGACTTTGTGTAAGAATATGGAATTTTGAAATTTGGGAAGAGACTTTGTGTTCCTGATATACCTGATCTAAAAAGGGAATTGCTGGACGATGCTCATAGCTCCAATTTCTCTATACACCCTGGGAGCACCAAAATGTATAGAGATTTGAAGGAACATTTTTGGTGGGACAATATGAAGAGGGAGATTTCTGATTTTGTGTCAAGATGTATGGTTTGTCAACAAGTGAAAGCTGGGAGGCAACAGCCTGGAGGAGTCATGCAACCTTTTCCCATACCGGAGTGGAAATGGGACAATATTACGATGGACTTTGTCATGGGGCTACCAAAGACTCCTAGAAGGAACGATGCAATATGGGTTATTGTTGATCATCTTACCAAGTCAGCACATTTTCTTCCTATAAGAGAAGATCTACCCCTGGAATGTCTAGAAAGACTATATATTAATGAAGTTGTGAGACTTCATGGAGTACCCCTATCGATTGTTTCTGATCGTGATCCCCGTTTTACTTCAAGATTTTGGAAAAGTCTTCAGAAATCCCTGGATACTGAACTTCATTTGAGCACTGCATACCACCCTCAGACAGATGGACAATCAGAACAGACTATTCAAACCTTAGAAGACATGTTGAGATCTTTCTCACTTGACTTTCAGGGTATGTGAGATCAATATTTACCCCTCGTAGAATTTTCCTATAATAATAGCTTCCATTCGAGTATTCAGATGGCACCATATGAAGCGTTATATGGAAAGAGATGTCGTACACCAACCTGTTGGGATGACGTTGGTGAAAGAAAACTTGTAGGCCCCGAACTGGTGGAGGAAACGATGGAAAAGGTGAAGGTAATCCAAAATCACATCAAAGCAGCTCAAAGTAGGCAGAAGATCTATGCCGATAATCGAAGGAAGGATTTGGAATTTCAAGTCGGTGATCATGTTTTCCTGAAGGTATCTCCATGGAAGGGAGTCATAAGTTTTGGTGAGAAAGGTATGTTGAGTCCCAGGTGCATCGGACCTTTCGATATTCTAGAACGAATTGGGGCTGTAGCTTACCGATTGGCAATGCCGCCAAGTCTCTCCAAAGTTCACGATGTGTTCCACGTATCTCTGTTGAGGAAATACATGCCTGACCCAATGCATGTACTCACCTATGAAGAATTAGAACTGGAACTCGATCTGTCTTATTGTGAAGAGCCCATCATGATTCTTGATACGAGAGAACAAATACTGAGAAACCAGACGACGCGTCTGGTAAAAGTCTTGTGGAGAAACCATAAGATGGAAGAGGCAACGTGGGAACCCGAGGAACTTATGATGAAGAACCACCCGAGTCTTTTCATGTGATAAGTATTCTAGAAATTTCGAGGACGAAATTATTTGAAGGAGGGGAGAATGTAACACCCCAAGCTTCTACGGTATGCTTCTCTTTGAATAATGTGATAGTGTGTGTTGTACGCAACACCGAGTTCTAACACACCATAACCAATCAAACTAGCCGTTATGAATAGTAATACCTAATTTTTGAAATTATATATATTTTATATTTCAAAATGGACTTCATTTTTGGATTCGGAATATCGAATTTAGCCTAAGGTGAAATTTTGGTACTTTTAGGATAACTTTAATATTTTGATGAATAGTGAAAATTACTAAATTTTAATAAAAAACAAATTTTTTAATAAAAATAATTAATAGTGATAAATTATGAATTTGAGTGGTTTTAAATTATATTTAGAATATATTTTTACCATTTAATATAATGTTGGTCATTGGACATAATTTCACAATTAAACCGAACATAAACAAGTGTCAATCTTTTGATAGTTATTATCTCTTAAAAACACGCTTTTCTGTTTTGACAGCGGGAATTAATTTTAAATTAATTTCTGCCACTTCTATGTTTTGAATTTAGAAAAATGGATTCCATATTTGGAATCAGGATGTTCAAATTGTGTAAATAGGTAACTTTTATTTTTAGACATTTTGAATAATTACTTCGGTAAATATTTTATTTACCATGGTTAAGGGTAAATCCGGTAAATAAGGGTTAGACTATAATATTATAATAATACTAAATTACCCTAAATCGTGTCATAGCCTTATTGGTTGATACAGTATCGACCATAGTCATCTTTGGGTTGATTTGGGGACCCCATGGTTCCACTTGTAGGTGATAGGGACACTTTATTTTAATTAAGTTAAATGAATACAAAAATGACACAAGCATATATCTTTTAGAAAAACAATTTTTACATAGGGTTATATATGTTGGATTTTATATTATAAAGATTCATTAGAAATATAAAAATATTTCCCACATAAGGATATTTTATTTATAATTTTTAGACATTAAATAATTTAATTTAGTTATGACACAATGATGATGCAGTAATTACTATAATAGTGAAAAATCAAAATAATTGATATTATAAATACCCAAATAAATATAATATGAAACTTTTAATGAATTAAAATAATTTTCTAGGATAATATGATATATTAGGATTGATTAAATTTAAGTTTTTTGAAGAAATCAATCTGTTATGAGTTTCACAAAAATCAACTATTGAATAGTGTCAAAATTGACATAAAAGAGTTTTAAAAACAAAATATTATATTATTAATTGGTATTAAATTATTAAAAATCTAAGGCTCGTCCAAGAGACTTATATCATGATAGGTGTCTCATTAATGGACCACTTGAGGGTCTCTTGGATGTATATAGTAAGTTTATTAACCATATTATATAAAAATACAAAGAGACATTGTAAAAGTGAAACTAATTAACTTAGAGTTAATACTTAAAGATAAGGTTAATATAAGTACCCAAACCTGTCTAAATTCTATTGGTTGAGTTTTTTTCGACCCATCCCTACCTTAACAGTTCAATAATCAACTTTTGAGCCATTATAAACCGAATATGAATTTAGTATAAACTAATATTTCTAGCTTTTCCAAAGGTGCCCCTCACCCCTCTTATAAAAGGGCACTCCTCCTTCTCTTTTCTTCACACCATCAAAGCCTTTTGGTTCGGCCAAAATCTGCCCAAATACTCTCCCAACTTCCCTCACTACAACCTAGAGGCCTTAGTTTGATTAGAAAGCCAACCTAAGGAGCCCTTTTGATCAAATCAAAAGGAAGAAACCGTAGAAGAGGTAATGATTTCACCACCCTTTTCCAAGTTCCTTTCTTCTTCCACTTCTTCTTCCTTTGTTGTTACCATTCTAAAATAATAACTCCAGTATCATATATATACTGTGATGTTATTATAAATATGGTACAACCATATTCAGTATTCTATCCACCCTTTGAATAACATGTCACCATACGTGCGTACGTACGGCTTACCGTCTCCACGTCGTGGTGTAATTGTTATTCAATATATTATTATTTGGATGAGTATAATAATGATGTGTAAATCATGTAAATAATAAATATAACATGTTAATAATTATGTATATATTATATACCATCCATTTATATATTATTTTAATATCAAAAGAATGATATTGTTGCTCGTGCGTACGTACGGACTACTGTCTCCACGAATGCGATGAGATTCATTCTCCATCGTATCCATTCAAGTATAGTTATCAATTTATGATTTAAAAATGATGTTTAAGGACTTGATATCATTATGGATATTAATAATATACAACCTATCCATTACAAACATGGCTTATGTAACAAAAAATATAAAATAAAACGAGTAAGTTAACACTCGAAACAACGATAATACTAATATATTATTAACAAAGCAAAGATAAAAGATCATATATGATATCATATTAATATATATTATTCTTGTATAATTTAATAACAATTATTTCACTATTATACAGGAGGTTAACCTACCCCAACCAAGGAAAATTACAAGGTAAGGGTTATTTCACAATCTCTTCATTATCCGAGGTTGTTTATACGTAATAATCTACTGGGATCTCTTTATCATCCACATCCATGTTTCTTAAAAATATATCTCAAAACATTTTTACTATTTAATAGAATATGAGTTAAATTCATTTATACCCTTTTTGAATTTTATAAGTGGTTTATAAAATAATCTTTCCATCGTTTTCCAAACAAGGTGCTTTTTAACCTCTTCGACAAAATTAAGGTAAGAATGTTTTTTTAAACTTATACAGAGGGTGCGGCTATTTACCGCCATTATAAAATTGTCAAAGCTTCCCTTACAATCTTACAAGGATATTTTCAAAGTAAATGTTTCATTTTATAATTATGTGACTTTTAAATGATTTCAAATTGAATATTTTAAGAATTTCGGAAAGGTACTCTTTATCAAAATCAGAATTTTAAATGTTTTAAAGATTTATCTTTCTAAATATTTTTAATTAATGTCCATGTCCTCAAAATGGGTTTTAAGGATTTATTTATACGGACATGAATGTTTTTAAAATGTTAATTCCTTTCAACAATTTCAAAGTGGTATGGGTCACTTTGATTCAAAAATCTCTTATTAATTAATAAATGTGTGACTTTTATATTATTTAAAAAAAGGGAGATATTTATCGCAAATAGTTTTGATTTCATCTATGCCAACATCCATTGGTGGATTTTATGATTATATGAAGTTGATTTATTATGATACAAAACTTCCATAATGTATTGAAGAATTTGTGATATGTTTGACTGTGGATGTGTTATTTTTATACCATTCATGGTTTATGGAGAAAGTATTGACATTTCGTATGCTAGTTTTAATACGAATGTTTATGTTATGTTTAAACCTTTTCATATGGGAATGCATTGGACTTAATATGTGACGGGTGGGGCCCGCTATAGCTCCTCAATGCATCAGTAGGTCTCATGAGACAAACTAGTGTCTTGGCACAAGGCCTTGGAAAAATATTATTTGTAGTCTTGGCACGAGGCCTTGGCTATGTTGTTATGATAGCCTGGCATTATGCATTCCATAATTATGAAAGTGGTTATTGATATTGCATGTGATTATTCGATTAGTAGAATATCCATGTGAATAAGTAAATGGAATTATTTCATTTTACTTTTTCCATACTATGTTGAAGTTCAAGTTTAAAAGGCTTTTGTTTTATTTATACATTGCCGTAAATGTTTATGCTTATTTTGGAAAGTTTCCGCTATATTGTTGTCCTTACTGGGAATTTGAGCTCACCCCTTTTCTATGTTTTATTTTTCACAGGATGTGAAGAAGTAAGTTATGAATGACATGCAAGGATATTATGAGGGGATAATAGTGTGGACTATGGAGACATTATGTTGTTGTAGTAGTTTTTCACTTTATGATGTAATGTAAAACTTTATGAATATATCTAGTGCTTCCAAGGCTACTAAACCAATCGGTCCTTCTGATTTGATCTTTCTTGTGATCATGCCAATATTATGTAATAATGCACCGAATCTGGGTAACTGGGGTCGGGGCGTTACATCCGAAATAATGATTTTGTACATTTGATAAACCCAAATATTTTAAAATAGTAACGTTATTTTTGATAGCGTATATAACACCCAACACTGAGCTTAAACAACCCACACAATATATTAACATTATTTATTAGATATTAAAATGGTGGGTTTGAATATTATTAACTCATTTAGAAAATTTATATAATATTCCTAATCCTTATATATTTATTCCAAAATTATTTGGAAAGAAGCATTCATTTTTTAATAATGACATTATATTCTTCAAAAAATACATTTTAAATAAAAATGATTTCTACTAATTTTTGTAAAAATATATTAAAATTAATTTATAAATATTGAAGAAAAATTATTTATTAAAATTAAATTTATTTTTTAAATTATCATTTCAAAACTGAAATATGGTCAAATTTAAGGATTTTCAGAAAATATTGATTTTTTGGTGAATAAGGAAAAATACTGATTTTTATAGAACGATCATTTATTTTCAATAAATAAAGTAACATTATGATTTGAATTTATTTTCAAAAAAATAATTATTATTTGGTTATATTAAATTCTACTAATTTAATGTTAATTATTTTTATATTGGATATTAGCTTAATATTATTTTTAGGCTTAAAAACGCATTTACGTGCAAATTGTTTTAAAGTGAATAATGTTTATCCTTTTTAATTAACTAAAATAACCCCTAAAGAAGAATTATTTAAATTTAAAATTGAAATATTATAAATAAATGAATTTTATTTTAAATTCAAATGATTTTGATTACTATTAATAAAGTTAATATAAGACCATATTATACTTGAAAAATACATTTCTTAAAAAATCATGTTTTAATTACATTTGTGAGTTTTATTTTAAATTGAATTATATCACATCTATGAAAAGGATTTAGTAAAATGATTTCCATTATTATTATTAAAAATAATATATTATACAATTTGTTAACAATAATTTTTGTTTATAATCAATAGTGAAAACAGGAGAAACCTTTTACCGCATTTAAGGTAAAAACGAGTTTACAGGGAGTAAAACTAAAACATATAAGGATTAAAATGACCAAAAAACTTGTCTATATTATATTTTATGGACATATTTTGACCCTGTATCTTCTAGTTTTTGGAAATAAAATTTAGAGCTACATACCATGATTATGACCTATCAAATAATTTAAGTAAAGAACAAGGAAAAAAAACCTTGCATTATTTTCATAAAAATAATTGTTTTTATAGGGATAAAGATAACCTATGTTTACTTATAAATACTCATTTTAAGGACATATATTTTTTCATTGGAATTTTTTTCTAATATTTTTGTGATGATATAATTACCTTAAGATCCAACGTAACGATGGCATAATGGTTATCTAATTAATAGAAAAATAACACAAATTATTTAAAATATAAAAATTAATATAAATTAAAAAATTTATTATGTGACATAAATTTTTTAGAAAATTTTAACATTTTAGTTAGGTTGTAATGGAACATATTCTTAATCCATCTTTTTCTTGATGTTTTTAAAGTCAAATTAAATGAACAGTATCAAAATTGACATTAGTTATATTTAATAATAAATAATATTTTATTAAATGATTTAAAACATAATAAAATATGATATTTTTCCGAGTGATTAGGTTATGGTGGTAAATATAATCCATTTTACAATTATGTAGTAATATTATTTTTATAGTAACTATCTTGACCCCTAATGAGTAAAATAACTAATTACTATAGGTGAAAACTAAAATGATAATAGTGAGTGACCTTAATAGTTAGGGAATAAAAAGTCATAAATATGTTTCATTTTTTATAGTGGAGTTGTGTCATGACCTTATATCCCCACCACTCCATTATTTTTCAATTTTTTGGCACTTGGTTTTAGACTGACTCCCCATTATTGAATAACTTTGGGTGTTATCAAAAATTATAACCATTATCACTTATAATAGGGTACCTCATCTACTCTTTTATTACCAATTTAAAAGAATTTTGGTTTCTCCAAGATCTACTAAAATATATTATTTACTTTCCTTCCCATTTCCTGGAGTCCTTAGTTAGATCATAAATCCAATCTGGGATGTATTTACATATAATCCTAAATAGGTGGTCTGAAAAAGAGGTATCATTCAAAACCAAGTGTTTTTGTTCTATTTCTTCTTCCACCACCCAAAAACAATTATTCAAAAAATATTTTATAATAACACTAGTATCTCATATTTAATGATATTTTATTGTGTTTGTGAGATAACCTAAATCCTTCTCTTATTCAATCAAATGGGAAACTTAACTATCATTAGTTTTTACGATGGATTACCGCCTCTAGAACTAATGTTATTTGTTTTCCATCATCACCTATCATGACTATTTATAATTATGTAATTAATGTTCATATTTTATACTGATGAAAAAATTTTCATTCTCAATACATAATATATCATTTAATTTTTTTCCATTCAACTTATTGGAAATGATAATGTCATTCATTGGTATGTGTGGACCCACCACATCAGCCAACGAGCTCGTACCCGAGTGGTAAGGGCTCCTGCTTGGCATCCAAGAGACCCAGGTTCAAAACCGGGTGGAGGAGAATTTCCAGGTTACTATAGCAGTATTGTAGTAGTCACTCTAGCAGTCACTGTAGCAGTTACTATTCGGTACTATAGCAGCCGGAATTATTCACCTGATTTGGGCCTTCAGGACACCGGTTTGGGCCTACGGGTCTCCAGGGCCTTTGGGTCATTAAAGGCCTTTGGGCTACAGGGCCTTTGGGTCATGTAGACCATGTACTAGCCGAGATCACACATTACAGACCCCAAAAGAGGATCAGAGAAACCAGAGTAGCATCCACCAGATGTAGAGCTAACCGGATTGGAAGAATGTGAGGATATGTCAGCCGCAATTGGGACTAGGCCCCATGTAGCTTCGTACGGGGTAATGCTAGCCGATCAGCACTGCAAGGTGGGAAGTTAAGGTGATCAACGATGAAAGATTATAGGGGAGGGGCCATTCTAGTGGGCTGGGACTACGGGTCATGTAATGGGAATGGTATGCCTCTGGGCATTCGGGTCATGTATTGTGGGTCATCTCGGGCCTTGTGCCTTGGGCCTACAGGTCATGTACGGGTTCCCCTTCAAACCTTAAAAGGGGTATTATCTATAAAAAAATAAAAAAATAAGGCCTTTGGGCCATTCAGAGTGGACCCACCACATCATCAAAATAATGTGATACTTTTTTCATCAACACAAACCAAGAATGATATATAAGTATATTTAATGAAATAATATTTTATTTTTCATATGAAAATAATTATTTTATATAAAATATTACTTATCTTCTTTCCATAATAATAACTAAAAATTGGAAATGTTACTCATGCGTATTTACAACCTACTGTCTTCGTGATTGTACCATAGTTCATCATTAATAAGCATATTTAATGATTTGGTTGAAAATTATAATTAATATATGAATATGATAAATATACAATAATTATTATTCTATATATTTTATAATAATAACCACTTTTACTATAGTCAACCTACCAAAGTCATTCTGGAAAAATGATCCAAATAATGTCAAAATGTCGAACGTAAACTTAATTGATTAAGAAATTAATTTTAATATTGTAAAAGGAATAATAACCTTGAAAAGTTTTGTCAAACAAATAAATTATTAACATAATTTTATTATTCAGTAAGATAAATAACCTCCATGAAAATTTGGGCTCAATGTAAGAGACATTTTTTTAGAATTCGACTTTTAATGTTTGTGTTAAAAATATTTTTTTCATGTCCATATTTAATAAAGAATATTTTATGAATATTTTTATATATAAATAAAAGAAATAAAAATGAAAATTTTATGTCTCCTTTGACATTATGTTAAAGTTATCCAAAAGGAATCTTTTTTACAGAATGTTTTACTTTATTTAAAAAATATAGAAAGAGTGTTATATTTTAATGTATATAAGAGGAACAAATATTCTTATCATGATGACTATTATTTGATTATGGTATTCCTTTAAAATAATCCATGTTTTACTTAAATAAAAAGCCTCTTTCTATTAATTTTTGAAATTTTAAATTTGAAAAAATGGTTTAAAAAAATATATGAATCAACATTCGAATATGATTTTTATGGGTACGATGAATGTTTTTATAATGCCAGATTTTAATTTTTTTATTGTGATATAGTTATTGATTTTTTTATTATTGTCGTTGGTTCTAATAGAAACAAAAAATTGGCGGTTCAATTATATTCCTAGGTACATTGATTATATTATTAAGCAAGGATGGTTTTTTCTATTATAGGCCAAGGATGAGTGGGACCATGCTGTCCCTATAATGAATTGGGTATAGAAGTTCACCATATGGTTATACCATTTTTAAGTGATTGTAAGAGTGATATGAAAAATTATTTCCTATGCTACCTGTATATTGGATCAATTCATTCTATGGGGTTTTATGGAAATCTATTGATTTCTCGATGTAATATAATGATTTTATGTTTGAAAGAATGTATATAATACATTTAATAGTGACAAGAATATCCTATTGAAAAGGTATTAATGATTTTCTTGTAATTAAAAAGAACCATTTTTCAGTTTTTCATTTTCCTTTGATATTTAATTTGAAAATTTTTATGAAATTAAGTGGGTAGAGAACATGATTTATTAAGAATAAAAATGGTTATTTAGATTCAAATTTTTATTTGAATAGAAATATTTTTATAAGTTTTCATAGACTAAAGAGTTTCTTTTTTTATTTTTTTTATTTTACATACTGATACTTTTGCGATCGTAAAACATTTTTTAAAATGTTATATACATTTTTTAAGGATGGCTTAGAACAAATAATAATTCAAATTGAAAGTTTGTTATATTTTTCATGATAAGAAAATATATTTTCTTTGAAAAAAATTATATTGTGGAAAAAGGATATAGATTTGAGGTTTATAATTTCTAAAATTGTGGTTTTTTATGTATTTATCTTAAAAAAATTATATAATACTACAGATATGAAAAAATCCTATAAATGAATTAATGTGAATTCATGACTAAAAATCAATATTATATAATTTCTATGGTTAGTGACTTATAGGTGGTGTAAGAGGAAATGTTTTGATAATTTTAGATGTTAGGATGATGATAATAGCATACCCTTAAAATATTACACATTATGGTTATGTACAGATGATATAGTATTTGAATATTACCATGTTTCTTTATCTAAATCTAGTTTGTTCCGAATGGTTTTCGAAATATGAAATGAGAAAGCTATAGTAGGAAACACCAAGAGAGGTATATCTTTCCAAATTAGTAACTAGGAATTGTTAGAGTTATAATAGAAGAATTTTTTATTGTGACCGAGTAGTAGATACAAGATATAAATGGAGGTGGTTTCCATGATTAGAAGAAAACAAGTTTAACATTGTGAAACATTTAAATACATTATCATTTCATGAGAGAACATCCTCCATCTTTTCGTGGTTATATATACATATTGTTAACTGAGGGAAAGATTAAAGAATTAGAAAACCTTTATGATGTCATTGGTTATTTGCATCTTTAAAAGTTAAATATTTATATTTTTCATCTATAGGTGAATTTGACTAATTTTTAACAGTGGTTAAGAATGTCATAGATAAGGAAGTGTTTGATTCCATCGAAAGAGATGAATTTAAAAATATTTTCCATGAGAAATATTATCCTAAATCTATAAAATTATGATAAAAAACAATTCTTGTAATTTAGTCATAAGGAGAACTATCTATAGCCATATACGAAGAAAAATTTACCCGATTTGAAAGGTAATGACTAAATTTTATCTAGGATATTGACAGTAAAATTTATATGTTTTCCCCAGAGTTTTATGATGATTATGTATTCCATGATGAAAATTAAAAGAAAAGGTCTATATTTTAGAAAATTTGTATAAATAAATAAAAGAAATATGGAGGTAAGAAAATCAAGTTCCCATCTCTTGAAAAGTATGGTGAAAGGTACCCTGGGGAATGTATAATGAAATATAATAAATGATTTAGATGGGGAAATTTTAGACATATAGATATTGAATACAAATAAAATGATATGGAAATTAACAAGAAGCTGACAAAATGATTATTTAATTACAAGAAGTTGTATCATTATAATAACTTCTGTCTGATGTTAATCACACGGGGTGGAAATCCTTAATATTGAGAAGCATGTTTAATGGATTATGAATAAAATTGAATGAGTGAGGAGTCTATATATAGGTATTCAAGAATTATGATTTGAGGATGGTCGTAAGTCTAAATGAATTAGTTCTATTTTGGTGTTTTATGTGATGGGAGTAATTTGATTGACATCTATAGAGTTTTTATTGATATTGAGGTATATGTAACCATTAGGATAAATATGATTTATTACATGAGGAATAATTCTACTTTCATAAGTTTAAAGGAATTGATTAACTTTAGGTTTTATATGATCTTTGATTAATAGATTTATTTCTTAAGATGTTCATCATATTTTTTGGATCATTATAAGAATTATATAGTTTTAGAAGATGGAAAAGGCACATGATGGGTGATTTTTTTTTTCATTCGACAAGACCTCATGGATTTAACCCAAAACAAAACAGTGACAAGGGTGAAACGCCTACCACTAGATAATTTGATTCCATGGTAAGTATGGTATCTTTTTTACTTAAAAAGATGGAAATATAATGTATACATTGATCTTCATAACATTTTTTTTATGATATAAATGACCATGGGATTGAAAAGTGATTTGGTGACTGGGATATTAATGTTATTTTAGAAGAAGTTATTGATTATAGGAAAATTATATTATTAAGGTAGACAAAACAATATGGTATTTTATTTTTAGAATAAAGTTTTAATAATCTTTTGAAATAATATATGATTTTACAATGTATTTGTTGTGATTCAAGTTTTAATGGAAGTTATTAGTATATAATGAATATTATATTATTAATGCATATATATTTTTGATAGGAGACTTTAATAGTGATTTTAATTATATGGAGATAAATTTTAAATTTATCTTGGAAGGATATTTGATTAAATAAATTTTAATCATAGAGCCTTAATCTTAGTCCAGAATATTTTAAATAAATTTAAGGATTTTTATTTATGGAATGATTTAGTTTGGACTTTAGGTATAACTATTGAATTTAATAGATTAATATATTACTTCTTCTTATGAAAGTGCATTCATTTTGGGAATTACCTTACCTTGTGTTACAATTTTTTTGTTAATATCTAAATAAAGGACGAATTACTAATTATCCTTTCTAGGTAATATGATTCATTAGAAGTTGATTTTATTTCTTCAGTCATGAAAAATGTTCATCATGAATACTCATAATTTAAATAAAAAGATTCGATTGTGGTGGAAATTGATTAATTTTTGAAATTATACATTTCAAGTCTGTATATTTCCTTATTTTATTTGTTAATAAATTAAAGGAATTACATAACTCTTGTAAAAGGATCTTGAAATAATATTTTTTTCATTACATTAATGGTTTATTCTCTATTAAGAAAAATAGAACATTATAATCTAAATGGATATTCCTTCCAAATCTATGTTTTTCACTTCCCAACATTTTTCTTCTTATGTCGAAGAATATTTTATTATTATTTATGTATAATTTTTTACATCCCTTTCCCACTTTTTAATATAAAGTCTTATTAACCCATTTTATGATGTGGTATTCCAAGAATATAAACATTAAAAGTAAAAAATGTTACTTACTAATATATAGTTAAAATTGAGAGGATGTAATTTTTTAAAGTGGAGATAATTTTACTCCTTAATTTTTTTAAACAATAACATTATTCCTGATAGTGTATATAACACACAACACTGAGCTTAAAGACCCATAAAATATTTGACCATTATAACTTGAATGTTGATTTTCTAGGAATGAATAGTATTAAATAATTTATGAAATGTATATATATATATATAATACTACATATATATGTATTGATAATTGTTTAGGAAAGAAGAACTATATTTTTAAAAACTATTCTTTTTTTGGAATGTATTACTTTCTTTACAAAAGACCAAATAAATATTCCATTTTAACATATGTCGTTGCAAATAATTTTTCATTCACCGGAACTATTATTTTATTTTTAGATTCCAATAAAAAAATCCATGTTTTCCTCAAATAAAAACTTTATTTTCATTAATTTTGGAAATATTTTTTTTTAAAAAATTGTTTTAAAGAAAGGGATATATCAATATCTATAAATTCTTTCCAATGGGTGAAAATTATGTTTTTATGAGGTTTTATTTTATGTGTTATGATTATTTTACGGTTCCTAGAAAAAAAATCGATTATGGGTAGTTATTTTATAAATTAAGGATGGGTGGTTCCATTATAATCTATATAAGTGTGGTTATATTATTAACCAAGGAAAGGTGGTTACATTATAAACTCAGGATGTGCGGGTATGTGATACCCTCCAATGCATTGGGAATAAAATTCAACCATATAGTTTTTATATTTGAATGAGTGATTGTAAGAGGGATATAGAAATGATTTACCAAGTTATCTACATGTTTTATCTATGATTTTTTTGGGTTTCATGAAAATATTTTGATATCTCTTTGTAAGATAACAATATTATGTTTAAATAAATGTATATACTACTTTAATGGTTAAAATTTTAACTTAGTAAAATTAGTTTATATCAATTTTCATGATATAAAATAATCATTTATGATTTTTATTTTTCTTTTTTATTTCTAATGAAATGTTTTATGAACATGTTTTTGTGGATAAAGTTATTTATTTTGTAAGAAAATATTTATTTTGAGCCCGAATTTTATTTGAAAAGGGATTTTTTAAAAACAATTTCATTGGATATTCAGTTTCTATATTTATTTATTTTATTCCGCTTACAGTGTTTTTTTACTCAGACCAAATTTTCCAAAAAAAATCATGGAGTTTAAGGATGGGTAATAATAATGAAGAATTCACATTGAATGTTGTGAAGATTTTACATGAAATGGAAATGTGTTTCTTTTTAAAAGTTTTATTTTATGGGAAAATGGATACAGATTAGAAGTGTCCACTTTGTAAAATTATGGGTTTTATGTATGATTTATGAGCTAGTTATCTAAAAATATAGTCATGAAAATATCCTATAAATAAAATAATGTTTATTCTTGACTAAAATTCAGCATTTTATAATGTTTAAGGATATGTACATAGATTTAGTATTTGAGGTAAGGTTTAGATAATTTTAAAGGTTATGATAATTTGAATTATATGACATTGAATTATTTTAAATTATATTTATTTTTAAAATATATAGAATTTAAAGATTACCATGTTTCCTCATATAAATAATGTGTGTTTAGAATGATTTTTTGAAAAGAAAAAAGGGAAATTTGGTAGGAAGATACCAAGAATAAAATATTCTTTTAAATCAGCAACCTGGAATGGTTGGAATTGAAACTACGAATTTTTTTGTTTTGATGTATCAGTTGACAAAAGCTATAAATTGAGGTGGTTTTCATTCTAGGGAGAAACCTAATTTTCTATATAGGAACATATTAATAATTTAGCATTTAAAGAGACACCATCCTCCAACATTCTGTCTATATTAATACACAATGTTAGATGAGGTATGTATTAAAGAACTATATCATATTATTGATGTCATGGGTTGTTCATATAATCCAAACGTAACTCTTACAATTTATAAATTTTAAGGTGAATCCAAAAAATGGTGGAAAATATGTTAAAATATCAGAGACAACGAAGATATTTATGCCTTAAAATGGGATCAATTTAAAAAAACTTTCCTTGAGAAATGTTTTCCAATGGTTTTAAGAATTAGGATAGAAAAATAGTTCTTTGAATTGAGATAGAAGGAGAAATATTCATTGGCCACATATGAAACAAACTTGAACTAGATGGCAAGGTATGTATCAAATTTTATCTTGTATATTGATTGTAAAATTAATCAGTCTTACTCCAGATTAAAATTATGGTATAGAAGGGCATTAAAATATCATGAATTCTAAAGATCTGATAATATTGTTCAATGTGATGATTTTGATGAAATAGAGTTTACTAATGATAATTTATTCCCGGATGACAAGAAAACCCAATGGTTTAGAAGACATGAATTGGTTAAAAACCCATAAAATAAATCTGGAGGTAAGAAACTCAAGTTTACATCTAGTAAAAAGTGTCTTAAAAAGAATCCTATAGAAATTAATATGAAATTTGAGATATTATTTCGATGTGGAAGGTTTGAAAATATGTCTCAGGACTATAAAGAAAATGATTAATAAAATAATGAGAAGCTGATAGTAATATGCTTTAATTATAAGGAGTTGGGTAATTACACTAACTTATGTCTGAAGTTAGTCACGTAGTGTGGAAATATTTAAGATTGAAAATAAATTTTAGTGGATTATAAATAAATTTGAATGTTTAAAGAGTCGTCATATATTAATTCAACAATTATTAATTAAATATGATTCTAATTTTAAAATAATTAGTACTCTTTTGATGTTTTATGTGATGATAGTACTTTGGGAGACATTTATTGAGTTTTGATTGATGTTGAGGTATATGTAACCCTTAGGTTAAATGTGAAGTATGATGAATAATGTTATTTTTGTATGTTTAATGGTATTTATAACCTTTAGGATTTACATAATATTTAAGTAATATTGTTATTTTTGATTATATTCATTATTTTTTTTGAAACAATATAAAAATTATATAAATTTAGAAAAAGGACAACCAAATTAATGGGAGAAAACGTATTGCATCTAAAAAGGACATATGGATTGAACTAGCAATGAACGGATTACAGGTTTATAGCACCTACCACTAGATTATGTGATGTCCAAGTTAGCATGACATCATTTTTTTATTTAAATGTTTGGAAATATTATTATTAAGTTGATCTTCAAAACATACGTTTTATCATAAAGATAACCATTATATTGAAAAGTGATTTGGTGAATATGTGATTAATTTTGTTTCATGAGTTCTAAATTTTGGGATACTTACATGATTAAGGAATACTAAAAATTTTGGGATTTTATTTTAGGAATAATGATTGAATTAAATTTTAGAAGCATATATGGGTTTATAATGTATTTGTGATAATACATGTTATTTTTGGAATTGATTAGTATATTTTATGGATTAAAATATTAAGTCATATAAATTATTGATAGGATGCTTTGTGAATGATTATTTTATTTGGACAAAAAGGCTAAATGTATCTTGGACGAATATGTTATCAAATAATTTTAATCATCTAGATTCAATATTAGTTCATAATATTTTAATGAATTTTAAGGTTGGTTATTTATGGAATGATTGAGTTGGAATTTTTTGTATTACTGTTGAATTTTTTATATTAATCAATTACTTATTCCTATGATGGTTTATTCATTTTTAGAATTAGCTTACCTTTAATGGACCATTTTGGTTTTGGTCAGTGTATAAATATAGTAGGAATATCACGTTATCTTAGCATAGTTACAAGATTTGTTTGAAGATTATTGTAGTTCTTCATGCATAAAAAATAATATTGAATACATATAATTTAAATTAATATATAATATTTTAGTTTAAATTTATTAAATTATGGAATTTTACTTTTCAATTAAGTATATTTCTTTATTTTATTTTTTAAGATGCAAAAGTAAGTCCCTAACCTGAGGAAACCAATCCTGACATAAAAATGTTATTCATTAAATCAATGATATCTTTTCTCTTAAAACATAGATTACATTACATCTTAAAGGAATATTATTTCTAAATCCATGTTTTAACTTCCCAAAAATTCTCTCCTTATGTGAAAACCCAGATATTGTTTTATTTCAGATGACCTTTATACTACCCATTTCTACTTTGATGACAATGTTTTATTAACCATTTTTATGATGTGGGATTCCATGAAATTTATTTTCAAATATAATAATTTTAGTTATAGATGTAAAGTTAATATTTGGAGGATTCTATTTATTAAATATAGGGGGACATAACACCCCAAATTTTTAAAATAAGAACATTATGTTCGATAGTGTATAGGGCATGCAACACCATGATTAAAGGACCCAAGAAATATATGATCATTTAAACCTAGATGAAACTTTTGAGGCTATAAATAGTATTAAATAGATTATTAAAAATTTATAATTTTCCCAGTAAATATATATGTAATGATAAATTCTTAGTAAAGAAGCACTCAATTTTTAATAAGGGCATTTTATTCATTAAGAAATATGTTTTCATCAAAAATGATTTTTATTACTTTTGTAAAAAAGTATTGTAATTAATTTTTTATTTGTTTTAAATTTCATTTGATGAAATGAACTAAATTTTTTAAATAATAAAATCAAAATTAAAAAAGGGTGAAATTTTTGAGATTTTTTAGAAAATATTGATTTTTAAATGAATAGTGAAAATACCGATTTTTGCAAAATGGTCATTTTCAATAAATTTAGTAATTTAAGTCTCATTATTATTCGAAATTGATTTCAAGTAACATAAGTGATATTAGTTATATTAAATCCAATTAATTAAATTTGAATCATCTATATACAGAATTTCAGTATTATTTTATTTTTTGGTTTCAAAACGCATTTTCTAGAAACTGTTATAAAGTGCGTAATATTTCTCCATTTATTTAATTAAAATAACTCCTAATGATGAATTATTTAAATGAAATTTATATATTTTATATAAATAAATTTATATATTTTATATAAATAAATTTTAATTTTAATTTAAATTAATATAATTATTATTGCTAGTAATAAAGTTAATATAAAATCATTTTTTGTTGAAAAATACATTTCTTGTAAACCCACATTTTTTTTACATCTACAGGTTTAATATTAAATTAAATTATTCCACTTTTTATAATTAAGTTATTAAAATTAATTAAATATTTTAAAAAATAATAATTTATGTTATATAATAATTTCAAATTATTTTTTTTTATAATTAGTAGTGTTAATAGTAAAAAAATCGTTAACCACAATTAAGGTGAAAATGAGTTTATTGAGGGATAAAATAAAAATATAAGGTATAAATTACTTAAAAACATATCTAAATTTGATTTATGGAAATATTTATACCATATATATTTGATTTTCTAGAAATTTCCAATTTAGGATCTATATTAAATGATTATGAACTATATAATATTTTATGCAATGAAAAAGAAAAAATGGATCCTTTCTTGCTTTTAATATCTATAATACCTTCTGATAGGGATAAAGACAACTTATGTTTGGTTCAAAATATTTATTTTAATGATAAATATTTTTCTATAATATGAATTTATTTCTAATTTTTTGTGATTAAATAATTACAATAAGATCTTATGTGATGATGAAAAATTAATTATTTAATAAATAGACAAATAAAATTAATGATTTTATAAATATTAAAAGTAATACAAATTGAATGGATTATTACGTTATATTATTATTTTTATAATTATAACATGTTAAAAATTTATTTATGTAATTTATTTTAACTTAATTTTTTCATGATGTTTTTAATGTAAAATTAAATGAATATGGTAAAAATTGACATTACTGATATTTTATAAAAAATAACATTTTATTAAATAATTAAAATTTTAAAAAAACTCTTATCTTGAGAAAAGTGATTAATATATGGTTTAAAATACCAACTGTTGTCTATTTATGTTCCCATTTCCCTTTTAAAGTAACTACTTTAACCCATAAAATAAATCACTAGTTACTATATGTGATAACTAAAATGGTAAAGGTGAGTAACCTCAATAGTTAAGGAAAAAATGTTTAAAGAATTTTTGATTACATTATAGTGGATGTGATGATGGACCTTATATTCAATAAAATCTACTGTTTTTTCAATTTTGGAGACACTTGTTCTAAGAGTGACTCCCCATTATTGAGTAGTTTTTAGTATTTACCTAAATGGAACTCATTCCCTCTCATAAAAGGGAACCTCCTATCCTTTTTTATTCAAAATTCCTAAGCATTTTTTCATCCAAGACTAACCTAAAAATTTACTTACTTCCCTAAAAAAATTTTATAGTCCTTGGTTTGATCATAAATACAATCTAGGAAGGCTATAGGTATAGTCCTAAAGAGGTGGCCAAAAGAAAAGGTATTGTTCTTATGCAAAAGGTTCTGTTTCATTACTTCTCCCACCTCCTAAAAATGTTAGAAAACAATTATGATATAATAGTATATGTAAAACTATGTAAATTCCATGTATTTTTTAATTATAAGGTAATTTTATGAGTCTGCGAAAATTTACGGCGCATGATTTTGAGGCCTGGTGTGCCTGGAATGAATTTGTGAACATTTTTTGGATACATTTAGTAAACATGCAAGCAGGTTTTTGTAACTTTTCATCTGGTGCTTGGAATTGAAATCTGAGGACACCGTTGAACTTGAAGCACTGGTATTCGCATAAGGAGACCTTTGCCTCGACTACAGTAGGTTGAGGGTGAAGGATAGTTTTTGTGTTTTTTCGTGAAAGAATAAGAAAATAAAAATGTTTAACATTTTTATTTTTGAAACCACTCTACATGGGATAACATGGTGGGGACCACCCGAACTGGAAAACCCCCAATTTGAATTCAAAATTGGTTGGGACCACCCAACTCTTAAACTACTCTCATTAACGGGAGATAACTCTTGAAATTCCTCCCATTAATTAACTACACCAACGTGGTACAATTAATTGTTCCAACAATTAAATTGATAAAGTTGATTTAATTTGGTTGTCTCATAATTTTATCCTTGGGAAAAATACTGGGAAAAGGTAGAACCTTCAGAAAACTTTGGAGGAACTCATTCTCCAATGAAGAATGCCTCTCCAACGAAGAATTCTTCTTTATCGAAGAACGTGCCATCTTCTCCAATGAAGAACATGCCACCTCTAGAATGGAACGACTTCAAATACGATGAACCGATGTCCGTCCTTCCCTTATCTCCAACATCAACAAACCATAGAGGTAGGGGTTTTGTTATTTCTTCTTGTTTTACATTGAATTAATTATCTTGATCTGTCTGCTACCGAACTAATGCAGAAAAAGCAGGCCAAACTAACATGGCTTGATACCTCCACTGATCATCATGGTTGGTGTGTTCTTCACAATGGAGGAGGATGTCAACCAACACCGTAGGGGCATGGGAACATCGACCGACACCACGACCGGCCGTGGCGAACGCGACTGTGTGACCGTGCCACCCAACGGAAGAGAACTGCGTAATTGAGCCACAGTAGTGAGGGAAGGGTGGACGACTCGCTACCGACCTACAGAAAAGGTGTGGTGTATGACCACCCCACACAGAGAGGACAACTGGACATATAGCTTGCCACAGTGCACCATCGTACCGTGACTGCCCCGCCGCCCCGCCGCACTGTGGAGCCTCATCACACCGCGACCACCCCACACCATAGGCCAGGACACACCGCGACCCAGGACGGAAGTAGAGGGTTGGGCAGAGTCAACCCAAACTGGGTCAGCCCCGGCCGGGTTAGGTCGGCTTGGTCCGACCTAGTCAAACCAGACCCAAACCACCTTCGACCCATTTCCATTATTTTGGCCGTAACTTTGGCATCAGGAATCTGTTTGAAGAACCGTCTACTGCATCAGAAACCTTAGAGTGAGAAATTATTTTTGGTATACCTCACTTGAGATTTGGATAAAGTTGAGGTACGGTCGGGTTTGATCGAGCACGAATCCAACCGGGCCCTCGGGACTAAAAGGCCAATATCTTATAGACCGGGCTTCCGAATGACGCACCATCTATTGCATTGAGACCCTTTTTACATGATGGTCCATTGGGATACTTCTTCATGGGGCTTCTTGGCAGTATGAGTATCGTCTAGGGGATTGAGTAGCAGAACCTCCCAGAGTCAAGTGAGCTTAGTATGGGAACCCTGTAGTAGGTTGTGATGATGTACTAACGATGTACTAGGATCCTATTTGGGTGTGACGATGTACTGACGATGAACTAGAATCTTGTGTGGGTCTGACGATGTACTGACAATGTAATAGGATCTTGTGTGGGTATGACGATGTACTGACAATGTAATAGGATCCTATCTAGGTCTAACGATGTACTGACGATGTAATAGGATCTTGCGTGGGTCTGAAGATGTGCGGACAATGTTCCAGGATCTTGTGTTGGTTTGAAGATGTAATGATGATGTACTAGGATCCCATGTGGGTCTAACGATGTACAGAAGATGTACTAGGATCATGTGTGGGTCTAACGATGTACTGACTACGTACTAGGATCCTGTGTGGGTCTGATGATATACTGACAATGTAATAGGATCCTGTGTGGGTCTAACGATGTACTGATGATGTACAAGGATCTTGTTTGGGTCTAACATTAAAGACCCGGAAACCCCGTGGATTTTTTTAAATACATGGGAATTTTACGAGTCTGCAAATTTTTACGATGCTTGATTCGGAGTCCCGGTGTTCCTAGAATCAATTTCTAAATTTGTTTTGGGTATGTTCAGTAAAAGTACATGCAGGTTTTTATAACTTTTGAACCGGTGCTTGGAACTGCAATCCGAGGGCACTGTTGAACTCGTAGGGCCAGTATTCTCTTAAGAAAACTTTCACCTCGATGGCAGTTGGCTGAGAAAAAATGTTAGTTTTTTGATTTTTACAAAAAAACTAATAAAATAAATTTTGTAACAATTTTATTTTATTTGATCCACCTTTGGGTGTGTGGTGGTTAAAACCTCCAAGAGGAGGTTGGAGGTGGGGGCCGCCACACCCTAACCTCCCATGAGAGGTTATGGTGGTGGGGCCCACCTGAACATAACCTCCGGTGAGAGGTTACGTTGTGGGGACCACACGAGACTAAATCTCCCCAATTAATGGGTGGTTGGGAAATCTCTCAACTCCCCTCATTAATGAGGGGGGAGTCACTTGAACTCCTCTACCATTAATTGGTGCCACCGTTCCCCTTTTAATTAATTACACCAATGCATGTAATTTATTAATAGGAGCCTCTTAATTTCTTTCTACATTTGAATAACATGCCATCAATAAAATAATAGAAAACCTATTATTGTTATTTTGTTTGCATTCTCTTTTGGTGGAACGAAGGAATAGGAGAGCTAAGGAAAACAATCCTCCCAATGAAGAATGCGAAGAACATCGGTGATGCTTCTTCCTCGGTTTTCAACCCCGAACACTTTCTTACGTAGAGCAACTTACATCATGATCATCATCAATGAATCGGCGCATGAGAATGGATTGAGAGTGCATGACAAATGTGGCGAACGATGAACTTCATCGTCTTCTTTCCACAACACCGTCAATGAATGACGACTGGCGATCGGATAATAAAAGGTAGGGGGTTTACCTTGTGCTTTATTTTTTTATTTTCTCATCATCGTTTGAAAATAAATCATTGCGTGGTTTTAAATAATTGTCGTTCATATTTTTTGATGAACCAATTTTTATCGCTTTAAATGTGGAGGATGTGGGCTGATTTAACATGGACCGATATCCTTCATTGATTCTTATTTCCTGTGGCGTTGTACGACAAGGTGGTGAGGCGATGACGATGAAGGAGGCCACGACACAGTCCATGCTACCCATGGCCTCCACAAATCACACTGCCCCCAAGGTGCACCGGTGCTCCCAGCTGAACACCACCGGCCGAGCGGCGCCCGACCCACCTACTCGTGGCCTCCTGACGCCCTGCCCAGCATGTGCCCCAAATTAACCCACGGCCTGCCCCCGGCCTGCCCGACCCTGTTGGCGCCCTGGCCGATGCCCACACATGCTACCCATGCCCCCGTGCACTGCTCGTGACCCCGCACGCTGCCCGCGCCCCCGTGCACTGCCCGCTCCCCCGCACGCTGCTCGTCGCCCCCGTGCGCTGCCCCCGCCCCTGCGTGAACCCCGCAGTCTACCTGGCCCCGCCGACGCCCTATCTAGGCCCCCACGTGCTAGCAGCGCCTCTGCGTGCTGCCCCGCGGCCTGCCCCGCGGGCTACCCGGCACCCCCGGCGCCCTGCCGTGGCCTGCCCGACACCCCCATCACCCTATCACGGCCAGCCCTATGCCCCCACAACCTGCCCGACTCCCCCGAAGCATTCCAGCTCCCTCGCGGCCACCCAGATGAGTTGGTGTCCCAGCCCCCTCATGGTGCCCTGGTCGTACCGGCCTAGCCACGCCCTTCGGGCCAAGCCATGCCGGGCCACTCCCTTGCAACACTCCAGGCCGAACTAGCCCCGAGCCCGAACTGATCCGCCCTCGCGGTTCACTGGGTCTAGCCTAGCGGACTGGGTCAAAACTTAGCAGGATGACCCACCCAGTGGGCCGGGTCAGACCCAGGTAGTCTGACTTGGTCAACCCAGATAGGGTCGGCCCAGACTGGGCTGGGCCGAGTCGGTCCGACCGTGTAGGGCCAGACCCAGACCTATTACCGACGCTTTACTTTCTTTGGCCATATCTTTGGCACCAGACGTCCGTTTGACGAACTATCAGCAGTGCTGATATTCTTGGAGCATAGCCATCCATTTGAATATATCCCATTGGAGTTCAGGGTATAGTTGAGTTACGGTCAGGTTGGATCGTACATGAATCTAACTGGGCCCCGAGACTAAAAGGCTAATAAATAATAGAACGACTGTCTGATTGACTCACTATCTGTTGCGTTGAGACCCCTATGACGTGGTGGACCTTTGAGATACTTTTTCATGGAAATTCACAACAATTGGAGTATTGAATAGTAGCTCATGGAGCGGATCCTTCCACTGACGAGAAGACAAGGTTTGGAGACCTAGTAGCAGGGAGACCTGGCGACTGCTTGACCGTTTCGACTCGGAGTGTTCAACTAGCCTATTGGGGAGTGCCAGGTAGTTGGTGGCCATCCCACGATGGAGGAGCGCCTTGTAGTTGGTGGCAGATCCATTGTACTCGATAGGAGGAGTACCTCTGTAGGCTTTTAGGGGGACCACCTGGTAGTTTGCAGCAGTCCCACAGCAGCGGAGCGCCTGGTAGTTGGCAGCAGACCCGAGATACTCAACAGGAGGAGTACCTCAGCAGTCCAAGGTTAGTGAAAATCACCTTGGTGTCACGGTAGGCCCACTGTTCTCGATAGAGGAGGATTTCTCCAGTATCCATGATTTCGATAATGGAAATCCTGGTTTTTCCTTAGTCATCGACTTTTGTATTTTCCTCATGATTGAGATGGGTTACTAGAAAACTTAGGTATATGTATGGGAATATAACTAAGTAATGGTTATCCGTTGATTTCATACTTTGTGGTTTATCCTTATTTCATTTTTTGAGACCATGAGGGTATCGAGGTCTCTAAGAAGTATCATTATACCCACCCCTACACGGGCTATGCCCGAATCTCATTTTGTTGGTTGTAGATGACGGAAAGCACTGAATGAGGCAGAGAGTGGCAGGACTGGATGGTACCCAGAGGTGGACCATTCAGCGTGATGGTACACAAAGGAGAAAAATGAACGTGGAGTGATGGGGATACCATCTGTACCTACCCTTCAGGTAGGAATCCCGGAGGATGACCCAGTAGCTTCTTTAGTTTTCTTCATTTGTACTTTCTTTTCAGTTTTACTTGTACTTTCCTCTTGGGCTTGTATTTCCTATCCCTTTATTACTTTCCAGCACATCTCTTGTATACAGTTTTACTTAGTGGTTTGCTTCTAGTTGTGAACTTTGATGTGTTTGTTTACAGTTATAAAGGAAATTCATTCCCAGATTAGGGATTTATGTCTTTGGTACTAGTCTTCATCCCCTTGCCTAAGGAAGGAGGGCTTAGGGTAGTCACGATACAGGCCCCGAGGGACGGGTCGTGACAAATTGGTATCATAGGAGTTGGTTCTACCATAGAACTTAGAACTATAATCTTTCTTTTCTCTAAAGCAATTGTATTATGGGTACTAAGTGTGGTTTTCAGTTTATAGAGTCCAGTGTTGGTGTGGGCGGCCTACGTATCCATACACCAAGACCCTGACATCTGATTTCCGACTCACTGCATCAAAACACTGATTGCATGTGTGTTTCCAAAAGTTTTCTTTAAGTCCGCTCAACCAGGTAAGCTCACTAGGTATAATATTTTGATAGTGTCGCATTAGTTTCTTTCAGGATGCCTCCCCTTAGATGACCAGTTAGAGCCCCAAGAGAAGTATGTACTGACAACCCACCGAGTGACGAGGCCTCGGTGCAGGGCTACTTTCCAGCAGAGGCACCAACAGCACTACTTCCTGTTGGACCACCAATGCCACCATCCTTAGCAGAAGACGATGCGCTTGAGCACGTTGCATGAGTTCCAGCACCAGAGGCCACATAGGTTTAGTGGAGAGACGGACCCACAGGCAGTTGAGGATTGGATGGAGGCTGTGGTGAGAGTCTTCAAGCTAGTATTGACACCAGCAGACTTCATGGTGATCCTTGCTGCCAGCCTCCTTCAGGCAGGAGTAGGCAAATAGTGGACGATGATGCTCCAGGTGCACGACGAGGCGACGCTACTATAGATAGACTTCGAGAGCCTGTTTCGGGCAGATTTTGTCCCATCCACCCGTCGAGTGGTGCGGATACAGGAGATACTGCATCTACAAAAGGGTAGCATGACAGTAGAATAGTACTCAGCGAGGTTCACCGACCTCTTGTGTTAATCCAATGATAAGGTATGGGGACCCATTATTCTAGGCCCAGACCTTTGATCAGGGTATTAGGTGTGATATCAGAGCTCCGATGATCTCACTCAGCATCCCGACGCAGAAAGGGGTGCTAGAGAGAGCCCTCCTAGTGGAGGTTTTCTTTACTGAGCAGTCTCCAACAGCGAGACCCACCACTAGACGACACACAGTAGAGACTTATGCAGCTAGAAGTAGATATATGTCACAGATTTCCAAGATGACCGGAATTATAGGTGGTCGACTGTATGACTCATGATCAGTTGTGCGGGGCACCTGGAGTGGAGACAGAGCCAGTCATGCCAGGAGCAGACAGTGTTACTCATGCGGCGGTCTTGGTCACATGGCTCGTGACTGTCTGACCCATCATTCTGATGATCAGTAGATAGTTGAGGGATATCCCAGGCAGAGGCAGGGGTTTAATCGAAGCGATACGTAGGGAGGAGGTAGATGTGGAAGAGGAGCTGGACATGCAGTTGGCAGTGGACGTCATTTTGAGGTGTTTCCACCACTACCACTAGGAGGTCCACCCCAACCACAGGGAGTGGGTGGAAAAGGGAGGGCTCAGCTTCAGGCAGCTGAGGCATATTATCATGGTGCTCTAGAGATGATTCGATGTACGATCTGTGTCTACTCCACCTTAGCTGAAGTTATTATAGATAAAGGTGCTAGTCACTCTTTCATTGACACTACCCTCATTTGGAGCTCGGAGATTTCGACGCAGCCGTTGGATCAATCCTTATGGCTAGAGACTCCTACGGGAGCAGAATCGACGATTACAGACTGCTTCCAGTAGTGTGAGCTTAATCTAGGAGGCGAGAGATTCGGCTGGGATATCCTCGTAGCAGTGTCTAGGCCTTACGACGTCATCTTGGGTATGGACTGGTTATCTACATTCAATGCTCAGATTGATTTTATTAGGTGAAAAGTGTGGTGTGTCCGCATGGATGGGACCAGGTTTAACTTCACCAGTGAGAAGGGAGCCCTTGGTGCACAAGAAGGACTTACTCGGAGGAAGGTGCAGCTGATAACTCACCAGTTGGCTTTCCTTACCCTCAGAGCATTTGATGTAGAGAGTCCGACTTATCCGATTTTCATGGACCAGTACGTGTATGTTTTCACTGAAAATGTTCCAAGAGTACCTCCTCAAAAGAGGTGGAATTCAACATTGACCTATACTCTAGGATGGCACTAATATCTACTCTATCATATCAGATGACTCCATCTAAGCTTCACAAGTTGTGGGTACAGCTATAGGATTTGCAGGGAAATGGATTCATCTGGCCCGGTGTTTCTCCCTGCGCAGCCCCGATTCTGTTTACCATTAAGGCAGACAGGATCTTGAGGATTTGTGTTGACTACCGTCGCCAGAACCAGGTGACCGTGAATAACAAGTACCCACTACAAAGGATTGACGGCCTCTTTGATCAGCTAAAAGGAGATTAGTGGTTCTCGAAGATAGACCTCAGATCAGGCTATCAGCAGCTCAGAGTTCGAGATGAGGATGTGAATAAGACAACCTTCAGGTGTCAGTATGACCACAATGAGTTCTTGGTCATGCCCTTTGGTGTAACCAACTCTCAAGCAGTGTTCCTGGGACTCATGAACATGATCTTCCATCCTTACCTCGATCGATTTGTCATAGACTTCATCAACAACATTTTGATCTACTCAACTAATAAGGAGGAGCATGCCTACCATTTTCAGGTAGTACTGGACACACTTCGAGAGCACCAGATTTATAGTATGCTCTAGAAGATCCAGTTTGGGATTTGATAGGTTCAATTATTGGGACACGTTATCTCAGAGGATGGATTTGCAGTGGATTTAGTAAATATTGAAGCGATACTTGTTTGGGATCCACTCAGGAGTGTGATAGAGGTACTGAGTTTCTTGGGTTTGGTGGGATACTATCGGAGGTTTTTACTAGATTTATCTAGATTTGTAGCACCATTATCAGCCTTGAAAAAGAAAGGGAAACCCTTCGTGTGGTCGGAGAGATGCCAATAGAGATTTTAGGAGCTGGGGAAGAGGCTGAATAGTGCCCCCATCTTGAGGCTTCCAGAGGAAGGCGTAGCATACGTAGTTTAATGCGACACATCAAGGACTGGAATTGGGTGTGTCCTAATGTAGGAGCGATTAGTGATTTCTTATGGTTCTCAGCAGCTGAGACAACATGAGCAGAACTATGCTACCCTTAACCTAGATTTAGCAGCAGTGGTCTTTGCCTTGAAGATGTGACGACACTATCTGATGGGCGAATGTTTATCATGTAATCTGATCACAAGAGTCTCAGAAATATCTTCTCTCATAAGGACCTGAACCTAAGACAACTATGATGTCTCGATTTCCTCCAGGACTATGACTTCAATATAGTCTATACTCCTAGGAAGGGGAACATTGTAGCAGATGATTTTAGCAGGAGATCTAGTATATAGATGCTAGGAGAGGCGACAGAGCAGCTGCATGGTTTATAGATATTTTTTGTGGATAGAAATAGATTAGTCTATCTACAATCACTTATAGTCACTCCCCATCTTCTTCAGTGAGTTAGGGAGGTGCAACATGGGTACTCTGACTACGAGACATGATGTGCTCAGATATTCATATGGCTGGAACCTGATGGATGTTCTGATGGTGGGGAGAACTTCATCCTCTTCATAGGACATACCTTGGTAACAGTGGCACTTCAGGAGGAATTTTTAATGGAGTTCCACAATCCCCTCTATAGGTACATCTAGGAGTGGAAAAGATGTACCAGGATCTTCGAAGCCATCACTGGTGGCTAGGTATGATGAAGGCGGTAGTGGATTTTTCCTCACAGTGCCTCACTTTCCAGCAAGTGAAGGTAGAGCACCAGGTACCAACAGACTTGGTTCAGCCTTTAGAGGTCCCAGAGTAGAAGTGGGATGGGATATCCATGGACTTCATGAAGAGAGTTACACGTACATCTAGGGGTCACGACTTGATTTGGGAGATTGTCGACCGACTCACCAAGTCGGCCCACTTCTTACCAATCCGAGAGTAGGGTTCAGTAGAGATCTTGGGATGCCTCTATGTGCAAAAGATTGTGCAACTACATGGTGTACCATCCTCTATTGTCTCTGATCATGACACATAGTTTACTTACTGACTATGGAAGGGGTTGCAAGAGTCTTTTGGGACACAAATACCTTTGAGCACCGCCTTCCATCCACAGACAGATGGTCAGACCAAGAGGACCATCTAGAACCTTGAGGACATGATACATGCATGTATCCTCAACTTAGGTCGCATCTGGGAGGATCATATGCAATTGGTGGATTTTTCTTACAAAAACTCTATCACTTCACCATAGGGATTGAACCATTCGAGGCATTGTACAGACGACCTTGCAGATCACCCTTGTGCTAGACAGACCCTAGGGAGTCAGCACTGGTGGGACTAGAGATGGTATAGGCTACCACAGAGAAGGTGCAGATCATCCATGAGAAGATGAAGACTGCACAGAGCAGGCAAAAGTCGTATGCTGATAGGATATAGAGACCTCTGGAGTTCGAGGATGGTGACCACGTCTTTCTACGGGTCTCACCCTGATAAGGTCTACAGAGATTTGGTCGAGGGGTAAAGTTATCTCTGTGATTCATCAGACCCTTCCAGGTCCTTAGCAGAGTAGGCGATGTGGCTTACTACTTAGCTCTTCCACCTTAGTTGCACCGGGTGCACGACATCTTCCACATATCACAACTGAGGAGATACGTGCACGACCCTTACCACATCATCGACCATGGAGAGCTGGACGTTGACAATGGGGCGACCTTCACAGAGGTTCCAGTGGATATTGAGGATCAAAAGAAGTGGGTCCTACATGGACGATCGATACCTATGGTGAACGTTCACTGCAAGCACATGAACCTCCAGGATAGCACATGGGAGTAGGAAGCTCAGATGCGTGCTTAGTACCCCCATTTGTTCCAATAGTTCGAGTTGTAGCTTATAGGGATGTAAAGCCTTGAGATGGGGAGAACGTAAAGACCCATAAATCCTGTGGAATTTTTTTAAATACATGGGGATTTTACGATTCTACAAAATTTTACGGTGCTTTATTCTGAGGCTCGGTGTGCCCAGAATCAATTTCTGAAGTTTTTTTCAGGTACATTCAGTAAACGTACGAGCGGGTTTTTATAACTTTTGAACTGGTGATCAGTACTAAAATCTGAGGGCACCGTTGAACTTGTAGAGCCGATATTCTCTTAAGAAAACATTCACCTTGATGTTAGTTGGTTGAGAATAAAAGTTAGTTTTTGGATTTTTATAAAAAAATAATAAAATAAAGTGTGTGACAACTTTATTTTATTTTAGATGCCTTTGGGTGTGTGGAGGTTAAAACCTCCAAGAGGAGGTTGGAGGTGGGGTCTGACACACCCTAACCACCCATGAGAGGTTATGGTTGTGGGGCCCACCTAAACATAACCTCCTGTGAAAGGTTACATCATGGGGACCACATGAGACTAAAACCCCCCAATTAATGGGAGGGAGGAAAATCTCCCAACTCCCCTCATTAATGAGGGGGGAGTCCCTTGACCTCCTCTTCCATTAATTGGTGCCAACTTTCCCCTTTTAATTAATTATTACAACACATGTAATTTATTAAGAGGAGCCTCTTAATTTCTTTCTCTATTTGAATTACGTGCCAATAATAATATAATAGACAACCTATTATTATTATTTTGTTGGAATTCTTTTTTGGTGGAATGGAGGAAGAGTAGAGCTAGGGAGAACCATCCTCCCAATGAAGAATGTGAAGAATGCCAGCGATTCTTTTTCCTTAGTTTTCTACCCCTGACACTTTCCGACGTTGAGAAACATCCCTCCTTATCATCGTCAATGAACCGATGCATGAGCTTGGATTGGGAGTGCATGAATAACACGGAGAACGACGAAATTCATCATCTTCTTTCTACAACACCGTCAACAAATGATGAATGACGACCCATGAATAAATGTTAGGGGGTTTACCTTGTGATTTATTCCTTTTTTTCTCATCATCATTTGAAAATAAATCGTTTCATGGTTGTAAATAATTATCATTCATATTTCTTTTTTTTTGGATAAACCAATTGTTATCTATTTAAACACGGAGGATGCGGGCTGATCTAACATAGCCCGATATCCTCCGCCGATTCTTCTTTCTTGTGGAGTTCTACGAAAAGGTGATTAGGCGATGATGGCAAAGGAAGCAACGATGAAGGCCACACTACCCACGGCCTTCGCGAATCGCATCACCCCCGCAGCGCACCGCTGCTCCCATCCAAACACCGCTAGCAGAGCAACGCCCAACCCACCTTCCCGCGACCTCCTATCGCCCTGCCTAGTGTGTGCCCCAGCCGAACCCATGGCCTTCACGGCCCCACCGGTGCCCTGGCCGGCACTCCCGTGTGCTGCCTGCATAGCCCCGCGGCCTACCCGGCGCCCTGCCATGGCCTACCCCCCCCCCCCCCCCCCGGCGCCCTACCGCGACTTGCCCGGCCTCTGGCACGACCTTCCCAGAGCCCCCGTTCCCTACTTGGTGCGCCCTCACCCTACCTGGCACCCTCACGGTGTCTCGGATCCCTCGCGGCCACCCGACTAAGCCGGTGTTTTGGGCCCCTCGTGGTGCCCCAGTTGAACTGGCCCAGCCGCGCCCTCTGGGCCGAGCCGTACCGGGCTGCGCCCTCGCAATGCTCTGAGCCGAACTGGCCCCATGCCCCGCCGAACCACCCTTGCAGTCCGCTGAGTCGGGCTCAGCAGACCGGGTCACAACATAGTAGGCTGACTGGATCGACCCAGACCGGGTCAGACCAGAACCGGTCCCATTACCATCCCATTAATTTCTTTGGCCATATCTTTGGCACCGTACATCCATTTGACAAACCGTCAGCACCGCCTATATTATTGGAGTGTAGCCGTCCCTTTGAGTATATCCCACTCGTGTTGTAGGAATAGTTGAGTTAGAGTCAGGTTGGATCGTACCCAAATCCAACCGGGGCCCCAGGACTAAAAGGATAATAACTAACAGACTGAGCATCTGATTGAAGCGTTGTCTATTGCATTGAGATCCCTATGACATGGAAAACCTTTGAGATATTTTTTTCGTGGCATTTCATGATAGATAGAGTATTTCCTAGTAGCTCGTGAAGCAGATCCTTCCACCGATGAGCAGACATAGTGCAGAGACCTAGTAGCTCGCAGACCTGGCGACTGCTTGGCCGTTTCGACTCGGAGTGATTTAACAAGCCCAATAGTGAGCGCCTGGTAGCTGGAAGCAGACCCACGGAGGAGGAGAGCCTGGTAATTGGCGGAAGACCCATGGTACATGACAAGAGGAGTACCTCTACAGGCTATTAGGGGGAGCACCTGGTAGTTGGCGGCAGACCCATAGTGGAGGAGCGCTTGGTAGTTGGCAACAGTCCCGCGGTACTCGGCAGGAGGAGTACCTGAGCAGTCCAAGGTTAGTGAGAAGTGCCTTAGTGTCGTGGCATGCCCACTGTTCTCGACAGAGGAGGAGTTCTCCAACATCTGTGGTTTTGATAATGGAAATCCTGGTTTGATCTGAGTCATTGACTTTTGTGTTTTCCTCATGATTGAGATGGGTTACTAGATTACTTAGGTATATGTATGGACATATACCTAAGTAATGGTTATCAGTTGATTTCATACATTGTGGTTTATCCTTGTTGGATTTTGTGAGACTTTGAGGGTCTTGGGGTCTCTACTGAGTATTGTTATACTCACCCCTATACGGGCTATTCCCACACCATATTGTGTTGGTTTCGGATGACAGACATCGCTGATTGAGGTAGAGAATAGCAAGACGGGACGATACTCGGAGGTGGACGACTCGACGTGATGGTACACGGAGGAGACGGATGGAAATAGAGTGCTGAGGAGACCATATTTACCTACCCTTTAGGTAGGAACCCCGGAGGATGACCTAGTAGCTACTTTACTTTTCTTCAGTTGTACTTTCTTTTCAGTTTTACTTGTACTTTACTATTGGGCTTGTATTTTCAACCCCTTTTTACTTTCTAGCACTTCTCTTGTATACAATTTTACTTAGTTCTTTTCTTCTAGTTGTGAACTCTGATGTGTTTGTTTACAGTTATAAAGACCATGCCTTCCCAGTTTAGAGATTTACGCCATTCGTGCTAGTCTCCAGCCCCTGGTCTATGGAAGGTGGGATTGGGGTAGTCATGATACGGGCCTCGGGGGACGGGTCATGGCACTGACGATGTATTGACGACGTACTAGGATATTATGTGGGTCTGAAGACATAATGACGGTGTACTAGGATCCTGTGTGGGTCTAATGTTGTACCAGGATCCTGTGTGGGTCTGCAATTTGGGATCATTCATGGGTCTTCCTTTTAAAAGATTATGATGATTCGGTAGTTACATCTAATCATCTCTACTACTGTACCTATGTTATACCGGGTGTGAGCCTAGTTCGTACGTTTGTGGTACTTTCCTTCGTGGTAATACCTTGGTGGTATTCTTATGTGGTGCGTACCTGTGTGGTACTTACCTTTGTGGTATTCCATCCTTTATGGAACAATTGAGAATTGGGTTTTTGGGTTAGACCCTATGTTCCCTCATGATTGAAATGGGTATATTTTATAACATTGGTATATGTATGGGCATATACCTAAGTTGGGTTTTTAGTTGATTTCATACATTGTGGTTTATCTTTTGTGGATTTTGTGAGACCATGAGGGTATTGGGGTCCCTACTTTGTATCGTTATACTCACCCCGACACGGGCTATGCCCACACCTTGTTGGGTTCGGTGCATATGACAGATAGCTCTGATCGAGGCTGAGGGTACCCGAAATGGATGGTTCCTAGTGGTGGACCATATGACGTGTCGATAGGTATAGGAGACGGGTAGATAGGGATTTTAGAGGAGGCGATCTATACCTACCCTTCAGGTAGGAACCTCGGAGGACAACTCGGTAGCAGTATTTCTCCTTCTTCAATTGTATTGTATTTCAGTTGTACTTGTACCTTAACTGTTGGGCTTGCATTCCGACGCTTCTTACTTTCAACACTCTTTTTGCTATACAGTTTACTTGTGTTCGTATCTTGATGTGCGCTTGGTTGTGTGTGTTTATAGGATATAAAGGCAATGCCTTACCGATTTTAGGGAATATGACTTTAGGTGCTAGTCGCCAGCCCCTGGCCTATGGAAGGCGGGCTTGTGGTAGTCACAGAATGGGCCCCAGCAGATGGATCAAAAAAAATTGGTATCAGAGGAGTCAGTTCTACTATAGAACATTGGACTCTAATATTATTTTTAACAACAATAGTGTGAAGTTTAGTGTGAGTGGTTATCAATTTAGGGAATCCTGTGTTGTTGTGGCGGCCGATGTATCCATACTCTAGGAGCCTAACTTCTGATTTCTGACTCAGTGCACAAAAACACTGATTGCGTGTGTTTTTCAAGAGTTTTCTTTGTGATCTCTTTGAGTCAACTCACCAGGTATAACTTATTGACCGTGGTGCACCTGTTTCTTTTCAGGATGCCTCCGCACAGAGAGCCAACAAGGGTTCCAGGAATTGTATGCACTGATAGCCCACCGAGCGATGAGGCCTCGGTGTAGAGCTCTCTTCCAGTAGAGGCACCCGCGGAGGCAACAATGGTACCATTAACCATTGGTCCACCAATGCCACCGGCACCAGAAGTATAGGGTGCACGCTGCTTGAGGGCGTTGCATGAGTTCCAATGCCAGAGACCGCCCATATTTAGGGGAGAGACAGACCCACATGTGGATGAGGATTGGTTGGAGGTTGTGGTGAGAGTCTTTTGACTGGTAGGGACATAAGCTGATCTTATAGTGATCCTTGCCATCAGTCTCTTATACGCAGCAGCAGGCAGATGGTGGAGCTTGATGCTCCAGTTTCACAATGAGGTGACGCTTATCGGGGAAGACTTCGAGAGCCTGTTTCAGGCAGATCTTGTCCCAGTAATTCTTCGCACAGTGCGCATACAAGAGCTTCTTCATCTGCAGTAGGGCAACATGACTGTTGCTCAGTACTCAGTGAGGTTCACCGACCACTCATCCTACTCCATTGAAATGGTACGGAGCCCATTTTTTAGGTCCAGGACCTTCGAGCATGGACTCAAAAGGGAGATCAGGGCATCGATGATCTCACTCCACATTCTGACATAGGTGGGAGAGTTAGAGTGAGCCCTCTTTGTGGAGAGTTTTCTTGCTGAGCATCCACCAGAAACGAGACCCACCACTAGTCATCATGTAGCAGAGTCTTCTGTAGCTGGTAGTAGATAGATGTCACACAGGTCCAAGAGGACCAGACCTATATGTGAATGACCACATTACTTAGGATATATTGTGTGGGGTACTAGAGACAGAGCCAATCATACGAGGAACATGCAGTGTTTCACATGCGGCGGGCATGGCCACATGGCTCGTGACTGTCCGACCCTCCGTACAAATGATCAACAGCTAGTCAAAGGACCACCCAGGTTGAGGTAGTGGTTCAACCAAGGAGGTCCTTAGGGAGAAGAGGGACATGGCAGAGGATCTGGTCATGCCACTAGTGGTGGGCGAAGATTTGAGATATTACAGCCACCCCCACCAAGTGGTCCACCATGACCGTAGAGAGCATGTGGACAGTGGCAAGCTCAGCTCAAGGCAGTTGAGAATTATGACCATGGTACTCCAGAGATGATATGAGGAAGATCTGTGTATACTCCACCTTAGCTATATTACTTATAGACACAGGTGTCAGTCATTCTTTTATTTCCACTACCCTAGTTCGGAGCTCGAATATTCCGACGGAGCCGTTGTCTCAACCCTTATGGATAGAGACTCCTAAGGGAGAGGATTTTATTATTACGAATTGGTGCCGACAATGTGAGCTTACTTGAGGAGTCGAGAGCTTCAGTTGGGATCTCTTAGTAGCAGCGTCTAGGACATAAAACATTATCTTGGGTATGGACTGGTTATCTACAGTCCATGCTTAGATTGGCTGTATTAGGTGCAAAGTGCGGTGTGTCCACACGGATGAGACCAATTTTACCTTCACCAATGAGAAATGAGACTTTATACCATAGGATAGACATACCCGAAGGAGAGTGCGGCTGATCACTCATTAGTTGGCTAGCATTACCCTTAGAGTGGTTGATATAGAGAGTTAGAGCTATCCTGTAGTGGTGGACCAGTATGTGGATGTTTCCCCTACTAATGTTCTGGGTCTACCTCCTCCTATAGAGGTGGAATTTTACATTTAATTTTACCCTAGGATAAAACTGATGTCCAAACCAGCATATCAGATGGATCCTGCAGAGCATCGTGAGCTATGAGTATAGTTGGAAGACTTATAGGGGAAAGGGTTCATTTGGCCCAGTGGTTCTCCTTGGGTAGCCCCAATTTTGTTCACCAAGAAGAAAGATTTTAGCTTGAGGAGTTGTGATGACTATCGGTGCCTCAACTAGGTGATCGGAAAGAACAAGTGCCCACTTCCAAGGATTGAAGACCTCTTTGATAAGATGAAGGGAGCATGGGGGTTCTTGAAGATAGACCTCAGATCAGGTTATCACCAACTCAGAGTGCGAGATGAGGATGTGTAGAAGATGGATTTCAGATGTCGGTATGGCCCTTATGAGTTCTTGGATATGACTTTCAGCATAACCAACCCTCCAGCAGTGTTCATGGGACTCATGAACATGATCTTTCAGCCACACATTGACCGCTTTGTAGTAGTCTTCATCGATGAAAGTCTAATCTACTCAGCTACTGAGGAGGATCATGCTTATCATTGGTAGGTAGTATGGACACACTCCGAGAGCAGCAACTTTATGGTAAGCTCTTGAAGTTCTAGTTCTGGATTCGAGAGGTTCATTTTCTAGGACATGTTATATCAAATGCTGGAGTTGTAGTAGATCCAGCAAAGATTGAGGTGGTACATGCTTGGGAGCCATCCCAGAGTGTGACAAGGGTACATAATTTCCTGGGTTTGGTTGGATACTACTAGAGGGTTGTTACAGATTTCTCTAGAGTTGCAGCACTTTTATCAGCATTGAAGAAGAAGGGGAAACCCTTCGTTTGGTCGGAGAGATTCCAATAGAGTTTTCAGGAGCTGAGGCAGAGGTATACTAGTGCCCCCATCATGGGCTACCGGAGAAGGGTGTAGGGTACGTAGTCTACTACGACGCATCAGGGACCAGACTCAGCTATTTCCTATTTCAGGAGCGGGCAGTGATCACATATGTTTCTCGAAATCTAAGACAACATGAGGAGAACTATGAAACCCATGACCTAGAGTTAGCAGTTGTGGTCTTCACCTTGAAGATGTGGAGACATTACATGATGGGTGAGCATTTTACAATCTACTTGGATCACAAGAGTGTTAGGTATGTCTTCTCTCTGAAGGACCTGAATCTGAGACAACGGCATTGGCTCGAGTTCCTCTAGGACTAGGACTTTGAGATATTCTATACTCCTAGGAAATAGAATATTTTAGAAAATGAACTCAGCCGGAGATATGGTATACAACTGCTAGGTGATGCGACAGAGCAGCTGGCCACTTTTCTGATATCATTTGTGGATTGAGATAAAGAAACTTTTCTTCAGTCTCTTACAATCATTCCCCAACTTCTTTATTGAGTTAGGGAGGTGCAGCTTGAGGATACTGACTGTGAGGCTTGACGTGCTCGGATATCCATAGGACATGCACCTGATTTATTTTAAGAAGGTGGTGAGTACAACATCCTTTTCAGAGGGCATACCATAGATACCAGTGTCGCTTCAGGATGAAGTGTTGAGGGAGTTTCACACATCACCTCTAGCAGTACATCAAGGAGTGGTGAATATGTACCAGGATCTCCGATGATAGCACTGGTGGCCGAGAATGAAGAATGTAGTAGCAGATTTTGTCTCTCGGTGCCTCACTTGCCAGCATGTGAAGGTGGAGCATCAGGTACCAATAAGCTTGGTTCAGAATTTAGAGGCCCTAGAGTGTAAGTGGGATGGGATATCCATAGACTTCATGATATGACTTCCATGTACACCGAGAGGTTATGACTCTATCTGGGTGATCTTCAAAAAAATCACCAAGTTGGCCCAATTCCTACCAATCAGAGAGCAGGGTTTAGTAGAGAGCTTAGGACACCTCTATGTGTAGGAGATTGTGAGGCTACATGGAGTACCCTCTACGATTTTTTCCAATCGTGATACACATTTCAATTCCTGGCTATGGAAGGGGTTGCAGGTGGATTTTGGGATATAGCTTCATTTGAGAGCTGCCTTCCATCCTCAGACGGATGGTCAGACTGAGCGGACCATTCAGACAATCATGGAAATGCAACGTGCTTGCATCCTTGACTTCAGTCGTAGTTGGGAGGATCACTTGTCTTTGGTTGACTTTTCATACAACAACCGTTATCACTCCACCGTTGGGATGACACCTTTTGTAGCATTGTACAGGAAACCTTGCAGATCACCTTTGTGCTGGACTGACATAGGGGAGTCAGCATTAGTGGGACTAGAGATTGTACGAGATACCATATTAAATGTGCAGATCATCCAGGAGAAAATTAAGACTTCACAAAGCAGGCATTTGTCATATGCTGACAGGAGATAGAGACCTCTGGAGTTTAAGGATGGTGACCACATCTTTCTATGGGTCTCAACCCCGACGAGGTTTGCGGAGATTTTCCTAGTGCAACAAGTTATCTCTGAGGTTCATTAGACCATTAAAGGTCCTCAATAGAGTTGGAGATGTGGCTTACCACCTGGATCTTCCCCCTTAGTTTCACCGGGTGCATGACGTCTTCCACATCCCAGCTGAGGACATACATGCACGAACATTCTGACATCATTGACCACGGTGAGCTAGACGTCGACGATGGGGTGAGTTTTACAGAGGTTCCAGTAGAGATTGAGGATCAACATGAGCGGGTACTTAATGGGTGGTCGATACATCTGGTGTGCATTCACTGGGAGAACGTGAACCTCTAGGAGAGTACATGGTAGTGGGAGGCTCAGATACATGCTCAGTACCCCCACTTGTTTCCATAGTTTTTGTGATGTGTCTTTCAGGGACACAAAGCCTTGAGATGGGGAGAATGTAAAGAACAAAAAATTCCATGGAAATGTTTTTTAAAATTATATGGAAATTTTATGAGTCTGTGAAAATTTACGGTGCGGGATTCTGATGCCCGGTGTGCCTAGAATGAATTTCAAAAATTTATTTTTGGGTACATTCAGTAAACATGCGAGTGGGGTTCTGTAACTTTTGAACCATTGCTCAGAATTGAAATCTGAGGACACCGTTGAACTCGCAGCACCGATATTCACTTAATGAGACCTTCACCTAGAATGCAGTAGGTTGAGGGTGAAGGATAGTTTTTGTGTTATCCGTGAAAAAAAATGTTTAACATTTTTATTTTTGAAACCTCTCTACATGGGTTAAGAAGGTGGGGACCAAACGAACTAGAAAACCCCCAATTTTAATTCCAAATTGGTGGGGACCAACATACTCTTAAACTCCTCTCCATTAATTGGAGATAACTCTTGAACTTCTTCCCAATAATTAATTACGCCAATGTGGTACAATTAATTGTTCCCATAATTAATTGTGCCAGCAATTAAATTGATAAAAATAATTTAAATTGGTAGGCTCCTCATTTTATCCTTGGGAGAAATCGTTGGCAATGGTTGGAGCTTGGGTGAACTTTGGAGGAACTTATATCAAATAAAGAACAATTCTCCAAAGAAGAATGCTTCTTCACTGAGGAATGCACCATCTTCTCCAATGAAGAACGTGCCACCTCCAGCATGGGACATCTTCAACTATGATGAAATGATGTCCATCCTTCCCACCTCTCTGATGTCATAAACCCTTCTAGGTAGGGGTTTTTTTAATTTATTCGTGTTTTACGTTGAATTAATCACCTTGATCTGCCTAATAACGAACTAATGTGGAGGTAGCGGTCCAAATGAACACAACCCAATACCTCCGCCGATATTATTGGATGTTGTGTTATTTGCGATGGAGGAGGATCACTATCGACACCAGAGGGGAACGAGAATAGAAGTCGGTTCCACGACCGGCCACAATGAAGGCAACAGCTGGACCACACCGCCCCACGGTAGAGAACACGACCTTGTGCTACGGTGGTGAGGGATGGGTGGCAGGCTCGCTACTGCCTACCAATGAAGGCACGTCGCGTAACCACGCCTCATGGAGAGGATGGCCGGCCATCCGACTAGCCATGATGTACTTCCATAATGTGGCTACCCCGACGCACTGCAGCCGCCCCACCGCACCGCGGGCTGCCCAGTGTGGACTGGGCCACACTGTGAGCTGGGTCGGACCTAGCGGGTCGGGTCGGACCGGTCCGACCAGGTCGGACTGGACCCGGAAAAGCTTCGACCCATTTCCTTTATTATGGCTGTAACTTTGGCACCAGGCATCCAATTGACGAACTGTCTACGGTGTCAGAATCCTTAGAGACAAACAATCTTAATTTATACCTCACTTGACATTTGGATAAATTTGGGGTACGGTCGGATTGGATTGACCTTTAATCTAAGTAGGCCCTAAGGACTAAAAGGCTAATATCATATAGACCGGGTGTCCGAATGACACATAATCTGTTGAGTTGAGACCCATTTTATGTGGATATCCATTTGGATAATTCTTCATGGGTATTCATGGAAGTTGCAGTATCAACCAATAGATTTTGGAGAGGACCCTCCTGGAGACAAGCAAGCATAGTGTGGGAACCCAGTTGCTGGATGAGATGATGTACTGACGATGTACAAGAATCTTATGTGGGTATGACAATGTACTGATGATGTACTAGGATCCAGTGTGGGTTTGACGATGTACTGATGATGTACTAGGATCCTGTATGGGTCGGACGATGTACTGATGATGTACTATGATCCTATATGGGTCTGATGATGTACTGACGATGTACTAGGATCCTGTGTGGGTCTGACGATATACTGACGATGTTCTAGGATCCTGTGTGGTTCTGATGATGTACTGACAAGGTAATAGGATCCTGTGTGGGTCTGACGATATACTGATGATGTACTAGGATCCTCTGTTGGTCTGAGGAGGTACTGACGATGTACTAGAATCATGTGTGGGTCAGAAAATGTACTCATGATATACTAGGATCATGTGTGGGTCTGACGATGTACTAGGATCTTGTGTTGGTCTAACGATGTACTGGCGATGTAATAGGATCTTGTGGGGGTATGTAATTTGGGATCCTTCTTGGGTATGACTCTTAACAAAGTAAGATGATTCAGTAGTTACATCTAATCATCTATACTATTGTACCTTTGTTATACTTAATGTGAGCCGAGTTTGTACCTGTGTGTTACATTATTTCATGGTAATACCTCAGTGGTATTCTTGTGTGTGGTGTACCTATGTGGTACATAACTTTGTGGTATTCCTTCTTTTGTGGAACAATTTACCATTGGGATTTTTGCGTTGGACCCTATGTTCCATCATGATTGAGATGGGTATACTTGATAACTTAGGTATATGTATGGGAATATACCTAAGTAGGGTTGTTAGTTGATTTTAGTCTTTGTGGTTGATCCTTTTTGGATTTTGTGAGACCTTGAGGATCTTACGGTCCCTACTGTGTATCATTATACTCGTCCCTACATAGGCTATGCCTGCACCTTGTTGAGTTTGGTGCAAAAAATAGATAATACCGATTGAGGCTGAGGGTACCCAGAATGGACAGTGCCCGGAGGCGGACCACATGACCTGTCAGTATGGAGAGGACACATGCAGATTTAGAGTGTTGGGGAGGTGATCTGTACCTACCCTTTAGGTAGGAACCTCAGAGGACGACCCAGTTGCTATCTTTCTCTTTCTTCACTTGTATTTTATTTCAGTTGTACTTTTACCTTTACAGTTGGACTTGTATTCCATCCCCTCTTACTTTCAGCACTCTTTTTTCTTTACAGTTTACTTGTGTTCATATCTTTTTGTGTGCTTGGTTGTGTGTTTTTACAGGATATAAAGGCAATGTCTTCCTGGTTTTAGGGAATATGCATTTTAGTTCTTGTTGCCAGCCCCTGGCCTATGAAAGGTAGGCTTGGGGTAGTCAAGGTATGGGCCATTGAGAATAGATGACTTCTTTTACTAGAGATTTGGGTGATTTTTTCCTAGGATATTGATATCAGGATGGGTTTTCATAAGATCTTGGTTTGAGAGGTGGATGTATCGAGCATGACATCCTAGATCTATTATGGTTTATTGAGTTTTTGGTGATACCATTTTGCATGTTAAATTCCACAACATAGTTTTTAAGACTTTTGATCTAGATCCTTAACCATTATTGGATTGGTTTGTGGTAGTATTATTCAATTGAACCCTAATGTACTCTGTATCAGAGTAGGAGCACACGAGACACTAGAAGATAATGCTTGACATACTCTAGGTGTAGTAGTTGAATGATATATCTCATGGAGTCAGTTATAATTTAAAAGGTCTATTTGTCTTCATATACAAGAGAGTGACAATAGACCCTACATTTGTTGAGGCAGCATGAGCTCAAGGGACACCTAGGGCATGACCATGGCAATAAATGCTCTTAAAGAGGTTTTTAGTCTGCTGTTGTTGAGAAAGGTGATAGAACAGTGGTACTCATTGCTGTAAATCTTGTGGGTGAAGATGGTGAAATAGACCTCTATTATATGGTTGTTACCCCTCCACTTCCCCCATGAGTAAGGAAGGTACAACATGGGGATATTGACTGAGAGATCATGTGTTACAAGATGTCCTTTGGTGTTTCACCAGTTGTATTTTAGGAAGAAGGAAATTGCATCATCCTATTTTAGGGACGATCAGTTATTCCAATCATATTATGAGTTGAGGTTATGAAGTGATTTAAAATATATCATTTGATTTTATATCCCGGTGTAGGGAAGTTGAATGGAACGACTGGATGTGGGCTCAATATGCCTACCTTTCTTTTGAGATTGTGCTATTCAGGGAAGAAAATATTTGATAAATAGAATAATGTAGAGACTCTAATTTTTTCCATTTTAAAATATGGAATATTCTTAGGAATATATTTGAAGCTATTAATTGAGACGATATGCAAATATGAGGCCCGATAATCTTGGAATTATTTTTATAAAAAAATTAAAAATGTTTTATATTATGCATGTGTAGTTTTTTTGAAAAAGAAAAATATCTCCTTAACAATGTCTCTTATCTGAAATATGAGGAAAAATTGAATCCAACCCATAGGGATTACCCAATGTGTCACCAAAGGTTGGTTCATGTGGGATGTTTAGTTTGGGAATCCCTTTGCGGGTGCATTGGATAAATTATTTAATTTGGTTTATTTATTTAATTACCCCAACCCAAATAAATCACAAAAGGAGATTCATATGAGAAATGCAAGATCATCATTGAGTTTTTAATGCTTATTTTACCCTATGTGAAACCTATTGTTGGTCAGTGTGGGATGTAAATTAAATGTAGCTTTTAGTGAGTGTTTTTAATTAAAATATTCAATTTATCTATTTATTTTGAATTAAATTCCCAATACCATATTCTCTCATTAAACGAGATACTATAAAAATCATAAAGGATATCCAAATAACCATATGATCATTAAGAAGGGATTACACCCCTTATTCATTCGAAGATTGAGATCAGACGGTAATCGGTGATCGAATCGAGGTGAACCAATAGGCAGAAGTTGCATCAAGTCATTTTCTTCTCTAGAGGATGAATTTTCACCAAATATTGATCCATAATCAAGGTAGGACTCATCAATTTTATCTAAAACCACTTTTTATTAAATATAGAGCATGATTAAATTTTATTCCTTGAACTCTGTTTAAATGAATGTTCTCATGGTATGCGTTTAGAAATAAAATTTTCATTCAATTTATTTTTTATGACATATTTCTCACCCTGTTTTCCCCAATATGAAAATTTTGGCCAAGAATATCAGGAAAAAATTGTTCATCACCATTTATATTAGTGGTTTTCCCATATTTTTTTTATTTCTTTATTCTTCATTAGACCACGAGGTTATGACATGAAATTGTTAAGGTGGTTTCAAGTGTAATAGAACCCTCAGAATCATTGTGGTAGCAAAAATGACATGTAGATCAAATGTTTGGGGACAGATTTAGAAAAGAGTAGGATGGTGTTTTTTGAGTGGATCAGATTGGTACTGTGATTGTGCATTTTTCGAACAGAGGTGGTTTAAGATCAGATCATTGATCCCTATTTTCCTGGGTGATGCATGGAGATGATGTGTGGTTTGAAGGAATCTGTTCTGAGAGGAGGTCGTGCATGAGGTCTCATTGTGGAGGCTGCTCAACATGGATGAGATGTTGACTGGGCATGAATCTACAATGATGTGGTTAGACATGGTCAAGATGGAATGTGTTATTATTATTGTTGTTAATAATAAAAATGGTGATGAGTTGATAAAAATTAAAATAGGTTTTTTCGTTATTACTATATTAAATAATAATAATGTTGGTGATATAAAACATGTGTTTGATTAGATTAAAAGATTTAAATTGAATAAATTAAAATATTTTTAAATAAATGGGTTTAGTTTTAAGATGTGGAGGGGTATGATGAAGTGTGTAGTGTGAATATGGGAGGGTCATGACTCCCTCCCAGGTTAACATGTTATTATTTTTATAAAAATAATATTGATTTTTTTTATAAAAATGAATAAATTTGAAACATGGAATGAGGAGGGGTAAGGGTTGAGGCATGCTGGGTATGATAAGAGAAGGGTGGGATGATCTATGCATGCCCCTCCCTCAGGTAAATTTTAAATAATAATAATAATATAAAATATTATTTCTACTATTTTTTGTAATAAAAACTCCATTTAGGTCATAACTCATTAATATGATGTCAGATCGACGTACTATCTACGACAGAATGGCCCTATAATTGAGAAGTTAATTTCAAGATGAGCGATGAATACATTTTTACGACTCATGGATTGGATCCATGAAACATTGATTATTATTATTATTATTATGGAATCTCATATTTGTTATATCTTCTTCCATCTATTTCAGAATGATGAACTATCTATGAAGTTGTGAACCTGATATTGAGGCAGATGTTTTGAGACCTATATCATCTATTTAATTAATGTTTTTATATCAAGACCACAAAGAACCCATTGTGAATTAAATGGTGAAATGTGACCTCCTTATCAGATGTCCAATTTGGGTACAATAATATATTATCTCGAGTTGTTTTCCATGAGGATCACAATGGTGTGACCCATTTGGAAATCTAGTTCCATTTGAAGTGGCATTTCAGTGGAATTATGTTTTTATCCTTTGTACCAATGAAGAGACTTTAGAATTTAATGGTATTTTGGGTGAGACATGTAGTACAATACCCTTACACATCATGCAATACTACATGGTTATAATTCCATGTGTTGGAGAGGACATGACTAGAAATAGGTGTAGGGACACACATAGTGTGGACCCCTTACAAGCCATGTACTTATTAATAATATTTTAACTCTTGTACCTCTTTTATTTGAAATTAGATTTTGGCCAATGAGTACCCTATCCTGAGTGCTCTTCCATGAAAAACATTATGGTTCCCTTAACTGTGGATTTCAAGATATGATGGAAAACATTACGGCCATAACACTTGGCTAGGTAGTACAAAATAATGGAAGTGATCATGCATGCTCACTAGAGACTACCTATTTACACCCTCTAGTAGAGGTGGATAGTGGAGTACTTGTCAATTACTGAGTTGTACCCTCTAGTAGAGTTGGGCAATGGAGTCCTTGATGACTAAAAAAATTTACCCACCAGTAGAGCTGAGTAGTGGAGTCCTCGAAGACTACTAAGTTATACCCTACAATAGATATGGACAATGGATTATTTGACATTTACTAAGTTTTTCCCTCCTATAGAGTTGGGTAGAGGAGTACTCAACACTTATAAAGTAGTACCATCTAGTAGAGATGTGAATTGAATGCTCAATGACTATCAGAGTGGATCCCTTTTGTTATAACATGGATTGGGTCCTCTAATTCATGTTTTTTCCCTCGACTGTGAGACATAACAAAGTGGAATGTTTTGACATTAAAATTTACATCCTATTAGATGAGTGAGATTTTTGGAATCATTGATAGATGTTGGGAACTATTGGCTATAATGTTTCCTAGGTAGAGTTTTGATATGAAGATCCCTTTTCCCTGTCATTTGGGTTTTTTTGAGTGAACGCATATCTAATATTTTGTATCCATATCCATGAATTTTTTACTCTGTTTTTATGTGAGAAGATGATTTATGACATATTCCATGTGCTTTCCATGTCTAGTTTCTCTGGTTGGATGATTCTACTCTCCTGCTATTTGTGTAGAAGACTCGAGGTGTTGTTCAACTACTACCCATATTGATCCCCTTGTGCTTAGACGAGGATAATCTCCCAGGGTTTGGGTTGAAATATTCTCTTTGAATGTATGTTGCATCTAGTATCCTTATATTACCTTTTTATCTCTTAATTATCCCACCTTCATCTATTGGAGTGTCCTACTCACTGTGTATATAATCTTCCCTGCATGGGGTTTTCCTGAATGTTTCATGTATTATGCAGAAGACAGACTTCTCAGCAGGGGATTAAATGAATCATAAGGATACCTAGTATTTGGGATAGTGTATAATGGTCATATATTGGGATTCAGGAGTTGGGATATCTCAACAATTTACTTTTCCAATTTTTCTAGTATGGGACCTATTTCTGGTTGGGTGTGTATTTTTCCACATTACTTTTCAATTTGCATTGTTGTACTCTTATACACCTTTGAGGTTACCCATTCATGGTTTAATTTATAGTACTATTTCGTCTTTTAATATTCCCCTTTTCAAATATACATTTATTTGTTAGTGTATGTGTGTACAAGTACTTAGGAAAATCCCTCCCTGTGTTAGTTATGTCTTAGGCACTAGTCGCCACCCCCATGGCTATGGATGAGGGCTCGGGGTAGTTGAGGCTCGAGCCCTTGCTTGGATTGAGTCATTAAATGAATATAATTATCTAATTTATGAAATATAATTAGTATTCCTACTGAATATATATTTATTGATAAATCCTGAGGAAATAATCTATCATTGTTTTATAAAGACATTTTATTCTTGAAAGCATACATTTTTGTCAAAAATGATTCTAATTACTTTTTATGAGAAAATTTTATAATTAATTTAAAGATATGTTAGAAAATTTATTTTGATAAAATTAACTTTATTTTTGAGACCACAATATCATAATTAACATAGTTTAAAATCTTGGGATTTCTCAAAAGATATTGATTTTTCAGTTAATAGAGAAAATATTATTATTTTTGTAAAAATGACATTTTGTTTGAAAACAATAAGTAATTTAAAGGTATCAATATTCATTGAATTTTATTTCAAGAATCATAAGTATTATTAATTTATATTTTATCCAATTTATTACATTTTTATTATCTTCATACTAGATTTTAGTATACGTTTATTTTTAGTTTTAAAAACAAATTTTCATGAAAAGTGTTTTAAAGTGCATAATGTTTCTCTATTTTATTTATTTAAAATAAAAAATAATAATGAATGATTTCAATTAAATATATAGATTATATATCATTACATTTATAATTAAATTCATATAATAATTATTACTTGATATAATGTTATTATTGGGACATCTTATGCATGCAAAATACATTTTAGGAAATCTCTCTTTTTGTCGCATCTACAGGTTTCATTTTAAATAAAATTATTCTAAGTATATTAATTGAATTTATAAAAATAAATTAATTTTTTTAATAAACATAATTTTGATTATATAATATGGTTAATTGAATTTATTTTTTCACAATGAACAGTAAAAAGAGTAAAAAATCATTTATTGTGGTTATGTTGAAAATGGGTTTCTATGTTGGTGGGGGTAAACTAAAAGTAAATGGGTTGAAATGGCCTAAAAACTTGTAAAAATTTTATTTTATGGAAATACCTCAACCTTATATCGTATATTTCTAAAAAAGTTACTATTTTATATCCACGTGCCAAGATTATGACCTATGTAATAATTTATGTAAATAAAAGGAAAAAAATTAACCCTTATTGATTTTAATATATATATTAATTTGTGAAAGGGTTAAAGATAAATTTTTTTTAGTTATAAGTAGAAAGTTTAAATAAAATTTTTTATAATGATTATTTATTTCTAATTTTTAGTAATGAAATAATTGCCTTAAGAGGTTACGTAATGATGACATAACAATAATTTAATTAATATGAAAATAAAATAAATTATTTTAGAAAATATTTAAAGTAATATAAATTGAGTGAAATGTTGTGTTCCATTAATTTTATATTTAATTATAACATTTCATTCATGTTTTAATTTAATTTATTCAAAATCCATCTTTGTCTTGATGTTTTTCAACTCAAATTAAATAAATAGTTTTAAACCTGACATTAATATATTTTAAAATAAATAATATTTTATTAAATTATTTAAAATTTCAAAAAATACTATACTTGGACCAGTGATGATAATATGGTTGAAAATACCAACGAGGTCTATTTTTATTCCTATTTACCTTTTATTGTAACCATGTTAACCCCTAAAGAGTAAAAATTCTAGATAATATAGGTGAAAACTAAAATTGAAAAAGTGAATAACATTAATGGTGATGGAATAAAATGTTAAAAAAATGTTTATTTTTATTTTGTTTTATGGTTTTATAGAACTTATTATCGATATACTTATTTATTTTTCAATTTTTGAGGCACTTGGTTTGATGGAGACTCCCCATTATTGAATAATTTTGTTATTTTAAAAATTGATATTACTTATTAATGGTAAATGGGAATCTACTTTACAATTTTATTAAAACATAAAAATAATTTTGGTTATTAAAAATAACCACAAAAATATATTATTTACTTCTGTCAATACATCCTATATTCCTTTTTGGAATAGAAATCCAATCAAGGAAATATTTAGGTATAATCCTAATGAGGTTGTCTGAAGAAGAGGTACCATTCTTAACCAATCATTTTTGTTTTTTCTTCTTCAACCAAATCCTTAAAATATCTTTCAATAATGTTTATATAATAAATAAATTATCTTCCATATAGTTATATGTTATTATTTTAATGGAATAACCTAAATCCTTCTCCTTTTCCATCAAATGGGAATTGAATCTCTTATTCGTGTGTACGGTGGACTACTATCTAACAAAATGATGTAATTAATTTTACATAGTCAACTATAAAATATATTTTTAATTTTAAAATTAATTTTTATATATTATACTCATGAAATTTTTATCATTCTTAAAATAAAATATATCATTTAATATTTACCTTTCCACTCATTGGAAAATGATAACTTTGTTTGTTCGTACATGTAGACTACAACCTTCATGGATCGATGTGATTATTTTTTCTTCACCAAATCACATGGATGATATATATAATTATATTTAAGTAAATAATATGGAATTTATGATAATATTATTACTTTTTAACATACAAATTTAATCACCTTATTTCCATAATGATCATTGAAAAATTAAAAATTTACTCATGCGTACGTACGTCCCACCTTCTCCATTATTGTTATATAGTTCATTTTTAATAACTATCATTCATGATTGTTTTTAAAATTATTATTTATGAATAAGTATTAAAAATATTTAATAATTATTAATATGTAGATTTTTTAAAAATGACTTATTTGACCATAGTCAGGCCACCAAAGTCATTTTTAAAATATGAGCCGAATATCAACAAAACACGAAAATTGAACTAAATGGACTAAGAAATCAATTATAATATAGTAAAAGGAATAATAATCTTGAATAATGGTCTTAAAAATGTAAATAATTAACATAATTTTATTAGGTAGGAATATAAAGAACATACAAGATAAGTCAGGCTCATGGTATGGGAATTTTTGAAAAAAAAATCTTCTTTTAATGTATCCCTTATAAAAAATTTCCCCCCATGATCATATTATTTAAAAGTTAATTAATTGGTATTTTTAAAAGAATATAAAATAATTATAAAGTGAAATTTTATGATTCATTTTAATTTGTCTTAAATGTTTTCATAAAGGAATCTTTTTATTGAATATTTGAGTTTCTTTAAAAAAGTAAAAATGGATTTTCTATTTTAACATATACGAAAGAAATGAATTTTCACATAACCATAACAATTATTTGATTCATGGAATCCATTATAATATTCCATGATTTATTAAAATTAAAACAGTCTATCAATTCATTCTAGGCATTATAGTTTTAAAAAATGTGTTTTAATGAAAAGGGGTATATCAATATATGAAAATGATTTCTTATGGGTAAAAAGACTATTTTTATAATGTAATATTTTATGTATTATTATTATTTTATAGTTATTGGAAATATTTTATGATGATGGGTGTTTCCTTCATAAACCAAGTATGGTTGGTTCTGTTATAAACAAGTGGCATGTGGTAATATTATTAATTAAGGATGGGTGGTTTTGTTATACACCAAGGAATGGTGGGTCCATGATAACCCTCCAATACACTGTGTATAGAAGTAGATTGTATAGTTATTCTTTTTGAATGAGTTATAATAAGATCGATAAGAAACCGATGACCCAAGTTAATGATTTTGTTATCAATGCTTTCTATGGGTTTTCATAGAAATATTTTGATTTATCAATGTATTATATTGACATAATGTTTTAAGGAAAGTATATACTACTATCAAGGGAGAAATGTTTAACATTGTGAAAATGTATTATTAAGATTTAATTATTAGAATGACAAATATTTATTTTTTTTCTTTTGAGATTTCATATGAAATGTTTTTCTGAAAATATTTGGGAAAAGAAATTATTTTATTGGGTAAGAAAATGTTTATTTTGATACAAATGTTTATTTGAAATGGAAATTTTTTATATGTTTTCATGGACTAACATGTTTATTTATTTATTTTTTCTGTACTATAATGATATTTATGTTCTCATATATTTTTTTAAAAATGAATGGTTTTAAAGATGGGTATGAAAAAAAATAAAACCTGAATTTTGTGAAGATTTTTTGTGAAAATAAAACATGTTTCTTTTTAATGTTTTATGTTCTTGGAAAATTAGATATTGATTAAGATTTACCACTTTTTAAGAATATAGTTTTATTATTTCTACATTATAAACTAATTATTTAAAACTCTAAACTTGAAAATATCCTCTCGATGAAATAAAATGAAATCATGACTAAAACTCAATATTATTTAATGTTAATGGCATGTTCATTATTCCATCAAGTTTTAGTTACATCGCATGTAAGGTTATTTTATTTAATATTTTTATTATATCATAATTATTTTTTTAATATGATTTTATTTTAAATATCTTTAATATCTTATTCCTTATACTAAATACTAGCTTTTTCATGCCCCCTATATATGTAAACCTTAAAATTATGTATTTTTTAGTATTTTAAAATCACAAACAAATTAAATGTGTGAAATGAAAGACCCCACAATTAGTTTCTGGTCAAATAAATGATTGAACTGGGGGATTATATTATTTTGGGGGGTTTCAAGAATGATGAATTGTTGGTTGGATTCCTTATATCCAAACAATTTAGATCCATTTTAGACTGATCTCATCAATTTCAGATAAACTCGAATCCACAAGTGTGTGGTTGAAGGCCCTTTTTTCTTTCAAGATCCATACACGCGGTAGTGGGGATCTATCACAGTATTGTACTATTCATATGTTATAAGGATGGTGTATTTCAATTTCATTTCAATTATTTGTTTATTATTCTTTTTTTCCCACTTCATAATTTCGAAAAAATTAATAGCGCATTAATAAAATGATAAGCCAACAACTATATAAATATAATTTAGAAAATTATCAAACAGTAATTGTCTGGAATTAAAAAGGTTAATTATAAAAAACTATAAAATAATAATTAGAAGTTTAAAATGATTATACATATTAAAAAATTACTAATTATAATTAGTTGAAATTATCATATATAATTGTAAATAATTATCATGAGATGGTTAAATCATTTATTAAAAGAAAAATCAATTGAAATTATAAAATTATAACTATTGAATTATAAATTATAATTTAAAGTAATTATCATGTGATAAATATATAATTATCCAAGGATAATGATAATATTTTTAAGGGTAATTATATAGTTTTATCATATAATAATTTTAAAGGATTACCATGTATGATGTTAGACTAATCTTGATAAATATTAATATTATTTGATGTGATTTTGAGATTATTCTTTAGGATAAAATGTATAATGCATGTGTTTTTGAAATATTAAAATTCAAAAATTTATAAGAGATATAAAGTAACATCACATTTGATATTTTATTTATTTTGAAATGAAAAAGATTTTTTTGGTTCTAGGGACCTTGATGAACCTCAATAATTGATGCATTGATGACTAAGTAAATAAGTCCCTAAGGACCATGTTCTTAACGGTTGAGGTTTCCACTCTAGGTTTCGAATGACATAGTGTGTTTTACCCTTTCCCTTGATATTTATGAGTTTTAGGCAGTTACATACCACTTTGATCCCATGTTTATGATTTTTAGCATAATGTAATGATGTGTGTTGATGTTCTTATACTGTGATTACTTTGATCAAATGTGTGTGTGTTTTGGCTTTGTTCACACTCTTGATATGATATATCCTCCTTGATTTGATACCACCATTTTATTTTGAAATATATGGTATTTGATACATTGATGTTTTATTATGAATGGTACCCAAGTGATAGGTGGACCCATCATGGATTGTTATCCCTAGAGGGGGAGAGTGTTCAAATAATGTATATGATATGATGACTAGACCAATAAAGATGATGGGTCCAGATAAACTTGTGTGGACTGACGTAGGGGCATGAAATTCATGTGTTACCAGAATCATGTAGAACTAGTGATGTATGATGTACCAGTGTGTCCTAACCTAGGGGAATGATGATCATATGTGATCAGACCCATGTGGTAGAAGTGGGATGTGATGGTATATCTAACATGACCTATGAGATAGAGATATGGTATGATGGGCTAGTGTGGATTCACCTGGAGTCCTATGACCTATAAAACTATTGATAATATTCAATTATAGATCCCAAATTTTCATATATTCATGACCATTTAATGTTTTATGACAAGGAACCAATAAAGGTGCAACCAATGATTATAGCAGCTCAGTCAGTGTGTAAATTATTCGTATGATTCTTACTTATATGCACAATTATCTATTATCATGTTATACACTCTTATACATGTAAAAACATGTAAAGAAATTCTTGTGGCATATTACATAGTCTTGTACTCACACTATACTCAAGAATATCGGTGCATTTGTAGATTTCATGACTAAATATCCATCAAAGTGTAACGAGCTTTTACTGGATGACTGAGTAGAGGACCATGAAGTTGGTGGTAGAATGGGATGGAATCTAGTAGACTGGTATTTTATTTATTTCTTCATATAAATTATTTACATGGTTTTTATTACCACTTTAGGACCCCTTTTTAGTACTTTTGCGACATATATTCCATCCATTAAATTTTCACATGTTATTTGATTATTTATTATATTTCAAGGGTATAGTATCTACACTTATGGACATATATCCTCACTATTAGTTTGAATTATCTAGTGTGTACAAATGTTCATATAACATCATGTGATCCTCTATCTTTAACTCATTGGTTTAGATTTGGATGTTACACTTGGAATCATGTACAAAAAAATGCATTTGAATTTGATTGTGAAATTTGTTAACAGGAGTGTTTCTAGAGTACGTGTTTTAGATGTTTCATGAATGGTGATTAATAAAATAAATATTAATTAGGTTTTCAATAATACATTGTATATACTGGACCATTCATTTATAAATTTTTATATTCATGATAACATGTGAATGTTTGTTTAAAATCAATTTTGGTTCTTAATTTTTTGTATAACCTGATTGGAGCCAAATTTTCATGGGATTCAAAAATATCTTAAAACTAAATTTTTAAGAGATACACCATGTAAATCTCAAAAATGATACTGAGTTTTGGGATAGTAGATTCACTAGAAATATGATAGGATATGCATTAAAACTTTTTCCCTTTAATATTTTTAATGGAGAAAATATCACTTTTAGAGGTAACACAAAAGGTAGGTTTAAAGGTTTTGTAGAGTAAGTATTTATAAATATATTACTATTTATAAATTTTTATATATTAAAGGGTTGACTCATAATTTCACTATCATACCACAACTATGTAATGATGGAATTCATCTTAAATTTCAAAATGACAAAGGATTAATTTATAAAGATAGAGAGATTTTGTTTTAAGCTAACCAAAAACAAATTATCCATTTATAATAATGAACTACTAGATACAAATTCTATTTATTTGATTTTATTTTGAATTAGAAAATATTATATTGAATTAGAGGCTCGGTTATTAAAATTTTAGGGTGTTATACAAGTTATCGAAACATCAATAAAATCAATAATTACCCAATTTAAATATAAATGTTGTTTTTAATTTCTACATGTATAATAAATAACATAGAGTTATTTATATCTATCAAGGAAGTATAAAATGAAATATATATTAAAATTATTTATAATTAGTTATTTTGAACTATACAAACTACAACTATTGGCATTAATATGTTTTTTTGTTAACTGACAATTTCATATTTCTATTTTTTGTATAATCATCTTTTTAATTGGGTTGAGAGGGAACCATTATATATTTTTGTAATTATAGTTAATTTTATTATAATTACATGAGTTTATTTTCATTAAATAAAATTAAAACATTATCTACATTTATTTGTTATTGTAAACTTTTTAAAAATTTGAAAGGATATATACTATTATTCATTATAAGTGATAGAGAAGAATATTATCTAAATCTACAATTTTATTTTTTTGTGTGTGTAGAAAGTAGTTATTTTATAAAATTTTATCTCTTATGCCACCCTAAAAAAAATTTCATTGAAAGAGGAAATTGTAATTTCCAATTGATATATATATATATAACTACCATAAATGATTTATTTTACCAAAATACTTTTGGTAAGAATTTGTAAATACAACTTATTACATTTCAAATAGAATTATTTTAAGACCCATTAAAAAGAAAACCCCTTATTAATTATGTAAGGGATGGAAAAATAATGTTTTTTATTTTATATATTTTTATGTAAAGTATTTATTCTTGATATCAAAGATTCATTGGATAAATTTTTGGAAAAATATGAAGATTGAATATTTTTGTGATATTATAATTTCATTAAATCATATAGATTGTAGGATCCCAGATTTATATGTATGGTATTCTTTATTTATGTTTTAGTTTTGGCAATTTATTTCTGTCAATTAAGTGCTTTCCAAAGTCATTAAGGTGGTTTATGGGTGTTCTAGGGGTTTGGGACTTGAAAAGGGGGGAAATGAGTTTTCTCGTCAAGCCGCATAGTCTATGCATGGTTAGTGCTAACTGTGTGGCCATCCCAAGTATACCATGAAAAATGAAAATTTTTGGACAAAATCATCTACATGGTTTGTGCACGGTTTGGAAAACAGTGAGGGTAAACCGTGCGAAGGGGCTCTTTTGGGATATAAGCATGCACACAGTTTGGGCAGAATTTGTCAAATCGTGCAGCCCAAAAACCATTAAAAATTTACAAGAATTCTACTTCAGGATTTTATAACCCACTAGGTATTTTCCTCCCCCTCATCCCTTGTAGCCTTAAGAATTAACCAAGGGGACCAAGATCACTCAAGGATCAATCTCTTTTGATTATTGGCCATTTTTAATACATACAATTGCGGATTGAAGATTTGGGTAAGGCTAAACCCCCCATATATTTTTTTTTTTTTTCGGGTTTATAATTATTTTCCCTCTCCATTTTATGTTCTCAAACCCTATATTTTTTTGTGAGTTTTGGGTAAATCTTTAAGGGGTGGTTTAGTTGAGATCCATATCTTCATTTGGGAGTGCATTTACAAACTGATTCAAGGCAGCTGGTCTACAAAATTATATCGCTTGGATTTTGTGTAGATTTGTGCATGTATGGTTTTCTTCATCTTTAAAATATTTTTGGACAAACTTTACATTATGTGATGTAGCTGTGTCTAAATGGATAATTGAACCCCTCTTAATCCCTATGGAATTCAAGGAGGATGAATCAACCAAATTTGGGCCACTCGAGGGGCGTGCCCATATTGTCTCAGACATAGAGCTTGATAAGTAAGTATAGGACCTTGTGCAAGAAGGTAGATCCATTTATGATTATGTTAGTAGGACTAAAGGGATTTCAAATTTTTCTATTAATACAACTAGGTTGGGTAATTACCCAAGCTGTTGTTTGGTTGGAATGAAAAAGGGTTAAATGGATAAATGGGGAAAGGCCAGGGATTATCTTTAAACTTGAATATGATAAGTGAGATAGGAATGAAAAATGGGAATGGGGATAAAGGGGTTATGTAATATGAACAATGAAAGTGTCAATGGATTGAAGAAAAATGTAAATTATAATTTATTGGAATTGTTATGATGATTGTAAATGATGTTTTCTATGTTGGTGTGATATGGTGTTTTGTGGTGAAAGATAAATAAGCATGTGAACATGGATTGGAAGAGTGGGGTATTGACATGAGGTTCTATGCCCGTAGGTTGAGTTGAAACGAGGTTATAGCTCTTCCCCCAAATGCTTGGGTTAGGAAAGGGGATGGATTTCTATTCCCCTAACGGTTACATTCCACCTAGACTGAGGCTTTGAGGTGAGGATATTGGGAATTGTTATATTGTCATGCCTAATGAGATATAGCTTGATTGTATTTCCATATGATGAATATTCCTAATCCATTGAACACATAAAAAGGGGGGATTGAATAATAAAATGCCTCAATAGTGAACCTAAATTCATAGGTAGAATAAATAAAATGAATGTAGATTAAAATGAACTATTGAACTATTTACATTAACTTTCCATTGTTTATCATTTCCATACACTATGTTTTTTTGGATATTTTTTAGACACCATTGGTGGTGAACTACTGAGTCACACTCACAACCTACTCAGGAAAATTGTGGGTACCTGAGTAGATTTCATGCTTGCAGGTAAGGAAAAGGGCAAGGGCCCTATGCTAGGGAGATGAGTTAGACATGAGATAAGTTTGGGTGAGGTTACAGTTATAGAGTCTAGACCATTTTGGGGATTCTTCCATTTTCAATCTTTTGGGTTTTGATCACTTGACACTGTAGCACGACATGTAATATTTATTGTTGTTATGATTGTACCCATTTGGGGATTTGGTTATTATGCATGTTATGGATTTTTTTCTTCTATTTCCGTTATTTCAATTATTATCTGTTGTGAATTACTATTTTATTGATGGTATAGTCACCCCACATGACCTATTGGGCCCTTTCTACTAGTCAGCATCCTCTGGCATATGCGGTGGTACACTTAAGGTCATGTCACTACTCGGCTCAGGACACTGGTTTAGTGTCACCCAAGATGGGGAAGTAACAAATTGGTATCAAAGGAGGTTTCTTTATGTTTATTACTATTTTCTGATAGTATATAGGTTATTATGAATTTTTTAGGACTTGGTAATGAGCACATGCTTGGGAGTAACTAACCCATGTACTGGGGAAAACCCCAAGTCACCCAGGGAAGTGTTTGTTGCTATTGTTGTGTGTTGTTACATTTGATAAAATTTCTCCACTGGGTGATTCACTTGTTGGGTGATTTGAATGATTTTTGATTTTTATCTCATGGAAAAAAAGGCATGAGGTTTTTCATTCATGCATCATTCTAGGCACCTACGTAGGAAAGTGACAGGCACTAGGATAGGCACACACTGGGGATGGGTGTGTGCGATGTAAATGTTAGGATTCTTATGTTCATTAAAAAGTAATGAATTATTCCTATTAAGATGGTATGAATGAGTAAAAAGGTGTAGTGAAAATTACAAGTAGTAATTAGAAAATCGTTTAGGATAAATAATTAAAAGTGGAATAATTCAGTTGTAGGAATAAATGTGAATATGAAAATGGTTCAAATGGGAGTAAGAGATAAGGCTTGTATCCCTGAAAATTAGATACTATGTTTTCCATGAACATTGGGAGATGGCCGAGGGTAGTGAACTAGTTACGAGTGGGATCTTTGGATTAGTGTAAATGAATATTTTTGGTTCTCAAATGTGATGATCCTATTTATACATCCTCCTTCTCATAGAATCTTTATGCTTGTATTATAAAGCTTGTGTTTGGAATTGTAATGAAATGTCACCTTGAAGACGTGCACCGGTTGGGTGACATGGGGATGTTGCAAAAAATTCCCATCCAGTAGTAGAGTAAGAGAATTTGGTGATCCAAGGGGATAGGGAATAATAGTTCCATGAGAAAATTTCTCATTTTATATAGATGATGGAATGAGTTATAGGGCGGGTTGCGCCGAGCATGTTTGAGTTGACAAGGGTATTTCAGCTGTAGCACCCTCTGACCTTTACCAGAGAGGGTGGGATAGAAGCTGTAGTGTTCTTGATAGAGTCCATCCAAACTATTCTCAACCATATAGAGGAACATATAGATATGTGATTCATGTTAGCAGCCTATATAATAACGTGGGCAAGAAAAACATTGGTGGGGGCATTTTGTTTCAGATAGAGTAGGGTGAGGGGATGATGTGGGAATATTTTCAGGTGTTGTTTCCTGAGAACTTAAATCTATAAACCTTGAAGCAGGAAAAGGCTGCAGATATTAGGAGGTTGACTCAGGGGACAATGTCAGTGATGGACTATTCTAGCCATTTCACTGATTTGAGACGCTTCATTATGAAATTGACTAAAGATGAGGTAGCTGTGTAAAAATGCTTCCAGGATGGGATGAAACAAGATATAATGAACTAGGTTAAATAATTTCGACTAGAAATGTTTTATGAAGTGGTGGATCAGGCCCTTATCTTAGAATGATACCTATAGGGAGATTCATGTAGTGAACATGTGGTACTAGTTGGGCGAGCAAGTGGTGTCGCTTCTAATAGTAGGAAGTGCCACTTTGGAACCTTCCAGCAAGGGGGAAGAATGAATAGTAGTCAGAAGAGGGAGTCAACTTCCCAAGGTGGTGACCAGGTCTTCTGTTTTTAGTGTGGCTGGCTGGGGCACAAGCATGATCAGTGTCCCCACCCACCAGTTGATTGTTGAGCAAGCAGAAGGCTAGGTGTCACGAACCAGGCCGGGTCGCCATCCGACTCGGCGCCCGACCCGGTCCGCGGCAAGACCCGAAGGGAGTTCCCAATCCCCACGGGCTGGCACAAGTGCATGGGTATCCAAAATAAACTTGGGAACGATTTACCTAGATGAGTAAATATAAAACAGACAACAAGCTGATTAAATTGAAACTAAAAACAGACAACCAAACAGACCCTTATACCAAGTTCAGATTTAAAGTTTACAACTTGAACCAAAAACCCAAAAGAGGCTACATCAAAGGAAAACAAAACTCCATCACAAACCTCTGTGCGACATGAGGAGTCACATTACCAAGACACCATCATCAAACCAACACGATGATGCCACTGACAACTCGAACCACCAATTCTAAGCCCGATGCCTCAACCTGGAAAGAAAAAAAGAAACAGAATCTACATACACACAAAGGTGTATGTAGGGTGTGAGCTAAAAGCCCAGTAAGATGCCACTGAGAAAAGGTTCCACAAACAATTATTAAATGAAAAATACATTTGCAACATTAATTAAAGAAAAGTACTAAAATCTTGAACAGCATTAGAGAAAAAAGGTTTAGAGAAAACCGTTTTAAAAATGAACAACTTAAATTAAAACACACACACACAGACACTTACTTTTAAAATAACCAAAGTGTCACACCGATGAGTGTAAAGTAACCAATGAGCAGAAATATGGGAGAGGCCACATGGGTGTTAGCTAGCTTAGGTCCCTAGATCTTCGTGTCTCGATGAAAAGTGGTTTAGAAGGCCACAACCCTCAGAAAACATGGCTTAGATGGCCACGACCCTAAAAAAATGTGGTTTAGAAGACCACGACCCTCAGAATAGCACATGTTTAGTTAGTGTTGCAATCTTCAGTCCTGCTAGAGAAACTGGGTCGAGTCACCTCCAGAACACTAGCCCACTAGTCTAGTCTACCCTCCTAGCTACCTGGGCTTCCCAGTTTGTGCTCAAACCAATTTCAAGTTCATGTCACATGTCATAACAATATACTCAAACCAGAAAAAGTCCTACACACACCAAAATCACCATTTGCACACCCAAAATCTATTTGAAATAAGCACACTAAAAATATCTCAAAGATAAATCTGCAGCAGTTACACAACTAATTAAAACAACTGCACAATCAAAGAGATCACTTTCATTATCATACACACCACTAATAGAATTTATTAAAAAAATTCCACACATGTCGCATGACTTTAAGCACAAAACATATTCACACGATTTACCCAAAACAATTATCACCCTTAATAATTATTTATTAAAACAATTCAAATATTCATAAATAAAATTTTAAGAGCAAAACACCGCTTTACACGCTAGTCTGACCCAAACCCCCTCACATAACCCCACGCACACAACACCACCTCAGGAACCAAATCTGCATCACAAACGTGATTAAAGAAACCACCAGAAAAACTTGCCAACCCATTTAGAAATATGCCGCACGACTAAGACAGAAAAAATCTACTCAAATGCTCATTTATGACAGAACGCATGCCGACGCTACCCCAAAACACCAATTGCACCCCTTTCACATCCTAACAAAGTAACTGCACACCTTATAAAACACTAGTGAATAGGCCGACTTGGGTTTCCACAACAACATACTAATACCACTTAAACACACTAACAAACACATTAAGACATACTAAAACTCAAGTAAAAATTAAATCACATCAAAGAAACTAATTAATAAGCTAACCTCACAATAAAAAAATGCTAACAATTAACCAGAGATGATTTCAGCATCAAGTATACATATTATGGCAACATGCTACTAAACAATTTCGATGCAAAATAAACTTCAATGAAAATCAACTACATGCCACAGAAATTAGTTAAATAAAACTATAACTAATTAAACTTGCAAATTAACTAATAAAATAATGATTGGATGTGGAACCACTTACCTGGAATGTAGAAAAACATCGCAACATGATGCACAAACTCCAATTTCCCACCAGTCGCACCGCAACAACTTAGATTAGACGCTAAAAACCAGACATCGAACCCAATATCATCACAAAGGACCTTAAACAACATGGAGAACTAACCTGAAATTTTACCAAAGGGAATAAACAGCCATCCGAAGTAATACACACTAGCGGAAGGGGTTGAGGGTGGCCAACCGAGATAGATGGGGGGTGCTGGAATTGAGCCGCGCCAAAAAAAAAGATGTCGTCGGAACTCCAACCGAACAAACAAGTGGTGTACAGCTAAAGGAGGGGTTGTCGGGTCTTCGTTCGAGCTAAGGAGGGGCTGCGCCGAACCTGTTGAAAGCCAGCATGGAGGGTTCCAATCTGGGGGGTTGTGCGGCGGTGCCAAACCGGAAGGGGAGAGTTGCTGCGTGCGAGGGTTTTGGTGCGTTGGAGTAGTCCAGTCGGGTAGCGGAGTGGTCCGGTGGTATCCGGTCTGATGAGGAGGAGTAAAGGGGAAGGGCGGTGTGGTGCAAGGCTGGGGCGGCTGCACATGCTGGTTTTCCAGGTGGTCCAGCTGAGAGGAAGTTGAAACCTCAGGTGGTAGTCAGTCCGGCAAGGAGGGGCAAAGGGGAGGTCCATGCCAGAGGGGGTCGCGCTGGAGTAGGCTGCGCCGGGGGAGGTTGCGCCGCTGGAGGCTGCGCCGGAGGAGGTCGTGCCGCTAGAGACTGCGCCACTGGAGGCTGCGCCGGAGGAGGCCACGCCGGAAGGGGAGATGTGCTGGTCCGCCGTGGTGCCGGAGGGAAGTGAGGGGATGGGCGAGCGGCGATGTGGTTCACCGGAGAAGGGGCTGAGAAGAGGGTCGGCTAGGGTTTAGGAGGGGAGGAGATCCGCTGGGCAAAACCAAAGGGTGGGAAGGAGAGGGTCCGCGCGGGGAGAGGGTGAAAGAAAGAGAGGAGGGCCAAAACAAGAGGATGAAAAATATCATAATAATAAAAATAAAATATAATAAAATAATAATGAAAAGAAGAAAACAATAATCTAATTAATAATAACAAATTTTTTTTATTACTAATGATAAAACTAATAATAAAAAAACCAAAATAATAAAAACGATCAGCTTAAAACATTAGCTTAAATAATAATAATAATAATACATATAATAATAATAATAATAATAATAATATTAAAAAATCAACCAAATTAATATCTCTATTAACTGAGCCTGGACACCACGCATGGCCACGTGAGCGGTCATGTGCGCAGTCGCATGCGCGGGCGTGTTCGCGCGCCTAGTCACGATTACGGTCGTGCACCCATAAAAGATATCAAATTACATTCAAAATAGAACCGGTTCAAACTAAAACTCAAAAGAAAGACTTAAAATAATTAAATTTAAAAAGAAGTGTTAGTGAGGGTGTGACAATTCTCCCCACCATGACACTTTCTACCCCCAGAAAGTCCCAAAAGACCCGGTCAACCAAGGGTTCCAAGCGATACCATGAAGATGCTTAAAACCAAACCTCAATCGCCCAAAAACTGAGCATTCAAAACGTCGATGACCTGAAGCATCAAACATCTCAAAACCAGAATGAGCAAAATGACCAACAACTAGGAATTCACCTCTAAACAGAACTTCAACATGGAACACCCCGACCCCTAATGTAGGGATCACCAGGGCCGCTCGAGATCTTCAAGAACGCTCGTCAAGAAACCCACTACTCAAGCTATCCAATTAGCATGGTCGAGGACGGGCGGAGCAGAAGCAAGGGGGTTGCTCCACCAAGTGGACTTTGAAAACAAAGCCTTCCACAAGCCCATCCTATGGTGGTCTCCCCACCATATTAGGGTTCTCGGCAAACATTTGTTCTCCAAATAAAAATGACTCCCAAACCCAGAAAACTCTAACACTGTCTTAACCCTCAGAGTCCCCTATGTTAAACTAATCCAATATTGGGAGAGATGCCAGCGAGACCCGTAATGGGTCTCCCCACCATTTTATAATTTCCTAACACCATGGAACCTGCACGGGCATTCCCAGTTTACTTTAAGCAAAACTAACTGAACCCTTCACTGCGAACCCACCACATGGGCCGACCTGCACTGATTATCCCTACAGTGGACAACACTCTGCCACATGAGATAGCTTTGATAGTAGAAATCCCTAACTCGGAGGTGAACCAGATAGGCGCACGGTAAATCTATAAGACATGAGAATCTCTGACCACAAGAATGTTCACGGAGCACACCCACTAGCTTTACAAGAATACAGATTCTCTGAATCTCTTTAAGGCTCAAGAGGAACTCCCACGAACTAAGACTGCAACCAGGATACACAACCTTCATACACATCATAACAAAAATGAAGTCTTCAGAGGTGATAAAACAATAAGGAAATTTAAGTTGTTCCCATCTTGACACTGCAGACTTAAGTCGGACCAAGCTCATCCCACGTCCAACAAGTTTTGACTACGTGCCAGCTTCACCCCGAGACCTATGGTTGGGGCCCTGATGTCTGAAGCATCTACCACCTCACAGTCATAAGCTAACCACCTCTGATTGGAACTTACTTCACTGGAAAAGAAACTTACCTACTTCCCCTTGTGTCCGAAGCAGCCACTTCGTCAATATCCCAACTAAGAATTGCAGCGAACGACTTAGAGTGTCCAACTAACCGCACAAAAGATTGGAGATTGAGCAGTCCGTCAAACACGCAACGCAAACTAACAGAAGGATTACTTTAGAAACAAGCCCCTTTGGTTCAAGCCCCTCATCGGATGCGGGACCTAGACTTACCACAATATGAGAAAGACCTTGACTATTACAAGTTTTAGACTGATTACTCTACACTACTTCTGGGGAACATGAAACTAACTCATCAAAAAGTTCAACAGACCTCAATCTCCGCCCATTGATAAGTTGAGCACCTACGAGATCTACCAATTTCCCTCTCCTTCACTTCCTTATGTACAACGGCGGAATGAGGTTAGTCTTGAGGATCACTGACAACATCCTCATTCACAACTAAAACGAAACAATCACCATTTACTGATTTAGTCTCGCTCCTCCAAACGTACACGAGACAACACAAACCCACATGAATTTTGGAGTTCCTCGAAAACTGGATACTTACAACTTCCCCAAAGCATTCAATGATATCAAACTGACCTCGATGTCTATGAACAATCAACTCCACCGAGAAAAACCCAACTATGCCACTCCACTATGAGTATGGGCTAAGCCAAGAACTGAGAGACTTGCTGGAAACCCATGGGACATTTCTAGGGGGAATATCCAAATGAGAAACACAAAACCAAACTTCCACAAAACCAAACATCTCACCAAAAAAACACCCACATTCCAGACACAAAATCAATAATTCCAATCTAAAACATCAATTCATTCTTAAATAAAAACACCCACTTGAGAAACCAAACACAGTACCATAAAACCCAACAACTCTTTTGAACCCATCACTTTCACTTCAGACTCAAAACTATTTTTAATTTCCAAAACCATTTAAGCACAAAAACCCCTTTTTGAGAAAATCCCACATTTCCAGAAACAAGATGCAGCTTTTAAAATCAGTCACTCACCACTGATATTCTTGGATGCCTCGCGGATTTTAATTTCTATGCCACCCAGGAACCCATCCACATAATCCACCAACTATCCATTAATCACATCCACGTGCCCATGTGAGCATCCATATGAATACCACCAGACAAAGCAAGGTTCTTCCACTTTCAAAAATAAAACATTTTCAATATTCCAAAAATACTCTTTTTTTTCAAAAATCATTTCAATGATTCAAGAAAAATTTTCTAAATGCTTTCCATTTCTAAAACAACGCAATTCAATTTCAGATAACCCAAGATGTTATTTTAGGAATTCAATTTTTCAACAAATCAAACGCCAAAGTTTCTAAAAACAAGGTCCAAGAAAAATGCACCTCAAATACAAGCCAAAATAAAATAAGAGCAACACCAAAGTCCGCTTCACTTTTTAAAAGAAAAAAATCTCACGCCAATCCCAAAATTGATGCAAGATATCACAAACATTAAACACCTGGGCGGAGGACTAGTGGTCGTGTCTAACCTGGCTACATGGTTTAGCAGACCATACCCTAGGTAAGCACCAACCACTAGGAGTGTCAAACCGTACTCTCGGGCATCACATGGGTCTCTACTCCATGTGAGGCTGCACGCAGTACCAGTTTACTCCTATTGTCATCCCTCATCCACACAGAGCATAACCAAAAACTTAAATCCCAAACTACCCCTAGTTACTCGAGGATCAGAATGAGTAAAAGTTCGCGACGCTCTTCTCGCACCTATCCCCTGAGCACCGACATTCCTATCTCCAATCTACCTGACATCCCAAATAACAAGAACAAAAACTCTCTGATACCATTTTGTCAAGAACCAGGCCGGGTCTCCATCCCACCCGACACCCGACCCGATCCGCGGCAAGACCTGAAGGGCGTTCCCGATCCCCACGGGCTGGCACAAGTGTCCGGGTATCAAAAATAAACTTTGGAACGATTTAACTCAATCAGTAAATATAAAACAAACAACAAGATGATTAAATTGAAACTAAAAACTGACAACCAAACAGACCCTTATACCATGTTCAGATTTAAAGTTTACAAATTGAACCAAAAACCCAAAAGAGGCTACATCAAAGGAAACCAAAACTCCAACACAAACCTCTGTGTGACATGAGGAGTCACATTCCCAAGACACCGTCAACAAACCAACACGATGATGCCACTGACAACCCGAACTACCAATGTTAAGCCTGATGCCTCAACCTGGAAAGAAAAAAGAAACAGAATCTACATACACCCAAAGGTGTATGTAGGGTGTGAGCTAAAAGCCCAGTAAGATTCTACTGAGAAAAGGTTCCATGCACAATTATTAAATGAAAAATACATTTGCAACTTTAATTAAATAAAAGTACTAAAATCTTGAACAATTTTAGAGAAAATAGGTTTAGAGAAAATAGTTTTAAAAAGGAACAACTTAAATTAAAACACACACACGCACACTTAATTTTAAAATAACCAAAGTGTCACACCGATGAGTGTAAAGTAACCAATGTGCACTAATATGGGAGAGGCCGCATGGGTGTTAGCTAGCTTGGGTCCCTATATCTTCGTGTCTTGGTGAAACATGGCTTAGAAGGCAATAACCCTCAGAAAATGTGGTTTAGATGGCCACGACCCTCAGAAAACGTGGTTTAGAAGACCACGACCCTCAGAATAGCACATGTTTAGTTAGTGTTGCAATCGTTAGTCCTGCTAGTGAAACCGGGTCGAGTCACCTTCAGAACACTAGCCCACTAGCCTAGTCTACCCTCCTAGCTACCCGGGCTTCCTAGTTTGTTCTCAAACCAATTTCAAGTTCATGTCACATGTCATAACAATATACTCAAACCAGAAAAAGTCCTACACACACCAAAACCACCATTTGCACAACCAAAATCCATTTGAAATAAGCACACTAAAAATATCTCAAAGATAAATCTGCAGCAGTGACACAACTAATTAAAACAACTGCACAATCAAAGAGATCCCTTTCATTATCATACGTGCCACTAACAGAATTTATTAAACAAATTCCACACATGTCGCATGACTTTAAGCACAAAAAATATTCACACAATTTACCCACAACAATTTTCACCCTTAAGAATTATTTAATAAAACAATTAAAATCTTCATCAATAAATTTTTAAGATAAAAATACCTCTTTACACACTAGACCGACCCAAACCCCCTCACATAACCCCACAAACACAACACCACCTCAGGAACCAAATCTGCATCACACGCGCGATTAAAGAAACCACCAGAAAAACTTTCCAACCCATTTGGAAATACGCCGCATGACTAAAACAACAAAAATCCACTCAAATGCTCATTTATGACAGAACTCATGCCGACACTACCCCAAAACACCAATTTCACCCCTTTCACATCCAAACAAAGTAACAGAACACCTTATAAAACACTAGTGAATAGTCCTACGAGGGTTTCCACAACAACATACTCATAGCACTGAAACACACTAACAAACACATTAAGACATACTAAAACTCAAGTAAAAATTAAATCACATCAAAGAAACTAATTAATAAGCTAACCTCACAATAAAAAAAATGCTAACAATTAACCAGAGATGACTTCAGCATCAAGTACACATATTATGGCAACACACTACTATACAATTTCGATGCAAAATAAACTTCAATGAAAATCAACTTCACGCCACACAAATTAGTTAAATAAAACTCTAACTAATTAAACATGAAAATTAACTAATCAAATAATTATTGGACGTGGAACCACTTTCCTGGAATGTAGAAAAACATCGCAACATGATGAGCAAACTCCAATCGCCCGCCAGTCGCACCGCAACAAGTTAGATTAGACGCTAAAAACCAGACATCGAACCCAAAATCATCACAAAGGACCTTAAACAACATGGAGAACTAACCTAAAATTTAACTAAAGGGAAGAAACAACTATCCGAATTAAGACACACCTGCGAAAGGGGTTGCGGGTGGCCAACCGATTTAGATGGGGGGTGCTGGAATTGAGTCATGCCAAAAAAAGATGTCGTTGGAACTCCGGCCGAACAAACAAGTGGTGTACGACTAATGGAGGGGTTGTAGGGTCTTCGTTCGAGCCAAGGAGGGGGTGCGCTGAACCTGTTGAAAGCCGGCAAGGAGGGTTCCAAGCTGGGGGGTTGTGCGGCGGTGCCAAACCGGAAGGGGAGAGGTGCTGTGCGCGAGGGTTTAGGTGCATCGGAGTAGGCCAGCCTGGTAGTGGAGTGGTCCGGTGGTAGCCGGTCTGGCGAGGAGTAAAGGGGAGGGGCGGTGCAGCGCAAGGCCGGTGCGGCAGCACATGTTGGTTTTCCAGGTGGTCTGGCCGAGAGGAAGGCGGCACCTTGGGTGGTAGTCAGTCCGTCAAGGAGGGGCGAAGGGGAGGTCCATGCAAGAGGGGGTCACGCCGGAGTAGGCTGCGCCGGGGGAGGTCGCGCCACTGGAGACTGCGCTGGAGGAGGCCACGCTGGAAGGGGAGATGCACTGGTCCGCCTCGACGCCGAAGGGAAGTGAGGGGAGGGGCGAGCGGCGATGTGGTTTTTCGGAGAAGGGGCCGAGCGGAGGGTCGGCTAGGGTTTAGGAGGGGAGGAGATCCGCTGGGCAAAACCGAAGGGTGGGAAGGAGAGGGTCCGCGCGGGGAGAGGGGGAAAGAAAGAGAGGAGGAAAAAAACAAGAGGAAGAAAATAATAATAATAATAATAAAAATAAAATAAAATAAAATAATAATATAAAGAAGAAAAAAATAATCTAATTAATAATAACAAATTGTTTTTTATTACTAATGATAAAACTAATAATAACAAAAGCAAAATAATAAAAACGACCAGCTTAAAACATTGGCTGAAATAATAATAATAATAATAATAATAATAATATAATAATAAAACAAACCAAAATAATATCACTATTAACTGAGCCTAGACACCACGCATGGCCACGTGAGCGGTCGTGTGCGCAGTCACATGCACGGGCACGTTCGCACGCATAGTCACGATTATGGTCGAGCACCCGTAAAAGATATCAAATTACTTTTAAAATAGAACCGGTTCAAACAGCAAATCAAAAGAAAGACTTAAAATAATCAAATTAAAAGGAAGTGTTAGTCAGGGTGGGACACTAGGCCATGTGAAAAGATTCGAAAAGAAATTGTGGCTATCAGGAAATGATGGAGGTCAAAGGAAGATGTTGAGTGTTGACAATAGGTTGGTTACCCCATATCTAGTAGGCAGATGGAGCTCCACTGGCCGTACTGGTAGGGGCGGTGGACATGGAATTCTAGGGTGAGATGACCCTTACTAACAGAGCAGTGTAGTGCAGTGTAGGGTACTCAAGCTGAAGCCCAAGGTAAAGGGTCATGTCACCTCCATGCTGCTCAGACTACACCTAATGGTGTTGAGGCATGACTCTCTACTATTCGAGGTACGATTCTTGTAGCATCCACATTTTCAAGTTCTTTATTCAATACAGGTGCTACATATTAATTTATTTCTGCTCTGTTTGTAGTTTTTTTGGGATAAACCGTAGAGACTTCATTTGGGGTAATGTCTCTTGATAATCCGCTAGGAGAGCGAGTCGAGGCCATCTGACAATGTATGGGTCATGCTATGGAGGTTTGTGGGTATCATTTTCTTTGGGATATTTATGACCTATATGTGTTAGGTTTTGACATAGTCTTGGGAATAGATGGGTTAGTGTTTTATCAATCCCATATCGACTGTTACCGACATCAGGTAACATTCACACCTCTTTAGAGGAGGACTCATGTCCTTTGTGGTTAGTGGGATACTTAGGCGGCCGTGCAGGGCCGCTACACCATCAGATGTGGGATCTTTCATCCCAAGTGGCATGCCTTATGATATATGATGGGGAGAAAGGATATCCAGTATTCCCTTTTGTTTTTGATGAGTTTTAGGATGTGTTTCTTGAGGACATCATGGGGTTTCCATATAAGAGTGATGTTGAGTTTACAATCTAACTGTTGCCTGTAGTGGAGCCTGTTTCCATTCCACATTACCGAATAGTGCCATCAGAGCTCTAATAACTGAAGGTTCGGTTGGAGGAATTATATTGTAAGGGGTTCATACATCCAAGTACATCACCTTGGGGATCTCTTGTTCTATTTTATAAGAAGTATAATGGATCACATAGGGTATGTGTCGATTATAGGAAGCTAAACCAGATGAAATTTAAGAACTGATAAGCCCTTCCTAGAATTTATTACCTTTTTGATCAGCTCATAGGTGCCTGAGAGTTTTCCTAGATTTAATTGAGATTAGAATAACATTAGTTGAGGGTGAGGAATTCAGAAATACCCAAGACGGCTTTCCAAAAAGGTATATGTTGTATGAGTTCCTTGTAATTTAATTTGGTTTGACCAATGCACCAGTTGGGTTTATGGCCCGGATGAACCAGATATTCCACCTGTATCTAGATCCTTTTGTAGTTATTCTCATTGATGACTACTTAGTGTACTCCATAACTCATGAAGATCATGACAAAAATATTGAAATCATCTTGAGTACACTAAGATAGCATAAGATTTATGATAAGATATCAAAAATCTAGTTTTGGATTATTGAGGTGCACTTTTGGGACATATAATGTCTGAGTTAGGCATGTTGGTGGATCCAAAAAATGGTGGAAGCTATGGTGCATTGGGAAAAACCTAAAAAATCTATGATATTCAGCATTTTCAAGGTTTGGATGGTTATTAATGAAGGTTTATTATTGATTTATCTCGTTTAGAAACACTGATCATAGGCCTAACTAAGAAGGGGGTTAAGTTTTATTGGTCAGAGGTTTGTGAGAATAGTTTCCATGAGCTGAAGAAGTGGTTGACTGCCGCATTGATTTTGATCTTACCCAAACCAGGTAAAAAGTATACCTTGTTCTGCAATGTGCCCGGTGTTGGACTTGGGGCAGTGTTGATGTAGGATGATCAGGTTGCAGCTTACAGGTTGATGCAGTTGAGGCCACAAGAAAGAAATTATCCTACTCATGATCTGGAACTAGCTGTTGTTGTACACGCCTCAATGTGGTTGAGGAATTATTTATTTGGAGAACCCTTTAAAGATTTTATTGACAAAAAAACTCTCAAATAAAACTTCTCTCAACAGGATTTGAATCTTCGACAGCGATGGTGGGTCGAGCACTTACAGTACATTGACTTTGAATTTGTTTACACATATGGAAAAGGGAATTGTTTCGCGGATTCTTTAAGCTGGAAGACTCAAAATAAAGTGGTTTAGGAATCTAGATCAGAGTGGGTGATGATATCCTTGTTTTCTGAGATTCATTTGGAGGTACATGAGGGGCATGAGCAGATGACCCTTTCATCTATATTAGTTGATTCCACACATTTGAGATGAGTTAAAAAGAGTTAGTTGGTAGATCCAAAGTTCTTGGATATAAAGGAATTACTTAATGGTTGGGATTCAACTTATGGTTAGACCTTCAACATTGACGAAGTTTCTTATGTTCAAGGATGTGTTGTGTTTCCAGTATATGTAAAGAAAGAGTTGATGTGTTAGTTCCATGAGTCAAAGTGGGAAGTGCATATGGGCTTGAATAATATGTACTATGATCTATATAGGTAGTTATGGTGGCTAAGAATGAAGAAGGAAGTGGCGAGTTTTGTGGCATGAGGCCTTACCTATCAGTAAGTTATTTCGGAACATTAGTGCACATGAGGGTTGTTACAGTTATTTCAAATTCCAGATTGGAAGTGGAATGACATCATGATGGACTTCTTAGTGGGTCATCCGATGACGCCTCAAAAGAATTCTGTCATTTGGGTGGTAGTAGATCGGCTGACCAAAGTGTCACTTTTCATTCCAATTCAGGAAACCTATACAGTTGACCAGTTGGGAGAGTTGTATTTTCAAGAAATAGTACGGTTTCATGACATGCCGAGAAGCATATTTTCATATCCAGATCCACATTTCACCTCATATTTCTGGAAGGGACTACAGAAGGCACTTGGTAACCAGGTGTTTCTGTGTATGGCTTACCACCCACAAACTGATGGGCAGTCAGAGCATACAATTTAGGTATTAAATGTCATGTTCAGAGCATGTGTTTTTGATTTCAATGGTTCATGGGGAAATAACTTGTATCTTATTGAGTTTTCATATAACAATAGTTTTCATACTACAGTCTAGATAGAACCATTTGAGTCACTTTATGAGATACTGTGTAGATCACTGCTGTGTTCATTATAGGTTGGAGAGTTTGAGCTGTTAGGGCTGAGTCTTGTATAGGAGACATGAGAGAACATTTTTTTGATTAAAAAGAGTGTGGAAACAACTCATAGTAGGAAGAATTATTATGCATATCCGCATCATAGTCCTCTTGAGTTCATGGTGTGTGATAATGTGTTTCTTTAGGTGTCTCCAAGGTTGGGTCAACGTCGAATTCGGAAGCATTGCAAGTTGACAACTAGATATGTGGGGCCATTTGATATTGTGGAGAGAATCAGACTGGTGGCTTACCAATTGAATCTTCCACAACGATATAGTAGTATGCATTATGTTTTCCATATTTCAGAACTCTGGAAGTATCACCTAGATCTATCTCATGTGATAAATTCTGAGGATGTTGAGCTAGAGGCTGATACGTCCTTTGAGGAGCACCTAGATCGTATTTTGGATCACAGTGAGAGAGTTTTTCAGGGTAAGGTTATGCCCCTAGTTCATGTTCTATGGAATCATGTAAATGTTCAGGAGGAAACATTGGAGTGGGAATCAGATATGCGGGTCTAGTGGCCCAATATCATTCATTTAGAAACTCATGATTCTCGGGAAGAATGGATTGGGGATGATCCATTATAATATGGTGAGGTTTTAAGATCCATATTTCTCTGTAAGGTATGTTTTATTTAAATATAATTTTAGGACCATTATTTTTTGAAATTAAGTGCTTTCCAAAATCTTTAAGGGGGATCGGGGTTGTTCTGGGGGTTTGGGACATGAAAAAGGCATGAAATGACTTTTTTAGGCTAGCCGCATGGTCTATGCATGGTTATTGCTAAGCATGCGCCTAGACTAGGTAATCGGTGCATGATGAAGGTTGTTGGATAGAAGCATCTGCACAGTTTGTGCAAAGTTTGAAAAACCACGTGGGTAAAACCTGCGAAGGGGCACTTTTGAGACATAATAATCTTCATGGTTTTTGTACATTTTTTCAAACTGTAAGGCCCATAATCCATTAAAAATTTTCAAAAAATGACACTCAAGTATTTTATAACCCACTCGGGATTTTCCTCCCCCTCTTATCTTGCAGCCCTAAGAATGAACCAAGGGGACCAAGACCTCCCAAATATTAATCTCATTCAATTCTTGGCTGTTTGGAGTGCAGTCAGTTGTTGATTGAAGATCTGAGTAAGGCTAATCTACCACTTTATTTTATTTCTAGTTTATGGTTTCTAATTATTTTCCCTATCCATTAAAAGATCTAAAACGCTCTCTTTTTGGTGAGTTTAGGGTAAAGCTTCAAGGGTTGGACGAATCGATATCCAATGCTTCATTTATGAGTGTGTTTTCTAATAGATTCAAAGTAGGTGGTCTAAAAAATTATATCCCTTGGATTTTGTGTAGATTTGTGCATATAGGGTTATTTATTTACCTATTTTGAAGAGTTCTTGATTACCATGACATGATGTGATGTAGTGGTGTCTAAATGGCTAATTGAACCCCTCTTGATCACCATGGGATGTAATGAGGATGACTCGACCGAATTAGGACCACCCGAGGGGCGTGCAGATATTTCCTTGAACATCGAGTTAGCAAAGTAAGTGTCGGTTGTTGTACAAGAATGTATAAACCTTTATGATTATGTTAATATGGTTAAATTAATTGCAATATGTGTTTATTAATACACCTATGTTGGGTAATTACCTAAAAGGAAGTTTGGTTGGCATGAAAAAGGGTTAAATGGAAAAAATGGGAAAATGCTAGGGATTAGCTTTATACTTGAATATGCTTAGTGAGATAGGAAATAAAAATTGGAATAAGGATAAAGCGGATAAGTAATATGAAAAATGAAAGTGTTAATGGATTAAAGAAAAATTTAAATTATCATTAATTGAGATTATTATGAAGATTGTAAATGATGTTGGCTTTGTTGTATTGATTTGGTGTTTTGTGGTGAATGATAAATAAGAATGTTCACATGGCTTAGCTGGGTGGGGTATTGACTTGAGGTTCTACTCCCACAGGTTGAGTTGGACCCAGGTTCTAGATCCTCCCATAAATGCACAAGTTTGGGATGGGGATGAAGTTCTATTACCCTAATGGTTTGATTCCACCCAGACTGAGGCTTCAAGTTGAGGATATTGGGAATTGTTATGTTGTGATGCCTAATGAGATTGAAATTGATTGTATTTCCATATGATGAATATTCCTAATCTATTGAACACATAAAAAGTGCAGATTTAATAATGAAATCCCTAAATAGTGAACCTGAATTCATTGCTAGTATAAATAAAATTAACATAGTTTAGAATGAACTATTGAACTATTTACCTTAACTTGCCTTTATTTATCACTTTCATGCACTATCTATCTTACTAGATATTTTTTAGACACCGTCGGTGGAGGCCTAATGAGTTACACTAACACCCTGCTCGAGTTTCCATTGGGTACCCTAGCAGATTTCATGCTTGCTGGTCAGGACAAGGGCAAGGGCCCTATGCTGGGGAGATGAGTTGGACATGGGGCATGTTTGGGTGAGATTATGGATTTGGAGTCTGTACCATTCTATAGATTCTGCCATTTTCTTTCTTTTGGGTATTGATCACTTGACACTGTATCACAAAATGGAATATTTATTGTCATTATGATTGTACCCCGTTTTGGGATTTGGTTATTATGCATGTTATGGATTTTTTGTTATGTTTCCTCTATTTCAATTATTATCTGATGTGACTCACTCATTTATTGGGGCTATAGTCTCCCAATATGATCTGTTAGACCCTCTCTGCTAGTCAGCATCCTCTGGTGTACATGGAGGCATGCTTGAGGTCATGTAACTACCTAGCTCAGGGCACCAGTTTAGTGGCACCCAAGTTAGGGATGATACAAAAACAATATAAAAAAGGAACCATGACTACTAATGAATCTATGCGTAACAATGTTGACTAAAATTATTTAAATAATATATAATATAGTGCAAATTAGATTAAATAAGTTGTTATATATTTTAATATTGGAATAGATGAAAATCCTAATTGAATATACCTTATGAGGGGGAGACTTTCCCTCACGAATGATCTTGAAAAACACATAGAGATCATACCGTAAATAAAATTGTTGGGGATATTGAATCAAAAATACTATAAAAAGATATTTAAAAATTTCATTTCTTATTATTTTTTTTAGTTTTTTTAAATATATTTTTAATGATTCGAATAATTTTAACAATTTTTTTCTATCAAAGATGAACTAATCATGTTTTCTAGAAATATTGTATAATATTTATTTAAGCCACTAAATAATCAAAAAATCATCTGTTCTAAATGGATCATTGAATGCATATTTATTGAATAAATAAAATTTATTTGAAAGAAACACTAATAAGTAACTTACAATTATTGATAATAATAACTTATATATTATGATGTGACTTTTTCACTAATTTCTATGTTAGAATCAATTGGATTTTTATTAGCATATACAGCTCATCATGGATTTAATTCATGTCAACTAGATATTAAAATTTAGTTTATAAATGGTGTAATTAATAAAGTATTGAATGTGAAAAAAATCCAATGTTTTAAACATGAAAAGAAACATGATCTTTTTTTAATATTATCTAATGCTTTTTATGGACAAAAACATCCTCATAGATCGTTTTATGAAAGATTATCAAAATATATTTTGAATAATGTTTTTTAAAGTGAAAATTATTTCATAATTATTTATTAGGGAATTTTAAATAGATATTTTGATTATTAAAATTTATATTGATGATATTATTTTTGGATCCTCATGTGAGATGGTTTGTGAAAAAAATTAATAGTTAATAAATTTTGAAGTTTATATGAGTCTTATGATAGTATTAAATTTATTTTTAAGAATTATAATATTTAAAATTAATTATTAATGTTTTTTATTCTATCTAATCATGATATAAATTTAGTTAAATGAATTTGAATTAACTATTTTAAAAGATTACAAACCCCTACTATTAATTCCAATAAATTAGATTATGATAAAATTATAAAATTAGTATATAATAATATTTTTCAATTAAGATTATTTTTTTATATTTGAATAATTCAATACAAGATTATATTTTTAGTGTATAATTATGTGCTATATTTCTAAGTGAATTTATGGAAGGACACTTAAAATCTGTAAAAATAGTTATCAAATAAATTAAAGGTTCTTTAAACCTTGTTTTAATTTATCATGGAAGAAATTTTTTAAATTAAAATGATATTTTTATCTTGACTTTATAGGATGTAAACTTGATAAAAAAATCAAGGGGAATGTTTCACTTTTTTAAAAAAACATAGTTTCTTAGAGTTCAAGGAAACAACTTTATGTTCCTTTATTAATAGTTTAAGTAGAATATATGGGTTCTTAAAGTTGTTGTGAACAATATTTATGGATTATGAAAAAAGTACTTGATTTTGATGTATATTTTGATAACAGGACTATTTTATATAATAATTTATCATTTTTTAATTTCTATGAACCATTTATAACATTATGGAAATAAAAATCTTCCTGTTAAGTATTATTTTTCAAAAAAACATGTTCACAATGGAAGAATAATTTATAGATCATCCATTAGATTATATATTACTAAACCATTGAATTTAATTATGTTTGATAACATAAAGTATTAACTTGGAATGTTGGATGATTGAAATAAAAATTTAAAATGAATCTCCATTAATCTATTTTGATGATAGTGAACATGCTTAATTTTTTTATTAATTTGTTTTCTTCTATTTTCTTTGACAATTAATTATTATTTAATTCATTTAAATTCGATGTGAAATTTATTGAATATCTTATCATATTCCATGTATACTTGTATCTTTTTAAGTGTGTCATAATCATAATTCTCACTGTTTCATACATGAAGTTCTCGAAATATGCATATGAATGTTTTTGAACAAGTTTACATAGTTTTTGAGATACTATTATATTAAAAATGAATATAAGTTGATATTAAAGGGGTGGGTCTTAATAAATTTCTTATCTATATATTTACTTTATGTTTATTATTTAAAAATTTTGTAGGTATCTACTTTTAGTATTCATAAATATTGGAAGATATATTAAATCTTCTATAACTGTTTTTAAAATTTGTTTTTATTTGTTTTATTTCAAATCATGCTGTAATTTTAATTTAACAATCAATTTAAGATTGATTTAATTAATGGAATATATATTTGGTATTTTGTGTGAGAATATAATGTTATTATTATTTTAAATGAAGATAATTATTTTATTTTTTTTAAATAAACTATGTTTTCATAACATGAATGTAGAGTGTTAAAAAAACATGTTTTAACCATTTTAATTATTATAAAATTGAGTTAATTTGTTTGTATATATATTTAGTTATAAAAAGGGTTAATATTTTTTAAATGTTCCTTTCCAATTCCTATTTCTGATGATTATAAATTTTTTATTTTTATGAAATTACATATAACATCATTTTTAAAAATAAATAAAGGATTTTACGTATTTAAAGACTGCAAGGATTGTCAGATAAAATTATTATTATTATTTTATATTAGTTATTACACAATTAGTAATGTTTTTTTGTTTCCTATGAATATATTTCATTGAAAATTTGACATTGGTTTGAGATGAGTAATGATTCAAATGTTGAAGTAATTGAATGATTTTCTTTGTAAATTATAAAGTCTAATAAAAATTATAGAGTCATATAAAATTTTCTAAAGTCCTATTCTGTGTTTTATAAGGCTTCTAATATGAGTCCATTGATGGTTAGATAGATTTTAAAGATATCATGAGTTTTAAATTTTTCAAATTATACTATTTTATGCTTGAATTAAGGTCTTATGTATTATGTTGTTTTTTCAAATTCTGAATTCTTATGATTTTTAAAAGCCGTAGGAAGTAATTTTTTAATGTTATAGAAATTAAAATTTTATCAATTTTCAAAGTCAAACGTAGTTTATATTAGTCTTAGTATGTTAATTTAAATGTTTTATATGATATATATTAAGTATTAAAATGTTTGTCTTGGAAGAACTTAAGAATTATAAGATGTCAAATTCATATGAAAATCCAAGTCTTACGAAATTGTCATATGGTAAAGATAGTAGTCATAAGTGAGACATGAAGTCATATAGATTACTGAATTATTAAAAAATTAAAAATCATATGAACCAAAAGTCCCAGGAAAGTTAAAAAGTCATATATGAATCATATAACATAATAATTGGGTTTTCAAAAACTCCAAATATTATCAATTTTCTAATCCACTATATATTTTTGTACAACTTTTTACTTGATTTATTTCATCTATAATTAATAATTAATTTTTTCAATTTTATGAGAATTAAATTTTGTGTATTTTATATATAACTATATAAAGAACACTGGGAATGAATCATGTGTAAATATTTATGTTGTGTATTTTCAAAAAAAAAATTAAAAATAAAGAATTTCATTGAATTTGTTACATGATGTTAACTATAATTATCTTGAATGTATATAAATATATTTAAGAAATATTAATATTGATTAATTCACTTAATTGATGGGGTAATTAATTTTTATTTTTTTAATTATTTTATCTATTTATTTTTTTAGTTTTATAGAATATGAATGTTTTTACTCTAAAGTAGTTTATTATCATTGAGAGAGAATATTAATTTTTTTTTGGAAAATAAAATCTACAATTACTCTGAAAGAAACTATTATATTATTAATGATTGTTTCATAAAGAAAATATATAAATAGATTTCAATATAATAAATGAAATTGATCGTCTTGAATGAAACATCCTAATATTTTTAAATATAAAAATAATATTTGATACTATACATAAAAGAAAACACCAAGTATATAATATAATGTAAAACTACAAGAATTTACAATATATTTATTTAAAAATAAATTCAGTCTCTTTAATAGTTTTTTATTCAAGAAACATTGGGTTTAAAAAAATATGATAGCATTTTAAAATATTATTATTTAAACCTGAAAACTATAAACTAGTTGTTAAAATGGTATATATTAATATTACTAACTAAATTATTAAATTTTGAGGTTTCAATTTTTTTAAAATAAAATAAATTGATATATATAAATTATATATAAAATAAGAATAATTTGAATGTAAATGAAATGTTTTCAGAAAAAAAATATTTTTCAAAGAAAACAGTCTCATTGCTTCTTATGCACTGATGATTAAAGTAATTTATGAAAATTTAAGAAAATTTATTACAAATATTTAAATTTATTTTTTAAATAATCATATGAAAATAATTCTTTCGAAATTTTTGAGAACTTTATGAAAATATAAATTCTCAATGAATAGTGAAAACTAATTGTTTTATTAAAAAAATTCTTTTCATTCAATGCATTTACAAGATAATTTTTTTTATATTTAAATATAAAATTAGCTCAATAATCTATATAATAATCAAATATTTATCATTGTAATTATATTTATATAGAATTTTTATCTATAATATTTTAAACTTTTGACCATTTTCTCTTTGGAAACTCGCATTCTCTTCACATTTGTGATAATTATTTTAAATTATTTTTTAAAATTCCATGTATGGAATTTCAAAAAATTGAGTCTATATTGGTAGTAATAAACATTTATATTATATAATGAGGTTACCATAATCTTTGACCATAATTAATATTAAAAAATGTAAAAATTATTTACCGCTACAAAGGAAGAAATTGGTTTACCAGGGGTTAAACTAAAAATATGGGGGTTATAAATGACCAAAAACCTATCCGAAACCAATTGGTTGGAATTATTTAGACCATATATATATTATTTGATTGATAATTAAAAATTTTAATCCTTATTTCATGTGAAAAATGTTGGTACACCTTTTCATTTCAAAATTTACATGTGTGCTACTCTCATCACTAATAAAAAACCACCCACTTTCCAAATCTCATTATGATTCAAAAACCCATAGGGTCATCCAGTACCTTTCCAAATAAAATCATTACATAACTCAACTAAAATTAGAATCCTTATTTTTTTTAGAAATGTAGCGACCCTGACCAATGTAACCTAGAGCTGTTGTCCTACTTTATTACATTGGTATAAGATATAAGGAATCACATCTTAAATGACCCAATAGATTAGTAGTATTGGTAAAATCAATACATACATGATTAGCATATAAAATTTTATATCACAATTAAAAACATAAGTTTTTATAAATAATAAGATTAATAGATCTAGCATATCCTTTCTTATCAAACAAAGTATAGTTAACGTTTTCGTGAGAAATGAATCAAAATAATGGTGAGCTCAAATACATAGTAAGTGTAATGTAAAACATTAATTATCATAAAACAATAAGAATAATCCACATAAGAAATGTATATATCTAAAAATTAATTCATTTAATTAATAAACTATAAATAAAATGCATGCAGGGATAATATCATTTTGAGAATATCATGGATAATAAGATAATGAATAATCAACATGACAAGGAAAATAAATGAAAACACATGTCATTTAAACAATAAACTTAGAATTAATTGCAAATTGAGATAATATAATTGTGAAAATATCCTGGATTATTATAAATTTATTATTACTAGAAACAATACTTAATAATTAAATGTCATCATCTCAAGAATCAGGATACCTCTACCATCAAAACCTTTCACATGATTATTTAAAACTATAAATAAAATACTATTTATTTCTAGGTTACCAATTTATCCCATGAAACCTTCCGATAAATCAAGGGTCTAACTGTAAATATCCCATAACCATATAATAATGTCCAAAAAATTCCACATATATTGAATAATAGATTTAATTCATAAACAATGTGCTTTATCATAAAATATATATTGAGTGAAGAATATATATTTAATAATATTTACAGAGTCAGTAAAATAATGATTAAATTAGAAATACATATTTATAAATTAGATATGGTTTAGTAAATAAACATACCAATGAAAGGTATTATGGTTATTTAGTGTAAATTTTAAGTCTAATGGTTAAATGAATGAAAATATTTTAAGGGAAAGTGAATGACTACAAAAATGGATCAAGAAAGTAAATGTTAATATATTCCATGGTCAAAATGATCATAAACCATACAACATAAGGTTAATTCTGGTATAAATACAACATATACATAGTGGACTATATGTAAAATAAAGTTTTGTGTTATTGATAAATAAAAATACTATAAATATAACTTTAGAAACATTACAGTGAAAAATATCCTTTTAATTTTGAAAGAAAAATATAAATAAAGTTCAAAATAAATTTTAAAATAATTTTAGTTTAAAATAACCATTAAAACTTATAATTTAATATTTAAAATAATTTTTGGTCATGAAGGTGTGAAATATTCTTCATGTCGTACACATTAAAAAAATATTCTTTTCATTTTTTCGTAAAACCAATATAGTCATTGTTTTAAAAATAAAATAAAGATTCCTTTAATAAAATTTTGTAAAAATTAAAAATGTGTAAAAATGTTTTCAATAAATTATTTTCAAAATGTTATAGAAATTGAAAACATTTTTAGAAAACTTGGTTTTGGATAGAAAATGATTTCTGACCGAAGAGAAAAATAAATCCAGATTTTACTAAAAACATATTTTTGATCATTCTAAGTACCAACCAGTGGGAAAATGGTAATATTACATGAAAAAGTTAAATAATAACTAGCGTATAAGAAAATTAAAGTTCTAATTCTATAATTATCAAATATTTTCCATCAATGTAAATTTAACTGTAAATAATCCTAATTTAGTTGATTTTGTGAAATAAAACCTTGGAAAGATCACGATGTTAATGTGAGTTTTAACAAAAGAATAAATTATGTGTATAAAAATTAAATCCACCTAAAATATGTAGATATAAAATATAATGTATTAAAATTTATATACAAACATAAACATAAAATATCAAATACAATGAAGAAGTAATATAACCTAATGAATTAAACTGAGTTATGAAAATAATTACAACATGTTAATTTTAAATTAAAATACCATGGGATGAAATAATTAAAATTAAAACATAAAATAAAATTAATAATTAAATATTAATTATATAAACTGTCAAAGGGGCATAATTTACAAAATATAAATGAATGTATGTGCACAATAAAAAAATATTCTTCAATGGAAGGAAATTGAAACGAAGTTTCATAACTCCTATTTCCTTTGGGTTGAACATTATTTAAACTCATGTATAGTGGTTTTAATTTTTTTTAAATTTTATAAGATCTATATTAGTATTTAAAATAAAATATATGGTCATATAAAATATGGTTCCACCCATTAATTATTCATTATTCAATATTTGCAATATTTAGGGGGATAATATACTTGTTTTAACATTCGTATTTTTTCATGGATGTTCCAACTCTGGTGCATGTTATATTGTTTCATAATTTATAGAATAATAATCATGAAATATTAATAATATTTATACATCGATTATAATTTTAATTATAACCATTAAATATGGTTTTGAGAAAGAAATAAGTTACAATCATGAAGATTATAGGTTGTGAATACACATGAGTAATGTTTCCATTATTCAAGGATCATTATTAAAAGGAGGTAAGTGACAATTTTTATTTAAATAATGATAATAATATCATAAATACCATATTATGTCTTAAAATATCTGTATATATATATCATACATGGGTTGTTGTGATGAAAAAAGAGTCGCATTTCTTTGTGAATGCGGTAATCCGCATGTACACAGACAATGTGATAATCTTTTAGTGAGTGAAAATATAGGATAAAGATCACATATTTTCTTTTAATAAATATAAATATGTAATTAATATCATTGATATTTCATTTATATAATTTATATTCCTTAAAAATATCTATATTACCTTTCCTGTAAAGAATTAGGAAAAAACGAATCATATCGCTTCATGAGGTGGGGTCTACCATACACATGAGCGGTGTTATTGTATCCAATACAGAATGAAAAGTAAAAAATGTACATATTATATCATACCTTAAAAGGTATATTTATGTTATAAAGATCATATATACACTTTATACCCATCATCACACTTAACTATTAGAGGTTCTAATGAAAAAACATATGATGTCAGTTCAAGTAGCTATAGTCCACTATACAAATGAATGTTAATTTCATAACACTTTTTATGGAAGTGGGGATGGTTTTTAGAAATTACCTTAACATGAAAACATATAAATATATTTGATATATTTATTGTATTATATCATCCTCATTTAATAATAATTTATAGTGGTGGGGGGAGAAATAAATTAAAAACTCTCATTGAAATTCATCACACTTCTTCATGTAACCTCTTTAGGATTGCACCAAAATACTTCCTCGGTTGGATTTATGCCAGATATAATTATTATAAGATGATTTTATATAATTTTCATAGTTATTTGGTCAATTATTGGCCAATTATAAAAGGTTTTAAGCTGTGAAGAAAATTGTATAGGGTGGCCTTTTTATAAGTGAGGTGAGTAGAACACTTCTAATTTGTAAAAGGGAAAGAGGCGTACCTAAATTTTTCATATACAAAATGGTCCAAGATGGATTATTATTTAAAAATAGAATTATAATATTTAAATATTTAAATAATTTATATTTTATATATGTTCTTATTTTATTTGGAGCCTTATGTTTTTAGTTTAACCCCCAATAAATAAGTTTTTAACTTAGTTATGGTAATTAATTTTTCCTATGTTCAATATTCATTATAATAAAAAAAAAATAGTTTAAATTTATTAAATAATATAAATTATTATGATTCTAAATATGAAATCCATTTCTCAAAATTGTATATACAAAATTGTAATTTGAAATTAATTCAGCAGATGCGACGATAAGGTGGGTTTTCAAAGAGAAAATGTTTAAAAGTATAAAAATATTTTATTTCAAAATTAAATATGAAAATAATTCTAGTTACCTATATTGTATTAAAATATATATTATTGAACTAATTTTACTTTAAAAAAATAAAAATATAATTTTACTTTACAAACAATTTAAAAAAAGGCAGTTTTCAAGGAGAATTCAGTATTTTTTAAATATTCATCAAAGAATGAAACAATTTAAAAAATAAAAAAAAACCCAGGTAAAAATAATTTTTTATTATAATTTCAAAAAATAAATTTATTTAATCAAATAAATTTTTGAAAATTTGTAAAAATGAATATTAATGTATGTGTGCAAAGCATGATTAAACCATTGTTTAGAAAATAATGAATTTTTTTCCAAAATATTTAAATATACTTTTAAATGATTATTATTTTATTTACAATCAATAGACAAACATAATTTTCATAATTTAATTAGTACTATCCTTACCTTCAAATTTAAAGTATATTTTATAACATTATACTATTTTATGGTTCATTTAGACTTGAGGGTGATATTTGTTGTAAGCTATCAAAAAGATTAAATTTAAAGAGGTTATTTCATGTGTTGTTTAAGCTAAGTGTTCTCTGTCACATATGGTATCAAATAAAAATTTATTATTTCATAAGTTCTAGCATTTACATTCTTCCCACATGAAATAAATTGTGCCCTAGAAATTTACACTTGATCTTGATAATGAAGGTTTTGATATTTAAAAATTTTCTTTTAAAAAAACCACATCATAAAAAGAGTTAACAAAAAATCCTCTCAATAAGAGAGATAGAGAAGTATAAAGGTCATATTGGATAACTCATATCTTTTTTTTCATGTAGGAGAAAATTTCTTGTATGTAATTATTTGGACCTGGAATAAAAGAGTAAATAATTATTAAGACAGATAGAGGTATTTGATAAAAAGAAAGTGAATGATAAATGTAAATTTAATAACATAAAATCAATAAATCTCTAATGATTTAAAAGACCACAGGTTCAAATATAAATTATGGTAGTAAGATTTTTTTCAAGATCCTTTCCAAAAAATGAGGAAATATTTTTCTATATAATGATATCATGAAATATACTTACTTGATATGTTTTTATTTTATAATAAAAATTTCATCCTTTGGTTTTTCTTCAATAGTTTTCTAATTCATCACTAACATGAATAAATGAATATCCAAAAATTAATTTTGTATTCCTGAAGTAGTAAAATTTTCTTTTAATTGATCATAATATCCAAAAAGAGTCTAAATTCTATCAATGTGTCTCTAATTATTTTTCAAAACCAATATTGTTAGAATAAGTTATCAAATATAATACAATAATCAATAAAACTCAACAGTCAGAACGAGAAAAATGGGTTATTACCATGGTTCAAAATTGTGGCTATAGGTCTCAAATCCATGTCCATATCCTATGGCCATGGTTTTTCCCAACTGTGGGCGCTATCTCCGTCGTAGTAGGGTCTGAATATGGCCACAATTTTAACCATGGCAATAAGTGTCCTATTGCCACAGTTTTAAAAAATGTGTCCATAGGTGTCTCTGTTGTCAACCATGTAAGTTGACCTATGGCCATGGTTTTTACTAGGGAAATTGGTGGCCTATTGCCACAGTTATAACCATGGCTATAGCCCTAGAAAACTGTGTAAAGAGGTGGACTATTACCACAGATGAAACCATGGCTATAACCATAGAAAACCATGACAATAGCATGAAAATAATGTGTGTCTAGAAAGATTTGATCCCGACACCTTCCTTTCATGTTCTAGTGAGCTAACCACTACACCACTAAGGATTTTGTGTGTATACATATAAAATATGTTATATATATTATTAAAAACCGTGGCAGTATCCTAAAAACCGTGGCAATTGTTCTTCCCGCCATTTTTTGGTGGGAATTTTTTTATCCCACGCCAGGGTGGGAGACATATAGCCACTCTTTTCCAAACTGCGGCTATAAACCTTCAAAAAAGGCCTATAGAAATGGTTTTGAAAACCCGGGATATATGCCATATAACCGTGGCTATAGGTTTGGGCAACAACCATGGTTTTGAAAACCATGGCTCTAGGCCTTGAAAAAAGGACCTATAAACACGATTTTAAAACCACGGCTATAGGTCTGTGGCCATAGCCTATTTTTCCAGTAGTGAGTAACACCACTAATTCATCATTAATATTTATCCATCAAATTGTTTAACTAAAAGAAATTATATGTTAACCAATAAAACATATAGCCCATTGGTATAAGTTGAAACCATATCATCCTTTGGTTGTGGGTTCAGTCCACAAAACCTTACTAGATGGGATGAGTTTTCACTTAGAAAGATGATTGTCCTTTTTAAAATAATATTAATATAATTATTATAGAGTACCCAAAAAATTATGGATATCATTGAAATAAAATTAATCATTAAATAACCCTTTTATAAGGGATTTTAATAAAAAAATTATTCTTAAAAATCATAATAATCTTGTCTGGAGATTATTACAATTTTATTAATGATCATGTTAACACTAAAGGTTATCAATACCTTTAAAGTTAGATATGTAAGATGTAAAGTTATTATTTTACAAAAACCATTTTCACTAAAACATATACAAAACCAATGGGTTATATTTCCAGAAATGTTTCACTAAATATACAGAATATTTGTAGAATCACATAACCTAAGAACTAAAAATGAGTATTTAAGAATTTTAGAATATGATAAATCATAAAATCGTAAATGAATGATTGTATCCATAAATATTAAGTTAATGGAGACAAATATGATTTTAAAATGTAACATAATCATCAGATGTTTCTGGATTCTTATAACTGAAGCACCATTGGTAAAAATAATTCTATAATTTAATCTCGGGTTCCCAATACATAAATAATTTGATAATTTTATTTCAACATGGGTCCTTACTTGATTGAGGGGTTATCCTTTATAGGTGTGAATTTTCATAGATAATCCCTAGACTCTCCAAAATTAAGACCAAAAATAATTAATGGATCCTTGGGATGATATTTATTTCCTTGCTTTGTACTCTTCATTTTCCCTTGGAATTATATGATTTATGCCATTTTTTATAAACTTAATGAATTTTCCCATTCCATTGAGACACATTCTTGGGTTTCTATTTCTAAATTTTCTAATATAGTGAAAATTTACCCTACATTCCTACATTTTCTCCACCATTTGAGATCTTATTAAACTATATCCTTCTCCTCGTTAGTGAGTTTGATAGTTTGTTAAGGTATAACTTGTCAAAAAATATTCTGGGAAAATGAATTAGGATTAATTAAAATATAATTCACTCCATTCATCACCACATTTGGTTAATCATAGTCACCACCTAGTGATTCATATTCAATCGATCAATTGACTAAAACTTAAAATCATATTGTGGGAAACAAAAATCCTATTGGAAAAAATATATATTCATTTATATGATTTTCAAATCATGACACATTTTTTTCAACATAATAAACCTTATATTTAACCTTGTTTCGTTGTTGTTATTATATTTTGAAATACATATAAATTTTTTTTATGTAAAATTTGAATTATGCCAAGCATATCCCCAATGAGTGTCAAACCAGGTGGGCAGTAAGGCCCATTTTTAAGCCCCAGGAGACGATCATTCCAAGAGAAATGCACCATTTTTAGAGTTTCAAACCCAAGGTAAATCTATGCCAGAACCATGTACACTTGTGTTATCCATATAGTAATGTTTTTCAAGGAAAAACCTGTATTATTACCAAAAATTTGGAATGTTATTACGTAATTATTATAAAATTGATTCATAGGATTGTGATCATAAGTTTATGTTTTCTTAAATATAGTTCCCAAGGTTTCTACTTAAATTCCTCTAATAATAACTATAGTTACCCAACCTTAGTAACATGAATCTGGTTCCTTACTTTTTTAAATTGGCATAAGATACAAGGAATCTCATCCTGAAGAACCAACTAGCCTATTAGTCTTGGTAAATTGGATATGTAAATGATTCCCATATTATATTTGATGAACATACATTATAGAATAATAATTTTTGAGAATAAAATTATCCCCTCAATCATATTCTTTATTATAAAACAAACTATACATCATGGTTTATTAATAAAGGAAGAAAAATAAAGGTGATAAAAAATTCTTATTAGGGGTTATTTAAAAAGGAAGATTTGTTGAGTAAACAAGAATAATACACACAGTATGGTAAATAAAAAAAATTAACATGCCATTTAATCTATTATCTAAGAATTAAATGAATATAGTGATAATTTCTTTGTAAAGATATCATGGATAATAAGGTAAGTCAAAATCAATATGGAAAATAAAATAACTGAAAACACATGCTATTTAATTAATGAATAGAGAATAAAATGAATCTAGCAATAATATTGTTGTGAAAATATCTTGGATAATAACAACTAAATTCTTAATAAAATAAAGAATCAATTATTTGACTTCATGATCTAATACATCCTGACACCTCTATCATAAATACCTTTCACAAGATGGTTTTAAATCGTTATGTAAAAACCTATTTAATATTATCTTATTGATTAGCCTCATGAAACCTACTGATTCATTTGCAGGTCTATCTATAACAAGAATCCACCCATATCTTCAAATCCAAATCATTAATTAAATAATTTATTTGACTCATGAACATTGTGCCTTGTCATCAAATATCTGTGTTGATAAAAGAATATTAATTTTAATCATTTTCCCAGCCAATCAAATAATGTTCAAAGTATAACACTTATGTTGAAATGATATACATTTTAAAATATAAACATGTCTATGGTAAATAATATGTATATTTTGTGGAAATTTAATCTACAATGATCCAGGGAAAATAAATATTTCATTAGAGAGTTAATGTGCACAAAAATGAATCAAGAATGTTAATTTAAATATATTACTTGGTAAAAATGATCACAAACAATCAGGAAGAATAATAAAAATTCAATTAATATAACATATCCCTAGTGGTGTAGATTTAAAATAAATTTATATTGTTTTTTATTAATATAAATACCTTAAATGGATATTTAATAATAATTTTGAGGAAAATAACCTTTTCATATTAAAAACACCCTTTAAAAATGAAATAAAAAATGAAAATAATGTTATTTTGAAATAACCTTTGAAACATAAATATAAAGCTTTAAAATATTAAGTGTTCATGATTGGGTGAGATTCCATACATTACATACACATTAAAATAAATATTCTTTTCACTTTTTAGGTAAAAGCCAAGCATTCCTTATTTTGTAGATGATATGAAGATTCTTTTGAAAACATTTTAAAAAAAATTAAAATACACAATAAATTTTTAATAAATATTTATTCTAAAAAGATAAAAACATTTTTAAAACAATATTTGATAAAAATATTAGAATAAAAATTATTTCCATTTGAAAATAGAAATAAATTATAATTTTACTAAATGTATTTTTTCAATACTTGTAAGTTTCAAAGAGTGGAATATTGTAATTTTACTTGAAAATTTTAATGAATAATAATATGAGAATAAAATTTATTTATTAAAAATATATATAATAATTTACTTCAATGTAAATTCAAGTATAAAAAATTCTAGTTAAAATGAGTTTTTGAAATAAACTCTTGCAATGATCTCAACGTCGAAGTCAAAATTAACCAGCGAGTCAATTATGTGTATCAAATTTAAATACACATAAAAAAGGGGATATAAAAACTAATATTTTTAAATTTCAATATAAATATAGTCATATAATATCAAAGACAAGAAATAGTTAATATAACCCAATGAAAGAAATTAAGTTATGAAATTATTATAAATTTTTAATTTTCAAGTAAAATCCCCTTGGATGGAATAATTTAGATTAATACATAAAATACCATGAATAATGAGGTATTTAAGATATTACCTATCAGAGGGGTAGTATATACACTATATAAATTAAATAAGGTTCCCAACAATAAAATATTCCTCAATGAAGTGAAATTGACATAAAGTCCCTTACCTCACACATCCTTTTTGTTGAACACGATTTAACATAATGTATAGTGGTATTAAAAATTTTATTAACTTATATTATAACCATATTAATATTTATTATATGAAATATTATTCATTATTACATCTTACCACCCTTTTGTTATTTAAAATTCAATATTTTCATTGTTTCTGGTGTTAATTACCTTATTTTCTCATTCAGATTTTTTTCAGGAAAGTTCATATTATTATGCATATTATATAGTTACATATTATAGATAATAATAATAATAAAATAATTATCATATTTATATATCAATTATAATTTTAATACAAACCATTAATTATGGTTTTCAATAAATGATGTCTGTTATGATCATGGAGACGGTAGGTTGTACTTATACATAGTAAAATTTCCATTTTTCAAATATCATTATAGAAATGAGGTAAGTAATATATTATAATTATAGAATTATTGTAATACCATAAATAAAATATTATTTATTTAAATATAATTATATATATATTATCCATGTGTCGTGTTAATGAAAATAGAGTCACATAACTTATTAAAGGTGATAGTCCACATATACAGGAACGATGTTATCATCTTTCAATGAGTGAAAAAGTTTGAAATATAAAAATATACTATCTTTTAAAAAGGATATATAATAAATTAATATAATTATTAGGTCATTAATAACCAATATAGTAATCAAATTTTTTCTTTATTACCATCCATGTAAAGTGTTAGTGAAAAATGAATCACATCGCTTCTTGAGGTAGTTGTCCGTCGTATACACATGCAACGTTATCATTTCCCATGTGTAATGGAATGTAAAAAAGTTATTTATGATATAGTAACTCCATATGTATTATTATGTTATTAATATCATATATATATATATATATATTAAATCTATCTTCGTACCCAACTGTGAGAGATGTTAATGCAAAAACAAATGACATCAATTTTTGAGGAAGTAGTCCACCGTACACATGAAAGATGATTTGGTTACATATTTGATGGTGGTGTGGATGATTTTAGGTCATTAACATAAACTAAAACTTAAAATTATATTTAATATACTTTTTTACTATATAATTATATTTTAATATTAATCTAGGAAATTCTAAGAAAAATAATATAAAAATACTCATTGAAGAACGTTACCTCTTCTTCAGGTGACCTCCTTATATTTATAACTAAAATCATACTTTGTTGGATTTATAAAAAAAATAACTTTTCTAGTATGATGTTGTTTAATTTTTATAAGTTTATTTGATAGGTGTTTTTTAAAAAAAGTTTTTGATGGTGTGAATAATAGAGAAATGGGGTGGCCTTTTTTAACTGACGTGAGCGACGCACTTGTAATTTTTTACAGGAAAATTTTTCCCACATTATTCAAATTTTAAAAGGGTAAAAATGGATTATTATATATAATTATACATTATAAGGTTTCAATATTTCCTTAAAATAGACTAAATATAAGTATTCAGTTCATTTTATCCATTACCTTTTTAGTTTAACCCCCTGATAAATCAGTTTTTACCTTAATTTTGGTATTTAATTTTTACTATTTGTACTCTTAATTATGGTGAAAATTATGTTTAAATTATTAAAAAATATAAATATTTAATCTATTTTTCTACATTATATTCATATATCCATAAAATGTTAATTTAAAATTAATGTTGTAGACACGACGAGAAAGTGGGTTTTCAAAAAAAAATGTTCAAAATTTTAGAAAGTTTTGATATAAAAATTAAATATGAAAATGATTCCAATGGCCTAAATAAGATTAATATATTTAAAATTGAAATAGTATTACTACAAAACCAGTTAAAAATATAATTCAAATTTATACATAATTTTAAAAAAGGTCGTTTTCAATGAAAATTTAGTGTATTTTCACTATTCATCAAAAATGAAATATTTCTGAAAAATATAAAAAATTCAACAGAAGATAATTTTTATATTCCAATTAAAAAATAACTTTATATAATAAATTTTCTAAAAGTGATAAAAATTTGTTTTCAAATATGTGCACAACGTGCAACTAGATCGTCTCTTAAAAAATACAGTACTTCGAAAAACATTTATTTTTATTTTAAATGATCCTTGTTTTTTTATAATAAATTTAAAAAAATTATTTTAATTTTCTAATAAATAATATTTTTAAAAACAAATTTAACCGCTAGATTGTCAAGGTATAGTATGTTTTGTTTCATTTAGACTCAGGGTAGCGTATTCCTCAATCTAACAAAATGATAAAATTTAAATAGATATATTTTTTGGGTTATTTAAACTTAGTGTATCATGATTAATAAAATTTAAAGTAAAATTTTATAATTGTATAATCTTGTGGTGTTATTATAATTTCATCCTATGAAGTATTTTGGTTCAAACCAAATGAAGTTGACTACAGAAAAGGTATCATACCTAACTAAGTGATTTATTTTATTTTTTCATCCATCTCCTTAAATTTTTATTAAACGATGATGAAATAATTAAAATAATTAAAATAATTAATTATATATACTTAGATATTGTTGTGTTAGTGTAATGACCTATATCCATCTCTTGTTCCATAAAATGGTAAAGTAAATCCTTGATCAAGTGTATGGTGGACCACAGTCTCATGAACTGATGTAGTTTGTTTTAAATCACCAACATTAATGGATGGATATAACGATGAATTTACCATGGGTATAAAATATTTATGATATTATTATACTTATATAATCTTAATATCAACTATGCATTTTTTCATTCCATTCCATTTCAAATATGATAGCGTCACTGAGGTTTATGGAGGACTACGACCACGCGTTGCTATGCGATTCATTTTTCACTTTCTCTTTACATGGAATGTAATAAGGGCAAAATTAATTAATATATTTTATATATATATGAGATTATATTGATTATTTAAAATTAATATATCACTAAATTATTTACCCTTTCACTCTTGAAGATAATGATATCTTTGATCGTGCATGGGTATGACCTACCACCTCCACAAAACAACGGGATTCATTTTCATTGTCCAACATTCATTAGTGGTTTTAAAAATGTATATACTAGAAAAATGTCATATTTATAACATTATTTTTAGTATAGAGATGATACATATAAATATATATTATATTTTTAATAACTAGATCATTCATAAAAAAATGTGCATGAGAAAACAGGACAATTAACACATAAAAAATGAAAATAATGACATATTCGTAAAAACGGTGGGTAAAATGTAATGAGAAGACCATATATGATATTATAAATATAATTATTATTTTCATACAATTTAATAACATTTTTAAAAATATATTACATGATTTTTAGATATGAACAATAGAAGTTCTACCTAAGGTAAAGGTTTCTCATCTCACTTTTACTTTCGTGAGACATATTCCATATTCACCACTTATTTCCATTGTGTGGTTTACATGAATCCTCTTTGATATTATATATCATTAATAAATTTATCTTCATTTTATTGAAATTTTCAGTTTATTTCATTTATTTTATGGGGATTGGGATTCAAAATTTAGCATAATGGTAAGGGTTTATTTCAAAATCTTATCATTATCCAGGTTTGTTTATATTTACATCCCACTTAAGAGAATTATATGATATTTATATATTAAAATAAAAATATTTATTAATTAACCATTTCATTTAATAGATCCATTTTCCACTCAACCGCACTTAAATTTATTAAGAAAATGGTTTAAATAAAATCAGAATTTATTTCTCTCTTTTGTCAGAAATCATTTTTCATCAAAACTCATGTTCTATGAAAATGTTTTAAATATTTATTTTTGCCTTTTAGAAATTATTTAATAAATTAATTTATACCCATTTATACTATAACACCCCAAACTTACATGATGCGTTTCTCTTTGAATGATACAATAGCTTGTACTATACACAACTTCTAGTTTTAACACATAACGACCAATCAAACTTTCCGTTATGAATAGTAATATACACTTTTGGAAAATTTTTAAGTTTTATATTTCTAAATGGAATTAATTTTTGGATTCAGAATATCAAAATTAGCATAGGGTGAATTTTTTGTTTTTTGTTTCTAAAAGCATTCAATATTTGGGGAAAAGTGAAAACCACGACATTATTATTTCAAACTTACTTTTTATTAAAATAAATTCTATTTTATTTAAATTTATTTTAGGTCAAAATAGAGACATAATACCTATATATGTTCAATTTCATTCATTGGATTCATTTTATAATAAAATTTAATATATAAATTTTTTATTGAGTACTTTTAACGCCTTTTACCCACCTTCTAGTCACATTTGAAAATTTGCATGAAATGTAATTTTGCTGTTGCTGTAAATTAAATTTCAAAAATATGAGAGACACGATTGAAATCAGTAAGTATCATTTGGTTCAATTGGATGAAAATAATTTTGGTTGAATAGTAACTTTGGAATTTTATTTACCATTGTTATAAGTAAATATGATAATTAAAGGTAAACATGATATTGTAATTAGCCAAACACATGTCCTAATTCAATGGGATAAGGGTATTTTGAAAAAAAGAATCCTTATGAATAAAATATGGTACTTTTTGTCCAATTGGATTAGATTAGGACATTTATTATTATTTTATTTAAAGAAGAGTTAAAAGAGTTAAATTAAATGTTTAATAACTAAACCATTTTTAATATAGGGATATACATAAGAAAAATTCAAATAAAAATATTGATTATAATGATAAAAATATTTCATACATAATTTTATTTTATTTATAATTTTAGACATTTAATAATTAAATTTAATTATAAATCAATGATGATGTAGTAATTACCTTTTTGATGAAAGATTAAAATAATTGATATTATAAATATCTAAATATATGTAAATTGAGACTTATAATGAATTACACTAATTTTCTACGTTAATATGACTTGTTATTATGGATTAAATAAAGTTTTTTCAAAGTGATAAAGTTGTTATTACTTCCACAAAAACAAAATACAAAATAGAGTTAGAATTGGCATAAATGAATTTTTAAAACAAAAACTATATTATAAATTGATATTATATTCCTAACAATTCAAGGGTCTGCAAAAGGACATAGATAAGGTTAGATATTTCAATAAGGAACCATTAGGGGTTCTCTTGGTTTTTTATAGTATGTTTATTGATCATTTATTATAATAATACCAAAAGACATGGTAAAAGTTAAACTATTTAACAAAGAGTTAAATCTAAAAGATAAGGTAAATATAGGGACCTAAACAGGCCTAAAACTTATTAGTTGGGAATATTTAGAAACATCCCCACCTTATCCTATAAATAAATAAATTTGGATCCATTATAAAACTAAAATGATTTTATAATAAAATAATATTTCAATCTTTCCCAAAAGTAACCCTCACCTCTCATAAAAAAGGGTACTTCACCTACTCTCAAAATCACATCTTCAAAGACATTTTTCTCCACTAAAACCTACTAAAATATCCTCCCAACTAACCTCACTTAAACATAGAGGCCATACTCTGATCTGAAAGCGAACCTATGGATCCATTTTGATCAAATCAAAAGGAAGCACCCAAAGAAGTGGTAAAACATTCATCACCTCTTTCAAAGTTATTTTCTTCCTCGACTTCCTCTTTCTTTGTTGTTTCCATAACAAAATAATAAATCTACTAACTTATACATACTGTGATGTTATTATGAATACAGTACAATCATTTTCATTACTCTTTCCATCCTATGAATGACAAGTCACCGTACGTGCGTACGTATGACTTACCATCGCCACATCATGATATAGTTTGTTAATCAAAGACTTCATTATTTGGATGGGTATAATAATGAGTATAACTGATTGAAATAATAAATATAACATATTAATGATTCTGTATATATTATATGACATTCAATTAAATATGATTTAACCATTAATAGAATGATATTGTCACTCGTGCATATGTACGGATTACCGTCACCACAAACGCGATGAGATTCATTCGCAATCAAAACCATTCAAGAATAATTTTCATTTTATGATTAAATATAATGTTTAAGAACATAATATAATTCTTTATATGAATCAAATGAATCCTATAAAAAAAATGGCTTACGTAACCAAGCATATAATGTAAAAAAAATCAGCTAACCCCCAAAACAATGATACTACTGAAATATTATGAACAAAGAAATATTATAAGATCATATATGATATCATATTTATGTATGTGGTTCTTTTAAAATTTAATAACATTAATTTAACTATTATAAAAGAGGTTAACATACCCTCGATCATGGAAAAGTATAAGGTAAGAATTAATTCTACAAACTCTTCATTATCTGAGTGTGTTTATATATGATTATCTTCTGGGACCTCTTTATCTTCCATATCTAGTTTTCTTAAAAATGAAATTCAATTTTTTTACTATTTCCATAAATATGGGTTAAATTAATTTATACCCTTTTTTTACTTTTTATAAAATTTTATAAAAAAATATTACTTTTGTTTTCCATACATGGTCCTTTATGACCTTTTTGATAAACTTAAGGAAAGAAGGTTTTGTTAAATTATACGGTAGGTGCAGGTATTTTCTACCATTATAACACATTCAAAGATTCCATTATAATATTATAAAAATATTTTATAAATAAATATTTTATTTTATAATTGCATGACTTTAAAATGATTTCAATATAGAAAGAGATATTTCTCTCAATTTTTTTTGATTTCATCTATGTCAATATCCTTTGATAAACTTTTCACTTATTTGAAGTTGATTTATTATGATATCATATTCCATATTTTATTTAAGGTTTTGTGATATGTTTGATGGTGGATATGTTATTTTTATACCATTAATGGTTTATAGTTTAAGTATTAACATTGTGTATGCTAGTTTTAATACGAATGTTTATGTTATGTTTCAACCTTTTCATAAGAGGAATGCATTGGACTTATTAAGTGATGGGTGGAGACTACTATAGCTTCTCGAAGCATCAGTAGGTCTCATAAGACAAAATAGTGTTTTGGGATAAGGCGTTGGAAAAATCTTATTTTTAGTCTTAGCTTGAGGCCTTGACTATGTGGTTATGATGTCCGACATTATTCATTTCATCATTATGAAATTGGATATTGATATTACATGTGATTATTCTACTATTATAATATCCATGTGAATAAGTAAATATAATTATTTGACTTATCTTTTCTATATTATGCTATATTTTATGTTTAAAAGCCTTGTTTTTTAGTCTTATACATTTCCTTAAATATTTATACTTATTTATCATAGTTTCTACTATATTCATATCCCTACAGAGCATCTGAGATCACCCCTTTTATATGATTTATTTTTACCAGGATGCTAATAAGTATATTATGATTAACCTGCATAAATAGGATAAGGGATATAATAATGTTCAATGGGGACACAATGTTGTTTTATATTTCATAATGTAAGTTAAAATATACGTATGTAACTAGTACATCCAAGGCTACTAAACTGATCGGTCTGTCAGGACATGATTCATAGTATCATGTCAATGTTATCTAATAATGCACTATCTCTGGGTAATTGGGGTCAGGGCTTTATAGTTGGTATCAGAGGAAGTTTATTACAATCCATGAAAGCTAGATTTAGAAAAAACACTAATTAGGGAACATTACCCTAAGATAGGCTTCGAATATTAGAATAGAAAAACATCCTAAAATTTTGGTAATGTATAGATTTTGTGTATATTCCAAGAAACACATCCCTTTCTAGATACAAGTATGTAGAGGCAGCTCTGGAACAAATATACCTAGGAGTTAAAACTCCAACAAGGATTTTCAGGCTTGACCCGGGGTATCCTAGTACATGACAACGAGCCTTGATACACTCTTGGTTACCACACTCCCGATGTATATGATTAGAATAATTCACATTTTCTTTACCAAACCATTATGAAGGACTAATGAGTAAATACTTCATCAAAGAAAGAATTTTTAATTATTATAGATTATATATAGAAAATGTCTAATTTAATTTAGGTATTTGACATGTTTGGAATTATGTATTATGATTCATAAACTAGTCTAGTATATTCCATTGTTTAGAAATAACTCCTATTGGAAAGAATGAAAACCGTAACAACACACGTAATATAATTATGGATTTCCCTCCTACTCAAGATAATTATTATTGATCTGGTGATGCAACTGGTGCTGAATAACATATAACCAAACTAGGACAACTCACTTAGGTTATGAGTAATAACCTTACCTGTATGGAGCACCCTGATCCACAACATAGAGGATTAATTTTAGAAATATTCATGAGGAAAAAACCACCAACATTCAATGGGACTAATAATCCACTTTTAATTGAGAAATGGATTAATTTCCTAGAGATAATATTTTAGTCTTTGGGGAGTAGCAAAAGGGAAAAAGTTTTCATGGATGTTTATCGCCTCACGGGGCATACAGATCAATGGTGGTCATTAATTCAAAACAAAAATGTGGATGAAGAAGTGTCAAATATGGAATGGTGGGAGTTTGAAGAACATTTAATAGAAAAATACTTTCCTTGTGACCATCCAGAAGATATTGAAAGACAATTTCTATGTCTGAGGAAAAAAGATGAAGAGAATGTTTCAAAGTATGAGGCTAACATTAAAAGGTTAGCAAGGCATGCTGAAGATTATATATGTAACCCAAGGAGAAAGATTGATCGATTATTTTATGGGTTAAAACAATTTATCTGTCCAGAAATAGTCTCAAAATCCTTCTCATTATATAATGAGATTGTCTCATATCCTATCAAGACAAAAAATGAATTCTCTAAGTCTTACAACATTAAAGAAAAGAAAGAGAAGAATAGATCTACTAAACACTCTGAAAATGGAAATAAAGGGAAGAAGGAAAATTTTAAATTTCCATCTTCTGTTAAATGTGGGAAGAAACACCCTGGTACTTACCTAAAGGTAATGGGAGTCTGTTACATGTGTGGTAAAAAGTCTACCAAGCTCGTGATTGCAAGGGAATGAAAGAGGCTATCAATTTTGAATCCCACAATTGTTGAGAGATGGGGAATTATGAAAATGAATTTCCTAATCACCAAGGAAACATACCTCAAAAAAGGCCAAGGGAGAAAGGACAAGCTTATGTGATCAATATTACTAAGGTTGATCTTTCAAATGACATAGTGGCAGGTAATTTAATGGTTTCCTCAAATTTAGCCAATGCCTTATTTAATTCTGGATCATCGTATTATTTAATATCTTCCTAGTTTTCTAGGAAAATTAGATATAATCCTCAGTAGGGATTGGATTTCGGATCATGATACAAAACATTATTATAAGAAGAAAGAGGTTATATTTGTCGATGATGATAAGAAATACCTTATCATTAGATAAGAAACGTCACCACCTCATTCTTATCTAGATCCCCCCAGGTAGCTCTAGTAAATTCAATTATTTTGGAGGAAGATAGTGAAATAACTATGGGTGAGTAAAGGAATGATCAAATAGAGGACATACCTATTGTGAAAGAATATGTTGATGTGTTTCCAGAGGATTTACATGGACATCCTGTAGAACGAGAAGTTGAGTTTTACATTGATTTAATTCCTAGTTCAAGGCCCATATCGAATACCCCTTATAGAATGGCCACTATGGAATTAGTGGAACTAAAGAAACAACTAGATGAATTGAGTAATATAGGATTTACTCACCCTGGTTTTTCTCTAGGGGGAGACCCTATTTTTTTTGTTAAGAAGACAGATGGATTTATGAGGTTGTGCATTGAATACATGGAGATCAATGATATAACAATAAATAACAAGTATCCCATACCTCGAATTGATGATTTTTTGATCAATTTAATGGAGCTCAATATTTTTCAATGATTGACCTTCAATCTGGATGTCATTAGTTGTGTGTGAAGAAGGGAGACATTCTGAAGACAACATTTTGTACCAGGTATGGGCAGTATGATTTTATAGTAATGCCTTTTGGACTAGCTAATGCACCAAATGTTTTCATGGATCTAAGGAATAGATTTTTAAATGAATATCTTAATGACTTTGTTGTGGTATTTATTGATGATATCTTGGTTTAATCCAAAAGTTATGAAGATAAAGAAAATCACTTGCGCACTATTCTAAAGACTCATAGAGGAAATGAATTATATGTGAAGTTTAGCAAGTCTAAATTCTAGATTTAGGAGATTTCTTTTCTTGGATATATTGTCTCTACGTATGAAATCTCTATTGATCCTTCAAAGACCAAGGCAATCCACGAATGGACAGCACTGACAAGTATAACTAAGGTATGCAGTTTTATTGGTTTAGTAAGTTATTATCGACATTTCTTCCAGAATTTTTCCTGATTGGAAAACCCATTAACCAAGCTCACACGTAAAGGGGTAAATTTTTTTTTGAAAAAAGAGTGTGAATAGTGTGTTGAATAATGGAGTATAAGATTAGTAAATGTTAGTATCTTGACTCTACCATTGGGGAATGTTGAGTTTTTTATAGTGATACTTCAAATAAAGGACTTGGTTGTGTAAAGATTGCTATGGAAATAATCATGAGAGTTGAAAGGGATCCTATTTTCATGGATCTAGTAAATATTGATATGGGAATAATAATGGAAGGTGAAAAATCAATACTTTTTTAAATGGTTTCCAATCAAACTTTACTAGAATGGATAATAAGTTCTCAGACTGATGATAAAGAGTTTCAAAAGAAAATTAAAGCATTGAATGATAGGAGATTGATTGACTACGTATATGAAGATGAAAATTTGAAATTTGGGAAGATACTTTTTGTTCATGACAATACTGATATAAAAAGGTAATTGTTGGATGATGCTCATAGATGAATTTTCACTATACACTCTCGTAGAACTATAATGTATGGAGATTTGAAGGAACATTTTTTTGTGGGACAACATGAATAGGGAGATTGTTGATTATGTGTCAAGATGTATGGTTTTTCAATAGGTTAAGGGAGGAAGAAAACAACCTAGAAGAGTCATTCAACCTCTTCCCACACCTAATCAGAAATGGTATGATATTACGATGGACTTTTTCATGGGACTAGCAAAGACTCCGAGAAGGAATGATGAAATATGGGTCATTGTTGATCATCTTAACATGTCAACACATTCTCTTGATATAAGATAAGATTTACCACTTCAATATTTAGCAAAAATATATATTATTGAAGTTTTATGACTTCATAGAGTACCCCTATCGATTGTTTCTGATCATGATCCTCATTTTACATCAAGATTCTGGAAAAGTCATTAGAAGGACCTAGATACTGAACTTCGTTTGGGCACTGCTTACCACCCTCAAACTGATGGATAATTAGAGCAGATTATTAGATCATTATAAGTCAAGTAGAGATATTGGTCACTAGACTCTCAATGTCTGTTGGATCAATATTTACCTCTGGTAGAATCTTTCTATAATAATAGCATCCATTCAAGTATTTAGATGGCACCATATGAAGCGTTATATGGAAAGGGATATCTCATACCAACATGATGGGATGATGTTGGTGAAGGAAAGCTCATAGGACCAGAACATGTTGAAGAAGCAATTGAAAAGGTGAAGGTTATACAAACCCACATCAAAGCATCTAAATGTAGGAAATAGAGCTACAATGATAACCGAAGGAAGGATTTTGAATTTCAATTAGTAGATTATTTTTTCATGAAGGTATCTCCATAGAAGGGTGTTTTACAATTTGGTAGGAAGGGAAAATTAAGTACCAGGTACATCAGAACTTTCTAAATTCTAGAGTGAATTGGAGTTGAAGATTATCGTTGGGAAATGTTGCCTAGTCTCTCATTTGTTCAGGATGTTTTCCACATATCACTCTTGAGAAAATACATGCCTAACCCAAAGAATTTAACCACATATGAATAAATAGAACTGGAACATGACCATTCTTACTGCGAAGATTCTATCAGAATTCTTGATACCAGAGAACAAGGTTTGAGAAACCGGATGACTCATTGGGTGAAATTTCTATAGAGAAACCATACGATGGAAGATGCAATGTTGGAACCCAAGGAAAATATGATGAAGAACCACCCAAATCTTTTTATGCATTAATATTTTCTAAATTTTAAGGATGAAAATATTTGAAGGAGGGAAGAATGTAACCCCCCAAGCATCCACGATACATTTCACTTTGAATATTACAATAGCTTGCGTTGTTCGCAACATAGAGTTCTAACACACCATGACCAATGAAACTGAAAATTATGAATAGTAATACCCAATTTTGGAAATTTTATAAATTTTATTTTTCAAAATGGACTTCATTTTTGTATTTATAATAACATAATTTTCTTAGTAATATTTTTTGGTATTTTTCTCAAAACTTTCAAATTTTGGTGAATAGTGAAAAACAATGTGTTAGGGTTTAAAACCTAATTTTTATTAAATAATTATTAGTTTTATTCAAATTTATTTTAGGTCAAAATGGACACATAATACTTATATATTATCATTGTAATTTATTTGTGTCATTTTATAAAAAAATTAGTTGTATAAATTTTTACTGAGTTTTTTAACATCTTTTACCTACTTCTAGGCACATATGAAAATCTACATAAAACTTAATTTTAGTACTTAGATGAAATAAATTTTAAAAATTTGAGAGATTCAGTTAAAATCAGTATATAAAATTTTGATCAATAAGAAGAAAATAATTTTTGGTGAATATTATCTTTTGAATATTAGTTACCACGATTATAAGTAAATAGTGTAATTAAATGTAAAAATGATATTATAATTACGCTAACACATGTCCTAATTCCATTGGATAAATTAATTTCAACCAAAATAAAACATAGCAATAAAATATGATCTGTTTGGTCCAATTTGATTAGACTTGGACATTTATCATTATTTAATTTAAAGAAGAGTTAAAAGTGTTAAATTAAATGTTTAATAACTAAACCATTTTTAAAATTGGGTTATACATAAGATAAATCTGACTACAAATATTCATTAGAAATTTAATAATATTTCCTAACTAATGGTGTTTTTTTATAATTTTTAAACATTAAATAATTAAATTTATTTTTGACACAATGATGATGCAGTATTTACGTTATTAATGAATGATTAAAATAATTTATATTAAAAATATCCAAATAAATGTAAATTGAGTATTCTAATATATTACACTAAATTTAAAGTTTAATATTACATGTTATAATTTATTAAATAATCTTTTACCTAACTGATAATGTTGTTTTGACTTTCAAAAAAAATACAAAATAGTGTTAAAATTGACATAAATGAATGTTTAAAACAAATAGTATATTGTTAATTGATATAATATTAATAAATATCTAAGGATCAGCCAAATGAAATATATAAGGTTATATATGTCAATAATTAACCACTTGGGGTTCTCTTGGCTTTTTATTGTAATTTGTTTAACCATTTATTATAATAATACAAGAAGAAATGGTAAAAGTTAAAATATTTATCTAAAAGTTAAATCAAAATGATAAGGTTAATATGGTGACCTAAACTTGTTTAAAACCTATTGGTTGTAAATATTTATACCTATCCCTACATTATCCTCTGAATAAATAAATTTTCATCCATTATAAACCGAAAATTATTTTATAATAAAATAATATTTCAAGCTTTTATTAAAGTAACCCTCATATCACTTACAAAAGGGTACTTCCCCTTCTCTAAAAGTAACACATCCAAAGCCCTTTGGCTCTGACAGACCCTATTAAAATATCTTTCCAACAACCCTCACTTCAACCTAGAGGCCTTACTCTGATCATGAATCCAATATAAGGATCCCTTTTGATCAAATCAAAAGGAAGAACCTGAAGAAGAGGTAATAATTTCAGCACCTATTTCAAAGTTCTTTTCTTCTTCCACTTCATCTGTCTTTGTTGTTTCCATACCAAAATAATAACTCCAGTAACTTCTACAAACTGTGATGTTATTATAAATTTGGTACAACTATATTAATTATTCTATCCATTCTATGAATGAAAAGTCATCATACGTGCATATGTGCGGCTTATCATATCCATGTCGTGGTGTTGTTTGTTATTCAAAGACTACATTATTTGAATGAGTATAAAAATTAGTATAACGGATGTAAATAATAAATATAACATGTTAATGAATCTATATATATGATATATCATCCAATTACATTTGATTTCTCTATCAATAAAATGATATTTTCACTTATGCGTACATACTATTTACTGTCTCCTTGAATGCGATGAAATTCATTCCGCATCACAACCATTCAAAAATAATTTTAATTTTATGACTAAAATTAATTTTTATGAACATAATAGCATTCTATATATTAAAAAAATACATCTTATCAATAAAAAACAAGGCTTATGTAACCAATCATACAACTGAAAATGAATCAGTTAACACTTGAAACAATGATACTACTGAAATATTATTAACAAAGCAATATTACAAGATAATTTATGATATCATATTTATGTATGTGGTTCTTATATTATTTTATAGTAATTATATAAAAATTATATATGATGTTAATGTACCCTAGATCAATGGAAATAACAATTTAAGGGGTAATTATATAATCTCTTCATTATCTAAGGTTGTTTATACATGAGAATCTACTGAGACCACCTTATCGTCCACATCCATGTTTCTAAAAAATGTTTTTCAAAACATTTTTACTATTTACTAGAATATGGATTATATTCATTTATACCATTGTTTTAATTTTTATAAAATTCTTATAATGGAATCTTTCCATTATTTTCCAAATAATGTCCTATATGACCTTTTCAACAAAATTAAGGAAAGAATGTTTTTTAACTTATACGGCAGGTGAGGCTATTTCCTTCCATTATAGCTTCTTTGAAGCTTACCTTAAAATATTATAAGAATAATTTAAAAACAAATGAATTATTTTATAGTTACATTACTTTTAAATGATTTCAAAATAGAAATACATATTTATATCAAAAAGTTTTTATTTCATCTATGTCAACATCCTTTATGAATTTTACACTGGTTTGAAGTTGATTTATTATTATACAACCTTCCATATTGTATTGAAGGTTTTGGGATATTTTTTACTATGGATGTGTTATTTTTATACCATTCATGGTTTATGGTAAATGTATTAACATTTTGTATTCTAGTTTTAATATGAATGTTTATGTTATATTTCAACCTTTTCATTTGAGGAATGCATTGAAGGTAGTAAGTGATGGGTGGAGCCTATTATAGTTCCTAGATGCATCAATAGGTCTCATGAGACGAACTTGTGTCTTGGAACAAGGCATTGAAAAAACATTATTTGTAGTCTTGGCATGAAGCCTTGATTATGTGGTTATGATGTCTGACATTATGCATTCCATAATTATAAAATTGGATATTGATATTAAATGTGATTATTAGACTAGTAGAATATCCATGTGAATAAGTAAAGTGAATTATTTGATTCATCTTTTCCATATTATTCTGAATTTTATGTTTAAAATTCTTGTGTTTGATTCTTATACATTGCCTTAAATATTTATGCTTTACTTATGATAGTTTCCACAAGATTGTTATCCTTACTGGGCTTCTCATCTCACCCCTTTCTTGTGTTTTAGTTTTCCTAGGTTGTGACGAAGTATATTTTGATTAACCTTTATGAAAAGGCTATGGGATATAAGAGTGTTCAAAGGGGAAACAATGTTATTTTTTATTTCATGATTTATTGTAAAACAAAAGTTTGTATCTAGTACTTCCAATGATATTAACCTAATCGGTATTTCAGTACATGATTTATTGAATCATGCCAATATAATGTATTAATGCACCGACTCTATTTAACTAGAGTTGGGGAATTACATTTACCTTATACGAAATATTTTTAATGGAATATTCATGTTATTTTCAAAACAATATCTATTTTCCATTTACTAAAACTGTGAAAGGAACCTTTTTTTAATGGGTATGACTTGAACAAAACATTAAACTGGCATGACCACTCAATATTTTGAATATTATTTTTCAGGTTATCCAATATTATTTTCAAATAAAAGTATTTTCAAAATATTTTTTGGCATTTTAGTTTTAAAAAATTGATTTTCAATGTGAAAAAGTTATTTTTATCAAAAATAGTTTTTATAACATTATTATGGTATTTTTATGCATTAATGAAAAAAATAATTTATTATACTTATGGTAAAATGGGTATATATTGTATTTATATCATAATTATTCATTTTCATGATGGTTTATGATCAATTTGACAGGGGATGTATAATTTTATTACTATTCACCAAATTACTGTGGATGGTTTATGATTAAGTTTATTTTATTGAGGTAAGTATTAAGATTTCATATTTTATTTTATCAATATGAATGTTTATTTTGACCATGTTTTACCAATTTCATTTGTGTAATTCATTTTATTTGGTATGTATGGGGCGTGACCCAGTTATACATATCCCCTCGATGCATTGGAAGGTCTTATGAGACAAACAATATTGGGTTTTAGGAAAGGCCTTATCCATTTATTTATATGTATTGGTACAAGGCCTCAATAGTATGTTTTGGATGTGAAACATTGTGAATTCCATCATTATGAATTCAGTTATTGAAATTACATGTGATTATTCAATTATTTATAATATCCAAGATTATATCATCAAGAATATTTGATTATTTTTATGTAATTATTTGATCATTATTTATTCGGACAATATTATGCTCATAATGATTTTCTAAATGGAATATTCTTTAGTTATTAACAATTCCATATTATTTATGCCTTATTTATTCATATCATCCACTGTATGCTTACCCTTAATGATTATTTAAGCTCAAACCTTTCATATGTTTTATTCTCTCCAGTATTCAAGGATGTGTTTTTTGATTGATATGTAGGAATATGCTTGGGGGTATTAATGAAGTTATCAAAGAAAAAACTTTATATATTTTTAGATTTTAAATTTACTCTGAATTCAAATTTATATCTTTTTTACCAAGACTAATAAACTATTAAATCCTTTGTGATATAATTACTAGTGTCATATGACAATGTAATGAAGTATACACCAACTTTGGGTTATTGGGCTTAGGGTCTCTATAGTTAGTATCAGTAGAATTATTATAGAAACCTAGCAAACTAGAGTTCAAAAAACATATATTAGGGAATAAAAACCCTATGATAGAATTATAGGATAATTATATAAGAACATATTGAATGTTTATTAAGGAAAATATAATGTGATTTTTCCTAGAAATACATCTATTTACAGACACTACATGTGTATGTTGTTCCAGAACAGATGTACCTAGAGGTAATAACTCTGAAAAGGGTGCATTGAGCTTGAACTGATCGTCACTTGGGGTACGACAGAGGGATTTACTATGCACCTTGCCTTACACTCTCATGGTATATGATAAGAATAAATCACATTTACTTTTAAACCCATTATTAAGGATTTTAAACTAAAGATATTTCCAAAGAAAACAATTTAATGATTATGAGATTATCTATGCATAAATTTCTCAATTTATGATAAGTATTTCACTAGTTTTGCGATTGTACATTATGTATCATAATGTTGTGATATAATATAGTGTATTCTATTATTTAAAAATAGATCCTAATGAAGATAATGAGAACAATATCAATTCATGTAATCCAAATAGTAAGAATGATTGTTTCATTGATGTGATTAAACCAATATTTTAGATAAATATTGTTTCCCCAAAATTATCATCATATGAGGAAATATTATAATTTTCTATTAATATATATAAATAATTATTTATGTATGATTTCTTTATAGGGAATCAAAAGAATATGAGGATATAAGAGTATAAAATGGATAAGGGGAGGAAGGGATATAAGGATTTTCTAAAATGTGATACTTATGGAAGGAAACACCTTAGAATATGCTTAGAAGGAAAAATATTTTTTATATAAGTATAGATATAAATTCCATCATTATTGTGATTTCAAGGGAAATAAATAAATTTCATAAGTTCTATTCTTCAACTGTTAGGACATGGGGTACTAAAAAATAATTCCCTATGTGTAAAGGGAATATATTTCAAAAGAAGAAAAGGCATATTTCCAAGATTATGATATTACCACATATGAATTGGAGTGTTTAATGTTCTTGTGTTTGTATTAATGATTTTTTATATGTGTATTATATCCATGATATTATATTTAAAAGAATCATGAAATGTATAAGGATTGTAAAATGGTACTATTTAGTAAACGATCTAAGATTATGTGTTGAATGGTATTGATGAATATGGAATGTGATTCAATAAAATGTTGAACCTCATGGAAATTACATGATTGAGGTAGGACAAGACATAATATTTTTCCAATATTGAGATAATAATGTTATTTTTATGGGAAATTTTGGTGACCATGAAATTTGTTCGTGTCTTGATGGCTTATGTCATCTTTGATGGAGTTTTGCTAAAAGTATTCATTTATAGAATATATTTAATAAAATGAGATTTGATTTTTAGAGGAATGTGTATTTTTTAAGGATTTATGGTGATCAAGGTATTAAAATATTTCAAATATGACATTAATAAGAAATCCTAGAATTTTTCTTATCAAGAATTTTCTTGACTTTAGAATTTTCATTCTCAAGAAGCTTAGAAAACCTAGAAATTTATTCATATGTAGGTAAAGTACTATCTTCATCAGAAGAATATTATTCATCTAAAGATTCATAATATTTACTAACACTATAATTAGGATTCAAGGAAACATTGGTTTTGGATTCAACATTGTGTACATTTTCCATTAGATAATGATTAACAATAGGTATCTTAGCAAGTAAACCAAGATTCTTCTGACTAGAATATTTGTAATCTGAGGATTCATCAGAAGAGTCTCCACCACTAGCACTCAAGTTTTCATTGGCTTTCAAAAAATTCTTAGCTTTATCCTTATAGTATGTCTTTATTTTCCTGTAAAAATGATTTTCCTTTCTTTTCACTTATGCATAAGACAATCTGGCCTTATATGCCCTAATCTTTTTCATTCATAACAAGTAACTTTAGAGTCTTTCTTGTCCTTTATTTCATTCTTCATATATATATTCTGAAAGTCTTTCTTCCCAAATATCTTATTCATACTTCAATAAATATTATATAGTTCATTCTCATAATGTTCACTTCGACTTGATTCATATAAAATAGTGACCTTATTCAATTTAGATCTTGTAAATCTCTCAAGAGTCTTGGATTTCATAAGACTAGAGGTATTTGTAAAAGAAACACTTCCATTTCCCATTCTTTTTCTTAACATTGTCCGAAACTCTTTTCATTCTAGTCTCATGTTGAAGAGGAGTTTAAAAAATCTCATCAAGAGTAATCTGTGAGACTGTCCTATTCTCATCAATAGTTGTTCTCTTTGATTCCCACTCATTATTCATGATGTCTATAATCTTGTCCACAAGTGCCTCATCATCTAATCCTTTTTCACCCATAGATTGTAAGATATTGAAAATTGTCATCAATATCTGTTGTACCTTACATATAGGTTCTCCATAAATAAAGAAAAAACCATGATACTCAACTCTAAGCATAGCTTTTCTAGTTTCAATAACTTTGGATGTATCAAAATGAGTAACTTCAAGCTTCTTCAACTTCAAAAGAAGAAATCCGACTATATATATTCCTGGTCATGGAACACAAAAATGTATTTTGTACCTTGTAGTTAAGTTGATATTATGACTTTTCATGATTAGTAAACGTTATGAATTCCTTACCAGAAATCTTGTAATCTCCAGTCAGTATAACAATGTTTTCCACTCCAGTGTTAATGAAAAAAGTCTTCATATTATATCTCCAATATTCATAATCATTCGCATCAAATATAGGTTTTCTAGTAGGATTATGATTTTCAATTGAACCAACATTTATTCCTACCATCTCAAAGAAAAAATATTTCCACACAGACTTGTAAGTAATAAAAGTTTTTAAACAAGAATAAAAATATCCTAAACATGGAAAATATAGAACTAGGAAAAACATGAGCAAGAAAACTTTTATGTGAATATATGTATTTCAGAGACCTTATATGATAACAATTGTAGGATCAAAATAATTATGAAGATGCTAAATATAAAAGAGGTGGGTGAATTGTATGATTTAGAAATTCCTTTGGAACCCTTAAAGATGGAAATGTTTAACAAAGTTAAACAAGGTAAATTCACAAGACCTCTTAGTTCTACAAACGTGCTTTATTCTAGATATATGGTTCCGAAAATGAAACTTAAGAAATGTTTACAAGGAAAATGATTCTACCTTAAAGCATATAGAAGCTCACAAATGAGAGTATACAAGTACAAGAAAGTATAAGATAGTCATACTTTTCTTATCAATCAAAATGTAGCGGAAAAAAAAACTTGAAACAATAAAAGTAACAAGTAGTAAATATTTTAACCCAAAGAGTAGGGTATCCAAAAAACTTAGATAAAGTTCTGTCAATTTATACTTTAATGAAATTCTATCTTACCCACACCTGGGTAATCCCTTGGTACGAATATCAGAGTCTGTCTTGCTATCCCTGAAAGTCCTCAAACTTAAAACTAGTCAGAACCTCTGTGATCCTATCCCCTGAAGCCCTAGATTATACACACCAACAATCAGAGTTGCCCAAATAAATTTTCACAAGATGTTCAGTACACACAAATCATGAGAGTCTCCCCTAGAAATCACTTCAACATGTAATCATTGGAGTTTAGGAACCATGTTGAGCTCATTCAAATGAAATCCTATTTATAGGTGCATTTCGAATGGCCAGCTCCCTTCTCCAATGATCATATTTTTCTATGAATTTCGAAGGGACCTGTACATGTTTCACAAAACAATGGTTGGTTAGAAACATAATGCATAACATAATTTTATAAATCAAACAAGAGTATGTAAAATATGGTTGATCAACCAAATTAAAATTTTTGGAGTCTAAGAAAATATAGAATTTAGAGTCTAAGTGAGTAAACCTTCAGAGACAATGATACAAGGATATACAGACTCTATTTTTCAAGGAATTTGGAATCAGAATTATATTGATTTCGGAGTCTGAATTTTGAGGAATTAGAAGTCTAAATTCTGAAGAATTAGGAGTCTGAATTCTGAAGAATTCAGAACCTGAATTTTGAGTAATTTGGAGTATAAATTAAGATGAATTTATAACCTGAATTATGAGGAATTATGAGTCTGAATTATGAAGAAATTGGACTTGGAATCCTGAGGAATTCAGAGTCTGAATTCTAAAGAATTTGGAAACGGCATTCTGAGTAATTTTTATTATGAATTTGAAGGAATCTATACTCAAATGTTTGTGGAATTCGGAACATTAATTCAGAGGAATTCAGAGTCTGAATTATGATGAATTCAGAGTCGGAATTTTTAGAGAATTCAGATTTCTAATTTCAGAGAATTTAGATACTAAATTTCAGAGAATTTGAATTTTGAATTTCACAGAATTTGGATTCTGGATTTCAAGGAATTTGGATTCTGAATTATAACGAATTCAGATTCTAAATTTTGGAGAATTTGGAACATGAATTTAGATCCTGAAAACAGAATACTTAATATCTAAGTATTTATAGAATTTTGAGGTTTTAGATGTGAAACCGAAATTTTCACTTAATAATAAAAAGAGTTAGAATTAGAGAGACTAAAAATATAAACAATCAAAAACATTGTAAGGATAAATTTCCTTGGGGAATGAAAATTTTCTTTATCAAGAGAAATCTTATGGAAAATGAAATTTTCCTTAAGATAATGTGGTTGTGATTTTCAGAACATGAAGGAATGGAAATTCATAAGGAATCCTTATTTACTAAATAAAATAATCTCTATATATAATCCCAAAATTTTATACATTAATACGTATTAAAGGATATGTTTCCCCATCACAAGAATCATGTATACTATTTGTTAATATTTTGAATCAAATACCTACTATTTTTCACTCTTATGTGTATGTATAGTGTCTCTATATGATTTTAGTTTACTAAGTTATACTCACATGTTGGCCACCTATAGTATATAAATTCTCATTTCTGTAAAATCCTCCACTAGTTTTCCCATAGAAGATTCCAATTTATTTTCCAACTACCTCACACCATATCTATTTTATAAATTATGGTGTTCATCCCACTTGGGATTTACTCAACATTGAGGGGGTGAATCTTTGTTGGTAAACATAATTAAATTGAATACTTTTTATCCCTTTATCACTTAGACATATTATGATCACAATATTATTTATGTCTTTTACTTTTCATAAGAATGTTGACGAAATAATGTAATGGATAAAACATGACAATTTTACAAGTTTCACTACTCAATAAGTGTATCCATAAATTTTTGTGTATATTGATGACCAATATAGACATTCCCCACTATAAATTGGTACTAATTACAATGTTTCTTCTAGGGAAAATCCTAGGATGAAGTGTTCTTCCCTACAAATTATTTGTTGGAAAGAAAGTTATCATGAATCCTTGTACTGGTGATAAACTTGTTCAATAGTATCTCCTGAAGGTTATTTATACTTCTTGTATATATAATATTTTAACTTATTTAGTTTGTCTGAAACATCAAGAATATACTCCATCAGATGTGATTTATATTAATTTTTATATTTATTTTTTTTGTTATTCTCATTCTTTTTCTCCTTATTCAATTGATTATCAAATAATATCGTGTAAGAAAATCCTCCCCTTATTTACCTATATTCACAATAGGGTGCATAATCTTTTTTCCTTCTATCTTTATTCTCTTCCATTTATTGAAATATCATTCTTTATTTTCAAAATATAAACCTCACATATCCATATTCCTCTTTTGAACATAATGGATAAATCGACTAATTATTATTACTCTTATTCTTTTAATTCTCAAGAAAAAATCTTTGTACCATACCTTCTTCTCTTCTTTACACTTATTCTTTTTCTTCTTTATTTTGTTCAAGATATACTTTACTATATCTCTTCTTTAATCATCAAATCATTATTACGTGAATTATCAGATTATGGTCTCTCTCTTTTCTTATATGATAACAAAAAAACATTCCCTTCAGTTTGGTAATCATAACATGAACACAACACTATATATGATAACATTATATATATATATATATAATATTATTAACTTCAATATCTATTATATTTTCCTCTTTCCTTTCTTTATTCCAATTTTTACAGAAATACATAAATAGATGACTTAAATTACCATGTCTTATGGTAATTAAAATACTCCTGGATCCTTGTCCCTCTTCCATTAACTAGAACCACAATTCCCATCCTCATCATCTTCTCTTAAAAACATCCTATATTTAAATTATCTATAGAAAAAAGAATGTGCAGTAACTATCACAGTTATTATCCTCTACATCATTCTGTGATAATTTCATGTATTCATTAAGGTGATAAATATACTCATAAATTTTTAAAACCTCTTTAGTCATGGTACCTCTATTGATAGAATATTAAAATCCAAAAAAACTATCTTATATTTTAAACATTCATGAAATATGATAATTTAAGTATCATAATTTCATTTATAGTCTACATTACCATGGTTCCTAAAAATTATATACATTCATGGATTTATTATCCTTCACTTGTTATGTGTTTAATAAAGAAACCAAATATTCTCCTTCATTTAAAGACTCATAAGTACATCATTACCATTATATCATTCCAATTCATGTTCATGAATGGTCTTATACATGGGTACCACATGCACCATGATTATGAATTTTTTATTTGTGGCATACATGATAATATTCATGAACCATTTTATCACCATCAATGTAATCAATATTATATTATTAAAAATGTGTCTCAACCCTTATTCATTTCATCAATATATTCTTTATATGATTTATGTTATAGATATACCTCTATCTGCTCAATTCAAGAAAGCATAAATATTTTACATCTGTTACAGATTCAATACATACCCTTGGAACCATTATATTTTATAAATCAATATTAAACACACGATGTGATAAAATCCAATAAAATATAAAACACATGATACATTCATTCATGGAACATGATTGGAATTACATTTACTCTTTATTCTCTTGACATACAAGCATACATGTGAAATTGCATGCTTGCCTCAATATTTCGAACTCATTTGTGTATATCATCACACTATAAAACTACTCGCGGACTTCCATAAAAACAAGAACATGAACTATATATACACTATCATGATTGATGTTACAAAACCCCATGGGTTGGAACTAGTTCTTGGGAGTCACATGAACACACATGGGAATGATTTCTCCCAACAATCAGAGTAAACACACATTGGATTTTCACCTAAAAGTTTGGCATGGAATGCCCTTAAGTTTAACTCCAATACAAAAATAAAATATTCCTTAGTAATCAAACAATATATAATTTATAAAGAAACTAAATTTTTTCTCACCCTCCAAACTACCTCCCCTATAGAAAACCCACCAATAATAAATTTCCTTGTCCTGTGAAATATTACTACACCTCTAACCAAAGAAAGCAGTAAAAATAAAACATGGGAAAGGTGAATCATTTAAAAGTATGAACAATAGGAATTATATGAATATAAATTTATGTCCGATAAATATTGTAATATAAAAAACATACTGAATGTGATAAAAAAATAACTAACCTCAATCCCCCAAAATTATTTAGTTCACCGAATAATGACCATGAACTAAACCAAGAAACTGTATCAGAGATAATATATGAATTATAATAAACTTTTCTAGTAGGCCATAACCCACTAAAACTACGGAAATACATTTTAAATATTATTTATAAAATTATATTTTTTTACATAAGGTATAATACTAACTTTCATATGATTTAAAAACATTTCCAAAAACATTCAACATGAATATTTTCAAACAACCGTCCTTTTAACTAAATAAAAACAAGTATAATTAAACATTATAAATCAAACATTTCCAACAAAGTAAAGGGGTCTTTTAAAAAAATGATACTAAATTAACATTTTCTTTTAAATAACCCTATGGTAAAAAATTTAAAAATTATATGACAACCTAAGGCTTTTTCCCTTTTATACTCTAATTTTACACCCAAAAAATATCCAATTTGTTTGTAAAGCAACACATAATTGAAGTGATTCACACACACTATAAAAAGTCACCCAATCATCAAGGAAACACAATCTAAGAATTTTATCTAAAAATCATACTAATACAATTAATCAATCTATAGGATATTATCAAACAATGATGAAAAATCACCTATAAATCATAAGAGGGGCATAAAATTCAAGGTGTTCATCCCTAATATCTATTAATAAAAGGCCTAAAATGATGATAAGAAACTTAGTCCAACACTATTGAACCTATCCACATTCTCAATAACATTATAAGACAATTTGGATATAAAGTCCTTGGATCTTTTTTTATACCACTCGAAGAAAAGAATGTTTTTATCACATGACCGACTACCATTTTGATATAACCAATGAGGTGTAGTAAGGAAACATTCCCTAGGTATCCCAATAATAATAACTAGGAATTTCTATCATACATGTTAACTGATATGTTCCTAGGACTCCCATGACAATTCAAATGGATGCGACCAATCATTAATCGCATATAACATATATAAAACATTTAAATCTGCAGAAAAATTACCTATTACATCCTCATTAGAAACTAACCCAACCACATATCTACTCATATGTATCACAAAATTCATGTTAAAATAAATAACCCCCCATGAAGTCACAAGACACAACATGAATAGTAAACAAATGAGGATCAAATAGGGTCTCACACATTTATAAAATGTGTTCACCTAAATTATAAACTAGGATTTCGTATAAGATATTAGGTGTCCCATACATTTTCTAACCATTTGAAAACCATTTTCCAAATGAAACCAAAAAATTGTTTCAAACATATCTTGAAAAACTTGTTTCAAACCCCACTTGAAATCACTTTCCCCTCGTCAAGTTTAGAAATTCATTTAGAAATATACCCTCTCCACAATTTCTATTAATAAAATTAGGTACCACAAATAAATAAAGGTTCCAAGAACCCTTTAGATAAGACCCATACTAAATTTTTAAAGGCCATTTTCAAATTACCATGAGACCTATGGTCTCAAAATCATTTCAAAAGTATGAAAACTCTTGTATTTTAATCAAACATGACTTTATAACATTAAATGTCTATATAAAAAATAAATTTTTTATTGGATATGATTTAAAAATATTCAAATCCATTTATTAAGGACAAATAAAAAATTTAACCAACACTTCGAATTAGACCAAAGTCTATTCCATATCCTTATACCATTTGACAGAAAATTTAAACCGATATGGGTATTCACGATACGTACAAAACCATAAGAAACATTTAAATACACTATATTGACCTTAAAAGCATCACTCATGAAATTTTCCATGAATTTAATAAGCACCCTTTCAGATGCTAAGAACTAAAACCATTCAAATACCAATTCAATCCTACTAATTGAATACAATATTATTTTAAATTCAAATGAAATGATTTGAAATAAAAAATAAATTTATGAAATGTAATAAAATGTATTTATAAAGAATCAACTACCTCAAAATGTTGGTGGATGGTCCAAAACCCATATCCTTTGATAAAGGATTACAAAACATGGATAAAATAAAATGAATTGCACATTAAAGACCAAACAAATTGAAGGTCATAGAAAATTAGAAACCAAAACCCACCTAGGGATCATATTCAGGTAAAACACAATAATTGAGATGGGTAAATGAGAGAGAATAGGGTAAAAAAGGTGGATAAACCCATACCAATAAAGATAGAACCCAAAATTGGGAGGAACTAAATATACATGTGGGTATGAAATGTATGGGTTTCATGTATGGGGGATCCACGCTAGGGTTGTCACATATACTAGATGACATATGGAGGGGAGAGTGTTAGGTGTAGTGTTTTTATTTAATTTTATTTTTTGTATTATTTTAATGATTATAATTTTAAAATAAATGGGAATCTCGGCATCTCGTATAGTTTACCGACACACTTTACTAAACTATGTGGTACCCATGTAACCCATACATGAAAATCCAGAAATATCCCACATCGTTTCCCTAGGACTCGTCATGTGATGGTTTCTCAAGAACCAAATATACCAATTAGAATTGTCCCATTAACAGGAACAAGACATGGTTTCCGCATAGTTACTAATAAATGTGTGCAACTCATTCCTGTAAAATTGTTTTCTAAAACATTTAAATAAAAATCCCCAGACTTATAAAATTTTAAATTAACCCAATATTAATTAAAATAATATAAAATAAAAAGGATATAGTAATATTTTTGTGTAATATTTCTCCTCATCATGCAACTTTATACCCCAAAAAAGTCCACATTCAAGTTAATAGTAACATAAAAGGATGTAGACCCATTACACCTTCATAAGAAGTGTTGAAGTTCAAGGAAAAATCAAAACCCCCAAGAACATGGAAAACTAAAAATTGATCTATCCTATAATAAGCCCCTATAAAATCCTCAAACAATGATAAAACCATAAACTTGAATCAAGCACATGGATCCCATAAAAGACTCCTAAAAAAGGGAAATCGAATAGAGGTCTCCCGATATTTATAATTCATCTAAGCATCGAATCATCAAATGGAAAATCCTATAATAATGAATCAAGAAGATAAAAACAATTTATTTAAACCGTTAGATATTCCACACGATTCCACAAACCTCATACGTCGATAACGAGATCAACTCCAAAAAGGAATCCCCAACCAAGAAACACCTGAAGGACCCCAAATCCAAAGCACATATAATCTCCTAAATATCAAATCTCTAAAATGATAAATATCCAAAACACGCAATACAAATAAATCTCATGATATAAATTAACCAAAATCACCTCATCTCCAAACACACAAAGAATGTAGTGATAAAACACATTCCTCGATAAAGGAAATTAAATGGGATATATCCTTTGATAACAACCAATAGAAATGGGACAAACTAGGACCTCACACTTGGGATAACTACTCATGGTGAACACAACCAGATCTCATCCAACACCAGTTACTGTATGATATCAACATGTACCATATCATCCTTAGCCACCCAAATCACTCAAACAATTCTATCACTTGTCCAAAAAAAAACAAATCAAAACCCATTAAAGGCCCTCTCTAAAATTACAACCATAAAAAAGTTTTCACATAAGAAAAAATAGGTAAGTGGTAAGAAAAAATGAAAATAACAACCATTAAAATAAAATAATATAGGGTGAAACCCTGATATATGATTATAAATCAGTAAAAAAAGACAAACACAAGGAAAATAAACCTTGAAGAAACAAGTCTCTAAAATAATCAAGCATAAATCCTTAAACAAATAATTATGAATTGATAAAAAAATGCTCCCAAAATATTAAAAAGATCATTCCCTGATAGTTCAAAACACTATTTAGATAGGGATCACCCATCCTAGTTTCACAAAAACAATTAATGATGAACACGTTACCACATCACCAAAAGGGAAATAAAACTTCACACTTCACATCACTCAACACACTTTTGGTAGGTATAATTTATATTAAACTCAATGTAAACTCAACCTGGACATGCTTCCTAAAGAAAATTAATTGGTCCCAACCCACATGGTTGGACAAAACTCATAAATTCAATTTAATAAGGAATATCATATTCCAAAAACGCTATTTATATAAAATCTAGACATCCTCAAAGGAATAAATATCCATTTTTTGAAAACATTCAAGATTTTAAAATATCACAACCACTTAAAAATCATATATATATTTTTAAAATCCCAATTAATTATGGGTATTCCAAAACACTATCACCCAGTTTAAAAAGTCATAGATTCATTTATAAAATAAAGAACCCACATGAGTTTCTCAAAGAACATTCACTAAGACCATTCCACAGAGTTTACCAATTTATTTTAAATAAAGAAAACAATCACTTTTTCATAATCCCCCCTTTAAGTTAAAAATTCATTTAAAATTGAACAAATAATGGGTTTTAAAACCAAAAAATGTTTTTATTCCATAACCATGTTTCATTTTATAAACCATCCAAAAGGCTTAACCCCTAAAGAAGTAAACATTCATGAAATTCAAACTAATTTTATAAATATCCCAAGGGATTCCTTTAAAAGAAAATAAATTTGCTAATAAAACAAATCTTTTGAAAAAAACAAATTTTCATAAAAATGACACCTATAAGAAATCAAATTATTGATACAAAAATAATTTTATCCCCATAGTCATCGTCTCAGAAGACCCACCTTGACTAGTCCCTTGTTATTAGTGATCTCTCGTGATTTTTCTCAACAATAAACCAAATAAATTATGGTAACTTGTGTGACATGAGACCATGTTTTGATGGCCCATGGTTTAGTTATACAATAATAAATATAACATTCCAAATATTATGTTTTTGTAAATTTCCCCAGTTCATCAGGTCAAAGAATATAACATCCTTCCACCAATCTTCTTTTTCCCCATCCCATAATTTAATATGACACCCATGGAAAATCATAATATTCCCATAATAATCAACACACATTAAAATATTAATACAATAACATTAAATATTCATATTCAAAACAAAATCCCATGGTAACTCAAGAATATTACAAAAGGGTAGTGATCAAGCACCTACCGATGACTAACCTTATGAATATCAAAAAATTATTCTCACATGACCTTCCCATATTAACCCATATATTTAGAAGGTATTCTCAAAAAAGATTCTATGTTACCAACACAAATTCTATGCTCTGATAGTAGTTGTAAAAAACATCCCTAGAGTTTTTTAGAGATTAAACTCAACCCCATTATCAGCTATACTAGAGAAAATTATTGATCCCCATGGTCTAGAAAGTAGTGCCTATAAATCACTAGAACACACTTGGGAACAATTTTCCCAAGATTATAGTATAAAGCACACCATATTTTTTTCATGAAAACAAACATGACCAATTTGTATGTTAAGTTCCCTTTCCAAAAACCAAAATATAATTATTAAATAATGAATAGATAAAAAATAATGAAAATAAAAACTTAGATCACCCTCCAAACTCCCTACCTTTTTTAAAATTCTCCTACATTTCTTATCCCCATCATATAAAATATCACTACCCCTACAATTTTAGCAAGTAAAAAATACTACAAGGGAAGTAAAATCATTTAAATGTTCAAATTCTACGTACTCTATAAAAATAAATTTAGGTATAAAAAATCATGTAATAGGAACCATAATATGAATGAATGAAAATAAAAAACTAACCTTAGTATTACAAAATAAATAAATGCTTCCAAGAGAGGAAATAAACTAAACCAATAACATTCAATTGATATAATATATACATGATTATAAACATTCCTAGCATGCCACCACCCACAAAACATATTGAAATCCCTTATTAATTTTTTATAAAATTTTTGTCTGAATATAAATTTTTAAATAGGTTGTCAAATGATTATGAAAACAACCCAAACTACATGCCACATTCATACTTTCAAAAAAACAATACTTTATTAAAATAAAAAAAATTCATTAAATATTTAAAATCAAATTTTCAAAAATAAAGAAATGAGGTCTTTTAAAACCTATGAAACAAACCAATCCAGAATCCACATCCCCATTCTAGGAATCTCATGAAAATACATTTTTATAAAAAAAATTCAAAGAAAATATATTTCAAAAAAACTATTTTAAAACCCCAAAACTTTTTCTAAGACACACATTCAAATCATATAAAAATAATTGGTTAGAAATTAATCCAATGCACACCTGAGGTGATGCAATGACTACATAATGAAACACAAATATTATGGAAACACAATCCGTGAATTCCAAATAAATAATTTTAAAAATAAAAAAATAAATCATGGTATAATATTCAATTAAAAAAATGTATAGAACATTGTAATAATGGTATATTCATCATGGGAATTATCCTAGGGATATAGTTATAAAGTGTTTGATATAGCAATATGGAACCTAGGGTGAGACTACTAAACCAAACCACATCCATATTAGCCTCATTTATAATGATCCATACTTACCATAAAAAGATATTACTTTAAAATAAAAGAATAATCATTGAAAAAATGTAAAAAAACTATGACAAGACCGTATAGATTTAGTGTCTTTGGAAACTGTGAAACATAAACAATACGATCATAAGACATCTTCATTTTCTCCCACTTATTCCTTTATAACTAGACCCTTTTTTGACATATATTTGTTATAATCCTTATTTATGGCCTGGGGAAAATAAACATAGGAAAGGGTGATCTCATATTCTCAGTAGTGGTAAATAGTGCGATATCAATCATATCATACTCATAACACATAAGAACATAACATTTGAAAATATTATACTATAAATGAAATATCATGATATGATGCCATGAATAGAATCCCAAAAATGATTACTTAAGACATGAAATTTGGTGGAATACAAATAAAAATATAAAATAATTTTATATTAGTCAATAATCATTTCCAAGACCATCAGAGCGGACAAAGTCCATTACTGAACCGAGATCTCTCCTCATTCGAGCCCTATATTACCGAACCGATATCATTTCCCATTCCATGCCTATCTATCTTATGAGATATATATATTTACCCAATTCATTGGAGGGATATATAGGTCCCACCCATCTCATAATGAAATAATTCTTACTTGTTCCACAAAAAAATAAATCATTCAACCTATCATAACGGAAGGAATATAATGGGTTTCTTAATAATCATTCCATCATATGTTAATACACGTAAAAAAAATGGATTTCATAAAAATAATTCCATAAATAAACAAAATCAAACCATAATAATAATAGGGATATTATTCTCGAAACACAAACCTATTAAATAATGCCATCAAATATGGAAAATTTGTTTGATTGAACACTTGAAATTAATTCTTGAGGAAATATTCTTTCTTCTTCAAAAACATTCTGATTTATCAAAATACAATAAAATTTAATAAAATATATTTTATTTGAAAATAAAATTGAAATCTTGTAACAGAATATACAATGAAATATAGTGTTATGGAAACATAAAAACCCTATCATTCTATATATGTTAAAAGAAACCAATCTTCTCATACTTTTGCGGGATGATATAAAAAGTAACTTCTAACAGAAAATGACAAAATATTAAATTAATAACATTTAATAAAAATTAACCAATTGTTTTAAATTTATTTTAATAAATTTTAGAAGGACAGAAGGAATATTTTGGAATATATATTTAGGAAACATGGACATGGATGATAAATATTCCCTAGTATATACTTATGTATAAACAATCTCGGATAAGAATTAGATTGTGAAATTATCACTTATATTAGGTATGAAAATATTTTTATGTATATGAAACTCATGTATAATGATTTAAATAATTTCATTAACTTATTATAGAATCATAATCGTTTTTATGATATCATTTACGATTATATTATCCACTATTTAATAACACTTCATTATTACTCGTTATTTGGGTATAAACAACATCATTTTCTATCAGATGTTTTTTTGATTAATTTTAGATTCCTCCTTAGAGTTTATAGTAATATTATTTTCAAAATAATTTTAATTTAAAATATATCATATTTATTCATTGAATACATTTATTCTTTAATATATATCTTATATAATAGAATGTGTCACATCGTGGAGATGGTAGGTCGTACGTACTCACAAGTGACAATATCATTCCTTTAATTATGAAATGGTACATAAGTGGATGGTAAATATATTGTTCCAGAATAAAAAACAAGATACAATTATCATATATAAATATTATTTCCATTATTTTACAAATCCAAGTATAGTGGTAGTGAAAAACGATTACACCCTAACATGGAGACAATAAGCCTTGCGTACGCACGCGTGGTGATTTCATATTTAGTTGGATGAATAGAAGGTGGAATAAGGTTATTCAAAAAGCATAATAACATCTTAGTATATAGGTGATAATGGATATATTACTTAATATTGGAAACAAAAATGGTATAGTATATAGAAGAGTAAAAGAACTTGAGAGAGTAGGTAAATGAGATTTACCTCTTCGTCAGTGAGCTCCCTCTAGATCTCCTCTTAAAGGCACTAAAGTTGATCTCTTGAGAAGACCATAACCTATAGAATGTGACTAGGGAAGTTGAGAAGGGAAATGGGTAGGGTATGGGAGAACATTAAGGCTCAATTAAAAATGAATAAATGAGGGTGGAGGTGCCCTTTTAGATTTGAGGTTGGGGGCACCATTGTAATTTCCAAACATATTAATCTATAATAAATTAAAACAGCATAAAAAAACTACAAAATGTCTTAGTTTAACGGCGGGTACTGTAGCAGCGGCGGTACTGTTGAACGGCGGGTACTGTAGCGGCGGCAGGGCACTGTAGCGGCGGAGGTACTGTGCGGGTACTGTAGCAGCCGGGTTACTATTCACAGAATAGGAATTTGGCCAAAAATTTGGGCCTACGGGCTATGTAATGGGCTACAAGCCCACTGGGCCTTCGGGCTATGTAATGGGTCTCCCTCTACCCAGTTAAAAAGAGGTCTTTGCTTTGGTTTATTAATAAAAATGAGGCTTCGGCCCCAACCTTTAAAAAAAAAAAAATTTAAACCGTATCATTTTCATTTAACACATAGTTATTCTGTTTAATTTAACTAATTTAACAAATATTTCAATATTAAAATAGTGAAATGTTTACTTATTTCATGTCAATTAGACTATAAATTAATAGGTTAAAATATTTCAAACCATTTAATAATTATTATATATATTTGTTAAAATGTTTCATGATTTATAATGAATTTAATAATACATTATTTTGTTAAAAATCAGTATTGTTAATTTTGATACTATACAATTAAAAGATTATTATAAATATAAATATAACTTGTTAACTTCAAAAAAAATGTTTTATTATATTAAAAATAGATAATGTTCATCTATGAAATTCATTTTAAATATTAATTATATGACATTATATTTATTTCAATGTTGTAAATAAAATAATAAAATAATACTTATTGTCTAATATAAGTATCGTTAAAATATTTACATTACTCATTTGTTTAATAAAAAATTAAAATAAAAAACTATGAAAATTATAAATCCTCCATATTTCATAATAATACTTTTAGTATAATATATATTCTGAAAAATAAAACATTTAACATGATATATTTATAAAAACATGAATTTGATATCTTTACCATCACATTAAATAAAATATTATAAGTGTCATAATATTTTCCATATATATTCAAATGATCTCTAAATCCACCATTGGATGAATATGGTTGAGTTATACTCGAACAATATGGTTTTTTCTAAGTGTTATGAAATTTTAATAGTTATTATCATTTTAATAAAAAATATTATATTTATTTCTCATCAATTAAATAATTTATTCATAATTAATTTATAAGATATTAAGATAAATCTTCATTTCATAATAATTAGGAATAAATTTACAAGATAAATAAATACATATTAGCCTTAAAATGAGTATTTATAAAAAATATTATCTTCTATAAAACCTTATATTAAAAAAGTATTAAATTATTAAAATCTTAGTAAGATATATTTAACATTTATTTAAATAAAATAATTTAAATGTCCTAATCTAATCCAAGTGGCTTCAAAATGATTAAATTTAGACCCAAGGATGATTTAGGTTGAAGAACACTCATAAAGTTATATTAGTACTAGTGTTATGATAGTTTTTTAAGATTATGTTTTCCCCAATTACCCATTTTATCCTTTGATCATATTAATAAAAAATACTAAAGTTACTATTCATAATGCTAATAAATAAAAGAATGATTTTAAATAATTTGGACCTAATGATTCTAAATATGGAATTCCATTTTCAAAATTCAAAATATAGAAGTTGTAGTAATTATTTTAAAATGTATATTATTTTCGGAAATAGAAAATAGGTTTTAAACATTATAACACTGAAAAAAGATTGAAATATTTCGTACAAATGAATTAAACGTAAAATTAATGAAACTTGCCTACATTATCTTAATTGATGTAAATAAAATCTATTTTTTACTTTAAAATATTTAAATAATATAATTTTATCAAAATACTATTGTGACCAAAAAAGTTATTTTTAATTAAAATTTAGTATATTTTTACAATTCATCAAAACATAAATGTTATCACAAAATATCAAAAAAATAATCCAATGTAAATTTTTATATTCTAATTCCTAATAATTGGATTATTTTGTCATTTAAAATTGTTAATTTATCAAAATTTTAATATAAAACGAGTTCTCTCTTAAAATGTATTAAAATTACACTTTTGAAAAATATTGGTTTTTATACATATAACATAGTTTATTCACACCCTATGAAAAAAATAACTATTGTGTGAATATAAAAAATATTTTATAAAATATATATTTCATTAATTTTATTTAATAATTTTAAATCAATTAATTTATTAATAAAAAATATAAATATTTCCTTTACATTTAATTGGTTTCTATTTTTCATAAATAATTGGTAGCTAAAGAATTGACTCTACAATTTCATATATTATTTATTCCCTCTAACCAAACGGCTTGGTTATAATGGTTATTTTATACCAAGTGCATCTTGCGGTTCATTTAAAATCATAATTGCATGTAATACAAGTTAATAAAGAATTAAAATTATTTAATGAAAATATTTCATAAAAAATCTGGGTGTTACATTCTACCCCCTTAAACTGAATATCACCAAAAAAATCCATCACTGGGATACAAATATATGGGGATAAATATGCCACGTCACATCCTCACATTCCCAAATATCTTACTTGAATTGGATGTTCGATTCAAAAATAGTAACCAAGCGAGTGGTCTTGTATCATAGAACTTTTTCACTACATTCCAAAATCTCTATTATTTGTTCTTCATAAGATAGATCTTTATCATGTGGTATGAATTATGAGTTTAGTACATGTGAAGTATCAAATATGTACTTTATTAGGTGAGATACATGGAACAAATCATGAACTTGAGAGAGATACAATGTAAGTTCCAATGGGTAAACTACCTTCCCAACAGAATCCAAAATTTCAAAGTGAATGATTTACATAGGGATCATCTTTCCTTTATTTCCAAATATCATAACTCTCTTCCTGAGAGATATTCATAGATTCACATTATCACCCACTTCAAACTCAAGGTCTTTTCTTTAGTTCTTATCATAATTTTTTTGCTGACTCTGAGATTCTCTTATGTGTTGTTGAATAGATCTTACATTATCTTCCATTTCAACAACAAGATTTAGTCCAAATATATTTCTTTCCACAACATCATCCCAGAAAGTTATAGATTTGAATTTCTTTTTGAAGAGGGATTCATATGGATCCATCTGAATACTGGAGTGAAGTTTATTATCGCAATAAAATTCCACCATAGGTAGGTGTTGATCCCAACCATCTTTGATATCCATAGATAAAGCTCTCAACATCTCTTTTCATGCCATCCCTCCAAAAATACTCTTTCAGTTCCATGTACATGTTTTTACTTTTAGGACGAATAAGGAATGAAGAACTATGTGCTTCATACAATAGATCCTTATATAATTATAATATGGGAGGAATACAAACATGGTTTCTGAACCATAATATTCTATCGTGATCAAGGTTGAATTCTAGTACATTTATCACCTTCTTTTATTGCTCCACATCTTCCTTCTACACCTCCTCTATCTCCACTTTTATAGATGACTGAACATTCATTTGAAAAAGATATTATTTATCCCCTCTTTTTAAAATTTCAAGATCCAACCTTCAAAAATCCATAAATATTGGATCTTTTGTGATCCTTATAATGTATCGGCTAGAATGGCCCTTTCAACTCAAAGAATCTGCCACCTTGTTCGCTTTCCCAGGGTGGTATTGTATTGTGCAGTCATAATTTTTAATCACCTCCATCCATTTTCTATGGAACATATTCAACTAATTTGGTGTGAAAATATAATTTAAACTTTTACACCTTTCATGATAAACGTAATGCCCCCATATCCTTAATGAAAATATTACCATAGTAAACTCCAAAATCATGAGTTGTGTAATTTTAATCAAGGATTTTTATTTTTCATTAGGCATAATCTATCACCAAATCATTTTTTTAGAACACATCCCACCCCCTTTTTGGATGCATCAATTTAGATAAAATCCATTTATCCACTAAAAAGTAATGTGAGCATAGTTTCACTGGATAATATTCTTTTTAGGTCTTTGAAATTATCTTCACATTCCTTTATCCAAATTAACATAACTCCTTTCTGAGTCAACATGGTTGGTTCATTATATATTCATGAAAAATAATTCACCAAAAATCGATAATATACTAACAAACCAAGAAAACATTGGAATTGAGTTACTATTTTAAGTATAGAAAATCTTTCATTAACATTTGTTTTTAATGTATCCACAAATATCCCCTCATTTGAGATTATGTTACCAAAAAAATGAAACTTTTTGAAGCCAAAATTCACACTTGGTATAATTTTCATAAATCTTATCCTTTTTCAAGGTCTTCAGTAAAATTATCATGTGATCTCCATGTTCTTCCATGATCTTCAAATAAACAAGAATACCATCTATAAAGACCACAAAAAATTGATAAATATAGTCTCTCAAGAATTTATACATTAGATCCATGAAGATAGCGGGGGAATTAGTAAGACCAAAAGGAATCACTATAATTTAATTTTGATATAACTTTTATGGAATGCCGTATTTGGTATATCCTCCTTCATGAACTTAAATTGATGATATAATGAGTTAAGATCAATCTTGGAAAACAATTGAGCTTCACTTAGTTGGTCGAATAAGCCATAAATATGGGGAACATGATATTTTTTCTTGATACTGATCTTGTTACGTTCTTGATAATCAATGAAGAGTCTCATTGATCTATGTTTCTTCTTAACAAATATAATAGGTTCTCCCCAAGGTGACACACTAGGGTGTTTGAATCCCTTATCAAGAATCTTGTAGTTTCTTCTTCAATTCCAATAACTCTATTGGGACCATTCTATAAGGTGTCTTTGGAATTGGTATAGCACCTAGTATGAGTTCTATTGAAAACTAAACTTATTGATTTGGTTGAAGACCAATAAATTCTTCTGGAAAGACAACATAAAACTTCCATAAAATGGGTTTATTCTTAATGTTTATCTCCTCCCAAATCATTTGTGATAGATAACATTAATTTATAGGAATCATAACCAATAATATTGGAATAGAAATTCACTATAAGGTCATACTAATCCTTGCATCGATAGATAATCAAATATTGATCTAGAACATGAAATATGACTTCACATCCTTGGAAATTGATATGAATTTCATATAGAGAAATCCAAACCATGCCAAGAATCAAATCATATTCCATTGAAGGAAGGATCTTAAGATTTGCAGTAATCACTTTCCCACAGACTTCAACTGGAGATGAATTATAAAATTTTGATATGATTTTTGTTGCATTTGGAGTTTCACTACTAACTCAACATCTAATTTTTGAGTGAGTGGATATGAATCAAATATAACATTTACTACTTTAAATTGTAATATTCAATATCATATTCAACATCACTGATAGTGATTTCATGTGAAATTCATTTTCCTTTGTCCTTATGATTTTTCTATCATTTATCATCATCAAAATCCCTTAGATTAAAGAATAGGTTGGAATAATTCCCCACTACCTTTCACTTGAATAATTAATTTTTATGTGGTGAATTATGTGTAGCCAATTATCAATTCACATCGTTAGAAATCATTTTCCTATAACATAGGAATTCAACTTCCAAATGACATTCTCTTCGAAATATCAAACATTTTACAGTCCCTTTAAGACAATTTCATCCATGTTTCATTAATCACTTTGAGCATCAGGGAAAATCATCTTCTTTTTAGTGTGGTCTTTAGATTTTCCTTTGAATTCCATTTTTCACTTCTTATCAGTCCCATAGGACTAATGGGTTACTCCAATATGCATATCATCCTTGAGGGGATATTGAATGATTTCCTCGTAGCTATTAAAATCCCATATGGATAATTCTATTTGGTGGATTGGTTTTAAACAAATAAAAAATGGATGAATTTTACTCTTAGGTTGTATAACAATTCGAGAAGAATACCATACATGTGTTGTAAAATGGGATTTATAGGTACCAACAGATTCATCATCCTATTTCTTATGTTCAAGGAACTCTATTTCCATCTTTGTTAGAAGAATAGAAGGATAGTACTTACTGAAAAATAATTTTTTGAACTCATCCCATTACATGTATTCAATTTCATATCCTTGCCTCATATTATTGATAATAATACACCATTGATCACCTTCACCTTCCAAAAAATAGACAGCAAAGATGGATTTATCATGTTCTGAACATTGCAGAACTAAAAATAACATTTCAGTGGTACTAATACATTGTTCATCCATTATTGGATTATAAGACCCACTGAAAGAAGGTGGGTGCTGCCTCATGAAAGACTCAACAAAATATTGTTCCCCTCTTTGTTAGTTTATATGTCCTCCATTATTCATATCTTGAGATAGTTGTGTGAGCATAAAAACAAGGTTTTTTATTCCAAATCCCATAACATTTGATTTTACAGGAGTACAATCATTTCATTTCCCATCACATTCATCATTAAGGTGGTAACTCCAAGTTTCATCCAATGACTAAAACAATGAAGCATAGTATGAGAAACACTAATCATAATGGGAAAACCAAAAAATAAATAATAAAATTTAAATTCTATACATTTTATGTTTTATTATAGGTTATTCATGATCATTTCTAAAACACTTGGATTGTAACATATACTTCAGTATATCCTTAGGGTTCTTCCTGTCGTCTTCCCATCCTAGTTTCTGAAGGTAAACTATACACTTCATATGATATCAACTATAACTACCCATAATTTACACATATATATATGTTAATTAAAAAGTTAAGAATATTCATTACAAAAAATTAACAAAACCAGGACTGGATCATATACGTTTAGTGTCCCTAGAATCTGGGAAACATAAACAATTGGTATATAAGACATCTACATTGTCTCCCATTTATTCCTTCTAATAAGACTTATTTCTGACATATCATACTTAATTCACTTCATCATGACCTAGGGAAAAGAAACATAATAAATGGTGACCTCAGATACTCTATAAGGGTAAATAGGGACATATAAATCATATCATAATCAAAACACATAAGAACATAACATTTGAAAATCCTATCCTATATATGCAATGTTGTGATATCATGCCATGGGATATAACATAAAAGGTCATAAGAATAAATGAAAGTAATCCCAAAAGTTATAACATAAAACATGAAATTTGTTTGTATACACATAAGTCTATAATCATTTCATATTAGTTAAGGCTTACTGCCAAGACCATCAAAGTGAACAGAGTCCATTACTTAACTGATCTCAATCCTCATTGTAGCTCTGTATTACTGAACTAAGATCATTTCACATTCCAACCTTGTCTATATCATGAGATATAAATCTTTACCCAATGCATTTTAGGGAGATATAGTTTCTATCCATATCATAATGAAATAATTATTATGTGTTCCATAAAAACATAAATCATTCATCATAAAATAACCCAACGAATAAAATGGGTTTCATAAACATCATTCTATCATAAGATAATCCATTTTAAACAATTGGATTTCATAAGTATACTTCCATAAATAAATAGAATAAAATCATAAGAGTATTAGGGATAGTATACATGAAACATAAAATATTTAAATAATTAAATATTAGATGGAAAATAATTTTGATTGAACATTTGAAATTAATTCATGAGGAAAATTCCATTGTTCTTTAAAAATATTTTATTTTCTCAAAATTCCACACAATTTTAAAAGAAAATGATTTTTTAAATAACCGTGAAATATTGTAACGAAAGATTCATGGAAATATAGTTCTATGAAAATGTAAAAACAAGTAAATCCATATAAGTTAAAATATAACATTCTTCTCATACTTTTGTCAGATACGTGAAAAAGTACCTTGTATCAAAAAAATGACAAAAATATTCCTTTCATACAGTTTATTAAAGATTTAACAATTCATAAAAATTAAATTTAAAAAATTTCAGAAGGATAGAGAGAGTATTTTGGAATAAATAATTTTGAAACATGGACATGGATGATAAATATACCCCAATATACACTTATGTATAAAAAAACATGGATGATAAAGAAATTGTGAAATTATACCTTGCCTCATGTATGATATCCTTTTTATGTATATGAACCACTTGTATACTGATTTAAATATTTCTATTGAATTATTCCATAATTTTAGTCATTTTTAAGATATCATATATGATCATATTATCATCTGTTTAATACCGTTTCATTATTACTCATTATTCAGACATAACGACTTCATTTTCTTAATAATGTTTTATCGAATAAGTTATGATTCATATTCAAAGGTTATAGTTGAATTAATTCAAAAATGATATTAATATAATATATATAATATTTATTCATTATATATACTTATGATTTAATAGATACCTTGTAGAAATAATCACGTCGCATCATGGAGACGGTAGGTTGTACATACCAACAAGTGATGATATGATCATTTAACTATGAAATGGTATGGAAGTGGATGATATATAAATTATAAGAAAATAAATATATTGTTATCATAATAATATATAATTATTATCATAATAATATATAATAATTATTTACATCATTATACCCTTCTAAGTAATGTGGTGGTGAAAAATAGATTACACCACGATGTGGAGACGGTAAGTCGAACGTACGCATGCGTGGTGATTTAATTTTTCTTTTGATAGATAAAAGGTGGAAAATGTTTATTCTATAAAAATAATAATATGTAAGTATATAGGTGATAATATATTTATTAATGAATATATTAAACAAGAAAATATGGGTATATAGAAGAATAAATGATCCAGAGAGAGTCGGTAATGGATATTGCCTCTTCTTCAGCGAGCTCCCTTAAGATCTCCTCTTAAAGGAACAAATGTTGGACTTTTGACAAGGCCAGAACCTCTAGAATGTGACTAGAAAAGTGGATAAGGGAATTGGTAAGGGGATGCATAAAATTCTTGGATCAATGAGTTATGAATAAATGAGGGATGAGGTTCCCTTTTATAGTTGAGGTTGGGGGAACCTTTGGAGATTCCAAAATTCTTAATTTATAATAAATTGAAACCACATCTGGAACATCCAAACTGTTTTAGTTTATAAGATGATATGAGATAAGGTTATAATATCATCAACCCATTATTTTTAGACATGTTTTTATGTCCATTTAAACCTTATAATTTTCATTTATCACTTTGTTATTCTGTTTAACTTTATCTAAGGTAACGAATATTTCAATATTAAAAGGTTGAGATATTTAATTATTTGAAATCAATTAGAGCCTAAATGAATAATGTAAATTTTTTTATACCATTTCATAATTTTTAAAAAAAATTAAAAAATGTTTTATGATTTTTAAATAATTTAATAAAACATTTTTTTGAATAATTATCAATAGTATCAATTTTGATACTATACGATTAATTGATTATTAATATTATAAAGATAAAAATTTAAATTAAAAAATGTTTTATTATATTCAAAAAAGGTAAATTTCATTAATTAAATTATTTTTATATGTTAATTATCAAAAATTATTTTTATTTTAATATTTTTAATAATATTTATTTCTTATCTCCATTAACATAATAATTACAACATCAGTTTTTTGAAATTATTCGACATACATATTTTTTAATAAAAAATAAAAATAAAATATTAAGATAAATATAAATACTCTATATTTGAAAATAATAATTATATTAGAATATAAATTCGGAAAAATCCTGCATAAGAATGTTTTATTTAATAAAACATTAATTTGACAACTTTACCATCACAGTAAATAAAATATTATAAGTGTCATAATCTTTTTTATACGACTCCAAATGGTCAACATAACTTATCTTGGATGAATATGGTATAGATATACAAAAAAATTAATATTTTGTCAAGTTTTCTTTTCTTTTAATAGTTATTATCATTTTAATATAAATTATTTTATATATTTTCATCAATTAAATAATTTCTCTATCATTAAGGTATAAGCTATTAAGGTGATTTTTTATTTTCTAAAAATTAAAAATAATTCTACAATATAGAAAAAATATTAGATTTCAAATTAGAAATTATATTATAATTTATCTTCTATATAAATTTATATTAAAAATTATATAGTTATTATAAATTGAGTAAGATGTAATTAAATTTTATATAAATAAAATAAATTAAATGTCTTAATCTCATCCAATTGGCTTACAAAGGATACCATTTTGACCCAAGGATTATTTAGGTCGAAATAAACTCATCCAATTATATTATGACAGTTGTTATTGTAATTTTATAATATAAGTCTTACCCTTAATTACCTGATTAACCATTATACCGTATTAATCAAAATTACTGAAGTTACTATTCATAATGCCCCAAAATAAAAGAAAGATATTTACATAATTTGGACCCAATAATTTAAAATATAAAATCTATATTTTAAAATCTATAAAATAGAATTTTAAGTAACTAATTTTGAAATCATCATGTTGTTGGAAAGTGAAAAAGAGTTTTAAATGTTAAAATATTACCACAGATTGAAATGTTTTTAACTCTAAATTCAATGTGAAATTAATTCCCAATACCTAAATTATATTAATGGGTAAAAATAAAATCTATTTATACTTTAAAACCATTAAATAATATAATTTCACCATAAAATATTTCGATGAAAATAGTTGTTTTTAATTAAAATTTTGTATATTTTTACTATTCATCAAATCTTAAAAGTTATAATAAAAGGATCAAAAATCCATCCTAATTTAAATTTTTATATTACACATCCAAATAAGAGGTTCATGTTGTTATATAAAAATTATTAATGTGTCAAAATTTCAATGTAAAAAGGTGTCTCCATTAAATTGTAGAAAAATTACCCTTTTGAAAAATATATGTGCATATAAATAAAATAGGGTTTATTCATACGATATGACCAAAATACATGTTTGACGAATAAAAAAAATATTTTATTAAATATATAACATATATATTTCATTAATTTCATTTTCTAATTGTAATTAACATAATTTATTGAAAAATTACAAATATTTCCTTTATATTTCATTAGATTATATTTTTTATAAATAATTGGCAGCCAAATATTTTACCTGACATATTCATAAGTAAATTACTTATTCCCACTATCCTAATGGATAGGTTATTATGGTCATTTTATACCAAGGTAATCTCACAGTTCCTTTGAACACAAGATTTTGTGAAATTCAAGCTATTGAAGTATTAAAATTATTTAAAGATAATAATCTATAAAAACATTTGGTTCTTATATCGTTAGAATATCAAGAAAAAAATTAAATGGAGATCTTTATGTAATATAATTATAAAATAAATATACTATCTTATAATCCACTACCCTCTCTGCATAACTGATGGGGTATAGTAGGTCAATATTCCTATGGTGTCATACTACTAAACACATGATATTTCTCTCATATAGGTCACTTATTACGTTCTTAGGAATCCCATGATAAGTCAAATGGAGGTGAGAAATAAATTATAACATATAAAATGTATAAAACATTTGAGTCACTCTTCCCCTTTTACAACCTCACAAGAAAATTTCCCATTCTTATATGCTTACATAAATCTCATGAAATGTATTTTAATATAAATCATCTCCCACCAGGTAACAATAAACAACAAAAAATGTAAAACAAATTTTGTTTAAAAGGGTTTTCACTCATTTATAATATAATTTCAAAAAAAATTCCTACCATACTTTCAAAAACGATCCTCGGTGGCCATACCATTATCTTACTATTTGGAACCCATTTTCCACACAACATTGAAAAAATGGTACACAACCCTCTATTAAAAAGCTAGTTCCAAACCATAGTTGAAATAAAATTTTCTAAATTACATTTAAAAATTAATTTGGAAATATATTCATTCTATAATATACCTTTTCAAAAAAACCACTTCCAAATGAAAATAAACGGTGCCAAACACCCTTTTCACAAGAACCCTACTCACTTTTTAAAGGTTATTTTTAAATAACCATGAGAAAAACATTTTCAAAATCATTTCAAAAGAATAAAATATCATTATTATCAAATATTAATTTAAAAAATTACATATTTATTTCAAAAATTAAACCATCATTAAATATTCTTGGTAATCATTTTAATCCCCTTAGTATGAAAAAATTATCATTTTAAAGAACACTTAGAAAGATGCCTAAATCAATACCAAGTCGTTAAACCATTTTAAAGTAAATTAAATAAATTAGGAGATTATGTGTATATAAATACCATAATAATCTATTTAAATTATTAGTTTCATTTTGCATGTACTGGTCAAGAAATTTTAAAAGTACTTGGCATACTGGCTAATCCCTTGGAAAGTGAAAAAATGATCTAAACCCCATTTTGATTATAGTAAGGAAATGTGATATAATTTTTAATTCATAATAAATCATTTAATATAGATATTAAAATTATAACATGTAATAAAATGAAGTTCAAAAGAAACGCCAACCTCAAAAAGAAGGTGAATGGTCCAAAATATGTCTCCTTCGATGACGAATTCCCAAACATGCAGGAAACAACTAGAAACACACATCAAACTCCCTAAACATTTATAGATATAATAAATTATAAACATAAAACATCATAAGCTTAAGCCTAATATAAAGTACAATAAGGAAGAGTGGGGAAATAAGAGAGAATAGTTAAACGGAAGAGGAGAAACCCTTAAGGAAGATTGCACCCTAAAATCCAGAATAAAATAGAATACCCAAGGGGAGAAGAATGGGAACCTTTTCACAAGGGTTAATCCCTCAGGGTCATATTCATATCATATTATAGTGTTAGTGGATAGGTTAATGTTCAATTGTTTTTGTTTTATAATAATTTTCAGTAATGGGAAATATGGAATTTTGAAGAAAATGGACCTTGAGCATCCCTCATGGTTTACCCTTATGGTTTACCATACCACTAGTACCTAAGAAACCTAAAAAGATGACCCAAACATAGCTTTCACAATTTATCTGGGACCCCACATGATCTGACTACCTATTCTTTAACCATTATAAATAGCTCTATCTCAGTAACAAATCTCCATACACACTTAACACAATGTTACTCATAATCATGCACAACATATTCAATTAAAAAATTACAATATTTGAAAATCGAAAGACCAATTCTTCTAAAATATTAAATTAACTGAAATTTAATTAAAATAATATAAAATAAAAAGGAAATAGTGATAGTGGGTTTTACAATCATGTATTGGAACCTATCCCATGATTTTTTTCATTATCTCTATCCAATGGATTTATTATCCCCATGACTAATTTTCATAACTCAGGGGGTAGGGTTTTTACATCTTAGAGAAGCTTTGGGGAGGTCTCATTGAGGATACTCATACTAAAAAAATATCCACATTAGAAATTAAGATCCATGATTCCTGAATTATATGAAGATCCATGGATATAACATGAAATACAATACATATGGATGATATTTCATCACAAAATATACATTTATAGTGGATAAACATGTGGAATATCTCCTTCATCCAATAGAATATATGTTCTTGATTCATTTCATTAAATAAGGTATATGGAAATAGATCATAGAAAATCATATTATAGCTACTTCTATTATGCACTTACGATTCAACCTGTTTGGTGACCGATACAAATGATGGACATGTGGTTTTATCACTTCTATATGATATAAATTGATGTTACGTGGGTTTCAGTGAAGAATACAATCAATACGACATGACTATACTCATTAATAATTTTATATATTATCCATTCATTGTGTAAGATGTTAAATTATGTAATATCACCAATAATGTGTTGATACCATATCAAAATATTTCATGACCTTTTCCTCCTTAATAATACAATACCCCACATCATTTGGTCTAATGAAAGTATTCGAGTCCACTTCATGCTTCCTCTATCTATGGGATCATGTCTCCCTATATAGAGGAACTATACCACTCCTCTGCATTCCTAGAGTGCATGCTCTCACTCCTCTATGATTTCTTTATTTCCTTGTGCTATCCATGTGTCCAGGCTCCATCATTGTGAGATTTACTCCCACATGTTTGAATGAGTTGGCCCATTATATTTCTTGGGGTTTGAAATATTTTTCAAAAACCTTTGTAATAATAGTTCAAAAAATTGATCAAAAAATTTCAATACAGTTCTCATATAAATCTATTCATTATTTAATAGTCATGAAAAAATAATTTTTCTCATGGACTTCTAAAATCATCAAATATATTTTTTCATGAATAATAGATAATTATTTAAATGATTCCAAATGAAATAACTTGTTTATTATTCAAACCACTACTTTCAAGATTAACTTTACAATCATTGCCTAATTTCAAATTACACAACACTTGGTAAATAAATATTCTATAAAAAATGATTCTTCTTCATCAACAAATTTATAATCTATGGAAAATATTTCTTTTCAACAAATATAATTCCCACAATGTGGTCTCAACAATACCCCCCTTTGTATTTTTTAGAAATACCTTCAAACTATTGTGTCAATATGTTCTCTATTTTTTCATATTCTCCCCATTTATCCTCAATATTTCATTTCATTCATATCCCCCTTATTGACTAGAAATACAATATTCTTGGAAAATGTAATAAATTCACCCTTAAGTAATGTCCCATTAATCATCTCACTCTATGCCTATGTGATCTATGATCAATCTGTAGAATAAGAAGATTTTATTTAAATAACAAATATATCCATTTTCAATTGAACATGATACCAAATTAAATGAAAAATTCACAATCAAACATGACGTTCTTTACCAATATAGTTTATATTGAGAAAATTAATAATATCCATAAATATATCACTTGTAATGCAGTGATCTCATGAAAAATATCAACATGAATTCCATGCACTCACATCAGTAGGCATTTTAAAAACATGAAGTTAAAATAACAGGATTAATAACCTTAATACTTCTACTAAATTCCCCTAATATTTCATTGATTAATTTATATTATCCACCTAAATATTATAATTTTATTTCATTTCCAACAATTAATAATAAAAATTATATAAAATTTCAATGAGATATTCATAATAACTTTTCCAAATGAGAAAATAATTCAAGATGATTCTCGAAAAATATTCTTTTTTAGTATCCCTCTCAAGGTTACAATCATAATTTTCGTAATAATGTTGCGTATCCACTTTATATGATTTTGATGATGTTATGTATAGAGAAAGTGTAATATTGTATTTTCTACTTGTGGCTATACATACCTGAAAATTTACAAATATGCACTAAGTATGATCATCAATAATCTATATTATTTGGAATTCCAAAATGTGAGATTAAACTATGATGTTAAGTTCCAAAATTTTCTATTATGTGTTGAAAACAATAAATTAATCTTTATCCAAATAAATAACCCCTTCATAAGCTCTTCTAGATTAAAAATGAGAGATCAATCATATATAGTGAATTATTTGTTATGGTTATTCATAATAAACAACCAAGACTCTTACTTAGGTCCTCCCTTTTAGATCTTTAATTAAAATAAATTCAATATATTGTAAGAACAAATAAAATACCAAAATGGGAAGTTAATAAGGTGGATATTATTACCCATCAATTTCAAAAATATTGTTATGAAGACTCTCTCAATTATTTTTTTTGTTTTATTTATCCTTCATGCTTCCAAATATTTTATTTAAACATGATCTTATACATGGAATAATCGATTTCAAAACTTCTTTGATTTAATTTTTTTTGTGATATTAATTCTTTTTTTTGATCCAAATATTTACAAAACCTTATTCAATCCTCATCCTTTTTATAACTTCTTTTTGTATTGTAAATTTTATTAAGTAAATTCATGCATTCCTTCCAACTTTATTTAATATCTCACATATATCATATTTTTTCAAAGAGTATTTATTTATTGAAAACCTTTCCTGAAATTTTGGTTCATCCTATGGAATAATCTCTTTTCATTTTGTACTATATTTTCTTATGCCTCTTCCAATTTTTTTTCATTCAAAAAATATTCTGGATAAATTATAATCCAATAATTATGAACATTGGAAGGATTTTTGGAGTCTACACATGGTAGTTTGTGAGTATTATTATCCACATAAATCCTATTTGATGTGATACTCATCCTAGTATTATTTTATTTTTTTACCTAGGAATGATCCAATATCCTTTCTTCATATTCTCTTAAAATTATTAAAATAAGAATCATTCTGTAATTTTTTCTCATTGATGGAACTTCACTGTTAATCATATCTTATAGTATTTTATTCTGACGTTATACATGATGAGATTATAATTAAACTCACATGTGACCACAAATATTGAAAACATCAATGATATTACCAATAATTCCTAATTTGTTTGATGTATATAGTTTTTTCATAATATATAGAAGTTTCTAATTCTCCTTTAACATTATACCCCATGAAATTGGATTCCTTTCTCACTTAGAGATAAATGGATTGTACCAATAATACTATGCACAATGTCAAAACTTGTTGCAGTACCAACATTAACCCAAAAACCATGTTATTTTTTACATGAACTAATTTCTATATATATTTTCTAGAAAACAATTTTTGTGTTTTATTTTTAAATATTTTGGATATTCTTTAGTAACAAACATGGAAACATATTCTTATATACACCATTATCATGGGGTAATATTTACATTAACCTTTCCACGTCCATAGTTGAACAAAAACAATTTTAGACATGTGTTACTTATAAATATATATTTAGCACAAATATTATAATTTGATATGTATGGTACATTTTTCACCATAAATACATGTGATAGATAATTAGATGATGTAATTATCTTATTGCAATATGATAAAGTTATTATGTTAGTAGGATCCTGAAGAACATTGGTTGGTGGAAGATCTTCATTCATTCTTTGGTTTTGAAAACTCAATATGTTATCTAGAATGGCCCATTTATTTCCAATTCTATCAATTTCAGAATGACAGTATTCTTTTTATATTCAATCAATAACTTTATCTCTTAAAGATCCTTCATTCATTCAATTTTATCTTCAAGAATTTTAATTATCTCTTAAATAAAAGTGTCATGTTCCTTGATTATTTATGAATTCAAATTCAACTGACCATTTTTTAAATTTATGATATAGTTTAGTTCTTATTTAAATGAATGGATATTTTATTCAAAATATTGAGTGTCTATATATTTTTATTGGATTTAATTGATCCACTCTTCTTCAAACATGGTTTACTCTTCATCAAGGGTAACATTTTTTGGAATATATAGATCTAAATTTCTTGAATAGATTTTCATATGATAAAATATTATCCTTTAGGTCCTTCTATAATACAATTAATTTTTACTAAAGATGAGTGAAATCATAATAAATTCTCTCAAATATCCCACAAATAATGTGTAATAATTATTGGGAAAACCATGCATCATATCCTTTATTGAATCTATTGAAAATTTAACCAAAATTTTATCTCTCCCACTAGATATTGTATATTATTCAGGATATTTTTTAAAAGAATCTATACATTCCTCCTAATCGGTTTATTTTATTGATACAATTGAGGTAGAATGATTTTTTAAACCATTAGTGGAATATTGAACTATATGTTCTTCTTCCTCCTCTTATAAGAAGAGGAAAATATTATTCAACTTCATTTTCACATTATTTTTCTTGTTCATTATGGTCTTAATAGAAATGGATTTCTTCTTTGAAATAGATAAAATTTCACATTATGATCAATTTCCAATTCGGTATATGTAAAATAATTTTGAAAATGGGTTGCATATACTACTTTATCCTGATTTTATTAGAGAATTTCTATTTATTCCCATGCATCACATATTTTATGACATATCTTTCAATGGTTTTTTGGTTGAATCCTATGGTTACCAAGTATTCATATTTTCAATGAAGTTTTTTTTTTATTATTAAAATTCTATAATTGAGTTTCAATTACTAGAAAGAATTTGGGATTCCAGTCATTCCACTGAATCACTTGTAATATTCTATGTTTTCAAATAGTTTGAAAAAAAAACGTTGGATTTAATTTATCATAACATTATGTTAAAATTTAAATATTTTCAATATAATGTTTACCCTTAAATATAGACTAGGGCCTACTAATGGTTAACTTTTCTTCCTATTATATAGGTCTATTTTTAGGAGTTGAGTAAAGGAAAATCCCTATGTTTAAATTTCTTGTAAAAGAATCATCATTTTTTAAGAGTTGGATAAAGGTATAGATCTTTTATTTTATGTTTCATAAGGGTAAGCCACTAATTTCAGAGGATGTTTTAAGTTAACTTAGAATGTATATAATTGTAACATTATGTTTCTAATTGTTATGTAAATGTAAAACTTTTCAACATAAGAGTAACTATGAGTTTCTAAAGATTACCTAAAGGTAAAACATCACTATATAAGGGTAACTCCTATCATTCAATGGTTATATAAGGGTAACTTTGTACCCTCAAATGAAAAATATATGCTATATATGTGTAAAACAATGTTTCCCATATCTCATAATTTTTTAGAGAGACAAAATATCACCGTAATATTGTTTAATAATTATTGTTCATGAAATAAATGGTCAGAACATGTTATAGATTAAAGGGATAATTTTAAAATTATCTATGGGAGAGAAATTGTTATCACATGTGTTTTTGTATTTAAGTTATAAATAAAATAATGGGAATAAGTTCTATGAATCCAAAGGGAGTGTTTTTAACTAAATAATATGAGGATGCATCTCAGGTAATGATTCCTTAGAAAAAATTTAGTACTAATATTGGTAATATTGATGTAGGTAGTATATTATCATTTAGGGATATTTTATACATTAGTTTCCCTGATATGATACTTGTGTTAGAATAGGTTACTTTATCATGATTGAAAGTGAATGCATGAGTGTATGGGTGTGTGTTGTGTTTGAAACCCTTATATGTTTTTTAGTACATGATTATGCTTGAGTAGATTATTTGACATGTTTGATTATGATCACATGAACTTGAATGTTTCTATAGATTGTCATTATTCCATTATATATTCTTCTTCTATATTATCTACCTTGTAATATGTAATTACCATGCCTTTAGAAGTAATGTTCATGGTTCTCAGAATAGGTGGACCACTGTGAAATGATCATCTCTTAGAGGGGGAGTACACATAGAATTTGATGAAGATGAAGATAGACCTATACATATGGTCGGGTAAAGACAAACATGTGGCCAAACCCATGATGAAATCATTATAGAATGATAGACTTGTGATTAAATCTAAAAAATGATGCCTCCAATATTTTGAGTAACATGTTCACTAATATCGTGGCCCAACCTAAAACTCAGCAACTTGATGATTTTATATAACATGTTCTCAAAACTTTTGGATCGATCCAAAACATGATGCATTGATGATTCCATGTAATATATTTAGAAGGATTGTGGCTCAAACCGAAATATGATAGCCCGAGGATCCTGAGTAACCTATTAACAATAATTGTATTCTAACCCAATACATAATTCATTGAGGATTCTAATTATCAAGTTCACCAACCCTGTGTCCCAACCCAAAACTTGATGCCTTGGGGATTTTGAGTAACAAGATCTTCAAATGGACTTATAGCATGAGCTGAAGCTTGATGCCTTGAGGATGTTGAGTAAAATTTCTTGGAAATGTTTTCTTTTTTGATTAAATCTAACATATTTTTATTAAAAAAAATTATGGTGTTAAAGAAGGTATGATAGAGGATCATGGTGGATTGTTTAGAACATGAACTCTTGGTGTGTGATTGTTTATGATATCTTGTTCTTTTATTTTTATCTTGGAATACACCTTTTATACCTGTTCACATATATTAAATATGAATTGGGGGTGTCCTACTAGGTTTATTACTCAAACCCTAGAAGGGAATATTTATGAACGTGTTTACTTCATGATTTTGGATCCAGTTATGCGTAACAGGACTACAAAAAAGATTTGAGCTATGGAGCCACGAGTTTGTAGAAGGACTATGAGGGACTCTAAATAATTTCTACACTATTTTGTTTATTTATTTGCTTATAATTATTACTCTAAATTGTCTTTCCACATTTTATGCCTGGTATATTTTTATTTGTGACATGGGTGACATTTAATTGTTACATTTTGTTTATTGTTATTCAGCTTTATATTCTGATTTTTTTTATATTATTTATGAGGTATAGTAATGAATGATGAGGGAATAATATCCCAAATAATGGTGTTCAAAACCTCTCTACTAGTCAGCAACATATTGTGTATTGGGATGCATGCATTAGATATTGTGGATCTTCATATTATACCCAGTGGTTATGGTCAGGGCATTACAAAATGGTTTCAAAGCCTTAGATTACTTGTTTTATTTTTGACATGCATAGGATATGGTAGAAAGGAGTTGGGCTATGTGGAACTTGGGTAGGGGAGTTTCCATCTGTTGGAGTAACTCATGTGTAATAGAACTATTATTTAATATTCATGGGATTGATGTTATAGTTAAATGGGATTTAGGTGTATTCCTACATCATGTGTTGGCATGTAGGATCACATGTTGTGTGTGTGTGTGTCTATATATATGTACTTGTGTTGTGTTCCATAGTAGTTCATCAATTTAATACCTTAATTTATGAAATATGTTCAGGATATAATAGTATTCATTAATGAATGATATATCAATTTTCCTTACTTATGTAATATATTTATTTTTCATATAGTTAGTTGATATTCAACATGTTTTTTTGTTATATATATATATATATATATATGGTTGTGATTAATGTGAAGATGCAAGGAACCATGGGTAGTGTGAGGAGGGATATACCTTGGATTAAGGGTATCTTCTTAGAAGAACATATGTGTGATCCCATAAACTTATTAGGATAATTATTAATGATGTAGTGGGTTTAAATGTCTGTTTTTTATTTCAAAAAACACTTCGTTAGGGTATATGTAAAATCCAGCTAGAGAATACGCATCAGCTCCCCCATTGATTGAACATGGGGATACATCTGATCATGCTCTTTTTCCTTATTAAATGGTCCAAGTGTTAGAGCCAATCTATCTAGGAGTATTATGAATTGTACCATACCATAACAAAAGAGTACATAAGACCATGATTGGCTACGCCCATGACATCCTCCCTGAGAATCTTCAATCATTTCAGGTCACTAGAGGACCATATGATTCTAACTACTAAATTAACATCATAAGGGGAATATTAGAATTTGTCAAGATGCTAGAGGATTGATGGTTTAAACTAGAATAGGTTCTATGTATGATATTAGTGGTTTTTTCCTTCTCTAATTAGGTGGGTAGATTTCCTACTAGTGTGTGAATGTTTAGTTATAGTATTAGAAAGAAGAGGTCCAACCATGTAAAACATGGTAATTATAAGAAGGTTATAACTCCCCGACCCATTTACCCAGAGTAAGTGAATTATTACATAACATTGGAATGATATAATGAATCATGTCCCGAAAGACCGATCAGTTTAGTTTCCTTAGAGGTACTAGATAGATACATAAGTTTTATATTACATAATTAAAATAAAAAACCAGATTGCATCCCATTTGAAAACTCTTATATCCCTTATCTTATTCTTGTAAGTTAATCGTAATACACTTTTCGCATCCTTGGAAAAATAAAACTTAAGAAATGGGTGAGCTCAGATGCTCAATAATGATAACAATATTGCGGAAAATATTATAAATAAGCATAAACATTAAAGATAATGTATAAGACTAAAACACAAGCCATTTAAACTTAAATATCATCATAATATGGAAAATATAAATCAAATAATTCCATTTACTTATTCCCAGGAATATTCTATAAGTAGAATAATCTAATGTAATATCAATATCCAATTTCATAATGATGGAATGCATAATGTCGGGCATCAAAACAACATAGTCAAGGCTTCGGGTTAAGACTATAAATAAGATTTTGTCTAGGCCTTATGCCTAGACACTAGTTTGTCTCATTAGACCTACTGATGCATCATGGAGCTATATCGGGCTCCAAACTTCACTTACTAAGTCTGATGCATTCTTTATATTAAAATGTTGAAACATAACATAAATATTCATATTAAAACTAGCATACAAAATGATAGTAATTTAACCATAAACCATGAATGGTATAAAAATAACAAATCCATAGTCAAACATATAAAAAAACCTTCAATATAATATAAAAATTGTATCATAATAAATCAACTTCAAACAAGTGTAAAATCCATGAAAGAATGTTGACGTAGAAGAAATCAAAATTGTTTGAGAAAAATATCTCTTTATATTTTGAAATCATTTAAAATTCATGAAATTAAAAAATAAAAAATTTATTGTTAAGATATACTTATAATATTTTAAGGGATGCTTTGAAGGAGTTATAATGCTGTGAAATAGCTGCACCCGTCATATAAGTTAAAAAAACATTCTTTCCTTAATTTTGTCAAAAAATTCATAAAGGACCTTGTTTGGAAAATAATGGAAATATTGCATTATAAATTTTTTATAAAAAGTAAATAAATGGTATTAATTAATTTAACCCATAGTCTAGAATATAGTTTAAATGTTTTGAAATAAATTTTTATGAAACATGGATGTGGTCGATAAAGAGGTCACTATAGATACTCACGTATAATCAACATCAGATAATAAAGAGATTGTAGAATTAAACCTTACCTTGTACTTTTCCATGATCATGGGTACATACACCTCCTTTATAATAGTTAAATCATTGCTATTAAATTATAAAAGAACCACATACATAAATATGATATCATTTATGATCTTCTAATATTACTTTGTTAATAATATTTCAGTAGTATCATTGTTTCATGTGTAAAATGATTAGTTTTCCTTTATATGTTTAGTTATACATGTTTGTTATGCATAGGATGTATATTATTCACATCAATAATTATATTAAATTCTTAGAAATTATTTTTAATCATAAAATGAAAATTATTCTTGAATGGTTATGATGGAGAATGAATTTCATCGTGTTCGTGGAGACGGTAATCCGTACGTATGCATGAGAAAAAATATCATTCTATTGATGTTTAAATCATACATAATTGGATTTTATATCATATATACAGAATAATTACCAAATTATGTTTATTATTTATATCAGTTATACACATTTTTATACCCATCCAAATAATGAAGTGTTTGAATAACAAACTACACCATGACGTAGAGAGAGTAAGTCGTACATACGCACGTATGGTGACTTATCATTAATAGGATGGATAGAAAAATGAAAATTGTTGTACCATATTTATAATAACACAAATTATGTAGAATTTGGTGTAGTTATTAATTTTTTATGTAAACAACAAATAAATAGTATGTGGAAGAAGAAAAGAACTTTGAAAGAGGTGATGAAATTATTACATCTTCTTCGGGTACTTCATTTTGATTTGATCAAAAGGGATCCATAGGATGGATTTATGATCAGAGTAATGCCTCTAGGTTTACGTGAGGGTAGTTGGGATGATATTTGAACATGGTTTTTCTGAGAAAAATTGCTTTGGATGTGTGCGTTTGAGAGAAGGGGAAGTACCCTTTTATAAGAGAGGTGACGATTACTTTAGGAAAGGATTGAAATATTATTTGATTATAAAATCATTTTCGGTTTATAATGGCTCAAAATTTATTTATATCTAGGATAAGGTGGGTATGGGTCTGAATCTTCTCAACCAATAGGTTTTAGAAATGTTTAGGTCCCCATATTAACCTTATCATTTAAGTTTAACTCTTTGTTAAATCGTTTAACTTTTACCTTGTATTCTGGTATTATTATAGTAAATTTTTAATAAAAAATAAATAAAAATATAAGATAAACCCAAGTGGTTCATTATTGACATATCTATCCTTACCTATGTCTTTTGGTCATACCTTATATTTTTATTATTATTAGATCAATTAATAATATTGTATTTGTTTTAAAAATTCATTTTTGTCAATTTGGAACCTATTTGGTATTTTGTTTTTGTTCAAGTCATAAAAACTTTATCAAATAGAAAAAATTATATAATCAATCATAAAAATACATATTAACCTCCAAATTTAGTGTAATTTATCAGAAGTCTCAATTTATATTTATTAAGATATTTATAATATCAATTATTTTTATCATTCATTAATAATGAAATTATTGCATCATCATTGTGTCACAATTAAAAATTTTTATTTAATGTATAAAAATTATAAATAAAATCCCATTATGTAGGAAATATTTTTATATTTCTAATGAATATTTATAATTGAATTTATCTTATGTATTAACCTATAATAAAAATGGTTTAATTATTAAAATTGAATTCAAAACTTTTAACTCTTCTTTAAATAAAATAATAATAATTGTCATAATCTAATTCATGTGGACCAAAAGAATCATATTTTATTCCTAAGGTTTATTTTGGTCTAAATAAACACATCCAATTGAATTTGTAATTGTGTTAGGGTAATTATAATATCATTTTTACCTTTAATTTCCCTATTTATGATTAACTGTGGTAAAAAAAATTCAAAAGTTTCTATTCACCAAAAATTATTTTCATCCTATTGAACCAAATTTTACTTAATTATGTCAACTGTGTCTATTATATTTTTTAAATTCAATTCATATAAGTGTTAAAATTGCGTTTTATTTAAATTTCCAAATGTTCCAAGAAGGTTGTTAAGTCGCTAAAAGAACCCAAAAAAAATTATCCATATAATTTTATTATAAAATGACTCCAATGAATTACATTGAATATATAGAAATATTATGTGTGTATTTTGACATAAAATATATTTATAGAAAATAAAATATTATTTAAATAAAATGTAGGTTTTAAACAATAATGTAGTATTTTTCGTTATTCATCAAAAATTGAATATTTTCAGAAAAATACCAAAAATTCACCATAATAAAATTTTTATATTCTAAATCCAAAAATGAAGTTCATTTTGAAAAATAAAACATATAAAATTTCAAAAAGTTGGTATTACTATTCATAAAATCTTGTTTGATTGGTCTTGGTGTGTTACAACTCATAGTTGCGTACAATGCAAGCAATTATATTACTCAAAGAGAAACGTACCAAGGTGTAAGAACCCGGGTTTTTAAAAGGGGTCAAAATCCTTACCCTGTTTGAATTTTTGACTGGTTTCTGAGGAAACTAGTGAGAACGTGAAGTTTCTGGAAATTTCCAGACTACACACCGTGTACTTTTAAGTACATTTCGTGTATATGTTAAGTGAGTGTCGGCCATGTGCTCTCCAAGTACATGTCGTGTGGTGACTGTGTAGAAATTTCTTACTACATGACGTGTAGTCTTGAACACGTCTTGTAACCCCGACTTTGTGGTGGACATACATGGCATGTAGGCCGGTTGCCGGGTAGAACCGAGGACACGCCCTATTCCCCTTGGACATGCTATGTAGTCTAGCCGAGTATGAGGCATATACATCACGTGTGGGTAAGTCGGCGAGGAAGAGAAGAGAAACCAGGTACACCCCATGTACCCACCGGTAAACATTGTGTACTCATGTCGACAGGTCTGCGGAATCCCAGCCGCCAAGTGAACAGTTAAATGAAATATACACAGCGTGTAGTCATGAAGTACATGCCGTGTACTTTCTTTTTTTGCGCTAAAACGAGCAGTAGCCTAGTTTTTCAAGCAGAACTCAATTACTTCGTCGAGTTGATTGGAGAGAGGCTGCCAAACTTATTTCTTTCTCCCAATCATCCGTCCGAGACCCATTTCGAAGTCCGATTAGTGTGTTGGATCACCCTCGGTAAGGCCTCAATTCCACTTTGGCGGTTTTGTCTCATTTCGTTTTAGAACAAGTTATAGGAGATTTAACAGTATTGAATCTTTTGTTAATTTACCGAGTTTTAGACCAAATTGGCCGATTTTATGTGAGGATTAGCATCGTACTAGTCTCAGGTAGGTGGTACATACCTCATTTTGTGTTTTCCTAGTTGTTTGGGTGATGCGGCCTTCGGCGCATTTTCGGGTATTTTGAGCGGGACCCGTGTTATCTACTATTTCATATTGAATTTCTTGTGGGACCTATGGGATGCCTTTGGGTATGACTTATTACCAGTTTACATGAGCGGGCCGGGTGAGGGGTCATTTATCGTCGGGGCATTTTGGTCGGGGAACGCCAGGGTTATTTTAATTGAAATATCAATGTGTTAAACTGTTAGTTTAATTTATTAAAGCCTGATATAAATTTCTAGAGGAATTTAAGACCTCAGTGCTGGTATGGGACAACACCTTGCATAGTGAAATTCAACTGTTTAGTTTGTTTTTCCTGGTTCTGTTTTCTGTTTTAATATGTTATACATGCAATTTCTGAATTGCATATGCTAACCCTTTTGGGTTGTGTTGGGCATGGCCTGGTTACGCTTGAGTGATACTGATCAAGGGTTTGGTCTTTTCCTGGTTTACTTTGGGTGGTTTTGACCATGGGATTTGGCATCATGGACGTCAACTTGAGGCATTAAGACTGTAAGGTTGGGCATGGCCCGAGTTACTAGGGTGGCGATGCCATCTGACTTGACTGACATGGTCAGAGGGACACGAGGTGTCAGATGAGTTGTTGGCTTAGGTATTATTTTGGTGATACTGCTCACCTGGAACTTTGAGAAGTGTGCACACTGAGATACTTCATGATGATGTAGTTTTGACCACTCGTGTGGGTAGAGGCCCCCATAGTTGCGATTAGGTATTCTGGTTGGGGTGATTTCTATAGAAAGCCACGTGGGAGGTGATGAGCCTTCAGGGAATGGGCGTGTGTTCAGGATGTCGGTACTTGAGGCATGAGGTGTCATGAGGCACATGGTGCTGGGTTACTATTTTTGGGCGTGTCTTCGGGACTTCAGTACACAAGGAACGAGGTGTCAGGAGGCACATGGTGCCGGATTACTATTCTTGGGCATGCCTTCGGGACGTCGGTACTTGAGACACGAGGTGTCAGGTAGAACATGGTGTCAGTTACTTGGCAGAGATTCCGCCGTTGGCCGAAGAAGGTGACACTCCATGGTGGCTACTGAGTACTAGGGGAGTTAGTGTTTATTTGTGCATTGTACTGCTTACATTTTTCCTTACACTTACATGACTGCTTAAACACATATATATGGTATGCATCGTTTGGTGGTATCCTACTGAGATTTGTCTCACACCCTACACGGGCCCTTCAGGATGCCTGTAGACTTTATGGATTTACGTGTAGGAAAGAGGCCAGCTTCAGGAGCTGGGCTACGTTAGTTGTTTCATGGAGATGGTATGGACCTTGAGGTCATACCTAGCTAGGGTTTAGTTTGTTTTGTTTTATTTTCTTTATTGGAATGCTTACTTGTTGCAGCTAATATTGGTTAGCCATTGGCGCCCTTTTATATTCAGTTGTGTATGAGCTGCTCTGGATGCATGTTATACTTTTTAGTTGTAGTTACATGTTATCAGCATGCTATTGTGTTTATTTCTGCTGTTGTTGTTATATTTATTGATTTCACTGTTTATCTGTATTTATTATGATTCTACTTTGCGGGTATGGTTTGAGTCTGCCGAATCTTTCTTTTCCCTGTATCTTTATTTTTATACTCAGACCAGTATCCTTATTATGATCCTCTGAGAGGGTATAGCCTCCCCAAAATACCTAACAGACCCTCGCTGCTAGTCGAAAACCTTTGGCGTTCAAGGGTGGTGCGCCTAAGGTAGTGACACCCGACCCATTCGGCACTGTTCGGGTGGCTGGCCAGGACCGGGTCATTACAAAGTGGTATCAGAAGAGGTTCTTGACAAGGATTTAGTGGAAGTGTTTCTCTAGATACTAATTTGATTGAGAATTCTCTTTTTATTTTTGTTGGTTTTACTATTTGGGATATGGTAGGCTGGAGATAGGTTGTTGTTATTGGAACTGGGTTTCTAGCTTGTGCTTGGGTGCCTGCAGCCCCAGGTATGAGGGATGGACTGAGTTTCCATGGGTGTGAATTGTTGTTTTCTTTTTGCTCAGATTACAGTTTATATGACTTCCACCTCAGTGGATCAATTGACATGTGATGTTGTTGATTGTGATATGTGACCCCTGACCTCGTGCGGTAAGGGATAATTGGACCTTGGCCGGTATAGAAAGGCTTGTTTGATTGGCTTTTGATAGGAACATTTTAGGGTATTTTAATTTCATAATTGCACGTATTCTTATTGATTTGATAAGACCATGTGAATAAAAACAATTTCCATACTTTATATGCTTTGAAATGTGAATTGGTGAGATTCCTACTAGAATTTCTAGTTGTGCAATGTTTATGTCATTCTTTATATTTTGTAAAATTGCATGTTGAGGGATATTTGGATCTAACTCTTATGAGAGAAGGAAGGTACTATGGCTGAGGCAGTGTAAATGTCAGGATTGGGTGACTCGGTCATCGGTTATGGGCAACTTGAGTTGTCAGGACCACCATGGCCCAAGTTACTTTTTGATACTTGGCTCTGTTGAGGGCAGGTAAGGAGGCCATGAGGCCGGGATGCCGTGAGGCATGGGTTGCGGTGAGGGGGATTAAGGGTAGTTGTTATGCACTGCCTTTTACCTCTTTCCTTACCTACTTATAATATATTGTTATATATGTATCGGTTGTCTGACCATTTATGGTATTCAGCGGGTTACTCCTTCACAACTCGATGGAGCGTCAGACTAGGGATTCAGCTAAACCACCTCGTGGTAGTTCTTCAGTGATTTTCATCCAGTGTGGACAGCCAAGACATGTTCGGGCGCTGTGAGATAGGCCTCTGAAGGAGTGTCGGGCATGTGGACTGGAGGAGTATCTAGAGAGGTTTGGAGGCAGACATCTCAAATAACCGGCAGGCAGGGACCCGAACAGACTATAGCATCTAGAGTTGGTTCAGGTTCGGTACCCGGAGAGGGTAGTCATGGTTCAGCTGTGCGCGGAGGTCATGACAGAGACGGTGGGACCCAGCTGAGGGGCCAGTGGCCGGTGACAGGAGAAATATCCTAGGGAGGTCAGGCATCATTCAGCCGTGTTTCGGGCCAGGTGCACGCCGTGGAGCTTCTAGAGGCTGAGCAGGCCGGTGAGTCGACGACAGATAGAGGTACACTGCGGTGTGGTCATGATCTCCATGTTTCCTTTTTGGAATGACCTATAGAGGCATGTCTGTTTTGAGTGCACATGGTGCGCATGATCTTTGTGGACTAACTAGATGCTAGTTAGTGGGATTGGCACCATATCGGGTGCGTGATATATATATATATATATATATATATATGTATGTATGTATGTATGAGATGCGTAGCATCAGGGCATCGAGGATGCGGGTTACATGAGGTGCCTTGGGCATCGGGGCATCAAGGATGCAGGTTACTTGAGGTGCTAGGCACCAGGACCTCATAGAGGCGGACACTGATGTAGTGTGGGATACGTTGGGTTTCGGAAGCGACACAAGAGCACCAACGGGGTGCAGGGGTGACAATGCATCATAGGAGGAATATGCGTCTAGAAAATAGGTTCGTAAACCTTGTTTGATTTATGTTTTGTTTTATTGAGACCAGGTTAGGTGATTCCTAAGGTGGGGAGCCCCCTTGAGGAATTTAGCCAGAACCTTTGAGACCAGGGAAGTCCGGGTTACCTTGAACGGAGCGGTTTGTTCGGTGCCATCTCCAGGTTTCATTTGATAGCTCGGGGATGAGCTACGTTGAGGTGGGGAGATTGTAAGAACTTGGGTTTTTAAAACGGGTCAAAATCATGACCCTATTGGAATTTTTGACTAGTTTCTGAGGAAACTGGAGAAAACAGGAAGTTTCTGGAAATTTTTAGACTACACACTGTGTACTTTTATGTACATTCCATGTATATGTTAAGTGAGTGTCGGCCATTTTCTCACCAAGTACATGTCATGTGGTGACCGTGTAGAAATTTCTTACTACACGGTGTGTAGTCTTGAACACGTTGTGTAACCCCGACCGTGTGGTGGCCATACATGGCGTGTAGGCCGGTTGGCCGGGTAGAACTGAGGACACACCATGTTCCCCTTGGACATGACGTGTAGCCTAGCTGAGTTTGAGGCATATACATGGCATGCGGGTAAGACAACGAGGAAGAGAAGAGAAACCAAGTACACATCATTTACCCACCAGTACACGCCGTGTACTCATGTTGGCAGGTCGGTGGAATCTCAGCCGCCAAGTGAACAGTTAAATGAAATATACACGGCATGTAGTCATGAAGTACACGCCGTGTACATTCTTTTTTTGTGCTAAAATGAGAAGTAGCCTCGTTTTTGAGGCATAACTCAATTCCTTCATCGGGTTGAGTGAGGGGAGCCGACCGAACCTATTTCCTTCTCCCGATCGTTCGTCCAAGACCCGTTTCAAAGTCCGATTAGTGCATTGGAACCCCCTCGGTAAGGCCTCGATTCAACTTTGTCCGTTTTTCCTGTTTTTTTGTTTTAGAATGAGTTATAGGAGCTTGAACGATATTGAATATTTTGTAGATTTACCGCGTTTTAGACCGAATTGGCGGCTGTTACTGGAGGAGTAGCATCGTATGAGTCTCATTTAGGTGGTGCATACCTCATTTTGTGTTTTCATGGTTGTTTGGGCAACGTGACCTTCGGTGTGTTTTCGGGTATTTTGAGCGGGACCCGTGTTGTTTGCTATTTCATATTGAATTGCTTGTGGGACCTATGGGATGCCTTTGGGTATGACCTATTACCAGTTTTCGTGAGCGGGCCGGGTGAGGGGTAGTTGCTCATCAGGGCATTTTGGCCAGGGAACACCAGAATGGTTTTAATTGAAATATTAATGTGTTAAACTATTAGTTTAATTTATTAAAGCCTGATATAAATTTCTAGAGGCATTTAAGACCTCAGTGCTGGTATGGGACAACACCCTGCATAGTGCAATTCAACTGTTTAGTTTGTTTTACCTGGTTATGTTTTCTGTTTGAATATGTTATATATGAAATTTCTGAATTGCATCTACTGACCCTTTTGGGTTGTGTTGGGCTTGGCCCGGTTATGCTTGAGTGATAATGATCACAGGTTGGGGATTTTCTCAATTTACTTTGGGTGGTTTTGACCACGAGATTGGGCATCATGGACATCAACATGAGGCAGTATGACTTTCAGGTTGGGCATGACCCGGGTTACTAGGATGGTGATGCCATCAGACTTGAGCGACATTGTTAGAGGGACACGAGGTGTCAGATGAGTTGGTGGCTTAGGCATTATTTTGGTGATTACCGCTCACCCGGAACTTTGATTAGTGTGCACATAGAGATACTCCTTGATGAGGTGGTTTTGACCACTCATGTGGGTAGAGGCCCCATAGTTGTGGTTAGGTATTCTGGTTGGGGTGCTTGAAGTAGAAAGCCATGTTGGAGGTGAAGAGACTTTAGGGAATGAGCCTGCCTTCGTGACGTTGGTACTTGAGGCAAGAGGTGTCAGGAGGCACATGGTTCCAGGTTACTATTTTTGGGTATGTCTTCGGGATGTCGGTACTTGAGGCAAGAGGTGTCAGGAGGCATATGGTGCTGGGTTACTATTCTTGGGTGTGCCTTCGGGACATCAGTACTTGAGACATGAGGTGTCATGTGGAACATGGAGACGGGTTACTTAGCAGAGATTCCGGTGTTGGCCAAAGAAGGTGACACTCCATGGTGGCTGCTGAGCACCAGGGGAGTTAGTGTTTATTTGTGCATTGTACTGCATACAGTTTTCCTTACACTTACACGACTGCTTAAACACAAATACTTGGTATGCAATGTTGGGTGGTATCCTACTGAGATTTGTCTCACACCCTGCACGGGCCCTTTAGGACACGTGTAGAATTTATGGATTTACGTGCATGAAAGAGGCTAGCTTCAGGAGCTAGGCTGTGTTAGTTTTTGCATGGAGATGGTATGGACCTTGAGGCCATACCTAGCTGGGGTTTACTTTGTTTTCTTTTCTTTTCTGTATTGGCATGCTTAATTGTTGTACCTATTGTTAGTTAGCCATTAGTGCCATTTTATATTCAGTTGTGTATGACCTGTTTTGGATGCATGTTTTATTGTTTAGTTGTAGTTAGATGTTATCAGCATGCTGTAGTGTTTCTTTCCGCTGATGTTGTTATATTTATTGCTTCCTCTGTTTATCTGTTTTGATTATGCTTCCACTCTGTGGGTCTGGTTTGAATTTAATGAGTCTTCCTTTTCGCTACATCTTTAGTTATATACTCGGGCCATCACCCTTATTATGATCCTCCGAGAGGGTATAGCCTCTCCACTATACGTAACAGACCCTCACTACTAGTCGACAGCCTTTGGCATTCAGGGGTGGTGCGCCTAAGGTAGGGACACCCGACTCGTTTGGCACTGTTCGGGTGGCTAGCTGGGACCGGGTCGTTACACAAGGAAGCTTGGGGAGTTACATTATACTCTCCTTCAAATAATTTTTTCGTTCAAAATTTCTAGAATATTACTTCATAAAATGATTTGGGTGGTTCTTCATCATAAGTTCCTTGGGGTACCATGTTACATCTTCTATCTTATGGTTTCTCCATAAAACATTCACCAAAAGAGTCATCTGGTTTCTCAACACATGTTCATAGTATCAAGAAATATGATAGGCTCTTCGTAATAAGATAGATCATGTTCCAGTTCTAATAATTCATAGGAGAGTACATGCGTTGGGTCAGGCATATATGTTCTCAATAGTGATACATGGATAACATCATGAACTATAGAAAGACTTGGCGGAATTTCCAAATGATAAGCTACAAGTCCAATTCATTCTAGAAATTCTAATGGTCTGATGTACCTGGGACTAAATTTTACCTTCTTACCGAATTGTATAACATCCTTCCATGGAGATAACTTCAAGAAAAAATGATCTCCTACATGAAACTCCAAATCATTCCTTCGGTTATCGACATATCTATTTTTCTTACTTTGATCTACTTTGATGTGGGTTTGGATAACCTTCACCTTTTCCATTATATCCATACTATGTTCTGGGATTACAATTTTTCTTTCACCAACATCATCCCAACAAGTTTATGTGTGACATCTCTTTCCATATAACGCTTCATGTGGTGCCATATGAATACATAAATGGAATATATTGTTAAAGTAAAATTATTCCAGAGGAAAATATTAATTAACGTACCTTGAAATTCAAGTGTACAAGATCTGAAAATGTTTTCTAAGGATTGAATAGTCCATTTTGATTTTCCATCAGTTTGGGGGTGGTATGCAGTGCTCAAATGAAGTTCAGTATCTAGAACCTTCTGAAGTATTTTCTAGAATCATGATGTAAAACATGGATCACGATCATAAACAATCGATAGGGGTACTCCATGATGTCTTACAACTTCCTTTATATATAGTCTTAGTAAAAGTTCAAGTGTTGAATATTCTCCTATAGTAAGAAAATGTGCTAACTTGGTAAGACGATAAACAATGTCCCATATTGAATCATTCCTTCTAGGATACTATGGTAGCCCCATGACAAATTCCATATTAATATCATCCCATTTCCACTCAGGTATGAGAAGAGGTTTTATGAATCCTATATGATGTTTTCTTTCAGCCTTCACTTATTTAAAAACTGTAAATCTTGACACATAATCTGCAATATCCCTCTTTATGTTGTCCCAAAAAAACTTTCCTTCAAATCCTTATACATCTTAGTGCTACGAGGGTGTATAGAGAAATTGTAGCTATGATCATCATCCAACAATTCCCTTTTTAGATTAGGTATATAAGGAACATAATGTGTCTTTCAAAATTTCAAAATTTCATCTTCATATATGAAGTCAATCAATATCCTATCATTCACACCTTTAAATTTCATTTGAAACTCCTCATCATCAGTCTAAGAACTTTTTATCCCTTCTAGTAAAGTTGTATTGGTAACAGTTTGAAAATGTATTGACGTGTTACATTATGCTATTATTCCTACATCCATCTTTACTAGATCCATGAACATAGGATCCCTTTCAACAATCATCCTGTTCAAAACTACATGATCTTTTCTGCTCAAAGCATCTGCCACCTTATTTCCCTTCCCTGGGTGGTAGTGTATAGATCAATCATAATCCATGTGTAGTTCAATCCATCATTGTTGCCTCATGTGGAGTTCATTTTGTGAGAAAATACAATTCAAACTCTTGTGATCAATATATATCTCACATTTTCACCATAGAAATTGTGTCTCAATATGTTCAAAGAAAATATTACTAATTTTAACCTAAGATCATGAGTAGGATAGTTTTGTTCATTATTTTTTATCTATTGTGATGAATTAGCAATAAACCTATCATTCTGCAAAAGGACCCAACCAAGTACATTCTTTGAAGCATCCCTATAAATATCAAACCCAACATTCCATGATGGTTGAGTCAAGAGAGGAGCATTGACTAATCTTCTCTTTAGTTTGTCAAAACATTCTTCAGAATCATTTGTCCAAACAAATTTAACCCCTTTACGTGTGAGATTTTTTAATGGGTTTTCCAATCGATCAAAATTCTGGACAAAATTCCAATAATAACATGATTAACCAATAAAACAACGTACCTCAGTTATACATGTTGCTTTCCATTATTGGATAGCCTTGGTCTTTGAAGGATCGATATAGACTGTATCCTTAGAGATAACATGGCCATGAAAATGAATCCGTTGAATCCAAAATTCAGACATTCTAAACTTCCCATATATTTTATTTCTTCTAAGATTCTTTAGAATAGTGCGTAAGTGATTTTCATGATCTTCATAGATTTTGGAGTAAACCTAGATATCATCAATAAATACCACTAAAAATTCAGCAAGATATTCCTTGAAAACACTATTCATTATATCCATGAAAACAAAGGGAGAATTAGTTATTCCAAAAGGCATTACTGTAAACTTGTAATGCCAATACCTGGTAAAAAATTTTGTCTTCATAATGTCTTCTTTCTTCACACGCAACTGATGATATCTAGATCAAAGGTAAATATTTGAAAAATATTGAGCTCTATGAAGTTGATCGAATAAATCATCAATGCATGGTAGGGGATTCTTGTTCATTATTTTTATAGCATTTATCTCTCTATAGTCAATGCACAAACTCATAGATCCATCTTCCTTTTTAACAAAAAGAACATGGGCTCCCCATGGGGAAACACATGGGAGAATAAATCCTTTATTACTCAATTCCTCTAGTTGTTTCTTTTGTTCCACTAATTATACAGTGGCCATTCTATAAACAGTATATGATATGGGCCTTGAACACAAAATTAAATCAATGGAAAACTCAATTTCTTGTTCTGGAGTATTTCAAGGTAAATCCTATGAAAATACATCAGCATATTGTTTCAAAATAGGTATATCATGTATTTGAACATTTCATTCCTCACCCATGGTTATTTCACTCTCTCCCTCCCAAATAATTTAATTTAGTAGAGCTATCGGGGGTGGATCTAGATAAAAATTAGGTGGTGAAATTTCTGCTCTAAAGATAAGTTACTCTTTATCATCATCGAAAATTGTAACCTAATTCTTCTTACAATATATTTTTTTGTCATGGTCTGAAATCCAATCCATATTGAGGATTATATCAAATTAAATCTTGCGTATAACAATGACATCAGCAGATTATGAACATTTATATTACCTAATGGGAACTGATTTAAAAAAACATTGTTGCAATGATAATTACATTAGGAGTTTCGACTGACAACTCCCTTATTATGTAAAATATGAAATATATAATTTTCGTAGAAAATTGGGATGTTATGAAACAATGAAATGATCCCGAATCAAATAAGGAATTTGCTAAATTTGAGGAAACCGTTAAATTACCTACCACCATGTCATTCAGAAAGTCAACTATAGTAGTAGTGATAGAAAAATCTTGGCCTTACTCCCTAGGCCTTTTCATATGTATGTTTCCTTGGCTCTTAGTAAATTCATTTGCATAATTCCCCATTTCTCTACAATTGTAGCATTCAACATTGACATCCACTTTCTTTCCATTCAATCACGATCTTTGCGGACTTTTTCACAACACTTGTAACAGACTCACATTCCCTTTCAGGCAAGAACTGGGGGGTTTCTTCCCACGTATATTGCAGGATGGAAATTCAACGTTTCCCTTCTTACCATTATATCCATTTCCATTTTTTTCAGTATATCTCTTCTTCTATTGATTTTTTTTAAAGTCGTAAGACTTAATGAATTTAGTTTTTGTCTTGATAACACATGAGACAATACCTTTGTACGATGAGAAGGATTTTGATACTAATTCTCAGAAGAAATGGTTTTAACCCTTTAAATAATTGATCAATCTTACTCCTTGGGAATATATATAATCAGATATATTTCTTTCCAACCTTGTAATGTTATCCTCATACTTTGCGACATTATCATCATCCTTTTTTCCTCAGACTCAAAAATTGTCTTTCCATAACAGTTCGATGGTCATGAGGAAAGTGTTTTTCTAAGAAAATTTATTTATACTCCCTCCATTCCATATTTAATACTTATTCATCCTAATTTGTGTTTTGAATTAATGACCACCATTGATCTGCATCTCCTGTGAGGCGATAAACTTCCATGACAAATTTTTCCCTTTCGATACTCCTAGATCATGAAATATTTTCTCTAACGAACATATCGATTTCTCACCTACAAGTTGATTTTTATTCCCATTGAATGTTTGTGTTTTTTCTTCATGAATAAGTCTAATATTGATCTACACATTGTTGATTAGGGTTCTCGATACGGGTATGGTTATTATTCATAATTGTAGTTAGTTGTTACTGTATGGTTATAAGTTGGTCAGCACCAATTGCATCACTAGATCCATTATAATTATCTTGAGTTGGAGAGAAATACCTACATAGATTACATGCATTGATACAGTTTCCATTATTTTGACTAGGAAGCATTTCTAAAAAATGGAATACACTAGATTAGTTTATGAATCGTAATACAAAATTCCAAACAAGTAGTGTACCTAACATAAATTGAATAATTTATGCATATAATCTATAATCCTAAAAAAATTCATTGAGGACGTATTTAATTATAAATCCTTCATAATGGTTTAGTAAAGAAAAATTGAATTATCCTAAGCAAATCCCCCAAGAGTGTCGTAACCAAGACTGCAGCAAGGCCCGTTGTCAGGTACCAGGAAACCCCAGGTCAAGCCTGAAACTCCATGTCAGAGTTTTCACTCCTAGGTACATATGTTTCAGAGCTACCTCAACCTTCTCGTATCTAGACCAGGATGTATTACATGGAAAATACTCAAAATCTCTAAATTACCAAAATTATAATAATTTTTTCTATACTAATCCACAAAGTCTATCTTAGCCTAATGATCTCTAATCAGAGTTTTTTCAAAATCTAGATTCCAAGGTTTGTACTAAATTTTCTCTGATACCAACTCTAACACCATGACCCTAGTTACCCAAAGTGGGTTCATTATTACATAACATTGGCAGAATACAAGGAATCATGTCCTGGAGGACCTGCCAGTTTATTAGCCTTGGAATTACTAGATACATACAAAAGTTTTACATTTATATCTTGAAATAAAAAACAACATTATTTTCTCTTTGAACACTCTTATAACCCTTAGACTATTCCTATAGGTCAATTTTAATATACTTCATCACATTGTGAGATAAATAAAACAAAATAAAGGGGTGAACTTAGATGCTCAGTAAGGATAACAATATAGAGGAAACTATCATAAATAAGAATAAACATTTAAGTTAATATATAAGAATAAAACACAAGACTTTTAAACATAATATTCAGTATAATATAGAAAAGATAAATAAAATAATTCCATTTATTTATTCACATAGATTTATACTTGTCGAATAATCACATGTAAAATCAATATCCAATTTCATTATCGGGGAATGCATAATGTCGACCATCATAACCACATAGTCAAAGCCTCGTTCCAAGACTACAAATAATATTTTGTCAAGGCCTTGTTCCAAGACACTAGATTGTCTAATGAGACCTACTGATGCATCAAAGAGTTATAGCAGGATCCACCCATCACTTACTAAGTCTAATGCATTCCTTATATGAAGATAACGAAACATAACATAAAAATTTGTATTAAAACTAGCATAAAAAATGTTAATAATTTAACCATTAACCATTAATGGTATAAAAATAGCACATCCACTGTCAAAAATATCACAAAACATTCAATAAAATATGCAATATTGTGTCAAAAAAATATCCCAAAACCTTCAATAAAATAATCAAGATTGTTTCATAATAAATCTACTTCAAACAAGTGTAAAATTAATCAAAGGATGTTGACATAGATGGAATCAAAACTGTTTGAGAGAAATATCTCTTTATATTTTTAAATCATTTAAAAGTACTAAAATTATAAAAAAACTTTTATTTTTAAAATATTTTTTTTATATTGTATGGTTAGATTTGAAAGTTTTATAACAGTGAAAAATATCCTCACCTGATGTATAAGTTAAAAAAACATTCTTTCATTAATTTTGTCGTAAAGTTCATAAAGGACCTTGTTTGGAAAATGATAGAAATATTCCTTTATAAAATTTTTATAAAAATTCAAACAAGGGTATAAAAGACATTAACCCATAGTCTATGAAATAGTAAAAAAAATTCAAATACATTTTTAAGAAACACAGATGTGGAAGATAGAGAGGTCTCATTAGATACTCACATATAAACAACCTCAGATAATAAAGAGATTGTAGAATTAACCGTTAGCTTATACTTTTCCTTGATCTAGGGCACATTAACCTCCTATATAATAGTTCAATAATTGTTATTAGATTAATAAATAAACAAATACATAAATATGATATCATATATGATCTTCTAATATTTCTTTGTTAATAATATTTCAGTAGTATGATTGTTTCAAGTGTTAACTGATCTATTTTCCTTTATATGCTTGGTTATATAGGAAACTTTTTTAATGGATAGGATGTATTTGATTCATATCAAGAATTATATTATGTTATTAAATATTATTTGTAATAATAAAATGAAAATTATTATTCAATGGTTATGATGGGGTATGAATTTCATCATGTTTGTGGAGAAGGTAATCTGTACGTACGCACGAGCGATAATATCATTCTATTGCTAGTGAAATAATTATTAATTGGATGTTATATCATATATAAAGAATCATTAACATGCTATATTTATTATTTACATTATTTATACTCATTATTATACCCATCCAAATAATGAAGTGTTAGAATAACAAACTACACCACAACGTGGAGACGATAAGTTGTACGTAAGCACGTATGGTGACCTATCATTCATAGTATAGATAGAATAATGAATATGTTTTTACCATATTTATAATAACATCACATTATTTAGAAGGTAATTTTGTTATTAATTTGGTATGAAAAAAAAAATTAATGTGGAAGTGGAAAAAAATAACATTGAAAGAGGTGATAAAATTATCACCTCTTCTTCGGGTACTTCCATTTGATTTGATCAAAATAGCTCCATAGGATGGATTTCTGATCATAGTATGGCCCTTAGGTTAAATTTAAGGTAGTTACGGGATATGTTTTCTGGTTTTGGCAGAGCCAAATGGCTTTGGATGTGTGATTTTGAGAGAATGGGAAGTGCCCTTTTATAAGAGAGGCGAGGGTTACATTATTAAATGGTTGAATTTTTTTTTTATTATAAAATATTTTTCGGTTTATAATGTTTCCAAATTAATTAAATTAAAGTATATTGTGGGGATGTGTTGAAAGTATCCCAAAAAATAGGTTTTAGACATTTTTAGGTCACCATATTAACCTTATATGTTTTATTTAACACTTAGTTGAATAGTTTAACTTTTACCATGTCTTTTTGTATTATTATAAAAAATGGTTAATAAAGATACTATAACAAGTCAAGATAACCCCAAGTGGTTCATTATTGACATATATAACCTTATCTAAGTCCATTAGCTGAACCTTAGATATTTATGGATATTATATCAATTAATAATATAGTATTTGTTTTAAAAATTCATTTATGTCAATGTTGACACTATTTGGTATTTTGTTTTTTTTAAAGTCATAACAACATTATCACTTCGAATAAAATTTCTTTAATCAACCATAACATGTAATATTAACATATAAAATTAGTGTAACTCATCAGAAGTCTCAATTTCTATTTATTTGGAAATTTATAATATCCATTATTTTAATCTTTAATTAATAAGTTAATTACTGCATCATCATTGTGTCATAAATAAATTTAAATATTTAATGTCTAAAAATTATAAATAAAATAAAATTATTTAGGAAATATTTTCAGCTTTCTAATGAATATTTAAAGTCAAATTCATCTTATGTATAACCCTATATTAAAAATAGTTAATTATTAAACATTGAATTTAACAAGTTTAACTCTTCTTTAAATAAAATAATAATAAATGTGCAAATCAAATACAAGTGGAACAAACAGATCATATTTTATTCCTTTGGTTTATTTTGGTCTAAATACACTAATACAATGAAATTAGGACATGTGTTAGGAAAATTATAATATCATTTTTATCATTAATTACCCAATTTACTTTTAAACGTGGTAAATAAAATTCAAATGTTATTATTCACCAAAAAAAATTCATCCTATTGAACCAAATTTTAATTAATGATTTCAATAGTGTCTCTCATATTTTTTTAATTCAATTCACAATATCCATAATATTATGTTTTATGAAAAATTTTAAATGTGTTTAGAAGGTTGGTAATAGACGTTAAAAAATTCTATAAAAATTTATAAATCTAATTTTATTTTAAAATGACACCAATGAATTACATTGAACATATATAGGTATTATGTATATATTTTGACCTAAAATAAATTTAAATAAAATAACTAATTGTTTAAATAAAATGTAGGTTTTAAACAATAACATGGTGTTTTCACTATTTATCAAAAATTGAATGTTTTCAGAAAAATACCAAAAATTCACCCTAAGCTAATTTTGATATTCTGAATCAAAAAATGAAGTCCATTTTGAAAAATAAAATTTATAAAATTTAAAAAAGTTGTTATTACTATTCATAAGGCTTAGTTTGATTGGTCGTGGTGTGTTTGAACTTGAAGTTGCGCACAACCCAAGCTATAGTATTATTCAAAAAGAAACGTACCATGGATGTTTGGGGTGTTACAAAGGTCGAGAAGTGAATAGATTCTTTAGCCCCATTATGGAGAGTTAAATAATTCTTCAACTGTGTAAAAGACATAATTTTTCATAATTTCAAACCAACACCATAGGGAATGTGTTTTTGGAGGGGAAATATTTGACACCTTCAGCAATTATATTCTAGAGATTCAAAGTTTAGTTACCATAGGGGTGTAGAACATATGTTGACTATGATATAATATTTGGGTTAGGATCCTCAGTTTTAGAATATGACCTCTCAAACTTCAGTGACCTAGGTGAGAAACACATAGAAGTAAAATGTCAATGGTTTAGAGGCAGGTAGGGAGTATATAGTCGATCAGGCTCTAACATATAGTGGTGAGGTTTCTTCAAGTATCTAATCTATGGTATTGAATACATATACAATTTCCAATGCTTTGTTTGATAGTGTATTTTACCTATAATTTATATATATACATGTTTTTACTATAAATAACTTACTTTTCATGTTTTTTTCTTAATAACTTTTTATTAACATACCCTTGGGGTCAAAAGTAGGCCATATTTAGTGATATCCATGGTGTCATAAAGTAGTATCTAGCTATGAATATCATTAGATTTCAATATCCTTGAGATAATTGCCTATATAAATTTTCCTTTTATGATATGGTGTCTAATGAGTTGAAGGATATCAGTGTAATGTTCAAGGACATGAAAAAAATATTATCAAGATGCGTACATCACCTTGAGGTGCAAAAAACTTTTTCACCAAGAAGGCATACTATATTATTCAAATATATATAGACTAACAAAAGAATAATCATGAAAATTTAAAGAACATTTATCATTTTCCTAGGAACAATTATATTATTTATTAGTTTTAGGGCAAAAAGAGGTTTTTTTATGTTTGATCACTCATCGTGTTATTACTAGTTTTCATTTATAGAAGAGCATAACTGGAAGATGACATTTAGTAGTAGTGATGGGCTATAATAGTACTTGGTGATGATGTTTGGACAAAAGAATGAACTAATAGTATTCATCACTCTCATGAATAAGATATTCTACTAATACCTTGACAAGTTCAACACAGTGTTCATTGATGATATCCTAATTTATGCACCAACCCTAGAATAGTTTATAAATACCTCAATAATTTCCAGAGTATACTTAGATCTCATCAACTTTATTTCAGGATGTCAAAGTGTCACATTAGGATACAATTGGTGTAATTATTGGGTATATTGGTTTTTAATACCATTATATTAGTGGACATGGAAAATATAAAGGTGGTGATGTCCTAGAAACATCCCCTAAAGGAGTTTAGGATCAAGATATTACTAGGTTTATTGGGGTACTCTCTATATTTTAGCCCAGACATACTATATATATTAGCACCCATTACTAAACTAATGAAGAAAGGGGTGGTGTTTAAGTGGTCAAACTAATATGAGGAGGCTTTTCATGAGAAGAACATGTTGTTTAATATAGCTCTAGTACTGAATCATCATTATATTGAAATTAGATATGTTTTATATTGATATGAATCTGGAGTTGTTTCAGTGGAAGTATTGTTGTAAAGGGAGTGTGTAGTAACTTATGCATCAAGTCATTTGTGATTCCAAGAGAATAACTAGGTTATCCATGACTTTTATATGATACTTTTGATCCATGATTTTAAGTGTTAGAGAAACAATATCTTTGGAGAGAGGTTCATTATCTACATAGAATAAAAGATCATAAAAAAGAACTTTTTATTGTGGGGTTCGGATTTGAGGTTGGGTCACTAGGTGGAGTACTTAAGTACATTAAAATTTAATATTTCCAATGCAGTAGTTAAAGTTAATGTAATTGCATATGATATTATCTATAATATGTGGGTTGATTAAGATATTTTTGAATAAACATTAGATGAAATGTTGGGTTTTATTAGATTTCTGGACAATTAGAGGATGGATGATTTTGAAGACCAAGGAATGATGGAATATGCACCATTTGGGATTAGATATTATTTATTATACATGGTGAAGGATAATAATGAATTTGATATAGAGTGTTCTATGATGTAGTAAAAACTAGTATGTGGTGACTTGATACTTGAGTGGTTATTGGATAATGTCGATTTCATCATATTTCAGGGGAGATTTATTCCATCGTGGATGGGTTTTTGAGATTCTTCCATACACTAAAATGTGTGGCACATCATGGATAAATAAATATGTTCCATGATTTAGGTGATGGTTTTGGTGGTTAGGGATGAATATAGTCATTACTGTATTTCATTCTTGATTATTTTCCTACCATATGATAGAGGTTAAGCACTAGTATCCTTGTGGTTTGCATTAGCCACTTCCTGAGAAAATGTGGAAGTGGGAGAATGTCGTGAGGTAATTTGTGTTGGTGTAACCTTTATCCCTAATAATTTATAAAACTAATTAGGTATTTGTGGATCATATCACTATGTTGTACCATTTTATATCAATCTAGGATATATTTTCCCTAGATTACATAACAAATTTGTATGCCCATGAGATTATGCTCATACATGGAGTAACCTTTAGCTTTTTTTCATTTAGAGCTGCACATTTTATAGCATGGTTTTATAAGGGATTGTAGAAGGCCTTAGGGATGGAACTGAGATTTAACATGATGTACCATCCCCAAAAGACTGATATTTAGAGTAGATGATTCATATATTAGATGATATACTCTCAGTCTGCATTTTAGATTTTACAGGATCTTGGTATGATCACCTAAACTTTGTTGAATTCATCTAAAATAACAACATCACATCATCTACTCAGATGGAATCTTTGAGGCTTTCTATTGGAAGTCATGTCATTCAATGTCATGTTAGCATGTGGCCGATGAGATAGTCATGGTTGGGTCGAGCATGGTATTGGACACCTCTGAGTGAGTCAATATAACTAAATAGTAGTTTGACACTTCTCAAAGTATGTATAAATGATATGATGATTATAGGAGGTGACCTAGGGATTTATCTATTAGTGATAGAGTTTTATAATGTATAATTAATTGGTTAGGGCAACAAAATTTGGATAAGTAAGGAAGTAATATCTGATATTCATTGGACCATTTGAGATTTTTGATCATATCCAGGCATTGGCTTGCCATCTCAACTATAATTCTTATTGTTTAGGTATATAAGAATTGTTTTATGTGTCTCAAATCCAGAGTTATCCTCCCAATCCAAGTCATGTTATCAACTGTAACATTATATTTTGAATGCATGATTTGGATTGTAGACCAGAGTGCGAAGGTGATGTGGGGGAACATAGTACCACATTTCAGGATTTTATGGCATCATGAATGAATCCAATAGGATAATTGGGAGTGGGTTTGTGATGTTTGAATGCAATGTCCTAAGGGTTTTGAGATAGACCACTACAAACACTTCTTAGGGGTGATAATTCATTATATGTAGAGACTTCTCACATTATCATTTGTTAAATCTTCATAAAATATCATTTTGTTTTTAATTTTTATGTCCCATGAATAAATTTTTTTTCATTAAATTTAAACCCATACATATTATACATGGGCTATATAAAGGTAAATTATTTATACTTATATTTATGCTTGTTTATATGAGTGAATAAATATAACTCACAATTTTTAAAGTATTCATAATGGTAACACCCTTTCTAAAAAAGTTATGTAAGGGTATATCTCTATTTTTATATTCTACATAAGGGTAATCCCCTATTTTCTTTAGAATTTTATGGGTAACTTAGAATTTATGTAATGGTAAGTCTTTGATTCAAAAGGTTACATAAAGGAAAAAATTCGCCATGTAAGGGTAAATTTGATCTTCCAAAGGTTACATAAAAGGAAATGTTTTCCACATAAGGTCCAATACTATATTTCAAAGGTTATGTAAGGGTAAAAAAATACCCTTACATGAAAATAATGAGTTGTGTAAGGGTAAAACCATGTTACCCTTATGTAGCACAAATTTTTGCATAAATTGTGTTTTTAAAATATTTTCATTTTCCACTTCCCATCTCAAGCATGTAATATGATTTCATGATTTTAAAGCCTAAAATTATCAAAAATCAATTTATTTATCACATAAATTTTTAACTCATTTTTTGGAAGCTTTTAAACACCCACACTCAAGAATAACTTTTAAGGAGAATTAAAGGGTGATTTAATTTAGGATTTTCAGTGTTTCAAACCAAAATGTATTATGTATTCTTAAAATATTTATACCTTTGATGCATTTTATTTTTGTTCTTCTCTCACGTCTGGGTAGTCTATAATTCTTAAATAAACTATTTTAGAAGTCCTTGCTGATCGAAACACACTATTATTTTGGTGTCTAGGTTTGGAAATACCTTTCATCTCCCCTACATTATTCTGTGCATTGATTTTGAAGAGATAATTTAAAGTTATAATTTTTCATGGTAAATTTGTAAATTTAGTAATTATTATGATTTCTATAGAAATGATAATGAATTATCAAATTATAATAACGAGTAATTATTTTTTTTTATGATAAATAATTATGACATTCATATATTGAAATTATATTAGGGAGATAAAATATTATTGATTGATGGTTTAATAATTATTCATTATAAAATAAAGGGTTAGTACATGTTGTGGTTTAAAATGACAATTTAGAAGTTATCATATAGAAAAAAACAATTATAAAATGCATGCTTCTATTTATTTTCAAAATATGACAATGATAATCCATTCAAGGAATCGTAGGTGAGTGGTTTAAAATTATTAATATGTGGTTGTGTTTTAGGTGAGAATTTGTTGGTGAACCATTAGAATTAATGTCAGTAAGATTAAGGTAGGAAATTACTCACCCTATTGGGATATTATATACACTAGTTACCTTGATATGAATCTTCTGTTGGGATAACTTATATGACAATATTTGATTGTGATCACATATTGTGTGTGTGTGTGGACTACCCATTAGACCCTTATATATTTTTTGATTACATGATTATGGTTTAGTATTTTTTTATCCATGTTTTATTTTTACCACATGTACTTCTAGGTTTTCACTAATTCTCAATATGTCATTTTATTTTCATCATTTTTATGCTCTACCTTGTTATATGTAATTACCATGCCTTTGGAAGTATAGTTATTTGTACTTGTAATATGTCAATGAAATACGTAGCTGATTGTCGCTTATCAACCAGTCAAAGATTCGATGCCCTGCTAATTTGTATAGCATCCCTCAGGGTGAATCATCGAACATGATACTTTTTAGATAGTCAATTGTTTTTAGTTGATTCAATTTTGATTAGGGGGTTTTGTTTGAAAAGATTAATTAAAATGATTGATTGTCTATAATTGATTTAACAAATTGATAAATATTGGGGAGATTTCATCATTATGGAGTTAATCTTGTGATATCCTTGAGCTTTGCTTTATATTTTATTTAAATTAACACCCACTTCACAATATAACGTTGATTGGAATTCCTAAGAATTAAGGCTTTAATCCAAGCCTTAAAATAAATTAGGGTTTTAATCATTACCATTACTTGTTTATGGTAGTTTATTTATAGTTCCAATAATCCATGGAAACCACATGTTAAACAAAATATGTCATTAATCCATGACATGTTATGTCCAACATACACAATGTTAAATCAATGAATACTCATCGAGAAAATACTCTCAATCACTTAACATCCCAAAATTTTGACTCACCCCAATGAGATATTTACTCAACCATTTGGGTGTTTAAAAATCTGGTTATAATTATTATGATGATAAATTAAGAACAGAAGAAAAATAAAGGGATTAGAAAAGAGTGGTGTGTCGAACACAGACATACATGAACAATGATGAGAATTAAAAAAATAGACTTTCGATTGAATGAGGAAGCAAAATAAGGGAAGGGGATTCAACTGTATTTAAACTATTCTAAGAAACTTAATATTAATCTACATAATTTGGATGAGAATAAGAGATATTGAAGAAGAAACTTGCATTAAAACAGAATTACAAAACACAATCTTACAAGATTACAAACGAAGAACAAAAAAAAAGTGAAAGGAAACAAAGTGAGGAGGAAGGGTATCTCAAGTGAAAAATTGATTATGGATATTCTTACCATGTCTTTGGAAAGGCTTTGTTCATTCCAATATGTGCTCCTCTCTTCTGAAATACCAACCCCTTTGAAGGAGAGGAGGGGGATGCATTTATATCCCAAGGAAGTGGACTGTCTTCATTCCCAATCTGTCCCTCCACTTGCATCACCAAGTTGGCTATTCAGACAGCCGAATCTCAAGATATCTCCTTATTACAAGTTTTATATACTAATGTTGGAAGACCTACCTCAAATTTGCAGTCATTTGGACCTATGGATCCAAATTTATGGTTGGTTGATAAAACAAATTTAATCTGTCTATTTCAATCCAATCTTTTTGAAGTCCAAAATGTGAAAGGGTTCATGGCTTGGAACATGCCTTCAAAGACGAATTCTTCCCTCAAAAAAGTCAGCAGACAATATCTCCTCGTTCACCCTACAAAATCTCTTCTCTATTTGATGATTACATAATGAGATACGTCAATAATAGTGTTGGGATTTTAATTCCTAGCCAGAATGGTGGGATCAATTTCAAAGCTTCATTTGGTCCCTTTTTTCATGGATTTGGGACCTGAAATTTTTATCCATGTTTTCTTTAGATAATCAAAAACATGTGGTAGAGTTTCATAAAATTTGGGATTCTGGATTTAGACCAGTAACTAATCATCATGGCTGGTCCAGTTTCTTCACAAATTCTTTGGGTCATCTTGTGTGGTCCATGTGATCCTTCAAATGGTAGAATTGGACCATTATCCCTTCTAATGAAATGTTTTATATTGAATTTAAAATCTTAAAAAACAATAACCACACAATTTGGATCATTATGGTGAGAGTTATAAATAAAATATTAAACTGACTCAATCGGAGTACTTCTAAAAATGCTCCAAAATTATACTTAGTATTAAAACTTTAATATTTCAAACAAAATATGCATATTTCATATAAAATTAGTAAAGGGGTATATAATAAGTCATGAAAATATTAATAACATCAACTCCCCCACACATAGTCTTGTTAATGTCCTCATGTGGAACATATATAAAAACATAACAAAATCATTTTCAATCACCAACAGATATTAAAATTTTGTTTTCCCCAATCAGGGGAGGTTTAGACTATTTCACTCATCCATTTTGAATTCCACCACAAGTGGTTATAGAAAAAATGTTCCAAAACTAATTAATTTTTTCATGCTCAAATTTAAAAATGGAAAATGTGGACACTCAAAACTCACACCACTCAAGATGATAAAATTCATTTGTGGAGGTTCACTCTCTCACCGACCAAATGTAAAAATCTTAGAGTTTAAAAGATATTTTAGCTTCCAATCCCTATTCAAAGTGCACAAGAATCAAGAAGTGTTTTTAAGGGGGTTTTCTATGGCTATGGGATGGTAGGAATATAATGTCCAAGAGAGAGAAGAAGAGGGGTAAAACACCAACATAGAAAAAGAAATACACATTTTTTTGAAATAAAACATGCAAGGAAATGAAAACAAATATTTTAAAAGGGAATGATTGTGTGAATAAAGTAAAAATAGAGGACAAAAATTTAAAGGGGATGAGAAGATAAAATATTTACAAAGCACAAAAATTCTCCCAATGACATAAGAATATAATTCAAGTGTTCTTTTTTTTCTTTTTTCTTCTTTTTTTCAAAATTTGAACATGGAAAAGATATCACACTCATATCCAACCCAAGATTGATCTCCTCGCATCACTAATTGTAATAGTTATAACAAGATCAAATGGTAAGGAAGAGTTATTTTTGACCTACCCAAGTAAGAACCCAATAAATATTTATTTGTTCTCTTTTTTTTGAATTTTTTTGAATTTTTTTTGGATTTTTTTGAACACTTGTCAATAAAATTTACAAAATTACATAAATTAAAGTACATTACATTCCCCAAAACACACTAAATGAAAACCTCTCCCCCACATTGAAATGGATTCTTTCACTCAAGTATATAATAACACGGTGAAATCAACAAAGGGTACCCATAATTAAATCGATCCCCCCCCACACTTAAATTTCAAAAAATTATGCAATTAAAATCCATGTTGATATTGGGTGGGAAAAGGTATTGGGATTTTAATGTGGCTATGAAAGAACAGGTTTTTGTAGGCTTAAAGGGGCTATCAAAAGGAGGATTAATTTAAGGAAAATGGGAGGTTATTTGGTTATTGTGATTCTGATGTGGTTCATAAAATGCCTCTATTATATTAATGAAAACTAAAGTAGTAAATTCATCTCGAAGGTCCAAAAAATAAAGACACAAAAATAGGGGTGAAGACACACATTTTGAAAAGATGGCCATAGGTGGCCTTAGCATGAAATCAAATTTTGTTCCTCACTATTTAGGAAAAGCATTTTCCAAATCAAAAAATGTGTATTCAAAATTTGTTAATTTTGACATAAAGTTATTTATCCAAATTCATGATGAAAATATAAAAAATTTTAGGTGAAAACATGTCTGTTAACTCCCCAAAATGGTTGGAAAAAATTTGGAAATTGGAAGGTGAGTAATCATGACTCTTTCTTTTTTTGTATATATATATATTTTTGTTATGACGCTTTTTATTGTTTTGTTTTTGTTTAGTTTTTTAATAAAGATACACCCACACAAAAGAGAAAGGGAAATATAAAGTTTTTGATAACGAATGTGGTAAATAAATGAAAGAGAGAGGAAGAAGAAGAAAGAGGTGAAGAGAGGAAGAGATAGAGAGAGAGTTAAAGAGAAAGAGGTTCCCCCTAATTTGGATTTTACGGGTTCCCATCTCCATCTAGTGGTAGGTGACTGATGAAGTTGGGGATCTAGTGGAAGTAAATATCGATCCAGGATTGTGCATCCTCTCATGGTGTTTCTTTAACCGATGTCCATTAACCATGAATTTCTTTTTGGAAGAGGTGTCTTGGACTTTCACTACACCAAATAGGTAAACATTAGTAATAAAAAATGACCTTCCCAATGAGAATTAAGATTACCTGGGTGAAGCCAAAATTGAGAATTGAAGAGAATTACCTTTTCACCTTCTTAAAATACCTTTCTCAAGACGTGTTTAACATGGAGTATCTTGGATTTTTCTTTGTAGAGATTAGAATTCTCATAAGAATCAATTCGAAGCTCCTCCAGTTCAGCCAATTACAACAATCTTTCATCATCGGATTTTTCAAGATAAAAATTACATGTTTTCACTCCCCAAAATTACATATGTTGGATTTCAACTGGAAAATGACATGATTTACCAAAAACTATCCTAAAAGGAGACTCCCAATGGGTGTTTTATAGGCAGTTCAATAAGCCTAAAGTGATTCACTAAGTCTTTCAGGCCAATATTTTCTGGTGGGTTTTACAATTCTCTCAAGAAATCTTTTCACTTCTCTATTAAAATGTTCATCCATTCCATTTTTTTGGGGGAGATATACAGTTGAAGTTTTATGTATAACCCCATTATTTTCCAAAATTGATTCTATGGTTATATTACAAAAATGGGTTCCTAAGTCACTGATCAAGGCATGAGGTGTGCCAATTCTATGGAAGATGTGTGTCTTTAGGAACTCAATAACAGTATGTGAATCATCCTTTCTAGTGGGTTTTGACTTGACCCACCTAGAAAAATAATCAACTACAAGAATAATGTATGAGAATCCATTGGAAGGGGGAAATGGTCCTATTAAATTGATAACCAAAACATCAAAGATATCAAAGAAAATTAAAGGATTTTGGTGAATTTTATTTCTCTTTGAATTTGTGCCAAACTTTTGGAAAGTGGGACATGATTGATAGAACTCATGTGAGTCCTTGAAGAGTGAAGGCCAGAAGAATCCTGAGTCTAGGACCTTTCGGGAGGTCCTTTGTGGTCCAAAGTGGCCACCTACAGGAAGTGAGTGACAAAATTCCAATATGGAAGAATGTTCGTTTTCATCGACACATCTCCTTATTACCATGTCAGTACCAATTTTATAAAGTTTATTTTCTTCCCAAAAATAGTATTTTGACTCACTTTTCAACTTCATTTTTGTTATTTTGAAAACTTTTCAAAAAAAAACACCAGAAACATTTTAATTTAAAATTGAGGCATACCATGGTATTTTTGGAGTGAGAGATGAAAGGTGCTCAGTGGGGAATTCACGATCGATGATTTCAGAATGGGAAGAATTAGAAATTATACTCATGTTATCAGACACATGGTTTTATTTTCCAAGTCTATCTTTTATTTCAAGGTCAAACTCATGGAGGATTAGGATCCATCTTATTGTCCTCGATTTGGAATAACTTTTCTTGAGTAGGAACTTTATAGCAGAATGTTTTGTGAAGATGATGATTTTGGCACCTAAGAGATCAGGACAGAATTTTTCTAAGGCAAAAAAAACTGCTAAAAATTCCTTTTCAGTGATAGTTTAGTGACATTGAGTTTCATCCAATGTTTTTTAGGCATAAACTATGACATGGGGAATCTTTCTCTTCTTTGACCAAGAATAGCCCCAATGACTCTATCAGAAGCATCACACATCAACTCAAAGGGTAAGGACCAGTCTGGGGGATGGATTATTGAGGTAGATGTTAGAGAAGTTTTGAGTTCAAAAAAATCTTTCTTTCAAACCTCATTGAAATGGAAAGTTACATCATTTTGGAGAAACCAAGTGAGTGGGAGGGAAATCCGACTAAAATTAAGGGTGAATCTATGATAGAAACCAGCATGATCGAGAAATGAATGGATGTCTCTAATAGAAGTGTGTTGAAGAAGTGATTGGATCACTTCAATTTTGGTAGGATCGACTTCAATACCATCTTTTTAAACTATGTGCCCTAGAATAATCCCATTTGCAACCATGAAGTGACATTTTGCAAAATTTTATACAAGGTTACGCTTGACACAATTTTGGAGGACTAGAGCGAGTGACTTCAGAGAAGATTAAAACTACTCATCATAAATCTTGATGTTCTCTATGAAGAATTCGATGCAGTGTTCAATGAATTCGAAAATGATACTCATCATGCACCTCTGGAATGTTTCAGGAGCATTGAAAAGGCCAAAAATAATTCTTTTATATGCATATGTTCCAAAGGCGCATGTAAAAGTAGTCTTTTCTTGGTCCGGAGGTGCGATTGGGATTTGGAAGTAGATGGAGTACCCATCAAGAAAGAAATAGTCTGACTTTCCAGCTAATCGTTCCAGCATTTGATCAAGGAATGGAAGAGGGTATTGATCTTTTCTTGTTTTAACATTCAATTTCCTATAGTCGATGCACACACGCCATTTTTTTCACTCGAGTTGTGACTACCTCTCCTTGTTCATTTGTTACAATAGTTATGCCACCCTTCTTAGGTACAAGTTGAATTGGACTAACCCATGCACTATCAGAAATTGGGTAGATAATACCATCTTGAAGAAGCCTGGTGATCTCTTTCCTAACTACCTCAAGTATGAGTGGATTGAGTCTTCTTTGTGGTTGTCTAATTGGTTTGGTTGACTCCTCAAGATGGGTGTGATGCATGTAAAGGGAAAGGTTGATTCCTAGTATGTCATCTAGGGTCCACCCTAAGGAATTTTTTTCCTCTAACACTTGAACAAGTTTGGAGTCCTCGGTTTCGGTAAGTGAAGAAGAATTAATGAAAATATAAGAGTGATCATGGAAAATGAATACATATTTTAGGTGTTCAGGTAGATGTTTCAGATCAGTCTCATCTTTCATTTGTGGGATAGAAAACATAGGAATAGAGTAAGGGCCTTCAGTTGCTTCAGATTCATTCATTTTAATACTATCTAAGGTGGAGTAGTAGAGATCAGAGTTGATGTGGGATTCAAGAGAGTTTTCAAGTTTCTCTAGATTGATGGAGTCTATGAATGAGAGGTCCACATCAACATCACCAATAATGACTTAGTTAATCATGATGCAGATTTCAAAAGATCATTTGTCATTAGAACATAATGAAATTGGTGGATTGGGGTTCGATTGACTCTTAGAAGTGTCCTAAAAAGCATGGATTGAGAATGGAGAGTGATCCTCAGATGGGTATCGCATGGCTTGGAAAATGTTGAACTTGACCAGTTTGTCAATGAATTCTATGGATAAGATTCCTGAATAGACATCAATATTGGTTATCCCAGTCATGAGGAATGGTCTTCCTAGAATTAGGGGAGATCATGAAGAGTTCGTCTCTCCTTCCATGTCAAGGACATATAAATCAGTAGGGAGATAAGATCATTGACTCAAACAAGGATATCCTCAATTATTCCCTCAGTACTAGTTGTACGTCGATTAGCCAATTGAATGACAACACTCGTTGGATGTAAGGGAACTAGACCAAGGTTTGAGAATATGGATTTGGGAATGACATTAATTGAGGCTCCTAGGTCTATGAGTACATCATCAAATTTGGAACTTCCAATTTGTCGTGGAACTGTAAAGGTCCCTCGATCTTTTCACTTAATGCGTATGGACTCTTGGGTTGAAACATTATCGAAGGTCCTACGTTGCCTCTTGTGGGTACACAACTTTTTGAGAAACTTGGCATACATCGGAATTTGTTTTATGGAATCTAAGAGGGGAATGTTTACTTCAATATGTCTAAACATGTCAAGAATTTTAGGATAGGGTTTAGAGGACTTCTTTGTCTTAGAAACATCTCAAGGAAAAGTAATTGGGTTCCTAAGTGGAATTGAATGAGGTGAGAGAATGGTTTTAGGTTCCTTTTAAAGTTTCTTTTTCTTTTCATTCTCTAGGTCAACATTTAAAGGTGGTTTATATGACTTATATTGAGGTATAACAATTTTCTTTCTTGATCTAAATGCAATTGCACTTACATTACCATTGGGGTTGGGTAGGGGTTGGGCAAGAAGTTGGGACGAATTGGATGGATGCTGATGACTAAGGTGGAATGCAAGTTGAATTATTTGGGATTCAATGTTCTTGAGGCTAGATGGGTGAAGGAGAAAAGATATTCCACTGTGCTTTCCCATGGTTTCTTGGAAGAAGAGGCTTTTCCCAGACTGGGATTACCTTGATTTTGGTTCTTGGGAAAGCAATTGTATAGGTTTTGGAATTGCGAAGGCTCACTAGGAAAATGGAATTCATGAGGAGGATTGTTCCTTTGAGGTTGAGGAATAAAAGGATAAGGTTGTAGGAAATTACCAACACCTTGAACATATTGAAACTGGTTTGGGTTTTGAGGACGTAATTGAGGGGGATGAGAGATGGTATTACCATACCTTAGGCCCTGGTTATAAGAATAAGAGAAGGGCTCAGAGTGAGGTTGGTTGAAGTTTCTAACAAAATGACCTGATAGTTGAGTGTTGGTGTTCTGCTGAGCATATGATGCATTGAGATCCATTGGTCCAGATGAATCAGATTGATCCTCTTGAAGTTGTGGAAATGTGTCCGTTGGATGAGATGAAAAGTTGTAGATTCCACAGTTTTTACAGGTCCAAGAAACATTGATTGTGGAGAATATGAGGTTGGGGATTTGGTAGCCACAACTAGTTGTCGCACAAGACCTGTAAGTTCACTCATCCACTCGGTCATCTTGTTTGGATCAATTGATTGATAATCTTGGGCTTGTTTGACTTGAGAATGTACTCGATTATGGAATTGTTGTGTGTTTTTATCCATGTTACTTATGAGATCTCTTGCAGCTGTGAGAGTTTTATCAACAAGAGCATCGCCACTTGCAGCACCAATGACATTTCTATCCATAGCCAATAACCCCTCATTGAAGTATTGGATCAAGAGTTGGTTAAGAATTTGGTGATGTGGGAAGGTTGCAACAAGATTTTTGAACCTCTCCCTGTACTCATGGAGTGATTCACTTGGGAACTGATGAATACCACTCATTTCCTTTTGGATAGAAGTAGTACGAGAAGCATGAATGAATTTCTCTAAGAAAAGTCACTTCATTCCATTCCATGTGGTTATAAAACATGGAGGGAGGTAGTAAATCCATGACTTGGAAGTGTCATCTAGGGAGAAAGGGAATGATCAGAGTTTTTTTTGGTCCTCAAAAACCCCTTGAGGATTCATGGTAGAGCACACCACTTGGAAGTCTTTAAGGTGGAGATGTGGATCCACACCGGCTAGCCCATGAAAATGAGGAAGAAGATGAATCAAACCCAACTTGAGTTCGAAGTCAGATTCTATGTTTGGATATTTAATACTAAGAGGGTGGTAATTCATATCAGGGGTAGAGAGTTCTTTAAGTGTTTGTTCCACAGGATTGGCCATATCTAATTAAATTGGTTGGACATGGACTTGTTCTTGAATTATTTGATTATCTTTTATGTTCCTCCTAATTTGGCGAAGTGTTTGCTCAATTTTAGGGTCAAAAAAAATCCAAGGGATTTTTTGGGAGGATAAGGGGAATTTAGAAATATTTGGAATAAAGATTAAGATATTTGTTTTTTGTGTTTTCTTCAGTTTATGATTTTTATGATAAGACAAGTTTTTCTTTGTGTTTTGTTTTTCTATATTTTTTTTTTCAAATTTTGTTTTTTCTTTTTTTTACAATAACCATAAACTAATGACTACTTAAAGCACCATCCCAAGCAATGGATCCATTTGAAATGTGTGGCCTATTGTTTCCTATCGACTAGTCAAAGTTCTGATGCTATGCTAATGTGTATAGAACATTCGGGTCGAATCCTCAGTGGTGATAATTTTTAGATAGTCAATTGTTTTTAGTTGATTGTATTTTGATTAGGGGGTTTGTTTGTAGAGCTTAATTGAAATGACTGATTGACTATAATTGATTTAACAAATTCATAATGATTGGGGTGAGTTCATCATTATGGAGTTAAGCTTGTGATATCCTTGAGCTTTGCTTTATATTGCATTTAAATTAACACAAACTTCAGAAAATAACGTTGATTGGAATTCCCATGTCTAAGGTTTTAATTCAAGAATTAACTTAACATAGGGTTCTAATCATTACCATTACATGTTTATGGTAGTGTGTTTATGGTTCCAATAATCCATGGAAACCACATGTTAAACAATATATGTCATTAATTCATGACATGTTGAGTCCAACATACACAATGTTAAATTAACGAACACTCATTGAGCAAATACTCTCAATCAATTAACATCCCTAAATTTTGACTCAACCCAATGAGAGATTTACTCAGCCATTTGGGTGTTTAAAAATCTGGTTATAATGATTATGATGAAAAATTAAGAATAGAAGAAAAAGAAAGGGATTAGAAAAGAGTGGTGTGTCGATCACACACACACGAACAATGATGGTAATTAAAAACACAGACTTTCGATTGAATGAGGAATCCAAATAAAGGAAGGGGATTCAACTGTATTTAAACTATTTTAATAAAATTAATATTAATCTAAAAAGTTGGATGAGAATAAGATATATTGAAGAAGAAACTTGCATTAAAACATAATTACAAAACACAAATTTACAGGATTACAAACGAAGAACAACACAAAAGTGAAAGGAAACAAAGATAGGAGGAAGGGTATCTCAAGTGAAAACGTGAGTATTTAAGGTCCTAAAAAGCCTTTGGAAAGGCTTTGGTCCTGCCAATATGTGATCATCTCTTCTTAAATACCATCCCCTTTTAAAGAGAGGAGGGGTATGCATTTATAGCCCAAGTGGACTGTTTTAATTCCCAATTTGTCCCTCCACTTGCATCGCCATGTTTTCTATTCAGACTGTCGAATCTCAAAATATATCCTTCTTCAAAGTTGTATATAATAAAGGTGTCTGACCTATCTCAAACTTTGGAGTCATTTGGACCTATGGAGCCAAAGTTATGGTTAGTTGATAAAACAAATTTAATCTGTCTATTTCAATCCAATCTTTTTGAAGTCTAAAATGTGAAAGGGTTCTTGAATACGAATATTACATTAAAGATGAATAATTTCTTCAACAAAGTCGGCCAAATATATCTCCTCTTTCCCAATCCAAAATCTCTACTCAATTTTATGATTACATCATGAGATATGTCATGAATAGTTTCAGGATTGTAATTCATGGACAGAATGGTGGGCTAGAATTCAAAGCTTCATTTGGGCCCCTTTTTCTTGGAGTTGGACCCTGAAATATTTATCCAAGATTATTTTGGATACTAAATAACCTATGGTAGAGTTTCATAAAATTTGGTCATAGGGAGTTATACCGGTAACTCAATAATCATGGCTTGTCCAGTTTCTTCAAAAATTCTTTGGGTCATCTTGTGTGCTCTATGTAATCCTTCAAATGGAAGAATTGGACCATGATCCCTTCTAATGAAATGTTGTTTATTGAATTAGGAATCGTAAAAAACCAATAACCACACAATTTGTATGATTTTAGTGAGAGTTATAAAAAAATAGTAAACTGACTCAATTGGAGTAATTCTAAAAATGCTCAAAAATAATACTTAGTATTAAAACATTAATATTTCACACAAATTAGGCACATTTCATATAAAATCTATAAAGGGGGTATATAATAAGTAATGAAAATATTGATAACATCAGAGAATCATCATTATATGCTTATCCCTTATATGGGGTGTGAACATGACATGTGATGTTGAAGACAATGGAACCAAACACATGGTATGGTTTTGATATCCTTCTGGTTAAACACGTGATTACTACGGTAGGGCATAACATCCTTGTGGCATGATCCAAAAATATATGCCTTAAAGATTCTAAGGAAAAAAATCAATAGATTTGTGACCCAATCTGAATCTTGATTCTTTGAGGATTCTGAGTAACATGTTCATTGACCATGTGTCCTGATCCAAAACAAGATAGCTTGATGATTCTATGTAACATGTTCAATAGCCTTATGTCCTGACTCAAAACTAGCTACCTTGAGGATTATGAATAACATGTTCATTGGACATATGTCCCAACTAAAAACATGGTTCTTTGAGGATTCATAGTAACATGATCACCAGCCTTGTAGCCTAACCTAAAACTTGATACCTTGAGGATTCAAGTGATATTTTCACCAGATGACTGTGTAGGCCAACCCAAATCCCACTAAATTATGGATACCGAGTAACATGTCGCCCAATCATCTATCTAGTTATTGATAACTTTAGAAATATTTTTATTATCCTTATGGAAAAGTTATAAAGTAGGTTTAACTGGGGATTGTGGGGGCTTGTTTATAACATGAACTCTCGGTATATGATTATTTATCATTTCTTATGCATTAATTATTTTTATTAAATAAACATACTATACCAGTGCAAAAATATTAATGATCAATTGTTTATTTTTTACTAGGATTATTACTCAAAACCCACATGGGTATCTTGATTCACATGTAGACTTCATTATTCGTGATCCAGGTGAGGAAAAGGGACCAACAGTAGAAAACTGAGCTATAGAGCATGGAGTTGGTAGCAATACTAGGATAGATTCTGTAAGATTTCCATGCTATTTTCTTTATTTTTCTTCAAAAACATATTAATAGTATTTGGATTTCCTCATTGGGATCTTGGAATATTTACATGTTATATATGGATGGAATTTTGTTGGCACAATATTTTTAACATTCTTCCATATTATATTTTGTTTGTTAAATTATATTTATGGTGCATGCCTATAAACACTGAGGGTAGAGTCTCCACGCTGATGGTGTTCATAACCACACTACAATTCATTATCCTCTTTCACATAGGGGGGAAGATATGATGTATTTTGGATCTATGGATTAGACAAAGTGGTTAGGTAAAAGGTGATAACACACTCAAACAAAGACGATCATCTTTGGTTTTGAAGAGATTTGTTTTATGACACCAACTCAAATTTATAATTATGACTGATTAGTGGAGTTATAGGCTCAATGGACACCACCCTAATAGTTTTTTATTTATCTATTATCATAAAATCATCACATTCTCCTTTGATAATTATTTCATATGGATTTGGAATTGATCATAACTTATAAGAATTATGGGCTTCGATTTCATGAGAAGATAGCCCATAGAATCTCCTAATCATAATAAAGTAATGACTTAGAAGAAAGATTATTTTGTCATATCCCAATAAACATACGTCTATAATCATTTAAATACAAGATAATTCATGTCCCAAAAACCATTAATTCTTTTTATTTCTTGGGATTCCAAGTATGCTTATATTATTATAAAAAACAAGTGGTGCACTCCCACCTATATCAACATCTATAAATTACATATAAATATATTATGGGTTAATAATATTTTCAATATTATTTATCAATATACATGGTAAATATATGTAAACCCAACCATAATAATGTAGGTATAGATGATATAATAAAAGGAAAGTGTTTGAGTACATAACGTATGCAAGATCTGTCCTTGCTTTAAGGTTTATAGAATAAACTATTCACCTAGACACATATGTCTCATATTGAACTAACATTATCTCGATATCTAGATACTATAACTCTTCTTGACATATGAAATATAATCTATCTAAAACCTCATGTTTTAATGAGTGTGATAAAAATTGTGTGTTATATCTACGAGGTATATCAGCATAAAGATGGGTGGGAAAGTCCTTTGATTTGTTGCACCACTCAGTTTCTTCTTGTGTGAGATAGTATTTATAACTTATTTTATTTAGTTGGCTAATTCCCATAGTTGTTGTTATTAATATTTTACATGTTATCCTATTGATCAAGGGTTCCCATGATTTTGATGTTTACCTAAAACTCAAATCCAATTCCAAACAGATTCCCCTAAGAGTAATTCTTGATATATTTTAGCATAGTTATATTGTATTCCTCTATAATTATGGAGTTATGGTAAAATATTTTAGTTTTTATAAAATACAAAAAATATATAGAACAGTGGAATAACCTCTCTCTATCCAGATCCACTCCATTCCGATGATATACATTCAGGAAGAGATCTAGCTCAAGGCATTCTCAAAGGTGACAAACGTAAAGTCAGTGAACCCGAAGTGGATGAGATATAAATTGGTGGCATCAAACATTATTTACATTCTAATATAGAGGGTATAAATAATAGTTTCTAAACCATATAGTTCATTTGATACTCACTCCTCATAAATTATACATCTATAATCATCTCACTAATATATTCCGTAACCTCATACCAATATCTTTTTATGTTAATGTCTACTAATAATGTCATGAAATGAAGAAATGGCTGCTCTTAATAGAAACATAAGGTGGCCTTTGGATATTTTAAAGATAATATTTTCTTCTGATTATTATACCTTGATAATACCAAAGGGTATAATGTGTTGGATGGTATGTCAGATCCACTAGTTTCCACCTCCAAAGAGGCGCCACTCTCACAAACCCTCAAAAACTCAATTGGTTTGGTTTCATTTACCATCAGATGGATATCATTGATCACTAGAAAAATTTAACCAACTATATCTATCTAAGAACATATATTATCCTTCCAATTGATCCATTTGCGATGGTGGTCATCAAGTGAGTTACTTTAACCAAATATATATCATCCCTCAAGAGTCTAGGAGAACTTCAACCCTCACCATCTCTGTGGGTTTCACAACATTGTGAAATTATTTCTTCATTAAACATGGGACCATATCCTTTAGTATGGTTTCTTGACAAAACATTATCCACGCTTGTATGATTTTTATTTATAGTCTAATAATGGAGTCTCCTTGGGGGAGGATGACTCACGTCATTGTATCCTCACACATCATGATTATTCATGGTTAGTGTAAATACACGTGATGAATTCCACATTGTTAATTGAAATAAAGAACTACGATAAACAATTGGAGATAGTGAAATTTTAATACAATGTGATACGGTAAATAGGCCTTGAATATAACCTCAGTATCGATTTGATCCACCAAAAAACATTCATGAAAAGAAATTATACGTAACCATTCCTCATAGGTTCCCTTATGATTATTTAAGATGGTCCTTTTTTAGTACCATAATTACGTGAAGAAAGATAATCCATAGTTGAGTTTGAGAATATTTTCACCTTTTAAACCATTAGTTATAGAGGTGTTATATAACTAACTTTCTGTATGAATTCCCTAAATGAATGTCAGGCTATAATAGTGGGATTCTAAAACTCCAAGAAATTGAAATGTGTTTTGATCCATCCCAAAATGATACGAACTCCTCCCATAATTCATTCAATGTCACTCCCTCTATAAATTCTCCAAACATGTGGTATAATTTTATTTGTGTCATCATTTACAAGTTAATGTGCCTCCCTTGAGCCACCTTAGAGGCTATAATAAATGTATCTATTCAATCTTCACGATTAGAGTCACGAATAAGAAATAGATTCCCATTTATCCAGATGGCCTAAAAGCTAGCCAACAATATTTTCTTATCCATTCCAGCTTTGTATCTCAAACTCCAAATTTCATATTTTGCTTTAATAATTTTTATCCTATTTGTTCCTTCAATTCCATGATTCAAATGATTTGGGAACCCAATTTTCTAAATGAGATTGGTTCCCCCCCTCATGGATCTAGAATTTTGTTTACCAATTTTTTTAGGGGGATACCAAAAAAATGGTTAAGGCAAAATTCCCATAATAGTGTATTTAATCTAATTCTATTTTGTCCCAATAGGAGTCGTCATCTCTTCATCCCTATAATTAGATGTTGAGCTAATCAAATAATCATATATCATACCATGTAAAGGAATCTATACAACCTTATGAACATCCTAAATTCCAATACAAACATCTCTATATAGTAGATAGATGGTATTTTTCTATTGGAACTACTGACTCAGTAGAATAGGGAGGATATATACTTGTTTTTATGAAAAGGAATTAAAGACCAAGGAAACTATGTAAATATATACATTATTATGTACTTCCCTAAATTTTTTAATGTTCTATTGGATCTAGATAAAGCATGAAAAAATTATCCCACCTCTATAATAATGTTCAAAATCTGACTTCCAACCATGGGAGTGATCATCAAGAGTTTTGTGGATAATGATGGTATTAATATGGATTTTGGGATCATATACTTGAGATTGATCATCTTCCATCGGGTGATGATACCATATGAGATATTCATGTTTGGTATCATCATCAATGGTGTAATAAACATTGAATTTAATGTTTTCCTAAGGTGAACCAATCACACTGGTGAATTAGAATTTGAGTATATTTTTTAGGACCCGGTTTTTGTGAACTCTATGAGACAATCATACTTGTACAATAGAAAATATATAGGTGGTGTCTAGTACATTAAACTTTGAACCAAAGTGTATTTCAGATCCTGGTTATAAACAATAACTAGTATTCATTGTGTGGTGTAAATCACTTGATCCATCAACTCGCAATGTTCATTTATAGATTCATTTAATGGGAGAGTCATATTAGAATATATCCTCCTATAAAAAAGGATTTAATAAAATTAAAACAATGGATAATTTTTGAAATTTTGAAATGGGAATAAAATTCATTAATTCCCTACTTGTAATGATTATGGCATCACCATAGGGTTGAACTAAGTGAGACTTATATAAAATAATAATGTCTATATGATATAATAGATCAAGGAATTAGGGAATCACATATATCCTAGGTTCTGTGAATGATATAAAACTCTTGAACATAATGATAATTGAATAAATGTATAAAAAGAGAAGGAAAAAACTATTTATAGACATGATAAGTCCAGTGATGTACCATATCCATGAATCATGGAAAAATAAACCAAATTCATTTGAACTCATTAAAATTATATCCTTCTTATTTTGAATGGATTTGATTTTGAAGGGGGTTTTTATTGAAACTCAAAAAGTTTTCTACCCATAATTAAATATGATATGAAGAAGTTTAGGGAATTTTAAAGAAATAAAGGTATATTTTCATGTGTCAATTGTTTCATGTTCAAACCATTCATATAATTACCCAATCCTTTATAATTTTAGAATAATACACTTCATTTTATTTTCTATTAAGGTAGTTGATTGATCCATAATTGTCCTTGATCATCTCTAACCATATTTGTTGGAAATAATTAAGATTATTCTTGTAAAAAATAAACTTTAATAACCTATGATATGAATATATATCACAATTCTCCCCATAGAGATAATTCTTCAAGATTTTCAATGTGAAAAACAGTGTAGCCAGCTCCAGATGAAGTGATGGATAGCTCTTCTCATGAACTGCCAACTATCTTGAGGTGTAGTTTATCACCTTATCATTTTAGTGTAGTACACATCCAAATCCAGTCTTTGAATCGTCATTGTATTCTATGAAATGTTACCCACTTAAGGGAAGTGTGAGTAATTCTGTAGTGATAGTCTTATTTTTCATATCCTTAAAGATAACTTAATATTAGCTAGTCTAGAAAACTTTACTACCTTTGATGACATATTGTTTAGTGGGTTTCTAAATCATGAGAAGTTTCTCAGAAATCATCTGTAATAAACAAAAAGTCTAAGGAAACTACGTATCTCAATTATAGATGTTGTCTATGCCCACTACTCAAATTACTTTTATAATGAAATTTGTTTCAATCCATGGTATAATTCCAAGGGAATTTGAATTTTTTAATTTACTGGATGGTTCGTTCATTAAGTCGTGGTTCATAACGTAATTTTGGGAGTTGGAACAATTCAATGTGTTTTCTAGATGAGGTTGAATGCCTGAAACATACCTCAAGTGTCTTGTGGAGTTTTGGAAGTATAGAGACCCAGAAACCCAAGATTGGGAGTTTCTTAAAAGGGTCCACAATTTGTGTGAAACCAAGAATTCCCCTGTAGTAAACTGTGAAGCCTATTTCAGTGGTACAATAGTTGTCCCGAAGGCTACGTATGGTTTAACAAAAAATGTGTGTCTATATCGAATGATTAGTACCATATAGTTTGTACCCTCACACTATTCATTTCATGGTTGGTATATAGTAAGAAATAATCATTCGAGAAAAACCATGCGAGTTTGGTTTTCCATGAAGTGGGGTTGCATGCTTTGGAATATCGTGCGTTTAAACCATGTGACCCAGTTTTTGAGGATGAAATTACCCCTTTCCCCATAATTAATTTTAAATCAACCTTTTATTTTTATTTCTTCTTCATTCAACATGAGCCTCCTCCTTTAGAAATGTGGGTTCTTCTTTAAGAATAATCTAGTATTCATGATCCCCCCTTTGATTGTAGTTGGATTCTGGAATCGTCGTTCCCTACAGATTCCACCTGGGAAAAGGTTTTTTTCAACGATTTATTCAAAATTGTAGCAAATAAGACCTTGATATTTGTTGAGTAACTCTTCCTAAGTATAATGTGGGTGGTATAATATTTTTCCTCAATTTTTCATCATTTATTAAAATGTTCATAGCACTACATGCTATCCTTTTCTATATATTGACTTAAAAATGTTTTCTTTAATCTAAATTGTATTACACCCCTTATATTAATCCTGTTATGACTTGTTTTGTAGGGTAAGGATTCCAACATCAATCAGGAACACCCCTTGGGTGTGAAATCTTGTATTTTCTCCAACTAATTTATTTTTTAAATTTATGGAATGCCTTTTATGTGTTCAGTTAGGATTTTAATTCAAATTTCCCCATGTAAATCAATTATGAATTTAATAACAGTGCTTCCTAAGTGCCATATTGAAACATTATGTTTTATCTCCATGTTTTTTAGTTCTTCTAAAATGATTTTTTCCAGTGAATTGAGGTATGAATCTTTCATTTTATTCTCAACTGTGATAAATGAATTGTTTAATTACCAATGTAATGTTTTTATAATAAAACCCCTCAAATATGGTGCACTATATTTAAAATAAAAAGTGATGTTATGTGAATTGAATCTTTCTTGCACTTATGGAATTTAGTTTTTCTTATTATTTTGATAAGGTTAGACATATGTAATTTTTTTGATCATTTCCTATTTTTTTATTCCAAAATCGGGTTTCTGTCATATTTTTATATAAATGTTTAATAGATAATTGAACCTTATAAGTGATTGGATATCCTATAAAAGGGGATTATGGTGTGGTAAATTTCCCTAACAAACCAAGGCACCTTTTAAGTACCTCATTGACCTTGATAAATGAATTGTAATGTTTTTTTAATTAAATGATATGTATTAAATAGAATGACATGTTCATGATGTCTTGTATTCTTTTAACGTATTAAATGATTTAATTGAAATGGAATTGAATTGGGTGGTACAGAACCAAATCTTGTTAGATTTAAATAATCATAGATCATGAGAATTGATAAAATTATGATGACCTTTATTATAATGGTATTATTAAACGTAAATCATGAGAGGTAATTTCTCATGGATATAATTATTATTATAAATATGATTACATCTTGATATGGGTTATCAGACAATGGTATAGGTTTTTTTGATCATGGAGGAATCATTCTCTCTTACATATGTTGTTGAGTCATGGAGTCTCATGCTATTTACATTATTGAGATGGTTGGCATGGCATACCATGTTCCTAGTTCACTAGTGGCATGACAAAACACTCACCACCATCTTTAGTATTGACATAAAGGAACACTAACCATCTCGATTGATGAGAATGAAGTCTCACGCTTATTATGAGATGTAGGGATTGTATCATTTTTTGATATTTTAGTTTCACTTAGACTAGTTATGGATGTTTGGGTTATGCCCCAATCCATCCAGCAACTAGTATTATAGGTATATAGCCATTAGTGTTAGTAAACACTTGGTTCATATAGGTGGGTGGAATATATAACTACACTACATAAATAATATTACTATATACATACAATTATCAATAATATAATATTTCTAGTTGTGAGACAAGGAAGGTAGAGGCGATCATGAGTCCTATTAAAACATGAGTTGACTTTTATTTATATATTTATTTGTTCAACACTTTTTATTGTTATTCTGCTTATACATGCACAAGAATTTACTTTATATTCATGGAATGGATTAAGTTGTAGTCACCAAGGGTGGTACACTTGTGGGATTTATATCTCACACCCTGCTCAGAGAGGCATTCTACAAGGGTGCCTGAGTAGATAACATGTTCCTAGGACAATGGATTATTTCTTGTGCTGATTTTCTTGTACATGGGAGTTCAGAGAATAAGACTAATTGGGATATTAGGATACTCATGGAGATATCCCTTTGTGATTTTTGTTGCTTTTCATATTCATGTACTATTCTGTATGTCTAATGTTTCAGTTTATGTGTTATCATCAGGACAGGAATACATCTATTGTATAGTGACATTGTCCATCTTTTGTTTTTAGTTTATATTATTCCTATTTTTCTCTATATTTCTTTTATTACTACCTCTATTTCTATCTGTTGTTATTTATCTATTATAACACTATGATACTCTAATATGAGGGTATTTTCCCCACTATTACATCCTTAGACCTTGGATGATATTCTTAAGCTTCTATGGCATAAGGAGGGATGCTTGAGGTCTTGTGACCCAGCAGTATGGCAACTAGTTTAGTGGTCAAATGAGTTGGGAATGTTAAAAAGTGGTATTAGAGCCTTTATTTTCGTTTTTCTTATTGTTTTAGGATATTATCCAAGAGAATATTAATTTGTTTGAACATTATAAATATAAATTTCTAGGATTTATCACCCAACCCAAGGGGGAAATTCCATGTGGCCTAGGCTGGGATTTTAGTTCATGTTGTATTCTGCTAAAATTGATTGTGAATTCACCTTAAATGATTAAGATCTATGATATTTTTGGTATTTAAAACCTTTAATATTATATTAAGAAATTAAAATTACATGAATAAATATATGAACATAGTGATTCACATGCGATGCATATTTCATGCTATGTATTTTCATTTCTATCTTGCATGTTGATTTGATTATGTGCATTGAGTGTAATTCCATAATTTTGTTTTCAGTGTGTGTATTTATATTAAATACATTGGTGATTATATTCCATGATTCCTGGTTATATTTAATGTTTCTCTATGGTTACTTCTAGTGCTAACATGCTATTTTTTAAATATATAAATGGTTTCATGGGATAAATATAGTTATTATAATTAAATGAGAACTGGGATTCAATTGTAATGTGTATGGGAGACTTATAATTGGGAAAAGGTAATCCATATACTAGAACCATATTTTGAGATTCTATATATATCTATATTATGTTGTTAAAATGAAAAGGATGATAATGTTCAATGTTTAAAATAGAATGGTTTTGATTAATGGGATCCAAATGACAAACATTAAAGTGTATGGGAACTATACTGATTGGTAGATGGAATCCCATATAACTAAACCATTATATATGATCATGGAATATTTTTAAATATTTATGATTGTAAAAACTACTTAATTTTAAATTAAAATGTACCTTTTAACTTCTAAATGCACAACTGGACTCATGTAGGTCAGTTGGGGCATGTTTCTTAAGAGATAACCCTCTACGGGGGTTTTAAAACATTAATAAATAAGAAACTTATATTTGGATTCATTATGATGAACCTAGGTAGGATTTACATGACCCTCATAGGTCCCATAACCTGTTATATCTTAAAAAGTAATTTAAATCACATACTGCCTAATTATGATAAGATGTCCAACAATTGATAGTGTTTAAAAAAATGTTTGATAAGACTATCCTGTATGCCTTGGTGTTTTATTTTAAATCTTCTAAATTTATAAAATTTTAACATAAATCAATTTAGTGACATGAAATGAGAACCTTATGTGGTATCCTTAGTTTAAACTCTCATATAAGGGTAGTTTAATTTTATTTTCGAGTTTCATTGAAATAGAAACATGAGAATTTTCCATTGGCCATCCCTTTTTTAGAAATGGATTAAATGATGGGATCATAAACCTAGTGAAAGTCCATTTGTTATGACCTAGTGGAGGGGTTAATGATTATGCTTTTGTAAGGGGATTTCCTATGGTAGGTAAAACCCTTAGAACTTACATCCCTAGATAAAGCTGTAATATTTCTGTCATGTGGTGTCATTCAACTATCATGGTCCCTAGTAGGATTCTCAGATTCTAAATGAAACCCTTTTTCGGATGGTTGGTCAAGGTATCCTTGATAATTTTTATAGGAATGAGCATTGATTATTTCTTGGTTTTAGCAAGATAGTCTTGAAAAGTTCATGGTTGTCTACTTTGTAGGTGTCTTGACCCAGTTTCATTTTCTTTGGGAAACGTGGGAGGTCACTAGTTTGTTTTACAATCATATAAGATAATGTGCCTTTGATCCAGTTTTCTTCATGGTCAACATAATACCTGAATGCATAGGGTGGATAGCATGTGGATTGTTTCAAGGATGTGCCTTCTTACATCTGAAACCTCATGGTAATGTGTGTTCACACATGTGATACTCATAGAGTTGTTAAATGTTGTAATGAAATGGTTGAGTTCAGTGTAAAAAATTAAGCATTGAGTTGTTTAGTGTGTTCTTAGGTCATATTAAATGTATAGTGACCTAGGAATTAAAATAATCAAGTTTATCCCAATTTTCAGGATCACATTATAGAGAATCATGTGTTTTTACATGATGATAAGTTTGGTTTCGGTTTTCATACCAAATTCATTATAATTTATGTTTTAAGGTGAATATAATCTTGCATACTTGTGTGTGGCTAGTTTATCTATTATTTTGGTAATGAATATACTCTTAATTTTGAGAGCATCATGCTATTTTGGGAGCATCATGCTATTCTATCAGATAATGACCATCCTTTCATAAATTACCTTGTGGCTTGCATGTTTTTGAATCATGTTAGTACTTACTTGGCAACATGACTTTGAAGATGTTGGCTATTCTAGAGACTTATGAGAAACATCATTGGTCATATATGGACTTTAGTTGTTAAGATTGAGTGATCAAGGTATTCTCAAGTGGTAAAGGCATCATGGTTGGGTGGGCATTGTGTCGATTAGTGAAGTCGAGTTCTTTTATGAGGTTGACTAGTAGAGTTTCAATTATTATTACATTAGTCTTCTTGGTTTGTTTTAAACCATTGAAATAATTCTATTATAATATTTTGAAATAGATGATAATGTCCCCTATCTTAACATATTCCTTTATGCCCTAAGAGAGTGTCAGTATTACGCCACACTAAATTTTTAATAGTTGTTGGTCTTGATAAGTGGTCTCTATCTGAGTTTCTTAATGGATGAATTTTTTTATTCAATGTGTAGTTATTCCTGAGTGATTTTGGGATTCCCTTATAAGAATGCCTTGGATTTACTCTTAGACACCATTTATTCTTCTTCGACTTGACTACCAAGTAGATGTCACTATATTCATAATAAATGTTTTCAAGTGGATGTCTTGTACTTGTATCACCATATCACTAGTATTCATGGTGTATGGACTACCCTGGGTAAGTACCTTGGACTTTAGTTTAATAAATTATAGGTTATCCTGGACTTGGTTTTAGGATCATATGTTAAGTGAAATGGGTGATGAATTCCATTGGTTCTGATCTTGGTTACAACCTTGTTTATGCTGAGGCATGGCCTTTTAAATGTTCAGGTGGTACTTTGATCAAGGAACATATCTAGAATTCAATTATACGCTTCAATGATCATTCTCATCGGGAATTCAGTATTCCTTGGAGGTATTTGTTGTGGTTAAGTTATAATTACACTGGTTATATAAATTGGGAGTTTTTATGAATAGTATTCCATAGTGGCACAACTTTGTTTCCATGTAGTTTGACATTTACAGTCAAAGGGAACCATTTTAATGAACGCCACATGGTCAAGGGGAGTGTGGTGTAAGGTTTGGTTGTGTATTCTTGGAAAGATAGAATGATAAGTTTCAGTTTGGTCGATTGGGTTTTGACTATTTCTTTACAGTGAGGTCCCTAATATATACTCTGATGTATTCAGGTATTTGCAATTAAAGAAAGTACACCAAGAGAATCATTATAAATTTTGGGTCATTATTTGAAAAACAATTCCAATGGTGGAGGTAACATAGTCTAAAATTGGACATTTCTTATGTCAAAACCAATGGTGGGGAGCTCCATCAACCATAATCTTAATGATACAATGATGTGATCATGTTTCTAAATAAACACGATTGTTTAAGAATCATCCTACTGTTTCAGTAGGAAATAGAGTGTTGGTTTGGGTTTTAATGGAATAAGCGTTGTTTGATTAAGAAATGATTTGAGGTATATTGGGTATTTGGAAAGACAATGTGACCATTTGAATGAGACTTACAACCCTTGTAGACTTGTATTTTTTTTCATTATTCCCCAAGGTCTCTCAGGGATGATAATTTATAAGGTGGGTGGTTTTAATTTCCCATGTTACAAACAAAGGTGGAATTCCAAGGGAATTTGAATATTGGCATTTATGGTATCGGTCGTTCATTATGTGAGGTTTCATAATGTAATTTAATGAGTAGAAACACTTCAATGTGTTGTTTTTTAGATGAGGTTTAAGGCTGTAAAGGTCCTTAGGTGTCTCGTTGAGTCTTTGGAGTGTCGAGTCAAGGAAACTCATGCTTGGGAGGAGCTGAACATGGTGCATGGTTTGTCTAAAGTTGTTTGGATCTAATGAAAAGAAATTATGTGTCCTATTTCAGTGGTAAAGTAAGTGTCACATAAGTTTTTTCATGTTTTAACCAACCCATAATCCTATCTTGAATTGTTGGATCTACATAGGTAGTACCCCCATGCTATTCATCACACAGTTGGCGCTCGGTTAGAGAAAATAGAATGGGACAACCATGCATGTAACAACCCCAACCTCAGTAAGACAAAGTCAGTGGTAATTTTATTGTAATGCCATATATACAAGATATCACATCACCAATTATATATTGGATTAGTAGTATTAAAGATACCAAAAACATACATGATCCCATTAATACATATGTAATTTAACATAGAATATAACAATTGAAAGTAAATTTCTTCCTCAAACTTTAATCAAAGGTTTTATCTTCATAACCTTTGGATGGAAAAAAATTAAATGGGTGAGCTCAAATTCTCAGTAAGAGTCACATATAACATAAACATGAATCAATAAAAAGTGAATCAAAATCAATTTGACATAATCAATATGGGATGGTAAATAACTGAAAAATACACACCTTCAACAAAATGAAAATATAAATTTATTAATAGATGTTTTCATAGTGAAAATAAATTGGATAGTAACAATTTTATACTGAATGAATAAAATTTTTAAAAATTTGTTGTAATGTATTAGAAACATGTAACATTAGACCATCAAGATGGTTTAACTCTATGGTAAGGTACTCACCTAATTTTGTTTAGAAAAAAACATGAAGGCTTTGATGCCAACTGTTTTGTCTCATGCAACCTCTCGTTACAACTAGGGGATATACATTTGGGCCCCACCCATCACTGCAAGTCTAAAGAATTCATCATACATATATTTAGTTAAAGAAAAATATACCTTAACAAAATATCCATATTGAGTAGAAAATATGGATTTATCAATATATCAACATTCAAAGTGAACACTATATTTAAATTTGTTATACAACTTACACAATAATCATATTCATGTTATAAAAAAATATGGTTATTTATGAGCAATATAATTTCAAATGTAAAACGTTATCAAAGGGGTAGTATATAAACCACCTAAAAATGATTATGCTCACAATACGATGTGAGTGTCAATGAAATTGAAATTAAGAGGGAAGTCCCTTATATTAAATCCCACTTAATCACATCGCTATCTATGCCTCCTGAAAAACAAATTTATATTTTTTTTAAAAAATGATCTGAAAGTGAATTATAGTCATTTATACAACTATTTTTCAATTATTATTATTTTATTATCTTTATTAATTTTTTTTTGTGAAATTGAGTCATTTTGATATATTGTTTTTCTTAATAGTTTCTCATTTTTCCTCGATTTTTATATTTTGTTAATTGTAAAAAATAAATTAGTATAATTAATTCTAGAAGCATAAAATACATGTAATTATATATTTATATATTATATTTAATTCATACTATCCATCCATGATGTTGGTTAAGATATTTGTTTTGGAAATTTCTTCATAGGTGAATAACCGACCTTTAACTGGTTATTGTCATAAGAGCAGGAAAAGGGAGTAAACATTTTATATAAGTCATATATATAATAATTTATGTTGGTTAAATTCATTAATTAAATGTTATATTATGTTATAAATAATTTTTTTGTATATGGTTTAGAACATAATAGGTTAAATAATAAGAAGAAAAAGAAAAGATAGAGGAATTAATGGATACGTACTTTTTCCTCTGCATGACTTCTCTTGCATGACACTAAAAATCACATTTTTATTGGAGTTAGATGGATCCATAATGACCCTAGGTTTTCTATGATTATTAATATGTAGTATTTTGGCAGAAATTTGGCTTTGTCAAGGGTGAGATTAATGTTTTTCCAAGGTAAGGGAGAGGGGATATTTATACATGATGAGAGGGGGATTTTTAGAATAAAATATTTTATCAATAGAGAGACTTGTTGTAACACCCCGAGATTTTATGAAAAATATTCTTTTTAATTTCATTAATGTCTTGTGTTGTATGCTACACTAAAAGGAGCTTGCACAACACACATCCTTGACTTTCCTTGCATTACACGCAATCGCGACCTTCCTCGATAGCATGTGTAGTACGCAATACCGAGTTTCAGAAAACAATGATATGCTATTAAAATATTATTAAAACTAACAGTTATGAATATTAATAACCACCTTTTGAAAATTTTTAAATTTTATATTTCAAAATGGACTTCATTTTTGGATTCGGAATATCGAAATTAGCTTAGGGTGAAATTTTGGTACTTTTCGGATAACTTTCATATTCTGATAAATAGTGAAAATTACTAAATTTTAATTAAAAACAACTTTTTTAATCGAAATAATTAATAGTGATAAATTATTAATTTGAGTGGTTTTATAGTGTATTTAGTATATATTTTTACCATTTAATACAATGTTGGTCATTGGACATAATTTCCCAATTAAACCGAACATAAACAAGTATCAATCGTTTGATAGTTATTATATCTTAAAAACACGCTTTTTGTTTTGACGACAAGAATTAATTTTTAAATTAATTAATGCAACTGATATGTTTTGAATTTGGTAAAATAGACATCATTTTTGAGTTCCTAATATCAAATATATCTTAGGCCTAATTTTTGGTATTTTTCTGGAAACTTTTATTTTTTTGATTAATAGTGAAACCACTAAGTGGTAGTTAAGAAAATTAATTTTTTATAAAACTTAATTTTACCGCTTCTGTGAGTGTAATTTCAAAAATCCGAGAGACACGGTTGATGTTAGTAAGTAAAATGTGGTTCAATGAGATGAAAATAATTTTTGGTGAATAGTAACTTTTTACTTTTTTTTACCACGGTTAAAAGTAAATAGGATAATTAAGGGTAAAAATGTTATTATTATTACCCTAACACATGTCCTAATTCTATTGGATAAGTGTAATTCGATCAAAAAAAACCTTAGGAATAACATATGATCATTTAGTCCCACTTGGATTAGATTAGGACATTTATTATTAATTTATCTAAAGAAGGGATAAAATAGTTAAAATCAAAGATTAATAAGTGAATAATTTTTCATATAGGGTTATAGATAAGATCAATTTGACTATAAATATTCATTAGAAAGATAAAACGATTTCCTACATAATGGTATTTTATTTGTAATTTTTAGACATTATATAATTTAATTTATTTATGACACAAAGATGATGTAGTAATCATCTTATGAATGAAATATTGACATAATTAATGTTATAAATACCCAAATAAATATAATTTGAGACATTTTAGGAATTCCACTAATTTTATAGGTTAACATGACATGTTATTATTTATTTAATTAACTCCGTTCGAACTAATCACTCTATTATGAGTTTCAAAAAAATCAATTAATAAATAGTGTCAAAATTGACATTAAATAGTTTTTAAAACAAATATTATATTATTAATTGTTATTTTATTCCTAAAAATCTATGGTTCGGCCAAATGACTTAGATAAGGTTATATATATTAATAATAAACAACTTGGGGTTAGTTTGGCTTGTTATTGTATGTTTATTAACCTTATAGTTTAAGAACACAAAAAGACACAGTAAAAGTAAAATTATCTAACTTAAAGTTAAAACCAAATGATAAGGTTAAAATAGTAAACTAAACTTGTCCAAATTCAATTGGATGAGAGTATTTCGACCCATCCCCACCTTAGGTTCTAAATAACTCAATTGAGAGCTATTAAAAATTGAATATGACTTTATAATAAAATAATATTTTTAGTTATTCCAATGGTGCCCCTCTCCTCCCTTATAAAAGGGCACCTCCTCCCTCTCTTCATCACACCACTTTGAGCCTTCAAGATCGGCCCAACCCTGCCGAATTCTCTTCTCCACTTCCCTAAAAACATCCTAGAGGTCCTGGTCTTCTTCAAAGACCAATTTTAGTGCCCTAAGAGGAGGACTCAAAGAGGCACTTCAAAGAAGAGGTAATGTCCGTTACCGATTCTTTTAACTTTATTTCTTCTTCCACTTCATCTTCTTTAGTTTTTTCATTATGAACTAATAACATAAGTATAACTCATATATGGATATGTTATTATAATTATGAAACATCCGTTTTTCACCATCTATCCATCCTACGGAAAATGAAATCACCACGCGTGCATACGTAAGAAATACCGTCTCCACGCCGTGGTGTAATCTATTTTCCATCACCACCTTACTTGGATGGGTATAATGGTTCAAATAAATAACAATATATGATTATTGTAAATTGATATTGATTCTTAAATAGTATACATACACTCCAATACAATTCCATGATCTTGGGAATGATATCATCGCTCGTGCGTACGTACAGACTACCGTCTCCACGACGGGAGGAGATTCACTCTCCATGATAACCATTCATGAATGATTATAAAGTATATATAATGAATAATAATGAAATATATGACATAATAATGATACTGTATTTATGTATGTATATATATATATGTATGTCATTTACTTAATTCCATTCAATTCAAAAGGGAAACGAAAACAGCGTTCATGCGTACGTATGGCCTACCGTCTCCATGAATGGTGTATTTCATTCCTTTTATCGATCTATAATATATATGTATATGATGAATATATATTATATATAAATAATGTTTTAAATTCTGGAATTATGTAAATCAGGATGTAAGAAATAATATCAAGAATGACAAGTCGAAACACATACGATAAATAAAATGATTATACCCAAACCGCTTCTTTAACATGGAATTTACAAAAGAACGGGTAATATAAATTCATAAGTGAAACATATATGATATCATAACAATGAATATGATTCTTTAATAAGTCAATGACATTATTTGAATCATTATATAGGAGGTTTGGATACGTACGAAGCATATCGGACCTAAGGTAAGGGATAATTTTGCAAATCTCATTTTTATCTGAGATTGCTTATTCGTAAGTATTTACTGGGGTTATTGTTATCGTCCATGTCCATGTTTTATAAAAGTGTTTTTATGTATTTTTAATGTCCTTTTTAACCATTTTGAATTTTAATACATGGTATGTAAGGAATCTTTCTTTTGTTTATGTATGAGGCACTTTTTGACTTTTCCGACAAAAGCACGAGAAGAATGTTTTTTTAAATTATACGGCATGAAAGGATTTTTATAGTTTTATAAAGCCTTATTTTCTTGAAGATTACTCCAAAATATTTCATTACTATTTTCAACAAAATCATTTTCTTTTAAAATTACATGACGTTTTGTGAAAAGAAATTGATTTTGAAGAAGAAATGATATTTTACTCAAGAATTCATTTCAAGTGTTTTATCAAAACCATTTTTCCATCTAAGATGACATTATTTCATATGTGAATGTTTCATGTATAATGTCTCTATGATTTACATGATTTCAGTTTTCTTATTTTGAAATGATATCCATTTCTTTTATATGGATTATGTGATGATGGGATAATGTTTATGACACCCATTTTATTCGTTGGGTTATTATAAATGATGTATGTTTATTTGTGGCACAAGTAAGAATGATTTCATTATGATATTGGTGGGACCTATATATCCCTCCAATGAATTGGGTAAAGATTTTATATCTCATGAGATAGACATGGCTGGAACGGTAAGTTAATCTGGTTCAGTGTTATATGACTGAAACGAGGAGTGAACTCGATTCAGAATGGTACTTTGTCCACTAAGATGGTCTTGGCAGCAATGCCTTGGCTACTATGGAAATCATTACATGTGCTTAATGGATGCCACAATTACATGTTTTATTCCCATGCTATTTTATCATGGTTTATGTTCCATTATAATCTATGCTTTATGTACTTCCATGTTTTATGTTTGATGTTTAAACATTATGTTCATGTTTTTAAGTTCAAATGTATATGGTATGTTTTATTTTATCCATGCTTACCCCTACTGAGCATTTGAGCTCACCCTTTTTATGTTTTATTTTCCCCCATGATCAAAAGAAAGGTTTTAGGTAAGGAAACAAAAAGTGGAAGATCTTTATGGGAGATGTTGAAGATCTTTCACCACGATTAGAAGATTACGTTCCAAGATTCTAAAGAAACTAAAATATTACAGTCCGTGTGTGTCTGTTTTTGTTATGTGTTAAGTATTCTGCAAAAGTAATGTAATTTCCATGTACGTCAGGCTTCGGGTCTCTACACTTGTAATAATGTATTTTTTACAATATAAATCATATATTAATATATTATAATGGGATTAAGACTTAGAAACGCCTTTATAGGTAAAATTAATTAATTTATTAAAAAGGAATGTGGAGTGCATGAAAAATTGATAACTTAATGAATCACTTTTGACTTTAGATTTTGGAAAATACATTTTATGTTTGGAAATTGAGTTTATTGTATTTTAATTATTAGTTTTTAAATGAAAATATGTATTATCCTAAAATTATGTTGTAGAATTAATTATTTCAAAAATACATTATGAATGATGTAATTTTTATTAAACTGGTTAGGTGAAAAATATATTTTTAGTATTCATCATAAAATTGAATTATTTTAGAAAATTACCCAAAAATCACCCTTAGATAATTTTATCATTTTTAATTCAAAAAATTACACAATTTTTTAATAATAATTTTCAGAATATGATAAATTAAACCTTTAATTAAAATAGTTATTTATTTAGAAAATATTGATTTTAAAATTATAACTGATTTTGTGACACTTCAAACAATTAATTAAGGTGTCATAAAATTATATTAAAATCATAAGACATCAAAATATTTATTTATGAATCTATTTTATGACAATAAATTTTCTTTTAAATAATTATAATAATTATATAATTGTAAATAAAACTTTATGTTTTACAATAATACCATCAATTGATATATCATTTTTTTAAAATTTATTTTCTTTTTATAAGATATAAATATATCATATTTTTCATTTATGGAATACTTCAATATTATTTCAACTCTAAAAGGTGGTGTTACTATTCTATTTGCCGAATTACTATTTCTAAGGGTAATATCACTATTCCAATGGTCAAGTTTCTATTTATTGGTATATATTACTATCAGTTTAAGTTCCATGTTTTTTGCAACAAAAGATAAAAAATTCATTGAAATTATTTAAGATGATACATACCATAAAATCCTAGTGTGTTATATTATAGCAGTCTTTTGAATTGTTTTCCTCAATATTTTCAAGAATCATTCCTTCTAAATAGATTTGGTTGGTTATTCATCAGTACATACTCAGGTTCCCACTTTTCTTTTTCCATTATATTGTTTATCTACAAAAATTTTACCAGTCAAATCATTTGGTTTTCAATACTTTATATCTAGTGTCAAGAATCTCAATTGGCTACTCACAATAAGACAAATTAGGTTCTATTTCCATTTATTCATAAGTGAGTACATGCATTGAGTATGATATGTACTTATTTAACAATGATATGTAGATAAAATTATTAATATTTTAGAGAATTGGTGGAATTAATAGTCGGTAAGCTATATCTCTAATTCATTCCATAATATGAAATTGCCTAATATACATGAGGCTTTGTTTTCTTTTCTTAACAAACTATAAGACACACTTCCATGGAGATACTTTCATAAATACATGATCTTCTACTTGGAATTCTAAATCCTTTCTTCGATTGTCAGCAGAACTCTTTTTCCTACATTGAGACACTTTGATATGAGACAGAATAGTTTTTATGTTTTTCACTATCTCTTCAATAATTTATAGACATTTCATCCAAATAAGTTTGAGTTCGACATCTCTTTCCATAAAATTCTTTATATGGTGCCATTTGAATACTATAATGGAAACACTTATTCTTTGAAAATTTCACCAATGGTATATATTAATCCCAAATACCTTGAATGTCAAGTGAGAATGATCTCAACATATCATCAAAGGTTTTAATAGTAATTTTAGACTTTTCATCGGTTTGAGGGTGATTAGCAATAATCAAATGAAGATAACTATGAATGGACATCTGAAGACTCCTCTAAAATTTTAATGTAAATCATGGATCAAGATCAGACATAATCTATATAGTCTCAACATTATGTTTTACAACTTCATTATTATAGAGTCTTTTTAGGTGCTCAAGATGTAAATTTTCTCTTATTTTAATAAAACACTACTTGAGATTCTCCCTATAACCACAGTTTCAAACTGTGGGAATAGCCCATAAAACCGTGGGCATAGGCTATACCCATTATTTCATGGAATGGTAGGAAAATAAGATGCCAGTATGGCCCCTGAGCTATACCCACAGTTTATGAAACCATGGGTATAGGTTCATTACACTATTTCATTCACCATTCCACCATGTTATTCACCTATACCCATGGTTTTAAAACTGTGGGTATAGCTTTAAAAAAACATATGGATGTGAGAATCAATCCCTAGACCTCCCCTTTATACTTAACATTCCTAACAACTACCCAAATTCACTTATTTGTATGTAAATATATATTTACTTGTATATATTTATATAAACCATGGATATTGGTCGAAAAAAATGGGAAAATGTATTCCCATGAAAAATATTCTGTCCCAGGAATTTTTCCCCACTATAAGTAGGGAATGTTGCACCAATATTTTTGACAAAAAGTGGGTATAGGTCTTCAAATAACAACCTTATACCAATGGTTTTAGAATAACCATGGTTATAGGTCTTGAAAAAAACCATATACCCACATTTTCAGCAAAAATGTTGGTATAAGTCCTGATGAACAACATATACCCACGGTTCTCCAAGAACATTGGGTATAGGGTGCAATATTATACCTATACACATGATTTTTTCAAAAACCATGGGTATATGGCCATTTTGATGTAGTGAAATGTGTGGACTATGTAATATGATCAACAATTACACATAATATATCATTCATTCTTGGAATCCTCTATAGTCCTATGAAAAATTCCATCGTAATGTCATTCCACTTCCACATAGGAATTGGTAGAGGTAGTATAGCTTCTTTAGGATGTTGTCTCTCAACCTTCACTTGATGAAAAACTAGACACCTTGACACATAGTCTGTAATTTCTAATTTCATGTCATCCCACCAAAAATTTTCCTTCAAATCTATATGCATCTTGGTACAACCATAGTTCATAGAGAAATTTGATCTATGAGCATCATCTAATAGTTCCCTTTTTAGATCCGGTATAGATGGAACACATAACCTCTTTCAAAATTTCATAACTCCATTATCATACATGATGTATTTCAATCTTCCATCCTTAACAGATTTAATTTTATTTTTAAAAATTTTCGTCATTATATTTAGAGATTTTTATCTTGTCCATTAAATATGGTTTAGTAATCATATGAAAAAGGAGTGTTGTTTCCCTTTCCTTAACAATTATCATGTATGTATTTACTAAATATATGAATATAGGATATTTTTCAATCCAAATTTGGGTTATTAGTCTAGGATCTTTCAAGATTAATGCATCTTCTACCTTGTTTTCGTTTCTAGGGTGGTAGTTTATTGAGAAATCATAATCTTTTAGTTACTTTATCCATAAACTTGTCATTTAGTTTAGTTCTATCTATGAGAAGATGTATTTCAAAATCTTGTGATCCTTATATATCTCCAATCTCTATCTATTGATATAGTGTCTACATATCATCAATGAAACGATTATGGATACTAACTAAAGATCATGAGTTTTTATAATTTTGTTCATGAGTCTTCAACCACCTTAATTCATATGCAACAAATTTATCATATTTCATAAGTACACATCCTATCCCATTCTTTTATGAATCACTATATTTCATAAACTCTTTATTTCTTGATGTAAGAGTCAACATTGGAAAATTAAAAAATATTCTATTCAATTATTCAAAACATTATGTAACTTTGATTGTCTATACAAACATAACCCCTTTAGATGTGAACTTGGTCAATGGGTTAGCCAATCAGGAAGAATGGGGGATGAAATGCCTATAGTAACCTTCAAAACAAATGAAACTATGTACCTCAGTTATGTTCGTTAGCATAGGGAATTCTTGAATTGCCTTTGTCTTCGTAGGATCAACTGATATTCCATTCTTTGAGATAATATGACCCTGAAAATAAACCGTTTGAAGACAAAATTCACCATTTCTAAATGTCCCATATACCACTTTTCTTATAAGAGTCTTTAGAACAATCTGTATGTGATTTTCATAGTCTTCTTGGATTTTAGTGTTTACCAAAATATCATCAATAAATTCCAAAATGATATAATCAAGATATTATATTAATACTCTCTTGATTTTATCAATGAAAATATAGGGTATATTAGTTAGTCCAAATGGAATTACTCCAAAATCATTATATCCAAACGTAGTTTGGAATAAAATTGTAGGAATATATTCCCTCCTCACAAAATATTTATGATATCTAGAAATAAGGAAAATGTTTAAAAATATTGTGCTCAATGGAGTTGATCAAATAAATCATCAATTTAAGTATATAATACATTTTCTTTATTGTAATAGCATTGACTTTAATATAGTCAATACATATCCTTAAATATCCATCTTTCCTCTTCACAAAAAGAATTGTGGCTCACCAAGGAGAAAAACATGGGTGAATAAATCCTTTATTACTCAAACACTCTAGATGTTTCTTTAGATTCAATAATTTTATAGTTTTTATTCTATAATAAGTATTTGATATTACTATGTCATAGGAGATTATATGAATGGTAAATTCAACTTCACACTCTCAGTGGTGCCCAGATAATTATTTAGGAAATATATCATTGTATTGCTGCACAATTTTTGCATCCCAAATTCAAACAACACTTTCCTCATCCCTAGATATTTTTTCCTATTCATTCACAAGAATTTCATTCAGTATTGATACTATGGGTGGATCTAGATAAGAATAAAATGATAAAGATTCTTTTCTAATGGTAAGGGATTCTACATATTCCTCACAAATTGCAATTTCCTTATTCTTACAATAAATTTTCACATCATATTTTGAAATCTGGTCCATCCCAAAATATATAAAATTCAACCATAGATATGATGAAAAGTTCATAAACTAAAGAACATTTATATTTTATAAATGGGACTGGCCAATAATTTTTTTGTAATTATATTTCCCTTAAGAGTATTAACTAATAAATCCTTTCTGAAATCCAAAAGAAAATGTCTTATTTTCTTCGAAAAAATGTTAGATATAAAATAGTGTGATGATCCAGAATAAAATAATGCATTGGATATATTTTACAATTGGAGTAATATACCTACCACCAAATAATAGGGTACCTCTACATCAGCTATTATGATCGCATAAGCTTGGCCATATCCCCTTGGACTCTTCTATGGTAGAATCCACTAATGCTTGGGACATTGATTTGAATAATTTTACATTTCATTGAAGTTGAAACATTTAACATCATTCATTTATTTCTTTCCCAGGAAGTTATTAGATCTATGACCATTTTCTCCAAACATATAATAAACTCTCTTTTTGTTAAAGTATTTCCAATAATTATTCTTTCTAAAATTTTCAAATAATGGAAATTTCTTTATTCCCTTATTCTTCATTAACACTTCATCTTTTCCATTGTCATCAAAATATATATTCATCTATTTATTTCTTTTTAACATATAGGATCTAGCAAATTACTTCTGTTTTTATGGTACTTAATACTATTTTATATATGATAAAAATGTTTGAGATACTAGTTCCTTTCAAAGACATGGTATAATACTAAGGAAATGATCAATCATTTCTTCTCAATCACTTATATAATCTGTAGCATACCTGGATAGTCTTTTGAAGGTAGCCACATACCTTGAAACACTCTCTTCTTCCATTTTCATAAACTAATGAATTTTCTCTTCATTTAATTTAATTTCTCTCTGGGAAAGTAATTATCCCACAAACAAATAATTAATAGTTCTATATTCTATTTATTCTATTTCATAATCCTCTTTATTATTTTGGTTCAATGAAAACCATTGATCAACATCCCCCTTGAGACAGTATAATTCTATGAATACCTTTTAATTTTTATTTCATCACAATTCTAGAAATATATTTTCAATAGACTTTACCAACTACTCGACTTCCATTGGATTACTAGTCCAAATAAAATATTGGTCTTTTTCCTCATTAAAATATCAAACATGAGTGTAGTATGCTTATTCATCATAACCTAAATAGTATTTTCTAATATGGTCATGATCTACTAACCTCCAACACTAAATATGTTAACTTTCATAGTGGGAAAATCCCTACATTATCTTTGGGTATTTATTCATTTCCTTTAATTGGTTTTTTATTTATAAATAATGGAATATAATAAAATAGTTTATTAATCATAATGCATGATTTTGAACTTTATAAACACTTATAATACAATAGAAATTTAGTCATATCTAATCTCATAGTCATAAATACGGTTTGTTTGGGGAAATAATTACTTATAAATACAACATAATGGTTTATAAAGAGAATTAAAATTATCCTAAGAATATTTCCAGATATTTTCAAACCAGGGGTGCAGTAATGGCAATTATCATTTACCTGGTTACGCTGAGTCAGTCTTGATGCACCTCATTGAAGTTGTTACACCTATGTATATCGGTTCTAGAACCAAATCCATTTGTAGTATCCAGATATGGATGTATTTCAAGGAAGACCCGCATAATTTCTACCTTAATGAAATTATATGATTTTATGTAATGATTATCCTCAACGTCTATTTAAGAGTTGTGTTCCCAAAACTATTTTTTCTAAATTTAATTCCCATGGTATCTATTAAAATTTATTTAATACCAACTGTATCAACCTCAACCCCAGTAGCCCAGATTCAGTGGTTATTTTTTGACAATGTCATATATACAAGATATCACATCACCAAGGATCATCCAATCTAGAAGTTTTAAAGAAACTATATACTTACTTGGTTCCCTTAATACATTTTTAATTTAATATAGAACATGAAAAAATAAGGTAAATTGACTCCTCAATACTAAATCAATGGTTTCATCTTCAGAACTTGGGGATTTAAAAAAATAAAGGGGTGAGCTCAAATGCTCAGTAATGATCACATGTAATAGAACCATAAATCTATAAAAAGTAAATCATAATAAATTAGATAAAATAAATATGTTATGAATATAAATATATCCAAAGATCTTTTCATAGTGAAAATCCTTTGGATAATGATAAATTAATACTAAATAAAGAAAATGATTAATTATTGGATGTCATGTATCTGGAACATGAACCATTATACCATCAAGATGGTTTATGTCTGTGGGTAGATATCCATATAATTGTTTATGGAAACAAACATTAAGTGTTTGTTTCTAATTATTTTGTCTCGTGAGACCTGTTGATGCATTAGTGGGAAACAAATTTGGGTCCCACCGTCAACAACAAGTCCGAAAACTTATTCAAACATTTATTTACATCAGGAAAAATATTACTTAAAAAATATCCAGGTCGAGTAGGAAATATGGATTTATCAATATTTCAACATTCAAAGTAGACATCGTATGTAAAATTGATATAAAACATAGACATTGATCATCTTCATGATAGGTATAAATATGGATATTTAAGACGAATATAATGTAAAATGTAAAATAATTTCAAAGGGGCTGTAAATAAACCACATACAAATTATTGGGTGCATAATACCATGTGAGTCAAATCTAAATTGAAATTGAAAAAAAGTTCCTTTCTTTAATTCCCACTTAATTACATCTCTTTTTATGCCTCCAAAATAACAAAATTATATTTATTAATAGTCTAATCAAAAACTGAATAATAATAAAAATAATAAAATTATTTATCTAATATAATTTTTTTATTATATTTATTAAATTTTGTTTATGAAATTGAAGCGTTTGGAGATCATGTTTTTCTTAAGAATTTCCCATTTTCCTTCATTTCTCTTTTTTGTTAAATGTAAATTACACATTAGTTTAATTAATTCCAAAATAATAGAATACATGTAATTAAATATTTCTATATTATATATAAATCGTATTTTCCATTCATGAAGGTGGTTATAAGAATTGTTTTTGACAATCTCTTCATACGTGGTAAACCGACCATTAAATGGATGTTGTCGTAAGAGCAAGAAAAGGGAGTACAAATTTTATACAAGTAATATATATAATAATAGATGTTGGATGACATAATTAATATAAATTTAAATTTATGCATAAATAATTTCTGATTATATGGTTTTTAATGGAGTTGTAAAAATATGAAGGATAAGAATAAAATAGGGATGAGTTAATGGAGATTTATTCTTTCCTATGTGTGACTTCTATTTCGTGACACAAAACACCCTTGATGATTGGAGTTGGATGGATCCATAAAATCTATAGGTCTTTTAAGAGTCTTAAAGGGGAGGATTTGGGAATATATTTGGCATTATAAAGGTTGGGATGAGTGTTTTTTCAAGGGAAGGGAGAATGGTTATCTATACTTGAGGATAAGGGATTTTTAGAATAAATTATTAATAAATTATTATAAAAAAGTTGATACTTTTAATAGTGAATTTTTTAAAATATAAATCATATATTAACAGAATATAAATGTTTTAAGAATTTAAAACAAATTTATAATTTGAATTCATTAATTTATTAAATAGGAATGTGGAATGCAAGAAAAATTGATACTTTAATGAATCACTTTTGACTTTGGGTTTTGGAATATATTTAATAGATTTAAAAATTTAAAATAAAATATTTTAATCATTTATTTTTCAAATAAAATATATAATATCTGAAATTGATGTTCTAGAATTAATTATGTCACAAATACATCATGAATTTTGAAATTTATGTTACACCGGTTTTGTGGAAGATTATTTTTACTATTCATTAGAAAATTAAAGTATTTCAAAAAAATACCAAAAAATAACCCTGGGATAATTTAGAAATTATTAATTTAAAAATTAAATCCATTTTTAGAAAAATAATTTTCTAAATATGAGAAATTTATCTTTTAATTGAAACCATTTTTTATTCAAAAAATTATGATATTAAATTGATAACTGATTTTTTGAAACATTAAAAAATTAATTAAGGTCATATAAAATTACCTTATAATGATATGACATCAAAATATTAATTTATTAATATTTTTTATGGAAATAATTTTTATTTTAGATAGTTATATAAATTATAAAATTGTAAATAATCATGTATGTTCTACAAAACTACTAACAATTAATTTATAATGTTAAAAAAATTAATTTCTTCATTCTATGATATAAATATATCATATTTTAATTTATGGAATACCTAAATCATGTTAATAATTTTATAGTTTATTTTACTATTAAATATTCTGAATTAATATTCCAAAGGGTCACATTACTATTCTGACAGTCAAGTTACAATTTAATGGTATATTACTGTTCATTTAAGCTCAGTGATGTGTTCAACATAAGATATCAAATGGATTGAATTTATTTAATAAGATAAATAACATAAAATCCTGAGGTGTTATAATGTGTTTTGGGTTTCTTAGAAAGTGGGTGTTTCATGGTTGGTGCACAGTTTGGGAAACTGGGCAACAAAACTGTGTAGCACAATTTTCAGGGTGAAATTACCCTCTTACCCTTGATGAGTTTTGAATCATCCTTTTCATTTTCATTATTCTTCCTCAAATGTGAACCTATTACATTTTAACCATGTGTTGTTCTCCAATCCTAAAATAGGATTCATGATATCTCCTCTATCTTAATCTGTATTTGAGCATTGTCGGTCCCTATTTTTTCTCTCAAAAAAATGTATGTTTCTTCAATTTATTCAAAACCAATCCAAATCAGACTTTGATATTAGAAGGGTAAAGCATCCTAAGCATATGTTTGGTGCTCCATTTTTTTCTGAATTTTATAGTTTTTAATAATAGATTTATGGAATCGTACATCATATTTTCTGCACATTGAATTATTTTTTATTCATTAATATAAATTTTATTACGCACCTTATATTACTCTTGTTGAGCCTTATTTAGTAGGTTGAGGTTTCCAACCATGATCAAGGATAGTCCGTTCGTGTTCTAGATTTTTTTAATCTTACTAATTAATTTTCTAAATTCCCAGAAATCATTCTAAGCATTCATTATCTATTTTATATTGAATTTACCATTTTAAATCAATTGTTCAATTGATAACGACACCTCCAAAGTTCCACATTGAATCATTATGTATTATGACCATGCTTGGTAGTTCTTATATAATTCATATTTTAGTTGAATTAATGTATGGATATTTCATTTTATTAATAATTGTGATAAATGAATTGTTTGATAAAAAACATCATGCTTTTAGAATAAAACCCCTCGAATGACATGTGTTGTCTTCAAATTAAAAGGCGATGTTTATTGAATTAAATATTTCTTGGCCTTATGGAATTGGGGTTTTATTATGATTTTGATAAGGTTAGATATATGGAATCTTTTGTACACTTACACTTTGGTTATTCCTAAAATAATTTTCCCTCTTGTTTATATATTATTGTTTAATTAAACAGGGAACCTTCTATGTTATTGGTTTGCATTTAAAATAGTGATTTACATGTCGGTAATTTACCTACTTGAACATGGTAATTTCTATGTACCTTGTTCAACCTTGATAAATGAATTTCCTTGTTATTTTTAATTAAATGTCATGTATTAAATGGAATTGAATTGTGTGCTATGAAAATTCCACTAGTTATAATTAAATTTGAATAGATTATGTGAATTAAACAAATTGTGGTTCCCATTCTTATAATGATCTTATTAAATGTAAAGCTGAGATTTAATGCCTCATGGATTCTATTAATATAATAAATATGATTACATATTGATATACGTAGTGGGATGATGGTAATGGTTTTGCTAAGCATGGTAGAGTCATGCTCCCTTGCATTGGGTGTTAAGTTATATAGTCTCCCAGCATTTATATTATTAGGATGGATGGCGTCATGCACCACATTCTTGGTTGAGTGTTGGATAATGGAACACTCACCACCATATTGAGTGTTGGAATGGTGGAACACTCACCATCTTATCTGACGATCATGAAGTCCCTCACTCATTATGATATATAGGGAATGTATGCTCTGTTGAATATTTTAGGCTCATTTATATTGGTTATGGATGTCTGAGTTACACCGTTGTCCGACTAGTAACTAGTATTCCAGATATTTGGTCATTAACGTTAGTACACGCATGGTTCATATAGTAGGATTAAATATTTAAATATTCTTGGTATATATTATTACTTTATAAATATGGTTACTGATTAGATTGCCTTTCTGGATTGAAGATGAAGTAGGTAGAGTCAACTAGGTCTCCTATTGGAACCTGAGATAACTGGTATTTATTTATTTATTTATTTAGCTTTTCTTATTATTATTCTTTTTATACCTACACATTTCATTACATTATATTCAAATTTAGGATTTAGTTGTAGAAACCATAGGTGGTAACCTATTTGGATTTATATCTCACACACTGCTCGAGCCTCCATTTCACTAGGATACCTGGGTAGATCTCATGTTCACTGGACAATGGATTATTTCCTGTGATGATTTTCTTATATAAATGTGTTAAGAGCACATGATTGAGATGATGTTTACGATGCTCATGAAGATGGCCCTTGGGTATTTTTTTTTATTTTTCAAATTCTTGTATTGTACAATATGTCTACTATTTTGTATTATGTATCGTCATCAGGACATGTATACATCTATTGTATATTGATTCTTGCCATCTTTTTTCAAATAATATTGTTCGTTTTCCACCCTATCTTCCTTTTATTACTAAATAAAATTTTTTCTGTTGATATTTATTTATTGTACCATTGTGCTACTCTGATATGAGGGTATAGTATCCCCACTCTTACCTCATTAGACCCTCCCTAATAATAGTTGCCTCTAACATACGTGGATGCTTGCTTGAGGCCATATGACCGACTGGTCCGACTACCAGTTTTGTGGTCAACTAGGATGGGATGTTGTGCCTTTATCTTAGAAGGGTATATAGATTTACCTTTGGAGGTGATAACATTCCCCAATAATGATACTTTCACCAACTAGAACTCAAATTTTATATACTTTAAACATATATTCTCCTTTCATAAAGTCTTTAGAAAAATATTTAAATTCTTCCCATGATTATCCATACTATTAGTGTATAAAAAAATATAATCTATAAACAATACTAGAAAATTTTAATGTTAATCCCAAATTAAACTATTCATTAGGTATAGAAATATTTCTAGAAAATTAGTGATTCTGAATCGAATCACTATGAACTCCTAGTGTCCCTAACTTATTTGAATTGTAGTCATGAGAATATCATCCTTCTTTATCTTTAATTAGTGATATCTCAACTAAAATTCCACCTTATAGAAATATTGGGCACCACATAGTTGATAAAAATACTCAAAAATACATGGTAGGGGATATTTGTTCTCTATATATATATTTTTGAGTTCACGATGATCAATTTAAAGGCATATTGACCCATTTCTCTTATTGATAAAGATAACTGACCCACCCCACGGTGAATCACTCAAGCATATAATACCCTTCTCTAGATTCTCTACTAACTTCTTCTTTATTTATTCTAACTCAATCTTGGTCATTTTATTGGGAGTCTTGGATAAGGGTATAGATCTAGGTATAATTTTAATTGATAACTAAACCTATAGGTCAATAGGAAGACTAGAAAACTCTTCCCTGAATAAATCAGTATAATCCCTCATAAGGGTGATGTCTTTGAACAAGATTCTCTCCACGGTATCAATTATTTCATCTAGATAGTCTTACCCAAAAGGTAATAATATACACAATTGATATGAATATTCAAAAGGAAATTCATCCTTTTCCTTACACTTAAATTGATTCATAGGATGACTTAGGATGTGAAGAGTGATCACTATCTCCCAATAGTTAATGTTGTCTTTATATAAGTACATCCAATCCATGACCAATATAGCATTCAAATCCAGTAAAAGAAGTATAAAAATATTTTTTATGAGGTCTAGTCCATAAACATTTACTTGGGAGGATTTATTTACTTGGGATTCAATAATTTCTCCATTTTCTAATTTAAAATATAGATCATCCCTCATGTTTTTAGGTGGTGTTTGAATAGTTCTACTAGTATTTTATGATGTGAAAGAATGAGTAGAAATATAATCTAATAGAACATTCATTTTTCATGAATTAATAAATATGATACAAATTAGCACATAGTTTTTGGTATCCACCTCAATTGAAGTGATAGTATATGTGTAATGACTCGAACATTAATAGATAAAAACCCCATATGATTATTATTAAATGTACTAGTATATATTATGGTAATAGTAAACACTTGAACTTATTTGGTTTTATTATATCCTATATGATTTAAAATATAGTTAAACATAATTATCCTAAATAATATAATTTTTGAATATTGATAACATGATTAGAGTAGACATAGGGTTTTCATAAATCCAATTGACACATAAAAAGGTAGTGATAACCTAAACCAATAGGATTATACCCTATAAAGCCAATTTATCAGATCATTTGAGGAAGATAGAATCTCTAGGATTTTATATTGACAAATACCAAGTTGATATATAACTACTTAATCTTGAGAAAAACCATTTATTAGAGATGTTCAGGATCACAGAGATCAGGACCCAAACCATGTACATCGAACTGCCCCATGAAAGTCTCACTATCACACACCTTACCTAAAGGGCATTTTATGGTGTATTAAAGGGATATGATTCAGGTCCCTAGAAACATGAGTATGTAAATTATATTAAATATAAAAATTGTTAGATTTACTTCTGGTTATTGTTATAAAAAAATAATGTTGACCTTGATTGAATAGAAAAAGTTTAATTTTAGGGAATATTCAAATTCAATTAAAGAATTTATTTTAATGATTTAATGGGTTTTTGAAATAAATAATCTTAAAAAAATTACAATAAAATAATTCTTATTATATATAAATTATCTGATATTTTTTATGGATTCAAATATAAATTTTATAAGTGCTCAAAAATTGTTATTTTCCAAAAAAACCCCAGTATTTCTCAACAAATGTCAATTATTAATTTAAAAGGGGAAATGAAAATATTTATAAAATTATTTAGATAAAATTAATTTTTTTTAAATTATAATACCATGATTTTCCAGCAATGAATTTTTCATAATTATCTAACACAATAGATTTTTTTTGGTAAAAATTAAATACCATTCAAATATACAGTTTGTATTATGACATCATAATGACCCGAATGTGATATAATAAATACTTTAAATGGTATAAAATACCAAATATGTGTTTTCCCATCAAAATAATTTAGTTTAATGATTTGTTTTATAAATCATATAAATACTTTATGAATCATTCAAAACCATTAATATATTTTAAGGTCTAAATATCATTTATTTTAAGAGTATGAATCACTTCCACATAAGAAACTGTATTATTTTATTTTGGTATACCCTTATAAATATAAAATAATGAAAACCAATTCCCTTCGATAGAAACCATTATCAAATACAACGGGAAGGTTTTTGGTTTTGGTTATTTTATTATATAGAGCCCTTAACCTATGTTTGGTAGATAAAAAAAATCCCCCTCTTTTACTTTATAAACCTACCCATGATACCGTATATCTTCACTAAAAATAATTGGATCATGTTAAAAGTCTACCTTATCCACTCTAGAGTCCTTCCATAGTTCCCTCATGCTCTTAAGAATCTTCTCCCAACCATTTGGAGTCACAATCTCAAGGTAAGGGATCCTCCCTTTCTCATCTTTATTCTAGTATCTTCTTTATGTTATGTTTCGTATCATCATTTCATTAGTGTTGGATATGTTATTTAAAATCCCCTTATATTAAAATTTATTTCTAAATGAAGATATACCACATTCACTATCATTTATATCCCCCCATTATGCTATAAAAATTTCATCGCGGTTTTTATTGCTAAACAATTGTTTAATGAATACCCATACCCATTTCCCATCATCTGTGTTCATTGTTATGGACTTATACTAACTGATTTAAGACGTAAATGTATCTGTTAAACACACATTAATTTTATAATAAATTATTATTTATGGATATATGTTTCATGATCTATGTGGAACACTTAATCATGAGAATGAAATGAATGTGATTGGTGTGACCAGAATTATATAGTGATCTAATGCATTGGATAATGTTTAGTATCATGAGACATAATGCTGGGATAGGGAGTAAAACTGATTCCTTTATTTTAATTTTTCTATAATTGTGTGTTGGAATTTATCCTTGGCCTATTTTCATGATGCATTGTTTTATGTTTTTTCCACAATTTCCATCTGGCTTCTGTTTATCATGTTATATGATTAATCATTGTTCATGTTTTTGATTCTGACCCATTTTATGAACAATTGATTTTCTTATTAGTATAACATTTATTAAATCTCCTTGTTATTCCTTTTTTATTCCCTTATTGGGCTTTATATCTCACCCCTTTCTTATGTAATTCCCCAGGTTATCCCATGTAGTTTTAAGAATGATCATGTTAAGGATGTTTTCAATAAAGACGAGGTTTTTACTATTTTAAATTGTCATGTAATATAGTTAATTCCCAAATAAACTATTCTCATCTATCTTATGGGTTTTATTATGTATTGTATTATGTAATAAATCATGAATTAATGTGAAATAAAGAAAAGGGTTTTTGTAGTTAGTATCAGTGGAAAGGTTTACTTATTATTGGGATTAAGATTAGAAAACTATTGTGAAAGACTTAGAGATAATTACAAGTATAAGAAATCATTCCTAATTTTTTAAGTACAGAGAAAGTGGTTTATCAAGTAAATAAATCCCTTTAAGGATACTATAAGTGGATGAGGTTCTGATACAGATGTACATTTTGTTAAATCCTAAAAACACAGTGATGAGCTAGACTCGACTAAGAACTAGTACACAATAATGGGCCTTTATGTACACCTAGTTGGACACTCTTAGAAGATATGCATTGGTATATTCATAAAATCATTATGAACCATTATTAATGAAAAAATATCAACAAGAATATATGTAAGGAAATAGATCATGGATAATATAGATCAAAGAGTAGAAATTATTAAGTTAAATAAATATATGTAATTTTTAAGTTATATCTTTATGGTAATTAGATTACATTCTATGCATTTATTAGTTTTAAAATACTCATCGCTAATTTTCCCTTTATTTTTGTCAATTTCCAAAAGTTATAGGATTGGGGTAAACAATCAATGTGATGGGAAATGTGAGGACTTCACCAAAGATATTCCCAACCCAATTAAAGTAGGAATAAAAAAGTTTTTGATAATACTCTCTCATCTTACTCGGGTTCTAAATATAATCCTAGATTAGGAGGAGCACACAAATCCCCATAATAAAGAACATTATTTAATTGAGACCATTATATGATAAATGCCCCTAACATTAAATGGATCATTTGATCCCTTAAACATGGAATATTGGATCAAATACATCGAGAAGATCTTCTCTTTCCATCAATGTTTTGAATAAGAGAAGGTTCTGCTATTTGTTTATCATATGGAGGGAGAAGTTTATTTGACGAGGATATTGATGAAGAATATAAATCTTGAGGAAGAGATCAAAGTTATTGGTTGGAAGAAATTACAAAAAAATTTTTTCGATAAATATTTTCCTTGAACTCTCTGATATAAAATGGAAAGGCATTTCCTTTCCCTCATGAAAAAATGCGATGAATCTATTGGGGAAAAGGAGGAAAAATTCATAATACATCCATGATACACCTCCAACATTTTTCTCCCAAATTGAACGGTTGAATGCTTATTTTGTTTGATACAAACTAGTCTATGAAAATCCTTAGTGATATGAGACTTTGATAGCTATGAGGAAATTGTCTGATGTTCCCTCAAAGTCAAAATAGACATCAGGAAATCTCAAGGGTATTATTAGGTTAAGAAGTATAAAGTGGATATTAATTATAGTGTCTTTATGGAGAAATATAATATTTCCAATAAATTTCATCATCAATTTTTTAAATAGGGTGAAAAAAGCACTCTAGAAATTTCCTTAGGAAAATGAGGAAATGTTTTTGGTGTGGAATGGAGGGGAACCAAGATATAGATTTTCGATACGAGAAACCAACTAATATGATGGAGGAATAGAATGATCCAGTCAAACCTTAGTGCATTTATCATTTCTTCAACTATAAGGAACCAGGGAATTTTACAAACCAATGCACTAATTTGAGGGCTTTTAGAGACAACAACAACCACTGTGGTAGCATGGGAGATATTTTTCCATCACTACTGCTAAGATGGATTATGATAATTATGTGGTGAAAGGTGCGATAGTTATTAATTCAATAAAATAGAACATAATTTTTTATTATTGTACTATAAATTACATTATATAGAGATATTTTAGTAGAAATATTCAAATACGATAATGAAACATGGAAGTAGAGTTGTCGGTGAAAATAAAAAATGGGGAAAATAATGCATCACAAGTATATAACTCCTCCCCTATAAATTTTGTTTGGTTAAACATCCTAGAGAACCTTTTTATACTCCCTTTGGAGAAATTTTATGTAATTGTGAGTATGGATAGGATTCCCATATATAGAGCTAATATGAACTTTTAAGAGAAAAAAATGCTCTCTATATTGCGAATCGACCCCTGATTTTGTACAAGTGTAAGGGGGAGGATGATTCATATTTAGAACCAACATCTCAAGAATATATATTACCTCCCTTCGAGCATGTATATCTATATCAAATAATTATTTCTAAGGAAAGAATCATCCTTGAAGACTTTACCATTTCTAGGGAGTATGATGACGTTTCTCCCAAAGAATTACCTAGTCTTTCTCATAGCCGAGAGGTTTAGTTTTAAATAGATCATATACCTATGACATTACCATTACCCAAGAATCTGTATAGAATTTATTTTTTGGAACATGAGGATCTGAAGAAACAACTATACAAGAATCTAGATAAAGGGTTCGTATGCCCATGTGCTACACCATGGGATGCACTAGTCCTCTTTATTAAGAATAAGGGTGGGTCAATGCACCTTTTCATTGATTTACATAATCTCAACAGGATCATGATAAATAAAAAGTATCATTTTCCATATATTGATGACTTATTTGATCCGATATGTGGTGGAAAATAATTATCGCAGGTGGATTTTTTGTTAGGATATTACCAAGCTAGGGTAAAGAAAGAGAATATCACCTAACTTCTTTTCATATAGTGTACGAGCTCTATGAGTTCATAGTAATTCCATTAAAACCCACTAATTATATAAAAATCATTATAGACATGAAGAATATAGTCTTTAGATATTACCTAGAACAATTTGTGGTAGTCTTTATAGAATATATTATAATATTATAAAAAATTAAGTAGGATCCATAGAAGCGTCTATGTAATTTTCTAAAGGCCATATAAAAGGAGAAGATTTATGAAAATTATAGAAAATAATAGTTCTAGTTTAAGGAAGTATCACTCTATAGGAATATCCTTACAAGAAATGGGAAATCCGTGGAACCTTCAAAAATAGATGAAATTAAAGGATGATCGGGGCCATATTCTATGACAGACACCTATATTTTCCTTGGATTTCCTAGGAGTTATCATCGATTAGTGAGAAATTTATCATGATTTTCCAAACATCCAGCTAAGAAAACCCAGAAGGGAGTCAATGTATCTTAGATTGATGAATGTGAATAGATTTTAAAAGAGTTTAAAAGGTGTATATTTTACTATAACCATACTAAAACTACCCATGAGTAAATAACCATTTGTGATATTTAGCGATGCTTCCAAGAAGGTGTTGGGATGTGTGCTAATGCAAAATTACAAATTCATAGCATATGATTCGAGACAGTAGAAATTTTAGGAACAAAATTACCCAACACATTATCCAATGTCAGTGGAAGTGATCTTAAATTTGTGAATATGTAGACATTATCACTTTGGTGAAGTACTAAATATATTGAGATCACAAAATCCTCAAGTATATATTCATACAAAATTATCTGAATATGTGCCAATGAATATAGTTAGAGTAGATCAATGAATATGACTACTCAATTAACTACCATCCTAATAAAGAAAATAAAGTGGAAAATACTATAAGTAGAAAGGATTCATCAATTTTATCATTGATGATAATTAAGAGGGATCACATTTTCTTAGATCTGAAAAGGATTGACATAGAAATCATAAATGAAAAAAAATCATTAATCATTTCACTAAGGATTTCCCTATAATCCTTTTTATAGGGGATAATGTATGGTCAAATAGTTGATGTGGTAATTTAGAAGAACATTGAATCTATAAGAAAAAGGAAACTCTGTAGAGTTAAATGTTAATGAAGAAGGATTTGTAATATTTATGTGAAGACTATATATACCATAAAATCATGAATTAAAGGAGTTGTTGGATGATGCACATAGTTCGACATTCTCTATCAATCATGAAAGAACCAAGATTTATTGAGATATCCAATAACGCTATTGATGGGATAATATAAAGAAGGATATCGTAGAGTATATATCAATATATCTTGTATGTCAATAAGTGAAGGTAGAAATGAAAAAACATAGGGTTTGGTGAAATAATTACACATACCTACATGGAAATGGGAATACATTACCACAAAATTTTTCATTGGTCTTATAAATAAATCAACAACAAATAATGTTATACGGGTTATATTGGATCATCATATAAAGAACACACACTTCATTTCAATACAAGAGGACTTCTCACATGATCAACTTATAAGGATATACATTTGATAAGTTGTGAGGCTACATGGAACACCACTATCAATAGTACCCGACCATGATCTAAGATTTACCCATGAGTTATAAAACAGTCACCATCACTATATCAATACTTATTCGAACCTCTCCATGACTTATCTACCTGAAACTAATGGCCAATCTTAGTGGACTACACAACACTTGAAGAAATATTGAGATAATACTCAATTTATACCAAAGGAGGATGGGATCAGCATCTTCCTTCGGTTGAGTTATCATAAAATAACATTTTGACCAAAGAATCAAAATGAATCCCTAAAAATACTATTATGTAAAGAGGTGAAGAACACCTATATGATGGGATGATGTTAGGGAACATAAACTATTAGGTCCTAAAATGGTTTAGGAAATGATGTAAAGTATTAAGACAATTCAGTAGCACAAAAAGATGCTCCTAATAGATAGAAGATCTAGGATGACAATAATCGATGAGACATATAGTCTTATGTTGGAGACATGGTATTCCTCTATATATCTCCACAAAATAAAGTCATGATATTTGAGAAGAATGGAGATCTTAGTCCTGGATACATCATCCCCCTTTCAATCCTTGATCTTATAAGAGTTGTAGTCAATCAACTCACACACCTACCTATATTATATCAGGTACATGATGTATTCCATGTATCCCACTTGAGAAAGTACAAACGATACCCATCAATTTACCCAATATAGAGGTGGTACTATTGGATAATGATCAATCATATGAGAAGTAATAGTCAAGAACAAAGACAATAGAGAAAAAGTTCTATGAAATAAGAAAATGCACCTGGTCAATGTGTTGTGGAGAAACCACATATTTTAAGAAGAAATGTGGGAACCGAAGGAGGCGATGAAATAGCGTTACCCTCGTCTTGTTTATTATGGTAAAATAAAATTTCATGGGTAAAATTTCTATAGGGGGAATATTATAACGAAAAAAAATTTTATAAAAAAAATTCCTCTTATGAATTAAATTAAATGTATTATTATGTATTATGGTTATTGAAACACATGAACTTATTTTGTTTTATTTTTTCTAATTGGATTTAAAAGTCCATTATGAGTCATTATCATTGATAATATATCCATTTAATAGTGATCACATGATTATTATAAATATATGGGTTTGATAAATCCAATTGGTATAGAAAAAAAGGTGATGGCCTCAACCAGTAGGACCATACCCTATGAAGCCCATTTATCAAATATTTCAAGGAAGATAGAATCTATGCGATTTTTTATTAACCAGTACCAAGATAAGATCTATAAACTGAAGTATGAGAGAAACTATTTATAGGAGAAGTTCAAGATCATCAAGATCATGACCCAAATAATGTAAGCTGAACCACCCCATGAAAGTCTCACAATTGTGCACTATATCCTTAGAGATTTTGTTAGTGTATTAAAGGGGTTTGTACCAAGAAACTAAAAATATTAGTATGTACATTATTTTCAATACAATGATGGTTGTGTATAATTTTTATTATTGTTACTTAAAAAATTATTTGGACTTCTATTCGATAAAACTAAAAGTGAAATTTTAATTAATATTAAAATTAAATTAAGGAATTTATTTTAATGAAATAATGAATTTTTTGAATAAATAATATTTTAATAAAATATTATAATGAAATAATTTTTTTAAAAATAATGATCATATAATTTTTAAGAAATCAAAATGTAAATTTCCTAAGGGATTGAAAACTTTTATTGTAAAAAAACCATCATTTATAAATAAATGAATAATATTTTTTATAAAGTGTAAATGAAAATATTTAGAAAGTTATTTAGATAAAATTAATATTATTTTTTAAATAATAATTTTTAAATTTTCTAATGGTGAATTTTTTGTAATTTTCAGAGAGAGCCAAATTTTCGGGTAAAAATTAAATATTGTATAAATATACAATGTGTCTTATTACATTATAATGACCCAAAAGAGATGTAATAAACACCATAAATGGTATCCACGTCAAATATATGTTTTCCCTTTAAAATAATGACATTTTATTATTATTTTATTTACTTTTTCAAGGATTTATGAGTCCTCAAAACCATTAATATATTTTGAGGTTTTAAAATCATTTCTTTAAGTGTAAGGCTCGCTTCCGCATAAGAAATTGTATTATTTTATTAATTTTAGAACTTTTCCGTATAAGATAATTAAAGAAACTCCACTTTGGTAGAAAATAAGGGCAACAACCATCAGAATATTTGTTTTTTTTTCTTATTTTATTATATAGTATCCAAAACATTGGTTTTGGAAATAATAAAGAACTCCTGTCTATTTTCCTATATAAACCCACCTAAGATGCCATTTCTATTCACTCAAAATATGTGGAGAATTTACTTACTCTTCCCTAAAATATTTATATTCATTATAGACTTCCGCCAAACTCTTAAGAAGCTCCTCCCAACCATTTGGAGTCACACTCTCACGGTAAGGAATCCCCCCTTTATTCTCTTTATTGATGTTTCTTATTCATCTTATGTATTGTATATCAAATTAATTATTATGGGATGTGTTATTATATTTCCACCATATTATTAAATTTATTTCTAAATAATTAGCGACCCATTTCTCTTTCATTCATATTCCCCTGCAATGCTACCGAAATTTAACCGTGATTTTAAATGCCAAAAAATTGTGTAGTGAATACCCATACCCATTTATTATCAATGATGTTCCCATTTATTCACTTATAATTATTTATTGGGAACATAAATGAATTAATTACACCCTCATTTACCATATAATATGTTATTATTTTTAATGAATCCATGTTTTATGATCAATGTGTCACACTTAAGCATACTGATGAAATGATTATGATGGGTGCACCCAGAATTATATAGCCCTCCAATGTAGTGGGTAATGTTTTGTCTCATCATATGTCATATTTATAAAGGGAGTAAACTTAATTCCTTTATGAAAACTTTTTTATCTTGATATATTTTCTGTTTTCCTAGACCGATGTTTATGAAGTAATGTTTTATGTTTTTTTTCATAATTACGATTTTACCTTTTTGTTATCATGTCATACCATGACTGATTGTTCATGTTTATGATTCTAAACCATTTTATGGCCCATTTATATGACTATTGTCTAATATTTTTTACTTCTCCATGTTATTACATGTTTATTCCTTTACTAGTCTTTATAACCCATGCATTTCTTATGTTTGTCCTCTCGTTATCCCATGTTGTTTTAATCACAATCTTGTTAAGGCAGTCTTCAATAAAGATGAGGTTTTTAATATTTTAAATTTTTATAAATGTACCTAATTCTAAAAAACACTAGACTTATCAATCATTCTAGTTCTATTATGTGTAATCTTATGTAGTAAATTGTGAATTATGATATAATAAAGTGAAGGGTTGTTATAATAAGACCATTCATTATCTATAGTAATCAGAGGTTTTATTCATTGGTTGTCTCAAGAAACACTTTGATTATAGGATTGGTTTTCTTAGTTCCCATGTTCCTTAAAGTTGAAACAATGTATCATAGGGAGATTATTGATCTAAAACTTCTTTACTTCCATCACTTTAGTGGGTTTCTTAATCTCTCCTTGACATTAATTATCATGGTTTCCCATTTTTTCATACTTGAATCATCTCCCAGTTCCCTTCAAATAGTTTCCAAAATGTTTCTTGTCACACTTTTGAGATTTTAAATGTTGGGGTTTTTTCCTCTCTAATATTTATCCACAGATCCACCAAAATTAAATGTTATTTTAATTTTTTTTCTCTAGGACCGTGATACCACAGAGATTAACCAATCTATATATAAATATTAAGTTCCTAACATACAATCTATTTATTTATACCAAAATCATGAATTAATAAAAAAAATTGTACACCCAACTTTAACCAACTAAATAAATGGTAAACCTTACTTTTGGTGTTGATGAGAAATATGCATGAGTACCGTGCAATCCTTTCGATGTTTTCCTCACACACCTCAATAGAATCATCTTACTTTGGATATAGTTTTAGTAACTCCATATCCATTTCATGATTTAGAGTTTAGGGAAATAATGTATTGAAAAATATTTTTTTAAATCCTTTCCATTCTATGTAACAAATTTTTTCTTTTGAAGATGTGTTCTTGATCAGTGTCCACCACTAATCAGCTTCCCCATTAAGATAATTGATTTCTATGACACCACTCTCTTATTATTAAAATTGGAGGATCAATAAAGTATTATAAATTGAATTAATTCATTATTCCTAGAATATGATATTAATTGATCCAGTAATGGTAGTATTCCTTTATCTCATTTAAGAATCAACCAAAACATTACCTCTATTAGGAGAAGGTTATAATTCCACTTGATTAATGTTATTATTTAGAGCATTATTAAGATAATATAATACCTCAATAATTTCCTAGATCCCACTCCCATATGGTTGTCCATATCATTAGGGTACTCATCAAATTTTCTATCACATCAGTTATTTGCACGATTTCTCATATTTCAAACCCCTAACTAAAATAAAGGAAAAACAAGAAGATAATAATTTATATAATAAAATTATAAAAGTTGGAATATTAAATTAAACAGAATCCCTTTTAAATGAAAATTAAATCCTAACTTATGAGTCTATAGGTTTAAATATAGGTTATCCATGGTAATTTTCAAATTTGTTTTTCAAAAATTATATTTTTTCAAGTCTTCCATAATGGTTCTTAAAGAGTTTTTGAGTTTTTCAATGAATATCCCCCTAGAGTGTCAAAGTGTGTGTGAAGGAAGGATTATTTTTCATAAATGAGGTAATGATCAAGTTAATATCCAATGATCCATTTTCAGGGTTATTACCCTTAGGTACAGTTACAGCAGATTCACATCCACATGTATTATCTAGACAAAGTTTTAATTTCATTGAAACCTCCCACTCTATACTAACCAAAAAAATAGAGGATATTTTCATATACCATACTTATCTGTAGGGTACTCAGTAAATTATTCTATTCTTAATACCTAAAAATACATTGACTTTTCCTCTGATACCAAATATATTTTCCCCTGCCTTTTACATATATTGTTTCATGATTTTTATCATAAATAAGCATTAAATATAACAACTGAATCAAGGGGGCTAGTTTCTTTGGAAAAATAGGTACATAAAACATCCACATGAATCTAAAATAAATAATATTTATTTAAATATCTTAATTAGTTCCTAAGATATCATAAAACTTCCTAAGATAACATAGAGAATACATAAACAATTGGCGAGCTATATAGATGACTGAAGTAATAAAAATGATAACAAAACATAAAATTATATCATAAAAAGAAGGAACACATATAATAACATGGGAATATAACATAAATAACTTGCTATTATAAGATTATAAAAATATATGGATGTATCAGTGAAATAAAACATCACATAAACATAATTCATGGATAACTGCTAAAAAAATCACATGGCAGACAGAGTCCCATCTTCGATTAGGTCCACTCCCTATTCAAATACTGAAACACAAAATTTTTATTCATATTTGAAAGAGTATTCAATGGATTTAATTTTATATTTATCTAGGTACCAATGAGAGTAATTATTTTATTAAATTATGGGTATTTTGATTTATGGAATTATAATTATTTAAATTGAACAAATAATATTTATTTTTGGTTATTTTTTATTTGGAAATTTTAATTGATCATTTTCATTAGTGTTTTGAAATTACTATGTTATTTAAATTTAATTTTCATGTTATTAAAATAATAGGTCAACTAGAACATTCATAAACTATAGGGACTACATTCCTTATAGGGTGCCCACAAGGGGCCACATGGCCATGAAAACCCATGGGAGGGAAAAAACAATCAGCATGGCTACACAGGGAATCAGTCCATATTGGGGAGTTGCCCATCAAAAGTCAAGATCGCATCAAGTATATTTTGGGATAAGGTCCACATTGGTTGTGGTGGCTCGTGTACGTGAGTTTTATCAGGGATCACATGCCTAAAGTAGGATTTTTAGTTGGGTATGAGTGGAATTTAAAAATAAACTAGTGTGCCCCCCATTTTTCGTCTTAATGTGGGACATAAAAAAACTAGTATTGTTCATCACATTCCAAAGAAATGTTTTCCTGATCCGAATACCACATGTCTCAATTCAGATATAAATATCATCCTCCCTTTCTTGTTTTATCTTCATGACGTTATTGCTCTACCCTATACAACATTTGATATGTTCCATAGATGACCACTAAAACGAAAATATTGTGATTAAACAACCACATTGATTATTTATATCTAAATTAATCACCACATATTCTTCAATAGACAACTTTGAATCCATTTCAAGAATCATCTAGCTATTGTGTAGGCTGAATGAAAGAGGATCTCGTCACTACTGCACTACCCTCTCCATTGTTGCACCTACCATGTGGGAATTCCATGATGAACCATGAACCCCATGCACAACATGTGAGAAGATACACTTACCTAATTATATAAAATTAATTCTTGAAGGATTCCATTAAATAAATTCAAACATGGATATTCTAATATTTGAATATCTTTTTTTAACAAGACATCAAAGGGTCCAAAAAATAGATACAACCTTGACAGAAGTTAAGGGAAAGATTTCATGAAGATTGAAGCGAGAATACATATATATAAATAGAGGAGGGGATTCCCCAAATATTGGTACCTGTATACCCATGGAAGGAGGAGTTCGAAGCAAGGATAGTGTTTCATTTAATTTTCTTTTCCTCTTCTATTTCTTTTCTTAATTCATTTTATTCTGTTTAGTTTTGTTGTAATCTAAATTTAATTTTCATTAGTAAAACTAAAGCATGGATTTTTCTCATTTTTTAATACACCCATCAACACATCTTATTCTTCTTATTCTTATTATTATTATTACAATATCCTCACATTGTCCATTTTTATTTTTTTTGTATTTTATTTTATTCTCTTCATCTATCTATATCTTATTATTCTATTTGGTATTATTATTCTCTCGCCCTCTCTCTCTAATAAATTATTTTCTATATTTATTTTCCCTTATTCTCTTCTATCTTTACACCATGTGATATCTTACCATCGACAATTAGGGGATGACCAAAGGCTTCTCTTGGGGGATTTAATGGTTTTCTTTAATTATTCAATAAAATTTATTCTATGTTTTTGGTTTATGTGAGTGACATGCATGGGTGTCATGATTTTACTCCATGACATACTAATCAAATATATTTCTATTTTGTTATTTTATTTTTTTACACTCCTTCTGATGATTAGTTCTTCACATGTTGAAGTTGGGGAAATCATTTAATGAAACAACATACGATGGAGACAGGTCCTAGAAGATGTCCCACTCTCAATTAAGTCATGTCATTAACCTTGATTACTATAGGAGGTTTATTTTAGATTTTTTATGGAATTATAGATTTCAGAATACTAAATTAGATGATAGTAATTCATTATGATATTCCATTATTGGATTATAAAGTTAAATTTGAAAAACTATAAGATAATAGTGATATAATCTGATACCAAACCTAATACCAAGTGATTTATTTTTAGAAACATTTTATTTATCATCTAATTTTAGTTGATTTTAAATTTTTAATATTCAAGTCTTTTCATAAATTTATAATGTGATAAAAACAAGACAAATATCATTTTTTCTATAAAATAAACAAGAACAAGTTTCATTTACATGAATTAGAATAAGTAATTAAGAAAATTTGAAGCTACTTAAGTGACATGAACTTTTTCAGCCACTATGTTGCATTATGAAAATAAATTTTCTTTTTCAAAGCACTATGAAATGAATGACAGAAAAACTGTCACTATTTTAAGGGATCCATTTATAAGTTTTATTACATTTCTATTTTCACATAGTATATATTTTTCATTTGTTAAAAGAAAATAAAAAAATGTTATTACAAGATGTATCAAAACATACCATATATTTGTACCTGAAACAACAACTCATATGTGAAATAAAAGCATGAATAGTATACTGGTTATGTTAATGTCTAGGTGCAAGAACATCGAAACTCCACAGAACAACTAGAGGGAAAATTGATAGAGCATTTGAATATGTTTGTGCAGTGTTGTAGAAACTAGATCCTGAGCTATATATAAGAGATCAAAAAGATAGGGACGAATTCTTGAATTCATGTGAGGAACATATTGATCTCCCCATTCATTAAAAAGAATAATAGAAAGAACTATTCAATTAATACACCACCCATGTGGTTGAATTTGAAGAAAATATTGAGCAGGCAGACTACCAGTCTCCATCCACTAAGATTCAACTTCATGAGGCACTCACCACTGAAGAAGAGATCGATAATAAACCTATTAAGGGATATTATCTTATATAAAACTATATTTCATTTTATTCTATTCAATATAAATTGAGTATTAATACCCACTGCTCTGAATTTTCAGATTCAGATAATCATTTTTATGCCTTATAGGAAGGTAATGAAATAGGACACGCACCATGTGAGGAACACATTGAGCTCCCTAATATTGATGAAAATGAATATGTGGAAGCCCAGGTAGAAGTCCAAGTAGTTAAGCCTGATGAAACCAAGACACAAGATAATCATTATGAAATGGAGGATATTTATAATTATTGAAATTTAAATTTTATTCAAGTAAAAAAGTACCTACTTACCTTCCCTTTTATAATTCAAATCATGCATCCCCAATTGTGCTAGCACGGAAAAAATAATAGGAGGTTGCATATGTAGCAACCAATAAGCAAGATGATCCAGACTTCATCCTAATTGTTCCATGGAAGTTGTAGTAAATTATGAAAGGGGAGGATTAGTATACTCTATCTATGGATCATTCCACACCAAGAAGGAAGAAGTGTTAGTAGGAAGAATCCACATGTGGTGTTTCAAATCAAGGAAGATCTACCCACCATCAGACTATGTATAACAACAGATTCTACCCTCCATTCGTAATAAAAATATATGGCCCATATTGGGGATCATTCAAATATTTATCCTTTTAATTTTTTTCTAGGAATTTAGATTTCAATTTCATTTTTAGGATTAGTCCATCAAGCAGCCCAATTCATATATGTTTTTGATCCTAATGACCTGATCCTTTTATTTTATGGATTTATTTAATTTTTTAAGGACCATGATTGAATATAGAATCCCCAAAATAGTGATGTAATATGACTAATGATTCATTTGAAATGTATTTCAATTTTTAATTCTTATCATTTAGACACATTATGTTTTTTTATTCTGAAAACATATTTTGATCTTTCAAACTAGGAATTTTATGCCTAAGCTTTGATGTTTTTCTTTACATGACTTATTTATAATACATGAGTTTCAAGGAGCCCCATTATTTCATGTTTTATATTTAAATGATAAAAAAAGTGAATGTGTGAAATGGAGAATTGAATTACTAAATTGAATCAAGGATATTGAAATGATTACTCATGGTTTGAGGGAAGTAGTGGATTCATGTGAATGAAATTTACCTATCATTTTTTTTCATGATTTGAATTTATGATGTCCATGGGTTTTTTTGTGTTATTATTAATCATTCCTCTAGTGATTTAACAATATAATATTCTTATTCTAGAGATTACTTCTAGACTATGTAATTTCTATTTATTCTGTAGCGTATTTCAGAAGTGGTCGGGGGACATTCCACCTAATAGAAAATTCATTATATCTTTTTCTATGATGTGATTTTACAAAACCACATTTAATATTATGGAAATATCTTTTAAAAATACATTACCCTTGAAAACACCATTACATAAATCCTAGTTTATACCATAGAGAACATGAATGACCTCAATAGTTATGAGCCATGTTACAATCAATTCTTAACTATTTTACTCTCCTATTAGTATCTTTCATGGTATTTTTACGTTGAAGTGTAGGGGTGGGGAATTTCATAGTGGAAGTGATGATTTACATTGTACAAAAAAATGGTAACAGTGCTACTTTGGATAATGGGAATGGTTTTTTGATTCATAAAGTAACTATTTTCCCTTCCTATAAATTAAAAAGATAGAATGGGTGGGGACTTATAATAATAAAACATCACCATTAATAGACTAATGATTTGTATAATATGTTGTTAGGTGGTTCATGTGAGGTTCATTCCAAGAATGAACTTCTAAAAAGTTAAAAGAAATAAACAATTTACTTTGAAAAAATAGGTATAAAAGTAGTGAAGAAACAAGAGGGAGAAAATAATTCATTATTATTTATTTGATCATGACATTTAATTTGAGTTGTAAGTGAATTTCGAGTGTCTACATTGAAGGGGATAATTTTATTACACTTTAAATTTTAATATCATGATTTATACATTAACATATAAACTTACTCCTTTGAGCCTTATTTTTAAACATCAATTCTTACCGACCAAAAGAATTAGTGTCATAAAAACCATGATTGAGAAGTCCTTATGATTTTATTTTGCTACTTTCTTTACAAAGTGGATAAAAGAGATCTTTCAGAAGCCTATGGATAATTATCATGTTTTTATGATATGAGAATAACTCTATTTTAAATATATCATGAGTGACGAGTGAAAATAATTAAAAGGATAGGTAAATATTTTTTTTCATTCTTGATAATAATAATTTGAGGAACTTGAAAGGAAGATATAACAAGATCCATCATATTCAAAATGCAAAAAGTAAACTACAGGAGTAGATTATTTCATTAAAATTTGATTAATTGAATGTATAGTTTATGTGGAAATTAGAAATTTGATTTGACATTGATAATTTATTAATATTATTTCTTTGGAATTTGAGTAATGGTTAGACTAGTTCCACTGAATTCAATGTTGATATTTTCTACTTGAGGACAAGAATATTTTATGTGTGGGGCTATTTTACACTCACAAATTTCATGCATACTTTTAAATATTTTTCAATGATTTTAAATGAATTATTTATTTAAATACCAAAGAAATTTATTGTTTTATTTAATTATGTGAATTTATAATTATGGAATTATAATTATTTAAAATGAAAAATGAATTTTGAATTTTCATTATTTGATTTTATTATGAAATTTTGATTGATCAATTTTCTTCAGTGTTTTGAAATTAATTTGATATTTGCAATTTATTCTTATTTCATTAAAAAAATTGGGAAACTAGGAAATCCTTGAACTGTGGGGCCTACATTCCATATGGGAATCCCAAAAGGGGTCACCTAGCCATGAAATCCCTTGGGAGGCCCAACACAAGACTTAGGGTTACACGATGCATCTGTGCATTCGGGGAGTGGCTCACGGAGAGTCAAGTTTGCGAGTTGAATAGCTTGCGCCAAGGCCCACGTGGGCCATAGTGGCATGTGTCAATGTTTGTACTAGGACTCCATCCCTAGAGAAAGCTTCTGATTCAAGAATGTGAGGAATTTAATTATAAACAAGCGTACCTCCCATGTTTCATTTCAATGCGGGATATAAAGACACTAGTATTCGTCATCACAAGCCAAAGCGATGTAATCCTATTCCCTCTCTTCCAAAACTCACCTTAGATACAACCATTCTTCTCCCTCTACCACTATCTCCAATCAACATTGGACCACCACGAATGGAAATTCTATATATCCTCCATGTACAACCAGTGGAATTCTTGGATCACTCTAAAACAATCATTTTGATGCCCATGATCACCTTTGATCACCTCCTACTCCCCATACAACTATTGTGAAGCCATATTGAGCTCCATCCAGTCACTGCAAAGGATAGATAAAGGGTGAGATCATGTTTATTTCACCACCCTCCCCACTTATGCACTCTCCACAAGGAAATGACATGTCTAACCATACAACCCATGCAGAACACCAGAGAAGATTATTCCACCCAACTACCAATGCTTAATTCTTGAAGGCATATTTTTAAGCAGTTCAAGAATTGATATTATGATATCCATAAGATCATTTTTTAATATATAATAATGGATCATAAAAAAAAGATACAAAATTTACTATAGTTATGGGAATGATTTAATGATGATTAAATGGAGAATCCTTTTTTATAAATAAAGGAGGATATCCCCACTGCTGAATGATCAGCATACCTATAGAAGGGGAGGCCAAATTCAGGCTAGTGATACAACTCATTTTGTTTTTTTCTTTTATTTATTTTGTTTTACATTTAATTTTCTTTAGTTTTGTTTTATTGTAATTTTAATTTTCCTTAAAAATTTGATACATGAATTTATCTTATTTTTTGTTCCAGCCATCAACAATTCTTCTTCTTCTTCATTAAATTCCATCGCCTTTTCCATTTTTATTTTATTTTCCTATTTCATTATATATTTTTTTCTTACCTCTCTCTATTATTCTTCTAATTTATTTTATTACTCTCTCTCTTCCTTATATTATTTTTATGTTGTTTCTTTTCTTTGATTTTCTTCTCTCATTCCACCAATTTATCTCTTACCCTCAATAATGAGGGGATTACTTGAGAATTATCCTGGAAAAGCTTATGATGTTCTTGAATTCTGTCTTAAAGATTATTTAATGTTTTTCTTATATGTGAGTTACATGAAGGTATTTGAAAATTGAACCCCATGTCATGAATATCAAATCAATTTCATTTCTATTATTTCATTTATTTAATATACCATACAATGATTATCCCTTCACATTATGGATTTTTACTATAAAAAGTAGATTATAAGGGTTTATTTATGAGTTTAGAGGGGGTTATAAACCCCTATAAACACATCAACGATGATTATAAAAAACCATCACCAATGTGGCTATAACATATTATAAGAGACATTGATGTGGCCATATTTTTGCATATTTTTTCACATCCTTTTTATTAATTTTTAATGATTTATTTAATTATTTTTACACTTTTTATTAAATAAATTCAATTTTGTATTTTTATAATTAAATTTTTCAAATAATCATTTTTTATAACAATTTATGTAATTATGGACCTTTAAATAATTGATTAATTCCTTCTTTGTGTTTAATATAAGTAATTTTTAATCTGTTTAGACAATTTTTATTTTTTTTTATTTTTTTTAATCTCTTCATTTTTAATAATTATTGAGTTTTCTAATTAATTTACTTTTAATGTTAACACATTCAGTAACTTAGTTACGTCTTACCCTACTACTGGTATCTAAGCTACCTTTAGCAAGGTTACTTTTTCTCATACTAGCAGTAGCAGGTTACCGATACTACCTAACAGTGACCTTCTTTCCTTTTGCTGTAATGGTAACTAGTTTTTTAGATGTACCGGTGACCATTGTCACCATTATTCTTTCCTACCGGTAGCTATCATCTATGTATAATAGTAACTTTAATTTAAACTACCGACAAGCCTTTAAATTTATCAGTAGTAGTGATCCTTATATTATATTTTGTAACGGTGAGTTCTTTTAGTTTGGTTTATTATAATTCTGCTTACCTTTTTAATAAGTTAAATTTTATATTAAATAATTATTTAATCAATATAATTTTATTTAATCAATTTATAATTTATTTTAATAATTAATCATTTAACTTAGTAACATTAGAATAGGTAAAAAATATTAATTAATTTGTTTAGACATCCTGCTCATCATGTAAGTATATAATATGTTTTTCTAATTAAATAAATTATTTCATTTTTACTTTTATTAGTTCAAATAGTTGTTTAATTAATTATTTAAGAGTTTTTAAATATTAATTATATTTATTTGTTTATGAAGATTAATTATTAATTCACCAAATTTTGATTTTAGTCTACCGTTGTGGTAGACGAGGACTGGCGGTGACTTATATGGGTCACTGTTTCTTTCCATTTTCACTTGGTGCTACTTTGTAATTTGCATGTTTAGTTATTTTAATTTTAATCTTTTATTAATTTAGTTTAAAAATTATTCTGTTTATAATTTTAGTGTTGCTAATTAATTATTTTAATGTTTTTAAAGATTAATAAAAATATTGTTTTAAATTAATGGTGTTTATCTTTTTTGTAATTATTTATTTTAAATCCTTTTTAATAATAACTTAAGTTTTAATTTGTAAGTTTTCTTTAAAAGGGTCACCGTTAGTATTTTACCAGTGACTCTGCACGTCGCTCCATTTTATTTCTCTGTAGCAGTAACCTGTTCTTTTTAGTGTAACGTTGACTCTCTTTTATTTTAATTTTATTTGTAACATGGACCTTTTGTATTCCACACATTAAATTTTATTCCTAAAAGTGATCACCTCACTGTTACTTAATTCTCACTGTTACCTTTCCTGCCTATACCTCACCATTACAGCCCATATTTCAATTCCTTTTTCTCACTCTTACCCTGTGTGCACCCCTTTTTAGTACCTCACCATTACTTCCCTCACCCCCAAACCTCACTGTTAGGCGTATTTCTCCTCACCATTCCTCTTCCACCCCGTTTCGTTCCTCCTACTGACCCAACTAAACCATACCCTTGATTCATTGTAGTATAAAACCATTCCTCATTTTTAGATTTCTAAGGACCCGCGAGGAGGGAGCCCGCTGGATCTAGGATGTGCAGCACCATCCATGGAGCTGCTGCTGTCCACTGCTAGAATTGATTTACCGAGGAGAACCACTACATCCGATGATGGATGTGCTGAAGCCACTGTGGAGAAGTAATAGAGAGACGCTGCCACTTTCTAGGAGAAGAACTCGAAAAAAAACCTTCCCCATTGCGATACGCCCTGGAGGGGGGAAGAATTGCCTGGTCGACCGCTGATTTGGGAAGCACTGCCATGACATTAGATCTCGACCGCCACTATTAAGCCTACTCGAGGCAGCCAATTCAGGAGCTGCAAAAGTTGCTTCCGCATAGGAGAAGAAGGGAGCCGTAGTCTTTTATCCCACAGAGAAAAAAATGAAACCCTCCCCCTTGGTGCGCAAATTTGGGAGAGGTAAGTAAATTAAAAAAATAATAAATAAACACAAATAAATTAAACATATAATAATTAAAGTAAAGTCAAAAGTAAAGAAAAAGGAAATGAAATCAAAGTTAAAGTAAAGTTAAACTTTAATAAGTCAAATTAATATAATTAAATTTATAAAAGCTATAATTTTAAAACAATTATGATATTTATGAAAAGGAAAAAAATTATAAATTAAAATATAAAGAAAATTAATAATAAGTATTAATAATTAATTGATTTACTATTAATTTTATAAATATATATAATTAAGAATAATTATAAATAAATTATAAAATATTCCAATTAATTTAAAATATTTAAAATATAAGTGTTAATTATAATTAATAAATTAAAATAAACTAATTAATAGATTAATGGAATAATTTTACATCTTAATTAGTAATTACAATAATAATAATTAATGTTGTGAGTAAAAATAACTGATACAAGCTATGTTATAAATTTTTTAATTACTTCTCTACTTATATCATAATTTTTAATAACATAGTTAAAAATAATAAAACTAATAACTTAGAAACTATATCTATTAACTTAATTTAATAAATAACTTTTTTATTAACTTATGTTTTATCATAGTTAACAATTTAAAAGTTAATAATTATCAATTAACTTAAGTTAACTTGTTATAAGTAATTTAACACTTAACCTAAAAAATTAACCATTTCTCTTTCATTATGTTCGTTTTTATTTATTTGTCTTATCTAACTTTGCAGGTTCATTCAAGGGACTAAAACATGTCCACATTCGTCTAACTAACTCAATAGGAGTTAGTTAGGATGGAAAAACTAGCGCGATGTGCTCGTCGTGAAAAAACGCACATTTTGCAGTGCGTGGGTGAAGAACTCTTGAAGTCGGTGTAAGTTGGGGAAGTGACATGTAGCAAATGAGATATGATACTTAAGCAGAGAAAGCACCATTTTTTGAGAGACATTCATTCACTTGGGAAATTGCTCTTACTCATTTCTCATTCCACGATCACATCCACTTGAGAGTGGGGACGTTCATCCAGACTCCTAGGAGATGAGTAGAAGGTGAAGGAGCCCAAAGGCAGAGCATCGCTTTGGGAGTTCTTCTTCCCTCTATTCTTTATCTTTTTACTCTGTTTTTGGAATGTTTTTCACTTCTTTAATCAGTAAGATCAACGTTTGGACCTTCTTAGCCCTGGATTTTTAAATCCTTCTGGTTATGATATTCAATTATTCATTTTATTATATTTTTATGAAATTAGAGTCAATTGGTGAGACTAACCATGTTTCTAATATTTTGATCATTCACACTTCAAAGTTTACATATTCAAACTTCAATATCGACTGGCGAGGTTGATCTTGAATTCATTCTTCAATTCATAACAACTTAAACTTTGGAAAATTATTGTGAGTTATTTTCTAAATGTCATCCTTTAATGAAACTTCTTGCAGATCAATTAAGTTTTGGTGTGGTGAACTCCAAGACTTAATCGTCTGCCTGTTGAGTTTCCTGGGGAGGGAAATTATTCAGTCTTTCTTGAATTGTTATTCGATTGTAAAATGTGGAGAGAAAATCCATTTGAATGAGTAGTTTAGAAGTCCTAAGTACTTTCTTGATCGTTGTTCCTTGCCTTGCTGCTTTATGTTAGTATACTGTATTTCTTAGTTTATCATACTTAGTTTAAATTTTAGTTTCTTCGAAGAGAATATTGTTTCCTCATTCTGTTTCCATTTCATCAATAAATAAATAAAAATATAAAAGTAAGAAGTTTTTTCCCCACTACTGACAATAGTGGGGATTTAAAATTTCAAAACCTTAGAAAACACTCATCTGCCTTTTCTATGGATTGACCATGCACCACTATGCAAGTGTAGGTTAATAAATGTATTTTTGAGGGTCGTGACGACCTACGGCCTGTTCAAAATTTGGCTCCATTTCCAGGGAATGCACGCACTGAGAGTCTAGGGTTTGAAAATATAAAAAAACAATTAAAAAATCATAAAAAATCATAAAAAATCACTAAAAAACTATAAATTTGAATCTGCTGCTTAACTTGAATTTTAAGGGAGTTCTGTTAAATTCTTTGTTTCTGTTTGATCTAAAAACTTTTAAAAAATGGATTATCTTCATAATTTGAATCAACATGGACATTACTATGTTTGTTGTGGAGATTATGGACATACTGCTTGGTAGTGTGTCTATAACCATCCACAAAAGACTTCTTTCATTGAAGAGGATGAAAACATTGAACATATTCCTGAAAGCCTAGCTAAAATTTAACTAATTGATTTTAAATTGTATTCTAGGGTAGAACAAATTAATAATTGGTTAACTCAAACCCATGAAAATAAAATTAGAGATTCCCAAGAGCAGGATCAATGAATGAAAAGATTGGAAAACACACTCTTGGAATTATAACAAAGGGTTAAAGAAAAAAAGAATTTGAAGAAAAAGAAAAAGAAAATGTGTATAAAATATTTGAAAATCAAATTGAAGAAGAGAGTGAATTTTAAACAAGACAAGAAACAATTCACTTTGAATAATCTGATTCTATAGAACCAAATCAAGAAACAACCAACTCAGTTAATTAAGAACACATTAATGATGATCCCAAAAATAACTTTAATGCTATTGAGTTGGAAAATTTTGAAACTGAATTAAAACAGATTGGAAATTATAGCCCAGTTCTTTTCATAATTCATACATTAGAGAAAAATCACTGTTTTAGAGGTTTTGAGAATGAAGTCACTCGGGCTGAAGAAAAACTTGAAACTGAAAACTTGAATGTTTAAAACCCTTCACCCAACTTTGCTGAATCTGTGAATAATGAATCTGAACAAAATATTGGGAAAACTTTGGAAGAGAACCTTAAGATGGAAAATATAGAATCTCAAAACTTTAAACTTGAACTGAAAGCTTCTCTTCCATGTTTTGAAACTGTAAACCCAATAATCTCTGAAATGCTGTTTGATGATGAGGATGAGGGAATTATATTTGAAGAAAAACTAACTGATGAGTCCTCATTTCCCTATTTTAATAGTAATCACTTTTGTGAATCATTGGGTAATGAAATGGAAGTCAGTGTTGGCCAACTTGAGGAGAATTGTATTAATTTGAACATTCTAGAAATTGAATTTATTAATGCTGTATTGAACATTATTCCTCTTGATTGAAAAATTTTTCAACATTCAAATGACATTGTTTTGGAAAGTGAGCCTTTTGAACTTGAACATAAAGTAGAAGATGAGCACACACTTGAGTTAGGCAGAACTGGTTTGTTTGAAGAAGTAGATGTTGAACGTTGAATTCACTGACGAGGAACTTTTGGAAGATATTTACAACATGGTTAAACAAGAATTTGTGGTTGTTCAAATAAATTCTCTTCCCTGTTTTTCACTTTCATCCTCTACTGTGAAGGGTGTTGCGTCTTTTTGTTATACTGATAGTAGCCTAGAGGATTAATTAGAATTGAGTTCCATTGTACATGATTATGTTCAACACTCTATTGAATTCCCTCTTGAACCAGCTAATCATAAATTACCCATGTTAACCCTTGAAAGTGAATCTGTTAATGATAATGTTGATAGAGATTGCCATGAGAATAAGGTTGAACCTTTTGAAGCACCTAGTTTTATGTTGTCCCTTCATGTGAACTCAATTATTGATAACCCTGAAACAAATATGGAAGTGGAGAGAATTATGCTCACAACCGTAAAAGGGTGTTTCTTATAAATTTTTCCAGCTGATGAGAGTTTAGTTTTTATTGTTATGAGTCTTGTTGCCCACAATTTTCATCATTTTGTTAAAAATAAATGGGCCAAACACATGTGGTGGTTCCTGTTAAGTAAACCACATCCACCTAGTGACTATGGTTAGTTTCTAGGTGAGTCTGGCTGGGGATTATACACCTAGCGCTGCAGGTGAGGCAACCCATGGTTCTTCATTTGTATTAATAAATAAAAATAATAATTAAATATAGTCTAACTAAAGACTTTAAAATCAGTGCTTCATGAGAGTAAACCCATGCTCTTTCTTTGTTTTCATTTTTGTGTTGTTTATTTTTGAATAAAGTGATGCTTTGTAGTCTCCTAGATGAAATATATCTCTGCTAGATTTTTTTTCTTGGTTTACATGTTCTGTGTTTCTAGGATTATGTTGTTGTGTCATTTATGGAGTGGAATTACCATGCTGAAGGAGTAATGGAAAACCTAGTCAGGGAAGTATTTCAACTTTCTGTGTTTATTTCTGCTCCTATTTTTGTTAATAAAATTTTGCTTACTTAAACAATCGGCTTGTTTTAAAAAATCATGTTACATGTCACTATGGTGTGCATAAATTCTACTTGTGCCTCCTTGCTGAAAAAACAGAATTGCTTTGTTATTAAAATCGTTTTCACTACTTGAAATTATGTATGGGGGGTACATGCTACTGTTTTGTTGAATCTTCTTTATGATGAGATGTTTTTAGAATTCATGTATCTACTCTATGGAATGTATTATTGAACTCTATCTTTTAAAATGCTACACCCTATCCACTCTTCACCCAATTAATTGTGCACTTACTAATTACATGATATATCTTAAACTTTAATTTAAAATACATGTCACTTTAATGTGTGTGCCTGGATATGAACCTGCTGTTTATTTATTTATTGCGGAAAACTAATTCTTAAACTTTATTGAGACCCTTTTTACATGTCATTAATATACATAATTGGAAATCTGTTTTGAACCTTATTTGGTAAATTTTTCTTCTCCTTATTTAGAAGTCAACTTTGGGGACAACGTTGGGTTTTAAGTGTGGGGGAGGGGGTCAATTTTTGACTGTGCTTAATTGTGTTTTATTGGAAGCCCATCAATTCCCACTGTAATTTCATCTTTTTTGCAAAAAATGGTTAAAATGTTTCAAAATTCTTGTATAAGTTTTGGCTTTACATTGTATTCAATCAGGTCCTGCTTTGGTACAAGTTCCTTGTTTGTAGTTAAGAATTTCTTTTAACCTAAAATTGATGAGGTTGGAGGATTTATGAGTGGTCTTGATTATTGATTGAATGAAAATTTGGTTTAGGAACTACTTCTGAAAGTGGTATGGGTTACATGTTTATGGAGTTATGGTCATACGCTTTCGAACTGGAAGTCTGATTTTGATCAAGGGGCTTCATTCTTTTTCTTTTAATTATTAAATGTAATTTCATTAATGAAGAAATTTAAATGAATTTTATATAAATATTTTGAAACTGGAATAATTTGGGCTTCTGGGATCCAATGGTGAGTCTTTGAGACCTTAGATGCTGGGTGCATTTCTGTTTACTAAAAGCCCTTTGTACACTTTGAATAAGTGCATTGCACAGTGCTCAGCACAATGATACATGGCTTGGGAAAAATAAAATAAAGTGTCTAGGGTCAAAAATGAGCCCCTTAAGGTGAGGGGAATGATGAACTCCAGATACAGAAGGGATCAAATAGTTTATATAGAAATTTTTTAGGTTGTATCATTGAGGTGATTCAAAAAAAAATTAATTATTTTTCGTACCTAGGTGAAAAATTCAAAGTACAAAGTTCCATGGATAAGGTCTTAATTAGATTGATATTTTATTCCTTATCATTCATGGACATAGAACTTAAGCCTGGATTGAAGTGAGTCACAAAGATGTATCACATATGAGGCATGACATCTTCTTTGATGGATGGTCTTTGTGCTCTTAATTACCTTTGAGTATTTGTTATAGGCAACATTCATATGAGTAATTCATTTTCCAATAGCCTGTTGTTATATATTGTCCTCTGTTTTGAATGATAGACATGTTCCAGTGTGATCTTTATCATAATTACATTTTAATGTTTTTCAAAGATAATAAAACATGGGATTGTTTGAGGACAAACAATGATTAGGTGTGGGGGAATTTGATGTGGCCATATTTTTGCATAGTTTGACACATCCTTTTTATTAATTTTTAATGATTTATTTAATTATTTTTACTCTTTTTATTAAATAAATTCATTTTTTTATTTTTATAATTAAATTTGTCAAATAATAATTTTTTATAACAATTTATGTAACTATGGACCTTTATATAATTGATTTATTCCTTCTTTGTGTTTAATATAATTAATTTTTAATCTGTTTACATAATTTTTATTTGTTTATTTTATTTAAAATTTTCATTTTTAATAATTATTGAGTTGACTAATTAATTTACTTTTAAAGATAACACATCTAGTAACATAGTTACGGCTTACCCTGCTTCTGGTAGCTAAGCTACCATTAGCAAGGTTACCTTTGCTCATACTAGTGGTAGCATGTTACCGATACTACCTAACAATGACCTACTTTCCTTTTGCTCTAACGGTAACTAGTTTTTTAGATGTACCGGTGACGGTTGTCGCCGTTATTCTTTCCTACCGGTAGCTCTCATCTAAGTATAACAGTAACTTTAATTTAAACTACCAGTGAGCCTTTAAATTTATCAGTAGCAGGGATCATTATATTATAATTTTGTAATGGTGAGTTATTTTTAGTTTCGTTTATTATAATTCTACTTTGCTTTTTAATAAGTTAAATTTTATATTAAATAATTTTTTAATCAACATAATTTTATTTAATCAATTTAGACTTTAATTTAATAATTAATCTTTTAACTTAGTTACATTAGAATAGGTTAAAAATATTAATTAATTTTTTTAGATGTCCTGCTCATCATGTATGTATATAATATGAGTTTAAATAAATTAGTTCGTTTTTAATTTTATTATTTCAAATAGTTGTTTAATTAATTATTTAAAAGTTCTTAAATATTAATTATTTTATTTTATGTATGAATATTAATTATTAATTCACGAAATTTTGATTTTAGTCTACCATTGAGGTAGAAGAGTGCTGGAAGTGACTTATATGGGTCAACATTTCTTTCCATTTTCACTTGGTGCTACTTTGTAATTTGTATGTTTAGTTATCTTAATTTTAATATTTTATTAATTTAGTTTAAAAATTATTCAGTTTATAATTTTAGTGTTGCTACTTAATTATTTTAATGTTTTTAAAGTTTAATAAAAACATTGTTTTAAATTAATGGTGTTTATCTTTTTTGTAATTATTTATTTTCAATCCTTGTTAAAAATACTTAAGTTTTAATTTGTAAGTTTTCTTTAAAAGGTTCATTGTTAGTATTTTAGCAGTGACTCTGCACGTCACTCCTTTTTATTTTTCCATAGCGGTAACCTGTTATTTTTAGTGTAACTGTGACTCTCTTTTATTTTAATTTTTTTTGTAACGGGGACCTTTTGTATTCTACCCTTTAATTTTTATTCCTAACAGTGAGCACCTCACCATTACTCACCTTTCTCCTTTTTCCTCACCGCTCTGTTCTACCTCATAATTACTAATTTTTTTCTCAAACCTCATCATTATTTTATATCCTCCCTGATAGACAACCTCCACAAAACCTCACTGATACTTAATTCACATTGTTACCTTTCCTCCCTATACCTCACCGTTACAACCCCTGCTTCAACTCTTTTTTCTTACTATTACCCTGCGTGCACCCCTTTTTAGTACCTCACCGTTACTGACCTCACCCCTAAACCTCACTATTAGGCATATTTCTCCTCACCGTTCTTCTTCCACCCCGTTTCTTTCCTCTTACTGACCCAACTAAACCCTACCCTTCATTCACTGCAGTAGAAAACAATTCCTCATTTTTAGATTTCTAAGGACCTGTGAGGAGGGAGCCCGCTGGATCTAGGCTGCACCGCACCATCCATGGAGCCGCTACTGTCCGCCACTGGAATTGAGTTGCCGAGGATAACTGCTACAGCTAATGCTAGATTCACTGAAACCACTGTGGAGCAGTAATAGAGAGGCGCTGCCACTAGCTTGGAGAAGAACTAAAAAAAACACCTTCCCCATTGCGCCACAAACTGGAGGAGGGAAGAACTACCTGGTCAACCGCTGATTTGGGAAGCACTGCCGCAACAGCAGATCTCGACCGCCGCTGTTAAGCCTAGTCGAGGCAGCCAATTCAACAGCCGCTATCATTACTTACGCACAAGAGAATAAGGGAGCTACAGTCTTCTATCCCGTAGAGAAAAAAAATGAAACCCTCCCCCTTGATGCGCCAATTTAGGAGAGGAAGGGAAGTAAATTAAAAAAATAATAAATAATGACAAGTAAATTATACATATAATAATTAAAGTAAAGTCAAAAGTAAAGAAAAAGGAAAAGAAAGAAAAGTTAAAGTAAAGTTATACTTTAACAAGTCAAATTAATATAATTAAATTTATAAAAGTTATAATTTTAAAACAATTATGATATTTATAAAATGGAAAAAAATTATAAATTAAAATATAAAACAAAACTAATAATAAGTATTAATAATTAATTAATTTACAATTAATAGTATAAATATATAATTAAGAATAATTATAAATAAACTATAAAATATTCTAATTAATTTAATATATTTAAAATTTAATTATTAATTCTAATTACTAAATTAAAATAAAGTAATTAATAGATAAATGGAAAAAATTTATTTCTTTATTTGTAATTACAATAATAATAATTAATGTAGTGAGTAAAAATAAATAATACAAGCTATGTTATAAAATTTTTAATTACATCTATACTTATATGTTAATTTTTAATAACTTAGTTAAAAATAATAAAATTAATAACTTAGTAATTACATCTATTAACCTAATTTAATTAATAACTTTTTATAAACTTATGTTTTTTTGTAGTTAATAATTTAAAAGTTAATAGTTATCAATTAACTTAAGTTAACTTGTTACAAGTAATTTAACACTTAACCTAAAAAATTAACCATTTCTCTTTCATTGTGTTTGTTTTTATTTATTTGTCTTATCTAACTTTGCAGGTTCATTCAAGGGACTAAATTACATCCACATTCGTCTAACTAACTCAGCGGGAGTTAGTTAGTAGGGAAAAATTAGCGCGATGTGCTTGTCGTGAAAAAACGCACATTTTGCAGTGTGTGGGTGAAAAACTCTTGAAGTCGGTGGAAGTTGTGGCAGTGACGTGTAGCATATGACAGATGATACTTAAGCAGAGCAAGCACCATTTTTTGAGAGACATTCATTCACTTGGAGATTCTCTCTCACTCATTACTCATTACACGATCACATCCACTTGAGAGTGAGGACGTTCATCCAGAATCCTAGGAGACGAGTAGAAGTCGAAGGAGCCCAAAGTCAGAGCATCGCTTAGGGAGTTCTTCTTCCCTCTATTCTTTATCGTTGTACTCTGTTTTTGGAATGTTTTTCACTTCTTTAATCAGTAAAATTAGAGGTTGAACTTTCTTAGCTCAGGATTTTTAAATCCTTCTGGTTATGATATTCAAATATTCATTTGCTTATCTTTTTGCGAAATTAGAGTCAGTTAGAGAGACTGATTCTGTTTCTAATAATTTGTTCATTCACACTTCAAATTTTATAAATTTAATCTTCAATATCAACTAGAGAGTTTGATATTGAATGCATTCTTCAATTCTTAACAACTTAAACTTTGGAAAATTATTGTGAGTTCTTTTCCAAATGTCATCCTTTAATGAAACTTCTTGCAGATCAATTAAGTTTTGGTGCGGTGAACTCCAAGACTTAATCGTCTGCCTGTTGAGTTTCCTGGCGAGGGAAATTCTTCAGTCTATCTTGAATTGTGATTCGATGGTAAGCTGTGGAGATGAAATCCATTTGAACCAGTAGTTTAAAAGTCCTAAGTAATTTATTGATTGTTTTTCCTTGCCTTGCTTCTTTATGTTAGTATACTGTATTTATGAGTTTGGAGGGGTTTATAAACCCCTATAAACACATCAGCGATGATTATCAAAAACCATCACTAATGTGGCTAAAACATATTGTTAGAGACATCTCTTCTAAACTACTACTAAGGAATTTTTAATATAAGAAGTAGTTATTTATTGGGGCTTAAAATCCCTTCTAATTTCACATATAAATTCTATAAATTTATAATTTAGGGGTGGTTTTCAACCAAATCTAATTTTTTTCCCTTTTAGTAAACTTTTAAACCCCTTATAATTTCCTAAAGTAGCTAATTTTGAGGTCAATTGAAATAACCTCTAAATTATCACATGTTTTTGGTGATAGGAAAGAACCACCCCTAAATTTTTTCCTTTCCATTTTTCATCCAATTCCCCCTAATTACCTCTTTCTATCACTGTAACCCCGAAAAGAGAACCCACCGTAGAACCATACCCCACACCCCCATCCTATGACGTTTTCCCCTAAATCCAATCTCCATGACCAAAACCCTCTTGTCAACCACCTTGAACCAACCCCTCCCCCCAATTCCTCACTATGACCAGACCGCTCCAATATCCCATTCTAAACCACCCCAATCCATATAAAACTATCATGAAGCCATATCGAGCATTATCGAACTACTGTTAAGGTCATATAAAGGAGGAGATCATGACTTTTCCACCACCCCCTCCATTACTACGCCTGGCACACAGAAATTTCATGTCAAACCATGCAACCCATGCACACCACATAAGGAACCCAATTCCACTTGACTAACCATGCTTAATTCTTCAAGGCCTTCATTGAATCAGTTTAAATAAAGATATTTTAATATCCAAAAGAACTATTTTTAATGAGATTAATGAGGATCATACAAATAGATCCATAATTTATTGATGTTATTTGAAGTATTGCATGAATATTGAAGGGAGAATCCACCTATATAAATAGAGAAGAAGATAACCACTAATGAGATATTAATATACCTATGGAAAGAAGAGGTTGAATCCAGGCTGTTGCTGTAACTATGTTTTATTTGTTATTATATTTACATTCTTTTATATTTTATTATGTTTAGTTTTTTCCTAATGTAATTTTAATTTTCATAAATAAAATTGATGCATGAATTTTTATTATTTTGTGTTCCACCCATCAAAACTTATTCACCTTCTAATTATTTTTCTAATTTTATCCCCTTATACTTTTTTACTTTATTTTCTTATTACATTACATTATCAATTCTTCTTCCCTGTATATATTATTATTCTATTTTATTTTATTACTCTCACTCTCTTATATTATTTTTATTTTATTTATTTTATATTATTTAAATCTATAATTCCACCAAGTTATCACGTACCCTTAATAATGATGGGATGACCTGAGGCATGGCTTGGTAAAGGTTATGTTTTTCATGAATTATTTCTTAAAATTTATTTTCTGTTTGTGGTCAATGTGAGTGACCTGAAAATGTGTTGAAATTTTTCCCCAAGACATGAATGTAAAATAAATTACATTTATTTTATTTTATTTACTTTTTCTCTCATCCAATGATTATCTATTATCATGATAAAATTTCACTATAAAAAAATATTAGTGTATAAGGGGTTATTTTTGAGTATAGAGGGTGTTATAAACCCCTATAAACACATAAGCATTGAGTATCAAAGACTTCCACAAATGTGGATTCAACATGTTGTTAGATACAATTTTAGTAAACTTCTTGTAATGTATATATAATATTAGTTGTAATTATTTTAGAGGGGGTTTAAATGCCCTCTAATTTCACATTGAAATTCCAAAAAAAATTACAATTTAGAGGTAGTTTTAAAAATCATATAATTTGGTAGTCATTTTAGAGGGGATCTAAACCCCCTATAATTTCCTGAAGTATCTAATGTAGAGAAGGTTGTAAAGTTCATATAAATTAAAACATGTTAGGTTTGGTTGGAAAGAACTACTCGTAAATTTTTAATTTTCATTTTTCACCCAATTTCCCCAAAAGGCCCCCAATCCCCCAACCCCAACAACAGACCCCCCCACCACACCACCACCAATGGTTCCATCCCTTAAACCCCATTCCCCACAACCAGACCACTCCTACCACACACCATGAAATGTCTCTCCCCCCAATTCCCCATTGTGACTGGACCCATCCTCTCACCCATCCTGAACCACCCTGAATTCCCCAATTGACTGAACCCCTTATATCACCCATCCCGAATTGTCCCCAATCCCCCTCCTTGACCCCCTACCACCTACCCCCCGAGATCCACCTGAATATGGTCCCCCCCCCCAATGCAATTTCCCTCATTCATTTTCCCAGATATAATTTCCATAACCTTTATAAAAACCCCTTAACATGGATTCAAACCCCAAACTAAACTTGATAGAGTTCAGTCAGTCTTCACCCTTTACCACAATAGAAATTTTTTTCATTATATAATCAAAAATATAAATATGACCTATACTAATGGTTTTGGCTAAACTATTGGTATAGGTCATTAATTGGGACCTATACCAATGGTTTGGCCAAAACCATTAGTATAAGTCACTAATTTGTACTTATAAAAACAGTTTGGCCAAAACTATTTTTATAGGTCACTTATATGGACCTATACCAATGGGTTTAGACAAAACCATTGGTATAGGTCCATTATAGACATTATACCAATGATTTTGGCCAAACCCTTGGTATAGGTCCTCCTATACCAACTATTTCTTCAAAACTGTTGGTATAGCTCAGAAAATCAACGAACCTATACCAACATTTCTCAAAACCATTAGTTTAGGTACACATATTTTTTAGTGAATATTTTTTCAAATAAAATAAATAAATAAAAAGTTTAAATACTTATGAATATATATATATATATATATGTATATTTATGACAATATGATCACAAAAGTCATATTAGCTTAGTGGTTAGGTCGTTAGGTTATAAAAAGAAGGTGTTGGGATCACAACCAAGATTGGTTTTTTTGAATTACATATACCAACGGTTTTATGATACCGTTGGTATAGGTTTTTCATTTGAAATTTACCAATTGTTTGGGAAAAACATTAGTATAGTTCTATACCAACGAGATTCCCAAAACTGTTGGTATAGACCAATCCAAACGCCAAAATGGACAACAGTCCTCCAAACCGTTGGTATAGGGTATTTTTATATTGGTGAATATACACATGAATATATTTATATATATTTGGTTGTATATTCAAATAAATGTTACTTGTATAATATATTTATATACATTTAAAATTATAACCTGTATATATATAACCTAAATATATATATTTACATAAATTAATGTATTCTTTTTTATTATGTATTTATATTATAATATATCTAAATATCACTATATATTCAAATAAAAATTCATATAAACATTGTTTTGATGATATATATATATATATACACATATACAAATATATATTTACGTGTAAACTCCAAAATACAAATATATATATATATATCTTATATATATAATATATGTATATGTATTATTTACTATATTTATATGTATATAAAATTATATATTTTCTACACTCTATATTAATATATTACCCAAATATATTATAAAAATATTTATATATATATTCTATATAATATTTATATGTACACTATAAAAATAATAACAATATATACATATCTCTCTTGCAAATTTATATGAATAAAAATTTATATTAAATATTTTATAAATACATTTATATGTACCCAAATATATAATATATGTTTTTTAACAATAAAATTTAATATATTTATATTATATTACATTTAAAATATTTATAAATTTTTTAATATATATTTAAATTAATTATTATATATAATATTATATTATATACATACATATAATATAATATTATATCTCTATATTGATGTAATTTTATGTATATTTATATATAAATTTATTCAATATATATTTATATATTTTTACATATATTTATATTTACATATATAGTTATATTATATATTCAAATATATATTTAATATATTAATTTAAATACATCTCTATATATTAATATATCTTTATTTATTTATTTATATATAAATATAAATTTCTATATTCATTTATATTAATATATTTGTATGCAATATATTAAATGTTTATGTATATAATTAAATGAATTTGTATTATATATTATGCATACAAAATTTTAAATTATACAGATAATAAAATAAATTGTTAATATAATACATACATGTTTATCTATAATCATGTGTGTGTAATTATTTTTATAATACATTATTATAATTATATTAATTATAAAAACAACAAGGTTTTTATATAATACATTTTTTAAATAAATAATTTTTATATATATACTTTTATAATATATTTATGCTTTTATATTATATTTAATATCAAATAAAATATTATTTTATAGAAATATATATATATATATATATATATATAATTAATGTACATATTATAAAATTAATTTTATGTATACATATAAATACAAATAAATACAATCATATAATTTATTTATTTAAATATATTTTTAGAATAGGTTTACATAATTTATTTAAACTCATTTATATGTTGTGTTTTCATTATATATGTTATCAAAAAAAATTTAAGAAAATAATTGGGGTTCAAAACCCCCTCTAATCACTTGAATTAGAGGGGGTTCAAACCCCCTTCTAATTTAAGAGATTATTGGGGGGTTTGAATCCCAAAAGTTTTCTAAAAAACAAAATACCATATTATATATATATAACCCCTCTAAAAAGAAATTGAATATATATATATATATACAATGCCTCTAATTATTATATTATTGTCAGTTTTGACACAACCTGTTATAAAATCCAATTGTATACAATGGAGGTGGGTCCTAAAAGATGTAACACTCTCGACTGAGGCATTCCAATAACCTTGATTATAGGAGGAGGTTGAATTGAGATTTATTATGTAATTTTTGATTTCAAAACTCTAAATAAAAGGATATTAGTTCATCATGAGATCAAATGATGGATTATCAAACTAAATATTAACAAATAATGGAGAATAACGATTTAATCCAAAACCAAACACATGACAAAGTGCTTTATTTTTAATCACATTCTTTTTTCATTGAACGTTAGTTTAGTTTATCTTTTCATTCATCATGTATTTAAATAATTTTATAATGTAATAAAAATCCCTCACATTTATTTTTGTTTTCATAAAATTATTAAAAAAACAATGTTGAATTATGTAAATTAGAATATATTTGAGTATGAAATTACGATTCTCTTCTTGTGAGACGACCCTAGTCAGCCTCTATGCTGTATTAGAAAATAAGTTACATTTTTTAAATATCATATAATAAGTGTTCCATAAAATACATATCATCACATTATAAAAAACATTACCCAATGCATTAAAGCACAATATGGGCACACAATTCAAAACATGTACATGGTTATGTGCTAGAAAAGGGAATCATTCATAAGGAAAAAACATAATGCATGTATTACCCCATAAAAGGAAGGGAGAATATTCTATGTATATATATATGAGATCTATATACAAAAGTTATATTCATTTAATAACACCAAATAGAGAGATATAAAGTCACTAAGAGAGAGAAATGTCATAACCCATAAAAATAGTGGTTTGGAGGGATCCATCGCATTATGTTCCACAATCATTATGCACTTTCAAATAATATCTCTAAAAATCGATTTAAAAACATTAATTACATAATTTATAACCTTTTACATATATATTTTATTTATTATAATTTTATTTCATTCATTTATAACCATTTTAATAAGATACAATGTATAAATGTTTTTGTTTGGAGGGCGTTCATTACATGGTTCCATGGTTAGATCACTTGTGGATAAGTATTAATCTTATTGTAAAATGGGACTATAACTATAAAAGTTAAATAAAATGGTATTAATATTCTTCCAAAAACTGAAATGTTATTAATTATTTGTTTTTTTCAATATAAGGGAGATTATTTTAGTAAAAACATTAAGGTTAACAGGTTAGTTCATTTAGGCGGATTTATCGACCATCATGAACTAAATTCATTTTATTTAATTAAATTCTCCATAATACATTTTATTACATGAAATAAGTTATATAATAATAATTATTATATTATTTAACCATAATAATATCTTTATTTGAATATTTGAATGTGGTGGACAAAAATGATGTGTATTGTTCTTGGGGGAGATAAACCAACCATATTTAAAACAACATTTTCATTTTAGAATATACAAAATGGAGGTTAGAAAAATGGATATTACATTTACATAAAAAAATTCGTTTATATATATGATAATTTATTCATCATTTCATATTGGATGAGGGAGGCAAAGAGAAGGAAGAATAATAAATGAACTTGAAAGAGGTACACTGAGAATATCACCTCTTAAACGAGGTATCCTTTAAATACTAATTAAGGCACCTTTAAATTAACTTTTTATGATGTTAAAAGTCCTAGGATATAGGGGAGAGTATGGGGAAGGAAAATATACTATAATTTGGAAATATCCATGTCTTTGAATTTGTGACGAGAAGGGGATGTAGGGGTGATATTTATAAGGGTAGGAGAGGGGTGTTATTAATATTATATTCATTAGTTTGTTATTTTGGATCAAGACTATCTATAGTATTGATTATTATTAATATATACATTAAATTATGTATTTTATTTCTAACTATTGGGTTCTGACATTAAAAATGACTCAAAGTTTATGTATTTAGCTCATAATGTTAAATACTATATTTTACCGTATTTAACAATTAACCAAAAATTATATTATTTTATAAACATATAAAAATTTATACCTAACCAATTTTCAATATTTATATTTAAAAAATGAAATACAATATATAAAAATATTTTTCTAAATTTAAAAAATTTAATTTTTAAATACAACCATCATTTATTAAAAAATACAAATTTTAATATTTTAATCAATTTTAAAACCCCTCAAAAAATTACTTCTAGTCCCATAAAATTATACTATAATTATAGTAAATCATAATATTAATTTATATATCCATTTTATGAAAATAAATTTTATTTTAAAACATTATATTTATTATACTAGTGGAATTAAAACATGCATGTTTTACAAAAATACAAACACCTAATTTATCATTTTTTTAAAAATTATTTAGTTGTAACATGATTTTAATATTTAATATTTTCATTTTATAAGATATCTACAAATTATTGTACACTTCCAAAGGTGATAATACTATTATAACATTCAGGTTACTATCCCCAATTTTCAAATTACTATTCAAATTGTGTAACATCTCTAGTAAATGAATAATAATACATTTTCATGTTTATTAATATTTGTGAATTAAATATTAATTTTACTTTAATGGGGATTATATGATCGATGGAGTACCTGATACACAACAACAGTTTTCTTTGAAATTTTATGTTGCACACAATGTGGAGTTATACCAAAAAATAAAATAATAAAAGAATATTATTTTAAATGGTAGTTAACGCCTAGCCGTTATAATGGAAGGAATGAACAAAACTAACTAAGAAATTATTATACATTTTTTGTTAAATTTTATTATATTTATCCAATAAATGTTAGAGGAATAAAATATAAATGAATCTAGTTTTAATAAAAAATACTATAATATTATTTAAAAGATTGATTTAGCACCTTTTAATGGAAAACCCTATTTAAATCTTGTTTTGGTCACTTTTATATGTTATATTTCACATAATGAAATTATTCTTTAGAATTAGGACATCAGAATTAAAATTGGGTAAATTTTTGGTATTTATCTGATAAAATTCATTTTTAATAAATAGTGAAAATACTGTATTTTAATTCAAAACTACCTTTTAATCTAATCTATTTATATCATTACATTATATTTTTAATTGGTTTTAAAGTTTAAATATATTATAGTTTAACTATTTAATACAACGTTGGTCATTGGAAGTAACTTCACAATGAAATTGGACATAAAAAAGTTTCAATCCTTTGATAGTTATAATTTCATAAAAACACATGTTTTGACTATGGGAATTAATTTTAAATTAATTAATAAAAATTATATGATTTGAATTTGGTAAAATAAATATCATTTTTGAGTTTGGAATATAAAATATATCTTAGGCTAATTTTTTTTGTATTTTTTTGAAAAAAACTTCAATTTTTTATGAACTGTGAAGTCACTAAGTAGTAGTTAAAAAACAGAATTTTTCATTTAAATGATTTTTTACCACTTCTTTGAATTGAATTTTTAAAATCAGACATACATGGTTGTTATTACGTAGTAAAATGAGGTTCTATAGGATGAAAACAATTTTTGGTGAATAGTAAATTTTGACTTTTATTTACCGTGTTTAAAGGTAAATATGACAATTCAACATAAAAACAATATTATAATAATATAAAATTACTTTAAAACTTGTCCTAACCTTATTGGATGAGTAATGGCTGACCAAGGAAATGCCTGGGTGAGAATTTTGTCCTTTGAAAGCCACTTGGGTAAGATAATGTTATTAATAACATTTTAATTAAAGTAAAATTAAAAATATCAAAAACATGTATTATTTTGATAAACAATTTTAATGTGGGGTTATATAATTGATATATTTGAATATAAATATTCATTAGAAATATAAAACTATTTCCTAAATCATGGTATTTTCTTATAATTTTTATACATCAAATAAATAAATTTATTTATGACACAATAATGAGGCAGTGTTTACCTCATTAATGAATGATTTAAATAAATAAGCTTACAAAGATTAAAAAAATCTCGAAAACCATTCCAATTATCATTTGATGGTTTTATTTCAAATCAATATTCATCTTATCTTTTACTTTAATAAGTTTTGGACCTTTAGAAACATAAAATCATTATATAATAAAATAATATTTTCAAAATTTTTTAAAGAGACCCTCCTCCCCCTTATAAAAATCTCTCACCTCTAACCCATTACTCACACCTCTCAATCCCCATGGATCATCCAACCTCTACACAAATAACTTCTCAATATCCTTCTCTTATACGTAGAAGCCTTACCTTAGGCATAAGGAACTTTAATAAATCCTTTTGGGTCAAACTAATGGGAGTTACCCGATTTAAAGGTAACATCTTTTCTTAAATTCTTTTATTTTATTTTACTTCTCAAACCCCCTATACTCTTTTTTATTGCTTAATTTTATAATAAAACAATTATCCTAAATATATTAGTTTGTTGTTATGATATTCATTCAAAATACACTTACACACAACTTCGTCTAATGGGTAAATAACATACTATTTCTATGGACGGTGAACTAATGCCTCATGAAATGATGATTGTTTAATCTTATCCTACCACCTCTTATAGTAGGAATTAATATGGAACTATATTTATAAGTTATATATATTATATTTATATTTTTTATATTCTTATTTATTTATCACTTATATAATACCTTTATGGTTTGCTGAGTGGGTAAATACGATAATTTCAATTGAGGAAGTGCAGACTACCGCCCCCTAAAAGTGATATGACTCGTTCATGCCATAAGTAGAACATATAAATGACAGAGTTAATGAAATTATATATGATATTATACTGTAATTATAATATACCTATTTATCATTAAGTTTTCATCCAATAAAAAATACAAAATAGAAATGAAAGTAGTGTTCATGCGTACGTACGACTTACCGTCTCCATAAATAGTGAATTTCATTTCTTACCTTCAAATGTTATGTACTATTATAAATAAATATATATAGTGGGTATATATGATATATATTTTATATATATCATGAATATAATTATGGATATAATGAACTTTGGAACACATGGACATCTTGTAAATATAAAAAATTTATTTTTGACTCAAGTACTAAATATCGACAAAATGATCTCTTAGGCGAATACACGGTGAGGTCCGGTTACAGACTGGATCTTGGAAACCAGTCAGTCGGCCAGGAAGAGGGACCTTGGAATTGGATTTGGAAGCTCAACGTTCCCCCTTAAATAAGACAATTCTAATGGCAGGTCTGCACGGGTACTATCCCAACCATGAGCCTCATCGCTCACCATCATATGGCCAATATGGCCTTTTGCCATTTCTGCCCAAACATTCCAGAAACTCTTTTTCACACTATCATTCACTGCCCAGGAGCTAAGAAAATTTGGTATAAATGGGGCTCGACTTCTGCCAATTCAATGGAATTGGCCTCTGACCTTCCCAATCTTCTGACGAGTTAGTGATCCTCTCTTTCCTAAGCTTTTTTAGGTTCACTTTGCACTCTGGCATAGATTATTTGGGTTCGGTGCAACGATGCTATTTTTCATCAAGCTCACTAAACCCATAAATTCTGGATTAAACATTCCACCTCTTGGATTGAGGGTTGGAAAGATCACAATGGACATTTTATGCTAGGTGTTGCCCTCTCCCCCCCTCATTGGAATCCTCCAATGGAAGGGACTCTTAAGATCAATGTGGACGCGTCGCTCCAAAAGGATGGGCTTGTCGCCCTTGGCCTCATGGCCCGAAATCATCTGGGGAAAATCATTTCTTCAAAATACGAACCACATCAGGAATTCTAGGAACCTACAGTTGCTGAGGCCATGGACATCCTTGCCGGTAAGTTTTTTGCATTGTAATGTGGATGGAGTGATATAAATGTTGAGTTAGACTGCCTTATAGTAATCGATGCTATTCACCATGAGAATGGAGGGCTCCAAGAATTTGGAATCATCCTCAGATGAATTATATTACTTTTCCAACGCTTCTCCTTTTTCACCTTCTCCTTTACCAATAGGAAAGGTAACAACACATCCCATCAGCTTGCGGCCTCATGCCCATTCGACTCCAACCAGCTCTGGCTGGATAATTTCCCCACATGTCTTTGCATATGTAGTTCTGCTGAATTTAGTCATTAATACTCCCTATTTTAATAAAAAAACCTAAATGATTACATAATGAATATAACAAGGTAATAAGTGGTATAAAAATAACAATAAAGAAAAAATTGTCCTTATGCAAGTAGTAATTAACTTTAGTTTATTATTTTATAGATTAAAGAACAAACGATTCAAGTCGAACACAAGTAAAGAGAATTTTTCCAATCTCCATTCATTGAATCAAATTTTGTTTTATATACAACTTTCTTTTATATGATTTATAAGCACCTTTGACTTTTCATTTCATTCAAATGGAATATTTTTCTAAAAATCATTTTACAAAAAAACAAAAAAATGTTTCTTTTTAACATAAGTGGGGACAAAAACCTTTTATGTCACTGTGAGTATTATTTCATCTATAGCTTCCTTAACAAGACTTAATGTTTTTAAAAGAAAAATAAATACCATATAATCATTAATATATTTTGGTATTGAAAATGGTTTTGATAATGGATTTGTTATGTCAATATATTTAAATGATATATTGTGATCGAAATGTGGAAATTTTATCTTTCCTTTATGTTTTTTTATGAGTTATGAATACATTATGGTTCTTGGGCATTTATTACATATATGGGTGGTTCCATGATAAACCTAGGGCAGGTGTGCCCGAGATAGCTCCCCAATGTACTGGATAATGTGACGTAGGTAAATGTTAATGTTTCTCCTAAGAGATTTAGGGAATATACTATGATGGTTATTATTAATGTGACTCCCTATGTAGCTGTAAAAGCTACAACTTAAGTATGGAATGGATGACACAAGTTACCTTTATGATTTTTTGTTACTATGTGTTATTCATAAGTATTATGATTTCAGGAGGTATGTTAAAGATCTTTTGTTATGTATGTATTGATGAAATAATGTTTTATTTCTTTATTTTATAAACCTTAGTATAACGACCCATACTTTACATACATTGTTACTACTTCAGAATTGAAGCACACTTATTACAACATATAACAAAACCAGGAAAAGACCATATAGGTATAGTGTCTTTAGAAACTGGGAATCATAAACAACTGGTTCATAAATCATATACAATGTCTCTATTTTATTTTATCATATCCAGAGTCCATTTTGCAATATCTTACTTAATATCCTTCTTCCTGGCCTGGGGAAAAGAAAACATACAAAAGGGTGAGCTCAAATGCTCATTAAGGGTAAATAAACGAAATATCAATCACATCATATTCATAAGAACATATCATTTTGGAAATCTTAACCTGCAAAAGAGATCATAATTTCATAACATGGGATAAATCATAGTAGTGAAATTTAATCCCAATAATCATAACTTAAAACATGAAACTTTGTGGAATACACATATAATCATAGAGAATCATTTCTTAGTTGTCAAGACTCATTTCCAAGACTATCTTAGCTTTCAATGTCCATTTCTAAACTGAGTTCACTCCTCGTTTCAGTCCTATTTCACTGAACCGGATAAACCTGACATTCTAGCCATGTCTATCTCATGAGATATAAATCTTTACCCAATTCATTGTAGGGAGATATAGGTCCCACCCATCTCATAATGATACCATTCTTATGTGTGCCACAAAATCAAAAAAATCTTACATCATTGTATAACCCATGTAATAAAAATGGGATTCTTAAACATCATGACATCAAAAAACAATTCATATAAGATAAAGGAATTCATAAAAATAATTCCATCACAACATAATCAAATCAATGTAATAATAGGGATAGAAAAAGAACCATATATTATCTTAGATGGAAAATAATTTTGATAAAACACTTGAACTCCATTCTTGAGGAAAATATCCTTTCTACTTCAAAAACATATTTCTTTCTTAAAACATCATATAATTTTGTACTAATATAAGTTGATTAAAAATAAACTTGAAAACATGTAAATGAAGATTCATGGATATAATGTTCTAAAAATCCTTTCATGCTCTATAAGTTAAAAAAACATTCTTCCTGTACTTTGGCCGAAAAAGTCAAAAGTACCTTGTACGAAAAATGACAAAAGATTCCTTTCACAAATTTTACTAAAAACTCACCGAAAAGTAAAATTTGATTTAAAAAATTTCAGGTCGATGGAAATAATATTACATATTGAGGAAACATGGATGTGGATGATAAATATTCCCCAGTAAATTCTAAAGTATAAACAATCTCAGATAAAAATGAGATTGTGATATTTTCCCTTACCTTAGGTCCGATTTGCTTCGTAAGTGTCCAAACCTCCTGTATAATGATTTAAAAAATTTCATTGACTTATTCCAGAATCATACTCATTGTTATGATATCATATATGGTCATATTCTTATCTTCTTATTAGTAATATTTCATTGCTACTTGTTATTCGGGTGTTTATTACTTTTTGTTCTTATGTGTGTTTTGTCGAATAAATTCTTATTCTTCACTTTAGGTTATAGATAACTCATTTCCAGAATGGTATTAGTGTACTATATATCATATTTATTCATTAAATTTATATATTTTGTCATTATGCAATGAAGATCATGTAGAACGAGTCGCATCACATCGTGGAGACAGTATTCCGTACGTATGCACGAGCGATGATATCGTTCCCATGATCGTGGAATTGTATTGGAGTGTATGTATACTTTTTCAGAATCAATACCACTTTACAATAATCATATATAATTATTTATTTGCACTATTATACCCATCCAAGTATGGTGGTGGTGGAAAATAGATTACACCATAGCGTGGAGATGGTATTCCGTACATACGCACGCACATGGATTTCATTTTCCGTAGGATAGATAGATGGTGAAATACGGTTGTTTCATACTTATAATAACATATCAGTATATGATTGATACTTATATTTTTACTTCATAGTGAAAAAACTAAAGAAGAAGAAGTGGAAGAAGAAATAAAGTTGAAAGAATCGGTAACAGACATTACCCCTTTTTTGAAGCGCCTCTTTGAGACCCCCTCTTAGGGCACTAAAATTGATCTTTGAAGAAGACTGGGACCTCTAGGATGTTTCTAGGGAAGTGGAGAAGCGAATTGGATAGGGTTGGGCCGAGATTTAAGGCTCAATGTTGTGTGTGGAAGAGAGGGAGGAGGTTCCCTTTTATAAGGGAGGAGAGGGGCACCTTTGGAAAAACTAAAAATATTATTTTATTATAAAGTCATATTTGGTTTTTAATTGATAAAAATTGATTCAGTTTTAATATAAGGTTGGTATGGGTCTAAATACTCTCATCAAATAGAATTTAGAAAAGTTTAGGTATCTGTTTTAACCTTATCATTTAGATTTAACTTTAAGTTAGATAATTTAATTTTTACCGTGTCTTCTTATTTTCTTACACAATAAGGTTAATAAACATACTATAACAAGACAAAAGAACCCCAAGTTGTTTATTATTAATATATATAACCTTATCTAAGTCATTTTTCCTAACCTCATATTTTTAGTAATAAAATAACAATTAATAATATAATATTTGTTTTAGAAACTATTTTATGTCAATTTTGACACAATTTGGTAATTGATTTTTGTGAAAATCATAACAAAAAGATTAGTTCTAAAAAAGTTTATAAAATAAATACTAACATGTCATATTAACCTAGAAAATATTTTCAATTCATAAAAAGTCTCAAATTACATTTATTTGGGTATTTATAACATAAATTATGTCAATATTTCATTAATAAGATAATTATTGCATCATTATTGTGTCATAAATAAATTAAATTATTTAATGTCAAAAAATTACAAATAAAATATCATTATGTAGGAAATCATTTTATATTTATAATTAATATTTATAGTAGAATTTATCTCATGTATAACCGTATATTAAAAATGTTATAGTTATTAAACTTTGATTTTAACTATTTTAACCCTTTTTTAAATAAATTAATAATAAATGACCTAATCTAATCCAAGTGGGTATAAATGGTCATATTTTATTACTAAGTTTGTTTTTGGTCGAATTAAACTTATCCAATAGAATTAAGACATTTTTTAGGGTAATAATAATATCATTTTTACCCTTAATTACCCTATTTAATTTTAACCGTGGTAAAAAAAAGTAATCAGTTACTATTGAAAAAAAATTATTTTCATCTCATTGAACAAAATTTTACTTAATAACATCAACCATGTCTCTCTGATTTTTTAAATTCCATTCACAGAATCAGTAAAATTATGTTTTATATGAATTTGGAAATTCTTCTAGGAGGTGGGTAAAAGACGGTGAAAAGTTCAATAAAATTTTTATATATCTAAAATTTTTATAAAATGACTCCAATGAATTTCATTGAACTTATATAGGTATTATGTATCAATTATGACATAATATAAATTTAAATAAAATAAATAATTACTAAAATAAAAAGTTGGTTTTTAAATAGTAACCCAGTGTTTTCACTATTCATAAAAAATTGAACCTTTTCAGAAAAATACCAAAATTTCACCATAGGCTAATTTTGATATTCCAAATCCAAAAATGAAGTCCATTTTGAAAAATAAAATTTACAAAATTTCAAAAAGTGGGTATTACTATTTATAACAGCTAGTTTTAATAATATTTTAATAGCATATCGTTGTTTAGTGAAACTCGATATTGCGTACAACGCATGCTATCGAGGAAGGCCGCAGTTGTGTGTAAAGCATGCCAAGATAGTGTTGTGTGTAGTGAAAGATTCCTTTGATGATGTATATAACATAAAAACAAAATATTTCTCATAATAGTCTCAGGTGTTACATTCTACCCCCCAGAAAATGAATTTTTCCCTCGAAATTCGTCACTTTGTAACAAATAGATGAGGATACCTCTCCCTCATCATATCCTCAAGCTCCCATGTAGCTTATTATAATTGGTGGTTCCTCCATAAAACTTTTACCAGGCGAGTGGTATTGTTCCGTAGGACTTTTTCGCTATAATCCAGAATCTCTATCAGCTCTTCTTCATAAGAAAGATCTTACTCCAGCGGTACAACTTCTGAGCTGAGTACATGTGAAGGATCAGGTATGTACTTTCTCAAGAGAGATACATGGAACACATCGTGAACTTTGGAGAGATTTGGTGGAAGCATCATTCGGTAAGCTACCTTCCCAACACAATCTAGTATTTTGAAAGGACTGATATATCTAGGGCTCATCTTTCCCTTCTTTCCAAATCTCATTGCTCTCTTCCAAGGTGATATTCGTAAGAACACTTTATCACCCAATTCAAACTCTAAGTCTTTTATTCGGTTGTCAACATAACTTTTTTGTCGACTCTGAGCTGCTCTTATGTGTTGTTGTATAAATGTGGCCTTTTATACCATCTCATCAACAAGATCAGGTCCTAATAGCTTTCTTTCCCCAACTTCATCCCAGCAAATTGGAGTCCTACATTTCAATCCATAGATATCTTCATAAGGATCCATCTAAATACGAGAGTGAAAGCTATTATTATAAGAAAATTCCACTAAAGGTAGGTGTTGATCCCAACCACCTTTGAAATCCATAGATCATGCTCTCAACATATCTTCTAGAGTTTTAATTGTCTTCTCAGACTGGCCGTCTGTCAGAGGATGATAACCAGTGATGAAACTCAACTCTGTATCTAGAGTATGATGAAGACTTCACCAGAACTTTGAGGTAAACCTCAGATCCCGATCAGATATAATGGAAAGTGGTACTCCATGCAATCTTACCACTTCCGTTACATATATATTGGCAAGCTGATCTAGAGGGAAATCCTCTCTAATAGCAATGAAGTGTGTAGACTTTGTAAGATGATCAACTATGACCCAGATAGCATTATTGCCTTTGGATATTTTAGGAAGTCCAGTGACAAAGTCCATAGTGATGTTTTCCCATTTCCATTCAGGTATGGGTAATGGTTGTAACATCCCCTTAGATTTCGGTCTCTCATCTTTAACTTGCTGACAAACCAAGCATCAAGAGACATATTCAAAAACATCTCTTTTCATGCCATCCCACCAGAAGTTCTCTTTCAGGTCCCTATACATCTTTGTGCTTCCAGGATGAATAGAGAATGAAGAACTATGTGCCTCATCCAGCAGCTCCTTCTTTAATTCTAGGATGGGAGAAACACAAAACCGATTCTTGAACCTTATTATTCCATCACAATCAAGGTTGAATTTAGGAACATTTCTCACCTTCTTTTGTAACTCTACATCTTCTTTCTTTGCCTCTTTAATATTCACATGTATAGATGGTTGAACAGTCATTTGATAAAGATATGATTTTTCCCATTTCATTATAATTCCAAGATCTATCCTTTGTAAATCAATAAATATTGGATCTTTTGTGATCCTCATCATGGATAATCTAAAATGTTCTTGTCGACTTAATGTACCTGCCACCTTGTTTGCTTTCCTAGGGTGGTATTGAATTGAGCAGTCGTAATCCTTAATCAGCTCCAACCATCTTCTTTGGTGCATATTCAGCTCCGTTTGTGTGAAAATATACTTTAATATTTTATGATGAGTATAAATGACACACCTTTCTCCATAAAGATAATTACTCCAAATATTTAATGCAAAGATTACCGCAGCTAACTCCAAATCATGAGTTGGGTAATTTTGCTCCTTGAGTTTCAACTGTCGTGAGGCATAAGCTATCACCATGTCGTTTTTCATGAGAACACACCCCAATCCCTTCTTGGATGCAACACTATAGATCACAAACCTTTCTCCACTATAAGGAAGTGAGAGCACAAGTGCACCGGATAAACTTCTTTTCAAATTCTTTAAATTCTCTACACATTCCTCCATCCACATGAACTTAAATCCTTTTCGAGTCAACCTGGTGAGTGGATTAGATAATCGTGAAACTCTTTCACAAAACGTCGATAATATCCAGCCAAACCAAGAAAAATTTGGATCTCAGTTACTGTTTTTGGTCTCGACCATCTTTCGATAACCTCTATTTTAGATGGATCCACAGATATCCCCTCTTTTGAGAATATGTGACCCAAAAATGAAACTTTTTGAAGCCAAAATTCACACTTGGTAAATTTGGCATAAAGCTTCTCCTTTCTCAGGGTCTTCAATACAATTCCCAAGTGATCTTCATGTTCTTCCTTTCTCTTTGAATAGTCAAGAATATTGTCTATAAAGACTACCACAAACTTATCAAGATAGTCTCTAAAGACTCTATTCATCAGATCCATGAAGATAGCAGGGGCATTAGTAAGACCAAATGGCATCACTATAAATTCACAGTGTCCATACCTTGTACGGAAAGCTATCTTTGGTATATCCTCCCTTTTGAACCATAATTGATGATACCCTGAACGAAGATAAATCTTGTAAAAGTATTGAGCTCCGCGTAGTTGGTCAAATAAGTCATAAATGGATGGGAGAGGATTTTTTTCTTGATAGTGATATTGTTATGTTCTCGATAATCAACGCAGAGTCTCATTGTTCCATCTTTATTCTTAACAAACAGAACTGGTGCTCCCCAAGGTGACGCACTAGGGCATATAAATCCTTTATCAAGATTCTCTTGGATTTGCTTCTTCAATTCCTATAACTCAATTGGGGACATTCTATACGGTTTCTTTGAAATAGTTAAAGCACCCGGTACGAGTTCTATTGAAAACTCAACTTCACGATTTGGTGGAAGACCCAGAAATTCCTTTGTAAAGACATCATCAAACTCCCGTACAATGGGAATATTCTTAATAATGAGTTTCTCACCAACCATTTGAGATAAATAACCTTCATTTAGTGGAATCAAGATCCATAAGATGGAAGAAACTTCCACTGGAAGGTTTTGTTCATCCTTGCATCGATAGACGATCATAGATTGATCTGGAATATAAAATGTGACTTCCCTTCTTTGGAAATTGATATGAGATCCATATAGAAAAATCCAATCCATGCCAAGAATCACAAAAAATTCCACTATAGGAAGGATCATAAGATTTGTAGGAAGCAATTTCCCACAAACTTCAATAGGAGAATAATTATAAACTTTTGATGCGACTGTTGTGCCATTAGAGGTTGTCACAGCTAACTCAACATCTAATTGTTGAGGTAATATAGTGATACCCTTAGAAAATTCTTTATAAATAAAGGAGTGGGTGGATCCAGAATCAAATAAAACATTTTCTACTTTAGAGTGGATGGTAAGTGTACCTTTCACCACTTTGTTATCATACTCCACATTGCTAATAGAAATTTCATGTGACTTTCTATTGTCTTTGTGCTTAAGAGTTTGTTGACGTCGATCATCATCATCAACCCTTGGATTTGGGCATTGATTGGCATAATGCCCCATCTCCTTGCACTTGAAACATTTAAGTGTAGTAGGTTCATTTTGTGTATCGCTTCCTTTGTTTGCATCATTAGACATCTTCTTCCCATTATTTCAACATTCAATTTCCCGATGAAATTATTTTACAGACTTATTACATTTGCTTGTCCTCTTAAGAAAATTTCCTCCATGTTTCTTTCCACACTTTGATCATAAGGGAAAATCATATTCGTTTCAGTGTGGTCTTTATATTTCCCATTGAATTCAATTTTTCTCTTCTTATCAAACCCATATGACTAATGGGTTACTCTAATATCCATCTCAACTTTGAGAGCACATCGAACAATTTCCTCGTAGCTATTGAACTCCCTTATGGCTAACGCACTTCAAGGACTTGGTTTTAAGCTACTAAAGAATCGATCGATCTTACCCTAATGTTGGATAATAATATGAGAATCGTACCTCAAAAGTCTTGTAAAATTGGCTACATAGGTACTAACAGATTCATCATCCTTTTTCTTTAGTTCACGAAACTATATCTCCATCATTGTTCGAAGAATACGAGGAAAGTACTTATTAAAAAATAAGTTCATTAACTCGTCCCATTCCATGGACTCAATTTCATCTCTTTTCCTTGTATTCTTAATAAGATTCCACCATTGATCAAAATCACCTTCCAAACGATACACTGCTAAGATGACTTTATCATGTTTAGAACATTGAAGAACTAAAAATAACTTTTCAGTGGTACTCATCCATTGTTCATCCACTAATGGATCATAATACCCACTGAATGAAGGTTGCCGCTTCCTCATGAAGGATTGAACAGAATGTTTCTCCTTACTTTTCTCGTTTGGAAGTCTTGCATGATTCATAGCTTCAGGATGTTGTGTGAGCATGGCTACAAGATTTTTCATTCCAGCTCCCATAATGTTTAGTTGCTCAGGGGGACAATCATTGCTTTTCCCGTCGCATTCCACATTAACACAGTTCCTTCGGGTTCCATCCATTGACTAAAACCAAGAATAATAGTGTGAGTAACATTAATTATAAAAGGAAAATCACATAAACAAGAATAAAATTTCACACTTAAGGTCTTATCATAGATTATTCATGGCCATTTCTAAAACACTATGATTGTGTTCTATGCTTAGACATAACCTTAGGGTTCTTACTAAGGCTTTCACATCCTAGTTTCCAAAGGTTGACTATACCTTTCCTCTGATACCAACTATAACGACCCATAATTTACATACATTGTTATTACTTCAGAGTTGAAGCACACTTATTACAACATATAACAAAACTAGGAAAAGACCGTATAGGTATAGTGTCTTTAGAAATTGGGAAACATAAACAACTGGTTCATAAATCATATACATTGTCTCCCTTTTATTTTATCAAATCTATAGTCCCTTTTGGAATATCTTACTTTATATCCTTCTTCCTGACCTGGGGAAAAGAAAACATACAAAAGGGTGAGCTCAAATACTCAGTATGGGTAAACAAAAGAAATATCAATCACATCATATTCATAAGAACATATCATTTTGGAAATCTTAACCTACAAAAGAGATCATAATTTCATAACATGGGATAAATAATAGTAGTGAAATGTAATCCCAATAATCATAAATTAAAACATGAAACTTTGTGGTATACACACATAATCATAGATAATAATTTCTTAGTAGTCAAGACACATTTCCAAGACTATCTTAGCAGAAAAAGTCCATTTTTGAACCGAGTTCACTCCTCGTTTTAGTCCTGTTTCACTGAACTGGATTAACCTTCCGTTACATCCATGTCTATCTCATGAGATATAAATCTTTACCCAATGCATTGGAGGGTGATATAGGTCTCATCCATCTCTTAATTATACCATTCTTATGTGTGCAACAAAATCAAAAAAATCATACATCAATGCATAACCCATGTAATAAATATGGGATTTGTAAACATCGTGACATCATAAAACAATTCATATAAGATAAAAGAATTCATAAAAATAATTCCACCACAACATAATCAAATCAATGTAATAATAGGTATAGAAACAGAACCCTATATTATCTTATATGGAAAATAATTTTGATAAAACACTTGAACTCCATTCTTGAGGAAAATATCCTTTCTACTTCGAAAAAATTTTCCTTTCTTAAAACATCATATAATTTTGAACTAAAAGAATTTGATTAAAAATAAACATGAAAACATGTAAAGGAGGCTTCATGGAAATAATTTTCTAAAAATCCATTCACACCGTATAATTTAAAAAAAACATTCTTCCCGTACTTTGGCCGGAAAAGTCAAAAAGTACCTCGTATGAAAAATGACAAAAGATTCCTTTAATATCTTTTACTAAAAACTCACCGAAGGTTAAAATTGTATTTAAACAATTGTAGGTTGATGTAAATAATATTACATATTGAGGAAACATGGATGTGGATGACAAATATTCCCCAGTAAATTCTGATGTATAAACAATCTTGTATAAAAATGAGATTGTGAGATTTTTCCTTACCTTAGGACCGATTTGCTTCATAAGTGTCCAAACCTCCTGTATAATGATTTAAATAATTTCATTGACTTATTCCAGAATCATACTCACTGTTATGATATCATATATGGTCATATTCTTAGCTTCTTATTAGTAATATTTCATTACTACTTGTTATTCGGGTGTTTATTACTTTTTGTTCTTATGCGGGTTTTGTAAATAAATTCTTATTATTCTCTTTAGGTTATAGATACCTCATTTAAATAATGGTATTAGTGTACTATATATAATATTTATTGATTCAGTTCATTTATATAATCATTATGCAATGAAGATCATGTAGAACGACTTGCATCACATCGTGGAGACGGTATTCCGTATGTACGCACGAGCGATGATATCATTCCCATGATCGTGGAATTGTATTGGAGTTGTTGTACCTCTCGTACCCCTCGTGGTTTAATTTTCATGATCACAATCACTCTCTTATTTATCTAATCTTGTTTTAAGTGTTTTTGGATGATAGGCATGATTTCAGTTTGCCAAGGAATTGGGCCAGGAAAGCCATAAGGCAAAAGTGGACTGATTTCAGTCCACCGGCCAACCGGTGGCTGACCACCGGCCAGCCGGTGGAATCTTGACAGAAGGCATCCCCTCTGTCCAGACCACCGACCAACCGGTGTCCCATCACCAGCCAGCCGGTGGAACCCAGATAGAAGGGGAACCTACTGTCTCACCACCGGCCAACCGGTGGCCTCCTCACCGGCCAGCCGGTGGTGCCTGGGCAGAAGGCCTCTCCATTTTCCAAAGTACCGGCCAACCGGTGGCCAAGCACCGGTCAGCCGGTGGAGCTAGTCAAACTAGCCGTTGGGCTTTGACCAGCCTGCTCCCAATGGCTCTGAAGACTTTTCCAACGGCTCCAAAGACCCCGAACGGCCATATGAGGGTTCCCCCTCTATAAATAAAGGACTAGGAAGCCCCGGAACCATAGTGGAATAATAACAAAGCCAACGGAAGCCAACAGACACATTTTTCATCATTTGGAAAACCTCCGGCGGATTCCTTCAAGGAACCTCAATTGCTCCAACCCATTTCCACATCCAAGGAGCATCACCATAGAAGCTTGGGAGCGCTCTTCATCAACTCCAATAAATCCATTGGCGCCCAAGGCTTCTCCTCTTACGGTTTTTCATTATTTATCTTTTTGAGCATCAATTTGGGTTTGTGCCTACAAACCCCTCTTTCTCTCATCTTCCTTTTGTTTGGGTTTTCACACCACCTTCAAGGTGTGAAGAGGTTAGTCAAGCCTTCCCTTTAAAAGGCTTGAGTCATAGGTGAGCTAGCCTTCACATGTAAGAAGGCTAGTGGGTTCTTGCTCAACCATTAAAAGCAAGCTGTAATAGGTTCTAGACTACCTTAAAATCTAGTGGGTTTCTTGCTAAAACCATTAAAAATCAAGCTGTAGTAAATCTCTCAACGGTTGAGTTGGGAGCGGAGACGTAGGCTTTGGTTTAAGCCGAACTCCATTATCAAGTTTTGTGTCTTGCCTCTTTTATTTCCGCTGCGCTTTAACATTGTTTTAAATTGTTAAACTTGTTTAAAAGGCAATTCACCCCCCTCTTGCCATCACTCTCCGACCCAACAATTGGTATCAGAGGAAAAATTTGAGTAATACCTTCACCGGTTTCAAATTCAAGATCCTTTGTGATGGCTTCAACTTCTTTCGCCCCCGAAGGCTATTCTTTGGGTCGTGCTCCATTCTTTGATGGAACCGACTATACTTATTGGAAAACCCGCATGACCACTTTTCTTAGAAGTATAGGTTATCCTATTTATAAAATTGTCATGCATGGTTATTCTATTTCTTCTCCCGATGAATCCAAATGGACTCAAGCCGATATTAAAAATTTCGAGCTTGATGGCAAAGCCATGAACGCTCTTCATTGCGGTCTTGATCGTAATGAATTCAATCGAGTTTCCACATGCACTTCATCTCATGAAATCTGGAAACTCTTGGAAGTTACCCAAGAGGGGACCAACACAGTTAAGGATACTCGATTGGATATGTACCGTCAAGATTTTGAGTCTTTTACCATGCATCCTTCTGAAAATATAACTGAAATGTTTACACGTTTTACTGATGTTTGAAATGGGAGAAAGTCCCTTGGTGATGATGTTTCTGCAGAGATGATGGTCAAGAAGATCCTTTGGATCCTACCAAGCTCATGGTCACCAAAGGTGACCGCAATCCAAGATGAAAAAGACATCAAGAACATGCCGGTTGAAGAGCTCATCGGATCCCTCATGACCTACGAGATCACCATGAGGAGGCAAGCTGAAAAGGAAGGAAAACCAATCAAAGTTCCAAAGAACATCGCCTTCAAAGTTCAAAAAGAAGAAAGCTCCTCCTCCTCATCGTCTTCCTCTTCAAGCGGCAATTCAGAAATGGAGAATCTTGCCCGCAAAATGCACAAATTCTTGAAGAAGCACAAGAAGAAGAAATCCCGCAAGGCTCAACCCAACGAAAAATCCTAGCCCGAGGTAACATGTTACGGGTGTGCCAAGAAAGGCCATTACAAGCCCGATTATCCACTCAACAAGAAAAAGGCCAAGAAAAAGGAAAAGAAGAAGGCATTAAAGGCCACATGGAGTGATAGCTCCACATCCTCCTCCTCCTCCTCCTCAAGTGACAACGGTAAAAAATGCCTAATGGCATTTCATGAGGTATCCTCTTCCGACTCCTCATCCTCTAGTTCTTCAAATTCTTTCAATCATTTATCTTATGAGGATCTCCAACATGCTAGAGATCAATTGGAGGAAGGTTTTCACGGACATTCTTCCAAATTTATTGCTTTAAAAAATAATTTCAAAAAACTTTCTTCCAAAAAGGAACAACTTCTCAAAGAAAAGGAGGAGTTGTCCCTCAAGGTCCAAAACCTTCCCGATGTTGATTCTATGGAATCAACAATCAAGGATTTAAGGAAATCCCTAGCTAAGTTCACCGAAGGTGAACATAACCTTTCGAAGCTCCTTGGTTCCCAATGCATATCTAGAACCACCCAAGGGCTTGGCTATTTCAAGCAAGCTTCCTCTTCCCATGCTCATACTATTTTTGTAAGGGGGAGCTCCCAATACAAATTTTGCAACTATTGTAAAAAACCCGGGCACTTAATTTATGAGTGCGATTGAAAAAATGCCCGGTATGGAAGGCCCAAAACCATTTCCTTTAATGGTGAATTTCATAGGAGAAGACCCGCCACTAGACAAGTTTGGATTGAAAAATCCCTTTTAGCGAGTCTCACCGGACCAAAATTTGTCTCGGTTCTAAAATCCTCTTCCCGGTGATTTGTTGTTTTTATTTAGGGGGAGTTAGGATCGTTTAAGCCTTTTTGATTTATATTCAAAACTTTCAATTCAAAACCTTCAATTCAAAACTTTCAATTCAAAACTTTCAATTCAAATCTCAAAAATTTCAATTGGTTTAAAAACTCTATCTTGTTTTTCAACCTTTCCCTCAATCAAGTTTTATGCCCCGTGCTATTTTGATAATCACAAAGGGGGAGAAATTCTTGGTTGATTGGGGGAAAAATCTTTCTCTCATGCTCTGCTTTATCCTTTAAAGCATGCCTTTCATTTCAATCTTTTACATTGATTGTTTTGGTGATTGTGATCATCAAAATAGGGGGAGATTGTTATACCTCTCGTACCCCTCGTGGTTTAATTTTCATGATCACAACCACTCTCTTATTTATCAAATCTTGTTTTAAGTGTTTTTGGATGATAGGAATGATTTCAGGTTGCCAAGGAATTGGGCCAAGAAAGCCAGAAGGCAAAAGTGGACTGATTTCAGTCCACCGGCCAACCGGTGGATGACCACCGGCCAGCCGGTGGAATCTTGACAGAAGGCATCCCCTCTGTCCAGACCACCGGCCAACCGGTGTCCCATCACCGACCAGCCGGTGGAACCCAGACAGAAGGTGATGGGAGGAGAGTGATGGCAAGTGGGGGGGTGAATTGCCTTTTAAAAAAAATTAACAATTTAAAATCAAAGTAAAAAAGTGCAGCGGAAATAAAAGAGGCAAGACACAAAACATGATAACGAAGTTCGGCTTAAACCAAAGCCTACGTCTCCGCTCCCAACTCAACCGTTGAGAGATTTACTACCGCTTGCTTTTTAATGGTTTTAGCAAGAAACCCACTAGACTTTAAGGTAGTCTAGAACCTATTACAGCTTGCTTTTAATGGTTGAGCAAGAACCCACTAGCCTTCTTACAGGTGAAGGCTAGCCCACCTATGACTCAAGCCTTTTAAAGGGAAGGCTTGACTAACCTCTTCACACCTTGAAGGTGGTGTGAAAACCCAAACAAAAGGAAGATGATAGAAAGAGGGGTTTGTAGGAACAAACCCAAATTGATGCTTAAAAAGATAAAACAAGAAAAACCGTAATGTGGAGAAGTCTTGGGCGCCAATGGATTGATTGGAGTAGATGAAGAGCGCTCCCAAGATTCTATGGTGATGCTCCTTGGATGTGGAAATGGGTTGGAGCAATTGAGGTTCCTTGAAGGAATCCGCCGGAGGTTTTCCAAATGATGAAAAATGTGTCCGTTTGCTTCCGTTGGCTTTTTTATTATTCCACTATTGTTCCATTATTGTTTCGGGGCTTCCTAGTCCTTTATTTATAGACGGGAAACCCTCATGAGTGATGGAAAGAGGGGGGTGAATTGCCTTTTAAAAAAAATTAACAATTTAAAATCAAAGTAAAAAGTGCAGCGGAAATAAAAGAGGCAAGACACAAAACTTGATAACGGAGTTCGGCTTAAACAAAAGCCTACGTCTCTGCTCCCAACTCAACCGTTGAGAGATTTACTACCGCTTGCTTTTTAATGGTTTTAGCAAGAAACCCACTAGACTTTAAGGTAGTCTAGAACCTATTACAACTTGCTTTTAATGGTTGAGCAAGAACCCACTAGCCTTCTTAAAGGTGAAGGCTAGCTCACCTATGACTCAAGCCTTTTAAAGGGAAGGCTTGAATAACCTCTTCACACCTTGAAGGTGGTGTGAAAACCCAAACAAAAGGAAGATGAGAGAAAGAGGGGTTTGTAGGCACAAACCCAAATTGATGCTCAAAAAGATAAAACAAGAAAAACCGTAATGTGGAGAAGTCTTGGGCGCCAATGGATTGATTGGAGTTGATGAAGAGCGCTCCCAAGCTTCTATGGTGATGATCCTTGGATGTGGAAATGGGTTGGAGCAATTGAGGTTCCTTGAAGGAATCCGCCGGAGGTTTTCCAAATGATGAAAAATGTGTCCGTTGGCTTCCGTTGGCTTTGTTATTATTCCACTATTGTTCCATTATTGTTTCGGGGCTTCCTAGTCCTTTATTTATAGAGGGGGAACCCTCATATGGCCGTTCGGGGTCTTCGGAGCCGTTGGAAAAGTCTTCGGAGCCGTTGGGAGTAGGCTGGTCAAAGCCCAACGGCTAGTTTGACTGGCTCCACCGGCTGACTGGTGCTTGGCCACCGGTTGGCCGGTGCTTTGGAAAATGGAGAGGCCTTCTGCCCAGGCACCACCGGCTGGCCGGTGATGAGGCCACCGGTTGGCCGGTGGTGAGACAGTAGGTGTCCCTTCTGTCTGGGTTCCACCGGCTGGCCGGGGAGCTCACAACGGCTGACCGGTGGCTCTGGACAGTAAGCATTGCTACTGCCAGAGACCACCGGCTGGCCAGTGGGAATCCACCGGTTGGCCGGTAGACTCAGAGAGTCTACATTCAGTCCTTCTTGGCCCAACTCCGTGGCAACCTTTTTCCTATCAACAAAAACACTTGAAAACAAGTTAGAATAAAAAGAGAGTGATTGTGATCATGAAAATTAAACCACGAGGGGTACGAGAGGTACAACAATCTCCCCTATTTTGATGATCACAATCACCAAAACAAGCAATGTAAAAGACTGAAATGAAATTCATGCTTTAAAGGATAAAGCAAAGCATGAGATAAAGATTTATCCACCAATCAACCAAGAATTTCTCCCCCTTTGTGATTATCAAAATAGCACGGGGCATAAAACTTGATTAAGGGAAAGGATGAAAAACAAGATAGAGTTTTTAAACCAATTGAAATTTTTGATATTTGAATTGAATGTTTTGAATTGAAAGTTTTGAATTGAAGGTTTTGATTTTAAAGTTTTGAATATAAAGAAAAAAAGGCTTAAACGATCCTAACTCCACCTAAATAAAAACAACAAATCACCGGGGAGAGGATTTTAGAACCGAGACAAATTTTGGTCCGGTGAGACTCGCTAAAAGGGATTTTTCAATCCAAACTTGTCTAGTGGCGGGTCTTCTCCTATGAAATTCATCATTAAAGGAAATGGTTTTGGGCCTTCCATACTGGGCATTTTTGTAATCGCACTCATAAATTAAGTGCCCGGGTTTTTTACAATAGTTGAAAAATTTATTTTGAGAGCTCCCCCTTACAAAATTAGTGGGTGCATGGGAAGAGGAAGCTTTCTTGGAATAGCCATGCCCTTGGGTGGTTCTAGATATGCATTGAGAACCAAGGAGCTTCGAAAGGTTATGTTCACCTTTGGTGAACTTAGATAGGGATTTCCTTAAATCCATGATTGTTGATTCCATAGAATCAACATCGGGAAGGTTTTGGATCTTGAGGGACAACTCTTCCTTCTCTTTGAGAAGTTGTTCCTTTTCGGAAGAAAGTTTTTTGAAATTCTTTTTTAAAGCAATAAATTTGGAAGAAAGTTCGTGAAAACCTTCCTCCAATTGATCTCTAGCATGTTGGAGATCCTCATAAGATAAATGATTGAAAGAATTTGAAGAACTAGAGGATGAGGAGTCGGAAGAGGATACCTCATGAAATGCCATTAGGCATTTTTTACCATTGTCACTTGAGGAGGAGGAGGAGGAGGATGTGGAGCTATCACTCTATGTGGCCTTGAATGCCTTCTTCTTTTCCTTTTGCTTGTCCTTTTTCTTGTTGAGTGGACAATCGGGCTTGTAATGGCCTTTCTTGCCACACCCGTAACATGTTACCTCGGGCTCGGATTTTTCGTTGGGTTGAGCCTTGTGGGATTTCTTCTTCTTGTGCTTCTTCATGAATTTGTGCATTTTGTGGGAAAGATTCTCCATTTCTGAATTGCCGCTTGAAGAGGAAGAAGATGAGGAGGAGGAGCTTTCTTCTTTTTGAACATTGAAGGCGATGTTCTTTGGAGTTTTGATGAGATTGCCTTCCTTTTCAGCTTGCCTCCTCATGGTGATCTCGTGGGTCATGAGGGATCCGATGAGCTCTTCGACCGGCATGTTCTTGATGTCTTTTGCTTCTTGGATTGCCGTGACTTCCGGTGCCCATGTGCTTGGTAAGATCCAAAGGATCTTCTTGACCATCATTTCTGCAGACACATCATCACCAAGGGACTTTCTCCCATTGCAAACATCGGTAAAACGTGTAAACATTTCAGTAATATTTTCAGATGGATGCATGGTAAAAGACTCAAAATCTTGGTGATACATATCCAATCGAGTATCCTTAACTTTGTTGGTCCCCTCATTGGTAACCTCCAATAGTTTCCAGATTTCATGAGATGAAGTGCATGTGGAAACTCGATTGAATTCATTACGATCAAGGCCGCAATGAAGAGTGTTCATGGCTTTGCCATCAAGCTCGAAATTTTTAATATCGGCTTGAGTCCATTTGGATTCATCGGGAGAAGAGAGAGAGTAATCATGCATGACAATTTTATAAATAGGATAACCTACACTTCTACGAAAAGTGGTCATCCGGGTTTTCCAATAAGTATAGTCGGTTCCATCAAAGAATGGAGCACGACCCAAAGAATAGCCTTCGGGGGCGAAAGAAGTTGAAGCCATCACAAAGGATCTTGAATTTGAAACCGGTGAAGGTATTACTCAAATTTTGGATCTGATACCAATTGATGGGAGGAGAGTGATGGCAAGAGGGGGGGGGGGGTGAATTTCCTTTTAAAAAAATTAACAATTTAAAATCAAAGTAAAAAGTGCAGCGGAAATAAAAGAGGCAAGACACAAAACTTGATAACGGAGTTCGGCTTAAACCAAAGCCTACGTCTCCGCTCCCAACTCAACCGTTGAGAGATTTACTACCACTTGCTTTTTAATGGTTTAGCAAGAAACCCACTAGACTTTAAAGTAGTCTAGAACCTATTACAGCTTGCTTTTAATGGTTGAGCAAGAACCCACTAGCCTTCTTACAGGTGAAGGCTAGCTCACCTATGACTCAAGCCTTTTAAAGGGAAGGCTTGACTAACCTCTTCACACCTTGAAGGTGGTGTGAAAACCTAAACAAAAGGAAGATGAGAGAAAGAGGGGTTTGTAGGCACAAACCCAAATTGATGCTCAAAAAGATAAAACAAGAAAAACCGTAATGTGGAGAAGTCTTGGGTGCCAATGGATTGATTGGAGTTGATGAAGAGCGCTCCCAAGCTTCTATGGTGATGCTCCTTGGATGTGGAAATGGGTTGGAGCAATTGAGGTTCCTTGAAGGAATCCGCCGGAGGTTTGCCAAATGATGAAAAATGTGTCTGTTGGCTTCCGTTGGCTTTGTTATTATTCCACTATTGTTCCATTATTTTTCCGGGGCTTCCTAGTCCTTTATTTATAGAGGGGGAACCCTCATATGGCCGTTCGGGGTCTTCGGAGCCGTTGGAAAAGTCTTCGGAGCCGTTGGGAGCAGGCTGGTCAAAGCCCAACGGCTAGTTTGACTGGCTCCACCGGCTGACCGGTGCTTGGCCACCGGTTGGCCGGTGCTTTGGAAAATGGAGAGGCCTTCTGCCCAGGCACCACCGGCTGGCCGGTGATGAGGCCACCGGTTGGCCGGTGGTGAGACAGTAGGTGTCCCTTCTGTCTGGGTTCCACCGGCTGGCCGGGGAGCTCACACCGGCTGACCGGTGGCTCTGGACAGTAAGCATTGCTACTGTCAGAGACCACCGGCTGGCCGGTGGGAATCCACCGGTTGGCCGGTAGACTCAGAGAGTCTACTTTCAGTCCTTCTTGGCCCAACTCCTTGGAAACCTTTTGCCTATCAACAAAAACACTTCAAAACAGGTTAGAATAAAAAGAGAGTGATTGTGATCATGAAAATTAAACCACGAGGGGTACGAGAGGTACAACAGAAGGGACACCTACTGTCTCACCACCGGCCAACCGGTGGCCTCCTCACCGGCCAGCCGGTGGTGCCTGGGCAGAAGGCCTCTCCATTTTCCAAAGCACCGGCCAACCGATGGCCATGCACCGGTCAGCCGGTGGAGCCAGTCAAACTAGCCGTTGGGCTTTGACCAGCCTGCTCCCAACGGCTCCGAAGACTTTTCCAACGGCTCCGAAGACCCCGAACGGCCATATGAGGGTTCCCCCTCTATAAATAAAGGACTAGGAAGCCTCGGAACTATAGTGGAATAATAACAAAGCCAACGGAAGCCAACAGACACATTTTTCATCATTTGGAAAACCTCCGGCGGATTCCTTCAAGGAACCTCAATTGCTCCAACCCATTTCCACATCCAAGGAGCATCACCATAGAAGCTTGGGAGCGCTCTTCATCAACTCCAATCAATCCATTGGCGCCCAAGGCTTCTCCTCTTACGGTTTTTCATTATTTATCTTTTTGAGCATCAATTTGGGTTGGTGCCTACAAACCCCTCTTTCTCTCATCTTCCTTTTGTTTGGGTTTCCACACCACCTTCAAGGTGTGAAGAGGTTAGTCAAGCCTTCCCTTTAAAAGGCTTGAGTCATAGGTGAGCTAGCCTTCACCTGTAAGAAGGCTAGTGGGTTCTTGCTCAACCATTAAAAGCAAGCTGTAATAGGTTCTAGACTACCTTAAAGTCTAGTGGGTTTCTTGCTAAAACCATTAAAAAGCAAGCGGTAGTAAATCTCTCAACGGTTGAGTTGGGAGCGGAGTCGTAGGCTTTGGTTTAAGCCGAACTCCGTTATCAAGTTTTGTGTCTTGCCTCTTTTATTCCCGCTGCGCTTTAACTTTGTTTTAAATTGTTAAACTTTTTTGAAAGGCAATTTACCCCCCTCTTGCCATCACTCTCCGACCCAACAGGAGTGTATGTATAAAATTACAGAATCAATAAAATTTAAAATAATAATATATAATTTTTATGTTTCACCATTATACTCATCCAAGTAAGGTGGTGGTGGAAAATAGATTACACCGCGACGTGGAGACGGTATTCCGTACGTATGCACGCGTGGTGATTTCATTTTCCATAGGATGGATATATGGTGAAATAGGGTTGTTTCATACTTATAACAACATATCAGTATATGAGTGATACTAGTGTTATTAATTCATAATGAAATAACTAAATAAGAAGAAGTGGAAGAAGAAATAAAGTTGAAAGAATCAGTAACAGACATTACTTCTTCTTTGAAGCGCCTCTTTGAGACCTCCTCTTAGGGCACAAAAATTGGTCTTTGAAGAATACCATGACCTCTAGGATGTTTCTAGGGAAGTGGAAAATATAATTTTTCAGGGGTTGGTCGATCTTGAAGGCTCAATGTGGTGTGAGGAAGAGAGGGAGGAGGTTCCCTTTTATAAGGGTGGAGAGGGGCACCTTTGGAAAAACTAAAAATATTATTTTATTATAAAGTCATATTCAGTTTTTAATATCTCCGAATTGATTTATTTAGAAGCTAAGGTGGGGATGGGACGAAATCCTCTCATCCAAAATAATTTATTCAAGTTTAGGTATCTATTTTAACCTTATCATTTAGATTTAACTTTAAGTTAGATAATTTAACTTTTACCGTTTCTTCTTGTTTTCTTACACTATAAGGTTAATAAACTTACTATAACAAACCAAAAGAATCCCAAGTTGTTTATTATTAATATATATAACCTTATCTAAGTAAATTTTATGAACCTTATATTTTTAGAAATAAAATAACAATTAATAATATAATATTTGTTTTAAAAACTATTTTATGTCAATTTTGACACTATTTGGTAATTGATTTTTGTGAAACTCATAAAAGAAATCTTAGTTCTAAAAAAGTTAATAAAATCAATACTAAACTATCATATTAACCTATAAAATAATTGTAATTCATAAAAAGTCTCAAATTACATTTATTTGGGAATTTATGTCATCAATTATGTCAATATTTCATTAATAAGATAATTACTGCATCATCATTGTGTCATAAATAAATTAAATTATATAATGTCTAAAAATAACAACTAAAATATATTTATGTAGGAAATCCTATTATATTTTTAATGAATATTTATAGTCAAATTTATCTTCTTTATAAACCTATATTAGAAATGTTTTAATTATTAAACTTTGATTTTAACTATTTTAACCATTCTTTAAATAAATTAATAATAAATGTCCTAATCTAATCCATGTGGGTCTAAATGGTCATATTTTATTCCTAAGTTTTTCTTTGGTCGAATTACACTTATCAAATATAATTAATACATCTATTAGGGTAATAATAATATCATTTTTACCCTTAATTGCCCTATTTACTTTTAACCGTGGTAAAAAAAGCAAACATTTACTATTCACCAAAAATTATTTTCATCTCATTAAACCACATTTTAATTACTAACATCAACCATGTCTCTTGTATTTTTGAAATTCCATTCACAGAAGCGGTAAAATTAAGTTTTATGTGAATTTGGAAATTCTCCTAGGAGGTGGGTAAAAGACGGTGAAAAGTTCAATAAAATTTTTATATATCTAAAATTATTACAAAATGACTCCATTGAATTTCATTTAACTTATATAGGTATTATGTATAAATTTTTACCTAAAATAAATTTAAATAAAATAAATAATTATTTAAATGAAAAGTTGGTTTTTAAATAGTAACCGAGTGTTTTCAGTATTCATCAAAAATTGAATGTTTTAAGAAAAATACAAAAAATTCACCCTATGCTAATTTCTATATTCCGAATCCAAAAATGAAGTCCATTTTGAAAAAATAAAATTTAAAAAATTTTAAAAAGTGCGTATTACTATTTATAACGACTAGTTTTAATAATATTTGAATAGCATATCGTTGTTGAGTGAAACTCGGTATTGCGTACAATGCAAGCTGTCGATGAAGGCTGCAGTTGCATTTAAAGAAAGCCAAGATAGTGTTGTGTGTTGTGAATGAATCCTTTTGATGATGTATATAACATAAAAAAATATTTCTCATAAAAGTCTCAGGTGTTACACTTAGGGAGATTCTTATGCACATCCCATGTTTTGAAATGTTTTTCACAGGACATAAAGATAAATAGGGTCATAGATGGGACCAATGAAAAGTCTTGCGGTCTAAAACATAGAACTACACATGAATCTTTATATCAATAGTTTTTATTTTATGAAATAATGGAAACTAAGTAGAAGGGTCTACTTTTTAATTTTTGAGATGTAATGTAATAGTTATGTCCTATTTCTCTAAAACACTAAACCTGAAAAGATCCTCAATGTGAATTGTCCATTTAATTCACGATTTTGTAATGTTTTATGGCTGGTTCTTTATAGTTGGTATCAGAGCTCGGTTTAGATAACATTAAGTTTTAGGATACTGTTAAATTAATATCCAAAAATTAATTTATGTTAATGTTGTAATTATATTGAATTTTTAGATTACCATGATGCTTCGCGTAAGATATTTTTATGTTCAGAATGGTTTTCTGTAGAAGAAACAGGTCAGCTATGATGGGGCGACATTAGGAGGAAGACAACCATCCAAATCGGAAACCTAAGATGGTCAGAATCGAAACATAAAAGTTTGTTGAAGTGATGGGATAGTTGAATCAAGCTATAAATTGTGTTGGTATCCATGCACGATATCAACTAGATCAACCACAGTGGAACATGTCAGCAGTAGAACAATTCATGAGGCAACATCTCCCATAATTAAGAGGATAATCTAATCATGTTCTAGATGAAGGGTGTATTAAATCACTAGAGAAGATTTTTGATATCATGGGGTGTTCAGAACATCAAAATGTTAGTCTTTTTATTTGTCTTTTGGAATGTGAATCGGATCAATGGTGTTTGATGGTGAAAAATATCTAGTACAGTAAGAATATTAATGCTCTTGATTGAGATGAATTCAAAAGAATGTTTCTTGAGAAACATTTTCCTAAGGTGGTTCATCTTAGGATAGAAAAAAATTCCTAGAATTGAGGAAAGAGGATGACTCAGTGGTTTCTTATGAAGAAAAATTCACTCTACTTGCAAGGTATGCTCCAAATTTCATATGATATATTAATAGTAAAATCAAACATTTTTACTAATGATTAAAGCCAAAGTATCGAAGGGCTTTAGCGTCTTGTGAGTTAAAAATTTATGAAAAAATTGTTCGATGTGTAGAGAATGTGGAAATGGAGTTTTCCTACGATTAGGTGTTCTTTAATAAACAACAGAATAAGAGGTCTATGTGGTCGATGAAAGGGAAGAACTCTTTAAAAAATTCTGATGGTAAGAATCTTCAGTTTATAGTTTGTGAAAATTGGTGTAAAAATCATGTTGGGGAATGACTTTTGAATTCTGGTATGTGCTACCAATGTGGTAAAATCGGACATAAGGCTTTTAATTGCACTGAAAAAGATCAGGTTAATGGTAAGACAAAATATAATTTACAGACAGTAAAATATTTTAAGTGAAATGAAATGGGTCATTATGTAAATGACAATCCAACGAAGGACTCGACTAAGGGAAAGAAGAAAAACTAAAAGAAAGGGGGGGTGAAATCATTTGCAACTACTTCAACAGACGTTGCACCATCAAATTAATTAGTATCAGGTACACTATTTGTTTGTCCAGATTATGCCAATGTGGTGTTTGATTCAAGGTTTACAAATTTGTTCATTACAAATAAGTTTTCTAGTAAATTGGTAATTACCTCTCAAGGTATGAATCCTGAACATATGGTGAAAACACCAGGGCAAAATTTTGATACAAAAAGAAATTATAAGAACCTTCATCTCCTTGTGTGCAAAAAGAATCTGCCTGCCAACCTTATTATTTTGCCTGTAGAGGAGTTTGATTTTATTTTGGGTATGGATTGACCTTATGCTTATCATGCTATGATTGACTACAGAGCTAAAGAGGTCTCTTTTCAAAAAAAATTTCTATTTGTGTATACTAATGAACCCTTACTTTTGATAACATATTATGAAGCATATAAACTAGCATAATATGGAAATGAATGTTACCTTGCAAGTTGGAAAAAATCCCTCAAGGTATCCCTAAAGCATTTTTTATGTGATTGTGTATTTTGAAAAAGCGGACCTCCATGTTGTGTATTTTGACAAAGTAGACCACAATGTACAAATTTATTTCAAAATGGGGTTTATATGGTGACTCATTTGGTTCAAGAGATGTTGTTGGATATCCCTGTTTGACCGAAGAACCTCGACAAATGAATGGACGCTATGGAGGTGGTACAAAAATAGTAGATACAAGGAGGCGCTGTTTTCCAGTGTTTGCCAAAACTTTTGGTCTTAAAATCATAAAATGGAAAGATGTGTTTATGGAAAAGGGATGTGTGCCTAAAATTTGAGTGGTGCTTGAAAAATAAAGTGGTGCGCTGAATATTAGAGTTGTGTAAGAAAAATTTGAGTGGTGCACAAAAAGGAACGTGGTGCGTGAAATAGTGACGAGATGTTTTTCGCACAAGAGGTTTTTTGAGATAATCTTCTTGAAAATTGGCAAAGGCATGTGGTGCACAAAAAATTGGAGAAGATTGAGAAACATAGTGTTATGCGAAAGATGTGTTTTGGTGCTCAAAGAGGATTATGCATAGAAGGAGTTTTTTTCACTCAGGGGTTAATTTTGCCTATAAATATGAAGTGACCCCCTCATTCAAAGGATCTCAAGACATAGGGAGTATCTGAGATCTAGTGCGTGAAATTGGAATATGCAAGGGTTTTGTGTGTAAACGTCAAGTTTTCACATAATATCAGGTGTTTGCACGTAAAGAAAAGGCTGCACGTAAAAAAGAAGGTTACACGTAAATCTCAGGTCGTGTAAAAATTAAATTGCGCGTAATGGAAAAGGTGCATATAAAAAATTATTTTGTGAGTAAAATAATTGGTTTAATGTAAAAGAGGTGCTACGTGAAAAATGGACTTCACACAAAAGCAGGGAATTATGCATAACACCTAGTAAAGGCTACATGTAAAAATTGGGGTTTCCTAGTACACTCAGTGCAAAGTGACATTCATCTGTGAGTGAAAGTGGAAAGTCAAAAGAGCATCTATCAACAGTTATGGATGCATATTTCATTAGAGATAATGAAAAGACCTATAAGTCTATAAACTATGATAGGATTTTCTCAGAAGGAATTGAGCATAATACAGTTGATTGAGAAGTGAGCGTTCATATTGTGATTGGTTGTAAACCAGAAGGGACAGGGAGACTACTTCGAACATTGTAAACAAAAATTCATTATAGTAGTTTTGGTAAATTGACACATCATCATTGTATTCTCCATGGACATAGCCCAGTGAGGCTGAACCATGTAAAAATTTATGTGTCCTATGCATGATTTAATTTTTCTGTATACCTTGCTACAGGAGAGAGAGAGAGAGAAGTGAGTTTTTCTTGACAACAAAACAAGATCAATTGGGGCAGTTATTTTAATCTATCATACCTTGATTCACCCCCCCCCCTCAGGGTATCTAATCTAGTGGAACTAACATTGTACATATTGTTGAAAACAATGGAACTATCTAGATAAATGATCTAGCAGTTGTAAATGAGTATCTTAATGTTTTTCTAGAGGAGTTTACCTGTAGAATACCTGATCGAGAAGTTGTTTTTACTATATAGTTAATTCATGATTCTAATCCAAATTCAAAACCCCCTTATTGAATAGCTCAAATCGAAATTTTGGAGTTAAAGAAGTAATTTTAGGAGTTATTTGATAAAGGATTCATTCGACCTATCACATCACCATGGGGTGCTCATGTCTTTTTTGTTAAAAAGAAAGATGGTTAAATGAGACTTTGCATTGATTATAGGGTATTGAATAACGTCACTGTTAATACCAAGTATCTTATGCCTCATATCGATGATTTGTTTTTATCAGCTCTAGGGAGATTGAAATTTTTCAATGATTGACTTGAGTTCGGGGTACCATCAATTGAAATTAAAGGAAGAAGACATTTCGAAGTCCACATTTCTTACTATATGTGGCCATTATTAATTTGTGTTTATGCATTTTGGATTAACCAATTCACTTGTTGTATTCATGTATATTATGAATATAATTTTCTATGAGTTCTTGGATTATTTTTTGGTTGTGTTCATTGATGGTATTTTGGTTTATTCCAAAATTAAAGAAGAACATTAAAGTCATTTAAGGTTGGTCTTGAAAACCATAAACGAAAAGAAACTGTATGGGATATTTAGAAAGTATGAGTTTTAGTTAAAACCAATTTAATTCCTTGGTCACATTGTTTCGAAAAATTGGATATTATTTGATCATGATAAAATAAATGTTTTTGAAGAATGGCCAAGATCCAAAAATATAATAAAAATCTATATTTTTCTTGGTTTGGAAGGATATTACCAGAGGTTTGTTGAAAATTTCTCATCATTATCTTGCCCAATGACAATGTTAACTTGAAAATACATTAATTTCATTTGGACAAAAGAATGTAATGATTGTTTTCCGGAATTTAAAAAAAGATTGGTGAATGCTCTAGTTTTGGCACTGCCTTCTAGTAATGGTGAGTTTGTAATCTATAGTGATGCTTTGTATAAAGGACTTTGTTGTGTTCTTATACAGAATGATTAGGTAATTTCTTATGCTTTACGTAAGTTGAAAACTCATGAGTTAAATTACCCTACACATTATTTGGATTTAGCTACTATTATTTTTTCTTTAAAATTTTGGTGGCATCATTTTCATGGATTAAAATGTGAAATATATACTGACCACATACGATTAAAGTATATATTCACTCAAGAATAATTACACATGATGCATAGGAGATGGATAGAATTAATCAAAGATTATGATTGCATGATCCACTACCATTCAAGAAAAGAAAATAAATAGGAAGATGCTTTGAGTCGAAAAAGTAATGCTACATTAACTTTGTTATGTTTAGAACGATATCATTTGGTTTTTTATTTGATGAACATTGGCATAGAATTTGTTGGTGCATGAAATTACCCTATTTTTTATGTGTTAGTGAAATCATCCCTATCATAAAAAATTTTGAATGTACAAAAAGAAGATAGTGAGTTGTATAAAAAGGTAGAGTTGGTTCAGAAGGGTAAGTTTCCTGATTTTAACATTGATAATGATTGTGTTTTGAGGTTTGGGAAGAGATTATGTCTTCGTTGTGATTCCATGTTGTAGAAAGAGTTATTATGTGAAGCTCAAAGTTCTCTATTTTATGTTCATCCTTGTATTACTAATATGTATATAGATCATATGGGGTATTGCTGGTGGGATGGAATGAAAATAGATATTGCTGACTTTACTGTGAAGTGTTTGACAGGTCAACAGGTTAAAGTAGAGTGTCAGTTACTAAAATGGATGCTTCAGTATTTACTGGTGCTAGAGTGGAAATGGGAAAATATATCCATGGACATCATTGTGGGATTACCAAAGACATATCGAGGAAATAATGCAATCTGGGTTATTATTGATCGATTGACTAAATCAGCTCATTTTCTTCATATTCGAGATACTTTTTCTCTAGGTCAATTTTCATGGTTATATGTTAAATTTATAGTTAGGTTTCATGGAGTTCTCCTCTTCATTATATTTGATCGTGATCCCAGGTTTACCTCTATCTTTTGGAAAGTCCATAAGATGTCGTTGGGTACTAAATTCAATTTTAGTACTCATTTTCATTATCAATCAGATGGGAAGTCAAAATGAATGATTCAAACCATGAAGGATATGTAATGTGCTTGATTGATGGATTACCAGGGATGTTGGGACAACATCTTTAATTGGTTGAATTTTATTTTAATAAGAGTTATTATTCTAGTATATATATGTCTCCATTTGAGACTTTATATGGGAAGCAGTGTCGAACTCCAACTTTTTTGGGATGATTTTTGTGAAAGGAAGATGATGGGACAAGAATTGGTAGAAGAGATGGAAGAAAAGGTCCAGTTGATTTAGAAGCACATGAGAATAGCCTAGAGTTGGAAGAATGGTTATGAGGATAACCGAAGGAAGGATTTTTCATTTGAGGTAGGTGATCATTTCTTTCTCAATGTTTTTACGTTGAAAAGTGTAATGCATTTGGGTATGAAGGGAAAGTTGAGTATGATGTTCATTATACCTTATGAAATCCTGGAGAATGTTGGATCAGGTGCCTAAAAAGTGGCTTTACATTCATTCTTATCCCAGATACATAATTTTTTTCATGTTTCAATGCTGGGATAATATATTCTAGTTCCATCTCATGTTTTGAGCATAGTGGTAGTTCAATTGGAATAGAATCTCTCTTATGAGAAACAACCAGTCCAGATTCATAACCTAAGAGAGCAGGTGTTGTGGAATAAGGTAATTCATTAGGTAAAGGTTTTATAAAAAAACCATATCGAGGAAGAGGTAATGTGGGAATTTGAAAATTCTAGGAGGTATAAATACCCCAACTTATTTGATAAGGGAATAAAAATTGTGAGGATGCAATTTCACAAAGGGGGAAAGGATATAACATCCAAATAAATAAAGAATAATACATTTTCATATTTATTAATATTTGTGAATTAAATATTAATTTTACTTTAAAGGGGATGATATGTCTAATAGAGTGCCTGATATGCAACAACAGGATTCTTTTAAATCTTAGGTTGCACACAATGTGCAGTTATACCGAAAAATAAAATAATAACAAAATTTTATTTTAAATTGTAGTTAACACCTAGCCATTGTAATAGTGGGAATGAATAGAACTAACTAAAAAATTATTATACATGTTTTTTAAATTTTTTTACATTTATCCAATATAATTGATCAGATTAAAATGTGAATGAATCTAATTTTAATAAAAAATACACTAATATTCCTTAAAAGATCGATTTAACCCCATTTAATGGAAAACCCTATTTAAATCTAGTTTTGGTATCATTTATATGTCTTATTTAACATAATTAAATTCCTTTATAGAATTGGGACATCAAAATTAATCTTTGGTAATTTTTTTGTATTTTTCTGATAGAATTCATTTTTAATGAATAGTGAAAAATACTATATTTTAATTCAAAACTATATATTAATCTAATTTATTTATATGGATAGATAATATTTTTATTTGGTTTTAAAGTGTAATGAGATTATATTTTTTTACTATTTAATCTTATTTTGGTCATTGGAAGCAATTTCACTTTGGAATTTCACATAAACAAATTACAATCTATTGATAATTATTATTTCTTAAGAACACGCATTTTGTTTTGACCATGAGAATTAATATTAAATTATTTAATAAAACTTCAATATTTTGAATTTTGTAAAATAGAAATAATTTTTGAATTTTTAATATCAAATATATCTTAGGCAGAATTTTTGGAATGTTTCTAAAAACATCAATATTTGATGAATAGTGAAAACACTAAGTAATAGTTAAAAAACTGCCTTTCTCATGTAAATGACATTTTACCACTTCTGTGAATTGAATTTTGAAAATCTAATATAAATGGTGGTTATTATTAAGTAAAATTTGGTTCAATAAGATAAAATAATTTTTGGTGAATAGTAACTTTTGACTTTTATTAACCGCAGATAAAGGTAAATAGGGTAATTTATGCCAAAAAATATCATAATAATATATAATTACCTTAACACTTGTCCAAACCTTATTTAATTGTTAATGGATGACCAAGAAAATATTTGGGTGAGACTATTGGCCTTGGAAATCCACTTGGGTATGATAATTATTTTAATACTGTTTTCTTTAAAGTAAAAATTAAAATATCATAAACATGTATTGTTTTTCTAAAACATTTTTAATATGAGGTTATATTATTGATATATTTTAATATAAATATTCATTAGAAATCTAATAATATTTCCTACATCATGATTTTTTTTCTCAATTTTTAGACACCAAATAAATAAATTTATTTTTGACACAATATTGATGTTGTATTTACCTTATTAATGAATAATTTAAATAAATAAGTTTATAATGATTAAAAAAATATCAAAAACATGTCCAATTTTTATTTTATGATTTTATTTAGAACAATAGTAAACTTATCTTCTACATTAATAAGTTTTGGACATTTTGAAACTGGAAAATCATTATATTATAAAATAATATTTTCAAGCCTTCTTAAAGAGCCCCTCCTCCCCCTTATAGAAATCCCTCACATCTAAATCATTACTCACACCTCTAAATCCCATTGACTCATCCAAACTCTTCCCAAATAATCTCTTAAGATACATATCTTCCACCTAGAAGCCTTACCTTAGGCAGAAGGCACATCCTGAAATCCTTTTGTTACAAACCAAAGGGAGTTACCCGATTTAAAGGTAACGTCTTCTATTAAATTCTTCTCTTTTATTTTACTTCTACAACCCCCTAAATTCTTTTTATTCCTTTATTTTATAAAAACACCAGTATCCTCAATATACTAAGTTTTTGTTATGATAATTATTTGAAATACACTTACACACACCTCTGTCTAATTGGTAAAGAACATATCAGTTCTGTGGACGATGAACTAACGCCACAAGAAATGATGATTGTTCAATCTTCTCCTACCACCTATTATGGTGGACATTAAGATGGAACTATATTTATATGCGATATATATTATATTTATATTTTTTATATTATTCATTAATTTTCATTTATGGAACATGTTTATGGTTTCCATGGTGGGTAAATAAGATAATTTCATTTGAGGAAGTTCAAACTACCACCCACTCAATGGGATATGACTCGTTCATTCCATACGTGGAACGTATAAAGGATGGAGTTAATGAAATTATATGTTATATTATACTATAACTATAATATACCTATTTATCATTATGTTTTCATTCCATTAAAAATACGAAATAGAAAAGAAAGTAGCGTTCATGCATACGTACGACTAACCATCTCCATGAACGATGAATTTTATTTCTTACCTCAAAATATTATGTACTATTATAAATACATATATATATATACTGGATATATATGATATATATGATATTTAAATCATGAATATCATTATGGAGATAATGAACTTTTGACCATAGGGAAAACATGTAAATATAAGAAGTTCATTTTTGACTAAAGAACCATATATCGACAAAATGACCGTTATTAACTTAAATGATTATATAATATTTATAACAAGACAATAAGTGATATAAACATTGTAATATATATGGAAAAGGTTCTTAATCAAGTATAAATTAACATTATTTTATAATTCCGTAGATTAATGAATGAACGGTTCAAGTGAGACATGAGGTAGGGGAATTCGTTTCAATCTCCTTTCATTGAGCCATATTTTGTTTTATGCCTGATATTATTTAATATAGTGTATATACACCTTTGAATTTCCATTTCATTCAAATTGAATATTTTTCTATGAATCATTTTTCTAAACGACCAAAAGAATAATGTTTTTTTAATGTATGCGGTGGCAATGACCTTTTCTGTCTCCATGAGTATTATTTGATCTCTAGCTTCCTTAACAACCGTAATGTTTTTAATAGGAAACTAAATACCATATACTCTTTAACATATTTTTGTATTGAAAATGGTTTTGATAATGGATTTTAATGTCAAAATATTTAAATGATATATTGGGATTGAAATGTGGAAATTGTATCCTTCCTTAATGTTTGATTTATGTGTTATTAATAGGTTATGGTTCTTGGCCATTGTTTATGTATATGGGTGGTTTAGTTATAAATCTATGGTGGGTGAGCCCAAGATATCTCTCTAATGCATTGGGTAATGTGACTGAGGTAAACGTGAATGTTTATCCTAATATATTTTGGGAATATACTATGACGGGTATTCCAAATGTGACTCTCTATTTAGCTATGAAAACTACAATGTAAATATGTTATGGATTACACAAGTTACCATTAGGATTTGTGATTAATATGTGTTATTCATAAAACTTATGATTTCATGAGGTATGTTAAAGAGCTTATGATATGTAGGTATTGATGAACTAATGTTATCTTTCTTTATTTTATAAACCTTACTAAGCTTTTTATGCTCATCCCATGTTTTGAAATGTTTTTCATAGGATATAATGATGAATAGGGTCAATGATGGGATCAAGGAAAAGTCTTGCTGTCTAAAACATGGAACTAGACATGTCTATCTTTATCAAGAGTTTTTATTTTATGAAAAAAAGTAACTAAGTAGAAGTGTCTACTTTGATATTTTTTAGATGTACTGTAATATTTATGGCCTAATTCTCTAAAACTCTAAACTTGAAAATATACTCATTGTGATTTATAAATTTAATTCAAGATTATTTAATGTTTTTAGGCTGATTACTTTTAAATTTTCAGGTTATTATTCAAATGACCTAGTTTGTAACAGTAATATGTGATCCCAAATTCTTATCAACACCTCATATTAATCCTTTCCTCATTTAATTTGTTTTCTCCCAATGTTATATTTTCATTTTCAAAATTTATATTTCAATACCTACATCTTGCATCATTTATATAGTGTTGTTCCCGATTGATATTGTTCTGGGGGAACAAGTAGATCCAAATTTTCCAATTATTATCATCTTATTTTATATTTTTTCTCCCATTGTAGTACATTCAATTTTCATGGCCATTTTTATTCTCTTAATGTAATGCTAAAAATAATATAATATATTTTTTGTTTTCTTCTTTTGATGAGTACGCTTTGTGATACATTAATAAATTTCATATAATTATTACAAATGAATTTATATAGACAAAATTATGGCATGTTATAATGAATGTACCTTATAAGGATAGCACAATTATGCATCTATTCCATTTGGTTGCATGATTTCACACCACCCTTCATAAACATCCTTATTTAGGTAAATTCATGGGAGTATATTTGATGTTGTTTTCTCGATTTGTGGGCCTCCCTCATTTTCATACACGATATTTGTGACCCGTTTCAAGGGAATTTAAGGAATATTATAATAAAATTAACTAAATACTAATGGATTTCCAGATTTTTAATCCCTTAGTATTTAAACCTTGGAACTCACAACATACCTAGAAAAAATTCTTATCTACATAGACCTCTATGAAAATGTATCCAATAAAGGAAATATCCTTGATCGTGAACTCAATTTTGGATACATCCATAATTTTGAATCCCCAAGATGGAATCCTTATGTTTTCAATCCTCATTATCCTATCCCCGATTAGTATACCCTTATGATCTAATGTATCCTTGATACAAGCTTTATTCATGATACACATATCAAAACTCATAAATGAAATACATGATTACACACCCCTTAGTAAATAAGATTCCACAAGTTGTCGAAGGTCACCCCCATAGTCTTCACCATTCACTATCTTATTCAAAAGACATTATAAATTTGATACCCCTTTGATAATAATGATCATTCAACTTGAAAGGATAAAAAATAATTCATTAGAGTATATATTTTGTTGATTTTTGATGTGTCCTTTGGATTTCCAGGACTTTTAATCTGGGGTAAGTCTCACACTTATCTCTGTGCTTATATGGTGAAATTTCATGTTCTATAGTGTTTTTGTACTTCCCTTGTTCAAACCTCAAACTAGATAATGCATATGAAAATATTCCTTTTCTGAGATGCCAATTTTGTCACCCTTAGGGCTCTCATATCTCTCTATAACTCACTACCAACCTAACATAATCCCAAATTTCCTCCCACCATTTTTGACCCCATATGTGTTAATTCATCCTTCATATTTCTTAGTAATTAATAGATATGGGATGGCCTATATATGGTCTAATATTTCACAACATTCCCTCTAAACATAGTAAATTTGTCAAAGAACGTTATACCTGTAGGCATTTGATCTAGTGTAAAACCTATATCTTCATCTGGATCATCTATCAAGACCACATACATAGAGTAACTCATTCATAAATCACATACCAACAATCTATATATATATTTCACTTAATATTACACTCCATATGTCCTTAAAATACACCTAAATTATCCATATCATATGACCTAAATATAAAAGGAATAATTGTGTTGGATGAATGACCCTAATAGGAAATGTACTAGTCATGAATGCATGACTATAAATGGAACGGTTGTGGCCCTTGTCGTATTCCCATAGAAGGTATGTCACCCCACATTATCAAACATTGAACTATGTGGGTTTTTATTCTTTTCCAGGGGGGTATATGGGAGTCCCATATAATATTATCAATCCTAAATTCTCAAAACTTTATTACTCCCTCACAAATAATTAAGCATTCCTAGATCACTAAAAATGCCACCACAACCATTAAGCCAACATGGGAGACCAAAAACATAATATAACCATTTATCCATCATATATGGTGATAAAATAAATAATTTATTCCTATATGGATGAAGATTCTATAGTTACTATGAAAATTCATCATATGATAAGAATGAGATACCTAGCTTCCTGGCATAAGACGATTTAAATACATTTGGTGTCCATTAAAATTCATAACAGTCTGTGAACCCCTTTTTAATAGGTATTTACCATAAAATTGTGGAAATAAATTTAATTTTTTTTGTTGTTATATTTAATGATTTAATATTACATGATTAAATATATAAGAGAGTTTTGGACTAGATAACAAGATCCCCCATGAGATGATTCGACCACCCATTCTCTTGGTTTTGATGAACCTATCCTGGGAAAACCCAAATGATCCCATAAGGAAAAAATTTATTAAATAGTTAATATAATTTTAAAAGACTTATGTTATACCATTATTAATAAAAAATAATGTATGCATAGAAACATTTAATTTTAGAAAAAGATGAAATAAATAAATACTAAAAAAATACATTTTTAAGATCTAGTTATTAGCTTATATTCAACCAGATTAAGACTAATTTCATTCTTAAATTATTGAACCCAAGTCACAAGATTCATTGATATTTCCCCTGATATAAAATCTTCAACATTTCAAATATATGCATTAGTTTATGGATTTCATGAATAAGAACTAGATTAATACACCATCAAAGGATGTATAATCATATCACCTTTCTAGGATATCATTAGAATATTTTTCTCACAGATACTTGAAGCTGACCTGAAAGATAAAAATTTAAATATCTTGAACATAGAGTGAAAACCCACTATAAAAACAACCTTATAAAATATTATATCATCTACCTCCAATTAATTTTTTCTATTTTTTAAACAAACAATGTTTTGGTTTTTTGGGAACCTCACAATCAAAATTCAAACAAAACAAAACTATCTAAATACCAAATTCATTATTCAAACATAGATACATGTACAATGGAACATCATCATGATATGACTCGAGACCACTTAAAAATATAAATGACAAGACTATGTAATGCCTTACAAGATTAAAATTTTCAAAATGTAGATTTCAAATAACCCAATATCACAACCGCCTGAGTTAGAAAAAAATCCAGAACTCCATGAACAATGGAACCTCACAGTAGAAACACTATAACACCTTCGAAGCAACTCACTATATTAGAAGATCCCATAAACCAGAAGAAAAACATCACAACACCTTCATCCCCAATGAAAGGATGAATACACCTTGTGTCAAAAAATACAGTCAGATGAAGATCCCACTGACCCAAAAACCCATCAACCACCATCGTCATCTCCTAAACTTCCCACAAAGAAACAACATTTCCAATGCCAGAATAGATGACTCACCTCATGGGGGAACCAACCACTCCAACGAACATAAAATATTTTTTAAAAAATGAAAATGAAAATAAACATGATTATTAATATATATTTTTTCAAATGATTAAAATTACGTTATAATAACTAATAGATCAAAATAAAAATATTGAGATTCATAGTACGTAAAATTAATGAATTTTTTTATCCTTCAAATAATGTTTAAAAATTTGAAAACTCTAATTCTTACATATATCAATTTCTAGTTAGTTATATTATAAATCCTCTCTGATTTGATCTTATGATATACCAATTTCTATTATTTATAACTTCTGGAATAAAAAATATTTGAAATCCAATAATATTAATAAATATTATGTATTTATATTAAAAACATTGAATAAATATATAATGTGATACAATCATCAATTTAAAATGAATTATCAATGGAAAAACTACACAATAATTAAATGTAAGGTTTATGAGGACATCCTGATTCCTAAAGTAGTTGAAGAAAATAAAAAAAACCAATGAAAAATATTTACCCCTAGAGGAGTTAGTAAAATGAAATAAAGAAACAATGAAACTAATAATACCTACATGTTCTTGATAATTATTACATAACAAACATTTTTATTTAGACACATTAGTAGAAAACATTGGTTTCATACCTCCAAAGGTATCCCTCAACCACTAGGATCATCGAAAACATTAATAGGACACATTCTCTTTTAAACATGTGTTAAAAAATCCTCTGTAAAGGAAAATGAAGTGTATAGTGTATGATTTGACTTCAATCTCATGATTAATCATTGGGTTCATATTATGTGGAATATGAACTCCTTTTATAGGTTTCCTTCATTAAATGAGGATAATAATTTGAGATCTTACATTTTACCTCATAAGAAATGATAAAACATTGAATACTCTATTAAAAATATTTAAAACAATAAACTCATCATTTTATTTGATTTTTAAAATATTTTAATAATAAATATTAAATCTATGAATTATTATATGATATATCACAAGCTGAATAACAGATGATAATCAATATATGTGAGTCATTAGAATGACATCCCATTCCATTCAACATAATCACAATGACAAGGAACAAAGAAGAATGGGATAACACAAACCACAATAAGGATACCCTCAACACATCATGGTTTATAATTTAGTTCATATTTTCATCAATATACCACTTTTATTAAAACATAAAATATTTTAATTAAAACCACAAACTCTATATGAATCCATATAATCCTATTTGGACATGATAATTATATGAACTCTCTAAAATTTTCGATAAATGCTTTCTACTAAAATTAATACTTATTATATATCATACTATGTAAATCTATGTTCCTTTATATAATTTAAATTGTTATAAATTCCCTAATATATAATTTTAAGTAAGGATAATCCTCTAGAATAAACTAATTTTTAATAATGATAAAAAGGGATTTGGCATGGTCTTGATCATGATGATTTATTTCTTTATATGAACATTAATTCTATAATATATATCTTTACACATCCCATTAACTCTTATATAATTACTATGTCCAATAAATCCCATAAATTATATAATTGGAACTTGTTAATCTAGAATATTCTCCTGACCTATTCTGAGAAGTGCCTTAGCTCTATATTTCCCCATTAGAACTCAATAGAGCCATGGATCTATGAAAACTCACTCTGGTGGATCAGTTTCATCTTCAACATGCCTTGGTGGATGAGTTCAATTGGTTCATCTTCAATTCTTGGGATCTTTAAGAGAACACAAAGTTTAGTTTAATTGATCGGAAGCACTTTGTGATTTGGTTTGTGTCAAAATATAATTTGATTACTTCCTGGTCTGAGGCCCCTCATAGATGAAATAGAGCTCTTTTTTATCTATTTCAATAGAGTCTTGATTTACACATGTGGCATGATCCAACAACAATAGATACATGGGTATGTCTCCTTGGTCATCCACTTTCCTTTCAAAATCATTCAATTTTTTCTATCAGGGATATGGTAGGTTGGTACGTCTACTCTGATCACCAAATAGAGGTGGTATGTCACACCATATGTCCAAAAATTTGTGTTGAGGTTGATTTTGCAAGGTCACCTATGAATTGGGTTCATATCACGGATGGGATGTAGTTCCGGTGGAAGTAGGAGGACATATTTGAGTCGTGGATGCTCAACTGTGTTGATTGTGGCTGATTTGGTTACACGAAACCGATATGTCACAATAAAGGTTTTACTACGAATTTATCGGGGGTGATGAAGATGGGTAATGGTCGCTGTGGTGAATCTGTTTTATATTTTCCTCTATTTAGGGATTATCCTTGGATTATTCTACCTAGGAGAGCTTATGTGGAAGTCTTTTATGAGCAGGGAGTGTTTGTTGAGGTGAATTCCTTTAGACATGCAGTGATTGAGGAGAAACCTCAGGCAAATGTGGAGTGGGCAGCGAAGCAGATCGATCATGTAGGGGTCAATGCGAATGGTAATTCTCTAAAGTAGGTGAAATTGAGGTCCCTAGATCTAACGGTTAGTTAGTTTTTTGATCATCTAAAGTGTGATCTTATTATTGAGAAGTCACCTGCAGTGGAAAATACTATACAAAACTGTTCCCCGTGGCTAGAGCCTATGAATGCGGAGACCTCAGACTCTGTGGCCTATGAATATGGTGTAATAGTGGTTCCTCTAGATGTTTCTATTGGACAGTTAGAATGTAGGATTTATATTTATGGTGTCTTGATGACCATAGTTTCTATTTGTAACTGATTTCATGAACTAGAACATGAGGAGATCACTCATGTGGGGATGGTTACTCAAATGAATGAAGGTGTTAGTATGCATGTTGATTTTCCACCTCAAAATTTAGTATCTGGAGAAGTTGAAATGAGGAGGGAGATACATGATGACCATGATTCTATGGAGCACCCTCAATGTTTAGCCATGATTGATACAAATAGACGATTTTTGTAGGACCAGGGAGATAGTATTGGTTATCCAGACGTGTATATTCCTATTAAATGGGGGATATCTCTGATGATGATAAGGAATGTGATAGTGGCATGGTCAGACCTTCCTATAAAGACATTTTTTTGGATGGGAATAAGAAGGTGTCTGGAAATGATGAAGTTATGACTTCCCCGTTAAGAATATGACTGAGAAAGGACTATTCTTATCTACCGAAGTTGGTGTCTACTAGGTCTTCTATTTGGAAAGATGGAGAGGATTTCTATTGTTTCAAAAATGGTATACAATATTCTAAGGAGTTTCTTTAATTGGATAATTTGAATAATAGAAATAATTATTCCAAGATTATGATGCACTATAAAATCTCATAGTTCAAATTGGCTATTGTGGAGGAAGCATTCAATCATTGATGTGGTGATGGGTATAATTTTTATGATCTATATTTGTCTATTCTAGTATATTGTACTTGCTTATTATAATTTTAATTTATTTTAATAAATTTATAGGGTTTTTACTCTGAATGATATTTTATTATAATCTAGAATATTCTATTTGATATATTTATGATTCTCAAGAATAGTCTATGTAGTTGAATGTTTACATTAAAAGTAATTGATATATGTAATTGAGAATATCACATGTCACTCAAGTAATTATAGATAAGAATATCTTTAGTATGATTCAATAAAGATCCTAATTGTCATGATTTTCATACAAGAGGAAAATATTATCTTGGTTAAATTAAATTAATGACATAATCAATAACATACCTAACCACCATTGATTAGATCAGACTAAAGTTTGGATTTAAAAAGGTATCAAATTAGGAAGGTTTACATAATAAGTATATTAAAAACCTCATGCAATGGGTATTCATATAAATAATACAACCCTATGTATATCATTGACCATATGATATTACATGTAATAAAATTTGGTGGGTTAGTATAGATAATAATTTTCAAATTATTATAATTTTTTCATACTGTTTATTATATACAAGATTATTGAAATGGTAATCTTAAAAAGTCATCAGAACACATAATACTGAATGATGATCATCAATTAAGGAAAACTGAAAGTAATAATTTAAGGGATTCATGTTATATACTATTCATGTAATATATATAGAACACCTGATTGAATGAAAAATTATATTTTATTTATTATGAAATTATAATAAAATTTAATTAATAGAATATATGACATCTAGTCTCTCATGAATTTAATAATCAGAGACTTTACATGACCATCTTTCTTCGATTTTGTTAATATATTTGTCAATGAATATTTTAAATTATCATATTTATCCAACCAAAATATCATTACATCACCCATTTAAATGATTTCATAAATTATATGATATAATAACAGTATTTTTTGGTCTTTTTCTAAGACCAGGGTCCCATTTCTTGAGATATAACTCTATTATTATCACAATAAATCTCAATTTCTCCAAACATTCATGGAACCCCCCCCCCATGTTCTATGATGAACTTATGTATCCAAATAGTCTTCTTTATAGTATCTTATGTAGAAATTCACTCTCCTCTTTCATTTAGTTTTCCATGATGTATTTTTTTGAACTTTTCTAATGAATAACTCCACCATTGAGGAAAAACATGAAACCAGACTAAAATATCCTATCTTCCATATCATTTTGGAATCTAGTGTCTATGTAACTCCATAAAAGGAGATCCTCCTCTCATATAATGAATGATACCATATCCTTTCATCTTCTCATGTATTTAATGATATTATTCAAAATAATTTAATGATTTTCACTAGGATTTGATTGGTATGTAATTATTACAGTAAAATTATAAGAGACATCGAGTTGGGAACACAACATGTTACATATGATAAATCATATGGTGAATTTATAACGAATATTATCCATGTATAACCATTTTAACATTTTAGGTCACATTGAGACTTCATTATACTTATTCCAAACAACAACAATAAAACCCTATTTTTAGAGTTATCCATACCAAATGACTTTATCACATTACAAAAATATATGTTCTGGATAATTAAAAGAATCCACGTAGATCATTCTCTATATATCTTTATAACCAATATGTAGTACTATTAACATAATTATTTCTACGAAAATAATTTTCCCAACTACAAATTTATCAAATGTAAAACAGGGATATCACTTCTAATGAGTAGCATGCTATCAGCATACAACAATATAAAGACCAAAATAGTAGTACTAACCAACTTTTATATAAAAAAACATTATCATTTTTAATGAAACTAGAATCGTTGACTGAATTATCAACTATATTAACCATCATAGAGAAGATATCACCTATCCATAAATGGACCATTATAAGTTTCATTGCATAAAAAAATCATTTGTAACTTCAAAGACTTTACTTTATACCATATTGACATCAAAGACTAAATCCACACTAATGAAATATGGTTTTGATATCTATTTTATATATCTCATAATCAATGAATTAATATTTCAATTAATGTCTAAATGGTATTTATCAAAACAACTAGTGGAAGAGTATATTTATAATCAATACCACCAATTTATTGAAACCGTTTTCCCATGAATTTAGATTTATAGGTCAACACCCAAGAAATATTAGTTTATATGAATTATATCATAGATCATATGTGTAACACCCGATACTTTTATGTTATATAAACCATCAAAGGAATCTTTTTCTACACAACACTTGCTTGGCTTGCTTTGCACGCAATCGCGACCTTCCTCGATAGCTTGCGTCGTACGCAATACCGAGTTTCACTAAACAACAATATACTATTAAAACTAGCCGTTATTAATAGTAATAACCACTTTTTGAAATTTTATAAATTTTATTTTTCAAAATGGACTTCATTTTTGGACTCAGAATATCGAAATTAGCCTAGGGTGAAATTTTGGTATTTTTCTGAAAACTTTCAATTTTTGATGAATAGTGAAACCACTAAGTGGTAGGTTAAAAACTGAATTTTTGCATAAATCTTAATTTTACCGCTTCTGTGAATGGAATTTCAAAAATCCGAGAGACACGGTTAATATCAAGGACTAAAATGTGGTTCAATGAGATGAAAATAATTTTTTGGTTAATAGTAAATAGGGTAACTAAGGGTAAATATGATATCAATATTACCCTAACACATGTCCTAATTCTATTGGACAAGTGTAATTCGACCAAAAACAAACTTAGGAATAAAATATGACCATTTAGGCCCACTTGGATTAGATTAGGACATTTATTAGTAATTTATTTAAAGAAGGGTTAAAATAGTTAAAATCAAAGTTTAATAAGTAAATCATTTTTAATATGGGGTTATACACAAGATAAATTCGATTGTAAATATTCATTAAAAAGCTAAAAAGATTTCCTACATGATGGTATTTTATTTGTAATTTTTAGACATCAAATAATTTAATTTATATATGACACAAAGATGATGCAGTAATTATCTTATTAATGAAATATTGACATAATTAATGTTATAAACACCAAAATAAATGTAATTTGAAACTTTTTATGAATTACACTAATTTTCTAGGTTACTATGATATATTTGTATTGCTTTAATCAACTTGGTTCGAACATATAATTCTGTTATGACTTTCACAAAAATCATATATCAAATAGTGTCAAAATTGACACAAAATAGTTTTTAAATCAAATATTATATTATTAATTGTTATTTTATTCCTAAAAATCTAAGGTTCGGCCAAATGACTTAGATAAGGATATATATATTAATAATAAACAATTTGGGGTTCGTTTGGCATGTTATAGTAAGTGTATTAACCATATAGTGAAAGAAAACAAAAAGACACGGTAAAAGTTAAATTATTTAACTTAGAGTTAAATCTAATTGATAAGGTTAAAATAATACCCTAAACTTGTCTAAATCCTATTGGTTGATGGGATTTCGACCCTTCCCCACTTTATCTTCGAAATAAGACCCTTTGGAACCATTATAAACCGATTTTGACTTTAATATAAAATAATATTTTGAGAAATTCCTAAGGTGCCCCTCTCCTCCCTTATAAAAGGGCACCTCCTCCCCCTCCTCCTCACACCAAATTGAGCACTCAAGCTCGGCCAACCCCTGCCATTTTCTCCTCTCCACTTCCCTAGAATAATCCTAGAGGTCCTGGTCTTCTCCAAAGACCAATATTAGTTCCTTAAGTGGGGGATTCAAAGAGGCGTTCCAAAGAAGAGGTAATATCCATTACCGATCTTTTCAATTTCTTTCTTCTTCAACTTCTTCTTCTTTAGTTGTTTCATGATAAAGTAATAACATCAGTACTACTTACATACTGATATGTTATTATAAATATGAAACAACCCTAATTCACCTTCTATCCATCCTACGGAAAAATGAAATCACCGCGCGTGCGTATGTACGGAATACCGTCTCCACGCCGTGGTGTAATTTATTTTCCACCATCACCTTACAAGGATGGGTATAATGGTGTAATGAGTAACTATATATGATTATTATGAAGTAATATTGATACTGAAATAATATATATATATACTCCAATACAATTCCACGATCAAAGGAACGATATCATCACTCGTGCGTACGTACGGAATACCGTCTCCACGATGTGATGCGACTCGTTCTACATGATCTTCATTTCATAATGATTATATAAATGAATTGAATGAATGAATATGGTATATACTACACTAATACCATTCTGGAAATGAATTATCTATAACCTAAAGATAAGAATAAGAATTTATTCGACAAAACACGCATAAGAACAAAAAGTTATAAAGACCCGAGTAACAAGTAACAATGAAATATTACTAACAAGAAGCTAATAATATGACCATATATGATATCATATCAATATGTATGATTCTGGAATAAGTCAATAACATGATTTAAACCATTATACAGGAGCTTCGGACATGAACAAAGCAAATCGGACCTAAGGTAAGGGAAATATCACAATCTCATTTTTATCCGAGATTGTTTATTCGTAAGTATTTACTGGGGTGTATTTTATCATCCACATCCATGTTTCATCAATATGTAATATTATTTCCATCCACCTAAAATTGTTTAAATCCATTTTTACCCTTCGATGAGTTTTTAGTAAAGAATATGAAAGGAATCTTTTGTCGTTTTTCCGTACGAGGTACTTTTTGACTTTTCCAACAAAAGTACGAAGAATGTTTTTTTTAACTTATACGGCATGAATGGATTCTTAAAACAAAATTTCCAAGAATCTTCCTTTACAAGTTTTCAAGTTTATTTTTAATCAAATTCTTTTATTTTAAAGTTGTATGGCATGTTATGAAATGAAAAATGTTTTTGAAGAAGAAAGGATATTTTCCTCAAGAATGGAGTTCAAGTGTTTTATCAAAATTATTTTCCATCTAAGATAATAAAGGGTTCTGTTTCTATCCCTATTATTACATTGATTTGATTATGTTGTGATGGAAATATTTTTATGAATTCCTTTATCTTATATGAATTGTTTTATGATGTCATGTTGTTTAAGAATTCCATTTTTATTACATGGGTTACGCTATGATGTAAGGTTTATGATTATGTGGCACACATAAGAAAGGATTCATTATAAGATGGGTGGGACCTATATCTCCCTCCAATGCATTGGGTAAAGATTTTATATCTCATGAGATAGACATGGCTGGAACGGAAGGTTATTTCGGATCAGTGATACAGGACTGAAACGAGGAGTGAACTCGGTTCAGAAAGGGACTTTGTCCACTAAGATAGTCTTGGCATTGAGTCATGACTAACAAGAAATGATTTTCCATGATTATGTGTTCATGCCACAAAGTTTCAAGTTTTATGTTATGATTATGGGGATCTCATTTTCACTTCTATGATTTATTCCATGTTAAGATATTATGATCTCTTTTGCAGGTTTTGATTTTCAAAAAGATATGATATGATTTTTATTTCCTTTATTTGCCCTTGCTGAGCATTTGAGCTCACCCTTTTATGTTTTCTTTTCCTTAGGTCAGGAAGATGGATATTAAGTAGAATATGCTAAAAGGGACCCTAGATATGAGGAAATAAATGGGAGACACTGTAGAAGATTTATGAACCAGTTGTTTATGTTTCCCAGTTTCTAAAGACACTATACCTATACGGTCCTTTGTGGTTTTGTCATATGTTGTAATAAGTGTGCTTCAATTTTGAAGTATTAACAATGTATGTAAAGTATGGGTCGTTATAGTTGGTATCAGAGGAATGTTATAGTCAACCTTTGGAAACTAGGATGTGAAAGCCTTAGTAAGAACCCTAAGGATAAGTCTAAGCATAGAACACAATCTTAGAAATGGCCATGAATAACCTAGGATAAGACCATAAGCATGAAAATTTTATTCTTGAATTATGTGGTTTCCTATTATAATTAGTGTTGCTCACACTATTCTTCTTGGTTTTAGTCAATGGCTGGAACCCGAAGGAACCGTGTTAATGCGGAATGCGATGGGCAATGCAATGATTGTCCCCCTGAGCAACCAAACGATATGGGAGCTGGAATGCAAAATCTTGTAGCCATGCTCACACAACTTTCTCAAGCTATGAATCATGCAGGATTTCCAAACGAGCAAAGGAGGGAGCAACATTCTGTTGAATCCTTCATGAGGCAGCGTCCACCTTCTTTCAGCGGGTCTACTGATCCATTAGTTGCTGAACAATGGATTAGTACTACTGAAAAGATATTTTCAGTTCTTCAATGTTCTGAGCATGATAAAGTCATCCTAGCAGTGTATCGTTTGGAAGGAGATGCGGATCAATGGTGGAATCTTGTTAAGAATACGAGGCAAAGGGATGAAATTGAGTCTATGGAATGGGACGAGATCAAGAACTTATTTTTCAATAAGTACTTCCCTCGTATTCTCCGAACAAAGATGGAGAAAGAGTTTTTTTGAACTGAAGCAAAGGGATGATGAATCTGTTGGTACCTATGAAGCAAATTTTACCAGACTTGCAAGGTACGCTTCTGGTATTATTATCCAACCTGAGAATAAGATCGATCGATTCTTTAGTGGCTTAAAACCAAGTCTTCGAAGGGCGTTAGCCATAAGGGACTTCAATAGCTACGAGGAAATCGTTCGATGTGCTCTCAAAGTCGAGATGGAGATTGGAGTAACCCATCAGTCACATGGGTTTGATAAGAAGAGGAAGATGGAATTCAAAGAAAAATCTAAAGAGCACACGGAAAAGAAGATGAGCTTTCCCTTATGCTCAAAGTGTGGAAATAAACATGGAGGAAGTTGTCTTAAAGGGACAAGTAAATGTTTTAAATGTGGAAAGGAAGGTCATCGGGCATTTGAATGCCGCGATAATGGGAAGAAGATGTCTAATGATGCAAACAAAGGAAGGGATACACAGAATGAACCTACTACACTTCAATGTTTCAAGTGCAAGGAGATGGGGCATTATGCCAATCAATGCCCAAATCCAAGGGTTAATGATGATGGTCGACGTCAACAAACTCTTAAGGCTAAAGACAAAGGAAAGTCACATGCAATTTCTATCAGCGATGTGGAGTACGATAACGATGTGGTGAAAGGTACACTTACCATCCACTCTAAAGTAGTAAATGTTTTATTTGATTCTGGATCCACCCACTCTTTTATTTCTGAAGACTTTTCTAAGGGTATCACCGTATTACCTCAACAATTAGATGTTGAGTTAGCTGTGACAACACCTAATGGCACATCAATCGCATCAAAAGTTTATAATTCTTCTCCGATCGAAGTTTGTGGGAAAGTGCTTCCTGCAAATCTTGTGATCCTTCCTATAGTGGAATTTGATGTGATTCTTGGCATGGATTGGCTTTCTTTATACGGAGCTCATATCAATTTCCAAAGAAGGGAAGTCACATTTCATATTCCAGATCAATCTATGATCGTCTATCAATGCAAGGATGAACATAACCTTTCAGTGGAAATTTCTTCCATTTTATGGGTATTGATTCCACTAAATGAAGGTTATTTATCTCAAATGGTTGGTGAGAAACTCGCGATTAAGAATATGCCCATTGTACGGGAGTTTGATGATGTCTTTCCGGAGGAATTACCGGGTCTTCCACCAAATCGTGAAGTTGAGTTTTCAATAGAACTCGTACCGGGTGCTTTGCCTATTTCAAAGACACCTTATAGAATGGCCCCAATTGAGTTGCAGGAATTGAAGAAGAAACTCCAAGAGAATCTTGATAAGGGATTCATACGCCCTAGTGCGTCACCTTGGGGAGCACCTGTTCTATTTGTTAAGAAGAAAGATGGATCAATGAGACTCTGCATTGATTATCGAGAACTTAACAAGATCACTATCAAGAACAAATATCCTCTCCCACGCATTGATGACTTATTTGACCAACTACGCGGAGCTCAATACTTTTCCAAGATTGATCTTCGTTCTGGGTATCATCAATTAAGAGTCAAAAGGGAGGATATACCAAAGACGGCTTTCCGTACAAGGTATGGACACTATGAATTTATAGTGATGCCATTTGGTCTTACTAATGCCCCTGCTATCTTCATGGATCTAATGAATAGAGTCTTTAGAGACTATCTTGATCAATTTGTGGTAGTCTTTATAGACGATATTCTTGTCTATTCAAAGAGCAAGGAAGAGCATGAAGATCACTTGAGAATTATATTGAAGACCCTGAGAAAGGAGAAGCTTTATGCCAAATTTACTAAGTGTGAATTTTGGCTTCAAAAAGTTGCATTTTTGGGTCACATAATCTCAAAAGAGGGGATATCTGTGGATCCAGCAAAAACAGAGGTTATCGAAAGATGGTCAAGACCAACAACAGTAACTGAGATCCGAAGTTTTCTTGGTTTGGCTGGTTATTATCGACGTTTTGTAAAAGATTTTTCACGATTATCTAATCCACTCACCAAGTTGACTCGGAAAGGAGTTAAGTTTGTTTGGACAGAGGAATGTGAAGAGAATTTCAAGGAGTTGAAAAGAAGGTTATCCAGTGCACCTGTGCTCACACTGCCTTGTAGTGGAGAAAGGTTTGTGATCTACAGTGATGCATCCAAGAAGGGATTGGGGTGTGTTCTTATGCAAAATGATATGGTGATAGCTTATGCCTCACGACAGTTGAAAATCCATGAGCAAAATTACCCAACACATGATTTGGAGTTGGCTGCGGTAATCTTTGCATTAAAGATTTGGAGGCATTACCTTTATGGTGAAAGGTGTGATATTTATACTAATCATAAAAGTTTAAAGTATATTTTCACACAAAAGGAGTTGAATATGCGTCAAAGAAGATGGTTGGAGCTGATTAAGGATTATGACTGCTCAATCCATTACCACCCTGGGAAAGCAAACAAGGTGGCAGATGCATTAAGTCGACAAGACCATGCTAGCTTATCCATGATGAGGATCAAAAAAGATCCAATATTTATGGATTTACAAAGGATGGATCTTGGAGTTATAATGGAAGGGGGAAAATCTTATCTTTCTCAAATGAATGTTCAACCATCTATACATGTGAAGATTAAAGAGGCACAGAAAGAAGATGTCGAGTTACAAAAGAAGGTGAGAAATGTTCCTGAATTCAACCTTGATTGTGATGGGATAATAAAGTTCAGGAATCGGGTTTGCATTCCTCCCATCCCCGAATTAAAGAATGAGCTGCTGGATGAGGCTCATAGTTCATCATTCTCTATTCATCCTGGAAGTACGAAGATGTATAGGGACCTGAAAGAGTACTTCTGGTGGGATGGCATGAAAATAGATGTTGCTGAATATGTCTCTCGATGCTTGGTTTGTCAACAAGTTAAAGCTGAGAGACAAAAGTCCAAGGGGATGTTACAACCATTACCCATACCCGAATGGAAATGGGAAAACATCACTATGGACTTTGTCACAGGACTTCCTAAAACATCCAAAGGCAATAATGCTATCTGGGTCATAGTTGATCGTCTTACAAAGTCCGCACACTTCATTGCTATTAGAGAGGATTTCCCTCTAGATCAGCTTGCCAGGATATATGTAAAGGAAGTGGTAAGACTGCATGGAGTACCACTTTCTATTATATCTGATCGGGATCCGAGATTTACCTCGAAGTTCTGGCGAAGTCTTCAGCATACTCTGGATACAGAGTTGAGTTTCAGCACTGCTTATCATCCCCAGACAGACGGTCAGTCTGAGAGAACAATTCAAACCCTAGAAGATATGTTGAGAGCTTGCTCTATGGATTTCAAAGGAGGTTGGGATCAACACCTACCTTTGGTGGAATTTTCTTATAATAACAGCTTTCACTCCAGTATTCAGATGGCTCCTTATGAAGCTCTATATGGAAAGAAATGCAGGACTCCAACTTGCTGGGATGAAGTTGGGGAAAGAAAGCTATTAGGACCTGATCTCGTTGATGAAATGGCAGAAAAGGTCAGATCTATTCAACAACACATAAGAGCAGCTCAGAGTCGACAGAAAAGTTATGCCGACAACCGAAGAAAAGACCTAGAGTTTGAAGTGGGTGATAAAGTGTTCTTACGAATATCTCCCTGGAAGAGGGTTATGAGATTTGGAAAGAAGGGGAAGTTGAGCCCTAGATATATCGGTCCTTTCGAAATACTGGATCGTGTTGGGAAGGTAGCTTACCGATTGGCGCTTCCACCGAATCTCTCTCAAGTTCACGATGTGTTCCATGTATCTCTCCTGAGAAAGTACATACCAGATCCTTCAAATGTACTCAGCTCAGAAGTTGTACCGCTGGAGCAAGATCTTTCTTATGAAGAACAGCCGATAGAGATTCTGGATCGTAGCGAAAAAGTCCTACGAAACAAGACCACTCGCTTGGTGAAAGTTTTATGGAGGAACCACCAACTTGAAGAAGCTACATGGGAGCTTGAGGATATGATGAGGGAGAAGTATCCTCATTTGTTTGTTACAAAGTGACGAATTTCGAGGGCGAAATTCTTTTTAAGGGGGGTAGAATGTAACACCCGAGACTTTTATGTTATATAAACCATCAAAGGAATCTTTTTCTACACAACACTTGCTTGGCTTGCTTTGCACGCAATCGCGACCTTCCTCGATAGCTTGCGTCGTACGCAATACCGAGTTTCACTAAACAACAATATACTATTAAAACTAGCCGTTATGAATAGTAATAACCACTTTTTGAAATTTTATAAATTTTATTTTTCAAAATGGACTTCATTTTTGGACTCAGAATATCGAAATTAGCCTAGGGTGAAATTTTGGTATTTTTCTGAAAACTTTCAATTTTTGATGAATAGTGAAACCACTAAGTGGTAGGATAAAAACTGAATTTTTGCATAAAACTTAATTTTACCGCTTCTGTGAATGGAATTTCAAAAATCCGAGAGACACGGTTAATATCAAGGACTAAAATGTTGTTCAATGAGATGAAAATAATTTTTTGGTTAATAGTAAATAGGGTAACTAAGGGTAAATATGATATCAATATTACCCTAACACATGTCCTAATTCTATTGGACAAGTGTAATTCGACCAAAAACAAACTTAGGAATAAAATATGACCATTTAGGCCCACTTGGATTAGATTAGGACATTTATTAGTAATTTATTTAAAGAAGGGTTAAAATAGTTAAAATCAAAGTTTAATAAGTAAATCATTTTTAATATGGGGTTATACACAAGATAAATTCGATTGTAAATATTCATTAGAAAGCTAAAACGATTTCCTACATGATGGTATTTTATTTGTAATTTTTAGACATCAAATAATGTAATTTATATATGACACAAAGATGATGCAGTAATTATCTTATTAATGAAATATTGACATAATTAATGTTATAAACACCAAAATAAATGTAATTTTAAACTTTTTATGAATTTTACTAATTTTCTAGGTTACTATGATATATTAGTATTGATTTAATCAACTGGGTTCGAACATATAATTCTGTTATGACTTTCACAAAAATCATATCAAATAGTGTCAAAATTGACACAAAATAGTTTTTAAATCAAATATTATATTATTAATTGTTATTTTATCCTAAAAATATAAGGTTCGGCCAAATGACTTAGATAAGGATATATATATTAATAATAAACAATTTGGGGTTCGTTTGGCATGTTATAGTAAGTGTATTAACCATATTGTGAAAGAAAACAAAAAGACACGGTAAAAGTTAAATTATTTAACTTAGAGTTAAATCTAATTGATAAGGTTAAAATAATACCCTAAACTTGTCTAAATCCTATTGGTTGATGGGATTTCGACCCTTCCCCACTTTAGCTTCGAAATAAGACCCTTTGGAACCATTATAAACCGATTTTGACTTTAATATAAAATAATATTTTGAGAAATTCCTAAGGTGCCCCTATCCTCCCTTATAAAAGGGCACCTCCTCCCCCTCCTCCTCACACCAAATTGAGCACTCAAGCTCGGCCAACCCCTGCCATTTTCACCTCTCCACTTCCCTAGAATAATCCTAGAGGTCCTGGTCTTCTCCAAAGACCAATCTTAGTTCCTTAAGTGGGGGATTCAAAGAGGCGTTCCAAAGAAGAGGTAATATCCATTACCGATCTTTTGAATTTCTTTCTTCTTCAACTTCTTCTTCTTTAGTTGTTTCATGATAAAGTAATAACATCAGTACTACTTACATACTGATATGTTATTATAAATATGAAACAACCCTAATTCACCTTCTATCCATCCTACGGAAAAATGAAATCACCGCGCGTGCGTACGTACGGAATACCGTCTCCACGCCGTGGTGTAATTTATTTTCCACCATCACCTTACAAGGATGGGTATAATGGTGTAATGAGTAACTATATATGATTATTATGAAGTAATATTGATACTGAAATAATATATATATACTCCAATACAATTCCACGATCAAAGGAACGATATCATCACTCGTGCGTACGTACGGAATACCGTCTCCACGATGTGATGCGACTCGTTCTACATGATCTTCATTTCATAATGATTATATAAATGAATTGAATGAATGAATATGGTATATACTACACTAATACCATTCTGGAAATGAATTATCTATAACCTAAAGATAAGAATAAGAATTTATTCGACAAAACACGCATAAGAACAAAAAGTTATAAAGACCCGAGTAACAAGTAACAATGAAATATTACTAACAAGAAGCTAATAATATGACCATATATGATATCATATCAATATGTATGATTCTGGAATAAGTCAATAACATTATTTAAACCATTATACAGGAGCTTCGGACACGAACAAAGCAAATCGGACCTAAGGTAAGGGAAATATCACAATCTCATTTTTATCCGAGATTGTTTATTCGTAAGTATTTACTGGGGTGTATTTTATCATCCACATCCATGTTTCATCAATATGTAATATTATTTCCATCCACCTACAATTGTTTAAATCCATTTTTACCCTTCGGTGAGTTTTTAGTAAAGAATATGAAAGGAATCTTTTGTCGTTTTTCCGTACGAGGTACTTTTTGACTTTTCCAACAAAAGTACGAAGAATGTTTTTTTTAACTTATACGACATGAATGGATTCTTAAAACAAAATTTCCAAGAATCTTCCTTTACAAGTTTTCAAGTTTATTTTTAATCAACTTCTTTTATTTTAAAGTTTTATGGCATGTTATTAAATGAAAAATGTTTTTGAAGAAGAAAGGATATTTTCCTCAAGAATGGAGTTCAAGTGTTTTATCAAAATTATTTTCCATCTAAGATAATAAAGGGTTCTGTTTCTATCCCTATTATTACATTGATTTGATTATGTTGTGATGGAAATATTTTTATGAATTCCTTTATCTTATATGAATTGTTTTATGATGTCATGTTGTTTAAGAATTCCATTTTTATTACATGGGTTACGCTATGATGTAAGGTTTATGATTACGTGGCACACATAAGAAAGGATTCATTATAAGATGGGTGGGACCTATATCTCCCTCCAATGCATTGGGTAAAGATTTTATATCTCATGAGATAGACATGGCTGGAACGGAAGGTTATTTCGGATCAGTGATACAGGACTGAAACGAGGAGTGAACTCGGTTCAGAAAGGGACTTTGTCCACTAAGATAGTCTTGGCATTGAGTCATGACTAACAAGAAATGATTTTCCATGATTATGTGTGCATGCCACAAAGTTTCAAGTTTTATGTTATGATTATGGGGATCTCATTTTCACTTCTATGATTTATTCCATGTTAAGATATTATGATCTCTTTTGCAGGTTTTGATTTTCAAAAAGATATGATATGATTTTTATTTCCTTTATTTGCCCTTGCTGAGCATTTGAGCTCACCCTTTTATGTTTTCCTTTCCCCAGGTCAGGAAGATGGATATTAAGTAGAATATGCTAAAAGGGACCCTAGATATGAGGATATAAATGGGAGACACTGTAGAAGATTTATGAACCAGTTGTTTATGTTTCCCAGTTTCTAAAGACACTATACCTATACGGTCCTTTGTGGTTTTGTCATATGTTGTAATAAGTGTGCTTCAATTTTGAAGTATTAACAATGTATGTAAAGTATGGGTCGTTATAATATGCCCGCTAAACATTTCTTAGAATCCAAAATAAAATTTGACTCTTAGATGATACTTGGTTTATCATTTATAAACATAATTTCATCATTATTTACAATAATAAATCTAGATATATTATTTTTTCAACAAAATTCTATCATAAACTTGAGGTTATTATGTAATCTATGTTATTTCTATTTCTATAACCACTTATAAATGTATCTCACTTACCAACTCCGGAACTAATAATTTTTTTTGTCAGAACATCTCAAAGAATAAATTTCCTCTCACTAAAATCTCAAATAATGTATACAATCTTATGTTAAAAACTATGATGAAGAAAAACTATTTATATTTAATATGATTATAAAATTAATATTCCATAGAATTTTTTGAATAACAAATAAATATGGATCTCATTTATTTCGGGATAATTTTTTTAAATATGAACATAATATGTATTTTTTTATAACACAAACTTATTATAAATAATAATTGGAATTAGTACCATTCCATATCTCATATGGTCTATTTATAACTTCCCTACAATATAGTTTAGTATGAAAAATGTTTATTACAAATAATAACCCCATAATGATATAAGATTGTGACCATGAGTCATCATTGATTAAACTATGTCTAAAAAGGTACAATTATTTTTCTCAAACAAAACATTTCACAGTGTTGTTCTAAGAGGATCTGGTGGTAAAAATATCAACAATATCATAGAAGATAAATAAATTTCAAAAAGAGGTACTCATCATCCAGATCTTGTTAGATAATCATAAAAACTTTTCTAAGTTTAGTTTTTACTTATTTTCTAAAATATTTGATATTTTCAAATGTCTCAAATATATATCACATAAGAAATATAGTTCTATACTGACTAAATTAATCAGCAAGGATTGTTAAGTACCAATACCCATCAGGGGATTGAGAACACATAATCAATATAAATCACTATGATATATGTCCTATAGTGTACTAGATCATTAAATGTTTCTATCAAAAAGTTCATTGTTCATTATGCATGATAACAAATACTAATAAATTTAAGCAATTAATAATTGAATGAGTCCAAAAATATATCTCAATGGATCATTTAGATGTGTTCCTCATTTATATTCCCAATGAGTTAATTCCAATGATATGCAGTGTTATAAATAATATTTTAAATTATTATCCTAATTCCTATAGACTGTATTGTCCATGGATAGATTTTATAAATCATTCACCATATTTTTTATACCAGAAAATATTTTATTCCTATATATAGAAAAAATATTATTATTAATCATGCTTGAATGACCCTTCATTTCCAAAAAAGAAATAGAAAAAAATTCTACATATGGCTAAAACATACTGATATTTTTCTAATTCAAAAGAATATATTATTTTGGGGATCAATTGATAATTATCTCAAAATTTTCCACTAATTTCTTTCGAGATTACATGTATTTAATTCTATTAATTCATGATAATATTGAGTTTTACACATTTTGGGGATTACATGTTGAATTTTGGAAATAAGTACATAAGTATTTAAATCATATCATTTTTATAACTTAATTGAAACCCCATCATTGAATATATAACCTGCATAACCGAATTCATTTCATAATGATTTATTTTTGTATTATATGTATTATGTGTAAATTCAATCATTTATTTAATTTATTATTTCATTATTTTATTTTATGTAAGTTGGAATAATATATTTAATTATATATTTATATGGTTTAGACAATGTCAGGAAACAAACATAACCTTATGGAAACACTTGAAATTGAATTATATAAAAAAATGTTTCATCATGCCAATTTTATAGAAGGAACTGGAGGGATTTTGAGTCCATCAACCCAGGAACATATACGTAGTTAGAGGGAGGTGACTTCAGCGTTGTTGTGGATGCATCTGAGGAGAATATCGGAAGACCTATCTCCCAAAGGGGTATCTCGAGCTTCTCATTCTTTGTTGCCCAAGAAGGCATCCTCGACCAGGGATTCCTTGGCGATAGATTCACAAGGTGTAACAACTAGAGAGGAAACCCGATATTGTGGTGTTATTTGGATTGGTTCATAGGAAACCTTCAACCAATATCCTCATTTACCAATTTAGAGGTCATTCACATGTTCTACACACTTTATGATCACTCTCCCTTATTTATCAATCAAAAGATATGTAACGATGGTAGGGATTGTTTCTTATTTTCAAAGTGGTGGGTTCAATAACCATCCCTTTGATCAATATTTCAAGAGTACTGGGAGAAACCCATTCAAGGAAGCCCATGGATCAACTTCCATAACATACTTTAGTGGATGAAAAAAGACTTGATGCCCTAGCCCTACTCCCTCCCCACAGACTACCTTAACCAAGAATACTAGGAAGTCAACATTGAATATGATGAAACTAGTTTAAATAGAGTCTAGTATGAGGTAAACTTACCCTTAATTGATCACTATAAATATTTTTTAATGAGATATTTCTAGATCAGGTGATCTGCCTATGAAAAAATATCCAAAGCCACTTTTCTCAAGGAGGGTGGCCGAAACACTACCTTATTTTATAAATGCATCAAAGATAAATGCCATTGGTGGTCCCCAAACATCAATCTAGAGGATAGATTGTTCTATAATGACCCAAAGGTGATCAAGGGTATGGTGTTTTCATATTTTACTTCCCTTCATTATGATACAAACTTGAGGATGATGGATGGATACCCCAATGGCCATTCATATATCTTTAACTCTATCCTTTATGAGGTATCCTCCTCAGATAATGAATTCCTAAGGTGCATCCTTAGGGAATAGGATGTGTGAGAGAATATTTTTTTCACTCAAGTAGATAAGATCCCCTAGACCATAAAATTTTCCATGGTCATTTTATGTTATCTCTTGGTCTACCATCAAGCATGACCTGGTTAGTATTATTGAATACTTTTTCTATGGTGGCTTATAGCCTCATCTGGTAAGTTTCCCTACCATGGGTTTGATACCCAATATTAGATACCCTACTTATATCAAGAAATTCAGACTCATTAGCATGTTTAACTTCTAATACAAGATCCCAACCTCTATCATCAACAAAAGTCTCTCCCATTTTATCCCAAGATGTATCTCAGAGGTGCATCTTGCCTTCACCAATGAAAGATCCATCCAAGGTGCTATTTAAAAATCATAGGTGATGGAGGGAAAATAAATTGGAAGGTTTACGTATCCAATGTTATCATTTAAGTACAAATGGAAAAGGATTATTACCAGCTTGAATGGAATTTCATTTTGAGGGTCATGAGGAGCATGGGGTTCTTAGAGTGGGTGGTCGATCAGTTTTTTACTACTATTGCTTTGAATAGTTTAACATATTATTCATGTAAAAGAGATATGGGTTATTGAAATCCATTAGGGGTTTACATAAATGGGATAATTTAACTCTTAGTATATTTCTCATGATTCACGATGCCCTCAGTAGATTTTTTTAATGCATGCATAAAGACTGTATTTATTACTCCCTATAGGTGAAGAGCTCATTCCAATGGGGTGTCTCATATTTTTGCATAGATGATATGAATTTTTTTATCAATGTATGAAATGATTCTATTATAGGTTTTAAATATTCTCTATTGGTTTATTATAAGTGGATTATCCAGGTGATTAACCATGACAAATGTGGGGTGTACTTCTCATCCTCATGTCCCAAGAGTTTGAGGAACAATAGTGGATATATTTTGTTTATGCACAGGAATCCTTTCTTGTATACTAGATTGGGGATCCTATGAAACATTTTAGGGCTTGGATTAGTCACTATGATGGGTTGGTACACAAGATAAACAATTGTATCTCTAATTTGAAGAATATATTTCTCTCATTTGGTGGATGGATCACCCTTGTTAATTGTTTTTTGTCCTCCAACCCCATGCATGTCATGACAGTGCTCAAATTTACCAAGTACATTCTGATACATATTGAGAAGTTACTATGTTTCATTGTTTGGGATGACCATGGTGAGGATATGTGCCATTTGTCTTCTTGTTTGATGCTGGATAGACTAGTTGATAAGGGGGTATTAATGTAAGGAACTTTTAAAAGTCAATGCATTATATTTAAAGAAAACATGCTTGGGAAGTGATCGAGGGGGAAAAGATTTGGAGTAGATTCATTTTTAATAAGTATGGAAATGTGTTTCATACTCAGAATAGATACCCACACATCTGTTGATATCTCTCTAGGTCCACATTCGAGTTGTCAAACTTCACCCACCGTGGGTTATCGAGCATGGGGATATCATCTTCTGGGATTGTAATTGGGAAGTTTAGATATTTCCCTTTACAAGATGTCCATCCCTTGAGTAAACTTCTAAGGATCTTGTCATTAATCATCCTTTATCCATGTAATTTTGATCCACAAATAGAAAATTCTCTATGAGTATATGATAATGGGAGACACCGCTGATGCCTGAAAATTCATTGGTGCTACCACAGGTACCTTCTTAGAGAAGGAATATAAAAAGATGATGTACTCATCTAAAATCAGTGACATGTGGGGTGGTCATCTCTAGTGCAAAGTGATTCCATCAAAACATAACTTTTGGGTTTGGAGGATCCAAAACTGTGCTCTCACTACAACAAAATATGCCATTATCACTTCTAAAAATGGCGTTTATCAGTTCTATAGAATCACTGACAACCGATATGAGAATAAAATCATAGTCTTTTATCTGTTCTAAAAAAGTAATAATGTAGGGGAATACTCTAGTATTCTCCATCAGAATAATATAACACCAATGAAGTGTGTTGTAACAATAAATTGCAACACCAAGAACACCATGAAATCAAAAAAATAAAGTACAAATACATAACTTAAATGAAATAAAATTTACACCACAAATTCAATAAAAATAAACTATATTAAATAAAATTAAAACATTCATTTATAAAATTAAAAATGTAAAAATAATTAGATACATTAAAAAATAGTATTCTTCCTTTTTATTTTTATCCTAACCCCTCGTCAAGAAAAAAACACCCCTGTATAGGAAAAAAATTCTTATTTTACTAATAATATAAATTAATTAATTAACAAAAAGTGGTAATTTTAAAATAAAATTTGAGTCATATAAGGAACATTGATTATCAGATTGAGGTACAGTTGATTCTTGAACATGAGACTGTTTCTTGATCATCTTCAAGAATTATCTTTGTAAAAATTAACAAAATAATTATAATTTAACAATGATATTTAAATTAATAACTAATAACATATAGAATGATAAGAAAACAATCAAGGCTCATTTTATCGGTTTTGGCGATGTGATGTGGTTTTTAAACTAAAATAACACTTATATAATGGAAAGATTCACTTAGAGTCATACCAGTTACAACATGAATCATATTGAGGTTTGGATGATTTTTAAACATCTAAATTGACTTATGGATCATTTTCTTAAAATATCAATACAATCTGAATGGATTTTTATGGTTTTGAGTACATTGTTCATCTTTTTTACTAAAATGTCATTATAAAATAGAAACATGCTCTTTGACTCATATTGGACTCATCATGTGTTTGATTGACATGGTTCAAATTCCTACACATAACAAATTTCATATATATAGTTTTCCAAAATTATTAAGAGAATCTGAGTATGTTTTCTCAATTTTCAGTGAGAAACACTTTTTGAAATAAAATGTTGATTTTCAAATGATAACAAACACATTAATTCATAACAGGAACTTACTATATCATATTGAGGTGTTTTTTATTCCTAAATATAAAAAATGACTTATATATAATTTTCCTAATGTATTAATTAAATATGACAGCATCTGAATGGTTTCGAGTAGGTCAATTTTCCTTTTTGCTAAAATTATTGTCAATTATAAATAAATAGATGCACTTGGAGTCATAACTTTCACATCATGCATCATATTGAGGTTAACATGATTCATAAATTTAAAAAATGACTTATGGATTATTTTTATAATGTATAAAAACAATCTAAATGTTTTTGATTCATCATGAGTAGGACAACTATCCTTTTTACTAAAATTGATGTCAATTTTAAATAGAAAGATGCAATTAGAATCATATTAGTAACGTCGTGAGTTGGATTGAGGTGAATCTAATTCATACACATTATAAATATCATATGTATTGCTTTATTAAGGTATAAAAACATTCCAAATGAATTTATTCAATTTTTAGTTTGTCAATTAACTTTTTTAAAAAAATGTCATTTTATGTTTGAAACATGAACATTGACACATACTAATCACATCATGTATCTATTTGATGTGGGACAAATTAATACACATAAAAACTTCTAATGAATAGAATTTGTAAATTATTATGAAAATCTAAGCACATTTTCTTGGTTTTTAGTGTGTATCATTTGTTTTTGAATGAAACTGTCAATTTTCAAGTGATAATAGACATATTAAGTCATATTAGGCATTTCTTGTTTAAAATTGAGGTGACGATGATTACTACATGTCAAAAATGACATAAGGAACATTTCCATAGTGGATAAAAAATTCAAATGAGTTTTTTTTGTTTTGAGTAGGTAGTTTTTCCTTTTTACAAAAAATTATGTCAATTTTAAATATAAAGGCACACATGTAGTCATACTGGTTACACCGTACATCGATTGAGGTGAGAATAATTTATAAATTTATAAAATTACCTATGGATTGTTTTACTAAAGTATATGACAAATATAAATGTGTTTCCATAGTTTTAAGTATGTCACTTTGTTTACTAAACTTTCATTTTAGAATGGAACCACACACCTTGACTCATACTAATAATATTGTGTATTGGTTTGTTGTGGGATTGATTTATACATATTAAATATGACATATAAATAGGTTTCCTAAATTATCAAAAAATGAGTGTGTTTTATCTATTTTCAATGAGTGAAAATTTTTGAACAAAAATGTTGATTTTAAACTGATAATAGATACATGGAGTCATAACGGTCACATCGTACATCTAATTGAGGGGTGGGTGATTCTTAATTTCTCAAATGACTTATGGATCATTTTCCAAAAGTTTCAAAATAATTTGAATATTTTTCTTGGTTTTGAGAATGTAAGTTGTCTTTTTTACTGAAACTAATGTCAATTTTAAATAAAAATAATCTCTTTTGGTCATTTCGGTCACACCATGTGTTAGATTGTGGTGCAATTGTTTCCTACATGTCTGAATGTCTCAAAATAATCCTAACTTCCACTGTTTCCATGTTTTTATTATCATTATATATCAAAGTATAAACAATTTATATATATTGAATGGATGTTCTTTTCTAAACAAACTTTCTCATTGATGAAGACCACAAGAGAAGAGAAGCTGTTGTTCCAATTATATCATGAGAAGTCACCACAATAGGCACATGATCATCCACTACTCTTGGGAATTTCAACAATGAAAAAGTTCTTTCATCTAACAACATTGAATCAATATGAAGTGTTGAATGGTAAATAAATAAAGGCAATCAAAATAGAAAAAGTGATACCTTTTGTTAGAAAGAAACATTTTATCTCTTTTGTGGCTTGTTGTAGATGGATGAAAGAAAAATATGACTTCCCAAAAGATATGTGAAAAAACTAAATAATTATTTGATAAAAATTATAATTAAATTAACTTAAAAATATTATATAAAATGATGAAAAAAATAATTAAATACGTGGTAGTAATTAACCTTTTCTTAATGGTTGTATAAATTCAGGATGTATCTCCTTGTTTCCATTCTCTCAGTTTTAGGTTCGAAGTCCAATCCCTTGTGAGTATGATAAGCTTCAAACCACCCACCAAAATCTAAAAAAAGAATCCACCTGTATAAAAAAATAATTATTATATGATTAATAGAAAATAAATAATTTAAACATAAATATTAAGCCGTTCATTAATTCTATGGACAATGAATTTATTATAAAAACATTGTTGGCCACAGTGATATGTCGATGGTAAAGGTAGAATGATGATAAAAACACAAATAGATATCTCTAAACAATCAATCAATGTGTGAAGAGGATGAGGAGAAAATATGATACCTAGGATTGAAGCTCTGAATCATCCAAGAGAAAGAATAAATATTGTATTAGGTTTATAAAATATTTAATTTTTAAAAAATAAATAAATAAATACCAATAATATATTAATTATCAACGTTGAAAGTTGTAACTAATCCTAATAATAGAAACTAAAAATTTTATTATTTCAAATTATTTCAGTATTCTTTGATGATTGTGGGTATTTGAATTTTAGAAAATAATTACTTCACTCTGGTTGGTGTTATCCTCCAAATTCATCTAAATGTGAAAGTTATAGGAAATTATCATCCCCATCATCTCATATTCCAAACAGTTATCATTGTATTGTTTTTATTTGGAACTCGTACTCCATCTTTTATTGACATGAACTTATGTTTCTTGAAATACTCAAAGAAGTAGTCATACATATGATGATTACTACTCAGAGTAGTATAAGAAACATAAAAGTGATGGGGGATGAGTCCCAAGAAACAAATTGGAATAATAACTGTTCAGAAGATGAAACTGATGACGATGACATTTGTGCTCCATTGTATTCTCTAAAAGGGGTAATGTCACACATTTTATAGAATTACATGGATGGTAATCATAGATTCATAAGGGTGGAACTGAGAAGAAATGTTATAGAATGATCTGTTTTTAGCCGGTTTAAAGTAAAATAGAAATATTATTTACCAGATGTGTGATGAAATAAATGAAGTGATTTTGAAGAAGTATTAATGAGTGGATAATCATTTCAAACATGTATATATTTTTAAAAAGGTATGGAAAACTAGAATAACCATTTTTTGATTTAGTGTTGGTAAAAATTTATGGTAATTGTGTTTGAAAGTTGAAATTGATTTGTGGTAGTGAAAATTGTTCATATTATATATTGGAAGAAATAAATACTGACATAAAAAGTTGGGTTGATATGTTTTTATCATGAAAAGATAAAATTTATTGATATTTTTTACTAATTATAATGGGGAGATTATTAATAATAAAAATAATGACGAAACATCGGAATAAATTAATTTTTAATTTAGTAGCATATAGGGTAGCACATGGGGATGCGGTAGACACATAATAAGACATTGATGATGAGGAAAATGAATAGGTGTTATCAAATTCAATAAATACAATCAAGGCTGAGATCAATGAATAAAATTTCATCGGTGATTGGACAATTTCGGTGAAAACTAAAAGGATTAAGACTCTACAAAAAAACCTCATTTTTCCCCAGTAGAGATTAAATAATTTTTAGAGTATGAAAAGGATTATAATTGGATAAAATATATGCATGAGGTGCTTGATATGAATAAGAACAATGTAACATGTGAGATGTTTCCAATGATCAAAGATAGAAATGTTATCAAAACAATGTGGGTTTTCATTAATAATCTCATTGAAAATGGATATGTGGATCAAAATATAGAATGGTTAGTGTGAAATAGGAAGTCCTAGATCAATGGAATGTATATTTATAATAAATTTACCCCCATATCCTTGTTGGAAACTATTTGAATTTTCATGTCTATTTCGTTGAAAATGTAGTTACAATTATTCCCAATGGATTTCAAATATATGTTCCTTAATGGAGTTATTATGGAGTTAGTATACATTGAAAAACCATATGGGTTTATTATGGATGAAGATGAGAGAAAGGTGAGCTAGTTAAATAATTCTTTTTATAAGATAAATAACTCACTGAGGACCTGGTATTTAAGGTTGAATCAATGCCTATTAAAGCTTGGTTTTTAAAAAGTAATTATTGATCACAACCTCTACATCAAGAAGAAAACTGATCAAAGGATTTTGGAACTCATATATGTAAAACACATAATATACAAGAATCAGACAAAGCACAATGAAATTTTTGTGTGGATCATATGAGGTAAAATATCAAGATTTCTAGAATTGGTGAAATATTTTCCATAGTTTATCGCTGAATCAAGGAAATCACAGAACACTAATTTCTCAATCAAAATATGTAAAAGAGGTCCCCAAGTGATTTTCAATAGAATATTCCAAACCAATGAAAACACTAAAAACAATATTGATGATTTTTTCAAAGTTTTATGATTAAAAAGAGGTAGATGTCATTGAATATAGTTATTTGGAGCATATTATACCTCACAACAACATGATCCCACATTGGGTTGGATATATTTCTGGTCTCACCTTTCCCATGTTGTACCAAGGAGAAACTTATGCAATCAAGGAAGGCGATAATTCGATATATTTAAAAAAATAAACAATTTTAGGTTTTTTTTTATTTTAAGATGGTGTTATTGGAGTTGTTCAGATTCACGAATGTGGGATAATAATGGTCTATGGATAACTGAGGGAAAGTAGATATATCCAAAAACCTAGATTTCATTTGATACTTGGTTTCATTTGACCCTTGAATTTCTTGATCCTTGGATTTAGGCCTTGTTGTAGTTAGAGCCTTGATTATAGCCTGGATTCGAGCTTCGATTCGATAATGAGGAGCAGCAGAAATAGGTGCCTTACACAAAGAGCTTTGGATATCACAAACTGGTTTATGATGGTTAGGGTTCTTAAAATATATTGGGACACTATTATCAGTGCTTCCAAAAAACACCGATTAATATTCCTTGTATGAGCTCTTTTTCAACAAGTAATGATAAAAATAATATTTACTGGCCCTTTTTAGTGCTGATATTGAATGATTTTATCAGCGCTTTTTAAACTATGTTACATCTCTATCATTATTAGCATAAAAAAATCACAGGTAAATACCTATAAAATATATATATTTTAAAACAACTCTTTTAAAAAAATTTATTATTATATATAATTAAAATACTTATAATAATACTTTTTGTAAAATAATAATTTTTTAATTCATTGAATATTGAATTATTTATTTATAAATATATAAATACTTCTATTTAAAAAATAATATTTATATTATTATATATATTTATATAATTATATATTTATAGTTAATAAATATATGTAAATATAAATATAGTAAATATATTCATTATTTAAATAAATTTGTTATGATCTTAAAATTATTTAAATATATATAATTATTTATTTATAATTATTTAAATAATTTTTTAAAAAATATAATTTATTTGAAATTTTAAATGTATAAAAATAGTAAATATGCATTTATAAATCTATTTATTTATTTATATTTATTTACAAATAAATTTTAAACAACATTAATAAATATTTAATCTTAAGTGCATGCCTGTTAAAAATGAGTAAAATTGATTAATTAAAAATTAGTACACATTCATAATATTGAAAAAAAACTTATGTTTGATTAATTAAATATAAATCATTAAAAATGGATGTATACTGAAATAATGATGAATACATTTTGAAAATATTAAAACATTGTAAATAAAAATATATATATATCATAAATAGTATAAATTGGTTAAATTCTTAAAAATAATATTTGTGTGTGTGCATTGTGTATAAAAATACATTAATTAAGTATATGTGAAATCAATATAATATATTTGATCTATGTCATATTGAAAAATCAACCAACATTTAATTATGTCCTCTGACCAATTTAATTAGTAAGTATTTTTAATTCAGATTTATTTTTCATTATGAACCATTATTTTTTTATTATATTGCTATTTATTTTAAATCATAAATATTTTGTATTATATAAATCATATTTTTATACATTCATATGTATCTATATATTTAATATATACTATTTATTAACATTTTCATTAGTTATTTAATTAATAAAATGGTTAATATTTTTCTCAATTTACTTATTTGTAATTTTTATTTGTTAAATTATCAATTTACAAATATATATATTTAATATATACTATTTATTAGAATTTATAATTTGTATATAGTATAATCCAATTGTTCATTTTTGTCAAAAATTATGTAATTTATAAAAAAATATAATATTAATTTTTTTAATATTTAATTATTTAATTATTTAATTTTATTTGGACTTTTATCAGCGCTGAGAAGATTTGATAAAGGATTCTTTTATGGGTGCTAAAAATAATCTACTAATAAATGGAACCCTTTATGAGTTCTAAAAATATGTGCTTATAAAAAATGCATTTTTTCAGCACTATATAAAAGCAGGGATAAAAGACACCATTTATCAGTTTTTTAGAACTGATAAAGGGATCCTTTATCAACAATTGTTTTCTAGCATTGATAAAGGTCGGCACTGTTAATGGATTGTTTGGTAGTAATTTCTTCCTACTGACATTGAGATTAATGTAAATTGGATTCAGTTAGCCTCTAAGTTCATCTATTGTATGGATCCTAAGTTGGTGTCTATTATGAACTTTTTTTATGGTAGCAAATGGGTGAAAATATTTTGGGTTGGTCTAGGGGAGGTATTAGGTTCATCGGTGGATGCAGACTATGTGGATTCCTTCCTTCAGAAATGGTTTAATGTGGTAAAGAACTACAAAAGAGAAGAACGTGACAATGAGTTTCTCCTTGTAACTTGGTGATGGTGAGTATGGGAGTTAAGGAACAAGGCTCAACATAGCAGCCCTCGAGTGTCTAGACAAGACATTTTGATTAGATCATGGATCCTTATCATATATCCCATTCAATTGATTGATTATTATGATGAGGCTCCCTCACTCAGGCGTTATATGGGTAAAATTCTTCTCGCAGACCCTTCTACACCCCTGCCGATGGGGAAATGGGTGGGTTGGACCCCCCCCCTATAGGGATTGAATATAATTGTTGAAAAACCATATAGCTAGGACTTCATGCGAGGTGGAGGTGTTTTCGACGACCACTCATGTGCGACTATTTTTGCCTCCAGTGATTTCTATGGGACTAGTGACTCTCTCAAGGAAGAGGTGAAGGCCATACTCCATTGGCTCAAACTGTGTAATTCCCACTACATTCCCCGATCTACAGTGTAGACAAAATCAAATATTGTATGGAATTTTATTAGTTATCTTTCATCGACCCCAAGGCATGTCACCCACTTGATCCACAAATTATAGGCCATCACATTTAGGAATAATGATATCTTATATACACTGAGAGGTGCTAATCATGTGGTAGATTTTATATCTTCTAATGATTTTCATACATTCT